>CM035134.1:11247500-16047500 GCA_020205605.1 Panax ginseng
AATCTTTATTTTTATTATATGGAAAAATATTCTCAAAGAATGATGCATCTCTTGATTCAATAAATGTATCATGAATATCATTAATTTCAGACTTATGAACAAGAAAGCAATAAGCATTGCTGTTATTTGCATAACCAATGAAAACATAGTCAATTGTTTTTGGTCCTATCTTAACCTTTTTAGGTTTAGGAACCATTACTTTTGCTAGACACCCCCACAATCTTAAGTATTTATAGCAAGGTCTATGACCTTTCCATAATTCATAAGGTGTTTTGTGAGTTTTCTTATGAGGCACTTTATTAAGAATATAATTGGCAGAAAACAAAGCTTCCCCCACAAATTAAGGGTGCTTGAACTCGCTTTAAATAGCATTCAACATTTCTTTCAATGTTCGATTTTTGCGTTCAACAATACCGTTAGATTGAGGTGAATAAGGAGCAGTAGTTTGGTGAATAATAACATAAGTAGAGCATATCTCTTCAAATGGTGATTCATATTCACCACCTCTATCGCTTCTTATTGCTTTAATATTTTTGCTAAGTTAATTTTCAACTTCATTTTTATAAAGTTGAAACATTTCTACAGCCTCATCTTTGCTTCTTAGCAAATATACATAACAATATCTTGTGCAATCATCAATAAAGGTTATGAAATATTTTTTCCCACCTCTAGTTTGCACAAACTTTAAGTCACATATATTAGTGTGAATTAAATCTAGAGGTTCGATTTTCCTTTCAAATGAATGAAAGGGTAATCTTGAAAGGGTAAATTTCACTTTATCATTTTGATTCCACAATTCTAAAAATTAATCTATGCAAAGTATTATATATATTAGCAAGATTTTGAAGATTCTAACAAGTAAGCGGAAGAATTAATTTTATTATTATCAATAGACTTGGTACAACAGTCATAACATTCATCATAAAGAGCCCATCATTCATGTAGCCCTTTCCTACAAACATATCATTCTTAGTAAGTACTAACTTATCAGACACAAACACCAACTTGAAGCCATTCTTGCTAAGTAGTGACCCAGAAACTAGATTTTTGCGGATATCTGGCACATGAAGCACTTCATTCAAAGTCAGTTCTTTGCCAAATGTCATTTTCAGTATAATCTTTTCATGTCCTTCAACCTTTAAACTTGAGAAGTTTCCCATGAAGAGTTGATCATCATTCTCTACTGGTTTATAAGTAGAGAACATCCATTTGTTGGAACAAATGTGGCGAGTAGTCCCAGTGTCCACGTACCATTCTTTAGGGTTTCCTACCAAATTGCATTCAGATACAATTGCAGAAAGATTAATATCTGAAACATTTTCAGAAAGCTTTTCCAGTTCTGTCACATTTGCTTGAGGCTTTTGTTCTTTCTTGAACTTCTTTGGCTTGCGACATTCACTTGATTTATGTCCTTGGATGCCACAGTTGAAACATTTGCCTTTGAATTTCTTCTTGGCCTTAAAAGCTTCTTTGCCTTCACGTTTCCTTTTGTTGTTGTTTGGCCTTTGTTTTACAACATTTGCCTTTGCTTCAATGAAATTCTTTCCACTCTTCTTCTTAAATCCTCGATTGTCCTCTTTAATCCTAAGTCGCACAATTAGTTCTTCAAGATTCATCTCTTTGCGTTTATGCTTCAGATAATTCTTGAAGTCTTTCCATGATGGTGGAAGTTTCTCTATCATTGCAAAGAACTTGGAATGAATCACTTAATGACATTCCTTCCAATGAATGTCATGTAGAATTACTTGTAATTCTTGAACCTGAGTGATAACTGCTTTAGAATCTAATATCTTATAGTCAAGAAATCTACCAACAATAAATTTTTTCATGCCAGCATCTTCTGTTTTATATTTCTTGTCTAAAGATTCCTATAGTTCTTTTGCAGTTTGAATTGTACAATATACATTATATAATGTATTATCTAAACCATTCATCACATAGTTCCTGCAAAGAAAATCTGCATGTTTTCATGCATCAACAGCAGACACTTTTTCCTTGTCAGTTTCCCCTTCAACAAGAGTAGGACAGTCCTCTTGTAGAAATCTTGCCAAGTTCAGTGTTGTGAGATAGAAGAGCATCTTTTGTTGCCAACGCTTGAAATCCGTTCCATTGAACCTTTCAGGCTTTTCTCCATGAGACATACTCATGGCAGGAATGGTACTAGTAGATGCCATTTCTGTTATACAAAGAAATTATTAATAAACAAAAACCAATTTCTGTTGTACAAAATTTAACATAATTTAAACAACAAATTTTGTTTGCAAAATTTAAAAAAATTCTATTGTAGAAATTTTGTTTTACAAAATTTGTTTACAATTTATTTCGCAAAAAATTCGATTTATAGAATTTCTGTTGGTGTACAGTACAATTCCCAATATATAAGTTTTCAGTTTGACTCAAAATCACAACTAAACACATGTAAATACTTTAATAACAATTTTAAAAGTTTGACCTCAATAGTCTTCCTTGTTGTGAGAAGACAAATATGTCAAAAACTTAGATATGATGATAAATAAAACATGCAATACCGAAGATAAAACAAAAACCATATAATATACCAACTGCACTCATATAACAAAACATACAAAACATGCTTTATACCAACTGCACTAATATAACAACAAAAATCTTTGTACTGTTAATATAATATATTACTCATATAACTGCACTCATATATTATTATAATATATTATATATTTATTCGTACTGTTAGTATATATATATATATATATATATATATATATATATATATATATATATATATATCGGTAATTAATATATAATATATTATATTAACCGAAGAAGTAATATGAACAAAAACCTTTGTATTATATTAGTGAATGCAATGACAAAATATTCTGACTTACTTTATATATTACTATCATATAATATACCAATTATTATATTACTATATATAAAATAACTTAGTATTATATATAGTACTGTAACATAATGAATACTCTATACTGATGACAATAGACACTGCATGAATAAACATTAATAATTACAGTATACACATTATTTAACTATAGTCAAACTTATGAACATGCAAACTACAACATAAACTGTTATATATATATATATATATATATATATATAAAATATAATATATATAATAACAGAAATAAATTCCAGAACATGCAATTACTATTTTCTGTTCATGTAATTATTTTCCAGAACATACAATTACTAAACAAATGATACGAATTCCAGAACATGCAATTACTATTTCCAGAATATGTATTAACATGCAATAAAATTCATTAACATCTATTTTCTGTTCACATAAACAACCACGAAGTTAAATAATACCACAATTACAGAACGTGTAAATTTGTTTTAAGATTGTTATCCGTAATATATAGTATTATTTAATATATATATATATATATATATATATATATATGATAAAACAGAACATGATTTTATATAAATATAACACAGAAAATAATAATAAATAAATCCGAGTCCTTTGAATTCTCAAAGTCTCCTTAAAACAAATTTATTCCCTCACAGGTGTTAAGGATTAAATGAATAATTGCTTCCCAAGATAAAACGGATTTTCAGTTCTTAATTAGAAGCACTTCAAAATTAAGAACACATCGAACCAATATTTATGTTATGTACTGAACCAAAAATGATACTGATGATGCATGCATAAAGTAAACAATTACGGATTAAAATAAATCTTACTGCACAATAGTTGTTGCAGAGAACGGGAAACGGGAATTTATTGCCGTCGAACGGGAACGGAAAATATTGCAGAACGGGATTTACAGAAGAGAAGGAACGGGAATTTATTATTGCATAACGGGGAAGGAAAGAAAAGGAACGGGACGGGAAAAAATATTACGTACTGTTTTGTGCGTATAGACTAAACCGACAGTTTATTATCGTTAGGATGCGTCAAAACTACGTAGTATTGATATTAACTTAAACAAAATTTGATAATTTATTAAACAAATTTTGTCCAAAAAGTTATATATCATGACCTCGCCATTGACCATTCAAACAACCGGACATCTTGGCGCGACGGGTTTTGAACCAAGCCTTGGCTAAGTCTTCTCCCTTCCACAAAAGTGGGGTGCCTCTTGGAGACCTTACCATTGAGCAAATATCCCATATATAAATTCTTCACATTTCCTTCAGACATTCTATGTGGGACTATGCAATTTACACCATATCAAGTAGGTGACTTTGGAGTCAATTTTCTCATTCAATTCCTAATGGATTTGAACAAATAAATATACTACGTTATACTCCTCGCGGAGGAGAACGCATTGGTGCATTGACCCGATATTTATAGATTGTGGGTCCTACAATAAATTAAGCCTCAAAATGCTTTAATATTTATTTTGTCAAATCCATTTCCAACAGTTAATTATAAAATTGCTTCAATTACAAGCGGTTTAGTTAATCAAGGAGACACATGAGAAGACTAGGATCCACACCATTATATTTTTCATCTAATTTATTTCGGTACAAATTTAACGACAAATATACTAATGAAACTACCAGGGGCAAAATTATTGACGACAAATATTATTGTGTTGCTAAATTAATGTAATATTTTTGCTATTAAGTGTTTACTGGAAATTGGGTGGGAAGTAATGGAGGGAAGCCTGCTTCTACGAACTGAGCTTGAGTAGATACAAAATCAAGACACAAGACCTTGCGATGATACTAAATATAAGTGTGCTAGCCAACTCAACCGTTGGTTTTGAGTAAATTCTAAACGCGCGGATAAATGGTTGTTTCTTCAGCTAGTTTAATTTACATAGATTTCTCATAAATTATGATAAATATTTATTTTTGCAGCAAAAATGTGGTGTTATTGCCGGTTGGTTTACATGCCAATGTCATATTTGTATGGGAAAAGATTTGTTGGCCCAATCACTCCTCTCATTTTGCAATTGAGAGAAGAACTTTACACTGAGCCGTACCATGAAATTAATTGGGCAAAAGTACGCCATTTGTGCGCCAAGGTACAAGCATCTAGTGCTAATATATACTTGCTAATTGATTTTCATATTGTATGGCAATTAAAGCATGTGTACCACCTTATTATTGTTGCAGGAGGACCTGTACTATCCTCATCCCTTAATACAAGATTTGTTGTGGGATAGTCTCTACATATTAGGTGAGCCTATTTTAACTCGTTGGCCATTTAACAAATTGAGAGAGAAAGCTCTACAGACTGCACTGGAACACATACACTACGAAGATGAGAACAGTCGATACATTACCGTTGGATGTGTGGAAAAGGTAATTTATGGACCTATAAAACTCAGAAGACAGTTGCGATCTCATAAAGAAAGCGATAATTTCAATGGGAAATGTGTCGATTTCCAACTATTTTTTACTTATAAACCATACAAAATGAAATGTTTATTTTTTCCAACCAACGAGCTCTACCTTTAGTGGCACAAATACTCTCTTGCATGGGAGTGTTCAGGGTTCTGAGCCACATTTCTTTTTTCAAACACTAAGAAACTAACCTAGATTATTTTAGGCATATTGTCGTCAGAATAAAAATGATATTGTCAGAGCAATAAGTGTTGCTAAATGTGTCAAATATAAATAGAATAATTTCAAATGTGCATGTCTGTAAAGATATTCATACGCCATTTGATTGGAGCAGGTGTTGTGTATGCTAGCTTGTTGGGTTGATGACCCAAATGGAGACTATTTCAAGAAACACCTTGCTAGGATCGCTGATTACATATGGGTTGCTGAAGATGGAATGAAGATGCAGGTTAGATTTAACAATTGCACCCATTTTAATTTTTCTATGTAAAAGAGTGTATAATATATATTCCTTCGTACTTCTTAATCATTCATTTTTCAGTATACACCCTTGGAGCTGAGTGCATGATTCCTAATTTAACCCAGCTGTTCAATATGATAAGATCGACTTAAGTAGACAAACTTATGCATTTCTACAACAAATTAATTCGCCATGATCCTTTAGTAAATAGCACTTGATTTCAAACATTGTTTGCGTATAATTAATTGCCATTCAAATGCAGAGTTTTGGTAGTCAGGAATGGGACACGGGTTTTGCCATTCAAGCATTGTTGGCTAGTGATCTGACTGATGAAATAGGACCAACTCTTATGAGGGGACATGAATTCATAAAAAATTCCCAGGTTAATTTCCAGCTAACGTTTCTAAATCCTCCTTCATTTTAGATGCCAATTGCTGGATTAGGATCCCTTCCATTACAGTACTTATCCTTCAATTTCTCCCAATACATATTTAGCGACACAAATATTACATTTAATTAGCGACATTTTCAACGTCAATTATTTGTGAAGAATTTTATTATGTTGCTAATTATTTGCGACTAATTTTATTGTCGCTAAATGTAATATTTGTGTCACTAAATGTATATTGGGAGAAACTTGGTTCATCATTACTTCGTTCTATGTCACTCATTTGAGTTTGTTGTATTTAGGTCAAGGATAATCCTTCGGGTGATTTCAGAAGTATGCATCGCCACATTAGTAAAGGATCATGGACATTTTCAGACCAAGATCATGGATGGCAAGTTTCCGATTGTACTGCAGAAGGCTTAAAGGTATTGTACTCTGCAATAAAAATATTAATAACAATAAAATTTAAAAAAAATAATCAGGGTACTAGTAGTAAGTTAATTAATTCCTTTGAGATGATAATTCATTGGTTTGTTTTGTATGTTCTTCCTTCTCTCCTTCAGTGTTGCCTTCTCTTCTCAACTATGCCACCTGATATTGTTGGCGAGAAATTAGAACCAGAGCTACTTTATGATGCGGTTAATATAATTCTCTCCTTACAGGTAAGAGTTAATAAACTAATTAAACCAAATTGATTCTAGATTGTTCAGAATTAATTAAGTACATGAATAGATAATGAGTACATATATGATACATGTATGTATATGAATGTATTTGAAAATATCTTGGAACACGTAATGGTTATATTCATGTACATGTATTTGGTCATTATTAAAGTAGCTCTAGAAGTATCCCAGGAGTTGACGCCGGACAAAATAGCGATTATCCTACAGGTTAGGTAAACAAATAAATTCACAGGCAAAGAACAAGAGATTCACCAAAAAATACAGAGAAATCTTCTCTAATGCTTGAATTTATATTTATCAAAATCAAAAGTTGTTTACAACCAACCCACAAGCCGTGTTTTATAGCTAAAAGATTTCTTTATCAGCACGCAACAGAATTTCAGAAACTTCCAATAGAAAACAACTTCTTAATAATCCGCCTATATTTATGGTAACAACTTCTAATGAATAACAACCTTCTAATAATTAAAATACTACCATAAAAGAACTAAATAATAATAATAATAATAATAACAATAATAATAATAATAATAATAATAATAATAATAATAATAATAATTACTAAAGTCAATCTGATTTTCTCAAAGTCATGACGCCATTCCCGAAGAAGTTTGTCACGGATCCGAACACATGTCCCAAAGCCGATGGTTCTGAAATTAAACCAACTGAGTAGAACTCCCAGGCAAACAAGACCGATCTCGAATGCTCGGTCAAGGAAGAACCAAGTCGAACCCGGCCAACTCCTCGAAGTCACCTAAATTGAACCGACTCCCGACACCGAAGCCAATCTTTGCGCTGATCCGATAGCTAAGCATCATCAGATAACTCAACATTAATTATTTGGAAAAAATCCTCTTGCATCAGTCACCCTGGGTTGAAATGAACTCGTCCTTGAGTTCACATCATTGTCATCGAACTTTATTGACAATTTCCACCACATCAACATTCCCTTCTTAGAAAAAATCGTCCTCGAATTTTAAAGCAAACGAGTATCAAACACCAAGAACAAATTTTCAACCTTCACGAGATCAAAACTCCATGAATTTTCTTCACAAAGAATAATCCCGAAAATAAGTGGGAAAATACCAACATCTTCCAGTTTACCTGTATGACAGAAATTTTCAGGAACAACAAAATCAATAATTTTAATGTCCTCAAACACTAGAATAATCTCATAACCAATTTTGTCCATTGTAGTATCCCCATCCGTAATATATCTTTACAAAGTACTTCTCCATCCGCATATTCGTCATATATAGGTTCACCATAAAGTACTTCATCATCCTCATATTTGTCATATACTGGTTCACCATACTTCTGCACTTCTTTTTCCATGTCTTCCTCAACCCACTGTTCTTCCAACAGTTCTTTAATTTCGGATAGATCCACCTTAAATCCCATATCTCGACGATGATCTATTGAACCACGTCATTCCCTGTGGTGGTAAGGATTAACAAAATCAGATTTAAAATCATAAAAATCCTCATCACGATCATGGCGCGAGAAATACTTCGGGACTTTCTCAGCCAGATCTGTGCACGACGTAATAGCCCTCCTCGTCATGATCAAGGTGTGGGGCTTCCTCAGCCGGAACCTATCCATGATAGTGATCAAGGTGCGTGACTTCCTCATTGAAAACCTGTCCACGTCGATCCCGATTTTGCGCCGTTAGACGCCAGGTTAACTATACAAATTGTCTCAGTAAATCCTCAATATATCATCATGTCCTTGACGTTACGATCACGGTGTGAGACTTCCTCAATCGGAACCTGCCATCGACGACCACGAACACCAGCCATTGAAACTGATGAAATCTATTCCCAGGAAGATGTTAATGCTTTGATACCAACTGACGATGGACAAAATAGCGATTTTCCTGTTGGCTAGGTAAACAAATAAATTCACGGGCAATGAACAAAAGATTCACCAAAAAACACAAAGAAATCTTCTATAATGCTTGAATTTATATTTATCAAAATCAAAAGTTATTTATAAATCAACCCACAAGCCGGGTTTTTGATAAGATTTAATTAGTTTTAGTTTGTTATTCTATGTCATAAGTGTCCTAGTCTTTAGGGACTGTTGCTGTTTTTACTCATTCCAGTTTGTTATCACGTCACTGAACGTGGGATGTTCTATTTTCTCTTTGTAAGGCTATATAAGCCACTGATAGTCCTTCAATAATATAAGTCATTCCCAGATAGTTTTTGTGTTCTTATTCTTTGAGTCAATTACTATTAACATTCTGGTATTAGAGCCCCACTGACCCTGAGATAAGAGAGAAGCAGCAGCTTCGAGTGACTTACACAAGAGAGACAAAGAGAAGCATGGGTGAAAAGAAGGATTTCCTGCAACCTGCCATTCCACGCTTCGATGGTCACTATGACCACTGGAGTATGCTAATGGAGAATCTGCTGAGATCAAAGGGCCTCTGGAGTCTGGTCGAGAATGGTTTTGAAGAACCAGGAGCAGGAACTGTGTTGACTATTGCGCAGCAGACGCAGTTGGAGAATGCTAGAGTTAACGATCTCAAGGTGAAAAATTACTTATTCCAGTCAATTGATAGGGTAATTCTTGAGCAAATCTTGGAGAAGCGCACTTCAAAACAGATTTGGGATTCCATGAAGAGGAAATTCGAGGGCAATGCCAGGGTTAAGCGATCGCTTCTTCAAACCTTGAGGAGGGACTTTGAGGTTTTGGAGATGAAAGTCGGGGAAACCATCACCGATTACTTTGCTCGGGTCATGACAATTGCCAACAAGATGAAAAGCAATGGTGAGCAGATGCGAGATGTGACAATTGTGGAAAAGATCCTTCGAACCTTAATCGATAAGTTCAACTATGTTGTCGTCTCCATTGAAGAGTCTAAAGATATAGACTCCATCACCATTGACGAGTTGCAGAGCTCCCTTCTTGTCCATGAACAGAAATTCAATCGAAGTAGTGGAGACGAACAGACGCTTAAAGTGACACATGATGAAGAATACAGTGGAAAAGGACATGGGAGAGCAGTGTTCAGAGGCGGACGAGGCAGAGGTAGAGGTCGCCAAACCTACAACAAGGCAACCATTGAATGCTACAAATTCCATCAACTTGGACACTATCAATATGAGTGTCCAACTTTAGGAAAATAAGCAAATTATGTGGAGCTGGATGAGTCAGAGGAGATGCTTCTAATGGCCTATGTTGAGTCACATGGAGTTACTCATGATGATGTATGGTTTCTTGACTCAGGTTGTAGTAACCACATGTGTAGTGATCGATCGTTGTTTTATGAGCTGGATGAGGGGTTTACACAGATGGTCAAACTCGGTAACCATACCAAACTGAGTGTTGTTGGGAAAAGAAATGTGCGGCTGTCTCTAGAAGGTGTTAATCATCTTGTCATAGAAGTGTTCTACGTGCCATCACTAAGAAATAATCTTCTTAGCATCGGCCAGCTACAAGAAAAAGGGTTAGCAGTCCTACTTCATTCAAATCAGTGTAAAATCTATCATCCTTCGAAGGGTTTGATTATCCAATCCAACATGACAACTAACAGGATGTTTGTCCTAGTCTCCAATACATAACCCATCAAGCATGAGACTGCAATAACGTGTCTTCAAGCAACTACTCAAGATCTAGCTCATCTTTGGCACCGTAGGTATGGGCATCTCAGTTATTCAGGTCTCAAGACTCAGCACAACAAAGGAATGGTGAGAGGTTTGCCACACTTTGCTGAGTCCAATATAGTTTGTGCTGATTGCTTGAAGGGAAAACAACATCGAGATTCCATTCCTAAGAGGAGTACATGGAGAGCATCAGAAAAGCTGGAGCTAGTTCACGCTGATATTTGCGGACCAATATCACCCACTTCCAACAGTCACAAGAGGTATTTGATTTGTTTCATCGATAATTTCAGTAGAAAGGCTTGGGTGAACTTTCTTGTTAATAAAGCAGATGATTTTGCCTACTTTAAACTATTTAAGAGTTGTGTGGAAAAGGAAACTGGTTTGGCTATTAAGTGTTTAAGAACAGATCGTGGAGGGGAGTTCACATCCAAAGAATTTAATAATTTTTGTAGAAAGAATGGGAGTAAGAGACAGCTGACAGCCGCTTATACACCGCAGCAAAACGGTGTTGCGGAAAGAAAGAACGGGACTGTCATGAATATGGTGAGGAGTTTACTGTCAGAGAAGGATATTCCAAAAACATCCTGGCCTGAAGCGGTAAATTGGACTTTTTACATCCTCAATAGATGTCCAACATTGGCTGTCAAAGATGTGACACCACAAGAAGCTTGGAGTGGAATTAAACCTTCCGTTGAGCATTTCAGAGTCTTTGGCAGTATTGCGTAGACTCGTGTTCCTGATGTTCGAAGGACGAAGCTTGATGATAAAAGTCGCAGCTGTATTTTCTTTGGGGTGAGTGAAGAATCAAATGGGTACAGACTCTTCGATCCAGTGTTAAAGAAAATTATAATTAGTCACGATGTTGTGTTTGAGGAGGACAAGAAGTGGAACTGGGATGAAAGTTATCAAGAACATATTCTACTGGACCTCGAATGGGGAGATGAAAAGGAGCATGATGAAGATAAACCCAAGGGTGATGCTGAGCCTAACGCAGAAGAAAGCAATGAAGAGGAAGTGCCACTGCCACATTCAGACGATGAAGGACGTCCGACTGTTGAAGCTCCTGAACCTTTAAACATAGGAGCACTTAGAACAAGAAGACCACCTACATGGATGGGAGATTACTTCTCTGGTGAAGGACTCTCTGATGAGGATATTGAAGTTAATAGAGTCCTATTTGCAAGCTCTGATCCGGTCTCTTATGATGAGGCAGTAAAAGATGAAAAGTGGAAGCTTGCTATGGATTCAGAGATGTGGTCCATTAATAAGAAGGGGACATGGGTTCTAACTGATTTGCCAAAAGGAGCTAAAAAGATTGGGGTTAAATGGGTCTACAAAACAAAACTCAATGAACTTGGAGAAGTGGAGAAGCATAAGGCTCGCTTGGTTACAAAAGGTTATGCACAGGAACACGGAGTTGATTATGAAGAGGTTTATGCTCCAGTAGCTCGTATGGATACAATACGAATGATCCTAGCTCTTGCGGCATAAAAATCTTGGAGTGTGTTCCAGCTTGACGTTAAGTCAGCCTTCCTTCATGGAGAGCTAATTGAAAATGTCTATGTTGAGCAGCCAAAAGGATATGAAGTGAAGAATGATGAACTTAAAGTGTACAAACTCAACAAAGCATTATACAGACTCAAGCAGGCACCAAGAGCGTGGTTCAGCAGAATTAAATCATATTTCTTGAAAGAAGGCTTCGAGAAGAGTGATAGTGAGCAAACCCTCTTTACTAAGATCAACAAACAAGGTAAACATTTGATCATTAGCTTGTATGTTGATGACTTAATTTATACTGGAGATGATGAGGGTATGATGTGTGAGTTTAAGAACTCAATGATGAATGAGTTTGATATGTCGAAATTGGGTAAAATGAGGTGCTTCCTCGGCATTGAAGTGATGCAGTTTGATGGAGGGATATTTGTAAGTCAAAGAAAATATGTGTTGGAAGTGCTAAGAAGATTTGGGATGGAGCACAGTAACTCAGTCCAGAATCCGATCATTCCAGGGTTCAAAATTTTTAAGGATGAGGATGGAATAGAAGTGAATGGCTCGTTCTATAAGCAATTGGTGGGAAGTATGATGTATCTTACAGCTACAAGGCCAGATATAATGTATGCAGTTAGCTTGATTAGCAGATACATGTCAAAGCCAACAGAACTTCATCTTTTAGTAGCCAAGAGAGTTCTGCGCTATTTGCAAGGAACTACTGACTTTGGAATTCTCTACAAGAAGGGAGGGAATAAGGAGCTAATTGGTTTCACTTATAGTGATTATGCTAGTTCTGTGGAGGATAAGAAGAGCACATCGGGATATGCTTTTGTTCTGAATGATGCAGCAGTGGCTTGGTCTTCACGAAAGCAACCAATAGTCACACTTAGTACAACAGAAGCTAAATTTGTTGTTGCTGCAGCATACACATGTCAAGCAGTATAGATGAAAAGGGTGCTGAAGAAGCTTGGTTATGGAGGCAGTGAGAGTACCATTATTTTTTGTGATAATAATTTAACCATTAAACTATCGAAGAACCCCGTAATGCATGGTAGAAGCAAGCACATTGATGTGCATTTTCACTTTCTACGTGATCTGGTGAATGAAGGAGTTGTTCAGTTGAAGTTTTATGGAACACAGGAGCAGGTGGCAGACATACTAACTAAACCTCTTAAGCTGGAGTCATTTCAGAAGCTGAGGAGCAAGTTAGGAGTCTATAAGGCGCCAAAATTAAAGTTAAACTAGTTGTTCATGCAGTCTAGTTTAAGGGAGGGAATGATAAGATTGAATTAGTTTTAGTTTGTTATTCTGTTTCATAAGTGTCCTAGTCTTTACGGACTGTTGCTGTTTTTACTCATTCCAGTTTGTTATCACGTCATCTAACGGGTCGTTTCTATTTTCTCTTTGTAAGGCTATATAAGCCACTGATAGTCCTTCAATAATATAAGTCATTCCCAGATAGTTTTTGTGTTCTTGTTCTTTGAGTCAATTACTATTAACAGTTTTACAGTTAAAAGAATTCTTTATCAACACGCAACAGAATTCCAGAAACTTCCAATAGAAAACAACTTCCTAATATTCCACATATATTTACGGTAACAACTTCTAATGAATAAAATACTACCATAAAAGAACTAAATAATAATAATAATAATCGAAGCCAATTTGATCTTTCTGAAGTCATGATACCATTCTCGAAGAAGTTCGCCATGAATCCGAACACTTGTCCTGAAGACAATCGTTCCAAAGTTAAGCTAGCTAAGACGAACTCCCGACCCTGAAGACATGAGTTGAACTCCCGACCTTAAATGAATCCATTTCCCGATCCCAAACGCCGACCCGAAAGAACCAAAGTCAAACCCGAAGCCGAACTCCTAAAGTCACCTAAACTGAACCGACTCCCGAAATCGAAGAAATCAGTGTCCGCCATTCTTTGTGCCAATCAGATAGCTAAGTATCATCAAACAACTCAACATTATCGGGCAAAAATCCTCTTGCATCAAGAGTCCTATAAATAGCCTTGTACTTGGATCATTTGAAGTAAATGAAATGAAAGTGTTCTTGAGTGTTCTCCAAAGTTATATTTCACTTCTTCTCTAAATTATATCCTCATACTAATTATCCATCAAATTGGTCTTAGAGCTAACATTGGCATGATTCTTAATCTCTCTATTCCTAGATAATCTAGACCTATTGTATTAGCAAGTCTCAAGTGGAGAATCTCATGAATTCTCTTTCCAGAATCAGGGCACTTGGGTCCACTTGTTGATTTACTGATACACCAAGAAGTTATTCCTCCACAAGAAGTTTTTTTCACTTTAAAAGCTAGGGTCCATCATGAAACCGAAGCACCAAGTGCAGAGTAGACTCATACTAAATATTATTTCAGATCAAGGGTCCTAGTGATCTGATTCAAGGCAGGTGGGACCTTCAAACATTGATTCAAGTTGTCGTTGCCTTTTTTCATTTTTTTAAAAGCAACATCGTGATGGTAAATTTAAACAATCTAGTCTCTATAATTACTCGCTTCAACAGAAAATACTTTGATTATTGGAGTCATAATATATATGAAAGTATTATTGAAGTCCTTAAAGTTGTGGAGCATTGTTGAAGATTGCTATGAAGAACTAGAAACTGAAGAGTGTTTGTCACAAGCTCAGAAAAATAGTCTGATTGATAAAAGAGAGAATTAAGGATAACAAAGCACTTTTCCAAATTTATCAAGCAATTGAAAGTTTAATTTTTAAGAGAATTTCGAAAGCAGAAACTTTAAAGGAAGCTTGGGATATTTTGGAATCAATATATAAAGGTGAAGAAAAGGTAAAAAAAGTACGACTCCAATCTTTGCGTTTAGAATTTGAGAAGTTGCAAATGCAAGAAAATGAGACTATTGTTGATTATTTTTTAAGAGTTACTTCAATTGTTAATGAAATGGCAACTAATGGATAATTTTTACAAGATCAAAAAGTAGTTGAGAAAATTCTTTAGAGCTTACCACAAAATTTTGATTTTATTGTGGTAGCTATCGAAAAGTCCAAAGATGTGTCAAAACTTTCTTTGGAAGATTTTCATACTTCTTTAAAAGCACATAAGTTCTGTGTTAATCAAAGAAATCCATCTTCTAATGATCAAGCTCTCAAGTCTAAAATTACAGGAGGCTGAGGTGCTCCCCGTTGTCGCGACCATGGAGGAGGTTGTGGACATGGAAAAGGTGGCTTCCAAGGAAACAGAGGTAGAGGTTCTAACTTTTGTGGCAATGGAAGAGGATCACCATATAATAATAATTATTTTAAGGAAGAGTCAAATGAGTATTCAAATAATTCTCAAAGAGGAAGATGTCGTGGGATTAATCAAAGAGGGAAAATATATTATATTGAATGTTTTCATTGTCATAGACCTGGTCATTAAATTAGTGAATGTTAGTTTGCACCATCTAACAAAAAAGCATCTGGATTGGTGTACAGGGGGTTAAATTAGAAAAAAATCCTTAATAATAAAAATTTAATAAAATGAATCACAAAACTAAATAATCCTCAAATATTATTTATAATAACATTTTTTGAGGTTTCATTACTTGAAATTGTTGCATGATAGCCTCATTTTTAATAGTTAAAAAAATATCATGCTCAATGTATGTTACAAAATAGTCATTCAACCATTCATTTCCCATTTGGTTACGGAGTTCATTCTTGACAATATTCATGGCTAAAAACATCCTTTCAAAAGTTGTAGTAGTAACGAGACATACATATGGTATACGTCTCTTTCGACGTGCTTTCTTCCCATTCCTCCTCTTCATATATATATATATATATATATATATATATATATATATATATATATATATATATATATATATATTCGGATCTTAAGCTTTTATTATCTAGCTCACATTGCTCACCCCCTTTTTTATGACGAATAAGCAACGATTAGATCCGTCGCTATATATAGTAACCGCTGTCTTAGCTTTTAGTGACGGATAACATATAACAACGGATCAATCGTCCGCCTATCCGTCGCTAAAGGAGGTGAGCAAAGTGAGCTGATAGATAAGGAGTGAGCTTAAGATCCAGATCTATATATATATATATATATATATATATATATATATATATATATATATATATATATACACACTACAATCATTAATATATCACAAAATAGGTAGAGCACTACAGCTTATATTAGTACACTACTATTATATTATTGAAAAAAAGAATATGCTACTATCTTGTTAATATGATAGATAAATGTTTTAATATACTTAAAAAAAAACTAATTTGATCGATTAAGTGACTGGTGGATTGTTCCACAACAGCCGGCAACATTATTGGGAGAAAATAAATATAATGATGTTGATCTCTAATTTTATACTACTACTAATGAAATGACAGCACTCATCTGCATAATATAGGAATATTTATTAGGCACTATTTTCTTCTTGGAAAATTTGGGTAAATTATAGAAACTCTAACCAAAATCTTTTATAATTTTTTAGTAACTGTAACTCCTCTATTTTTTATCTTCTTGATATTCAGGAGAAGTAAATTGATCAAGATGATAAAATACTTAAGTTCTTATAGTAGTATTTTGTTTTAACAAGATAGTAACATGTTCTTTTTTCCAGTAATATAATAGTAGCATACTAATATAACCGTAGTACTCTACTTATTTTGTTCCACTAAGATATAAAATTTGTGAATATATTAATAACTAATATATATATATATATATATATATATATGAAGAGGCAGACTTCCTAAAAATTGAGTGGGG
Source organism: Panax ginseng (assembly GCA_020205605.1). Classification (NCBI taxonomy): domain Eukaryota; kingdom Viridiplantae; phylum Streptophyta; class Magnoliopsida; order Apiales; family Araliaceae; genus Panax; species Panax ginseng. Next base: position 11,264,220 of record CM035134.1, read on the forward strand.
GCATGTGCCTCCCCTGCCCCAGCTTTGGGTCTGCCCCTGTTGGTGCATGAAAATTGAATCAGTTAAGAAAGATTGTTTAGAGTCATTATTAATTGTTTGTCAAGAAAATAATAATAATGTTTTGTATTTGGATAGTGGTGCCATTAAACATATGACAGAGAATAAGAATTTATTTTCTTCCTTGGTGGAGTCAAATTTTGGGCAAATAAAAATTAGAGATTCTAGAGCATATACAATTAAATAAGTTGGAGAAACTTTCAAAACAAAATCTAAAAAGTTTGAAAAAAAAAAGACAGATGTTTACTTCATTTTAGGCATCAATAGCAATTTTCTAAGTACTGGATAACTTTTACGAAAAGGATTTGATATATTTTTCAGGATAAATTATGTACTATGTCAAAAAATAATCAGGTTGTGACAAAGATTATCTTGGCGGAGAATAATTTATTTCCATTTCCACTCTAAGTGAAAAAATTTCATTTTTTTATTGGTTTTAATGAAGAATTTTCCAAGTTATGGAATGACTGGTATAACCACTTGAATTTTGACAGCCTAAAATTGTTAGGGGTGAAAGGAATGATGGAAGGTTTTCCCTAGATTAATAAAATGGAGGAGAGTTGTGAAGCATGCCAGTTGAGAAAGTTGCACCGTAATTCATTCCCCTCAAAATCTTCTTGGGGTGTAAGGCAACCACTTGAACTTGTTCATTCAGGCATGTGCGGACATATGACAATGTCACCTTTTGGAGGTAACAGATACTTTATTTCTTTTATTGATGATTACACAAGAAAAGTGTGGACTTATTTTTTGTATGAAAAATCTAAAAGTTTTCAAGCTTTTAAAAATTGTAAAATAGAAGTTGAAAAGTTTTCTGGTTGTCACATAAAGACTTAGAGAATAGACAGATCGAGGGTCGGAATATCTTTCAAATGATTTACTACAGTTTTGTAAAGTTAATAGCATGAGGCACGAATTGACAATTCGTTATACACCACAACAAAATCGTGTTTGCGAAAGGAAAAATCATATAATCATGGACATGGTTCGGTGCATGTTGAAAAGAAAAAAAGTTTCCACGCCAATTTTGGACAGAAGCTGTTTTTTGTGCAGTTTATTTGTTCAACAGGTCACCAATTTTTTTTTTAAAAATGTATTAATGAAGTTTGGTATAAGAGAAAACCAAATGTCCAATACTTGAAGATTTTTGGAAATGTAGCTTTTGCTCATGTGCCAGATACAATAAGAACAAAACTTGATGACAAGGCAGAAAAATGTATTTTTGTTAGATAGAGTTAAAGGTCAAAAGCGTACAAGCTATACAATAGAAAAACAAAGGAAATTGTTATTAGCAAGGATGTAAAATTTGATGAAAAATCTTTTTTCAATGATGCTGACATAAATATTGCAGATGAGGCACCATTGTTTATGGAGGATTTGGAAGGTTGTACCAGAATGCCAAGTGAAGATGTTCCATCCTTGAACCCAACTGATGCTCTATCTTCCTCAACGGGAGAGTCTTCTAGTAGCAGTCCCGAAGGAATCAAGACAAGGACTTTGCATGAGATTTATGATACTATAGAGTCGTTATATACATGAGTTATTTTTTTTGCTTTTTATGTACTATAAGATTCGATATCCCATGAAGATGCAACAAAAGAAGAAAAATGAAAACAATCCATGAAGGAAGAAATTATTGCTATTAAAAGGAATGGCACCTGGGAGCTAGTCAGTTTACCACCAAACAAAAGAACGATTGGAATTAAATGGATTTTCAAGACAGAGTTAAATTCAGATGTCTCTGTTAATACGTACAAAGAGAGGCTCGTTGCAAAAAGGAATGCATAGAAGTTAGGAAAAGATTTTAATGAGGTACTTGAACCTGTTTCAAGACTTGATATTGTTCGTTTAATTAAATCACTTGCAGCTCAAAACAATTAGAAATTATTACAAATGGATGTCAAAACGACATTTTTAAATGGGTTTCTTGAGAAAGAAATCTATGTCGACCAGCCACCCGGCTTAGTAAAGCAGATAAATTTTACAAGTTAAAGAAAGCTTAATATGGTTTGAGGCAGTCACCAAGGGCTTGGTATAACCGCATTAATTCATACTTTGAGAAGAATGGCTTTCAAAAATGTCATCATGGGCATACTTTATACATCAAAATTGATTCGTCAAAAGGAAGATTTATGGTGGTAAGTCTCTATGTTGATGATCTCATTTTTACATGCAATGATATGGTGATGCTTAATGATTTCAAAGTTTTAATGAAACAAGAGTCCTTTGGCATGACTGATTTGGGAGAGTTGCGTCATATTTTAGGCATTGAAGTTAGTCAATCAAGTAAGGGAATTTTTATTTCTCAAGGGAGATATGCAATGGAAATTTAAAAAAAAATCAAGATGGAGAATGCTAATTATGTTTCAACTTCATTTGTTACTGGGCTTATGTTAAGCAAGAAAGGTGAAGGAAAGCTTTTGGATCCAATTATTTACGGGATTTTTGTTTGAAATTTGTTGTATTTATCTGCCACAAGACTAGATTTAATGTTTGTTTAGCAGATTCATGAAAAAGCCTCACTCTAAACATTGGGAAGCTGCAAAAAGAATTTTACAATATGTGAAAGTTATAGTTGATTATGAAATTTTCTATGAAGCTGGAGTTCCAGCTAGTCTTACTGGATTCACAAACAGTGATTTTGGAGGTAACATTGATGATAGCAAAAGTACTTCAGGCTATGTCTTCAATATTGGAAGCGAAGCTATTTCTTGGAGTTCAAAGAAACAACCAATTGTTGTTCTTTCAACAGCTAAAGTTGAATATATAACTGTTGCACATATTGGATATCATCTAGCTAGTTTGGTTAAAAGGAATTTTCAAGTATCTCTCAAGCAAAAACAAGATGTTCATCAAACTTTATTTTGTGATAACACTTCAACAATTTTAGTACCAAAAATCTTTTTCTTCATGGAAAGACAGAATATTTACATTCGATATAATTAGTTTTTTAAGGAAACTTGTGAATGATGGAATTATTAATATCAAGTATTGTAAATCAAAGGAACAACTAGCTGACATTTTTACAAAGCATGTTACTAGAGAAGTATTCAAGAGGCAAATCGCTAAGCTCGGAGTGAATAATAAATTTGGTTTACGAGGCCTTCCTAACTAAACCAAATTGATTCTAGATTGTTCATAAATTTATTAAATACATGAATAGGTAATTGTGAGCCCAAGTACAAGTTAGGGTTCTCATATGACCTAGATGAATTAAATGAAAAGATGGAAGTAAATGAACAAGACTGCAATTAATGAATGGAGCATTAAATGAGCAAAAAGGGAAAACCCTAGGGTTAGGCCCCCTAGGGTTCATCCCCCTAAGGTTCGGCCACCCTAGGGTTCAACCACTCCAAGATTGCTCCTTCTTAAGAAAAGAAAAATCAATCTCTTCCCTGATTTGATTTGGTTGGAATTATCTAAACAGAACAAGGAAGAAGGACAAAAGATGAATAAAAGAAAGCCTAAGTATCTCTTAGGGTTCGGCCCCTAGGGCGCGCGCTATCTCATTTTTTGGACTGGCATGCTAGAAGGGGTTTGATCGATGCAATGATAGAGCAATAAGTTTGGACTACAGAAAGAAAATAAAATCTTGTGAAACTCCAAGGAATGATTAGCCTTATAATCTCTATGACAAGAAAAGCTTCTTACAAAACCAAGAATCATGAGAAAATGATGAAAATCGACAAAGAAAGGTAGAAATGAACAAAAAGAATCGAATGTGAGGCCCCCCAGGGTGCGACCTCCCACGTCCTGCGCAGAGTTCTTCTAAGGTTTTCCGTTTATGAGATGCTCAAATAAAGAAGGACGAGCAAGAATGCATGGTTTGAGGAACAAGAGCTTTGAAGCATAAGATCGAGGAGGAGTCTCCATGCGTTCCAAGGTAGAAGGCTTATGGAGGCAACTCAATTTGGAAATTGATTAAGGGATTGGATTGGTGGCTAGGAGGACAGGATGATTTGGACATTACCTTGGTAACTAAGGGTATTTCTAGAATTTCCCCGAGGTCAGGTGCCTGACACGTGACCACTTTCCAGAAAACTCTATAAATACTACTTTCATTCTATGAAGAAAGGACTTTTTGGAGTTTTGGTGAAATTGAGGACTTGGAAACTCTCTTAACCCCAGCCACTCAAGAAGGCTCTCTGGATCCTTGGTACCCTAACAAGGTTCTCGAATCCTAAGAGTTCTGCCATGGTTCAATGGAGTAATCGCTCACCTGTTCTTCTTTCCTTTTCAACTCATCAATCAATTCGGTACTATTCATGGATTTATCTCCTCCTCAACCAACACGAAACCCTAGCTCAGCAAAGTGTGATTTCCTTGCCCACAGTAATGAATATATACATGATACATGTATGTACATCAATGTATTTGAAAATTTCTTGGAACATGTAATGGTTAGATTCATGTACATGTATTTGGTCATTATTAAAGTAGCTCTAGAAGTATCATAGGAGTCCTATAAATAGCCTGTACTTAGATCATTTAGAGTAAGTGAAATAAAGGTGTTCTTAAGTATTCCCCAAAATTTTATTTCACTTCCTCACTAAATTATATCATCTTCTTAATTATCCATCAATAAGGATTGACTTTCATTTGTAAAAGCTCAATGTGACGCCCCCAAATCCGGGTTCCCTAACCTCGGGTTTGGTGTTCACAGTCCATCATACATATCATAACTAACTACCCATTCATTTAGAATTACAACATTCATACCATTACTTAATACAAATTATAACCATATCCCAGGTTAACTAACCTTAACATTAAATGCCCTATAATACAAAAGGCTTAAACCAAAATATAACTTAATAATTATCATTACACAATCGATTCTACTTGGTCGCCTTTGCTTTGCCTTTATCCTTCTTAGATCCTTCGTCTACCTCGGCTTTAGCTGAAATATTTTATTTATGCAAAGGTGAGCAACGAGTTTGCTTAGTAAGTTAAAGCGTACAATTAAAGATATAGAAGAATCTAACTTTCTAGAATTACAACAATATTCAAAAGATTGTGAAATAGTTTAACAATAAATTATTTTCAATAACAAGAATTTTCTTAAATTCCAAGCTGAATTACATATCAAGAATGAAAGAGTAAAATTCTTTCGAAGGTTCAATAATATTCAGTTGATTAAGAAAAGTTAGCAATACTGCAACAATATTCAACAAAGTGGGATATTCCCATATTTCATGCTGAGTGATCACAAATTGATCAATAACTACTAGAGGAATCATCAGTTATAAACACTAAATTACCTCAAGAATATAAGTTAGTTATCAAAACTAATTATACTCTCCTGCGAGTACATGAGGTGATCAACCCCATTGTACCCTATGCATAATACTCAAAAATAGCGCAAGGGGTCGGATGTCAGATAATAAAGTTTCCCCTTTATATAAGGGTTGTTCATCTCAGTCTTACATCATGAGTCTGTACCACAACAATGTGGTTTGGATTGCTTTTAAAGAAATGCTATGATCTCAACGTATAATATCAATATTGATCTAGCCGAAATAAATGACATAGATCTTCCAATAACAACTTAGTTTACATAATAGAACGATTCATCAATTATTAGTCTAGCCGAAACAAATAGCTGAGACATGGCTCATTAACAGTTCATGAATAAAAGAACTTTAAATTTGTTTCACAGTTCAAATAATAGAACATGAAATCAAATGCACTATGTACGAATAACAATAATCATTATAGATGTGAATAACCAACAATAATTATCCACTAATCATGTTTTGAAATTAATAACTCAAGTTGAGTTAGGAAACTTGCCTTGATTGTCGATTACTGCTATGCAATTTAATTTAACTTCTTTTCAAAGATATATCATTAATAATATTTATCATTCAATTAGCATAACATATTATAACTCGTAACACCACTATTTTTATAATAAATTATCTAACATTACTCATGTAATCATGTAATCAAACATTCAATAATACCTTACTCATTAGGAATATTATTATTCTTTGATAATATTATTATCATATAACCATTGTCTTAAACTCTTGTCTAATATTATTAATCCTTTAATAATATTTTATTCACTTATTAATATTATTAATTATTTATTAATATTTTAGTCACTTGATAATATTATTAATCACTTAATAATATTCCGTATTATTCACATCTTAACGAATTACTAATATTATTAATCAATTAATAATATTTTAATCAATCTTTAATATCTTAATTATTCATAAATATTTTTAACCATTTAATAATATTTTAATCAGTTAATAATATTATTAATCATTTAATAATATTTTAATTTAACTTTAATCTAATATTATTAATCATTTAATAATATTTTAATCCAACTTTAATCTAAATATTATTAATTACTTAATAATATCTTAAAATAATATTATTAATCTCTTAATAATATTTTAAGTATTTATTAAACTAATAAAAAATTAATTCTAATTGTTTACCCTTTGCTAATTCATTCATTTAATAAACCTAAAATGCTATAAATATAAAATTTTATCAAAAATTACCAAAATACCCTCTAAAAATTTGATTACCTTATATCAAGGGTCTTTGGTCAAAAATTACATTTTTACTCTTTATAACGTCACATTACTTATTTTATTCATTTATTCATAACTCAATCATTTGCATGAAAAATACCAAATCAATTCCAAAAATATTTATTTTCTCGAAAATATCAGTATATGGTATCATGATGAACATATAATATTTCTGGAAGTTTTGAATTTCATTTACTATTTTTAAAATGACCAAAACAGCCAGATCTTGCATCATTTTTCATAAATCGAAACTTTGCACAAAAATTCTGAACTTTTCAGGGTATGCTCCTACCATGATACTCTACCTCAAGTAAAAATATCAAAATATTTGGAGTTACACACAAAACGTTATTCATGTTTACTTTTAAAGTAGTCCTTTCTTGCAAAATCCATAACTCTTATTCTACACATCCCAAAATAGCCATCTTTGGAAATGATCTAGATAGCTCATCATATTAACATACCAAATTTTTTCAGAATTTTTAAAGCACAGAAAACGGATGAAACTATCCTTGCAAGAACAAGCTAGAAACTACCCTTTAACAGTTTTTCTTTCAACTGGACTGTTTGTACTAAAATGGTGCCAAGCCTTGAAAAATCAACATTTTTGAGTACTATCACTTGTGTTTAAAAGTTAACGTACCTATCTAGCACCCCTCTTTGACGGATTGCAAAAAAAAAAGTGTAGATTTCAAATGGGGGATTTTCAAAGTAGAGAAAGATTAGGATTTTCTAAACATGAAAACCTATTTTTCTTTTCTACCTGTTGATCAACATTTAAACACTCAAAATGGTTAGATATAAACATAAAACACTTATTAACATGTAGATCTAAGGTTTTTGAGTTTGGAATCATAAATCTAATTTTTGATTTAAAACAACTAAAATAAATTGCATAAACTAGTTTAGGATTTTTAATTTATACCTTGTGTGGATGTTCTTCTTTTTTCTTCTTCTAGGGCTTGCTATGGAATTTGATGATTTACAAAAACTCACTCTCTCTTCCTTAAGGCACGGCTGCCCCTCTTCTTTTATTTCTCTCTATAACATTTTCTCTCTTTTAGGAACTTAGGAAAATGAAGTAAAGCTTTTATTTGCAAATGAGAAAGGGTTATTTATAGTAGTAAAAATATATACATATAGGTTATATAATTATACACAAATCTCCCAATGTAATCTCCCATTTTCTCTCTCTAGTCTTGAGGTTGCTTGCATATCTAGTTAATATAAGGTGGCTAAATAATATGCTAACACATAAGCTTGTAGTTGGTGGGAGAAATCTTGCAAAAATGAATTAACCACATGCTAAAAATCTCTACACAATCCGCCCACTACTCCCTCCTTTTAGCCCATTTTTGCATATTTTTTTATGGGTCCTTTACAATAATATATAACATTTAGTAAGTAATTACACTATTAGTGCATCCACAAAATAATTATAAAAATAATACACTTTCTCATATTTATTTATAATATTAGTACAATTAAGGTTCCTTAATTTAGGGAATTAGTATAGGATTCAATTCACAATAATAAGGAAACCTAAAATCAAGGAGAAATAACTGACATAATTAATAATTCAAATTCAAATATCTTGGATCTAACAACAAAAATAAATTCAAATTCAAAATAATAATTCAAATTCAAATATTTAAGGTTTGGCAACGTCATCTTCCTCCTCCCCTTCACCGGTCATCTTCCTCATCCCCTTCGCCGGTTAGACAGAGCCACAAAATGGTCGATGAGATGTAGAAAGGAGGTGGATATATGATTTTTCACATTTTATTCATGTCCGAAAATTCCAGTTCCAATTTCATGTCCAAAAGAAAATAAGAACACTGCATAGGAAAGAGAGAGATAAGAGAGTCATGTGTAATGTAATGTTGATAATCAAACATTCTTAAAAAGGTAACAAAACTTTTATACCAAGGTAATTAAACCTTTATACCAAGGTAACCAATCTACCTCCACACCTGCAGTATGAATTGGTTACCTTGGTCTGAAAGTTTGGCAACCAACTGCATGAAGGTTTGGCTACTAACTGCATCACATTCAAAATAAATTGGTAACTTAATAAAACTAAATTGGTTACCTCGGTATGAAGGTTTGGTTACTGATTCTTGGGATTGTACCTCATCACCTCATCATATAAAATGTGACCCATGGGGGAATACCCCATGGGTAGACCCGGGTGACCCGAATTGGCCTTCTCCACTGCATCAATGGCCAGGAACCAAATCGTGTTCACCGATTTCTTCACCAGTGAAGTTTTCGTCTTTTCGAGCGTCTCCATGGTGGCAGCCCTGACTACACGTCGTCCGGCGACGGAGTTGCGGCAGCGAGAGGAGGATTTGAGGGAGGTGGAGAAAGTGGGTAGGTGAGAGAAAGAGGAGAGAGAAGAAGAGGGTTGTTGGGTAGAAGAATTGGAACCGCCATGGCGAGGAATAGATCGAGAAAGGATGACCTGGGAAATAGTTATAGATGAAGAAGCTGCCATGGAAGAGTCTAGAGAGAGAAAGTAGTCCCGGCGAAGAAGCTGAGATGGGAAGAAGTTGGGATGTACTATGTAAATCAATACTAATCTCTTAAATTAAGGAAACCTAATTGCATACTAATTTCCTAAATTAAGGAATCCTAATTGCACTAATATTGTAAATAAATATGGAAATTTTATTACTTTTGTAATTATTTTATGGATGCACTAGTATTGTAATTATTTCTAAAAATATACTAAAATATGTAATTAACCCTTTTTTTATTGCTTAATTTGGGTTCTAGAATTTCCCCAATTTGTTGGGCTAAGCTTGGGTCATTCTCTTTAATTGATTTGGGGTCTTTAATTAATTAGTTTGGGCCATGTAAGATACTAAGAGTCCAATACCAAAATTTCTTACCCTAATTATTTAATTAGGGTTTCTATTCCACCCATTTGGAATTTAAATAATTACGTATGTACATTTAATTCTATAACTCAATTAGACTTTCTTTAATTAGGTTTAAAATAAATAATAAATTGAGATAATTAAATAAATCTCTTAGGTTAGTATATATTTTAAATACTAAAATTCTTCAATACTACAACCCTTGGGTTATTTAATCCACATTCCTAATATATAATATTAGGTTATAAAGTTTTCTTTTAATTCACTATATATAATAAATAAATATATATACACATCTATAATATATATTTATTTAGTCACATACATCTCCTACATATGTCATAACATATTTATCATCATTGATAAATAATTATTATATTTATTTTTACTCACATATTTATTCAACATATGCTACAAAATGTTTAATATATTGATAAATAATTTAATATTCTTATTTTTGACTTTCCTTTTGTTCCATTAATTAATTAATTTAATTAGTCTTAATTGGCTTAATAAGTTATTACATAATAATATAATCAATTTATATTAGTCATATCAATTTAATCACTTAAAGATTATAAATCTTTTTAATTTACCATTCAATGTTAACATTCAAGTTATGTTAATTCTCATCATAATTTATCTTACTCTTACTTAATCAAATTGATTAAGTATTCACCTTAGTTAACTTAAAAAAATTAAATTAATTAACTCACTTAATTCACATATTCACTTATATGCTTAAAAAAAATTATTCGTAAAAATATACATATATAATCTTATAAAATTCTCAGTCCTTACCGTCAACACTTTCCCGTAATTCTACAACAAATGTATATATAACGACATAAATTAATTTAACAAAATTCGTCACAAATTGGAATGAATCCATCACTATATTAAACAAATTGCGACAGTTGTCTTGATCTGTTAAATTTACATTAGCGATAACTCTATTTTATAAAAGGTGTTATCTTTAAATGTTATTTTCTGTTGCTTAATTAATGTTATATCTGATTAATTACTTATAACAATGCTTTATATGGTAATAATACATATAGTTATTCAAAAAGCTTTAATTTATTGAGAAATTAGCTTCTCCTTCTTGTAAGTATAATTGTTGCATCATTCTGAATAATTGACTTGAGATATTCAGAGTAAGAATGGTGGTTTACCAGCGTGGGAGCCTGCAGGAGCTCAGAAGTGGTTAGAGGTATCTTTGTTAACAAAACTACAGTAAATATCAAATAATAATATACGTCATTTGTTGAGCTCTCCATAACATTTTCCACCCAACTCTCCCAACAAAAATATACTAACAAAAATATTATATATATTTTTTATTTTATTACAAAATCCATCATGCATTGTCTCTAGTTTTGTGTTCTTGATCCCTCTATTGTAAATGAGATTAGTAGTTATGATGTACCATGATCAATGATTGAGCTCTAGAAAAAAAAAACTCAGAAAGCAAACTTTATGAAGATGAATAATTCTAACCAACAACCATAAAAAAATCATCCAGAGACCCATGCAAAAAAAAAAATCCAGTTGAATACCTCTCCTCATATCTTGATCCAATTAAGGTTTACTCATTTTGACACCAACAAACTTTCCTCTTATTGCCGATCTTCTTCGCTTTGACTAATTTTTCTTGCTCTGGATCATCACCTATCAACCTGACGTCGGGCAGGATAGCGATTATCCTGCGAACTTGATAAATAAATAAAATCACAAGTAAAGGAAGGAAAAGAATTACTCTAAACACAAAGAAACTTCTCTAATGCTTAAATTATTATTATCAAAACAAAAGATCCTCATAATTCAACCCACAAGCCGAGTTTTATAACTACAAGGTTTCCTTATCAAAATGCAACAGAATTCTTATAACTATGGTAATAAACTCCCAATAAGTAACAAACTCCTAATAATTATACCGTAATTAATTACGTAATAAAAGAAAGGATTCACTTCCCAAAAAATAAAAACATTACCATAAAAGAATGAAACAAATCTAAAATCTAAAAATAAGAATGATGATAAAAATATCTGAATTCAAGTTCGCCATGAACCCGAAGTAAATGACTAGAAGACAACTCCTGAAAGGGTTTGATCCCGACTCCTAACCTCCCAATCCCGAAGTCATCCGCCATTCTTGCGCCGATCCATTAGCTCATGGTATTTTCCTGCATCAGTCACCCTGGATTGGAAAGAACTCGTCCTCAAGTTCACAACATTATCATCAAACTCCGCAAAACAAGGACTCGTGTGCTTCACGTTGAAAACGTCTGATGTCCACAAATGACTAGGAATGCGCAACCGATAAGCATTATCATTGATTTTCTACAGGCCCAAGCAAAATCACCAACTTTAAAAAGTACCTGACGACGATGGCTATTAGCCCGATCCTTATCATTTGCATTGTTCTCTTAAATAGATCGGTACACCTAATCATGGATATTTTGAAAATGATCTGCTATTTCATCCGCCCTAGGCTACACTCGGCCAATCTGTGGAATAGGAGCTAAATCTAGGACCCCGTAAGGGTTTCGACAATAGACAACTGCAAAAGGACTCATACCCGTGGTTGTGCTCATCGACCTGTTATAAGAAAATTCTGCTTGCAGGTAACACCAAATCCCATTGCTTCGGATTGGTACTGGCTAAACATCTTAAAAGGTTGCCCAAGCTTCGGTTCACCACCTCGATTTGACCATCTATCTAGGGATGATAGGCGCTACTGAAATTCCAGTGTGTCCCCAGTTTCTCCCATATGTTTTTCCAGAAATGACTCATGAACTTAGTATCATGATCCGAAGTAATAGTCTAGGGAACACCATGCAAACGTATAATATCTTGAAAGTAGAGATTGGCGACCTAATTAGCATCCATTATCTTTCGACAAGCAACAGAATGAGCTATTTTAGAGAATCGATCAATTACAACCATAATAGAATTCGTAGCCCTCTGGGTTCCGGGTAGACCCAACACAAAATCCATACTAACATCACACCAGAGGGCTTCAGAAACAGGTAAGAGAGTGTATAATTCAGCATTAATAAGAACTCCCATGGATCGCTTACACACATAACAATGCTCCACATAATGAGCCTTATCACTGGATAATTTAGGCCAATATTACTCAACTGAAACAAAAGCCAACGTCTTATCTCGTCCGAAATGTCCTTCATTGTTAAGTTCACTGATGATTTGTTGCCGAAGGGAACAATCTAGAATACACAACTATAACCCACGAAATAAATATCTATTATGCAACATAAAGTCATGTCGTCGACCTTCACGCACCTCCCGAACTATATTTTCGAAGGAAGGATCTTTTGCGTACATGTCAGTAAAGGCTACAAAACCTGTGACTTTCCTACCCATGGTGTTGAGGAGCAATGTGCGTCAGCTTAATGCATCGACAACACGATTCAGACTACCCACCTGGTGCATTAATGCAAAAGTGAACTCCTACAAGTACATCACTCATTTGGCATGCCTTCAGCTTAGCTTGTACTAACCATTGATGTACTTCAGGGCCTCATGATCAGTGAAAAGAATGAACTCTCGTTGTATCAGATAATGAAACAAATACTTTAGTGACTGAACTATGGCATAAAATTCCAAATCATGGGTGGAATAGTTCTTCTTTGACCAAGATAACTTTTTGATGAAGAATGCGACTGGCTGACCCACCTGACTTAAAACACCACCGATGCCAACCCTAGATACATCACAGTTTACTTCAAACACCTTCTCGAAATTAAGGAGTGCTAAAACTGGTGCTTTTGTTATTTTTCGTTTGACAAGTTGAAAACTAGCTTTGGCTTCTTCGGACCAATTAAATATCTTCCCTTTTAGACACTCTATGATAGGCACAATCAATGTGCTGAAGTTCTGGATGAATCAGAGATAAAAAGAAGCCAACCCGTGGAAACTCCTAACATCATGCAAGGTCTTCGGTGTAGTCCACGCCAAGACTGTGTCTACCTTCGACCGATCGGCATGAACACATTCGGTAGAAACAATAAAGGCGAAAAAGTTTACTGAGGTCATGAAATAAGAGTTAATTCTTTTGGATAATGAAGAGACACACCTTCTTTAACACATCAAAAATAGCTCGGAGGTGCTCATGGTGTGTCTCCTATGTTGGACTGTAGATGAGAATATCATCAAAGTAAACAACTACAAATTTCCCCATGAAAGGTCGCAGAACTTGATACATAAACCTAATAAATGTGCTACGCGCATTGAAAAGCCTGAAAGGAGTAATCATCCACTCATACAACCCATGTTACGTTTTAAATATTGTCTTCCACTCGCCTCCAGGCCTTACTCTAATCTGGTGGTAACCACTCTTGAGGTCAATTTTTTAGAAGACCTTAGCTCCAGACAGCTGATCCAAAATGTCATCTAGTCGAAGAATTGGAAATCAATATTTCACCGTAATCTTATTAATCGCTCTGTTGTTAATACACATGCTCCATGACTCATCCTTCTTCGGCACTAACAGCGCAGGTACCACATATGGGCTTATACTCTCACGAATGTAGCCATTTTCCAATAACTCTATTATCTGCCATTTTAGCTCTTTGGACTCCTTGGGGCAGAGTCTATACGCTAGTCGATTAGGTAAACTCGATCCGGGAATAAGATCTATTTGGTGTTGAATGTCCCTCATCGGCAGTAGTCCAGGTGGAAGCTTTTCGGGCATCAGATAAGCAAACTCTGATAACAACTTCTGTACATCGACTGGTACTTCTATATTCCTATATGTCGAGCTGCTCAATCAAGGAAGTAGAGCATACATCACACTTTCACAATTGGCCTCCGTTAGGAATTTAGACATGGACAATATGTTTGGGTTTCAGACTACCCAAGCCAAACTGATTTCTTCCCGTCGAGGTGCTAAAACAACCTTTTTTCCTTTTATACTAAAGGAGTACGTATTCTTCCGACCATCATGAATGACACTTCGATCATATTTCCAAGCTCGTCCCAACAACACATGACATGCGTCCATAAACACCACATCTCACCAAGAGTTATCAAAGTATTTCTTACCGATTGAAAAAGACACTAAGCATTTTATATCAACTGTTACTGCACTGCCTTTAATCAACCATGAAAACTTATATGGCTTGGGATGTCGATCTGTTTTTAATTGCCCTTTCTGGATAACCTCTTCCGATACTACATTTTCACAGCTGCTACTATCAATGATCATCTTGCAGACCTTATCTGCCACTATACAAGTTGTGTGGAAAATATTGGTTCTTCACCAATCATCTTCTGAATCATCCTTGGGAGTTAGTAGATTCTTGCTAATGACCAATATCTCCTGGCCATCACCATAAAGTATATCCTCATCATCTTCATACTCATCATACACAGGCCTTCACCAAGTTCCTCCGCCTCTTCTTGCATGTCTTCTCCAATTAGAAGGTTTTTACCCTTTTGACTAGCAAACTTCCTGCATTCAGTCGCTCTATGTCCTTGTTCGCCACATCTAAAACATCGAATAGTAGGGTCGTGATTGCCTTGCGGTGTAGAATGGGGTTGTTGAGGGGGTGTGGATCTACTACTTATATTGCTCCTCATCATCGGTCATTTGTTTTGATGTTGTTCCACATCTCGTGCTCATTGGTAGGACTCAAATACTGTCCACATCGAATGGAGACTGGGCATATAATGCACTTGTTGGCTTAATCCTCCCACATATCGAGCTACTAATTGTTCCTTCATTTTCAGACAATCGTTTCGGGCTATCAATTGATAGAAATCCTTTGTATAATCATCAACTGATTTGGTGCCTTGCCTCAATAGGTGCAGTCACTTAAATAGGGATTGAGTGTAGCCAAAAGGAAGAAAGTTTCCCTGGATCTTGTTCTTTATCTTCTCCCAATCCATGATTTTAGACTTGCCTTGTCTCTCTCGTGAGCGCCTCAATTGCTCCCACCAAGCAAATTCTCTGCCCTTGAGTTTGATGGCAACCAGTTTCACCTTGATTACTTCCTTGTATTCGAAGATACGTTCAACTTCATTCATCCAATCGATGAATCCCTCCGCTTGCAACATACCAGAAAACTCTAGTAGTTCCACCTTAAAGCCCAAATCTTGACGATGATCTATTCGACCACGACGTTCCCATAATTTCTCTCTATGGTGGTAATGGTATCAAAATTAGACTCGGAGTAATAACCCTCCTCATAACGATCAAGGAGCGGGACTTCCTCAGCCGAAACCTATCCACGACAACCCAGATTTTGTGCTGCTAGACTTTGGGTTAGCTATGCAACTTGTTTTTGTAAATTCCCAATCATCATGTCCTGAATGTTATGATTAAGGTGAGGAACTTACTCAATCGGAACCTGCCCACGACCACCAGCCATTGAAACTGATGAAATTTATTCCCAGGAAGATGTTGATGCTTTGATATCAACTGACATCGGGCATAATAGCGATTATCCTGCGGGCTTGATAAACAAATAAATTCACAAGCAAAGGAAGCAAAAGGATTTCCCTAAACACAAAGAAATTTTTCAAATGCTTAAATTATTTTCATCAAAACAAAAGCTCCCCATAATTCAACCCTTAAGCCGGGTTTTATAGCTACAAGGTGTCTTTATCAGAATGCAACAAAATTCCTATAACTATGGTAATAAACTCCCAATAAGTAACAAACTCCTAATAATTATATCGTAATTAATTACGTAATAATAGAAAAGATTCACTTCCAAAAAAATAAAAACATTACCATAAAAGAATGAAACAAATCTAAAATCTAAAATTAAGAACGATGATGAAAATATCTGAATTCCCGAAGTCATAAAGCTGAACCCGAAGTAAATGACCCAAAGACAACCCTTGAAAGAGTTCGATCCCGACTCCTGAAGAGATTCCCAACCTCTCGATCCTGAAGTTTAATGATGGGGTTAAAATATCATGAATTATGCCGATCCATTAATTCATGATATTTTAACCCCATCAATGTGTTATCCGATAAGTCAGCATCATCAACAACATTAGCATAGTCGGACTCAGATCTTCCCGCATCACAACCCCAATTCTTTTCCCACTTTTAGATCATTTAATGAGTTTTGCTCCCCAATTGTCTTTTGCAATTGATGTGTTTGTTCTTTGGACAAATGGTCAAACACTCTTCGTAAGGGTTGTTCTTGAGATTTTGGTGGCCCAGAGTCAAAAATAAAAATGAGTCCATTTTCGAAACATTGTCTTTATAAAAAAAAGTAAAATAAATAAATAAAAAGTATAAGTTGTATCTAAAAAAGTGTCTTTCTGAAGCTTAAAACATAATAGTTCGACTACAACAAAATGGAAAAAGGTCCAAAAATACCCCTGACTTTTACCGCGATGTCTACCGAGCACCCTATACTTTTTTTTGTCCAAAAATACATTTAACGTTACAATTTTTGGGTCGTTCATGCTCCTGCCGTTAACAGATCTGCCAACTAGACTAACGGGATTAACACCTAGACTAACGTGGCTGACATGGCATGAACACCTCATCTACTTTTAATGACACATAATAAAAATAATATTTAATAAAAAAATCATATTTCTTTATCCTCTTTTCTCTCTCTACTCTCCTTCCTTATCAAATTGGGGATATCAGTATATCACCGTCTCCCTCTTCCCCTCCTCCTTCTCCTCCAAATTCACCGTCTCCCTCTTCCCCTGCAAATCCAACACCAGCCTCATCCCCGCCGACGAATTCTTTTACAAAGGCCAACTCCTCCCCCTCCACCTCATGCCTGCCTCTCCATGGTTCATACCCTCCTCCTCCTCCGCCTGCCAGAACTCTGTCACCATCGAGCGTCGCAGCGACGGGGAGTACACGGCAGTTTGCAAATGGAGTATCGCTAATTTCCCTAGGGTTAAAGCTAGGGCTTTGTGGAGCAAGTACTTTGCAGTGGGTGGGTACGATTGTTGCCTGTTGATATACCCAAGGGTGATTCTCAGGCTTTGTCGGGTTATATCAGCTTGTATCTCCAAATCATGGACCCTAGGGGCACTTCATCTTCGAAATGGGATTGTTTCGCTAGCTACCGCCTTGCTATTGTTAACACGAATGATGATTTGAAGTCGATTCATCGTGATTCTTGGCATAGATTCTCTAGTAAGAAGAAATCCCACGGCTGGTGTGATTTTAATCCCTTTTTAAACTCAGAAGTATGGTGTATTAGATGCAACTTATCTATGAGTTTTTGTTTTTGTGTGTGTGAGAGAGAGGAGAGGAGAGAGAGCCTTCCATTCTTTTTGCTAAGTAGTTTTGAGTTCCATATAGATATAAATTGGAGTAAATTAGTAAAGTATTTCTTGCAAAATTATTGATTTAATGTCTTATGCTGAAATTTACCTGCGAAATAGTCATAAAAGAGGAACTTTAACGGGATTGAGGATACTCAACTTGATATTTAAATCTGTTGGCCATGCTTAGTTGAAGTTTATGTTCTGTTTAATAAGTTTATAAGTTCATCAATTTCCTTTTTTATGTCATTGAAACTTTTGCATTTTGAATTGGATCGAGTTTGAGAGAGAGAGAATGAATCTGATGATGACTGATATGAATGGCTTTAGAGAGAGAAAATGGATTTGAATTTTTTAGGTAATAAAAATTTGTCCAGGTGTCAATGTCGTCAGCCACGTTAGTCTAGGTGTTAACCCCGTTAGTCTAGTTGGCAGATCTGTTAACGGCACGGCAGGGGCATGAACGACCCAAAAATTGTAACTTTCAGTGTATTTTTGGACAAAAAAAAAGTATAGGGTGCTCGGTAGACATCGCGGTAAAAGTCAGAGGTATTTTTGGACCTTTTTCCACAACAAAATATATTAGAAGTTCTTTAACAATATATTGAGTTGGCTTAGTTGAGTCCTTAAAAATTTATTAGGTTTTGAAAATTACTTTTGTATACATATATCATTATATATTTATATTTTTAATTTCACACACACACACACACACACACACACATATATATATATATATATATATATATATATATATATATATATATATGGTCCGGATCAAGTGCATAACTTTTATCTTACTCACCCGTGCTTACACCCTTTTAACGACGGACCCGGCAACGGTTCGGTCATACAACCGTCATCTATACTTTTAGCGACGCTATATGTTGTCCGTCGCTAAAAGTATAAACGACGGTTGTATGACCGAAACCGTCGCCGAGTCCGTCGCTATAGGAAGGTGAGCACAGGTGAGTAAGATAAGGGGTATGCACTTGATCCTTGTTCTATATATATATATATATATATATATATATATAATTAGTAGTGGTGACACTAATAAAATTATAATGATAAACTTCAGAAAAATGTCAGTTTAGATTAATATGAACGAAAAAACTATTTTGTGGTTAAAAAATATATAACAATACATCTTACGGAATTCTTTGAAGGCATTGTCATATAACAGTATTAGTTTTACCAATACATCTTCTATCTTTTTGTCATATGCAGTTGCTAAATCCTACGGAATTCTTTGAAGGCATTGTCATTGAGAACGAGTGAGCTTTAAAATTTACCTATTTCCTTCATCTTATCTCCAGGAACTACATTTGAGTACTAAATAAATTAAGTGCAGGTATGTGGAGTGCACTGCATCAGCAATCCAAGCTCTGGTTCTGTTTAAGAAATTATACCCAGTACATCGAAAGAAAGAAATAGATCATTTTATTACCAGTGCTGTTCGCTATCTTGAAGACGAACAAATGCCTGATGGATCATGGTATATTTTTAACATCTTGTAAATCATTTACAAATTTGGAAAATTAAAGAATAGAGTATATTTAGTTTGTTCGATTATTATTAACTTTTAAAAGTTAAATTGAAATATTTTCAAACTCAAAATTAAGATAATTTATTAAAAATTAGGAAATGATAAATCTTATTTAGTAATACCTTTTTAAATAGTTTAAATTATTCATCATTGCATTGGGCAAATTATATTAATTTATGTCAATTTTAAAAATATTTTAAATTTACTTCAAAAAAATGAATAAAAATCTTATATTTTGGAATATGAGGGAGTATTTTTAATTTTTGTTTATCCCCTGTATTTTTCAATTGTTTAGTAGTGATGGTATAAAAGAGAAATTGTGATTATAAACTTGATGATATTGAGTATTTTTACACTACCAGGACAAAGGGTCGTGATTCCGCGAGAGTGAGCTAATTCTAATTTGAAAAAAATTGGTAAATAAAACTGGTAATAGTATATGGGAACAATGCTAGGCAATGGTCACCCAGATGAAAATGCATACCAACTTGGCAACTTCAACATTTTTATTACAGGATATAAATGGTTATGTACATATAGGTATGGATGTTGGGGGGTGTGCTTCATATATGGTACCTGGTTTGCATTGGGAGGGCTAGCGGCAGCAGGCAAAACGTACAACAATTGTGCAGCAATTCGTAATGGTGTTGGTTTTCTACTAAAATCTCAGCAGGGTGATGGTGGTTGGGGAGAAAGCTATCTTTCTTGCCCAAACAAGGTAATTCTTGAGCTTGAACAGTCAAAATATGTACTCTTAAATCCTTGTGCAAACTATACAAAGCCTGACAGTTTGTGCATCCATATTATATATATATATATATATATATATATATATATATATATATATATATATATATATATATGGTCCGGATCAAGTGCATACCCTTATTTTACTTACCCGTGTTCACCCCCTTTTAGCGATGAACCCGGCGACGATTCGGTCATACAACCGTCGTCTATACTTTTAGCGACGCTATATGTTGTCCGTCGCTAAAATATAGACGACGGTTGTATGATTTCAAAACTGTCGCCGGGTCCGGCATAAAGAGGGTGAGCACGGTGAGTAAGATAAGGGTAAAACGCACTGATCCTTCTTTCTCTATATATATATATATATATATATATATATATGTACTTTTAAGCGTCGCTAAAAGTATAGACGACGGTTGTATGACCGAATCGTCGCCGGGTTCGTCGCTAAAAGGGGTGAGCACGGGTGAGTAAAATAAGAGGTATGTACTTGATCCGGACCGTATATATATATATATATATATATATATATATATATATATATATATATATATATATATATACACTCTTTCCAGTTTTCTATTCTTGTGGGATAAGGATTCCCTCCATTACATTCTCCATGTAATTCCCCACAATATATTTAGTAATAAAATATTGATTTTTGGCACACAGTTGTTATCTATATAAAATTATTTACTGTTGTGACTGATCAATCAGGTGTATACCCCTTTAGGAGGCAATCGGTCAAATTTGGTACACACTGCATGGGCAATGATGGGCCTGATTCACACTGGGCAGGTCAATTAATTATTTCCTCAACTCTATTAAAATGCATGATTCACACTGGGCAGGTCAATTTGGATTTTCTTTACATAATTTTTAGGTGTTTTGTATTGTTTATATATATATATATGGGCTATATGTATATACATTGTTGTGTAGTACAAAGTCGTGCTATGGCGACGGTTGAACCGTCACCATAGTCCTAAAAAGTCGTCGTTATAGGCGACATATCATATGTACTACTACACAATGTATATATTTTTTTCATATATATATATATATCTGATCCGGATCTTAAACTCACCTCTTATCCAACTCACTGAAGCTCACCCCCCTTTTATTGCAGACTGACGGTTCGGTCATACAATCGTCGTCTATACTTTTAAGCGACGCTATATATTTGTCTGTCGCTAAAAGTATAGACGACAGTTGTATGACCGAACCGTCGCCGGGTCCGTCGCTAAAAGGGGTGAGCTCGGATGAGTTGAATAAGGGGTGAGCTTAAGATCCGAACTATATATATATATATATATATATACGGTCCGGATCAAGTGCATACCCTTTATCTTACTCACCCATGCTCACCTTCTTTTAGCGACGGACCGGAGAGAGTTCTTCGGTCATAACCGTCGCTCTATACTTTTAACGACGCTATATGTTGTCCGTCGTTAAAAGTATAGACGACGGTTGTATGATCGAAACCGTCGCCGGGTCCGTCGCTAAAGGAGGGTGAGTAAGATAAGGGGTATACACTTGATCCTTAATCCTTGCTTTATATATATATATATATATATATATATATATATTAAAATGCAGGGTTAATTTTATCCCCTATAATATCAATTTATCGATAAATAGTGATGTATGCATGGCTTTTTGTTTTTTTTTTAACCATAAAACTTGAATATTTTCTGCAATTTTCCACTTGGATAGGCCGAGAGAGACCCAAAACCTCTTCACCGTGCAGCAAAGTTGTTGATTAATTCTCAGACCGAAGATGGTGATTTTCCCCAACAGGTAACTAATTCACATGATGAATTACATCGTCATTTATTTCCTAGAAAAAGCATGTAGTTGACAACGCAGTGAAATTTTCACATGAAAAGTGTCGCTATAGATGTATAGCGACAATAAAAATCGTCGCTATAGGATCTATAGCGACGATTTTCATATGAAAATATCAAAAAATCATGTAAAAATATCAGTTTCCTAAAACAGCATTTCGCAACATTTTATGCCGTTGTTGGGCGACACTTTTTCACTTTAGCGAACATTATTTCGCAACGCTTATTTCTTAGGCAACACAAATTATATGTTGTTATTATCAACAACCCACATAAATAATGTTTAATTTGTTATTATCAGCTACCCAAAAATAGAGTCTTGTTATATATATATATATATATATATATAATAGTATAAAATACTACAATATCCTTAAATTTGTCATAATATACATTTAACAACACTTTTATAATTGTTCTAGCAACACTTGACACTTCAAGCTATACTTATTGTTCTGCCAACAAAGATAAATACGAAACAAAGTTATTTTTAAATTTATATAAAAAATTACAGATGAAATTATTTTTGTGAAAATTAGATAGTTAGTGGTTGATATATACCATGTCTAGTTGAATATATGCTTCATGCATTGCTTAACCAATATTATCTGACATGCATATATATGTTGGTGGCAGGAAATTACAGGAGTTTTCAATAGGAATTGCATGTTACACTATTCAGCTCACCGGAATATATATCCGTTGTGGGCTTTAGCAGAATATCGAAGGTGCCTTTACAATCTAAAGGAGCGTAATTACTAGATCTATTTTATATTGATCTGCAAAGATGAATACACCCTCCGTTTCTAAAAGATTGTGGTTTTAGAAGAAAAAATTTATTCTAATTTATTTGTCGTTTACAACTTTCTAGGAGAATGAATTATTTACTTTCTTATATCACTCTTATCTTCTCTCATTGTCCCAAAAAATTCTCTCCCTTTTATTAATAGTTTTCAACTTCCCATAAAGGGGTAGTGATGGAATTTCAAACAAATTTTAATAGTAAATGATAGTATTAAATGACTTTTTTAATTCATGTGCAAAAATCTTAAACAACAATCTTTTAGGAACGGAGGTAGTATTATTGATAAAACCCAAAATACATCATTAAGTAATTACTAGATGAAAATTGATAAATTCACAACAAAAAAAATGATATTTTTATATGTAAATTGTCGTTACTATAGCGACGATTTTTATCGTCAGTATATATTTATAGCGACACTTTTCATATAAAAATATTAAAAAATATTATGAAAATATCAAGTAAGATCTATCCATATAATAAATTACTTCTGCCTCCATCAAGCCTTTTGAAATATATATATATATATATATATAATATACTCCATTGTCCACTAAAAAGAATTTCATTTGTTTAATTGATCTTTTTCAGAATAAAAATAATTGTCTTTTTTATTTTTTGAGTACGATTGTCTTTTTATTAATAGCATAAAATGATAAATAGACTTTATAGGGATAGCATTTAATGTGTTTGGTTGTGTTCGACTATCAGCGTTGTAGCGGTAATGTTTGTCACGTTTGGAGCTTCAATCGCACTACACTAATTTTGGTCGGGTTGGAGGGCGGTCCGGTGCACTTTGTGACCGGTACCGTCCGGTGCACCCGTTTTTTTTAATTTATTTTTATCACAATTATGAGAATAATAAATAAAAAATAATAGAGCAAGTTTGAATAAAAAATTATAAAAATAAATATATATTTTATAGAGCAAAATAATAGAGCAAGTTTTTATAGTGTTTTTTCAATAAAAATATATTTTCTTTTATAATTTTTTGTTCAAACTTGTATTATTATTTTTTATTTATTATTTTCATAATTGTGATAAAAAATAAAAGAAAAAAGAAAAAAGAAAAAGGGATGCACCGGACGGTACCGGTCACAAAGTGCACCTGACCGCCCCCCAATTAAATTTTGGTCTGTGCATTTGAGGGATAAATTACTTTTTGGTGGTCCGGTTTTCATTATGGTTATCGAAACTTTTTTTCATTATGGTTATCGAAACTTT
Organism: Panax ginseng; assembly: GCA_020205605.1. NCBI lineage: Eukaryota > Viridiplantae > Streptophyta > Magnoliopsida > Apiales > Araliaceae > Panax > Panax ginseng. The sequence goes on from CM035134.1 coordinate 11,288,168, forward strand.
TTTTGTTACAATTGAATAACTGTACTCTCAAAAATTATAAAATGATCATTCCGTTCGATTTCCTTAAAGAAAAATGTTACTAACAAGTGTCGAACTCCAGACCTCCCCAAACTAAAAACTTTATATTTCAACAAAAGCCACTAGACCAACTACTTATTATGCTAAAATTTATGTAACACTAATATTTAAACCACCTAGCATCGTTTATATACATGTAAAGATGAGATAATAATAATTATAATAATTATTATAATAATAATAATTGTAATATCCATCTAATTAAAATACTCTCTTCCGACAAACTCGCAATAAATGTTTTTTTTTTTGAGTTTTTTTCAAACATATTAAGAGAGATTATAAATTTACTAAAATACTCTTAATTACCAACATTTTAAAACTTTCTTTAATTAAATACTACTCTTTCCTTTCTCCCGCCTAGATTATTCCTAATTTTTCTCTTCTTTCCTTTCTTAGTTACAGTAAAAAAGAGAACAACTTATAAAGTTTATGTCCCATATATAGATACTAATTAGACGTGAAAATTACTTTTTTTATGAAAAGAAATATTATTTTTACAAGGTTGCACACACATATTTAAATGTGTGCTTTACTACTATTAATGTGAAGAAATTATTGTGAAAATATCAATTCTTTTTTTTTTTTTTTTTATATTTCGTGTTTTAACAATAATAATTTAGAATGTGTGAAATTAGAAATTGAATAAAGAGTAACTGGAAAGATTTGGTAAATTAAGTTAATAAAATAAAGTTCACATTTTTACAGAAATGACTAGTTCTAATCAAGAATAGAATTAATCACTCAATTCATAATTTTATTCTCTTCTCTATTTTATTTTTTTATTAATTACATTCATCCGATTCAAGCGTATACCATTAAGTATAATCAATTTTAACCGGTAAGATAAAACTTCATTGATAAATATATAGAGGTTGAGAAAGAAACACTTACGTTTCAGTTACAATTGTTTTTCTTATTGAACATATGTTTTAGTCCATGATATATACTTTCTCCTTTTCTAAAATATAAGATTGTTATTAACTTTTTAAAATAAGACAATTTTAATCTTAAAATTGATTTGGATTCCTTTAATGTTAGTCAATGATAAATGTTTACTCCCTCCATTCTAAAATTAGAGATACAATTTGACTTGTAATGTCAAATGATAGTATATTAAACTTCAAAATTGATATAACTCATAAAAGTTTATAATAAAATAAAATTTTTAATTTATAGTTTTTGTTATATATTATACAATTATAATAATTGCATCAACTAAAATTAAATACATTCATATTAATTTAAAGTTTAATATGTTGTCGTTCGACCTTAAAATCAAATTGTATCTTAAATTTTTGAACGGAAGAAATATAAAATATCTAAAAAGTACAACTCATTGTAAAATTTTTTGTTTCATAATTTTTAATAAATCATTTCTCTCTCTCTCTCTCTCTCTCTCTCTCTCTCTCTATATATATATATATATATATATATATATATATATATATATATATATATATATAAGCTTAACTTGTCAATGATGTGATTAAACATAATATTTGTGTCATTAACAAATTTTATTTTTCATGTATTCAAAAAGATTGTCAAAAAAAAATGTGGTTTACCAACTTTGATCCAATAATTTTTATAAAAAAAATTGGATCGAAAATAACATATATACTCTATTTTCATGACGTGCGAGAGAGTCGGCAAGGCAGCTCAAGGTCTTACAAGTTATTAGATCGTAAGTAACGTGCAAAAGCCTCGCAGTTGCCGCCGGTTTGAATATTACAAGCAGAAATTGTTGAAATTTATGAGGTTTAATAAATACTAAATACTAACTTGCATGTATTAAATACATTTATGAGTTGAATATTTGAATATATAAATAGATACAATAATCCTATGGGATCCGTAACTTCCGACCGACCGGTCCAAATTTTTTGTTGTTTGTTTTGATTTTTAAAAAATGTATAGTATTTATTTTAATTGAAATTTTTATAAAATTCAATGAATTAAGTGTAATTTGAATATAAATATTATACATTTTATGAGAGTTAAAGTAAAAAAAAATATTGAACAGTTCGCTACTGGTCGAAAGTTCCCTGTCCTCCTTGGACTGAAATTGATATGGTCCGTCCATGTCTTGTACAGCTTTAGATCTAATCCAACGTTTATTCTATACCCCTCTAGCTACTTTCTTAAAGTCAACTGATCTCCAAACAGTGTCATATATTTGAAACACACTCAATGAACTTTACTCCTGCATTTATCGGCCATTAATTGGAAAATATAACTACTTTTTTGTAATTTATATTTTTCTTTTGATGGGCTCAACACTTTATTAATTTATACCTGTCTTAGACAGACAAACCAGTGTGTATCATATTATTTTAAGAGATTTTATTAATAGTATTTTTAGCATTTTACCATTTTCATTAATGATTATTTTTGACATTTCACCAATTTATCAATCAAAACTAAATCATATTGGGTACTCTAGCATATAAACAAACTTGTGTGTCTAAGACACACTCCTATATAAGGTTACTGTATGTATATAATTCTTGGCTATATTGCCCTTTGAGTTTGATAAGGAATGCCAGTTTGTTCATATTATTTCAAAAGATTACAATAAGCAACAAGGATTAATGAGCAAAACTGCCTATAAATTAAGAACTAACCATTCTTTTTGTTCATCTTTATCTCAAATACAAAAGAGTCGCCAAAAAAGTTAAGAGTAGTCTTTTTAGGACGGGGGTGTATAATATTTAAAGTAAATCATATTTGTCAACTAATAATAATTAAATCCAAATCAAATAAGTCCAGCTTGCATTCCTTAGCTGACAAATTGCAGATATGTCACTCTTAAGTTCGTAAACTAATAAATAAGCTTATGTGAAATATTATTAGTCAAAGAATTAAGTTAAAGGAATCTCTCAAATTATGATCACCATAATAGTTCAATTTTGAAGAAAAGAAAATTCAAATTAAAACTTTTTTACACTTCAAGATTCATGCGTAGCATTAATTTTCCCTAGTTTTGACTTTGATTATTTCTTTATTTAGTCCATCTACTTCCATACAATATTAACATAAGCATAAGCTTGATTATCATGTTCATCTAGCCCCTCCAAATAATATTCTCAAGATCCAAACATGGATTTTCCTCAAGATTTCAGATGCCCTATTTCCATGGAGCTCATGAAAGACCCTGTTATAATTTCCACAGGTGTCACTTATGAACGTAAAAACATCGAAAAATGGCTTTTCTCTTACCGGAAAAAGACTTGCCCCACAACAATGCAAGATATCGATGATTTTGGCATAACTCCAAATCACACCCTCAAAAGGCTCATACTTTCATGGCAAAGTACCGATTGCACATCATCTTCATCGCCACCGCTGCCTTCAGTCAAGCACGACGAATTCGTGTCACTACTCAATGCCATTGATTCAAGTCCATTCAAGGTAAGTTCACTTAAAAAACTCCGGTCCATTATCGAAATAAGTGATGAAATAAAGATGGATTTCAAAAGATGTGGAGGTGACAAAGTTCTTGTGAAAATAATTGTCCAAATTTTAGTGGAAACCTCGGATTTTTTGTGTTTTAGAGCTTCTGAGGAGGCTTTGGGAGTTTTAGAACAACTCCCATTATCAGAAGAAGATGAAACTATCTCATTATTATCGAAGCCCGAATGCATGAAGTCCATGGCTATTATGCTTCAAAGGGGGAGTGCCGAGTCTAGGTTTTACACTATTTCGATATTCCACAAAATGGCAAAACTTGATTATGATTGGAGCTTTGTTGTTCAAGATCAAGGTGCCGATTTGTTTAAGGCCTTGTTAGAGCTTGTATCGGATGAAATGAGCACTAAGGCAAGCTCATGTGCCCTACAAGTTTTGTTAGAGATATTGACCTCGTTGAAAAAAAGCAGATTAAAAGCCATTGAGGCCGGTGCAATTTGTACCCTGATTGAGCTTCTACCGGATTCAAATAAATCAAAATGTGAGAAACTATTGCAACTACTCAAGTTATTATGCAAATGTGCAGATGGAAGACTTGCTTTTATCGAGCACGGGGTAGGAATTAGTGCTATATCAAAGAAAATGTTGCATGTCTCAGATGTTGCTACAAAAATTGTGGTGAAAATTTTGTGGTTGATTTGTAGTTTAAATCCGACGGATAAGGTTTTGGAGGAAATGATGTTCTTTGGACCGGTGAATAAGCTTGAGGCATTGTTGCATATAGATGGAGGATCCTCGACCAAAGATAAGGTTGTGAAGATGTTCAAGTTGCATGGAAATTCATGGAGCAGGTACCCTTGTTTCCCTTGTGATTTGAAGGAATATTTGGGCTTAAGTAGTAAAACCAATCTTGCAAAAGTAAACTGAAAGAAATACGTGTAAGATATATATATATATATATATATATATATATATATATATATAATGATATAGAAGCAATTAGTTTATAGTTTTGCTTGATTCCCTTTTTATCATCTCAAGTATGGTGATATTTTGTTGTTGGTTTAATTTGTATCATCTTAAGCAAATTTTTAAAGCTCTTTTTTGTAACTAGTAATGTTAGTAGTTATATATCATATATGAAAATTAGTTGAACAATCTTTCTCTGACTTTTATTATTCATTTCTCGTGATAAATCATGTCATGCAAACTGTCTTTATGCATTCAAGTCAACAACTATATATTGATTATAAGAAAGGAGAAAAGTCCGATTTGTGTATATTTTGGAAAAAATAAAATTAAGAAAACAAATACGGGGTGATCTGGGAAAAACTTTGGATATATATCCTTAAAGTGTAATACATATATATAAGTTATATTTACTTCTTTGGTTTCTTAAATTTGGTGCAATATATTTTTATTGTTTTCGTACAAGTTTATTTAATTTCCTACACTTGTATTATTTAATTAATCAGGAAGGGATAATAAAAACAAAATAAAATGATAAAATATATTTTTCGACTTTTTATAAAGTCTAGTGATAATATGTTGACTCGGCATAAGTGTTGACTAAATAAAATCAAGGAAAGAAAAGTCATGTATTATGATTATCATAAATGCATGAGAAAGAATTAAATTGCTCCCTTTTTTATGAATAACACTTTGTTAATTCTGATTTGGCTTTAAAGAAACTGATCACCAGCAACCTCAAGACAATTAGCTCTTTATGCCTTAGTTTTCAGTTGAACCAACCCTTGAGGTTTAGGTTTTCTCTTCAAAAATACACTTTCAAATTATTTATTCATTTTTGAAGAGTCAAAATAGTGTATTAATTAGTTGTAATGAGCTATTAATTATATTTTCCGTTATAAAATATATGGAGAATATACAATTCAGTTAATTCAAAAAGTAAACAATTTTGAAAATGACATTTGAGTATAATATTTCTAAGCTACATATATGTTTGATTTTCTCCCTTATTTTCTACTTCAATAAGTATTCTTAACAGATAGAGCTGATTTGTACTTGTTGATAGTCAAAAGGAAAGAAGAAAAGACAAAAAAAAATAGCTATCAATTGATGTGTTGGGGATGATCTTGATAGTGTTCAAAGGCTAAGTTGGTCAACAGTCAACAATAATTGTTTGCAATATTAAAGGCAAACTACTCGCGGGTAGAGTTGAGTGGAATCTTATCTTAGCCTCCAAAACAACCCAACAGAATTGTGTTTCTTAAATAGTTTATTTGACTGCATATTAATTGATAGAAAATCATATATTTTATATATCATAATTGATATAATATCTTGCTATATATTTTATGTATCGTCATTTTTGTTATCAGATATATAGATAATTATTAGATTAATGCTAGAGACATAATTTATTTTATAATTATTTTATAATTTGTTGATGTGGCATACTCCACCCCAATATATTGATGAATAAATTGATTCAATGTAGTCTTCGACCTCACATAAAAGTTGAGATGGAGTATGTCACATCAATAAATTATAAAATAGTTATAGAATAAGTTGTCTCTAACAATATTCTAATTATTAATAGTACTTTTTTAATCATATATATAATACGACAGATCAATGTTGTAATCATATATCAAATAATTATTAATGGTATTCTACATGATTTTCTCCCCTTTTTAATTTTTATCTTGCAAATTTATTATATGATTTATTGGCCTTGTTGTTTGATAACACTTCTTGATGCACCTTTTGTGACGCCCCCAAAATAGGTATACATCATTCATCTTGAGTCGCCAAGTACAAAATATAAATACAATCTTAAATATACAATAAGAGCTGTGAGTTTTAATACAAATATTATCTTCTAGACAATATCCGCTCTCAGAATAAGTCCTCATTACAATTATTATCACACTATTTCATAGAATAGTGAGGACTACTAATGCTATCATCTCGACCGTCACTCCGCTCCCATTAGTCCTCGCTTCGCGTCTCATTTCTTGAAGAGAACACGGTGAAAGAAAGGGTGAGCTCAACTAGCCCAGTAAGAAATATTATGACTAAGATAATCCAGGATAAATTATCATTAGCCTTCAACAATGTTAAACTGATAAAATACAATAGACAACAAGTTTAACTGCAGCAGAATAAGCACAAGCAGAGAATAAAATCTACTATCTTTTATGATTTAAAAAGTTTTTCATCACTTTTATCGCTGAGACTTAGCTTAATAAATAATCCACACCATCCCCACTACTACTACCGAGGATATTCATTAGTATCACGACCACAAATTATCCATGCACTCACTGCCAAGGATATTCGTGTATTCATCAATGGTCATGATCATGCCAACAATCTGTCCATCAATGCACTACGGGCTAATGAGGACTTTTACCACATCATTTGTAACATTACTATTATGATTATACCGAATAATCCTCGGTCATAATCATACCAAGTCCATCTATGCACTACAAGCCACGATGACTTTCAATAAAATATAAACATGAGGATGATGACAATGATATAAGAATTCAATAAAACAAGTTCAAGAATTAATTTATCCAGAATTAATAACGTCCAAATTGTCAACATGATACTTCTTTGTAGAGTAAAATTCAAGAATGCTCGGAAGAATATTTTCATAAAAGATCTTTGGATGAAGCCTTGAAATATCAAGGATATTCCACTAATTTCATGGAGTATAAAGTCAAAACTTTAACCAATTTGAGTATAATAAAGAATGGAATAACAAAAGAAATCACCAGTGCATGTGATAGAATCGCATGGTGAGGTTATTCCAACAAAATAATAAATAACGGAACCGGTCCCACGTAAAAGCATACGATACAAGATATTCCAACGAGAATAATAAAGATTTTAATTGTGTCCCACAGTAAAACGCATGATGTGATATTCCAATGAATATTAAATAATGGAATAATGTAAGTTCTCTTCATGAATACAAAAGAAATAATACCCTTTACCTTATAAAAGAAGAAATCGGATATAGAAGTAGTGAAGTAGCGAGATATTCTTCTTCTTTCTCTCTATAATTTCTCTCTCTAGAGTTTCAGTGAATTCGTAAGAAATAATGAAGGAATGTGCTTCTATTTATAGGAGAATGGATTGAATAGGAACTAATTCATGAACGGTCCAGATTGATTTACTTTTAAACGGACAGTTCATACTGATTCACTATTAAAACTTAAAACAACGGTCCATACTGATTCACTATTAAAACTTTAAACCAAATGATCCATATTGATTTACTATTATAAATTCAACCAACTGATTCAAAAAATTAAAGACATCTCCTCATGGAATAATATTGTACCCAAAAATAATTTGGACCGAAAAAAAATATATTGTTCGGGTGAATAGTACCCCGTGAATAGTAACTCGTGAATAGTAACTCATGAATAGTACTCCGACACAAAAAGTGTCCCGAACACCCGATTGAACAATATAACCTCCAGACATCAATTATCATCGAAATAGATGTCGATTTCTACTAACACAAATAATCCCAACACAATGAAACTATCAAATTCATCTTTAATCAACACGAACTTATTCATCATTAATATTATAACTCACAATATTTAACAACCAGGTTGTTCCCAGGAAAGAGAGGACATCCAATAAGGATTTCTCCCTATTGGCGCGCAATTAGGTGACCAAACCTCTCCTTGACAGAACTTCTAGACATTGTAAATATTGCAATTTAATAATATGAATAACTTTGTCGTCTCAATTATTGATTTAATAATATAACATATAATGCAGATGATACTGTGACAATAATCGAATCAATAATATGAGAGATATGATGCAGCAATAATTGAGTATAACTGAGTGACTTCTCACGTAAGCATCAATAATCAATACTGGTAATGCTACTTATGCAACCACGCGTATTACTGTACTTTTACTACCGGGTAGTTCAACAGTTTTAACAGTAACACCTCCGCCGTTATTAATATAAAATATGTTTGTCGTTTTCTCAATCCGACAATAATTTTGTTGTGGGGTCCACCAATGATTGTGCCGTTGTACGAATATTCCCTACTAAAATAAATATTCCCCGACCAATCGAATATTATATAACAACTTGCATACTTTATAAAATTTATAAATATTACCCACAACTATAATATTATATCAAATTCATTCCATAATATTCATAGAAAAATCATCTTTATTTATAAAATTTGGGGTCTTACACCTTTTATGGTCCAAGATTTAACTTTCCAATTGCAATGCACTTGATACATCCACTTTTTTTTTTGAGAGAAAATGGAAAATTTAATTGCAGATCAAAAAGAAGTGAATTACAAAGAAAATTTGGGGAGATCCTCCCCAAACTCGAACATCGAGCATCAATCGAATCGAAGCACCAAGCTAAACAATGAGCGACTTCGATTCACCTCCTCTAACAAAATGAATACGATTAACATCGATTGCTAAACACAGCTCCTTACAATCATCCAAAACTAAGCCAAGCGGTCCTGGATATGAAACAGTAGAATTTAGAGCTTGCACAAGATTGAAAGCATCCGACTCAATCATAACCTTTGACATCGAACGAGCCTTCAACCAACTAAGAGCTTCTTTATAACCCGGTAACCTGCATGAGTTCCAGATTGAGGGGTCACCAAACCGCCATGACCAAAGAAGAACCAACGAGCCACTATCATCCCGAACCACCCACCCATAGCCAAGCCGATTTAAACCAGAAAAAATAGCCCCATCAAAATTACATTTGAAAGACCCAGGCCTGGGTTTAACCCAGCGAAACAGACCTTCATCAGCTCCCGATAAAGAACCATAAACCAGAGGTCCTTGAACTGTTGTCCATTGGTGAAAAAATGATCCTGCAAGATTGAGAAGACTTATAGGTTGTTGAGCCTTGCCATTCCACAGAACCTCGTTCCTATTACGCCATAAACACCAAAGAACCATACAAAACATAGCAACAACAATATTCTTGGACCTGCCAAGAACTGCAACTACCCACTGGAAAATATCAGGGTCACCAATCGGGATTGGAGGGGCGACCAACAACTGCCAGCACTTCTTAGCGAAAGGGCAGGACATAAATGCATAAGTTGCGGACTCCATCCATTCTTACAAACTGGGCAGAAACTGTCCACCTCAACTCATTTCATCCGAAGATGATCCTTGGTAGGTAAGCAACCCAAACACAACCTCCACGCTAGATGTTTCACTTTAGGAGGAAGCTTTAGAGACCAAATTTTCTTCCAAACACCTGAATCATGATGGGTATTCAGAGACGAAAGAGCACTTACCTGAGCATCATAAGCACTTCGAACACTATAGCACCCTCAATTCTTTCATCGCCAATAAAAAACATCCTAAAACACGACGGTTTAGCGAAATCTGCTGAATTAAGGAGCTATCCCTACCATCAAATAAATCACGTAAAAGGTCCACATCCCACTGCAGACTATTAGGGATCAACAAATCACGCACACACGCAGATTTCGTTCCTGGAACTCGGAGGGTCTGAGGATACAGGTTTTCATCATCTGGCAGCCATGGTTCTGTCCAAACATTTATACTACGCCCACTTTCCACCCGCCATCGAGCTCCCCGACAAAGAATAGGTTTAGCCGCTTGCAAACTTTGCCAAACATAACTAGGGTTCTGAGCGGATGGAGCATTTAAAAATGAAGTCTTTGGATAATAACGGGCTTTATAAATTCTAGCTACCAAAGAAGTAGAGCGAGTCATAAGACGCCACCCATTCTTACCAGGCATAGCGACATTAAACTCCTGAAGCTTCTTAAAACCCAAGCCACCATAATCCTACCTGGCACAAACTTATTCCAGTTCATCCAATGAATTCCTCTAGAACTATCGACCTTATTACTCCACCAAAATCTACTCATCATACCTTCTAACTCCGCACAAAGCTCCTTGGGAAGTAAAAAAACACTCATTATAAACGTTGGAAGGGCCCGAGCCACACTTTTAATCAAAATTTCTTTCCCTGTCTTTGAAAGCAATTTATTCTTCCAACTTTACATCCTAGCCCAAACCTTTTCCTTCACAAAAGATAGGACCCTCTTCTTATTTTTCCCAACAAAAGATGGTAAACCCAGGTATTTACTCTGATCCGAAGTCAAAACCACACCCAACTGATTACATAATTCGGTCTGCACAACTACCGAAGTGTTTAAACTAAACAAAATTGATGACTTTTGGAAATTTATCTTTTGACCCGAGGTGGTCTCATAATCATTAATACATCGCTGAATAGACTGACACTCTCGATGCGTAGCCTTAAAAAATAAGTAACTATCATCAGCGAAAAAAGGTGAGAGACACAATTACGCCCCAAGCAACCAAACAACCATGAATCAGACCTCTTCTCTCATATCTGCGTATCATAGCAGAAAAACCTTTGGCACATAAAATAAAAAGGTATGGAGACAAAGGGCAACCTTGGCGTAACCCTCGTGATTTTAACTATAGGGTCCAAATTTGTACCATTATGATAAATTGAGTAATAAGCAAATTTGAGACACACATTTTCATCCACTGAATCCACTCGGAGGGGAACCCCATCCGATTCAACACAGACCATAGATAATCCCATTCTAGCCTATCATAGGCTTTTCTCATGTCAATCTTCAATGCCGCATATCCCGTTTTTCCTTGACGCCTACGTTTAAGGCAGTGAACAACCTCATAAGCAATCATAATGTTATCAGTGATCAAACGGCCAGGAATAAACGCACTCTATTATTCTGAGATCACCGAATCCAACACACACTTCAATCTATTGGCCAACATCTTCGCCACTATTTTATACAACACATTACATAATAAAATAAGACGAAAATATGTAACAAACTCCGGCTTTGATTTTTTAGGAATCAAAATAATATTTGTGTCATTTAGACCAATTGGAAAAGCAAAATTCTGAAGAAAATTTAGACAAGCAGTAGAGACCGAATCACTAAACACTCCCCAAAACTTTTGATAAAAAGCAGGATTCATTCCGTCCGGACCTAGGGACTTATCTGGATGCATAGAGAAAATAGCCACCCGAACATCCTCCTTAGTAAAAGGAGCAATCAAAGAATTACGCTGAACGAGGTCAAGTCTAGAGTCAATACAGGATATAACTCGCTGCCCTTGAGACTGACCTTGTGTGCCTCCATCATGATTCTATGCTTCAAGTCAGAATCGTTAGGAACACAAAGTTTGGAGTTGACTCTAAGTATTCCTTCTTCATCAATTCTTGCCTCCAGAATAGCACCTTCTTGCACTTTCGTCTTCATACGTATCATCTCTAGGTCTGTGGTTTGAGCAGCTTTAACTTTATCGATTAAATCCGATTCTACTCGTATATTTGCCATCATCATGTGGGTCCATGGAGTCTTTAACTCTATCTCCATCCTTTGTAAGTCGTACAAAATGGGCCTTTGCGTTGACAATATCACACTCGTACCCGCATACGATCTTCTACTCAATGTGTCAGCTACAACGTTCGCTTTTCCAGGATGATATTGAATGCTATGGTCGTAATCTTTCAACAACTCGAGGCAAAGTCGTTGTCGCATGTTGAGTTCCTTTTGGGTGAAGAAATATTTGAGGCTTTTATGATCCGTATAAATCTCCACTTTCTCCCCGTACAGGTAGTGTCTCCAGATTTTCAATGCAAAAACGACTGCTGCCAACTCCAGATCATGAGTAGGATAATTCCTCTCATATTAGGCATAGGATATGACTTTCCCATGTTGCATGAGAACACATCCTAACCCTTTGCCTAAAGCATCGCTGTAGATAACAAATCCATCCGAACCAGATGGTATTGTCAGAACAGGTGCCGAAATGAGTCTCCTCTTGAGCTCTTGGAAACTCTTCTCGCATTCCTCGCTCCATACGAATTTTGCATCTTTCCGAGTTAGCTGAGTTAACGGAGTAGCAATTCAAGAAAATCCTTCCACGAATCTCCGATAATAACCAGCTAAGCCCAGAAAGCTACGCACTTTGGTTACCGACTTCGGTTGCTCCCAACTTTGTATTGCTTCAATCTTCGCCGGGTCAACAGATACTCTATGTTTTGACACCACGTGCCCAAGGAATGCTACTTCCTTAAGCCAGAACTCACATTTCTTCAGCTTGGCATATAGCTTGTTGTCACGAAGTCTTTGAAGTACCAGCTTCAAATGTTGCTTATGATCTTCACGACTTTTGGAATAGATGAGGATGTCATTAATAAAGACAACAACGAACTGATCCAAATATTCCTTGAATACACGGTTCATCATATCCATGAAAGCAGCAGGAGCATTAGTCAATCCAAAAGACATGACTAAGAATTCATAATGTTCGTCTTCGAAGTTCTCAAGGCGCCTCTTTGGAATATCCTCGCTTTTAATCTTGATTGATGATATCCAAGAATCTAAGATCGATCTTTGAAAAGAATTGTGCTCTCTTTGCAATCGGTCAAACAGTCATCAATCGAGGTAGGGGATACCTATTCTTGATGGTGACATGGTTTAATTCTCGGTAGTAAATACAAAGTCGCATACTCCCGTCTTTCTTCTTTACAAATAAAACAGGAGCACCCCAAGGAGATGTACTAGGACGAATGAAACCGATGTCTAACAATTCTTGTAGTTGGACTTTTAACTCCTGAAGTTCAATAGGAGCCATTCGATTTGGGGTTTTAGAAATGGACTTTGTACCCGGTTCAAGATCAATAAAGAATTCAACTTCACGTTCCGGGGGTAGACCAGGAAGTTCTTTAGGAAATACGTCAGGAAATTCATTAACAGCATGAATATTATTCAAATCTGACGTGTTTTTGTTCAAGTCCATAATATGGGCTAAGAAAGCTTGACATCCATTTTTTAATAAACGAATAGCTTTATGGCTTGATATGATAGTGACTGATTTTAGTGGTTTAGTTGCTTGTATTCGTATAACAGGTTGGTTAGGAATATGAAAACTAACAACCTTACTAAAACAATCAATTTTGGCATAATGAGTGGTTAACCAATCAATCCCTAAAATCACATCAAATGCAAGTATCTTTAAAGAAATAAGATCAACAGGTAATTTGATTGTGCTAACTTGGATCAAGCAAGATTTATAAACTATAGATGTAACGAAGGTTTCACCCAACGGAGTTTCAACAGATAAGCTAAAGTCTAATTTCTCCGGAGTCAAGTTTAAACGTTGAGCACAAGCAGGAGAGATAAAAGAATGGGTAGAACCGGTATCTAGTAAGGTATAAACTTCGCAAGAGTTCAAGATTAGCTTACACCGTGATCACCTCGTCCGGTTTCTCGCGTTTTGGCGATCACGACAAACGCCTTTCCTTGAACCACCGCCTTTGTTTTGTCCGTGAGTATGCCATTGGTGCCGCCGGTCCCGAGTTGGACTTGACTTTGCTGACTGAGATGTAATCGGGCTATGTGACCGTCTTTTCCATAATTAAAACACACCTTGGAAGGTCGTGAATGGGTTTGGACTTATGTGTCCCTCCTCTCCGCATCTGTAGCATCTAAAGGCGGTCGTTCTCCTCCCCTAGGATTTATTATTGGTCTTTGGTGTCTTGATGTCTTTCCGTCATTGTTGAATCTCCTCCTTTAGAAATTTCCACTTGACTCACCTCTCCTATTGTCATGGCCACGATGACCACCACCCGAGTGGTTACCGCTTTTCCGTCCGTATTCTTCCTCTTGTCGTTATCATCGCCCAATGATCGGCCACACCCCAGATGACCACGGTTGTGGTCCTCTCGTTGAACATACTCATTATCACGCCTAATAATTGAGCCTTGTTTACAACATCTGAATATAAAGAAAATTTATGAGAGATAAGGTATTGTCGAATCTCGGGTTTTAGACCTCTCAGAAACATCCGCGTCATACGTTCCTCATTTTCTACTAAATGAGGTGCAAACCTGGATAACTCCGCGAACTTCGCCTCGTACTGGGACACCGTCATGTTGTTCTGTTTCAGTCTAATAAACTCTACCTCCTTCATATGACGAATACTTTCAGGAAAGTACTTGTCATTGAACAGTTTCTGAAATTTTTCCCAAGACATGTTGAGTGTGGCTGGCTGGGTACGCTTTACAGATTTCCACCAGTAATCTGCCTCACCACGGAACATAAAGGTGGCGAATGGAACCTTCTGTTCCTCCGTGAAGCCCAAGACATCGAATATCTTGGTCATTTGCTTAACCCACGTTTTTGCCTTAATCGGATCGGGCTCTCCCCAGAAATGTGGTGGTCCCAACTCCTTGAACCGTTTGGCTGTGACAGACCGTGCGTTTCTATCATTTCCACCCGTATTTTGTACACGAGTCTCCCTTGTCTGATTTTGCATGAACTGCAAATAGCTTCTAAACATCGCATCATTCATCGTTTGCTTGGCAGTGTTGTTTACAGGAGGAATATTTCCTTCCTGTTGTACGTTCTCTTGGTTGGTAATCAAAGGTTGTTCCACAGTCTCATAGACTCCATTATTAACGTTCTCAGTTGCCATTCTTAAAAAATGCCATAAAATAGAGGTTAATTAAACAAATTAACATAATATCCCTATATTATGACCGA
Organism: Panax ginseng; assembly: GCA_020205605.1. Lineage (NCBI taxonomy): Eukaryota > Viridiplantae > Streptophyta > Magnoliopsida > Apiales > Araliaceae > Panax > Panax ginseng. Next base: position 11,303,242 of record CM035134.1, read on the forward strand.
CCAACAAGTAAGCTTAGGTAGGACACACTAGCGAAGGATTTCCTCATTTCTCCTCTCTTAGTTCTATTCCCCGATCTCCGCCAGAGACCATATCCTTAAGCTCTGATACCAACTGTGACACCCCCAAAATAGGTATACATCACCCATTCTGAGTTGCCAAATATATGGTATAAAAAATAACTACAACTTTATTATTACAATTTTCGTGCAAAATACGACAACACATACTATGAGTTTAAATACAAATATTATCTTCTAGACAATATCCACACCCAGATAAAGTCCTAATTATAATTATTGACACACTATTTTACAAAATAGTGAGGACTGCTAAACAACTGTCTAGAACCATCATTCCACACCCCAACAACTTCCCGCTATGTTCTCGCTTCCTGAGAAGAAAAAGGTGAGACACAATTGGCGCCCCCCGCGCAACCAAACAACCATGAATTAGACCTCTTCTCTCATATCTGCGTAACATAGCAGAAAAACCTTCGGCACATAAAATAAAAAGGAATGGAGACAAAGGGCAACCTTGGCGTAACCCTTGTGACAGAACTATAGGGTCCAAATTTGTACCATTATGATAAATTGAGTAGCGAACAGTTGAGACACATTTTCATCCATTGAATCCACTCGAAGGGGAACCCCATTCGATTCAACACAGACCATAGATAATCCCATTCTAGCCTATCATAGGCTTTGCTCATGTCAATCTTCAACGCCGCATATCCCATTTTTCCTTGACACCTATGTTTAAGACAGTGAACAACCTCATAAGCAATCATAATGTTATCAGTGATCAAACGCCCAGGAATAAACGCACTCTATTGTTCCGAGATCACCGAATCCAACACACACTTCAATCTATTGGCCAACATCTTCGCCACTATTTTATACAACACATTACATAATGAAATAGGTCGAAAATCAGTAACAAACTCCGGGTTTGATTTTTTAGGAATCAAAATAATATTTGTGTCATTTAGACCAACTGGAAAAGCAGAATTCTGAAGAAAATTTAGACAAGCAGTAGAGACCGAATCACCAAACACTCCCCAAAACTTTTGATAAAAAGCAGGATTCATTCCGTCCGGATCTGGGGACTTATCTGGATGCATAGAGAAAACAGCCACCCAAACATCCTCCTTAGTAAAAGGATCAATCAAAGAATTACGCTGAACGAGGTCAAGTCTAGAGTCAATACAGGATATAACTCGCTGCCCTTGAGACTCACTGGACGTAAAAATTGTGACGCCCCAAAAATAGGTATACATCACCTATTCTGAGTCGCCAAATATATAGTATAGAAAATAACTACAACTTTATTATTACAATTGTCGTGCAAAATAAGACAACACATACTGTGAGTTTAAATACAAATATTGTCTTCTAGACAATATCCACACCCAGATAAAGTCCTCATTACAATTATTGACACACTATTTTATAAAATAGTGAGGACTGCTAAACAACTGTCTAGAACCATCATTCCACACTCCGACTACTTCCCGCTATGTTCTTGCTTCCTGAGAAGAAAAATGGAACAAAAAGGAAAAGGGTGAGCTCAACTACCCCAGTAAAGAATATTATGACTAAGATAATATACAACAAATTATCCTTAGTCTTCAACAGGGAAAAATCTGATAGAATACAATAGACAACAAGTTTTAGATCAACAACTGCAGCGAAAACAACAATTCATTAGAAGAGTTAAGTAGAGAATGCAATCTAATATCATCTATGAATTTAAAAGTCCATCATCAATATTTTATCCCTGTATCATCAATCAATATACATCTTGCATCAAATATTCATTTTTGCACTACGGGCCAAAGATATTCATTTGTATCACCAGTTGGTCATTTAAGAAAATAATATCATTTAAAAAGAAAATAACATCCCTTACCTCAAAGAAACAAGATTTTGAATGAAAGGTCTCAAGTGATCTTTGAATGAAACTTGATCTTGAGCAAGAACTCTCAAAGTATCTAAATACTCAAAAAAATACGCCTCGATAATATAGAGAGAGAAGAGAGAAAGCTTATGTTTCGGTGTGATTTTCAATTCTAACTTAGCCCTCTATTTATAGGAAAATGTTAGCAATTACCAAGTAGACTTGACTCTTTGCACCGATGGCTTTTTTACTCGCTACTATTGCCACCCACCACATTTTAAATAAAATTCAGCACACTTCTTCACCAACCACAAGTGGGGCCCACTCAATTCTAGAATTTTTCACCAAAATCAATTATAACCCTAATTTTTGAATCAGTCACCTCTTAAAATTCATAACAAATCATTCGTTCATTTTTAACGGTTCAAAATTTGTGGACATATACTCAACTTATATATGTATAACATATCCAAAAATCACAACGATCCAACGGTCGGATTAAAAATTATAACTCACGCAATATATTGTAAAAATACTGATTTGATTTTTAATACCTCCATTCCGACAAAAATACTGATAAAACACCTCAACATTATATCCTTCAATTATAACCATATAAAATAAATAAATCCATCATTTATATCCACATCAAATAAATATTTCCTTATCATATAAATCAATAATTAATTATTCACAAATAATATTACAGAATCACAATTATTACAATAATTACAACTAGGCAGTTCCCAGGAAAGAGAGGTCTTTCCAATAAGGATTTCTCCTTACTGGCGCGCAATTAGGTGACCAAACCTCTCCTTAGACAGAACTTTCTAGACATTGCCAATAATGTTATCTAATAATATTATTTAAATAACATGAATTATTGATCTGATAATAGAAAATACTGTGCAGTGACAATTATTGAAACAACAATAATATAAAATATCAACGCAGCAATTATTGAATTAATAAAATAAAATATTGAAAAGTAATTACTGTAACAATTATTGAGTAGTGTCTTCTTATATAAGAATCAATAATTCAAAATATTGTGCAATACTGGTAGCTTTCTTTATGCAACCACGCCAGATTCATCGTATTTTAACCACCGAGTAATCCAACGATGTTAGCAGTAATTGATTATGCCATTATTTATAAAAACTCGTACTTTGTCATTTTCTTCATCCGACAGTTATTCTGTTATTAGGCCCACGAATGGATGCGCCGTCGTACGAATATTCCCCGACAACAAGAATATTCCACGACCAAACGAATATTCCCCGACAAAAATGAATATTTTATAACCACTTGTTTATTTTATAAAATTTGCACATTTCACCCATAACCAAAGTATTATATCAAATTAACTCCTTATTATTTCAAGATAATAAATAGAGAAAATTTAATTTTTATTCATAATAAGATGGGGTCTTACAAAAATGGTTTGGAAATAAGATTGCAAAAGATTAGGAAGACCAGTGTCCCATTCACGCCACTGCCCACTAGCATCCTTAAGAGCCAAAACCAAATTATTCTTCCTCCGAGATTTGGCCGATTTGTGAAAAAACTTCGAATTAGAATCTCCAGCTTGAAAGCCATAGATGTTTAGATCTTTGTTTCCAAAAATCCTCTTGCTGGGAAAGGATTAAATTATAACTAGACTTCAAATGCTCATATCTGGCCATAGAGATCTCATCTCATCGGGGACGAACTACCTTCATCTCTGTTTTAATAGCTGCTAACCGACCCCGAAATTGCTTAGCCAAATGGGCACCCCACTAAAGGAGGTCCACCCCACATGCCTTCAGCCTTGACTGGATAGGTCGACCCTCACTACACTGTCAGCTAGAAGTAACAATTTTCTTACACTGCAGTTCACGTAACCAAAGATTCTCAAAATGAAATTTCTGAGTTCTATAGACCTGATGTGAAGGCATAAAACCCAAGAGAATCGATGAATGATCCGAAATCGAAACCTCCAAATTACGAAGCTTTACATCAATAAACTCAGAACACCAAGCTGAAGAGGCCAACGCTCTATCCAACCTCTCCTCAACACCATCCGGAAAACCCCGCTGACGCTCCCAAGTGAAACGGTAACCGTCCATACCAATAACATGAAGCCCACTATCATCAATCGCTTTGCGAAAACCATCGAAGAGCCACTGAGAATGGCTAACACCACCTTGTTTTTCCTCGGAAGAAAGGAGATCATTAAAGTCCCCCAAACAACACCACGGAAGAGAAGATTGATGACTTAGATGTCGGAGAAGAGACCATGATAAGTGGCGATCTGAACGAGCCGCATGACCATAGAAACCAGTAAGTTTCCATGTAGGCATATCATGGAGATTAACAATAACATCTATATGATGATTAGAATAAGAAAGAAGATGAGCATTATCTTTACATTTCCATAGAAAGGCAATACCCCCTCCATGGCCAACACTACTTACTGCAAAAACACCATCATAACCCAAACGAGTCTTTATTGAATATAAACGATCATGTGATAACATAGTTTCAGCTAGAAAAATAAAACTAGGTTTAAACTGACGGACTAGGTCCGCTAAGGCCTGAACAGTCTGTGAATTACCCAACTCATGACAGTTCCAGATCAAAGTTGTCATTTATCTCAGCGGGCTTGATGTCTAGAGCCCACCTTCAATCCATTTTTTGGAGTCGGATTATCCATTACAAGCCCAACCGAAGCCACAGAGTTAGAGCCCATATTAGTAGCACTTGGATTAGTATTAATTGCAGGTATTCATTGATAGATCCACTTGGATTAGTATTAATTGTAGGTATATGTTTACTTTTTAAGCTAACAACCAAAAGTGTTTGTACTTGGAAGTAGTCATTTTATCATTTGGCTTCAAAAGCCGAAAGTTAAGAGGGTCAAGGGAAAAAAACAACTTGTATAAATGATAGACACATAATTCATACATTTTATTATCTCTAATTTTGTTCTTTTAATTATATTAGTTTATTAAATTAATATGTTTTATTTTATTTTGTAGGATTTAATATTTATTGCAATAAAGTTAAAATCTTAGTGATCAAGTAATATTTAGTTAAATCCAACAAGAGAAAGGAAAGTTTATTTAGAAGATTTCTTTATCTAGAAGATCTCTTTGAGAAGTTGATTGTCACTAGGAAGTTGAAATCTACATGGAAAGAGAACAAAAGTGTCTAAGTTCAATGAATCTAAATTAGGGTTCAAAGTTATTTTCCTTATAAATAGGCCTCTTATTTTAGAGAGAAAGAGATCACTTATTATTTTTTTTCTCTTAGTTTTTCACTAGTGTAGAAGGGAGTCTTTTCTCTTATTCCAATCATGTGTGGTACTACTGTCAGGGAGTATTTGTAACTTTCTTTTGTTGATATAATAGAAATTCTCATTTTAATTATTGTTCTTATTTCATGCAAATAGTAGTACTAATATTATTTTTTTGTTTTTAATTCCATGGCTAGCTAAATTTCTAATACCTAAAATTACGATGAAACCAAGTATTTCATAATAATATTTTCTTTCCGTTCCAAAATTAATGTCTAATTATTTTCACCTTCATATTTTCCTCCGCATAAATTGCATATGATTTTTATATCGATTGCGAAGTTTTGATAAGTTATAGTTAATCTGTGAACTTTTCATAACTTATGATTTCCCATATTAATTATATGAATCATTATTTTTAAAAGGGAAGGAAAAATAATTTAGGAATTGATTTAGGAAATAAGAATTTATTTATTATGTCAATATTTGGTGGATTCTGATTCCTAGGTATCCTTTCTCATTAATAGTTTTCGTTATTAATTAATAGTTTGCATAATTTAGTTAATAAATCTTCTCCACCATTTTTGTTTCTAATTTGTCTAAAATATTAATTAAGGATTTATTAAAAAATTGATCTAGTCTCTGTGGTTCGACCTGCACTTGCCAAATCTACAATAGACGATGTGCACTTGCGGTACATTATTTTAACACAACAATAAACCCGCTTGTTTTAGCTTTATCTTGACAGCTTTTAGTTTCTAGCTTCTGAAAATTAATTATTTGAGTGGTGTTTTGTTTCAGTTTTTAGGTCTAAAAGTAATTAGAAGCTGAGTAAAAAAAACTAGAAGTTAGAATCACCATTTTAGGTTAGAGCTGTAAATGGTAACCGAAAAATTCGTATTTGTTCGCATCCATATTCGAAAAAAAGCGGATATTATTTGTATTCAAAAAAAAAAACATATATATTTGTATTCGATTTAAAGGTATCCGCAAATAAACGGATACGAATACAGATATAGGCGTATTCGTATTCGTTTAACATCTGACCATAAATATATCCGAAAGATAGCGGATATCCAAATTCGGATTCGTATCCAGAATTCGTATCCAAATAACTTATATATATATATATATATATATATATATATATATATTAATTAATATATAATAAGCAAAATAATTTTTAAAAGTGGCATTCCTTATATAATAATTAGTTTTCACTATCATACGAACATTATTTTAAAAATATATCATTTTACTTCTAAAAAGTAAGAAATAACACTTTTATTATAATATTAATAAATTGAAATAAATTGATTTAAGTATAGTTAATAGATTTTTACTATTATAAAGTTAAAATATCTAAAATGTATCATTTACCAAGAAATTATATACTAGAAGAACAAAACTATAGTTATTAGCTTGTTATAAGTTTTTTACTTTTAAAACGTACTTGCAATGTTGTGAGGCGGGAACAATGAACAATATAATTTTATTATTAAAATGAGTTAAGTCCTAATTAATTAAGAGAGTTGAATAATTAATTAACGTTTATGATTTTTCGGGTGGAGGGAGTATTTATCATTTTTATTTACCCAATTATTTAAAAAATTAGAAGTACAAATATTTAAAGTAAGTCCAAAGTAAATTTTGGATCAAGTTAGATTAACTAATTGTCAGTTGTCACATATACATTATAACTCGCACTCTCCATAAATATAATAAAATAAAATAAATTTTTTATAACTATGTAAATTATAATTTATGTATTGAGGATAAATTATAAATAAAAATTCCCATAAACATATTATTAAAATTTTAATCAAGTATTTGAGAAAAAATAATTAAATATTCAATGTAAACTTTTGAATCTAATTATAAATTATAAATATTCATACACACTACAGTATTACTTCACACAGATAAAATGGACATCTAAACATTAATAAGTAGAGCATTCATTTTAAAATTTAGGATTTCAAAAATGATGAAAACTTATTTGAATTATAATTTAGAACATTGATTATTGTATTTAAATATTTATTAAAATAAATAAATTTAAATTTATTTATTAATAAACTATATATTAAAACTCATTATTTTTTTATTCAAGTTATAGTTTGGGTTGTAAATGGTAACCGAAAAATTCATATTCGTCTGCATTTGTATTCGAAAAAAAACGGATATTATTCGTATTCGAAAAAAATCGATATTATTCGTATTTGGTTTAAAGGTATCGGCAAATAAACGATTACGGATACTACTGTATTTGAATTTGTATATATCCGTTTACACTCCTAATTTAGAGGCTTCTCAAATCAACTTCCCAACTCTTAATAAAATTAAATTATATTATTTATATATATATTGCATATTATATAATAAACAAATAAATATTTATATTAATGTAATAATATTTATATTATGATTTTTATATTGTTAATATATATATATATTATTTATATATATAAAAATAAATAATTATATATATTAATAAATAAACAAATTATATATATATATATATATATCAATAAATAATTATATATTAATATATATTTAATTTATACAATTAACTATCAAATATAATTTATATGTTAATAAATAATCACATATTAATATATATTTACAAATAATTATATATACATATATATTAATAAATAAACAAAATATATATCAACAAATAATTATATATTAATATTTATATTTATACATAATTAACTATTTAATATGTTAATATATATAAATATTATATATATATATATTATTTATATATATTAATAAATAACTGAATATTAATATATGTATATATACATAAATAATTAAATATATAATATAAGATTTATATTTTTAAGATATATATACAAATATATATATATATTAATAAATAAACATTATATATATCAGTAAATAATTATATATTAATATATATTTATACATAGTTAATTATATAATATAAGATTTATATCTTAAATATATATTTTTTCTGTATATACAAATAAACACATTAATTAATATTCTGTTATCATAATTTAGCTTATCAGATTATTTGCCAAACACTCATTAACAGATTTTGGAGAATCAGAAGCAAACGCTAGTTAACAGTTTTTAAAGAATCGAAATCAACTTCTAAGAATGTAGAAGTAGAAGCTAAAAATGAAAAAGTGTAAACAAACATGACCATATAATGAATAGAAACTAAAAGCCCAAACTTAGTATTTAAAGAATTATATATGAAATAAATTTGTTGTATAATAATAAGTTACCATCATTGTTTTTAGTTTTAAAAGGCAACTAAATTTAATAACATAAGTGAGAAATTTTTAAAAATTAATTAACTAACGATTTTCTACTTGAAATAAATTCGGTAATTAAATTTTAATAATTAATATATTTTGTAATATATATTACTTTTTAAATATTAATTATTATTTTCTCAATATTACTTTTTAAATATTTAATTATTATTTTGAAAGTTCAATAATAATCTAGAAGGGGGTTGAATATTTTATTACCTTTTAAAATTTTATTTTAAGCCTTTTTGAATTTTTAGTTAATTAATTAGTAGTGTTAGAAATTAATATGCAAGATAGTAAAAAATCAATCACACAATGGTCAGAGATTTGTCTAGTTCACAACATACATCTCGGGTATGTTGCTACGTCCAATGCCAAGCTCCTCTCCAAGACTTGAGATCCTATTATATTACTTCTCTAATAAATACTCCTTCAACAGACGGATATGCCTTTACAAAATTTTATAGACAAACTTCCAATTGTTCTTAACTAACTATCTTAAACATCAAGCTCCCAACTCCCTCCTCAAGCTTATGAGTTGGTATGGTTCATGATAGGGTACTTATGAACATATGTTATTTTGGTTAATCCATTTTGATTCTGTAAATGCTCTGTAATATGAACTTCTTTGTAATCAAGGGTGTTTATGGTTCATGTTCTGCTTCTGTATTTTCCTAGTTGTCTTAATAACTTGTTCGGTACATAGGTTGGTGTCAAATTCATTATGAGTCTGTTGCATTCATTTCTTGGTGCCACATTAAACATGAAGTCATAATAAACCAAACATCAATTCATGCTTTGCTTCAGTTTTTCCAAATAATCATTCAATTCAAGACTAAACATACATTCACATTTTAAGCCAAATCAACATTCAATACATACTCATTAAAATCAACCTTAAGCATTCAATACATACTTGCCAAAATTCAAGACATACTTTAAACCTTTACTATATTCAAGTATACAGATCTACACATTTGGTTGCAATACAATGAAAAACAAAATCCAAGAAACTACTAAACTAATCCATAATTTCTTCTCTATCGAACTTTGCTTGTAAATTTTCTTCCTCGACTGTTGCCCTTGTCTTTGCAGCACCAAAACCTCTTCTTCTTCATTTCTTTCTTCATTGTTTATCTCACATTTGCTCATCAATGTGTTCCCAGTTTCCGTCTTCTTTATTACTTCCATCAAACTCTCAATTTTTTCATTACTTCTTTCCATCTTTTCCTTTAGCAACAATATCACTTCCCTTGATCTCTCTGTAAATGGAGGATCATGCCATTTAAAGAACCTACAACACAACATGTTATCCTGCAACCAGTTACACACAAATTCAACCATCAAACTCATAACATATATGCTTTTACAAAATACAACATATATGTCATACCAAGCATGAAATTGGGTATTTAGGTCAGTAAAAACATAACAATCTTCCATTTCACTCTATGTATCAATAACTTTTTATAGAAGAAGTTGAATTTGTTGGATCTTAGGCTCCCATAGTATATACAGTAAGTGGATAGCTCTTTAAATGCTTACAGTTTACATAAATTGCAACTTCTAGTCGTATCCAGACCCTCCTCTCTTTGAAATCACAAATAACTCCTCAAACATCTAATACTCAAATATTTAACAACATCAAAAATTGATCTCAATCATAACAAACATTACACACATCAAGCCCAACTAGAAGAAATTAGGTCGCATACCTTGAAACGAGAACAATCGATGAACCTTATTCCCGGATCAACAATTCTCTTTCCAAGCTACCCTCATCGGTGCGACAATCTCACATCGGCATGTCATTGGAGTTCTGGACATCTCCCAATTTTCGACGCGATTTGTGAAGTTATTTTCGCTGGAGCTCATGTTAGTTCATCTCTTAATTGCTTTCTTTTCTTCGTCGATCTATGTGGAGGAAGCAGGAGGGGAATCGATTTAGGAATGATTTTACCTTCTCTTCTTTGTCAGTATACTTGATGCTAAAGGAAGAGGAGTTACAAATGATTTGGGATTTTGGGGATTTAGGGATTTAGTCAGTTTAATTGAAACTAATTTTGGGGATTTAGGGATTTAGTCAGTTAAGGAATTTAGGGATTTAATTCATGTAAGTTATTTAATATATTGCCACGTATTGGCACGTCTTTTTTCTATTAAATGGTTAACAGAAATAAATGGCAAAATCACTTTTTGTAAATTAACGTATAGTTCAATGAGTTGACCGTAAAAAAAAATCAGTTCAGTGATGCATTTGTAAATTGAAGTCTAGTAGAGTGGAGAAAAGTTTATTTAACCATTTTCAATAGAAATGATAAGTGTTGAATTTTCTATTTCAAGATCCTTATTTATTTTTTTAATTCTTCTTTTAATAATAAATCATTTTCTAGTTTTTCTTCATTTAAACTTTCATTAGTTATGATTAAGTTTGAATTTTCTATTCCAAGATTTTTGTTAATTTTTCTAATTCTTCTTTTAATAATAAATCATTTTCTAGTTTTTCTTCATTTAAATTTTTATTAGCTATGATTAAGTTTGAATTTTCTATTTCAAGATTTTTGTTAATTTTTCTAATTCTTTTTTTAATAAAAATTATTTTCTATTTTTTTCTTCATTTAAACTTTCATTAGTTATAATTAAACTTGAATTTCTATTTCAATATTCTTGTTAGTTTTAATTAATTTTTCTAAAGATATTTTTAATTTAATAAAATCTTATTTCATTATTTCATTATTTTCATATAAACAATTATAAGTTTCCTTGTAATTCATAATATTCTTCATTTATATTATCTAACGTATGTGTGGAAAATGAAGTACGTATTAGGTAATTGATGGTCAAAATTTACCTCAAATATATCTTAGTGATGAATCATTGTCTGCCATTAAAAAAAGATTTGCAATTACTTCGGTTTGTTCAGCAGTTTCTTCTTCGTCACTTAGATCTCAGCCTTCCTCAGCTACTATTACTTTATTGTTGGCTAGTTTTGGACAATCCTTTTTGAAATGTACAGGTTGGTTGTATTCAAAACATGCATTTGAATTTTCATTGGAGTTAACATTCTAATGTAGTTGTTTGTTTTGAAATTTCCTCCTTGTGCTTTTGGCTTAAATGCTTTTTTACCTTTGAAGTTGTTGAAGTTATTGTTTGTTTTCAGAAAGCCTTTGTCATATTTTCTGGCTTTGCTTTGAATCACTCTCCCGAGTTTTCCGGATAATAAAGCAATTTCATTATTATCTAGACTCAGGAGTTCTTTATTCAATTCTTCATCATCGCTGTCTTAATCTACAAGTAGAGTTTTGAAAGCAATTCCTTTCTTCTTGAGATATGTGTCTGATCCGCCTTTTTTGACTAGCATTTCGACTTTGTGAGCACGAAGATTTTCAATAAGGCTCTCAAGATGATATACAGCTAGATCTTGCATTTCCTTGATTGTTGTTATCTTTATTTTCCAGATGGATGGAAGGGCTTTGAGATTTTTTTTATTTTTCTTATTAGTTGTGTATGACTTCTCTAGTTGTTCCAGCTCATCGATGATTCTGTAAAAACGTGCTTCCATATCAATTATCTTTTCACCTTCTTCAAACTTAAAACTTTAGTAGCATCTTTTCTGATTTCTTTGATATGATTGGTTCCTTCATATGTTACAATCAATTTTTCTCATATCTCTTTTGTATTCTTCTAGTTGCTAACTCTTTTGTACTCTTTTTCAATAAGAGCACTAGTTAACACTTGTGTAGCATCATAGCCTCTTCATCTTCAGTGGTGAACTCATCAATATCTTTCTCCTTTAATTTTGGTTGGAACTTTTACACCTCATTCTATTGCAAACCAAATTTTGATTCCTTGTGATTTGGTATAGATTTTAAATCTCTTCCAGTTGGCGAAATTTGTGCCATCAAATAGTGGAGGTCTGGATATTGATAATCCTTCTCCGCAACCAGTAGCATTTGTGTAGGCGATATACTCTTAGATATGCATGTATATATTCACTCAATGAACAAGTTAAAGAGAACCGCTCTGATGCTAATTGAAAGTCCAATAATAATCTAAAAGGGGGTTGAACAGATTATTATCGTTTAAAAATTTATCTTAGGCCTTTTTGAATTTTTAGTTAATTAATTAGCAATGTTAGAAATTAATATGCAAGACAATAAAAAATCAATTACACAATGCTTAGAGATTTGTCTGGTTCACAACATACATCTCGTATGTTGTTATGTCCAGTCTCAAGCTCCTCTCCATGACTTGAGATCCTATTACTTCTGTAATAAATACTCCTTCAACAGGCGGAGAAGCCTTTACAAAGTTTTATAGACAAACTTCAAACTATGATTAACTAACTATCTTGGACAACAAGCTCTAAGCTCCCTCCTCAAGCTTAGATACACATTTCTTTTGAGTTGAGTGTTATTCTATGATCTTTCTCACCTCACAAGTACATTAGAGACCCAACTCCCAGCTGAACTCTCCAAGACTCTGGTCTTGGTTGAAGAATTATTCGTCTTTCTCACAGGTAAATAAAATAAACTAACTCTATCATTTTTCCCTTTTACAAAATTTTTGATAGAGAAATGCTTTTAAGATAAGCAAATAAAATTTAGTACAAATATATACTCCCTCCGTCCCATAATTATAGGCTGATTTCTTTTGGCACGTAGTTTAAGAAAATCAGTTTAAGTTAATTTTTAACACAAATTTTTCACATATATCCCTTAATATAGAATTAATGAATAAATTAATTATTCCTTACTTATCACATTGAAACTCTTAACTTCATTGATTGTTGGTCCAATTGCCTTTTATACACAAAATATGTTAAACTAGTAAAGCCTAAAAAATTGAATTCTTTTATTGAGAATACAACAACATTAAATGTAGTGATAAAAATAATGACATTGAATGTTGTTTCTTCAAAAAAAGAGTAATAATTGAATATTTATTATAAGGACATTAAAATAAAATAATGAACCAACTAAATTTTATAAATAGTAAGTAGCCTATATATTGGGACATCTCAAAATGAAAAATCAGCCTATAACTATGGGACGAAGGGAGTATAAAAGTTTGAGTACCTTTTATATTTGATGCTTTTTAAATAATCAGATAATAATTAAAGATCAAGTAATTATATAAAAGTTCAATGACCTTTATATATGTGAAATGTGCTTCTGTGTAAGCAGATATAAATTTATGTTTGGCTATAAAAGTTTAAATCTTTTATGCTTGTATAAATATACTTCTTGATTAAGCAGATATATTAGTTTAAGCGTAAGTCAAAAATACTTGTGTACAAGCAGATATATAGTTTAATGTAAATTTATAAAGAATTATTTATTTTTTATAATAAAGAATGTGTTTCTATGAGTTTAAACTGATATAAAAGTTTTAATAAATTTTATATTTAATATTAATGCTTCTTAGTAAGCAGATAATTAGATTTAAGCCTTAAACAAGATATTCTTTTATGTAAGCAGATATATAATTTTTGTGCAAGTTTATAAAGAATTATTTATTCTTTATAATAAAGAGTGTTCTATGGATTAAAAATATAACATTAATTTTAGATATTATGCAACAAGTATTCTATGAGTGGATTTATGGTCAAATACTTGTGATTAATAATTATCAAGTATAATAAATAAATCAGTTAAGCGTTACTTAATATAACAAATATATATGTATTTGTTTAATTCAAAAAAATATATATAATATATTTTTATCTATTATGTGAATAATTATAAATAAGACCACTTAGAATTTTAAAAATCGTTTGGATAATTCACTTTATCATTCACTCAAAAGGAATAATCCAAATTGTATCTATATCTAAGTACTAACCAAATTTTATAGTTTCATAATTAATATTTATATAAATATTTTCAATAGATCACTTAGAATTTCAAATACGGTACGGATAATTCACTCTATATATCATTCGCTCAAGAGAAATATCTCGGGGTTGTTTTGAAGATCAAATATTGATCTATTTTACGATATTTATATAAATGACATCAATAAAAGGCCACTTAGAACTTTGAACACTCGTTCGACTAATTCGCTCACTTAAGAGAAATATCTCCGTTATAGTCTCGGTGTCTACGTATTAATTTTTTTATTAATAAATAGATGATATATATATATATATATATATATATATATATATATATATATAAAATTGTGTAAAACAATTTATATTTGTATATCTATAAATGTAAACAAATAAGAGGTAGTTCAATTAAATCATTCAAATAACTTATCTCAAATATTTTTGACCAATTTTCTCTTCTTCAAATAATCAGAACTTTTGAGTAGAAGAGAAAAAGCTTTTTAGTGAAAGAGTGTAGAAAAGGAGTAAGTTTTTTTTTTGTTTCTGAATTGACAAATTAAAATGAAAGAATAAGCTTCTTATTTATAGAATTTCCTAACTTAGGATATAATAGTCTTTTAAAAAAATCAAAGGCTAATATTTGTTTGCTTGAAATAAACGGCTCGGATGAAGCAATCCACACTAATCTTTGGTTCCCAGTAGAGAACTTCGAATGAGACAAGGGATTGTCTCAATATGAATGTCTCATTTATTTTTTGAGCTCTACTACGACACATGAGTGTATTTAAATTTTATTTATTTGTATTTTGATCTATTATTAAGAATTAAAATATAAATAAGTAAAATTCAAATATACCCGTATCCAATTATACTAAAAGTCTGTATTCTAATTTATACGTTTAAATGCAAGCATACAATGAAAAACGTCTAATTTTAGCTTTCAAAAAAGTTTATTATTATTATTATTAATAAATTTCAAAAATATATTTATAAATAAAATAAAGACAACTATTTCGTACAATAAATGCAACTTTAAAAATAAAATAGATGCCAAGTGAACAAATTATCTAGGCAGAGAGCATACCTTTATTACTTTTTACAATTTATCATCTATTATTTTACATATTTGAATTTATTTATATTCATTCACCTTAATACTTGTTCTACCACAATATGTAAACATGATTATCTAGCTAATTGACCAAATTTACTTATACACCATTCAATAGATATCTCAGAATTTCCTGCTAGATAACAATGGAAATTGACTAGTGGAATTTTACAAGAACCATACTTTGAATAGTGAATCCCTAAGAAATGATGCTTAGAGCTTGGCAATGGCATGTACCGGCAAATTTGATCTCCAAGGGAGTTTTAAATCTTCCCAATCTTCATCATCTAGCTTCGAGAAGTAACGTTCAACCATATTATCATCGATGAGCTCTAGTTTAGATGGTTCCCACTAGGAGTACAGGAAAACATAGAAACACGAGTAAACTTTTACTATATACTATCGCATCCATTCCACAAAAAGACGTCACTTTGAAATCTATTTGCGAAATCTTTTCAAAATTGATAAGAATTCGTTTGATTGTCAATAAATTGGAAGTATTGTAATACTATTATTAACTACAAAGCTTACTATATTTAAAACCTAAATGAATTCTTATTAACTTTTAGATTTTGAGATTTTGCAGATTGATTTTTTTTTATAAAAAAAGTCGAAATGAGGCTTTTTTTTTCCTTGGAATGGAGGGAATAACATGAAATTAGGGATTTCACCGTATAAAACATTCTAAATGTAATAACTTATGTGCACCTTAGGGTTCTTATCCTTGTCCAACAGTAAAGCCCGGCAGCCCTGCATTTGAGGGTGGGTTTATAACAAACCAGAGGGGTCAGAACATAACAAAACAGTTGATTAAATGCGCACCTCAAAGAAATCCTTGCTGACTTCTCCTTTCGTGACGCAGCAAACCATTCTGTACTCACGAACAAGGCATTGACCAACACCTTGGAGCCTCCCTTCTCTGATCTGGGCATCACAAGCAGAACTTTTAACAGTTTTGAAACTTGAAACAAACTTCTCCGAAATTTCTAGCCTTTCCTATTTTCTACTACAGACACAAGTTTATATTGTCTTCATGGTTCTTCCAGATGCAGCAAGTATCTATCTTTCCATTTTAATATAGTATTGGTTTGCTTGTTTTTCGATAAATTTCTCACCATTGTCATTGTTTGTCTATAAAGTTGGGGAAAATGCGCACATAGTTGCACACAAATTAGTGACCGGTGAGCTCTAATAAAAGATAATAAAGAAATAAAGAAAAGAAAAAGAATAAGATACAGTTCTTCAAAAATGTGACTTTGGTTACATTGCTGTAGTGAAGTCTTTGCCAGCCGGCATCAGCATCATTGTTGAGAGCCTTAAGACACCAGTGAATGAATTTTATTGAGTCATACAGCCAGCTAGAGTTTCTAAATTTAGTTATGATCCAAATTCAAAACTGTGGTGCAATTATCTTTTCATAAATAAGAATAACTGTAGACTCCAAATACATGCCCAACCATGTCGATGGCTTGCCAGATGTTATCCGGTAAATGTAAAAAGAATTGCATAACTGAAACTGTTCACGCTGAATAAATGAATACAAGAGGGTCAGGTTTGGTCTTGCATTTTAAATGGAAAGGTAAATAGAGTCATCAGTCAATAATACACCAACCCTACAAACCAATTGTTTCCGCCTCAATTTAAATAAAGAACAATTTAGTGTCATTCAGTTAGAACAGTTTAAAAACAAAATAATTAATCATAAATGTTTTTAAGTAAAACTCTCTTCAATACTTTAGTAAGCCAATTTCAAGATTACTAAACGAAATCTCGGTTCTTCAAAAAAAAAAGAAAAGAAAATCATTAACCCTAATGAATTGGTAATTATTGTAAATTATAGTGTCAACAAATTTATTATATTATGCTAATAGTGCATGAAGGGCTCATACCAATCTAAGAGAGATTTTAAGACTTGTTGGGGATGATTTCTTCAATAATTCAATGGTTGAAGAGATCCAATCATCCATGGTTTCTGCAGCTTCGCTCTCCTACACGAGAGAACATGATTCACACAAGCACTATAAGTAAAAGAAAAAGTTCACAGGTCAAGCAATCAGAACAACATTGGAACAAAAACTTAATCTGAAAGGCAATGGAAATCAGACAATCTCTTCAAGTGAAATCAATCTATATCAACTTACAAGCACGGTGATTATCTCCTCAATCGTTCTTCGACAGAAGCACCTATCAATGGTATCCAATCTGTAGAGTGCGGCAATTCGAAAATTAGAAGCATTAAAATGTAATGCAAGACGAGACACAAAAATAAAATGCGATACCATACTAACAAGTTGGCCTTACAGCCAAAAGAATGACTATGAAATCTTTCTTTCTTTTATTTAGCAAAAGAAAAAATAAATCTTTTTTTTTTTTATAGTTAAAATCTAGTATTCAATTGAGACTGCAAAAAGGGCGTAAACTCCAGGACAAATGAACACATTAGGCATAGGGTAAACATAAATGCCGGTGGCATCACAAGACAAATTCGCCAATTTACATACATAAATACAGTCAACAGAACAAAAGAGTTCTCTTAGTCAGCTGCAAGCATTCAAACTCAATCTCTACATACTCAACCAACAAAAGGAAAGGAAAATAAAAGTACAAAATAATTTACATACCGGTTGTAAACACTCTTCTTTTTCAAACTTGGGAACAGGGAGAATTCATTTATAATAGAAGATATAATGGTTGGATCAGCTGAATCTACCTTGCGCAGAGCTTCTTCTAACAAAGACAATTTCTGATAATTCTCATGTCAGTAGTGTTAAGTTGCATAATTGCATTAGTGCTCTGAAATAAAATCTACACACGGTAATTTGGAAAATCTATGACAGAGACATGTTGGCAGGTTATTAGGCAAGCTTTATGTAATGAATTTATTTCTTGCTGAAATTCTAAGAAAATAATATGAGACAAAGCATCAGAGGGTTGTGCACCGTTCTCAACCCCTCAATCTTGAGAAATTCTTGCAATGACATGATTTCAGAAGTTGCAGTCTTTGGGGACAATATTAATGAATACCATCTATCTTGGTAATGGAAAAGTTAAGGACTTCATGTATGTTATCATACAAGAATAAATTCAAAATTTGAAATTCTAGAACCAAAGCTATATTAATTTTACTCTACAGTACCATTGATGAGAGTTGACCATCTAATAAATTTTAGATGGAGATTTATTTTACCTATTTCTCATGCTGTCATGCATCGGCCATTAAATGTTCGAACACTAATTTTGTTTTGCAGGATAATATTAAAACAAATGAGTTCACATTCATTCATGAAGCATGCATCCTTATACATCAACAAGATATATTGCATAGTTTAGGTAAATTTTAGATGGAGAAAGATAAACCATAGTTACTACTTATCTACAGCAAGCTGTGAGAGCAAGTATAGAATTGTACATAAGAAGAGTCCCACTTCTTTTGATGGTATTATAAAATGACACAATCCTCAACTTTAATATCACAGTTTCATTGTCACGTCATCACTACTAAACTAAACATTCAAAAAATTAGGGGAATATATCCTTAAAATTTGTAAAATTGGCAAATGGGACTCTTTTTTTGTAGGACGGAGAGAGTATATAGTTAACTTCATCAGTTAATTAATGAATGTAAAACTCAGTTCACTTAATGCATCATAATTCTGCACCAATTTAAAAGCTTGATAAACTATATTTTGCATCTTAAGCTCTTAATGCAACAAAACCATGCTGTTATATAACAAGAATCTGTAGTTCTTATACTTTAATTGGATTTTTTTTTAACAGAAACTATAATATGCTCAAACTCCAATATACAGAAGTATACCTCTGATGGAACAAAGTGAGTTGCAAGTCTGCATGCAAGCATTTCAGCTCCATCTAACCTAGCACCAGTAAGACCAAGATATTCTCCTACAAGAGATGTTTATGAAAAATAAATAATAAAAAATAATTGAATTCCAAAGTCTATGAATTAAAGGCAGATAAACTAGATGACCAACAAGTCAACAACTAGACATCAGTTAACGAAATGAACTTCAACATCAAATTTGGAAAAATTAACGACTGTACATAATTTGCGGGCATATGCAGAAAAGATTTTACTGCCATTACCAAAGAATCCAGGGAGTCTTGATAAAAAATACGAGGCACCTACATCTGGAAAGAATCCTAAAGCTGTTTCTGGCATTGCAAAAACCTACAAATATGTCAAGGCTTAGAACATGTGGCCCAAAAAAATTTAGGTGTGACTGCAATAGCACATTATTAATCTTTCAAAAAAGGAGACAGAGAATCTGGAATACATCACTGTTAGCCATGTTTTATGTTTGTTAATTGGGGGAAAAAAAAGAACATACGGTAATGTATCATCTTTAAGGCATTGTCACAGATCAAATTCGAACAAGGAAAAACTGTATAAAGCTGGAATCAAAATCAAATAACATCAACAAGATCTATTGCATAGTTTGTTTTACTCTGGGCTCAATTTTATTTTATTTTCAATAGCACTGTAAAATTTAATTACAATCAAATCAATGTTTTAGCAATTATATCTACCAAGGAAAACATAAAATTAAGAGTAAAAAGTGGAACACCAAAAATATCATTCTTAGATCCAAAGTACTAACAATATAATATCTAGCACCTGAATTATCCTAATATATTTTATATTTGTTTAAGTTCAACACCATTTATTATGTCCAGGTCCGTGAGTTAAACTTGTGTTAAAATTAAGTGGAGATCAAGATCATCATAAGTAACTAAAAGCACTTGTTCTTGCAATAAAGTATATCAGAGAAAATAACATAACATGACATTATTAGTCTTTAGTTTTATCTACCAGCCAACTCGTTAGTAACATCCATTTCCAACAACTGCATATGCTTCTAATACACTCTGCCTAATGCAATCACAAAGAACCTTGACAACGATTAACCTGAAACAAGCATAAATGACGAGCCATGAGACAGCATGGCCTATACTTTTTGTGACAACAGAGGTTGGGCAATCAGATATTTGAAACTAAATGAGACAAATGACAAATTTATAAGGATAATTTAACGGAAGGAGAAACATAACATAAATAAATATAGTGAATATAAACTCTAACTAAGGTAAATCAATAAATTCTTCAAAAGGGAACAAGGAGACAAATACCGAATTCTCCGTTGCTATACGAAATCTACCATGTACTGAAACACCTGCTCCACCTCCCATGACAATTCCATTAAGAATTGAAACCTTCAATTAAGTTTTCAAGCTAACATCAATATATTATGAGCACTTCAAAATAAATAATATCCAATTCAAGTTGACCTCCTCGCCTTAATAAACAAACTGTAAACTACATAACTTTAGGAAAGGCCAATTACTAGATTGAATCACCTGTGGTTTACTATATGTAGCCATCAGATAGTTCAAGGTGTATTCCTTCCAGAAAAGTTCTGTACCTAATTTCCAATTACCTGACACACACAATTGAAATAAGGTATCATCAACTGTCGTAAATGGCTTACACAACAGATGAAGGACATCTGCTAGGTTAATTATAACAAAGGGAAGTGAAGTGAATAAGGGATTTTAATTAAGAAGAAAATTAAATTATGTGAGTAATTATTGCAGAAATTTCACAGTAAGGTCATAGCTACAAGCAGATTAGCGTGCTAGTATATTGAGAATTAAGAAAATGTAAAGAGCAAAAAATCAAAAAAAAAAAACACATGCCTACCCCCACGAATATCACGGACCACAGATGCAACATCACCACCAGCACAGAAAGCTCTTCCTTTTCCCTACAATCATATGACCATAACAACACCAACTTCATAAAGTTGACTGTAGAAGCATCTGACTCAAAACCAAATGGAATGAATGATGTAGACCACATGTTTTCTATTCAGGATAGCATGTCAGATGTGATACTTTGGATCTTAAACGCCTCCTAACTCTTAGCGTGACTTTAAGCCAAACATGTGGACAATTTGAATTGGGTAGTCCAGTGCCAAACATGTGGACAATTTGTTTTCTGTCCTGGTTGCAGGTTTTGAATTGATTATTCTTTTTCTACTTTTTCTATTAGGGTGGATTGAGGGACTTCCTCTGTTTTCAAGGATAACTCATTCTTCTTGTTTTGTATCCTGCTTCCTCTTATTGTAGAAAAACTTCAGTTTTACAGAAAAATGCTACTACTTGATTTTTTCAAACTTCATGCAATTTAAATATTGAGATAACGTTTTGTATAGAAATTACCTTCAAAATTATTAGCTTGACACTTGGATCATCCTCATAGGCATGAAAGAGTTCCAAAAGCCGAGATATCTAGGGAAGGAATGGTGAAGAAAACTATCAAACTCTTTCTGCTGTATGGCAGTCAAGATTATCGCTTCACATAAAATCAAACTGAACTGTTGAAACAATATATGTACAAAGCATGGGATTATAAAACATAAGTAGAATATTTTGTAAAAAGTGAAAGTATATGAAGGCCAATAACAATATCTTACACATTATACGGTAATCACCAATCGGCATCAGATAATAAAGTTGCCACATAAAAAGGGAGAAGAAAATATTGGAATGTTAGACTATATTTCCTCTTGATAGAAGAGACAAATTGCACGAACTAGGGACAAAACAATTTATGGCAAAAAAAAAAAAAACTGTACCACAGACAATAGATCGAGGTCTGCCTTAGGATCACAATCATACAGTACGATTACACCAATATGGAAAAGAACTTCCAAAGCAAAAATGGACTACTTTTTCACTTTCTTTTTTTAATGGAAAAAAAAATTAATAATAGAAGAGACAAAATTCAAGAAAAGAGGGACAGAGTTCACCCACCAACAAGAAGTGTATATAAAAAGAAAACATTCAAGAAAGTGCAGCTCTCCAATCTCTACAAAGATAAAACACAATGTAGCATGGATATGTAACATGTTTCTAAACCCTACATCCAATGAATCTAAGGATCATGCTAAGGATGAAGATGTGACCTGAACCCAAATTCCACCTTAAGTTAGAAGTTCATCAAGATGAACTTTATCTTTCCTTTGCGTTGAGGCATTAAACAAATTTACCAATCCCAATTTATCAGTAAAGTTTCCCATGCACATTATGCATTTAGTAACTATCAACTCATATTGAAAAAGCCTAATTAACTACTAGTGTAATATGTTGCCTTTTAAAATTTAATATCCTGAAACCCATGTGATGGAGCATAGAGTGTGAAGATAAAAAAAAAGGCCAAATGCGTAGAAGAGATGGTTTGCGTCAACTTACAAGGCATCCACTACTCCGCATACTAGAATTTGCTTCAGCTTCATTACTTCTACCAGATTTCCTTGGTAAGCATTATCCTCTGGACTATTTCCCAGTATGACCATTTTCTTGACTTCTTATCTAACTTATGTATTCTTATGATATATTTTTTATCTTTCCTATTTCTGTTTCTTTTTTTTTTTTTTTCTGTATAATAACAAATAATGAAGTCAACTTTATAAAAGCCACGTATATTGTTCCCACTGCTTGATTCATTGGTCACTAAACAAGATCGTAACAAATTTCTCAATCTATAAAACACGTAGAATAGATGCATAACATAAGAAGTATGGGAATGAAGATTTACGATCTAGATGCATAGAGTAGTAACAAGCTTATCAGAAACATAGAAATGTCAAGTTTTAATGTCTGCAATGTGCTTTCAATAATCTAGCTCCACTAATTCAAATTTTCCCCATTTTGGATCACGTTAGAAGCATTGCAAATTGACTGCATGCAAAGACATTGAAACATCTACGGAGTGTCCAATAAAATTTATATTTCAAGATCAAGTAGAGTGTCCAACTAAAGGTGAGACACAAGTACATAAAAGAGAGCACATTGAAAATTTTATACATATACAAAAGCAAAACAAAATAAATAAAAATGGGCATAAAAAGCTGCATAAGAAATCCCTTGAAGAGTTGGGCATAGTTTCATATACAAATTCATTAGATAGTTTTCATAGGGAATACCCTTATGTGGAATAGAAAACTCAAGACAAGGTAATGCATCCAATAATCACCATCATACCATTTCAAAGGAAAGGGCATTCAGTTGCTTAGGCCTGTTCAACATAAATGTTCTAACAAATCCACTAGATTCCTCCAAAACCTGCAAAACCAAGAAATTGTTAATTGTTTATCAGAATGCATAATTTAAAAACATAAACTGATACAACAATAATTAAAATAGGCAACATATCCAATTCAACAATTTTCACTCCTTGGGGAAAATAAAACAATTATTCAGCAAAGACTAATAAAATACATCAATTCGTCTATTTGCTCACTAAAGTTGCTGAAAATACAAAGCAATCTTAATGGCTGGTTCAATTTTGTCAGGTTTATAGAAAACACAAAAATCAATCAACATAACATAGCTTAATATCAATTAAAGCTTTCACCAATACATCCAATTGATCATCAGGACCCAAATATTGAAATATTAACAACATACATCCAAAGTAATCTTCTTTTTCTAAACATTCTGGATTCATTAAAGAAAACAGTAAAGAATAGCACAAGAAATAAACCTTATTTCCAACAAAACTTGGGAAATTTTTAATTAAAAAAGAAAAAGAAAAATTGGGAATCAAGCAATTTCAACCCAAACCCAACAAATGAGCACCCAATAATCATAGGGAAAATTGATACTTGTGTACTAATTGAATTAAAATATGAACCTGATCGGTCTGCGAGCTGTTAGAACCGATTAGCGCCATGATTCTTTGCTTAGTTTGAAGCTTGGGTATGTATATATTAGTTGAAGATTGAATGCCGTACGGATTAAGAACCTTGCCAAGAAAATTTCGTTTGGGCAGTGTACGTACGTACAAGAACCAGAAGCCGTCTTTTCTTACCAACTAATTTTTCTTCCTAAAGACTAGCAAAATATTTGATAGACTAAAATCTAAATTACTAGTGTCACCCATAGCCTCGAAATAATTAAAATTAAAATTAAAAATTGAAATAATTAAGATAAAATTATGAAACAAAAAAAAAATCAGATGAGAATATATTTTACACAATTAGTTTTTTTTATTATTATATTAACCAACATTAAAAAAATTTATGTTAGTTTTAATTTTTAAATTTGAATATTAAGAGTAAATGAGTTATAAGTTAGTTTGACCAATTTATAAGTCATTTGTTACTATTTATAAGACTATTTATAAGTTGAGTTTTAAGTAACAAAAAGAAGAAATATTTATAATTTATTTTAAAATGATTTATAAGTGATTTTAAAATAAATTAGTTTAACTAAATGTAATATCTATTTTGTTCCTTTTATATTTTGTCCATCTTTTTTATTAATTTTTTTAGTAATCTTCATATTTATTTTAACTGATAAATTATTATGAATCGAACACCTTTATAATTTATTTTTAACTTAATTTTTAATTTATAAATCAAATTGACGTCGAACGCTTTTATTTATAAATTATAATTTAAAATAACTTATAAATCAATTTATATTTTAACTTATAAAACATTCAAAATCGCATGTTATTTTTTTTTCTACATCAATACGCACCCTACACCGGTACACCCTACTTGCTATTCAATCCTCGTCTGGGCCAAATAGCATGGGGGTGTTATCTTTACTTTTCCATTTTTACTTAACTAATATCTGAATCTGCGACTAAGGAAGTGAGAGAGTTGAGTTTGTGTGCAAAAAATGGAGTTTCAATTTGGGGAAAAGGACTTTTTAGCCTGCTGCGGAAGTGACAGATTTGCAAAAGAAATGGTTGCAGCGGGACAATTTTTTAACTATGAAGATGCCGTAGAAACTGCTAGAGATATCTGGTTCAATAAGGTCAGTTTTTATTTTCTCTCTATATATGTATCGATGTGTGTGTGTGTGTGTATATATATATATATATATATATATATATATATATATATATATATATATTGATTGTGTTCTATTGGAATTGATTGGGAATTACAGGTTGATGTTAATGCTTGGCTTGAAGCATTTAGTGCTCATCCCCAGATCGGTCAATCTCCTTCCTCTGCCCACAAAAGCCCTTCCAGTGCTCAGTTCAGCCCTCTCTCCCTCTCTCTCTCTCTCTCTCTCTCTCTATATATATATATATATATATATATATATATATATTTATTTATGTATATATTATATTTGAAATCCTAATTGCCTAAATTGTATGCCTGATCTATCTTTGTTTTGCTGTAATTGTGTTGATCAATAGTCTCTCAAACATGCTGAAACACACACACACATGCTGTTGATGTTGTTGAAGTTGATAATGCTAATGGCAGAGATAAGTGCTACTTGTGGTATTGTAAAAGTGTAAACTTGATTAAAAATTTGTGTTTTACAGTAGAAATATCAGATATGGATCTACTAGTAGCATCCAACTCCACGAAAGATGCCCAAAGTGATGCATGTCTAAACATGCATTCTGTCCAAATAGGCCAGAGTATCACATCTTTTTTTCCTCCAAACCCTCAAAACTTACTTGAAGATCCTCCAGATTAGTTCGCAAATGCAAGCTCCTTAAAATGGTCAAATACCCTACACCAGTTTCTCCAAGTAGTGTGAGGATGCAAGAACAAGTGGAAGTGAGATTCACAATCCGGCTTACACATCACATACATGTGGAAGCAAGGATTTATAGGGTCTACAGTCCTCATTTTCTTTCTGATTTAGATGTTGATTCTTAATGAATACATAAATAATATACTTTTAATGATTAAAAAAGAATTCTAATGGGAGAAAAAAAGTAAAAGAGGAAATGATGCCTTTGCTTACGAATGCTTTCTAGCATGTCTAGCCACTTTCATTGTTATGCTCTAGTGTTTGTTTGATTCGAATTGGCAATACTTGTAATCATTAAGCTCAACTTGGTGATAGATGGTATCATGTTGTTGCTATCTTCTCTGCACAGACGAAAAACAAAGATAAACAAGTACAAACAATATTGTTATGTATCGTATCGCAGCATAAGTTTTATTGCCTCTTATGGTTCTTCACTTTAAGCCTGTTGCTTCCCATGAAAATTCCTATAATTTATAGTTAGAGTTTTTATTTTTATTTTATTTTATATATATATATATATATATATATATATATATATATATATAGGTGGAGCAAGGGAGAGCAATCGACTGCTCTAGCCACTGCGACTGATTCTACCTTACAGGTATTCTATTTCTTGACAACTGAAATATATAATCTGCTTTATTTAAACTGAGAATACTGGAAATCTCCTTCTTTTGGGATAGCTGTTTATTAATTTCTTTGTTGCAGGATAGGATTATAATACTTGCTTTGCTGAGGGCTTCTGGAGAGCCCATTAGGGGCATTTTGTTTCTAATATATGTGGAGATCAGAGGGGGCTGCAATTTATAGTGAAATGTGTTCTTTTTTTAGTTTTACTTATTCTAGGGTGGGTGGACTTGCTGTCCCCCCTTTGGTTGTATTCTCTGTCATCTACTAATAATATTTCTTTCTGTATCGAAAATATTATATAATCAGCTACTATGTGTAATGGGGGGTATGGTGAATAGAATGAAGGTTTCTAGTGTTGAGATGCTAGCTCATCAATTTATGCTATATTTGAAGTCAAAATGCATTTCTTGAGTTGATAAATTTGACTGACTGGCACTTTTAGTTGATGCTTCATATGACGCATTGGCAAATACTCAAGCAATTAAAAGTTTACTGTGTGTATTAACTTGGAGACACTATCTGTTCGATTTAGGCATATATACAACCCACTGCCTTCTTATCCAAAAAACTAAAAATCAAATAACCCCACTTCTTTTGTACAGGAGCTATATGATTGGAATACTCGTTACAGGCAGAAGTTTGGATTTGTTTTTCTAATTTGTGCATCTGGTAGGAGTACACCTGAAATACTTGATGAGCTGAAGGTAATGTCAAAATGAAGTCTCGTTTCTTTAAACTGTGACCACTAAGAAGTTAAAACTTATTTTTCTCAATGTGATATATATGTATCTCGATTTTTGATTTGGCCCAAATAGAAATACAGAGAACATTTGTTTTCTTCTTTCAAGATCTAATAGTGCAATCAATTTATTTATAATGAAATTAGAATTTAAGTGACAGTAAAAATGACAATTAATTTTATGATTTTTCCTGGCCTTGGTGTTTATATTTTTGCAGCTAGCTTTTATAGTCAGGTGTTTGATATTCTAGAATTCTTTGTATTACTTGTTAGAATATCTGTTCTGGGTCACATAAATGAGAAAAAGAAATCACTTCATTCGTATAGTGCATGGTTTTTTAATATAGAGCATCTTAATTATGTTACTTGTTTTCCAATTGCAATTTCTGTTTCACTAGAAGCCAACTATAAGGTTACTTCAACTTTGAAACTGATATATTTATGTCATCACTTCTTTCCTTTTGCTTTCTTGTAGAGTCGTTACCCTAACAGGCCAATTATTGAGTTTGATATTGCAGCCCATGAGCAAATGAAAGTAACTGAACTACGTCTTAACAAGCTCTTTTCAGCTGCAGCAAGTGCTACTTCAACAACAACCACTGCAGATGCTATGACAAAAGCAGGAGGTGATTTTACCTTGAATCAGCCTTTCCCTTTATATATGGAAGTATTTGCTGTTCTGTTTAAATTCGGACAGCTTAGTGTATCATACATTTCTTCTTCCTCCTGTGTTTGAATCAGGATAATAAATTCTTCATTTCACTATTTGCGCCTTTATCCTTTAATTTCTTTTCATTCTGAGTAACAGCTATTTGGTATATAGTAATAACTTCTACTGAGTAATACTCCCGCCTTCCACAAAAAGAGTCACATTTGCAAAGAAATTTTGTTCCACAAAAAGACATAATGTCATGCCACTACTACTAAACTAGATACTTGTTATATTTAGGGATTAACATGGAAGAAAAATACATCCTTAAAATTTGCAAAAATTGCAAATGAGAGAGTACAACCAAACTGGAGGAGGAGATTGATCATCAAAAGTTATCAATGTCATTCTTTAATGTAGTTTATAAACCTCCAACAACTTTCAGTTATAGCTTATAATCTCCAATGTTTAGGTTGTCCTATTTGATAAATTAATATAACACAAAAAGGAAGTATGCTATAAGAACTTTTACTTGTTGAATCATGCATATCACAATACTTCTTAATTCTGAATGTCTGAAACAATCATGGTTCCTTAGTATAGGCATATTGCAGGGTCAATAATACGAACTAAATACAAAATTCTGGAATATTTCTATCAAAATTCTGGAATATTTCTCTCTTGTTACGTAACAGAAATATATGATATATCTACCTATCCAGTTTGCAATCCTTCCACTTCCAATTCATTTTCATATTCTTTGAATTGATCTTTTAAATCATGTTTTTTCATATAATAAAATTATATTGTTTGCAGTTTTCTTTCATGACCCATGACTTTCTGGTTCTTTTTATAAACTTGTTCAACGCATTCTCTACATTCATAAGTTATAGGTACTGAGGTACTCATTTTCTTGCTCACGTGTTCAATTCATGAAAAGACTGATTAGTCTTTCATTTGTGATTTGTCTATGCTGCTACGTCCATTAAACCTTTACATAATTATTTTTCAGCAAGTATCTCGTATATATTATATTTCTTGTTCATTTGATGTGACTTTTGTTCTTAAATTATAGAAGATCGTGTGAGCATCATTGGAGCACATTTAACTTCTGCCTCAGCATCTCCTGCTCCTAAAACGTCACAAGCTTCAACTAGGACTCGTCCACCCATCACAACCCATGTCTTGGATACTGCTCGCGGGTGTCCCGCTGCTGGCATTGAAGTACAATTGGAGATGTTGAAAGCCAATCAACCTGGTCCAGTATTTGGTAACTTGGATGCTAGCAGCTGGATACTTCAAGGGTCTTCAACTACAGATAAAGACGGAAGAAGTGGTCAATTGATGAACATTGTAGATGCTTTGAACCCTGGCATATATCGGATAAGTTTCAATACTAGCAAATACAACCCCCATGGATTTTTCCCCTGTGTTACCATTGTGTTTGAAATCAGGGAGTCGCAGAAGTTTGAGCATTTTCACGTTCCTCTTTTGCTTTCCCCATTCTCGTTCTCTACTTATCGTGGTAGCTAGGTGTTTTAGGTGATTGGCTTAGTGAAATTTGTGTGTGAATTTTAAAATGTTGAATACAAGTGTGTAAAGAAGCCATCTTATTTATTTGAAATGTGCTTTTGTCCCTGTTGAGTTTTTCCTTTTCTTGCTGTTGTTAATCTGGATTGCTTCTTTTTGTTAAACCTACTTTTTTCTGTGCATTTACCAAAGAATTGTCCAATTTGCAGCTTCATGGAGTCGTGGTTCCCCCTATTCCCCCTACTAGTAAGTAACTATGGTCTAGTGTTGTAAATAAATACTAATTTTAAGGGAATTTTGTCTTATGCAGGCATTATCCTTTCCTCAAAAAATGAAAAAAAGGGAAGAAACAAAAAAACTCCCGTAAAAAAAAGGGTTAAATAAATGACTAATTTAAGGCCAACGGCCACACATACTAATTCAAACCAACCAAAGCATACCTAGGACAACAATTCGAGCAACCCTGCCGGCTATTCCAGTAGCCAGGCGGTTGGTGGAGGCGTACACGACCTTTCGGACGGCAGCAGGCATCACATTGCGCCTGATAATTTCACCACGGGAACAGGCTATGCTGATGCTCCTTCAGCTGACAACAAGAAGTATATGTAGGTTTAGTGTTTCATTCTATGGTTGGAAAATAACTGGAGCTGTTTTTTTTTTTTTTTTGAAGTTTTAAAACTGTTTGTTTATTTAAATCTGTTTATTTAATTGGGTGGTGGCTCGTGTGTGTTGTAATCAATGCAGTTATATTGGAATTTATTTGAACATAATATTGTAATTTGGTATTGTTTTTCTGATTTTGAAATTATAATATTGTAATTTTGGTATATATATATTATAGGGGACCGACGTATAGTCAACGTTGTTAACTTAAGGATAACCTTATAACACATCCTGAACGTCCATCAAATGATTTAACGGTTTAATAGAGGTCCCGTCCGCAGTTTAGTTTTCAATATTCTGCAGTTTAATACTGTGGACGGAACAAATGTTCAAAATACTCACATTGTAAAAGTTTCTGCGGACGCTAAGTATTTTTGGTCAATTGGAAAACGACGTTTTTTAATAAGTACCATGTGTACTATTAAACTGTGGATGTTAAGTAGATTTTTTTTTTACATTCTTCCTTCATTCCTTTCTTTCTCTATTCTCTCCTCCCCCTTACTCCTATCATTCACATCATGAAAATCAAAACAACTCCAATATGATGAACAAGGTATATATATTTTCCGATAGAAGATTCATCCAAAACCAGAAAGCTTTCAATAAAACAGAAGTCGAATCATATCTAGTCACATGAGATTTGTCCAGAAGGGATTCATACAATTCGAGTTCTACGTCCATTACTGATTCAGACTCTCTTGTCACAATGATCCCATTAGATCGTTTAATGGACACAATAAAAAGAAGAACTGATAATGGAATAATTACAATTAAAATTATATCAAACTTGATTTTGATTCTGTTTCTGATTCTCTCTCCAATATCAAGCCTAAGCCTTCTTAGATAGATCTCATAAATTGTTTGTTTTTCAGATTTGGATTTTGTTTCTGATTTGAAATTATTGCTGAAAGGTCCAAGCCTAGAAAACTAAAAGAAAATTTGAATTTGGCTTAAAAACGACGTGGTTTCTCAATTGACCAGCTACGGACGAGAAAACTAAAGAAAATTTGAATTTGATTTAAAACCACGGCGCGTTCTCGATTGGTCGTCATCCACGCTTTAATCTGCGATTTAGAGACTTTTGACAAGGAGAGTATTTTGGACATTTGTCCCGTGCGCAGTATTAAACTGTGGATGGGGACTATTAACCGTTCGATCTACGGATAGATGTTGGGTAAAATTTAGTTACGCACAACACGCAAGTATATGTGGTCAACAAGTAATATAATAGTAAGTAGAGTATCGTTTCCACAGATAGTAGTAAGAAATTAACCCTCACAATTACCAGCTTCCTATTAATCTAAATATTATTAAACTATCTAAATTAAGAATTATAATTATAACAACTAAATATATTTAAATACTAAAGTTACCAAACAATCAACAAACCCTAAAAAACTAAAATTTTAAATAAATATTGGAGAATTAGGCTTACAACTTCACTCTAAGTATCACTCTGATTATTACCTTTTATTTCAGTTTAATTAGCTATCCCAGTTTATTAATTAAGAACACTCAAGTAGAATTAGCCACCTCTCGATGAACTAATACCATATTAACTTAAATCCACAAATTAGATAGAACTCAGCTAAACACCTTAATTAACTAACTCAATATATCTCTATGTGAATTACAATCAAAGAAGGTTTAAGTTCAAGTTCTCTAACTGATTACATGCGATGCTAGGCATATCTCTACCCTAACATAAATTAAGCTTCCATTCAATCACAGAATTCAATAACACATGCTATATTAACTAAGTCTAGATTTATATTTTCTCTCTCGAATCCATAAAAGTCCACATAGAATTGGTGATCAAGCAATTCATAAATTCAAGCACAAATCAATATAGATAAAATGAAGAATAACTTAATAAACTGAAAATTAAAGATTACATAATCATCGTTCCACCCAAAGATCCGTTATAAGCCTAAAAAGTAAATTAGTTCATCATTGATGAAATAAAAACTGAATTAATTAAAGTAAACATCATCCCAATTACAAATATTAAACTAAAGAAGAAGAATAAATCCAGAACCACCCTTCTTTCTAGCCTTAGTCTGCAATTATTGTGAAATCTCTTTCAAAGTCTTTCTCCAATGCTCTTGCTCCAAATTAGCTTCAATAGATGTTAATTGCCTTGTATCTTCCTTCAATCTTGTTGTGTGTTGTTAATTATATGCCAAAACACATATTCTGACTCTAATTCCATGCATAAATGAGTTCCATACCATTCCAAACACTTGCCTCCACGTTTCTCGCAGCAGTTCAAAAGGATCAGGACATTGAATTTCCCATACCCCCGCCCCGGCGGGGGTTTTGTACATGGAAAATGCCCACCCCGACTGACTACTCTTCTGTTTTCGGTTCAACACGTACCCCCCGCCCCAGCGGGGGTTTTGTACATGGAAAACCCTCCTCGGCTGGCTACCTTTCTGCTAACTGTCCAATTTTTCTCCTAATCTTGCCACTTTTCGCCATGATTTCGCCCTTTTTGTCCAATTGCCACGCCACCAAACCTAAACACAAAATAACACTAAACAAGTAAAAAAGAACAATAAAAACAAAGATTTAACACATTTTAAGCTTGAATTAGAGGCCAATTCGTAGGTATAAAACCCACTCATCAAACTCCCCCAAACTTAAACACGTGCTAGTCCTCAAGCACGAAACAAAACAAAAATGCTATACAATATAATGCAATGAGATGTAATTCATCTAATCTATATGCCTACGAATCCAGCAGTCATCATAGAATCAAATTTATTCAACCGACCTCAGAGAAATCAAGCAAACTTAACAATACTTCATATCAAAACTAATCAATAATTTCCATTACTCATCAAATCTTGAACTGTTATTACTGGTATAGTGTGTGTGTGCTCAACATCCATGCTAACTGATGCAAATTCAAATTTAATACATAACAAGTCTCTTAAAAGGCCTCATACAGTGTAAACTCAAAAATTTCAAAAACAGACGCAATCCAACTAAAATCAAACAATTACCACTATTAAGGGTCTAAATATGGTACTTATGCTTTATTTTTCAATCACAGGAGCTTTTTGCTCTTATTTCCCCCTTTTTTTAGATAAATAGATAATGAGTGCTTTTTACGCTCCATCTCACGCCTGTGTTTATGGGAAGTGCGTTTTACGCTCCTTCTCGACCCACCACAAGATTCAATTATTCATCTCGGGAAGGTTCCCCTTTTTAGATATAGAAAGCTTATATACCCCACTTTTTCCCCCAAACTTAGGTTTTTGCCTAATTCTTCGCCTTCACTGCCTATCCCTGTAATTCTTTCATTTAAACTAGCATTATCCTTTAGAGATTCCTTATGTATCAATTTGAACTAAATCCGTCCGCATAGATGTTATTAACGTGCTAACCTTATTATACCAGTTTCAAACAAGCAAAAGATCCAATTCATAATAGAAAATTATATCATAGTTCTAATGTTCGGTACTGTACTTGTCTACTTAATCTCAATCTCATCATTGACCATAATAAAATGAACTATATAAAACCACTGGACATATGCAAGATAACATAATACTTAACTAAATTTTTTTTATACGATGAACATGAACATAACATGATTGACAATTAATAAAACTATTTACAAACCTAAACTACTATGGAACTAAATCACTACATGAATGCAAACATTTAATAATCCCATTAGATCGTTTAATGGACACAATAAAAAGAAGAACTAATTCAGACTCTCTTGTCACAATGATCCCATTAGATCGTTTAATGGACACAATAAAAAGAAGAACTGATAATGGAATAATTACAATTAAAATTATATCAAACCTGATTTTGATTCTGTTTCTGATTCTCTCTCCAATATCAAGCCTAAGCCTTCTTAGATTGATCTCATAAATTGTTTGTTTTTCAGATTTGGATTTTGTTTCTGATTTAAAATTATTCTTGAAAGGTCCAAGCCTAGAAAACTAAAGAAAATTTGAATTTGACTTTAAAACGACGTGATTTCCCAATTGACCAGCTATAAATGAGAAAACTAAAGAAAATTTGAATTTGATTTAAAAACAGCGTCATTTCTCAATTGGTCAGCGTCCACAGTTTAATACTGCGGACGAGAGACTTTTACAAGGAGAGTATTTTGGACATTTGTCCCGTCCGCAGTATTAAACTGTGGATAAGGACTATTAACCGTTCGATCTACGGATAGACGCTCACGTTGTGATGTAAACATAACCTTAAGTTGACAACGTTAGCTATGGATTGGTCCCGATGTATATATATATATATATATATATATATATATATATATATATATATATATATATAGACAATGATCCATAACATCTATTTGCTATGTATTAAAAATTGGCAAATAGTACCCTAACCTTTCATAGCAATTATCAAGGGCCCTGATTTAAAAAGGCATCTAAGGTAATGTTTGATAAACCTGGGAATTAAGATCTGAATGATTATGATGTCTTAATAAATTAGATCATCTGAATGGTTATGAGGTCTGAATCTAAAAAAGTGTTTGATAACTAAAAAGTAAGTTGTTTCTTAGTGACACTATTTTACCATTTTAAAGGGTAAAATTTTATTTAATAATTTAAAATATTCAATTTAATAAAAATGAGTGCATAATATTGTTGAATATATTTATCTAAAAAAAATTATCAAATTTTTTTTATTAAGAAATACCTCTTAATTATTAAGATTTCATTTTCCGTCTTACCGATTAAGAGGCATTCAGAGGTAACAAAAAAAAACAGTATCATGTCTCTTAGCGAATAAGAGGCAATCCATTAAGAGGCAATTAGATGTAAACAAACAGCACCTTAGTCTATTAATCATACTAGCGGACTAGGTGTTTAATAATTTTGGACGATTATGCCCACTCTTCAGGCCAAGTCAGCGTAGGTCAAACAAAACAAAAAATCAGTCCGCTAGAATGACTAGTGGGCAACTTAATTATCCCCCCCAAGCACGTGCAACAACAACATCATTGAAGTAAAACAATACTACCTCCGTCCCATAATAAGTGATTTTTTTAGCTTAAATCACACATACCAATACACAAGCCAAAATGACAAAAATACCCTTAATATATTTTCTTTGAAGTTGAAGAGTTAATGAGTGTTATTTAATTGTAGTGATTGCAAGACGCAATAAATACCATTGGTTGCATAAGGGCATATATGGGAAAATATTGTAAAAATTGTATTGGAGTTCTAACACATCACTTATTTTGGAAAAAAATATTAAGCCTAAAAAAGCACTTATTGTGGGACGGAGGTAGTACTTGGGAAAAATTATTAAGCCTAAAAAAGCACTTATTATGGGACGGAGGTAGTACTATATAAGCACGGTGAACAACAACCTTATTTATTTTTGGTTGTATAATGTTTTAATTTTGCTTTTATATGGGTAATAAACAAACTAATCCATTATTAAAATATTATTTAAAAATTTTAAAAAATGAATTAAGTAATTTTTAAAATATTCAAAATTAGTAAATTACTTAAAATTTGTAAATTATGAAACCATAATTATTCATGTAAAATTAACATTGAGTAAAATCTATTAGTAAAATCCGTCAAAATTAACATTTAGTAAAATATGTTGTAAAATTTGTCTTGTTCGCTAGTATTACTAGCAGACGGTGTTGCCAAGTCATACTGCATTACGCCATCCCGCATTACTAGCGGGCGGACGCTGGAACAACCATATGCCCTCTTGTCAATGCTAGTCAGTATAAGTGTTGATGCAATACAAACTCGGCAACACCAATGGCTTCCACCTTAACCAGGCCGTTCTGGCAAAATAGTGGTGACAGACAAATGACTTGTGTTGAAGGCAACATACAGCTCTCAGCTTTCTCTTCACCGAGTCCATCTGCATTTTGTATTCATATGGAGGACAGTTGAATGAGTAGCAAGAAAATTAAAAACTAAAAAAGTAAATAATAAGACAAGCAACATGTCAATTACTAGAGGCTCAAATTCATTTCAATCTACTAAGAAGTGACAAGCAAACCTTAAATCCAAAAATAACAATCCTTAGATCATATGTAGTTGGGAGAGTTGTGTATAAATGATTGTTTTCATTCTGTCACGTTCCAATTTTCACATGCAATGCTTTTACTAGAATCTCATTTGTCAGAATGAAATATTTACATTATGATGATGATAAGATATAGATAATCCAACATGTTCAAAAGAATTGACAAAAGAAAACTATTCAGAGCAACAAAATGATGACTAGAAACTGCATCAGAGTTGTACAAAAAGTGTTGCAAGTTATCAAATCTCATCCAATGTGATATACATGGTTAGATGAAATACGTTTGATATATACCACAATAACATGACCACTCAGTACAACCGATAAAACCTCGTATTATACTTACTTGAGCTTGGTTTGTGTAGGTGGATTAAGCTACTTATTTATGAAAAATAATAGGAATACTCTGTCCATATTAGAAACTTAAATAGAAAGTACGTAGAACAAGAAAGAAAGAAAGAAATGCCACAGAAGAAGACTTCACACTTTTAGAATCTAAATATAAAGAAGAGTCACCAAGAGAGGATGATTGATAGTAAAGTGAGGATATCCATTTTTTAGTTGACAGAAAGTAGAACACCGCCCTTAGAGAAATCAACACATGATTCCTCTTTCGCTTGTTTTAACAGCTTATATTTTAATACTAAAATCCAAATTATAGCAAAGAGGCACATGCAGACAAATAATGAAAATGCAACAAATCGACTTGTACGAGCTCCTATTGATAGATGTACAGAACATCATCAAAGAGTAGTCTATCACATTTGGGTAAGAACACTAACAAGAAGTAGATGTTGAGCATCATTTGGTTCCTATCAAATAGGTACATTTCTTCTCATAGTTCATTTACTCTGATTATTACGAATCGTGAAGGCTGCGATTCAGGGAACGCAGGAAAAAAAAGATATATAAAAGAAGTTTTTAATTATTCATATTTTTCAGGCGATATTGCATCTAATTTTGATGTAAGGTTGAACTTAAATAGTAGTGAACGCACAATGTCAAGACTAATTTTAATCCTAATATTGGGTTAAGTTGGTCTCGATTTTGGGGTCATTACACTATCTACAATAAGATTGATTGATTCGAGTACATGAGTTAAACCATCTTTATAAATATTAATTCCTTCTTGGCTTGTGAGGGCTTTATATATCAATAACATCCAAATAACATTGAATTAATTCACTTAACTTGATTAGATATTCTTTGTCACTATTTATCATTATGTTACTTTCATTATAGACCATTACCTTGGAGTTTACCTTCTTAGTCCACCTTTTCAAGATGTATTGTTGTGGTAATTCGTCAAAATCATGCATTTTTTGCAAGTAACCAATCACATGTCTACATGGTATCTCTGACGCCCCCAAAATAGGTCCACACAACCCATTCTGAGTCGCCAAATACATGGTACAAAAAACAACAACAAATTCATTATTACAATTGTCGTGCAAAATACGACAACACATATGCTGTGAGTTTAAATACAAATATTGTCTTCTAGACAATATCCAAACTCAAATAAGTCCTCATTATAATTATTGATATATTATTTTACAAAATAGTGAGGACTGCTAAAACAACTGACTTGAAACATCACTCCACACTCTGACTAGTTTCCGCAATATTCTCACCTCCTGAGAAAAAAAATGGAACAAAAATGAAAAGGGCGAGCTCAACTAGCCCAGTAAAGAATATTATGACTAAGATAATGTAGAATAAATTATCGTTAGCCTTCAATAAATCAGATAAAATATAATGGACAACAAGTTTTAGATCAATATTCACAGCGAAAATAACAATTTAATTCATTAGAAGAGTTAAGTAGAGAATGAAATCTACTATCTCCTATGATTTAAAAGTCCATCATCAATATTTTATCCCTGTAACATCAATCAATATACATCTTGAATCAAATATTCATTTTTGCACTACAGGCCAAAGATATTCATTTGTATCACCAGTTGGTCATGTTCATCTCAACACATGTCCATCTTTGCAATACGTGCCAAAGATATTCATTAGGTAATAATTCATCTTTGCAGTACAGGCCAAAGATATTCAGTTATATCAACATTTAGGATTGAGGATGATGAAAAATATCTTAAAGAAAATGAATCCAGAGATAAAAGGACAAAGATTAGGGATTCGTATTTTGGTTTATCCAAGTTAAAAAATACTCCATAATAATCCATTGTGGAGAAATAATTCAAGAATGAAGATCAAAACATGAATACTATCAAAGATAGTAACCATAATAGACAACTTGGACAAAGAGAAGAAAATTTTATTTTTCTGTGAATCGTGCCGTATTCGTGAATAGTATCATATACGTGAATAGTGCCGTATACGTGAATAGTAACCCCGACACAAAAAGGTAAAAATTTCACAACAAAATTCATATCACTATTTCGGTATAATGATATTAAAAGAAATAATATCATTTATGAAAAAAAATAACATTTCCTACCTCAAAAGAATAGTACTTCTGGCTAAAATATCGGATATAATGCTGAAAAAAACTTGCACTGCTTATTAACTCTTAAAGTATCTAAATACTCACAAAAATATGCTCGATATTATATAGAGAGAAAACTTCTGATTCTGGTGTGATTTTCAATTCTAACTAAGAACCCTATTTATAGAAAAATGCCAGAACGCTAAAGTAAACTTAAATTACCCACAGAGGCTTTTGCAGCCCTCCATCTTTGAAAATGAGCACAATAATTCTCAGCACACCAACAAAGAACAAGAGTGGGGCCCGTCCATTTTCGAAAATCTCCACCAAAATATTTTAAATTTAAACAATATTCAAAAACTTCAATAATTCATAATAAATAGCCTTTTTATCAGGAAAAATATGAGTTTTATGTCCATTCCATAGGAAATTTAATTCTCTACAACTTTGTAGAAAAAAGTTTTTCCAAATTCCAAACAAAAAATAACCGAAATCCACATACGGATGATTTTTAATACCTCAATTTTGACAAAATACCGATAAAATATCTCACAGCATTAATTCCTTCATTTATATCCACATAAAATAAATATTTGCTTATCATATAAATTAATAATTAATTATTCACAAATAATATTACAGAATCACAATAATGTCAACCAGTAGTTCTCGTGAAAGAGGTGGCTTTTCGATAAGGATTTCTCTCTTATCATGCTGCCAATTTAGGTGACCAAACCCCTTTCCTGTATGTAACTTCCTTAGACATTGTCACTAATGCTAGTTAATAATATTATTCAAATAATATGAATTATTGATCTGATAATATAAAATACTGTGCAGTGACAATTATTGAATTAACAATAATATAAAATATCAACGTAACAATTATTGACTCAATAAAATAAAATATTGAATAATTCTTTATCGTAATAATTATTGAGTAACGCCGCTTCTTACGTAAGAATCAATAATCCAAAAATACTGTGCAATACCGCAGTGCTTCTGATAACAACCACGCCAGACATTCGCATTTTTTAACCACCGTGTATTCCAACAAAGTTAACGGTAATAACTACGCCGCTATTTATAAAAACTCAAACTTGTCATTTTCTTCATCCGACCGTTTTTCGTTATGGGGCCAACAAATGGCTGCGCCATCGTACGAATATTCCCCGAAAGCAAGAATATTCCACGACCAAACGAACATTTCCCGACAACAATGAATATTTTATAACCACTTGCTTATTTTGTAAAATTTGCACATTTTACCCATAACTAACCACATTAATCAAATCCGCCCTTTACTATTTCAAAATAATGAATAGAGAAAATTCAATTTTATTTAAAAAAAAGTTGGGGTCTTACAATATCCCCATATTCTCAAACTTGTGGCAACTATATGAAGCAAAACCCAATTCTTTGTCATAACTAATTTCTCGCACTTTATATGTGAACACTTCTTTCCTATGAACTTGAAACACGCGCGCATTGATTGTCACTCTCCTTGGTAAGCTCAAAACGTTAATTCAAGCATACCCATATCTCATCTTCCAATTTATAAAACATTCCCCGAGTATAAATATCAATCATTTAGAACAAAAAAATCATAATTCATCTTCACGCTTTTCAATACAATTTTTGTGATTGACCAACAACTCTTCTTGACGTTGCCATAATAGTCCGCTACTAAATTGAATAATGAAATCAACTAATGAATTATTCTCAGATAAATATCTTTTGAAAAATGTGTGAGAGCTTTCCACTCATTGGCTACATGACATATTGGCCGAGAAAACATGATTATAATAAGCAGGCACCCAATTTGAATGAATTTTATACATTGTTTGCAACCACTTGTTGTCATGTAACCCGCTCCTCCCAATAAGTTTCGTCCGTGTCAAATCAAGCTCTTCTTTAGACTCCGAATTTTAAATACAATCGATAAATTCATTATAGTGAGCATAATACTTCATTGAGTCTAGCTTTTCAGAAAATTTTCTCAATATGTGCCAATCACAGTATTTATGAAAAGTATCCAAAAGAGTTTTAAATTTTCTTTAGACATCGTGGGATCTTGATCAGTAATGATCATTTTAGGGGCATCACTTAGCATAGCCTTTAAAAATTGGTTGAATAACCAAACAAATGAATCTGAGGCCTCATCACTTAAGAATGCACAAGCAAAAATTATGGTTTGACCATATTTGTAAACTCCCATCAGTAGTGAAAAAATATGCTCATAGCGATTGATGTTGTATGTGACGCCCCCAAAATAGGTCCACACGACCCATTCTGAGTCGCCAAATATCACACTATAAAAATCATTTACAAACTTCATTTATACAACTGTTGAACTGTCGTGCAGAATACGATCACAGCTAAACTGTGAGTTTTAATACAAATGTATGTAACTCTGATGGTGCCTCGACCACAACCTTACAATGGTACTTTACATAAAAGTATAGTCAATAACTGTTTTAGAAATTAAAATCTTTGGAAAGTGCTCAAGGAAACCTTCGTACATGGGAGGCCATGCGTCAAGGTTATGATAGATATCATATGTCCACAGAATTATCCTTGGTTGACCCAATAGACCCCAAAGAAAAACGAGAAGATTATTATCATGTTCTTTCCAATGGTGAGTCTTATCTTGACATATAACTATCTCCACTGTCTGCAATTGAAAATTATATTTCAACCAAACTCCAAGATCATATAGGTAGTGCTCGTGAGATATACTCAAAGAAGTGGATGTGCACAACCCGCCTTTATGATAACACGAGGTTGTATGTCATTAGACATCTTGTATGATAGTGGCAAAACACCTTTCCAAAGTTGGGTTCACTTCACCCTATTCGGTTCACCAAAATTAAATATCAAATGACGTATACAATACGACACACTTATCTAAAGTTCTCAATAAAATTATTTCCATACTATTTAAGGAGAACCTCAACAAACTATGTAGACCACCGCTTCTATTCTCCTCGCTACCCCCGCTCGAATTCCAATACACACTCTTATTACCCTAAAAGGAATTGTGAAGCAAAAAGGGTGAAAGACAACTAGCCCAATAAAGAATATCATGACTAAATATAATTTACATCATCAATAGTCTTCATCAGTAATAAATCAGAGATTTAGAACATACGGTAGATGATAAAACTTTTCAACCATAGTTGCAGCAGAACGAGCAATCCATTAGAAGAGTCAAATAGACCATTAGATCTATTATCTTCTCCATGTTAAAAGTCCACCAATAATGTTTTATCCCTATAACATCAATCAACAATTCCTGTCCACAATCATATGAATAACTCATAATCATAATTGTGATTCTAAATTCCTCTTCGCACCTAGGACGAAGATAATTTTCATCACCTATCTTCACCTGAAACATCAAAAATCATGGTTATACCAAATCACAATTCCTGCTCATAATCATACTAATAAATTCATCTTTGCACTACGGCCAAAGATATTCATTAACAATTCATCTTTGCACTACAGGCCAAAGACATACAACTGTATTTTAGAAGAGTCAAGTAGAGCATGATATCTACTATCTTTTACGAATTAAAAGTTTATAATCAATATTTTATCACGAGACTCAGCTTAATAAATAATCCACATCATCGAATCATCCTCAAGACTACTACGGCCAAGGATATTCATGTAATCATCAATGGTCATGATTATACAGAATAATCTCTGGTTATAATTATACCAATAACTGTCCATCAATGCACTACGGGCCAATGAGGACTTTTACCACATCATCTATAACATTACGGGTCATGATTATACCGAATGATCCCTGGTCATAATCATACCACTAAACAGTTCATCTATGCACATAAGTCAAAGATACTCATCAATCAATAGTTCATCTTTGCACGTAAGCCAAAGATATACAACTGTAAAACCAATAATCAACAGTCCATCTTTGCATGTAAGCCAAAGATGACTTTCATCATAATATAAGCATGAGGATGATGACAATGATATAAGCATTAATCAAACGAAATCAAGGATAAATATTAAAGACTTTAAATTTATCCAAAGTTTAAAAATATCCAAATTGTCAACATGATCATCGCTTTGTGGAGTAAAATTCAAGAATAATATTCATGTACCAAAAATAATTTGGACAGAAAAGAAATATATTTTTCGGGTAAATAGTACCCTGCAATAGTACCCTATGAATAGTATTTCGGGAATAGTACCTCGTGAATAGTACCCTGGCATGAAAAGTACCCCAAATACCCGAGTGAATAATATTCGGGTGAATAGTAACTCGTGAATCGTAACTCATGAATAGTACTTCGACACGAAAAGTGCCCCGAATACCCTAGTGAATAATACTAGAGTGAATAGTAATCGGGTGAATAGTAACCCGTGAATAGTAACTCGTAAAAAAAACCCAAAGAAAATGATATTCCATGACGAGTACAAAAGAAATGATATCTCATACGAGTATAATAGATTATACTGAAATCAAGCAAATGGATTTTCACCGCCACGCAGTAATCCATGTAGATGCATCATTTCCACAATTTAATAAGGAATGAATACAAAGGATCATTTACCATGCATGCGGTAATCCACATGAGACAAAGT
The DNA here is from genome assembly GCA_020205605.1 of Panax ginseng. Classification (NCBI taxonomy): domain Eukaryota; kingdom Viridiplantae; phylum Streptophyta; class Magnoliopsida; order Apiales; family Araliaceae; genus Panax; species Panax ginseng. The sequence goes on from CM035134.1 coordinate 11,346,592, forward strand.
TATTCCAATGTAATAATAAAGAATGGAATAACGAAAGAATTCACCATGCATGCGATGATAGACCACCACACGATGAAGTTATTCCCAAATAATAATAAAGAATGGAACCATTCAGTCATGCATAATCCAGATGAGATAGGATATTCCAAATGTAATAATAAAGAATCTGAACCAGTCATGCGTAATCCGCGTAGACAAGATATTTCAATGTAATAATAAAGAATGAAATAACAATGAAATTCACCAGCATACGATGATCATAGATGCATGCATGTGTTATTCCAACATAATAATAAATAATGGAATAACAACCCTTACGAGTATTGAAAAAAAATAACTCTCTTCATGAATACGAAAGAATAATACCCCTTACTATAATAATAATATCCCTTACCTCAGAAGAAGACTGGATACTTGAATAATGAAGTAGCAGACTTCGCTTCTTCTTTCTCTCTATGGTTTCTCTCTCTATAATTTCTCTATAATAATTGCTCTTGTGAGACTTAGTGAATTGGTGAAAAATAATGAAGGAATGAGCTTCTATTTATAGGAAAATATAGTTTCCATAATTGCACATTTTGGGGCTTGAAATATTACAGTATAATATTACTACGACAATACATCCGTTGTGGGGTCCATCAATGATTGTGTCGTCATACGAATATTCCCTGTTAAAACGAATATTCCCCGACCAATAGAAAATTATATAACAACTTGCTTACTTTGAAAAAATTTCACATATCACCCTTAACTTTAACCTTTTATCAATTTAACCATTTACTAAATAGAATAATTATAAGAAAATTGAATACTTTCATTTCATAAAATTTGGGGTCTCACATTGTATGTCGTATCAAAGATGACTACATCACCATAAAAAATATATACCCTTCTCGAGGTAGTATCAGCCCAAAAATAATGTGTTATCATCTGTTCATTATCGAACTTAATTTCATAAGTGAATGATGAATTCTTGCCCTTTTTTAATTTGCAAAACTCACTCAACATTTCTCCGTCATGCACCCCTTCAACTCATTACGTCTATCCCTTTCATAATTATATAAATCTTTTTGTGTACACTCAATGTTTTCAAACCCTCCAGCCTTTACTCTAAGGAAATTGAATTGTTGATGTGAGGGTATATTTATCAAGGAAAGTTGTTGAGTCAAACACTTTTGTGCACCCAAAAACTTTGGTGAGAGATCTTAATAAATGCTTCTTTGATGGAGTTGTCAAAGGGTGACTATGTCCCTCAATAAATTAGGTGACTACATATGCCTCAGAATTTATTTTCAACACAGCTACCTTTGCTTTACAACTCTCTTTTATCGATCCCCAATGCCTTTTAGTTTCAACATCCACAATTTTTATTCCCTTACCTTGTTTAAAACAATCATACTCTTTCCTTTTTACTTCATCACTTACTTCGATTTTCTTAGTAGCCCAACTTAGAATACTAAATCCCGCCTCTTTAGCATATGTATTGTAGAAATCCTTAACTTCATCTATTGTTTGGAATTCTTTTCTAGCGATAGGTTTGAGATGGTTGGCTACTTATGGATTATAAATAAAAATTTCCATACCCTCATCACTTCCAACTTCTTCTATTAACTGATCAAAACTCTCCGCTTCAATTCTCCTACTCTCTAATTCCATTTCACTATTGTGTACATTATCACCACATTCATCACTGTGATGTCCCCAAATCCAGGTACCTTTAAACCCCAACTATGGTGTATCACGGTTCTCTTTACTAGACATAATCATAAAGACAGAAAGGTAATTACTAAATTATTACAAACCATCTGAATCTAACTTCCAAAGTTATCTGGCATTTACAAGTTTGGAAGCATCATAATATAATAGTTATTACATTATTCTACGTAATATATAACATTCATAACCTAAACTATTACATCACGTATTTTATTCTAAAAATTTTCCTTTTCCTTTGTCTTTCTTACCCGAACTTTCACCTCGCTCGAGCTTAACTGAAAATATTTTATATAAAACAAGAATGAGCTTAAAAGCTCAAAAAGTATAGCAGTTGAATAACAACAAAATCAAGAATCATACATGCCTTTCAACAACTGAATAATAGTTGTAAAATTATCTCGAATATATAGGAATAATAATATTAAATACCATTTTTAACATTCTTGAAAATACATTCTGAGCGGCCAATAGACCTTGAACAAATTCTTTTCTTTAAAAGGTTTAACAGAAATTCATCAATAACCCTCATTTTCTAAGTACGTTAGGGGATCATCCTATTGTACTTATGTTATGCACAACCTATTTCTTTTAAACGACTATTTGCGTTTACTTTTACACCGTGAAGGCCAGCCAAAAACTTGACCAAAAACTTCCCTAATAGTAGGGTTGTTTATCTCAGACTTAAGTCAAAGTCCTTAACAATTTAATTTGGTTTAGATAGTATTTAAGAATTTAATAAATTCATTCCATAGCTTAACATGTGTCTAGTTGAAACAACAAGGTATCGACATAACTTTATAATAGTTCATGAATTATCAAACTTTAAATCATTAAATCAAATGAAATTCAAGCATGACGAATAACTTGTGCAATTTATAAAATTTATTGCATAAGTTTTGATTTCACACAATATATAAATATTGCGTAAATTAATATTTTAATATAATCTGAATCGAAACTAAAAATCTCGCAAATTAATACATATTGTGGAAAATAAATTCGCAAAAGAGTTCAAGAATACTTGCCTGTAACGTTCTTTATTAATTACTTTAAACACGTTCTTCAATAATTTACACAGTTATGTTCACGTACACATACCAATTAGTCACAAAAATACAACCTTTATTGTAAGACCCCGAATTTTATGAAATAAAAGTATTCAATTTTTCTTATAATTACAATTCAGTAAATGGTTAAATTGATAAAAAGTTAAAGTTAAGGGTGATATATGAAATTTTTTCAAAAATACGCAAGTGGTTATAAAATATTTATTGTTGTCGGGGAATATTCGTTGGGTCGTGGGAATATTCTTTCTCATTGGGAATATTCGTATGATGGCTAGCGACCATTTGTGGGCCCCATAATGTAATAAACATGGGATGAATGAAGAAAAGACAAATTAAAGTTTTTATAAATAATGGCGTAGTAGTTATCAAGTAACACCGCTTGGAATAACGGTGGGTAAAGTAAAATGTAATACGTTGTTGCATGATGAGCACACAAGATTGCACGCATATTTTTGAATTATTAACTCTTACGTAAGAAGACACTACTCAATAATTGTTACAGTAATTACTGTTCAGTATTTTATTGATTCAATAATTGCCGCGTTGATATTTTATATTATTGTTGCTCAATAATTGTCAATCTTTGCATAATATTTCCCATTATCATATCAATAATTCATATTATTTGAATAATATTATTAGATAGCATTATTGGCAATGTCTAGAAAGTTCTCATCGAGGAGAGTTTGGTCACCTAATTGCGGCGCCAAGAAGAGAGAAATTCTTATTGAAAGCCCCTCTTTCCTGAGAACTATTCGGTTGCTAAGATCGCGTGATTCTGTAATATTATTTGTGAATAATTTATATGATGAAGAAAATATTGATTTTATGAGGATATAAATGGAGAAAATTTTTAATGTGACAATTGTTGAAAATTAATATTTTATCTTTTTCTGATAAAATAATTCAATTAAATATATTATTTTAATAATATATTAATGATGATATTTTTACAATGAATGTGGGATATATGAGTATATGTGGAGGAGGAGTATTTTGTTACCAAAAATATTTAAAGCATGTTTTATGTGTTTGGTGGATCCCATTTCTTGGTGAAATTTGATTATAGCTGTTGAAAATCGCTTCGTTTGTGGATTTCGGTCAATTTCTGTTTGGAATTTGGAAAACTTTCTTCTGCAAAGTTGTAGAGAATTGAATTTCCTATAAAAAGTCGCAAGATTCAAATTTTCTGATAAAATGGCTATTTATTATGAATTATTGAAGTTCTAAAGCTCCGAAATAATTGATTTTTGGAAGTTTAAAATATTTAAAAAAAAATGAAACGTTTTTTGTTTTGTGGGCAGCCCTAGCATGTGTTTATTAAGCTAAAATCAGATTTCTAGAGGCGTAGGAATCTTGATTTATATACATTATTATTAAATTAAATTTTCTCGCTTGGTGTTCTAAGCATTTTCCTATAAATAGAGTGCTTAGGTTATAATTGAAAATCACACCAGAAACTAAAGTTTTCTCTCTATATTATCGAGCGTATTCTTATGAGTATTTTGAGTATACTTTGAGTGTTGCTATACGGTGCAAGTTCGTTTCAAATTGTTATTCCAAAATCTAAGTACTCTTTTTTGAGGTAAGGGATAGTAAGAGATTTTTAAGGGTGATTATGTTTTTCAGTTTTGTATTTTTTTCAGACATTCAAAAATTTTGGAAAAATTTGAAATGATATTTTGATGAGTTTTGTAGATTGTGTCCAAAAATGGCGATTTTTGGATGTATAGATTAGGAGTTATGGATTTTATGAGAAAAGACTATTTTAAAAGTAACCGCTTATAACTCCTTGTGGTTAACTCCAAAATTGATGAAATTTTTATTGGGAGTACATGTATATAATATCAATATACTCAGATTAATTTCAGAAATTTTGGACAAAATTACAATTTATGATAAATGTCTAAATATTCTAGGTAGTTTTGGCCATATAGAAAAATAGTAAATGAATTTTAAAAATTCGAGAAAATATATATTCAATATGGAACTATATTCTTCTAAATCCCGTAAAATAAATATTTTTGGAACTGATTTGGTATTTTCATGAAAATGTTCTAGTTATGAGTAAATGAATTAAATATGTTATGTGAAGTAAGAAAATTGAAAAATATGATTTATTAGCTTGAGAATCATATATGAGGTATATGCAGAGTTTTTTTGAGAGGTTTTTGTTAATGATGATGAAATCTTATGAGTTTTGCATTTTAGATGATTAAATGCATTAATTATTAAAGTGTAAATAATTGGATTAAATTATTTATAAGTTTAAGAAATGATTAAAATATTATTGTAATATTAATAATATTAGATTATGAGATTTCTAAGTGATTTATAACATTTGGATTAAGGTGTTATAAATATGGATATGAATTTTATTATGAAACTTTATCTTTTCGTATCGAGGTTACTTATGCACGATATCTGATTACTATGTACTTAATATAGTACTATTCACGACAAATTGGTTTCTTCTCTGACCAAATTATCGTTGATTTATGAATCTTACTCTTGAAATTAAAACCATATTTTGATTATATTATTTTTATATAACATTCTTATAACCCTAATGATGATATTTCTCTTTGACTTGAGTGTAAAGATGGATAAATTATTGGTATGATCGTGACTATAGGTTCTCTTTGGCCAGTAGTGCAAAAGTTGAATTGTTGACTGATATGATCATGACCATTGAATTTACAATTGAATATTTTTAGCTTAAGTGCAAAGGTGAATTGATCAACATGGTTATAATTATTGTTATATAACTTCTGAAATGATTATGTATTTCTTTGATATATGAATATCTTTGGCTCGTAGTACAAAGATGACTTGTTGATGAATATCTTAGCCTGTAGTGCAAAGATGAATTATTGATGAATATCTTTTGCTCGTAATGCAAAGATGACCTGTTGTTGAATATCTTTAGCCTGTAGTGCAAAGATGAATTATTGATGAATATCTTTGGCCCGTAGTGCAAAGATGAATGATTTCTGATGAATATTTTTGGCATGTAGTGCAAAGATGGTCTGTTGATGAATATCTTTGGCCCGTAGTGCAAAGATGAATTTATTAGTATGATTATGAACATGAACTGTGATTTGGTATAACCATGATCTTTGATGTTTCAGGTGATGAAAATTATCTTTGTCCTGGATGAGGAAAAGAATTTAGAACAACAATTACGATTATGAGTTATACACGTGATTGTGGACATGAATTTTTGATTGATATTACAGGGATAAAACATTGTTGGTGGACTTTTAACATGGAGAAGATAATAGATTTTATGGTCTATTTGACTCTTCTAATGGATTGCTCGTTCCGCTGCAACTATGGTTGAAAAGTTTTATCATCTACCATATGTTCTAAATCTCTGATTTATTACTGTTGAAGGCTATTGATAATTTATTTATCTTTAGTCATAATATTCTTTACTGAGCTAGTTGTGCTCACCCTTTTGCTTTAAAATTCCTTTCAGGTAATAAAAGTGTAGCTGGGTCGAGCGGGGGATAACAAGGGAATAGAATCTGGGTCTATAGATGTTGAGGGTGAGGTGAATTTAACTTGGAAGGGTGTTTTGCCACTATCATATAAGATGTCTAATGACATACAACCTCGTGTCATCATAAGACAGGGTTGTGCTCATCCACTTGCTGAGTATATTTACAAGCACTACCTATATAATCTTGGTGTTTGTTTGGAGTTTAATTTTCAATTAGAGACAGTGGAGATAATGATATGTCAAGAGAAGACTCATCATTGGGAAGAATATGATAGTAATTTTCTCATTTTTCTTTGGGGTCTATTGGGTCAACCAAGGATAATTTTGTGGCCATATGATATCTACCATAAACCTGTATTTACGGCCTCCCATGTACGAAGGTTTCCTTGAGCACTTCCCAAATATTTTAATTTCTAAAACAGTTTTCGACTATACCTTTATGTAAGGTGTCATTATGAGGTGCTATCCACGGTTGGGACATGAGTCACAGTTGATATATATTTGTATCCAAACTCACAAAGATATGTGTTGTTGTATTTTTTGCACGACAATTGTTGTAATAAAGTTGTAGTTATTTTCTGTACCATGTATTTGGCGACTCAGAATGGGTTGGATGGAATGGACCTATTTTGGGGTCGTTACATTTATGGTTTATATTTATTTTACTTCTTATTTCACGTTGTTCATGTTATATGTTTTAATCAATACATCCAACTTTTATTCTTCATATTATGCTACAGGTATAAAGCAGACAGCTTAACCCGTCTATTTTAGCTTTAAATTTCCTGTCTGGATTTATAGACAAGTTTACTAGCTCGTCTGTATTATCTTTAAACTCCTTGTTTATCAGTCTAGATAGGTTACTATCACATTTTCATTATCTTTAAACTCCTTGTATGAAAATGAAACAGGTGATTTTTCCTCTTTATTGACGTACCCACTTTGTAACATCATAACGTGACCATCCGTTATTGGAATGAGTCCGTTATTGAGCCATATTCTAGCACGCAACATTCTTTAAAGCTTCCCCAGAATGGATTATCATTTCTAATCTTCTAACAAGCTAAAATATTGGCTTAAAAGTCCCTACTCCAAACAGTTTGCCAATTTTACCAATTTTGACTTATAACCTCTTTCTGAAGGGCATAACTCCCATCTCCAAACTCGAAATTAAGCCAATCTTATAGTTACGGACTCGTTACTTAACGTGCTACATAACCCCCAAAATAGAAAAAGTTTCCAACAGGACAATTGGAATAGAAATTAGTCCAAAAGTCAAGGGTCACACTGACTATTTTTAGTTTTGACAATTTTGACTAGCTTCCTTCCGAAGGGCATAACTCCCACCTCCGAACTCAGAATGAGGTCATTCTTACGTCTACGGATTTCTTATTTAACGTACTACATAATCCCTAAAATGGAAAAATGGAAAAAGGAATAAACTAAATTAGGGTGTTATACCTTTCTTATTGCTCTCTTCCTTCTTCTTCTTCTTCTCTCTCCTTTGCCTTCTTTAGTGGCTGGTCTCTTTTTTTTTTTCTAAGTGGGCGGGTGTGTGAGACAAAAATGAGAGAGAATGTTTTTTTTGCTAACTCTCATCTTCTCTCTCTAATCTTTTAACTTTCTTGCACCTCTTAACAAAATAATGAGGCTTGAACTTTGGGGTGACACTTGGCTTGGAGTGTGAGAGTAAACTTGGAAAAAATTTACCCCACACGCTTATTACTCCTTTCTCCCGGTGCATCCCCCTTTTTTCTCTTATCTTAATTGCTTTCTCTCTCATATCTCATATGTATCTTGCTAAATTACATAATTAATTCAATTATTCTTTTAATGTTTTTGTTGAGTAATTTAATTACCCAACCTTAGTAACTTAATTTAATCAAATAAGTTACTACATAAATATCCTTAATTATTTCATTAATCTTATAGGTAGCTTTATGTCAAGAATATTTCACAATTAAGCCACGTTGGTTTTTCTTTTCATTTTGAATAATAAAGGTATACATTTTATAATAGATTTACTTGCTACATCTCATAAAATTTATTTAACTCCACATATTACTTTCTTTTCATTATGAATAAATCATTATCTTATTCATAATGTCTCATAACATTCTTAGTTAGAGGCTTTTATTATATCCCTTCCAATTTATATATCACCCTTTATTTGTTCTAATATATATATATATATATATATATATATATATATATATATATATATATATATATATCCACTCTTTTCATATTTCCTTTATTAAGTTAAATCTCTAACATTTATTTAATCATTTAATATTTCCTTAAAAAGAAATATTACTAATATTCGGGATATCACAAGTTCAATTCACCTCATGCTCAAATAATGCTTCCAAGATGGCCATCAAGTCCTTAATCAAGTGACACATGTCTTTACCAAGCTTTGGCTCCAAGACTTGCTCCATTTGGCTCCAAGACCAAGTCATAGCTCACCCACCTTGGTTCAATCCAAGCCATTTTAATTCCATTCCAAGCCATTTTAATTCTTAGGCTTTGTCTACTATATGTGACGGAAAGTTTCGTCCTACTTATTCAGTCGTAAATATCTTATGTTCGACGAAATTGCGTTGAAGATAAATTCGTCGAAGATAATATAGATCCGACGAAATTTGTGACGGATCTTATCTTCGACGCGTATATATACGACTAAATTTCTGACGAAAGTTTCTGTCGGACATAACCTATTTTCGACTGAATAAGCTTAATTTCGAGGGAATATTCCGTCGGAATTAAGGTTTTTTCTTATAGTGTCACTTGACTTAATTATTGTAATTCTTTAGTTTTTTTCTAGTTAATTCCTCTAACTTTTACATTTAGTCAAAATATTGACTTTCTCTTTTCTAAATTTTGATTTCACTTTCCATCTCCTTTTCTCGAACAAACAATATGTCAAATTTCGAAAATTCAAAAATACGAAAACGTGTTTTTAGCGTGAATAGTGATTTTACGTCTTTTCTGATAAAAATATTTTTATTAGAGATTTTGTCTCTTGTTTCCAAATAAATGCTATGCCGTAATTTGAAAAGTGAAAAAAAATGAAAAAAAAAACGTTTTCTACATTTTATGAATAGTGATTTAGCATTTTTCTCAAAAAAATTTTATTTCGCCGAAAAATTCCCACAAACATTCATAATCGCATAAAACAAAATTTAGGCCAAAAATAAACCTTCAATCACATAAAACTCAAACATTACCATACAAATATTTATTATATTTAATAAATATTAATAACCCTTATTATATACAAGGATGCATCATTCTCAATCATTAAATTTTTCCCCCTTATAAGGATTCTGTCCCAAGAATCACAGTACAAGATTACACAAAAAGATATATGGGGATAATTACTTTTCATTTTATCTTCGATTTCCCACGGTGCATCTTCGACATTGTGGTTCCTCCATAATACATTTACAGAAGGTGTAACTTTATTTCTTAAAACTTGTTCTTTCCTATCAATTATCTGAATAGGAATTTCTTCATATGTTAAGTCCTTTTCAAACTGGATAGGCTCATATTCTATTACATGATTATAATTTGGCTTATACAGTCTTAAAACAAAAACATAAAACACATTATGTATATGCTCCAATTATGGGGGTAGGGCTACTTCATAAGTTACCTCCCCTACTTTTCTTAGTATTTCAAACGGTCCTATGAATCTTGGACTAAGCTTTCCTTTCTTCCCAAACTGTATCTTCCCCTTCCAAGGAGATACCTTTAAGAATGCATAATTGCCAACTTCAAAATCTTGTTTCTTCCGATGCAGATCTGCATATTTCTTCTGTTAGTCTTGAACTGCGACAAGCCTTGCTCTTATTACCTTCACAATTTTCGTCGTTTGTTGTACCAATTCTGGTCCCAACAGTCGACGTTCCCCTACCTCATCCCGAGACAATGGCGTTCTGTATTAACTCCCGTATAATGCTTCGTAAGGCGGTATGTCAATACTTGCGTGATAGCTATTATTGTAAGTAAATTCCACTAAAAGTAGGTGGTCATCCCAATTTTCTTTGAAGTCCATGACACAAGCTCTCTGTATGTCATCCATTGTCTGAATTGTTCGTTCACTTTATCCATCTGTTTGAGGATAATATGTTGTGCTCAACCTAAATTGAGTTCCCATCCGCTCTTGTAAACTCTTCCAAAAATTGGACGTGAACCGTGGATCCCTATCCGACATAATCGAAATGCACTCCATGTCTTGAAATAATTTTGTTAACATAAAGCGTTGCTAACTGGTCCATGTTAAAACTAATATTAATCGACAAGGACTGCACCGACTTAGTCAAACGATCCACTATAACTCATAGTGTAAGACCCCAACTTTTATGAATAAAGAATATTTTTTTTGGAAATATATTTTGAATATTATGGTGTGGATATGATATAATGTTATAGTTGTGGGTAATATTTACAAATTTTTCAAAGTAAGCAAGTTGTTATAAAATATTCGATTGGTCGGGGAATATTCGTTTTAACAGGGAATATTCGTACGACGGCACAATCATTGGTGGACCCCACAACAGAAGTTTTGTCGTAGTTAGAAAACGACAGAAATATCTTTTATAAAAATAACGGCGAAAGTTTTACCGTTAAACTGTTGAACTACCCGGTAGTAAAAATACAGTAATAGGCGTGGTTGCATAATAGCACACGGTATTGATTATTGATGCTTACGTGAGAAGTCACTCAGTTATACTCAATTATTGCTACATAATATCTCTCATATTATTGATTCAATTATTGTCACAGTATCATCTGCATAATATTTTATATTATTAAATCAATAATTAAGACGACAAAGTTATTCATATTATTATTTGCAATATTGATGATGTCTAGAAAGTTCTGTTGAGGAGAGGTTTGGTCACCTAATTGCGCGCCAATAGGGAGAAATCCTTATCGGAAAGCCCTCTTTTTCATGAGAATGATCTGATTGGTAAATATTGTGAGTTATAATATTAATGATGAATAAGTTCGTTTTGATTAAAGATGAAATTGATAGTTCCATTGTGTTTGGATAATTAGTGTTTATAGGAATCGATAATTATTTCGATAATAATTGATTTCTGGAGGTTATATTGACCAATCGGGTAATTAATTGGATAAATGAGCAATTAATTGTTATTAATTCACATGCTTATAACTATTTGTTCACATGTATGTACTATTGATTCATATGCATGTACTGTGACGCCCCCAAAATAGGTATACATCACCTATTTTGAGTCGCCAAATACATGGTACAGAATACAAATACAATCTTAAATATACAACATGAGCTGTGAGTTTTAATACAAATATTGCCTTCTAGACAGTATTCAAACTCAAAATAAGTCCTCAATACATGTATTATCACACTATTTCATAGAATAATGAGGACTACTAATGCTATCATCTGGACCGTCACTCTTTTCCCCGACTAGTCCCTGCTATGTTCTCATTTCCTGAAGAGAACAATGAAAGCAAAAGGTTGAGCTCAACTAGCCCAGTAAGAAATATTATGGCTAAGATAATGCAGAATAAATTATTGTTAGCCTTCAACAGTGTTAAACTGATACAATATAACAAACATCAAGTTTAACTGCAGCGGAACAAACAATCCATTAGAAGAGTCAAGTAGAGAATAAAATCTACTATCTTCTATGATTTAAAAGGTTTTTCATCACTTTTATCGCTGAGACTCAGCTTATTAAATAAACCACGTCATCCCTGCACTATGGCCAAGGATATTCATTAGTATCATGACCACAAATTATCCATGCACTACGGGCCAAGGATATTCGTGTTTTCATCAATGGTCATGATTATACCGAATAATCCCTGATCATAATCATACCAACAACTGTCCACCAATGAACTACAGGCCAATGAGGACTTTTACCAGATCATTTATCACATTACGGTCATGATTATACCGAATAATCACTGGTCATAATCATACCAAGTCCATCTATGCACGTAAGCCAAAGATGACTTTAATCATAATATAAGCATGAGGATGATGAAAATGACATAATAATTCAATAAAACAAGTTCAAGGATAAATTTTAAAGATTTATAATTTAATTTATCTAGAAATCAATAACGTCCAAATTGTCAACATGATACTGCTTTGTAGAGTAAAATTCAAGAATGCTCAGAAGAATATTTCCATGAAAAGATACTGGATGAAGCGCAAATATCCAGGATATTCTATTAATTTCATGGAGTATAGAAGCCAAAACTTTAACCAACTGAGTATAATAGAATATATGAAACTGCAAATGGATTTTCACCCATCATGCGGTAATCCATGTAGACAAATCATTTCCACAATTTAATAAGGAATGAATAGAAATGATCATTCACCATGCATGTAGTAATCCACATAGACAAGTTATTCTAACAGAATAATAAAGAATGGAATAATAGAAGAATTCACCATGCATGTGATAGATCAACATGCATGAAAGTTATTCCCAATGAATAATAAAGAATGGAACCAGTCATGCGAAATCCGCACAGCATGTGATATTCCAATGTAATAATAAAGAATGAAATAACAATAGAATTCACCGTGCATGCGATAGATAATCGCATGCATGACGGTGTTATTCCAACAAAATAATAAATAATGGAACTGTGTCATGCGTAATACGCACGAGATAGGATATTCCAATGTAATAATAAAAATGGAATAATGTAAGAATTTCACCATATATGCGGTACTTTGCATAGATAGGTTATTCCAATGAGAATAATAAATAGTGGAACCAATTCATGTATAATACACATACGCATGTGATATTCCAAATGTAATAATAAAGAATGGAATAATGTAAGAATTTCACCATGTATGATGTACTTCAGCATAGACAAAGTTATTCCAATGTAATAATAAGGAATGGAATAACAATAGCTCTCTTCATGAAAATGAAAGAAATAATACCCCTTACCTTAGAATAAAGTTGATACCGGAATAGAGAGTAGCAGCAGACTTCTCTTCTTCTTTCTCTCTATAATTTCTCTCTATAATAATTGCTCTATACCTTTAGTGAATTGGTGAGAAATGAAGGAAGAATGAGCTTCTATTTATAGAAAAATATAGTTTCAATAATTGCACGTTTTGGGGCTTAAAAAATTATAGTACAATACTTCCAACTTTTCTTCCATTTTTAATTTAGTCCTGCAAGTATTATCAAACTTCCACCACCTCCCCTAAAAGTAAATAATGTGAATCAATAATTCAATCATGTAATTCAATAGTTATAATCATGTGAAAATATGAATAACAGTATAGTATCTCCATATTTAACTTAGTCATGCAAGTATTATCAATCTTGCACCAAATCCCCTAATAGTACATGAATGTGAATCAATAGTACACACATGTGAAAAAATAGTTATAATCATGTGAATTAATAGCAATTAATTCCTCATTTATCCGATTAATTACCCGATAACTTCCAGACATCAATTATTATCGAAATAAATATCGATTTTCACTAACACTAATAATTCCAACACAATGGAACTATCAATTTAATCTTTAATCAACACGAACTTATTCATCATTAATATTATAACTCACAATATTTAACAATCGTGTCGTTCCTCGAGAGAGGGGCTTCCGATAAGGATTTTCCTTATTGGCGCCCAATTAGATGACCAAACCTCTCCTTGACAGAACTTCTAGACATTGTAAATATTGCAATGTAATAATATGAATACTTTGTCGTCTCAATTATTGATTTAATAATATATCATATTATACAGATGATACTGTGACAATAATCGAATCAATAATATGAGAGATATGATGCGTTAATTACCGTAACAATAATTGAGTATAACCGAGTGACTTCTCACGTAAGCATCAATAACCAATACTACCGTGCTACTATGCAACCACGCCAGATTCTCATTGTGAGACCCTGATTTTATGAATAAAGATTTAAATTTCTCGAAATATTTTTTTGAATATTATGGAATGAATTTGATATAATGTTATAATTGTGGGTAATATTTATAAATTTTACAAAGTATGCAAGTTGTTATATAATATTCGATTGGTTGAAGAATAATCGTTTTAACAGGGAATATTTATACGACGGCACAATCATTGGTGGACCCCACAATGGAATTATTATCGGATTGAGAAAACGTCAAAAATATTTTTATGAAAATAACGGCGGAAGTTTTAATGTTAAAACTGTTGAACTACTCGGTAGTAAAGTATGCGATGTCTGGCGTGGTTGCATAGTTGCACACCTGATTGATTATTGATGCTTAAGTGAGAAGTCACTCAGTTTTGTTCAATTATTGCTTTAGTAATTGTTGCATAGTATCTCACGTTATTTGATTCAATTATTGTCGATATTTTATATATTATTAAATCAATAATTGAGATGACAGAGTTATTAATATTATTATTTGCAATATTAACGATGTCTAGAAGTTACGCCAGGAGAGGTTTGGTCACCTAATCTTGCGCCCAATAGGAGAAATCCTTATTGAAAGCTCCTCTTCCTCGGGAACAACCTTGATCGATTAATATTGTGAATTATAATAATGATAATAAATGTTGTTAAATATATTGAGGTGTCTTTTTATGAAGTCACGGAAGTTTATATATATATATATTATATATATATATATAAATTTTGTTTTATTAGTATTATTAATGTAATAAAACGTAAAAGCTTTTTATATAAAATGTAATACTTTTATAAAGTTATTAGTTTTATTAGACTATAAATAGAATATATTATATTCTATTATGCATAGTATTTTGCATAGTAAAATCTTTTTATATAAAAATGTAATACTTTTATAAAGTTATTTATTTTATTAGACTATAAATAGAATATATTATATTTTATTTAAAAGATTTTGTTTTATTAGAATATTTTATTAATAATGCATAATAAATCAATATGGATAGTCTCGCTTAAAAGTAAATCAATATGGACTGCTTCATGAATTAGTTACTATTCACCCATTCTCTTATAAATAGAAGTTCATTCCTTCATTATTTCTTACGAATTCACTGAAACTCTAGAGAGAGAAACTGTAGAGAGAAAGAAGAAAAGTATTCTGCTACTTCACTACTCCTATATCCGCTTTCTTCTAAGGTAAAGGATATTATTTGGTCGTAGTCGTAAAGGGTATTATTTCTTTCAGATTCATGAAGAGAACTTCATTATTCCATTCTTTATTATTCCATTGGAATAACCTATATACGCCAGCTACCCTATACTTGGTGAAATTCTTCATTATTCCATTCTTTATTATTACATTGGAATATCCTCGTTTGGTATGTATTACGCTTGACCGTTCCATTAATTATTATTCTCATAGAATAACTCGTATCATGCGATCCTATCGCATGCATTATGCGATTTCTGTTATTATTCCATTCTTTATTATTTTGTTGGAATATCCCAGCTTGCAAAATTTCGCCGACCGACACGTTCCGCTTCTTTATTATTCTATCGGGATATCCATGTTCTGTATGCGTTTCATGACCGTTTCATTCTTTATTATTCTGTTGGGAATAACTCGTGCATGCATATCTATCGCATTTATGGTGACTCCTTCTGTTATTCCATTCTTTATTATTCTGTTAGAATAACCTGTCTATGTAGATTACCACATACATAGTGAATGATCCTTTGTATTCATTCCTTATTAAATTGTGCAAATGATCTGTATACGTGGATTACTGCATGACGGGCGAAAATCCATTTGCAATTTCATATATTCATTCCTTTGACTTCTATACTCCATGAAATTAGTGGAATATCCTTGATATTTGCGCCTCATCCAGTATCTTTTCATGGAAATATTCTTTTGAACATTCTTGAATTTTACTCTACAAAGCAGTATCAATGGTTACAATTTGGACGTTTTTGAATTCTGGATAAATTAATTCTTGAACTTGTTTTATTAGATACTTATATCATTGTCATCATCATCATGCTTATATTATGTTGAAAGTCATTTGTGGCCTGTTGTGCATAGATGGACTTGGTATGATTATGATCAGGGATTAATCGGTATAATCATGACCGTAATGTTACAAATGATGTGGTAAAAGTTCTCATTGGCCCGTAGTGCATTGATGGACAGTTGTTGGCATTATCATGACCATTGATGAATACACGAATATCCTTGGCCCGTAGTGCATGGATAATTTGTGGTTGTGATACTAATGAATATCCTTGGTCGTAGTGCATGAATTATGTGGATTATTTATTAAGCTGAGTCTCAGCGATAAAAGTGATGAAAAACCTTTTAAAATCATAAAAGATAGTAGATTTTATTCTCTACTTGACTCTTTTAATGGATTGCTTATTCCACTGCAGTTAAACTTGATGTTTGTTATATTTTATCAATTTAACATTGTTGAAGACTAATGATAATTTATTTTACATTATCTTAGTCATAATATTTCTTACTGGGCTAGTTGAGCTCACCCCTTTCTTTCACTGTTCTTTTTAGGAAATGAGAACGTAGCCGGGACTAGTCGGGGAACGGAGTCACGGTCCAGATGATAATATTAGTAGTCCTCACTATTCTGTTAAATAGTGTGACAATAAATGTAATGAGGACTTCATTGAGTTTGTATACTGTCTAGATGACAGTATACGTATTAAAACTCCCGCTTATGTTTTGTCGTATTTTACGGAATCGTTGTATAATTAAGTTGTATTTGAATTACGTACCATGTATCTGACGACTCAAGATGGGTGATGTATACCTGTTTTGGGGGCGTCACAACTGTACTTTTATTACCGGTAGTTCAACAGGTTTTAACGGTAACACTTCCGCCGTTATTTTTATAAAAAGATAATTCTGTCATTTTCTTACAATGACAATACTTCCGTGTTGGGTTCCACTAATGATTGTGCCGTCGTACGAATATTCCCTGTTAAAACGAATATTCCTCGACCAATCAAATATTATATAACCACTTGCTTACTTTGCAAAATTTGTAAATATTACCCACAACTATAACATTATATCAAATCCACATCATAATATTCAAAAAAAATATTTCTAGAAATTTAAATCTTTATTCATAAAATATGGGGTCTCACAATCTCCCCTCCTTATGAAATTTTGCCCTCGAAATTTACGTACGTAACTGATATGCCGAATAGGTGGGGATACCTTGACTTCATTTCATATTCCAACTCTTGAGGTATAACCTTTGAGTGTCGAATATGATCCTTTTTATCCAAAATTTTAACACGTATCTCATCATACATTAAATCTTCTACTATCTCGTCTAGTTCTAATTCAATAATGTGGATTGGGTCGTCCATATATTTACGTAACATTGATACGTAAAAAAAAACGTAATGAACACGCAACATACTTGGCGGTAAAACGAGTCTATAGGCCACAGTTCCTACTCTATTGAGGATTTCAAATGGGCCAATTAAATCGAGGGTTGAGATTTTCTCTCTTCATCGACTCTTGCTTCTAGAATAATGCCTTCTTGAACCTTCTTCTTCGTTTTCATCAGCTCCAGGTCTGAAGCTTGAGCGGCTTTAATATTATCGATTAAAGTCGATTCTAATTGTATATTCGCTATCTTCACGTGGGTCTCTAGAGTCTTTAACTCTATCTTCATCATTTATAAGTTATACGAAATAAGTTTTTGTGTTAACAACATCGCACTCGTAAACGTATACGATCTTCTACTCAACGCGTCAGCTACCACGTTCGCTCTTCCACAATGATATTGAATGGTATAGTCGTAATCTTCAACAGCTCGAGCCGACGTCTTTGGCGCATTATACTTTCGTTTTGGTTGAAGAAATATTTAAGAGTTTTAGAAATGGGTTTTGTACTGGGGTCAATACAAAATTCGATTTCACGCTCTGGGGTAGGCTAGGAAGTCTTCAAGAATACGTCAGGAAATTTATTAACAAACAAAAATATCATTCAAAACTGTGACTCTCATCCAAGACTTGGATAGTACGTCACATTGATAACTATCAACTTGTCACCGTTATTCACGACGTCTGTGACGCCCCCAAAATATGTCCACACGACCCACTCTGAGTCGCCAGATATCACATTATAAAAATCAAATACAAACTTCATTTATACTACTGTTGAACTATCGTATAGAATACGACCACAGTTAACTATGAGTTTTTAATACAATATTGTCTCATAGATAGTATCTAAACTCAAATTATTACAATGCCATATAAAATACAGTAGCAAATATTTCAAGACGCCAAAGAAGAATGAGAAGATTACTATCTTGTCCATTCTAATGAGGTTTACTTTTGATGCTTCCAAAGTCGGGTTCTCATCACCCTATTGTTGTTCACCAAAATCAATTATTAAGTGACGTATAAAATACGACACCCACATCTTAGGTCCTCAATACAATTATATATTGTATGTTATGTCATTTTATAATGTATTAAGAAACTTCGACAGTCTCGGACCATCACACTATTCCCCTGTTATCCCCGCTCGACCCAGCTACACTCCTATTACCTGAAAGGAATTGTGAAGAAAAAGGGTGAGCACAACTAGCCCAGTAAGAATATCATGACTAAACTACATTATCAATAGCTTTCATTAATAATAAATCAGAGATTTAGAACATATGGTAGATGATAAAACTTTTCAACCATAGTTGCAGCGGAATGAGCAATCCATTAGAAGAGTCAAATAGACCATTAGATCTATTATCTTCTCTATGTTAAAAGTCCACCGATAATGTTTTATCCCTGTAACATCAATCAACAATTCCTGTCCACAATCATATGAATAACTCATAATCATAATTGTGATTCTGAATTCCTTTTCGTACCCAGGACGAAGATAATTTTCATCACCTATCTTCACCTGAAACATCAAAAATCATGGTTATACCAAATCACAATTCCTGCTCATAATCCCACTAATAAATTCATCTTTGTACTACGGCCAAAGATATTCAACTATAAAACCAATAATGCTGAGACTCAGCTAAATAAATAATCCACATCATCGAATCACCCCTGCACTACGGCCAAGGATATTCGTTAATATCACATCCATGAATTATCCATACACTACGGCCAAGGATATTCATTATTATCACATCCATGAATTAATATTTTATTGCTGAGACTCAGCTCAATAATTAATTCACATCATCGAATCATCCCTGCACTATAGGCCAAGGATATTCTTTAGTATCACAACCACGAATTATCCATGCACTACGAGCCAAAGATAATCGTGTTTTCATCAACGGTCCTGATCATGCTATAAAACAATTCATCTTTGCACCCTTGGCCGAAGAGAATCCATAGCCATAATCATACCAAAAACTGTCCATCAATGCACTACGGGCCAATGAGGACTTTTTCCACATCATTTGTAACATTACGGTCATGATTATACCGAATAATCCTTGGTCATAATCATACCAAGTCCATCTATGCACTATAGGCCACAGATGACTTTCAACATAATATAAGCATGGGGATGATGACAATGATATAAACATTAATCCAACGAAAATAAGGATAAATATTAAAGACTTTAAATTTATCCAAATATTATCAATCACTTAATAAAATCATAATCTAATACTGTTAATATTATAACAATATTTTAATCAATTCTTAAATTTATAAATAATTTAATTTAATTGTTTATATTTTACCAAATAATGCATTTAATCATTCAAAAATCCCATACTCATAAGATTTCATTACCAATGATCAAATTACTCATAAAAAAATTTGTACATACTTTATATAGGATTTTCAAGCCCTAAAATTCTATTTACCAATTCTTCAACTTCACATAACATATTTAACTCATATGTTCGTAACTAAACTATTTTCATGAAAAATACCAAATCAGTCCCAAAAATATTTCTTTTCTAGGATTTAGCAGAATATAGTCCCATATCGAACATATATTTTTCTCAGAATTTTTAAAATTCATTTACTATTATTCAATAATCAAGTTCTAATTAATTCCTTAAGAAATTAGCTACCTCAAGTTTAACTCCAGAAATTCCCAAATCTTGGTAAGATCTTACACATGTTAACGTGAGCTTCCAGTTTAAATTTCATGGTCATCGGAGTTATAGAACTCCGGTTATAACGTTTTTCGTCGGAAAAACCTAAATATTGAAATGAGCATAACTTGCTCATTTTAAGTCGGAATGAGCTCATTTTTGGACAGGAGGTACTTTATACCATATACTTTCATGTTCCAAAAGGCCAGAATTTTTATCATAAATTAATTGGCCGAAACACCCATTTTAAATTTCTGGGCAGTAGCGTTTTTCTCTTTTACAGCTTTTGACTCCTTTGCTAAAATCAGTCCACACGAAAATCTACAACACCTTTTACAGTGATTCTACTTGGATAAGTTACAAAACTCATAGATCTAACTCTAGAACTTGACCTCACTCAAAAATTCAAAATATAATAGGAGATATGGTCAATTGAATTTTATGTTCCGTTTTCACCAAAATCTGATTTTTAACTCTTTGTGATTTCTAAGAAACTTTCATGTTTTCACGTAATAACCAACATAACTCATCATAACACTTACTAATACCACATCTACCCATGATTTTTATCAGTCCAATGCTTTTATTATGACTTTCATCATAATCCACATAAACAGATCATTTCCACAATTTAATAAGGAATGAAATACAAAGGATCATTCACCATGCATGTGGTAATCCACATAGACAAGTTATTCCAACAAAATAGTAAAGAATGGAATAATGTAGGATTCACCATGCATGCGATAGAGACCGCATGACGAGGTTATTCCCAATGTAATAATAAAGATTTTAACCAGTCCTACGTAAAACGCATGTACCAGGATATTCCAAATAGAATAAGTAAAAGACGGAATCAGTCCCAACAGAAACGCATATACAAGATATATTCCAATAGAATAATAAAGAATGGAATAACAACAGAAATCACCATGCATGCGATAAACCGCATGCATAAAAGTTACTCCAATGTAATAATTAATGGAACTGTGTCAAAGCGTAATACACCGAAACAAGATATTCCGACAGAATCATAAAGAACAGAATAATAGAAGAATTTTACCATGTATGCGGTACTTCGCATAAACAAGTTATTCCAACATAATAATAAAGAATGGAATAACAGAAGCTCTCTTCATGAATACAAAATAAATAATGCCCCTTACAGGTATAACAAATAATATCCTTTACACAATAATGATATCCCTTACCTTAGAAAGAAACTGAATACTGGAGTAGAGAGGTAGCAGACTTCTCTTCTTCTTTCTCTCTATAGCTTCTCCCTCTAAAATTTCTCTATAATAATTGTTCTATAGCTTTTGTGAATTGGTGAGAAATGAAGAACAATGAGCTTCTATTTATAGGAAAACATAGTTTCGATAATTGCACGTTTTGGGGCTCGAAATATTACAGTACAATACCTTCATCTTTTCCTTCATTTTTAATTTAGTCCTATAAGTATTATCAAACTTGCACCACCTCCCGTAATAGTAAATCACGTGACTCAATAGTTCTAGACATATGAAAATACAAATTACAGTATAGTACCTCCATCTATACCTCCATTTTTAACTTAGTCATTCAAGTATTATCAATCTTGCACCAACTCTCCTAATAGTAGCAAGAATGTGAATCAATAGTACACACATGTGAACAAATAGTTATAATCATGTGAATTAATAGCAATCAATTGCTCATTTATCCTAAGCATTACTCCGACCCGGTCAATATAACTTCCAGACATCAATTATTATCGAAATAAATATCGATTTTCACTAACACTAATAATTCCAACACAATGGAACTATTTTTATCAACAATATAAATTTTGAAATTTTGAAGTTTGACTTTTCCCGAAAAAGTCAACCGTTAACTTTTTGACCAAAAAGTTAACCCCGAAAATTTTTGTGTTTATAGTCTATTTTTACTAATTTCATCATTCCGGACTCAAATATCACGTCTGCGTCTCCAAATTCAACTCCGAACTCAAATTCAATTTTTAATAACATTTATTCATTATTATTATAATTCGCAATATTTATCAACCAGTCGCTCCTGTGAAAGAGGGGGCTTTCCGATAAGGATTTCTCCTTATCATGCCGCAATTAGATGACCAAACCTCTCCTTGATGTAACTTCTAGACATTGTAAATATTGCAATTTAATAATATTTCTTACTGGGCTAGTTGAGCTCACCCCTTTCTTTCACTGTTCTTTTTAGGAAATGAGAACGTAGCCGGGACTAGTCGGGGAACGGAGTCACGGTCCAGATGATAATATTAGTAGTCCTCACTATTCTATTAAATAGTGTGACAATAAATGTAATGAGGACTTCATTGAGTTTGTATACTGTCTAGATGACAATATACGTATTAAAACTCCCAGTTTATGTTTTGTCGTATTTTACAGGACTGTTGTATAATTAAGTTGTATTTGAATTCTGTACCATGTATCTGGCGACTCAAGATGGGTGATGTATACCTGTTTTGGGGGCGTCACAACTGTACTTTTACTACCGGGTAGTTCAACAGTTTTAACGGTAACACTTCCGCCGTTATTTTTATAAAAAGATAATTCTGTAGTTTTCTTACTACGACAATACTTTCATGTTGGGGTCCACCAATGATTGTGTCGTCGTATGAATATTCCATGTTAAAACGAATATTCCTCGACCAATCAAATATTATATAACCACTTGCTTACTTTGCAAAATTTGTAAATATTACCCACAACTATAACATTATATCAAATCCACACCATAATATTCAAAAAAAAATATTTCTAGAAATTTAAATCTTTATTCATAAAATATGGGGTCTCACAATCTCCCCTCCTTATGAAATTTCGCCCTCAAAATTTACGTACGTAACTGATATGCCGAATAGGTGAGAATACCTTGACTACATTTCATATTCCAACTCTTGAGGTATAACCTTTGAGTGTCGAATATGATCCTTCTTATCCAAAATTTTAACACGTATCTCATCATACTTTAAATCTTCTGCTATCTCATCTACTTCTAATTCAATAATGTGGTTTGGGTCGTCCACATATTTACGTAACATTGATACGTAAAAAAAATGTAATGAACACGCAACATACTTGGCAGGAAAACGAATCTATAGGCCATAGTTCCTACTCTATCGAGGATTTCAAATGGGCCAATTAAATCGAGGGTTGAGATTTTCTCTCTTCATCGACTCTTGCTTCTAGAATAACGCCTTTTTGAACCTTCTTCTTCATTTTCATCAGCTCTGGGTCTGAAGCTTGAGCGGCTTTAACATTATCGATTAAAGTCGATTCTAATCGTATATTCGCTATCTTCACATGGGTCTCTAGAGTCTTTAACTCTATCTTCATCATTTGTAAGTTATACGAAATGGGTTTTTGTGTTAACAACATCGCAATCGTAAACGCATACAATCTTCTACTCAACGTGTCAGCTACCACGTTCGCTCTTCCACAATGATATTGAATGGTATAGTCGTATTCTTCAACAGCTCGAGCCAACTACTTTGGCGCATTATACGTTCATTTTTGTTGAAGAAATATTTAAGGGTTTTAGAAATGGGTTTTGTACTGGGGTCAATACAAAATTCGATTTCACGCTCTGGGATAGGCTAGGAAGTCTTCAAGAATACGTCAGGAAATTTATTAACAAACAGAAATATCATTCAAAATTGTGACTCTCATCCAAGACTTGGATAGTACGTCACATTGATACCTATCAACTTGCCACCGTTATTCACGATGTCCCCTACGGATATTCTGGCTTCGGTGTATTCTAAGACTTGGAAGTCACCAGCGAAAGGCTCGGGGCTCTTTACTTATGGCTTGATGTGACAGTGATTGACTTTAGTGGTTTGGTTTCTTGAATTCGCATAACAGGTTGGTTAGGAATATGAAAGCTAACAACCTTACGAAAAGCATGACGAGAAGTTAACCAATCGATTTCTAAAATTACATCAAAGGCAAGTATTTTCAAAGAGATAAGATCGACAGGTAACGTGAAAGTGTCGATTTGAATCAATAAGATTTATAAATAGTGGGTATAACGAAGGTTTCTCCTAACGAAGTTTCAATCGATAAGTCAAAGTCTAACTTCTCTAGAGTTAAATTTAAACGTTGAGCGCAAGCAAGAGAGATAAAATAATGGGTAGAACCGTATCTAATAATGTATAGACTTCAAGAGAATTTATAATTAACTAACCTGCTAACTTCGTTTGGGTTACTCGCTTTTGAGAAGTCACAAAAAACGCCTCTCCTGAAACCACCGACTTTGTTTTGTCCAGATTCGCCTTTGGTGCCACCGTCCCAAATTGACTTGACTTTTGTGCACGACAAAATCGGGCTAGGTGACCTTCTTTTCCACAATTGTAACATGCTTTGGACTA
Source organism: Panax ginseng (assembly GCA_020205605.1). NCBI lineage: Eukaryota > Viridiplantae > Streptophyta > Magnoliopsida > Apiales > Araliaceae > Panax > Panax ginseng. The sequence continues at coordinate 11,371,344 of CM035134.1, forward strand.
CATCACGCAGTTTGGACTGATATGTCCTTCCCCTCCGCATTTGAAGCATACAATTGGTGGTCGTTCTCCTTCCTTGAAAACGGGTGTTGGTGTCATTGCCTTTCCATCGTTGTTGAACCTTCTCTTCTTGAAATTTCCACTCCTATTATCTTGGCCATGATTACCATTGAAGTGGTTACCATTTTTGGCATGATAATTTCCCCCACAATGGTTATCATTGTTCCGATGGCCATTGCCACCGGTACGATTATTATCGTGTTGTTGGTCTTTGCCTTTTGGTTGTGCTGACTCATTATCACGCTCCAATAACTGAGCCCTATTCACAACATCTGAATATAAACAAAGTTTCTGAGAAATGAGGTATTGACGTATATCGGGTTTCAAACCTCTTAGAAATATTCGCGTCATTCGCTCCACATTATCAACCAAATGGGATGCAAACCGGGATAACTCCGCAAATTTAGCCTCATATTGCGACACGGTCATATTATTTTGCTCCAACTTGATAAACTCCACCTCCTTCATGTGACAAATACTTTCGGGAAAGTACTTGTCGTTGAACAGCTCTTGGGACTTTTCCCAAGACATCTTGAAAGGCGTCAGTCAGTACGCTGCGTTTCTGATTCCCACCAAATGTCTGCCTCTTCACGCAACATAAAGGTGGCAAAGGAACCTTTACTCCTCGGAGCATCCCAAGACATCAAATATCTTGGTGATCTTCTTTAACCACGATCCGCCTTTAAGTGGTTCTCGCTTTCCCAAAACTCCTATTGTCCCACCTTGAATCGCTTAGCGGTGACCGACCGTGGTTTGCCATTATTTCCACCTACATTTCGAACAGGAGTCTCTCTTACCTGATGTTGCATGAATTGCATAAATCCTCTGAACATCCCATCGCTCATCATTTGATCGGTGTTGTTATTTACCTGAGGATTATTGTCTTCCTGTTGCACATTATCCTGGGTATTGATCGTTGGTGACTCAACAATCTCATGTGCTTCATTGCTGATCTCAATATTTTCAGATGCCATTTTCAAACACTGTCACAAAACAAGGGTTAATTGACATATCACATATTATCCCTATACTCTAACCGACCAATTAAATACCAAATAAACTTAGGTAGGTCATACTAGCGAAGGAATTCCCCGTCTCTCCCCTCCTAGTCTCTGTCTCACATCTCAGCCAGGGATCATATCCCTAAGCTTTGATACCAACTGTGACGCCCCCAAAACAGGTATACATCACCCATCTTGAGTCGCCAAATACATGGTACAAAATTCAAATACAACTTAATTATACAACAATTAAATAAAAAATACGACAAAACATAATCTAAGAGTTTCAATAAGAATATTGTCATCTAGACAATATCCACACTCAATGGAGTCCTCATTACATTTATTGTCACACTATTTTATAGAATAATGAGGACTACTAAAATAACCATCTGGACCGGTCAAATCCGCTCCCCAGACTCGTCCCAAATATATTCTCATTTCAAAGAGAACAAAGTGAAAGAAAGGGTGAGCTCAACTAGCCCAAAGAAGAAATATTATGACTAAGATAATACGTAATAAATTATCCTTAGCCTTCAACAAAGATAAAACCGATAGAATAATGAGACAACAAGTTTTAGATCAACAATCGCAAATCTAAATAAAAAATTCATTAAGAGTCAAGAGAGCATAAAATCTACTATCTTCTATGATTTAAAAAGTTTTTCATCAACTTTATCATTTGAGACTCACTTTTTAATAAATAAAATTGAATTATCCTTGCACCACGGCCAATGATATTCATGTAATCATCAATGGTCATGACTATACCGAATAATCCCTGGTCATAATCATACCAACAACTATCCATCAATGCACTACGAGTCAATGAGGAATTTTACCACATCATTCGTCACATTACGGTCATGATTATACCGAATAATCCCTGTTCATAATCATACCAAGTCCATCTATGCACGTAAGCCAAAGATGACTTTAATCACAATATAAGCATGAGGACGATGACAATGATATAAGCATTAATCAAACGAAAATAAGGATAAATATTAAAGACTTTAAATTTATCCAAATATTATCAATCACTTAATAAACTCATCATCTAATATTGTTAATATTATAACAATATTTTAATCACTTCTTAAACTTATAAACAATTTATTTCAATTGTTTACACTTTACAAAATAATATATTTAATCATTCAAAAAATGCCATACTCATAAAATTTCATCACCAATGATCAAATCTCTCATCAAAAATCTGCATATACCCTATATAGGATTCCCAAGCCATAAAATCATATTTTCCAATTTTGTTACTTCACATAGCATATTTAATTTATTTACTCATAACTAGTTCATTTTCATAAAAAATACCAAATCAGTCCCAAAAATATTTCTTTTATGGGATTTAGCATAATATAGTCCCATATTGAACATATATTTTTCGCGTAATTTTTAAAATTCATTTACTATTTTTCATATGGTTAAAACTGCCGAATATTTAGACAATTATCATAAATTGTACTTTAGTCCAAAAATTTTGAAATTTACAGGGTATACTCCTGTTATATACATGTACTCCCAATAAAAATTTTACCAATTTTGGAGTTAACCACAAAGAGTTATAAGGGTTTACTTTTAAAATAGTATTTTCCCATAAAATCCATAACTCTTAATCTATACATCCAAAAATCGCCATTTTTTGACACAGTCTAGAAAACTCATCAAATTATCATTTCAAATTTTTCCAGAATTTTTGAGGGTAAAAACAATTAGGAAACTGCCCTTGGCAGAAACCCCGTTTGAATGAAAATACTATTCATATGAATACAAAGGATCATTCACCATGCATGCGGTAATCCACATAGACAAAGTTATTCCAATGTAATAATAAAGAATAGAATAATGTAATAATTCACCATGCATGCGATAGACCGCATGATGTTATTCTCAAATGTAATAATAAAGAATGAAACTAGGTCATGCGTAAACCGCATGTATAGATATATTCAAATGTAATAATAAAGAATGGAACCAGTCATGCGTGAAACCGCATGCATGTGATATTCCAACAAAATAATAAAGAATAGAATAACAACAAAATTCACCAGGCATGCGATAGACCGCACAGACAGGTTATTCCAACAGAATAATAAATAATGGAACCAGGTCATGCGTAATACGCACAGACAGGATATTCCAACAGAATAATAAAGAATGTAATAACAGAAGAATTTTACCATGTATGCGGTACTTCGCATAGACAGGTTATTCCAACATAATAATAAGGAATGGAATAACAATAGCTCTCTTCATGAAAATGAAAGAAATAATACCCCTTACCTTAGAATAAAGCTGGATACTGGAATAAAGAGGTAACAAACTTCTCTTCTTCTTTCTCTCTATAATTTCTCTCTATAATAATTGCTCTATAGCTTTAGTGAATTTGTGAGAAATGAAGGAAGATTGAGCTTCTATTTATAGAAAAATTTATCTTCGATAATTGCACGTTTTGGGGCTGGAAAAATTACAGTACAATACCTCCAACTTTTCTTTCATTTTTAATTTAGTCCTGCAAGTATTATCAAACTTGCACCACCTCCCCTAATAGTAAATAATGTGAATCAATAGTTCAATCATGTGATTAAATAGTTATAATCATGTGAAAATACGAATAAAAGTATAGTACCTCCATCTTTAACTTAGTCATGCAAGTATTATCAATCTTGCACCAATTCCCCTAATAGTACATGAATGTGAATTAATAGTACACACATGTGATCAAATAGTTATAATCATATGAATTAATAGCAATTAATTCCTCATTTATCCGATTAATTACTTGATAACTTCCAGACATCAATTATTATCGAAATAAATGTCGATTTTCACTAACACTAATAATTCTAACACAGTGGAACTATCAATTTCATCTTTAATCAACATGAACTTATTCATTATTAATATTATAACCCACAATATTTAACAACCAAGTCGTTCCCAAGAAGAGGGGGCTTTCCGATAAGGATTTCTCCTTATTGCGTGCAATTAGGTGACCAAACCTCTCCTTGACAGAACTTCTAGACATTGTCAATATTGCAAATAATAATATGAATAACTTTGTCGTCTCAATTATTGATTTAATAATATAACATATTATGCAGATGATACTTTGACAATAATTGAATCAATAATATGAGAGATATGATGCAAAGAATTATCAGTAGCAATAATTGAGTATAACCGAGTGACTTCTTACGTAAGCATCAATAATCAATACCGTAGCTACTACGCAACCATGCCAGACATCGCATTTTTTACTACCGGTAGTTCAACAGCTTTTAACGGTAACACTTTTGCCGTTATTTTTTTATAAAATGATAATTCTGCCGTTTTTTAATTACGACAATACTTCCGTTGCGGGGTCTACCAATGATTGTGCCGTCGTACGGATATTCCCTGACAAAAAGAATATTCCCCGACCAATCGAGTATTATATAACAACTTGCTTACTTTACAAAATTTATAAATATTACCCACAACTATAACATTATATCAAATCCACACCATAATATTCAAAAAAATATTTCGAGAAATTTAAATCTTTATTCATAAAATTTGGTATCTCACAGGTTATTCCCAACAGAATAATAAAGAATAGAACCAGGTCATGCGAAATCCGCACAGACAGGATATTCCAACAGAATAATAAATAATGGAACCAGGTCATGCGTAATACGCACAGACAGGATATTCCAACAGAATAAGAAAGAATAGAATAACAGAAGAATTTTACCATGTATGCGGTACTTCGCATAGATAAGTTATTCCAACAGAATAATAAATAGTGGAACCAGGTCCTGCGTAATACACATAGACAAGATATTCCAACAGAGTAATAAAAAACTGGAATAACAGAAGAATTTTTTCATGTATGCGGTACTTCGCATAGACAGTTTATTAAAACATAATAATAAGAAATGGAATAACAATAGCTCTCTTCATGAAAATGAAAGAAATAATACCCCTTACCTGAATAAAAAGTCGGATACCGGAATGTAGAGGTAATGAGACTTCTCTTCTTCTTTCTCTCTATAATTTCTCTCTATAATAATTGCTCTATAGCTTTAGTGAATTGGTGGGAAATGAAGGAAGATTGAGCTTCTATTTATAGAAAAATTTAGCTTCAATAATTGCACATTTTGGGGCTGGAAAAATTACAGTACAATACCTCCAACTTTTCTTTTATTTTTAATTTAGTCCTGCAAGTATTATCAAACTTTCCCCACCTCCCCTAATAGTAAATAATGTGAATCAATAGTTCAATCATGTGATTCAATAGTTATAATCATGTGAAAATACGAATAAAAGTATAGTACCTCTATCTATACCTCCATCTTTAATTTAGTCATGCAAGTATTATCAATCTTGCACCAACTCCTCTAATAGTACATGAATGTGAATTAATAGTACACACATGTGAACAAATAGTTATAATCATGTGAATTAATAGCAATTAATTCCTCATTTATCCGATTAATTACCCGATAACTTCCAGACATCAATTATTATCGAAATAAATTTTGATTTTCATTAACACTAATAATTCCAACACAATGGAACTATCAATTTCATCTTTAATCAACACGAACTTATTCATCATTAATATTATAACTCATAATATTTAACAACCAGGCCGTTCCCAGGAAAGCGGGGGCTTTTTGATAAGGATTTCTTCTTATTGGCGCGCAATTAGATGACCAAACCTCTCTTAACAGAACTTTTAGACATTATAAATATTACAATTTAATAATATGAATAACTTTGTCGTCTCAATTATTGATTTAATAATATATCATATTATACAGATGATACTGTGACAGTAATCGAATTAATAATATGAGAGATATGATGCAGCAATTACTGTAGCAATAATTGAGTATAACTGAGTGATTTCTCACGTAAGCATCAATAACCAATACCGTATGCTACTATGCAACCACACGTATTACTATACTTTTACTACCGGGTAGTTCAACATTTTTAACGGTAACACTTCCGCCGTTATTTTTATAAAAAGATAATTCTGTCATTTTTTTACTACGACAATACTTCCGTTGTGGGGTCCACTAATGATTGTGTTGTCGCTGCATTTAATATTCCTGTTAAAACGAATATTCCCCGACCAATCAAATATTATATAACCACTTGCTTACTTTGTAAAATTTGTAAATATTACCCTCAATTATAACATTATATCAAATCCACACCATAATATTCAAAAAAAATATTTCGAGAAATTTAAATCTTTATTCACAAAATCTGGGGTCTCACATGTACTATTAGGGGAGGTGGTGCAAGATTGATAATACTTGCATGACTAAATTAAAAATGGAGGTATAGATGAAGGTAGTATACTGTAACTATTTTTTTCACATGTATAGAACTATTGATTCACATGACTGAACTATTGATTCACATGATGTACTATTAGAGGAGGTGGTGCAAGTTTGATAATACTTGTAGGACTAAATTAAAAATGAAGGAAAAGATGAAGGTATTATACTAAAATATTTTGAGCCCCAAAACGTGCAATTATCGAAACTATATTTTGCTATAAATAGAAGCTCATTCTTCTTTCATTCTCACCAATTCACTAAGACTCACAAGAGCAATTATAGAGAGAGAAGCTATAGAGAAAAAGAAAAAGAGAAGTCTGCTACTTCACTATTCCAGTATCCAGTCTTCTTCTGAGGTAAGGGATATTATTTTTGTTCAGTATTCATAAGGAATAATATTTTCTTCCATACTCTGTAGTATGTGAGTAATATTATTTCGTCTCATATTCCTGATTATGCCCTCATTCTGTTAAAGTATTGCTTCTATACTCCGTGAAATTAGTAGAATATCCTTGATATTTGCGCTTCATCAAGTATCTTTTCATGGAAATATTATTCTGAGCATTCTTGATAATTATTATTCTTTTCATACCGGAATACTATTCATGAGTTACTATTTACGGGTTACTATTTACCCAGTTACTATTCACTCGAGTATTCGGGGCACTTTTTATGCCGGAGTAATATTCACGAGTTACTATTTACGGGTTACTATTCACTCGAATATTATTCACTCGGGTATTTAGGACACTTTTCATGTCCACGAGGTACTATTCCTGAAGTACTATTCACAGGGTACTATTTACGGGGTATTATTCACCCGAAAAATATATTTCTTTTCTTTCAAAATTATTTTTGATACATGTATATTATTCTTGAATTTTACTCCACAAAGTAGTATCATGTAGACAATTTGGATATTTTTAAACTCTGGATAAATTTAAAGTCTTTAATATTTATCCTTGATTTTGTTTGATTAATGCTTATATCATTGTCATCATCCTCATGCTTATATTGTGATGAAAGTCATCTTTGGCTTACGTGCATAGATGGACTATTGATTGGTATGATTATGACCAGAGATCATTCGGTATAATCATGACTCGTAATGTTACAAATGATGTGGTAAAAGTCCTCATTGACTGTTGATCAATTTTGCAATCAATGAACACGTGCAAGTATACATGGTCAACAAGTAATAGAGTGATAAGAAAAGTATCATTCCCACGAGGAATTATTTAATAAAAATTACCAAGTACTAACTCTTAACCATATCGATTTTATTTAAACAAGTGCAAAGTGTGATTTTTCTAATTAAGAAAACCAAATTAATCAATTAAAACTAGATTACTCTAAAATTAATTCAAATAAATAAAGATTAAGTCTCGACAAATGAATTCAGATAAATAAAAGTTAAGACTACAATATCCCCAATTTATGTACTATAAACCAATTATCCAACTAATTCAATTATTATGCCTAATGAATTGTTAACAGGAATTCTAAGTATTAAAAGCCCTTTTCTAAGTGATCAGTTAACTTTTATTCAATTAAAATAATCCTGCGATATTTCTATGCAAAATAATTAAATTAAATCCATTAAGTTCTAATTCCGAATTTGTTACATGTAGTGAACAGATATTCCTATTCCATTTACAACCCTAATTATTCATCTCATGCAAATAATTAAGCATGCATGTTATCATGTCCAGTTCCAACCCTAAATTTCATCTCCCGAATCCTTCTAGAGTAACACGTTAATTACTGGCCAAATAATTAATCAAAAAGTGCAAGACATGATAAACAATTCACCTAGACATAAATAATTGGAATTAATTGAATAATTAATTCATAGATATAAAAGGTTCAATTTGTAGTCTTAATAAAAGAATTAGTTCATGATTAATGAATTAAAACCAAGAATCCACAATGGAATAGACATTAAAAAATAAAAGTAAGATTAGAGTGAAGAATAAATCTGCTGTCAGCAAATCTCCATCTTCCTCAAGCTCCTGCTCTTTTTCTTCAATGGTCTCCAATTTGCTTCAATCTCTAAAACTAATAAGAACTAGGGTTTATGTTCTAATCTAATGGAGTGTATCTCTAATCTAATCTATGTAATCACCCTTATTCTATGCCTTACATCATGTATTTATAGGTTACAAGTCTAATTATTAGCTTAGGAACAAACCCAATCCAATTTGGAGTCAGAAAAGTGTCAAAATTCGCCCTAAAAAGCGTCCAAGCTCGACCATCCCTTCCTCAGTCACTTCTTGCCAAGTACATGGCATGGCGCAACTAATCTCGCATTTTAGAGCCCCGACACTGGCCTCATGTCCGAAAATTTTCTGCTCCGACGTCCTTTGAGAAAATGGCCATAACTTCTTCGTTCGAACTCCGATTTTGATGATTCAAGATGTTCTGGAAAGAGGAGACGTATATCTACAACTTTCATGTTTTAAGTGTTTCGAAATAAGGTCCGGATCAATACTGAAATTGGCTCTGAAGTAGCTGCTATATAAATGGCAAGCCAAAAATGCGAATCTAGCCACCCCAAACGTCGATCCAAGTAACTTTTGTCCCAATTCCTACAAAACAACGTAAAACATGCATTAATAGACAAACACTTCAAAACTTCCAAAATATTAAGCTCAAATGCACTCAATTAATGGGTATAAAACTCACTCATCAAATACCCCCAAACTTAAACCTTTACTTGTCCTCAAGCAAAAACACAAAAATGTTATGCAATGCAATGTAATGCAACTAATCTATATGCCTACGAATCCAGCAGTAATGACAGAAACAAGTCTATTCAACGGGCCTTAGAGAAATCAAGTAAACATGATAATATATCATATTAAAACAAATAAGTATTTTCCCAATCAAGTATCAAATCTTAGACTGTTATCACTGATATAGTGCGTGTGTGCTCCACAACAATGCTAACTGATATAAAATCAAATTTAACACATAATAGATATCTTCGAAGGCATCATACAGTGTAAACTCAAGAAATCTATAAATGAGCTAGATCCTACTAAAATCAAACAATTACCAATATCGAGGGTCAACATGGGATACTTATGCTTTATTTTTCAATTGCGGGGGCTTTTTGCTCTTTTTTTTTCCGTTTTATTCACTTTTTTTTTCATTTTTTTTAATTCCCATGATCAGCAATGTCACATTCCATTAGGCTAATAAAGGCTTACCCTTTAGCGAGCTTTCGACCAACGACTTCCGCACCATAAAGACCTTAGGGCGCTAGGTGTAAATACACTCCCTCAAGCGTGCATTTCTGCTCAAGTAACAAAGGCCCCAAACAAGACTAGTCACGGTTTTATTATTCATCATTCATTTTTTTTCTTTTTTTTCTTTTTTATAAAGCTTATATACCCCAAAATTTTCCCCCAAACTCAGGTTCTTATCTAACTTTAGCCATCACCGCCTATTCATGAGTTCCTTTCATTCAAACTAGAAATTATCCTTTAGAATTCCATTATGTATCAATTTAGACTCAATCAATCAACAAGTTGTTTTTACTATGCTAACCTTATTATATTAGTTTCAAACAGAAAAAGATTCAATTCATAACAAGAAATCACATCAAAGCCTTAATATTCAATACTATACTTATCTACTCAATTCTAGTCTCATCATTGGCCAAAATAGACTTTTACTATCTAACAGGTGGAATCATGCAAATATAAACTAAACGCAACAAACATAGTAAACTAACTACTATTTTTGCGATTTTTCAAAAATTTTTTTAACAAAAAACTGAATGCAAAAACTAAATGTAAATAACCTGAAAACATAACGAACTACAATGTAAATAACTAACTATATGCAATACGACACTAAAATACCCCCAAACTTGAACTAGACATTGTCCTCCATGGCTGAAATAGGAAAAATTAAAGCAGAGGACTTCCCTGAAAGTATAGCAATCTTTCTCCTTGTCCGTTAAGTTTGGAGAATAGGCTAGGCACATGGAACAAATTGGGCACCACACTTGAATTTGACTTGAATAACCTGTAAACCATGATAGAAACAATTTTATTAAATTCTAAATAAATGCAAATTCAAAACTACTAATATAAAACCTAATAAAAACTAAAAATAAAAATTAAACTTGGGTTGCCTCCCAATAAGCGCTTGTTTTATAGTCTCATCCTGACTTCTTCAATTCTCTATCCAATTCCCCTACGAAAATTGAGGAACCCTCCATCCATCAGAAGCAATATCTCTTTTGGGAGGTTCCCATTAGTAATGACCCTAGAATTAAAGTCACCTAGCATGCTCTTTATAGATATGTTCCCCATTAAGAACATCCAAAAACTAGGTGTTTTCTCCATTATGTTGATGATCAGATTAGGGCATTGAAGCTTAATAAACACAATGGGATCTTCCTCTATCTTCTCATTTTCATCCCACCATGACTCCACAACTGTACTAGCTCTTATGTCACAAAGATCTTTGCCGATGACATGACTGCCAATTGGGCATGGTTTTGCAAAACTGCCCGAATTCTTAAACTTTGGTGGAGGAGGCACATGGGACACTAATGAAATCGGCTCATCTTCGTTGAATCTTATAGTTAACTATTTTTAGATCTTCTTTTCTTGGTTCCCAATTGTTTCCTCTATTTCAACATCTTGTGGCTCATCTAATTACAGATTTTGTTCGGGCTCTCCATAAGTCTTGGAATCCATGTCATAGGGCCAAGTGTATTGAGGGCAACTGTTCGAGGCATTGATTAGTTGTTCCATTTGGTTCGAAATTTTTTGACTCGATATCTCTTGATTAATCCTGCTCTCCTCACTTGAAGCTATGAACTTGGACAAAATTTCCTCCAAATTTGAATGTTCCTCCTGTTGTAGTGGTGGTGGACACGAGAAATTCGGTGGGTATATTGAACTTGGAGGATAAAAGTGATCTTGATGAGTATGGCTCCATGAAAAATCTGGGCGATACCCCCAATCCTGATGATAGTTGTTGGGATAGACATAATTATTGGGGTAATAATCACTATATTGTACCGGCTCAAAATTGATGGCGCACTGATGACTCATATGATTTCCAACACAATAATCACAAGTAACCGCCACACTTTGACGACGTTGTGCTGCAAAAGTGTCTAGCCTCTTTGAAAGTGTCTCAATTTGTGCTAATAATGCAGAAAGTACTGTCATGAGTCCATCAATCTCTGTTCCCCTTGGCTGAGTCATTCTCGTATGTTTAAATTAAAGAAAATAATAAAAAAAATGTTTAAATTAAAACTAATTTGATAAAAATTAATATTGGCAAAATTATTAAACTAATTCCTCGGCAACGGCGCCAAAAACTTGTTGATCGATTTTGCAATCAATGAATACGTACAAGTATACACGGTCAATAAGTAATAAAGTGATAAAAAAAGTATCGTTCCCACGAGGAATTGTTTAATAAAAATTACCAAGTACTAACTGTGACACCCCCAAAATAGATATACAACACCCATTCTGAGTCGCCAAATACATGGTACAGAAAGCAAACTACAACTTCGATAATACAATTGTCGTGCAAAATACGACAACACATACTGTGAGTTTAAATACAAATATTGTCTTCTAGACAATATCCACACTCAAATAAGTCCTCTTTACAATTATTGATGCACTATTTTACAAAAATAGTGAGGACTTCTAAAACAACTGTCTAGGACCATCACTCTATACCCCGACTGGTTCTTGTTATATTCTCGCTTCCTGAGAAGAAAAATGGAATAAAAAGGAAAAGGGTGAGCTCAACTAGCCCAGTAAAGAATATTATGACTAAGATAATATACAACAAATTATCCTTAGTCTTCAACAGGGAAAAATCTGATAGAATACAATCGACAACAAGTTTTAGATCAACAATCTGCAATAAAAACAACAATTCATTAGAAGAGTTAAGTAGAGAATGAAATCTACTATCATCTATGAATTTAAAAGTCCATCATCAATATTTTATCTCTCAGAACATCAATCAATATACATCTTGAATCAAATATTCATCTTTGCACTACGGCCAAAGATATCCATTTAGATCACCAGATTGGTTATGTTCATCTCAACACTGCTCATCATCTTTGACTACGGGCCAAAGATATTCATCAGGTAATCATTCATCTTTGCACTACAGTCCAAAGATATTAATCAAGTATCACCATTAAGGAATAAGGATGATAAAAAACATTTTAGAGAAAATGAATCCAGTGAGACAGAAGGACAAATATTAAGAATTCGTATTTCAGTTTATCCAAATTCAATAATACTCCATAATAACCAATTGTGAAGTAGAATTCAAAAATAAATATCAAAACATGGATACAATCTGTGAGACCCCGGATTTTATGAAATGAAAGTATTCAATTTTCTTATAATTATTCTATTTTAGTAAATGGTTAAATTGATAAAAGGTTAAAGTTAAGGGTGATATGTGAAAATTTTGCAAAGTATGCAAGTTGTTATATTATATTCGTTTGGTCAGAGAATATCCGTACGACGGCACAATCATTGGTGGACCCCATAACAGAAGTATTGTCGTAGTTAGAAAACGACATAATTATCTTTTTATAAAAATAACGGCGGAAGTGTTACCGTAAAAACTGTTGAACTACCCGGTAGTAAAAGTATAGTAATACACATGGTTGCGTAGTAGCACATGGTATTGGTTATTGATGCTTACGTGAGAAGGCACTCAGTTATACTCAATTATTGCTACAGTAATTGCTGCATCATATCTCTCATATATTCATATTATTGATTCGATTATTGTCACAGTATCATCTGCATTATATGTTATATTAGTAAATCAATAATTGAGACGACAAAGTTATTCATATTATTAAATTGCAATATTTACAATGTCTAGAAGTTCTGTCAAGGAGAGGTTTGGTCACCTAATTGCGCGCCAATAGGAAGAAATCCTTATTGGAAAACCCCCTCTTTCCTGGGAACGACCTGGTTGTTAAATATTATGAGTTATAATATTAATGATGAATAAGTTCGTGTTGATTAAAGATGAATTTGATAGTTCCATTGTGTTGGGATTATTCGTGTTAGTGGAAATCGACATCTATTTTGATGATAATTGATGTCTGGGGGTTATATTGATAAATCGGGTAATTAATCGGATAAATGAGCAATTAATTGCTACTAATTCACATGTTTTTATAACTATTTGTTCACATGTGTGTACTATTGAATCACATTCTTGTACTATTAGGGGAGTTGGTGTAAGATTGATAATACTTGCATGACTAAGTTAAAGATGGAGGTATTATACTATAATTCGTATTTTCACATGATTATATCTATTAAATCACATGATTGAACTATTGATTCACATTATTTACTATTAGGGGAGGTGGTGCAAGTTTGATAATACTTGCAGGACTAAATTAAAAATGAAATAAAAGTTGGAGGTATTATACTGTAATATTTTGGGCCCCAAAATGTTTAATTATCGAAACTATATTTTCCTATAAATAGAAGCTCATTCTTCTTCATTTCTCACCAATTCACTAAAGCTATAGAGCAATTATTATAGAGAAATTATAGAGGGAGAAGCTATAGAGAGAAAGAAGAAGCGAAGTCTGCTACTTCACTATTCCAGTATCTAGTCTTCTTCCGAGGTAAGGGATATTATTATTATAGTAAGGGGTATTATTCCTTTTGTATTTATGAAGAGAATTATTTTCTTTCAATACTCGTAAGAGTTGTTATTCCATTCTTCATTATTATGTTGGAATAACCTGTTTATGCGAAGTACCACATACATGGTGAAATTCTTCTATTATTTTGTTCTTTATTATTCTGTCGGAATATCCTGTTTGTGCATTTTACGTCGGACCTGGTTCCGTCTTTATTACTCTGTTGGAATATCCTGTCTGTGCATTTTACGTCGGACCTGGTTATGTCTTTATTATTCTGTTGGGAATAACCTGTCTGTGCAATCTATCGCATGCATGGTGAATTATTCTGCTATTCCATTCTTTATTATTCTGTTGGAATAACCTGTCTCTGTGGATTACCACATGTATGGTGAATGATCCTTTGTATTCATTCCTTATTAAATTGTGGAAATGATCTGTTTACGTTGATTATGATGAGAGTCATAATAAAAGCATTGGACTGATGAAAATCATGGGTATATGTAGTATTAATAAGTTTTATGATGAATTATGTTGGTTATTATGTAAAAGCATGAAAGTTTCTTATAAATCACAAAGGGTTAAAAATCAGATTTTGGTGAAAATAGAACATGAAATTCAATTGACCATATCTCCTATTATATTTCGAATTTTTGAGTGTGGTCAAGTTCTAAAGTTAGATCTATGAGTTTCCTAACTTATCCAAGTGGAATCACTGGAAACAGTGTTGTATATTTGCGTGTGGACTAATTTTAGCAAAGCACGAAAAAGTGAAAAATGGGAAAAAGCTATTGCCCAGATTTTTAAAAGGGCATTTTCGGCCACTTAATTTGTGAGAAAATTTCTGGCCTTTTGGGACATGAAAGTATATGGTATAAGGTACCTCCTGTCCAAAAATGAGCTCATTCCAACTTAAAAAATGAGCAAGTTATGACCATTTCAATATTGAGGTTTTTTCAAAGAAAAACGCTATAACCGGAGTTCTATAACTCTGATGACCATGAAATTTAAACGGGAAGCTCACGTTAACATTTGTAAGATCCTGCCAAGATTTGGAAATTTTTGGAGTTAACCTTGAGGTAGATAATTTCTTAAGGAATTAATTACAAATTGATTTTTGAAAAATAGTAAATGAATTTGAAAAATTCCGAGAAAAATATATGTTCATTATGGGACTATATTCTGTTAAATCCCAGAAAAGAAATATTTTTGGGACTGATTTGGTATTTTTCATGAAAATGGTTTAGTTACGAACATATGAGTTAAATATGTTATGTGAAGTAACAAAGTTGGAAAATAGGATTTTATGGTTTGGAAATCCTATATAATGTATATGTAGATTTTTGATGAGAGATTTGATCATTGGTGATGAAATCTTATGAGTATGATATTTTTGAATGATTAAATGCATTATATGGTAGTGTAAACAATTGAAATAAATTATTTATAAGTTTAAGAAATGATTAAAATATTGTTATAATATTAATGATATTAGATTATGAGATTATTAAGTGATTAATAACATTTGATTATTATTGAACACTGGATAAATTGTATTATAAATGTTTAATATTTATCCTTTATATCATTTGATTGATTCTTTATATCATTATCATTATTCTCATGCTTGTGTTGTGTTGAAAGTCATCTGTGGCCTGTAGTGCATAGATGGACTTGGTATGATTATGACCAGGGATTATTCGGTATAATCATGACCGTAATGTTATAAATGATGTGACAAAAGTCATTTTTGGCCCGTAGTGCATAGATGGACTTGGTATGATTATGACCAGGGATTATTCAGTATAATCATGACCATAATGGAAAACACGAATATCCTTGGCCCGTAGTGCATGGATAATTCGTGGTCGTGATACTATTAAGCTGAGTCTCAGCATTATTGGTTTTACAGTTGTATATCTTTGGCTTATAGTGCAAATATGAATTGTTGATTATTGGTTATACAGTTGTATATCTTTGACCGTAGTGCAAAGATGAATTTATTAGTATGATTATAAGCAGGAATTTTAATTTGGTATAACCATGATTTTTGATGTTTCAGGTGAAGATAGGTGATGTAAATTATCTTCGTCCTGAGTGCGAAAAGGAATTCAGAGTCACAATTATGATTATGAGTTATTCATATAATTGTGGACATGAATTGTTGATTGATGTTACAGGGATAAAACATTATTGGTGGACTTTTAACACGGAAAAGATAATAGACCTGATGGTCTATTTGACTCTTTTAATGGATTTCTCGTTCCGCTGCAACTATGGTTGAAAAGTTTTATCATCTACCATATGTTCTAAATCTCTGATTTATTATTGACGAAAGCTATTGATAATTTAATTATCTTTAGTCATGATATTCTTTACTGGGCTAGTTGTGCTCACCCTTTTGCTTCACAATTCCTTTCAGGTAATAAGAGTGTTGCCGAAATTCGAAAGGGATAACAAGGGAATAGAACGATGGTCTATAGCTGTTGAGGTTCTCCCTAAATAGTATGGAAATAATTTTTTTGAGAACTTTAGATAAGTGTGTCGTATTGAATACGTCATTTGATATTTAATTCTGGTGAACTAAATAGGGTGAGGTGAACCCAACTTTGGAAGAGTGTTTTGCCACTATCATACAAGATGATTAATGACATTCAACCTCGTGTTATTATAGGACAGGGTTGTGCATATCCACTTGCTGAGTATATCTACGAGCACCACCTATATGATCTTGGAGTTTATTTGAAATATAATTTTCACTTGGAGACAGTGAAGATAGTTATATGTCAAGAGAAGACTCACCATTTGAAAGAAGATGATAGTAATCTTCTCATTTTTCTTTGGGGTCTTTTGGGACAACCAAGGATAATTCTGTGGATATATGATATCTATCATAACCTAGACGCATGGCTTCTCATGTACGAAGGTTTCCTTGAGTACTTCCCAAAGATTTTAATTTCTAAAAACAGTTTTTAACTGTACTTATATGTAAGGTACCATTGTAAGGTTGTGCTCGAGGTACCATGAGAGTTACATACATTTAGTTTAACTATGGTCGATTCTCGCACGCTACGCAACAAATTGATAAATGAAGTTGTAAATGATTTTTATAGTGTGATATCTGGTGACTCAGAATGGGTCGTGTGGACCTATTTTGGGGGCGTCACACAATCAAAGATAATAACCATAAAAGACATCTGAGATGAAAAAGAGAAAATTTCATTTTTTGGTGAATAGTGTCATATTTGTGAATAGTGCCGTATACGTGAATAGTAACCCTGACACAAAAAGGTAGAAATTCCATAATAAAATTCATAACAATATCTCAGCATAATGATATTGAAGAAAATAATATCATTTAAGAAGAAAATAACATCCCTTACCTCAAAAGAACAAAAGATTCTCTACCGAAATTTGGGATATAGTCTTTGAAAGAAACTTGTACTGAATAGCAACTCTCAAAGTATCTAAATAATCACAAAATACGCTCGATAATATATATATATAGAGAGAGAAAGCTTATGTTTCTGGTGTGATTTTCAATTCTAACTAAGCCCTCTATTTATAGGAAAAAGTTAGCCTGCCGAAGCAGACTTGACATGCTACCTGATGGCTTTACCTGCTACTATTGCCACCTACCACATTTGAAATTCAATTTGAGCACATTTCTCACCAACCAAAAGTGGAGTCCACCAATTCTAGAATTTTTCACCAAAATGATAAATTCAGAAACTTCAACAATTTCTCGAACCAACACCTCTTAAAATTCATAACAAATCATACGCTCATTTTAATTTGCTCAAAATTTGTGGACATATACTCAAATTATATATGTATAACATATCCAAAAATCACAACGATCCAACGGTCGGATTAAAAATTATAACTCACGCAATATATCTCAAGAACACTGATTTTATTTTTAATGCCTCCAATCCGACAAAATACTGATAAAACACCTCAACATTAATTTCTTCAATTATAGCCACATAAATAAATCCATCATTTATATCCACATCAAATAAATATTTCCTTATCATATAAATCAATAATTAATTATTCATAAATAATATTACGTAATCACAATCATGATAACCAGGCGCCTCAGAAAGAGGGGCTTTCCAATAAGGATTTCTCCTCATCTGGCGCAATTAATTAGGTGACCAAACCTCTCCTTGACAGAACTTTCTAGACATTGCCAATAATGCTATCTAATAATATTATTCAAATAATATGAATTATTAATCTGATAATGAGAAATACTGTGCAATGACAATTATTGAAACAACAATAATATAAATTATCAACGCATCAATTATTGAATCAATAAAATAAAATATTAAACAGTAACTATGTAACAATTATTGAGTAGTACATTCTTACGTAAGAATCAATAATTCAACAATATCGTAATACCGTAAAGCTATCGCGGCAACCACACGACATCATCGTATTTTAACCAATTTGGTAATTCAATAGTGTTAATCTGTAACAACTACGTCATTATTTATAAAACTCATACTTTATCGCTTTTCCTTCATCCGACAGCTTATTCTCATTATGAGGCCCATTTAATGGTCAAGCATACTGGTCGCATTTAATATTCCCGACAAAAAGAATATTCCACGACAAAACGAATATTCCTCGACAACAATGAATATTTTATAACCACTTGCTTATTTTGTAAAATTTGCACATTTCACCCATAACCAAAACATTATATCAAATTAACACCTTATTATTTCAAAATAATAATTAGAGGAAATTCAATTTTATTTATAAAAAGTTGGGGTCTTACAACCTCCCCTCCTTATAAAATTTCATCCTCGAAATTGACGTACGCACCTGGTATTTTGAAAAGGTGAGGATACTTCGCTTTTATTTCCGATTCCAACTCCCATGTCATTTCTTCAATAGCATGGTTCCTCCACAAAACCTTAACTTATGGTATAACCTTTGTTCGTAGGACATGCTCCTTCCTATCCAAGATCTTGACAAGTACCTCCTCGTACGTTAAATCTTCGGCTATCTCGTCTGGTTCTAATGCAATAATGTCGTTTGGTTCGTCCACATATTTACGTAACATCGATATATAAAAAACGTTATGAACACGCGACATACTTAGCGTTAAGGCGACTCTATAGGCCACAGTTCCTACTCGATCGAGGATTTCAAATAAATTGAAGGTTTGAGCTTTTTTCTCTTCATCGACTCTTACTTCTAGAATAGCGTCTTCTTGCACCTTCTTCTTTATATTCATCAGCTCTAGTGTATAGCTTGAGCAGTTTTAACTTTATAAATTAAAGTCGATCCTACTCGTATGTTATTACATGGGTCCCTAGAGTCTTTAACTCTATCTCTATCATTTGTAAATTATACAAGATAGGTCTTTGTGTTCAACAATATCGCACTTGTACTCGCGTATGATCTTCTACTCAACGCGTCAGCTACCATGTTCGTTTTTCCAAGATGGTATGGTCAGAACATGTGCCGAAATGAGTTGCCTCTTGAGCTCTTAGAAAATCTTCTCGCATTCCTCGCTCCATACGAATTTTGTATCTTTCCGAGTCAGCTAAATTAATGGAGTACCGATTTGAGAAAATCCTTCCACGAATCTCCGATAGTAACCAGCTAAGCCTAGAAAGCTACGTATTTCGATTACTGACTTAAGTTTCTCTCAACTGTTATTCATATCCCAATCTTGGATAGCACATCACAATAGAACCTATCGTTTTACCACCAAACAAATATAGTGTCCCCTACGGAGAGTCTGGCTTTGGTGCATTCCACAAAAGGAAGTTACCAGATAGAGGCTTGAGTACCAACTCTTGTAGTTGGGTTTTTTAACTCCTAAAGTTCAATAGGAGCCATTCGATAAGAGATTTTAGAAATGGGTTTTGTACCGGGTTCAAAGTCGATACAAAATTCAATATCACGCTCTGGGGGTATGCCAGGAAATTCTTCAGGAAATACGTCAGGAAATTCACTAACAACAGAAATATCATTCAAATTTGACGTATTTTTGTTTAAATCCATGAAATGGGATAAGAAAGCTTGACATCCATTTTTCAATAAACGAATGGCTTTATGGCTTGATATGAAAGTGTTTGACTTCAATGGTTTGGTTGCTTGAATTTTCATAACAGGTTCGTTAGGAATATAAAAACTAACAACTTTACGAAAATAATCAATTTTGGCATGATGAGTGGTTAACCAATCAATTCCTAAAATCACATCAAAAGTAAGTATCTTTAAAGAGATAAGATCAACAGGTAATGTGATTGTGCCCACTTGGATCAAACAAGATTTATAAACAGTGGATATGATAAAAGTTTCTCCTAACGGGGTTTCCACAGATAAGTCAAATTCCAATTTCTCCGTAGTCAAGTTTAAACGTCGAGCACAAGCAGGAGAGATAAAAGAATGGGTACAACCGGTATCTAACAAGGTATAGACTTCGCAAAAATTTATGAATAACTAACCCGTGATAACTTCGTTCGGTTCCTCGCTTTTACGAAAGGCGCTCTCACTTAAACCACCAAATTTTGACTTGTCTGGGACAACCTTTGGTGTCATCATTACCGTTAGAATTATCTTTCGCTATAGGGTATATTCCACCCTCAACTGCTTCATCGTACTCCTGTTTCATGATCTGAATCATTAATCTTCGATCCATATCGAATTGGAGTTGACCGCAATATACAGGGTAATTCAAAACTCGATGTTGGGTTCTCTCAATTGCTGTCCAAAAAGAGAAATACATATCATCTATTTTAGCCTTCTTAGATCGGACATCTTTTTCCACAATATCAACGCGGCGTGCTGCTTTTACCCATACATCACTCATTCTCACGCGTTCAGTTGTTTCTTCTTTCAGCTCAGATTCTAGCTTTATCGTATTATACTCTGCCAAAGAGTGCTTCTGTTCAAGCATCACATATCGGGTAACACAAGCTTGAATCGTTGCATCCTTTTGCTCCACAACCGCCTGTCGTTCTTCAGCCTGCTCTTCTAACTCATGAATACGATTTTGCAATTCTACATTTTGATCATAAAATACCTCTAATAAATTCTCCCCATGTTCCTCTTCTTTCTCACTCTCACCAAGCCTCAAGCGACTAGCTTCCTGTGCAACTATTAATTCTTCCCTCACCACAAGAATATCACTAATTCCTTCTTCGCCTGACATCACATTATCCTGGTTGGTGATTAGAGGTGTCTCCACGGTCTCATTCACTTCATTGTTAACGTTCTCAACTGTCATTCTTAAAAACTGTCATAATATAAGGGTTAATTAAACAAATTAACATATCACATAATATCCCTATATTATGACCGACCATCACTAAGCTTAGGTAGGACACACTAGCGAAGGATTTTTACCCGTCTCTCCCTCCTAGTTCTAGTCTCACATCTCACCAGGGATCATATTCCTAAGCTTTGATACCAACTGTGACACCCCCAAAATAGGTATACAACACCCATTCTGAGTCGCCAAATACATGGTACAGAAAGAAAACTACAACTTTGATAATACAATTATCGTGCAAAATGCGACAACACATACTTTGAGTTTAAATACAAATATTGTCTTCTAGACAATATCCACACTCAAATAAGTCCTCTTTACAATTATTGATGCACTATTTTACAAAAATAGTGAGGACTGCTAAAATAATTGTCTAGGACCATCACTCTATACCCTGACTGTGAGACCCCAAATTATATGAATAAATATTTAAATTTCTCAAAATATTTTTTTGAATATTATGGTGTGGATTTGATATAATGTTATAGTTGTGGGTAATATTTATAAATTTTTCAAAGTATGCAAGTTGTTATATAATATTTGATTGGTCGGGGAATATTCTTTTAGTGGGGGAATATCCGTACGACGGCATAATCATTGGTGGACCCCACAACGGAAGTATTGTCGTTATAAGAAAATGACAGAATTATCTTTTTCTAAAAATAACGGCGAAAGTGTTACCGTTAAAACTGCTGAACTACCCTAGTAGTAAAAGTACGAAGAATACGCTGCGTGGTTGCATAAGAAGCACACTGGTATTGATTATTGATGCTTACTTAACAAGTCACCAGCTTATACTCAATTATTGCTACAGTAATTATTGCATCATATCTCTTATATTATTGATTCAATTATTGTCACAGTATCATCTGTATAATATGATATATTATTAAATCAATAATTGAGACGACAAAGTTATTTATATAATTAAATTGCAATATTTACAATGTCTAGAAGTTCTGTCAATGAGAGGTTTGGTCATCTAATCAAGGCACAATAAGGAGAAATCCTAATCTAAAGCTCCCTCTTTCCGGAAATCGACCTAGTTGTTAAATATTGTGAGTTATAATATTAGTGATGAATAAGTTCGTGTTGATTAAAGATGAAATTGATAGTTCCATTGTGTTGGAATTATTAGTGTTAGTGAAAATCGACATTTATTTCGATAATAATTGATGTCCGAAGTTATCGGCAATTAATCGGATAAATGAGGAATTAATTGTTATTAATTCACATGATTATAACTATTTGTTCACATGTGTGTACTATTGATTCACATTCATGAACTATTAGGGAGTTGGTGCAAGATTAATAATACTTGCATGACTATGTGAGAGATGGAGGTATAGATGGAAGTACTATACTGTTATTCGTATTTCCACATGATTATAACTATTGAATCATATGATTGAACTATTGATTCACATTATTTACTATTAGGGGAGGTGGTGCAAGTTTGATAATACTTGCAGGACTAAATTAAAAATGAAAGAAAAGTTGGAGGTATTGTACTGTAATTTTTTGAGCCCCAAAACGTGCAATTATCGAAATATTATTTTTTTATAAATAGAAGCTCATTCTTCCTTCATTTCTCACCAATTACTAAAGCTATAGAACATTTATTATAGAGAGAAATTATAGAGAGAAAGAAGAAGAGAAGTATGCTACCTCTCTATTCCAGTATCCAGCTTTATTCTAAGGTAAGGGGTATTATTTCATTCATTTTCATGAAGAGAGCTATTGTTATTCCATTCCTTATTATTATGTTGGAATAACCTGTCTATGCGAAGTACCGTATACATGGTGTAATTCTTCTGTTATTCCATTCTTTATTATTCTGTTGGAATATCCTCATCTGTATGCGACACGCATGACCCGTTCCACTATTTATTATTCTGTTGGAATAACCTGTCTATGCGAAGTACTGCATACATGGTGAAATTCTTATATTATTCCATTCTTTATTCTTCTGTTGGAATATCCTGTCTGTGCATATTACGCATGACCTAGTTCCATTATTTATTATTCTGTTGGAATAACCTGTCTATGCGGTCTATCGCATTCCTGGTGAATTTTGTTGTTATTCCATTCTTTATTATTCTGTTGGAATATCCTGTCTGTGCGGATTTTGCATGACCTGGTTCCATTCTTTATTATTCTGTTGGGAATAACTCTCGTCTGCGCGCAAACCTATCGCATGCATGGTGAATTCTTCTATTATTCCATTCTTTATTATTCTATTGGAATAACATGTCTATGTGGATTACCACATGCATGGTGAATGATCCTTTGTATTCATTTCTTATTAAATTGTAGAAATGATTTGTCTACATGGATTACCGCATAGCGGGTGAAAAATCCATTTGCAGTTTCGTAATTTTTCTGACCCTAAAAAATTCTGGAAAAATTTGAAATGATAATTTGATGAGTTTTCTATATTGTGTCCAAAGATGGCGATTTTTGGATGTATAGATTAAGAGTTATGAATTTTATGGGAAAAGACTATTTTAAAAGTAAACTCTTATAATTCTTTGTGATTTACTCTAAAATTGGTAAAATTTTTATTGGCAGTACATGTATATAACAGGAGTATACCCTGTAAATTTCAAAATTTTTGGACAAAAGTAAAATTTATGATAAATGTCTAAATATTCAGAAGTTTTGGCCATATAAAAAATAGTAAATGAGTTTTAAAAATTTTGAGAAAAATATATGTTCAAATATGGGACTATATTATGCTAAAACAGAAAAGAAATATTTTTGGGACTGATTTGGTATTTTTTATGAAAATGAACTAGTTATGAGTAAATGAATTAAATATGTTATGTGAAGTAACAAAATTGGAAAATAGGATTTTATGGCTTGGGAATCCTATATAGGGTATATGCAGATTTTTGATGAGGGATTTGATCATTGGTGATGAAATCTTATGAGTATGGCATTTTTGAATGATTAAATGCATTATTTGGTAAAGTGTAAACAATTGAAATTAATTATTTATAAGTTTAAGAAGTGATTAAAATATTGTTATAATATTAATAATATTAGATTATGAGTTTATTAAGTGATTGATAATATTTGGATAAATTTAAAGTCTTTAATATTTATCCTTGTTTTCGTTTGATTAATGCTTATATCATTGTCATCATCCTCATGCTTATATTGTGATGAAAGTCATCTTTGGCTTACGTGCATAGATGGACTTGGTATGATTACGACCGAGTGGATCATTCTAGATAATCATGACCTGTAATGTTATAAATGATGTGGTAAAAGTCCTCAGTGGCCTGTAGTGCATTGATGGATAATTTTTGGTATGATTATGACCAGAGATTATTCGGTATAGTCATGACCATTGATGATTTAATGAATGTCCTTGGCCCGTAGTGCAGGGATGATTCGATGATGTGGTTTATTTATTAAGCTGAGTCTCAGCGATAAAAATTGATACAAACATTTTAAATCATAGAAGATTGTAGATATTATGCTCTACTTGACTCTTCTAATGGATTGCTTGTTCCGCTACAGTTAAACTTGATGTTTGTTATATTGTATCAGTTTAACACTGTTGAAGGCTAACGATAATTTATTCTGCATTATCTTAGCTATAATATTTCTTACTTGGCTAGTTGAGTTCACCCTTTTGCTTTCATTATTCTCTTCAGGAAATGAGAACGTAGGAGAGACTAGTCGGGGAACGGAGTGACGGTCCAGATGATATCATTAGTAGTCCTCACTATTCTATGAAATAGTGTGATAATAAATGTATTGTGGACTTATTTTGAGTTTGAATACTATCTAGAAGACAATATTTGTATTAAAACTCACAAACTTCATGTATATTTAAGATTGTATTTGTATTCTGTACCATGTATTTGGCGACTCAGAATAGGTGATGTATACCTATTTTGGGGGCGTCACAATTGTTATCAAAGCTTAGGGATATTATCCCTGGCTGAGATGTGAGACAAGAACTAGAAGGGAAGAGACGGGAAATTCCTTCGCTAGTATGACCTATCTAAGTTTATTTGGTATTTAATTGGTCAGTCAGAGTATAGGGATAATATGTGATATATCAATTAACCCTTGTTTTGTGACAGTGCTTGAAAATGGCATCTGAAAATGTTGAGATCAGCAATGAAGCACATGAGACCGTTGAGTCACCAACGATTAATACCTAGGATAATGTGCAACAGCAAGATAATAATCCTCAGGAAAATAACAACACCGATCAAATGATGAACGATGGGATGTTCAGAGGCTTTATGCAATTCATGCAACATCAGGTAAGAGAGACTCCTGTTCAAAATATAGGCGAAAATAATGGTAACCTACGATTGGTCACCCGCTAAGCGCCAAAGAAAGCCGGACCACCGGAGTTTTTGGGAAAGCCGTAACCACTTAAGGCGAGACGTGGATAAAGCAAATCACCAAGATATTTGATGTCTTGGGATGCTCTCGAGAGCAAAAGGTTCCCTTCGCCACCTTTTATGTTGCGTGAAGAGGCAGACATCGATGGGAATCAGAAACGCGTCCAACTGGACGACTCAAGATGTCTTGGGAGAAGTTTCAAGAGCTGTTCAACGACAAGTACTTTCCCAAAAGTATTCGTCACATGAAGGAGGTGGAGTTTATCAAGTTGGAGCAAAACAACATGACCGTGTCGCAGTAAGAAGCTAAGTTTGCCGAGTTGTCCCGGTTTGCGTCCCATTTGGTTGATAATGAGGAGAGAATGACGTGAATGTTTCTAAGAGGTTTGAAACCCGAGATACATCAATATCTTATCTCTCATAAACTATGTTTGTATTCAGATGTTGTTAATAGGGCTCAGTTATTGGAGCACGATAATGAGTCAACCCAACCAAAAGAGAGCAAATTTCAAAAATGATAATACTAAAGATAAGCTTGATCATCGAAGCGGTGACAATAAGCGTGGAGGGAATCAACATGCCAGAAATGGTAACCACTTCGGTGGTAATCATGGCCAAAACAATAATAATGGACATTTCAAGAAGAGGAGATTCAATAATGAAGGAAAGACGTCAGCATCAGCACCCGTTGTTAAGGAAGGAGAACGACCACCTATCATATGCTTCAAATATGGAGGGGAGGGACATATCAGTCCAAACTGTACGCAGCAGTCCAAAGCATGTTACAATTGTGGAAAAGAAGGTCACTTATCCCGATTTTGTCGTGCACCAAAGTCAAGTCCAGTTGAGAAGGTGGCACCAAAGGCGGATACAGACAAAACAAAGTCGGTGGTTTCAGGAAGAGCATTTTTCATGACTTCTCATAAAACGAGTAACCCGAACGAAGTTAGCACAGGTTAGTTAATTATAAATTCTTGTGAAGTCTATACCTTATTAGATACCGGTTTTACCCATTCTTTTATCTCTCTTGCTTGCGCTTAACGTTTAAATTTGACCCCAGAGAAGTTAGAGTTTGACTTATTGGTTGAAACTTCGTTAGTAGAAACCTTCATTACCTCCACTATTTATAAATCTTGTTGATTCAAATCGACACTTTCACGTTAACTATCGATCTCATCTTTTTGAAATACTTTCCTTTGATGTGATTTTAGGAATCGATTGGTTAACTACTCATCATGTTTTTTGTAAGGTTGTTAGCTTTCATATTCCTAACTAACTTGTTATGCGAATTCAAGCAACCAAACCACTAAAGTCAATCACTGTCATATGAAGCCATAAGTAAAGAGCCCTGAGCCTTTCGCTGGTAACTTGCTTGTGTGGAATGCACCGAAGCCAGACTATCCGTAGGGGACGCCATGAATAACGGTGGCAAGTTGATAGGTATCAATGTGACGTACTATCCAAGTCTTGGATGAGAGTCACAGTTTTGATTGATATTTCTGTTTGTTAATAAATTTCCTGACGTATTCTTGAAGACTTCTTAGCCTACCCCTAGAGTGTGAAATCAAATTTTGTATTGACCTCAGTACAAAACCCTTCAATATTTCTTCAACCAAAATGAATGTATAATGCACCAAAGACGTTGGCTCGAGCTATTGAAGATTACGACTATACCATTCAATATCATCGTGGAAGAGCGAACGTGGCAGCTGACGCGTTGAGTAGAAGATCGTATGCGTTTATGAGTGCGATGTTGTTAACATAAAAATCTATTTCGTATAACTTACAAATGATGCAGATAGAGTTAAAGACTCTAGGGACCCACGTGAAGTTAACGAATATACGAGTAGAATTGACTTTAATCGATAAAGTTAAAGTCGCTCAAGCTACACACCCGAAGCTGATGAATGTGAAAAAGAAGGTTCAAGAGGGCGTTATTCTAGAAGCAAGAGTCGATGAAAAGAGGAAATATCAACCCTCGATTTAATTGGCCTATTTGAAATCCTCGATCGAGTAGGAACTGTGGCCTATAGACTCGCCTTATCGCTAAGTAAGTTGTGTGTTTATAACGTTTTTCACGTATCGATGTTACGTAAATATGTGGACGACCCAAACCACATTATTAAATTAGAATTAGATGAGATAGCAGAAGATTTAACGTAAGAGAAGATACGTGTTAAAATCCTGGATAAGAAGGATTATATTCGACACTCAAAGGTTATACTTTAAGAGTTAGAATCTGAAATGAAGTCAAGGTATCCTCACTTTTTTGACATACCAGGTACGTACGTAAATTTCGAGGGCAAAATTTCATAAGGAGGGGAGATTATGAGATCCCAAATTTTATGAATAAAAATTTAAATTTTTCAAAATATTTTTTTGAATATTATGGTGTGGATTTGATATAATTTTATAGTTGTGGGTGATATTTATAAAATTTGCAAAGTATGCTAGTTGTTATATAATATTCGATTGGTTGAGAAATGTTCTTTTTGTCAGGGAATATCCGTACGACGGCACAATCATTGGTGGACCCTACAACGAAAGTATTGTCGTAGTAAGAAAACGACAGAATTATCTTTTTATAAAAATAACAAATGAAAGTGTTACCGTTAAAACCGTTGAACAACCCTAGTAGTAAAAGTGCGAGAATACGGCGTGGTTGCATAGTAGCATTACCGATATTGATTATTGATGCTTACGTAAGAAGTCACTCGGCTTATACTCAATTATTACTACAGTAATTGTTGCATCATATCTCTCATATTATTGATTCAATTATTGTCACAGTATCATCTGTATAATATGATATATTATTAAATCAATAATTAAGACGACAAAATTATTTATATTATTAAATTGCAATATTTACAATGTCTAGAAGTTCTGTCAAGGAGAGATTTGGTCATCTAATTGCGCGCCAATATGGAGAAATCCTTATCGGAAAGACCCATTTTTCCTGGGAACGACCTGGTTGTTAAATATTATGAGTTATAATATTAATGATGACTAAGTTCGTGTTGATTAAAGTTGAAATTGATAGTTCCATTGTGTTGGAATTATTAGTGTTAGTGAAAATCGACATTTATTTCGATATAATTGATGTCTGGAAGTTATCGGGAAATTAATCGGATAAATGAGAAATTAATTGCTATTAATTCACATAATTATAACTATTTGTTCACATGTGTGTACTATTGATTCATATTCATGTACTATTAGGAGAGTTGGTGCAAGATTGATAATACTTGTATGATTAAGTTAAAGATGGAGGTATAGATGGAGGTACTATACTGTTATTCGTATTTTCACATGATTATAACTATTGAATCACATAATTGAACTATTGATTCACATTATTTACTATTAGGGGAGGTGGTGCAAGTTTGATAATACTTGCAGGACTAAATTAAAAATGAAAGAAAAGTTGGAGGTATTGTACTGTAATTTTTGAGCCCCAAAACGTGCAATTATCGAAACTATATTTTTCTATAAATAGAAGCTCATTATTCCTTCATTTCTCATCAATTCACTAAAGTTATAGAGTATTTATTATAGAGAAAAATTATAGAGAGAAAAAAGAAGAGAAGTCTGCTGCCTCTCTATTCTAGTATCCAGCTTTATTCTAAGGTCAGGGGTATTATTTCTTTCATTTTCATGAAGAGAGCTATTGTTATTCCATTCCTTATTATTATGTTGGAATAACCTGTCTATGCGAAGTACCACATACATGGTGAAATTCTTCTGTTATTCCCTTCTTCATTATTCTTTTGGAATATCCTGTCTGTGCGTATTACGCATGACCAGGTTCTACTATTTATTATTCTGGTGGAAAAACCTTTCTATGCGAAGTACCGCATACATGGTAAAATTCTTCTGTTATTCCATTCTTTATTATTCTGTTGGAATATCCTGTCTGTGCGTATTACGCATGACCTGGTTCCATTATTTATTATTCTGTTGGAATAACCTGTTTGTGCGGTTTATCGCATGCCTGGTGAATTTTGTTGTTATTCCATTCTTTATTATTCTGTTGAAATATCCTGTCTGTGCGGATTTCACATGACTTGGTTCCATTCTTTATTATTCTGTTGGGAATAACCTTTATGTGCGGTCTATCGCATGCATGGTGAATTCTTCTGTTATTCCATTCTTTCTTATTCTGTTGGAATAACCTGTCTATGTGGATTACCACATGCATGGTGAATGATCCTTTGTATTCATTTCTTATTAAATTGTAGAAATGATTTGTCTACGTGGATTACCGTATGGCGGGTAAAAAATCCATTTGCAGTTTCGTAATTTTTCTGACCCTCAAAAATTCTGGAAAAATTTGAAATGATAATTTGATGAGTTTTTTATATTGTGTCCAAAGATGACGATTTTTGGATGTATAGATTAAGAGTTATGAATTTTATGGAAAAATACTATTTTAAAAGTAAACCCTTATAACTCTTTGTGGTTAACTCCAAAATTGGTAAAATTTTTATTGGGAATACATGTATATAACAGAAGTATACCTTGTAAATTTCGGAATTTTTGGACAAAAGTAAAATTTATGATAAATGTCTAAATATTCGGCAGTTTTGGCCATATAAAAAATAGTAAATGAATTTTAAAAATTCTGAGAAAAATATATGTTCAAATATGGGATTATATTCTGCTAAATTCCAGAAAAGAAATATTTTTAAGACTAATTTGGTATTTTTCATGAAAATGAACTAGTTATGAGTAAATGAATTAAATATGTTATGTGGAGTAAAAAAATTGGAAAATAGGATTTTATGGCTTGGGAATCCTATATAGGGTATATGCAGATTTTTGATGAGGGATTTGATCATTGGTGATGAAATCTTATGAGTATGGCATTTTTGAATGATTAAATGCATTATTTGGTAAAGTGTAAACAATTAAAATAAATTGTTTATAAGTTTAAGAAGTGATTAAAATATTATTATAATATTAATAATATTAGATTATGAGTTTATTAAGTGATTGATAATATTTGGATAAATTTAAAGTCTTTAATATTTATCCTTGTTTTCGTTTGATTAATGCTTATATCATTGTCATCATCCTCATGCTTATATTGTGATGAAAGTCATCTTTGGCTTACGTGCATAGATGGACTTGGTATGATTATGACCGTGGATCATTCTAAGATAATCATGACCTGTAATGTTATAAATGATGTGGTAAAAGTCCTCAAAGGGCTCTGTAGTGCATTGATGGATAATTTTTGGTATGATTATGACCGAGATTATTCTAAGATAGTCATGACCATTGATGATTTAATGAATGTCCTCGCCCGTGTGCGGGGATGATTCGATGATGTGGTTTATTTATTAAGCTGAGTCTCAGCGATAAAAATTGATACAAACATTTTAAATCATAGAAGATTGTAGATATTATGCTCTACTTGACTCTTCTAATGGATTGCTTGTTCCGCTACAGTTAAACTTGATGTTTGTTATATTGTATCAGTTTAACACTGTTGAAGGCTAACGATAATTTATTCTGCATTATCTTAGCTATAATATTTCTTACTTGGCTAGTTGAGTTCACCTTTTGCTTTCATTGTTCTCTTCTTCAGAAATGAGAACGTAGGAGAGACTAGCTGGGAACCGGAGTGACTATCCGTATGATATCATTAGTAGTCCTCACTATTCTATGAAATAGTGTGATAATAAATGTATTGAGGACTTATTTTGAGTTTGAATACTGTCTAGAAGACAATATTTGTATTAAAACTCACAGCTCATGTTATAAATTTAAGATTGTATTTGTATTCTGTACCATGTATTTGGCGACTCAGAATAGGTGATGTAATATTACAGAATCACAATCATGACAACCTGCATAGCCTCGAGAAAGAGGGGCTTTCCAATAAGAATTTCTCCTTATCACGCCGCAATTAGGTGACCAAACCTCGTCCTCGATGTAACTTTCTAGACATTGCCGATAATGCTATTTAATAATATTATTCAAATAATATGAATTATTGATCCGATAATGGGAAATACGTGCAATGACAATTATTGAAACAACAATAATATAAACTATCAACACAAAGAATTATTGAATCAATAAAATAAAATATTGAACATTAACTATCGTAATAATTATTGAAAGTAGTGTCTTCTTACGTAAGAATCAATAATTCAACAATACTGCAATAATACTGCAGTAATCGTAACCACGCCAGACATTATATTTTTTAACCACCGTGTAATCCAACAAAGGTTAATTGGAATAACTACGCCAATATTTTTATAAAAACTCATACTTTGTCGTTTTCCTTCATCCGATAGTTATTCTGTTATGAGGTCCACGAATGGCTGCGCCGTCGTACGAATATTCCTGACAAAAAGAATATTCCATGACCAAACGAATATTCCCCGACAACAATGAATATTTTATAACCACTTGCTTATTTTGTAAAATTTGCACATTTCACCCATAACCAAAACATTATATCAAATTAACACCTTATTATTTCAAAATAATAATTAGAGGAAATTCAATTATATTTATAAAAAGTTGGGGTCTTACACTAACTCTTAAACAAATCAATTTTATTTAAACAATTGCAAAGTGTGATTTTTCTAATTAAGAAAACTAAATTAATCAATTAAAACTAGATTACTCTAAAATTAATTCAAATAAATAAAGATTAAGACTTGACAAATGAATTCAGATAAATAAAGGTTAAGACTACAATATCCCCAATTTATGTACTACAAACCAATTATCCAACTAATCAAATTATTATGCCTAATGAATTGTTAACAGGAATTCTAAGTATTAAAAGCCCTTTTCCAAGTCATCAGTTAACTTTTATTCAATTAAAATAATCCTGCGATATTCCTATGCAAAATAATTAAATTAAATCCATTAAGTTTTAATTCCCAATTTGTTACATATAGTGAACAGATATTCCTATTCAATTCATAACCCTAATTATTCATCTCATGCAAATAAATAAGCATACATGTTATCATGTCCAGTTCCAACCTTAGATTTCATCTCCCGAATCCTTCTAGAGTAACACGGTAATTACTGGCCAAATAATTAATCAAAAAGTGCAAGACATGATAAACAATTCACCTAGACATAAATAATTGGAATTAATTGAATAATTATTTCATAGACATAAAAGGTTCAATTTGTACTCTTAATAAAAGAATTAGTTCATGATTAATGAATTAAAACCAAGAATCCACAATTGAATAGACATTAAAAGTTAAAAGTAAGATTAGAGTGAAGAATAAATCTGTTGTCAGCAAATCTCCATCTTCCTCAAGCTCCTGCTCTTTTTCTTCAATGGTCTCCAAGTTGCTTCAATCTCCAAAACTAATAAGAACTAGGATTTCTGTTCTAATCTAATAGAGTGTATCTCTAATCTAATCTGTGTAATCACCCTTATTCTTTGCCTTACATCATGTATTTATAGGTTACAAGTCCAATTATTAGCTTAGGAACAAACTCAATCCAATTTGGAGTCAGAAAAGTGTCAAAATTCGCCCCAAAACGCGTCCAAGACCGGGATCGATCCTTCCCCAAATACTTCCTAAGATTGGGCATGGTGCTACAACACTGCATTCTAGCTCCCCGGCGCTGGGCATAGGCCTTGTTTGGGCGCCCCGGCGCTGGCCTCATGTTCAGAAATTTTCTGCTCCAACGTCCTTTGGAAAAATGGCCATAACTTCTTCGTCCGAACTCCGATTTTGATGATTCAAGATGTTCTAGAAAGAGGAGACGTAGATCTACAACTTTCATTCTTTAAGTTTTTAGAAATAAGGTCTGAAGAATATACTAAAATTGGCTCTGAAGTGGCTGCTATGTAAATGGCAAGCCAAAAATGCGAATCTAGCCACCCCAAACGTCAATCCAAGTAACTTTTGTCCCAATTCCTATAAAACAATGTAAAACATGCATGAATAGAGATAAACACTTAAAAACTTCCAAAAGATTAAGCTTAATTGCACTCAATTAATCGGTATAAAACTCACTCATCATTGACCCGTAGTGCATTGATAGACAGTTGTTGGTATTATTATGATCAGGGATTATTCGGTATAATCATGACCATTGATGATTACATAAAAATCATTGGCCCGTAGTTCAGGGATAATTCAATGATGTGGTTTATTTATTAAGCTGAGTCTCAGCGATAAAGTGGATGAAAAACTTTTTAAATCATAGAAGATAGTATATATCATGCTCTACTTGACTCTTCTAATGGATTGCTTGTTCCGCTGCAGTTAAACTTGATGTTTATTGTATTTTATCAGTTTAACACTGTTGAAGGCTAATGATAATTTATTTTTCATTATCTTAGTCATAATATCTCTTACTAGGCTAGTTGAGCTCACCCTTTTGTTTTCATTGTTCTCTTCAGGAAATAAGAACGTAGCCGGGATTAGTTGGGGAATGGAGTGATGATCCAAGATGGTTATTTTAGTAGTCCTCACTACTTAGTGTGATAATAAATATAATGAGGACTCCATTTGAGTTTGGATATTGTCTAGAAGACAATATTCGTGTAAAACTCTCAGCTACGCTTTTGTCGTATTGTATAAAAGAAGTTTGTATTTGATTTATGTACCAAGTATTTGGTGACTTGCAATGGATGATGTATACCTATTTTGGGGGCGTCACAATTGGTATCAAAGCTTAGGGATATGATCCCTGGCTCAGATGTGAGACAAGAACTAAGAGGGAAGAGACGGGGAATTCTTTCGCTAGTATGACCTACCTAAGTTTATTTGGTATTTAATTGGTCGGTCAGAGTATAGGGATAATATGTGACATGTCAATTAACCCTTGTTTTATGACAGTGTTTGAAAATAGCATCTGAAAATGTTGAGATCAGCAATGAATCACATGAGACTGTTAAGTCACCAACGATCAATACCCAGGATAATGTGCAACATGAAGACAATAATCCTCAGGTAAACAACAACACCGATCAAATGATGAACGTTGGTATTTATGCAATTCATGCAACATCAGGAGAGAAAGACTCATGTTCAAAATGCAAGTGGAAACACTGGCAACTCTTTGATGGTCACCGCTAAGCAGTTCAAGGAGCTAGGACCACCAATGTTTTTGGGAGAGCTAAAACCACTTAAGGCGGAGATGTGGATAAAGCAGATCACCAAGATATTTGATATCTTGGGATGCTCGGAGGAGCAAAAGGTTCCCTTTGACACCTTCATGTTGCGAGGAGAGGCAGATTACTGGTGGGAATCAGTAAAACGTACTCAGTCTACCGCACTCAAAATGTCTTGGAAGAAGTTTCAAGAACTGTTCAACGACAAGTACTTTCTCGAAAGTATTCATCACATGAATGAGGTAGAGTTCATAAAGTTGGAGCAAAACAATATAACCATGCCGCAGTACGAAGCTAAGTTTGCCGAGTTACCCCGGTTCGCATCCCATTTGGTTGATAATGAGTAGAGAACGACGCGAATATTTCTACGAGGTTTGAGACCCAAAATACGTGAATACCGCATTTCTCACAAATTGTGTTTATATTCAGATGTAATGAATAGGGCTCAGTTATTGGAGCACGATAATGAGCCAGCCTAACCAAAAGATAACGAGCAACAACACGATAATAATCGTACCAGTGGCAACGGTCATTGGAACAATGATAACCATCGTAAAGGAAATTATCATGCCAGAAATGGTAACCATTTCGGTGGTAATTGATAAGTAGATTTTATATCTACTTATCCGGTATCTGTTACTTGAATTAGTTGCTTATATTCATGCTTCTTAGTTACTTTTCATACATTTTATGTTATTTTGTAGGCTATGACATGACATTGGTATGAAGAAGCAAGAAAAAGCAATTCAGACATCTTTTGGACTAAAACACGCAAGCAAATGGAAGAAGGGAATATTAAAGGACTTTTAACACCAAGTTGGATGTATGTTCTTGACTTGGAACTTGGATTTTATTGTAGATCTACTTCTTATCTTTCCAGAACATCTTGAATCATCCCAATCGGAGCTCGGATGCGAGAGTTATGGCCTTTTTATCAACGAAAAT
This sequence comes from Panax ginseng, assembly GCA_020205605.1. Classification (NCBI taxonomy): domain Eukaryota; kingdom Viridiplantae; phylum Streptophyta; class Magnoliopsida; order Apiales; family Araliaceae; genus Panax; species Panax ginseng. Next base: position 11,407,182 of record CM035134.1, read on the forward strand.
CCAAGCTAAGTGTTGTCATGTTTGCTATTTATATAGCATCTACTTCAAGCCCGATTTCTACCTTGATCCAATCCGAGTCTGTTAATTCTCAAAGAATGAAAGTTGTAGATCTCGTCGATATCTTCGATTTAATAGGTGGAGGGCCTCGTAACTCCAAGCGGATCAAAGGTTATGCCTATTTTACCAAAGGATGTCGCAGCAAAAAATAGAGTAGCGCGGACCGCGCTAGGGGCGCGCTAGGCCGCCAGAAACACTGCTACAGTAGCACGGGGAGCGCTAGGCGGAGGAAAAACAGTTGAATTGGGTTATTTGATGTCTAAATTGAGCTAGAATAGGATTCTTAGTTGCCTAACTTGCTAGGATATCCATTAGAACTATAAATACTCGAGTTTAACATGGATTGGGAGGCTAGTTCTAAGACTCCATAAAATCCCTCTTGGGATTGATTTCTATCAACTTATTCTTTATTTTGTTTCTTAGATTAGGAACCTTAGATTAGATTAGAATTGGAGATTGAAGCTATTGATTATCATTGGAGAATCAAATTGGAAGCAAGAGAATACAGATTTGTTTATCTCAATTCTAATTTCTTTTCTTATCTATTTGTATCTTTTAATGCTTAGTCAATTGTGAATGATGGATTCTAGTTCATTTATGAATTAAACTCTATTTTGAGATTACTATTGATCTTATTGTGTAGTTTACTTTGATATGCTTCTTTGTTAGTCTTATTAGCTATATTTGGATTGTCTATTATGATTTGTTCTTAACTACTTAATTGCCTAGCTAACAATTATCGTGATAATCTATATGAACTCGAGAGATGAAGTATAGATTTAGATCTGATCATGATAGCATGTGTTTGTGGTTTCTGCATAGATGGAATTCATGATTCGTGTTTAGGATAGAGATATGCCTTTACGCCATATCTAGTCTAATAAGAACTTGAACTTAAACTCTTTTTAATTGTAATTCACATAGAGATATAGTGGTTTAGTTAATTAGGGTGTTCAAATTGATTCTATCATCTGTGGATTTGATTTGATATGAGTATGGTGCATTGAGAGATGGTCATATTTTACTTTCGGGTTCTTCATTAACAATCCAGTATAAATAATTTGGCTTAACAAGAAGTGTGTTGATTTAAATGAAACAATAAGTGAAATTGTAATCTCAAGTATTCAATATCTTGTTTCATTCTAGGGATAGTTAGTAATAGTTTATTTAATTATTTTAAATTAAATTATTAAATTATTTGTTTAAATAAGATTAAATTGGTCATAGGTTAGTAATTGGTAATTCTTATTAAATAATTCTCTCTGGGAACGATATTCAACTTATCACTTTATTACTTGTTGACCACGTATACTTGCGTGTTATGCGTAATTAGATTTTACCCAACAAGTTTTTGTGGTAATCATGGCCAAGATAATAGAAGAAATGATTAAAGTGGAAAATTCAAGAAGAAAAGATTTAACGATGATGGGAAGACGTCGGCGAGAAGATCGCCAAAGAACAAATTCTAGGGAGGAGAACGTCGCCGCTAGATGCTTCAGATCATGCGGAGAGGAGGGACACATAAGTCCAAACTGTTCACAGCCTTCCAAGGTATGTTTTAGTTGTGGAACAGATGGTGACATATCTCGATTTTGGCCTATAGCAAAATCAAATCCAACTAGGACGGTGGCACCAAAGGCAGATATGGACAAAACAAAGTCGGTGGTTTCATGAAGAGCATTTTTCATGACTTCTCAAAAAGTGAGTAACCTGAATGAAGTTATCATGGGTTAGTTAATCATAAACTCTTGCGAAGTCTATACAATGTCAGATACCGGTTCTACCCATTCTTTTATTTCTCCTATTTGCACTCAATGTTTAAATTTTATCCCATAGAAGTTAGACTTTGACTTATTGGTTGAAACTCCGTTAGGAGAAACCTTTGTTACATCCATTGTTTATAAATCTTGTTTGATTCAAATCAGCACCCTCACGTTACCTGTTGATCTTATTTCTTTGAAAATACTTGCCTTTGATGTGATTTTAGGAATCGACTGGTTAACTACTCATCATGCTAAATTTGATTGTTTTCGTAAGTTTATTAGCCTTCCTAACCAACCTGTTATGCGAATTCAAGTAACCAAACCACTAAAGTCAATCACTATCATATTAAGCCATAACTAAAGAGTCCCAAGTCTTGGAATGTACCTAAGCCAGACTTTTCATAGGGGGACACCGTGAATAACGGTGGCAAGTTGATAGGTATCAATGTGACGTGATATCCAAGTCTTGGATGAGAGTCACAGTTTTGAATGATATTTCTATCGTTAATAAATTTCCTGACGTATACCCTGAAGAACTTCTTGGCCTACCCCTAGAGTGTGAAATCAAATTTTTTTATTGACCCTAGTACAAAACCCATTTCTAAAACCCTCAAATATTTCTTCACCCAAAACTAACGTAACTCACGTCGAAGAAGTTGGCTCGAGCTGTTGAAGATTACAACCATACCATTCAATACTATCTTAGAAAAGCGCACGTGGTAGCTGACGCATTGAGTAGAAGATCGTATGTGAGACCCCAAATTTTATGAATAAAGATTTAAATTTCTCGAAATATTTTTTTTTGAATATTGTGGTGTGGATTTGATATAATGTTATAGTTGTGGGTAATATTTACAAATTTTACAAAGTAAGCAAGTGGTTATATAATATTCGATTGGTAGGGAATATTCGCTTTAACAGGGGAATATTCGTATGACTCAAGACAATCATTGGTGGACCCCATTAACGGAAGTAGTATTGTCGTAGTAAGAAAAACAGCGTAATTATCTTTTATAAAAATAACGGTGAAAGTGTTACCGTTAAAACCGTTGAACTACTTCGGTAGTAAAAGTAATGAAGAATACGCGTGGTTGCATAGTAGCACACATGGTATTGATTATTGATGCTTACGTAAGAAAGTCACTCGCTTATACTCAATTATTGCTACAAAGAAATTGCGTTGATCATATCTCTCTCATATTATTGATTCAATTATTATCACAAAGATCATCTCATAATATGTTATATTATTAAATCAATAATTGAGACGACAAAGTTATTCATATTATTATTTGTAATATTGACAATGTCTAGAAGTTCTGTTAAGGAGAGATTAGATAATCTAATTGTGCGCCAATAGGGAGAAATCTTTATTGGAAAGCCACCTCTTTCCTGGGAACGACCTAGTTGTTAAATATTGTGAATTATAATATTAATGATGAATAAGTTCGTGTTGATTAAAGATGAAATCGATAGTTCCATTGTGTTGGAATTATTAGTGTTAGTGAAAATCGACATTTATTTCGATAATAATTGATGTCTGGAGGTTATATTGACCAGTCGTGTAATTAAACGGATAAATGAGCAATTAATTGCTATTAATTAACATGATTATAACTATTTGTTCACATGTGTGTACTATTGATTCACATTCATGTACTATTAGGGGAGTTAGTGCAAGATTGCTAATACTTGCATGACTAAGTTAAAGATGGAGGTATAGATGGAGGTACTATACTGTTATTCGTATTTTTACATGATTATAACTATTGAATCACATGATTGAACTATTGATTCACATTATTTACTATTAGGGGAGGTGGTGCAAGTTTGATAATACTTGCAGGACTAAATTAAAAATGAAAGAAAAAAGTTGGAGGTATTGTACTGTAATTTTTCGAGCCCCAAAACGTGCAATTATCGAAACTATATTTTTCTATAAATAGAAGCTCATTCTTCCTTCATTTCTCACCAATTCACTAAAGCTATGGAGCAATTATTATAGAGAGAAATTATAGAGAGAAAGAAGAAGAGAAGTCTGCTACCTCACTATTCCAGTATCCAGTCTTCTTTTGAGGTAAGGGGTATTATTTCTTTCATTTTCAAGAAGAGAGCTATTATTATTCCATTTCTTATTATTATGTTGGAATAAACTGTCTATGAGAAGTACCGCATACATGGTGAAATTCTTCTGTTATTCCATTCTTTATTATTCTATTGGAATATCCTCGTCATACAGACATGCATGACTCGTTCCACTATTTATTATTCTCATTGGAATAACTCGCCTATCTGGCAATCCGTATTCATGGTGAAATTCTTCAATTATTCCATTCTTTATTATTCTCGTTGAATATCTCGCTCACATGCATGCGTATTACGGCATGACCGAGTTCCACTATTTATTATTCTTGTTGAAAAACTCATACATGCGCAAGTACCGCATATATTATGAAATTCTTCATTATTCCGGTCTTTATTATTCATTTGGAATATCCTCGTCATGCATATTACGCATGACTGGATCCATTATTTATTATTCGCTGGAATAACTCATGCATAAGGTCTATCGCGTGCGCTCATGAATTCTCATTGTTATTCCATTCTTTATTATTCTCATTTGAATATCCATGCATGCGGATTTCGCATGACCTGGTGCCATTCTTTATTATTCTATTGGGAATAACCTGTTTGTGCGGTCTATCGCGTGCATGGTGAATTCTTATGTTATTCCATTCTTTATTATTCTGTTGGAATAACCTGTCTATGTGGATTACCAAATGCATGGTGAATGATGCTTTGTATTCATTCCTTATTAAATTGTGGAAATGATCTATCTACGTGGATTACCGCAAGGCGGGCGAAAATCCATTTGCAGTTTCATATATTCTGTTATACTCAGTTGGTTAAAGTTTTGGCTTCTATACTCCATGAAATTAGTAGAATATCCTGGATATTTGCACTTCATCCAAAGATCTTTTCATGGAAATATTCTTCCTCGAGCATTCTTGAATTTTACTCCACAAAGCGAGATCATGTTGACAATTTGGACGTTTTTGAGTTCAGGATAAATTAACTTATAAATCTTTAAAATTTAATTCTTGAACTTGTTTTATTGAATTATTATGTCATTTTCATCATCCTCGTGTTTATATTATGTTGAAAGTCATCTGTGGCCTGTAGTGCATAGATGGACTTGGTATGATTATGACTAGGGATTATTCGGTATAGTCATGATCGTAATGTTACAAATGATGTGGTAAAAGTCCTCATTGGCCCGGAGTGCATTGATGGACAGTTGTTGGCATGATCATGACCATTGATGACCGTGGAATTCAATATTGGAGAACATGTGTTGTTACGTGTTGCTCCATAGAAAGGAGTTGTAAGATTTGGAAAGAGAGGAAAGATCAATCCTCGATCGAGTAGGAACTGTGGCCTATAGACTCGCCTTACCGTCAAGTATGTCTCGTATTGATAACGTTTTTCACATATCTATGTTACGTAAATATGTGAAAGACCCGAACCACATTATTGAATTAGAACCAGATGAGATAATGGAAGATTTAACGTATGAAGAGGTACCTGTTAAAATCTTGGATAAGAAGGATCATATTCTACGCTCCAAGGTTATACCTCAAGTCAAAATTTTGTGGAGAAACCACGATGTTGAGGAAATGACCTGGGAGTTAGAATCAGAAATGAAGTCAAGGTATCCTCACATCTTTGACATACCAGATACGTACCCTAATTTCGAGGACGAAATTTCATAAGAATGGGAGGTTGTAAGACCCCAACTTTTATGAATAAAGAATAATTTTTCTCAAAATATATTTTTGAATATTATGGTGTGGATATGATATAAACTTATAGTTGTGGGTAATATTTACAAATTTTGCAAAGTAAGCAAGTTGTTATAAAATATTCGATCTGGTTTCGGGAATATTCGCTTTAAACAGAAATATTCAATGACGACGACAATCATTAGTGGACCCCACAATGGAAGTTTTGTCGTAGTTAGAAAACGACGTAAATATCTTTTATAAAAATAACTACGAAAGTTTTACCGTTAAACCGTTGAACTACCCGGTAGTAAAAGTACAAAGAATACACGTGGTTGCATAATAAACACACTTGATTGATTATTGATGCTTACGTGAGAAGTCACTCAAGAATACTCAATTATTACTACGAGAATTGCTTGCATAATATCTCTCATATTATTGATTCAATTATTCTCACAGTATCATCTGCATAATATTTTACATTATTAAATCAATAATTAAGATGATAAAGTTATTCATATTATTATTTACAATATTGACGATGTCTAGAAAGTTCTGTCGAGTAGAGGTTTGGTCACCTAATTGCGTGCCAATAGGGAGAAATCCTTATCGAAAAGCCCCCTCTTTCCTGGGAATGACCTGGTTGTTAAATATTGTGAGTTATAATATTAATGATGAATAAGTTCGTGTTGATTAAAGATGAAATTGATAGTTCCATTGTGTTGGGATTATTAGTGTGAGATCCCGAATTTTATGAAATGAAAGTTTTCAATTTTCTTATAATTGTAAATGGTTAAATTGATAAAAGGTTAAAGTTAAGGGTGATATGTGAAATTTTTTGCAAAGTAAGCAAGTTGTTATAAAATATTCGATTGGTCGGGAAGTATTCGTTTTAACCGGGAATATTCGTATGACGGCACAATCATTGGTGGACCCCACAAAAAAAGTATTGTCGTAGTTAGAAAACGACATAAATTTCTTTTTATAAAATAACAGTGAAAGTTTTACCGTTAAACTGTTGAACTACTCGGTGGTAAAAGTACAGTAATACGCGTGGTTGCATAGTAACACACGGTATTGATTATTGATGTTTACGTGAGAAGTCACTTAGTTATACTCAATTATTACTATAGTATTTGCTGCATAATATCTCTCATATTATTGATTCAATTATTGTCACAGTATCATCTGCATAATATTTTATATTATTAAATAAATAATTGAAACGACAAAGTTATTCATATTATAATTTGCAATATTAACGATGTCTACAAAGTTCTATTGAGAAGAGGTTTGGTCTCATGTGCTCCATTGCTTACCTCAATATTTTCATATGCCATTTTTAAATACTACCACAAAACAAAGGTTAATTGACATGCCACATATTATCCCTATATTCTGACCGACCAATTAAATAACAAATAAACTTAGGTAGGTCATACTAGAGAAGCAATTACCCGTCTCACCTCTCCTAGTTCTAGCCTCACATCTCAGCCAGGGATCATATCCCTAAGCTTTGATACCAACTGTGACACCCCCAAAATAGGTATAAATCACCCATTCTGAGTCTTCAAATACATGGTACAAAATTCAAATACAAACTTAATTATACAACCGTCGTGCAAAATACGACAAAACATAGCTGAGAGTTTTAATACGAATATTGTCTTCTAGACAATATCCAAACTCAGATTCAATGTCATTATAATTATTATCACACTATTTTATAGAATAGTGAGGACTACTAAAACAACCATCTGGACCGTCAATCCATTCCCCGACTAGTCCCAGCTATATTCTCATTTCCTGAAGAGAACAATGAAAGAAAAGGGTGAGCTCAACAAGCCCAGTAAGAAATATTATGACTAAGATAATGTGGAATAAATTATCATTAGCCTTCAACAGTATAACAACCTATAGAATACAGTAGACAATAATTTTTAGATCAACAACTGTAGCGGAATAAGCAATCCATTAGAAGAGTCAAGTAGAGCATGATATCTACTATCTTCTATGATTTAAAAGGTTATCATCAGCTTTATCGCTGAGACTCAAATTTAATAAATAATCCACATCATTGAATTATCCATGCACTACGGGCCAAGGATATTCATTAGTATCACGACCACGAATTATCCATGTACTACGGGCTAAGGATATTCGTGTTTTCATCAACGGCCATGATCATGCCATAAAACAATTCATCTTTGCACCCTTGGCCAAAGAGAACCCATGGTCATGATCATACCAAAAATTGTCCACCAATGCACTACAGGCCAATGAGGACTTTTACCACATCATTTGTAACATTACGGTTATGATTATACCGAATAATCCCTAGTCATAATCATACCAAGTCCATCTATGCAGTACGGCCACAGATGACTTTCATCATAATATAAACATGAGGATGATGACAATGATATAAAAATTCAATCAAATGAGATCAAGAATAAATATTAAAGATTTTATAATTTAATTTATCTAGAATTCATGAATATCTAAATTGTCAACATGATACTATTTTGTGGATTAAAATTCAAGAATAATAATGTATCAAAAATGATTTGGACCGAAAAGAAATCAATTTTTGTCATGAATAGTACCCCAGGTGAATAGTAATCGAGTGAATAGTACCCCATGAATAATACTTCGGGAATAGTACCCTGTGAATAGTACTCCGGCATGAAAAAGTTAAAACTTATGAAGAATGCTCAGAATTATATTTCCATAAAAAGATACTGGATGAAGCGCAAATATCAAGGATATTCTACTAATTTCATGGAGTATGGAAGCCAAAACTTTAACAAAGCGAGTATAGAATTCAAAATCTGAAACAAAATAATATTACTTGCATACTACAGAGCATGGAAGAAAATATTATTTCTTACGAATACTGAACAAAAATAATATCTCTTACGAATATTAAACGAAAATAATATTCCTTACGAATATTAAACTAAAATAATATTCCTTACGAATATTAAACGAAAATAATATTTCTTGCGAATATTGAACGAAATAAAATTTCTTACGAATACGAAAAATAATATCGTAAGCGAATATGAAATAAATAATACCCCTTACCTTAAAAAGAAGAGTATTCCGACTGGTATAGCGGAGATATTCTTGAAAAAAACTTTCACTGTTTTCTACACTTAAAGCTTCCTAAAACTTGAAAGAAATACTCTCAATATTATAGAAGAAGAATTCTCTGATTCTGATGTGATTTTCAATTCTAACTAAACATCCTATTTATAAGAGAATGGAAATGATACTATTTAGAAAAAATTTCACGGACGAAACAATTGATGATACGCGGACGAATTATTCAAAATCTTCAGACGTTTTAATTTTTAAAATACTAATATAATATTCAAGTAAAACAAAAACTTTATATAATATATATATATATATATATATACTGAATAACTTTTTACCGATTATTTTAAAAAATGGGTAAATGGGGGTCTATATAATAAGCAAAATTTACAACAAATACTTCATAAAAATTCCCTCAATTTTTTAACAACATTTATTCATAATTATTATAACTCGCAATATTAACAACCAGATCGTTCACAGGAAAGAGGGGGCTTTTCGATAAGGATTTCTCCCTATTGGCGCACAATTAGGTGACCAAACCCCTTTTCTCGACAAAACTTTCTAGACATTATTAATTATGTAAATAATAATATGAATAACTTTTCATCTCAATTATTGATTTAATAATATAAAATATTGACAATAATTGAATCAAATAACGTGAGCTACTATGTAACCACGCGTATTACTGTACTTTTACCACCGGGTATTCCAACAGTTTAATGGTAAAACTTTCGCCGTTATTTTTATAAAAAGAAATTTCTATCATTTTCTCATTCCGACAATAATTACGTTATGGGATCCACCAATGATTGCGTCGTCGTACGAATATTCTCTTTTAAAATGAATATTCCCCGACCAATCAAATTTTTTATAACAACTTGATAACTTTACAAAATTTATAAATATTACTCACAATTATAACATTATATCAAATCCACACCTTAATATTCAAAAAATATTTCGGGAAAATTAATCTTTATTCATAAAATTTGGGGTCTTACAAATATTGTAATCAGTTATAATATTAATGATGAATAAGTTCATGTTGATTAAATATAAAATTAATAGTTCCATTGTGTTGGGATTATTAGTGTTTGTGGGAATAAATATTTATTTCGATAATAATTGATTTTTTGAGGTGATATTGACCAATCGATTAATTAATCGGATAAATGAGCAATTAATTGCTATTAATTCACATGTTTATAACTATTTGTTCACATGTATATACTATTGATTCACATGCATGTACTATTAGGAGAGGTGGTGCAAGATTGATAATACTTGCATGACTAAATTAAAAATAGAGGTATAGATGAATGTAATATACTGCAACTATTTTTTTTCACATATATAGAACTATTGATTCACATGACTGAACTATTGATTCACATAATGTACTATTAGGGGAGGTGGTGCAAGTTTGATAATACTTGTAGGACTAAATTAAAAATGGAGGAAAAGATGAAGGTATTATACTGTAATATTTCGAGCCCCAAAACGTGCAATTATCGAAACTATATTTTCCTATAAATAGAAGTTCATTATTCTTTCATTCTCACCAATTCACTAAGACTCACAAGAGCAATTATAGAGAGAGAAGCTATAGAGAGAAAGAAGAAGATAAGTCTGCTACTTCACTATTCCAGTATCCAATCTTCTTCTGAGGTAAGGGGTATTATTTCTTTCGTATTTGTAAGGGATATTATTTTTGTTCAGTATTCATAAGGAATAATATTTTCTTCCATACTCTGTAGTATGTGAGTAATATTATTTCATCTCATATTCCTGATTATACCCTCATTCTGTTAAAGTATTGCTTCTATACTCCGTGAAATTAGTAGAATATCCTTGATATTTGCGCTTCATCTAGTATCTTTTTCATGGAAATATTATTCTGAGCTTTCTTGATAATTATTGATCTTTTTATGTCCGAAAACTATTTATGGGTTACTATTCACCAAGTTACTATTCACTTAAATATTATTCACTCAGGTATTCGGGGCACTTTTCATGCCAGCACTACAAGAAAAAGGCCTATCTACAATCGCCTATCAGAGACCGCATTTGGTCGCAGATCCTTATCAGCGATAGACTGCAGTCGTTGATAAGCGTCGCATAAAATCTGGTTGCTGGAATACACATCAGCGACCACTATTAGCGACCGACGTATCTGCTACCGATAGTAGCGACCGAAGTTGTCGCTAAGCTGAGTTAGTATGGTTCAGGGAAAAGTCTGACGTGGGCCACGTGTCAACGACCACTATCAGTGACCGCATGTGGTCGCTGATACCCTCAGATGCTTTCCGGTCGCTAATACTTATTAGCAACCGTATGCGATCGCTGATGTTAAAAAAACTAAAATCCAGCTTTTTCCTGTTTTGCAGAATTCCCAAAAATTTGTACCTGCTTTATCCCAACACACATACACAATAATATAAACAATGTGCACAACAATATAAACATCCATCGTCCATATATATACCGACACATACACCAAACTAGTATATAAACTATATAAACCTTTAAAAACCAATATAAATTGAATAAATAACCACAAATCTAATGTTTAAGTAACATACATACATCCAAAGAATGAATATAAAAGTACAAGATTCTCAAATAACTACAAAACAACACTAAATCGGTCGTCAAACATCATTTAAGCATACTTTTGATCAATTGACTTGAGCATACTTGTAAGCATATGACTTGAGCATACTTGTAAGCATATGATTAACATTTAAGCATACTTGTGATCAATTGACGTAAGCATATGACTTGAGCATACTTGTAAGCATATGATTAACATTTAAGCATACTTGTGATCAATTAACTTGAGCATACTTGTAAACATATGACTTGAGCATACTTGTAAGCATATGATTAACATTTAAGCATACTTGTGATCAATTGACTTGAGCATACTTGTAAGCTAGGACTTGAGCATACTTGTAAGCATATGATTAACATTTAAGCATACTTGTGATAAATTGACTTGAGATTACTTGTAAGCATTAGTCGTCAAACATACTTGTAAGCATATGACTTAAGCATACTTGTAAGCTCGTTAATATTATAAATGTTCACAACTACCCGACCAACAAAATAAATTCTCCAGAGTCTCCCCTATAATATGGACTAGCCACATGCACGACGACATGCATATATGGTCATTTCTAGGCACCCAAGACACAAACCAAGAGAAATATACAAATTCACAATATAATAAGACCAAAACAATAACGAATGAATGTAAATTAAAGTAGTAAAAAGTTATATACTTGAGCATACTTGTAAACATATGAAAGTTTTATTATATTTGTACGATATTATATTTTAATTTAATTATATACTTAATCATATTTAATATATATTATATGTCAAATATTAAATTTAGTATGAGAAACTAAGTAAATGCTACTTAGTTTAATAGTTATATTATATCATGTTATTTTATTTTAATTTGTTTTAAATTTATTTTTATTGTTTATCGTAAGTGAGTATGTAAGGTATTTCATTCATGCTAGCTTTATATCAGAGTTTGCTAACTCATTTATACAACTTTTGAGTATCTTGGAGATCCATTCATATCAACTAGTGTGCTAAGGTGACTAACATGTTTTAAGATTATACCCCTCACGGTCCATTTCTATAATCTTTTATATTTTGGTATAGTCACAATTTGGTTGAGCAATTTATAGCTTCTATAACATTTTGTAATTACTTGTACATTCTTGTATACATTAGTGTTAAATACCTTTGTTTTTATGTTATAGCCAAAACAGTCTCTTTATTGACCAAGTGTGTCTAGTTACTTTCTCTATTGCACTAACAGTTCCCTAGCACTACCTATTTTGGCTTAACATCCCCCCAATAGCTTACCATGCCGATGCACTAAGCTTGGTTTGGCCCTCGTGAGGTTTTAGCTTAAGCTTAAGCGTAACCTCATGACCCCAAAGCCCAACCCATCGCCTCTAACGACCCCTTAAAAGGCTCTAGTGGATCACCAATATATTTATATCCAATTGATAAGCATCACCCAGGCTATCTATATAAACAGAACCCAATTTACTAAAAATTACTAAAATTAAGTTACTCACATATTCAAATAATTCAGTTTCTCATTTTATTTCAATAATGGGCATAGCTTTCCTATAACCAAAAGCTATTATATATTTTAAACCTAAAACTCTTCACAATAAAGAGGTAAAAAAAATTTAACTAAAAACTTATACTTATAGCAACTGACAATATCGAAATAAAGGTAATTTTCAAGTATACAACTAGTAATCAAAGAAAGTTAATAACTATGTGGCCCAATTCCCAATGTCGATAATAAGCTCATTCATATGCAACACAAACTTTTATTTTAGTATACAACAATTCATTCAATCATTCAAACATTTGAACCACATAAATTAACAAAATCAATTTACCCAAACTGCATATTACCCAAATAAATTTTACTCTAATCAAAACTTATAAACCAAACATAATAATACTACACAAATCGAGTTCAAGTACTAATAAAATCATAATCATATTACCCAAACATAATTAAATTCATATATATCAATCTAATGCATGTATAATCAGATTCATAATCAATTAATATTGAAACATTATTCATTGAAATCAATACCAAGGCACCTTTGGTATTGAAGGCAGGTGTGGATTTGACGGTGGCTATGATGATGCAGCGGTGGCTTCCAACGGCGGTGTGACCTTCTCCCTCTTCTCCCTTTTCTTTCTCCCTCTTTGTTTTTCTCTTCTGCTTCAGCTACTGTTGAGCGAGGTGTGCCTGATAGATTAAAAGAATCAGCGACCATCAATAGCGACTGCATGCGATCGCTGAATATTTAATGATGTGGAAGTATCAGCGACCGGATGCGATCGCTGATTGTGAGAGGTCGCAAAAAAATAGGGCGCCAACATTTCCAGCCAACTTTTAGGCGGTAAAATTGAAATAGCGACCGCATTCAGTCGCTAACAAAAACCAGTGACTACATTCAATGGTGGTCGCCACTGGCAGTCGCTACTGGCGGTCGCTAATAATAGTATCTGCGACCGTAGGTGCAGTCGCTGATATTGTTGGTCACTGTTAGAGCATTTTCTTGTAGTGCAGAATACTATTCATAAGTTACTATTCACAGGTTACTATTCACCCAGTTACTATTCACTCGAATATTATTCACTCGGATATTTGGAGCATTTTTCATGCTGGGGTACTATTCATGAGGTATTATTCCCGAAGTACTATTCACAGGGTACTATTCATGGGATAATATTCACCCAAAAAATATATTTCTTTTCTGTCCAAATTATTTTTGATTCACGGGGTACTATTCACCTGAAAAATTTATTTCTTTTCTGTCCAAATTATTTTGATACGTGGATATTATTCTTGAATTTTACTCCACAAAGCAGTATCATGTTGACAATTTGGATATTTTTAAACTCTAGATAAATTTAAAGTCTTTAATATTTATCCTTGATTTCGTTTGATTAATGCTTATATCATTGTCATCAGCCTCATGCTTATATTGTGATGAAAGTCATTTTTGGTTTACGTGCATAGATGGACTGTTGATTGGTATGATTATGACCAGGGATTATTCGGTATAATCATGACCGTAATGTTACAAATGATGTGGTAAAAGTCCTCATTGTCCCGTAGTGCATTGATGGACATATGTTGGTATGACCAACCATGCGTTCTCTTCGGCCAAGGGTGCAAAGATGAATTGTTGTTTGGCATGATCATGACCATTGGTGAAAACACGAATATCCTTGGCCCGTAGTGCATGGATAATTTGTGGTCGTGATACTAATGAATATCCTAAGCCGTAGTGCATTCGGTGATGTGGATTATTTATTGAGCTGAGTCTCAGCGATAAAATATTGATAATAAACTTTTAATTCATAGAAGATAATAGATATCATGCTCTACTTGACTCTTCTAAAATACAGTTGTATGTCTTTGGCCTGTAGTGCAAGGATGAACTATTAATGAATATCTTTGGCCCATAGTGCAAAGATGAATTTATTAGTATGATTATGAACAGGAACTGTGATTTGGTATAACCATGATCTTTGATGTTTCAGGTAAGGACAGGTGATGAAAATTATCTTCGTCCTAGGTGCGAAGAGGAATTTAGAATCGCAATTATGATTATGAGTTATTCACATGATTGTGGATAGGAACTGTTGATTGATGTTATAGGGATAAAACATTGTTGGTGGACTTTTAACGTGGAGAAGATAATAGGCGTATGGTCTATTTGACTCTTCTAATGGATTGCTCATTCACGCCACCACTACGGGTTGAAAAGTTTTATCATCTACCATATGTTCTAAATCTACGATTTATTACCGACGAAAGGTCATTGATAATTTAATTATCTTTAGTCGTGATATTTTTTACTGGGCTAGTTGTGCTCACCCTTTTGCTTCACAATTCCTTTCAGGTAATAAGAGTGTAGCTGGGTCGAACGGGGGTAACATGGGAATAGAACGATGGTCTATAGCTGTTGAGGTTTCCCCTAAAATAGTATAGAAATAATTTTATTGAGAATTTTAGATAAGTGTGTCGTATTTTATATGTCATTTTAACCGTTGATATTGGTGAACCGAATAGGGTGAGGTGAACCCAACTTTGAAAGAGTATTTTGCCACTATCATACAAGATGTCTAATGATAGACGACTTCGTGTTATCATAAGACAGGGTTGTGCACATGCACTTGCTGATTATATATATGAGAAATACCTATATAATCTCGGAGTTTGGTTGAAATATAATTCTCAATTGGAGATAATGAGGATAAATATATTTCAAGAGAAGACTCACCATTGGAAAGAACATGATAGTAATCTTCTCATTTTTTTTTGGGATTTATTGGGTCAACCAAGGATATTTCTTGAGTCATATGATATCTATCATAAATTAGATGCATGGCCTCCCATGTACGAAGGTTTCCTTGAGCATTTTCCAAAGATTTTAATTTCTAAAATAATTATTGACTGTACTTTTATGTAAAGTGCCATTGTAAGGTGTTCCGGTCGAGGCACCATGAGAGTTACATATATTTGTATTAAAACTCACAGTTTAACTATGGTCGTATTCTGTACGACATATTAAAAGTTAGAATTTTGAAGTTTGTATTTGGAAATTGTGTTGATTTATTTCGTGGCGACCCAGAATGGGTTGGGTGGATTGGACCTGTTTTGGGGGTGTTACAATTGGTGTTTGTGGGAATTGACAATTATTTCGATAATAATACATTTCTAGAGGTTATATTGACCAATTGGGTAATTAATCGGATAAATAAGCAATTAATTGCTATTAATTCTCATGCTTATAACTATTTGTTCACATGTATGTACTATTGATTCACATGCATGTACTATTAGGTGAGGTGGTGCAAGATTGATAATACTTACATGACTAAATTAAAAATGGAGGTATAAATGAAGGTACTATACTGTAACTATTTTTTTCACATGTATAGAACTATTGATTCACATGATGTACTATTAGGGGAGGTAGTGCAAGTTTGATAATACTTGTAGGACTAAATTAAAAATGAAGGAAAAGATAAAGGTATTATACTGTAATATTTCGATCCCCAAAACGTGCAATTATCAAAACTATATTTTTCTATAAATAGAAGCTCATTCTTCTTTCATTCTCACCAATTCACTAAGGCTCACAAGAGTAATTATAGAGAGAGAAGCTATAGAGAGAAAGAAGAAAAGAAGTCTACTACTTCACTGTTCCAGTATCCACTCTTCTTTTGAGGTAAGGGATATTATTTTTGTTCAGTATTCATAAGGAATAATATTTTCTTCCATACTATGTAGTATGTGAGTAATATTATTTCGTCCAATATTCCTCATTATACCCTCATTCTGTTAAAGTACTGCTTCTATACTCTGTGAAATTAGTATAATATCCTTGATATTTGCGCTTCATCTAGTATTTTTTCATAAAAATATTATTATGAGATTTCTTGATAATTATTGATCTTTTCATACCGGAAAACTATTCATGAGTTACTATTTATGGGTTACTATTCACCCAGTTACTATTCACTCGAATATTATTCACTTGGGTATTCAGGGCACTTTTCATGCCGGAGTACTATTTATGGGTTACTATTCACCCAGTTTTTCACTCGAATATTATTCACTCAGGTATTTAGGGCACTTTTCATGTCAGGGTACTATTCACGAGGTACTATTCCCGAAGTACTATTCACAAGGTACTATTCACGGGGTACTATTAACCCAAAAAATATATTTCTTTTCTGTCCAAATTAATTTTGATACATGAATATTATTCTTGAATTTTACTCCACAAAGCAGTATCATGTTGATAATTTGGATATTTTACACTCTGGATAAAATTTAAAGTCTTTAATATTTATCCTTGATTTCGTTTGATTAATGCTTATATCATTGTCATCATCCTCATGCTTATATTGTGATGAAAGACATCTTTGGCTTACGTGCATAGATAGACTGTTGATTGGTATGATTATGACTAGGGATCATTTGGTATAATCATGACCCGTAATGTTACAAATAATGTGGTAAAAGTCCTCATTGACTCGTAGTGCATTGATGGACAGTTGTTCGTATGATTATGACTAGGGATTATTCGGTCTAATCATGACCATTGATGATTACATGAATATCCTTGGCCGTAGTACAAGGATGATTCGATGATGTGGTTTATTTATTAAGTCGAGTCTCAATGATAAAGTGGATGAAAACTTTTAAATCATAGAAGATAGTAGATATCATGCTCTACTTGACTCTTCTAATGGATTGCTTGTTCCGCTGCAGTTAAACTTGATGTTTATTGTATTTTATCAGTTTAACATTGTTGAAGGCTGATGATAACTTATTTTGCATTATCTTAGTCATAATATTTCTTACTTGGCTAGTTGAGCTCGCCCTTTTGCTTTCATTATTCTCTTCTGGAAATGAGAACGTAGCCGGGACTAGTCGGGGAATGGAGTTACGTTCCGAGATTGTTATTTTAGTAGTCCTCACTACTTAGTGTGATAATAAATGTAATGAGGACTCCATTTGAGTTTGGATATTGTCTAGAAGACAATATTCGTGTAAAAACTCTCAGCTACGTTTTTGTCGTATTGTATAAAAGAAGTTTGTATTTGATTTATGTACCAAGTATTTGGCAACTCAGAATGGGTGATGTATACCTATTTTGGGGGCGTCAAAGTATATGCTAGAAATGTAATGCAAGAAATGCAATTGCAATTTGTATGCAAGAAATATAATAAAGACTTTATATAATGGCAATAGTAATTTAGTGTAAGATTTTGTTTGAAATATTTGTGTAATGCAAGAAATGTAATTTTAAAAAGGAGGAAGGTAGATCTATAGCTGGAGGGAGAATGGGTATAGAATATAATTATTTAATGAATAATGTTAGAGACACAAATTATTTTATAAACTGTTGATGTGGTATACTTCACCTCAACATATTGATCAACAAATTGTTTCAATATAGTGTTCGACCCCACACAATATGCTGAGGTGGAGTATGCAACATCAACAGTTTGTAAAATGTTTGTAGAATAGTTTGATCTCTAGCATTATTCTTATTTAATTACAGAATGTTTGGATTCTTGGTGCGTAAGGTCCAGGGGAAGAGGGCTTTGAAGGGGCTCGCACAGACCTTTTTTCTGTTTTATATTGCACGTAGGTCGTGAGTGTTTAGTATGAAATTAATTTTAGTTAATTGATTAATACAGTGTCTATATGCATACTATGAGTTGATCTCTCTCTGCATATCATCACTGTATTGATTAATTAATTAATTTATTATAAAATTAATTTTATAAATCGGATCCACTTGGCAACCCCAAATTAAGTTTATAATGATTATGTGCCATACAAGCCCTTCAAGAATTACGAGCATATTGAAGGGGACAGATGAGAAGATGATTCACTTGGCAAAAGAGAAAAGGGAAAGACAAAAAAGAAGAGAGAAAAGTAAGTAGCAACTAAGCAGAGAAGTCTCATACATACATATACATATACATATACATATACATATACATATACAGTCTCACTTGCTTTTTGACTTTTTGTCATAAAGGTAGTCCGAATAGATATTGCAGCCTTATAACAGAATCTATTTAAATGCAGTATCATTAGTTTGCCCGCGTGCTGTTCCTCACACATCACACGTCCTCATAAAAGTATATGATTATGTTCATTTGTAAAAAGAAATCTATTTATTTTATTAAAAGTATTTGTTTTTGGACATGGTAGAAACAAAAGCTTGCTCTGCCAAAGCATGCACCTAAATCTTAGGTTGAAGTCTTGTTTCGAAACAGAAAAGCAAGCTCTGTATTTTTACTTATTTAATTTGTATTGATAATTCAAAACACATAAATAATACTTATATCGCAGTTTAATCTAAATGAATAGAATAAGATATTATAGTCAATTTTGAGAGATTTAGCAAAAATAAGTAATAACCTTGGGCTTTCAAGCAATCTTTCAAACCAATGATGTACATCATCAAACTGCCTAAGCTTTTATCTGAACTGAGTTTCATCTTGGTGACAGACTAATAGCATTCAATAATTACTTTTAGATGCTTATAGTGAGTGAGTTTAAAAGAATTTAATGATCAAGACTTACAGTGAGTGAGTTTAAAAACTAAAGTATTAGATATCATAATCATCTTTTAGATGCATCATTCATCTTCACTGCCTACAAAAATAATATAAAATAAATAACGGCATACCATTCCCTCTTGATACAATCACCTTCCTTAGCTTCTACATCCTTCTATCCTGTTTTAAAAGGAAACACGGAAAAGAAAAAAAATTAGAATAATTAAAGAACAAAACTTATAGTTACAGTTCACAAAAACTTATGATATTTAACTGAGTTGTGAACCCCCCCCCCAAACAGGTATACATCATCCATCTTGAGTCGCTAAATACATGGTACAAAATTCAAATACAACTTAATTATACAACAGTCGTGTAAAATACGGCATAACATAATCTAAGAGTTTTAATAAGAAAATTATAATCTAGACAATATCCACACTCAATGGAGTCCTCATTACAGTTATTGTTACACTATTTTATAGAATAGTGAGGACTACTAAAACAACCATTTAGACCGTCAATCCGTTCCCCGACTTGTCCCAGCTATATTCTCATTTCCTGAAGAGAACAGTGAAAGAAAGGGTGAGCTCAACTAGCTCAGTAAGAAATATTATGACTAAGATAATGCAGAATAAATTATCCTTAGCCTTCAACAGTATAACAACTGATAGAATACAATAGATAACAAATTTTAGATCAACAACTGCAGTGAAAATAAGCAATCCATTAGAAGAGTCAAATAGAGCATAAAATCTACTCTCTTCTATGATTTAAAAAGTTTTTCATCAACTTTATCGCTGAGACTCAGCTTAAAAAAAATAAACCACATCATCGAATCATCCCTGCACTACGGGCCAAGGATATTCATTAAATCATCAATGGTTATGACTATACCGAATAATACCTGGTCATAATCATACCAAAAATTTTCCATCAATGTACTACAGGCCATTGAGGACTTTTACCACATCATTTATAACATTCCAGGTAATGATTATACTGAATGATCCCTGGTCATAATCATACCAAGTCCATCTATGCATGTAAGCCAAATATGACTTTCATCACAATATAAGCATGAGGATGATGACAATGACATAATAATTCAATAAAACAAGTTCAAGAATAAATTTTAAAGATTTATAAGTTAATTTATCCTGAAATCCATTACGTCCAAATTGTCAACATGATACTGCTTTGTGGAGTAAAATTCAAGAATGCTCAGAAGAATATTTCCATGAAAAGATACTAGATGAAGCGCAAATATCCAGGATATTCTACTAATTTCATAGAGTATAGAAGCCAAAACTTTAACCAACTGAGTATAATAGAATATATGAAACTACAAATGGATTTTCGCTCGCCATGTGGTAATCCACGTAGATAGATCATTTCCACAATTTAATAAGGAATGAATACGAAGGATCATTCACCATGCATACGGTAATCCACATAGACAGGTTATTCCAACGAGTAATAATAAAGAATGGAATAACGAAAGAATTCACCAGCATGCGATAGATCGCATGCATGAGTTATTCCCAATAGAATAATAAAGAATGAAACCAATTCATGCGTAATTACGCATGCGATGGGATATTCCAACGAATAATAATAAAGAATGGAACCAAAGCCGTGCGTAATCAAGACGAATGTGATATTCCAACAGAATAATAAAGAATAGAACCAGGTTATGCGTAATCCGCATAGACAGGATGTTCCAACAGAATAAAAAAGAATGGAATAACAATAGAATTCCCCAGGCATGAGATAGACCGCCCAGACAGGTTATTCCAACAGAATAATAAATAATGGAATAACAGAAGAATTTCACCATGTATGCGGTAGATTTCTTGATGACAAAGTTATTCCAACATAATAATAAAGAATGGAATAACAACTCTTACGAGTATTGAAAGATAATAACTCTCTTCATGAATATGAAAGAATAATACCCCTTACTATAATAATAATATCCCTTACCTTAGAAAGAATTGGATACTAGAGTAGAGAGGTAGCAGACTTCTCTTCTTCTTTCTCTTTATAATTTCTCTCTATAATAATTGCTCTATAGCTTTAGTGAATTGGTGAAAAATGAAGGAAGAATGAGCTTCTATTTATAGGAAAATATAGTTTCAATAATTGCGCATTTTGGGGCTCGAAATATTACAGTATAATACCTTCCTCTTTTTCTTCATTTTTAATTTAGTCCTGCAAGTATTATCAAACTTACACCACCTCCCCTAATAGTAAATAATGTGAATCAATAGTTCAATCATGTGAATCAATAGTTATAATCATGTGAAAATACGAATTATAGTATAGTACCTCCATCTAAACCTCCATTTTTAACTTAGTCATACAAGTATTATCAATCTTACACCAACTCCCCTAATAGTACAAGAATGTGAATCAATAGTACACACATGTGAACAAATAGTTATAATCATGTGAATTAATAGCAATTAATTGCTCATTTATCCGATTAATTACCCGACTGGTCAGTATATGTAGGACCCCAACTTTTATAAATAAAGATTAATTTCTCTCGAAATATATTTTTGAATATTATGGTTTGGATATAATATAATGTTATAGTTGTGGGTAATATTTATAAATTTTGCAAAGTAAGCAAGTGGTTATATAATATTCGATTGGTGAATATTCGCTTTTAACGAGAGAATATTAAATGCGACGCACACATATTATGGACCCCTACAATGGAAGTATTGTCAAAGTAGTTAGAAAACGATATAATTTTCTTTTTATAAAAATAACATGGAAGTTTTCTTTGTTAAATTGTTGAACTACTTTCGGTAGTAAAATATATAGTAATCTGGCGTGGTTGCATAAGTAGCACACGGTATTGATTATTGATGCTTATGTGAGAAGTCACCGCTTATACTCAATTATTGCTACGATAATTGCTACATCATATCTCTCATATTATTGATTCGATTATTGTCATAAGATCATCTCGCATAATATGATATATTATTAAATCAATAATTGAGACGGCAAAGTTATTCATATTATTAAATTGCAATATTTACAATGTCTAGAAGTTACATCGAGGAGAGGTTTGGTCATCTAATTGCGCTACCAATAAGGAGAAATCCTTATCGAAAAGCCCCTCTTTCACAGGAACGACACGGTTGTTAAATATTGTGAGTTATAATATTAATGATGAATAAGTTTGTGTTGATTAAAAATGAAATTGATAGTTCCATGGTGTTGGAATTATTAGTGTTAGTGGAAATCGACATTTATTCCGATGATAATTGATGTCTGGGGGTTATATTGATAAATCGGGTAATTAATCAGATAAATGAGCAATTAATTGCTACTAATTCACATGCTTATATAACTATTTGTTCACATATGTGTACTATTGAATCACATTCTTGTACTATTAGGGGAGTTAGTGCAAGATTGATAATACTTGCATGACTAAGTTAAAAATGGAGGTATAGATGGAGGTACTATACTGTAATTCATATTTTCACATGATTATAACTATTGATTCACATGATTGAACTATTGATTAACATTATTTACTATTAGGGAAGGTGGTGCAAGTTTGATAATACTTGCAAGACTAAATTAAAAATGAAATAAAAGTTGAAGGTAATGTACTGTAGTATTTCGAGCCCCAAAATGTGCAATTATCGAAACGATATTTTCCTATAAATAGAAGCTCATTCTTCCTTCATTTCTCACAAATTCACTAAAGATTTAGAGCAATTATTATAGAGAGAAATTATAGAGAGAAAGAAGAAGAGAAGTCTACTATCTCTCTACTCCAATATCCAGTTTCTTTCTAAGGTAAGGGGTATTATTTTTTTCGTATTCATGAAGAGAGCTTCTGTTATTCCATTATTTATTATTATGTTGGAATAACCTGTCTATGCGAAGTACCGCATACATGGTTAAATTCTTTTGTTATTCCATTCTTTATTATTACATTTGAATATCACATGTGCATGCGGTTACGCATGACACAGTTCCATTCTTTATTATTCTGTTGGAATAACCTGTCTGTGCGGTCTATCGTATGCATGGTGAATTCTTTTGTTATTCCATTCTTTATTATTTTGTTGGAATTTCCTGATTGTGCGGATTACGCTAGACCTGGTTCTATTCTTTATTATTCTGTTGGAATAACCTGTCTGTGTGGTCTATCGCATGCATGGTGAATTCTTCTGTTATTCCATTCTTTATTATTCTATTGGAATATCCTGTCTGTGCGGATTACGCATGACCTGGTTTTATTCTTTTTTATTCTGTTGGAATAACCTGTCTATGTGGATTATCACATGCATGGTGAATGATCCTTCGTATTCATTCCTTATTAAATTGTGGAAATGATCTATCTATTTAATAATATGTATTATACAGATGATACTGTGACAATAATTGAATCAATAATATGAGAAATATGATGCAACAATTACTGTAGCAATAATTGAGTATAACTGAGTGACTTCTCAAGTATGCAAGTGGTTATATAATATTCGATTGGTCGGAGAATATTCATTTTAATAGGGAATATTCGTATGACGGCACAATCATTGATGGACCCCACAACAGAAGTATTGTCATAGTAAGAAAATGACAGAATTATCTTTTTATAAAAATAACGGTACCAAGTTTTACCGTTAAAGCGTTGAACTACCCTATTAGTAAAGAAAAGAATGTCTGGCGTGGTTGCATAGTAGCACACGGTATTAATTATTGATGCTTACGTGAGAAGTCACTCAGTTATACTCCATTATTGCTACAGTAATTGTTGCATCATATTTCTCATATTATTGATTGAATTATTGTCATAGTATCATCTGCATAATATATATTATTAAATCAATAATTAAGACGGAAAAGTTATTCAGATTATTATTTACAATATTGACAATGTCTACAAGTTCTGTCAAGGAGAGGTTTGGTCACCTAATTGCGCGCCAATAAGGAAAAATCCTTATCGGAAAGCCCCCTATTTCCTGGGAACGACCTGGTTATTAAATATTGTGAATTATAATATTAATGATGAATAAGTTCGTGTTGATTAAAGATGAATTGGATAGTTCCATTGTGTTGGAATTATTAGTGTTAGTGAAAATTGACATTTATTTCGATAATAATTAATGTCTGGAGGTTATATTGACCAATCGTGTAATTAACCGGATAAATGAGGAATTAATTGTTATTAATTCACATGATTATAACTATTTGTTCACATGTGTGTACTATTGATTCACATTCTTGTACTATTAGGGGAGTTGGTGCAAGACTGATAATACTTGCATGACTAAATTAAAAATGGAGGTATAGATGGAGGTACTATCTTTGTAAATTCGTTTTCACATGATTATAACTATTGATTCACATTATTTACTATTAGGGGAGGTGGTTAATGTTTGATAATACTTGTAGGACTAAATTAAAAATGAAGAAAAAGAGGAAGGTATTATACTATAATATTTCGAGCCCCAAAACGTGCAATTATCAAAACTATATTTTCCTATAAATAGAAGCTCATTCTTCCTTCATTTTTCACCAATTCACTAAAGCTATAGAGCAATTATTATAGAGAGAAATTATAAAGAGAAAGAAGAAGAGAAGTCTGCTACCTCACTATTCCAGTATCCAGTCTTCTTTTGAGGTAAAGGGTATTATTCTTTCGTATTCATGAAGAGAGTTATTTTCTTTCAATACTCATAAGGGTTGTTATTCCATTATTTATTATTATGTTGGAATAACTCATCTGCATCTTGGATTACGCATGACACGCTTCCATTCTTTATTATTACATTAGAATAACTTATCTGCTGATTATCGCGTGCACGGTGAATTCTTACATTATTCCATTCTTTATTATTACATTTGGAATATCACGTCTCGTGCGAATAACGCATGACCTAGTTTCATTCTTTATTATTACATTGGAATAACACATGCATGCTGATGCATCGCATGCTTGGTGAATTCTTCGTTATTCCATTATTTATTATTCTATTAGAATAACTTGCATGCATGCGACTATCGCATGTCTAGTGAATTACATTGTTATTTCATTCTTTATTATTACATTTGGAATACCACATGCATGCGGATTACGCGCAACTTTGGTTCCATTCTTTATTATTACATTTGGAATATCCCTTTTTCGCGCGGTTACGATAACTCGGTTCCATTCTTTATTATTACATTGGAATAACTCCATGCATGCTGCGATTACGACGCGTCTGGTGAATTCTTCTGTTATTCCATTCTTTATTATTCTGTTGGAATAACATGTCTATGTGGATTACCGCATACATGGTGAATGATCCTTCGTATTCATTCCTTATTAAATTATGGGAATGATCTGTCTACGTGGATTACCGCATGGCGGGCAAAAATCCATTTGCAGTTTCATATAGTTGGTTAAAGTGTTGGCTTCTATACTCCATGAAATTAGTGGAATATCCTTGATATTTGCGCTTCATCCAGTATCTTTTCATGAAAATATTCTTCTAAGCATTCTCAAATTTTACTCCACAAAGAAGTATCATGTTGACTATTTGGACGTTATTGATTTCTGGATAAATTAAAATTATAAATCTTTAAAATTTATCCTTGAACTTGTTTTATTGAATTATTATGTCGTTGTCATCATCCTCATGCTTATATTGTGATGAAAGTCATCTTTGGCTTACGTGCATAGATGGACTTGGTATGATTATGACCAGGGACTATTCGGTATAATTATGACCGTAATGTGACGAATGATGTGGTAAAAGTCCTCATTGGCCTGTAGTTCATTGATGGACAGTTGTTGGTGTGATTATGACCAGGGATTATTCGGTATAGTCATGATCATTGATGATTACAAGAATATCCTTGGCCGTGATGCAGGGATGATTCGATTTTATTTATTAAGCTGAGTCTCAGCGATAAAGTTGATGAAAAACTTTTTAAATCATAGAAGATAGTAGATTTTATGCTTTATTTGACTCTTCTAATGGATTGCTTGTTCCGATGCAGTTAAACTTGTTGTCTATTATATTCTATCAGTTTAACATTATTGAAGGCTAATTATAATTTATCCTGCATTATCTTAGTCATAATATTTCTTACTGGGCTAGTTGAGCTCACCTTTTCTTTCATTGTTCTCTTCAGGAAATGAGAACGTAGCCGGGACTAGTCGGAGAAAAGCGAATAGCAGGTCCGGATGATAGCATTAGTAGTCCTCACTATTACATTAAATAGTATGACAATAAATGTAATGAGAACTCCATTGAGTGTGGATATCGTCTAAATGACAATATTCTTATTAAAACTCTTAGATTATGTTTTGTCGTATTTACACGATCGTTGTATAATTAAGTTGTATTTGAATTTTGTACCATGTATTTGGCGACTCAAGATGGGTGATGTATTGACACCCCAAAAAATAGGTATACATCACCCATCTTGAGTCGCCAAATACATGGTACATAAATCAAATACACCTTAATCATACAACCGTCGTGTAAAATACTGACAAAACATAAACCGAGAGTTTAATAAAGAATATTGCCTTCTGCAAACAATATCCACTCTCAATGGAGTCCTCATAAACGATATACAAACTCAAATTCAGTCCTTATTACATTTATTATCACACTATTTAATGTAATAGTGAGGACTACTAATGCTATCATCTCGGACATCACTCTACACTTCCGCTTCCGACTGGTCCTAACTATATTCTCATTTCAAGAAGAAACAAAGGAAAGAAAGGGTGAGCTCAACTAGCCCAAGAAGAAATATTATGACTAAGATAATGCGTAATAAATTATCATTAGTCTTCAACAATGTTAAAACGATAAAATATAATAGACATTAAGTTTAATCAGCAATGAACAAGCAATCCATTAGAAGAGTCAAGTAGAGCATGATATCTCATCGCCTTCTATGATTTAAAATGTTTTCATCAATTTTTATCGCTGAGACTCAACTTAATAAATAAACCACATCATCTAATCATCCCTGTACTACGGGCCTAGTATATTCATTAAATCATCAATGTTCATGACTATGCTGAATAATCCCTAATCATAATCATACCAAAAACTGTCCATCAATGCATTACAGGCCACTGAGGACTTTTACCAAGTTATTTATAACGTTACAGGTCATGATTACACGGAATGATCCCTGTTCATAATCATACCAAGTCCATCTCTGCACGTAAGCCAAAGATATACAACTATAAAACCAATAATCAACAGTCTATCTTTGCACGTAAGCCAAAGATATACAATTCAATAATCAACAGTCCATCTTTGCAAGTAAACCAAATATAACTTTCATCACCATATAAGCATGAGGATGATGACAATGATATAAGCATTAATCAAACAAGGATAAATATTATAGACTTTAAATTTATCCAAACATTATCAATCACTTAATAAACTCATAATCTAATATTATTAATATTGTAATAATATTTTAATAACTTCTTAAACTTATAAACAATTTATTTCAATTGTTTATACTTTACCAAATAATGCATTTAATCATTCAAAAATGTCATACTCATAAGATTTCATAACCAATGATCAAATCCCTTATCAAAAATCTGCATATACCCTATATAGGATCCCCAAGCCATAAAATCCTATTTTCTAATTTTGTCACTTCACATAACATGGTTAACTCATTTACTCATAACTAGATTATTTTCATGAAAAATACCAAATTAGTCTCAAAAATATTTCTTTTCTGGGATTTAGCAGAATATAGTCTCATATTGAACATATATTTTTCTCAAAATTTTTAAAATTCGTTTACTATTTTTTAAAAATTAATTTTTAATTAATTCCTTAAGAAATTAGCTACCTCAAGTTTAACTCCAAAAATTTCCAAATCTTGGCAAGATCTTACACATGTTAACGTGAACTTCTAGTTTAAATTCCATGGTCATCGGAGTTATAGAACTCCGGTTATAGCATTTTTTGTCCGAAAAACCTAAATATTAAAATAGTCATAACTTGCTCATTTTAAGTCGGAATGAGCTCATTTTTGGACAGGAGATACTTTATACCATATATTTCCATGTCCCAAAAGGCCGGAACTTTTCTCACAAATTAAGTGGCCGAAAATTCCTTTTTAAATTTCTGGGCAATAGCTATTTAGTACTTTGCAATTTTTGACTCCTTTGCTAAAATCAGTCCACACGAAAATCTACAACACCTTTTCTAGTGATTCCACTTGGAAAAGTTATAAAACTCATAGATCTAACTCTAGAACTTGACCACACTCAAAAATTTGAAATATAATAGGAGATATAGTCAATTGAATTTCATGTTTCATTTTCACCAAAATCTGATTTTTAACCCTTTGTGATTTCTAAGAAACTTTCATGTTTTCACATAATAACCAACATAACTCATCATAACACTTACTATTACTACATATACCCATGATTTTCATCAGTCCAATGCTTTTATTATGACTTTCATTATAATCCACGTAAATAGGACATTTCCTCAATTTAATAAGGAATGAAATATAAAGGATCATTCACCATGCATGTGGTAATCCACATAGACAGGTTATTCCAACAGAATAATAAAGAATGGAATAACAGAAGAATTCACCATGCATGCGATAGATCGTATGCATGTGTTATTCCCAACGTAATAATAAATAATGGAACCGTCGTGCGTGAAACGCATACGATAGGATATTCCACAAAATAATAAAGAATGGAATCGGTCACGCGTAAGCATGCAGACGGATATTCAAACGAATAATAATAAATAATGGAACCAGTCCCAGGCGTAAATCTTGCTGAGCAGGATATTCAGAAAGAATAATAAAGAACGGAATAATAGAAGAATTTCACCATGTATGCGATCTTGCATTGATGAAGTTATTCAACATAATGATAAAGAATGGAATAACGTAAGAATTTCACCAAGTATAGGGTAGCTCACAGATATCTGAGTTATTCAATGTAATAATAAAGAATAGAATAACGAAGAATTTCACTATGTATGCGGTACTTGGCATAGATAGGTTATTCCAACATAATGATAAAGAATGGAATAATAGAAGAATTTTACCAAGTATAGGGTAGCTTAGCGTATCAAAGTTATTCCAACATAATAATAAAGAATGGAATAATAGAAGTTCTCTTCATGAATACGAAAGAAATAATACCCCTTACGAGTATTGAAAGAAAATAATTCTCTTCATGAATACAAAAGAAATAACACCCCTTACCTTAGAAGAAACTGGATATTGGAAAAGTGAGGTAGCAGACTTCTCTTCTTCTTTCTCTCTATAATTTCTCTCTCTAGAGTTTCAGTGAATTAGTAAGAAATAATAAAGGAATGAACTTCTATTTATAGAAGAACTGAGAGTGGCTCTTGGTCTTAACGAAGGGTCAAAATGACTCTTGGTAATATTGAAGAGACAACTACTATTTGCGAAGGGGCAATTAACTCTTGGAACACTGAAGAGGAAAATAACTCTTGGAAAACTAAAGAGACAAATAACTCTTGGAAAACTGAAGGGACAAATAACTCTTGGAAAACTAAAGGGACAAGTTACTATTAAAACTTTAAATCAACGATCCATATTGATTTATTATTATAATTTCATCCAACGGTCTGAAAATTTAGCACATCTCCTCATGGAATAATATTGTATCCAAAAATGATTTGGACCGAAAAGAAATATATTTTTTGGGTGAATAGTACCCCATGAATAGTAACTCATAAATAGTAACTCGTGAATTATAACTCATGAATAGTAATTTGTGAATAGTACTCTCATACGAAAAGTGTCCCGAATACCCGATTGAACAATATAACCTCCAGACATCAATTATTATCGAAATAAATGTCGATTTCCATTAACACAAATAATTTCAACACAATGGAACTATCAATTTCATCTTTAATCAACACGAACTTATTCATCATTAATATTATAACTCACAATATTTAACAACCGGTTGTTCCCAGGAAAGAGGTGCTTTCAATAAGGATTTCTCCTGTTCAGTGCGCGATTAGGTGACCAAACCTCTCCTTGATAGAACTTCTAGACATTGTAAATATTGCAATTTAATAATATGAATAACTTTGTTATCTCAATTATTGATTTAATAATATATCATATTATGCAGATGATACTATGATAATAATCGAATCAATAATATGAGAGATATGATCAAAGACATTATCTTGTAGCAATAATTAAGTATAACCGAGTGACTTCTCACGTAAGCATCAATAACCAATACCGTGTGATACTATGCAACCATGCGTATTCTTTGTACTTTTCTTTTACTACCGGTAGTTCAACAGCTTTTAATTCGGTAACACTTCTACCGTTATTTTTTATAAAAGATAATTCAATTAGCTTTTAAATACGACAATACTTCCGTTGTGGGTTTGCCAATGATTGTGCCGTTGTACGGATATTACCGACAAAAAGAATATTCTCCGACCAAACGAATATTTTATAATAACTTGCATATTTTGCAAAATTTATAAATACTACCCACAACTATAACATTATATCAAATTTACACCATAATATTAAAAAATATATATTTTGAGAAAATTAAATCTTTATTCATAAAATTTGGGGTCTTACAATCTCCCCTCCTTATGAAATTTCACCCTCGAAATTTACGTACGTACCTAGTATGCCGAAGAGATGAGGATACCTTGACTTCACTTCAGATTCTAACTCTTGAGGTATAACCTTTTGAGTGTTGAATACGATTCTTCTTATCCAAGATTTTAACACGTATCTCCTCATACGTTAAATCTTTTGCTATATCGTCTAGTTCTAATTCAATAATGTGGTTCGGGTCATCCACATAATTACGTAACATCGATACGTAAAAAATGTTATGAACACGTGACATACTTGGCGGTAAAACGAGTCTATAGGCCACAGTTCCTACTCAATCGAGGATTTCAAATGGCCAATAAAATTGAGGGTTGAGATTTCCTCTCTTCGTCGATTCTTGCTTCTAGAATAACGTCCTCTTGAACCTTCTTCTTCATATTCATCAGATTCGGGTGTGTAGCTTGAGCTACTTTAACTTTATCGATTAAAGTTGATTCTACTCGTATATTCATTATCTTCATGTGGGTCCCTAGGGTCTTTAACTCTATCTTCATCATTTATAAGTTATACGAAATGGGTTTTGTACTGGGGTCAATACAAAATTCGATTTTACTCTCTAGGGTAGGCTAAGAAGTCTTTAAGGATACGTCAGGAATTTATTAACAATAGAAATATCATTCAAAATTGTGACCCTCATCCAAGACTCGGATAGTACGTCACATTGATACCTATAAAATTTCCACCGTTATTCATGACATCCCCTACGGAAAGTTCGGCTTCAGTGCATTCCACACAAGAAAGTCACCAGCGAAAGGCTCAGGGCTCTTTACTTATTGTGTGATATGACAATGATTAACTTTAGTGGTTTGGTTGCTTGAATTCGCATAACAGGTTGGTGAGGAATATGAAAGTTAACAACCTTACGAAAATAATCAATTTTAGCATGATGAGTAGTTAACTAGTCGATTCCTAAAATCACATCAAAGGCAAGTACTTTCAAAGAGATAAGATCGACATGTAACGTGAAAGTGTTGATTTGAATCAAAAAAGATTTATAAATAGTGGAGGTAATGAAGGTTTCTCCCAATGAAGTTTCAATAGATAAATCAAAGTCTAATTTCTCCGGAATCAAATTTAAACATTGAGCGCAAATAAGAAAAATAAAAGAGTGAGTAGAACTGGTATCGAATAAGGTATAGACTTCGCAAGAGTTTATAATTAACTTACCCGTAATAACTTCGTTCAGGTTTCTTGATAAACGCTCTCACTTAAACTGTCGGATTTGACTTTGATATAGGGTACATTCCACCCTTAAGTGCTTCGTCACATTCCTGATCCATGATTTGAATCATTATTCTCCGATCCATATCGAATTGGGGTTGACCGCTCTGCACAGGGTAATTCCGAATTCGATGTTGGATTCTCCCAATTGTTGTCCAAAAATCAAAATCCATTTCATCTATTTTAGTCTTATTGGATCGGACGTCTTTTTCTACAATATCTACGCGTCGTGCGGCTTTTAACCATGCATCATCTATTCTCCTTCGTTCAGTTGTTTTTGCTTTCATCAGAACTTTGATCATAGCATTCTCAGATTCCACTCTAATATCTTATATACTACGCCAAAGAGTGCTTCATTCAAACATCGCACATCGGGTAACACAATTTTGAATTATTACATCTCTTTGCTCCACGACCGCCTGCCGTTCTTCAGCCTGCTCTTCTAACTCATGAATACAATTTTGTAATTCTAAATTTTGATCTTAAAATTCTTCTAATAAATTCTCCTCAGGTTCCTCTTCTTCCTCGCTCTCAGTTGCTACCTCTGCAACTAGCTCGGGTGCAACTATTAGTTCTTGCCTCACCACGTAGATATCTCTAATTTCTTCTTCGTCTGACATCACATTACCTGGTTAGTGATTAAAGGTGTCTCAACGGTCTCTTGTGCTCCATTGTTATTCTCAACATTCTCGGATGTCATTTTCAAATACTGCCACAAAACAAGGGTTAATTAACATATCACATATTATCCCTATACTTAGGTAGGTCATACTAGCGAAGGAATTCCCCGTCTCTCCCCTCCTAGTTCTTGTCTCACATCTCAGCCAGAGAACATATCCCTAAGCTTTGATACCAACTATGACGCCCCCGAAAATAGGTATACATCACCCATCTTGAGTCGCCAAATACATGGTACATAAATCAAATACAACTTAATTATACATCTGTCGTGTAAAATACGACAAAACATAAACTGAGAGTTTAATCAAGAATATTTCCTTCTAGACAATATCCACTCTCAATGGAGTCCTCATAAACAGTATACAAACTCAAATTTAGTACGACAGTTTGGATATTGCCTTCTAGACAATATCCACTCTCAAGAATATTGCCTTCTAGACATTTGGATAAGATGACTTTTACTACCGGGTAGTTCAATAGTTTAACGGTAAAACTTCCGCCGTTATTTTTATAAAAAGATAATTATGTCATTTTCTAACTACGACAATACTTCCATTGTGGGGTCCACCAATGATTGTGCCGTTGTATGAATATTCCCTGTTAAAACGAATATTCCCCGACCAATCGAATATTATATAACCACTTGCTTACTTTGCAAAATTTGTAAATATTACCCACAACTATAACATTATATTATATCCACGCCATAATATTCAAAAATATATTTCGAGAGAAATTAATCTTTATTTATAAAAGTTGGGGTCTTACAACCTCCCCTTCTTATGAAATTCCGTCCTCGAAATTAGGGTGCATACCTGGTATGTCGAAGAGCTGAGGATACCTTGATTTCATTTCAGATTCTAACTCCCAGGTCATTTCCTCAACATCGTGGTTTCTCCACAAAACTTTGACTTGAGGTATAACTTTAGAGCGTAGAATATGATCCTTCCTATCCAAGATTTTAACAGGTACCTCTTCATACGTTAAATCTTCCACTATCTCATATGGTTCTAATTCAATAATGTGGTTCGGGTCTTTCACATATTTACGTAACATAGATATGTGAAAAATGTTATGAACACGAGACATACTTGGCGGTAAGGCGAGTCTATAGGACACAGTTCCTACTCGATCGAGGATTAAAAATGGGCCAATGAATCGAGGATTGAGCTTTCCTCTCTTTCCAAATCTCGTAACTCCTTTCCATGGAGCAACACGTAACAATACATGATCTCCAATATTGAATTCCACGTCCTTTCGATGAAGATCAACATAACTCTTTTGTCGATCTTGTGAGGTTTTTATACGTTGTCGGATCGTTTGAATTTTTTCTGTAGTCATACGTACCAACTCTGGTCCCAACAACGTTGCTTCACCCACCTCATCCCAAATCTTTGAGAACAACACTTTCTTCCATACAACGCCTCAAATGGAGCCATGTCAATACTTGCTTGATAACTATTGTTGTAGAAAAACTCCACCAATGATAAGAACTTGTCCCAACTTCCCTTGAAGTCAAGGACATAAAGTCTTAATAAATCTTCAAAAGTTTGAATAGTCCTCTCCGACTGCCCGTCCGTTTGAGGATGATATGCCGAACTA
Organism: Panax ginseng; assembly: GCA_020205605.1. Taxonomy (NCBI): domain Eukaryota; kingdom Viridiplantae; phylum Streptophyta; class Magnoliopsida; order Apiales; family Araliaceae; genus Panax; species Panax ginseng. The sequence goes on from CM035134.1 coordinate 11,441,737, forward strand.
AATCGTAAATCCATGCCCATAGCTTTTTGCAAACTAACCCAAAATCTTGAAGTGAATCTTGGGTCTCGATCAAAAACTATGGATACTGGCATACCATGCAATCTTATAATCTCATTTATATACATACTAGCAAGACGTTCAAGTGTATAAGTTTCTTGTATCGGTAAGAAATGAGCAGACTTGGTCAATCTATCAATAATGACCCAAATCGCATCTATTCCTTGAGAAACCTTGGGAAGACCAGTAACAAAATCCATGGTAATGTGCTCCCACATCCATTCTAGAATTTCAAGTGGTTGTAATGGACCTTTTGGCACTTGGTGCTCCACCTTGACTCGTTGACAAGTTAGACACCTTGAGATAAACCCCATTATCTCTCTCTTCATATTGCTCCACCAAAATGTATGTCGAAGATCACGATACATTTTGCTACTCCCAGGATGGATTGCAAATGGTGTGTTGTGCGCCTCCATCATGATTTTATACTTCAAGTCAGAATCGTTAGGAGCACAAAGTCTGGAGTTGACTCGAAGTATTCCTTCTTCATCGATTCTTTCTTCTGAAATAGCACCTTCTTGCACTTTCTTCCTCATACGCATCGCCTCCAGTCTCATGTGAGCAAGCGGCTTTAACTTTATCGATTAAAGTCGGTTCCACTCGTATATTCGCCATCATCACATGGGTCGTTGGAGTCTTTAACTCTATTTCTATCCTTTCCAAGTTATACAAAATGGGCCTTTGCGGTTACAATATTGCACTCGTACCCGTATATGATCTTCTACTCAATGTGTCAGCTACTACGTTCGCTTTTCCAGGATGGTATGATCATAATCTTTCAACAACTCAAGCCATCATCGTTACCACATGTTGAGTTCCTTTTGAGTGAAGAAATATTTGAGGCTTTTATGATCCATATAGCTCTCCACCTTCTCTCCATACAAGTAATGCCTCAAAATCTTAAGCGCAAAAACGACTGCTGCCAACTCTAGATCATGAGTAGGATAATTCCTCTCATATTCTTTGAGTTGTCGAGAGGCATAGGCTATGACTTTCCCATGTTGCATGAGAACACATCCTAACCCTTTGCCTGAAGCATCACTGTAGATGAAAAATCCCTCCGAGCTAGATGGTATTGTCAGAACAGGTACTGAAATGAGTCTTCTCTTGAGTTCTTGAAAACTCTTCTCACATTCCTCGCTCCAATCAAACTTTGAATCTTTTTGAGTCAGCTGAGTTAATGGAGTAGCGATTCGAGAAAACCCTTCTACGAATCTCCGATAATAACCAGCTAAGCCGAGAAAGCTACGTACTTCGATCACTGACTTAGGTTTCTCCCAACTTTGAATTGCTTCAATCTTTGTCGGGTCAACAGATATTCCATGATTTGATATTACGTGCCCAAGGAATGCAACTTCCTCAAGCCAAAACTCACATTTCTTCAACTTGGCATAAAGCTTGTTTTCATGAAGCTTTTGAAGTATCGGCCTCAAGTGTTGCTCATGGTCTTCACGGGTTTTGGAGTATATGAGGATGTCATCAATAAAGACGACCACAAAGTGATCCAAATATTCCTTGAATACTCAGTTCATCATGTCCATGAAGGCAGCAGGAGCATTAGTCAATCCAAAAGACATGACTAGGAATTCATAATGCCCATACCGAGTTCTGAAAACAGTCTTTGGAATGTCATCAGTTTTAATCTTCAACTGATGATATTCGGAACGAAGATAAATCTTTGAAAAGAATTTGGCTTCTTGCAACTGGTCAAACAGGTCATCAATGCGAGGCAACGGGTACCTATTTTTGATGGTGACATGATTCAACTCCCGATAATCAATACAAAGTCGCATACTTCCATCTTTCTTCTTCACGAATAGAACAGGAGCACCCCAAGGAGATGTACTAGGACGAATGAAATCGATGTCTAACAATTCCTGTAGTTGGGTTTTTAACTCCTGAAGTTCAATAGGAGTCATTCGATATGGGGCTTTAGAAATGGGTTTTGTACCGGATTCAAGGTCGATACAAAATTCAATTTCATGCTCTGGGGGTAGGCCAGGAAGTTCTTCAGGGAATACGTCAGGAAATTTATTAACAATAGAAATATCATTCAAATCTGACATATTTTTATTTAAATCCGTGACATGGGCTAAGAAAGCTTGACATTCATTTTTCAATAAACGAATAACTTTATGGCTTGATATGACAGTGATTTGATTTTAGTAGTTTGGTTGTTGAATTTGCATAATAGGTTGGTTAGGAATATGAAAGCTAACAACCTTACGAAAACAATCGATTTTAGCATGATGAGTAGTTAACCAATCAATCCCTAAAATCACATCAAATGCAAGTATTTTCAAAGAAATAAGATCGACGTGTAACGTGCGATTACCGATTTGAATCAAATAAGACTTATAAACCGTGGATGTAATGAAGGTTTTTCCCAAAGGAGTTTCAACAGATAAGTCAAAGTCTAATTTCTCCGGAGTCAAATTTAAACGTTGAGCGCAAGTAGGAGTACTAAAGGAATGGGTAGAACCGGTATCAAATAAAGTATAAACTTTGCTAGAGTTTATGATTAGCTTACCCGTGATCACCTCGTTCGGATTCCTCGCTTTTGGGGAGGTTACGACAAATGCTCTCCTTGAACTCTGGATTTTGTCTTATGCAGGACACCCTTTGATGCCTCCATCCCAAATGCTAGACTTGACTTTGGTGCACGACAAAAATCGGGCTAGGTGACCTTCTTTTCCACAATTATAACACGTTTTGGACTGCATCGTGCAGTTTGAACTTATGTGTTCTTCCCCTCCACATTTATAACATACGACTGGTGGTCGTTCTCCTTCCTTAACAATAGGTGTTGGTGCTGATGTCTTTCCATCCTTGTTGAATCTTTTCTTCTTGAAATCTCCACTCTTATTGTCATGGCCATGATTACCACCGAAGTGATTATCATTTCTGGCATGTTGATTCCCTCCACGTTTGTTGTCACCGCTTCGATGACTGCTACCACTGGTATTATCAACTTGTCGTTTGCTCTCTCTTGGTTGGGTTGACTCATTATCGCACTCCAATAACTGAGCCCTATTCACAACATCTGAATACAAACACAGTTTATGAGAGATAAGGTATTGACGTATCTCGGGTTTCAAACCTCTTAGAAACATCAGCGTCATTCTCTCCTCATTATTAACCAAGTGGGACGCAAACCGAGATAACTTCGGCAAACTTAGCTTCGTCTTCGCGCCCTTGGTCATATTGTTTTGCTCAAGCTTGATGAACTCTACCTCCTTCATGTGACGTAATACTTTCGGAAAATACTTGTCGTTGAGCAGTTCTTGGAACTTCTCCCAAGACATCTTTTGATCGGCGAGGTTGAGTACGCTTTCTGATTTCCACCAAGATACCTCTGCTGCATAACATGAAGGTGGCAAAGGGAACCTTTTGCTCCTCGGAGCATCCCAAGATATCAAATATCTTGTTGATCTGCTTTATCCACGTCTCCACCTTAAGTGGTTTTGGCTCTCCAAAAAACTCTGGTAGTCCCAGCTCCTTGAACTACTTAGCGATGACCGTTCGAGAGTTGTCAGTGTTTCCACCTGCATTTTGGACAGGAGCCATTTTCGCCTGATGTTGCATGAATTGCATAAAGCCTTTGAACATCCAATCGTTCACCATTTCATCGGTGTTATTTTTTACATAAGGATTATTGTCTTCATGTTGCACATTATCCTGGGCATTAATCTGTGGTGACTCAACGGTCTCATGTGCTTCATTGTTTATCTCAACATTTTTGGATGCCATTTTCAAATACTGCCACAAAACAAGGGTTAATTAACATATCACATATTATTCCTATACTCCACGTGACCAATTAAATACCAAATAAACTAAGGTAGGTCATACTAGCGAAAGTAATTCCCGTCTCTCCCCTCCTAGTTCTTGTCTCACATCTCGGCCGAGATCATATCCTAAGCTTTGATACTAACCGTGTGACGCCCCCAAAATAGGTATACATCACCCATCTTGAGTCGCCAAATACATGGTACAAAATTCAAATACAACTTAATTATACAACAATCGTGTAAAATATACGACAAAACATAATCTAAGAGTTTTAATAAGAATATTGTCATCTAGACAATATCCACACTCAATGGAGTCCTCATTACATTTATTGTCACACTATTTAACATAATAGTGAGGACTACTAATGCTATCATCTGGATGAATCACTCCGCTCCCCGACTAGTAGTCTATGCCACGTTCTCATTTCACGAAGAGAATAGTGAAAGAAAGGATGAGCTCAACTAGCCCAATGAAAAATATTATGACTAAGATAATGCGAAATAAATTATCATTAGTCTTCAACAATGTTAAACCGATAAAATACAATAGACATCAAGTTTAAGCTGCGGTGAATCGACAATCCATTAGAAGAGTCAAGTAGAGCATGATATCTACTATATTCTATGATTTAAAATGTTTTCATCAATTTTTATCATTTGAGACTCGGTTTAATAAATAAATCACATCATCGAGTCATCCACGCACTCACTGGCCAAGGATATTCATTAAATCATCAATGGTCGGACTATCTACCGAATAATCCACGGTCATAATCATACCAAAAACGTCCATCAATGCACTACTGAGCTACTTAAGGACTTTTACCACATCATTTATAACATTGCGGTCATGGTTATACCGAATAATCCTCGGTCATAATCATACCAAGTACATCTATACACGTAAGCAAAAGATGACTTTCATCACAATATAAGCATGAGGATGATGACAATGACATAATAATTTAATAAAACAAGTTCAAGAATAAATTTTAAAGATTTATAAGTTAATTTATCTTGAAATCAATTACGTCCAAATTGTCAACATGATACTGCTTTGTAGAATAAAATTCAAGTATGCTCAGAAGAATATTTCCATGAAAAGATACCGGATGAAGCGTAAATATCCAGGATATTCTACTAATTTCATGGAGTATAGAAGCCAAAACTTTAACCAACTGAGTATAATAGAATCTATGAAACTGCAAATGGATTTTTGCCCGCCATGTGGTAATCCACGTAGACAGATCATTTCCATAATTTAATAAGGAATGAATACGAAGGATCATTCACCATGCATGTGATATCCACATAGACAGGTTATTCCAACAGAATAATAAAGAATGGAACCAGGTCATGCATAATCTGCACAGACAGAATATTCCAACAAAATAATAAAGAATGGAATAACAGAAGAATTCACCATGCATGCGATAGACCACACAGACAGGTTATTCCAACAGAATAATAAAGAATAGAACCAGGTCTAGCGTAATCCGCACAAACAGGATATTCCAACAGAATAATAAAGAATGGAATAACAAAAGAATTCACCATGCATGCCATAGACCGCACAGACAGGTTATTCCAACAGAATAATAAAGAATGGAACAAGGTCAAGCGTAATCCGCACATACAGGATATTCCAACAGAATAATAAAGAATGGAATAACAAAAGAATTTAACCATGTATTCTTCAATGGCCTGTAGTGCACTGATGGACAATTTTTGGTATGATTATAACCAGGGATTATTCGTTATAGTCATAACCATTGATGATTTAATGAATATCCTTGGCCCGTAGTGCAGGGATGATTCGATGATGTGGTTTATTTATTGTCGAGTCTCGGCGATAAAAATTGATGAAAACATTTTAAATCATAGAAGATAGTAGATATCATGCTCTACTTGACTCTTCTAATGGATTGCTTATTCATCAGCAGCTTAAACTTGATGTCTATTGTATTTTATCGCTTTAACATTGTTGAAGGCTAATGATAATTTATCCTGCATTATCTTAGTCATAATATTTCTTTACTGGGCTAGTTGTGCTCACCCTTTTGCTTCACAATTCCTTTCAGGTAATAAAGGTGTAGTTGGGTCGAGCGGGGTATTAAGAGGATTAGAACGGTGGTCTATAGCTGTTGAGGTTCTCCCTAAATAGCATGGAAATAATTTTATTGAGAACTTTAGATAAGTGTGTCGTATTGTATACGTTATTTGATATTTAATTTTGGTGAACCGAATAGGTTGAGGTGAACCCAACTTTGGAAGTGTGTTTTGCCACTATCATACAAGATGTCTAATGACATACAACCTCGTGTTATCATAAGACGATGTTGTGCACATCCACTTGCTGAGTATATCTACGAGCACTACCTATATAATCTTGGAGTTTATTTGAAATATAATTTTCACTTGGAGACAACGAAGATAATTATATGTCAAGACAAGACTCACCATTGGAAAGAAGATGATAGTAATCTTCTCGTTTTTCTTTGGGGTCTATTGGGTCAACCAAGGATAATTATGTGGACATATGATATCTATCATAACCTATACGCATGGTCTCCCATGTACGAAGGTTTCCTTGAGCACTTCCCAAAGATTTTAATTTCTAAAAAGCAGTTTTGTATTTTTTATGTAAAGTACCATTGTAAGGTTGTGGTCGAGGCACCGTGAGAGTTATATACATTTGTATTAAAACTCATAGTTTAAGCGTGGGTAATTACGCACGACGCTTCAACAGTTGTATAAATGAAGTTTGTATTTGATTTTTATAGTATGATATCTGGCGACTCAGAATGGATCGTGTGGACCTATTTTGGGGGCGTCACAAAACCCATTTCTAAAACCCTTAAATATTTCTTCACCTAGAACGAACGTATTATGCGCCAAAGACGTTGCTCGAGTTGTTGAAGATTATGATCGTACCATTCAATATCAGTGTAGAAGAGAGAACGTGGTAGCTGACGCGTTGAGTAGAAGATCGTATGCGTTTACGAGCGTGATGTTGTTAACACAAAAAACCCAATTCGTATAACTTACAAATGATAAAGATAGAGTTAAAGACTCTAGGGACCCACGTGAAGATAGCGAATATACGATTAGAATCGACTTTAATCGATAAAGTTAAAGCCACTCAAACTACACACCTGGAGCTGATGAATGTGAAGAAGAAGGTTCAAGAGGGCGTTATTCTAGAAGCAAGGATCGATGAAGAGAGGAAATCTAAACCCTCAATTTTATTGGCCCATTTGAAATCCTTGATCGAGTAAGAACTATGGCCTATAGACTCATTTTACCGCCAAGTATGTCGCGTGTTCATAACGTTTTTCACGTATCGTTGTTAGTAAAAACTTAGTCTTGGGGGACTTTGGAGCCAAATTTTAGAATAATTAATTAATCTAAAAAATTATGAAATCATGGGGGTTTTATAGAGCATGTTACAAGCTTTTCATAGCCTCAAAAACGGACTAATTTCGATAACGGATGAAGAAGTTATGAACATTTGAAATATGTATGTCAAAAGTTTCAAAATCTGGAAAATTGGAGTTAAGTGCCAAAGGTCGAGCGCCTAGGCACTAGGCTCGGGAGCTTAGAATCATTCTTGGCGCCTAGGCGCTTGCCCAATTCAAATTTGGGCGCTGAAGCCTTTGGTCAAGTGTTAAGCCAAAATTTGTCCTGACGTCCTTTAGTAAATTGGGCTTAACTTTTTCATACAAACTCCGATTCAGGTGATTCAGGATTATTCGGAAAGATAACGAGTAGACCTAAAACTTTCATTCTTTATATTTTGAGATTTGAGGTCAGTATCAAGGTCTAAAATGTCTATTTTAGGGACTGATGTGCATTCGGAGGCAATCGGAGGACATCGGGCATGCACGTATGCAACGTGTAATGTTTTCGACGATAAAGGTATTCATGGTATCCTCACCTCTTCGGCATACTAGGTAAGTACATAAATTTCGAGGGCAAAATTTCATAAGGAGGGGAGATTGTGAGACCCCAAATTTTATGAATAAAGATTTAAATTTCTCGAAATATTTTTTTTTAATATTATGGGGTGAATTTGATATAATGTTATAGTTGTGGGTAATATTTACAAATTTTGCAAAGTAAGCAAGTGGTTATATAATATTCAATTGGTGGGAAATATTAAATGCAATGACAGCACGATCATTGGTGGACCTACAACGGAAGTATTGTCGTAGTAAAAAAAACGGAATTATCTTTTATAAAAATAATGGCGGAAGTATTACCGTTAAAACTGTTGAACTACCCGGTAGTAAAAGTAAATGAATGTCTGGCGTGGTTGCATAGTAGCACACGGTATTGATTATTGATGCTTTACGTGAGAAGTCACTCGGTTATACTCAATTATTCTTCAAATAATTGTTGCATCATATTTCTCATATTATTGATTCAATTATTGTCACGGTATCATCTCGCATAATATATATTATTAAATCAATAATTGAGACAGAAAAAGTTATTCATATTATTATTTACAATATTGACAATGTCTACAAGTTACATCGAGGAGGGTTTGGTCACCTAATTATTTGGCCAATAAGGAAAAATCCTTATCGGAAAGCCCCCTATTTCTTGGGAACGACCTGGTTATTAAATATTGTGAATTATAATATTAATGATGAATAAGTTCGTGTTGATTAAAGATGAATTGGATAGTTCCATTGTGTTGGAATTATTAGTGTTAGTGAAAATTGACATTTATTTCGATAATAATTGATGTATGGAGGTTATATTGACCAATCGGGTAATTAACCGGATAAATGAGCAATTAATTGCTATTGATTCATATGATTATAACTATTTGTTCACATGTGTGTACTATTGATTCACATTCTTGTACTATTAGGGGAGTTGGTGCAAGATTGATAATACTTACATGACTAAGTTAAAAATAGAGGTATAGATGGAATCTTATCTTTGTAATTCATATTTGCATGATTATAACTATTGATTCACATGATTTAACTATTGATTCACATTATTTACTATTAGGGGAGGTGGTGCAAGTTTGATAATACTTGCGGGACTAAATTAAAATGAAGAAAAAAGGAAGGTATTATCTTTGTAATATTTCGAGCCCCAAAACGTGCAATTATCGAAACTATATTTTTCTATAAATAGAAGCTCATTCTTCCTTCATTTCTCACCAATTCACTAAAGCTATAGAAACAATTATTATAAAGAAAGAAGAAGAGAAGTCTCGCAACCTCACTATTCCGATTATCCAGATCTTCTTTTGAGGTAAAGGGTATTATTCTTTCAGATTTATGAAGAGAGTTATTTTCTTTCAATACTCGTAAGGGTTGTTATTCCATTTTTTATTATTATATTGGAATAATGTGTCTATGCGAAGTACCGCATACATGGTGAAATTCTTCTATATTCCATTCTTTATTATTACATTTAGAATAACCTATACATGCTGGCTTCATCACATGCACGTGAATTACATTTGTTATTCCATTCTTTATTATTACATTGGAATATCCTGCATGCATGCGAATTATGCATGACCTAGTTCCATTCTTTATTATTACATTAGAATAACTTTATGCGTATGGTCTATCGCGTGCCACGGTGAATTCTTACATTATTACTATTACGCATTTATTACATTGGAATATCACATGCATGCATGCGGATTCGCATGACCTAGTTCCATTCTTTATTATTATGTTGGAATAACACATGCATGCGATTACATCGCATGCACGTGAATTCTTACATTATTCCATTCTTTATTATTACATTGGAATAACACATGCATGCGGACTATCGCATGCCAGTGAATTACATTTGTTATTCCATTCTTTATTATTACATTGGAATATCACATGCATGCGGATTACGCGTAACCTAGTTCCATTCCTTATTATTACATTGGAATATCCTCTCTCATGCGGATTACGCATGTCACAGTTCCATTCTTTATTATTACATTAGAATATCCTATCTGTCTTGGATTCGCGTGACACAGTTCCATTCTTTATTATTACATTGGAATAACACATGCATGCGATTCACGCACGCTTGGTGAATTCTTCTGTTATTCCATTTTTTATTATTCTGTTGGAATAACCATCTATGTGGATTACCGCGTGCATGGTGAATGATCCTTCGTATTCATTCCTTATTAAATTATGGGAATGATCTGTCTACGTGGATTATCGCATGGCGGACAAAAATCCATTTAGGGTTTCATATATTCTATTATACTTAGTTGGTTAAAGTGTTGGCTTCTATACTCCATGAAATTAGTGGAATATCCTTGATATTTGCGCTTCATCCAGTATCTTTTCATGAAAATATTCTTCTAAGCATTCTCAAATTTTACTCCACAAATAAGTATCATGTTGACTATTTGGACGTTATTGATTTCTGGATAAATTAAAATTATAAATCTTTAAAATTTATCCTTGAACTTGTTTTATTGAATTATTATGTCATTGTCATCATCCTTATGCTTATATTGTGATGAAAGTCATCTTTGGCTTACGTGCATAGATGGACTTAGTATGATTATGACCAGGGATTATTCGGTATAATCATGACCGTAATGTGACGAATGATGTGGTAAAAGTCCTCATTGGCTTGGCACGTAGTTCATTGATGGGCAGATTGTTGGTGTGATTATGACCGAGAGATTATTCGGTATAGTCATGACCATTGATGATTACATGAATATCCTTGGTGCGTGATGCGAGGATGATTCGATTTTATTTATTAAAAGTTTGAGTCTCAGCGATAAAGTTGATGAAAAACTTTTTAAATCATAGAAGATATTAGATTTTATGCTTTATTTGACTCTTCTAATGGATTGCTTGTTCCGCTGCAGTTAAACTTGTTGTCTATTATATTCTATCAGTTTAACATTATTGAAGGCTAATTATAATTTATTCTGCATTATCTTAGTCATAATATTTCTTACTGGGCTAGTTGAGCTCACCTTTTCTTTCATTGTTCTCTTGAGAAATGAGAGCGTGGCGGGACTAATCGAAAAAAGCGAATAGCGGTCCAGATGATAGCATTAGTAGTCCTCACTATTCTGTTAATTAGTGTGACAATAAATGTAATGAGGACTCCATTGAGTGTGGATATCGTCTAAATGACAATATTCTTATTAAAACTCTTAGATTATGTTTTGTCGTATTTTACACGACTGTTGTATAATTAAGTTGTATTTGAATTTTGTACCATGTATTTGGCGACTCAAGATGGATGATGTATACCTATTTTGGGGGCGTCACATTTTTCCACCCACATGAGTCATCATTGCATGCAAAGCCCACCTTGTCACATTCATTTCTATACCTCTGCAATACATTGCCATGCTTCGGAGAGTGTGTTATCACTGCTTTCTTGAAGATTTTGTTATCTCTAAGGAGTATTCCTTTTTCAAACTATGGGCCATTCATTTAAGTTTTTGGATCAAACATTAGCCAACTTGGAGTTTCATCATCTTAACTTCTCATAAGAGTAAGCATGTCATCAGTCAGTAGATCAACATCATCATAATATGTAATAGAGGATACAGTCATATTCCCTTTATCATCTATTTTTGACCCTTTCTTATTTACTATAGCACCTACTCCTACTGCTTTATTTCCAAATAACTCAACTTCAGGATCAATATAATTGAAAAACTCCACATCATCTTCTTCATATCCACTATCATCAACTGGTTCAAAATGAGAATCATCAGAATCAGTATCACTAAATTCCTCAACATCTTGATACACAGGATACTCATTGGCTTTCCAACTAGTTCCAAGTGGGTCTAAAACACTCAAAACAATTTCCGCATCCACTCCTTGACGGATAAAACGCTTAATACCTTGCCCTGTCTCATTATTTTTCAATTCCCTAAAACCTTCATCAGGTATATAGTAAAAAAAATTAAGATCACCTTCAAACCCCAACTTCATCCCTATTTTACGTAACTCCAACAAAATCATCTCTTTCCATTTAACATAATCAAAATATCTGAACTTCCCATTATGATAGGTATGTGTACTTAACATACCATCATACATCAGTTTTATAGTAAATATAGTATCCTCTTCAATTGGTTCTGGAAAAAAAACAAAACACAGTGATCACAAGCAGCAACTATTTTCAAATTCACTACTAAAAAATGGTCATTTGTGATGGCCAAAATCCATCACAAAAAGTAGGAAAATCATCACGAAAGGTTTACGTGATGGTTTTAAGCATCCTCATGATAATTAAATCTTGTATCAGTATCGCCCATCATGAAAGGTTTTACGTGATGGTTTTGGCAATCACGCAAATGCTTAGTGCTTTTGTGATGATTAATATAATCGCATTAACATGTAATCTATTGTGATTGTCAAAGTCAGCACAAAAAAACAAGACTTTAGGGATCAAATGTAAGAACGTGAATCTCTATTTACGTATAATTTATTTCAATGTATTAATTGTATCTATATTAATTGCATCAAATGATACTTGTAGGATTTGAACCCCCCCCCCCCCCCCCCAACCCCAATTTGCAAACTAAATAATGATTATTACCACTACACCAAAGCCCAGATAATGATTATAATTTTAAAACAAAATATAAAAGGAAACATATGTGAGTTGACTTACTAAATAAAATTACTTCCACATAAGATTTGGTGATTGTAATGGCAGTCACAAATACTATATAATGATGGTAAAATTAGTCATCACTGAGAATCATCATATATTTTATTGTTTTGTGATGGCTTAAAAATTCCATCACAAAATACCTTCTTTTTGTAATTGCAAATAAATGTCGTCACAAAAATCTATCTTTTTTAACAATTGTCACGGTCGTCATAAAATATATCATACACAAATATACAATTATTGTGATTATAGAGAAATACACAAGCAACAACAAATTTTAAAATTTTATTATACTTCACAAAAATAGAGTACGCATGACTCTGTTTGTATATACTATATATATGTATGTGTTTGTTCGTGTGGATATGTGTGGAATATATATATTCCACACATACATATATATAATGACACTATAATGCACAAATATACAATTTTTGTGTGATTATAGAGGAATACACCATTAAAACACACTTTACACATAAAGTAAGACACAAAACCAATGACACTATAATGCACAAATATACAATTTTTGTGTGATTATAGAGGAATACACCATTAAAACACACTTTACACATAAAGTAAGACACAAAACCCTTTACCTTATGTAACCAAAAATTTTACAAGATGCCTGAATATAAAGGGTTTCCTTAGTCATCAAACACTTCCAATCTCAAGGTCGACATTGTGACGTCCCCAAAATAGGTATACATCACCCATCTTGAGTCTCCAAATACATGGTACAAAATTCAAATACAACTTAATAACATAACTGTCGTGTAAAATATGACAAACCATAAACTGAGAGAGTTTTAATACGAATATTGTCTTCAAGACAGTATTCAACTCAAATGGAGTCCTCAATACATTTATTATCACACTATTTCATAGAATAGTGAGGACTACTAATGCTATCATCTGGATCGTCACTCCGTTCCCCGACTAGTCCTAGCTATATTCTCATTTCCTGAAGAGAACAATGAAAGCAAAGGGTGAGCTCAACTAGCCCAGTAAGAAATATTATGACTAAGATAATGCAGAATAAATTATCGTTAGCCTTCAACAATGTTAAACTGATAAAATATAATAAACATCAAGTTTAACTGCAGCGGAACAAGAAATTCATTAGAAGAGTCAAGTAGAGCATGATATCTACTATCTTCCATGATTTTATAAGATTTTTCATCACTTTTATCGCTGAGACTCAGCTTAATAAATAATCCACATCATCGAATCACCCAATGCTCTACTACCAAGGATATTTTTTAGTATCACGACCACAAATTATCCATGACTACACGAGCGAAGGATATTCGTGTATTCATCAATAATCAAGTGATCATGCCAACAACCTGCTCATCAATGCACTACGGGTCAATGAGGACTTTTACCACATCATTTGTAATATTACGGTCATGATTATACCGAATAATCCCTGGTCATAATCACACCAAGTCCATCTATGCACTACATGCCACATATGACTTTCATTATAATATAAACATGAAGATGATGACAATGATATAAGAATTCAATAAAACAAGTTCAAGAATAAATTTTAAAGATTTATAATTTTAATTTATCTAGAAATCAATAACGTCCAAATTGTCAACATGATACTGCTTTGTGGAGTAAAATTCAAGAATAATATTGTACCAAAAATAATTTTGACCAAAAACGAATCAATTTTTATCATGAATAGTGTCCTGGGTGAATAGTACTCGAGTGAATAGTATCCTCATGAATAATACTTGAGAATAAGTAACCCTGCGTGAATAGTACTCAGCATGAAAAAAGTTAAAACTTATCAAGAATGCTCAGAATAATATTTTTATGAAAAGATACTGGATGAAGTGCAAATATCAAGGATAGTCTACTAATTTCATGGAGTATAGAAGCCAAAACTTTAACCAAATGAGTATAGAATTCGAAATCTGAAACGAAATAATATTACTTACATACTATAGAGTATGGAAGAAAATATTATTTCAAGCGAATATTGAACAAAAATAACATCCATTACCTTGAAAAGAAGAGTATTTCAACTGGTATAGCGGGGATATTCTTTAAGAAAACTTGCACTATTTTCTACGCTCAAAGCTTTCTTAAACTTTAAAGAAATACGCTCAAGATTATAGAAGAAGAATTCTCTGATTCTGGTGTGATTTTCAATTCTAACTAAGTATCTTATTTATAGGAGAATGGAAGGGATACTATTTGAAAAATAAATCACGGATGCAACAGAAAAAATTCACGGATGCCTTATGCAACATCATGGGTGATTGAATTTCAAAACCAAATCAAGTAAAAACAAAAAAAACTAAAATATAATATATATATATATATATAAAAACACATGTTATAACATATATATATATATAATACTAATTCCCTCCCATATACGTTTTCCTCCCCCACCCCATTTTCAATTCAGTTTCCAAAGTCACATGTGGGCCCACTAAAAAATACTGAAAAATTTTCTACCGATTATTTTGAAAAATGGGTAACCGGTGATCCAACAAATACTTCATAAAAATCACCTCAATATTTTTAACAACATTTATCATCATTATTATAATTCGCAATATTTAACGACCAGGTCGTTCCCAGGAAAGAGGGGGCTTTCCAAGAAGGATTTCTCCCTATTAGCGCACAATTAGGTGACCAAACCTCTCCTTGACAGAACTTCTAGATATCGTTAATATTGCAAATAATAATATTAATAACTTTGTCGTCTCAATTATTGATTTAATAATATATAAAATATCGACAATAATTGAATCAAATAACGTAAAATACTATGCAGCAATTATTGTAGCAATAATTGAATAAAATTGAGTGACTTCTCACGTAAGCATCAATACCGTGTGCTACTATGCAACCACGCGTATTACTGTACTTTTAACACCGGGTGTTTCAACAGTTGAGGGTAAAACTTTCGCCGTTATTTTTATAAAAAGATATTTTTGTCGTTTCCTCAATCCGACCATAATTCCATTGTGGGGTCCACCAATAATTGTGACATCGTACGAATATTCCTTGTTAAAGCGAATATTCTTTGACCAATCGAATATAATATAACAACTTGCGTACTTTGCAAAATTTATAAATATTACCCACAACTATAACATTATATCAAATTCACTCCATAATATTTAAAAAAATAATATTTATAGAAAATTCATCCTTATTCATAAAAGTTGGGGTCTTACAGACATGCTATTGATCTACAGAAATGATTTTCTCCCAATTGATCGGACAAAATTGATGGTGCAGTTCAGTAAGGCTGAAAAGGAAGGGAAAGTGAAAGTGAAAGTTTGAAAGCTTTCCAACTAGTTTATACCGTATATACAGTAGTATTTATATATTTTTTTTAAATTAAGTCAAACCGTATATTTATACGGTCAAGTGGTATTAAATACGCATGACCCCGAATGAATTCTTGGCCGGGTCAGGTTTCCGGCCAAATTTGGTCGGATTTTTAAATTGGGGGCTAAATTGTATTAAATTAGATACTTGATGTAGTAAGGTGTAAATTCAAATTCTTTGTGGGCCGAATCATGAATCTGATGATACTTCATGTAATAAAGTGTATTTAACCCTTTATTAAATATTTTAAAGTTATTAATATTCTGTTTACCTATTTTGTTTTAATTCGATATTTGTTTTGTTTTGCTTTCCTATTCTGGGTTTTAATAGGCTGGCCCATCTTTATACGTTAGGTTTTATCGAAGCAGGTTGACAAAAGGCCATGAACGTGGCTTATTGATTACAGTACTTTTGTTCACCCCATAATCAACTTTTTCGCAATCCTAAGAGGTTTTTTATTGAACTAAACAGTCCAAAGAGTGATACATTAAATCCATATATAACAAAGATAATAATAAACTAATTAAATTAACAATAATGCATGGTGATCGACTTGATTAATATATATATATATATATCTTTTGCATCATTTGACAAACCAGATTAGAGAAGTTTAATATTTGACCTTAAAATTTGAACTGTAAAAAATAGTTTCTTTTCAAGTGATAATAAAAATAAGTAATTAATTACTATCATATTCTTTTTAATAATCTATCAAATCATGCGTAGGAATACTGTTTTACTATATTTAATTATCCTTTTTACTGCTAACTAAGATAACAAGGTATTAGTTTGTTATTGGAAGATCTAAGATTATAATTTTAAAAATAAAAAAACAATCAATAGCATAATGAAACTAAAGACCTTTTTAGAAGTTCTCATCAACCAATGATTGTTGAAATAAGAATCCATCATATCAATCGTTCTAAAAAATTAATTTATTTAAAATAAAATAAATTTAACCAAACCGTAGTTGTTGTTTTCTAGCAACATATGCTTTAATATATATATATATATATATATAAAATCATGGGAACCATAACTATATAGTATGCGTTTTAGACCTCTCCTTTCAATTGGGAAAACCTACATATATATTCCTTTTTTTGTATTTTAAGGTTGTGACTTTCTTTAAATGAATATATTTATATGCACTTCAAAAAAAAAAACTAGTGGATAGGAAGGGAGAAAAAATATTAGTGGATAGGGTTGAATATTGGACTCTCGTGCATTAGTGTTCCATAATTAAGTTTATATTTTTTTAATCTTTAGATCAAAGGCTCATTGCCAGTTGGTTTACATTATTGCTTGTTATATTAAACAATACCTTGGACTTGCTTGAATTCGGCAAAAAAGGTTGGTGGAACCAACATCTAATCGCTATGTATTAGCATATAAAGAGTTGTTTTAGGTAGAAAACATGGTGGGGGCATCGGATTTGAGAGTAGATTAGTGGAAATTAGGAGATAATCTTGTGTCCGTAGACGCTGTTTGATTGGCTAAAAGTGACACTTTCGTTGCAATAACCAAGAAATATTTTTAAAAAAAATAAAAGAGAGAATGGGGACGTCCGGACCTGCTTAAAATACGGACTTTTAATTGATTTATTATTCTTGCTTTTTTTAAAAAAAAATTAACTAAAAATAAATAAATAATATTTTATGGAACTAAAATTTTTCCATAATACAAAAATTTGGGTGTGATTTGAATACATATAACAAAAAAGCAATTATACAAAAAGTCAGGATAAAAAAAAAAAGAGTATTTTAAGAAAGTTGGGGAGTTCATATAGAAACCGGACTTTATATATATATATATATATATATATATATATATATATATATATATATATATATATATTATTTTTAAGGCGATACACGACAAAATAAGTCTTGCAAGTCATTAGCCACCATGATAGCACTTAGTTGGGAGGATGAAAAGATGTATGGAAAGATGAAAAGTAGCTTTGAATTGCTCTAAGAAGCAGATCAAATCTTGTAAAAACTCAACCACATACTATATGGTTGTCAATAAATTTACAGTAAGATTGCATGATTAATTACCTCTTTCTAATTTTCCACTACTTTAGAAATTAGAAGATAAAGAAACAACAATAATGGGGGTGGGATTTCAATTATATAGAAGATAAATCACTCATCTAAATTTGTGAGATGACAATATATATATATATATATATATATATATATATATAGTCCATTTTAAGGGTTCACCCTTTTATTTTACATACTATGTTCATCTCCTTTAGCGAAAGATCGGGCAACGGTTCGATCCGTCGCTATATCAAAAATTAAATTATCGTCTTAATTTTTAGCGACAGACTGAACCGTCATTAAAAAAGATATGCAGTATGTAGGATCAATGAGTAAGCCCTTGTTATATATATATTGGACGGTATGGAATATGATAAAAGAGATCGGGTCAAATTAATTATGTCTGAATTATTTGATGTGAATAGAACAAGGGTACTAAATAGATACAATGTATAGATATTTATTTATCTTGGATCATTTGAGTTTGCATATATGAAACTTATCTTAATTAATAGCAATTCCCTATAGAGAAGTTTCCAAATGAAAATGACATGTTTTTTGCTAATAAGAATAAGACCAAAGTATAAATATACTGCTACTTCTTCGTTCAAATATGTATGTATATTTTGACAATTTTT
Source organism: Panax ginseng (assembly GCA_020205605.1). Lineage (NCBI taxonomy): Eukaryota > Viridiplantae > Streptophyta > Magnoliopsida > Apiales > Araliaceae > Panax > Panax ginseng. The sequence goes on from CM035134.1 coordinate 11,460,292, forward strand.
TTAGCTCTTATGAAATTACATAAATAGAGCATTAATTAACCTAATATGAGCATATGCAAAAGAAGATTTAGAAATTCAAGATAGAAAAGAATTGATTTTATTTGTGAGCAAGTAAGTGGATTTACTTGATATTAATCCAATTAGAAATTGGGTTAATGGAAACAATATTGGAATTCGAAATTTCATGAAAGGAATCCAAGTTGAAAAAGGATTTACTTGTTAGAGTGGTTGGTGACCAAGACAAGGAGATGTGATCCCTAATTTGATTAGGAGAATAAATTGTTTCTAATCCATAATAGGAATGAATTAAGAAGAGTACTATAAATAAGGCTATGAGGGAGTCTTATTTGAGACATGATGATAGAGAAGCTTGGTAGTAAGAAGATACCAAAAAGAATAAATTGAGAGAATTATTGTTTGTTGTTCGTGGGTATCCGTCATCATCTCCGTTCAATTGAAAGCTTGAAGACTTTATTGCTTGGGTTGTTTTTTGGTGGTGAAGTTAATTAGGTTTCTCAACTTAATTAAAGGTAAATTTGTATTATCTCAATTTATTGTGTAACCTCAAGTTTTAGGGCATAAAACTTGAGAGGATTATTGTAAGCCCATTATTAGTGATATAGTGGAGATTCGGAGTTTGACCCGTGGTTTTTACCTCTTAATTTTAGAGGATTTTCCACGTAAATTTGGTGTCTTGCTTGTGGATGGTTATTTGTTATTTTTGTTCTCATAATTGGTTTTGTTGATTTCATATTTAATTTCACAAAGACGGAAAAGTAATTCCTGGGATATAGATTATTTGTGGCGTACTTTTCCCAACAGTGGTATCAAAGCTTGGTTATTTTTTTGTGGTTTTCTTGTGCGAATTAAATAGAGGATTTGACAGCAGGTTGCATGATTAATCTCAAGGCTACAAATTATGCAATTTGGAAGCCAAGAATGGAGGATTTGCTTTACTGCAAGGATTTATATGAGCCACTTGAGAATGATGGAGTTAAGCCCACAAACAAGAGTGACGAGCAGTGGAACAAGATGAACAGGAAGACTATTGGTCTGATCAGATAGTGGATTGATCAAAGTGTGTTTCATCATGTTGCCACAGAAACTAAAGCCTATGCTCTCTGGCAGAAATTGGAGTCCATGTATGAAAGGAAGTCGGCGCAAAATAAAGCTTTTTTGATTAGGAAGCTTGTGAATTCTAAATTCAAATATGGAAACTCCGTTGCAGAACACTTGAGTGATTTTTAGAGTTTGATAAATCAGTTGAGTACGATGAATATAGTAATTGACAATGAGATGCAGGCTTTGTTGTTGTTGAGCTCTTTGCCTGATAGCTGGGAGACGCTAGTTGTATCGTTGAGTAACTCCGCTCCTAATGGCAAGCTAACTATGGATACAGTTAAGGATAGTTTGTTTAACGAGGAACAGAGGCGAAGAGATACTATGGTGATTAGCGCTGAGTCACAAGTTTTTGTCGCATGCGTAGTAGGGAAAAAACAAGGAGAAACTCTCTGAAGATGACAAATTCTGGGGAAGGTCAAGAGATAGAAAAGAAGTAATTTGCTTTCCTTTGCCGTAAGCCGGTCACATAAGACGCGAGAGTGCGATTTTTAAAGAAGGAGCGCGTCTGGGAAAAGATGAGGATAAAGATTCGATTGTGTATCTATCCGACGTTGATGTAGCTATTGTTTGTGATGATAAACCCAAGTGTCATGTTAATGATTGGATTATTGATTCGGGTGCTTCGTTCCATGCTACTTCGCGTGGTGAAATCTTCACATCCTACAGTAGTGGTGATTTTGGCCATGTGCGGATGGGAAACGGAAGTGCATCCAAGATTATAGGCATTGGAGATATTTGTTTGGAAACTAACAGTGGTTGCAAGTTGATGCTGAGAGAAGTCAGACATGTTCCGGATATTCGTTTTAATTTGATCTCTGCTGGTAAGCTTGATGAGAATGGTTATAAAAGTTACTTTGGTGAAGGTCAATGGAAGCTCACCAAAGGGTCTCTAGTGTTCACTAGAGGTAAGAAGGTAGACACTCTTTATACGATGTGGGCGCATGTGAGAGGTGTTGAAGATGGGGGAGTTAGGCAGAAAAAGGTGTGGTACAAAGCCGTGCGAGATGGGAGGAAAGCCTTGCATGAGAACCACAAAAAGAAAGCTCTTCGCTTTAATGGGTACCAAAAGTGAAGAAGAAAAGTGATAGCTCGCAGCCAGGGTACAAAGCGGTTGTGAATGAATTTGGCAAGCAAAAATCTGTCAAGTTTGAGTTAGATCCTCCCATTGAGAAGAACCATGCCGATGAGACAAAGCTGGACATGAAGATATTTGAAAATTCCAAGAAGATTGAGTTGAGCCAAGACTTCGTTGGAATTAACTCCGAGTAAGGAGTTGTGGTTGGTGATCCCTCCTCTCATGGGTTCGGAGGGGGAGATTGTTGGGTGTGGGTCCCACTTAATATCAAGTAAACCCACTTACTTGCTCACAAATAAAATCAATTCGTTTCTATCTTGAATTCTATCTCATGGGTGAGGACCCACACCCAACAGAAATCTCTTTTTCTCTCTCTCTCTATATATATATATATATAGGGAGCCCTTCCATACCAGCCGGTTGCTATGAGTACTGTGCAACACCCCATTTTTGGACCGTTGATAAATTGAATTGATGGCTGCGATTAACTTTTCTATTTGATAAGCCAGCACAGGTTGTTGTGCCTAATTATTTACATGTACTGACTTCTATTTTATTAAGTGAATATTAACTTGTCAGTATAGTTATAAAAAGTGAATATTTATTATTAAAATAATTCGGCCGGAAGAGCTTCTACCGGCTTACACATTTTTTTTTAATTTTTTTTTATTTCTCTCTACTAAGATGCAATGAATCTGGTAACATTAAAACAATAAAATAATCCCATAGGAAGAGCTTCTACTAGAACACATATTTTTTTTTAATTTTTTTTATTTCTCCGGTACGAGTGCAATTTGATCTACCGGCATTAAAATAATAAAATAATCCGTAGGAAGAGCTTCTACTGAACACACACATTTTTTTTAATTTATTTTTATTTCTCCGTAAGTGCAGGTTGATACAAATTGGCATTAAAATAATAAAATAATCCGAAGCCAAGACAGGTAATCTACTGGTATTAAAAATTAAAAAAAACCTAACCGTACTATATAACTTGTCACTACCGGTATTAAAAAATTGAAAAAAACCTAATAAAGACAATACTTGTCACTACCGTATTAAAAAATTAAAAAAACTCGATTTTATTCAAGCAATTCATTTAAATGATTCGAACTCCATGACCTCAAACTCCAAACACTCATATATACCACCCGAGCACCACCACGGGCCTAGTCATTTATTAATTTCAACCAAGGATATATCTTTATATTAAAACTTCACCATCCCCAAAATCTATATTCTTGCATTATTATTATATTACGATTTATTATTATTAATAAGTCTATATTCATATGGGGTTTTCTATTTAGAAATAAGTTAAAATCTATATTTATTAAGCAATGATTATTAGTAATGATTTTATATATTAAGCAATGATTTTATTATTAATAAAACTAGTGAAGTATAATACTAATGTGATTATCGAATTTATAAAAGTAGTGAAGTATTATAATAATAATAATAATGTGATTATCAATATTAGAAGTACTGATTATACCAATACTAGTCTTTGCATAACATTAAGAGGGATAGTACATATTACATGTTCATTTTCATAAAATAAAAAAATATAGAATGATTAATACAACCGACGCCTATATTTTTTGGCTCAGGAATCCCTAGCACTTTCGATAGTGATTTCGCTTTTATCGTGGTCGGTTTCAAAGCCACAAATTGCACATTTTCGATGAGTCTTAGAAGGAATGATTTTCTCGAGTGCACTCTTAAATCTAGATTATTTTTTTGCGCCCTTTGTTTGAGAAATATTAGGCGGCAAAAACTCTTCTTCTTCTTCCACCTCTGCATCTTCATCGTCTTTATCGTATCCCATATCATGATTTGGATCTCCAATGTCAATCAATGTCGCCATCAATCACCGATTCGATAATATTCTCATCCGGATCATCTTTGGTCAACCAACTCTTTTCCTCCCGCATTCGGTTTAAAACGCTTTTGTAACCTCGGACCGAAAGCAAGCCACTTTGCTCGCTAACTCCGTAATCACCCATCAAATGATTATAGCGCATTGCTTGATTTTGTTCAAGTCGTGAGATGTGGAGTTAAAGAGTAAGTCTTCACCATTGCTTTTGTTCGCGTCTCTTGTCCACCGATGAAGGATCATATCGGTCGGTATTTGTGAAATACTCTTTGCTATGAAATATCTCAAGATGTGCCTGCATAATTCACCGGTGAGAAAACATATGGCGCTTACATATTCTATCGATCCCGCTTGTCGATTGTTGACAACTTCTTTATATCTTCCACCACTTTCAGTTGCATCTGCATTATACACTGCATAAACCTTAGTATCAGTGACACACAACTCACTAAGTTTATGAACATTGTATTTCATGGAATCGACGAATTGACGTTGGAAACGTCTAAACATCTCTTTTGTGTACACTTGTGCAGCATGAACTTCTAAATATGAACCGAGTACCATAATCCTTTTACGATGTTTTGTTATGTAGTCGGCCTTCTTCTCCCTGATAAACTGTCTTTCTACAGCCTTTTGACTCTGCAGTACAAAACATAGCATACCTGTTGATGCATTAACATACTCATCAAAAAAGGCATTCATGCTCTCGCTTCTTCCAGTGGTAGTCATTCCCGCGGCAAAATATCTCTTTGTATATGCTGGAATCCATTTCTGTCGTACATCATACAAACTTCCAAGACATTCATTAGTATACAATTCATAGGAACTTATCAGAATATGCCAATGCTCTTCAAATTCCTCGATGGACAATGAGTTATACACACAGTTGTTAAAATCATTTTTGAACGATGGGTGTTCAGAATAAACATGATGCAATTTTTCAGGAAATTTATTGCTAATATGCCAAGAACACAATAAATGATAACTAGTTGGAAGTACCGTAACAATAGCATTACTCATGGCTCTATCTTGATCAGTGATGATGGTTGTAGGTTCCTTGTAGTCCATGGCTTCAAGCCATGTCTGTAATACCCAAACGAAATTGTCCTCTGTCTCTCTGTCTCGTAATAAAGGCAAATCCAAACAATATAGATCGATAATGGTGGTTGACCCGGCAAATGGAACAAACGGCATGTCATACTTATTTGTCCGGTATGTACTATCAAATGTCACAACGTCTCCAAACCGTTGATATATAAACCTTGATCGGGAGTCAACCCACAAAATACAAGCTATGCGGTTGTTTTCACCGGGTTTCACTCGAAAAAAAAAATTTGTTGGCACTTCCGGATGCAAGTTTGTTCAAATGATTGACAGTAGCTTGTGCATCATTTTCATCTGCAGAATCACGCCTTAAATCTTGCACCACATTCTCAACATTAGCAGTAGAAAAAGGAACATTTTGCAACCCACCTCCCATTGTGCTCAAAACATTCATCATCTTACTAGGACCAATACCGGACTTATTTAAAGTGTCAATTAAATTTCTTGCAACAGGAGTAATATTTCTGCGAGTCTCGATCAAATCTACTTTGGTGGGGGTCACTAAGTGATGATTGTGCTCTAATTCAACAGTAGATATACGCCAATTGTCCTCTTTCTTATTGTGAACAACATATATTCTAGCTTTGCACATTGTTAGATCTATCGAGTCTCTCTCGCTCTAGTTATTTTATTACTACTATCTTCATCATCGTAAACTCTTGCCAACAATTGGTGTCTGACTTTCTTACATACATACTGCCTAGATTTGATATCATTCGTATTAGCATGTTTATGACTAGTTGTAATTCTAATCTCAAATCCATTTTTGCAAGCATATGATCTATAAAAATATTCAACCTCTTCCAACGTACAAAATAATTGACCAACGTATGGAATAATATCAGATTTATTACTTTCAACTTCACTGACAAATTCAGATGTATTATATGATATTTTGAAAAACTTACTTGTGAATAATAGTGATGAATTTTGCTCGATCAGAACTTCAATTTGATTTTCTGAAGTGAAAGTGGGCAACCAGATGAAACAAATTATGAGTAGAGGTGAAAAGAGAAAATAATATCATAGAACAAATTCGGGTTCATGGAGAAGAAGATAACTTGAGAAAATAGCGACTTCCTGAGACAATATTTAAAGATAAAAAAGACCAAATTGATCTGACTTTATAATAATAATAATAATGGTAATAAACTAATAAAAAAGTACATAAGCCGGTACAATATGGAACGGCTTTATACTCAATTCATAATAATATAATAATAATAATAATAATAATAATCAAATAATTATAATAAAATATTGAGAAATTTAATTTGGGGGGAAATGGACTATTTTAAGATATATACAAATCCAAGGTAAATTAAAACAGCTAGGCCCGTGGTGCTCGGGTGGTCATATGACGAGGGATTGGTGCTTGAGGTCGCGATTTCGAATCTGTTTAGCAGCGAATAGTTTGGGATACCGAATTTTTTTTTTTTATTCCATTTGTCACCGACCCAGCTATACTAAATGGGTCTTGTATATTTTTTTATTTTATTTTACTTAATGAAGTTAATTTTGATGAAGTCAGTCTTAATGGGATGCTTTTTATTTATTTTTTTATTTTAATTTGTTGAGTCATCATTATACAATGGAGAAAAGAAGATAAAAAAAATTAAAAAAGCTAAAAGTTTCTTTTAATTTATCTTACGTAAAAAAAAAGAAAAGAAAACTTTTATGACATAGCATGCATTGATAAATACTTTTTCCGCCATGTTGACTACTTTTTTCTCACATCGCCTCGGAAAGAACACCGCAAGCTTCGGTAAACTAAAAAGTCATGACCCATAACAAATATTAATGTTTGAATTTGGTCCTAAAATAATTCATGTACCTTAGGACTTGCATGAGCTTATTTAAACGCCTATTGAGAACACATGTTGTTCAAACTAAAGTTCACTTGCCAAGCTAGATCAAACTAAAAATAACGAGAGAGTATAGAGGAGTATTTCTAAGATTTTAATGCATGAAAACTTCAACAAGTTGAACCTATTTGGATTCCATTTATTATATTCAAAGATACCAAGATTTTAATGTAAGATATTGTTATAAATTTATTATTGTTATTTATTGTAAGATATTCCATTTGTTCATTTTTTACTAGTTTACATTATTGTTATTATTTTCAGTATAATAACAACAAAATAATGCAAGATTTATAATGATCACTTTATATTTTATTAAAGAATGATATTTATTTTTAATATATTAATTAGACTAATTGGACATATTTTTACAAAAATAAGAAAAAAATATTAAAGGGGATAATAATAAATATAGATATTAACTTATTTCTATTTTAACAAATCCAATTAATAGATTTTGGGGGATGGTGAAGTTTACTATAAAGATATATCCTTGGTAGAAATTAACAGCTAGGCCCGTGGTGCTCGGGTGGTCATATGACGAGGGATTGGTGCTTGAGGTCGCGATTTCGAATCTTTTTAGCAGCGAATAGTTTGGGATACCGAAATTATTATTTTTTAATTCAATTATCAATAGGAATAATTTGTCTTAAAGTACCAGGTCTTGTATATTTTTTATTTTATTTTACTTACTGAATTTGAGTTAAAGTTTGATGATGGTATCGCATTTTGGGATGCTTTTTTTTTTTTTTTTTTTATTTTAATTTCTTTGAGTCATCATTATACAATGGAGAAAAGAAGATAAAAAAAATTAAAAAAGCTTTATGTTTAAAATTGTCTTACGTAAAAAAAAAAAAAATAAGAAAACTTTTTTGACGTAAAGCATTTATTGATAAGTATTTATTTTATTATTATTTTCATTTATTGTTTTTATTTTATTCCAGTGTACTCAATTGTTCACTTATTGTTTTAATTTATTTTTCTTCTTATTGTTTTTTTTTTTAATAGTTTACATTTTTATTAGTTTTTAATGCATGTTAATATTATTACATTATATAATGCATGTTATTATTACATGCATGTTGTTCAGTTTTTAATGCATGTTAGTGTGTATTGTTATTACTGTCATTTTGCAGCATGTTACTTTCAACTTCATTTTGTCATGCATCTTAATACTAATATGGAATTGATGTATTTTTTTAGGTAAAAGATGGATAGTTGGGAATATGGGCCAATTGATCCAAGTGTTCTGCATGATCATGTATCAGATGACATATATCATGGGAGAGATAGGGGAAAACTAGGCTCCAGTCAATATACTGATCAGAAATATAATCAGTGGGCTTTGACAAAATAACAAAAAATCCTTTTAGATAAATGTGGATTTGGAGTATTTAGTTTTCAAGGTGTTGTACACCAAACTGATCTTGGTCTGATATCTACCTTAGTCGAGAGATGGCGCCCAGAGACCAATACTTTTCATTTAAACTGTGGAGAAATAACAATCACGTTAGAGGAAGTTCACTTTATTTTTGGTTCTACCGGTGGTGGAAAGCCCTAATTGGTCCCCTCATTGTCACCAATTTGAATTATTTTAGGGATTGTTTTGGGGATAAATTAGCTGGTGAATATTTTAGTTCAAAAAAATGCAGTGCAATTTCATTAGTGTGGTTGCACGAACATTTTAATAAATGTCCCGAGAATGCAAGTAAAGATGTTGTAGGGCGACACACAGAGGTATACATGTTGTGGTTGTGTGGGGCAATATTATTCCCTAATAGGAATAGAAATAGTGTGCACCCACAATATATGTCTTTTATTGCCAACGCTGAAGATTGTGTAACTTACTCTTGGGGAGCGCAACAGTCTTTAGCATATTTGTCTGAGATCTTTATATCTTCGCTACTAGGAAAGGAGTTAAATACATTAATGGTTGTGTTACATTGTTACAAATTTGGGCTTATGAGCGTGTAAGTATTGGAAAGCCAAACCCTTGGCCACAATCATCCTTATGGTTACCTAGGGCTTTAGCATGGTCCTGATTCGGAGCCCAAAGTTACCACAGTAGACGTGAGAATCCCCATCACCATTTGTCATTTTACTGAGGGGAGTTAGATATTAAGTCTATGTGGGATGTGGTTTGGCTATCTTACATAATGTGGGATGATGATATCAGTGGATTTAATTTTGAAGGCGGGTTGTTGGGATCTGGTGGGGTCCCCTTGATCCACTTTGATATTGTGGAATTTCAGATGCTTAACTGTGTGATGAGACAGTTCGGGTTCATGCAAGGCATACCATCAACAGCCAAAAACCACGGTGACCTTAGGAAGGAGAAAAAGTTTAAATTTATTGATGTCGAGGATTGCATGGCCTTGAGAGAGGGGAATATATTTCGATGTGGGAGGCATACGAGGATCATCTCAAGGACAACAAACCTGAAATTTCGATTATGTCCCAATAGATGATTACATGATGTGCGGTATAGGAAAATTACACGTTGGAAAATCCAACGACCTCGACAGGCAAGCGACCACGACAGTTGTTATGAGCCTCGGGCCATTTACAACCAACAACACCTTATTCAAATGGTATAAAATTATATTCTTCTTTAATAAATCATGTATTGGAGTAAATACTTAATATTACATTTATTCATATTTATTGTTAATAATATTTGTTTGTGTTTATCTTACATGACAGGTTGAGAGTGCAAATTCGTTACTTGATAAATTTTCAGTACTTACTCAGCTGCCTCCCGAGTTGGTTCTGAAAAAAAATAATTGGGATTTCCAATACGCCCTATACGACTTCGAAGCAAGAGGTAAACAAATACCTCGACAGGGGGATCCCACAAATTTTGGACCACGGTCCCAATACACACAACTCAATGAAGGGCTTAGAAAACAAACTGATTATGTTGTACAAGAGAGCTACATACCCACCCCACAAGTAATCGAGGAGAGCTCCATTCCCACCACCCAAGCCTACGAGGAGTGTTACATTCCAACCTTCCAAACCTATGAGGAGTGTTACATTCCAACCAACTCTTCGTTTGCGGGACTTTCTGATGCCAAGGGATCTAGTTCACAAAAGGTATATATAGTTATGTTAATAGTGATGGTTTTAATTATTATTGTTATATAATAATAATGTACATTTGGGTCTCAATCAGGTACAAGATACGGGAGACCACATCTCTTATGGACCAAAAGGGTCCTTATCCAAAAGACTTAAAGATTGGAAGGAGACATTTGTAATAAAACATATGTTTGGAAACGTGGTGGCACGTAGAGGATTTATATCCTTTATCACATCCGCGCCCGATTATATGAATTAGAACACAATGCGGTCGCAATCCTTAGGGCACTGGAGTTGGATATTCGAGCATGTCATCGACGCTTATATGTTGTTGCTACGAGACAGAGAGGAATACTACAGGTTGTGGGGAATACAAAGGTGGTCCCAATTTGGTTTCATGAATTCATTCTTCATGCATCTTGGGCACGGCTATGTGCCCTGCACTAACGTGAATACTGCATGGAGTTTTTGAGATCCGTATGTTAACCAAGATGTTGGTCCACCTTTACACATGCAAATGCAAATACATATTCATCTTGGGTGTGTAGTACCAATCAACGCCATTTTGTCTTGTTCCTAATCGCAGATTGAAGATTGGATGGTTGCCATAATTGACCCTTTTCTGATGACACTAAGTATATTAAGTTACATGAAATGTACTTTAATTAGTTAAAGTTGCGATATATGTTTAGTTTTAAAATATTTTAATTTTATAATTTCCTTTAATATTAAAAATTATTAACCAACTACTTTGTACATGCAGTACATTTGATACCATTTTGTTTGCGAAATGGTAATCCGAATCAAATGAGTGGCCAAATGATAATCCTACATCATAGGATCTTAAAGATTCGAATCAAAACAACACAACAACTCGATCATGGCATTTTTGTATGCAAGTATGTGACTATTTCGTTAGGGCCAATGGTAATATTTCTTAAGAGAAGTGGTCCTTGGAAGATGTCACAGTCTTTCGTTACCGCGTCGCATGAGAGCTCTACAAAAAAGCCACATGATTACTTCCGGCCTCTAAGATATAGAACTTATCCAACGTTATCTAATGTACATATTAATTAATAAGAATGTCTATTTGGTTGAACTTTATGGCATTTTCAAATTCATAACTTAGTAATATGAATATTATTGAATCACATAAAACCACTTCATATTATTAATACGAAAAAAAATTATCTATTTTGTTGAATCATGTATGGATATTTTTATTCTGACTAATATTAATAATCACGTTATTTCTATTAATATTAAAAATCATTATTAATATTATTTTTAATAATAGTAATACATGAATATAATAATAATAATAATACATGAATATAAAATCATTATTTATATTTTATTAAAGAATGATATTTTTTAATATATTAATAATCCTTTTATGAAAAATATTAAAGGGATAATAATAAATATAGATATTAAATTATTTCTAAATAGAAAACCCCCATATGTATTATATAGACTTATTAATAATAATAAATCGTAATATAATAATAATGCAAGAATATAGATTTTGGGGGATGGTGAAGTTTTAATATAAAGATATATCCTTGGTTGAAATTAATAGCTAGGCGTGGTGGTGCTCGGGTGGTAATATAATGAGTGTTTGGAGTTTGAGGTTTGAGTTCGAATCATTTAGCAATGAATTGCTTGAATAAAATTATTTTTTCAATTTTTTAATACCAAAGTAGTAATGTTTTTATCTTATACTTAGGTTTTTTTTTAATTTTTAATACCGGTAGTATCATTTTTCTCTAAAGGGGATATTTTTTCAATTTTTAATACCAAATAGTGTCATTTGTCTTGGTGAATTATTTTATTATTTTAATGTCACCAGTATCATCATGACTGTCTTAGTAGGGAGAAATAAAAAAAAATTAAAAAAAATGTATGGTTTATAGAAGCTCTTCCTACTGGGATTATTTTATTATTTTAATGCCGGTAAATATCATTTCTGCATTCTACGGAGAAATTAAAAAAATTAAAAATAAATGTGTTCTATAGAAGCTCTTCCAAAGGATTATTTTAATAATAAATATTCACTTTTTATAACTATACTGACAAGTTAATATTCACTTAATAAAATAGAAGCCGATATAGGTAAATAATTAGGCACAACAACCTGTGCCGCCTTATCAAATAGAAAAGTTAATCGCAGCCATCAATTCAATTTATCAACGGTCCAAAAAGAGGGTGTTGCACAGTACTCATAGCAACCGGCTGCTATGAAAGGGCTCCCTATATATATATAGAGAGAGAGAGAGAGAAAGAGAAAGAGAGATTTCTGTTGGGTGTGGGTCCTCACCCATGAGATAGAATTCAAAATAGAAAAGAATTGATTTTATTTGTGAGCAAGTAAATGGGTTTACTTGATATTAATCCAATTAGAAATTGGGTTAATGGAAACAATATTGGAATTGGAGATTCCATGAAAGGAATCCAAGTTGAAAAAGGATTTACTTGTTAGAGTGGTTGGTGACCAAGACAAGGAGATGTGATCCCTAATTTGATTAGGAGAATTAATTGTTTCTAATCCATAATAGGAATGAATTAAGAAGAGTACTATAAATAAGGCTATGAGGGAGTCTTATTTGAGACATGATGATAGAGAAGCTTGGTAGTAAGAAGATACCAAAAAGAATAAATTGAGAGAATTATTATTTGTTGTTCGTGGGTATCCGCCATCATCTCCGTTCAATTGAAAGCTTGAAGACTTTATTGCTTGGGTTGTTTTTTGGTGGTGAAGTTAATTAGGTTTCTCAATTTAATTAAAGGTAAATTTGTATTATCTCAATTTATTGTGTAACCTCAAGTTTTAGGGCATAAAACTTGAGAGGAATATTGTAAGCCCATTATTAGTGATATAGTGGAGATTCGGAGTTTGACCCATAGTTTTTACCTCTTAATTTAAGAGGGTTTTCCACGTAAATTTGGTGTCTTGCTTGTGGATGGTTATTTGTTATTTTTGTTCTCATAATTGGTTTTGTTGATTTCATATTTAATTGCACAAAAGACGGAAAAAGTAATTCACAGGATATAGATTATTTGTATGGCGTACTTTTCCCAACAAAGGGTATCAAAACTTGGTTATTTTTTTGTGGTTTTCTTGTGCGAATTAAATGGAGGATTGGACAAAGAAGTTGCATGATTAATCTCAAGGCTACAAATTATGCAATTTGGAAGCCAAGAATGGAGGATTTGCTTTCTTCGCAAGGATTTATACGAGCCATTTGAGAATGATGGAGTTAAGCCCACAAACAAGAGTGACGAAAAGGGAACAAGATGAGCAGGGAAGACTATTGATCCGATCGGATCGGATCGTGGATTGATCAAAGTGTGTTTCATCATTTTGCCACAGAAACTAAAGCCTATGCTCTCTAGCAGAAATTGGAGTCCATGTATGAAAGGAAATCGGCGCAAAATAAAGCTTTTTTGATTAAAAAACTTGTGAATTCTAAATTCAAATATGAAAACTCCATTGCAGAACACTTGAGTGATTTTCAGAGTTTGATAAATCAGTTGAGTACGATGAATATGGTAATTGACAATGAGATGCAGGCTTTGTTGTTGTTGAGCTCTTTGCCTGATAGTTGGGAGACGCTAATTGTATCGTTGAGTAACTCCGCTCCTAATGGCAAGCTAACTATGGATACAGTTAAGGATAGTTTGTTTAACGAGGAACAGAGGCGAAGAGATACTATGGTGATTAGCGCTGAGTCACAAGTTTTTTGTCGCATGCAGGCGAGGGCAAAAACAAAGGAGAAAAACTCCTGAGATGACAAATTGTGGGAAGGTCAAGAAATAGAAAAGAAGTAATTTGCTTTCACTGCCAGAAGTCGGGTCACATAAGACGAGAGTGCAGATTTTTAAAGAAGGAGCAGTCTAAGGAAAAAGATGAGGATAAAGATTCGATTGTGTATTTATCCGACGTTGATGTAGCTATTATTTGTGATGATAAACCCAAGTGTCATGTTAATGATTGGATTATTGATTCGGGTGCTTCGTTCCATGCTACTTTGTGTGGTGAAATCTTCACATCCTACAGTAGTGGTGATTTTGGCCATGTGCGGATGGGAAACGGAAGTGCATCCAAGATTATAGGCATTGGAGATATTTGTTTGGAAACTAACAGTGGTTGCAAGTTGATGCTGAGAGAAGTCAGACATGTTCCAGATATTCGTTTTAATTTGATCTCTGCTGGTAAGCTTGATGAGAATGGTTATAAAAGTTACATTGGTGAAGGTCAATGGAAGCTCACCAAAGGGTCTCTAGTGTTCACTAGAGTTAAGAAGGTAGACACTCTTTATACGATGCGGGCGCATGTGAGAGTGTTGAAGATGGGGAGTTAAATGTAAAAAGGTGTGGTACAAAGCCGATGCGAGATGGGAGGAAAGCCTTGCATGAGAACCACAAAAGAAAGCTCTTCGCTTTAAATGGGTACCAAAAGTGAAGAAGAAAAGTGATAGCTTCATGACCCGAGTACAAAGCGGTTGTGAATGAATTTGGCAAGCAAAAATCTGTCAAATTTGAGTTAGATCCTCCCATTGAGAAGAACCATGCCGATGAGACAAAGCCGGACATGAAGATATTTGAAAATTCCAAGAAGATTGAGTTGTGCCAAGACTTCGTTGGAATTAACTCCAAGTAAGGAGTTGTGGTTGGTGATCCCTCCGAACCCATGTTCGGAGGGGGAGATTGTTGGGTGTGGGTCCTCACCCATGAGATAGAATTCAAGATAGAAAAGAATTTATTTTATTTGTGAGCAAGTAAGTGGATTTACTTGATATTAATCCAATTAGAAATTGGGTTAATGGAAACAATATTGGAATTGGAGATTCCATGAAAGGAATCTAAGTTGAAAAAGGATTTACTTGTTATGGTTGGTGACCAAGACAAGGAGATGTGATCCCTAATTTGATTAGAAGAATAAATTATTTCTAATCCGTAATAGGAATGGATTAAGAAAAGTACTATAAATAAGGCTATGAGGGAGTCTTATTTGAGACATGATGATAGAGAAGCTTGGTAGTAAGAAGATACCAAAAAGAATAAATTGAGAGAATTATTGTTTGTTATTCGTGGGTATCCGCCATCATCTCCGTTCAATTGAAAGCTTGAAGACTTTATTGCTTGGGTTATTTTTTGGTGGTGAAGTTAATTAGGTTTCTCAACTTAATTAAAGGTAAATTTGTATTATCTCAATTTATTGTGTAACCTCAAGTTTTAGGGCATAAAACTTGAGAGGATTATTGTAAGCCCATTATTAATGATATAGTGGAGATTCGGAGTTTGACCCGTGGTTTTTACCTCTTAATTTTAGAGGGTTTTCCACGTAAATTTGGTGTCTTGCTTGTGGATGGTTATTTGTTATTTTTGTTCTCATAATTAGTTTTGTTAATTTCATATTTAATTGCACAAAGACGAAAAAATAATTCCTAGAATATAAATTATTTGTGGCGTACTTTTCCCAACAATTTCTTGTCCTCAAGTCTCAAATCAAGTATATAAATATTTTTACAAGAGGGGGAAATAAAAGAGATTAAAGTGGAACACCATCCATCAGGAGCAGCAAAAGAATTAAACATATAAACAACAAAAGTTCTCATCAGAAATTAAATGCTATTTAAGAAATTTCTAGTTAGTAGTATATTGACTTTTCAGAAAAGGCTAACATTTGTAAATATATGGAAATTCTTTGAGTGTGTGAATGTACTATATTATTAAGAATAAAGAACAAAGCAGCTTAGATAAAACAAATCTAGAGAGCTTTATAAATGAAAATTATAATTTATGCGATAACTTCTAGTTCTTATGGATCCTCTTAAGTGAATTATGAAGATGCTATTTTGACAAACAAAAAGTTAATGAGTTTGCATGTGGGGGCAAAATGAAGCTAGTTCAATGTTAAAAGAAAATTGTATTGCTGTTTTATTAATTAAATAAGGAAAATAGTATTTTTAACGTTTCGATTATATTTTATTTAACAAAATTGTGCTATATATTTTCAACATTTATATGATATACTATTTACTGCAATAATTGTGTTGGATTAATAATTGGAGCACCAAAATTAAAATATCGTCCTCCTTCGGTTTCAAAAAAATCGTTAAATACAAAAATAATTATGCATAAAAGATAGTTTAAATATACTAAAATCATACATGAAAGCTATTTCATTTTTAAAAGTACTTAGGTAAGATCCATTAATTTTAAAAAAAAAAATTCTATTGTACTATATAGGGTTCACCGTGCATGGCAAAAAATAAAATTTATTAAATACTCTCTTTCATTTTCTATTTTTTTTTTAATTTATATAAAAAAAATGTACTTAAATCAGTTCTTATAAATTGGAGGGAGTAGCTGCTTTATGTGAATTAAGGGTTGAAAGAAAACTAGAAAATGATAACGATCGCTTCTAATTCATTACCTAACCGATGAAGGGTTAGGTTATACAAGTTGAGAGAGATGTGACTTACAAGTTTGTAAATGGTGATAAATTAAACATGATGTAGACATGTATGATGACATAAAAAGGGATTAGATTTAGTAGATCTTTCAGGACTGATTTTGTATTCCACCTATATTTATTTATTTATTCTATCAAACGATATCGTATTAAATTTTAAATTAATATAAATTTATTTAATTTTAATCAATAAAATTATAATATTATTATAATTGTTTACTTCTTTTATTTCTAAATAAGTGACGTTTTGAAGGGTTTCACACTTATTAAGGAAGTCATTTATTGCTCTAATTCTGTCATTAAAATTTATATGTATTACCACAATTATTTTTGCATTAATTAAAAAAAAATATACTCCATATAATTGTCTAGATAAATGAAATTGAAAGATACTTGAGGGCAATAGAGGAAAAATTATAATTAATGTTTTCTAGAAATTTGGTAATGTCAAATATGTTGAAAAATTTTGAACTCCCTAAAACGTCACTTATTTAGGAATGAAGGGAGTAGTATATATAACAAAAAATATTATTAATTATAATATTTATTTTATTTTAAATTTTTATAAATTATATTAATTTTAAATTTTAATATATTATCATTTAATCTTAAAATGAAATTATATTTTTAATTTTGAAATGGAGTTACTAAGAGTCCTTCTGGGGCGACTAAGTTGGCGATCGGCCAATTTTTTTATTTTTATTTTTGTAACTCCCAAATAATTTATAAAATTTATTAGAATTGGAATTTTTATAAAATTCTGCTATTTGGATGTCATTTAGATACATGTAAAAAATAGAACTGCACAGTTTACATGTACCCAAATGACATCCAAATCACTAGATTCTGTAAAAAATTTAGTTCCAATAAATCTTATAAATTATTTGAGAGTTATAAAAAAAAAAATTAGACGGTCGCCATGTAAGACCCCAAATAATTAATAAATGAAATTTAATTTCCTCTAATTATTATTTTGAAATAGTAAGGATTGATGTGATTAATGTGGATAGTTATGGGTAAAATACGCAAATATTTTAAAATAAGCAAGTGGTTATAAAATATTCATTATTGTAGGGAATATTCGTTTGGTCGTGGAATATTCGTACGACGGCGCAGCCATGTGTGGGCCCCATAACGGAAAGAGATTGGAGGAAGAAAACCACAAATATAAGTTATTTAAAAATAATGGCGTAATTGTTACTGCTATTTACCTTTGTTGGAATACTAAATTGGTTAAAACACGATGTCTGGCGTTGTTGCCAAGAATAACACTGCAGTATTGCACCAATTATTGACTCTTACGTAAAAAGCCACTACTCAATAATGGTTACGATAATTCTTTATTCGATATTTTATTGGTTCAATAATTGTTGTGTTGATATTTTATATTGTTGTTGTTTGATAATTGTCATTACACGAGTATTTTTCATTATCGAAGCAATAATTCATATTATCTGAATAATATTATTAGATAACATTATTGGCAATGTCTAGAAAGTTACATCTAAGGAGAGGTTTGGTCACCTAATTGCGCCATGATGAAGGAGAAATTCTTATTGGAAAGCCCTCTTTCCTGGAACCGTGCGGTTGTCGATATTGTGATTCTATAATATTATTTGTGAATAATTAATTATTGATTCATATGATGAGGAAAATATTGATTTTATGTGGATATAGATAGAGAAAATTTTAATGTGACAATTTTTAAAATTGAAATTTTATCTTTTTCTGATAAAATAATTCATTTAAATATATATATATATATATATATATATATATATTATATTTTAATGATATAATAATGGTGATAGTTTTACAATGAATGTAGGATATATGAGTATACGAGGAGAAAGAGTATTTTTGTTGCAATAAATATTTAAAACATGTTAAACATGTCGGTGGACCCCATTTATTGACTGAAATTTGATTATAGCTTGTAAAATCGCCCGTTTGTGGATTTCGGTCAATTTTTATTTGGAATTTGAAAAAAAAAAATTCTGCAAAGTTGTAGAGAATTGAATTTCTTATAAAAACTTGCGAGATTCAAATTTTCTGACAAAAGGGCTATTTATTGTGAATTATTGAAGCTCCGGAGTTCCGAAATAATTGATTTTTAGAAGTTTTAATTGTTTAAAATAACAAAAACGTTTTTATATGTTGTGAGCCTCATTAATCACATGCTAGGTGGTCGATTTGATTCCCAAAGGATGGCGTAGAAATTTTTGTATAAATATATTATTATATTAAATTTTACTGCTTTGGTGTTCTAAGCAATTTCTATAAATAGGTCTTGGGTTAGAATTGAAAATCACACCGTAAACCAAGTTTTCTCTCTCTATATTATCGAGCGTATTCTTGTGAGTATTTTGAGTATACTTTGAGTATTGCTATACTATGAAAGTTCAAGTTATAGCCTATATCCAGATTCCAGCTTAAATCTTTTTTTCCGAGGTAAGGGATATTATTTTTTTTCGTAATGATATTATTTCTTTAATATCATTATGCTGAAATATTGATCTGAAGTTTTTATCAAATTTGAAACTTTTGGTGTCGGAGTTACTATTTACGTATACGACACTATTCACGTATACGGTACTATTCACGAATACGGCACTATTCATCGAAAAATGAAAATTTTCCTTTTCATTCAAAATATCTATTGTGGATACTAGTTTTGATTGTATCCATGTTTTGATCATTCTTGAATTTTACACCACTATGATTATTTTTGAGGTATTTTTGGACGTGGATAAAACAAAGTACGAATCCTTAATCCTTAATCCTTGTCATTTTGTTTCACTGGATTCGTTTCTTTAAAAAAAAAAAAATATTTTCATCATCCTCAGTCTTAAATGATGATATTATTGAATATCTTTGGCCTGTAGTGCAAAGATGATTGATTTCTGATGAATATCTTTGGCCTGTAGTGCAAAGATGAATGATTTCTGATGAATATCTTTGGCCCGTAGTGCAAAGATGAACAGGGTTTTGATGTAAATAACCCAACGGGGAAAGTGCCTTGGGCCTGTAGTGCAAGGATGAATATATGATTCCAGATATATATTGATTGATGTTACAGGATAAAAATATTGATGACCAATTTGTTAAATTCATAGATATTAGTAGATTTCATCCTCTACGTAACTCTTCTATGAATTAATATTTTCCGCTGCGAGTATTGATTTAAAACTTGTTGTCTATTGTATTCTATTAAATTTTTCCCTGTTGAAGACTAACGATAATTTGTTGTATATTATCTTAGTCATAATATTCTTCTTGGGCTAGTTGAGCTCACCTTTTCCTTTTTGTTCTATTTTTTCTTCTCGGAGGCGAGAATGTAGCGAGTACGAAGTCTGGGGTATGGAATGATGGTTTTAGAGAGTTGTTTAGTAGTCCTCACCATTTTTATAAAATAATGTATCAATAATTATGATGAGGATTTATGTTTGTGGATATTGTTTAGATGGCAATATCTGTATTTAAACTCACAGTTTTCCTGTTGTAATAATAAAGTTGTAGTTGTTTCTGTACCGTGTATTGACAACTCAAAATGGGTGATGTATACCTATTTTGGGGGTGTCACACGCCAACCCGGTCGTCAGAAACCGGGCCCTAGCATTTCTAAGTTACTAATTACAATGAGTCCTTGTAGTGGGACATTGTTCTAGTGACTTTTTTTTTTGGTTTTTTTTGTAGTACCTTTCAAAAAATATATAGTATTTATTCCAGTTGAAATTTTTATAAAAAATAATTTTTTAGGTGTAATTTGGATACATACAAGAAGCGAGGTGCATGCATACATGCATAACCTCTGCTTCTTATATATATCAAATTATATTTAAAACACTGTTTTTATAAACAATTTAATTGAAATAAATATTATACATTTTTTTTAAAGGTACTACAAAAAAAAATCACTAGAATATCACTAGAATAATATCCCCCTAGACTTATTGAATTATAATAACTTGAATTGAACTGTCACTTCCCCTTTATCGTTCGAGAGCATATCTTTTGTCCCTAAATTTTATTTTTTTATTTAAATTTTGACACATGTCTTTTTATTTAATTTTAAAATTAATTAATATTAAATAAGAGACTAAATATTAAAATTTAAGCGGCAAGAAAACAGAAAAATTAAATACAGAAGATATGCTCTCTTATCTTTCTAAGTTTTCCTAACTAGTTTGTAAATAGTATTTTGTTTATGTTTTTGGTAATGAAGAGTGGTGTGTCTGGTCAGCTTGTTACCTTTCTTGATTGGCTTGTTATTAATAATAGCATAGTAGAGGTAGGGGTAGTGGCCATTCATAGGGTCTGCTGCCCTAAAAATGTGGGAGTCTCTCTTCTTAGGGTTTCGAAAACTGAGACAATGCCCACAGCTTTCTCTCCAATTCAAGCAAAGGGATTTCTGACTCTACTGACTAACCTACTGACTGCTGTATAAAAATTAAGGTTTATAGATACCCGGAAAAAGTACTCCATTGATGGATTATTGATTCAACTAATAGTGAAACAGTTATTAATTCGGTAATGTCATTAAAATATAATATATATTATTATTATTAATAAAATTTTAAAAAATTTTATTTTTATGAATTAAAATATAATAGAGTTGAGTTACAGCATTATTAAAATTAGTTAATTTTAATATTAAAAATCGGTTAAGAGAGTCAATTAGTCGATTTTACCGGTTCGATTGATGATCAATCAGATCAAACGATTTTTAATCAAATCAATTAAATCAGATCATAGTGTCGTTTAATTCCGATTTTTACTGATTGAACCAAGGTCCAATCCGATCGGAGTTTAATAACCATGATAAAAATCCCCCAATTTGAGTAAACTTCATCATGTTTTAGTAATATATTTCAAGAGAATATCATTTTTCATATTTTAGTACCACAAGTCCACAATCCCCACCAACTCATCTTAATATTGAAATTTTGTACTACTGCATCCTCTACAAAAAGAGCATCATCCTACTACCTCTATCTTTTTGAAAAATTGTCTTAATTTAATTTGTCTGAACAAATTGATAAATTTTAAATATATTTTTATGCTTATAAAAATAGGAGATACTAGTAAATTTCATATAGTTTATTGTGATTATATTTTTTTTCATTTATATTAATTATAAGAAAATAATATAAATTTTATTATAAAAATGATCAAATTAACTGAAACATTCAAATTAAACCAATTTTAAGAGACTCGGGGGAGGGAATAAAATTAATTTTCGTAATACTCTCACTACTAGAAATTTGACCTATTATGCATTTAGATTTAGCGACATTGTGCGACGCGGAACCGTAGTAATAGGATTATATAGCGACGGTCACTTGACCGACCGATTGGTATATGTCTCAATAAAGAGCCTATTCCGAGGGTCATTTTACAGTAAAATCGATATAGAGGATTTTTTGGGCCTTTTTAGTGAGGGTCATGAGATCGCACAAAACCCTCCCATTCCCCCCACCCCAAATCATTTCATTTCTCTATCATGTTCTAGCTCAGTCCTCTGACTCCCCACCTCAAAACCTAAATCCTCTAATCTCTCTAACCAGCTACTCTAAATTGCCGAAATCGAAGGTTCCTCCAATCAAAGCACAAACAGAAAGATGGCGAAATCGAAGGTTGCTCTCAATCGAAGGTTCCTCCAATCAAAGCACAAACAGAAAGATGGCGATAGAGATCGAGAAGCGAAACGAATTAGCGAGGGAAGTGAGTTGTTCAATAAAATTGATGGCGAAACAAGGCGAAGGATTGAAGCAATACTATCTCCAACACTTCCACGATCTTCAGCTACATGTGAAAATTTTGATCGCTTTCGATTCGACTTTTATTTTTGATCTGGTCGTGAATAATTTTTGACTGTGTTCTGGGTTTCATGAACTTTTAGGGGTTTATTTAGGGCTTTTTATTTGTGTTGATTGATAGATATATAGTGGAAGTGTCGATGGTATTTTCCGGGTTACACTTGAATTCTCTATCATTTTGGGGTACTCTCTGTTGATTATGTGTTGTTTGTGATGAAGGTTGATTTTTCTTCAAGCTCGATGATTTTTTTTATTTATTAATTTTGGATTTCGCAGTTTTTCGTATATGTCATACTAATTACGTGTGTGTGCATTTATATTTGTGTTGTTACGATCATTAAAATTTTGAGGTAAAAAGCTATTATTTGGTTTAACATTGTTGACCTTGAGAAAGGCTATTTACTCGATTCACAATATGATTGCGTCCATCATGATTCATGAACAATATTATTTTATTTGATCTTTGGGGTCCATCTTGCATCAAATTTAACCCATATAACTATCTCACAATTAAACTCGTCAAATTGTATTTGATTGTTTATGTATTTTGAACCAAAGCATTTACTTTTTCTGTGCTTTGTAAAATTGCATTTTCCATGCTCCTTTCAATATTCATGAATCGATATGATAGTGCTCTATGTTTTTCTTTCCTATAATTACATATTTGAATGTTTGATTGACCACACTTCTCAACGAGCAAGTGCAAATCCTTCTAATTCTTCAACCAATTTATCTACGTGTTTTTTAAAGTTTACCTAATATTCAAAATTATTTTGTTTAGGGACGAAATCTCACCGAGAAGAGGCATCTTTCAAGATAGCTCTGCTTCTTGCTTAATTGAGGAGGTAGTTAAGTCACTGTTGATGTAAATTATTCTCAACTACTAATCAATCGGACAATTTGTTGATGCGGTATCATGTAAGCTTCTTGCGACCTCCAAAGCCAAACCGATGGTATTTTTTTTCATACTGTTGGCATGCATCCAAGAAGAGGTGTTGCATTAAAAAGAAATTCTCTAGTTCTTCAACTTTAATAGTCTTTTATTATTTGATATATTGGAAGCACAAAACTCACGCTTGAAGTTTACGCCTAATTCTGAGCGGTGGTGGTCTTTGAATTTCAAAGCAAGGGCATTGATGAAAGCCCCATGTTTTTATCGCTTTGTGAGGTTTGGATTTGGTCCTTCATTGGACCGCTCGATATGATCAAACATATATATTCTGAGAGAACCCGAAGACACCTCTCATTTGAAGACTATGACTTTGAGTCGAGGCTTGAGTCCCTTCCCATGGATTACTGGTATTTACATCTTCATCCTTGTATTGATTGCACTAAATGAAATGACAAAACTAAATATTAGCCGGCATTATTTGCTATTTCATCTGTATTTTGTTCCCTAATTTACAATTCGTTATCTTCTGCTTTTGAACTTGTGCATAAAATGGGTACTTAATTTATCAATTCATTGTACTGTTTATATCAGTGATAGTTTATCACAACCAACATGGCAGGATGCAAATTGGTTTTATGCTTCCGACTATTGAGATAGTGAAATGTGAATTGCGCCTTGGTACGCAATGATTGTATTCTGACTCTGTTTAGATTTTATGGCTTGAGCATCTTTTTCATTTTAGCCATCATATTAGAGAATTCTTTCTGTTAAGATCTGTTTTTTTCTTGACATTTAGCAGCAGTGCCCTTATAAGACCACGTGTATAAAGTACATGAGTCTCCTAATGTGCTTCCTTTTGGCATTTTCATGTTTCATTCAATCCTCAAGGAGTTTTATCCATGCTACCTATCTAATAAGCACATCTAATAGCAACATTCCTGCCAAAAATGTTGAGGTAGCTGTTATAAAGGCAGGTGATTTTTGGTCATTTGGGCTTAGAGCACTTTATTTTGCACTTAGTTTGTTGTTATAGTTTTTTGGTCCAATTCCTATGTTTGCTACCTCGATGGCTAAGGCTTTGCTCTTACATTACCTCGACACCAATACCACTCTGTTGCATCGCTATGATCGCCCGAGAGGCAGCCTGTCAAAAGGGTTGATCGGCGAATGACCAGAGGAGCTGCTGCTGGTGTTGGGTACCTGTTTTAGAATCGGTTGTATGTATATTATCATGTCAGCAAAATTAAAATAATGTTTTTGCCTGATGGTATGGTTTTACCAAAATCAGGCATTGATTAATGTCAGCAAAATTAAACTATTGTTAAATACTCTTGTAAAGATACACTAGCATCATACATATATTATTAATTCCTACTTTCGCGCATAGGCACACAATTACATACAAATATAATTGCTTTGGTCAAATACTCAAATATAATTGCTTTGGTTTAGACTAGTGCTTTGCTTTGGTTTAGACTGTGTATTTACAATGTTTCATATATACTTGATTGACAGCATGGGCAGCCGGACTTCCACTTCTCAATCCCTATAAGAGTGCAGACAAATATTTTCAGTAACTAATAGTTCTCTCGATGTACAACTTGGCTGGCTGTCTACACATCTAGCTTCTATATGCAAGACAAATGCAGGTACAAGTTAGTTATTTTAGCTCTATATTCAACTATATATGAAGATATTTTTTTTATAATGTGATGTTAACAATGTCACTTTAACTTTACGCGAATGTGTGGAGCCCCCGACGTTCCAGTTTGTTTCAATCCTGATTTAAATATTAGCTGGGATGGAATTCACCTAAGGCCTATGAGATTAATTATGGCCAATTGGCTTATTAAGAGGAATATTTATTTTTCCTAATATTAAGTGTTAGGTTTATTAATATTCACCCTACTTTTTAATTTTGGTTTTGTTAGTCTTTTATAGTTTCAAAGACATTGTTAACTACGTTTTATTTTGAACTTTGTATAAATGGTTTTTCATTTTATAAATTTCCTAGTAATTACATTAAAGTTTGAAGATGTGATTGAGGAATAATCTGATTTGATTGAGGATATGCGACGGATATGTGTTAATTCATTAATTTTGTCGATAAATAATTATACTCTGGTTAACGATAATTGTTTGACATGTTAGAAAATATTCCTTAAGCCAGTAAGAATATTTTATTTATGGAAGTTGATCAATGGTTTTGCCTGATGGTATGGTTTTACCCAAAATCAGGCATCTGCCTCTCTTTATTAAATTATTGAATGAATGCTTTCTTGCATGATGGTATAGTTTGGGAGTATTGGAACAGGGAGGAAAAGGACTAGGAAGAATAAGATCATCCTTTCCATTGCCATAACAGTTCAATTGTTAACAATGTCAGGGTCAGAGCCACTAGTACTAATACTTAATGATTTTCATATTTTCTCGTGGCTGTACTTATACTTAATGATTTGAATCATGATACTAAACAAAATTCCTTGTTGCAGATAAGAGAAAAAGAGAAGAAGGTGTTGGAGGATCAGGATCCAGCAATCTCACAAGCAAAGCTTCGTCAACAGATATATGTAGCAAAATATGATCTGTAGTCTGCTCTACAGTAATAGAATCTTGGTCATTCTCATTGTTATTGTAACTTAATGTTTGATACAATAGTTAGCCTTCTTTGAAGAAGATTGTAATTATTGTAATTGTAATGTGAATGATTTTAAATTATGTATACAATAATTTTTTATGTTTTATATTATATTGTATTTGTATTTGTTGGATAAATGTACACAATTAATTTTTTTTTAAATATGAAAAGGCTATAGCGACGGTCATCGACCGTAGCTATAGTGTTCTATAAAACACATCCCTATAGCGACGGTCATGGCGTCGTCTTATAATATATCTATCTATACCACGACCATTGTAGCAATAACTCTCAATGACCAGTTAGTAAAGGCAAATACACGATTTTCCATGACTTATAGCTAGGGTTGCGACATATTATAGGCCAAAAAGACCGTCATTATAGGCTTTACCGCGGGGTTCTATGGCGACGATTTCGTGACGACATCGCTAAAAACTTTTTAATGACGGTCTTTTTGGCTATATATGACGGTCGGCGGCGATCGTCGCTTATAAAAATGATTTTCTAGTAAGTGTCATTATATGTGCAACGTGAGATTAATTTGTTATATATG
Organism: Panax ginseng; assembly: GCA_020205605.1. Lineage (NCBI taxonomy): Eukaryota > Viridiplantae > Streptophyta > Magnoliopsida > Apiales > Araliaceae > Panax > Panax ginseng. The sequence continues at coordinate 11,486,801 of CM035134.1, forward strand.
TATATAAATCTAAATTACAATCAATAATACATTTAATTATGATTTTTGGATGAACCTATAATAAAATAAAATTACACTAAAAAATATTATTAGAATAATGGATTTTAACTGTATACAATTTGATTTGACTTGGACCAAGATTTGACACATATTATATTACATATGATATGAGATCATATCGATCTGAAATATTTAGGGGTTGTTTGTTTAGAATTAAATATGTTTGAATGTTTAAATTGGTCAGTCATTAAGTGTGTTTGTTTTAAAAAAAATGTCTGAATGGCTGAATCGATTAGATAATTGAGCTGAATGACTAAGTCTAAATTTTTTGGCTGCTGAATAAAGTAAAAAAAAATAAATAAAAAAATATTAACTATTATATTAAGTAATATTAAATAAATTTATAACAACTTTAAATTTTTTTAGAGGGGTAAAATAATAAAATTATGTCATTCAGATATTTTAGACATGTTAATTATCAAATAACTTTTTTCATTCAGATTCAGCTCATTCAGATTCATTCAGTTTTTATCAAACCCCTACCATCAGCCACTGGAAGAGGAAGAGGAGGCACCTACCGAAGAAGTCTTCCCTCTATCTATTCCAGAAATAGTAACTCCTCCTCGAAAGAAGAAGACGAGAGGCTATCGAATAGATTGAAGGAAGCAGAGGTAGCATTGAGCTGCGTTTTCGCGCCTTTTCACTCCGTAATTCAATACGACAACAACAAACTCAATTTATGCAATTAATAAAGCAATTCGAACTTATGAAAAAAGACCTATAGTCAAGCTGACCCGCTTCCGTTAAGTCATCTGATCGAATTGTCAGGTTACAAAGGCAATTGGTGTATTATTATTATTATTATACAATAGATAGACGATGTGTCGATCAAAGGTGAGGAGATAAGAAAATCATTGATATTATCCATAATGGTTAGCTAAAGAAGCATATATATTAGGCTTTGGGATGTGTTCATAATTTATGAGAATGTCATGTATTCAAGTGATGAAAGAACATGCAGGTTAATGTGTATATAAGGTTTTAAGATAATATTAATATATAGTTGATCTATTTAGTGAGTGGTGGGCAAAAATTACTCAAAAATTTGACCTTAATTGTTATATATGATATCAAGCTAACTCTAAAAATCTCGGGTTAATTATAAATTATTCAATCAGCTTGTTGGAGGTGGGGATGAAGATGACTTGTATTATCCGACAATAAATAGCTAAATATCATACAATGGATAAAGAAGTAAAAATTATGTGTTCCTTATAAACGAAAACATAAGTTATTTATTTATGTGAAACAGATCATTGAAAATATTATTTTCTCATATAAAAATATTAGTTCTTTAAAATATATTAATTATTCAAAGTTTTCCAATGAATCATATTTTTTTAAAACAAACAAAAAAGAAATAGAAAGTGTAGGAAATAAGAAGTGAGATTACATGATTTGTTTAAAAAGAAGCAACTGTAACAATAAAAGTTAAGAAAGCAATTAGGGAGGATGAAGGGGGTGTAGGCACGTGGGGTTTTCTCTAACCAATGAGGCCAGCCTAAAGGGTCAAATTAAGGTTTTGACGATTCCCAATAATAAAAAAAAAAGTGATCAGTGCTGCCTCGTGGCCTTACAGCTAAAAACCCGGTGCTTGACTGTACTGACTCACGTGTAAGTTGTAAACGAGTTAAACAGTTTATTCCAACAAATTTGATTTGAAAAAATATGAGTTGGATTCAAATTCGTTAATAATATGATCCAAATTGATTTAAACTTAAAAATAATTCAAATAAAATATGAATAAAATTTGAACAATATTATATTCAAATCATTTAAATTTTAAACTACTCGAATTCTCAATTGTTATTCGATATATATATACTCGATTGATACAAATTCAATTAGATACTTAATACATTCTTTTATAACATATATAAAATTAAATCAAATTGGGTAAACTAATTATTATTATTTTATTTTTATTTTTATTTTTATTTTTTATTGTGATTTTATATTTGTAAAGGTAATAGTAAATATATTTTCTCCTTTATAAGTAAAATAATAAATTTAATTTATAATTATATTTATTATAAAGCTATTTATTATGTGGAGACTCGAATTCGAGTTTGAATTTAAAACTCGCGAGTAGTTTGAATATAATTCGATCCGAGTCGGATCGAATTCAAGTAATAAATATTCGAGTCAAATCAAATTTGAGTAGATTTTTTAAATACAATTCGAATTTGAGTATGAATATTTAACGTTTCGAGTAGCTCTCTATTCGATTCGGTTCGATCAACTCGTTTACACCCTTTCTCACGTGTACGAACGGATTCAACCTCTTAATTTAATGAGATTAATTTTTTTTAAAAAAAACTAAATAATCTTTAAATATTATTTATAATAATATTTTTCAAAATTTCATTACTTAAAATTGTTGCATGATAGCATCTCATTTTTAATAGTTACAAAAATATCATACTCAATAGAAGTTACTAAATAACCATTCATATATATATTTATTTTTTATTTGGTTATGAAAATTCATTGTTCACGATATTTATAATTAAAATGTTCTTTAAACAGTTGCAGAGTAAAGTTTAATAGACTTGATGAAGTACTAATAGTATTGAATTTGGACTTTAAAAAGTTTAATATTAATAGGTTTTTAGTCTAAAACATGATATTTTATTAAGGAAATTGATATTTTTATATTTATTTTTAATATTTTTATACGATAATATAATGAGTATGACTCACGTGACTTTTTCTTCTCTCTTGGTACTTGTTAAATAGAGGGAAGAGAGAGAAAGGGGTAATTTGCCAAATGGGTATTATCCGATAAAAGCAATCCATTCCATCTGCATTGCCCATAGGTGGTAGTGGTTGTTGAAAAATTGAGAGGAGACAGCTGATGTCCTTTTATATCTATCTGTCCTTGTTAACACACCTGTTTTCCTGTAGAAGTTAGCCATGTCTGATTGTTGCAGAGTTTCCTAGGATTAGAATCTTTAAAAGGCACAGCTGCATTCTGGTCCTACCTCAGATTTTGGGACACGACAAAATAAACAATTTTTCACCGATTTGAGTTTATGAACTTTATGATAAGTTAGTCGATTGATAAATACAGTGTTGATATGCAGACAGAGAAAGATTATCTTCTGACTTTCATGTCGATATTGTACTGGTTAATTAACCAAAATTAACTTCATACTAAGTACCATTCTCACTTTTTATTAAATACAAGTGCACTCTATTTTATTGCATTTTAAACGTTATATTTATAAATTTAATAAGTTGTATTTGAAATAATTTTTTTATAAATAAATAATAATTTTAAATTTGTTTGAAGCTCTAAATGTACCAAAAGCTCTATATATACAATTTTAAATTACATGTAATGGTTTATATTACTCAAAAATTCTTGAAATGGAAGCAGATGCAGTAAAAAAAATTTATGGTTTAGAGAAAAAAGAACTTTGTTTGTTGAGTTCCTACAAGTTTTTTCTTTTGCAAGAAAGGGATCACCATACATGCACATTTTTAGGTATTAATAAGTGAAATACAAAGGTAAGTAAAATTAAGTTTAATGAGTCATTTTTAATTTTGAATTTAAAAATATTTTAAATTAATTTTTAAAAATCAATAATGATAATATAATTTAGAACGAATGAAGAATTACAGTGACCTTATCCGATTCTTATGGATTTGCCAATCATATGTAATTTGTTAGGTATTAATTAAATTTCTTTTTGTCGATCAAAAAGAAAAAAATATGGCAAACTAAATGGATTTGTGTAATAGATTAATATACTGTCAAGGACACATTGAGCTAATATGCATTGTTGAGTTCGTTCTCTATCGACTTATACACTTCTAGTATTTGATGACTTGATATAGTAGTATTTATTGTCTCCGTTATTTAATATAAGTATTTTTAGAAAATTATTTTTGTTTTTTAATTTAATTCGTTTGAGAATTTCAAGTAATATTAATTGTTTAGTTTTTAATATTATTCCAAGTAATAAATATAATTTTAGTTCTTTCATTATTTTTTATCTAATAAATAACACTTTTTTCTTTCAATACAAAGAATATAAATAATTAATATTATATAATTATTTTCTTAATATTTGTGTATAATTTTAAAACGATTTATATAAAGCAACGGAGGGGAATATGTACGAATTTCTAAGTCAATTAGCTACAAAAGGAAATAATTAGGGGGAAAAATTATTTGAAAAATACTACTTTTTTATAAAAAGAAGTAATCCATATGGAAAATGATAAGTCCACCAATTCCTCGAAATTATCAAACAAAAATAACTCCAAATAACTAAGTTTTACTCGTACATTTGTCTTTACTGCTTGACCCTTTGCAAGGAGTTAAACTTCTTGAAAAATTGCTAGAAAAAATACCTAATAAAATTATATTATTCAAATGGCCACTTGGATATGCATCTTAGATCCATATTAGCATGTGCATGATAATTAATTCAAACTCAGACTAATATTTCATCGTTATGTCGTTTTAAATAATTTTATTTTTTTTAAAATTATTTATTATTTTATATAATTTAGTAGAATTAATTAATTATAATTTTTTAAAATTATTTTTATCGGAAAATAATACAAATAAAAGAGAAAATTAGATAAGTATAATAATTATAAAAATTTAAAGATATTATAGACAATTGATATTATATTTAATATTATACAATTATTTTATTAATTCGTGTACATAATTTTAAAATGACTTATACTAAAAGACGAAGGGAGTATATAAATATAATTTTAATTATATATTTATATGTACACGACTTTGCACGATATTTAAATGCTAATAAATTTTCCTTTTGTAAAAAAAAATTTGTATGCATTAGAATTCGACGAAATTCAGTTGAATAATGAAAGTACAAACTCCTGAGCACCCAAAATGGACTTTGACTTGCATTAGAATTTGATATTAAAAAAGATGGCAGGTGATCTTGACATAGTATTCATGAGTTTATACTAGCTAGGGTTGAAATTTTGTTTATTTTTGGACACAAAAGCAATTTATAGGTTGAATTTGATATTGTATGTGCACACTTAGGAGGGGATGAATAGGTGTGTCAACTAATTATGTTAAATTTAAATTTTCTGCACACATGTAATTTAGAAGAATAATAAATAATTTTATCAAAACAGATTTTAACAAATTAAATCTGTTTATTAATATTAATTATATTATATTCTAGGAAAAATGCTAGAAACCTTGCATATATGTCATAGACCTTTCCAATCTTTGATCTTCATAATCTCCTACGCTTGAGCAATATTTTGAATACTTGAAACTTTAATGAATCATTTAACTTGTAAAATTTTCAGCAATCAAGGTCCAAACCTACAAAATTATAATAACACTATAAACAACTTGTTATCATTAAAACATATAAACCAACAGAATTAATATAAATTTCTTTATATTATGTTTGAGCGCATCATCAACAAAAAAAATCACTTATATTTCTACAAAAATTCACAAATATATATATATATATATATATAGAGAGAGAGAATCAAGAACATTCTCCTTAAATAACATTCTTTCTTAAATAGCACTCTGTTATTAAAACTACATCGTTTTGGAGTTTTTTTAAAAAAATAAGTGGGGTCGTGAGTGACATTTTTGTAAATAAAAGGAAAGCAAGTGGGACCGCTCTCTTTTAAAAGACTCCAAAACAACGTAGTTTTAATAACGGAGTTCTATTTAAGGAGGAATACTATTTAAGGGGAATGCTCTTAATCCTTACTCTCTCTCTCTCTCTCTCTCTCTCTCTATATATATATATATATATATATATATATATATATATATATGTGTGTGTGACACCTCCAAAATAGGTCCACACAATTTATTTTGAGTCGCCAAAATACATGGTACAGAATTCAAATACAAACTTCATTTATATAATTGTCGTGCAAAATACGACAACACATAAGCTGAGAGTTTGAATACAAATATTGCACCGTACATAATACGACAATATTCATACTCAAATTAAGTCTTCATTATAATTATTGTCACACTATTTTACAACATAATAAAGACTGCTATAGTGACTATCTCGGACCGTCACTCCATTCCCCGACTAGTCTCACCTATATTCTCATTTTCTAAAGACAACAATGAGATAAAAAGGTGAGCTCAACTAGCCCAGTAAAGAATATTATGACTAAGATAATGTAGAATAAATTATCCTTAGTCCTCAACAGGAAAAAATCTGATAGAATAGAATAGACAACAAGCTTTAGATCAACAACTGCAGAGAAAATAACAATACATTAGAAGAGTCACGTAGAGCATGATGTCTACTATCTTCTATGATTTAAAAATCCATCATCAATATTCTATTCCTATAACACCAATCAATAATTATTTCCAATCAACGAATTATCTATGTACTATGGGCCAAAGATAATCGTTGGTATCACTAGTGGTCATGATCATATCAAACACCTGTCCATCTGTGCACTACGGGTTAAAGAGGACTTTCACCACAAACTTTTATCTGTAACATTAAAGGTCATAATTATACCAATACATAATTCTTGATTATAATCATACTAATGCAATCAACAGTCTATCTTTGCACTGCGGGCTAAAGATGACTTTTAACACAATATAAGCATGAGAATGATGACAATGATATAAAGAATGGTGAGATCAATGATAAATATTAAAGATTTATAATTTAATTTATCCAGAGTTCATAAAGTCCAAATTGTCAACATGGTCACCAATTGTGGAGTAAAATTCAAAAATGATATTTAAGATTCATATTTCAAAGATAATTTGGACAAAGAAAGAAAAAAAATAATTTCGTCGTGAATAGTACTCCGTCATGAATAGTATCCTAGATGAATAGTACTCCGAAATAAAAAGTTTAAAATTTAATAAAAAAGTTTAAACCAATATTCCAGTGAACTGATATTAGATTAAATGCAAACTATTAAGGATATTTTACTAATTTCAGGGATTATAGAAGCAATACTTATCAAATTAAGTGTAGATTTAGGAATATGAAACGAAATAATATCACTTACATACTATAGAGTATGGAAAAAAATAATATTTTCCTTATGAATATTGAACGAAAATAATATCTCTTACCTTAGTAGGAGACCAGATCTGACTGGTATATCAGAGATATTTTTGAGAAAATCTTGCACTATTAGCTACACTCAAAGTATTCTTATACTAGAATGAAATACACACAATATTATAGAAGAAGAATTATATTATCTGATTCTGGTGTGATTTTAATCATTTCTTAACTAAGCATCCTATTTATAAGAGAATAACATGACACTATTTAAAATCTTCACGGATGAACAGAAACGAATTCACAGACGAATTCGGCTGATTTTTTTTGATTTTATTATGCAGCATTATACAATAAAATATTCTAATAAAACAAAAATTTTATATATAATATAATATATTCTATTTATATTGTAATAAAACAAATAACTTTATATATATTATAAATTTTTTTTGTTTTATATAAATTTTTTTCTGTTTTATTACTATTATAATAATAATAAAATAAAATTGGGATAACTTTCTACCAACGATTTGACAAATTGGCACATGGAGGTCCATGGAATAATAAGTCAAACTTACAACAAACGCTTCAAGACAAAGCCCTCTATTTATAATAAAAATTGAATAAATATCTACCACAAATATCTTCAATCAACACATTTTTAATCTTTCAACAACTCTTCATCAATAATATTATAACTCACAATATTGACAACCAAATCATTCTCAGGAAAGAGAGGACTTTCTCCTTATTGACGCGTAATTAAATAACCTAACCCCTTTCCTCGACAGAACTTTCTAGATATTGTCAATAATACAAATAATAATATGAATAACTGTGTCTTCTCAATTATTGATTTAATAATATAAAATATTGTGTAGATGATACTGTGACAATAATTGAATCAATAATATGAGATACTATGCAGCAACTATTGTGGCAATTATTGAATGAAGCTGAGCTACTTCTTACGTAAGCATCAATAATCGAGATATCTTGTAACATCGTGTGTGCTATTATGCGAAGATCACCACCGGAACAACGCGTTTTACGTTCTATACTTTTATCACTGGGTATTTTAAACAGTTTAACGGTAAAAGTCTTGCCGCTATTTTATGAAAATGTTATTTTTGTCGCTTTCTATATCCGACAGTTATTCCGTTGTAGGGTCCACCAATGATTGCGCCGTCGTACGAATATTCCCCAACAAAAAGAATATTTTCCGACCAAACGAATATTTTATGACAATTTGTTTACTTTGCAAAATTTGTATATATCACTCATAACTATAACATTTATTAAATTATCACCTTACTATTTAGAATACTATTCAAAAAATAAATAAATCTTTATTCATAAAAGTTATGCTCTTACATATATATATATATATATATATATATATATATATATATATATATATATATATATATATATGTAAGAGCATAACTTTTCATTATAATAAAACAAAATTAAAGTAGTATATGTTTGATTATTGTTTTAACTTGATTGATTTCATTATTGTAGTGTGTCCTATACTTTTTAATGTGATCAATTTCCTCCACCTTTTTCCTTAATAACTTAGAATTTTTTATAAGGGAGTGATATTCTTACAAGTGTTTCAAATATCAAGAAAAATAAATAAGTCTCATACTCATATCATACGAGAACGAATTATGTAAATATTAGACGAATTATAATATTAAATAACAAATTCTTTCATATATAATTTTTCCCTCCCAACCAAGAACGATCAAAACCCCGTCTTCAATTTGTTAATATTATTTGTTCAAGTTCCATTTCTGTAATTTATCTCTAAGTATAATTAATAAGTTGTTAGTTTGAAGTGTTAATATTATTAATCAATTAAAGCATGATGTTTGAAAAAGAGAATATATAATACTCCATCTGTTCCAAAATATAAGATTATTATTAATTTTAATTTTAAAATCAATTTAAGATATTTTTGAATTTAAAATTGAAACGATTTTCTTTAATTTTAATTAATATAGTGATAAATATTATAAACTAGCTAGTTTCAAAGTATTATCAGCTTTTTTATTATATTTAATTAATGAATTATCTCAATTTTGTGTTTGAAAATATATAAAATTAACTTTTCGAAAGTCAATAATAATTTTATAATTTGAACCATATAAAGTACATATATATTATATGTTTTAAATTACCTTTTATCGTTAAATTAAGTGAATTCTTTCATTTTAAATTGTGTGAGCTTACTTGTAAAATGAATATATAGTTCCAAATCAAATGTACTATCTATCACATATAAAATGGAGCGGCTGCAGTCCCTTTTTGAATAAAATTAATTAGCTCAGATAGTCAGATCAATGCAATAAATGGTTTTGGATTTAAACCTCAAACTTACCATAAAATAATTTTAAATTTAAATAGGCCAGATCCAGCTCATTCCATTTCACAAACACATCATCACGAGGGCCACAGGTATTTTAATTATTTATCACAAGTGCATTATGTATTATTCTTACAAGCTCACTTTGGTATGTGATATATCTTTCGTCCCATAATAAGGAGATGTAGGGTTTAAATTTATATATTATTACAATTTTATTTTGGTGATCCATACATTCTAATTCTAAGTGCTTAGAAAAAAATATGAGAAAGGAGTAACGATTTATTTTTTATTTTAATTTTATAATAAAGTTTAATAAATATGTAGTGGCATTGCATTGCATGCTGATTTTGACTTGTTAACAGGGTAGCAGTACCTACTATATGATGGTTTAGTGGTAAGCTGATGGCAGGAGCGGATTCAGTCAAAAAGTTCAGTAGGGTGAAATTTTAAAAAAAAATTTATTAAAAATAAAAATTATAACTATATATATATACTTTTCTAAATCTAATATAATTTCTCAACACTTAAGTAGTTAAGTTTACAGAGGGGATCAGACACGGACCATTTTGACGGACTAAAGGAACAAATTTGAAGGACACGCTGGTCGTCGGGTCAAATTTGAAATCATATCTGTGGTCAAAAATAAACCATCGAAAAGAATTTCACAACTGCAGCAAACGAATTTCACATAGCAATTAAGTCTCGCGAAATTCACAGCTGCTGCCCCTTCGATTCAGGTCTGTGAAATCCATTTCGCGAATTTGTTGATCTGAAGCAAAGAGATCTCATACTCCCTCACCTCAAACCCGGCCATTTCGCGAAGGGGCAGTAATCACTAAATTCCTATTCTCTCAACTGGAACTGAAGCAAAGGGGCAATAATCACTAGATTCCGATTCGCGAATTCACAGAGCTGAAGCAAACGGCCATTTTGCGAATTCTCTCTCCCCAAGCTTTTACCCTGCTTTTGTGTATCATTGAGTCTAAAAGGTAAAATTTTACACTTCTTTGCTTTGTGCTTTTAAAATTTGCTTTTGTGTATCATCCAGATTATGTGTACCCTGCTTTGTGCTTTTGTGTATCATTTTGTATATTCTGAAAAGTTAATTACCAAATTTTATACTGTAGGTTTTAATCAAAATGGATAATGTTGAAGCAGAGGGAGAAAATTTAGAGCGGGGAGAAGGGGGGAATGTAGATAGTGGGCTAAATGAGTAACAATATGTTGAGTTAGATCCTAAATCTTCAGATAATTTGTATAATCCTCAAGTAGCACCAGAGCTGAAACCAAAAATAGGTCAAGAATTTCAAACAATTGATGATGCTTTTAGTTTCTACAATGCATATGCAAAAGAGAGTGGATTTAGTGTTCGAAATTGCTCTGAAAAAAAGAGACAGGGAAGTAGTGAGATCATAAGGAAAGAGTTTGTTTGTTGGAAACAGGGGAATGCTACAACAGTAGCGAAAATTTAGGCAACAAGGCGCATGGGATCAATTAAAGAGGGTTGTAAAGCAAAACTTGCTATTGTGATGATACCTTCAGACTTATATGTTGTTAGTATATTTGTTGAGGGTCATTGTCACCCATTAACAACTCCACGAAAAACACATTTGTTGCGATCTCACCACAATATATCAACTGCCCAAAAGGCCCTGACTCAACAGCTTCAGATGGTAAATATACCATCGCATCAACAATTCAATTTGCTTGGAGTGCAATCGGGGGGGTTTGAGAATATATGGTTTATACATAAAGAGATTTGTATAATCTCGAAAGAGATAAGCGCAATGAGATGAAAGGACATGATGGACATATATTGCATTTAGTTTTTAATGGGTGAACAAGGAAAGAATCCATCATTTTATTTCAAAATTGAGTCAAATGATGAGAACATGATTACTCATTGTTTTTTGGTGATTCAACCTCTAGAAATGCTTACAATTTTTATGGTGATGTAGTGATCTTTGATACTACGTACAACACTAATCGGTATGGATTAATTTTTGCGCCACTAATGGGGGTTAATAATCATGGTCAAACAATAATATTTGCATGTGCATTCTTGAGTAATGAGACCATAGATTCATTTGTTTGGCTTTTCAACTAATTTTTGGAAGCCATGTCAAGTGATGCCCCTAAGATGATCATTACTGATCAAGATCCTGCTATGACAAATGCAATTTCACAAACTCTACTAACAACATTTCATAGATATTGTAGTTGGCACATTTGAACTAAATTTTCTAAGAAGATAGATTCAGTTAAATATAGTGCTTACTATAAGGAGTTTTCAAATTGCATATGGAAAACAGAGATTAAGGAAGAGTTCAATTTGAAATGGATAGAGTTGGTTGAGAAGAGTGGGTTAAATGACAACAAATGCCTACAATCAATGTTTGAAATTACGTACTTAAATGGGTGCCAGACATATCTGAATCATGTTTTCTCGGCTGAAATGTCAAGTAGCCAACGAGCTGAAAGCTCTCACTCATTCTTCAAAAAATATGTTTCAAAAAATAATTCATTGGTGGATTTTATGATTTATTTTGGTAGGGGACTTGAGCGTCAACGTCATGAAGAATTATTGGCGGATCACAAAGACATGATTGAGAAGCCTAAAATGAAAATGCTTCACGACTTTTTGGTGCATATGGTTGATATCTATACACATGATATATTTTTTAAGTTTCAGGATGAGATGTGGGAGAGTTTGACTTTTAAATTTGAGCTTATAGATGAGGTTGAAGATCACCGCGTGTACACCATTGCAAGAAAAAGTGGCGGTAATTATCTATTGCGACAAATTCATTATGACAAGTTTAAGGATTTTGCTTCATGTACTTGCAAAAAATTTCAGAGCATGGGGATTCCTTGTAGACACGTGTTGGGATATTTGCACAAAATGCATGATTATGAAATATTGCCAAGTCAATACATTTTGAGTAGATGGACAAAAAAGCTTAAATGGGGTAGTCATTGATGGTAGTGGCATTGAGATAACTGATAACAGGTCATATCTACTGAAGCGGAGTCAATTAATGCAACTAGCCTTAGATATGGTTGACATGACCCTTACTAGCAAAGGAGCAACTAAGGTCTATATTGATGCTTTGAGTGGTGCACATGATAAAATTAATCAAATGATTAGTTGTGGTATAAGTTTTGTTGATACTATAGAACGAAGTCAAATTTCAAGTGTAGTTGCTTCAGGGAGTGGGGGTAGCAACTACTACAACGAACCGATTCAAGTGCGTGCAAAGGGTTGTGGTAAAAGGCTTAAGGGAGGGAAAGAGAAAACATTAAGGGGACCAAAAAAAATCTAAAGCTAGACGGTGTAATGGGTGTGGTTTGGTTGGCCAAACACACGACAAAAGAAATCGTCCCATGCTTACAAATCGGTAAGAAATTTGTAAATTTTTCATTTATTTTCATAGATATTGTTGTATCTAATTGTGCTTATTAGATGTCATTTTTGTTGCAGGTATTCACCTTGTCATGACGGCGCAACTCTCAACCCAAGTGTAGATATTGATAGTTATTCATCTCTAGGTGATTGTATTTTGTCAACTAACATTGTATTTTGTTACTGCAATTATGTACTGATTTGAACTGGAATTATGTACTAATTATGTACTGCAATTATGTACTATTTTCAACTGCAATTATGTACTGATTTGAACTGGAACTGGGACAGGAGCAGTATGAGGGAATGAACTGGAACTGCAATTTACAACTGCAGAAGCTGTATGAGGGAATGGACTGCAATTATGTACTGATTTACAACTATAAAAGCTGTATTTTTGTACTTTTGGACTATGTATTTTGTTACTTTTGTATGACATTGCTTTGCTTGGAATGTACCAATATTTTGTATGACATTGCAAATTTTGAAAAACTGTAAGGTCTGTTTTCTAGCTGGGGAACTATGTATTTGGTGTTATGATTGGGTCTCTCAGATTACCAAGTCTTTGCGATGATAGTGATAGTTTCTTGTCATTGCCTTTTGTTATAATAGTCTTGTTGCAGTTCCTTTTTGTTATATTCACATTATGTATTACCAAGTGTTGCATTTGTTTTTTTAATGATGAGTTTGGGGTCAGACTCTGGCTGAATGGTACTTTAAGAAGTGTTGCAAATTCATCTTCATATGGTACTATACATATTTGCTAGGTACTGAAGATTGCTTAAGAACTTTCAATTTGATGTATAATCTCAGATCCCATACATGCTCTACATCGGAATTTATGCTATTTATATAGTATGTTTGCATGGCATGTAGAAGACCATTAATTATTTGTACAGGTTTGTTCTTTTCTTCTTTTTCTTTTCAGAATCTATATATATTTAGTTGGTTGATGTCTCAAATCTTCATTAATTAATCTATGTGATTAACTCTCTTTTAGCATCAATTATCATCACATGGGGCACCCAAAACTTGGTATGGAGTTCCCGCTCATGCAAATTCTAGAATTTGAGAAAGTTGTCCAAAGATTACAATTATAGTAGAGAAATACTATCAAAAATGGAGAGGATGTAAATATTTTAAGTATGTAAATATTTTCATTTTCATTTTCGATATTTAAAGACGAACATTTTGAATGCACAAATATATGGACCACCAACCGGAAACAGTATTAGAGTGAAACCAAGTCTTTTCACCATAGAAAAGAGACCATACATTTGAGTTCACACAAACAATTAGCATAACATAAATGATCATGTAGTCAGTATTCTAACATTCTAGCTGGGGAACATAGTACTTTTCATACCATAGTTTCATATAATCCAGATTTAGAACATAGTACTTTTCATACCATAAATCCACCAATCTCATACATAACGTGTTGGTTAAATAATGAACATTATCAAAATTACAACTGATTTAATAAAATTAACAACAACACCGCATACATAACATTAATAATTATGACAAATCGTTGAGTTAGTTGCAATTGACGAATTTCAATCTTCATCATCGCTAATTCGTTGGAGTCGTTAGAATTCGTTGGATGAGTTGTTACATTTAAACGCTCAGATGTGTCCATCTGCAACCTCCCTTGATTATGCAACACTCGAACATATTCGTCACACCAGCTGATGAAGTTACCACATTACTGCATATTTTGGGACACAATAAATTTATTCACTTATGTAAAAGGAACAAGTATAAAAAAATGGCAATACATAAATACATACCATTCTTGGGCAAGAATAATAGTGTCTACCCGGATTCTTTTCCGACATTGAAAGTTTTACTATACAAGGGCCCGTACCACAACGACATATGAATCTAGAGGCCATACGGATGTAAAGAATGAGATTTAATTTGATGACATATTTTTCTATCAAGAGAATAAATGAATAAATAAAGGTGGTTCTAGCCTTTGAAATAGATAAGTTGAACACCTAATATATGAATCATCAAACAATTTTGACAAAAAAGCAATTCTTGTAACCATGATACATATCGACCTCTGATGGATCATTTTACTTCATAATATAACAATGAGATTTGGAACACAAAGAAATAAAGTGGAGAAGCGATAAAGAGGTCAATAACACAAACCCATACCGAAAACATAATTGAAGAGTTTCTATTTCCCCAAAATTGCAGTCCTAGATCAAGTTAATGCCTAGTTACTCAATTGAACCTATCTTTACCCTAGCAAAGAAGACCCGTAATATAATGATGAACTATAAAGCTAAAAATCCCACACTACTATGAACTTCTATATTCATCGTTTTCTTCAAAGGCAACATTTCGCTAATCTTAGGAAAGTAATCTTGCCAAGTTCGGAAAATTTGTAAAGGATACTGAAAACAACACCGTGATATCCCGAGAGACAAATTATGTTTTGAAAAATTGCAGCAAATCTTCATAAATTACGGTTGCAATGGCGGAAAATAGTTAAGGGTTTACTGAATGAAAGTCCAGATCTGTGTGTTTGTCCTCTTATTCCTCTGATTAGACCTCTAATTCGTGTGGCTTGCTGGAGTTGGAGTCGACTTTGAAGAGAAATAGCAGCGATCGAGAGTTCGCCCCTTTGCTTGGAAGGGTTTGAGATGAATAGCTACTAATTTGTTTTTGACCCGCGTATGACCCGGATTTCAGTCCTCTGACCCGCGTGTCCTTCAGTCCGTTCCTTTAGTCCGTCAAAATGGTCCGTGTCTGATCCCCTCTGGTTAAGTTTAATATATATATATATATATATATATATATATATATTCATAATTTTCTTATAAGGAAAATATTAGAATGATTTTTTTAATCAACAAATTTTTTTATTAAAAACCCAATATAGTATAAATGTGACAAATCCAAAAGAGTTGGATAAGGCCACACGGAATAAAG
Source organism: Panax ginseng (assembly GCA_020205605.1). Lineage (NCBI taxonomy): Eukaryota > Viridiplantae > Streptophyta > Magnoliopsida > Apiales > Araliaceae > Panax > Panax ginseng. The sequence continues at coordinate 11,502,621 of CM035134.1, forward strand.
AAAACTAAGTAAATAGTTTTGGAGTTTTAATACCTTGTCTTCGTCTTAGAGTTTTAATTTGGTGATAAAAGAAAAGAAAGCGAATGAAAACAAAAAGAGATAGTCAGTTTTGTAATAGAAGAGAAATTTTTTAAGAAAAATGGTGTTTTTGAGTTTTAATTAGAAAAAAATGAGTGTATTTTGAGTCAAAAAATTTCTTCTCATTTTTTTTCTACAACTAAAAAACTTTACAGGATGTTAGTTAAAAAAGAAAACAAAAGTAGAAGAGAGTACTTACTTTTTGAGCCAAATATTACGCATGGAGAGAGAAATAAGAGAAGTAATAAAAAATTATCATTACTTTAAAAAGTCACTTGTACAAAAAGAGGGTGGTGGTAGGGGTGTGTATTGTGGGGGAAGGGATGCATGGAGGGCACAAACACATGGACATAAATTTAGTGGGGGCAGGTGCCACCCCTGCCCCTAGAGTAGATCCGCCCCTGGCTGATGCAGGAGGATTTCTGACCGAAGATCCTGAATGGTCGGATAGTACTACGATGATGCTAAAGGACCAAAAGTTAAAGAATCAGCACAACGGTATCAGTTGAGTTCGGCTTCGGATAGCGTCATGACTTTGACTTCGAATGGCGTCATGACTTTGGGTGTGGCGAACGTCTTCCGAAGAGGTGTCGTGACTTCAAAAGTTGATGGACTTTATTATTATATTATTATTATTATTATTAATATTAATTAGTTCTTTAATTAATAACATTTTATTATTAGCAAGTTGTTATTTGTTAAGATTTTATTTCCGTATTTTTAGGAAGTTTGTTAGGATATCTTTCCGTATCTCTAGGAGAATTTTATTTTCATATCTCTAAAAAGATTCTAGAGTGACTTGGAGAGAAAGTTTTGCTAGCTATATATAAACCCGACTTGTGGGTTGAATTAGATAGATTTTGATTTTTGATAAATATAAATTTACACATTAGAGAAAGAGTTTCTCTGTGTTTTTCGGTGAATCTCTTGTTCCTTTATTAGTGAATTCAATTGTTTACCAGCTCGCAGGATAATCGCTATCCCGCCTGGCGTCAGTTGGTATCAAAGCTCAAGTATCTTTCTGGGAATAGACTCATCAATTTTAATGGCTGGTGGTCGTGGTCGTAGAGGGTAGATTCCGGCTGAGGAAGTCCTGCACCAGGATCGTAAAATTCAAGACACAATGATTGAGGATTTACAAAGATAGGTTGCAGAGTTAACCTGGCGTCTTAAGGCGTTGAATCGGGGTTGACGTGGACAAGTTTTGAAGGAGGAAGTCCCGCACCTTGATCACTATCGTGGATAATTTTTGGTTGAGGAAGTCCCACACCTTGATCGTGACGAGGAAGAGTATTATTCTCGTGGACAGTATCCGACTGAGGAAGTCCCGGAATATTTCTCGCACCTTGATCGTGATGAGGAATTTTATAATTTTAATTCCGATTTTGATGAAGAACAATTGGTTGAGGAAGAAGTAGATGAGTATGGAGAATCTGCATATGATGAATATACAGATGAAGAAGAAATTTATGATGAATATACAGATGAAGAAGAAAATTATGGCAAATATGAAGATGAAGGAGAACCTTATAAAGAACCTGAGTATGACGAATATGATTATGGCAATGAAGAGGAGAATGGATCGTATGAAGATAGCCAAGAGACCCTGGTCGTTCGTAAGAGTCTACCAACTCATAAAGGTGATTCCGAAAAGGATTGGTTGAGAACCAATAACTTTCAAACAACTTGCACCATAACAAATAAAGTCTGCAAGTTAATCATTGACGGTGGCAGTTGTGAGAACATAATGTCCGAAGAGGCTGTCAAGATATTGCATTTGAAAATGGATCGGCATCCTAAACCATATAAGTTGTCGTGGTTAAAAAAAGGTAATGAATTAACAGTGGATAAAAAGTGCTTAGTGTCTTTTTCCATCAGCAATAAATATTTTGATAATGCTTTATGTTATGTGGTATCTATGGATGCATGTCATGTGTTGTTGGGCCGACCTTGGCAATATGACCGAAGCGTTATTCATAATGGTCGAAAGAATACATATTCCCTTAGTATTAAAGGGAAGAAGGTTGTGTTAGGACCTCAGCGAGAAGAAGACAGTTCGGCTCGAGCAGTCGGGAATCCGAACCTATTGTCCGTGAGTAGATTCCTATCAGAGGCTGATCAAGAAGATGTGATGTATGTTCTACTTTCTTGTGGGAATAGTTTAACAGAAGAAAGCACTGAAGTTTCAGTCGATGTGCAGGAGTTGTGACGCCCCCAAAATAGGTATACATCACCCATCTTGAGTCGCCAAATACATGGTACAAAATTCAAATACAACTTAATTATATAACAGTAGTGTAAAATACGACAAAACATATGCTGTGAGTTTTAATACAAATATTTTCATCTAGATAATATCCACACTCAATTGAGTTCTCATTACATTTATTATCACACTATTTAACAGAATAGTGAGGACTACTAATGCTATTATCTGGACCGTCACTCTGTTCCCCGACTAGTCCCTGCTACGTTCTCATTTCCTGAAGAGAACAATAAAAGTAAAAGGGTGAGCTCAACTAGCCCAGTAAAAAATATTATGACTAAGATAATACATAATAAATTATCATTAGCCTTCAATAGTGTTAAACTGATACAATATAACAAACATCAAGTTTAACTGCAGCGGAACAAACAATCTATTAAAAGAGTCAAGTAGAGAATAAAATCTACTATCTTTTATGATTTAAAAGGTTTTTCATCACTTTTATCGCTGGGACTTAGCTTAATAAATAATCCACATCATCCCTGCACTACGGCCAAGGATATTCATTAGTATCACAACCACAAATTATCCATGCACTACGGGCCAAGGATATTCGTGTATTCATCAATGGTCATGATCATGCCAACAACTGTCCATCAATGCACTACGGGCCAATGAGGACTTTTACCACATCATTTGTAACATTACGGTCATGATTATACCGATTAATCCTTGGTCATAATCATACCAAGTCCATCTATGCACTTTCTGGTGCCGAGATGACTTTCAACATAATATAAACATGAGGATAATGACAATGATATAAGAATTCAAAAAAACAAGTTCAAGAATTAATTTATCCAGGAACTAATAACGTCCAAATTGTCAACATGATACTTCTTTGTAGAGTAAAATTCAAGAATGCTCAGAAGAATATTTCCATGAAAAGATACTGGATGAAGCGCAAATATCAAGGATATTCCACTAATTTCTTCAAAAAATCAAGAATGCTCAGTAGTGAAGTAACAAAATACTTTTCTTCTTTCTCTTTATAGTTTCTCTCTCTAGAGTTTCAGTGAATTCGTAAGAAATAATGAAAGAATGAGCTTCTATTTATAGGAGAATGGATCTAATAATAACTAATTTCTGAATCGGTCGATTGATTTACTTTTTAAACGACGGTCCAGATTGGTTTATTATAAAATATTCTAATAAAACAAAACCTTTTAAATAAAATATAATATATTCTATTTATAATATAATAAAATGAATAACTTTATAAAAGTATTACATTTTATATAAAAGATTTTACTATCTGCAAACACTATGCAGTACTATGCATAATAAAATATAATATATTCTATTTATAGTCTAATAAAACGTAATAACTTTATAAGTATTCTGCTTTTATATAAAAAAATTTACTATGCAAAATACTATGCATAATAGAATATAATATATTCTATTTATAGTCTAATAAAATGAATAACTTTATAAAAGTATTCATTTTATATAAAAGTTTTTCGATTTATTACATTAATAATACTAATAAAACAAAATTTCATCATCATTATTATAATTCACACTATTAATCGACCGTGTCGTTCCCAAGAAAGAGGGGCTTTCAATAAGGATTTCTCCTATTAGTAGCCGCAATTAGGTGACCAAATCTCTCCTTGGCGAACTTCTGAACATCGTTAATATTGCAAATAATAATATTAATAACTTCGTTGTCTCAATTATTGATTTAATAATATATAACATATCGATAATAATTGAAGCAATTAACGTGAGATACTATGCAACAATTATCAAGCAATAATTGAACAAAACCGAGTGACTTCTCACGTAAGCATCAATAATCAATACTGGTGCTACTACTATGCAACCAATGCCGTATTCTCGCATTTTTTAATAATGGGTTTTCAACAGTTCACGATAAAACTTCCGCCGTTATTTTTATAAAATATTTTTGTCATTTTCTCAATCCGATAATAATTCCGTTGTGGGGTCCACCAATGATTGCATCGTCGTATGAATATTCCAGACAAAAAGAATATTCCCCGACCAATCAAATATTATATAACAACTTGCGTACTTTGCAAAATTTATAACTATTACCCACAACTATAACATTATATCAAATTCATTCCATAATATTCAAAAATGATAATTATAGAAAATTCATCTTTATTCATAAAAGTTAGGGTCTTACAATCTCCCCTTCTTATGAAATTTCGCCCTCGAAATAAGGGTACGTACCTGGTATGTCGAAGAGGTAAGGATACCTTGATTTCATTTCAGATTCTAACTCCCAGGTCATTTCCTCAACATCGTGGTTCCTCCATAAAACTTTGACTTAAGGTATAACCTTGGAGCGTAGAATATATTCCTTCTTATCCAAGATTTGAACATGAACCTCTTCATACGTTAAATCTTTCGCTATTTCGTCTGGTTCTAACTCAATAATATGGTTCGGGTCTTTCAATATTTACGTAATATGGATATATGAAAAACGTTATGAACACGAGACATACTTGGCAGTAAAGCGAGTCTATAGGCTACAGTCCCTACTCGATCGAGGATTAAAAATGGGCCAATGAATCGAGGATTGAGCTTTCCTCTCTTTCCAAATCTCGTAACTCCTTTCCATGGAGCAACACGTAACAACACATGATCTCCAATATCGAATTCCACATCCTTTCGATGAAGATCAGCATAACTCTTTTGTCGGTCTTGTGAGGTTTTTATACGTTGTCTGATCATTTGAATCTTTTCCGTAGTCATACGTACCAACTTCGGTCCCAACAACGTTGCTTCACCCACCTCATCCCAGCATACTAGAGAATGACACTTTCTTCCATACAATGCCTCGAATGGAGCCATGCCAATACTTTTTTGATAACTGTTGTTGTAAGAAAACTCCACCAATGATAAGAACTTGTCCCAACTTCCCTTGAAGTCAAGGACACAGAGTCTTAATAAATCTTCAAGAGTTTGAATAGTCCTCTCTGATTGTCCATCCGTCTGAGGATGATATGCCAAACTAAATAGTAAATCCGTGCCCATAGCTTTTTGTAAACTAACCCAAAATCGTGAAGTGAATCTTGGGTCTCGATCAGAAACTATGGATACTGGCATACCATGCAATCTTACAATCTCTTTTATGTACATACGAGCAAGACGTTCAACTGTATAAGTTTCTCGTATTAGTAAGAAATGAGCAGACTTGGTTAATCTATCAACAATGACCGAAATTGCATCTATGCCCTTAGAAACCTTGGGAAGGCCAGTAAAGAAATCCATGGTAATGTGCTCCCACTTCCATTCTGGAATTTCAAGTGGTTGCAATGGACCTTTTGGTACTTGATGCTCTGCCTTAACTCGTTGACAAGTTAAACACCTTGAGATAAATAGCGCTATCTCTCTCTACATATTGCCCCACCAAAATGTATGTCGAAGATCATGATACATTTTGGTACTCCCAGATGGATTGCAAACGGTGTGTTGTGCGCCTCCATCATGATTTTATACTTTAGCTCAGGATCGTTAGGAACACAAAGTCTGGAGTTGACTCGAAGTATTCCTTCTTCATCAATTCTTCCTTCTGGCATAGCACCTTCTTGTACCTTCTTCCTTATATGCATCAGCTCCAGGTCTGTAGCTTGAGCAACTTTAACTTTATCGATTAAAGTCGGTTCTACTCGTATATTCGCCATAATCACGTGGGTCCCTGGAGTCTTTATCTCTATCTCCATCCTTTGCAAGTCATACAAAATGGGCCTCTGCATTGACAATATCGCACTCGTACCCGCATATGATCTTCTACTCAATACGTCAGCTACCACGTTCGCTTTTCTATGATGGTATTGGATGGTATGATCATAATCTTTCAACAGTTCAAGCCAACGTCGCTGTCGCATGTTGAGTTCCTTTTGAGTGAAGAAATATTTGAGGCTTTTATGTTCCGTAAAGATCTCCACTTTCTCCCCATACAAGTAATGCCTCTAAATTTTAAGTGCGAAGGCAACAGCTGCCAACTCTAGATCATGAATAGGATAATTCTCCTCATATTTTTTGAGTTGTCGAGAGGCATAGGCTATGACTTTCCCATGTTGCATGAGAACACATCCTAACCCTTTGCCTAAAGCATCACTATAGATGACAAATCCCTCCGAGCCAGATGGTATTGTCCGAACAGGTGCTGAAGTGAGTCTTCTCTTGAGTTCTTGAAAACTCTTCTCACATTCCTCGTTTCAACCGAATTTTGTATCTTTTCGAGTCAGCTGAGTTAAGGGAGTAGCGATTCTAGAAAATCCTTCTACGAATCTCCGATAATAACCAAATGTTGAGAAAGCTACGCTACGACTTTGGTAACTGATTTAGGTTGCTCCCAGCTTTGAATAGCTTTAATCTTTCTTTGGGTCAATGATATTCCATGACTTGATACCACGTGCCCAAGGAATGCTACTTTCTCAAGCCAGAACTCGCATTTCTTCAACTTGGCATAAAGCTTATATTCACGGAAGCTTTTGAAGTATCGACCTCAAGTGTTGCTCATGATGTTCACGGCTTTTGGAATAAATAAGGATGTCATCAATAAAGACAACCACAAAGTGATCTAAATATTCCTTGAATACTCTGGTTCATCATATCCATGAAGGCGGCGGGGAGCATTAGTCAATCCAAAAGACATGACTAGGAATTCATAATGCCCGTCTCGAAGTTCGGCGAAGTCTTTGGAATGTCATCGGTTCTAATCTTCAATTGGTGATATCCTAACAAAGATCAATCTTTGAAAAAAATTTGGCGCCTTGCAATCGGGTCAAACAGTCATCAATACGAGGCAATGGATATCTATTTTTTGATAGTGACATGGTTCAACTCCCGTAATCAATACAAAAGTCGCATACTCCCATCTTTCTTCTTCACGAATAGAACATGAGCACCCCAAGGAGACGTCTACGCACGAAATGAAATCGATGTCTAACAAATCCTACAATTGGGTCTTTAACTCCTCAAGTTCAATAGAGCCATTCGATATGGGGCTTTGGAAATGGGTTTTGTCTGGGGTTCAAGGTCGATACAAAATTCAATTTCACGCTCAAAAGTGGGCCAGAAGTTCTTCAGGGAATACGTCCGGAAGATTTATTAACAATAGAAATATCATTCAAAAATCGACGTATTTTTGTTTAGATCCGTGACATGAGCTAAGAAAGCTTGACATCCGTTTTTCAATAAATGAATAGCTTTATGGCTTGAGATGACAGTGATTGATTTTAATGGTTTGGTTGCTTGAATTCGCATAATAGGTTAGTTAGGAATATGAAAACTAACAACCTTACGAAAATAATCAATTTTTGCATGATGAGTAGTTAACCAATCAATCCCTATAATTATGTCAAATGCAAGTATTTTCAATGAAATAAGATCGACAGGTAATGTGAGGGTACCTATTTGAACCAAACAAGACTTATAAACAGTGGATGTAATGAAGGTTTCTCCCAACGGAGTTTCAACAGATAAGTCAAAGTCTAATTTCTCCGGAGTCAAATTTAAACGTTGAGCGCAAGTAGGAGAAATAAAAGAATGGGTAGAACCGATATCAAATAAGGTATAAACTTCGCTAGAGTTTATGATAAGCTTACCCGTGATGACCTCGTTTGGGTTCCTTGCTTTCTAGGAGGTCACGACAAACGCTCTCCTTTGCATTACTGGCTTTGACTTTTCTGGGACGTTCTTTGGTGCCTCCATCCTAGCTGAACTTGTCTTCGGTGAACGAAAAAATCGGGCTAGGTGACCTTCTCTTCCACAATTATAACATGCTTTGGACGACATTGCATAGTTTGGACTTATGTGTCCCTCCCCTCCGTATTTGAAGCATATGATAGGTGGTCGTTCTCCTTCCTTAACAACGGGTGCTGGTGCTAACGTCTTTCCATCATTGTTGAATCTCCTCTTCTTGAAATGTCCATTCTTATTATTTTGGCCATGATTACCACCGAAGTGGTTACAATTTCTGGCATGTTGATTCCCTCCACGCTTATTGTCACCGCTTCGATGACTGCTATCACTAATATTATCATTTTGCCGGCTGCTCTCTTTTGGATGGGTTGACTCATTATCGCGCTCCAATAACTGAGCCCTATTAACAACATCTGAATACAAACACAGATTATGAGAGATAAGATATTGACGTATCTCGGGTTTCAAACCTCTTAAAAACATTCGTTTCATTCTCTCCTTATTATCAACCAAATGGGACACAAACTGGGACAACTCGGCAAACTTGACTTCGTACTGCGACACAGTCATGTTGTTTTGCTCCAGCTTGATGAACTCTACCTCTTTCATGTGACGAATACTTTTGGGAAAGTACTTGTCGTTGAAAAATTCTTGGAACTTCTCCCAAGTCATCTTCAGTGCGGCAGGTTGAGTATGTTTTACAGATTCCCACTAGTAATCTGCCTCTGCTCGCAACATGAAGGTGGCAAAGGGAACCTTTTGCTCCTCGAAGCATCCCAAGACATCAAATATCTTGTAGATCTGCTTTATCCACGCCTCCACCTTAAGTGGTTTTGGCTCTCCAAAAACTCCGGTGGTCCCAGCCTTGAATCGCTTAATGGGTGACCGTCCGAGAGTTGCCGGTGTTTCCACCTGTATTTTGGACAGGAGTCGCTCTTGCCTGTTGTTGCATGAATTGCATAAAGTCTCTGAACATTCCATCGTTCATCATTTGGTCAGTGTTGTTGTTTGCATGAGGATTGTCGTCTTCCTGATGCACATTATCCTGATTATTGATCTGTGGAGACTCAATGGTCTCCCGTGTGTCTCCGCTGATGTTCTCAACATTCTTGGATGTCATTTTCAAATATCTTGCCACAAAACAAGGGTTAATTAACATATCATATATTATCCCTATACTACTATGAGGACCAATTAAATACCAAATAAACTTAGGTAGGCCATACTAGCGAAGAATTCCCGTCTCTCCCTCCTAGTTCTTGTCTCACATCTTAGCCAGGATCATATCCTAAGCTTTGATACCAATCGTGACGCCCCCAAAATAGGTATACATCACCCATCTTGAGTCGCCAAATATATGGTACAAAATTCAAATACAACTTAATTATACAATGGTGTGTGTAAATACGATAAAACATATCTTTGTGAGTTTTAATACAAATATTGTCATCTAAACAATATCCACACTCAATTGAGTCCTCATTACATTTATTATCACACTATTTAATAGAATAGTGAGGACTACTAATGCTATTATCTGGACCGTCACTCCGTTCCCCGACTAGTCCCTGATACGTTCTCATTTTCTGAAGAGAACAATGAAGTAAAAGGGTGAGCTCAACTAGCCCAGTAAGAAATATTATGACTAAGATAATACAGAATAAATTATCGTTATTCTTCAACAGTGTTAAACTGATACAATATAACAAACATCAAGCTTAACTGCAGCGGAACAAGCAATCCATTAAAAGAGTTAAGTAGAGAATAAAATCTACTATCTTTTATGATTTAAAAGGTTTTTCATCACTTTTATTGTTGGGACTCATCTTAATAAATAATCCACATCATCCCTGCATTACGGCCAAGGATATTCATTAGTATCATAACCACAAATTATCCATGCACTACGGGTCAAGGATATTCATGTATTCATCAATGGTCATGATCATGCCAACAACTGTCCATTAATGCACTACGGGCCAATGAGGACTTTTACCACATCATTTGTAACATTACGGTCATGATTATACCGAATAATCCCTGGTCATAATCATACCAAGTCCATCTATGCACAACAGGCCACAGATGACTTTCAACATAATATAAGCATGAGGATGATGACAATGATATAAGAATCCAATAAAACAAGTTCAAGAATTAATTTATCCAGAATTAAATAACGTCCAAATTATCAACATGATACTTCTTTGTAGAGTAAAATTCAAGAATGCTCAGAAGAATATTTCCATGAAAAGATACTGGATGAAGCGCAAATATCAAGAATATTCTACTAATTTCATGGAGTATAAAAGTCAAAAATTTAACCAATTGAGTATAATAAAGAATGGAATAACAAAAGAAATCACCATGCATGCGATAGATCGCATGCATGTGTTATTCCAATAGAATAATAAATAACGGAACCGAGTCAATGCGTAAACGCATTCGGCAGTGATATTTCAAATGAGAATAATAAATAACGGAACCGAATCGAAGCAAAATTCGCACCAAACGAGGATGTTCCAACGAAATAATAAATAACGAAACCAAATTCATGCATAAACGCATGCACGCGGGATGTTCCAATGAATAATAAAGAATGGAATAATAGAAGAATTTCACCATATATGCGGTACTTCACATAGACAGGTTATTCCAACATAATGATAAAGAATGGAATAATAGAAGAATTTCACCAAGTATAGGGTAGACCGCGTATGTAAGACCCCGAATTTTTTATAAATAAAATTGAATTTTCTCTATTTATTATCTTGAAATAATAAGGAGTTAATTTGATATAATACTTTGGTTATGAGTGAAATGTGCAAATTTTACAAAATAAACAAGTGGTTATAAAATATTCATTGTTGTCGGAGAATATTCGTTTGGTCGTGGAATATTCTTTTTGTCGGTTATATTCGTACGACGGCACAGTCATTCGTGGGCTTCATAACAGAATAACTGTGGGATGAAGAAAATGACAAGTTTGAGTTTTTATAAATAACTCCGGAGTTGTTACCGTTAACACTGTTGGAATACCCGGTGGTTAAAATACAGTAATACACATGGTTGCACACAAAGAAGACACGGTGTTGCAAAAAGATTTTTGAATTATTGATTCGCATGTAAGAATGCACTATTCAATAATTGTTTCAAAGAATTACTTTTCAATATTTTATTTTATTGATTCAATAATTGTTTGCGTTGATATTTTATATTATTGTTGTTTCAATAATTGTCACTTTGCATGATTTCCCATTATCAGATCAATAATTCATATTATTTGAATAATATTATTAGATAACATTATTGGCAATGTCTAAAAAGTTATGTCTAAGGAGAGGTTTGGTCACCTAATTGCGCCCCAGTAAGGAGAAATCTTTATTGGAAAACCCCCTCTTTCCTGGGAACGGCTTGATTGTCATAATTGTGATTCTATAATATTATTAGTGAATAATTAATTATTGATTTATATGATAAGGAAATATTTATTTGATGTGGATATAAATGATGGATTTATTTATTTTATGTGGTTATAATTGAAGGATTTAATATTGAGGTGTTTTATCAGTATGTTTGTCGGAATGGAGGTATTAAAAATCAAATCAATATTTTTACGATATATTGCGTGAGTTATAATTTTTAATCTGACCGTTGGATCGTTGTGATTTTTGGATATGTTATACATATATAAGTTGAGTATATGTCCATGAATTTTGAACCGTTAAAAATGAATGTATGATTTGTTATGAATTTTAAGAGGTGACTGATTCAGAAATTAGGTTTATAAATGATTTTGGTAGAAAATTCTAGAATTGAGTGGGCCCCACTTGTGGTTGGTGAAAAAATATGCTGAATTTTATTTCAAATGTGGTGGGTGGCAATAGTAGCGGTAAAAGCCATCGGTGTAGCAGTCAAAGTGCTTTTGCTGTCTTAACATTTTCCTATAAATGGAGGACTAAGTTAGAATTGAAAATCACACCAGAAACACAAGCTTTCTCTCTTTCTCTCTCTATATTATCGAGCGTATTTTGTGAGTATTTAGATACTTTGAGAGTTCTTTGTTGATCTGAGTTTCATCCAAAGATCACTTCCAACCTTTCATTCCGAAGTACTGATTCTTTGAGGTAAGGGATGTTATTTTCTTCTTAAATGATATTATTTTCTTCAATATCGTTATGCCAAAATATTGGTTTGAACTTTTTAATCAAATTTGGAACTTTTGTGTCGGGGTTACTATTCACGTATACGACACTATTCACCGAAAAATAAAATTTTCTCTTTTTCGTCCCAGATGTCTTTTATGGTTACTATCTTTGATTGTATCCATATTTTGATCTTTATTTTTGAATTCTACTTCACACTTGGTTATTATGGAGTATTATTGAATTTGGATAAACCGAAATACTGAATCCTTAATATTTGTCCTTCCATCTTCTTTGGATTCGTTCTCTAAAATATTTTTCATCATCCTCATTCTTAATGGTGGTATTGATGAATATCTTTGGCTTTATAGTGCAAAGATGAATGATTACTCGATGAATATCTTTGGCCGTAGTGCAAAGATGAAATGATGTTGAGATGAACATGACCAATTGGTGATACAAATGAATATCTTTGGCCCGTGGAGTGCAAAGATGTATATTGATTGATGTTACAGGGATAAAATATTGATGATGGACTTTTAAATTCATAGATGATAGTAGATTTCATTCTCTACTTAACTCTTCTAATGAATTGTTGTTTCCGCAGCACTTGTTAATCTAAAACTTGTTGTCGATTATATTCTATCAACTTTTTCCCTGTTGAAGACTAAGGATTATTTTTTGTATATTATCTTAGTCATAATATTTTTTACTGGGCTAGTTGAGCTCACCCTTTTCCTTTTTGTTCCATTTTTCTTCAGGAGGTGAGAATATAGCAGGATTTAGCCGGGGTATGGAGTGATGGTTCTAGAAAGATGTTTTAGCAGTCATCACTATTTTTTTAAAATAGTGTATGAATAATTATAATGAGGACTTTATTTGAGTGTGGATATTGTCTAGAAGACAATATTTGTATTTAAACTCATAGTATTTGTGTTGTCGTATTTTGCACGACAATTGTATTATTGATGTTGTAGTTATTTCTGTACCATGTATTTGGCGACTCAGAATGGGTTGGATGGAATGGACCTATTTTGGTGGCGTCACAGCGTATACAGGTTATTCCAACAGAATAAAAAAATAGAATAACAGAAGTTCTCTTCATAAATATGAAAGAAATAATACCCCCTACCTTAGAATAAACTGGATATAAGAGTAGTGAAGTAGCAGAATACTTTTCTTCTTTCTCTCTATAGTTTCTCTCTCTAGAGTTTCAGTGAATTCGTATGAAATAATGAAGGAATGAACTTCTATTTATAGGAGAATGGACTGAATAGTAACTAATTCCTGAACGGTCCAGATTGATTTACTTTTAAACGGACGATCCAGATTGGTTTACTATAAAATATTCTAATAAAATAAAATCTTTTAAATAAAATATAATATATTCTATTTATAATATAATAAAACGAATAACTTTATAAAAGTATTACATTTTTATATAAAAAGATTTTACTATCTTGAAACACTATACAGCACTATGCAAATACTATGCATAATAAAATATAATATATTCTATTTATAGTCTAATAAAACGAATAAATTTATAAAAGTATTCTGTTTTATATAAAAAGATTTTACTATGCAAAACACTATGCATAATAGAATATAATATATTCTATTTATAGTCTAATAAAACGAATAACTTTATAAAAGTATTCTGTTTTATATAAAAAGCTTTTCTGTTTTATTACATTAATAATACTAATAAAACAAAATTTCATCATCATTATTATAATTCACACTATTAATCGACCAGGTCGTTCTCAGGAAAGAGGGGGCTTTCCAATAAGGATTTCTCCCTATTGACGCCCAATTAGGTGACCAAACCTCTCCTTGGCAGAACTTCTAGACATCGTTAATATTGCAAATAATAATATTAATATCTTCATCGTCTCAATTATTGATTTAATAATATATCAAATATCGATAATAATTGAATCAATTAACGTGAGATACTATGCAATAATTACTGAAGCAATAATTGAACAAAACTGAGTGACTTCTCACGTAAGTATCAATAAACAATACCGTGTGCTACTATGCAACCACGCGTATTCCTGTTGTGACGCCCCCAAAATAGGTATACATCACCATCTTGGGTCGCCAGATACATGGTACAGAATACAAATACAATCTTTAATATACAACAAGAAAGCTATGAGTTTTAATTCAAATATTGTCTTCTAGACAATATCCACTCTCAGAATAAGTCCTCATTACATTTATTGTCACACTATTTAACAGAATAGTGAGGACTACTAATACTATCATTTGGGCCATCACTCCGTTCCCCGACTAGTCTCTGCTACGTTCTCATTTCCTGAAGAGAATAGTGAAAGAAAGGGTGAGCTCAACTAGCCCAGTAAGAAATATTATGACTAAGATAATGCAGGATAAATTATCATTAGCCTTCAACAATGTTAAACGATAAAATACAATAGACAACAAGTTTAATGCGGTGAATAAACAATCCATTAAAAGAGTCAAGTAGAGAATAAAATCTACTATCTTTTATGATTTAAAAAGTTTTTCATCACTTTTATCATTGAGACTCGACAATAAATAATCCACATCATCCTTCACTACTGACCAAGGGCGAGGATATTCATTAGGGTCACGATCGTAAGACCCCAAATAATTAATAAATGAAATTTAATTTCCTCTAATTATTATTTTGAAATAGTAAGGGTTGATGTGATTAATGTGGATAGTTATGGGTAAAATATGCAAATATTTCAAAATAAGCAAGTGGTTATAAAATATTCATTGTTGTCCGGGGAATATTAGTTTGGTCGTGGAATATTAAATGCTTTGTCGGGGAATATTAAATGCGACCCAGCAACCATGTGTGGGCCCCATGCGGAAAGCGATTGGATGAAGAAAGCGACAAATATAAGTTGTTTAAAAATAACGGCGTAGTTATTCTGATTATCTTTGTTAAAATACTAAATGGTTAAAACACGATAAGACAGCGTTGTTGCGGATTGCACCAATTATTGATTCTTACGTGAAGGCCTTTGCTCAATAATGGTTCTGATAATTCTTTATTCGATATTTTATTTTATTGGTTCAATAATTGTTGTGTTGATATTTTATATTCTTTGTTGTTTGATAATTGTCATTACACGTATTTTTCATTATCAAAGCAATAATTCATATTATCTGAATAATATTATTAGATAACATTATTGGCAATGTCTAGAAAGTTACATCTAAGGAGAGGTTTGGTCACCTAATTGCGCGCGCCCGAGGAGAAATTCTTATTGGAAAGCCCCTGCTTTCTGAGGAACCGCACAGTTGTCGATATTGTGATTACATAATATTATTTGTGAATAATTAATTATTGATTCATATGATGAGGAAAATATTAATTTTATGTGGATATAGATGAAATTTTTTTTAATGTGACAATTGTTGAAAATTGAAATTTTATCTTTTACGATAAAATAATTCATTTAAATATATATATTATTATATTTTAATAATATAATAATGGTGATATTTTTACAACGAATGTGGGATATATGAGTATCTGAGGAGGAAGAGTATTTTTTTTGCAATAAATGTTTAAAACATGTTAAACATGTCGGTGGAACCCCATTTCTTGGTTGAAATTTGATTATAGCTTGTAAAATCGCTTGGTTTGTGGATTTTGGTCAATTTACATTTGGAATTTGGAAAAACTTTCTTACGCAAAGTTATAGAAATTGAATTTCCTATAAAAAGTTGCGATTTTCGAATTTTCTGACAAAAGGGCTATTTATTGTGAATTATTAAAGTTCCAATGCTCAGAAATAATTGATTTTTGGAAGTTTTAATTGTTTTTAATAACAAAAACGTTTTTTTTTTTTTTGTCATTATTATGGGGCAACAAAGGTGGTGAATTCAGTTCTACAAAAGATGGCATAGGAAAATTTAAATTATATAATAATATTATATTAAATTTTCTACTTTGGTGTTCTAAGCATTTTCTATAAATAGGGTCTTGGGTTTGAATTGAAAATCACACGAAACTGAAGTTTTCTCTCTATATTATCGGCGTATTCTTGTGAGTATTTTGAGTATACTTTGAGTATTGCTATATCTGAGGTGAAAGTTCAAGTTATAGCTTATATCCGATTATTCCGGTTAAATCTTTGTCTTTTTCCGAGGTAAGGGATATTATTTTTTTTTTAAATGATATTATTTCTTCAATATCATTATCTTTGAAATATTGATCTGAAGTTTTTATCAAATTTGAAACTTTTGGTGTCGGAGTTACTATTTACGTATCGGCCTTATTCACGTTATCTAGATCTTATTCACGAATACGACCTTTATTCATCGAAAAATGAAAATTTTCTTTTAAATCCAAAATATCTATTGTGGATACTAATTTTGATTGTATCCATGTTTTGATCATTCTTGAATTTTACACCACTATGATTATTTTTGAGGTATTTTTGGGCGTGGATAAAACAAAATCTGAATCCTTAATCCTTAATCCTTGTCATTTTGTTTCCTTTGGATTCGTTTCTTTAAAAAAAAAAAAAATTCATCATCCTCGGTCTTAAATGATGATATTATTGAATATCTTTGGCACATAGTGTAAAGATGATTGATTTACGATGAATATCTTTGGCACATTAATGCAAAGATGAATGATTTCTAATGAATATCTTTGGCCGTAGTGCAAAGATGAGCAGTGTTTAGATGAACATGACCAATGGTGAATGTCCTTGGCACATAGTGCAAGGATGAATATATGATTCGGATATATATTGATTGATGTTACGAGGATAAAAATATTGATGATGGTATTAAATTCATAGATATTAGTAGATTTCATCCTCTACGTAACTCTTCATGAATTAATATTTTTCACATTGCTTGAGTATTGATTTAAAACTTGTTGTCTATTGTATTACATTAAATTTTTCCTGTTGAAGACTAACGATAATTTGTTGTATATTATCTTAGTCATAATATTCTTCTTTTGGCTAGTTGAGCTCACCCTTTTCCTTTTTGTTCCATTTTTCTTCTCGGGGAGGCGAGAATGTAGCGAAGTGCAGTCGGGGTATGGAATGATGGTTTTAGAGAGTTGTTTAGTAGTCCTCACAATTTTTGTAAAATAATGTATCAATAATTATGATGAGGATTTATTTGTATGTGGATATTGTTTAGATGGCAATATCGTATTTAAACTCACAGTTTCTTGTTGTAATAATAAAGTTGTAGTTGTTTACATGCAGTGTATTGACAACTTTCGAGAATGGGTGATGTATACCTAATTTGGGGGTGTCACGGTTGGTATCGAGCTTAGGGATATGATCTCTGGCGGAGATCGGGAATAGAACTAGGAGGGAGAGGCGAGTAAATCCTTACGCTAGTGTGTCTACTAAAGCTTATTTGATAATTGGTCGATATATAGGGATATTATGTGATATATTGATTTCCTTAATTAACCCTTGTTTTATGGCGATGTTTGAGAATGTCGTGAGAATATTAACAATGGAAATGAGGCCGAGTGGAGCCTTTGTACTCACCAACGAGGAGAATGTGCAGCAGTTTGGTAATGTTCCTCCTGTGAACAACACCACGGAGGCGAGATGATGAGCGAGGGGATGTTTAGAAGCTTTTTGCGATTCATGCAAAAATCGAGATGAGGAGACTTCGTGTTCAAAACATAGGAGAAATGGTAGCAATTCACGGGTTGTCACAAAATGCAAGCGATTCAAAGAGTTGGGACCACGAATTTAAGGAAAGCTGATCCGATCATGGCGGAAACATGGGTCAAGCAAATTACCAAGATATTCGATGTCTTGGGATGCGGAGAAGAACGAAGGTTCCATTCGCCACCTTTATGTTCCGTGGCGAAGCGGACTCTTTGGTGGAGTGCGTGAAGCGTACCCATCCACCCTTTTCGGCATGTCTTGGGAGACGTTTGAAACTATTTAATGACAAATACTTTCCTAAAAGTGTTAAATCGTATGAAGGAAGTGTAGTTTATTAGGCTGGGCGAGAACAACATGGCGGTGTCTCGATGCGAGGCGAAGTTTGCGAGTTATCGGTTTGCACCTCATTTGGTGGAGAATGAGGAGCGTATGGCGGATGTTTACGAGAGGTTTGAAACCCGACATCGTCGATATCTCATCTCTCATAAATTTTCTCTCTATTCGGATGTTGTTAATGAGGCTCAATTGTTAGAAGCGAGATAACGAGTATGCGGTCAACCGAGGTACCATGTCGAGGATCATCTGGGAGATAGCGATCAACAAAACAACAATAACCGATGGAGAAAGAAAAAGAGCGGACAAAAATGGTAACCACTCTGGTGGTAATCATGGCCATGAAAATAGAAGAAGCGAGTCGGGAGGAGATTTTAAAAGAGGAGATTCAACAACGACCATGTGAAGGCGACGATTGCAAAGACAAGCGGTTCCAAGGAGAGAGAACGACCACCGGTCATATCTTTATAAATCTGGAAAAAAGAGGGACATATCGGTCAAAGCGCCCCTGACAGTTCGGTATGCTATAATTGTGGAAAGGAAGGACATATCGCTCGAGATTGCACGCAGTGGCGAAACCTAGTTCAATGAGGATGGTGACTCAAAAGACTGTCCCTAGAAAAGTCAAAGTCAGCGGTTCTGGAAGAGCGTTTGTTGTGGTTGGTCAAAATCGAGGAACTCAAGCGAGGTGATCACGGGTAAGCTATTTATAAATTCTTGTGAAGTTTATACTTTACTGAATCTGGGTGCTACCCATTCATTTATCTCTCCTACTTGTGCTCAACGTTTAAACTTGACTCAGGAGAAATTAGACTTTGACTATCTGTGGAAACTCCGTTAGGAGAAACTTTCATCACATCCACTTTGTTTATAAATCTTGTTTGATTCAAGTTGGCACCATCACCTTACCTATTGACCTTATCTCTTTAAAGATACTTGCTTTTGATGTGATTTTAGGGATTGATTGGTTAACTACTCATCATGCCAAAATTGATTGTTTTAAATGGGTTGTTAGCTTTCATATTCCTAAACAACTTTGTTGTACGCAATTCAAGCAACTAAACCATTAAAATCAATCAACATCATATCTAATCATAAAGCTATTCGTTTATTAAAAAGCGGATGTCAAGCTTTCTTAGCCCATGTTATGGATTTGAATAAAGACACGTCAAATTTGAATAATATTCTGTTGTTATTGACTTTCTGACGTATTTCTGAAGAACTTCCGATCTACCCCGAGCGTGAAGTTGAATTCTTTATTGACCTTGAACACGGTACAAAGCCCATTTCTAAAACCCCATATCGAATGGCTCCTATTGAACTTGAGGAGTTAAAGGTCCAACTACGAGGAGTTGTTGGACATCGGTTTCATTAGTCCTAGTACATCTCCTTGGGGTGCTCTGTTTTATTAAGTAAAGAAGAAAGAAGCGGGGGTATCGACTTTATATTGAATATCGGGAATTGAACCATGTCACTATCAAGAATAGGTATCCTCTACCTCGTATTGATGACTTGTTTGACTAGTTGCAAGGAGCACATTCTTTTCAAAGATCGATCTTCGTTTTGGATATCATCGGTGAAGATTAGAATGAGGATATTCAAAGACGCCTTTAGAACTTCGATGCGGGCATTATGAATTCTTAGTCATGTCTTTTGGATTGACTAATGCTCTGCGACTTTCATGGATATGATGAATCGAGTATTCAAGGAATATTTGGATCGATTCGTTGTTGTCTTTATTGATGACATCCTCATATATTCCAAAAGCCATGAAGATCATGAGCACCATTTGAAGTGGTACTCCAAAGGCTTCGTGAAAATAAGTTATATGCCAAGTTAAAGAAATCGAGTTACGGCTTGAGAAGTAGCATTTCTTGGGCACGTATTGTCAAAACATGGAGTATCTGTTGACGTGAAGATTGAAGCAATACAAAGTTAGAACAGCAAAGAAGGCGGTGGTGAAATCACGTAACTTTTACGGGTCTAAATTGGTTATTATCGGAGATTAAATGGAAGGGTTTTCTCGAATCGCTACTCAGATTAACTTCGATTGACTCGGAAGGATACAAAATTCGTTTGGAGTGAAGAATGCGAGAAAAGTTTCCAAGAGCTTAAGAAGAGACTTATTTGGCACTGTTCTAATAATACCATCTGGTTCGGATGGATTTGTTATCTCTGACGATGCTTGGGCAAAGGTTAGGATGTGTTCTCATGCAACATGGGAAAGTCATAGCCTATGCCTCGCGACAACTTAAAGAATATGAGAGGAATTATCCTACTCATGATCTAGAGTTAGCGGCCCAGTCGTCGTTTCATGCGCTAAAGATATGGAGCCTTATCTTTATGGGGAGAAAGTGGAGATATATTCGGACCATAAAAGCCTTAAATATTTCTTCACTCAAAAAGAACTTAACATGTGGCGGCGACGTTGGCTCGAGCTATTGAAGACTACGACCACACTATTCATACCATCACGGAAAAGAAAGCGTGGTAGGTGGCGGGTTAAGTAGAAGATCATATGTAAGGAGCGAGTGCGATGATGTTAAGTATCGCGTAGAGCCAACTTTAATAGAAAAAAGTTTAAGGTTGCTCAAGCCACCAGGCAGGAGGATGCATATGAAGAAGAAAGTACAAGAAGGTGCTATTAGGAGCGAGAATCGATGAAGAAGGAATACTTGAGTCCACTCTAGACTTTGTGTTCTAACGACTCGATTTGAAGTACAAGATTATGATGGAGGCACACATACACCATTTGCAATCCATCTGGAAGTACTAAAATGTATCGTGATCTTGACATACATTTTGGTGGAACAATATGAAGAGAGAGATTGCAAAGTTTATCTCAACATGTTTAACTTGTCAGCGTGTAAAGGCGGAGCATCAAGTGCCTAAGGGACCATTGCAACCACTTGAGATTCCGAAATGGAAGTGGGAACACATTACCATGGATTTAGTTCTGGGATCTTCCCACGGTTTCTCAAGGCATAAATGCTATTTGGGTTATTGTTGATAGATTAACCAAGTCGCACATTTCTTGCCGTCTGGGAGACTTATTCTCTTGAGCGTCTTGCTAGTATGTATGTAAATGAGATTGTGAGGTTGCATGGCATGCCAATATCTATAGTTTGGATCGTGACCCAAGATTCACTTCAAGATTTTGGGTTAGCTTGCAAAAAGCTATGGAGTGCGGATTCTGATTGATTCGGCATACCATCCTCAAAGCAGACGGACAATCGAGAGGACTATTCAAACTCTTGAAGATTTATTAAGACTACGTGTCCTAGACTTCAAGGCGCGGTTGGGATAAGTATTTACCATTGGTGGAATTCTCCTACAACAACAGATTATCGAGCAAGTATAGGTGTGGCTCCATATGAAGCATTATATGGGCCGAAAGTGTCGCTCTCCAATATGTTGGGATGAGGTGGGTGAAGCAACATTGTTGGGACCCGAGTTAAATGCGTATGACTACTGAAAAAGATCCAAATGATTAACAACGTATACAAAGCAGCACAATATCGACAAAAGAGTTATCACGGATCTTCATCGAAAGGACGTGGAATTTAGTATAGGGGATCATGTATTGTTGCGAGTTGCTCCATGGAAGGGAGTTACAAGATTTGGGAAGAGAGAAAAGCTCAATCCACGATTTATTGGTCCATTTCAAATTCTTGTGGAGAGTAGGAAATGTAGCCTATAGACTCGCGTTACCTCAGTATGTCTCGTGTTCATAATGTGTTTCACATATCATACTTATTAAATATGTGAAAGTCCCGAACCACGTTATTGAGTTAGAACCGGAAGAAATAGCAAGAGACTTAACGTGTGAGGAGGTACTATCAAGATCTTGGATAGGAAGGAGCATATCCTACTTACGAAGGTCATACCACAAGTTAAAGTTTTGTGGAGGAACCATGCTATAGAAGAAATGACTTGGGAATTGGAAAGCGGAAATGAAAGCGAGTATCCTCATCTTTTGAAAAACACCGTGTGCGTATGTCAATTTCGAGGACAAAATTTCATAAGGAGGGAGGTTGTAAGACCCCAAATAATTAATAAATGAAATTTAATTTCCTCTAATTATTATTTTGAAATAGTAAGGGTTGATGTGATTAATGTGGATAGTTATGGGTAAAATCATAAATATTTCAAAATAAGCAAGTGGTTATAAAATATTCATTGTTGTTAGGGGAATATTAGTTTGGTCGTGGAATATTTAAATGCTTGTCGAATATTCGATATTAAATGCGACAGTAGCGACCATGTGTGAGCCCATAACGAGAAAGCGATTGGATGAAAAAAGCGACAAATATAAGTTGTTTAAAAATAACGGCGTAGTTATTCTGGATTAATCTTTTTGTTAAAATACTAAATGGTTAAAACACGATGTAGCACGTTGCCTGCGATGGCACTGCATTATTGCACCAATTATTGATTCTTACATAAGAAGGCACTACTCAATAATGGTTACGATAATTCTTTATTCGATATTTTATTGGTTCAATAATTATTGTGTTGATATTTTATATTCTTTGTTGTTTGATAATTGTCATTACACGATTTTTTCATTATCGAAGCAATAATTCATATTATCTGAATAATATTATTAGATAACATTATTGGCAATGTCTAGAAAGTTACATCTAAGGAGAGTTTGGTCACTAATTTATTGCGCGCTAGATGAGGAGAAATTCTTATTGGAAAGCCCCTCTTTCACAGGGAACTGCTGCGGTTGTCGATATTGTGATTACATAATATTATTTGTGAATAATTAATTATTGATTCATATGATGAGAAAAATATTGATTTTATATGGATATAGATGGAGAAAATTTTTAATGTGACAATTGTTGAAAATTGAAATTTTATCTTTTTACGATAAAATAATTCATTTAAATATATATATTATTATATTTTAATAATATAATAATGGTGATATTTTACAATGAATGTGGGATATATGAGTATCTGAGGAGGAAGAGTATTTTTGTTGCAATAAATGTTTAAAACATGTTAAACATGTAAATTGAACCCATTTCTTGGTGAAATTTGATTATAGCTTATAAAATCGCTTGGTTTGTGGATTTGGTCAATTTACATTTGGAATTTGGAAAAACTTTCTTACGAAAGTTGTAGAAATTGAATTTCTTATAAAAAGACTTTGATTTTTGAATTTTACGACAAAAGGGCTATTTATTATGAATTATTGAAGTTCCAAAGCTCAAAATAATTGATTTTGGAAGTTTTAATTGTTTTTAATAACAAAAACGTTTTTTTTTTTTTTTCATTATTATGGGGCAACAAAGGTGGTGAATTCAGTTCTACAAAAGATGGCGTAGGAAAATTTAAATTATATAATAATATTATATTAAATTTTCTACTTTGGTGTTCTAAGCATTTTCTATAAATAGGGTGCTTAAGTTAGAATTGAAAATCACACCGAAAAGCAAGTTTTCTCTCTATATTATCGGCGTATTCTTGTGAGTATTTTGAGTATACTTTGAGTATTGCTATACGGTGAAAGTTCAAGTTATAGCTTATATCCGATATTCGGTTAAAATCTTGTCTTTTCCGAGGTAAGGGATATTATTTTTTTTTGTAATGATATTATTTCTTCAATATCATTATCTTTGAAATATTGATCTGAAGTTTTTATCAAATTTGAAACTTTTGGTGTCGAGTTACTTATTTACGTATCGGAACTATTCACGTATCTGATCTTATTCACGAATCGACCTTTATTCATCGAAAAATGAAAATTTTCCTTTTAAATCAAAATATCTATTGTGGATACTAATTTGATTGTATCCATGTTTTGATCATTCTTGAATTTTACACCACTATGATTATTTTTGAGGTATTTTTTGGATGCGTGGATAAAACAAAAATCACGAATCCTTAATCCTTAATCCTTGTCATTTTGTTTCCTTTGGATTCGTTTCTTTAAAAAAAAAAATTTTTCATCATCCTCGGTCTTAAATGATGATATTATTGAATATCTTTGGCACATGTAGTGCAAAGATGATTGATTTCGATGAATATCTTTGGCACATAATGCAAAGATGAATGATTTCTAATGAATATCTTTGGCGTAGTAGTGCAAAGATGAGCAGTGTTTAGATGAACATGACCCAATGGTGGTGAATGTCCTTGGCACATGTAGTGCAAGGATGAATATATGATTCGGATATATATTGATTGATGTTACGAGGGATAAAAATATTGATGATGAATTTGTTAAATTCATAGATATTAGTAGATTTCATCCTCTACGTAACTCTTCTATGAATTAATATTTTTCATTGCAGTATTGATTTAAAACTTGTTGTCTATTGTATTCTATTAAATTTTTCCTGTTGAAGACTAACGATAATTTGTTGTATATTATCTTAGTCATAATATTCTTTTTTGGGCTAGTTGAGCTCACCCTTTTCCTTTTTGTTCCATTTTCTTCTCGGGAGGCAAGAATGCGATACGAATGTATGGAATGATGGTTTTAGAGTTGTTTAGTAGTCCTCAGTTTTGTATGGAATGATGGTTTTAGAGAGTTGTTTAGTAGTCCTCTCACCATTTTGTAATAATAAAGTAATTGTTTATCAATTAATTATGATGATGTATTTATTTGTATGTGGATATTGTTTAGATGGTCAATATAACGTATTTAAAGGACTTGTACCACATCATTGGTAACATTACTTATGATTATCTGAAAATGTAATAATAAAGTTGTAGTTGTTTAAAAAATATAAACATGAGAATGATGACAATGATATAAGAATTCAATAAAATAAGTTCAAGAATTAGTTTATCCGAGGTAATAACGTAAATTATCAACATGATACTTTTTATAGGTAAAATTCAAAACGCATGAATGAGCGAATATTCCAAATGAATAATAAAGAATGGAATAACATAAGGATTTCACCAAGTATAGGGAGTCTCGTATTCGAGTTATTCCACGAGAATAATAAAGACGGAACTAGATCCGTAAAAGCATATGACGAGGATATTCCAACGGAATAATAAAGAATGGAATAACATAAGGATTTCACCAAGTATAGGGTCTGCATTATACAAGTTATTCCAATGAGAATAATAAAGAATGGAATAATGAAGTTCTCTTCATGAATAAGAAAGAATAACACCCCTACTTAGTAAAGACACTTTGGATATCGAAGTAATGAAGTAGCGAGAATACTCTTCTTCTTTCTCTATAATTTCTCTCTCTAGAGTTTCAAAGAATTCATAAGAAATAATGGAGGAATGAACTTCTATTTATAAAAGAATGGATTGAATAATAACTAATTCTGAGCGGTCCAGTTGATTTACTTTTAAGCGGATGGTTCAGATTGATTTACTATTAAAACTTAAAGCAACGGTCCATCTTGATTTACTATTAAAACTTTAAACCAAAGATCCATATTGATTCACTATTATAACTTTCCACGGAGGTCCATATTGATTCACTAATATAACTTTAACCAACGATGCGAAAAATTAACACATCTCCTCATGGAATAATATTGTACCCAAATACAGAATGCACAATACTAGAGTGAATAATAATCGGGTGAATAGTAACTCATGAATAGTAACTCATAAATAGTAACTCGTGAATAAGAACTCATGAATAGTAACTCGTGAATAGTAACTCATGAATAGTAACTCGTGAATAGTACTCGACACGAAAAGTTCCCGAATACCCGATTGAATAATATAACCTCCGGACATCAATTATCATCCGGAATAGATGTCGATTTCTACTAACACAAATAATCCCAACACAATGAAACTATCAAATTCATCTTTAATCAACACGAACTTATTCATCATTAATATTATAACTCACAATATTTAGCAACGAAAGTTGTTAAAAGGAAAGGGGGCTTTCGAATAAGGATTTCTCCTATTGGCGCAATTAGGTGACCAAACCTCTCCTCGACAGAACTTACAGACATTGTAAATATTACAATTTAATAATATGAATAACTTTATCGTCTCAATTATTGATTTAATAATATAACATATAATGCGGATGATCTTTGTGACAATAATCGAATCAATAATATAGAGAGATATGATGCAACAATTCTTTAGCAATAATTGAGTATAAATGAGTGACTTCTCACGTAAGCATCAATAATCAATCTGGGTACTACTATGCAACCACGCCAGACATCAGACTTTTACTACCTGGGTAGGGTGGTTCAGCTTTTAACAATAACACCTCCGCCAGTTATTTATAAAATATTTTTTCATGCTTTTCTCGATCCGATAATAATTCCATTGTGGGGTCCACCAATGATTGTCTTAGTTATACGAATATTCTCGACAAAAGAATATTCCCCATTAATCGAATATTTTATAACAACTTGCATACTTAGCAAAATTTATAAATATTACCCACAACTATAACATTATATCAAATTCATTCCATAATATTCAAAATGATATTTATAGAAAATCATCTTTATTAAAAAAATTGGGGTCTTACAATCGTATTTTTTAACATCGGTGTTTCAACGATAAACGATAAAACTTTCATGAGTTATTTTTATAAAATATTTTTGTCGTTTTCTCAATCCGATAATAATTTCGTTGTGGGGTCCACTAATGATTATTAATCGTAAAT
Organism: Panax ginseng; assembly: GCA_020205605.1. Taxonomy (NCBI): domain Eukaryota; kingdom Viridiplantae; phylum Streptophyta; class Magnoliopsida; order Apiales; family Araliaceae; genus Panax; species Panax ginseng. Next base: position 11,529,417 of record CM035134.1, read on the forward strand.
CTTTAATATTCCTGTTAAAACGAATATTCCCCGACCAATCGAATATTATATAACAACTTGCGTACTTTGCAAAATTTATAATTATTACCCACAACTATAACATTATATCAAATTCATTCCATAATATTCAAAAATGATAATTATAGAAAATTCATCTTTATTCATAAAAGTTGGGTTTTACACGAGTTGCCAGAAGAGCTTCCCTCGAGACTATTGCCAATGAGAGATATTCAACACCAGATATATCTTGTCCTAGGATCGAATCAAAAGGAAAATATTTTAGTTGTCGAAGCCTTTTCTCGTACAGTTTCTATTCTATCTGTGTCGAACTCGAGGATGAGTTCTTTCTAACACGGAGAGACTGATGCCTGAGGATTTCTAGCCGAAGATCCTGAATGGTTGGATAGTACAATGATGATGCTAAAGGACCAAAAGCTAAGGGATCATCGCAACGGTATCGGTTGACTTGAGAATTGGTCGTTGCCTCTATCCGTGTCTTCTGGCCTGGAGTTCGGTTTCGGATATCGTCATGACTTCGGCTACGAATGATGTCATGACTTCGGGTGTAGCGAACTTCTTCCGAAGAGGTGTCATGACTTCGAAAGTCGATGAACTTTATTATTATTATTATTATTATTATTATTAATATTAATTAGTTCTTTAATTAATAATATTTTATTATTAGCAAATTGTTATTTGTTAAAATTTTATTTCCGTACTTTTAGGAAGTTTGTTAGGATATATTTTTGTATCTAGCTCTAGGAGGATTTTATTTTCATATCTCTTATAAGAAGATTCTAGAGTGACTTGGAGAGAAAGTTTTGCTAGCTATATATAAACCCGGCTTATGGATTGAATTAGATAGACTTTGATTTTTGATAAATATAAATTTACACATTAGAGAAAGAGTTTCTCTGTGTTTTCCGGTGAATCTCTTGTTCTTTTATTTGTGAGTTCAATTATTTACCAGCCCGCAGGATAATCGCTATCCCGCTCGGCGTTATAATCGCTCAAAATTTGGGTTCAATTTTTATTCACAGCGAATGGTTGATGGCAATCTAGCTCGCTACGGCGCCCCTACACGTTACTTGCGGAGAATTTCTGAGTTTTGATCTTGACATAACTGCGGTGAGACTTATATCGTTAATGTAGGCACAATATGTCATGTCAAAAATTTTAAAATACTTTCCGTCCTTACCTTTTTTTTGTATGTTTCACCGTTTGTGCAAGTTGCCGTTAATTTCTTGAGCTTTTCTAGGTCATGAACATAAAAATTGAATATGAGTGTATTTAAATTTTTGCTATTTGTATTTTTACCTATCATTGAAGATCAAAATATAAATAAATAAAATTCAAATACACCCGTATTTATTTTTCATGTCTAATTTTTATATTCAGATAAAAATTTTGAGTTTTGTTGTTGCGAACTTCAAATTGAGACGCACTCGTACGTAGGTAGACATCCTACCTAATTTACTTTTGTCCTATAACTGTATAACATTGTTTTCTCTCTCCTATTCCAATATTGTTGAAAAAAAAAAAAGAAAAAAGAAAAAAGAAAAAAGAAAAAGAAGACCAACATAAATATATATACACATACTTAACTATGTCCATACTCCAACTGTCCAACATATTATACTAAAAAAAAAAGACTTTCCTTCTCAATGGCTGCGTCCGCCGCTCTCTCTCTCCTCCTCCCCCAACCCCCTCACTTTCTCTCTCCTCTACCCCTCAATTTCTTATAATACTCCCATTTCTTTAATCAACCATAAACAAATCCGTTGCTCTTTTTTATTACTAGTTTTTGCTCAATTATCATACTTTATTTCACAGTTCCCTGTTGTTCTATTTTCTCCTCCTTTAATTATGGCTGGTAATTTAGATTTAGGCTCAGCTTCTCGTTTCATCCAACAACTTCACAGGCCTGACCTCCACCTCCAGATTCCGCCGGATTCCGAAGATGATAACAATCGGAATCAATTTTCCGGTAACAGTGATGAAAACACTCATCATCAAGAGCTTGAACTTATCACCCCCAACTCTGATTCCGGAGTGGCTCGTCGGCCCAGAGGCCGACCAGCCGGCTCAAAGAATAAGCCCAAACCGCCGGTTATCATAACCCGGGAGAGCGCCAACACGCTCCGGGCCCACATACTCGAGGTTAGTAGCGGTTGTGATGTTTTCGACACGGTGGCCACGTATGCAAGGAAGAGGCAGAGAGGGATTTGTATATTGAGTGGAAGTGGCACGGTTAATAACGTCAGCTTACGTCAGCCGGCTGCGGCCGGCTCGGTTTTGACGTTGCAAGGCCGGTTCGAGATATTGTCGTTGTCCGGTTCGTTCATGCCTCCGCCAGCTCCGCCGGGGGCGACTAGCTTGACTATATATTTGGCGGGTGGACAAGGGCAGGTTGTTGGGGGAAATGTTGTGGGCGCTTTAATTGCATCCGGTCCAGTTATCGTTATCGCGGCCTCGTTTACCAACGTGGCATATGAACGGTTGCCGTTGGAGGAGGAGGAGGCGCTTCAGATGCAAACGCCGGTGTCTCAGCCATCAGGTGGCGGTGGAAATAATTTTCAGGATCAATCTTTAGGGCTACCTTTTTTCAATCTGCCGCTAAATATGCCTAATGGGCAGATGCCAATTGATGGAGGATGGAGCGGGAATAACGCGAACCGGTCGCCTTATTAGCTTTTATAGCATGTGATTAAGGTCAGAGAATTATTCATAGATCATTATCTCATCTTGTACAATTTCTTAATTTATCTTTCTTTTTTCGTTGTTGAATTATCTTTTTAATTAACTTAGTTATGTTTTTGAGAAATTATTAAATCTCTTCTTCTCCTTCTTGTTGTTCTTGGTGGAAGTTATCATGAGTAGTTTATTAACTAGTAATTAATGTTTGAGGTTGATCTGATCTTTAGAACTTATTTTTTGAGAGCAAGTTGGGCAATTAGATCTAGTGTTACTTAAATTATACTAGTTATATATTCGCATAATTGATGATAAAGTTGATGCATAGGTTAAAATAAGGGGTTTATTTTAGTCTTATTTGTTCTTTGGTGTTAGTTTTTTTTTCTCTTTAAAATTAAGTTGTTCATTAGATTAAGGTAAGAACCTCTTCAAAAAAATTAATGTAATTTTTGGCTGTCTTCTCCTCTCCTCTATCTCTTTTTTCTTTCCGAAGGATTTTTGGTCTGGACAAGTAACAAACTAACCGATGACCCAATAGTTCATTAACTTGAATTCCTTGAAGTGATACAGTTGGCAAGTGTGGTCTTCAAGCTGGCCTCGATGGGGAACAATTTTGCCAATGTTTAGGGCTTTATCATTTGAACAATCAAGACTACATAAAATTATAAGTTTTGGGACTGATATTCTTGTAGCGCTTTAAACAACGGCCATGTGCTTTGGTTTATTGTGTTAATAAGAGTATTTTTATACCTTTAAGATCTCTATTTACTTTATGATTAAGACATAAGTCCTTTCTTGGCTATGAAATTTTCTGCAAGAAACGTACGATGTTTATGCATTCTCTCAATTTGTACAAGTTAAATGATTTGTCTGAAAACTACAAGCTTACATATATATATATATATATATATATATATATATATATATATATATATATATATATATATATATATATATATATATATACTTTCTTGCTGCTCTTACCTAGGAAAATGAGGCTTGTAGTATATTTGTAATAAGATTTCTGGTAGGTAAGCAACATATACTATAAGCCTCATTTTCCTATGTACGTAAGAGGAGCAAGAAAGTCTATTATATCTTCCTTCTCCCTTCTTTTGCATCTGATTCAGGGTCATAAGGCTTGTTTTGATTTTATATACCAAGCTTGTCTTAGAGAAGCCTTGTTATATATAAAAATATATTCCGGGATCCAAGTTAAATATATTAATTTTGTATTCCTCTATGGCATGTGATGGAAGTGAATTGCAGCATTTTTTTTCTTTTTATAAATGTTCTAACCATCTGTGTTATAATGACATTCATTAATTTTCCCCTTTTAAAAACTGTGAGGCATAGTTATTATAGTGAATTATAATATATAATAATTAACAAGTTGGTTTTTAAATATATATTCCCATGTTCAATATTGCTGGTCCAGCTAAGAACTAAATATTCTTTCTTTTCCCCTTTCTACCTTATTTTCAAGGTGTATTTGTTCTACATTTTGTGAAAATCATTAGATTACTTGCAACTTAAGTTTTGTTGAATTAATGGAAGATTCAGTATGTAGACCACTTGTGTCAAATTTTTTATTTTTTGTAAGTGTATATATTGTTCATGTAACTTCATTTAGACAGAATTTGTAGTTTGCTGAACAACCTCTATCATGGTGTACCTGAAATTTTATAGACTTAATTAAGAGCCTTAAAAAATTAAACCCAGCTAAGATCCATTCGGTTTCCAACATTTCCTTGATCAAATAAGTTTCATAACTGCATAAGATTAGACTATTTTGAACATATAATCCAGTTGCAATAAGGCTTGATCGATTATATATTAGCATTTTACTTTGTTATTTTCTTCTCTTCTTGATATCATATGAATATATATATATGGACCAACTTCTTTTTTGTCCATGTTGTAACAATTCTTTAATTTGTAAAGTTTGATATATATATAAAAATACAGAAAAATTACACAATGTATATATAATTCATAAATCATCTACATAATTGAACATGCATTTGGATTTTCATCACTAAACAACTGAGGAGCATAAACATAATGAACAAAATACGGAACATTGCCCTCCTTAGTTTTTGCCTCCACTTTTGTCTCTTCTTTAAACTCGACTATCTTTTTGATTTCTGTGGTTTTCACTTCGACCTCAACCTTTTCCTTTTTCTGATCATCCTTCTTTGGAAGTACAATCTCGGCATGTTTGTGAACCTTCTTTCGCATGTATGTTAAAAGTTTTTCAGACTCGATGCTTCCTTCAATCGTTATGGTCTGAGCTTTTCTGTCTGTTTTGACATTATGAATGCCTGCATATGCCAGTAGATATAGCAACACTGCAAAACTGATTTTTGAATTTGAATTTTACATGCCTCTTTTAATTATAAATAAATACCTCTGTGCTTGATTAATCTTGTCCGCAGGTCTCGTTCACATTGATCACAGTGCATGTAAGCCTTGATTATTGTTGTCTTCACAGTTTCCTATAATCCAATTAACAAACATTTTGTGCTTAATTGTTCGTGTTTGAATGCTTTTATATCACCCTACGTGCGTTTGACAGATTTGAGTGAAGCCCTTTTCATTTCTCTTAAGATATGATTGTTGTTAATTTCTAATGTTTGAATATATATTCCCTCTGTACCAAATTAGAGAGATAATTTCTTTTTTAGTCTGTATATATATTTTTAACTTTTATACGATATATTAGGTAATATAAAATTTCTAACAAGTTATTACTACGTGTATTTTAAATATATTGAATAATATTAGACCACCACTATTGTAGTTTTACCAAATGTTAGGGATATGTTAAGGATTTTTTTTTTAATAAATTGTTGATTTAAAAATATATATTTAATTTTGAAACAGGTTAATGTTCCAATAATTATATTACTTTTGAATGGCAGCATTTCAAGAAAATGTTCTAGGTCTTAATCAAGAATTACGAACCACTACAAAGTGGAAGTATTATACCATCAAAAACCCTAAGCTACACGGGTACTTAGGTGAATAATAAGAAATTAAAAATTCTAAAAAATGGGAAGAGGGGCAGAAAGCTGCTTGATTTAATCATATGTGCATACTGTTTACGTATATAATAATTTGTTAGGTTAGATCCAACTAGATATGTTACTAAATTGGCATTGTAAAACCACCTTAGCTTATTTTCTAGGATCTTCAATGAAGCTTACTTTTTTAGTTTCCTTTTCTATCACTGCAGAAACCTTGATCTTGTCTTTGGGTATTATTTCAACTTTTTTCTTGCTCCATTTCTCTAATTTTTGATGAATGATCTTCTCATCAATGGCTCCTTTTACTATAATTTCACCACTCTCAAATTTGACATCCACACTCTGCACTCCTGCGTTAGCATGATAATGTTATGCAAGTATATTAAATAGACTATTCCATATAAACATGGGAACGGTCCACACCATGTATTTTTTATGCACTATTACTAGACATACACCATCTCTATTGTTCAATATAAGAACCAACAGTTAAGATTAGAACTGAAAAATTCAGGTCCGCTACTATTAGTAGTGAACTGATGGGTTCGTTTGTTATTAATAGTGGCGAATTGACGAGAAAAAAAATACCGTTGTTGTCCAGCAAATAATAGTAGCGGACTCCACTAGTAATAATAATGGATAAAGATAGTGTATGTCAAGTAATGATCCATAACAAATACATACTATATATATATATATATATATATATATATATATATATATATATATATATATATATATATATATATATATATATATGGGTATTTTGCCATGGACATATTAAATGAAACAAGTTGATTACTTAGTTGATGCGGACAATGGAAGGTGTGATTGATCGAAGTTTTCTCCTGCTATTCTGACTTGTGGCGGCCGACCACTTCTTTTTGTCGGTTTGCAAATTACATTACTTACTAATTAAATTACATACTGTAAGCTACCATTGTGTAAGCATTGATGCATTTCCCATGACGATGTATATCCCACCCATATGGCCCATATCTTATGTAAAGATAAGTTTATATTTATGTATACATAATGTAAAAATAAAGATAATGATACATAATATAAAAATAAAAGATAATGATAAGATAAGTCTGAATAAAAGATAAACTTATTTTTATAAATATATAATGTAAAAATAAGATAAGTTTGAATAAAAGATAAATTTATCTTTTATAATAAAATAAATTTATCTTTTATTATAAAAACATAAATTTATCTTTTATTATAAAAACATAAATTTATCTTTTACAATAAAATAAATTTATCTTTTATAATAAAATAAATTTATCATTTATAATAAAATATAAATTTTATTTTATTATAAAATAAAATTTATATTTTATTATATATGATAAATTTATTTTATTATAAATGATAAATTTATTTTATTATAAAAGATAAAATTTATTTTAGTGTAAAAGATAAATTTATCTTTTATAATAAAATATAAATTTAAATTTTATAATAAAACATAAATTTATTTTATTATAAAAGATAAATTTATTTTATTGTAAAAGATAAATTTATGTTTTTATAATAAAAGATAAATTTATTTTATTATAAAAGATAAATTTATCTTTTATTCAAACTTATCTTATTTTTACATTATATATTTGTAAAAATAAGTTTATCTTTTATTCGAACTTATCTTATCATTATCTTTTATTTTTATATTATGTATCATTATTTTTTATTTTACATTATGTATACATAAATATAAACTTATCTTTACATAAAGATATGGGCTATATGGGTGGGATATATAACTCATTGAATGCATCCGCCATATATATGTAATTTAATTAGGGCAAGCGAATGTAATTTGCAAAACGGACAAAAAGAAAGGTATAGCTAGTGGAGAAAACTTGATCAATCACACCTTCCATTGTCCGTATCAACCATCAACTTGTTTATTGAATATATATATATATATATATATATATATATATATATATATATATATATATATATATAAAGATCTCCTGGACTCACGGACTGACCAAAATCCGAGACATTTTTTTTTTTGCTTTTTTTTTTATATGTTTGTACAAACATGTTTTGTTATATATATATCCAAATCACACCCAAAACACTATATTATGTAAAAATTCAAGTTCCATAATTTTTTTTTAGTTGTTTTAAAAAAAAAAGCAAAAAAAAAAAAATTATTCCGGATTTTAATCCTGTCCGGGCTCCCAAACAGGATTAGTGTTGTGTGTGTGTGTATATATATATATATATATATATATATATATATATATATATATATATCATGCATGTATTTGTTATGGATCCTTATAGGGTATATATATATATATATATATATATATACCATCTATATAATTGAAAACAAAAAGGAAGGATTAAGATAATAAACTGAAAATCAACGTCCGCTAGCGGACGGTAAAAAAAACTTGGCGTAAGAGTTTGACTTGACCAATAAATGTTTAGATTTTATTAACTAGGGTTTGTTATCAAGGTTTATGATTTATTAACTAGAGTTTAGGGTTTAAACCCCGATTAATAAACTCTAAAGTTTAGTTAATAAATCTTCAACCCTAGTTAAAAAACGCGCGTAATCCCCTAGTTAATAGATCCTAAACATTTATTAGTCAAGCCAAACATTAGCTAAACCCTAAACATTTATTAGTAACGTCAAACCCTAGTTATTGGTCAAGCCAAACTCTTATTTTGATTAGCTAAATCTTAAATATTTATTGGTCAAACCAAACTCTTATTCTGATTAGCATAAAATCGACGTCGATTTTCAGTTTCTAATCATGACCGTTCTTTCTTGTTTTCAATAGTATATCCCTTATAAAAATCTATAGCAAATACATGCTAAGGATCATATATGTGTGAGTGCACCAGTTTGCAAAGCAAAATGGAAAAAGTGAAAAGAAATTTTGTACAAGCATACAGCATAAGGAAATCAGCTATGATTAACTTTTAGGGTTTCAAAGGAGTGTTTTCATATTTGCGTATATATATATATATGCATATATTTGTCTTTAGACTTTTCTTCTTTAGTTGTGCACAATTCAACCCCAGATGGGGATTTGGTTCCAACCATGCATGTATTAATAACCATAGTTATTAGTTATTCATTTTTGTTTGTGTGATTTAAAGGTGAATGTAAATATATATGAACAAAATGCCGTCTCTTTTTTCCCCCAGGAAATTCAGGAGCCAGTCACAGCCTTAAGGTAACCAAAACAATAAAAAAAAATTTCAAAAAAATAAAGAAAATGCAAACTTGCCAAGTACCTTATTAAATCAAAATTAGGAAGCTAGCCAAACAAAAACTTACCTGGGGTTCTCAGCAGAGGCTTTCGGATATCATGTGCACATTTAGGGCAATGTAAATGAACTTTGTAACCGGCAACAATCACCGTATCCACTTTTTCTTTCTTCTCTTCTTTCCCCATTGTGAGAAACGCTTTGCAGAACTGAAATATTGTCTAATGCATATACTTGGACAATGCTAAGAACTGACAAAGGAAAAACATGTACGGCCATATTAAAGTTGAGTTTATGTGTTGTGCAAGGCAACTAGTTGGTGGGATTTGCTGAGAGTAGTTCACTTGCCAATGGAAACTTGTGCTATCAGTTTTTGAATACTCCCTACCTCACATTCTACCCAATATTAGGCCTTTAAGCAGAACACATGCAACATTATTTACAAAAGCATCCTTTACTCTGATAGAATGGATATGTCCTTGGACGGAAGGATTCGAACCTCGAATAGCGGGACTAAAACCCGTTGCCTTAGCATTAGCCACACTAATTCTTGTTTCTTTACTCTTAATCAAGGGTTTTTCTGAGGAAGAGGGAATCAAGCAAAGCTAGCCCCGGATCGGAGGGGAAATAATAGAGATACATTTTTAAAACGAGGATTTCAGAATTATTTTTTTTTAAACTTATGCCTATCATCAGTTCAAAATGAAATAATGATGCCATATAGCTTTATGTTTAAGAGTAGGGCCTCTCTTGTGGATATATCAATTATTTTTATTTTATTTTTTGTTCCAAAAAAGGAAAATGAGTCAATTTTAAGAAATTTATCTATCTAGGAAAATTAGAATAAAGAGTGATTGGGCTCTTATGTTCTTGTATTTTTCTTTGTTGGACCTGAAAAGTAGACCAATTAATGGTTCAGATTTAGTGGGCTGAGTTTATTGTCCAAGTTAGTATTGGGCCTAGAAAGGCAACAGCTCAATATGTTATTTTAATACATTTTTGAAATATAACTATTTCTTTTAGGCAAAATTAATGAAATAACCACTGTAGTTGACAGATTTTACTGATTTAATTTTAAATTACTTTAATTTTTTTGAATCTATATTTTATGAAGTTTTACTCATTTTATGAAAAAAAAAGTTTCTAATATTTTTTTACTGAAAATAATAATTATTTTTAAAAATATTTAAAATAATCAATTTATAATTAGTTTAATGGGGTAATTTGAAAAATTAAAAGTTCAATGGTGTAATCAGTAAAATAGGCCAACTACAGTGGGTAATTCATTAGTTTTGTAGATAAAAAATTAACGTCCGTTTATTTTTTAACGGAATGACCCAATTTTAAAATAATAATTAGTTTAGTGGGGTAATTTGAAAAATTAAAAGTTCAATGGTGTAATCAGTAAAACCTGTCAACTATAATGTGTATTTCATTAGTTTTGCCATTTCTTTTAATTAAGTTGAAAAAGCGCAAGGAACACGTTATTTTATTTTATTTTTAATTTATGGGATCTAGTTTGTTTATTTATTAATTAGGAATTTACACTATTACATTTTAATTTTATACCTTCCAGGAAATCGATCTATAGAGACGGGATAGAATAAAATTTATAAGTGAATTTATTAAAACAATTAAACTCTGAAGTGAATCAAAACAATTTTACATATTATTTCATTAATTGTAACGATTACCTATATTATTAAGGGATTTGGACTCCTCTCATTCGCCCTTAAAATTTAATTTTATTATAATTTAATACTTTTTTAATTTTATCCTCAAAGTTGGTAAAATTCTTATTATATCTTATTACACAATGGACGCATTTGCTACCAGAACTAGTTTTATATAAGCAGAGTTGATCTGGACCACTTTCATAAACTCAATAGTATAAATAAGGAATAGCGTTCCAATCTTGTGGTCATTGCCGGTTCAAATTTTTTTGGGGTTATTTACATTATTATACAATAATTATAAAATAATTACAAGATTAATATATACACAAAATAATTATAATAAGAGTGCAACCTTTTCAATTCCATATTACTTGTCAAGGAAGGAATTCCAGTCAAAAAGTTTTCAACCGAGTAAACAAATGAGCACTGCTTCAATTAGGTCATCGGTTTCGCTACTTTACAAAGTGTAGAAAACAGATGAAGATCTTCGATTGTTGGAGGAGGAGGAGATTTCTTTGCAGGAACAAATTTTAGATTCCCATGGCGTAAAGCATCATTCTTTGTCACGGTAGCCATCCCGCTTCTCCTCCGTCATATGCTTTTTTTGCCATTCAAATATTTCTACCTTCTTCCTTTTTTTTGGTTTTCTTTTTTTAAATTTGAAATAATTAAGTAAGAGAAAAACTACACGACTACTCTATGATTCCATCATGGTTTAACAAGATAAAGAAAACAAATACATGTAACACTTGGTAATTGTTCTGAATTTTTTTGTGACTATTTGATTACTCACAAAAACTAAAATGGTTACCTTTGTATGAATGTTTGGCTATCAACTGCACCTTTTTATTGATGTAAGGTAACCGAGATTGTATTACACAATATTGAATAATATTTTGTATTTTTATCTTATTACATTAAGTAAGAGAAAAACCACACGACTACTTTCTGATTCCATCATGGTTTAACAAGATAAAGAAAAAAAACATGTAACTGTTCTGATTTTTTATGACTATTTGGTTACCTACAAAAACTAAAATGGTTACATTTGTATGAATGTTTGGCTATTAACTGCACCTTTTTATCGATGTAAGATAACCGAGATTGTGTTACACAATATTGAATAATATTTTGCATTTCTTCTTACATTAAGTAAGAAGAAAACCACACGACTACTCTCTGATTCCATCACGATTTAACAAGATAAAGAAAAAAAATACATGTAACACTTGATAACTGTTCTGAATTTTTTTTATGACTATTTGGTTACCCACAAAAACTAAAATGGTTACCTGTATATGAAGGTTTGACTACCAACTACGCTATATTCAAAATAATTTTATTTTTAAAAGTTTATTTATAAGTAACGAACATGATGAAGTTTAGTCACTCACTAATACGCATTTGGTTACCTCTAAAGGAAAGAGTCTAAAAAACCCAATATGAACAAACAAATAATATCAAACTGAAGGGTTTCGACACATAAAACGCAGCGAAAATAGAATAATTTAAAGCAATTTCAAAACCCTAAACAGGATCCATGCGAAAACCATATTACTTCAGTGCTTAAAAATTTATACCGATTATTGAAGCTGGAATTGATATGATCGAATCTCTAACGCAATCCAAACGAACTGCGCCTCTACAAAGATTCTACACTACGAGCATACCATGAATCAAGTCCATCACGATCTGCAGATAAAAGGAATCTATGATCTTAGCCACCAAGGATGAGGATTTTTGGAACTATTTCTCTCTAGTCTCTCTCTAAAAGCGGCTAGGGTTTTAGTTAATGAATAATTCCTAAAATTGTTGCTACATATCATATATATAGCGATTAAAAGGAATTAATCAAAATCTAATTTAAAATCCAAATTTATATATATTATATATATATATATATATATATATATATATATATATATATATATATATATATATCTTAATTAAGTCTTACTTAATTAATATACCTATATATAAATTATCCTATTTGTCGACGCTTGGGTTTTTATCGTCCCTTTTCGTTACTTGTTTTTTGGTGTTCTCATGTTAATGTGAGATTTGTTTGAAAAACCAAGTGAAAAAGGTCCGATATGTATAATGTCGACGATTTGACTTTAAGAGTCGCCATTGGTGTTTTTAACTCGTTGCACTAACGCCAAACGGAAAAGGTTTTGCACATTGACCCGATGATTTGGCAATTGCTAAGCGGGTCGGTGAAACTGAGATTCATTGAGGGTTCGGGGGCTTGATTATTCAGAAGGAAGGTGTTAGGCACCCCCCGATATCCGTGTTGCCTCGGTGACCGCCACTCTTCAAAGAAACTGTTATATGAATGCGTGTGTGTGTGGATTAATGTGCAATTATTTGAAAGTAGTGTTATGCCTCGTTCGCACCTATATACATAAGGTTTGAATTTATAGAAAAATTCAGTTTTAAACAGGATATAGCAATGACGTTTTATAGAAAAAAGGTTTTTCAAACCCCATGCTCAATAGTAATTGAGGCCTTTGATACTTCCATTTTTATTACTATGTGTCCGACTTGTTTGCTTTTATTTTTGAGATGCGAAGCATCTACGAGAAAACAATATACAGCAGTGCCGAATTCCTCACGGGCATGACAGCCATCCAAGGAAACTCGGACACTGTAAAATAATGTACAAGTTGCTTACAGCTGAAAAACGTCCATCATGGGAACCAAATCTATATTCATCATTCTGAATCTGTAAGATCACATGATTCCTAGGCTCACACGATACTGCAATTGATATGGAAAGCGATAAGCGAGCGCTATATATATATAAAATCAGAAAATATATATATATATATATATATATATATATATATATATATATATATATATATATATATATATATAGCCACCACAATTATTCTCCACGGGAATCGCGCATGACAGCAAAAATATATATATATAAAAGCGGTAAATATATATATATATATATATATATATATATATATATATATATATATATATGACATGATCACACCACAATTATTCTCCATGGGGGATCGAAAAAGTAAATAAAGCGATAAATCTTATCACCGCCACGAAAGTAAACTCCAAAGGGATGAAAATGTAAAGAAAAGTAAAAATGATCACCGCCACGAAGTAAACTCCAAAGCGGGACGGAAATGTAAAGAAAGTGTAAAAAAGATCATCACCGCCACGTAAGTAAACTCAAAGTGACGAAAATGTAAATATATATATATATATATATATATATATATATAAAAAGCAATAACGACTTAGGATGTGAATCTGTGCTCATCGGATATGTCCGATGATAATTATATATATGTATATATATATAAAAGCGAGTAAATGCAATCTTGGATGTAAAATCCGGGCTCATCGATATATATCGACAATATATATATATATATATATATATATATATATATATATATATATATATATATATAAGCAATTAAATGCTCCGGATGTAAAATCCAGGCTCATCAGACAGAGTCTGACAACAATTCATATATATAAGTGTATATATATATATATATATATATATATATATATATATATATATATACGAAAGCAAATAAACGCTCCAGACCGAAGTCTAGGCTCAATCGAGGCATAACTCGATAATGTTAGTCCATATATAAGAAATATATACATATATTAGTATATATATATACAGACAGAAATGAAAACCACGGACATAAGTCCGGGCAAACACACTCACACGACTCTCAATGTGTGCAACAGTGTGTAATAATGAAAGAAAGAAGTTTTATAGAACACAAGAAGGCTTACAGTGGACTGCCAAAGTAGACTTCTTGGACTGCAAGTGGATGAACACTCGGCTCCCGCCGGACAAAAAGTAGCTATATAGGAGCTAACTAGTGTTTAAAGAAAGGAAACACTCAAAAGATGTGTATCTGAGCTAAATGGGATGGCTTCCTTCCTCGCTTTTCTCTCTCTCCTCCTCCTTGAATGGCCGACCCCCTACTATATTTATAGACGGATGGTCATGGGTCTACCTGCGTGGTCGTGAGTGGGCCGGCTTCATGGGTCCCGTCCTCTCGTAATCACGTGCGCACTCGCATCTTGTAAATGTCCAATCGAACTTGCAGAATTTCTATCCTAGCATCCAAACGAAGCGTGTCTGTACTTCTTCGGACCGCTGGTGTCGAGAGTTACGTAATGGCATGGATTAGAGGTTGTAAGAAGTCAGGAAGAGGGGTCTATACCCATGGTCTTCAAGCTTCAAATTCTATCCAAAGTACTGTCACACGTAATAGTCACTTGGGATTGTCATTCTTCGGTTATTCAGGACATTGTTGGATGTATGTGTGTCTGAAATGTTGAGACGACGTGCCATTTGTTGGACGAACAAGATGATGTTTGACTCTTTGTCGGAGTTATTGCCGGGTTGAGTTGAAAGTAGACGTTGCTCAGGGTTACAGCTGAGATTGGACTACTTGGTGGTATGCTGCGATATCATCTTATTGACGTTGTGAGATGACGTTGGTGACTCCTCACCGGGGTTATCACCGGTTTAAGTGGAAAGCAGACGTTGCTCAGGGTTACAGCTGAGATTGGACTGCTTGTTTGTGTGCCTCACTGTCATCCGGGATTGAAGCTGTTCACATGTGGTTGAAAAAAGCAATTCTGGGGTTATCGCCGGAACTGCAACGATCATCTCTTGGGGTTATCACCAAGGATGGGACGGCTATTCCCAGTGTTTTCTCTGGGCCTGGAACTGAACGTCACGGTATTATCGCCGAGACAGGACTGTCCTCTCCGGTGTTGTTGCCGGTCTTTTGATCTGCACATCTCGGGGTTATCTCCGAGATTGGAAATGGCGGGCCCGGTGTGTGTTCCGGGTTCAGAACCAACGCTCCCGGTTTGTGTTCCAGGTTGGAGCGAAACTTCCGGTAGTATCCAGATTTGTTGTAAGTCGCCTTTCGGGGTTATCTCCAAAAGACGAATCTACCCTCCTGCAATGTTAGTAATAGGAGTGCAGAAAATTTCGAGTGTCTACAGATGCCCCTCTTTATCATGTTCATGCAACGCAATGCATGAATAGGATAAAGAATCCTAGACACTTGAAATACAAGCAAGATCATCATGATGCAATGTACAACAACATGATGCAAATGTATGCAGAATGTATGAATGATTGTCAGGGGTTCCTGCTGGTATGACAATCAGTGATGGATTGGACATGCGATCCAAGTCTTCAAGGATGCTGACGTTGGGACTAACACCAAAGTCTTGAATCCTAGACACTGGTTTATACTTCACAGAGGTACCTCTCATGTGCAAGAGATCTGTGGGGATAAAACTGTGCTTGTTTTGAGGATGTGTATAACATGTTCCTTCATATCGCTATCGAGTTCTTGCCAATACGCTTAGTTGTTTATCGTAATTTTTGATCTTCGTTGATGTGTGTATCAACGGTTGTATTGTGTCGTTGACCTTGTTGAGGAAGGTTACTTCAATGGGTTTACTTGCCATTGGTTGACATGACGTCAAGGTTTCTTGACCTTCATTGATGTGTGTATCAATGGTTGTATTGCGTGGTGAACCCCCGCTGGGGATATTCAGATGACTCGTGGTCTTTGAGTTGTAACCCCCGCCGGGGATGTTCATGCGAGTGACGGCATCGGACCGTTGTGGGGTATTGCCGAGCATGGTTGGTGAAAGCTGAGCTTCTTAGTATCGTATACCCTATATCCGGGTGAATACCATTGAGACGACGGGAGTTTAACTCTGACCGACAGAAAACCAGATTTTCAGGCCGTTACGCTCAATCGCGTTGCGTTTTTACTCCTGATTTGGTCTTTTCAGCTTATGAAACCTCCTTTGCAACTCTAACTAGACCGAGCCGGAGGTGTGGGACCCATGTAGGAGGGAAATAGGTGGACTTGCAGATTCCGCAGGTTGACCTACGGCAAGCCGTGGCTATGTATAGCCAGCTGGTTGCTTTCATAAGTCATTTTCAAGCTGCGCCGCGAAGGAAATCTGAGAGCTTTTCTGCAGACCTGCTGAGTTCGGGCAACTTTCTGCGTATTCTGTCACCGCACAAATGTTCTACACTGTTCTGGTAACACATGCATGTATTTTTTCCAATTTCTGTCCATTGGAACATGACTTATCGTATGAAATGCATTTAGACACATAGTAGTGAATATGCTTGCTCATATGACTTGAAAAATATTCAACATAGTAAATGTTAGTATTAAACCATGCTGAACATAATGATGTGAAAAAATTTGACTTTTGAGACAGTCAAATTGATACCTTTTTCTGTCATTTCTTATCCTACCTGAGGACAAATGAACAAAGGTAGAGTAGTAAATAATCCTGGTAATTAGAGTACACTTACGGATTTTTACTGTGATGTGATGAAATGCATACAGGATGTATATGACTGTGTACATGTGTGCTACTGAATGGCCACCTAGTCATGCCTATGTGCATGTGGATAGTCCCTTTTACAAAGGAAACTATGGCAAAATTTTCCAAAATGTAGGCATTGAGCAGTTATGCATTCTTAACTCTACATCATATGTATGTTAAAACGATGCATGTATGCATGTAATCACAAAATGCATTTTGAAAAAGACTCCAGGTATAGAATTACCACACCTTTTCTGAGGTGATTTGGAGATTTGTTGTCCAGATATTATGGATCCAGATCAACCGAGCAGTTCCCACAGGACTACTTCTGGCGTATGGAGGAGAGCTGTTGAAGAGCCTCAGTGCCGTTCTATGAGACAGCCTCGTCGTTTGGTCGAGGGGGTGGTGCGTCCTATTCGGGTTGAAGTGCCGAATGTTGAGGACGATGAAGATGATGTACCGTTCGAGGGTCCCACTCTTGCTGCACGTGTTCCTCGCAGGGAATTTCCAGGTATTCAAGTAGCGAACCCATATCTTCTGGGTGACTTTAGTAGGCATCTTTCTGTGTACCTGCACGTAAAAGAGGTATGAAATTAGATCGTTAATCTTCCTTATTTCCTATAGGCAAGGAGTCAAGGAGCCTGATGTTGATCTGTATTTGATGTAGGTTCCTGGCTTTACACAGCCTCAAGGAAACTGGTTTAGCATCAACTCTATGTACCAAGCCTTGCATGATGACTATAGAGCGATCGTCCATGGCTGGGGATTCGAGAGATTTTTCTCCATTATACCCCGTCGCTGTCCCTGGGGTTACCTTAGGGCATTGTCTGAGCGGTGGTTCCACCAGACTCAGTCACTTCACTTGCTAGATTGTGAGGTTATGATGATGTTGATGGATTGGCGGTTTATTACAGGCATGGAGTTTGGAGGGGAGCCTGTGCCTTTTTACGGCGGATATCACCCTACACCGCCGCCGATCCTTGTTGGGAGTTCCCATGGAGGCGCCAAGGGTAGGGCTGTTAGGGCGAGTCCCTTTGAGCGTAGATCTTGTCAGAGTGGGCTATTGAGTGAGCCCATACCCGATGATGTGAGAGTCAGGGATTGCATTCTGCGGCGATTGTTCCTGATGATCATTAGGGGCTGCTTCATAGCAGACAACTCTTCTACGGCGTCTTTCGCTTTGATTAGCGCCACTCGACATGTGGACCGTGTAGGAGAGTATGATTGGGGCTCCTATACTTTTGCCTACTTCCTCAAGGGAATGTACATGCGATCGCAGGGCTTGACCGAGGCGTGGTTAGGATTTTACCCGTTTCTGCTGGTGAGTGTTCCTCGTGTCTCTTCCCATGTACAGGTTACGAGTGTTGACTGACAGCAGGTGTTTTGCCTTTGTGTTGGCAGTTTTGGGCTTACGAGAGGCTCCCTAGTTTATGTCCTGTGAGTGTGTTAGATTTAGACACCTATCCACGAGGACGGAGATGGCATCATTCCATACTGGTGGAGGTTCCCATTTTTGAGGGTTTCACTCATTGTCACCTGCAGCTGGAGATATTGACAACTGATGTCATCACGTGGATTCCCTACTCTGGAGAGCAGCTGGGAGTTGGTTTTGAGGATGGGTACCCGACTGGAGTAGAGTACTTCATATCCACCCGCAGGATTCCTCTCTTTATCGATGGAGGATGGGAGCTCTATTTAGGAGAGCGTGCGATTAGGAGAACCACATGAGAGATACGTATACCGATCTTACCTCCTGCCAGGCGTTATTGGCCTATTTCGCAGTCACCCGTTATTGACATCCCATTGATGGGGATTGACGATTTTACATTGTCAGAGGGCCCCTGTTCTCAGGAGACATTCCAGCGTTGGTGGATCCCTCGTACCATTGGAGCTCAGACCAGCGCCACACAGTTCATGGGTGATATGGTTCCAGGATCCGTGATGATGACGGATTGGCTAGCCTGTGTCAGAGATTCGACTCATGCGACACAGATCGAGAGATTGACTCGGCAGCTGGACCGATCACATCTTTTCATTCGGCATTTGGGCAGAGATCCTTCAGAGGCAGATACTTTTGATCCTTCTAGCAGTGAAGCTGGCCCCTCAGGTGACCCGTTTAGTTTTGCCGGCACAGATCCTCCCTTGTATAGGCCTGACATCCCTGTAGATAGAGATCCAGTGACTCAGGAGGAGTTACATCAGGCGGATAGCATCGATGATGTGGACATTGACACTATTAACTTTTTCTGATGTATTTCTCGTTCTCTCTTGATAGGCCTCTGTTAGATATTGGGTGTCTTCGCCCCATTCTTGCTGTATCTTTTGATAGGCCACTGTTAGTTGTTGGGTAGCTTCACCCCATTTCCCTGTATTTTAGCTATACAAAGATGTATTAGATGATGATATACTTAGGAATGTATGCACAGTTTTTTATTCCCTACATCATATTGCCATCTATTGTATCATGCATGTTACTGTTATGCATATGTATGTATATCCAGAGATGTTCAGCATTGACCCCTGGATGGTCTTATGACACGGCCTGCACAGATGTCTTCTTCGACAGTTAGTCGTATTGATCATACCCCACCATCTGCGGTGGTAGTTGGTATTCGATCATGGTATGATAGTATATCACCATCAGACATGGTGATCGTAGATGATTTGTTGCAGCATACTATGACCCTACTGATGTTTCAGGTTCCTCCAGGCTTTGTAGAGGGTATGCTCGAGCATTGGGTACCAGATAGACATGTATTCCGTTTTGGGACCCGTGAGTTGACTCCTACTTTGGAGGAGTATGCACGGTTGATGATGCTGCCTCTGGACAGACCTTGCGTGCACATGGCGATGGGAGACATGAGTAGATAGTTCATGACTCTCACAGGTTTGAGGCGAAGAGTAGTGCAGGATGAGATTACATCTGGCCACGTGATATCCCAGCGTTTCTTGATCGACACGTTTGGCTCTGAGGATAGCTATGCACGGCATTCCAGGGATTTCACCACACCGGAGGATCATTAGCGTTCAGCCAGAGTAGATGTACTGCTTTTATATGTATTGTCATACGTTTACATGCCGCAGTACATGGATGAGCTCGACATTGGCGTCATCGTGGTAGTGAGAGCTCTCAGGGAGGGTCACACCATTATACCGATAATCATTGCAGAGACCTTGAGGTCGGCTACATACTACTGTGCTTATCGGCGGGAGCATTTCTGACGGCGATTCGGGTAAATGCTATCGTGTGGTTCATGTCACACTTTATGAATCGATTAGCGCACTTTTAGACGTCATGGATTTTGTTTTACCCATGAGGTAGCCATGTCATACTCTTTTCAGCCTGCGGAGTGTACATATGCTGCATCTTGGTCCGCTTTCTTGGCAGAGATCGGAGATCCGTTTGACATACTGCCGTGTTCAGGGCTTGTCTCACCCTACAGCTTCATTACTCATGCTCCGGGCATGGATTATCTCCCTCTGGCTGGTTTGAGGGGCATGATTACCTACCACCCACTGGCCGTGATGTGTCAGTTTGACCAGTTTCAGGACTTCCATCCATATGAGGAGGCGTTGAGTCGGTAACACGCGTCACACCGATTATCGTGGAGGGCAGATCCGTGGTGTATTCCTGTTGGGATCAGCGAGAGTTGGCTGAGTGTTCTGTCAGTCATCCAGGTAGTTCTGCAGAGTATTTTGCATGGATCGAGACGAGCAGATCGCATTGGTCGGGCGATATCCACAGCAAGGTGAGACCCGATGATGACGATAAGGAGCCTATAGAGGCAGGCCGCCACTCCCACTTGAGTTGAGTTGTTTGGGTTGCCGACATCGTGATAGATTCTCCTACCCCGAGTCGCGATCGTTACTCGAGATTCAAAGACATCATCCGGAGCAGAGCTTACATCTGATGACCTATGAGAGAGATCAGGCTAGGGCCGCGATGCTGACAGCTCTTGATGGGAGAGATACCGCTTTGTTAGAGAGGGATGAGGCTAGATTGGCTAGGGTCGCCGTGATCCAGGAGCGGGATGCCGCCTTATCTGCTAGGGATGTGGCCATTGAAGATAGTACTTCAGTGCGATCCGAGATGGCTACCACTTTCGCCGATATGAGCACTTACATTGATGGACATTATGCCACCATGCAGTTGGCTTCTGATCTGCTAGCTCATGTATGTGACAACCCAAGAATTTAGACAATTTTACAAAATCTTAAATGATTGATTTAAGGTCAAATATTAGACCTAGATAGAAAATAAGTGTATGCGTTTGATGTTATTGGGAAGGAATTTTGAGGATTTCAAAATTCTGTGAAGGATTTAGGTGAATTATTCAGAATTAAGTTTATATGTGTTTATGTTCTGTGTATATGGTTTTATATGTGTTCAGAATGTGGTTAAGGGTCATGGGTTGACCAGATAGATTATATCTGTGATAAACCCTAACTTATATTAAGAACGACAACGTTCAGTTAGAAAACCCTAACGTCTGATAAGAAAACCTAGAAATCGGTTCTAGAAACCTAGTTTGATTAGGAATCAAACCCTAATTCGGATATTAAAAACCCTAGATTGGGAATGCAATGCTATATATAAGGTTTAACGTTATTAATTATAAATTTATTAGAAACCTAATGAATTACTTGAAACCCTAAGTCTTATTAGAAAACCCTATTAAAGACTATGGAAACCCTAATTACAGGTTAGAGAACAGTAACCCTAATTCGGGATATTAAAACCCTAAATGGGAAGCTAGAAGATAAGTATAGAGTTTCTATGTTATTAATTGTAAGTATAATTAGGGATAACCCTAATTGATTTATTTGGAAAGCCCTAATTTTTAATGTAAGAAACCCTAACATGCAATTAGGAAAAAAAACCCTAATGAATTTCTGGAAACCCTATTTGAGTATTAGAAAACCCTAATACCATATCTGAAAATCCTAATTTTAGATTTCGAATATTTGAAACCCTAATCTGGGAATATAACGGAAAATTATAATGCTCAAGTGATTTAAATTATAAGCTTAATAGGGTAAAGCTTAATTATTTAGCAAACCCTAATTTTCAAAATTTGAACCTTAATTATTCTGTCTGAAACCCTAAATCGGAATATTAAAACCCTAAGTGGGAAGCTTGAAGTTAAGTATAGAGTTTCTATGTTATTAATTGTAAGTGTAATTAGGGATAACCCTAATTGATTAATTGGAAAGCCCTAATTTCAAATATAGAAAACCCGGACATGCAATTAGAGAAAACCTAATTATTAACTTATAGAGTTTAATGTTAATTAGGAAGCCTTAACCCTAATTTGCAAGCTTGAATGAGATTAGTAAACTTTATTGTAATTAGGAAACCCTAATCTAAATTAGGAAACCTAATTTCTAAATTGAAAGATTATTTTCTATGTAAAATCCTAATTAGTGGGTAATAAACTCTAATGACCAATTATGATCCTAATTGCTAAATTAGCAAATTTAATTAGGAAATAATAATCCTAATTGGCAAGCTTAATTTATGATTAGAAAATTATAATATAATTATCAAATCCTAATTATAATTTAGAAATATTAAATTTCTATTTTTGAAACCTAATGATTATGGGAAATTACCAAGTTGCCTTGCACTTTATGAGCCAAATGACTATAATGCCCTTTTGAGTGTTTTAGTGTGCTAACTTGTAGTTGTGTCCAAAACTTTAGTTGCTTACCTAACCTTACTAACTCTTGGTGACTCACAACTCCAGCACATCAGCTCTAGAACATCCCATACATGAATCTAAGTTGTCTATAAAAGGATTGGAAGAGAGAGAAAATCATTTGGTAAACTAAAATTTGTTCAATACTCAAATTAATACTTTCAAGCCTCAAACCTACGAAATTATTAAGGCATATCAGTCCTAAATCAAAGCCCCACGATCACAAACAACAGATCAGAAGCCAAAAATGAAGAAATCAAAGTTAGAAAAGGTATAAAACCCTAAGCCTAGAAATTCTTGGATTCGATGTTATTTGTTGCAATTGATTGTTTAAAGTTGTGTAATAGGGTGTCAATTGATGATATGGGTTGTAAAAACACAGACCCATAACATCAAAGTGCATGAAATTGAAGATTTAAGAAAATTGAAAAAAACCGAAACTGTTATCTGACAACCGAATGTCAGAGGTTGTAGATCCTTATGTGTTAACTGTTTTAGTGTTTTTAGAGTTTGTACTTGTAGTATGCCATGAGATCTTTAATTTCCAACTGGAATCTAGTTCATATCTGTTGTAGATCGAGGGTTATAAGCGGTCAAACAGCGTTGACCAAAACTGCTGAAGAACACACACCCAGAAATTTTTTGAGCAATTTCCGTGTTAAACTTTGACCGGCTAGATCTTTCTCATGCTATGATGTTAATGTGTTATGATGCTTTTTAGTTGTAGTCTGGTATGTTTTCTACAAGATACAACCTTTATATCCCAGAAAAAATACACAGATTTGTAGTTATAAGGATCCAAAATAGGCACCTCGACTGTTCTTCAGTTGAAGAACAACGTTGTCAGAGTTTTTGATGGCCAATAACTCACACATTTAATGTTTTTTTATCCATTAAGTTTGTTGATACTTGTAGTATTACATGAGCACTACAATCTGGAACCATTAGCAAGCCCAGAAACATTAAGATCAAGAAGTTATTCACGGTCAAACTAGGTACCTTGTAACTGCCTTGTCAGTGTTCTTGAGGCTTAAGAACACCTAAGGTGACAGATAAGCGTCGCTAAAGCCTTTAGCGACGGTTTTGAATTATTTTTAATTTCTGGAAATTCCGAAAATGATTTAAAAAGTAGAAAAAAATAGTTTTTAATTATTAAAAATACATATTAAATTCTGAAAAATTATTTTAAAGTCTAAAAAATAGTTTTTAATTAATTTGAGTATATTTCAAAAATATTTAATATTTTTGGAATATAAATGGTATTTATTTATTTAATTATAATATTAGATAAATTATTTAAAAATAGTTTTAATTCATGAAAATCATGAAAAATTATATTATGGTGTTAGAAGATATTTTAAGTTATTTTTGATGACTTTTGATATTTTGTGATGAAATTCATTAATATTTATTATTAATGATAATTAGTTTATTTAATAAATATATTAAATAAATTATGAAAAATAGAATTAATGATTTAAAAATCATATAAAAAATGATTTAAGTGTTAGAAAAATATTTTAAGTTATAAAATATAACTTTTGATATTTTGGCATAAAAATATTAATATTTTAATATTTTTAGCAATTATCGGATAATGGATTTAAGAGTTTAAAAATCATATAAATATGATTTTATGGTATTGAAAATACTTTGAGATATTATAAATATGATATAATATTATGGCAAGTAATTCATTAATGTTTAGCAATAAATAAATATTAATGACTAAGGAATTATGTGGTATTTAATTCATTTAGATACGAGTTTAATGAATGGAAAATCATGATAAATGATAATAATTACTCGAAAATTTTTATGAGCCTATGGAAATTATCCTGACTGATTAGAAAATTATCTGTGATAATTGTTAAGTGTTTAAGTAGAGTTTAATTGAACTTAAACTCGAGTATTATTAAGCTAGGCCAATCGGGATGTTAGAATGGTGTCGATTTCAACTCGAACTGAAATAGATTGACTTGAGACTAAGTCTTATGTGTTGTATAGACTGATATGATTATGTGATAATGTGTTTAGGTTATTTTATACTGTGATGATATTATTCTAATATTTGGAGATCGGTATTATCTGTATTAGGTCTTCGGATAAGCTAAGTTATATTTCGTATCGGTAATGAACGAAACAGGCAAGTTCTACTTAACTCTACTAAGAGTGTTTTATTCAGATATGCATATGGTTAATCATTCTTTGATTGCCGTGTTGAATTGTACTCTGTATATATTGCATGTATAAGTCAGGTATGAAAGGCTGATCACCTTCAGTACCAGTTGGTCCGGATATATATTGTTCATATGTAATACTTGTTCAGTCAAAAGTTTTTGTTCATGCTAATTCACAACTACATTGCGAATTATAGCCAGCTTCTTATTCATACTCTTTCAATCATGATATATCCTTAAATTGTATTTAAACTTGTTTGGGCAACTTTCATGCTCACCACTTGCTATATCATCGATAAAACATTGCAGATTAAGGTGAATGCGTCGGATCTGAGGAAAGTTAAAGACAGTTCGACTTTAAAGTTAATGTGCATGATTAGTTTTGTAATAGTCTTGTATGATAATGAGGTAATGTGTTAGATAAGTTATAAATTGTGTATAAGTTATGGTTACTCGACCTTGGGGATAGTGTATAATGTTTAATGTATAAACAATTTATGTTTATATCTTCCGCAATAGTAGTAGAATGAGTGAACTGGATCCGCGGTGATTTGGGGCCCGGATTCGGGGCTCTCATAGTGTAGATACCCTTGGGCAGGAGCTTGCAGCATTACCTCCATCTTCAGAGAGGGACTGTAACACCCCCTTCCCGAAAAGGAAAGGGAGGTCACGTGCAAAGCACAACAAACCTCAAAATAAATAAACAGAGCACTAACAACCTCAAAATATTAATAGTGGTGATCCATTAATAAAGTAAGTACAATTCTCCAAACTGAGTCAAAATAATCAAAACTTAAAATTCGAATCAACCTAAATGGTCAAAGGCAAAACTCTCATCACACTAACCTTGAATCACCCTATGAACACTGCGGGAAGAAAAAAAAGACATGAGCCAATTGCCCAATGCGGATCGAGATATACAAAAGATATACAAATCGATATCACGAAAACAACGAGAGACAAAATCTTTGAACAAAGCCTTAAGTGCAAATACGAACGTAAATATAATATCCAAAGATCTGAATGGAATATATCTGAATCAAAAAAATTGACAAAACCAATAAAAGAATAAAGAAATAACGAATTGAAGTAACTAAATCAATGACTTGAACTGAACAAAAACCAACAAAATTAATCCAATAAAATAATAAAATTTGAAACAAATGGGTTGGAGTTATTTAAATACCGAATGAGCTCGAAATATACCTTGCCACACGAACATAAGTCAAAATAATGCCACATGCAAATCAAATGATGTCACATAGGCAACAAAATAATGCCACACAGGCACATCAAAATAATGCCACACAGGCAAAATCACACACAATGGGACCGCGATTCCAAATGTATGCAAATCGGATAGGTGTGTTTGGCACAACATCACCAATCCGCGAGCGAAAACTAGGGTTAACCCATACACCTCCCACAACAAAACACCAAATGGCCCACTTCCTCCAGAGCCCAAAAGCGGAGCCTTGTGGACTAATCACCTTTACCCACCGGAAAAGTGTCATGCCTCTCGTGCGTGACGACATGCCTGTGGTACCCCCATAGGTGGTTATAGCTCAGATATACTCTACGATATATTCTAACAAAAATATTATGTCACAACACATGCGACATAATACCAACAAAAGGGTTCTATATGTACATGTTGAACCAAATGAAATTATAGTCACACGGTTTCAAAAAGAAGGTAACAACATGTACCGCTCTACGATTATCAAAAATAAGTACTAGACATGATAACCTGATGCAAAGAGTACAAATACGAGTCCAATGTGTCAACTCCAAAATGAAACAAATATATTAATTTCACAGGAAATAATTATGTGAAATCATAACAGAATTTGAAATAAGGAAACAAACGAACAAATCAAATTTAACAAGAGTATCATTTGAAAATACTTAATCCGTGTACGATACTTCAAACCATTTATAGAACACTCCACAAAATCTTACCCTCAAATGCCAATGATATCAAATACGAAACGTTATTCGCAACCTAAACATATTCATCTCAACTTAAAAACAATCCAAAATAATAATTCCAAAATAATTCATAATCTATTTAATATGCCTTTAATCATCGCCTTTTATCAATTATTAATACTCCAAAATTTATATTCCAAATATTACTCGTTAGACTCCTTCAATCCGATCTAATTACCAAAATAAATATAATATAATTAATTAAATTATGAACTTGTATAGTTTATATTTTCATAAATTTAATATAATAATTTACCATACTCAACTAGTAATCAAAAGATACATTTTAATTTTAATAACAACATTATATAATATTATGTAACTTACAATAATAAAGATTTCATAATTAATGAAAAAAAAATAATCTCGATGCAATTGAAAATTTGTGGTTATACATAAAATAATTAATATTATCTATCAGATTGATCCATCCATAACTTGCCCACTTTCTTGCTTTTTATATTACCAAGTTGCCCACTTTCTTGCTTTTTATATTACCAAGTTTAGTACTAAAATATAAACATATATATATATATATATATATATATATATATATATATTTGTTTATATTTAGTACCATCGAGATTTTTTTTTTTTCATTAATTATGAAATCTTTATTATTGTAAGTTACATAATATTATATAATGTTATTAAAATTAAAATATATCTTTTGATTACTAGTTGAGTATAGTAAATTATTATATTAAATTTATGAAAATATAAACTATACAAGTTCATAATTTAATTAATTATATTATATTTATTTTGGTAATTAGATCGGATTGAGGGAGTCTAACGAGTAATATTTGGAATATAAATTTTGGAGTATTAATAATTGATAAAAGGCGATGATTAAAGGCATATTAAATAGATTATGAATTATTTTGGAATCATTATTTTGGATTGTTTTTAATTTGAGATGAATATGTTTAGGTTGCGAATAACGTTTCGTATTTGATATCGTTGACATTTGAGGGTAAGATTTTGTGGAGTGTGCTATAAATGGTTTGAAGTATCGTGTACTGGATTCTGCATTTTTTTAGCGATACTCTTGTTAAATTTGATTTATTCGTTTGTTTCCTTATTTCGAATTCTGTTATGATTTCACATAATCATTTCCTGTGAAATTAATATATTTGTTTCATTTTGGGGTTGACACATTGGACTCGTATTTGTACTCTTTGCATCAGGTTATCATGTCTAGTACTTATTTTTGATAATTGTAGAGCGGTACATGTTGCTACCTTCTTTTTGAAATCGTGTGACTATAATTTGATTTGGTTCAACATGTACATATAGAACCCTTTTGTTGGTATTATGTCGCATGTGTTGTGACATAATATTTTTGTTAGAATATATCGTAGAGTATACCTGAGCTATAACCACTTGTGGGGGTACCACAAGCATGTCGTCTTGGCACGAGAGGCATGACACTTTCCGTGGCAGTGTGATTAGTCCACAGCGTCTCCGTTTTGGGCTCTGGAGGAAGTGGGCCATTTGTTGTTTTGTTGTGGGTGGCGTATGAGTTAACCCTAGTTTTCTGTTCTGCGGATTGGTGATGTTGTGCCAAACACACCTATCCGATTTGCATACATTTGGAATCGCGGTCCAATGTGTGATTTGCCTGTGTGGCATTATTTTGATGTGCCTGTGTGGCATTATTTTGGTTGCCTATGTGGCATCATTTGATTTGCCTGTGTGGCATTATTTTGACTTGCCTGTGTGGCAAGGTATATTTCTGAGCTCATTCGGTATGAAATAACTCCAACCATTTGTTTCAGCCTATTATTTTATTGGATTAATTTTGTTGGTTTTTGTTCAGTTCAAGTCATTGAGTTAAATTCTTGATTCGTTATTTCTTTATTCTTTTATTGGTTTCATGGCAATTACGCTTGATTCGGATATATTCCATTCAGATCTTTGGATATTATATTTACGTCAGCACTTAAGGCTTTGTTCAATGATTTTGTCTCTGTTGTTTTCGTTTATATCGCTTGTATATCTTTTAATAACCCGAGATTTCCTAAATAAAATAATTAAGAAATTTTAAGTTTTGATTATTTTGACTAAATTTACTTACTTTTTTAATGGATCACCACTATTAATATTTTGTCTAGTTATGTGAATTTTGAGATAAATATAAATTCCCTTTCCTTTTCGTTCAGAATATTTAAATCAAGTATTTTAACTCGATATCCCAAAAGAGAAGTCGAGGTATGAGATCCAATTACCCCGAATTGGGATTATGATCAAGATGATAACCCGATAATAATAATTATTTTATGATAAATATTATTATTATAATTGATTTTACATCAAGATTTTAACTTGAATAATTATGTCCAAACCCCGAATTGGGATTGTGATCGCGATAATAATAATATATTATTATTATAATGATTTTACAAAGACAATAATTATGACCGTACGGACATATAGGCAATTGACGGTCGCCAGGTCAAGATATTACCGTGTCTGTGACACCCTAATTATTAAACTCGCTTATGATAAATGACCGAGTAGTATATGAAGTTTACCGTATATATGAAGTTACTCGTATTACGAATGCTCTGTAATTAGAAGAAAAACCCTAATTACTATTTTTACGCCGATAACTGTGGACAAACCCTAATTATTACAACCCTAATTCCATTGAAGTTAGAGACCGTAATGACCGTGTTAGATCATACACGATAATTAGAGAACCCTAATGGTCAATTAGAAACCCTAATTGATAACGTTAAGAAATCCTAATTAGAAAACCCTAATTTTCTAAAGGAAACCCTAATTTAAAATTATCTAAGTTTAATTACGACGTTATTATATAAATGTTTTAATTTACCAAATGATAGAAATTAATTGGTAAATGGTAAGAATTATAATTTAATGGTTAAATATTACATTTAATGGCCTTTTATAAAAATGCCCTTGGAATTATATGTGAAATGACCAAAATACCCTTTTTGTCATTTTAATGTATTATTACTTACATTGTTGATGGGATCTTGCAACAAGGATGCCCAACATACTTACCCTACATGCTATCAGCTCTCAAACAAGGGAATCATTCCACTTTAGCATCCAAGGTATTTAAAATTTTTTTTTTAAATTAAAGAAAAGGGAAAATGCATTATTTATGTCTTATTGCTACCACTTGTCCACAAAATCCGGCCAATCCATCTAGAAATTACCTATGGGCTGTAGTATTACCATCAATCAGCCATTATAATCATTTCATGCATTAATTTATGGATTCAAGAGAGAGAAATGCAACATTTTGGCCTATTTATATACAAGTACTTAGCTTCATTCTTCCTAGCTTAAACCTACGAAATTCTCTCATTATATCACCTATAAACAAGCCCCATTCACACCAATAATAAATCAAGAGTGGCAAAAATCGTAATCAAAGCTTAAAAGGTATAAACCCTAGCTTGATTTTTTCTTAAACTTTTGGTGTTAGATGTTATGTTTAAATGTTAAAACATGTTGATTATAGTGTCTAAGGATGATCTCGGTTGCTTGATGTTGATTCCATAACATTCGTAAGCTCGGATTTGAAGATCTTCAAAATCGGAAATTTTATTTTTGTGTTCTCGACAACGAATGTCGAGGTCAGTAGATCCCATCCTCATTAAGAGTTTTTGATTTTAAAGCTTGCTATGTGTAGCCCGGTATGTTGTCTTTATTCTCGCAAAAGGAATCATGGTCATATCTCATTGTAGATTAGAAGTTATTTATGGTCAAACTACCATCGATCGAATCGCTCAAGAACATTTCTCGGTTTTCCGTAAATGTTCAAGAACAGCTTGTTGAGGTCACATTCGACCTACCTCTTTTCTCGCTGGATCCGTTGTTGTTATATGCTTTATATGTAATAGAGTTGTAGTATTACATGTTATCTACAACCCGAAGCAATAGATCACTTAGATCAAACTCGTAATGAAAGATATAAAGATCCAAAGTAGCATCGCACGATCAGCTTTTAAAATTCGAAAACCTGTAATTGGCATACAAGTTTTGTCGAGAGTTTTGATGATTTATATCTTTGGTATTGTTAATGTTTAGACTTGAAACTTGATTTAATCATGTTCTCTCGTAAGTTGTACTACACAGCCCACGATATAAAACACTTATAACATGTACAGATCGACTGCAATAAGACCACTAAGGTCGCCGAATTTGTCGACCGTAGTTTTCTTCAGGCAACCTGTAAACATGAAGAACACGCCCCGACAAGGTTTTCTATTGATCATATCTCACGATTTGTTGTTGTTTGGTCATGAATGAGTATATAGTTGTAGTATTACATTAGTACTACAACATCAAGCTTTTGCAAGTCCGTAAAAACATTTAGATCATGGATTTAAGGCTCTCACCAAACTAGCACCTCAGTGCAATCGACACGAAGCTCAAGAACACCTTATAATGACGGCTCTGCCGCTATAGATGCCTTTAGCGACAGCTAACATTTTATTTTCCTAAATTAATTTAAAAATTAGAAAATTAGTTTTTAATTATTAAAATACCAAATAAATTATGAAAAATTATTTTAAAGTCCTAAAAATAGTTTTTAATTATTTTGAGTATATTTCATAAATATTTAATATTTTTGAAATATAAAGGTATTTATTTATTTAATTATAATATTAAATAAATGATTTAAAATAGTTTTAATTCATGAAAAATCATGAAAAATTATTTTATGATATAAGAAAATATTTTGAGTTATAAAATATAACTTTTAATATTTAGAAGATAATTTCATTAATAATTATATATTAATGATATTTAGTTAATGATTTGTGATATTAAGTTTATTTAATATTTATATTAAATAAATAGTTTAAAAATGGTTTTATTTATTTAAAAATCATTTAAAGAGAATATTAAGGATTTAAAATATTTTAAGTTATAATTAATGACTTTTAATATTTGATAAATAGTACATTAATATTTATATATTAATGATGATTATTTAAAAATGATTTTAATTATTTTAAAAAATCATTTAAGGGTAAAATAAATGTTTTAAAAATAGTTTAAGTTATTATAAATAACTTTTATATTTTGGCAATGATTTCATTAATAATTTAATATTAATTAATTATTAATGATAATAGAATTGTTTGATGTTTAAGTCATATAATTATAATTCGATGTTTGAAAGTGATATCCTAACCAAACTAGTCGATTGAGAGAACCTAAGCATGTGAAGTCCAGATTTGGTGAAGAGCACCCATAATAATAGCTTATATCACTATAAACCTTGAGTGATGATTTGATTTATTTTAAATTTTTCAATTTCTCGAAAAATTCAAAAATGATTAAAAGTAAAATGTCCGATATTTACGTATGTTGAGGTATGTAATAAGTCTTAGACTCAAGATGTACCGATAAAGTCGTTTGTCGACGCCGACAACCGCTTTGAATCCTATAATAGAAAGAAAAGACTACCGAAAGAACATGGATGAGATATTTGAAAATGTATAAAAGTATAGAATGTGAACTAAAAAGTATGATCATCGATTATGTGTCACCATAATCGACAAATCTTATGTGTTATGATATATTGTTCTAATCCCACAAATGACCTGCTTATCGATAGGTTGTGATAAAGAGATAAGATCTAAGTTGAGATTTGTAATCAAAGAAATCGTGTAAGTATCCTACCTTTGCATTTCCTTTATGCAATGGACATGAGTAAGAAGTTTCGTAATTATTCTATTCCCAAGACATATTATGTACGCTTTGATTATCAACATGTTAGCTCGTATATATATTCTGTTAAGTTGATTTCTAAATGGTTATACAAGTGTCCCCACTTGGATAATCATGGCATTTATTCACATGTTGATATACCATGTCAATTACCCGTATACATATATGTTGAATTACATATTATTGTCGAAAGCAAGATTAAAACCTTCTGGGTTTGGAACCAGTGCGTGTATAACATCCCGATAATGGGAAAATTTTTATGCGCTTTCTACGGACAAAGGATGAGCGATGAATGTCGCTCTAGTTATGTAGTATTGATCAATACAGGTACAATCTGGCCGATCACCCTCCGCGTCTCGTAAGTTATGACTTTGTTTATGGATGAATTTCTCGCTAAACCTTTTCAAAATGAAAAACCATGTTCATAGTATGTTTCTTAAACCCTATTCATGGGTGGAGCCTAATTTCAAGAAATTGAAAGAGAATTGTTATGTGAATCTTTTATCAAGATGATTACTTCACAACTTTTGATTCATGTAGAGAAGTGTTATGTAAAGAGAATACTTATATTCTTTCAAATTTTATATATATATTGCTATTACTTGTCGGGCACTCAAATGCTCATCCTCGCTTAAATTAAATGTTTTCAAGCATGTATGAGCAACCAAGGCTCGTGCACCAACAAAGGAAAAGGAAAGTCGATCGAATAAGTGTGTATTATGAGTTAATGGTTATAGTTTCATGGGTATCTATTCAAGTATTGTAAGGAATGTATTTGAAGGTCTCGCACTGGAAGTAAACTTTGATGTATGTAAATTAAGTTTGAATGTAATATTACTATCAGTATTATTCAAATTATAGAAATGGTATCGTGAAGACCGAGTTCGGGTTTCAAGTACTTGGATTGGGGGCGCCACAAAGTTGGTATCAAAGTCAGAGGTTATAAACGTTAGAGTGCGAAAACCTAGGTTATAACCTTAGTAGAATGGAGGACGAAAGATAAGATAAATATTCAAAGGAACCAGAGACGGCATACTCAAGTACTCGAGGAGTTATAAGATATGATGAGTCAAGAGATCCATCAAGTTTTAGTTGTACTAAATAAAATATTCCTTCATTTTACCGATGAATATATTTTATTTCGGTGCTAATGTTGTCTCGCTTATTGTGGTCATATGATGGATGACGAAAGTCAAAGTAGCAATTCCTCGACCCAAGAGACGATGGACTCTAGCGAGAGAGTACACGCATAAAGGAGATGATAAGAGATTTGTTAGTTAGAACGGACGACTTAATCTGGCTAGAAATGAGCAAATGGAGGCACAAAATCGTATTCTCCATTTCGTAACAAAGAAGATAAGGACGCCGCCACCGAACACGTATAGAATTAGCCGAAAGTTACGAGGGAGGTTGGAATGAGAGAGAGACAGGTAGGATAAATTGAAGGTTGAGATAAAAGTCAAAGACACCAAGATATATACCTTGAGCAGCTTTAGGCATCTCTTTATGCGATTCGACATGAAGTGGATGGAGTCGCTTTCTACAGAGAAAGATAGGCGCTGATGAGAATTGAATAAATTCATCGTCAAACAAAATAAAAGACAACGATATAAAACTCTTGATTGATTGTGTATATATATATATATGCTAATCGGGTAACTTATGTATGTAGATGTCCGGTGAAAAAGATATGTGGAATAAGAAGGATTCGATCCATACCCCGAGCTAATATCAAGGCCAACAAATTTGAAATAGAAGCTTACCAGAACCCAAATCGGACGAGGTGGCTATAGTGGAAAACGAGTATCGTGATCCAAAAATGGTGGATTTGACAGAGATAATGACTCGTACACTAAAGTTGAAGCCGCCAAGCATCAACGAGGTGCAGAGGATCTGGAGAACAAGGTTGCTACTACCGAAAGGTCAGTGGGAGATAGAGACGTTGCTTAATATTCAATCACGCAAGCATTGCCGAAACAATGAAAGAAGCAGGATAAGCTCAAAATCCAAATTGACCAGATGGGAGCCTCAAGCAACACTTCGCGCAGCAGCCCGAGAGGTAAGGAAAAGAAAGATAGAAGATCCCGACTTAGGAAAATTTGATAAGAAGAAAGGGAAGAAGATATGATATATTTGCGGTCATGAGGGACATACATCTCCTCGCCGCCCCCAACTATAAGCAAGGTGGATGTTTTAATTGTGGAATGGAGGGACATCGAGCGAATGAATGTCCGGTAGAAGAAAGGCTTAATAAATAAGTGGTATGGGTTATGTTGTGTTTATGTAATGTGTGAAAAGTAATGAACTGCTTTCAACTTTATGTTGGTCAAAATTTTAAATCCCGACTTTCAGAGTCACAAAGGGATAGTCATTGATTAAAGCAAAGATGTAAGCATGTAAATATTCGATAAATGAATATGAATCTAAGTTTGAGAAATGAAACGAAGTTTAATACATTAATCTTATGCAATAATGTTTAAAATGTAAAGGTATAATTTATGGTTTTATTTAACCGTATAATGCCGCCAATCCGTCGAACTCAAAACCAAGGGGTAGAAGAATCTATTAATGATGGAGGACAACAAATGTAATCGATGCAAAACTTTGCAAACATGATGGCTCAAAGCATGAAGCGAGGAATACCAAATGTAGGAACCAACCGCATAATCGCTGGCAAAATTCAAAGACTTCAAAGCAAGAGGACCACCAGAGTTCGTGAGGATCACCGACCCTGCTGTAAGCCTGCATATGGGTGAACGAAATAGAAAAGGCGTTCATAATTGCTAGAGTAGATGAGGGGCAAAAGACCGCTTTTGCCACTTATATGATAAAAGGGGAGGCTAACTTTTGGTGGGAGGCAAATAAGACTCGGGCAGGAGAAGAAGAAATTGCTTGGGATAGGTTTAAAGATTTATTTTTCGAAAACTATCTCTCTATTAGTATGCAGTCTAGAATGGAGGTAAAATTCCTGGAGTTAAAACAGGAAAACATGATCACACTTGAGTATGCCGCGAAGTTTAATGAGTTGGCTAGGTTTGCTCCACATCAAGTGAGTACAGAAGTTAGAAAGGCAAGGAGGTTTGAGCAGGGCTTAAAACCCTGGCTCTACAATAAGGTGGCAGTACTGCAAATAGATACTTTTGCAGCACTCATGGAAAAGGCTATCATAGCTGAACAGGGGAGCGAGGCCATGAGTCTCTACAACAAGGAGAAAAAGAACCAGGGCAGGACAGGAGGAGCGGTGAAGATGGAAAGTAGTAGTGGGAATAGGGGTGAGAAGAGAATGAGGAATTTTTCAGGGAATGTTCAAGTGAAGCAGGAAGGTGTGAAGAAGGTATACAAGGCAAAGGCAAAGAATCATGGAAAAAATCACTCCGCGGCGGTGTCTAAAGGGTAAGTTCAAGGCTTTAAGTGCGTGCAAGAGGGTCATATCTCTCCCAACCGCCCCAATTCAAGGAAGATTAGTGGATGCTTCATATGCGATCGATCGAGCATCGTGTGAGAACTGTCCAAAGAGGGGAATGGAGGCAGAAAACATAACCACAGGGAGAAACAAAGGACCACACTCAACCAAAGACTCCAACGTTAAGAACTCCGAGGGTCTACAACATGACGGTCCCAGATACATCGGCAACCGGGAAATGTAACTCCAAAAAGCTATGTGAATCACTTATATATCTTATATGTTTTCCTATATATATATATATAGTAAGTGATTTTATAAAGAAATTTTGAGTTCTTTCGAAATCAAATTTCTGCCTAAGTAGAGTGATGTGAAGAATAGTTAAAGATCAGTTCGATCAAGTATGATCGAGGTTCTACGTGCAATGATTATATGTGTTATGTACCCTTATGCTTATGAAGTTTTAGAACGGTGATTCCGGGACTAATCCTTATAAGGGAGGGTGAATGTAATAACCCGAGATTTCCTAAATAAAATAATTAAGAAATTTTATGATAAAATTTTTTTTAAGTGTGTCTAGTTATGTGAACGATAAATATAAATTGTTCGTAATATTTAAATCAAGTATTTTAACTTGATATGCGAAAGAGAAGTCGATATGAGATCCAAACCCCGAATTGGGATTATGATCAAGAGATGATAATAATAATATTATATTATTATTATAATGATTTTACAAAGACAATAATTATGTAATCGTGTGTATGCGACATATATTATCGAAAGAAACGACGACGGTTAGGTCATAAGATATTACCGTCTCAGAAACCTTAATTATTAAACTCGCTTATGATAAATGACCGAGTAGTATATGAAGTTCACTGTATATGAAGTTACTGTGTACACGAATGCTCAGTAATTAGAAGAAAACCCTAATTACTATTTTTACCGATAACTGTGACAAACCCTAATTATTACAACCCTAATTCCATTGAAGTTAGAGATCGTAATGACCGTGTTAGATCATACACGTATAATTAGAGAACCTAATGGTCAATTAGAAAACCCTAATTGATAACGTTAAGAAACCCTAATTAGAAAACCCTACTTTCTAAAGGAAACCCTAATTTAAAATTATCTAAGTTTAATTACGATGTTATTATATAAATGTTTTAATTTACCAAATGATAGAAATTAATTGGTAAATGGTAAGAATTATAATTTAATGGTTAAATATTACATTTAATGGCCTTTTACAAAAATGCCCTTGAATTATATGTGAAATGACCAAAATACCCTTTTTTATCATTTTAGTGTATTATTACTTACATTGTTGATAGGATCTTGCAACAAGGATGCCCAACATACTTACCCTACATGCTATCAGCTCTCAAACAAGGGAATCATTCCACTTTAGCATCCAAGGTATTTAAAGATTTTTTTTTAAATTAAAGAAAAGGGAAAATGCATTATTTATGTCTTATTGCTACCACTTGTCCACAAAATCCGGCCAATCCATCTAGAAATTACCTATGGGCTGTAGTATTACCATCAATCAGCCATTATAATCATTTCATGCATTAATTTATGGATTCAAGAGAGAAATGCAACATTTTGGCCTATTTATATACAAGTACTTAGCTTCATTCTCCCAAGCTTAAACCTACGAAATTCTCTCTCATTATATCGGCCTATAAACAAGCCCCATTCACACCAATAACAAATCAAGAGCTAAAAAATCGTAATCAAAGCTTAAAAAGGTATAAACCCTAGCTTGATTTTTCTTAAACTTTTGGTGTTAGATGTTATGTTTAAATGTTAAAACATGTTGATTATAGTGTCTAAGGATGATCCGGGTTGCTTGATGTTGATTCCATAACATTCGTAAGCTCTGATTTGAAGATCTTCAAAATCGAAAATTTTATTTTTGTGTTCGACAACGAATGTCGAGGAGGTAGAGATCCCATCCTCGTTAAGCGTTTTTGATTTTAAAGCTTGCTATGTGTAGCCCGGTATGTTGTCTTTATTCGCAAAAGGAATCATGGTCATATCTGCTTGTAGATTAGAAGTTATTTATGGTCAAACTACCATCGATCGAATCGCTTCAAGAACATTTCGGTTTTCCGTAAATGTTCAAGAATGATTGTTGAGGTCACATTCGACCCCTTCTTTCTATTGGATCTGTTGTTGTTATATGCTTTATATGTAATAGAGTTGTAGTATTACATGTTATCTACAACCCGAAGCAATAGATCACTTAGATCAAACTCGTAATGAAAGATATAAAGATCCAAAGTAGCCTCGCGACGATCGGCTTTTAAAATTCGAAAACCCGTAATTGGCACGCAAGTTTTGTCGAGAGTTTGATGATTTATATCTTTGGTATTGTTAATGTTTAGACTTGAAACTTGATTTAATCATGTTCTCTCGTAAGTTGTACTACATAGCCCGACGATAAAACACTTATAACATGTATGATCGACTGTATTAAGACCACTAAGTCGCTGACCGGCGTTGACCGTAGTTTTCGGGCAACCTAAAACATGAAGAACACGTCGACAAGGTTTTCTATTGATCATATCTCACGATTTGTTGTTGTTTGGTCATGAAATGAGTATATAGTTGTAGTATTACATTAGTACTACAACATCAAGCTTTCGCAAGTCCGTAAAACATTTAGATCACGGATTTAAGGCTCTACCAAACTAGCACCTTTGTGCACCGATATGAAGCTCAAGAACACCTATATAGCGACGGTTTACCTGCCGCTATAGATGCCTTTAATGACAGCTAACATTTTATTTTCCTAAAATTAATTTAAAATTAGAAAAATTAGTTTTTAATTATTAAAAATACCAAATAAATTATGAAAAATTATTTTAAAGTCCTAAAAATAGTTTTTAATTATTTTGAGTATATTTCATAAATATTTAATATTTTGAAATATAAAAGGTATTTATTTATTTAATTATAATATTAAATAAATGATTTAAAAATAGTTTTAATTCATGAAAAATCATGAAAAATTATTTTATGATATAAGAAAATATTTTGAGTTATAAAATATAACTTTTAATATTTAGAAGATAATTTCATTAATAATTATATATTAATGATATTTAGTTAATGATTTGTGATATTAAGTTTATTTAATATTTATATTAAATAAATAGTTTAAAAATGGTTTTATTTATTTAAAAATCATTTAAAGAGAATATTAAGGATTTAAAAATATTTTAAGTTATAATTAATGACTTTTAATATTTGATAAATAGTACATTAATATTTATATATTAATGATGATTATTTGAAAATGATTTTAATTGTTTTAAAAATCATTTAAGGGTAAAAAATAAATGTTTTAAAAATAGTTTAAGTTATTATAAATAACTTTTATATTTTGGCAATGATTTCATTAATAATTTAATATTAATGATAATAGAATTGTTTGATGTTTAAGTCATATAATTATAATTCCGATGTTTGAAAGTGATATCCGGTCAAACTAATGATTGAGAACCCAAGTATGAAGTCCAGATTTGGTGAAGAAACCCATAAGTAATGCTTATATCACTATAAGCCTTGAGTGATGATTTGATTTATTTTAAATTTTTTAATTTCTGGAAAAATTCGAAAATGATTAAAAGTAAAATGTTTGATATTTACAGATGTTGAGGTATAGAATAAGTCTTAGACTCAAAGATGTAATTCGATAAAGTTGCCGATGACGCCGACAACCCGCTTGGATCCTATAATAGAAAAAGAAAAGACTACTTGTAAGAACATGGATGAGATATTTGAAAAATGTATAAAAGTATAGAATGTGAACTAAAAGTATGATCATCGCGATTATGTATTGACCATAATAATCGACAAAGACTATGTGTTATGATATATTGTTCTAATCGGACAAATGAACTGCTTATTGATAGGTTGTGATAAAGAGATAAGATCTAAGTTGAGATTTGTAATCAAAGAATCGGCAAGTATCCTACCTTTGCATTTTCTTTATGCAATGGACATGAGTAAGAAGTTTCGTAATTATTCTATTTTGTATGCATTATGTACGCTTTGATTATCAACATGTTAGCTCGTGATATATATTCTCGTTAAGTTGATTTCTAAATGGTTATACAAGTGTCCCCACTTGGATAATCATGGCATTTATTCACGTGTTGATATACCATGTCAATTACCCGTATACATATATATTGAATTACATATTATTGTCGAAAGCAAGATTAAAACCTTCTGTTTTTGGAACTGTGCATGTATGAACATCCCGATAATGGGAAAATTTTATGCGCTTCTACGAACAAAGGATGAGCGATGAATGTCGTTCTAGTTATGTAGTATTGATCAATCTGGTACAATCAAATGATCACCCTCCGTGCCCGTAAGTTATGACGGTTTGTGGATGAATTTCTGCTAAACCTTTTCGAAAATGAAAAACCATGTTCATAGTATGTTTCTTAAACCCTATTCATGGGTGGAGCCTAATTTTAAGAAATTGAAAGAGAATTGTTATGTGAATCTTTTATCAGTACAGATTACTTCACAACTTTTGATTCGTTGTAGAAGTGTTATGTAAAGAGAATACTTATATTCTTTCAAATTATATATATAATTGCTATTACTTGTTTGGCACTCAAATGCTCATCCTTGCTTAAATTAAATGTTTTCAAGTTATGTATGAGCAACTCAAGGCTCAAAGTACACGAACAAAGGAAAAGGAAAGTCGATCGAATAAGTGTGTATTATGAGTTAATGGTTATAGTTGTATGGATATCTATTCAAGTATTGTAAGGAATGTATTTGAAGGTCTCTCGACTGGAAGTAAACTTTGATGTATGTAAATTAAGTTTGAATGTAATATTACTATTGTATTATTCAGCTTATAGAAATGGTATCGTGAAGCACTGAGTTCGGGTTTCAAGTACTCGGATTTGGGGGCGTCACAGGGGACGTCAAAAATTTAAGTGGGGGAGTTTGTAACACCCTAGTCTAACATTGAAAGATAGGGGAAAAATTTGCCTGCATATAAGGAAATAAGTTACTACCAATTGTACCTTCAAGTCATGACCTTTTGGGAGCCTGTGGTGGGCTAAGATGACCCAAAAAGATACTATTGGGCCAGTAGTTTGAGGGTTTATTTTGATGGATTTGATTCGATTCAGACTTGGAATTTGACCCGAGATTTGTTCCGGACTCGGGATTTGACCCGGGTTGTTTCAGGGACGCTATGTTAGGTCTGATAGTCCGCATACATACAGATCCGTAGATAGCTTTATATTTTCCTACACAGACTAGCTTAGCCATTTTGTCATGTACATCATGGATGTATATATCAAATAGTATTATATATGGCAGGGAAATATATGTTGATTCACTTCCCTTTTAGTTCTGCCTTGATACTTGCCTGATATTTGCCTGTTTCACCAGGGCCTTTGATCTCGATGCATTCTGAACTTATCCTTGATAGATGGACATTGAGACATCGCAAACTCTCTTAGAATGAATCATTGATTTATGAAAATCCCTACCATCTTTGGTGTCTTGGGACTGGTATCTGTATGGAAAAGTGGAGAGGATGATAGTTTCTTCCTCTCTGAGATTGACCGCTCCACAGATGGTCGCCAGTACTTTTATTGAGGAGAAGCCTAGTTAATTCCACCTCTTATGGTTTGCTATTGCTCTTTGAGGAACGATCGCAGCTTAGATGGTCACCGTATCTTCTATTTGTTAGAAGAGGTTTGCTAATTCCATCCCTTTGATCTGAAACTGATGAAGTGGGGCAATTTGAAGTTTGATCCCAGTATGGTGTGACAAGTATGCTTGTTCTGGTAGGGGTCAGACTGCACCATGAATGGTTGCTTACGTACTCCTATTGAAGAGGAGATCAAGTCTGCGTAGTTCGAACCTAGTGTAGGAGGTTCAACGCTGAATGTTAAAGGCAAAAGGGTATGGAAGTATTTTTGTTGTTTTTGTTTTTGTGAAGAAAGGGTAGAAATGTTTTTGTTATTTTTCCTGTATTGTTGTGATCGGGCCATATAAAATATGGTTGCCTACGTACCCCCGGGTATTAGGGAGATCAGGTCGACGTAGTTCGCCCCTCAGGACGAATGACTGAAAAGTGGGGGTCCCAATGTGCGGTGAATCATGAGGAAGATCTTGATCCCATGTATACGGAGTTAAAATTGCGGGGAATAGATATGAATCCCATAAGCAAGATAGACTGTGGGGAGAAGAAAGTTTAATCCCATGATGGGGATAAACTGCAAATGTGGAGAAAGTTTATTCCCGTCCTCAGGATAAACTATAAAGTTTAAAAAGTTTAATCCCGTCTTTAGGATAAACTGCAGGTGTGTGAAAAGTTTATTCTCATTTTCGGGAGAAGCTGAAAAGAACCAGGCTGCTGGTCTGAATTGTATGTTTCCCTGAGGGGCAAAAAAGAGTGTGTAAAAGAAAGGGTTTAAAACCGAAATGACTGGTGATTTAATGATCAAAACCAGGATGTTTGTTGGATGGCAACTTCAGACATAGTACCATTTCACGGTGTCCGAATTGATGAGCTGTGGAAATTCATCACCATCCACTTCTTGTAATTTGAGAGCACCTCCTGTCAATACTTCCTTGACAATAAATGGGCCTTCCCAGTTAGGAGCAAATTTTCCCTTAGACTGATCTTGGTTGTCAATGATCCTCTTCAAAACCAAGTCATGTTGTTTGAATTGCCGTAGTCGGACTTTCCTGTTGTAGGATCGTGCGATCCTTTGCTGATATAACTGACCATGGAAGATATTCGCGGTTCGCCTTTCATCTATTAGAGATAATTGGTGATACCTGTCTTGTACCCATTGGTCTTCATCCAACTGAGTATCCATCAATGTCCTGAGGGATTCCATTTCCACTTCTATGGGGAGCACTGCTTCCATCCCATAGACTAGTGAATAGGGGGTTACCCCAGTGGAAGCACGCATTAAAGTTCTGTAGGCTAATAAAGTTAGGGGCAAGAGGTCAGGCCATCCTTTGTGATTGGCGGACATTTTCTGCATGATCTTCTTGACATTTTTATTAGCGGCTTCAACAACACCATTCATTTTTGGTCGGTAGATGACTGAGTTAAGGTGTTTGATGTGGAATTGTTTGCATAATTCCTCCATCATTTTGTTGTTGAGGTTCTTAGCATTGTCTGACACAATAACCTCTGGTTGCCTATATCGACAAACAACATTGTTTCTGATGAAAGCAATGATGACTTCTTTAGTGACCTTGGGGAAGGAGGCTGCTTCGACCCATTTGGTGAAGTAGTCGATCATGGTAAATATGAACCGATGTCCATTACTGGCTTTGGGCTCAATGGGCCCGATCACGTCCATTCCCCATATTGAGAAGGGCCATGACGAACTCATATTGTGGAGTTCCCTTGGAGGGGCGTGGATAACATTCCCATGGATTTGACATTGATAGCACCTCTTGACGTGATCATCACAGTCAGCTTTGAGTGTAAGCCAATAATGTCCCGTTCTGAGAATCTTTTTAACCAGGAGGGATCCACTCACGTGAGGGCCGCATACTCCACCATGGATCTCATCCATGAGTCTTTGAGCTTGATCTTTGTCCAGACATCTGAGGAGGCCTAGTCCTACATCTCTCTTGTAGAGTGCATCTCCGCTCAGATAGAATTTCATAGCAAGTCGATGAATTTGCCTCTTTTCAGTTAGGCTCACCTCGGCGGGTGTAGATCCATCTCATAAATACTCCTTGATATATTGATACCAAGGGTTATGGATAGGAGGTAGCTCATCCGATACTTCTCCAATGTAATTCCCATAAACTGGGGTCTTGTGCATAGCAATCGTGATGTTTGGCATGCTTTCCTTGTCAGGTATGTAAACTAAGGAAGCCAATGTTGCTAAAGCATCTGCAAAATCATTCCTGTTACGAGGAATGTGTAGAAAGGAGATTTCTTTGAACTCCAAAGCCATCTGTATAACTT
This sequence comes from Panax ginseng, assembly GCA_020205605.1. NCBI lineage: Eukaryota > Viridiplantae > Streptophyta > Magnoliopsida > Apiales > Araliaceae > Panax > Panax ginseng. Next base: position 11,573,437 of record CM035134.1, read on the forward strand.
GCCGATGGTAGGGCAGTAAATGAAATTCTTTGGTATGATAGATTCCTGTGGATTTCTTGATCACCAGTTCAGAATCCCCAAAGACAGTTAAACGCCTGATACCCATTGAACGGGCAAGTTTGAGTCCCATAATGCAGCCTTCATATTTAGCTGTGTTATTGGTATTGACAAACTATAATTTGACGGCGACGGATCTGCTCCCCACATGCAAGATATTAAAAGCGCTCAAACTCGAGCCTTACGAATTGAATGACTCCATCAAAATACATTCTCCACGGCAGGACACGTCGTCTTGATGTGTTAGTTTGAATGCCATTACCCTTCGTCGGAAAGTATGTTTCAGAGGTTTATAATCCCTATGAGGTCGCGGCGGCGATTGATCCGCAATGCCTTGACCTTTGACGAGACTTTTGTGTCACGTATCTGATATCAAATTCTTTGGAGGATCAACCGCCATCCGGACACCGCTTGATTTAGTATGGGTTTGTTGAACACATACTTAAGAGGATCCATGCGGGATATGAGATGGGTTGTGTGACCATGAAGAAAATGTTGTAATCTCATGGAGGCCCATGCCAAAGCACAACATGTTTTCTCGATCAGGGTGTACTTGCGTTCACTGGTGCAGAATCTTTTGCTAAGGTAATAGATAGCTCGCTCTTGGCCTCTATTGTCTTTTTGCCCCAGCATACAGCCTATAGCATTGTCATTTATGGATAGGTACATGAACAGGGGAATACCATCCCTGGGAGGTACCAAAACAGGAGCGTTAATCAGTTGTTCTTTAATTGTGAGGAAGGCTTTCTGGCACTCATCATTCCATTTCATGGAGGAGTTTTTCCTTAACAATTTGAAGATTGGCTCACAGGTTGCTGTGAGTTGAGAAATGAATTGGCTTATGAATTTGATTCTTCCCAAAAATCCTCGTATTTCCTTTTCTGTCTAAGGAATGGGCATTTCCTTGATGGCCTGGATTTTAGCGGGATCCACTTCAATTCCTTCTTGGTGACTAGGAACCCTAGCAACTTGCCTGACTTAACACCAAAGGCGCACTTGGCGGGGTTCAACTTCAAGTTGTACTTACGCAACCTGTTGAACAACTTTCTGAGATGGTCTAAGTGGTCATTCTCCTTCCGGGATTTGACAATGATGTCATCCACATAGACCTCTATCTCCTTGTGCATTAGATCATGAAAAAGAGCCATCATAGCTCGTTGGTAAGTTTCCTCGGCATTGATGAGGCCAAATGACAACCGTCTGTAGCAAAAGGTTCCCCAAGGCGTGATAAAAGCAGTTTTTTTACGGTCCTCCTCGGCGACCATAATTTGATGATACCTCGCGAAGCAATCAGCAAAGGAGGACATGCCATATTGAGCTGTATTGTCAATGAGAATATGGATAAACGGTACGGGAAAGCTATCTTAAAGGCAAGCTTTGTTCAAATCTCGGTAATCCACGCAGACTTGTACCTTTCCTCTTGGTTTAGGTACGGGGACAATGTTGGATATCCACTCCGGATATGTAGACACCATGATGATGCCAGCTTAAAACTGTTTCACAATTTCTTCTTTAACCTTTAAACTCCACTCAGGTTTGATCGCTTTGAGCTTACGCTTAACTTGGCATGAATCCTTCTTTAATGGGAAGGCGATGAAGAACAATGTCAGTGGACAATCCCACCATGTCTTCGTGAGACCATGCAAACACATCCTGAAATTGGGTTAATAAGGCAACCATGTCATTCCGTTGATTTGTGGTAAGGTCTGAACCAATTTGGATTAGCTTAGGGTTGTCTAAGGTTCCAAGATTGAAAGGAATGGTTTGATCAAGATTGGGTTTAGGTTTGTCGGTGACCCATTCCTTGATCTCTTGAGGTGTCTCAATGTCCTCTTGGATGTCCATCAAGTCTGAGTCCAACTTTGCATCAAAGTTACAGTCCTTGTGGAGAGAAGGCACCTTATCAGCAAGTAGAGGCACATCTAAATTTAGAGTCCTGAAACAAAATATGCTTTCACTTAATATATGTAACTGTTCGATCATACAAAAGTGTTAGCATGTACGTGATAAAATAACTGCTAGTGCTTTGTAAAGGAAAGCAAGCAATTAAAAGTTATCTACAGGGCAGAGGGATTTTCTGCCCGTTTTACCCTCATTGACCAATGCATGGAGTACTGCTCCAGTTGTCAAGGGCAAAGTCCCGAAGAATTGTAGTGATAGAATGATTGTCAGTGTCCTTCTCCTCCTGAATGATAACCATGACATCTGGGCAATCATCGTCTGGAGTGTATCTGTTTGTATGTTCATCGTGAACAATGACGCGAATGCCTGCCATCATCAAGGCAAGGTTATGTTTACGTTTCTGCTCATTTTCTTCCGCCTCGGGATCAGGAGTCAGCACCTCTTTAGCCTTGATTGGTGCCGGTCTCTAAAGCAATGATAGCCCATAGTGCAGGTTGGAACTTTTCTTTGGAGAATGCATTAACTCATGTGGTAAAGGTAGCGAAGATCGCCTTACGGCGGCATGTTGAGGAATCTGCTTATGTTTATGAGGATTCCTATGATTAGCATTGCGCGAGAATAATGAGGGCATATGCTGATTGGTGAGCAGGTTGTATAGGGTGTGTGATACCCTGCTGTTCCTTACCAAGCCCTTGTCCAGGTTGGTAACCCAATGATATCATTTCTTGAGTGGCGGACATCACCTCGTCAAAAATCTTGGGTACGGGAAGTGGTGCTCCAATAGGATGGTATTGTGTATTACTCACTTCCAGAGTGTGAAAACTAGCAGGCTCAACTTCTGAATTGAAACTGATAATTGGCAGAGCTCCTGGTTTAGGACCTTCTGGCTCGGCATTAACAGTGATTAGACTGTTGTTGATGATGTATTTGAGTTGTTGATGTAAGGTGGAGGGAACAACTCCCGCCATGTGTATCCATGGTCTCCCCAATAACAGGTTGTATCCTGAATCGATTTTGAGGACGTGGAAGGATACGTTGAACATATGGGGACCAATCTCAATTGGAAACTCAATCTTTCCCGCAGAATTTCGCCGAGATCCATCAAAAGCTCTGATGATGGTATAACTACTTTGGATTCGATTGGGATTGATGTTCATCTTCATCAGGGTGGCATAAGGACAGATATTTAGAGATGAGCCTCCATCTATCAATACTCCTGCGAGCATATACCCAGAAGACAACACAGCAATGTGTAGTGGTTTACAGTGACCAGTCCCTTCGGGAGGTATGTCGTCATCAGTGAAGGATATCACATTGTTATTGAAAATGTGATCAACCAAATGTTGAAATTTTTCCACATCCACTGATGTTGGTAAATAGGCTTCTTCCAAAACCTTTAGCAAAACCTTCCGATGATCTTCGAAAGAGAAAACCAAGTCCAGGATTGATATCTGGTGTGGAGCTTCATGCAAACTTAAAACCACTTTGGCTTCATTGTGGCCCATAGTATGGAGGAATTTTTCAATCTTCTCCATGGACAATTTCCCCTTTGCTTCGCAAGAAGGTTTGATAACCCGTTGAGGAAGATATAGTGGATTCTCTTTTGTTACTACATCAGTAGTATGAGACGTAGATCCTTCAGCTTCTCCATAGTTCCATGGCACTCTGTGTAAGCTGACAACAGGATATTGTATTCTGCAAGGCAAGAGAATGGGCTCTGGTGCAGCCACTTCCAAAGGATTGTAAACTCCTTTGAGTTGAACTGGTTGTATAGGAAATGCTTTGACAGTCTCGTCACCTTCTTTGGATATGACGGCTATTGATCCCTTCCATTAAGTAGGACGTGCATTCCCATTCTTAAATTGCACCGTGTAATCATCTGCCACTTGCAGAATGCTATCAATAAGATTTTGAATAAGATGGCGGAGTGCCCAGCATTCTTCAGTGCTGTGTCCACGGGAATGTGAATGGTATTGACACATTTCGTCAGGATTAAACCGCCCTGAGCGGGGATTGATTGGAGGGAAAAGAAATATGATCTTTCCTTCGTTGATCAACATTTGCAGTATCTCCTCCATAGATTGGCCCAGATAGGTGAATTCTCTTTTATCAGCAAAATCCCGACGGGCTTTAGCACTTGCTCGCTTTGCAACCTTATCCTCCATAGCTACGTTTTCTGAAAGTGTTGAGGAAGTATTCACAACAAATGGAAGGAGATAGGCATGTTCCTGCCTGATTAGTTGGCGTGTGGCTTGATGTTGGTGTGTCACCAGTTCTGCCAATTGCTCAACTATTTTGTGAAGATTCTTCATCTTTTGTTCCATGGTGAATTGGAACTTGGCATAATCCCATTTGTCAACACCGTATTTGATGGGTTGGGATGATTCAACAGTAGAATTGGAGCCATGTCCAGTGTTCCAACTGATCATGTGGACCTCTTCCTCTTTGTGTTGTGGGAGAGGGTTGTCTTGTACGTGGGGTTGATCTAGTTTGGTGACTACGATCTCACCATTGTCGATCAGATCTTGAATCTTATGCTTCAAGGCCCAACAATCTTGAGTATCATGCCCGGGTGCCCCAGCATGATATGCACATTTCCGATTAGCATTGAAACCCCTACCAGTAGGGTTGGCTGGTGGAAGAAGATGTGTAATTTTCTTCTGAGTAGTCAGAAGAGCAAGAATGTTTTCGAGCGAATCCCCTAAGGGTGTGAACTTTCGAAATCGCTTTACTTCTCCACTTTTGGGCAATAGAGGGTTTGAAGGTTGTGCTGTAAAAGAGGAGTAGTTTTTCCTCTGCATAGGCGCGCTTGACTTGCCTTTTTATCCTTACAGTACCAAGGAAACATCCTCTTCTTTCTTCTTGTGGACCCTCCGGGGGTTGTTTCCATAAGATCCGGGTTGGATGTGTTCAAAGAATGTGACCTTAAGAAATGGCTAGGTCTTGAATTTTACCGACTTGAATCCCATTTCAACCATCTCACCATGTTTAATCATTTGAGGAAAATGGCTTGCCAATGCCGCTAGGACTCTTTCATAGAAAGGGGTTTTACAGTATATCTATGAAGGTCATGACCATCTACGATTCTCATCATGGCGAGAATAACTTGAGCGAAGAAAGGCGCCTCCACCTCTGACATACTCTCTAAAATGACTCGTTATTTGTTTCTTGACGACCTTCGTAATCTGAAGTGCTGGGTTAGAGCCATCTCGAGACCGAAATCAGATTGGAACGGCGGCGTGGGCTAACTCTTCCCAATATGGATCTTAGAGTTGTCTAGCACGGTATACTATGAACGAAGCTTCTCGATCAGGACTTTTCTCAAAATAATTTGCATTATGAGCTTTTCATTTTCAGCATAAGACCCGAGCTCTCCAATAAACACCTTTAAATGAGTGTAAGGATCCCCTAATCCGTCGTATTTCTCAAAATCAGGGGTCTTGAATTTCTCTGGGTAATGCACACCAGGAAATATACAAAGGTCTGTATAAGAGACACTGCCATGTGTTCCAATCCCTTTAAGAGTGCGAATGGTTTCCTCCATTTGAAGAACCATCTTCCTGATATCACCGGTGTCTAGATCTGCTTTGAGATGGGTGGTTTCAGGTTCTTTAGGGGTGGTATCTAGCTGATGATCTAAAATTGTTTTTTCCAGATTCTGGACTCTTCTTTGTGCGAGAGGATTACATGTGTGTGGGCATTTTCTTTACCACAGGAGTGGTAGTGGTGCAACTCTCTTAGTAGGACACCCAAGTCTGTAATTTGTCTGCTTAATCCGTCGAATTCTTCTCGGGAGACAGGATTATGCTGTTCAGAGGAAGACATGATTGTCTGTAGGCTGGATGCCTTTTTAGATTTGGAACGGGTAATTGGCCCAATTGCTTCCCTATAAAAAGATTTACATAGTTTAGTTCTAGGAAAAGGTGAATGCTATCATAACATGTTCGTTCTAAGATTTTTTATCCTGCAAAACTGGTTTAGTTAATTGATAACATGTTATGCACAGGTATCTTCATATTTCCATTACATATGGATGAACCTGGAATAAAATTACAAGTAAATGCTTTTACAGGTAATTTTGAAAATGGAAAGCATAAAGAGACTTCCCTCCGCGTTTGGTTTATCAGAGGTTGACCTATCCTAGGGTTTCTCTCACGGCCTTTTGGCAATAGAGGTTCCTAGATCATCGCAATCTACTCAATGGGAAGTTAATCCGGTCTTTCAACTGGAGCGAATCTGGGTGGTGCCTTTCCTGAGCCCCGGGGAATTATTCTTCCCTCGGGTCCAGTAATCAAACATTGACAGGATAGCCTCCTAACGGAGGGACCACACAACATAAATTCACATACAACGCGTTTCACCGTTTCATGCAGAATGATGACATGTGCGAAGCACTAATATCACAGACAAATATTTAGCAGTGCAGTAAGTAAGATGCATTCGTACACATTTATCAGAAATGTAAATGCAACAATCACACACAAGCATATAACAATTATGAAAAGCTTGTAATAGCGGCTTAAGCACTCTTCTTTGAGTCCCAATGAGTCGTCGCCACTTTGTCGACGTCGGGTTTTTTCGTCCTTTTCGCCATTACTTGTTTTTTGGTGTTCTCATGTTAATGTGAGATTTGTTTGAAAAACCAAGTGAAAAAGGTCCGATACATGTATAATGTCGACGATTTGACTTTAAGAGTCGCCAACAGGTGTTTTAATCGGTTGCACTGCGCAATGAAAAAGGTTTTCACATTGACCAGTGATTTGGCATCATTAAGCGGGTCGGTGAAACCGAGATTCATTGAGGTTCGGGGCTTGATTATGCGGAGGGAAGGTGTTAGGCACCCCCGACATTTATGTTACTACGGTGGCCTTTCTCTTCTTGAAAGAAATCTGTTATATGAATGTGTGTGTGTGTGATCAATGTGCAATTATTTGAAAGTAGTCTTGTATGCCTCGTTCGCACCTTATATACATAGGGTTTGAATTTATAGAAAAATTCAGGTTTTAAGCGAGATATAAGAATGACGTTTTATAGAAAAAAGGTTTTTCAAACCCGTGCTCAATAGTAATTGAGGCCTTTGATACTTCCATTTTTATTACTATGTGTCCAAATTTTTGCTTTTATTTTTGAGATCTGAAGCATCTACGAAAACAATATACAAAGATCTTAGAATTCCTCACGGGCATGATAGCCATCCAAGGAAACTCAAACACTGTAAAATAATGTACAAGCTGCTTATAGCTGAAAAACGTCCATCATGGGAACCAAATCTAGATTCATCATTACGAATCAGTAAGTTCACATGATTCCTAGAAACTCACACGATCTGCGAATTGATATGGAAAGCGATGGCGAGCTTATATATATATAAGTCAGAAAATATATATATATCTTGACGATGATAGCCACTTAAATTATTCCCATAGAATCGCAGCAACAAAAGATATATATATAAAAAAGCGGTAAGATATATATATATATATATATATATATATATATATATATTGATATGATCACCACCACGAATTATTCTCGAGGGATCCGAAAAGTAAATAAAGCGATAAATGTTATCACCGCCACAAGTAAACTCCAAAGGGACAAAATGTAAAGAAAAGTCAGAAAAGCGATCACCGCCACGGTAAGTAAACTCCAAAGCGAGACGGAAATGTAAAGAAAACGTAAAAATTTATCACCGCTATGAAGTAAACTCCAAAGGACGGAAATGTAAAGAAAGTCAGAAGATTTATCAAAGGCGATCCAGTAAACTCCAAAGTGACTCCAAATGTAAAGAAATGTCAAAAAACATCACCGCGATCACGAAGTAAACTCCAAAGTGACGGAAATGTAAAGAAAGTCAGAAGATTTATCACCGCCACGTAAGTAAACTCCAAAGTGACGGAAATGTAAATATATATATGTATATATATATATATATATATATATATATATATATATATATATATATATATAGCAATAACGCACTTAGGATGTGAATCCGAGGCTCATCGGATATGTCCGACGACAATTATATATATATAAAAGCGAGTAAATGCATCGGATGTAAAATCAAAGCAATTAAACGCTCCGGATGTAAAATTTGAGGCTCATCGATGTAGTCGACAACAATTCATATATATAAGTGTATATATATATATATATACGAAAGCAAATAAACGCTTCAGACCGAAGTCTAGGCTCAATCGAGGCATAACTCGATAATGTTAGTCCATATATAAGCAATATATATATATATTATATATATATATATATGTATGACGAATGAAAACCACGGACATAAGTCCTGCAAACACTCTCACACGACTCTCGATGTGTGCAACGGTGTGTAATAATGAAAGAAAGAAGTTTTATAGAACACAAGAAGGCTTACGATTGGACCGCCAAAGTAGACTTCTTGGATCGCAAATGGATGAACACTCTATTCTCAAATCGGACAAAAAGTAGCTATATAGAGCTAACTAGTGTTTAAAGAAAAGGAAACACTCAAAAGATGTGTATGCAGAGCTAAATGGATGTGGCTTCCTCGCTTTTTCTCTCTCCTCCTCCTTGAATGGTCAATTTCTCTATATTTATAGAATGACGGATGGTCATGGTTCACTGCACAAGCAAATAGAGTCTACCTCGCGGTGGTAAGTCGTAGGGCCCAGGCCATGGTCCCGTCATCTCGTAGAAGACGTGCACTCACATCTTAATGTCCAATCGAACTTGCGAATTTCTATCCTAGCATCCAAACGGCGTGTGTCTCATGCTTCTTCTTGATCACCGGTGTCGAGAGTTACGTAATGGCATGGATTAGAGGTTGTAAAAAGTCAGGAAGAGGGGTCTATACCCATGGTCTTCAAGCTTCAAATTCTATCCAAAGTACTGTCACACGTAATAGTCACTCGGGATTGTCATTCTTGATTATTATTCGACATTGTTGGATGTATGTATGTCCGAAATGTTGAGACGACGTGCCATTTGTTGGACGAATAAGATGATGTTTGACTCTTTGCCAGAGTTATTGTCGGGTTGAGTTGAAAGTAGACGTTGCTCAGGGTTACAGCTGAGATTGGACTACTTGGTGGTATGTTACGATATCATCTTGTTGACATTGTGAGATGACATTGGTGACTCCTCACCGGGGTTATCGCCGATTTAAGCAAAAGCGTGACGCTGCTCAGGTTACAAACCGAGATTGATCGCTTGTTTGTGTGCCTCACTGTCATTCGGGATTGAAGCTGTTCACATGTGGTTGAAACAAGCAATTTCGGGGTTATCACCGGAACTGCGACGATCATCTCTTGGGGTTATCACCAAGGATGGGACGGCTATTCCCAGTGTTGTCTCTGGGACTGGAACTGAACGTCATGAGATATCGCCGAGACAGATCGCCTCTCCGGTGTTGTTCTTGGGTCTTTTGATCTGCACATCTCGGGGTTATCTCCGAGATTGGAAATGATGGGCCCGGTGTGTGTTCTGGGTTCAGAACCAACGCTCCCGATTTGTGTTCCGGGTTGGAGAGAAACTTTCGGTAGTATCCGAATTTGTTGCAAGCTGTCTTTCAGGGTTATCTCCAAAAGACGAATCTACCCTCCTGCAATGTTAGTAATAGGAGTGCAAAAAATTTAGAGTGTCTACACTATTAATTTAAATTCGTAATTTAAATACTATCAATCATATTGACATATTTAAATCTTTACAATTTAAATTAATTCTCTTTTAATTACGTTCTATATGTGTGACCCTATAGGTTATTATTAAGTTGACAATACTTTTAAAATCATATTATAAAATTATAAATAGTGAGCGACATCTAGTAATGCATCACTGCTACCCAAGTAATAATAAGATCGATGATTCGATGCAACCTTTTTTGTGACCAATGTTTTAATGTAATTTAATCCTTTTAACCTTAACATCCTAGATTAAACTCGAGTCATGGAATGTGTCATACTCTTCATAATTTAATCTGTGTTTTCTTGATCAATGAGTAGACTATATGAAACAAATCAATATTTGAGCATGACCATGCATTTCATAGTCCTACTCAATCAAGAGGCCTATGGATATCACCCATAATATATAGGAGGGTTAAATTCCATCTAGATCACTCATATTCCTCACACGATTCATGATGTACCCAATAATCACCTTTATAGTCCACCCAATTAAAGGTGACATTTGATGATATCAAAGTACATAAATTCTAGTGTAGTAATATAGTGATTTCAGGTCGGAGGACCATTACATCATTGTCACTATGAGAATCGTTAATGACACTTTGCATAATCGCTCCACGTAGAATTCTCATGGGTCTCTCCAAAGACATCGTTTTCTAATACATGTACCTATGCATCGACTTAATATCTCATATATTTATGACCCGAAATGAGATTTGGTCATCAATCAATCCACATACTATTCTCAATGCATCATTGTTGTCCCATCAACAATGATACTCGACTAGGGACATTTAAGAGCAATGATACTAATTGTAATTATATAATCTCATGTTCAAGTCACATACTTGAAACTATATAATTTTTATCACTATTCTAAGGAATTTTATTATGTTAACATTTATATAACGCAGAAATAAAACCATAATAAAATCATTCATTTATTTAATCAAATATAATATCAAAATGTTAAGCAGTTATATCAAATAATTGGCCTCTAGGGCATAAACTCTAACACAAACTACTTGTAATAGAATCAAAGATCAATCAAGATTTAGGACTTGGGGAGCAGACAACGGCGGCAACGGGAGATCAAGATTTTATATATGCAGAAATACAAATTGGGGTTTATCAAGATTTTCACCACAAACCCAGTATTCTCAGCCGTCAATTGCTTACCCTCCACCACCAAAGCTTTTCAGGGCTTCCCACAAAAAGTCTGCAAAACCAACACATTGATATTACATCAGATAACTAAATAGTTAATGTCCATAACACTCTATTCTTGTCCTTTGCTTTTGTCTCTGTCTTTCTTTGAACATTCGTCTTAATCTAAAATTTGTTGTGAGGCCCCCAAAATAGGTATACAACACCCATTCTGAGTTTCCAAATACATAGTACAGAAAGCAAACTACAACTTCAATAATACAAATTGTCGTGCAAAATACGACAACACATACTCTGAGTTTAAATACAAATATTGTCTTCTAGACAATATCCACACTCAAATAAGTCCTCATTACAATTATTCATACACCGCTTTTACGTAAATAGTGAGGATCGCTAAAATATCTTTCTAGAACCATCACTCCATACCTCGATTAGATCCTCGCATGTTCTCACCTCACGAGAAGAAAAATGGAACAAAAGGAAAAGGGTGAGCTCAACTAGCCCAGTAAAGAATATTATGACTAAGATAATATACAACAAATTATCATTAGTCTTCAACAGAAAAATCCATCATCAATATTTTATCCCTGTAACAACAATTAATTTACATCTTTAATCAAATAATCATCTTTGCACTACTGGCCAAAGATATTTATTTGTATCACCAGTCGGTCATGTCCATCTCAATACTTGTTCATCTTTGCACTACAGGCCAAAGATATTCATCAGTTAATCATTCATCTTTGCACTACAGGCCAAAGATATTCAGTAATATCATCATTTAAGACTGAGGATGATGAAAAATATTTTAAAGAAAATGAATCCAGTGAGATAGAATGACAAATATTAGGGATTCGTATTACAGTTTATCTAAGATCAATAATACTTCATAATAACCACTTGTGAAGTAGAATTCAAAAATAAAGATCAAAACATAGATACAATCAAAGATAGTAACCATAATAGACATCTTGGATGAAAAGGAAAAATTTTATTTTTTAGTGAATAGTGCCGTATTCATGAATAGTGCCGTATACGTAAGTAGTACCGTATACGTCAATAGTAACATCGACACAAAAAGGTAGAAATTCCACAATAAAATCTATACCAATATTTCGATATAATGATATTGAAAGAATAACATCATTACGGAAAAAAAATAACATCCCTTACCTCAAAGAAACAATACTTAGGAATGTAATTTCGGATATGATGCTGAAGGAAACTTGCACTGAATAGCAACTCTCAAAGTATCTAAATACTCACAAAATACGCTCGATAATATAGAGAGAAAGAAAACTTATTTCTGGTGTGATTTTTAATTCTAACTTAGGCCTCTATTTATAGAAAAATGTTAGCACGCCGAAGCAGACTTGACCTGCTACCTGATGGCTTTACCTGCTACTATTGCCACCCACCGCATTTGAAATTCAATTTGAGAACATTTCTCACCAACCAAAAGTGGGCCCCACCGATTCTAGAATTTTCCACCAAAATGATAAATTCAAAAACTTCAACAATTTCTGAATCAGTCACCTCTTAAAATTCATAACAAATCATACGTTCATTTTTAAAGGTTCAAAATTTGTGGACATATACTCAACTTATATATGTATAACATATCCAAAAATCACAACGATCCAACGGTCGGATTAAAAATTATAACTCACGCAATATATCTTAAGAACACTGGTTTGATCTTTTAATACCTCCAATCTGACAAAATACTGATAAAACACCTCCACATTAATTCCTTCATTTATAACCATATAAATAAATCCATCATTTATATCCACATCAAATAAATATTTCCTTATCATATAAATCAATTATTAATTATTCACAAATAATATTACAGAATCACAATTATGACAACCAGACAGTTCCCAGGAAAGAGGGGGCTTTCCGATAAGGATTTCTCCTTACTGGCGTGCAATTAGGTGACCAAACCTCTCCTTAATAGAACTTTCTAGACATTGCCAATAATGCTATCTAATAATATTATTCAAATAATATGAATTATTGATCTGATAATGGGAAATACTGTGCAGTGATAATTATTGAAACAACAATAATATAAACTATTAATGCAGCAATTATTGAATTAATAAAATAAAATATTGAACGAGAATTCATCAGAATAATTATTGAGTAAGGCCTTCTTACGTAAAGATCAATAATTCCAAAATATTGTGCGGTAACATCCGCAAAGCTAATCAGCAAACCATGCCAGACATCGTATTTTAACCACTGTGTATTCCAACAAGGTTAATTAACAATTACACTGTTATTTATAAAAACTCATACTTTGTCATTTTCTTTCATCCAACCGTTTTTCGTTATGGGGCCCACAAATGGTTGCGCGTCGTACGAATATTCCCCGACAAAAAGAATATTCCACGACCAAACGAATATTCCCCGACAAAAATGAATATTTTACAACCACTTGCTTATTTTGTAAAATTTTGACATTTCACCCATAACCAAAGCATTATATCAAATTAACACCTTATTAATTTAGAATAATGAATAGAGGAAAATTCAATTTTATTTATAATAAGTTGGGGCCTTACATTTGTTATTATGATATAGCAAGAGTGAGCAACTACTTTGCTCAACAAGTTTAAATACAATAAAGATATATCATGATTGAAAGAAAGAATAAGCTTTCGAATTTTTAACAATATAATAATTGTGAAAGAGCATGGATCAAAATTTAAATAATTGAATGATTGAATCAATAGTGTTCGTTGGTCAACAATGACCATGAACAATTTTAACTGAACCTTATGGTAATGAAGGTGATCAACCTTTCATACCTGATGAAGATATGCAACATGCACTAAGTGCGAATCAATAATCAAAGATGTGGAATAATTGTCAATAATTAATCCACTAGCATACTTGAAACATAATAACCCGAGTTTGAGTTAATTAAGAAAAACTTACATTGTCTGTCGATTACTGATACGTAATCTAACTTAATCTCTTATAGAAGACCTATCATTAATAAGATTGATCTTTCAATCAGCATATCATATCTTATCTCAGAATACAACTATTCTTAAAATAAATTATCTAACACTTAGCCAAATAGTCAAACATTAGATAAATCCTTAACTTAATAATATTATCGTCTTTTGATAATATTTTAAATCACTTTAATTCATCATCTTAAAACTTCTATATAATATTATTAATCACTCAATAATATTTTATTTATTTAATAATAATCACTTCATAATATCTTAATTATTTCTAAATATTATTAACCATTTAATAATATTTTATTCATTTACAAATATTATTAATCATTTAATTGTATTCAACTCACTTCTTAATATTATTAAACATTTAATAATATGTAACTCATTATCTAATATTATTAATCATTTAATAATATTTTAATTTAACATTAATCTAATATTATTAATCATTTAATAATATTTTAATTTAACTTTAATATAATATTATTACTCATTTAATATTATTTTAATCTAACATTAATCTAATATTATTAATTATTTAATAATATTTTAATCTAACATTAATCTAATATTATTAATCATTTAATAACATTTTAATTTATGTTTAATATAATATTATTAATCATTTAATAATATTTTAATTTAACTTTTATATAATATTATTAATCGTTTAATAATATTTTAATCAAAATATTATTAATTACATAATAATATATTAATATAATATTATTAATCTTTTAATAAAATTTTAATCATTTATTAAACTTATAAATAATTAATTTTAATTGTTTACCCTTTACTAATTCATTTATTTAATGATCATAAAATGTCATAAATATAACATCTTATCAAAAATGACCAAAATACCCTCCAAAAATCTGATTACATCATATATAGGGTCTTCAAGTCATAAAATCACATTTTCACTATTTTTAATATCACATAGCCTATTTTTCTCATTTATTGATAACTGAAACATCTCCAAAACTTTTTCTTTTCTGAGAAATATCATTATATTGTTCCCTTATGAATATATATTTTTTCTGAAAATTTCCAATTTCATTTACTAATTTTAAAATGCCCAAAATAGTCAGATCTTGTAACATTTTTAATAAATCGAAATTTTGTCCAATTTTTTTGAAATTTATGAGGTAAACTCATCTCATTAAGCAATGATCCCGGTAAAACTTTCACATTTTTTTGGGTTGTACATTTCAAGTTATAACAGTTTACTTTAAAAATCACACTTTCTTGTAAAAGCTAGATCTCCACTTTTGGATAGCCAAAAATTCCCATCTTTGGACATGACTTAGTTAACTTGTTATACTATCTTACCACAAAAGGCTAGAATTTTTAGAGCCACCTAAGTGGCTGAAACAGCCTTTTCAAAAACATGGTCAGGAAACTTTTCTATTTTCCAGATTTTTGTTGTTGTTTGGACAGTTTTGGGAAAACGCATGCCACGACTTGCTCATTTAATATTTTTGAGTGATACCACTTGGGTTTAATAGATAACTCATGTATCTAACATACCTCTTTGAGATCACAAAAACAAGTTGTAAATTTCAAATGTTAATGCCTCAAAGTGGGCTGATTTTTAGGGTATTTATGGTCAAAAATCAGTTTTTGTGAATATTTGGTTTTCAAACTTTGATCTACGCATGAAACATCATAAAACATGTAGATGTAGTACTTTCATGCTCAAGATCATAAATTTCATGGTTCAAAACAACCAAAAGTCAAATACATAAACTACTTAAGATTTTATACCTTTTGTGTTTTATCCCTCTTGATTTCCTCTTTTCCTTTTTTATTCCATGGCCACCTCTCTCTTTCTTTGCTCTACCATGGCTAAACTCCTCTTTCTCCTTTCCTTTTCTTGGTCGGGTGGTTGAGAGAAAATGAGAGAGAATGCTTTTATTTTCTTCTTTTCTTTTTCCATTTGGTTAAAATCATTTAGGAGAGTGTGTAGATAAGATAAAATAAGAGGGGGATTAGGTGGCACCCTTGTACTGGAAATCTGGCTGATATCTATATTATAGGACCCGTTTTTAATTTCTCGTTTTGCGTATTTAATACCATCTTTGACTTTCGGACCCGAAAAACCAAATTTTCGAGTTTATAGTTGATTCCTACTAAATTCGACGCTCCCAACGTCATGGGTAAATCTGTTTCTTCAAATTCATCTCTGAATTTCAAGTTTGACTTTTCTCTGGAAAAGTCAACTGTTAACTTTGACCAAAAAATCAACTCGGACACATTTTGTGTTTAGAGTCTATTCTTACTAATTTCGACGTTCAGGACTCAAATATCTCATCTGCGTCTTCAAATTCCACTCCTAACTTTGATTTTGACTTTTTCTCCATTTTGCTTGTAAACTTGGTTAAAGTAGGTGGCTAAATGAAAAGATGACGCACAAGGGTACTTGGTGAACAACTAAAGTAAAAAAATAAAATTTAACCCACATATTCTTATATAAAAGCTATTTTCAATTTCTTATAAGTTGGTCACCCAACTTAAGTCTTCTTTAGTCTTCCCCCTCGTCTGTAAAAGCTTGGAAATCACCCCTGACATATTCTTAGCGTATTGTTTGAATATTCTTTATTCCTTAAGATATTTTCTAAGTTTCAAATATTAAGTTTTCATCCCTAAGATTTTCCAACTTTATAAGAATTCAAGACCGAGGGCAAAATGGTCTTTAACCATTACTAGGAAAGGGCAAGATGGTCTTTAAGTCATCTCAAGAAAATTTCCTAGAAATTTTCTCATAGGACATATTGGTCATAATCAATTTTCTTTAAGGACAAAATTGTCATCTAACTATAATTAGGAAATTTCCAAGAGATTTCCTCTAAGAACGCCATGATCATTACCAAATTTCTATTGGAGAAAAATAGTCACGTCCCTATTACTAGGAAACTTCATAGCAATTTTCTTCCTAGGGCACAAAAGTCATTAACACTTTTCTTTTGGGAAATAAAGTCATTTCCCACAATTTCCTACATTTAACTCAAGTATGGTTAGTTCCTAACCATAGTTATTCTACTTACACATGTCCCATTATTAGTTGGACTAAGACTTGGGCTTTCACTTAGTTGTTTGGGCTCTCTAATTAAAATAATTGGGCCAAGTGAATTTGCATGGTCCAATGCCTTAATTCTATCTTACCCTAATTATTTAATTAGGGTTTCCATTCCACTCCTTTGTAATTTAAATAATTACTCATGTACATAAAAATTTATAATCCAATTAAACTTTCTTTTTTTTTATTTCTCATTATATAATATATATATGGGAAAAATGTATGTTCACAAATTGTGTAGTATAAAGCCTAAGCTATGAAGATGATTTTTTGAACAATGATAGCGACGGTTTCACCCAACCGCTTCAGATAGATATTATATTACTGCATGACGGGTGAACCGTCGCCATAACCCAAAAAACCCGTCTGTCAGAGTCTGATTGTTAATACACTGTAATGTGTATATACATATAGCCCAATATATATATATATATATATATATATATATATATATATATATATATATAATCACATACATATTCCACACAAGTCACAAAGTATTTAATACATGGATAAATAATTAATGTGACCTAATATTCTTGTATGATTAATTTAATTAATCATTTCTCTTGCTAAAATATATATAAGCACATCAATAAGTATATATGTACTCTATACATATACACATTCACTTTATTCTTATAATATCTCTTCATTTGAAATTTATTTCATTAATAACTTTTCCTCATACATTATTACATAATCTCTTTTACTATTTAATTCACATAAATTTAAAGCTATCATAATACCGTATTCTTAATATACTTCAAGGGTACATATAAATCCATTCTAAGGTTTTTGACTTTCGTAATCCATATTTTCTCACTTTTACTCTTTATCTTTTCATTTCTTTCATTCACATTTAATTTCTTTACATTGCTTAAAAATTTCAAACCATATAGGTTTTTCTCAATTTTTTTTTATTCCTCTACTTTAAGTCTAGGTTTTATTCTTTAACCTTTAATTTAATTGTTCAAGATCTTATAAATTTTCGGGTTATCACATTTTCAGTCAGAATTCTTCAATTGCAATATTTGTGGGTTCTGCTTTATTTTATTTATGTATTTTACATGGTTTCCCAATATTAAAATAAACTAAGCAACATTTACTTAATTTACTACTAATAAAATAAAATGAAATGAACTAAATAGCATTTACTTAGTTTTGTATTACTAAACAAAATAAAATAATATAATGACATACACTAAATATAAATATTTTAATATATGTTAAGTGTAGACACTCGAAATTTTCTGCACTCCTATTACTAACATTGCAGGAGGGTAGATTCGTCTTTTGGAGATAACCCTGAAAGATAGCTTACAACAAATCTAGATACTACCGGAAGTTTTGCTCCAACCCGGAACACAAATCGGGAGCATTGGTTCTGAACCCGGAACACACATCGGGCCCGTCATTTCCAATCTCGGAGATAACCCTGAGATGTGCAGATCAAAAGACCGACAACAACACCGGAGAGGACAGTCCTGTCTCGGCGATAACACCGCGAAGTTCAGTTCCAGTCCCAGAGACAACACTGGGAATAGCCGTCCCATCCTTAGTGATAACCCCAAGAGATGATCGTCGCAGTTCTGGCGATAACTCCGGAATTGCTTGTTTCAACCACATGTGAACAGCTTCAATCCTGGATGACAGTGACGCACACAAACAAGCGATCCCAATCTCACCAGAACCACGAAAGCAACGTTTGCTTTCCGCTTAAACCGGCGATAACCCCTTGGAGAGTCACCAACGTCATCTCACAACGTCAACAAGATGATATAAAGAAGATACCACCAAGTGGTCCAATCTCAAATTGTAACCCGAAAGAACGCGTCTTACTTCAACTCAACCCAAAGAATAACTCCTAAGAAAGAGTCAAACATCATCTTGTTCGTCCAACAAATGGCACGTCGTCTCAACATTTCGTATATACATACATCCAACAATGTCCCGAATAATCAAGAATGACAATCCCGAGGACTATTACATGTGATGCGATTTTGGATAGAATTTGAAGCTTGAAGACCATGGGTATAGACCCTCTTCCCCGACTTCGTACAACCACTAATCCATGTCATTACGTAACTCTCGACACCAAAGAAGGTCAAAGAAGTCATGCATACGCTTCGTTTGGATGTTAGGATTGAAATTCGCAAGTTTGATTGACATTACAAGATGCGCGAGTGCACGTCTTTACGAGACGACGGATTCACAAGCTGGGCCCACTACAACCAAATAGCAGTAGACCATGCAGTTCTGTCTGTAAATGAACCCGCTGCCCATCCGTCATAAATATAGAGGGGGACCCATTTGAGAGGAGGAGGAGAGAGAAAAAGGCGAGGAAGCCCTGTCCATTTAGCTCTGCATACACATCTTTTGAGTGTTTCCTTTTCTTTAAACACTAGTTAGCTCCTATATAGCTACTTTTTGTCCGGCGGGAGCCGAGTGTTCATCCACTTGCAGATCCAAGAAGTCTACTTTGGCGACCCAACGTAAGCCTTCATGTGTTCTATAAAACTTCTTTCTTTCATTATTACACCTTTATTGCACACATCGAGAGTCGTGTGAGTGTGTTTGCCCTGCACTTATGTCCGTGGTTTTCATTTCGCTCTTTTATATATATACTAATATATGTATATATTGCTTATATATGGACTAACATTATCGAGTTATGCCTCGATTAAGCCTGAACTTGATGCCCAGAGCGTTTATTTGCTTTGATATATATATATATATATATATATATATATATATATATATATATATATATATATATATATATATATATATATATATATATATATAATTGTTGTCGGACTACTGCATGCATGAGCCTCGGATTTTACATCCTAGAGCGTTTAATTGCTTTATATATATATATATATATATATATATATATATATATATATATATATATATATATATATATATATATATTATTTATTGTCGATATATCTCATGAGCTTGGATTTTACATCCTGCATTTACTCGCTTTTATATATATATATATATATATATATATATATATATATATATATAAAAATATAAAATTGTCAGTCTGGACATATCCGATGAGCCCAGATTCACATCCTATGTGCTTTCTTCGCTTTATATATATATATACATACATATATATATATATATATATATATATATATATATATATATATATATATATATATATATATATATATATATATATATATTTTGTCCTTTAGAGTTTACTTCGTGGCGGTGATCGTTTTTACAACTTTCTTTACATTTTCGTCCCGCCTGGAGTTTACTTCGTGGCGGTGATCGCTTTTACTTTTTTTTTACATTTCGTCTCCCTCTGAGTTTACTTCGTATGCGGTGATAGCATTCTATCGCTTTATTTACTTTCCCATCCCCATGGAGAATAATTAGGTGGTGGTGATCATGTCAATATATATATATATATATATATATATATATATATATATATATATTTACCGCTTTTATATATATACTTTAGCTTGTGCATTGATTCCCCATGGAGAATAATTGTGGTGGCTATCATGTCAAGATATATATATATATATATATATATATATATATATATATATATATTACAATTATATATATATATAGTCGCCATCGCTTTCCATATCAATTGTAGTATCGTGTGAGCCTTAGGAATCATGTGATCTTACAAATTCGTAATGATGAATCTAGATTCGGTTCCCATGATGGACGTTTTTCACCGTAGTGTGCTTGTTGTACATTATTTTACAAAGGTCCGAGTTTCCTTGGATGGTCATGTATGCCGTGAGGAATTCGCACGCTCACTCAGATATTGTTTTTCGCAGAGATGCTTCAGATCTCAAAAATAAAAGCAAACAAGCTTTAGGACACATAGTAATAAAATAGAAAAGTATCAAAGGCCTCAATTACTATTGAGCATGGGGTTTGAAAAACCTTTTTTCTATAAAACGTCATTGCTATATCCTGTTTAAAATGGAATTTTCTATAAATTCAAACCTTATGTATATAGGTGCGAACGAGGCATAACACTACTTTCAAATAATTGCACATTAATCCACACACACACGCATTCATATAACAGTTTCTTTGAAGAGTGGCGGTCACCGAGGCAACACGGATATCGGGGGGTGCCTAACACCTTCCCTCTGAATAATCAAGCCCCCGAACCCTCAATGAATCTCAGTTTCACCGACCCGTTTAGCAGTGCCAAATCACTGGGTCAATGTGCAAACCTTTTTCATTTGCGTTAGTGCAACCAATTAAAAACACCAATCGGCGACTCTTAAAGTCAAATCGTCGACATTATACACGTCGGACCTTTTTTCACTTGGTTTTTCAAACAAATCTCACATTAACATGAGAACACCAAAAAATAAGTAACGAAAAGGATAAGAAAAAAAAACGTCGACAAAAGTGGCGACTCACTTTGGGACTCCAAAGAAGAGGGCTTAAGCCATTATTACAAGCTTTTCATAATTGTTATATGCTTGTGTGTGATTGTTGCATTTACATTTCGATAAATGTACATTTAATGCATCTTACTTACTACACTGCAAAATATCTGTCTGTGATATTAGTGTTTCGCACATATTAGTGCTTTGCACATGTCATCATTCTGCATGAACGGTGAGACACGTTGTATGTGAATGTATGTTGTGTGGTCCCTCCGTTAGAGGCTATCCTCGCTTGTTTGATTCTCGGACTCGTGGGAAGAATAATTCCGGGGGCTTAGGAAAGGCACCACCTGATTTCTCCAAATGAAAGACCGAATTAACTTCCCGTTGAGTAGATTACGATGATCTGGGAACCTCCATTGCCAAAAAGCTGCGAGAGAAACCCTATGATAGGTCAACCTCTGATAAACCAAACGCGGAGGGAAGTCTCTTCATGCTTTCCATTTTCAAATTACATGTAAAAGCATTTTCTTGTAATTTTATTCCAGGTTCATCCATATGTAATGGAAATATGAAGATACATATGCATAACATGTTATCAATTAACTAAACCGGTTTTACAGGATAAAATTCCTAGAACGGACATGTTATGATAGCATTCACATTTTCATAAAACTAAACTATGTAAATCTTTTTGTAGGGAAGCAATTGGGTCAATTACCCCAAGTCTAAAAAAGCATCCAGCCTACAGACAATCATGTCTTCCTCTGAACAGCATAATCCTGTCTCCCGAGAAGAATTCGACGGATTAAGCAGACAAATTACAAACTTGGGTGTCCTACTAAGAGAGTTGCACCGGTACCTCTGTGGTCCCAAAATGCCCACACATACGAGTAATCCTCTCAAGACAAGGAGGAGTCCGAATCTGGAAAAAAAATTTGGATCATCACTAGATACCATCCTAAAGACCCCAAACCACCCATCTCAAAGCAGATCTAGACACCGGTGATATCAGGAAGAAGGTTCTTCAAATGGAGGAAACCATTCGCACTCTTAAAGGGATTGGAACACATGGCAGTGTCTCTTATACAGACCTTTGTATATTTCCTGGTGCGCATTAACCAGAGAAATTCAAGACCCCTGATTTTGAGAAATACGACGGATTAGGGGATCCTTACACGCATTTAAAGGTGTTTATTGGAGAGCTCGGGTCTTATGCTGAAAATGAAAAGCTCAAAATGCAGCTGTTTCAGAAGAGTCTGACTGGAAAAGCCCGTTCATGGTATACCAGGCTAGACAACTCTAAGATCCATAGCTGGGAAGAGTTAGCCCACGCCTTCCTTACCCAATACAGTTTTTAGTCTCAGATGGCTCCTGACCGGTACCAGATTACCAAGGTCAAGAAATAGTCTAATGAGTCATTTAGAGAGTATGCTCAGAGGTGGAGGCGCCTTGCTGCTCAAGTTATTCCTGCCATGACAGAATCAGAGATGGTTATGACCTTCATAGATATACAGAAGCCTCTTTCTATGAAAGAGTCCTAGCTGGCATTGGCAAGTCATTTTCTGAAATGATTAAACACGGTGAGATAGCTGAAATGGGATTGATGTCTGGTAAAATTCAAGACCTAGCCGCTCTTAAGGCTGTTGCTGAACACATCCAATCCGGATCTTATAGAAACAACCCCCGGAGGGTCCACAAGAAGAAAGAAGAGGATGTTTCCTTGGTACTGCAAGGACAAAAAGACAAGTCAAGTGCGCCTATGCAGAGGAAAAACTACTCCTCTTTTACAGCACAACCTTCAAACCCTCCATTGCCCAAAAGTGGAGAAGTAAAGCGATTTCGAACGTTCACACCCTTAGGGGATTCGCTCGAAAATATTCTTGCTCTTCTGACTACTCAGAAGAAAATTACACATCTTCTTCCACCAGCCAACCCTATTGGTAGGGGTTTCAATGCTAATCGGAAATGTGCATATCATGCTGGGGCACCCGGGCATGATACTCAAGATTGTTGGTCCTTGAAGCATAAGATTCAAGATCTGATCGACAATGGTGAGATCGTAGTCACCAAACCAGATCAACCCCACGTACAAGACAACCCTCTCCCACAACACAAAGAGGAAGAGGTCCACATGATCAGTTGGAACACTGGACATGGCTCCAATTCTACTGGTGAATCATCCCAACCCATCAAAGACGGTGTTGACAAATGGGATTATGCCAAGTTCCAATTCACCATGGAACAAAAGATGAAGAATCTTCACAAAATAGTTGAGCAATTTGCAGAACTGGTGACACACCAACATCAAGCCATACGCCAACTAATCAGGCAGGAACATGCCTATCTCCTTCCATTTATTGTGAATGCTTCGTCAATACCTTCAGAAAGCGAAGCTACGGAGGATAAGGTTGCAAAGCGAACAAGTGCTAAAGCCCGTCGGGATTTTGCTGATAGAAGAGAATTCACCTATCTGGGCCAATCTATGGAGGAGATACTGCAAATGTTGATCAATAAAGAAAGGATCACATTCCTTCTCCCTCCAATCAATCCCCGTTCAGGGCAGTTTAATCCTGACGAAATGTGTCAATACCATTCACATTCCCGCGGACACAGCACTGAAGAATGCTGGGCACTCCGCCATCTTATTCAAAATCTTATTGATAGCGGTGTTCTGCAAGTGGCAGATGATTACACTGTGCGATTTAAGGATGGGAATGCACGTCCTACTCAATGAAAGGGATCAATAGCCGTCATATCCGAAGAAGGTGACGAGACTATCAAAGCATTTCCTATACAACCAGTTCAACTCAAAGGAGTTTACAATCCTTTGAAAGTGGCTGCACCAGAGCCCATTCTCTTGCCTTGCAGAATACAACATCCTGTTGTCAGCTTACACAGAGTGCCATGGAACTATGGAGAAGCTGAAGGATCTACGTCTCATACTACTGATGTAGTAACAAAAGAGAATCCACTATATCTTCCTCAACGGGTTATCAAACCTTCTTGGCTAAAGGGGAAATTGTCCATGGAGAAGATTGAAAAATTCCTCCATACTATGGGCCACAATGAAGCCAAAGTGGTTTTAAGCTTGCATGAAGCTCCACACCGATATCAATCCGGACTTGGTTTTCTTCCAAGATCATCTGGTTTTTTGCTAAAGGTTTTGGAAGAAGCCTATTTACTGACATCGGTGGATGTGGAAAAATTTCAACATTTGGTTGATCACATTTTCAACAACAATGTGATATCCTTCATCGATGACGACATACCTCCCGAAGGATCGTCATCAGAAACCACTACACATTCATTGTGTTGTCTTACGGGTATATGTTTCAGAGGAGTATTGATAGATGGAGGCTCATCTCTAAATATTTGTCCTTATGCCACCACGATGAAGATGAACATCAATCCGAATCGAATCCAAAGTAGTTATACCATCATCGTAGCTTTTGATGGATCTCACGAATTCTGCGGAAAGATTGAGTTTCAATTGAGATTGGTCCCCATACGCTCAACGTATCCTTCCACGCCCTCAAAATCGATTCAGATACAACTTCATTATCGGGGAGACCATGGATACACATGGCGGGAGTTGTTCCTCCACCTTACATCAACAACTCAAATACATCATCAACAATACCTAATCACTGTTAATGCCGAGCCAGAAGGTCCTAAACCAGGAGCTCTGCCAATTATCAGCTTCAATTCGGAAGTTGAGCTCATTAGTTTTCACACTCTGGAAATGAGTAATACGCAATACCATCCTAATGGAGCACCACTTCCCGTACCCAAGATTTCCGACGAGGTGATGTCCGCCACTCAAGAAATGATATCATCAAGTTACCAACCCGACAAGGGCTTGGTAAGGAACAAAGAAGGTATCACACACCCTATACAACCCGTCTAAATAAATCCAGACAAATGGGCTCGGCTATTCTGCCAATGCTAATCATAGGAATCCTCATAAGCATAAGCAGATTCTTCAACATGCCGCCGTAAGGAGATCTTCGCTACCTTTACCACGTGAGTTAATGCAATCTCTAGTGAAGGTTCCAGCCCAGACTATGGCTATGCTGTTTCCGAGACCAGTACCAATCAAAGCTAAAGAGGTGTTGACTCTTGATCCCGAGGCGGAAGAAAAAGAGCGGAAACATAAACATGACCTTGCCTTGATGATGGCAGGCATTCGCGTTATTGTTCACGATGAACATACAATCAGATACACTCTAGACGATGATTTCCCAGATGTCATGGTTATCATTCAGGAGGAGAAGGACACTGATAATCCTTCTATCACCGCAGCCTTCAGACTTTTGCCTCGATAACCGGAGCAAGATACTCCATGCATTGGTCAACGAGGATAAAATGGGCGTAAAATCCTCTACCTCTATAGATAACTTTAATTGCTTGCTTTCCTTTACAAAGACTAGCGCTTATTTTATCACGCATATGCTAACACTTTTGTATGATCAAACAACTTGCATATATTAAGTGAAAGCATATTTTTTGTTTCAGACTCAATTTAGATGTGCTGCATTTGCTTATAAGGTGCCTTTTCTCCACAAGGATCAGAACTTTGATGCAAAGTTGGACTCGGACTTGATGGACATCCAAGAGACATCGAGACACCTCAAGAGATCAAGGAATGGGTCACCGACAAACCTAAACCCAATCTTGATCAAACCATTCCTTTCAATCTTGGAACCTTAGACAACCCTAAGCTAATCCAAATTGGTTCGAGACCTTACCACAAATCAACTAATGACATGGTTGCCTTATTAACCCAATTCCAGGATGTGTTTGCATGGTCTCACGAAGACATGGTGGGATTGTCCATCGACATTGTTCTTCATCGCCTTCCCATTAAAGAAGGATTCATGCCAAGTTAGCGTGAAGCTCAAAGCGATTGAAACCCGAAGTGGAGTTTAAAGGTTAAAGAAGAAATTGTGAAACAGTTTCAAGCTGGCATTATCATGGTGTCTACATATCCGGAGTGGATATCCAACATTGTCCCCGTACGTAAACCAGGGGGAAAGGTACGAGTCTGCGTGGATTACCGGGATTTGAACATAGCTTACCTTAAAGATAGCTTTCCCGTACCGTTTATCCACATTCTCATTGACAATACAGTTCAATATGGCATGTACTCCTTTGTTGATTGCTTCGCGGGGTATCATCAAATTATGGTCGCCGAGGAGGACCGTGAGAAAACTGCTTTCATCACGCCTTGGGGAACCTTTTTGCTACAGACGGTTGTCATTTGGCCTCATCAATGCCGGGGCAACTTACCAACGAGCTATGATGGCTCTTTTTCTTGATCTAATGCATAAAGAGATAGAGGTCTATGTGGATGACATCATTGTTAAATCCCGGAAGGAGGATGACCACTTAGACCATCTCAGAAAGTTGTTCAACAGTCATGTAAGTACAACTTGAAGTTGAACCCGCCAAGTCGCGCTTTGGTGTTAAGTCGCAAGTTGCTTAGGGTTCCTAGTCACCCGCAAAGGAATTGAGTGGATCCTCGCTAAAATCCAGTCATCAAGGAAATGCCCATTCCTCGCATGTAAAAGGAAATACGGGATTTTCGGGAAGAATCAACTTCATAAGCCGATTCATTTCTCAACTCACAAAGAACTCATGTGAGCCAATCTTCAAATTGTTAAGAAGAACTCCTCCATGAAATGGAATGATGAGTGCTGTAAAGCCTTCCTCACAATTAAAGAACAACCGATTAACGCCCTCTGCTTTTGGTACCTCCTGTGGATGGTATTCCCCTGCTCATGTACACGGCCCATAAATGACAATGTTATGGGTCAGATCTTTGGGGCAAAAAGACAATAGAGGCCAAGAGTGAGCTATCTATTACCTTAGCAAAAGATTCAGCACCAGTGAACGCAAGTACACTCTGATCGAGAAAACTTGTTGTGCTTTGGCATGGGCCTCCATGAGATTACAACATTATCTTCATGGTCACATAACCCATCTCATATCCCGCATGGATCCTCTTAAGTATGTGTTCAACAAACCCATACTGAATTGTCGGCTGTCCAGATGGCAGTTGATCCTCCAGCAATTTGATATTGTATACGTGACACAAAAGTCTGTCAAAGGTCAAGGCATTGCGGATCAACTTGCCGCCGCACCTGCAGGGGATTATAAACCTCTAGAAACATACTTTCCCGACGAAGGGGTAATGGCAATTCAACTAACACATCAGTACGACGTGTCCCTGCTGTGGAGAATGTATTTTGATGGAGTCATTAATTCGTAAGGCTCCGGAGTGGAGCGCTTTAATATCTTGCATGGGGAGCAGATATCCGTCAGCCACAAAATTATAGTTTGTCAATACCAATAACACAAACTAAATATGAAGGTCAGATTATGGGACTCAAACTTGCCCGCTCAATGGGTATCAGCGCTTAACCGCCTTTGGGGATTCTCGAATCGTGATCAAGAAATCCACAGAAATCTATCGTACCAAAGAATTTCATTTACCGCCTACCACCATCTAAGTTATACTGAGATGGCTTTGGAGTTCAAGAAATCTCCTTTCTACACATTCCTCGTATAGAATGATTTTGCGTATGCTTTAGCAACATCGGCTTCCTTAGTTTACATACCGACAAGAAAGCATGCCAAACATCACGATTGCTATGCACAAGACCCCAGCTTATGGGAATTACATCGAGAAGTATCGGATGAGCTACCTCCGATCCATAACCCATGGTATCAACATATCAAGGAGTATTTACGAGATGGATCTACACTCATGAAAGTGACCTAAATCAAAAGAGGCGGATTCATCGACTTGCTTATGAAATTCTATCTGAAAGCGTAGATGCACTCTACAAGAGAGATGTAGGACTAGGCCTCCTCGGATGTCCGGACAAAGATCAAGCTCAAAGACTCACGGATGAGATCCATGGTGGAGTATCCCTCCTCACACAAAGTGGATCCTCCCGTTAAAAAAGATTCTCGAGCAGGACATTATTGGCTCACATTCAAAGTCGACCGTGATGATCACGCCAAGAAATCAATGTCAAATCCATGGGAATGTTATCCACGCCTCCAAGGAGGAACTCCATTTATTAGTTCGCCACGGCCTTTCTCAATGTAGTAAGAATGGACGGATCGGATTGAGCCCAAATCCAAAGAATGGACATCGGTTCATATTTACCATGATCGATTACTTCACCAACGGGTCGAAAAAGGTCACTAAAGAAGTATTTTAAACCCCAATTA
Source organism: Panax ginseng (assembly GCA_020205605.1). NCBI lineage: Eukaryota > Viridiplantae > Streptophyta > Magnoliopsida > Apiales > Araliaceae > Panax > Panax ginseng. Next base: position 11,601,959 of record CM035134.1, read on the forward strand.
ATTGATAAATGAAATTTATTTTCCTCTATTTATTATTATTTTTTAAAATTGATTTGATTAATGTGGTTAGTTATGGGTAAAATGAAATATTTTAAATAAGTAGAGTGGTTATAAAATATTTATTTTTGTTTGAGAATATTCGTTTGGTCGTGGAATATTCTTCTACCGCTTGGAATATTCGTGCAATACTTGGCAAGCCCCCATAACCCATAACAAAAAGCGATTGATGAAAAAAATGACAAATATAAGTTGTTTAAAAATAATCTACAGAAGTTGTTACTGCTAACACTTGTTGGAATACCCTTATGGTTAAAACACAAGAATACGCTATTGTTGCACAAGAAGATTTTTTGTGATTGCACCAATTATTGAAGGCACTACTCAATAATGGTTACAGTAATTATCGCTCAAAGATTTTATTTTATCGATTCAATAATTGCGCGCTGATATTTTATATTGTTTTGTTGTTTCAATAATTGTCATTACACAAGATTTTCCATTATCTGAGCAATAATTCATATTATCCTCAATAATATTATTAGATAACATTATCGACAATGTCTAGAAAGTTCTCGCCTAAGGAGAGGTTTGGTCATCTAATCATGCTACCAAGAAGGAGAGAGATCCTTATCGAAAGCCCCTCTCTATCCTTGAACCGCCTCGTTCGCCAATAATGTGATTCTCGTAATATTATTTATGAATAATTAATTATTGATTTATATGATGAGGAAAATATTAATTTTATGAGGATATAGATGGAGAAAATTTTAATGTGACAATTGTTGAAAATTAATATTTTATCTTTTTCCTGATAAAATAATTCTTTTAAATATATTATTTTAATAATATATTAACGATGATATTTTTACAATGAATGTGGGATATATGAGTATATGAGGAGAAGAGTATTTTTGTGGCATTAAATGTTTAACACATGTTTTGTGTGTTGGTGGACACAATTATCGATCAAATTTGATTATAAATTTTAAAAATCGTCTGCTTGTGGATTTCGATCAATTTCGCTTTGAATTTGGAAAAACTTTCTTTTGCAAAGTTGTAGAGAATTGAATTTCCTATAAAAAGTCGCGAGATTCAATTTTCCGATAAAAGGGCTATTTATTATGAATTATCAAGTTCAAGTTCAAATAATTAATTTTTGGGAGTTTTAGTTAATTATTTTGAGAAAAACGTTTTTTGTACAATTAGTGGGCTCACATGTGTTATCAATGTGCTAAATTCAGATCATCAAAGGTGGGCTAAGGAAATTTATAATATATATTAATATTTTATTAAATTTTCTACTTTGTGTTCTAAGCATTTTCCTATAAATAGGTGCTTAGTTAGAATTGAAAATCATATCGTAAACCCGAAAAACTCTCTCTTTCTCTCTCTCGATATATTGAACGTATTCTTGTGAGTATATTTTGAGTGTTGCTATACTACGGTGCAAGTCATAGCCTATATATACTGGTTTCAACTAAAAGACATGCCTTTCGAGGTAAGTGGATGTTATTTTTTTTAAATGATGTTATTCTTTCAATATCATTATGCCAAATATTGATCTCAAAGTTTTTATCAAATTTGGAACTTTTGTGTGTCTGGGGTTACTATTCACGATACTACACTATTCATGAATACTACGATATTCACGAATACACTATTCATTCACGTAAAATTAAATTTTTGTTTTTGTCCAAAATATCTATTATGGATACTAGCTTTAATCAGATCCATGTTTTGATCATTCTCAAATTTTACTCCACTAAGATTATTTTTTGAGATTTTTGGACACGGATAAAACAAAGTACGAATCCTTAATACTTGTTCTTTTGTTTCACCGGATTTGCTTTTTTAAAATATTTTTCATCATCCTCACCCTAAATGATGATATTATCAATATCTTCGGCCCAGAAGTGCAAAGATGAATGATTTCTTGATGAATATCTTTGGGGCCAGAAGCAAAAAGATGAACAGTGTTTAGATGAACACGACCGATCGATGAATATCTTTGGCCCCAGAAGCAAAGATGAATATTTGATTCGAGATGAATATCGATTGATGTTACAGGATAAAATATTGATGATGATCTTTAAATTCATAGATTATAATAGATTTCATTCTCTACGAACTTTTCTATGAATTATTATTTCCGCCAAATATTAATCTAAAACTTGTTGTTTAATGTATTCTCTCGCATTTTTCCTCGTCAAGACTAACGATAATTTGTTGTATATTATCTTAGTCATAATATTTTTATCGGGCTAGTTGAGCTCACCCTTTTCCTTTTTGTTCCATTTTTCTTCTCGTGAGGCGAGAATGTAATGAGTACTAGCTTTCGGGGTAATGGAATGAAGGTTCTAGAGAGAGTTGTTTAGTAGTCCTCACCATTTTTGTAAAATAATGTATCAATAAATGTGATGAGGATTTATTTGGGTATAGATATTGTCTGTAAGATAATATTTGTATTCAAACTCACAGCTTTATCGTTGTAATAATAAAGTTGTAGTTATTATTTCGTATCATATATCGACAACTCGTAATGGGTGATGTATACCTATTTTGGGGGCGCCACAATTGGTATCGTAGCTTAGGGATATGATATCTCCATGAGATCGAGGAATAGAACTCAGAGGAGAGACGAGTAAATCCTTCGCTAAAGGTGTCCTACCTAAGCTTATTTGTTAGTTGGTCAAGATATAGGAATATTATGTGATATATTGATTTCTTTAATTAACCCTTGTTTTATGACAATATTTGAGAATGTCGACCGAGAATATTAATAAAGGAGTAAATGAGACCATGGAGACGCCTTGTACTCACCAACGAGGAGAACGCAACAGTCGGCAATGTTCCTCCCGTGAACAACACCAATCGAAAGCAGATGATGAACGAGGGATGTTTAGAAGCTTTTTGCGCTTCATGCAAAAATCGCATTTAGGAGACTCGTGTTCAAAATACAGAGGAAATGATAGCAATTCACTTAAGTTGTCACAAATGTAGTTCAAAGAGTCGGGACCACCGTATTTAAGGGAAAGCCGATCCGATCATGCCGTAAAACATGGGTCAAGCAAATTACCAAGATATTCGATGTCTTGGGATGCACGGAGAACAGAAGGTTCCATTCGCCACCTTTATGTTCCGTGGGCGAGGCAGACATCGGTGGGAGTCTGTGAAACTGACCCAAATTTCACGAGACTTAAAGATGTCTCTTGAAATGTTTCAAAACTTTTTTCAACAAAAAAATACTTTCCGAAAGTGTTCACTATATGAAGGAAGTGGAGTTTATTAGACCGAGCAGTAATAACACGATTTGTCCCAAAGACGAGGCGAAGTTCATGAGTTATCCAGTGTTTCAGACCTCATTCAGTGGAGAATGAGGAACGATGACGATGATGTTTCGAGAGGTTCAAACCCGAGATACGCCAAGATCTCATTTCTCATAAATTTTCTCTCTATTCAAATGTTGTAAAAGTGGCTCAATTATTAGAGCGAGATAACGAGTACGGTCAAACCGAGGGACCACAACCAGATCATACCGGATATAGCGATAACAAAACAACGATAACCAAATGAGAAAAAAAAAGACGGACAAAATGGTAACCACTCCGGTGGTAATCATGGCCATGAAAATAAGAAGTTTAAGTCGAGGAGATTTTAAAAAGAGGAGATTTAACAACGACCATGTGAAGACGACAAAGGTCCAAAGAAAAATCGGGTTCTAAGGGAGGAGAACGACCACCGGGGTCATATGCTATAAATGCGGGAAAGAGGGACATATCACCAAACTACCCACAACAGCTCAAGGTATGCTATAATTATGGAAAGGAAGGACATATCGCCGAGATCAGACGCAGAAAAAAACCTAGTTCAATGGGGATTTGTGACTCAAAAGATCGTCCCCGTAAAAGTCAAAGTCAATCTGCCTCGAAGAAGCGCTTTGTTGTGATCGTCAAAATGCGAGGAACCCAAACGAGGTGATCACGTAAGCTATTTATAAATTCTTGCGAGTTTATACCTTACTTGATACCGGTGCTACCCATTCATTTATCTCTCCTGCCAGTGCTCAACGCTTAAACTTGACTCCGGAGAAATTAGACTTTGACTTATCTCGTGGAAACTCCGCTAGAGAAACTTTCATCACATCCACTGCTTATAAATCTTGTTTGATTCAAGTTGGCACCATCACCTTACCCGTTGACCTTATCTCTTTAAAGATACTTGCTTTTGATGTGATTTTAGGATTGATTGGTTAACTACTCATCATGCCAAAATTGATTGTTTTCGTAAGGTTGTTAGTTTTCATATTCCTAACCAACCCATTATACTTAATTCAAGCAACTAAACCATTAAAATCAATCACCGCCATATCTAATCATAAAGCTATTCGCTTATTGAAAAACTGGATGTCAAGCTTTCTTAGCCCATGTTATGGATTTGAATAAAGACACGCCAAATTTGAATAATATTCCTATTATTATCGATTTTCCGACGATTTCAAGAACTTCCTGCCTCACCCCTAACGTGAAGTTGAATTTTTATCGATCTCAACCCGGTACAAAGCCCATTTCTAAAACCCCATATCGAATGGCTCCTATCAACTTCAGAGTTAAAGGTCCAACTACGTGAGTTGTTGGACATCTGCTTTCATTCGCCCCAAGACATCTCCTCGGGGTGCTCCTGCTTTATTTGTAGAGAAGAAAGACTTTAGTATGCGATTTTGTATTTACTATCGAGAATCGAACCATGTCACCATCAAGAATAGGTATCCTCTACCTCGTATTGATGACCTGTTTGACCAACAAGGAGCACAATTCTTTTCAAAGATCGATCTTCGCTCGGATATCATCAATCAAGATTAAAACCGAGGATATTCCAAAGACCGCCTTCGTAACTCCTAGACGGGCATTATGAATTCTTAGTCATGTCTTTCTTGATCGACTAATGCTCCCGCGGCTTTCATGGATATGATGAACCGAGTATTCAAGGAATATTTGGATCATTCGTTGTTGTCTTTATTGATGACATCCTCATCTATTCCAAAAGTCGTGAAGATCATGAGCACCATTTGAAGCTGGTACTCCAAAGGCTTCGTGAAAACAAATTATATGCCAAATTGAAGAAATGCGAGTTCTGGCTTGAGGAAGTAGCATTCCTCGGGCACGTGGTGTCAAAACATGGAGTATCCGTGGACCCGCCAAGATCAAGCAATACAAAGTTGGGAGCAACCAAGTTTCGGATCAAGACGAAGCTTTCTCAGGCTTGGATGGTTATTATCGAGATTCGTGGAAGGATTTTCTCGAATCGCTACTCCATTAACTCAAATTGACTCGGAAAGATATAAAATTCATATGGAGCGAGGAATGCGAGAAGAGTTTCCAAGAGCTCAAGAGAGACTCATTTCTGTCACTGTTTCTAACAATACCATCTGGTACGGATGGATTTGTTATCTACAAATGATGCTTCGTGCAAAGGGTTGGGATGTGTTCTCATGCAACGTGGGAAAGTCATAGCCTATGCCTCGCGACAACTCAAAGAGTATGAAAGGAATTATCCTACTCATGATCTAGAGTCAAGCAAAGCAGCTTGTTTTCACGCTAAAGATCCGGAGGCACTATCTATATGGGGAGAAAGTGGAGATATATTCGCACCATAAAAGCCTCAAATATTTCTTCACGCAAAAGAACTCAATACGCTAAGAACGACGCTGGCTCGAGTTGTTGAAAGATTACGACCACACTATTCAATACCATCCCGGAAAAGCGAACGTGGTAAATGACGCGTTGAGAAGAAAGATCATATGCAGGAACGAAAAGCGATGATGTCAAGTATACGACAGAGCCAACTTTAATAGAAAAAGTTAAGGTCGCTCAAGCCACCCAACCCGAAATGATGCGTATGAAGAAGAAAGTACAAGAAGGTGCTATTCCTAAGCGAGAATCGATGAAGAAGGAATACTTTGAGTCCACCTGCACTGTGGTTCCTAACGACTGATTTGAAGTACAAGATTATGATGGAGGCACACAATACCCCATTTGCGATCCATCTCGAAGTACCAAAATGTATCGTGATCTTCACATACATTTTGGTGGAACAATACGAAGAGAGAGATCATGGGTTTATCTCGACGTGTTTAACTTGTCAACGTAAAGGCGGAGCATCAAGTACCTAAGGGTCCATCAGAACCACTTGAGATTCAAATGGAAGTGGGAACACATTACCATGGATTTCACATATGTGTCTTCCTACTTGGCTTCTCAAGGCATCGATGCTATTTGGGTTATTGTTGATAGATTAACCAAGTCTCGCTTATTTCTTGCCGATACGGAGACTTATTCCTTTGAACGCCTTACTATTATATACGTGAATGAGATTGTGAGGTCAGTATGGCATGCCTCAGATCCATAGTTTTGGATCGTGACCCAAGATTCACTTCAAGATTTTGGGTTAGCTTGCAAAAGCTATGGGCACGATTTACGATTTAGTTCGCATACCATCCTCAAACCAGACGGACAATCGTAGAGGACTATTCAAACTCTTGAAGATCTATTAAGACTCGTGTCCTGACTTCAAAGGAGTTGGGATAAGTATTTACCATCGGTGGAATTCTCTTACAACAACAGCTTATCGTGTAAGTAAGCATTGGTGTGGCCCCATTCAAGCATTATATGGACGAAAAGTGTCGCTTCCCAATATGTTGGGACGAGGTGAGTGAAGCAACATTGTTGGGACCCGAAGTTGGTACGTATGACGACCACTTTAAAAGATCCAAATAATTCGACAACGATACAAAAACGGCACAAGATCGACAAAAGAGTTATGCGATCTTCATCGAAAGGACGAGAATTTAGTATCGGGGATCATGTATCGTCACAGGTTGCCCCACGGAAGGGAGTTACAAGATTCGGAAGAGAGAAAGCTCAATCCACGATTTATCGGGTCCATTTCAAATTCTCGACCGAAGTGGTAATGTAGCCTATAGACTCGCTGTTACCTCCGAGTATGTCTCGTGTTCATAATGTGTTTCACATATCCGCATTTCAGAAATATGTGAAAGACCCGAACCACGTTATTGAGTTAGAACCAGACGAGATAGCTGAAGACTTAACGTATGAGGAGGTACCTGTTAAGATCTTGGAGAAAAACGAGCATGTCTTACGCACGAAGGTCATACCACAAGTCAAAGTTTTGTGGCGGAACCATGCTATAGAGGAAATGACCTGGGAGTTGGAAACGGAAATGAATGCGAGGTATCCTCACCTTTTCAAAACACCAGGTACGTACGTCAATTTCGAGGACCAAATTTCATAAGGAGGGGAGGTTGTAAGACCCCAAATAATTGATAAATGAAATTTATTTTCCTCTATTTATTATTTTTTTAGTAAGGGTTGATTTGATTAATGTGGTTAGTTATGGGTAAAATGCGCAAATATTTTAAATAAGTAGGTGGTTATAAAATATTTATTTTGTTCTGAATATTCGTTTGTCGTGGAATATTCTTACCGAAGAAATATTCGTACGATTTACAAGCAGCAATTCGTGTGGGCCTCATAACTAAAAGAGATTGGATGAAGAAAACAACAAATATAAGTTGTTTAAAAATAATCTACAGAAGTTGTTACCAAGAACACCATTGGAATACCCTGGTGGTTAAAACACAATAATACGCGTGTCAGCACAAGAAAGAAGATGCACAGTATTGCACCAATTATCAAGGCACTACTCAATAATGGTTACGTAATTATACCGCTCAAAGATTTATTTTATTGATTCAATAATTGTCGCGTTGATATTTTATATTGTCGTTGTTTCAATAATTGTCATTACACAAGATTTTCCATTATCTGAGCAATAATTCATATTATCCTCAATAATATTATTAGATAACATTATCGACAATGTCTAGAAAGTTCTCGCTCAAGGAGAGGTTTGGTCATCTAATCATGCCGCTACCAAGAAGAGAGATCCTTATTGAAAGCCCCTCTCCCTGAACCGCCTCTGTTGCCAATAATGTGATTCTCGTAATATTATTTATGAATAATTAATTATTGATTTATATGATGAGGAAAATATTGATTTTATGAGGATATAGATGGAGAAAATTTTTAATGTGATTATTGTTGAAAATAAATATTTTATCTTTTTCCGATAAAATAATTCTTTTAAATATATTATTTTAATAATATATTAACGATGATATTTTTATAATGAATGTGGGATATATGAGTATATGAGGAGGAAGAGTATTTTTGTGGCATTAAATGTTTAACACATGTTTTGTGTGTTGGTGGACACAATTATCGAATCGAAATTTGATTATAAACAGAAATCGCTTGCTTTGGATTTCGATCAATTTCGCTTGAATTTGGAAAAACTTTCTTTTGTAAAGTTGTAGAAATTGAATTTCCTATAAAAAGTCATGAGATTCAATTTTCCGATAAAAGGGCTATTTATTATGAATTATCAAGTTCAAGTTCAAATAATTAATTTTTGGAGTTTTAGTTAATTATTTTGAGAAAACGTTTTTGTACAATTAGTGGGCTCACATGTGTTATCAATGTGTTGAATTCAGATCATTAAAGATGGGCTAAGGAAATTTATAATATATATTAATATTTTATTAAATTTTCTACTTTGGTGTTCTAAGCATTTTCCTATAAATAGGTGCTTAGGTTAGAATTGAAAATTAGAATTTTCTTTCTCTCGATATATCGAACGATTCTTTGAGTATACTACTTGAGTGTTGCAATACTATCATAGTCTATATACTATACTGTTTTCAACTGTAAGCACTGCCTTCGAGGTAAGGGATGTTATTTTTTTTCGTAATGATGTTATTCTTTCAATATCATTATGCCAAAATATCGATCCGAAGTTTTTATCAAATTTGGAACTTTTGGTGTCTGGGGTTACTATTCACGATACTAAGACTATTCACGATACTGACACTATTCATGAATACGACATTATTCATAGAAAAATTAAATTTTTGTTTTTGTCCAAAATATCTATTATGGATACTAGCTTTGATTGTATCCATGTTTTGATCATTCTTGAATTTTACTCCACTAAGATTATTTTTGAGGTATTTTTGGACATGGATAAAACAAAGTACGAATCCTTAATACTTGTTCTTTTGTTGCACTGGATTTATTTTCTTTAAAATATTTTTCATCATCCTCACCCCTAAATGATGATATTATCAAATATCTTTGGCCCAGAAGTGCAAAGATGAATGATTTCTCGATGAATATCTTTGGGCCAGAGTGCAAAGATGAACAGTGTTTAGATGAACACGACCGATCGATGAATATCTTTGGCTCAGAGTGCAAAAATGAATATTTGATTTGAGATGAATATCGATTGATGTTACAGGATAAAATATTGATGATGGACTCGTTAAATTCATAGATTATAGTAGATTTCATTCTCTACGTAACTCTTCTATGAATTATTATTTCAACGCGAATATTAATCTAAAACTTGTTGTTTAATGTATTCTCTCGATTTTTTCCTCGTCAAGACTAACGATAATTTGTTGTATATTATCTTAGTCATAATATTCTTTATCGGGCTAGTTGCTCACCCTTTCTTTTTTGTTCCATTTTTCTTCTCGTGAGAGGCGAGAATGTAATGAAATAGTACTAGTCGGGGTATGGAATGAAGGTTCTAGAGAGAGTTGTTTAGTAGTCCTCACCATTTTGTAAAATAATGTATCAATAAATGTGATGAGGATTTATTTGGGTATAGTATGATATTGTCTAGAAGATAATATTGTATTCAAACTCGCAGCTTTCTTTGTTGTAATAATAAAGTTGTAGTTATTTCGTATACCATGTATTAACAACTCGTAATGGGTGATGTATACCTATTTTGGGGCGTCAACATTGCTTTCATCGTAAACAATGTTGTTTGTCGATATGGGCAACCGAGAGGTCATTGTAACGACAATGCTAAGAACCTCAACAACAAAATGATGGAATTATGCAAACAATTCCACATCAAACACCTTAACTAACTTTGTCATCTACCAAAAAATGAATGGTGCTTGTTGAAGTCGCTAATAAAAATATCAAGAAGATCATGCGAGAAAATGTCCGCCAATCACAAAGGATGGCCCGACCTCTTGCCCTAACTTTATTAGCCTACGAACTTCAATGCGTGCTTCCACCTGGGCAACCCCTACTCACTAGTCTATGGGATGGAAACAAGATTCTCCCCGTAGAAGTGAAATGGAATCCTCGGGACATTGATGGATGCTCAATTGGATGAAGACCAATGGGTACAAGATGTATCACCAATTATCTCTAATAGATGAAAAGTAACCGCGCTATCTTCCATGGTCATTATATAAACAAGAAAGGATCGCATGCGATCCTACAACAGAAAAGTCCGACTATGGCAATTCAAACAACATGACTTGGTTTTGAAGAGGATCATTGACAACCAAGATCAGTCTAAGGGAAAATTCGCTCCTAACTGGGAAGGCCCATTTATTGTCAAGGAAGTATTGATAGGAGGTGCTCTCAGATTACAAGAAGTGGATGGTGATGAATTTTCACAGCTCATCAATTCGGACACCGTGAAACGGTACTTTGTCTGAAGTTGCCATCCAACAAACATCCTGGTTTTGATCATCAAAACACCAGTTATTCCGGTTTTGAACCCTTTCTTTTACACACTCTTTTCTGCCCCTCAGGGAAACATACAATTCAGACCAGCAGCCTGGTTCTTTTCAGCTTCTCCCGAAAATGAGAATAAACTTTTCACACACCTGCAGTTTATCCTAAAGACGGGATTAAACTTTTCAAACTTTATAGTTTATCCTGAGGACGGGATTAAACTTTCTCCACACTTGTAGTTTATCCCCATCATGGGATTAAACTTTCTTCTCCCATGATCTATCTCTTGCACATGGGATTCATATCTATTCCCACATACCAACATGTATATGGGATCAAGATCTTCCCATGGATTCACCCGCACATCGGGACCCCCACTTTTCACCATTACGTCTCCGAGGGCGAAACCACGCCGACTGATCTCCCTAATACCCGTGGAGTGCGTAGGCAACCATATTTTATATGGCCCTCTTGCCACAACAATACGTAAAAACAACAAAAACATTTCTACCCTTTCTTCACAAAATAAAACAACAAAATACTTCTATACCCTTTTGCCTTGAACATTCAAATGTTGAACCTCCTACACTAGGTTCGAATCTACGCAGACTTGATCTCCTCTTCAATAGAATGACGTGAGCGCAACCACTCACGGTGCAACGATTCTACCGTAACAAACATACTTGTCACAATCTTTCGATCAAACTTCAAATTGCCCCACTTCATCGGCCAGATCAAAGGGATGGAATTAGCCAACCTCTTCTCACAAATAAGATACTATGACCATCTAAGTTGCGATCGTTCCTCAAAGAGCAATACCAAACCATAAGAGGTGGAATTAACTAGGCTCTCCCCTAATAGAAATAATCACGACCATCCGTGGAGCGGTCGAATCTCGAGAGAGAAGAAACTATCATCCTCTCCACTTTTCTATACAGATACCAGTCCCAAGACACCAAAGATGGTAGGGATTTTCAGAAATCAATGATTCATTCTAAGAGATTTTGTGATGTCTCAATGTCCATCTATCAAGGATAAGTTCAGAATGCATCAAGATCAAAGGCCCTGGTGAAACAGGCAAATATCAAACAAGTATCAAGGCATAACTAAAAGGAAGTGAATCAACATATATTTCCCTCGCCATACATAATAATCGCTTTTTGATATATACATATGTGTTATACATGACAAAATGGCTGTTTAGTCTGTGCAAGAAAATATAAAGCTATCTACGGATCTGATATGTATGCGACTATCGACCCAACATAGCGTCCTCTCTCAAGATGGATGTAATCTTCGCAAGCTCCCGCCAAGGTATCTACACGAGCTAGCAGATCAGAAGCCAACTACATGGTGGCATAATGTCCATCAATGTAAGTACTCATATCGCAAAAGTGGTAGCCATCTCGGATCGCACTGAAGTACTATCTGCAATGGCCACATCCCCAGCAGATAAGCGACATCCCGCTTCCCTCGATCATGGCATCCCTAGCCGATCTAGCCTCATCCCTCTCTATGGAGCCAGATCTCTCCCATCAAAAGTCACAAGATCGCTGCCCTAGCCCGATCTCTCTCTCATAGGTCATCGGATGTAAGCTCTACTCCAAATGATGTGCTGAATACTAAGTAACAGTCGCGCTCAGGGTAGGAGAATCTATCACAGATGATCTTGTGACCCAAAGATCAACTCAATCTGGGAGTGATGTACCCTCCTCTATAGGCTCTTTATCGTCATCATCAATCTCCTGCACTGTGGATACTGCCGCAGCCAATGCAGTCTCTGTCTCTATCCATGCGGAATACTCTGCAGAACTACTGGATAATCGACAAAAAAAATCACCAACTCTCGCGATCCCAATGTATACAACTCGGATCATCCTCCGTGATAATAACCGGTGGACGCGGCGCCGACTCACCGCCTCATATGGATGAAAGTCCTGAAGCGGGTCAAATCGACACATCACGGCCAAAGGGTGGTAGGTAATCATGCCCCTCAAACCACCCGAGGGGAGATAATCCATGCCCGAGCATGAGTAATGAAGTTGTAGGTGAGACGATCCTCGAACACGACAAGATGTCAAACGGATCTCGATCTCTCGCCAAGCGGACCAAGATCAAAGATCTCAGACACTCGCAGTCGAAAAGAGTATGACATGGCTACCTCATGGGTAAAACAAAATCCATGACGTCGAAAAGTGCCAATCGGTCGCAAGTGTGACATGAACCACACATATAACATAACTGAACTGCCCGTAAATGCTCTTGTCAGATAAGCACAGCAGTATGTAGCCAACCTCAAGGTCTCTGCAATGATCATTGGTATAATGGTATGACCCTTCCTGAGAGCTCTCACTGCCACGATGACGCTAATGTCGAGCTCATCCATGTACTACGGCATGTAAACGTATGACAATACACATAAAAGCAGTACATCTACTCTGGCTGAACGCCAATGATCCTCCGGTGTGGTGAAATCCCCGGAATGTCGTGCATAGCTATTCTCAGAGCCAAACTCACCGATCGAAACGCCGATATCATATGGCGGATGTAATCTCATCACCGCACTACTATCTGCGCCTCGAACTCCATGAGAGTCGTGAATCGCCTCTTTCATATCTCCCATCGCCATGTGCACGCAAGGTCATCGAAAGAGGCAACATCGTCAACGGCGCATACTCCTCCAAAGTAGAGGTCAACTCACGGGTCCCAAAACGGAATACCTGTCTATCTGGTACCCAATGCTAGAGCATACCCTCTACAAAGCCTGGAGGAACCTGAAACATCAGTAGGGTCATAGTATGCTGCAACAAATCATCTACGATCACCATGTCTGATGGTGATATACTATCATACCATGATCGAATACCAACTACCACCGCAGATGGTGGGGTATGATCAATCTGACTAATCGTTGAAGAAGACATCCGGTGCGGTGGTGTCATAAGACCATCCAGGTCGATCTTTGAACATCTCTAGATATACATACATATGCATAACAATAACATGCATGATACAATAAATGACAATATGATATAGAGAATGAAAAACTGTGCATACATTCCTAAGTATATCATCATCTAATACATCTCTCATGCGGCTAAAATACGAGGAAATGGGGGGTGGCTACCCAACAACTAACAAAAAGGGCTATCAAAAGATACTGGCCGAGAATGGGGCGAAGACACCAATATCTAACAGAGGCCTATCGAAGAGATAACGAAAATACATCGTAAAAAGTTAATAGTGTCAATGTCCACGTCATCGATCTTATCCACCGATGTAACTCCTCCCGAGTCATTGGATCTCTATCTACAAGGATGTCGGCCTATATCTGAGGAGGAGGATCTGTAAAGCGTAAAACCAAATGGGTCACTGAGGGGCCAACTCACTTCTTGGAAGGATCAAAAGTATCGCCTCAAGGATCTCTGCCAAATGCCGAATGAAAAGATGTGATCGGCCCAATTCCGAAGTCGATCTCTCGATCTGCATGTCGCATGAGTCGGATCTCGACACAAAGCTAGCCAATCCGTCATCATCACGGATCCTAGAACCATATCCCCCATGAACTGTGTGGCGCGGGTCTGAGCTCCAATGGTACGAGGGATCCACCAACGCTGGAATATCTCCTGAGAACAGGGGCCCTCTGACAATGTAAAACCGTCAATCCCCATCAATGGGATGTCAATGACGGGTGACTGCGAAATAGGCTAATAACGCCTGGCAGGAGGCAAGATCGGTATACGTATCTCTCCTGTGGTGCTCCTAATCGCACGCTCTCCTAAATAGAGCTCCGATCCTCCATCGGTAAAGAAAGAAATCCTGCGGGTGGATATGAAGTACTCTACTCCAGTCGGGTAGCCATCCTCAAAACTAACTCCCAGATGCTCTCCAGAGTAGGGAATCCACGTGATGACATCAGCTGTCAATATCTCCAGCTGCAGGCGACAATGAGTGAAACCCTCAGAAACGGGGACCTCCGTCAGTATGGAATGATGCCATCTCCGGTCCTCGTGGATAGGTGTCTAAACCTAACACACTCACAGGGGGCGTAAACAAGGGAGCCTCTCGTAAGCCCAAAATCCGCCAACACAAAAGGCAAAACACTGCGGTCGGTCGACACTCATAACTCCGTATACATGGGAAAAGACACGAGGAACACTCACCAGCAGTGAAGCGGGTAAAATCTTAACCACGCCTCTCGGTCGAAGCCTGCGATCGATCGCACGCGCATTCCCCGAGGAAGTAGGCAAAGGTATAGAGCCCCAATCATACTCTTCTACACGGTCCACGTGTCGAGTGGCGCTAATCAAAGCGAAAGACACCGTAGAAGAGTTATGCTGCTATGGCGACCCTAATGATCATCGTGAACAATCGTAGAAAGAATGCGATCCACGACTCTTACATCATCGTATGGGCTCACTCAACACCCCACTCATAAAGATCTACACTCAAAGGACACATCCTAACATCCTCGCCTTGAAGGCTTCACGAACTCCCAACAAGGATCTCGCGGCGGTGGGGTGATAACCGCAAATGCAAGCCACCGCTCCCTCCAAACTCCATGCTCAGTAATAAACCGCCAATCCATCGGCGTCATCGTAACCTCACAATCTAAGAAGTGAAGTGGTATCGAATGCGGTGGAACCACCGCCGACATAATGCCTGAGGTAACCCGAGGGGCAATGACGGGGTAGAATGGAGAAGAATCTCTCGAATCCCGGCCCGTGGACGATCGCTTCTATAGTCATCATGCAAGGCCCGATACATAGAGTGGATGCTAAACCAGCCTCGAGGTCGTGTAAAGCACGGAACCTACATCAAATACTGAGATCAACATCGAACTCCTCGACTCGCTTTTTATAGAAATAAGGAAGATTAACGATCTAATTTCGTACCTCGTTTGCATGCAGGTATAAAGAAGGATGCCTACTCAAGTCACCCAGAAGATCTGGGTTCGCCACTTGAATACCTGGCAATTCCCTGCGAGGAACACGTGCAGCAGGAGCGGGACCCTCGAACGATACATCATCCTCCTCGTCCTCAACATTCGGCACTTCAACCCGAATAGGACGCACCACCTCCTCGACCAAACGACGAGGCTGTCTCATAGAACGGCGTTGAGGCTCTTCAACAGCTCTCCTCCGTACGCCAGAAGTAGTCCTGCGGGAACTACTCGGTTGATCTGGATCCATAATATCTGGACAACAAATCTCCAAATCACCTCAGAAAGGGTGTGGTAATTCTATACCTGGAGTCTTTTTCAAATTGCATTTTGTGATTACATGCATACATGCATCGTTTTAACATACATATGATGTAGAGTTAAGAATGCATAACTGCTCAATGCCTACATTTTGGAAAATTTTGCCATAGTTTCCTTTGTAAAAGGGACTCCACATGCACATAGGCATGACTAGGTGGCCATTTAGTAGCACACCTTTACACAGTCATGTACATCCTGTATGCATTTCATCACATCACAGTAAAAATCCGTAAGTGTACTCTAATTACCAGGATTCTTTACTACTCTACCTTTGTTCATTTGTCCTCAGGTAGGATAAGAAATGACAGTAAAAGGTATCAATTTGACTGTCTCAAAAGTTAAATTTTTTCACATCATTATGTTCAGCATGGTTTAATACTAACATTTGCTATGTTGAATATTTTTTATC
Organism: Panax ginseng; assembly: GCA_020205605.1. NCBI lineage: Eukaryota > Viridiplantae > Streptophyta > Magnoliopsida > Apiales > Araliaceae > Panax > Panax ginseng. Next base: position 11,618,250 of record CM035134.1, read on the forward strand.
AAGTCATATGAGTAAGCATATTCACTACTATGTGTCTAAATGCATTTCATGCGATAAGTCATGTTCCAACGGACAGAAATTGGAAAAAATACATACATGTGTTACCGGGATGATTGTAGAACGCTTGTACGGTGATGTAATATCTGAAAGTTGCCTTCAACTCAAGCAAGTCTGCGCAGAAAAGCTCTCAAATTTCCTTCGCGGCGCAGCTTGAAAATGACTTATGAAAGCAACTAGCTGGCTATACATAGTCAATACCGGTCGCAGTCAACTGTGGCATCTGCAGTCCACCTGCGCCTCCTACATGGGTCCCACACCTCCCATTAGGTCCAATTAGAGTTGCAAAAGAGGTTTCACAAAGTCAAAAGGCCAAATCAGAGAAAAAAAAGCACGCGATTGAAAGCGTAATTACCGAAAATCTGTTTTCACACGAGTTAAACTCCGTCGCCCTCAATGGTATTCACCCGGATACAGGGTATACGATACCAAGAAGCTAAGCTTTCACCAACCATGCTCGACAATACCCCACAACGGTCTGATGCCGTCACTCGCATGAACATCCCCGGCGGGGGTTACAACGCAAAGACCACGAGTCATCTGAATATCCCCGGCGGGGGTTCACCACGCAATACAACCATTGATACACACATCAATGAAGGTCAAGCAACCTTGACGTCGTGTTAACCAATGGCAAGTAAACCCATTGAAGTAACCTTCCTCAACAAGGTCAACGACACAATGCAACCGTTGATACACACATCAGCAGAGATTAGGCAGCCCTAATAAACAACTAACTGTTGGCAGTAACTCCGACAGTATGAGGGAACATGTTATACACATCCTCAAAACAAGCACAGTTTTATCCCCACAGATCTCTTGCACAGAAGAGGTACCTCTATGGAGTATAAACCAGTGTCTAGGATTCAAGACTTTGGTGTTAGTCCTAACGTCAGCATCCTTGAAGACTTGGGTCGCATGTCCAAGCCATCACTGATTGTCATACCAGCAGGAATCCTTGACAATCATTCATGCATTCTGCATACATTTGCATTATGTTGTTGTACACTGCATCATGATGATCTTGCTTGTATTTCAAGTGTCTAGGATTCTTTATCCTATCCATGCATTGCGTTGCATGAACATGATAAAGAGGGGCATCTGTAGACACTCGAAATTTTCTGCACTCCTATTACTAACATTGCAGGAGGATAGATTCGTCTTTTGGAGATAACCCTGAAAGACAGCTTACAACAAATCTGGATACTACCCGAAGTTTCGCTCCAACCCGGAACACAAACCGGGAGCGTTGGTTCTGAACCCGGAACACACACCGAACCCGTCATTTCCAATCTCGGAGATAACCCCGAGATGTGCAGATCAAAAGAGACCAAGAATAACACCAGAGAGAGACGGTCCTGTCTCTACGATAACACCGTGACGTTCGATTCCCATCCTAGAGAGACAACATGAATAATAGTCCCATCCTTGGTGATAACCCCAAGAGATGATCGTCATAGATTCGGCGATAACTCCTAATTGCTTGTTTTAACCACATGTGAAACGCCTTCAATCCGGGATGATGGTGAGGCACACAAACAAGCGAGCCAATCTCAATTTGTAACCTCGAAAGCAACGCTCGCTTCCGCTTAAACCGCGATAACCCCTTGTGAGGAGTCACCAACGTCATCTCACAACGTCAACAAGATGATATAAAGAACATACCACCAAGTAGTCCAATCTCAAATGTAACCTTGAAAGAACGTCTACTTTCAACTCAACCCGTAATAACTCCTAAAAAGAGTCAAACATCATCTTATTCGTCCAACAAATGGCACGTCGTCTCAACATTTCGTACATACATACATCCAACAATGTCCCGAATAACCAGAATGACAATCCCGAGGACTATTACGTGTGACAATGAATTTGGATAGAATTTGAAGCTTGAAGACCATGGGTATAGACCCATCTTCCTCAATTCGCATACCTCTAATCCATGTCATTACGTAACTCTCGACACCGCCGATCCGAAGAAGTGCGAACAACGCTTTGCTTGGATGCTAGGATTGAAATTTCTGCATGTTCGATTGGACATTACAAAGATGCTGTGATGCACGTCTTTACGAGACGACGGGACCCGCTGGCCCTGGGCCCACTACGACCAAATTATGGTGAGACTGGTCGCCGCCACAGTAGACCCCGCCCCATCCGCCTATAAATATAGAGGGGTCGACCATTTGAGAGGAGGAGAGAGAAAAGGAGAGGAAGCCTGTCCATTTAGCTCTGCGTACACATCTTTTGAGTGTTTCCTTTTCTTTAAACACTAGTTAGCTCTATATAGCTACTTTTTGTCCGTGGGGCCGAAAGTGTTCATCCATTTGCAGTCCAAAAAGTCTACTTTGGCAGTCCACTGTAAGCCTTCTTGTGTTCTATAAAACTTCTTTCTTTCATTATTACACATTGTTGCACACATTGAGAGTCGTGTGGGTGTGTTTGCCCGGACTTATGTCCGTGGTTTTCATTTCTGTCTGTATATATATACTAATATATGTATATATTACTTATATATGGACTAACATTATCGAGTTATGCCTCGATTGAGCTGAACTTGATGCAGGTGTTTATTTGCTTTCGTATATATATATATATGAATTGTTGTCATACTACATCGATGAGCACGGATTTACATCCTGAGCGTTTAATTGCTTCATATATATATATATATATATATATAATCGCTGTCGGAGATATATATCGATGAGCTGGATTTTACATCCTATTGCATTTACTCAGCTTTTATATATATATATATATATATATATATATATATATTTACATTTCCGTCCCTTTTGAGTTTACTTAAGTGGCGGTGATCGCTTCTGACTTTCTTTACATTTCCGTCCCACATGGAGTTTACTTACATGGGCGGTGATGAATTTTGACTTTCTTTACATTTCCGCACTTTGAGTTTACTTACGTGGCGGTGATAACATTTATCGCTTTATTTACTTTCCGATCCCCATGGAGAATAATTAAGTGGTGGTGATCATGTCATATATATATATTTTACCGCTTTTATATATATATACTTGCTTTGCTGCGTGATTCCCCATGGAGAATAATTATTGTGGCTATCATATCATGTGTGTGTATATATATATATATATATATATATATATATATATATATATATATATATATATATATATATATATATATATATATATTACAAATTATATATATATATCTAACTGCTATCGCTTTCCATATCAATTGCGATGATCGTGTGAGCTTCAGGAATCATGTGATCTTACAGATTCAGAATGATGAATCTAGATTCGGTTCCCACGATGGACATTATTCAGCTGTAAGCAGCTTGTACATTATTTTACAGTGTCCGAGTTTCCTTGGATGGATGTCATGCCCGTGAGGAATTCTAAGATCACAGATATTGTTTTCATGAGATGCTTCGCATCTCGAAAATAAAAGCAAACAAGCCGGACACATAGTAATAAAATCGAAGTATCAAAGGCCTTAATTACTATTGAGCATGGGGTTTGAAAAACCTTTTTTCTATAAAACGTCATTGCTATATCCTGTTTAAAACTGAATTTTTCTATAAATTCAAACCCTATGTATATAGGTGCGAACGAGGCATAACACTACTTTCAAATAATTGCACATTGATCCACACACACACACACACATTCATATAACAGTTTCTTTGAAGAGTGGCGGTCAGCGTGGCAACACGGATGTCGAGGGGTGCCTAACACCTTCCCTCCGCATAATCAAGCCCCTCAACCTCAATGAATCTCGGTTTCACCGAATTCGCTTTAAGATGCCCAAATCACTGGGTCAATGTGCAAACCTTTTCGATTGCATTGGTGCAACCAGTTAAAAACACCAACTGACGACTCTTAAAGTCAAATCGTCGACATTATACATGTCAGACCTTTTTCACTTGGTTTTTCAAACAAATCTCACATTAACATGAGAACACCAAAAAACAAGTAATGAAAAGGGACAGTAAAAAATCCGACGTCGACATTAAGCTAATATTAAATAACGCCAACCAATTAACATAATTAAGATAAGATAAAATAAAATAAAATACAAACAAAATAAAATAAAATATAATAAAATAAAATAAAATAAAATAATTAAATTAAGTAAATAAAATAAAATAAATTACATAATATAAAATAAGAATTAATTTAATTTGATTTAAGTAAATTAAATTAAAGAAAATAATATAATTTAATTTAATACAAAATAAAATATAATAAATAAATTTAATTTAAATAAATAAATAAATAAATAATGTGATATATTATAAAATAACATAAAATAAGTTTAATTAATTTAAGTTAATTAAATAATATAATATAATATAATATAATACAAAATAAAATAAATTATAATAAAATAATATAATATAATAACATATAAGTAATAGTTTTCACTAACACTCATATAATAGCATATATTTACTTAGTTCCATTACTATATAAAAATAAAGTAAAAAAGTACTATAATTTATCAAATAATAGTTCTCATAAACTAAGTAGCATTTACATAGTTCTACTACTACATAAATTAAATTCTAAATATTATAATATATCCAAAGAATACTTCTGAAAAACTAAGTTCGTAACATTTATTAATTTTCCATTGGTAAAATAAACTAAATAACATTTGCTTAGTTTGTCGCAAATAAAATAAACTACATATATACTTGTGTATGTAGTATAGTTTGGAGCTTAGAAACCTGTTTTACATTCACTCATTAGGAGTGAATGCCGAATAGTCCCCAGTTTGAGACTGTTACTTGATGTTATGTCTCTCACTTAGACCCGTGCCAACGGCATGAGTATAGTTTTTTAGGATTTTATGCTTGCTTTACCTATATGTTCTTCGAGTGCATACTTAGATTAAATTATCTTAGTCTATTTTGTGTACTTGGAGACCATGTGGTGCTATGGATTTTTTTTAAAACATAAGAAATGTGCTCAAGGTGTTGGCACTAGTGAGGAGACACATCCAAGAATGGGAGAGAAACCTAACCCCTGTAGAGTAGAGATACTGGTATATATAATTCATGCATGTACCACATACATGAATATCCTTATTCTGATTGTGTCTTTTGTTAAATTAAAGATGAGTTGGATATACCGTAGAATACCAGTTCATGGGAGGGGATTAGTTGATGCATACCGTGATGGGTTGTGCAATTTTTTGAACAAAGCAACAGGATATGCTAATGATCCGAAGAAAAAGATGAGATGTCCGTGTCTCAAGTGTAAAAACCTGATTTGGAAGAAAGCCGACAAAATTAAATTTAACTTTTTTCATGTAAAAACCTGATTTCTTATATTCTTTTTAAAAACGTTTATTTTTTTACTCATGATAGTCTTTTATTGCTTTAATAAACCTTGACATGATTTTAGTTCGTGAGTACCTAACACTTTCAGTTTATAACCCTCTTAATTGTATCTTAATACATGGGTATTCCATACTTTTTATACATAACTTAGGTGTTCAAAGTAAATAAGGTATTTTACTTATTGTTTATGGTTACATATTACATGAACACCCTATAACTTTCAAGTCCCTTTATGAACTCATCTTTGTGAGTTTCTTTATTGAAAAACATCGCATTCCCAAAAAATACCAAAACAGCCCCTAATAGATAGGCAACACCGACAACCACGCCTTATTTAGCCAAGTCATCCTAAGCTTGGATAACCATCATTGATAGTTCTTATTATCTTTTTAAAGTATCCATCCAATCATATTGGATTTTAAATATTTTCTATCTCATATACTTGTCCATTTTAAAAACATTACAAGTATACCTCTTATGGATAAACTAGCAAACATAAGTGCATAGCCCAACTAGCTTGCTCAAACAGCCATCACGGCTATTCCTAGCTAACTGCTACTGCCGTTGGGCAGCAACCCCCTCTTACCTTGACCTTCGTTTTGACAATCCTTATTCCCTACGACTTTGATCCATTTGTGTTGAATTTTGAATACTATATAGGGGGTGTAACCACCCATTTAAGAAAATATAGACTCTCCTTTGCAAGTAAATTAACAAATTACAACACGAAGCCAAAAGTATCTCACCAAATCTGCCCCTTGCTGCTATCTGCTACTACCGTTGAGCAGCGGCTCCCTTTTCCTTGACCCCTACTTTGCTAAACTTTTATTTTCCATGTTCTTGATTTGTTTATGTTGCATCTTGGATACTATATAGGTGATACACTCACCTACTATAGAAAAATATTAGTTATATCACTGTGATAATCCATTACAGCCTGATTTAGCATCCACTTAAATCTTGTTGCACCCGTGCAACTCTTTTTGGCAGCACTCCTGATCCAGTCTAAATTCTATACAGAAACTAAAGTAGCTTTAATGGTTGAGAAATTGATTTTCCTATTCTTTAAAGAAAAATTTCCCCAATTGAACTAATGTTGGTGTAACTGTTTAACAAGGTTTCAAACCACCCACTTCCAGATCTCTATATAGAGAGTATAACAAAATTTCTAGCTGGGTTCTAAACACATTCCTTTCACAACCAATTTTAGTCACAATTTAGCAATTAAAGTTCATAATTTCTTTAAAATTTAAGAGAGAGTATATTACCCTTTTTGGTTAGAGACTTGGTTGAATTCTTTACTTCCATTTCTGATTTAAGATTGAATCAAACCTTCTTATTGGTGAAATATGCTCATAAATTTTTTTCAAATCAAATTAGAATCCATAATTTCTACTATCATTTTTTGAACTTTGGAAAGATTTTGTGTGAAGCAATTATACATTCTTGAACTACCCTGTAGCCTAGAGACTTGAAAAGAGACGAATTAAGTTTTTCTAACTTAAAGAATGGAAATCTGCCCACCTCTCACAAATATATAGTTTTCCTCTAAATCAATGTTGCTTCCCATTATTTCCCTCATGCATGGTTGCACTATCTTGGGCAGAACGTCCCCCTATTTGATATATTCCTTCCACTATCTTGGGCGTCTCAATATTAGTACATTACTAAGTAATCTCTCTGTGTTAACATTTTTCCGTTTGTACTAATACATAGCAGCTCGCCAACTTGCTACTCAAATTTAATGGAGTAAGATTAGCCAACAAAAATTTCCTTTATTATATGTATATATATAGAGCTAGTCTGGGACAATAGTGGTAATGTAATGCATAGAGTCTTATGTTTTAAGAAATTAAACTCATTGAAGCATTTTATCAAACACTAGGTGTGCATTAGATTTAGGGCAGATTTCATAGGAGTTTATAATTTTATTAAGCTCTGTTCCCCCCTTATTACTGCGCACAACTAGTCTCCTTCTACTCATTCGTAGCTATCACAGTCCAATTACTACTTTAATCACAGCAGCCCTCATTGTGAATAACATTTAATTTCTAACTTTGAATATAATAACATAGTACTAACCTTGTTATGATGGTTTGATGATCTGAATTCCACTCTTATGGTTTTGCTATACACCCCCTTCTTGCTACCCTACTAGCCGAAACTAAGCCCCAACCTGAATTACATCTTGGTTCCTTGCGAATTTCTTTGTTCTAGCTGAAATAGTAAAGTATAAGGTGAAGTTTCTCTGGAAATTTTGAAGTTTCTAGGAGAGTAATAGGAATTAGAGTACAATGGGGATAGAGAGTAGAGGAAGATAACATGAGATAGTACTGCAGGCTACATAGCCTTCCCTTTTACAATCAACAATTTGGCTTATTTTGTAAGGACCGATAATTTTATAAGATTATATATGTATATTTTTTTGAATAAATTTTTTTAACCATATAAGTGAATATATGAATTAAGTAAGTTAGTTAATTTAATTATTTTAATTTAACTAAGATGAATACTTAATCGATTTGATTAAAGAAGAGTAAAATAAGTTATGTTGAGAATTAACATAACTTGAATGATAAATTAAAAGATTTATAATATTTAAGTGATTAAATTGATATGACTAATATAAAGAGATTATATGATTATGTAATAACTTATTAAGCCAATTAGGGCTAATTAAGTTAATGAATTAATGGAATAAAAAGGAAGCCAAGAAATAAGAATATATTAATTAAATATTAATAATATTAAAAAAAATTGTAACATATAATGAATGATAAATGTATTATGATTTATGTAGAAAGTGTATGTGTCTATATATATATATATATATATATATATATATAAATATGTATATGTATTTATTTATTAAAGAAAATTAAAAGGAAAATTTATATAACCTAATTATACATTAGGTATGGTAATTAAATAACTTAAGGGTTGTGGTATTGAAGAAGAATGATAGTATCTAAAATTTATACTACCCTAAGATATTTATTTTATATATTTCAACTAATTAATTATATAAATTAATTAAAGAAAGTCTAATTGAGTTATATAATTAAATGCACGAGATCGAGTAACCATTTAAATCCCAAATGAGTGGTATAAAAACCCTAATTACGTAATTAGGGTAAGATAGAATTTAGGTATTGGACCATACTATTTTTACATGGCCCAAACAATTTAAATTAGGAAGCCCAAGTAATTAATGGATTGACCCAAACTTGAGCCCAATTCAAGTGGGCCTTCTAGAGAACTAAGTAAGCTAAACAAGCAAATAAAGGAAATTAAAAGTGGACAAAAAGGGAGTGTGATGGGCAGAACTTTATAGTAGGATTTGGAGCACATGCCATTTTAATTGTTTACTCCATAAAATCTAAAGAAATCTACCAACTCACCTACCTAGTTCCTAGCCTTTGAAATTTTGATGGATTTGCTAAGATGTGGAAAGAGAAAGAGAATATATTGAGAGATATAGGGAGATTATGTATAGATATATGTAAACTATATGTAACCATTTTTCTATCTATAAATATGTCTCACCAAATAAGCTAGCAAAATTTTATTTCATTTCTCCAAAAAGACTTGGAACAAAAGAAGAGAGAAAGGAAGGAGGTAGCAGCCGTGGGTTAGAGGAGAAATTTTCAAGCTATATAGCTTTGTAAAATAATTTGGAAAGTAAAGAAAGACAGCCAATAAGAGTAAGAGGTATAGAACCTAACCTAGTTATCCATTTATTTATATTTGTTTTTGATGAAATAAAGGCCTAAGGTTTCAAAAATCAAAAACCTTAGATCTATAAGGGCAAGTCCAGTGGAAATGAGAAAAAGAAGGACAACCACGGAAGCTGGTCAGCCTGCTAATGCTTGTTGGGTATTTTTATTTCAGACTATGTGAAAAATCAAGAAAGCTATAAATAGAGTTATGTTAATAAATGTTTTATGGTTAGATCTAATTATTTTGGGTATCAAAAGTTTGATCAAAAGAAAAGAAAAGAAAACTATGTTTTAAGTTTGAGAATGTTACTCTGAAAATCCACCATTTGAAATCTACACCTTCTTTTTGCGATCCGTCAAAGAGTGGTGCTAGATATGTAAGTTAGTTTTTAAACCCAAGTGATAGCACTCAAAAATGTTGATTTGTCAAGCCTTGGCAACCATTTTAGTACAAACAGTCCAGTTGAAAGAAAAACTGTTAAAGGGTAGTTTTTGGCCTGTTCTTTCAGGGGCATTTTTGTCTGTTTTATTTGCTTTAAAAATTCTGAGAAAATTTTGTATATTAATATGATGAGTTATCTAGATCCTATCCAAAGATGACTATTTTTGGATTTGTAGAATGAGAGTTATGGATTTTACAAAACGAAAACCAAAATAACTTTTTTTACGTAACTCTAAAAATTGTAAAATTTTTACTGGAAGTACATATATACATAACAGGAACATCTCCTGAAAATTTCGTAATTTTTTGGACCTAAAAACTGTTCATGATAATTGTTGCAAGATCTGGCTATTTTGGTCATTTTAAAAATAGTATATGAAATCCAAAATTTTAGAAAAATTATATGTTTATCTTGATACCATATACTGATATTTTCCAGAAACTAATTATATTTGGAGTTGATTTGGTATTTTTCATGTAAATGATTAAATTATGAATAAAATAAGTAATGTGATGTTATAAAGAGTAAAAATGTAATTTTTTTGACCAAAGACCCTTGATATAAGGTAATCACATTTTTAGAGGGTAGTTTAGTCATTTTTTATAAAATTTTTATATTTATAGAATTCTAGGATTATTAAATGAATGAATTAGTAAAGGGTAAACAATTAGAATTAATTATTTATTAGTTTAATAAATGATTAAAATATTATTAAGAGCTTAATAATATTAGTTTAAGATATTATAAAGTAATTAATAATATTTAGATTAAAATTGGATTAAAATATTATTAAATAATTAATAATATTAGATTAGATTTAAATTAAAATATTATTAAATGATTAATAATATTAGATAATGATTTAAAATATTATTAAATGATTAATAATATTATATAATAATTTAAAATATTATTAAATGATTAATAATATTAGATTAAAGTTAAATAATACTATTATTAAAAGATTAATAATATTATTAATTAATTAAAATATTATTAAAATTTTAATAATATTTATGAATAGTTAAGATATTAAATATTGCTTAAAAATTATTAAGTGATTAATAATATTATCAAGTGACTAAAATATTATTAAATGGTTAATAATATTAGAAAGTGAATAAAATATTATTAAAGGATTAATAATATTAGACAAAAGTTTAATACAATGAATATATGATAATAATATTATCAAGGGATGATAATATTCCTAATGAGTAAGGTATTATTGAATGTTTAATTTCATGATTACATGTTAGATAATTTATTACAAGAATAGTGGTGTTATGAGTTATAATATGTTATGCTAATTGAGAGATCAATATTATTAATGATAGGTCTTTCAAACGAAGTTAAATTAAATTTTGTAGCAGTAGTTAACGACCAAGGCAAGTTTCCTAACTCAATTTGAGTTATTAATTTCAAAGCATGATCAGTGGATAATTATTGTTGGTTATACACATCTATAATGATTATTGTTATTCGCATATAGTGCATTTGATTTCCTGTTCTATTATTTAAATTGTGAAATAAATTTAAAGTTCTTTTATTCACGAACTGTTTATGAGCCATGTCTCAGCAATTCGTTTCGGCTAGACTAATAATTGATGAATCGTTCTATTATTTGAACTAAGTTATTATTGAAAGATTTATGTCATTTATTTTGGCTAAATCAATATTGATATTATATGTTGAAATCATAACATTTCTTTGAAAGTAATCCAAACCATATTGTTGTGGTACGGACTCATGATGTAAGACTGAGATGAACAACCCTTATAAAAAGGGAAACTTTATTGTTGGACATCCGACCCTTGCGATATTTTTGAGTATTATGCATAATATAGAATATAATGACGCTGATCACTTCATGTACTCGCAGAAGAGTATGATTTAATCTTTATGGTTAACTGATACTCTTAAGGTAATTTAGTATTAATTAACTGATAATTCCTCTATTAGTTTTTGATCCATTTGTGATCTCTTAACATGAAATCTGAGAATATCCCACTTTATTGAATATTGTTGCGTTATTGCTAATTGTTCCTAATCAAATGAATATTATTGAATCTTCGAACGAATTTAATTCTTTTATTCTTGAAATGTTATTTATTCTGGAATTCACGAAAATTCTTGTTACATGAAAATGAGTTATTGTTCAGCTACTTTGAAATCTTTTGAACATTGTTGACATTCTAGAAAGTTAGATTCTTCTATATCTTTTATTATACGCTTTAACTTGCTGAGAAAACTCGTTGCTCACCCTTGCTTTAATAAAACATTTCAACTAATGACGAGGTAGATGAGGGGTCAAAGAAAGGCAAGGGCAAAGGCAAAGGCAAAGTTCAAGAGTAGTTATTGTGAACTTTACTTATTACGTTACTTTATGTAAATTAATTATGTAAAACTTTTGAGTATCTAAGGGTATGTAAGTTATTTTAAGGTTAGTTAACCTGGGATAATGATGATATAATTATGTTTTAAGTTATGTTTTTATTAAGACATGTACTGAATGATGTATTTCATCAATGAATGAGTAGTTAGATGTGATATGTATAATGGATCGTGAGTACCAAACCCAAGGTTAGGGAACCCGGATTTGGGGGCATCACATATTCATTCTAATGAAGCTTTAGAATTTAACAGCTCATGCTTAGTACTTGATATGTGGCTTGATAACTCCTTAAACCAACGCCACCTCCTACTTAGCTACATGAGTCAGTAAATTCCACCAACTCATATAACCCTCCTTAATTCATAAATCCCCGCTTTAAATTCAACATACTTCTGTACATATATAACATAGTAATACTTATTTACTAAAGCACTACATAATATATATTATATATATGATGCATCCTATATAATAAAATAAAATTTTATTTTAATAAATCCTTATTTTATTATCTGAAAACGTGGAATATTACACGAGCATTCGTCAAGTAGTGCTCAATAAAAGCCAAATGATATAGTAGTTGCCTTTTACAAAATGATATCTAAATTAGATGTCTCATTGTATCCTAAAAATGATAAGCACACTAGGCTATCTGCAATGATGAAGCTCTTACACTTTAAGAATGAGCATGACTGTAGTGAGAGAGGTTTCAATGACTTGCTTGCTCTTACAAGCGAGTTCTTAACTAAAGAGCATATTTTGTGCTCGAATTACTATGAAGTGAAGATGGTAAAGAAATCTGGGGTATGAGAAGATCGATACTTGTGAGCAGGATTACATGCTATACTATGGGAAGGACAAAGATAAAGTAGAGTGTGATATCTGTAACTTGCCTCGGTACAAGCTAGGCGACAAAATGTGTAGAGAAGGAGAAACATGTGCCTAAGAAGATCTTACGGTACTTTCCTAGCTCTTACACCGAGGCTTCAGCTTCGATTCATGTCATCCCACAATGATGATTATATGAGTTGGCATAGAACAAGGGGTGTCGTGCCTGGTCAGCTAACTCGCCCTGTAGATATTGGAGATGAATGAAAGAAGTTTGATGATAATTTTCATAATTTGTTGAGGAATTTAGGAATGTCAGGCTTAACATGCATGGCTATAGATGGATTTTTCCCATTAGAATGCCCTACTTTGTTTAGTCAGTGATCATTGTTGCTTACAATCTTCCACCGTTAATGTGTATAAAGGAATCGTATTTATTCTTGACTTTACTTATATTAGGGGATAAAAGTCCTACAAAAGAAATAAACATTTACCTCAGGCCGTTAGTGGATGAACTTAAAATGTTGTGGGAGACAGGGGTCAAGACTTATGGTATATCGATTAAGCAAAATTTTTTTATGAAGGCAACCTTGTTATGGACTATCACTGACTTTTCGACACTTGGGATGATCAATGGTTGGTCAACTCATGGGAAGCTGTCATGTCCATTTTGTATGTGGGATGTGCAAGGCACACAACTAAAGAATGAGTATAAAACTAGTTTCTTTGGAACTGCTTATAGATTCTTGCTTGTTGATCACAGTTGCAGAAAGATGTTTGCATAGTTCAACAAAGAGACAGAGAAGAAAGGGGTTGTTGGCCTACTGTCGGGCAGCGATGTCTTGCGCTGGCTGAACGATCTGACATTTCCACCGCCAGGGAATGAGCACAGTAAGTTGAGACCATTAGGGTACGAGAAGAATCTTAACTTGACACACTCTCTCTGATGATCGAGAATTTTGATTTACCTTTAAAATAAGGTTTTATGAATATTATTTAATAAAAAGAGATTTTATGAATAATATTTAGTTTTATGTGGTTAAAGGTTGATTTTTGACCAAGATTATGTGTTATGTGATTATGAATACGTGTTGGAATTTTTAGACGAAATAAATTTTTTTGTGAAAAACGCTAAATCACTATTCCTAAAATACAAAAAATACTTCTTTGTTATTTTTAACTTTGCGAATCGGCGTACGTTTATTTGGAAAGGGGAGACGTAATCTCCAATAAAAATATTTTTACCGAAAAAGACGTAAAAATTCACGCAAAAAACACATTTTCTTGTTTATAAATTTTAGAACTTTGTTATAGCGTTTGGTCGGGAAATGAGGATGGAAAGTGAAATTGAAATTTCGAAATGAGAAAGTCAATATTTTGACTAAACGTAAAAGTTAGAAAAGTTAACTAGAAAATGAAACTAATTTTTTATTTAACTGAGCCATGTTAAGCCTAGGGTTCAGAATGGCTTGGCTAAGGTTGATCCAAGGGATAGAGCCTAGGGTTAATGTTACTTGTCTAGGGTTAGAGCATTGGCTCAAGCTTAGGGTTAAAACCTAAGTACTTGGAGTCGAAGCCTTAGTTATTCCGTGTATCACTTTACTCACTTATTAAACAACTTGATGGCCATGTGTCTTGCTAGCATATTTAAACACAAGGTGAATTGAACATGGAAAAGGTGAGATAGAGTGTGATGTTCAGCCATAGAGGGCTTGTAGGCAAAAGGGGTGACTCACTTGTCATTTATAATAAGTTTTTATCCAAAGAAGCTAGCATTTAATGTTTTTTCTTCTCCACCTAATTCATTTAGCCAAACAAGCCCTTGTTGTCTAGCTTAGGTTAGTTTAATTGAAGTAAGAATATACTAACTTAAGCTTGGTTAGGTTAAGTGTAGGATGATTGATTTAATCATCCAACACTTAGACATTTCATTCATTGTCATTCCATAAGCTTAGAGAGAAAAGAGCAAAAGAAAAGAAATAACAAGAGAGATGGAGAGAGAGGAAATGAACGGATCTAGGAGAAAAAAAGGAGCACGCTAGCTTTGATTATTAAAGTACTAGCAAGATCAAAAAGAAGAAGTAAGAAAATGTAAGAACCCTAACTACTTCATCCTTCTCTTTTTCTTTCTTTTAAAAGCTTTATAGCTTGATGATAGGAAGTGCCTTGTTAGTGGATGTTGTTTTTAATAAAAGATCATGGAAGGATCTTGGAGTGATAAGGGTATATATAGTTTAAATATGTTAAACTACTTGTTAAAATGTATAAAAGTGGGACTAAAAATGAATACATGGACCTATGCGTAAAGGAATGAAAGAATGGACTAATAGTAGAATAATATGGGCTATTTTGGGACCTTTTGTGTGGGGTTCCAAATGCCAAATTAAGTTCTAGGGTGCTATGTTATGCTCCTAGGAGTTACGAACACCGCCCAGTTAGAACGGAAGAAAAAGCTTATGTAACGAAGTCATGACGAACTTTTTTGTAAAAATAGTTCAAATGATGACAACATAGTGTGACCCCTGATTTATAAATGAATTTTTGTATCGTTTGGGTTGCTGAAATTTTTTTCTATTCTAAGGATTATGTAGTTCGTAGAAAAATGAGCCTGTTGACATGAATAACCTCATTCGGAGTTCGGAGGTGAGAGTTATGCCCCTCAGAAGGAGGCTAGTCAAGTCTGCCAAAATAAGAAAGTTAGGCATCAGAGGTTTTTGGGCCTGAAAATGGGTCTGGAAAAAAATTCCAACCAAGTGGATTAGTAGTAGATGTTACAAGGAAGAAAATGACGCGAGAACGAACTAATTCTGACTTATAACGATCAAGTTATGAGGTTCAAAAGGAGGGGAATCAAAATAGTCAAATAGAGGTGGGCAACGCACGCTGGACACGCACAGGCCACTCTAGGCGTGCGATGGGGTGTTGGGGTCTCGTTGTTGGACGTCGGAGCCTCGCTGCTGGGCTGTATAGGCGTGTGATTGGGCACATGTGTGTTGTGGGTTGTTTTTCGACGTTGTGCGACACTGTGCAACGTTAAGTGATGTAATGCATGTTGGGTCGTATCGTGGGACCCCGATCGACGTGGTGCACATCAGGGCGTGTTGGGCGTCGCTGAGTGGCGGCGTGCCTGTCGGTCGTGTCGTCGTACGGTGTCTCAACATCATGTGATATTTTTGACATTGTCTAATAAAATATTATAAGATGATAAGGGATATAAACCATCCTAGGGAATCGTTAAGAGGGATGTGGCATTCATGAACGCCGCAACGCCGTAAGACATTTTCAAGAAGACTTTCGCGCTATTTAATTTATAAAACGCGAACAACATAAAATGAGTAATAATGCAATGTAAATCAATATGTTGAGTTTTTATGTGACTAATTGGTATATTATTATTAATTAAAGGTGTAGAATAATTGAAGGGCGTTTTTAAAGTAATTATTAAAAAACGCTTTGATAAGTATTTTTAAATTCTTTCGCGAGTTTTATTTGTACCATTATTATATTATTTGTGAGCTTTTCAGCTCCATTTCAAGATTGAATTAAAATGTTAATTTACAAAGTATTTATATATTGTGTGAAATCTAAACTTATGCAATAAATTTTATAATTGCACAAGTTTTCAGTATTCTAAAACTTCATGTTATTTGAAGATTCAAAGTTTGATATTTCATGAACTACTATAAAATTATGTCAATGCCTTATTGTTTCGGCTATATAGACACATGTTAAGTTATAATTTGAATTTGTTAAATTCTTAAATGATATCTGTGATAACCCAAATTTTTGGGAAATGTTAAAATAAGAATTTAACAAAGAAAATTCTAATTGAATGATATGTTGAATGATATTGTATCACATAAGTGAATATGTGTAGCAATATGTGATGTTGTGTATAATAAATATATTAATATTATATATTTATTATATATAAGAAAATTGTAATAACAATTTATTAAAGGAAATGAGATGGGTAAAAATTAATTAAGTAGGTTAAAATAATTTATAAAATTATTTTAATATAGTAATTTGGTGGCATTAAATATACTTAATGTATGACCACCATTTTATTGGAAAAAAATCATATATTACATTATTGAGTGTAATGTATGTATGTTTTTAATGTAGTAAATATATTATTGTATTTATTACAGTTAAACTGTTGAAAACAATTTATAGAAGGGAAAATAAAATAATTTGAATTTCCCAATAAATATTTATAATAAGAAATTAGAAAATAAATTTTTATTATATGAGATACTACATGCGTATATACGTGCAGTGTAATGGATATTAGTGATGCAATAAATATATGTTTATATATTTATTGCGCGTGAATAAATTGTTAAGATGCAATTTACATTACGAAAAGAAATAATTAGTTGAAGTGTACAAAAATTATTGTATACTTTAAATAAAGGATATTAAAATAAATTCTAGCATTGAATTATTTTAATAAAGAGAGAAAATTATTTTAATTATAATATCGTATTCACCGAATAAATTTTCACTACAAGAAAGTGGTCTATCAATCGTGACCAAAAGTTTACGCGGATCGTACATATTCTATTCGCTAATGATAAGATTAATGATCGCTATTAGCGACGAGTATTCAAACTAGTCGCTATTTGATATTAGCGACCGCCATTCCATCGCTACATGGTCGCTAGTTTGAATTTGCTGCCTTTAATTTTGGCGCATATTTATCGCTTTTTAATCGACGCCTTCACTCGCTTATATTGGGCCATCGATCATTTTGACTTTCTCGATTACTCAATTGTTAAGTCAATCATACAACGCGGTCGCTTATCGTTTTAAAATAGATTAGGTCCTGATCGTCTACCAGAGGCTATAGAAAGAAAGGAAAAGAAGCAGAGAGAAAGAGAGAAGAAGAAGAAGATGCCCGCTCGCCCACCATAATCACCATCGCTGTCAAATGCGTGATCATCATCGCCATCGCCAAATTTGCTTACGTAGGTATGTATCAATCTATCTCTTTCATTTATGTGACGCCCCCAAAATAGGTCCATTCCATCCAACCCATTATGAGTTGTCAAATACATGGTACAGAAACAACTACAACTTTATTAATACATTTGTCGTGCAAAATACGCAAAATACTTAAACTAGCGTAATTTAAATTACAAATATTATCTTCTAGACAATATCCACAACCAAATAAATCCTCATCACAATTATTGATACATTATTTTATAAAAATGGTGAGGACTACTAAAACAACTTCTAGAACCATCACTCCATACCCCGACTCGTACTCGCTACATTCTCGCCTCCTGAGAAGAAAAATGAAACAACAAGGAAAAGGGTGAGCTCAACTAGCCCAGTAAAGAATATTATGACTAAGATAATATAGAACAAATTATCTTTAGTCCTCAACAGGGAAAAATCTGATAAAATACAATAGACAACAAATTTCAGATCAAAATTCGCAGAAGAAAATAATAATTCATAGAATAGTTACGTAGAGAATGAAATCTACTAAAGATCTATGAATTTAAAAGTTCATCATCAATATTTTATCCCTCAGAACATCAATCAATATACATCTTGAATCAAATATTCATCTTTGCACTACAGCCCAAAGATATTCATCGATTAATTCATGTTCACCTCAACACATGTTCATCTTTGCACTACGGGCCAAAGATATTCATAAGAAAATCAACCATCTTTGCACTACAGGCCAAAGATATTCAGTAACATCATCATTTAGGACTGAGGATGATGAAAAATAATTTTAAAGAAACGAATCCAGTGAAACAAAAGACAAGGATTAAGGATTCGTAATTCGGTTTATTCACGTCCAAAAATACCTTACTAATAATCATAGTGGAGTAAAATTCAAGAATGATCAAAACATGGATACAATCAAACCTGGTATCCATAATAGATATTTTGGACAAAAACAAGAATTTAATTTTTCTATGAATAGTGCCGTATTCGTGAATAGTATCGTATACGTGAATAGTGTCGTATACGTGAATAGTAACCCCGACACCAAAAGTTTCAAATTTGATAAAAACTTCATATCAATATTTTGGCATAATGATATTGAAAGAATAACATCATTACGAAAAAAATAACATCCCTTACCTCAGAAAGAATAGTACTTCTGACTGGAATACTGGATATATTGCTGAAAGAACTTGCACCGTATAACAATACTCAAAGTACTAAAATACGCTCGATATTATAGAGAGAGAAAGAGAGAAAACTTCAATTTCTGGTGTAATTTTTAATTCTAACCTAAGCACCCTATTTATAGGAAAATGATTAGAACACCAAAGCAGAAAATTTAATATAATATTAATATATATTTACAAATTTCCTACGCCCACTTCTTGAATCTGAAATCAACCCATTCAAATCACATGCTAGACCCACTTTAATGACAAAAATATTTTTCTCAATTTATTAATTTAAAACTCCAAAAAAATAATAATTAATTAATCCGGAACTTTAATAATTCACAATAAATAGCCCTTTTGTCAAAAAATTTGAATCTCGCTACTTTTTATAGGAAATTCAATTCTCTACAACTTTGCAGAAGAAAGTCTTTCCAAATTCCAAACAGAAATTGACCGAAATCCACTAACGGGCGATTTTACAGGCTATAATCAAATTTCAGTCAAGAAATGAGGTCCACAAACATGTTTAACATGTTTTAAACAATTTTAGTAACAAAAATACTCCTCCTCCTTATATATTCATATATCCCACATTTACTGTAAAAATATCACCATTATTATATTATTAAAATAATATATTCAAATGAATTATTTTATCAGAAAAGATAAAATATTACTTTTTAACAATTGTCACATTTAAAAATTTTCTCCATCTATATCCACATAAAATCAATATTTTCCTCATCATATAAATCAATAATTAATTATTAACAAATAATATTACAGAATCACAATATTGACAACCGGGCGGTTCTCTGTGAGAGAGGGGCCTTCCTAGAAAGATTTCTCCTTCTCAAGCGCCGCAATTAAATAACCTCTCCTTAGATGTAACTTTCTAGACATTGCCAATAATGTTATCTAATAATATTATTCAGATAATATGAATTATTGCTCAGATAATGGAAAATACCGTAGTGACAATTATTATTGAAACAACAAGAATAATAAATATCAACACAAAGAATTATTGAATCAATAAAATAAAATATTGAATAAGAATTACTATAACAATTATTGAGTAGTAATGCCTTCTTACGTAAGAATCAATAATTGGTGCAATACTGCGCTCTTCGTGTTTTTAATCACAAGAGTATTTTAACAATATTTAATCTGTAATAACTACTGTTGCCATTTATAAACAACTTATATTTGTCGCTTTCTTTCATCCAATCGCTTTCAGTTATGGGGCCCATGTATATCAAGGTCGTCATCATCTAATATTCCTCGACAGTAAAAATATTCCACGACCAAACGAATATTCCTCAACAACAATGAATATTTTATAACCACTTGCTTATTTTGTAAAATTTGCGCATTTTACCCATAACTAACCATATTAATCAAATCAACCCTTACTATTTCAAAATAATAAATAAAGAAAATTCCATTTTTATTTAAAAAAAATTAGGGGTCTTACAACCTCCCCTCCTTATGAAATTTCGTCCTCGAAATTGATGTACGTACCTGGTGTTTTGAAAATGTGAAGATACCTCGCTTTCATTTCTGTTTCCAACTCCCAGGTCATTTCTTAATAGCATGGTTCCTCCATAAAACCTTAACTTGTGGTATGACCTTTACGCGTAGGACATACTCCTTCCTATCCAAGATCTTGACAGGTACCTCCTCGTACGTTAAGTCTTCAGCTATCTTGTCTGGTTCTAACTCAATGATGTTGTTCGGGTCGTCCACATATTTACGTAACATCGGTACGTGAAAAAATGTTATAAACACGCGACATACTTGGTAGTAAAGTGAGTCTATAGGCCACAGTTTCTACTCAATCGAGGATTTCAAATGGACCAATAAATTAAAGGTTTGAGCTTTCCTCTCTTCATCAAATCTTACTTCTAGAATAACGCCTTCTTGCACCTTCTTCTTTATATTCATCAGCTTTGGTGTGTAGCTTGAGCGATTTTAACTTTATCGATTAAAGTCGATTCTACTCGTATATCATCACGTGAGTCCCTAGAGTCTTTAACTCTATATCTATCATTTGTAAGTTATACGAAATGGGTCTTTGACAATATCGCACTCGTACTCGTATACGATCTTTTACTCAACACGTCAGCTACCACGTTCATTTTTTCCAGGATGGTATGGTCAGAACATGTGCCGAAATGAGTCTCCTCTTGAGTTCTTCGAAGCTCTTCCCACATTCCTTGCTCCATTTGAATTTTGTATCTCTACGAGTCAGCTGAGTTGATGGAGTAGCGATTCAAGAAAATCCTTTCACGAATCTCCGATAATAACCAGCTAAGCCCAGAAAACTACGTATTTCGATTACTGACTTAGGTTGCTCTCAACTGTGACTCATATCCCAATCTTGGATAGCATGTCACAATGGCACCTATCAGTTTACTACCGCACAAATATGACGTCCCCTACAGAGAGTCTGGCTTCGGTGCATTCCACAAAGGAAGTCACCAGATAGAGGCTCGGGTACCAACTTTTATAGTTGGGTTTTTAACTCCTGAAGTTCAATAGGAGCCATTCGATATGAGATTTTAGAAATGGGTTTTGTACCAGGTTCAAAGTCGATACGAAATTTAATATCATGCTCTGGAAGTAGGCCAGGAAATTCTTCAAGAAATACATCAGGAATTTCACTAACAATAAAAATATCATTCAAATCTGACGTATTATTGTTCAAGTCCATAACATGAGCTAAGAAAACTTGACATCCGTTTTTCAATAAACAAATGACTTTATGGCTTGATATGAAAGTGTTTGACTTCAAATGGTTTGGTTGCTTGAATTCGAATAACAGGTTGCTTAGGAATATAAAAACTAACAACTTTACGAAAGCAATCAATTTTGGCATGATGAGTAGTTAACCTTAAAATCACATCAAAAGCAAATATCTTTAAAGAAATAAGGTCAACAGGTAATGTGATAGTGCCAACCTGAATCAAGCAAGATTTCTAAACATTGGATAAAATGAAAGTTTCTCCTAACGGAGTCTCCACAGATAGGTCAAAGTCTAATTTCTCCGTAGTCAAGTTCAAACGTTGAACGCAAGCTAGAGAGATAAAAGAATGGGTAGAACCGTATTCTAATAAGGTATAAACTTCGCAAGAATTTATAATTAACTAACCTGCTAACTTCGCTCGAGTTCCTCGCATTCTCGACTATCACAACAACAAACGCTCTTCTAGAACCGCTGACTTTGACTTTTCTCGGGATAGCTTTTGAGTCACCATCCCCACTCGACTTGGTTTCGCTACACCGTACAATCTCGAAAGCGATATGTCCTTCCTTTCCACAATTATAACATACCTTGAACTGCTTGTGGATAGTTTGGACCGATATGTCCTTCTTTTCCCGCATTTGTAGCATATAACCTATGGTCGCTTCTCCTCCTTGGAACCAGCTTTTTGTTGGCGCCGACGCGTCTTCACATGGTCGTTGTTGAATCTTCTTTTAAAATCTCCTCCCGACTCGCTTTTTCTATTCTCATGGCCGTGATTACCACCAGAGTGGTTACCATTTTTGTCCGTCTTTTTCTTTCTCCGCTGGTTATCGTTGTTTTGTTGACTGCTATCTCCAATATGATCCTGGTTGTGGTCCCTCGGTTGACCGTACTCGTTATCTCGCTCTAATAATTGAGCCCTGTTGATAATATCTGAATAGAGAGAAAATTTATGAGAAATGAGATATTGTCGTATGTCGGGTTTCAAACCTCTCGTAAACATCCGCGTCATCGCTCCTCATTCTCTACCAAATGAGGTGCAAACCGATAACTCCGCGAACTTTGCCTCGTCTTGATCGATACCGTCATGTTGTTTTGCTCTAGTCTAATAAACTCTACCTCCTCCTTCATATGATGAATACTTTCGTGAAAGTACTTGTCATTGAATAGTTTCAAACGCTCTCCCAAGACATGTTGAGTGCGGTACCGGATGGGTACGCTTCACGCACTCCCACCAAGACCGCCTCATTACTTAACATAAAGGTAGCGAATGGTACCTTCTCGCTCCTCCGCATCCCAAGACATCGAATATCTTGGTGATTTGTTTGACCCATGTCTCCGCTTTAATCGGATCCGCTTTCCTGCACTGCGTGGTCCCAACTCTTTGAATCGCTTGGCTTTGACAAATCGTATGCGTTGTTATCATTTCCACCGTATTTTGTGCACGTGTCTCCTCGGTCTCGATTTTGCATGAACCGCAAAAAGTTTCTAAACATCTCGTCATTCATCATCTCGCTTTCAATGGTGGCGTTTTCACAAGAGAACATTGCTTACTTGCACGCAGACGCTCTCCTCGTTGGTGAGATCAGCGTCTCCACTGGTCTCATTTACTCCATCATTAACATTCTCAATCGACATTCTCAAATCTCGCCATAGAACAAGGGTTAATTAAAGAAATTAACATATCACATAATATTCTCAGATTATGACCAACCAACAACTAAGCTTAGTAGGACACACCTTGGCGGAAGGATTTACTCTCCTCCTCTAGTTCTATTCCCGATCTCCGCCATAGATCATATCCCTAAGCTTTGATACCAACCGGACGCCCCCAAAATAGGTCCATTCCATCCAACCCATTCTCGAGTTGTCAAATACATGGTACAAAAAAACAACTACAACTTTATTAATACATTTGTCGTGCAAAATATCATGACAACACTTAAACTGTGAATTTAAATTACAAATATTGTCTTCTAGACAATATCCACAACCAAATAAATCCTCATCACAATTATTGATACATTATTTTATAAAATGGTAAGGACTACTAAAATAACTTCTAGAACCATCACTCCATACCCCACTTCGCACTTTCCACATTCTCGCCTCCCCGAGAAGAAAAATGGAACAACAAGGAAAAGGGTGAGCTCAACTAGCCCAAGAAAGAATATTATGACTAAGATAATATAGAACAAATTATCGTTAGTCCTCAACAGGAAAAAATCGATGTAATACAATAGACAACAAATTTCAGATCAATATTCGTAGCGGAAAATAATAATTCATAGAATAGTTACGTAGAGAATGAAATCTACTAGTATCTATGAATTTAAAAGTTCATCATCAATATTTTATCCTCAGTAACATCAATCAATATACATCTTGAATCAAATATTCATCTTTGCACTACGGCCAAAGATATTCATCATTAATGTCATGTTCACCTCAACACTGCTCATCTTTGCACTACGCCAAAGATATTCATAAGAAAATCAACCATCTTTGCACTACAGCCAAAGATATTCAAAGAACATCATCATTTTGGACCGAGGATAATGAAAATATAATTTTAAAGAAACGAATCCAAAGGAAACAAAAGACAAAGATTAAGGATTAAGGATTCGTAATTCGGTTTATTCACGTCCAAAATACCTCACTAATAATCATAGTGGAGTAAAATTCAAGAATGATCAAAACATGGATACAATCAAAGCTAGTATCCATAATAGATATTTTGGACAAAAACAAGAATTTAATTTTTCTCGTGAATAGTCTTGAAGTATTCGTGAATAATAATCGATCAGATAATCGTGAATAAAGGTCGATACGTGAATAAGAAACCCCACACCAAAAGTTCCAAATTTGATAAAAATTTAAGATCAATATTTTGGCATAATGATATTGAAAAGAATAACATCATTACGAAAAAATAACATCCCTTACCTCGGAAAGAATAGTACTTTTCACTAGAATACTTGGATATAGTCTTTGAAAGAACTTGCACCATATAGTAATACTCAAAGTACTAAAATACTCACAAAATATACCGATATTATAGAGAGAAAGAGAGAAAAAACAAACTTTTAGTGTAATTTTCAATTCTAACCTAAGCACCCTATTTATAGGAAAATGCTTAGAACACCAAAGCAAAAAATTTAATATAATATTAATATATATTTACAAATTTCCTACGCCCACTTCTTGACTATGAAATCAACCCATTCAAATCACATACTAGACCCACTTTAATGACAAAAACATTTTTCTCAATTTATTAATTTAAAACTCCAAAAAAAATAATAATTAATTAATCTGGAACTTCAATAATTCATAAGAAATAGCCCTTTTGTCAGAAAATTCGAATCTTGCGACATTTTATAGGAAATTCAATTCTCTACAACTTTGCGGAAGAAAGTTTTTCCAAATTCCAAATTGATTGACCAAATCCATAAACCGGCAATTTTATCGCTATAATCATTTCAAATAAGAAATGTGGTCCACAAACATGTTTAACATGTTTTAAACAATTTTAGTAACAAAAATACTCCTCCTCATATACTCATATATCCCACATTCAACGTAAAAATATCACCATTATTATATTATTAAAATAATATATTCAAATGAATTATTTTATCGGAAAAGATAAAATATTAATTTTAATAATTGTCATATTTAAAAATTTTCTCCATCTATATCCACATAAAATCAATATTTTCCTCATCATATAAATCAATAATTAATTATTCACAAATAATATTACAGAATCACATTATTGACAACCTGCATACGCTCCCTGTGAAAGTGGGGGGCTTTCCTAAGAAAGATTTCTCTTCATCGCGCGCAATTAAATAACCTCTCCTTAGATGTAACTTTCTAGACATTGCCAATAATGTTATCTAATAATATTATTCAGATAATATGAATTATTGTCTCGATAATGGAAAATACCGTGTGAGTGACAATTATTGAAACAACAAAGAATAATAAATATCAACACAACAATTATTGAATCAATAAAATAAAATATTGAACAGTAATTACTATAACAATTATTGAGTAGTGTCTTCTTACGTAAGATTCATTAATTGGTGCAATACCGTGTGCTATAAAAAATTCGTTTAATCAATCAGTATTTTACTTGATGAATGATTAATAACAATAACTACGCCATTTTTATAAACAACTTATATTTATCGCTTTCTTCATCCAATCGCTTTTCGTTATGGGGCCCACACAAGGTCATTAGTCAATTAAAAATAAATCGCTTCGACAAAGAAAAATTATTCTTCTTCGACAGTAAAAATATTTCACGATCAAACGAATATTCCTCAACAACAATGAATATTTTATAACCACTTGTTTATTTTGTAAAATTTGCGCATTTTATCCATAACTAACCACATTAATCAAATCAACCCTTACTATTTCAAAATAATAAATAAAGGAAATTCTATTTTTATTTAAAAAAAATTCGGGGTCTTACAATTTATATATAGTGTTCAATTTGGGTTTGATTTTGAATTATTTATATTGTATACTTATGTGTTTATATGAGTTTAATTTGATTATTTAGTTTGAATTTGTGTTAGATTTATGAAATGGTAGCTAACATGTTGATTATATAATAACAGTGTGATATTTAGTTTCAATTTGTATTTAATTTGTGTAATTTCAGGGCATGCATATCCATAATTTGATATTGAGCCTTATGTTATTATATTGAAGGAGATAATTGCTTCAATTTGAGCTTTTTATCCTAAAAATTTATGAAATTTGTAAGTTATTTATAGTAGTTAGATTAAATTATAATTAAATAATATAATGTCCATTATTATATAATAGTAATAAAATTAATTAAATAAAAATAAATTAAATAAAATATAATATATAATAAAATAAAATAAATAATACAAAAAAAATAATATAAATAAATTAAAAAATATTAACCTAAAAATCAACTAATTAATTAGTATTTACTTATTTTTCACTACAAAATTTATATTAACTAAGTGATTTAATTTACTTAAAATACTAATTAAAATAAATTAAGATTAATTTACTTAGTTTTACACTATTAAATAGAAATAAAATAATATAATAATATAAATTTATATTACTTTATATAATATAAGATAATATAATATAAAATAAAATAATATATCATAATATATCATAACATAACATAACATGACATGACATGACATAACATAACCTTAAATGAAATAAATTCATTAACTTTTTTTCCTTAAATTTATTAATTTAAATAATATAATATCAAATAATATAATACAAAATAAATAAATAAATTTATTAACAAAATAGAATGACAAATATTTAATTCAAATAAATAAAGAGAGAATTTATCAATAACTCAACACACGTAATCCTTAAGACTATAATGAAACTATCAAGATTTTCTAAATAGTTTATATCACAATCTCTATAATGAAACTATACTATGGATCTGTGATTAACCATCCTTGTCCCGAATTTGAATCCATAAAGCAGTATCCTCGAAATATATACAATAAATTGGAGAAAGATGAAAGTGTGCACTAGGTTACTGAAAGATAACTTGTCACAATTAGATGGAAATTAAATTCATGATATAATGTAAAACAAATACCTTAATCATCGCCCAAGAGTAATGACTACTGGGAGAAAAGTCAAGGATTTCCTTGTACGTGTAATGACTCAGAAAATTCTATATAATATTCAATTATTATAATGTCAAATTTCGAGTATAATTTTTTTTCTTTGAATTATACTTAATTGATGCGGCATTATAATTATTTACTACTTAATAATTTGTTAAGTAGATTATGAATGGTAAAGGAAGGGAATAATGGTATACATTATTATAATGATATTCAAATATCAAAAATGAAAAGGAAAACAAACATGGTTTAATTGAGAAAGATTCTTGATATTAAGCTACTTATGTGTCCAAGGAAATAAATATACTATGATATAATCAATTCCATTCAAAAATATTATTTAGTTATAAATATGGTAAATGGTGTGTACTACCATGAATATTTGAATTAAATGGAACCTCTATTTTTGATGATGTGAGTGCTATATATTTTGCTAGCCTAAATATAAGTGATAGATAAATTCCATGTATATTACCAGGTAATATGAGCTCATATTAAATATTGGACCATATTAAATGGGTTATGTGAGTTTGCAAATATACTATTTTAAAATTTTCATGTAAGTTTACAAGCCTTCCTTATTTTATTAAATTATGAGATAAGCATATTAAGCCCAAATTAAATTCATATATGTTCCTTTTCTTATCTAATTCGGTAGCCCACTTTGTGGGAGGGGGAGGGGGAATAAGGAGCTGAGTTTGGGATTAGTTAGTTCATTAGTCAGTTAGTTAATTGGTTACTATTCAGTTAGTAGCTATGTAATATAGGTTGGCTGATAGGAGTTGGATAGGGGCCAAGTAGAGTGTCTCAAGCTCAGTCTAATAGCAGCCAACTGACTATTGTACGTCAGGGGGATGCATAGAAGCCATAATACAGCCATGTAGAGTAATGATGGAATGCAAGTTAGGGGCCAAGTAGACTGTTGAGAGAGAGAGAGAGATTAAAATCAGCCATATATGGCAGCACATGGCACCCTAGTTCAGTTGGCTACATACAATCTCAAAGTTCCAAAATTAGTAACAATAGAGAGAGTGAAGGAGAGCCACGGTTGAGAAGTAAGAAGAACTGAGCAACCCAGCACTATTAGCCTCTAAGAGCCCAACAAAGTAAGTCATTCGGGCCATTTCCATTCCTTTTCCATGTCATATTGAAAGTAAATTAGACTGTAATGGGTGAATAACTTGAATATGCATATGAGGGTTGTTTCATTAATAAGTTGACCGTTGTGTGCTATTAGTAGTGACTGTTAGTATTTATTTTTAATGTCTATGAGGACTGTTCAGAATAAGATAATTGTGTTGTTATAATTATTGGTTAATACATATAGATATTAACGAATAAAAGCCATAAGAGTGAGATTAAAGTGTTGGAATAATAGGTATTACATGTATATATATGGACTGCACCCTACGTGTTTGATAAAATGCCAAAGTGTTGACAATTATGTGCTAAAGGCATGTTTGCTATGCAAACAAGTCCAAAACCATGTCCATATGGTTAGATAATAAACCCATATATACATTTATGCTTATATGCTAAAAGGAGAATGGATAAGATTAACTTGAATAGCTAAAAGGTTTTATGCTTAAAACTTAAGTGAAAAGAGGACTGTTTTGGTCAAGTTCAGAACCTAAAATTATAAGACAGTATATAGGTCATAAAATGTCTATAAGAAGCATTTAAAAAGAGACCATTAACTTAGTTGAGGTTCATATTGAGTGTTACTCAGTTTTCATGTCGAAAACCATAAAAAGTAATCTTTAGAATAGCAATGAACACCAAAATGAAGCACCACCATACCTGAACCATGTAGACAAGTTTCAATAGTTATAATGTGGCATAATTAAGCTACACAAGCTATAAAAACCAAGTCAAAAATGTTTTGAATATTAGACTTATCAAAAATCTTATTTTTAGCCTGAAAATAGACTATTTTGAAAAAATCTTGACACCTGAATTTATAAGACTATGATGAACATATATAATGATGCTAATATATGCTTATAATGGTTCCCAAACTTTGTCAAGACCAAAACTAGTAAGCAAACCAAATTAGAACCTAATTTCAAGTCTAAAGCGAGTTTTGATAGGTCAAAATTGGCTAAGTGATTAAATAAAGTGTGGTGATGCTAAAAGTATCCTTAAGTAACTTAAATACACATGCCTAGACTATCCAAGTAGCCAAAACTGAAAAAAAATGGAAAAGTATCAAAATTAGTTTTTGTGAAAAGTGTTAAACTGTCCAGTTTGAGCCTCAGTTAAAGTAGGCCTAACTGAGATGAATGAGGAACCTAAACCCTTATTAAAATATCTTAATATGTGGTCTAGAATTAGAGCTAGATGGTTGAGCTAAAAGCTTAACCAAGAGATTCAAACAAATAATCAAAGTAGGCAGTAAATTCAATTATGCTATAGCTGGATAGTAGAGTGAAAATAGTAGAGTGAAAATCGTAGAGTAAAAATTGTAGAGTGAAAATAGTAGGAAAAATCGTAGAATGAAAACAGTAGAGTGAAAATCGTAGAGTGAAAACACCTATTTTGGCTTGCTGTTTTAAGAGGCTTTATTTAGTTGTTCCAATGGTCCAATGATGGAATAAACTACTATAAAGTAAGATTTATATGTATGCCCAAAGTTTAGATCTAAAAGCTTAATACAAAAAAATCATAAAAGTCATCAAAGTAGCCTTGAAAATCATAAAAACTGCAGATTTTGCTAAGAAAATGTGTAAAATAACACATTTGGGGTCAGTTTTTGAATTTCTTAACTTGATAGTTTTAAAGAGCTAAACCAAGAATAAAATACTATGATATGAGGTCTATAAAATTGTACAAATGGGAGGTTCAAAAGGTTACTATAGAAAGTACTAAAGATCCTCAAAGGTGCCTCAAAAATCATAATTATGTGTTTTTGAGTTATATATTAAAAGTAAAGTTTAAGGCTTTATAAATGTCTTAACTTGACTAAATAAGATAATAAAAGTGTTTTATGATCTAAGATCTATATCATGACATATTTAGGGTGAATCAAGTATGTTTTGTGAGATATGTGAACTTTATAGGTGATGTGTGTCTATGTGTGTTATTTGTATGCAAGTGCCATATAAACTAAGCTATAAGAATGTGTTGTGATAAACTATATGCCTATGTGTATTAAGCTATATATGTAACTAAAAGCTGAATGTAAACCTGGCTAATGTTAGTAAATAACATATATGTTAGTTATTGAAGTTATAGTAGTGTGTATCAATAATATAGACTTTGTGCTATAATATAACTATGAAAGCTGACATTGTATATATGTAGGCTACTCAATGGTAAGTCACTTTCTTTATTAAAGTTTAAACAACGCAAGAGGCAATTACATCAACCTTTCTTACTCAAATACATTTATTTGCAAGTACTTAGTTCTAGAGCTTATCTTTTCAAGTTATTGAAAATATTGAATTGCAATACTTCAGATTCAACTGCAAGTACTTAGTTCAAGAGCTTATCTTTTCAAGTTATTGAAAATATCTTTTCAAGTTATTAGAAATATTGAACTGCGATACTTTCATATTGAAAGTATGTCAATGCCATTATTTTGGTTAGACAAACGTTGAGATATAATGATATTATTTATTCATGAAAATCTCATTTAATGTTCTCCAAACCATTTTGCTGTGGTGCGGACTCCTATATAATGTTGTGAACGAACAACCCTTTTATAGGGGCATATGATGCCGGACATTATGATTCTGAAAGATATGTAATGTGTCAATTATATTGTTATATTGTGCACAACGTAGGGTACTTAGGTTGATCCCCTAAAGTACAAGTCTAGGATATAGTTCAGTTTTAATAATTGTTTGTATCCATCGATTGCAGTGTTAGTACTGTCAATTATAGTACAGAGTTCACTGGCCATTTGACCTTACAGCATGCTAAATCTTAATTTTTAGACTCAAAACTTTTAAAGAATTGTTTTGTTCAGTATCTCTTGATTTATATTCCCTTTATTATAAATATTTATGTTCCATTATATTTAACTGTTTATTTCCTTACTGAGCAAGCTTTTACTCACCCTTGAGTTGAATATAATGTTTTCAGTTAAAACCAAGCCCTCTGGTACGTTCGGGAAAGATAAGGGAAAAGGCAAAATTGCAGAATAATTTGTTATTAAGCATCTGTGCTTAAATGAACTTAAGAAGTTATTGTAATAAATACTTTTAGTATTATGTTTTGAAATATTATTTGGTAGTTAATTTATGTAAAAAGGTCTATAGAACCTGGGATTTAAGTAAGATATTTATGTAATCTAAGATAGGTTTAAGTTAGTATTTTGATGCAATGAATGGTTATGTTAGTATCGTGAGCACCAAACCCAAGGTAAAAGTAACCTGGATTTGGGGGCGTCATAGTACACAGGATTCGACATACCAGTTGCATACAACTAATACTCTAATTAACTGGTTCCTCGACATAAATAAAAAAGTATAGGTCATAGTTCCTGTTTGTGTCCCATACTCGAATTGAGTAATTGAATTACTGTAGACATTCATCATTGTTCCATCATAATAAATGAAAACATCCCCAAGGAGGGCCATTAAGCTGTTGAATAAAGTTCTAGGTTCAGTAAACCCTCTAGATGAACGAGCGACCACTTCTCTTTTAAGAGTGAATCATCTACTAATATGGGTCCAATCCATGAAATAGACAGCTTCTCACCACTCCAAATTCCTCAGATGGGTAGGAACTATATTATATCGAAATAACGATTTTTGATATGTATAAATGAGAGTTGTGTAAATATTGAGTTATTCGGTAAATGAAAAATGTTTGTGTAAGATTGAAATACAGTTTGACAAAGTAATGTTTTATAGGAATGATACTGTATATGACATAATATGAGCTAAGAAATGAGTTATATATACTCATATCACTCTGATAAAAGGAATCATTCAATAAATATGATTCTAAAATATGTAATCGTAAAGGTTGTGATTCAGGGAACGAAAGAAAGAAAGACAGAAAAGTTTTAAATTATCCCGCATTTTTAGCTATTTTAACATTGAATAATGTCTTAAAGCTAGATCAAGATAGTATTAAACGCACAAGATCGGGATTAAGTTAGTCTTGATTCTGGATTAAGTTGGTCCCGATTTTGTGGGGCATCACAATGTCGTAGTTGAAGATGATAACAATGAAGAAACTAGTAATGAAGAGGAAAAAAAAGAATCTGAGGATGATAATGATGTTGATTTTGATGGGTTTGATGACGTAATAAGTCTAAACTTATTTATATTTTGTAAATAATTCACTATTACGTACTATCGCATATTGAATTAACTTAACTACAAATTCATATATGTTATTTTGGTTATTTTAGTAGTAGATTTATGACTAGACATAGTGGTGGTCATCGTAGTGGTGGCCGATCAGGATCAGGAAATGGTAGCTAGGCCAGCAGCTCGTCTTTAGGAGCTAGTAAGTTGCTATCGTCATGATTTCGATATTTCTCAATTCACTGTTTTATGTTTTCTAAAAATGTTATATTAAACTAATTTATTGTAATGATTACAAATATTGATCGTTGACGTTACCGAGTGACTAACCTCGGTATCTTTGGTCATTCGCCAGCAGTTCCACTTACAGTCCGGGTTGCTGTCAACTCTACATAATAAGTGTTAGAGAATAAGAAATAAGTAGTTAAATTAATATAATTTATTTGATGACATAATTAACATAAAACAATATTTTTTTTATTTTTATTATAGTATATTGGACCTGGTCGCTAAGTCGACCATACATGCCATATGTTTGACGTACCTCCCGACTAGGTGTATACGTTTTATCCAGTATGCGCAGTATGATCTATGCCTCTTTTTTGGAGATTGTGTTGTGCGAGTTTCACTAAAATTAATTTACTTAAATTACTAAATTTTAGTACACAGTCGTCACACAATTAATTAATTTTTTTGATAAGTTATCAATTGTTAGACTTATTTTATATATGTGGAGGGTATCTCTTAGGCAACTATCAATAATGTTATTATTGCATGTGTTGCGAAGAACTACGCTGACTGGCTATACAAGATGAGATAGAGGGTCGCCTGGGCAGTTGTCAACCAGTTCGGGTCTACGATACGAAATCACAACTCCAGATAGTCTCGGATGCGGCATGGGAGGCTATGTGTACGCACTAGGATACTGATAACTTTAAGAAGAAGACTGAGCAAGCGAAGAAGAATCATGGCAAACTTTGAGTCATACACACTATTGGCTCACAGTTATTTGAGGAGGTGAAGTCAGTAAGTATTTATATTTAGTTGTTTAGTTACTTAATTATCATCAATATACTTTATAAATGTTATATGAATATATTTATTAGGCCATGTGAGTGAGCTTGGGCCGACCTTCGACCATGGTAGAGTTTTGGGATAGAATCCACACGCCAAAAGACTCTACTATGTCTCTAGCAGTATTAGCCATACGGGTAAGACTAATCTCAAATTTTAGTAATTATTAATATTAGGTAGTTAATAAAATGATTTAATTAACTCACATATACAAAATAAATTATAGGACTAATTTCAGAGGCTTCGGGACCAGCGTGTAACTGAGTTGCAGGATGTTAAGGGCATTCTAAGTCATTAGATTCCACCATCCCTTAGTCAAAGATCAAATTATCTATTTATGAGGAGCTAAGTCTCAAGATCCCCCTACTAGCAGTACCAGCAGGTATCGAGTGTTGAGTTTGCCGAGAGTTTTAGCGTATACACTACCTGGAGGTAATAATATTTATTATGTTTCTCGTTATATCATAATTTATAGAATAATATAAATTATTATTAGTATTTGCTGTCGTCAGGACCTGCCTAGCCATGCTTGCCTCCACCAATTTTCTTAGGACATTACAATGAGGGGCCACTTGTCTGAAGTACGGGTATCCCAGAAGCGATTCATGCGATACTGTGACGAGTGGTCCAGATGGTGGTTGGAATTGATCCACTATGGGATTTACATTATCGCATAATGAAGCACCTTTGAAGTACTAAGCGGAATAAGTATTAGTTTGGTAATGGTTGGAGCAAAGACACTTTCGGTTCTGCAAGAATCTCATTTTTTGGTAAATCTGAAGGGAATTGGCCCAAAATTGGCTACTCACGGAGGCTTTTGGGCCAATCTTTGAGTCGACCCACGACTACTTAGGTATTCTATTTATTTTAAGTTGATTATTCTGCATGTTATTTAATTTTCATTTATTTGTCTTTTTAATTCTCTCATACAAACTAATAAGTTATACTTTTAATTGTATCAATAGAGTGGCGATGGCGATCAAATGGTGATATGGCCAAATCAAGTTATCTGGATCGCCCGGTGAGGGGATGATGTCGATGATTTTTAGACACCAGAGCAGTGACGTCGATCCCCGCCCGATGCTTCTCCTTATAGTGGTGATACTACTAGATTAAGTTGATATTTCATATAACATTTACTTGGATGTTTTGTAAAACATTGTATGATTGTTTGGTTTTATGTAAATCATTGTAGTTTAGCTTGATTCTTTGTAAATCAATATATTTTACTTTAGTTTTGTAAATTATTGAAGTTATCTTTGTTCTTTGTAGATTATAGGTTATATCATTGTAGTTTAGCTTGATTCTTTGATGAAAAATATATTTTAGTCTAATTTTGTAAATCATTGAAGTTACTTTGTAGTTTATAACTTACAGTATATATACGCGTACGTTATATGTTGTTGGAAAAGTAGTTATTTATACACATTAAAACGTGTACATACGTTTTTCTTCAAAGTACTTACGTTATATTATTGGTTGATTACGATATATGTTGTTGGATGTAGTTATTGGTTGATTATTGTCTGTTTTGTTTGGATAAAACAAGTTACAAGTACAAAAATGGGGTTTAAAAACCTGAAAACCGCAAAAATAAAACATTATTAAAAAAAATCAGTATTTCCAACGAAATAGTGTAAACCCAACAGAACATTCGTAAAAAATAAGGATTTATAATTAATTGGAAAAAAACTAATTTCCGACAGAAAAAACTTTATTTCCGACAAATATTCCGTCAAAATTATGAATTAAAACACGAGTACGAATTTAACACATGTACATTTTATTACCAACGAAATTAGTCCATTAGACATAATTCCGTCGGCAATAGTCTACATGCGAAGGACTATTCATCGGCCATAGTTCCGTTGCTAATAATTATTTTGGACTGAATTTTTGATGGACTATACCCTGAAGAGCTTTAATTCCAATGAATTGGACGGAATTTTCCGTTGGAAATAATCTTATTCCGACTTAATAAACTTAGTTTTGAAGGAAAATTCTGTCAGAATTAAGGCTTTTTCTTGTAGTGTCGTTACATGTAACACATTCGTATTAATTTTCCTGTATATTATCGGCGTACCGACATTCTTAACTAATAACCCTATAACTATATTATAGGGTTGTTCATTCTCAATTCAACATTCAGGGAATCCGCCCCAAGATAACTTGGTTTGGAGCAATAACGTTGTCGCTCAATAAATTTTCTACTCAGAATAATATTTCAATATTGGTAAGTAAATTTCTCGACAAAGTATGTGACGCCCCCAAAATAAGTATACAGAACCCATTTTGAGTCGTCAACTACATGGTACATAATTTAAATACAACTTAATTTATACAACTGTCGTGCAAAATACGACAACACAATAGCTGAGTTTCAATACAATTATTATCTCGTAGACAATATCCAAACTCAAATAAAGTCCTCATTACAATTATTATCACACTATTTGTAACACCCCAGTCCCACATCGGAAGATAGGGGAAAAATTTGTCTACATATAAGGAATTAAGTAACTACCAATAGCACCTTCAAGTCATGACCTTTTGGGTGAGCCTGTGGTGGGCTAAGTTGACCCAAGAAGATACTATTGGGCCAATAGTTTGAGGCCTTATTTTGATGGATTTGATTCGATTCGGACTTGGGATTTGACCCGAGATTTGTTCCGGACTCGGGATTTAACCCGGGTTGTTTCATATGGTATCAGAGCCGACTCTCGAAAGCTCGGGTCGGGAGAGGCAAAGATCTTTGGGCCGTGAGTGATCAGTTCTGACGGGGACATCAAAAATTAAAGTCGGGGAGTTTGTAACACCCCAGTCCCACATCGGAAGATAGGGGAAAAATTTGTCTGCATATAAGGAATTAAGTAACTACCAATACTACCTTCAAGTCATGACCTTTTGGGTGAGCCTGTGGTGGGCTAAGTTGACCCAAGAAGATACTATTGTGCCAATAGTTTGAGGCCTTATTTTGATGGATTTGATTCGATTCGGACTTTGGATTTGACCCGAGATTTTTTCCGGACTCGGGATTTAACCCGGGTTGTTTCACTATTTTATAGAATAGTGAGGACTACTATAGCCACCATCTTAGACCATCACTCCATTCCCCGACTAGTCACAGCTATATTCTCATTTCCTGAAGAAAATAATGAAAGAAAAGGGTGAGCTCAACTAGCTCAGTAAAGAATATTATGACTAAGATAATGTAGAATAAATTATCCTTAGTCTTCAACAGTATAAAAACTGATAGAGTACAATAGACAACAAGTTGACTTGCAGCGGAACAAGCAATCCATTAGAAGAGTCAAATAGAGCATGATATTTACTATCTTCTATGATTTAAAAGTTCATCATTAATATTTCATTACTGTAATACTCATCAACAGTTCTTTGTTGTACCCAAGACAAAGAGAACTTTTATCACCTGTCTTCACCTGAACCACCAAAGATTATAGTTAAATTCATAATTCATATTTATAATCATATAAATCAACAGTTCATCTTTGCACTACGGGCCAAAGACATACAACTGTAAAACCAATAATCAACAGTCCATCTTTGCACGTAAGCCAAAGATATACAACTGTAAAATCAGTAATCAACAGTCCATCTTTGCACGTAAGCCAAAGATATACAACTGTAAAACTAATAATCAACAGTCCATGTTGTGACGCCCCCAAAATAGGTATACATCATCCATCTTGAGTCGTCAAATACATGGTACAAAATTCAAATACAACTGTCGTGTAAAATACGATAAAACATAAACTGAGAGTTTTAATACGAATATGTTCTTTTAGACAGTATTCAAACTCAAATGGAGTCCTCAATACATTTATTATCACACTATTTCATAGAATAGTGAGGACTACTAATGCAAACATCTGAACCATCACTTCGTTCCCCGACTAGTCCCGGCTACGTTCTCATTTCCTAAAGAGAACAATAAAAGCAAAAGGGTGAGCTCAACTAGCCCAATAAGAAATATTATGACTAAGATAATGCAGAATAATTTATTGTTAGCCTTCAACAGTGTTAAACTGATCAAATATAATAAACATCAAGTTTAACTACAGCGGAACAAACAATCCATTAGAAGAGTCAAGTAGAGTAAAAAATATACTATCTTTTATGATTTAAAAAGGTTTTTCATCACTTTTATCGTTGAGACTCAGCTTAATAAATAATCCACATCATCGAATCACCTATGCACTACGTCTAAGGATATTCTTTAGTATCACAACCACAAATTATCCATGCACTACGGGCCAAGGATATTTGTGTATTCATCAATGGTCATGATCATGCCAACAACTGTCCATCAATGCACTATGAGCCAATGAGGACTTTTACCACTTCATTTGTAACATTACGGTCATGATTATACCGAATAATCCCTGGTTATAATCATACCAAGTCCAACTATGCACTACAGGCCACAAATGACTTTCAACATAATATAAACATGAGGATGATGACAATGATATAAGAATTCAATAAAACAAGTTAAAGGATAAATTTTTAAAGATTTATAATTTAATTTATCCAGAAATCAATAACGTCCAAATTGTCAACATGATACTGCTTTGTGGAGTAAAATTTAAGAATAATATTGTACCAAAAATAATTTGGACCGAAAACGAATTAATTTTTATTATGAATAGTACCCCGGGTGAATAGTACTCGAGTGAATAGTACTTGAGAATAAGAACTCCAAGTGAATAATACTCTCCATTTGAAAAGTTAAAACTTATCAAGAATGCTCAGAATAATATTTCCATAAAAAGATATTGGATGAAGCGCAAATATCAAGGATATTCTACTAATTTCATGGAATTTAGAAGCTAAAACTTTAATCAAATGAGTATAAAATTCGAAATCTGAAACGAAATAATATTACTTACATACTACAGAGTATGGAAGAAAATATTATTTTAAGCGAATATTGAACAAAAATAACATCCCTTATCTTAAAAAGAAGAGTATTCCAACTGGTATAGCGGGGATATTCTTGAAGAAAACTCTCACTGCTTTCTACGCTCAAAGCTTTCTAAAACTCTAAAGAAATACACTCAATATTATAGAAGAAGAATTCTCTGATTCTGGTGTGATTTTCAATTCTAACTAAGCATCCTATTTATAGGAGAATGGAAAGGATAATATTTAGGAAAAATCACGGATACACAGTAGTAACATTCACGGGCGCCGAACGAAACGTCTGAAATTTTTTTATTTCTTACTATGCAAACACTATGCAGGCATTATGCAAATACTATGCATAATAAAATATAATATATTCTATTTTTCATAAAAAATAAAACTTATAATAATAATAATAATAATAATAATAATAATAATAATAATAATAATAATAATAATAATAATAATAATAATAATAATAATACTCCCTCCCATCCAGTGATCCATTTCTTTTTTCTTTGATTTCCGTGACCCTCCCCCCACCATTTCCAAAACATGTGACAAATATATATATATATATATATATATATATATATATATATATATATATATATATATATATATATAAAAAGCTGAAACAACTTCTATCGACAGGTTTTGAAAAATGGGTAAGTGAGGTCCAACAAAATTTACATCAAATACTTCATAAAAATCCCTCAATATTTTTTAACAAAATTTATCATCATTATTATAATTCAAAATATTTAACAACCAAGTTGTTCCCAGGAAAGAAGGGGCTTTCCAATAAGGATTTCTCCCTATTGGTGCGCAATTAGGTGACCAAACCTCTCCTTGATAGAACTTCTAGACATCGTCAATATTGCAAATAATAATATTAATAACTTTATCGTCTCAATTTATTGATTTACTATTGTATAAAATATCGACAATAATTGAATCAAATAATGTGAGATACTATGCAACAATTACTGTAGCAATAATTGAACAAAACTGAGTGACTTCACACGTAAGCATCAATAATCAATCTTGTGTACTTCTACTATGTGCAATCTGCGTATTCTGATTACTTTTAACACCGGGTGTTTCAACAGTTAACGGTAAAACTTTCGCCGTTATTTTTTTATAAAAAGATTTTTTTTGTCGTTTTCTCAATCCGACAATAATTACGTTGTGGGGTTCACCAATGATTGTGTTGTCATACGAATATTCCCTGTTAAAACGAATATTTCCCAACCAATCGAATATTATATAACAACTTGCTTACTTTGTAAAATTTATAAATATTACCCATAACTATAACATTATTTCAAATTCACATCTTAATATTCAAAAATGATATTTATAAAAAAATTCATTTTTATTCATAAAACTGGGGTCTTACAACCTCCCATTCTTATGAAATTTCGCCCTCGAAATTAGGGTACATACCAGGTATGACGAAGAGGTGAGGATACCTTGATTTCATTTCAGATTCTAACTTCCAGGTCATTTCCTCAACATCGTGGTTTCTCCACAAAACTTTGACTTGAGGTATAACCTTGGAACGCAAAATATGCTCCTTCTTATCCAAGATTTTAACAGGAACCTCTTCATATGTTAAATCTTTCGCTATTTCATCTGGTTCTAACTCAATGATGTGGTTCGGGTCTTCCACATATTTACGTAACATGGATATGTAAAAAACGTTATGAACACGAGACATACTTGGTGGTAGAGCGAGTCTATAGGCCACAGTACCTACTCGATCAAGGATTAAAAATGGGCTAATGAATTGAGGATTGAGCTTTCCCCTCTTTCCAAATCTCGTAACTCCTTTCCATGGAGCAACACGTAACAACACATGATCTCCAATATCGAATTCCACGTCCTTTCGATGAATATCAGCATAACTCTTTTGTCGATCTTGTGAGGTTTTTATACGTTGTCGAATCGTTTGAATCTTTTCCATAGTCATACGTACCAACTCCAGTCCCAACAACGTTGCTTCACCCACCTCATCCGAGCATACTAGAGAACGACACTTGCGTCCATACAACACCTCGAATGGAGCCATGCCAATACTTGCTTGATAACTATTGTTGTAGGAAAACTCCACCAATGGTAAGAACTTGTCCCAACTTCCCTTGAAGTTAAGGACACAGAGTCTTAATAGATCTTCAAGAGTTTGAATAGTTCTCTCTGACTGCCCGTCCGTTTGAGGATGATAAGCCAAACTAAATCATGAAGTAAATCTTGGATCTCGATCAGAAACTATGGATACTGGCATACCATGCAATCTTACAATCTCGTTTATGTACATACAAGTAAGACGTTCAAGTGTATAAGTTTCTCGCATAGGTAAGAAATGAGCCGAATTGGTTAATCTATCAACAATGACCCAAATTGCATCTATGCCTTGAGAAACCTTGGGAAGACCAGTAAAAATATCCATGGTAATGTGCTCCCACTTCCATTTTGGAATTTCAAGTGGTTGAAATGGACCTTTTGGTACTTAATGCTCCGCCTTGACTCGTTGACAAGTTAAACACCTTGAGATAAACCCCGCTATCTCTCTCTTCATATTGCTCCACCAAAATGTATGTCGAAGATCACGATACATTTTGGTAGTCCCAGGATGGATTGCAAACGGTGTGTTGTGCGCCTCCATCATGATTTTATACTTTAAATCAGGGTCGTTAGGAACACAAAGTCTGGAGTTGACTCGAAGTATTCCTTCTTCATCGATTCTTACTTCTGGAATAGTACCTTCTTGTACTTTCTTTCTTATACGCATCAATTCCAAGTCTGTAGCTTGAACAACTTTAACTTTATCGATTAAAGTCAGTTCTACTCGTATATTTACCATCATCACGTGGGTTCCTGGAGTCTTTAACTCTATCTCCATCCTTTGCAAGTCATACATGATGGGCTTTTGCGTTGACAATATCGCACTTGTACCTGCATATGATCTTCTACTCAATGCGTCAGCTACCACGTTCAGTTTTCCAAGGTGGTATTGAATGGTATGATCATAATCTTTCAACAGTTCGAGCCAACGTCTTTGCCGCATGTTGAGCTCCTTTTGAATGAAGAAATATTTGAGGCTTTTATGATCCGTATAGATCTTTACCTTCTCTCCATACAGGTAATGCCTCCAAATTTTAAGTGCGAAGACAACTGCTGCCAACTCTAGATCATGAGTAGGATAATTCCTCTCATATTCTTTGAGTTATCGAGAGGCATAGGCTATGACTTTCCCATGTTGCATGAGAACACATCCTAACCCTTTGCTCGAAGAATCACTGTAGATGACAAATCCCTCCGAGCCAGATGGTATTATCGGAACAGGTGCTGAAATGAGTCTCCTCTTGAGTTCTTGAAAACTCTTCTCACATTCCTCGCTCCAACCGAATTTTGTATCTTTTTGAGTCAGCTGAGTTAATGGAGTAGCGATTCGAGAAAACCCTTCTACGAATCTCTGATAATAACCAGCTAAGCCAAGAAAGCTACGTACTTCGGTCACTAATTTAGGTTACTCCAAGCTTTAAATAGCTTCAATTTTTGCCAGGTCAACAGATATTCCATGACTTGATACTACGTGCCCAAGGAATGCTACTTCCTCAAGCCAGAACTCGCATTTCTTCAACTTGACATAAAGCTTATTTTCATGAAGTTTTTGGAGTATCAGCCTCAAATGTTGCTCATGATCTTCATGACTTTTGGAATATATGAGAATGTCATCAATAAAGACGATCACAAAGTGATCCAAATATTCCTTGAATACTTGGTTCATCATATCCATGAAGGCTTCAGAAGCATTAGTTAATCCAAAAGACATGACTAGGAATTCATAATGCCCATACCGAGTTCTGAACGCCATCTTTGGAATGTCATCGGTTCTAATCTTTAACTGATGATATCTAGAACGAAGATCGATCTTTGAAAAGAATTTGGTGCCTTGCAACTGGTCAAACAGGTCATCAATGCGAGGTAACAAATATCTATTTTTGACAGTGACATGGTTTAACTCCCGATAATCAATACAAAATCGCATACTCCCATATTTCTTTTTCACGAATAGAACAGGAGCACCCCAAGGAGAAGTAATAGGACGAATGAAACTGATGTCTAATAATTCCTGCAGTTGGGTCTTTAACTCCTGAAGTTCAATAGGAGCCATTCGATATGGGGCTTTGGAAATGGGTTTTGTACCGGGTTCAGGGTTGATACAAAATTCACTTTCACGCTCTGGGGGTAGGCCAGGAAGTTCTTCAGGGAATACGTTAGGAAATTTATTAACAATAGAAATATCATTCTAAACTGACGTATTTTTGTTTAAATCCATGACATGAGCTAAGAAAGCTTGACATCCGTTTTTTAATAAACGAATAACTTTATGGCTTGAGATGACAGTGATTGATTTTAATGGTTTGGTTGCTTGAATTCGCATAATAAGTTGGTTAGGAATATGGAAGCTAACAACCTTACGAAAATAATCAATTTTTGCATGATGAGTAGTTAACCAATCAATCCCTAGAATTACGTCAAATGCAAGTATTTTCAATGAAATAAGATCGATAGGTAATGTGAGGGTACCGATTTGAACCAAACAAGACTTATAAATAGTGGATGTAATGAAGGTTTCTCCTAACGGAGTTTCAATAGATAAGTCAAAGTCTAATTTCTCCGGAGTCAAATTTAAACGTTGAGCGCAAGTAGGAGAAATAAAAGAATGGGTAGAACCGGTATCAAATAAGGTATATACTTCACTAGAGTTTATGATAAGCTTACCCGTGATGACCTCGTTCGGGTTCCTTGCTTTCTGGGAGGTTACGACAAACGCTCTCCCTTGAACTACTGGTTTTGACTTTTCTAGAATGGCCTTTGGTGCCTCCATCCCAGCTGGACTTGTCTTTGGTAAACGACAAAATCGAGCTAGGTGACCATCTCTTCCACAATTGTAACATGCTTTGGATTGCTTCGCACAGTTTGGACTGATGTGTCCCTCCCCTCCTCATTTGAAGCATATGATAGGTGTTCGTTCCCCTTCCTTAACAACGGGTGCTGATGCTAACGTTTTTCCATCATTGTTGAATCTCCTCTTATTGAAATGTCTACTAATATTATCTTGTCCATGATTACCACTGAAGTGGTTACCATTTTTGGCATGTTGATTCCCTCCACGTTTGTTGTCACTGCTTCGATGACTGCTACCATTGGTATTATCATTTTGCCAACTGCTCTCTCTTGGTTGGGTTGACTCATTATCGCGCTCCAATAACTGAGCCCTATTCACAACATCTGAATACAAGCAAAGTTTGTGATAGATAAGGTATTGACGTATCTTGGTTTTCCAACCTCTTAGAAACATCCGCGTCATTCTCTCCTCATTATCAACTAAGTGGGATGCAAACCGGGACAACCCAACAAACTTAGCCTCGTACTACGACACGGTCATATTGTTTTGTTCCAACATGATGAACTCTACCTCTTTCATGTGATGAGTACTTTCGGGAAAGTACTTGTCGTTGAACAGTTCTTGGAAATTCTCCCAAGACA
Source organism: Panax ginseng (assembly GCA_020205605.1). Taxonomy (NCBI): domain Eukaryota; kingdom Viridiplantae; phylum Streptophyta; class Magnoliopsida; order Apiales; family Araliaceae; genus Panax; species Panax ginseng. Next base: position 11,662,402 of record CM035134.1, read on the forward strand.
TCTTCAAGTCGGCGGGTTGAGTCGCTTTACAAATTCTCACCAAGTCTCACCTCCTGCCATGACGTGAAGGTGGCAAAGGGAACCTTTTGTTCCTCGGAGCATCCCAAGAAATAAAATATCTTGTTGATCTGCTTTATCCACGTCTCCGCCTTAAGTGGTTCTGGCTCTCCCAAAAATTTTGGTTGTCCCAGCTTCTTGAACTGTTTAGCGGTGACCGTCCGAGAGTTGCCAGTGTTTCCACCGCATTTTGGATGCCGGGGCATTCTCACTTTGATGTTGCATGAATTGCATAAAGCCTCTGAACATTCCATCGTTCATCATTTGGGTATTCATCTGTGGTGACTAAACGGTCTCCTGTGCTCCATTGCTATTCTTAACATTCTCAGATGTCATTTTCAAATACTGCCACAAAACAAGGGTTAATTGACATGTCACATATTATTCCTATACTCTGACCGACTAATTAAATACCAAATAAACTTAGGTAGGTCATACTAGCGAAAGAATTCTCTGTCTCTCCCCTCCTAGTTCTTGTCTCACATCTCAGCTAGGGATCATAACCCTAAGCTTTGATACCAACTTTGACGCCCCCAAAATAGGTATACATCACCTATCTTGAGTCGCCAAATACATGGTACAAAATTCAAATACAACTTAATAATACAACTGTCGTGTAAAATACGAAAAAACATAAACTGAGAGTTTTAATACGAATATTTTCTTCTAGACAGTATTCAAACTCAAATGGAGTCCTCAATACATTTATTATCACACTATTTCATAGAATAGTGAGGACTACTAATGCAAACATCTGGACCGGCACTCCGTTCCCCGACTAGTCCCGGCTACGTTCTCATTTCCTGAAGAGAACAATGAAAGCAAAAGGGTGAGCTCAACTAGCCCAGTAAGAAATATTATGACTAAGATAATGCAGAATAATTTATCGTTAGCCTTCAACAGTGTTAAACTGATCAAATATAATAAACATCAAGTTTAACTGCAGCGGAACAAACAATCCATTAGAATAGTCAAGTAGAGTATAAAATCTACTATCTTCTATGATTTAAAAAGGTTTTTCATCACTTTTATCGCTAAGACTCGGATTAATAAATAATCCACATCATCAAATCACCCCTGCACTACGGCCAAGGATATTCTTTAGGATCACAACCACAAATTATCCATGCACTACGGGCCAAGGATATTTGTGTATTCATCAATGGTCATGATCATGCCAACAACTGTTCATCAATGCACTACGGGCCAATGAGGACTTTTACCACTTCATTTGTAACATTACGGTAATGATTATACCGAATAATCTCTGGTCATAATCATACCAAGTCCATCTATGCACTACAGGTCACAGATGACTTTCAACATAATATAAACATGAGGATGATGACAATGATATAAGAATTTAATAAAATAAGTTCAAGGATAAATTTTTAAAGATTTATAATTTAATTTATCCAGAAATCAATAACGTCCAAATTGTCAACATGATACTGCTTTGTGGAGTAAAATTCAAGAATAATATTGTACCAAAAATAATTTGGACCAAAAACGAATCAATTTTTATCATGAATAGTACCCCGGGTGAATAGTACTCGAGTGTATAGTACCCCGTGAATATTACTTCGGGACTAATAACCCCGTGAATAGTACTCCAGCATGAAAAAGTTAAAACTTATCAAGAATGCTCAGAATAATACTTTCATAAAAAGATACTGGATGAAGCGCAAATATCAAGGATATTCTACTAATTTCATGGAGTTTAGAAGCCAAAACTTTAACCAAATGAGTATAGAATTCGAAATCTGAAACGAAAAAATATTACTTACATACTACAGAGTATGGAAGAAAATATTATTTCAATCGAATATTGAACAAAAATAACATCACTTACCTTGAAAAGAAGAGTATTCCAACTGGTATAGCGGGGACATTCTTGAAAAAAACTCTCACTGCTTTCTACGCTCAAAGCTTTCTAAAACTCTAAAGAAATACGCTCAATATTATAGAAGAAGAATTCTCTGATTCTAGTGTGATTTTCAATTCTAACTAAGCATCCTATTTATAGGAGAATGAAAAGGATACTATTTAGGAAAAATCACGGATACACAGTAGTAACATTCACGGGCGCCGAATGAAACGTCTGAAATTTTTTTATTTCTTACTATGCAAACATTATGCATAATAAAATATAATATATTCTATTTTTCATAAAAAAAAACTTATAATAATAATAATAATAATAATAATAATAATAATAATAATAATAATAATAATAATAATAATAATAATAATCCCTCCCATCCGAAATGATCCATTTCTCTTTTCTTTGATTTCCCGTGAACCCCCCCCCCCCCCCCCCACCATTTCCAAAACATGTGACAAATAGTCCAGCAAAATTTACATCAAATACTTCATAAAAATTCCCTCAATATTTTTAACAAAATTTATCATCATTAATATAATTAAGTAATATTTAACAACTGTGTCGTTCCTCGGAAAGAGGGGCTTTCCAATAAGGATTTCTCCCTATTGGCGCGCAATTAGGTGACCAAACCTCTCCTCGATGTAACTTCTAGACATCGTCAATATTGTAAATAGTAATATTAATAACTTTATCGTCTCAATTTATTTATTTACTAATATATAAAATATCGACAATAATTGAATCAAATAACATGAGATACTATGCAGCAATTATTGTAGCAATAATTGAACAAAACTGAGTGACTTCTCACGTAAGCATCAATAATCAATATCGTGTGCTACTATGCAACCACGCGTATTCTTGTTTTTTTAACACCGGTGTTTCAACGATTAACGTGAAAAACTTTAAATCGTTATTTTTTTATAAAAAGATATTTTTGTCGTTTTCTCAATCCGACAATAATTACGTTGTGGGGTCCACCAGTGATTATGCCGTTGTATGAATATTCTCTGTTAAAAAGAATATTCCCCGACCAATCGAATATTATATAACAACTTGCTTACTTTGCAAAATTTATAAATATTACCCACAAATATAACATTATTTCAAATTCACATCTTAATATTCAAAAATGATATTTATAGAAAAATTCATTTTTATTCATAAAACTGGGGTCTTACACATGTTATTCTCAATTATTAATTTAATAATATAAAATATTATGCAGATGATACTGTGACAATAATTAAATCAATAATATGAGAGATATTATGCAGTAATTACTGTAGCAATAATTGAGTATAACTGAGTGACTTCTCACGTAAGCATCAATAATCAATACCATGTGCTATTATGCAACCACGCGTATTATTGTTCTTTTACCACTGGGTATTTCAACAGTTTAACGGTAAAACTTTTGCCGTTATTTTTGTAAAAAGACATTTCTATCGTTTTCTAACTACGATAATACTTCCGTTGTGGGGTCCACCAATGATTGTGTCGTCATACGGATATTCTCTGACAAAAAGAATATTCCCCGACCAAATGAATATTTTATGAAAACTTGCTTACTTTGCAAAATTTTCACATATCAACCTTAACTTTAACATTTTATCAATTTAACCATTTACTAAATAGAATAATAATTATAAGAAAATTGAATACTTTCATTTCATAAAATTTGGGATCTCACATATACAACTATAAAACCAATAATCAACAATCCATCTTTACGCGTAAGCCAAAGATATACAACTGTAAAACCAATAATCAACAGTCCATCTTTGCACGTAAGCCAAAGATGACTTTTACCACATCATTTGTCTGTAACATTAGTCCATCTTTGCACTACGGGCCAAAGATGACTTTTACCACATCATTTGTCTGTAACATTAGTCCATCTTTGCACTACGGGCCAAAGATGACTTTTACCACATCATTTGTCTGTAATATTTGTCCATCTTTGAACTACGGGCTAAAGATAACTTTCATCATAATATAAACATGAGGATGATGACAATGATATAAGAAATCAATCAAGTGAGATTAAGGATAAATATTAAATATTTATAATTTAATTTATCTAGAGTTTAAGAATATCCAAATTGTCAACATGATAACTAATTTGTGAAGTAAAATTCAAGAATGATATTAATGTATCAAAAATAATTTGGACAAAGAAACCAATTTTTATCGTGAATAATACCTTGGGTGAATAGTACCCCGTGAATAGTACTTCGTGAATAGTACCCTATGAATAGTACCCCGACATGAAAAGTTTAAAATTTAACAAGAACGTTTAGAAAAATATTTCAGTGAAACGATACTAGATGAAACGCAAATTTCAAGGATATTCTACTAATTTCATGGAGTATAAAAACAATATACTTATCAAAATAAGTGTAGAATTAGGAATATGAAACGAAATATTATTACTTACATACTATAGAGTATGGAAGAAAATAATATTTCTTACAAATATTGAATGAAAATAATATCCCTTACGAATATTGAACGAAAATAATATTCCTTACGAATATTGAACGAAGATAATATCCCTTACGAATATTGAACGAAAATATCTCTTACGAATATGAAATAAATAATGCCCCTTACCTTAAAAGGAGAGTATTTCTGACTGGTATAGCAGAGATATTCTTGAAGAAAACTTGCACTATTTGCTACACTCAAAGTTTTCTTAAACTCAAAAAAAATACGCTCAATATTATAGAAGAAGAATTCTCTAATTTTGGTGTGATTTTCATTTCTAAACTAAACATCCTATTTATAGGAGAATGGCAGGGAACTATTTAAGAAAATCACGGGTGCACAGTAAAGAAAAAAAAATTACGAACGAATTCAGTTGATTTTCTGATTTTACTATATTGTACTATGCTGCACTTTGCAAATACTATACAAATACTATGCAGTACTATGCAGTACTATGCAAATACTATGCAACACTATAAAACACTATGCAACACTATACATCACTATGCAATATAAAATAAAAACTGAGATAACTTTCTATCGACGATTTTGAAAAATGAGTAAGTGGGGGTCCATGTAATAATCCAAATTTACAACAAATACTTCATAAAAGAACCCCTCTATTTATCACAAATCACTTGACTTCAATAAACACATTTTTGATCAACAATTATTCACCATTAATATTATAACTCACAATATTAATAACCAGATCATTCCCAGGAAAGAGGGCTTTTCGATAAGGACTTCTCCTTATTGGCGCGCAATTAGATAACCTAACCCCTTTCCTCGACAGAACTTTCTAGACATTTTCAATAATGTAAATAATAATATAAATAATGATGTCGTCTTATTTATTAATTTAATAATATAAAATATTATGTAGATGATACTGTGACAATAATTGAATCAATAATATGAGATACTATGCAACAACTACTATTGCAATAATTAAATAAAACTGAGTGACTTCTCACGTAAGCATCAATAATCAAAGATATTGTACAATATATATTGTGTGCTACTGTGCAACCACGCATATTATTGTACTTTTACCACCGGGTATTTCAATAGTTAACGGTAAAAGTTTTGCCGTTATTTTTCTAAAAAGGTTATTTCTGTCGCTTTCTATATCTGACAGTAATTCTATTGTGGGGACCACCAATGATTGTACCGTCGTACGAATATTTTCTGATAAAATGAATATTCCCCGAACAAACAAATATTTTATGACAACTTGCTTACTTTGCAAAATTTATAAATATTACCCACAACTATAACATTATATCAAATCCACACCTTATTATTCAAAATAACATTTAGAGAAAATTAAATCTTTATTCATAAAAGTTGGGGTCTTACAAACTCTCCTTTTTATGAAATTTCATCCTCGAAATTGGTGTACTACCTGGTATGTCGAAGAGGTGAGGATACCTTATTTTCATTTTAGATTCTAACTCCCATGTCATTTCCTCAATATCATGGTTTCTTCATAAAACTTTGACTTGAGGTATACCTTTTGAGCGTAGAATATGTTCCTTCTTATCCAAGATTTTAACAGATATCTCCTCATACGTTAAATCTTCTGCTATCTCGTCTGGTTCTAATTCAATAATGTGGTTCGGGTCGTCCACATATTTACGTAACATAGATATGTAAAAAACATTATGAACACGAGACATACTTGGCGGTAAGGCGAGTTTATAGGTCACAGTTCCTACCCATATATTTGACATCATCGCGTGGGTCCCTAGAGTCTTTAACTCTATCTTCATCATTTATAAGTCATACGAAATGGGACTTTGTGTTAACAATGTTGCACTCGTAACCGCATACGATCTTCTACTCAACGCGTCATCTACCACATTCGCTTTTTCAAGATGGTATTGAATGGTATGATCGTAATCTTTTGACAGCTTGAGCCAACGTCTTTGGCGCATGTTACGTTCATTTTGAGTGAAGAAATATTTGAGGGTTTTGTACCGGGTTCAAGGTCAATACAAAATTCGATTTCATGCTCTGAGGGTAGGCCAGGAAGTTCTTTGGGGAATACGTCAGGAAATTTATTAACAATAGAAATATCTTTTAAATCTGACATATTTTTGTTTAAATCCGTAAGATGGGCTAAGAAAGCTTGACATCCGTTTTTCAATAAACGAATGACTTTATGGCTTGATATGACAGTGATTAACTTTAGTGGTTTGGTTGCTTGAATTTTCATAACAGGTTGGTTAAAAATATGAAAGCTAACAACCTTACGAATACAATCAATTTTAGCATGATGAGTAGTTAACTAGTCGATTCCTAAAATCACATCAAATGCAAGTATTTTCAAAGAGATGAGATCAACAGATAATGTGAGGGTATCGATTTGAATCAAACAAGATTTATAAATAGTGGATGTAACGAAGGTTTCTCCCCGCGGAGTTTCAACAGATAAGTCAAAGTCTAATTTCTCTTGAGTCAAATTTAAACGTTGAGCGCAAGTAGGTGAAATAAAAGAATGAGTAGAACTGGTATCGAATAAGGTATAGACTTTGCAAGAATTTATGATTAGCTTACCCGTGATAACTTCGTTCAGGTTCCTCGCTTTTTGGGAAGTCACAAAAAACGCTCTCCCTTAAACTACCGACTTTAACTTGTCTAGGACAGCCTTCAGTGTCGCCATCCTAGCTGGACTTGACTTCGCTGCATGACAAAATTGAGCTAAATGACCTTCCTTTCCATAATTGAAACACACTTTGGGTTGCTGCGTACAGGTTGGACGGATGTGTCCCTCCTGCCCGCATTTGTAGCATACGACTGGTGGTTGTTCTCCTTCCTTAGAAACGGGTGCTGGTGCTGTTGTCGATGTCTTTTCGTCATTGTTAAATCTTCTCTTCTTAAAGTTGTTCCCATTTAGGTCACCTTTCCTATTATCTTGGCCATGATTACCACCGAAGTGGTTACAATTTCTATCATGATAATTTCCTCCACAATGGTTATCATTGTTTCGACGGTTATTGCCACCGGTACGATTATTATTGTGTTGTTGGTCATTGTCTTTTGGTTGGGCTGACTTATTATCACGCTCCAATAACTGAGCCCTATTCACAACATCTGAATATAAACAAAGTTGGTGAGAAATGAGGTATTAACGAATTTCGGGCTTCCAACCTCGTAGAAACATTCGCGTCATACGTTCCTCATTATCTACCAAATGGGATTCAAACCGGGATAACTCCGTAAACTTAGCCTCGTATTGCGATACGATCATATTATTTTGTTTCAACTTGATAAATTCTACCTCCTTCATGTGACGAATACTTTCAGGAAAGTACTTGTCGTTGAACAATTCTTGGAACTTCTCCCAAGACATCTTCAGTGCGGAAAGATGAGTACGTTTTACAGATTCCTACCAGTAATCCGACTCTCCTCGCAACATGAAGGTGGCAAAGGGAACCTTTTGCTCCTCTGAGCAATATCCCAAGACATCAAATATCTTGGTGATCTACTCAATCCACGTCTCTGCCTTAAGTGGCTCTGGCTTTTTCAAAAACTCCGGTGGTCCCAGCTCCTTGAATTGCTTAGCAGTGACTAGCTGAGAGTTGCCATTGATTCCACCTGCATTTTGAACGGGAATCTCTCACGTTTGGTGTTACATGAATTGTAGAAAGTTCCTAAACATACCATCATTCGTCATTTTGTCGGTGTTGTTGTTTACATGAGGATTATTATCTTCTTGATGCACATTATCCTGGTTATTGATTGGCGGTGACTCAATGGTTGCATGTGCTCCATTGCTTACCTCAAAATTTTCAGATGTCATTTTCAAACAGTGCCACAAAACAAGGGTTAATTGACATGCAACATATTATCCCTATATTCTGACCAACCAATTAAATAACAAATAAGCTTAGGTAAGACACACTAGCGAATGATTTATTCGTCTCTCCCCTCCCAGTTCTAGCCTTAGATATCTGCCAGGGATCATATCCCTAAGCTTTGATACCAACTGTGATGCCCCCAAAATAGGTATACACAACCCATTCTAAGTCGCCAAATACATGGTACATAATTTAAATACAAACTTAATTTATACAACTGTCATGCAAAGCTGAGTTTTAATACAAATATTGTCTCGTAGACAATATCCAAACTCAAATAAAGTCCTCATTACAATTATTATCACACTATTTTATAGAATAGTGAGGACTACTTAGCCACCATCTTGGACCATCACTCCATTCCCCGACTAGTCCCAGCTATATTCTCATTTCCTGAAGAGAACAATGAAAGAAAAGGGTGAGCTCAACTAGCCAAGTAAAGAATATTATGACTAAAATAATGTAGAATAAATTATCCTTAGTCTTTAATAGTATAAAAACTGATAAAATACAATAGACAACAATTTTAACTGTAGCGGAACAAGCAATCCATTAGAAGAGTCAAGTAGAGCATGATGTCTACTATCTTCTATGATTCAAAAGTTCATCATTAATATTTCATTCATGTAATACTCATCAACATTTCTTTGTTGTACCCAAGACAAAGAGAACTTTTGTGGCGACCCCAAAATAGGTATACATCACCCATCTTGAGTCGCCAGATACATAGTACAGAATACAAATACAACTTAATTATACAACTGTTATGTAAAATAAGACAAAACATACTTTGAGAGTTTTAATACGAATATTGTCATCTAGACAATATCCACACTCAATGGAGTCCTCATTACATTTATTATCACACTATTTCACATAATAGTGAGGACTACTAAAGCAACCATCTGGACCATCACTCCGTTCCCCGACTAGTCCCAACTATATTCTCATTTTCTGAAGAGAACAATGAAGAAAAGGGTGAGCTCAACTAGCCCAGTAAGAAATATTATGACTAAGATAATGTAGAATAAATTATCCTTAGCCTTCAACAGTATAAAAACTGATAGAATACAATAGACAACAAGTTTTAGATCAACAACTGCAACGGAATAAGAAATCCATTAGAAGAGTCAAGTAGAGCATAAAATCTACTATCTTCTATGATTTAAAATTTTTTTCATCAACTTTATCGCTGAGAATCAGCTTAATAAATAAAATCGAATCATCCATGCACCACGACCAAGGATATTCATGTAATCATCAATGGTCATGATTATATCGAATAATCCCTGGTCATAATCATACCAACAACTGTCCATCAATGAACTACAGGCCAATGAGGACTTTTACCACATCATTCATTACATTACGGTCATGATTATACCGAATAATCCCTGGTCATAATCATACCAAGTCCATCTATGCACGTAAGCCAAAGATAACTTTCATCACAATATAAGCATGAGGATGTTGACCATGACATAACAATTCAATAAAACAAGTTCAAGGATAAATTTAAAGATTTATAATTTAATTTATCCAGAATTCAATAATGTTCAAATTATCAACATGATACTGCTTTGTGGAGTAAAATTCAAGAATGCTCAGAAGAATATTTTCATGAAAAGATACTGGATGAAGCGCAAATATCAAGGATATTCTACTAATTTTATGGAGTATAGAAGCCAAAACTTTAACCAAATGAGTATAATAGAATATATAAAACTGCAAATGGATTTTCACCCGCCATGCGGTAATCCACGTAGACAGATCATTTCCACAATTTAATAAGGAATGAATATGAATGGTCATTCACCATGCATGCAATAGTCCGCGTAGACTGGTTATTCCAACAGAATAATAAAGAATGGAATAACAGAAGAATTCACCATGCATACGGTAGTCTGCGTAGACATGTTATTCCAACAGAATAATAAAGAATGGAATAACAGATGAATTTCACCATGCATGCGGTAGTCCACGTAGACTGGTTATTCCAACAGAATAATAAAGAATGGAATAACAGAAGAATTCACCATGCATGCGGTAGTCCGCGTAGACATGTTATTCCAACGTAATAATAAAGAATGAAATAATGTAAGAATTTCACCATGCATGCAGTTCAAGATGCGTAGACATATTCCAATGTAATAATAAAGAATGGAATAACAGAAGAATTCACCAAACATGCGGTAGTCCGCGTAGACATGTTATTCCAACAGAATAATAAAGAATGGAATAACATAAGAATTTTACCATGCATGCGGTAGTCCGCATAGACATGTTATTCCAACAGAATAATAAAGAATAGAATAACAGAAGAATTCACCATGCATGCGGTAGTCCGCGTAGACAAGTTATTCCAATAGAATAATAAAGAATGAAATAACAGAAGAATTCACCATGCATGCGGTAGTCCGCGTAGACAGGTTATTCCAACAGAATAATAAATAATGGAATAACAACCCTTACGAGTATTGAAAAAAAATAACTCTCTTCATGAATACGAAAGAAATAATACCCCTTACGACTGTTGAACGAAAATAATATTCAACAAATATTTAACGAAGATAATATTCCTACGAATATTGAACGAAGATAATATTCTTTATGAATATTGAACAAAAATAATATTCATACGAATACGAAAAATAATATCTCTTCAGAATATGAAATAAATAATACCCCTTACCTTAGAAGAAAACTGGATACGGGAATATTGAGGTAGTAGACTTCTCTTCTTCTTTCTCTCTATAATAATTGCTCTTGTGAGACTTAGTGAATTGGTGAGAATGAAAGAAGAATGAGCTTTTATTTATAGAAAAATATAGTTTCAATAATTACACATTTTGGGTCTCGAAATATTACAGTATAATACCTTCCTCTTTTTCTTCATTTTTAATTTAGTCTTGGAAGTATTATCAAACTTGCACCACCTCCCCTAATAGTAAATCATGTGAATCAATAGTTCATTCATGTGACTCAATAGTATAATCATGTGAAAAAAATAATTACAGTATAGTACCTTCATCTATACCTCTATTTTTAATTTAGTCATGCAAATATTATCAATCTTGTACCAACTCCCCTAATAGTAAATCATGTGAATCAATAGTACACACATGTGAACACATAGTTATAAGCATGTGAATTAATAGCATTTAATTGCTCATTTATCTGGTAAATTACCCGATTGGTCAATATAACCTCCATACATCAATTATTATCGAAATAAATGTTGATTTCCACTAACACTAATAATTCTCACACAATGGAACTATCAATTTTATCTTTAATCAACACGAACTTATTCATCATTAATATTATAACTCATAATATTTAACAACCAGGTCGTTCCCAGGAAAGATGGGGCTTTCCAATAAGGATTTCTCCTTATTGGCGCGCAATTAGGTGACCAAACCTCTCTTTGACAGAACATCTAGACATTGTCAATATTGCAAATAATAATATGAATAATTTTGTCGTCTCAATTATTGATTTAATAATATAAAATATTATGCAGATAATATTGTGACAATAATTGAATCAATAATATGAGAGATATGATGCAACAATTACTGTAGCAATAATTGAGTATAACCGAAAGTGACTTCTTACGTAAGCATCAATAATCAATCTTGTGTGCTACTATGCAACCACGCCAGATTCTCGTATTTTTTTACTATCGGGTAGTTCAACGGCTTTTAATTTAGAACACTTTCGTTATTATTTTATAAAATGATAATTCATCATTTTCTAACTACGATAATACTTCCGCTGTGGGGTCCACCAATGATTGTCTTTGTTATGGATATTCCCCACAAAAAGAATATTCCCCACCAAACGAATATTTTATAACAACTTGCATACTTTGCAAAATTTTCACATATCACCCTTAACTTAAACCTTTTATCAATTTAACCATTTACGAAATAAAATAATAATTATAAGAAAATTGAATACTTTCATTTCATAAAATTCGGGGTCATACAACTTTCATCACATGTCTTCACCTGAACCACCAAAGATTATAGTTAAATTCACAATTCATATTTTATAATCATGTAAATCAACAGTTCATCTTTGTATTACGGGCCAAAGACATACAATTGTAAAACCAATAATCAAAAGTCCATCTTTGCACGTAAGCCAAAGATATACAACTGTAAAACCATTAATCAACAGTCCATCTTTGCATGTAAGCCAAAGATATACAACTGTAAAATCAATAATCAACAGTCCATCTTTGCACATAAGCCAAAGATATACAACTGTAAAACCATTAATCAACAGTCCATCTTTGCATGTAAGCCAAAGATATACAACTGTAAAACCAATATTAATCAACAGTCTATCTTTGTACGTGTGGGCCCAAGTGCAAATTAGGGTTCACTTGACCTAATTGAATTAAATGCACAAATTAAAGTTCGCATTATATATGATTAAATAAAAAGACGGAATAGTCAAAAATAAAGAAGCAAGACTTGAGAGAATCTTCCACGTGTCCCAAGGCAGAAGACACGTGGAGGTGACTCATTTTTGGGAATTGATTGAGGGATTGGATTGGTGGCTAGAAGGGCAGGACAATTTGGGCATTACTCTGATGACTAAGGGTAAATTTGTAATTTCTCTGAGGACATGTGCCTAGCACATGACCACTCTCCAAATTGTCCTATAAATACCCCTTCAACTCCATTGGGAGGGGGACTTCTCTTCAGATTAAGGACTTGGACCTTTTGGAAGACTAGGAGACTTGGAGATTCTCTCTCAACCCAAAGATTCAAGAAGGCTCTCTGAATCCTTGTTACCCTAACAAGGTTCTCGAATTCTAAGAGTTCTGCCACGTGTCGTTGGAGTAATCGCTCACCTGTTCTTCTCCCCTCTTCAATCAATCAATCAATTCCGTATTCTTCGTGAATTTCTCTCCTCCTCAGCCACCACGAAACCCTAACCCTATCAAGGTACGATTTCCTTGCCCACATTTCTTTGGCGACTCTATTGGGGAGGTGTAGAATTCGTGAAGGGTATGCCCACAACTTGAAGTGGGAAAACTACAGGAAGAGCTACTTCACCAACAAATAGCATTACTTCACCGGATCCAGTTCCAAGGCAAGCCACTCAAGATTTCCAAGGCGCAAACCTGGATTTTGACCAACCACTTATTGAAGACGCTTCAGAAGGGAGTTCAACATCACCACATATGGCCAATCAACAACAAACAAGCGCAGGAAGGCAAGGCGAGGATGCAGGTGGAGACCAGATTTAATGTTGTGCAACCGAGATGCTCAAGGAATCGAAGGAAGCACGAGAAGGGCAAGGGATGATGATGGCCATGATGCTGGAAATACAGAGGAAGCAAGAAGAGATGGGGAATTTCCGCCAGCAGTTGATGCAAATTCCCACTTTCAAGGCCATGTTCGCAGGAAGTTCGTATGGGGAACAAGCAGGAGTGGAGGACAACAACAACGATAATAATAATAAGGAGAATCAGACTGCATCTCCATTGACGGAGAATCAGTCTGTTCCAATCATCCACTTGGAACCTCAGAATAGTGGTGACGTGCCACAACCCAGAGTGGAAGGAAGCCAGCCTCAAACAAACATCATTTCGACCACTATCCCCGCATTTTCACAAGTGCAGATACCAACCATCCCAAGCCTCGTCCAACGAACAAACCCACAAGCACAACCAATACAGAATTTACATGATGCCAGTGTACATCAACCAATTTCTGTACCATACACACGGCAAATGCCGCCATACATCACGACATCACAAAGAGTCCATACCATGAGCCAATATGTGACAAAGGATGATATGATCGATATGATCAATCAACTTCACAGGCAGACATCCCGACCTTCAGAGTTAGACTTTACTCCACCCTACCCGGAACATATTCGGAGACAACCTTACCCGGCAGGGTATATCGAGCATCCCCCGTAATTTCCAAAATATAATGGGGAGAAAGGAAATGCTAGGGAACACATTGCCAGGTTTGTGGAGTCAATGTCTCCATGGTTAGGATATGATGAAATGAACAATCACAATTTGTTGATGAGGGAATTCAACAAGACTTTGACGGATAATGCCTTCAGTTGGTACTACAACTTGGATAAGGGATCAGTACATGATTGGGATGATCTAAAATTGAAATTTTTTAAGAAATTTTTCTATGTGAAGAAACAGGTAACCATCGTAGAGCTTATGCGATTCAAGCAGAAGCCAAACGAGGAGCTATCAGGTTACGTGGATAGGTTCAGGCCCAAATGTATGTACTGTAACCAATTGAAGAAAAGAACTTGGTTAGCATATGCAACAATGGTGCTTTAGACGCCTTCAAGCCCCACCTCATTACCAAAGCTTGTGATTCATTTGCGACCCTCTCATCTTTTGCACAAGATTTGGGGGGAATCATGACATTTTCCACAAGCCATGCAATGGTTACATGGAAGAGCAAGAGGACAGCAACTGTGGCTTTGGCGGATTCTCTGTCAAAACCACAAGGGGACAAAAGGGAGAAGAATGAGAAATTTGAGCGAAGCAGAGAAAAGCACGAGGATAAGTATACCAGACTGCTAGTTTCGGAGGCTATCACATACAGCAAGAAGGCATTCAAGAGCTTGTACGAACAATGGGTCGAGCATGGAGTGGTGAAACCTCCAAGGCCCCGGTTGGTTGTGACGGAAGAGATGAAAAGAAGACCAGATTTCTGTGTATACCACCAATACGTGGGGCACTCCACTATGGATCATTACGGTCTGAGGATATACCATGAGAAGTCAAACGGTAGGGGAGATTGAACTAGGAGAAGAAATGTGCAACACTATCACCCATGTGCAGTCCCGAAAGTCAAGAACCCAAATACTGGCTCTACCACCGAAAGAACTCTGAACTACAGATGAATTAAAAATCCACCCAAGATGGTGGTCCACCAAAAATGGTGGTTTAAGTCCTCAGGAATATCCCTTGCCAAGTAATTGGATGACCAAGGGTGGAGGCACAAGAATTGACAAATTAAAAAAAAAATTCCACCCAAGATGGTGGTCCACTCTAAATGGTGGTCAAGTCCTCGTAGACAGCACTTGCTAAGAAATTAGACGACCCAAATGACGAGGCACCCGATTTCAAGTCCTCGTAGACTGCACTTTCCAAGAAATTGGATGACCCAAGTGACGAGGC
The DNA here is from genome assembly GCA_020205605.1 of Panax ginseng. Classification (NCBI taxonomy): domain Eukaryota; kingdom Viridiplantae; phylum Streptophyta; class Magnoliopsida; order Apiales; family Araliaceae; genus Panax; species Panax ginseng. The sequence continues at coordinate 11,677,883 of CM035134.1, forward strand.
ACCCAAGTGTTACACTTTATCATCAAAAGTGAACGAGGCACCTGACTATAAGTTCTCGTAAGTTATACTTTCACCTTCAAAAGTAATCGAGGCACCTGACTAATAGCCCTCGAAAGTTACACTTTCAACTTCAAAAGTGATTAAGGCACCTGAGTATAAGCCCTCAACCCCGAAAGTTACACTTTATCTTTAAAAGTGGCGAACGTTATGCTTTATTCGACAAAAGCAAGAAAGTTGCACTTTATCTCTAAAAGTGGTGAACGTTATGCTTTCTTCGACAAAAGTAAGATTTATTATATGAAACGTTATGCTTTTCGTTAAAAGCAATTTGATTATCAATAAATTTGTCAAACTTTCACTTATACTTGATTATTTCTCTTGATTTATTAAAAAAAATAATAATAATTATGGATTCAAGTGTTAGTTTGCATATGTACATGAATTTTCTGATACAGAAAATGGAAAAACTACGAAAGCCATGATCTAGAAGCCATGACCTGTCGAACTGAAGAAAGGGGAATAACTAAAGCCTCCAAGTCGACAATGGTGGTGCCCTGAGCCTTCGTATTGGAGGCTATCGAGCCTTCAAGGTCTTGGGTAGCTGACTAAATTTTTCAAAAGCTTGTTCTTCAATTTATCTATGGCATCTTGAAGCTCCTAAAGTTTACATAAAATAAGTCATTCTCGCGGAGACATGAAATGACTTCCGAACGAAGTGCAACAACATGATGATTGAAAATAAAGAGACCCAACCTAGCATGGAAGGGAGACATGTCCAAGGGAAGCTAAGAGATACCAAGATGCCCTTAAAGAACTCCTTTAGGGCTTGCCCCCTAGGGTTTGCTCTTCTAGAGGTTCGCTTTCCTAGGACTTTCGTTTTCAAGGCTTGCAAAACATTCAAGCTTCAAGAAGTGAAGACTTCAACACTTAAAAATATTTTGCGCGGTCATCTCACCAAAGGCGTGACTCACGCGCAGGGGGAAAATGCTTACTGGTAGATGACATAGACATCCTCCAGAGTAAAGGTGCATTCCCCCCAAGCAGTGACGAATATGCATGTGGAGGAGCACCACAGTTCCATTGAATACGAGTGTCCCTGCATAGCTGGATGCAACGAAAAATGTTAGCTTTTTCTTTATTACATCCACATAATCAACATTCTCAAGTACCTCGTTGATCCAATGCTGCCATTCCTGAAGGTGGCTAGATGAATTAGACAAAATGTGAAAGAGGAGGCCATTAGGTTGGTTCCCCTAAGGGTTAGCCCGTAGGGTTTAGCCATCTAAGGAGCTCTCCCCTCTTACATTTAACTTCTCCTTACTCGTTGAATCAACTGATTGGAATAAATGCTACTTCACCGGAATATCCGAGCCAAGGACCTTGTTAAGGTGAAATGGCTCAGAATAAATTCTTCCTCCTTGCGGTGTTGTCCTTTCTTTCAGAGTATCCGAGCCAAGGACCTTGTTAAGGTGAAATGGCTCGGAATTAATTCTTCCTCCTTGCGGTGTTATTTTTTCTTTCAGAATATCCGAGCCAATGACCTTGTTAAGGTGAAATGACTCGGAATTAATTCTTCATCCTTGCGGTGTTGTCCTTTCTTTTGGAATATATGCCTCCTCCTTGCGGTGTTGTCCTGTCTTTGAGAATATCTGAGCCAAGATCCTTGTTAAGGTAAGCAAGAGGACTTCAAAGCAATGAGTACCTCAAAGACTCATGAATTCAATTGTCGAGAACCGACCAATCGAGATTGCCTTTGATGAAGTTCCTCAAATTGAATGTTGAAATCCTTGTAGCGATCTTTCACCATTGCCCTTGAAACTGAAACTCCACTATTGCTTCCAGGATCGCCTGCAAATGAATTCACACCTGACGAAAGACCCTGGATAGAGAGACATTGCAAAATCTACACAACAACGTAGACAAACCAACTTAGCCTTCTCTATATATTGAAATGTTTCCGATATCATAATTATTGAGGAAATCAAGCTTCCGATCATACACTCATCTCATCCACAAAGAAGAAATCATCACACAAGCTCTTCAGAGAATCAAGGTTCTACCAAATCTTTGATCCTACTCATTTTATTATTTTTTCGTGGTAGTTTTTTTTATGATTGACATTGTCTGCATTCTAATTATCAACATTAGTGTGAACAAAAAAAAATTAAAAAAATAAAATAAAATAAAATAAAAGACGAAACCCATCATCCACAATATGTATTCATTGTCCAGCTTAATTATGTCGGCAGTATAGGTATCTTCCAAAATATTAATGCTGTGAGCTTTCGGATTTCTGGCCATGCATGGAGACTGCAAAATAGTTGATAAAAAAAAGAAAAAAAGAAAAAAAAAGAAAAAGGAGAAGGCTATTACCACTTAGGACGCGCAGAGACCCTCGATGCCCATAGGCTACCGCTCCCTGCAAAGCCTTTCAGTGGCAACCTTATGAATCTTACAGCAGCACCAAACCAATTCAGTTCTCTCTATCCCCTACAGTCATATAATATATCACCTATATTATTTTATTCATAGATATATGATATTAATCTAATTAGCTGTTTAGCTGTTGTTGTAGGATAGCAATTCCTTCCAATCAGCCCGTGAATGAATACTAAGGTATCACCAATTAAGGAAAAAAGAAGAAGTTCGCGTTATATATGATTAAATAAAAAGACGGAATAGTCAAAAATAAAGAAGCAAGACTTGAGAGAATCTTCCACGTATCCCCAGGCAGAAGACACGTGGAGGCGACTCATTTTTGGGAATTGATTGAGGGATTAGATTGGTGGCTAGAAGGGCAGGACAATTTGGGCATTACTCTGATGACTAAGGGTAAATTTATAATTTCCCCGAGGACATGTGCCTAGCACATGACCACTCTCCAAATTGTCCTATAAATACCCCTTCCACTCCATTGGGAAGGGGACTTCTCTCCAGATTAAGGACTTGGACCTTTTGGAAGACTAGGAGACTTGGAGATTCTCTCTCAACCCAAAGATTCAAGAAGGCTCTCTGAATCCTTGTTACCCTCACAAGGTTCTCGAATTTTAAGAGTTCTGCCACGTGTTGTTGGAGTAATCGCTTACCTGTTCTTCTCCCCTCTTCAATCAATCAATCAATTCCGTATTCTTGGTGAATTTCTCTCCTCCTCAGCCACCACGAAATCCTAACCCTAGCAAGGTACGATTTCCTTACCCACAGTACGTAAGCCAAAGATATACAACTGTAAAACCAATAATCAACCGTTCATCTTTGCACGTAAGCCAAAGATAACTTTTACTACATCATTTGTCTGTAACACTAGTCCATCTTTGCACAACGAGCCAAAGATGACTTTTACCACATCATTTGTCTGTAACATTAGTTCATCTTTATACTACGGGCCAAAGATGACTTTTATCACATCATTTGTCTATAACATTAGTCCATCTTTACACCGATTTAATATTATACACAAATGACCATAAGTTCAATAAAAATTTAATTGCACAAAGTGCGGAAACTTGTTCGTCGTAAGATGTTTTCCTTCTTGAAAATCCAATTATACTCGCTCCTGAATAACCTAAAACATTAAGGAAGGTCACTTTATTAATTCCTTTTTATCTTGTTATTGTCGGTAACTATTCTTATTTCGTTTTTAATGTCGGTGACTCGTTTTAAGCCCGTTTAAAGTGTGTTTTCTATTTCTTTTTACATTTCAATACTCTGAATATTATTTTTTGTAAACATAATCCCTATGGCTAGCTTTTAACTCATACTCATCAAATTTTTATTAAGCAGTTTCTACTTACTTTAAAACGCTTTAATTAGACCCTTGCACCAACTATAATTTCCGAATTAATTTGGCTAAACCCTTCATAAAAGGGCTATACATACTCATTTTAGAATTTCTATAAATTTTCAAGAATTTTTCGATTATATTTACTTTTTATTTCATAGCCATTTCTGTCCAAATTTCCAATAATTCTCATAATTCAAAATTAAGTCTAAAAATTTCTAATTTTGTAAGAGATCTTAATACCATCTTAGAAGGTTCAAATCTAAAATTTAATGTTCATATCATTTACGGAGAACAGGTTATTCTAATTTTAGGTTTTAACTTCCTGAAATTGTTTAATTCATAATTAATAACAAAGCTAATGATTTAGTCACCGAAGTTGACACGTTTTATTGAATACCTGATTGAACTTTTAATTTTTTAAATTAACTTACTGAACTAATTTTTATTTTCAAATTGGATCATTCCGTTAAAAAAAAGTTGAGAGACGTTAATTTTTTATCTACGTGGCGCTGACGTGGACGTAAAAAAAGAAAAAAATGACATGGAAAATAAAAGATAGCATAAAAAATTAAAAAATATTGCTTGTGGCAAAAAAAACTTAAGAATAGGTTATGTTACAATTTATGGGAGCTTGGTCAATTTTATTGTTCTGTAAGATAGGATTTGATTTCAATAGCAAGGGAGGCTCATTTGATTCCTGGATAATTATAATACCACATCTCCACTTGGGATTATAGTCCATCATAAAATGGCTTTATAATCACAAAAAAATTGTTCATGTGATTAAATAAAGGACTAATCATTCATGGGATAAAATAGTCCCTAAAGACATTAAATTAGCACAAATAGTCCTATCCATGCATCCTTTTTGCAAACAAAAGTAGCCCAAGTGCTTTTGATGGATTAGTCTCTATTCAAATATACTATTAGTTATAAAATTTCTTATATTAAAAAATTAAATAAATTAGATAAAATTTAAATTTAAAAATATTTCAAAAATCAAACTTGTTAGTGGATGGAGTAATTTGATAAGAGAACATGGAGTGAACAAATTGATAAAATGGTGGTACTTGTAGTGGGGTGAGTGACCCTTTATAAATAAGGCAGGGGGCCTGATCTGGAGGGAGTAGAAATAAATAGATAGATAGAAATGGACAAAAAGCAGGTATTACCACGATGTGGTTGTATCTTTTTAAATATTATCTCATTAAATTTTAAAATGTATTAAAATTTTAAAAATGTATTAATTAGACCATTTTGTTAAATTTATTAGACCAGACGTCAAAAAAAATTTTATTTTATTTTCAGATCTAGTATTAAAAGTAAAAGAAAAAGAAAAAGAAAAAACCTATAAATGCTTAGGTGACTTGTTTTTCTTGTGTTATTATTTTGATGGATGCTTTTGCATTGTATCCGCTTTCTCCTCTCTAAAAAAACCTACTTTATCTAAGAAAATATTAATTTTCTTTCAACAATTCATATAGCTAATAACCTACTTTATTTAAGAAAATATTAAGGATATTTATAGAATCGTTGGTCAAATTTACTTTTTCTTAAACTATGTGACAATTTGACTTTGGCTCAAAAAAATGGGACGGATGGAGTATGGCAAGAGTCCTATTAGGAGATTCTCAAACAATTGGAATTCTCTTGCAAATCATATAATTTTAAAAGTTGTTTTCAAGTTTCCCACCTTTTATCTTGTTCAATTGCTAGAGATGAGAACTATATGAATGACATTCATATACTAATCTAATAAAAGAGTGTTGAACTATATGAATATAACATTCTTCTTTGAATATATTGTTCTTTGAAATTTAGATAAATTGTTGTTGATATTCTTTGAAATTGGGACAATTTTGGGCTTCTTATTGTTGTTACTAATATTGGATTCTCCTAAATTATGCCCTAAATTGGTCAAGTATGCATGCCCTCGTGCATGTGGATAGTCCATATTATAGGGGAGACTCTGCCGAATTTTTTTCATATATAAGTCAAATGGCTATATAACTTGAACATTAGGGCTTAACCCAAAACCTTGGTTGCAATATATGATCATACTTATACCAATCCAATAACTTGAACATGAGTATGACATAAAACATAACTAGGAATTAATTTTATCCATAATTCAATCAAGAAGAAGGTTCAAGAGATTCTTATACATTCTTGTTGCTCTTATATGCCTACAAACAGAATCAGTATGCATGTCCTCGCGTGCATGTGGATAGTCCATATTATAAAGGAGATCGTCAAATTTTTTCATTGGTCGAGTAATTTAGACTTGTCCCAATGCATATGTTGAGCATGCATGATGCAATGATTCATATTTTACCCTAGGAATCTATTGTCTTTAGGTTGTTTTGGTATTTATCCTTATTCAATTCTCTGAATAATCATATATGATGCACACTCATGTTATATATGTACATATACATCTATATGTATTTATAAGCATCATAAATGGGATTGAAATTTGAATAGTAAATCTCTAACAAGGAATACAATAATTCATGTCAATATAGGTATCGTGGAATCATGGACCTCTATTCGGACCATAGTTGGATGGCACGACGAAAGTCAAGTGCCCGGTAGAAATCTTCTACAATTGAATTTAGAATTTGGTTGCCAAGTGTTTTTGGAGTATGCGATAGTCACCCGAAATGTATGAATGGTAAAATCGCTTGAATCTGATGTCCATGTTTGAAGTGTAAGAATGTAAATTATATGGATGCAGAGACATGGTAAACTATCATTTACTTGTTTACGGGTTCATGAGAAATTACGAAGAATCTTTGGTGGGCACATGGGCGGAGAAGAGATGGTGGCATCACACAAGTACACAATTCAGGCGAGAGTACTCATCGTATGAATGAAATGGTTCATGATATTGCAGGGGCGATTTTTGATTGGGAGCAAGGCGAGAGCAACCTATGAATTCTCGATGCCAAAGACTTCTTTAAGTTGTTAGGCGAGGGTAGCGAGCCATTGTGGCATGGTTGCACCAAACACACTATATTATGCTGCGATGGCGACATTACTTAACATCAAGGGTGATCACAACATGAGCCATGAGTGTTTTAAGTCGCTCTTGAATGCCATTAAGAGTATGTTGCTGACGGTGAGAAATTACACAGTAACTATTACTTTTGTAAGAAAATGGTGAAGAAGTTGGGTCTTGGATACCAAAAGATCGATGCATGTCCCAACGATTGCATGTTATTTTATAAGGAAAATGAGCGTTGACAAGGTGCACGTTTTGCGATCATGATCGGTTTAGGCCTAATAAAGAGGGTGTGACTACAAAAATATCAAGTATACCGCTTAAGATTCTAAGGTATTTTCCAATAACACATCGACTAAAAAGATTGTACATGTCTTCAAGAACAATTTGAACATATGAGTTGGCATGCGAAATCTCCAAATAAAGATGGAGAACTAAATCATCCATGAGATGGGAAGGCTTGGAAAGATTTCAACTTAGCACATCCTGGATTTGCATTGGAACCTAGAAATGTGAGGCTTGGATTGTCCACCGATGGTTTCAATCTGTTTGGCCACTCAAATTGTTAAAATCACTCATGTTGGCTGTGATTGTTACTCCGCATAACTTGCCTCCTTGGATGTGTATGAAACGACCATACTTGTTTCTTTCACTCGTGGTTCCTAGTCCTAAGAGTCCCGAAAGAACTTAGATGTTTACTTGAGACCTATTATGAGGCGAGTTGAAGGTATTGTGGGAGGATGGAGTCTGCAGACTTGGGATGTTGCAACGAAAACAAATTTCAACCTTAGAGCGCGGTGATTATGTGGACTATAAGTGACTTCCCAGCTTATGGTATGTTAGCTGGATGGAGTACACACGGGAAGTTGGCTTGTCCGTATTGTATGGAGCATACAAAGTCGTTTAATCTATCAAAAGGTCGAAAGCCTTGTTGGTTTGACTTTCATCGTCGGTTCTTACCGGTAGATCACCCGTTTCGAAGAAATAGAGAACACTTCAGGAAAGGGAAAGTAGATAATGATATGCCTGCACTGCGATTGTCGGGAACAGAGATGCGAGATCGTGTGATGAGATTGCCGGTTATCCCATTTGGTAAGGTTGATGTCACAAACATAATCAATGAGTTTGGTGAATCTCATAACTGGGTTCGGAGAAGCATCTTTTGGGAACTGCCATATTGGTCTACAAATTTGATTCGTCATAATCTAGATGTGATGCATATTGAGAAGAATGTGTTTGACAATGTGTTTAACACTGTGATGAATGTTACGGGGAAGACAAAAGATAACGATAAAGCACGCGTTTGGACATGAAAGATATTTGTAAGTCCTAGATTAGAACTTTATGAATCTCCTAATGGTAAAATTGTTAAACCGCATGCAAGGTACACATTGTCCAAAAGCAAGTTGAAGATGTGTGCACATGGGTTAAGTCTCTGAAACTACCAGATGGATATCGTCCAAACATTGCAAGGTGGGTTACGGGTGGGAAATTGCAAGGATTGAAGAGTCATGACTGTTATGTGTTCATGGAGAGACTCATGCCTATAGCATTTCGGGATCTGCTTGATAAACCAATATGGGATGCTTTGGCGGATCTTAGTCGTTTCTTCAAAGACTTGTGTTCAAAATCATTAAATGAGAAGGACATGTTTGTACTTGAGAATAACATCATAGAGATCACGTGTAAACTGGAAAAAATATTCCCACCTGGATTTTTTGACTCCATGGAGCATTTGCAAATTCATCTTCCCTATGAAGCTCGTGTTGGGGGTCCAGTTCAATATAGATGGATGTACCCTTTCGAGAGGGTCATAAGAAACCTTAAGAGGAAGGTGAAGAATAGAGCTTATGTTGAGGGGTCGATATGTGAGGCATACAGTTTCGATGAGATATCTACGTTTGTCTCAAACTATTTTTCGGACGAAGTCTTGACAAAGGCCAATCGAGTATCGAGACATGATGATGGGGGAAATGTTGAACTAAATGGTCGGCTCTCTGTATTTGGTCTATCGGTATGACTTATGGAAAAGGGAAGCGCATATTCCTCTCTCGAGCAAGAATTACATGTTTATTATACTTACATTCTTCTCAATTGCAAGGAAATTGACCAATTTGTGAGGTACACATGTAAACTTGATAATTTATCTTTTAAGTTGAAAATTTATTCTAATATGTTAATGTTTATAACATGGTATAGATTGTACGATGACGAGTTAAAAGTGAAGCATCCCGCAAGATAACCGATAAAGATATTCAAATCAATCGGGATAAAAACTTTGCATTTTGGCTAAAGGACAAAGTAAGTTCAATTTTAAACACGTAGTATATATATATATATATATATATATATATACTCCATGTTAACTATGACTTCATTTAATAAGATGGAGTTTTTGTAGGCTTTGGTTGAGGGATCAACGATTCCAAATAATGTACAAGTCCTAGCTATGGGACCGAGATAGGGACCAAGTCACCCGCAATGGTTACAAAATAAATGGTTGTGAATTTCACACAAAGACATATAGGTAGCGGTAAAAGAACAACGAACTCGAGTGTGTGTCCAAGGAGATTGTTACAATGAGCTTGGTCGTGCCTTTTATGGGGAGTTGGAGGAAATCGTAGAGAGTTGTCGTACAAGGGGCACGTATGGGGTTATATTCACTTGTTCAAGTGCCGCTGGTTTGATTCGGAAAAGGGATACGTGTTGATGGACATGGAATCGTCGATATTGACCTCCATAGATCTGCGTCTCCAACGAATCTGCTTGTTTTACCAACTCAAACAAGACAAGTTTACTATACTCCTAGTCCTGTTAGGAAAAGGGATAGGCCGCCTACAGATGGCAAGTTGTAATTCATACTCCCGCCAGCGTATTCATGTCCAAGTAATGACGAGGATTTCTACCAAGAGGAAATGCTTGAGAGACCTCCTATAATAAATATAGAGGACAATAATGATGTAATCCAGTTAGAGGTGGAGATGAACACGATGAATTGGATCCCGAGATGCTTATTGTGCTGGATAGATGATGATATTGAGGAAGAGTTATTGGTCGACAATCGACACGTAATCAAGAAGATGGTTATGAATCTCCGATACTTGTACAAAATGATTCGACTCATCGGAATAACGATTTTCATTAAAATGTATGTGTAGTTATAATTGTACAAAATGTATGTTTATTTTCATGTTCATGTTCATGTTTAGTTCATAATTATGTACCTTTCATTTATGTTTCTCTATATAGGAATGTTCTCTATATCCTTAACTATATCATTTGTAGTTGTTTAGTTATAATTGTACAAAATGTATGTTTATGTTCATGTTCATGTTCATGTTTAGTTCATAATTATGTACCTTTCATTTATGTTCTCTATATAGGAATGTTCTCTATATCCTTAACTATATCATTTGTAGTTGTTGTAGTTAACTATTTTGCAGTCATGTTTATGTATCTTTCACTTATGATAATCGTAGTTAACTATTTCATACAATTAATTGTCATTCATAATTTCATACTAACATCCTAATTTTTTATTTATAGATGTCTTCCGAACTCAAGCAAAGACGAAAAGCGGGTTGGGTGAGGCCCCTAATCATGTGCCGAAGGCCCCGGCTAATCCGGATGATCGCATTCTTATACAGATCCGTCCTCCTCCAGAAAGCACGTAAGTTAAACATCGTGTATGTATAAGGGTTTAATATTTCTATTGTTATAAATATATTTTAATGTAAATTATCAGTATATTATAGTGATTTTCAAGATAGTAAAATTGTGAAGTGCATTTCACAATTATGTTCTGAAATCCCTCCTCGCCCGGTGATTACATGGGCGAGCACACCTCTCGCCCATAAGGATGTAGTTTGGACTGAATTTCAGGTATATTTTTTTATCACTCTGATAGGTAATACATAGTTAATCAAATAATATTGTTTAGTAATATAACAGTTTTTAATATTATTATTGTTATTTTATTTGCGAAAGCGGTATAGATGGGATGGCGACAAGAATCGCTTATTCGAGACACTATTCTCGGAAGAAATGCGCCATCCGAACTAAAGATAATTTGAACAAGGAACGACAAAAAGCCCTGCACAATGCTGAGATTGACCATCCAGGACAGGGTGAGCAATATATGCATGAGCATAGCCCCTGGTGGTGCGCACAACCCATATGGGTGCGGATGTGTGACCCATGGAGGAAATGAGAGTCGGGTCAAGAGGCGCAAGACTATCGTGATGATCGTAATGCATCCTCGTGTGTATTAGACGGCGAGAAGGCAAAAGGCACGTATCGGGGCGGCAGTATATCACAACCGCAAACACATTCTTTGCCGAGAATGCGTAATGTTATGTTTACTGATAATCTTTTGTAGCTAAAATATCATATGTTTACATAATAATATGAGAAAATGAATTGTAGGAGTCTCGATCTCAAGGTCAACCTATCAATTGGTTGGATGTGTATGTACCCCCGTGATGGTTCACTGAGGTCGTTGCTCGAGATAAGCTTAATAAGTTCACTTTATCCTAAAATGTTGTTTATAAATTGTGACGACCTTTTTTAGTATTTTTTTAATTTATTTTAAACTATTTAATTGTTCATCTTCTGACAGGACACTTATAAAGGCTTAATGAACGAGCGCTATCCTGAAGGCACCCTGCGTCTGTCGATTGATCAAGAATTATGGGAGAGGGCGTCCATCGTGAAGAAAAATTATGTCAAAGGCCAAGACAAAGAGCGGCTACCGACCATCGATGCCGCACAGCAGCTCTTCTGCCACCTAGTCTACACAGTCATCAAAGTTATCCAAATTTATCATACTCCTGCTGATCAGTGTGAGAGCGATCTGTCAGATCGTGATCTTCTTCAGATATCTTGGCGGGCATCTGCAGCCTCTGAGTCCCGATGAGTTCTTGCCGGAGCGATAAGCGGCAGCAGGCGCGAGGCGAGGAGCAAGACGACAATAGAGGTATATATATATATATATATATATATATATATATATATATGTTCATAGTCTCTCGAGTCAATGTCTTACTTATATGTAACATATATGTTTTATTACTTTGTTAATTACAGGATCCTAATTTGATGATCCATGAAGAAATAGCTTAGACTTATTTTTTTTAGATTTTTAAAGCCTTGTACTCTTTTAGATTCATTATTTAGACAATTGTATTGGTTTATATATATGGATGTTTATGATATCGATTGTATTGTGTTGGATGAATGTTTTGTATTGTATTTGATGAAGGTTTATTCATGGATGAATGTTTTGTATTGTATTGGATGGATGTTAATATGGATGCTAGTTTATATATATTGTTGTGTTGGGATTGAAAACAGGTACAAAGCGTGTTATTTTGGGAAATCAATAAAACAGGCAAAATTATTAAAAAAAAAAAAACATCAGCGACCGCATGCGGTCGCTAAAACTACATCAATGATCAAGATCATCTAATGTAATGAATCGCATGCGGTCGCTTATTAGTTAGTTCGTTCTTAACCACGTGTATACGTCACACTGACGAATGACTCAAAGATACGTCGAATAAGCGACGGTATCGGTCACAGATTGCGGTCGCTAAGTATTCGGTCACTAGTGTTGGTCGCTGATGTCCTCCCAATGACCCGGATTATCATGATTAGTATCGGCGACCGCGTCTGACGGTGATTGATATACTCATCTCGCTGACTGTATGTCGATCATTTGATGAGATGATCATTGATAAGCTTTTTTGTTGTAGTGGTCCTTATTACTATTTTGAGTAGTCCCATGTTAAATGTCCACTTTTCTTTAATAATCAAACTTTTACACATTTTTTCCTATTATGCCCGTAGCATTAAATATCTCATACTTTTCTTATTCTAATTCTCTCTCCATATTTAATAAGTATGGAGAGAGAATATTTTGAATTGAATAGCTAGAAAGTCACTCTCTCACCTACATTGAAAATAATTAATGACATTATTATAGACAATTTTATCATTTTGTTCCTCTTCTTAATATGCGTGAAAAGTCCACCAGGATTTTTATCCTGAGACGGAGGGAGTAAAAATCATAATATAAAACTAAGAATTCAAATAATAATTTTTGTTGTTAAACACTAAAAACTAAATTATCAACATACTCAATCACTATAATTAGAATAGCTCCATTAATAATTTAATTTAAAATTTTTAATATTTTTATCACTTATCCAAAAATATGTGTTAATTAAACTAATTTTTTTTATAAGTTACCAACAATTTAAATAAGTCTTAATTAAAAATAAAACTATAATTAAAATATATTGTATTAAAAAAAGGATAATTAAACACACACACATATAGGGATTCCATCCACAGCAACCGGTTGCTGTGGAGCAACCTTTTTTTTGGCCTGTTAAAATTTTGACTGGAGCAAAAAAAAAAATTCAACAGGCCAAAAAAGGGGTTGCTCCACAGCAATTGATTGTTGTGGATGAAACCCCATATATATATATATATATATATATATATATACAGTCCCGATCTAGTCAGGGAGGCCTGATTTAAATTAAAATCCGAACTTTCATTTTCAGCCACATGATGATATCCAACGGCCCATGAAAGTAAGAGAAAAAAAAAGACGTGGATCTACAAAAAAAGAGGGTCGGGTCAAAAAAGAATTGGGCATCTTTTTCCTAAATCACGATTTCCTCTCTCTTCTACACAAGCTCACAGCGAAATTGAACACAAAGCTCCGGACGAAATCATCGCCGGACGTTGGAAACATCGCAGGACGAAATTGGCCTCCTTTCTCTTCGTCTTTCTTTCACAAACTCCGGACGAAATCATCGTGTCTCCGTCACAAAGAGATTCTGGTCGTTGGACACAAGTTGAATATCTCTGTCTTTGTCTCCCAAGATTCTGGCCGAAGTTGAACACGAACGGGTAAGGGTTTAGGGTTTTTGTACTTTCTTCCTTGAATCCGACAAAAAGGTGCTTTGGTTCTGGCATTCTACTCTCATATCGTGTCTTTGCACGATGCAGGCCAATTCTTTAGCCATTTGCATCTAGTTATGCATATAAGCGCATCATACTACCTATATATATATACGAGATCCTTAAAAGCATTACATTAGTATCTTGTTATACAAAGCCAACAACGTGCTTTATAATCTTTTGTTCTCACTATTTTTTGTCATTATGCCTGGAACATATTCATTTATTAGGAAATTAAAAATGTACCCAAAAGTTTATAATGGAGTTGCAGTATAACATCTCCACATTACATTTCAAATTTAAGTTTTCCATCATCACACAACATAATACATGAAACTATTAGGCAAATTACAGACATCGTAGATCCACACATCAAAGACTGACCCAATTCTTATATTTTCTTATCATATGGGAGTTAGTGGAGTCAGATGTAATAAAAGATTATTTTTATTTCAATTATTTCCTTCAAATGGCTTGATGATCAAAGTAATGATTTCTTAATAATAATTACAATCACTTAACAAGACAATGAAAACAGACATTACAGTTAGGGTAGCGGAGTACACAAATTTTACAATCACTTGACAGATGAAACCAGCAAGGCAGCAACCATGAAGGCCTTCATGAAGATAAATATCAGATTGAAGGCAGCAAGACTGAATGCAGTTCACGGAGATAAATTTCCAATCCCTTGTTGAGAAAGAGTATTACAGATGAAGGCAGTATAGAAGGTGGACAACTACAGCAGTACAGAAATGTTAATTTTATCAGAGTATCCAGCTATAGTTTGTGTAATGATGACATGTTTGTATAATACTGCCTGTATGTGATGGGAGAAACTTTGAATATCTGAATTTGTGTAATACTGTCTCTAATGACATCATGTTTGTGTAATGACTTCGCAAAGTGGATATCTAAATTTTGCTTTCATGTCTCCTATTTACTCAGTGTCATTCTAATATTAAGGTGTAGTTAGTGGTAAATTGTGGTAAAACATTTTTTTTTATTTTTTATAGGTAGTTATAAGAGTATTGGTATTGATTCTCAAATCAATTAATATATAGTGGTGTTTTGTCTTCTTTTTCCGTTTTGGGTTTGAAGTTTGTATTTAATATATATGTGGTATTGTCATCTTTGTATTACAAGGTTGGCAAGATACATGGCATTCCAGTTTGTTTGAGTCTGGTGGAAATGAAATGCCAAGAAAGATGGACAAAAGTGTTGAAAACTGATTCAAACTTTTTTCTTTTGTTTTTCAGGTTCTCTATCACTTGTTACGTCTCTATCACTTGCCATTGTTAGGCTCCATGGTAACAAAACACAGCAACAAATTGAATGAACAATCCTTAAGGAACATAACAATATTCAACACATTTTACAGTACGAACAATATAATATTTACAGATCCTTAAGGAACATGACAATATTCAACACAATATTACAATATTTAGTCCATCTACATTAACATGATTAAAATAAATAACCAAGAACAAACAAGTGCAATAATAAAACACAGTATTACAATATTTAGTCCATCTACATTAACATGATTAAAATCAATAACCAAGAACAAACAAGTGCAATAATAAATTTGTTTCTTCGCATTTTGCCTATTGCACGCATTTTCTCCATCTCTTGCTCCATAATTCGGACATGATAAAAACCTTCTTCCTGGGTTTGAATTGGTCCATGCTGTTTTAATTTGAGGTCACCTCTCACAATCACATTGTGCGTTCATAGCTGCTCAAACAAAATGTATTCAAACACGAATAGAGTTACTGATATATGGAATGCTATACATTAGAACCACTTTGTTGCAACAAGTTACAGAAAAGGAAATCACAGTAATCTAGGCAGTACAAACTGTAATCCCCAAGAGCCAATTGGCCAAATAATGTTAAAGTAACGAAGAAATATGAAAAAGAGTGTCACAGTCATCACAGTAATTTAGTAGAAACTCAATTGGAAAAGAATAACAGACAAGCAATCCTTCAGTCACTTTAATCTTCAATATCCCACTAATTTTTACAATATGTTTACAGTATATAGTTACTTTTCAATTTATGTGAACCACTAGAAAATTTTAAGGTAGCAGCAGATTTTTTCTTACTCGTATTGGCCTTTCTTATTTGTTTTCTGTCCACACTACCGAATTAGTAGGTTGTGCTTCAAATTTGAATAATCAGAAATGTACCTTCACATGTAATTTAAAATCTAGATTTCATAGCTTCTAAAATCACGAAACAACTTTGTTAAGTAGACTTAAGAACGAGAGACCCAAATATCAAATAAAAATTATGAGATGCAGCAAAAAAATAAAAAATGTAGTATGTGGCACTTTTTAAATACATGTCTCCACCCTGTGAACAGAGATTCTATCTTCCCCAGCACAAAGTTATTATTATTGCTCTAGGCACCTCAACAGAATGGTATAGCTTAAACAAAGATTTTGAATACCAATGGATATAGCAGAGCAAATTCAACCAAATAAAACAGATAGATCCAAATAAAACCATCCTTTAACCCCAATAGATCCAAGAAAACCATCCCAAGATATAACAGAGCAAATTCAATCAAATAAGACCAATAGATCCAAATAAAACAGATAGATCCAAATAAAACCAAAAATTACCTTTCCAACGTGAGTGACTGGCCGGAGACAGAGACCACTCGCTGTGAGTGACTGGCCGGAGACAGAGACCACGAGCCTTTCCAACGTCCGGCGACTTGTGTAGAAGAGAGAGGAACTCGCGATTTAGGATAAAGATAGACCAATTCTTCTCGCGACTTGTGTCCAACGGCCGAAATCTCTTTGTGACGGAGACGTGATGATATGGTCCGGAGTTTGTGAAAGAAAGACGCGATTTAGGAAAAAGAGAGAGGAGTTTCGCTGTGAGCTTTGTGTAGAAGAAAGAGGAAATCGTGATTTAGGAAAAAGATGCCCAGTTCTTTTTTGACGACCCTCTTTTTTTGTAGATCCGCGTCTCTTTTTTTTCTCCAAAAGCTTACTTTCCTGGGCCGTTGGATATCATCCTGTGGCTGAAAACGAAAGTTCGGATTTTAACTTAAATTAGTCCTCCCTGACCAGATCGGGACTATATATATATATATATATATATATATATATATATATATATATATAGCAAGGATCAAGAGCATTCTCTTTAAATAGCATTCCTCTTTAAATAACACTCCTTTATTAAAACTACGTCGTTTTGGAGTCTTTTAAAAGAGAGTGATCCCACTTAATTTCTTTTTATTTACAAAAATGTCTCCCACGGCCCCACTTGTTTTTTAAAAAAGACTCCAAAACGACGTAGTTTTAATAAAGGAGTGCTATTTAACGAGGAATGCTATTTAAGGAGAATGCTCTTGATCCTTGCTATATATATATATAACAGATAGGATCCAGTCAAGACTCCCGAATTTTGTTAAAATGCGGACCTTTTTTTTTTGAATTTTTTTAAAACAACTAACAAAAAATTAATATTTTATGGAGCTGGAATTTTTTCATAATACAGTTTTTTTGGTGTGATTTGGATACATATAACAAAATATGTATGTATAGTCTGAAAAAAAATATTTTTTGGGTGTGATTTGGATACATATAACAAAAGTCCTGACGGGTATTAAAATCAAGAGTCCTAGACGAGAGCCAGGACTATATATATATATATATATATATATATATATATATATATATATATATATATATATTATTTAGGAATTAAAATTTTATAACATACAAGGGTAAATATATAACTTTATCTATTTAGTCAACCCTAAAAACTTATAGGGGTACTAACTGTTACTTAAAAACTAGAGGGGTGTGAGTGTTTTTATAGTTATCTGGAGGGGGTGTCACTGTATTTTACTCTATCCTTTATTTGTTTTTTTCTAACTTTGTTCATTCTATATTATTTATTCTTTTTTTGCTTTCACATACCATTAGAGACAGACACATATTACCTAATTAGGATGATAAGGGTTTCAAACTTTTAAAAAGACATTAATTTACAAGAATTTTCATAGATTAAAACTTAATTAATTTAGGAGTTAGCTTTGCTAGTTTTTGCTCTTTGGTTTTGAACCTCCATTTTTTTGCCCTTTTTATCCTTCTCTTGGCACTCTCTTTCTCCTCTTCTGATCAACCGACTTATCATTGAACTGGGGTCCGGATATCATATGCATTATTGAACAGCAGTTGATGACTTTAAAAAATTGAAATGAATAATTTGTGATGTGGATGTGTGTGTGTGTGAGACTTAGAAAGAGAGAGAATGATCAAGAACAGAGTAACAATCTTTCTCTGTTTCATATTTCAACCTTATTACACCAGCTATATACATCTGGTTGTTATACAAGATAAGAAGATAAAGAGAAATGTAAATCCTTACAACTACGTATAAGTATCTAATGCATACATATTTGAAAGTCAGTTGAGCGGATAATAGAGGATCACATTTGTTGTCCAAAATATCGGATGGTTCAATTCCTCCCGTCAAGCGGATGGTGGTGGAATAACCGTCAGCTTGCTGCGTAAAAACTCGAACCGTTTGATACCCAAGGGGTTTGTAAAAATATCAACAACCTGATCAGTTGTGGAAATGAAACGAACGGTAAGATCTCGTCGTGCAACTTTCTCACGAACAAAATGAAAATCAACTTCCACATGTTTCGTGAGAGCATGAAAAACAGGATTAGCTGCTAAGTAAGTTGCACCGATATTATCACACCACAACACAGGTGGTTCGAACATGAAAATTCCTAACTCATAAAACAAAGATTGAAGCCATGTTAACTCAGCTGCTGTATCTGCTAAACACTTATACTCTACCTCCGTGGATGAACGGGCAACCATACGTTGTTTACCAGACTTTCATTAAATAAGATTTGGTCCCATGAATATGGATAAACCTGCTGTTGAGCGTCGGTCCTGTTAACAACTAGCCCAGTCAGAGTCACAAAATTCTTGTAAGGCGAATGGCTTTGTGGATTTTAAGACCGATAGACCAAAATGAGCTGTATATTGTAGGTAACGAAGTATCCTTTTTACAGCAACCCAATTCTAATCAGTAGGAGAATGCATGGATTGACACGCCTTATTCACAGCAAATGAAATGTCCGGACGAGTTAACGTAATATACTGCAAAGCGCCAACGATTTGCCGAAAAAATCGAACATCAACGTGAGAAGTGGTTGGGGAAACCAAGTATGAGTGATAGGTGGAAAACGGTGTGCGAACTGGTTTGCAAGCAGTCATGTTGGTCCGTGCGAGAACATCATTAATATACTTTTTCTGAGATAATAATAAACCGTGTGGAGTGCGAATTGCCTCAACACCCAAGAAGAAACTGAGAGGGCCTAGATCCTTTAAAGCAAATTCAACACCAAGAGACTTCATTAATCTGTCAATTGCTACCGAAGAGTTTCCCGTGATGCTAATATCATCCACGTAAACTAATAGTATCAATTTGTCCATGCTAGTTGACTTATAGAACATTGATGTATCCGAACTGGAAATAAAAAAATTCAACTCTAGAAGGAACTCAGTTAGCCGTTGATACCAAGCCTGAGGGGCTTGTTGAGGCCATACAAAGACTTACGAAGTCGACAAATATGATTAGGAAAATTCTTGTCCTCGTAACCTCTGGGTTGAGCCATATAAACTGTTTCCTCTAACCATCCATTTAAGAAAGCATTGTTGACATCAAGTTGGTAAATATGCCACGACTGATAGATGGCTAGGGAGAGGACTACCCGTATGGTTGTGGGCTTAACGACAGGACTAAAAGTCTCTGCAAAATCAATGCCAGCTTCTTGATTAAAACCTTTGGCAACGAGGTGCGCCTTATACCTGTCAACCTCTCCACTGGGTTTTCGTTTAATGCGATAAACCCATTTACAACCAACAATATTCATATGAGGAGGATGTTGAACAAGAATCCATGTACCTTGTGAAATTAGAGAATTAAACTCCAAATCCATAGCATCACGCCATTTGCTAAATTTAACAGCCTGTGAGTAACATGATGGTTCAATATCAGGAATCTGGTCAATAGCTATAGTGAGGGCCTCTGTCGTGGATTGATTTATTTTACGTAACAATGCTCGAGTTAGCACACCAGTGTGTTGAGGATTGCGTTGCAAAGAGTTTGTTGGTGTCGGGGCAGAGGGACTGAGATTATAAGCAAGGTGTAAGCCGGGAGAAAATATAGGAGATGATGAGAGGATTAGCGAATCACTAGATAGTGAACGGACTGGAAGAGTGGTCGGTTGAGAGGAAGAAAAGGGTGGTAGCACTGTTGTTTCCCGATAGAGGATGGAAAAGGATTTTGCTTTTGGAGGAGGAGACTCAAATGAGAGTGAGCAAATGTTTGTATTGGATGGAAGAGTGGGGAAATTGGGACTAGGTGTGACGCCCCCAAATTCTCGCAACCTCCACTTGGTCACTTGAATTTGGTTCATCACGTTCTCATGATAAAACCATCACTAAAATCATACAATGACAACGAAAAATCAAATTTAGAATAATATACAATGATTTATTATAATTATTCCCCCAAGTCTCGCAACCTACAGTACTTAATAGATTACATAATAATATCGAATAAAGACTTATTACGTAATCCTACTTAAGCTTAAATATAGTCTGAAAACAGTCTTAATACAACATAATAGTCTTAAACATAAAGGGAAAAGCTAGTCGGTAGCCTTGCCTTTGCCCTTGCCCTTGCCCTTGTCCTTCCTAGAGACACTTCCTTGTTCCGCCTTAACTGAAAGGTTTTAAATAAGCAAGGATGAGCACAAATTGCCCAACAAGTAATATACAACAAGGGTAAAGAGTTTTATAACACGAGTTTGAAATATCGAAGTATCATCTCTAAGATAGTTCAAAGTTTTAGAATAATATCATGAATAATGAATATCAATAATTCTCGGAATAAGAATGATAATTCAATATAAATCAACAGATATATATGAATTCAACGACTATCAATGTATCCAATCGGATAAACAATTTATAATGAAAGATCCACTAAGACTATTGGACATCTACTAGAATTACCAATATTAAACTGATAACCAAAAAGAATCAAGTACTATAGATGATCAGTCTACAATACTCTACGTTATACATAACACCACAATAATAAACCACTCATGTGTTGGGGTTTCCAACAACATACACTCCCCTTACCATAAGGGTTGTTCAACTCAGTTTTCAAGATTTCCGCACCAATCAATTAGTTTGAACATTTTTATAAACATGCATTTAGTCTAGCCGAGTCAAATGGCATCCACTCTTTCACAATATTCGAGAACAATAATAAGTTCAACATGAATAACAGTTTTCACAAGAGTTTAAACATGTTAGTTCCAATGAACGAGTAAGTAAGATAACTTGCATTCAAAGAGATAAGGTTTAGATACTCTGCTTACGATATTCGTTGAATAAAGTAATGTAAGAGTTTAGGATACTTGCTGAATAATAATTGGAGTAAGTTTAGAGAACTTGCCTCAAGCGTAGTTTATCCACGTTAATAATTCAACACTTTCGAATCCTATTATAGTGTATTATAAGTACAAGATGCTCATTAGCTAACACATTCTTTATTCAAGTTTGTCATGATTTAAGTATACACATGTGGTACAAAATCAGCCCATAAGTGTATTATGAAATCAAGTATCTAGTTATTTCATAAGCAAATTAGGAATACTCAAGGTTAAGACCTTTTTACCCATGGACATCCCTATTACAAGGCAAACACCATCATATTATCTAAGCATCACATATATACATGTATCAGTAGGTTTTAAACTCTTTTTTGCAATATAGGCATCATACAAGTTACTGTCCAAAAATCGAATCGTAATATAAGATTCCAGATGGCGGCGGCTCACCAGATTAGACTAAGAGGAGATGCCATGGCCATCTCCAAGCTCAAACTGTATTTGAGCAATCACTTGCTTGGCATAGCTTGTTCATCCTTACATACATAACACATTTTAACATATTAAGGGTCCTTTCGCATCTTTCAAGTTTAATCTAGGTCCCGTCTTGCATAATATGGTTCTAAGTTGGACATCTCAACAATTTAAGGCTATTTACGGTTATGAAACCACAAAGTCCAACATGTTTGATTCTTAAACATATAAGGTAGTCATATAACTCATATTAGACATGCTTGCAAGTATTCATATCACATATGTGTATTTAACATCGTTTTGTTTTGAAATATGCTTCGTATATGCTTTCCTTGAATTATGATACCTAAGCATGATATATATACATTTATGATACCTAAGTGAGTCTAAGAGTATCATCAAACATGTTCACAAATATTAGATTCTAACTTTCAAAGTAACACGTTAACATTCACGTTCAAAGTTTGCATTTTTATTAGGAAAGCTTATTATTAAGTCCAACATGATCATGCTTCAATATGAAATCCATATACTTAAGTTAGTATGTCTGACATGCATTTCAAAACCATACTAACATGCTTGCAAGATCAGAATATGCATTACTCAAGTTACCATTTCTAGTTTTTTCCAAATCTTGAAGTTTTCTTGAAAACTTAACTTAAATCAAGCTAAAACAACGTACTATGTTCAAAACAATATCTAACCATATGCTAGGGTTATTTATATGCTTAACCTAACTATCACAAAGATGCTCGTAAAAATACGAAACCTCAAACCAAGATTCTAAGAAATAAAGACGCATGCGGCCACAGATATTAGATTATGGAAGTGGCGGCACCGCCGCCTTCAACATAATGAAACAAATATGGCTCTGCTTCTGCAGAGCCTTATCACATGAAATTCTAAACTTGTAACCAGACCAGCTATCGTGTTCCAAAACATGTGTACCAACTCAGATAACACAATGACATGCTATTCTACATCAATTAACAGACATTTCATATAATTGCAAGAATTTGACAAACTTCAAAGTTAAGAACATAAATAGAAATTATACCTCCTTGAAGCTTGAATTAAACTCTCTCACTACTCTGATTATACCTCTACAAAGCTCAGCAACTCACACTCTCAGTTCACACTTAATAGACAATTTCTTTAGGAACTGAAAAAGAGAAGAGGAGTGTTCTTTATATAGAGAATTGGTTGTCCAGGTAATGCTCTTGCACCATGGTTTGATCTAGTGGAAATTGAAAGGAAATGTGGGATAAAGAAAAGTTGGCCAACTGCCCAAACTCGTAGCCATCATCACCATGGATATAGCCGCTTGATTTCACGCAATGAAGACATAGGCTACTATTTGAGCACTGTTGGGACACTAAATATGGGACACATATTTTAAATCCCAGTAACGTATTTATAAAGCTTTGTTTGTTCCCCTTATACTCCCAAAAATGAAATTTTAAAGTGTTAATGCTACTACACAATGGAGAGTTAGGGATTATTTATGTACTCACATTATATAATCCATGTACATTAATTCAGTCTAATTATTATTTATAACATGTATGGACTCCATTTAAATACCCACTAGTAATTAATATCTCCTTAAAACTTTAGTATTCCAGTTATACTCACTTATTGGAATAGTTTGAAATTCTTTGACAGAGTACATCTTTTAATATTTTCACCCATACTTATTGTCACATAAAAAATTGTTTATGTAACTTATAATTCCTTACATTTTATTATATAGTTTATATTATTACATAGTTATACTAATGTGTCACACCACATTTTTCTTTTTAATGTAAGAACCATATAATATCACATGTAGTACATACATAAATTAACTGAATCATACCATTCTAGTCATGCAATTTACTTTACTCACAATAACAATTAATAATCACATATTATTAATTAATCACCACAAATATTTAATTAATATAACAATTAACAATTAATATTACTTAATTGCTTACTTGGTAATTCCTTCGTTAATTAATATTACTATTAATATTTTCCATCACCGTGCCACACAAGGCTTTCAACGAGTTTATCACAAACTCCATACATTTCTAATTATTCAATTATTTACTATAATTGAGTTATCTCATTTAGTAACACAAAATCGTTTATATTCAAATAAATATTCATTTCCATTAATATTTATTTATTAATACGTGGAAATTCTCGGGTATTACATCCTCCCCCCTTATAAAAATTTCATCCCGGAATTGCTACAAGGTTACACAAACAAATGGGGATAATCCCTCATCATCCTATCTTCTAACTCCCACGTTGCCTCCTCGACATCGTGGTTACGCCAAAGCGTCTTTACAGAGGAAATAACTTTATTTCTTAAAGTTTGCTCTTTTCTATCTAGAATTTGGATAGGAATTTCTTCATACGCTAAGTTCTTCTCCACTTGAATGGGTTCATAAGAAATCATGTGTTTGTAGTCAAGCTTGTACGGACGCAACACGGATATGTAAAACACGTTATGGATGTGCTCCAACTTAGGTGGTAGTGCAAATTTGTATGCTACTTCGCCCACTCGCTTCAATATCTCGAATGGTCCTATGAATCTTGGACTCAGTTTTCCTTTCCTGCCGAAACGGATCTTTTCCTTCCATGGAGATACCTTCAAGAATACAAAACTGGCAACTTTAAAATCTGATTCTTGCCGATGCAAATCCGCGTACTTCTTCTGGCGATCTTGAGCTGCCACTAGTCTGACCCTTATTACTGTCACCACGTCCGCAGTTTGTTGTACTAACTCTGGCCCGAGTATTCTTCGTTCTCCGACTTCGTCCCAACATAATGGCGTTCTGCACTTCCTTCCGTAAAGATCTTCATATGGTGGCATGCCGATACTCACATGGTAACTATTATTATACGCAAATTCGACTAAGGGTAGGTGGTCGTCCCAATTTCCCTTGAAGTCCATCACGCAAGTCCTAAGAATGTCCTCTAGCGTTTGTATTGTTCACTCACTTTGTCCGTCTGTCTGAGGGTGATATGCGGTACTCAACCTCAACTATGTTCCCATCCTCTCGTGCAAGCTTTTCAAGAATTTTGACGTGAAACGCGGGTCTGGGTCAGAAACAATCGATACCGGCACTCCATGTCGTGAAACAATTTCCTTTACCTACAGACTCGCTAACTGATTTAAACTGTATCGGATCTTGATTGGTAGAAAATGTGCAATTTTTGTAAGTCGATCCACGATAACCCAAATGGCATCTAAACCTTTCTGCGTGACTGGAAGTCCTACCATGAAATCCATCGTGTTAGTTCCTAGCAGGCACGATAGATATATAGAAGGGGGGTTGAATAGATATCTAAAACTTTTTATTTTAAACCCGTTAAGTTGATAGTGATTAATGCATAGCGGAATGAGTGTATGTGAGAAACCTCTTGAAATATATCTTGAGTTAATGAGCTTAAAGCAGTTATGACAGATATGGCAGATATTGCAGTTATGGCAGTTATAGCAGTTATATGAACACAATAGTTTTAAGTGGTTCAGAGCATTAAAGGCTCCTAGTCCACTCTTCTACTCCTTGAGTAGGAAATCCACTAAGGATGTTTGTTACACTTCTTAAATCTCACAGATTCCTTCTAGATCAGCAATCTAGGTACTTCTTAGTTCACTCTTGAACTCTTCAAGTTCAAAGAACTTGGTATCTTCTGAGCTCACTTAGAACTCTTCAAGTCTTTCAGACTTAGTTCTTCACAGTTCACTTAGAACTCTTCAAGTTCTTCTAACTTGGAACCTCACACTTCAGTAGATTTGCAGTTGTTGAGTTGTGATGGAGGCTACTCAGTTGCAGTTAAGCACTTGTTCGAAAGAACTGAGTAGCTGAGCAAGCTTTTTCCTTTTTCTGAGATCGTAGAGTCATGTACTTAGTATTCTTGTTCGTTTTGTATAATGCTTGCTTATTTTTCTCATCTGCCTTTGTTCTGTATATATGAGATCTTGAAATCTATCCGTTGAAGTCATCTGATGAGGCATTAAATGCGTTTGACATCTCTGAGCTTTGATGTATACTTTTCTGCACATCTTTTAAATAACACTCTGCCCCTCTGACACAGCAGACTTCTTTCTCACATAACACCTCAAAAGTTGTTTTCCTCTGCCCAATGGTCCTTTTCGTAACTTCTCAAATACGTCTCTTTTGATCAATACTAAGGATATCTTTTGTACCGTTGGGACTGATGATAGTTTCAACGTTCAAAACCCATTCCTCATTTGTTGGAATCGAAAGTTAGGGATTGATGCTTCTGACGAGGCAGATGACACTTTTACTATCCAAATCATAGTGTCTTGTCATACTGGTGCTGGTCCTTAAGAGAACACTACGATTTTTCACAATAATTTGCACACTACGATCTTTTAACACGACGAACATCACTTGCTCGTTTTGCAGACTCAACGTTTCCGAGAACACACTACGATTACTTAGCTGACTTCAGCAAACGTCTGGACCACTCTACGATTTCTAGAGAGGTCCTCAATGCAGATATACTATGATCACTTCAGCACTACGGTCTTGCCTTAGTTTTTGCATTCTGTTGATCAGCCGGATAAACTACGATTCTCTTCAAAGCCTATCTATATCTTTCTAGCCACAGATCAATCCTAACAAATTTGATCTCTTTATCTATACAAGTGAACATGAAAGGCTAAGATCAACCTAACAACTTTGATCTGTCACTAAGTCCTTGTACATATATTCCTTGAAGGACTTTACACAAAATCATGAGTATTAAACATCAAATCCCAGTATGCATTCTTCCAACAATCTCCCCCTATTTGATGTTGACATAACTAAGGAGATTTGTTGTCATGATTATTAAATTCTATATGCAGTTGCAGAAAAAGTAAACATGACTTAGGATTTTAGTGAGCAGCTGAAATTTCTAGAGAGTAAGCATGAATTTATTGATGTATGAGGATAGATGTTACATTTGAGATTACATTAATAAGAATTGAAATTCAACTTATCTCTATTTCCTTGGCCTTTTGCTCCTCGGAGGGTTTGCCTTTTCTTCTGCTCTCCTTTTTTTGCTGGCTTCATCTCTCCTGGCTAAATCTTTGAGTTCACTAGGGCTTAATCTTGGATTGTGGTCGTGCCTATTCATGAATGCTGGATCTCTAATTGGCATTCTTAGGCCTGTTGCAGTCACTTCATACGAGCTAGTAGTTGGCCCTAAACTCCTTAAAGGTTGAGCTACCAAAACTTCCTGCTGATCAGATCGTTGAGTCTGATAGCTTGATCATGCAGTCTGCTGAGAGATTTTCCTTGTAGGTGCGTTCCTCATTGTTTGAGTTTGGAATTGTCCTCTGCCTCTCCCCTTTCCTCCTTGACCTTACCGATCTCCTTTGCCTCTATTCTCCCCCTTTATGTCAGCATCAAGGGTTCGAATGTCTTCAAAAAGACGAGCAACTCCTTTGACAAGTTCGTTGAGCTGCCTCTTGGTCTGAGCAATGTCTTCTCTATTTTCTTTGATGAGAACTTCAGACCTAGCTTCTCTTTTCTGAAGGATGGAGAAAATGTTGTATGTTTGTTGGCCGCTGCTGACATAGAATTGTTGAAATTCTTTAACAGCAGTCTGAAGATTTTGAATGCTTTGTATCATCTGCTGGTTCTGAGATTCTTGAGTTTTCTATAGAATTAAGACATCATCCCGATGTCTTTTGGCTAAGAGGAAGTGAATATCATCCCTGTCCTTTATGCTTTGTAGCATTTCGCTGATAATCTCTTTGAGTGTTTTAGACAGTTCAGAGCTCAGGGATTTTGGAAGGGTGTTTGCAGCATTGATCATGGATGTCAGTCTCAGCTGTATCAGTGCAATATGATCGTCAAGACTCTCGTCCAGTTCCTTGACCATTTTTTCAGACATAGCTGATAGATTAGCCTTGGTAGACAATTCTGAAAGGATTTCATCCAATTGGGGAAATTTTGAGGAGGAAGGTGGTGTATTGTTGAATTATTCTTTCAGTGAGCAGAGAGCAAGTTTAAGATTGAAGCATTCATTTCTGGACGAGGAATGGATATCTGATGGAGGGGCCTGGTTTTGGATGGTGAAACTTGGTGACTCTACGATTGAAGGTGTGCACTCTACCAGAGGGCTAGAGTTAGTAATCGTAGAGAGGATAGAGTTTGGCAGCCTTATGGGGTTGGTTATATTTGGTTCCTCAGTTACAGGATTTTGGGACCTTGTGACTGGAAATTGGTTTTGGTGATGGAGAATCACTTGCAACCATTGTGGGATTTCATAGAATTGATTGAATGAGGTTGAGGGCAAATGATTGGTTCTGAAAATAATTGGAATT
Source organism: Panax ginseng (assembly GCA_020205605.1). NCBI lineage: Eukaryota > Viridiplantae > Streptophyta > Magnoliopsida > Apiales > Araliaceae > Panax > Panax ginseng. The sequence continues at coordinate 11,705,912 of CM035134.1, forward strand.
GATAGTACCTCAAGTTTGTCCTGTGAGGAAGAATTGTTGGTGAGAAACTTCTTGGCAAATTTGATTTTTCCTGGAAATCCATTGGCCAGTACAGAGATAGCTGGGTATTCTTTGAAGCTCTGGAACATGTGATCCCAAGAGTTTTGAATTTGGGCTTGGTGGAAGGACATCATAGGAAGATATGCAAATAGTTGCTCATAGTTGTATCTTCTGTATCCATCTATGCCCTCTGCAATGATTTCGACTTCATCTTCTTCATTTTCTTCTCTACTTTCGGTTGAGGATTCCATTATATCAATTGCTTCAGGATGTGCTTGCACTGGTTCTTCATTAACTCCTCCAGGAACTTCTTTTTCAGCAATTGAGGTGTCATAATCCTCCCCCTCAGTTGGAGCATTATCTAGTGGAAGATTTTTGGGCATCTCCCCCTCAGTGGGTGTATCTTCTATCATGTGGTCTTCAGGTACCTTCTCTTCAGTAGGAGTAATGATTTCTTGACATTCACTGGTTGGTTCCTTTTTGGTATTCAGTTCTTCTGTTTCCCTTCTTAGCACTTATTTATTGGCAAGAATGTACTTCTTGACAAGTTTCCTCCTTGGCTTTTTAGCTTTGTCTTCGGACGACCTCGTGGCTTTCTTGATTGTGACCTTTAGGCGGCCAAGACAATGACTTCCTTGTTTGATCATGCTTCTGATCGGAGGAGACTCGAAGATCGAAGAGACTGATGTCTTCTTGCCCTTGTGGCTGGTCTTACTCATCTTCAGCAGTTGTGATATTGTTGCTCTGTCTTCTGCAGCCTCATCTTATTGTTTCTTTCTTCTTAAGATTCTAAGAGTCTCATTGTCTGAGGGCTCTGTATGTTTGCTGGTGGAGGATCCTTGAGGCTCTTCTACTGGTTTGACTTTCCTTTTTCTGACTAACGCATTGGGTTCTCCCTTGTTTGCTTCTTCTTCTTCCTCAGATTCTTTGACAACAGACATATCCCCTGCAGTTCTTATTCCCTTTACTTCACCAGTTCGACCACTGGATTCAGATGTCATCTTCACATTTTCAGCTGGATTTCTTTTCCAGTTTTGAAACAATTCTTTGGGTCATTAAATGCATTTGGATTTATGGTTTCACCTTCATCATCTTCAATTAGACCACCAAGAGCAGCCTGTAGGATAATACTGATGAATCGACCGTAGAGCATCTTCTGTGAGCTCTTGGTCTTCCTTGAGTTGCTCATCCATTTCCCAATCCATTCAAGTAAAATAGCCCCATAGTTTAGTTGTGTTTTATAACATAAGGCAGTCATGAGTTTTAATTGTATCTCATTTACAGAGTCATGGCCTGATCTTTTACAGCATATGCATTTTCCAACAATATCGGCCAGAAACTCATACCTTTGTGGGAATTCCTTCTTTTTGTATCCTTTAACAGTTGGTGACTTCTTGTGATGCATCTTCTTAAGACCCTTGTGAAAGTCTATGCCTTCTATGGACCGGTACCCTTCTGACTTGAGACCTAGGGGTAGGTTAATATCCTCAGCCTTCAATTTGATTTCAACGTTCCTTACTCGTGCTGTGATAGTGTTGTCTTTAAATACACCGTTATTGTAGAACTCCTTGACCAACTTCGGGTAGATCAATATATCCGTACCCAAGGCTTCCTCGAGACCCGCTTTCTTTAGTAGAGACAAAGTCTTGTGAAACTGGGGTTTAGCAGTTTTGAATTCGTCGAAACAAAGTCTGTAGCCGAAAATAACATTGGAAGCTGCCATTAATTTCTGTGTAGGAGATGAGGTTTACAGAGCTTGCTACTAATTTAGGGTTTCTGCTTGAGAGAGGATGAGAGGGAGATGATCTTTTGAACTTAAAAAGATGATTTTAATTCATACTAGTAACTTCTCTCTCTCTGTTTTGCTTAGTGGGACAGGTGTCAAATTCTACTAGGCTCTACGAATCTATTAGAGAAGGATTGTATTGAATTGCCCTTGACTTCTTCTGGGATGATGTATTCTTTTAGTGGGACTACGATCGTTGTGATGGTCCTTGGAATTATCGAGTCTGTCCTTTCATCGTTGAGTCTGTTCATTAGTCGTCGAATCTGATCTGTAATCGTGGAGTCTGATCTGCGGTCGTCGAGTCTGATTTGTCAATTATAGAGTCTGATCAAGTTCTCATGATGAACCTTTGGTTTTGTTGATATGGCTCTGCTATTGTTGAGTCTATACTACGATCGTTGATTCTGTTCAGCATTCATTGATTTTAATGTACTTTGGCTCTACGATCGTAGACTTCCTTTGATCATGTCTTGATTTCGAGCATAGCCTCTAAAACTGTATGGTTAGCTCAAACATAATATTTCATGTTTGCAGGTTAAGCATGCCTAGCTCACTTATCAATTTGTTGAATCTGAATTCATCTAGAGGTTTTGTAAAAACATCAGCAAGTTGATTTTCAGTAGGGATATATTGTAAAGAAATATTTCCATTTTGTACATGATCCCTAATGAAGTGATATCTAATTTCTATATGCTTTGTCCTAGAATGCATGACAGGATTATGAGTTATAGCAATTGCACTTGTGTTGTCACAATGAATGGGTATAGACTTGAATTCAAACCCATAATCTGCTAGTTGATTTTTCATCCATAGGATCTGTGAATGAAGATTCGCCAAATGATGATATATTCAAATTTTCTGCGCTTGAAGTGGATACTGAGTTTTGCTTCTTGCTGAACCAGGATACAAGTTTATTACCTAGTAGTTGACAAGTGCCACTGGTACTTTTTCTATCTATTTTGTAGCCTGCAAAATCAGCATCTATGTATCCTATTAACTCAAATGAGGATTCCTTGGGATACCAGAGCCCCAAGTGAGGTGTACCCTTGAGGTACCTGAAAATCCTCTTTACAGGAGTTAAGTGAGATTCTTTAGGACATGCCTGAAATCTAGCACAAATACATGTTGAAAACATTATATCTTGTCTACTGGCAGTGAGATATAAAAGAGAGCCAATCATACCTTTGTATTGAGTCATATCAATACTTTTACCTTTTTCATCTTTGTCAAGCTTGGTAGCAGGAAAAATTGGGGTTTTCATGGGAGAGGCTGATTCCATGCCATACTTTTTGAGCAAGTCTTTAATGTATTTGGCTTGATTTATGAATATTCCTTCATCAATCTGCTTTACTTGCAGTCCAAGAAAGAAGTTCAGCTCACCCATCATGCTCATTTCAAATTTGCTCTACATAAGCTTAGAAAATCTTTTGCACAACTTTTCATCAGTAGAGCCAAAGATAATGTCATCAACATAGATTTGAACTAATAGGACTTTATCTTTATGCTTTCTAAGAAATAATGTAGTATCTACTCTACCTCTAGTAAATCCATTTTCAATAAGAAAGTTAGTCAGCGTTTCATACCATGCTCTAGGTGCTTGTTTGAGACCATATAAGGCTTTGTCTAGTCTAAAGACATAATTAGAAAGAAGTGGATCGATGAAACCTGGAGGCTGCTCTACGTAGACTTCTTCTTGAAGTTCACCATTTAGGAATGCACTTTTGACATCCATTTGGAAGACCTTGAACTTCATGTGAGCAGCAAAAGCAAGGAATATTCTGATGGCTTCTAGTCTGGCAACAGGTGCAAAAGTCTCGTCATAGTCAATGCCTTCTTCCTGAGAGTAACCCTTAGCTACTAGTCTTGCCTTATTTCTGGTGATTACTCCATCTTCATCCATCTTGTTTCTGAATACCCATTTGGTTCCAATAACATGGTGGTTCTTTGGTCTTGGCACCAGTCTCCATACTTTGCTTCTTTCGAACTGATTAAGTTCTTCCTGCATGGCCTCTATCCAGCTGGAATCTTCCATAGCATCTTCTATCTTCTTCGGTTCCACTTGAGATAGGAAGCTTTGATAGAAACACTCATTTTGAGTAGCAGCTCTTGTTTTGACTCTTACATTTGGATCTCTAATGATTAGATCTTGAGTGTGATCTCTTGCCCATCTACTTCCTGTTGGAACATCCGTTCTTGTGCCTTCTTGTCTCAGATCTTCAAGGTTTATTTCTTCTTCGTGATGTGAAACTTCATTATCTGGCATAGGCCTCTCTACGATCTCATTTTCTTGCTCAACTACTTCATTATCAGGTACTACGATCGTGGTATTGGGCTCGACGATCTCGTTTGTAGTGTCTGAACTGCTAGTCGCAGTGTCTAGGAGCACTGTTTTATCTGATTCTGTTTCATCAAAGATGATGTGAATTGAGACTTCTACACTTAGTGTCTTCTTGTTGAACACTCTGTATGCCTTGCTGTCTGTGGCATACCCGAGGAAGATTCCTTCATCTGATTTTGGTTGGAACTTTATCAGGTATTGTTTTCCATTGTTGAGAATGTAGCATGTACACCCAAAAATATGAAAATAGCTAACGTTAGGTTTTCTTCCTTTCCACAGTTCATAAGGAGTCTTCTTAATTGTAGAGTGTATGAGCGATCTGTTTACGTGTATAGCATGCAAAGGTTAATCGCTTCTACCCGTAAGTACTCAAACGGATGAAATTGCTGCACGCTAGTAGAGTTCTTCCAGCCTCTATTAATGTTCTGTTCTTTCTTTCAGCAACCCCGTTTTGTTGAGGAGTTCGTGGAGCTGAGAAGTTGTGACTGATGCCATTGTCAAAACAGAACTGATCCATTTCTGAGAAGTCAAATTCTCTACCATGATCACTCCTTATAGCCTTGATCTTCTCTCCTTTCTCGTTCATCACAAGTTTGAACATTTTGATCAGCTGGGAGCTTGTGTCATCTTTTGAGGTTAGAAAGAATACCTAAGTGTATCTAGTGAAGTCATCAACTACGACCAGGGAGTATCTCTTTCCTCCGAGGCTTGTGGTTGGAATTGGCCCAAAAAGATCCATGTGTAACAGCTGCAACGGTTTGTCAATTGAGTTGACATTTTTACTCTTGAATGTACTTCTGGTCTGCTTCCCAAGTTGATTGGCATTGGAAGGCCTTTCTTTAAAGTTTAACTTTGGTAGTCCTGCAACTAGATCTTTTGATGCCAATTTGGACATATTTTTGAAGTTGAGATGGGATAATCTTCGATGGCATAACCAGCTCATTTCTTCAGATGCTTTAGCCAGAAAGCATATTGTCTCGTCTGAGCTTAGTTGTCCAAGATTTACTGTGTAGACATTTCCTTCTCTTGTTCCGGTTAGCTTTACTGCAGCTGTCTTCAGATCTCGGACTTGACATTGATTATTGATAAATGTTACTTGATGCCCCTTGTCACAAAGTTGGCTAATGCTTAGAAGGTTGTGTTGTAGTCCTTCCACATAGGCCACTTTACTGAATGATATCGCACCATTTCCGGCTGAGCCATAGCCTCTTGTCTTGCCAGTACCATTATCTTCAAATATGAGGGACCCTCCTTCTCTATGAAGTTAGTTAGGAGAGCTTTGTTCCCAGTCATGTGCCTTGAACATCCACTGTCCAGATACCAGGTTGAGTTCGCAGAGCTCCTTTCCTGAGATAACATTGAACCTTCATTTTGGTACCCAAATTTGCATGGGTCCTACTATGTTAGTACCCTTGGGGACCCAAATCTGCTTGATTTTGGGTCTTTCGTGCATGGAGTTATAATGACAACTAACAGCCTTGTGACCAACTCTGTGGCACTCAAAGCATTTGATATGATGTGTGTACGTGTGTGTGTGTGAGAGGTCTTCCTCTATTTGGACTTTTGTGGGTTACTGGTCATCCACCTACTAGGCTGATATACCTTTTTCTATGAGTTCTTTTATTTCATAAATTTAGGAGAGTATATCTTACTACTACTATATCTTCCCGGTTGGTTCGTAGAGTTGAGTTTATTTGACTCTACGATCCTTCGAGGTTAATGAGTGGTGGTTAGATTACTTTTCTCTTTTCTGAAACCTAGACCAGCATGAGATCCCTGACTTCTGGGAATATGAATTGAGTTAGCCGAACAGGATTTGACGGGCTCATCATTCTGTGAGGATTTCATAAATACAATGCCTCTACTAAGGCCTGAGGCATTACCAGTGTTAATATCCTTTGTTTTTTCCACACTTGACCCGGGGATAGATTCCCCAAAGCCTAGTCCTGTTCTATCAGAGATATTCCTCTGATTAGAGATCAAAGAGTCCATGGATGAAGAGGATTTATTCCATGTTGAGATGGTCTTTTCTAGATCCTCAATTTTTGAGGTTAGAGTAGACTCTCGTTTGGCATTGAGCTCACTTGATTGTCTCAAGAGCTTATTCTCAGCTTCAAGTTCAGAGAAAGAAGTAGTGTTAAGAAGAGAAGTTTCCAGTTCTTCTTGAACTTTTTCTTTCTCTTTTTGAAGAAGTGAATAATCCTTAGACAGAACTCTAAACCACTTCATATATTGGTGTAGAACAGATGTTATGCCATGTAATGCAGTTCTGAGATCATTAATATCTACGTCAGGAGAGTTAAAGTCAAATACCTCATCAATACTTACTTCATGTATGTTGGAGTTCTGTTTGTCCCTTGCACTTTTGGCCATTAGACAGAGGTTAGCCATCTGGGGATCTTCATCGTCTCCAGATTCTGGAGTTGAGTCATTGTCAGAGTCACTCCACGATCCTCCAGCTATAAGGCCTTTGTCTTTCTTTGCTAGTCTCTTGTTTCCTTTGTATTCCTTCTTTGCGTTTGATTTCTTTTTGAGTTCTTCCCTGAGAGGTTTGTTGCAGTTGGCGATGAAGTGGCCAGGTTTCTTGCAGTTGTAACATAGATCATTCATTTGTTCCTGGCTGTAGTTTCCAACCTTCTTTGGCTTGCTAGTCCTACCTTGTCTCATGAATCTTCTTAGTCTCTTGACTAGCATTTCAAGGTCCTCATCATCATCTTCATCGTAGTCAGAGTCAGCTTTAGTGTTGATCTTGGATGTATTTTCAGTTACTTTGAGGGCAACACCTTTGTCTTTCTTTCTTCCTTCAGACAATGTTTCTGTTCGTTGTGTCAGCTCCAGCTCGTATGTGAGGAGATTACCATATAACTGTTGAACAGTCATTTTATGCAGATTCTTTGATTCTCTAATGGCTGTTGTTTTGGCATCCCACTTACTTGGTAAAGCTCTCATGAACTTTATGATCAGATCCTTGTTTGGATAGATCTTTCCATAAGCTCGTAGAGAGTTGAGCAGAATGTTGAATCTCTCGTATGTAGCAGTAACATTTTCTCCTTGAACATGAACAAACATCTCATATTGTTAAGTCAGGAGAGATTGTTTGTTTTCTCTGACTTCTTTTGTTCCTTCATGCATGATGAGTAGTGGTTCCCAAACCTCCTTAGTTGTCTTGCAGTTGACCACGTTTTCAAATAGGTCATCTTCTAATGATTGAAATAAGATATTCTTGGCCTTCTTATCAAGCTGGACAGCTCTCTTCTCATTTTCTGTCCATTCTTCTTTGACCTTGATCAGTACTCTATTTGGATCATCTGCAGTTGGTGCAAGCTTTGTAGGAATGTAGGGCCCATTTTTAATGATTTCAAATAGATCTTCATCTATTGAGTCCATGTAAGCTTGCATCCTAACCTTCCAGTTAGCAAATTTATCTTTGTTGCACATTGGTGGCTTGCTGCCTCCTCCTGTCTTTGATTCGCTAGGTAAGTGTGCCATTAGATCTACTTAAGCTTTGTGGGATGTATTATAGAACTTTCTCTGATACCAATTGTTAGTTCCCAGCAGGCACGATAGATATATAGAAGGGGGGTTGAATAGATATCTAAAACTTTTTATTTTAAACCCGTTAAGTTGATAGTGATTAATACACAGCGGAATGAGTGTATGTGAGAAACCTCTTGAAATATATCTTGAGTTAATGAGCTTAAAGCAGTTATGACAGATATGGCAGATATTGCAGTTATGGCAGTTATAACAGCTATATAAACACAATAGTTTTAAGTGGTTCAGAGCACTAAAGGCTCCTAGTCCACTCTTCTACTCCTTGAGTAGGAAATCCACTAAGGATGTTTGTTACACTTCTTGAATCTCACAGATTCCTTCTAGATCAACAATCTAGGTACTTCTTAGTTCACTCTTGAACTCTTCAAGTTCAGCAACTTGGTATCTTACAGTTCACTTAGAACTCTTCAATTCTTTCATACTTGGTTCTTCACAGTTCACTTAGAACTCTTCAAGTTCTTCTAACTTGGAACCTCACACTTCAGTAGATTTGCAATTGTTGAGTTGTGATGGAGGCTACTCGATTCTTGATTAAGCACTTGTTGAAAGAACCCGAGTAAATGAGCAAGCTTTTTCCTTTTTCTCAGATCGTAGAGTCATGTACTTAGTATTCTTGTTCATTTTGTATAATGCTTGCTTATTTTTCTCATCTGCCTTTGTTCTGTATATATGAGATCTTGAAATCTATCTGTTGAAGTCATCTGATGAGGCATTAAATGCGTTTGACATCTTTGAGCTTTGATGTATACTTTTCTGCACATCTTTTGAATAACACTCTGCCTCTCTAACACAGCAGACTATTTTCTCACCTAACACCTCAAAAGTTGTTTTCCTCTGCCCAATGGTCCTTTTCGTAACTTCTAGAATACGTCTCTTTTGATCAATACTAAGGATATCTTTTGTACCGTTGGGACTGATGATAGTTTCAACGTTCAAAACCCATTCCTCATTTGTTGGAATCGAAAGTTAGGGCTTGATGCTTCTGACGAGGCAGATGACACTTTTACTATCCAAATCGTAGTGTCTTGTCATACTGGTGCTGGTCCTTAAGAGAACACTACGATTTTTCACAATAATTTGCACACTACGATCTTTTAACACGGCATTTAACATCACTTGCTTCGCTTTTGCGACTCAACGCTTACGAGAACACACTACGATTACTTAGCTGACTTCGGCAAATGTCTGGACCACTCTACGATTTCTGGAGAGGTCCTCAATGCAGATATACTATGATCACTTCAGCACTACGGTCTTGCCTTAGTTTCTGCATTCTGTTGATCAGCCGGATAAACTACGATTCTCTTCAAGGCCTATCTATATCTTTCTAGCCACAGATCAATCCTAACAAATTTGATCTCTTTATCTATACAAGTAAACATTAAAGGCTAAGATCAACCTAACAACTTTGATCTGTCACTAAGTCCTTGTACATATATTCCTTGAAGGACTTTACACAAAATCATGAGTATTAAACATCAAATCACAATATGCATTCTTCCAACACATCATAATATGCTCCCATTTCCATTTTGATATTTCCAACGGTTGTAGTAAACCACTCGGCCGCTGATGCTCCACTTTTACGCGTTGACAAGTCAAACATCTACTAACGTACTCCACGATTTCTCGTTTCAAATTTCGTCACCAAAAATGTTGCCTCAAAACCCGGTACATCTTTGTGCCTCCCGGATGAATGGAATATGTCGTATTATGTGCCTCGTAAAAAATCTCCTCTCTTAACTTGGCCACTGCCGGTACCCACACTTTCCCTTCCAATTTTAAGATATCGTCTTTACCTATTCGAAAATTTTCTACCTCATTTTCTGTGATCCTTTTCCTGATCTTCTCACATTCTTCATCTTTCTCCTATGTTTCTTTTACTCTATCCAACAATGTCAGACAATCTTCCATTATAAATAACTTCTCTTCAAACCTCTCGGGTCCCTTTGCCTCTATTTCTAACTTTTCCATATCTCTTATTAACTCTTCCTGAGTCGTCAATTGCATCAGTTTCTCCCTTCCTTTCCTGTTCAGAGCGTTAGTAACTACGTTTTCCTTCCCCGGGTGATAAAGAATATCACAGTCATAATCTTTGATCAATTCTAACCACCTTCTCTAACGCATATTCAACTCCTTCTGTGTGAAGATATATTTCAAACTTTTGTGGTCCGTGTATATCTCACATCTCTCTCCGTACAAATAATGCCTCCATATCTTTAACGCAAAAACTACTGCCGCTAACTCTAAGTCATGAGTAGGGTATCATTTTTCGTAATCCTTTAACTGTCGTGATGCATACGCAATAACTTTGCTGTGTTGCATAAGCACACAACCAAGTCCTCTATGCGATGCATCACTATACACCACGTGGTAAAAGCATTTAGGTATGAATAATGTGGGCAGAAAGAATTCCATGCGTGTTTATGTATTTTTAGTGATGAATTATATCAACATGTGAATAATATATGAATATACTGGATCTTTGGTCATGGCATCGATGTACTTACTACTCCTATATGAGCTCTTGGTTTCCTTCACAACAGTAAATAGGTTTCCAGAGGTTTCTAGAAATTACCGTCCTAAAGTCTTGTGATGTGGGCTATCTAATACTAATACAAAATAAAATTATTGGTGTACAAAGCTAGGTGAAGTTAAATGTATAACTTATTTACACAATTCTCATTTCATTTCATTTTTACTTTAGAAAGGATCACAAAGAAACAAGCATAGCCTTCATTGCTTCGAATAAGTGAAGTGTCCCCCATAACCATAACCATAACCAAAACCAAATAAATATTTTCCTAGAACTTGAACATGGGATGTCATCATTTGATGATTGTTTATAATCATAGATGGTTGTTGGGTTTGGCATCTTTTAACTAATCTTTACCTAAACTTAATTTGTTTTGGTTTGCAGTGCGATTTGAACTTCCATAATTTCTGCAAAATACTAAATCTTGTATTATAAGCTAATTTGGTTTTTTTTGATTTGCAGATAGAGTTTTTTCTGGAAGGTCAATAACCACAAGGTTGAAGGTTTTAATTAAGCATTTTCTTAGGATATGGATTTCAGAATTTCAACCTTTTGGATTATATAATTTGGTTTTTTGTGGTACTTAGATTATTTAAGCAAGTGTTTATTGCCTAGCTAGTTGGGTATTTTGTTGAATCAGCGAATCTACTATTTTTTATAAGATAATTACTTTTTATTTTAAATTTTTATTGTCTTTTGTCTCTTATATTATATACAAGTGTAAAGTTGATTTAAAAAGCTCACTAAATGTATTATATTTTTTTTTATTAAAAATTGTTAATGTAACAATACATTTTGAATGTCAAACAACTTAATATGACACCACATCATCACGATTTATAATCATTTATTGACAAATAATATTTGGTCAATGAAAATTAAAATTTAATGACGAATAATATTAACTCTTTAGAATTAATAGTATTATCATTATATATATTCATTTAGTTATGACAATTGATCTTGTCACTAATATTAACTATTTGGTGACAAATTATGCTGTCACTATTATATATCATTTAGTGATGACTTTTAATTTTGTAACTATTAATAGCTCTTTATGTGATTTAGTTCTCTATCGTCACCATAAGTATTCAATTAGTGATGAGAAAAAATGTGTCATAGAAATTAACTCTTTGGTGACAAACTATATCGTCACTGTTAGTAACTCTTTTTGTGACAAGATGTATCGTCACCATAAGTATTCAATTAGTGATATTGGAAAATGTGTCCCAAAAAATAACTCGTTGGCGACATATTATTTTATAATATTATTTAAAATATGAAATGACAACGACATAATTGTCATGTTAAATATATTATTAGGTGACGAATTGTTCTGTCGTCATTAATTTTCTTATTTTTGGGTGACGATAAACACAATAACATGACGAAAGAATAATCATAAATATGACAATATTGTCGTCATTAAAATTAGATGATTTAAATAGAGTAACATATTTTCGTCACTAAAACAATATCGTTTAATGACGAAAAATAATTTTTGTCATTTAATGCACCAAGTTTTGATGACGAAACATAATATAGAGTGACGAAAGTTTCATTCAAATAGTGGCCGCTTATTAACGCTACTAAAAGTAATTAATTATAGTAACAATGATGTAGATCGTCACCATAAGTTAAAACATTTAGTGACGACATCAAATAGTGTCAAATATACCTAATACAACGCTCATACGGTGATTTTCTCTCGTGATTTATTAACAATCGTCACCAAATATTTTAGTGACGAAAATTGAATTTTATGTGACAAATTTTAACGTCATTTTTTGTGTGATTTCTTGTAATGCACAAATCCTCATGTATCATCCGGTAATGATAATACAGGCGCTTCACTTAATCTCCTCTTTAACTCTTGGAAACTTTCTTCACATTTGTCGGTCCATAAAAATTTCACCGTCTTCCTCGTCAGATTAGTCAACGGGGTTGCTATCTTAGAAAAATCCTGGATAAATCTTCGATAGTATCCAGCTAACCCTAAGAAACTTCTCACCTCCGTCGGAGTTCTCGGTTGTTCCCAATTACTTACTGCTTCGACCTTCTCGGGGTCTACTGAGATTCCATTCTCATCCACCACATGGCCTAAGAATTGAACCTTCTTCATCCAGAATTCACACTTAGAAAATTTCGCATACATCCTCTCCTTTCGTAGTGCCTCCAACACAATCTTCAGATGTTCGGCGTGTTCTTCCTCTGTCTTTGAATAGATTAAAATGTCATCGATGAAAACCACCACAAATTTATCCAAATATGGCTTGAAAACTCAATTCATCAAGTCCATGAATGTTGTCGGAGCATTAGTTAAACCAAATGATATTACCAAAAACTCATAATGTCTATAACGGGTTCTAAATGCAGTCTTTGGTATATCCTCATCCCGTACTTTCAATTGATGATATCTCGTCCGTAGGTCGATCTTCGAGAAACATTTTTCTCCTTTCAGTTGATCAAATAAGTCATCTATCCTCGGTAGCAGATATCTGTTCTTGATCGTTACTCTGTTCAATTCTCGATAATCGATACAGATACTCATCGATCCGTCTTTTTTCTTAACGAATAACACTAGTGTTCCCCAAGGAGACACACTCGGTCGAACGTAACCCTTATCCAATAACTCTTGAAGTTGTATCATCAATTCTTGCATTTCTATTGGCGCCATGCAATATGGAGCTTTCGAAATCGGTGTCGTTCCCGGTGCTAAGTCTATTACGAATTCGATTTCTCTGTCTGGAGGAAGGCTAGGCAGATCTTCCAGAAACACATCCTGAAATTCACTTACTACGGGTATATTTTTAATCTCTACTCCCTTTTTTTTGAGTATCCACGATATAAGCTAAATAACCTACACACCCTTTCATTAACAATTTCTTGGCCTGCATCATCGTAACGCAACACGATTGCTTAAGCGATGAGCTACCATAAAACACTACCTTAGACTTATTTGGAGTCTGAAGGTTTACACACTTTTTTTGACAATCAATTACCGCCACATGGTTATATAACCAATCCATTCCCAGTATTACGTCAAATTCTCCTAGTCTAATAGGAATCAAGTCTACGCTCAGTTTATGCCCTCTAATGTTTGCGCGATAATTTTGATAGACGTATTCTATAGGGATTATTTCCTTATTCGCAACTTCTATGCTCAAAGGATCTTCTAAACGTTCTCGGGGTGTACTAAGTTTACTAGCAAATTCTTCGGATACAAATGAACAGGTGGCACCCGAATCAAATAATACATAAGCATTTATATTATTGATTGGGATTATACCTGACACCACGTCCTTCATAGCTACTGCGTTCTGGACGGTCATGTTAACGGTTCGGGCGGTCGATCGGTTAGGTTGTGCAGGTCCACCAATAATTAACTTGCTTCCTCCTCCCTGGCTTCCGCCAGCTCCACCGCTTCCTTTCTTCGGGCAATCCTTTATCTGGTGCTATGTTGATCCACAAGCAAAACATCCCTTGATATTCTTTATTTTTGGGCAATTTGGCACTATGTGCCCCTCTTGTCCGCAATTATAGCACGTGTTCTTTCCTTTCCAACACTCCCCCTGATGACTTCTTCCACACTTATTACAAGCTTCAATTCTTTTCTTGAAGTTTCCCTGATGACTTCCACCTTGATTATTGTTTCTGTTGTTGTTGTTGTTGTTGTTATTTTCCCATTTTCTTTTTCCAGAGTTACTCCCTCCGCTGCTGCTTCCTCCACGATGCTCATTACAAGTGTTCTTGTTCTTCTTCTCCTTATGATATAGACTTAAGGCCTCACTGCCACCTTTCGCAATGACTGTCTTCTCTAACAAGGTCATAAAGGAATCAATCTGGAAGACTGATCCCTTATTATACAACCATGGCTTCAACCCTTGCTCGAAGCGTCTCGCCTTCCTCTCCTCATCCCCGACTTAGTGCTCCGCGAATCGCGCTAGTTCATTGAACTTAGCTGTGTATTGCGCCACCGTCATATCTCCTTATTTTAACTCTAGGAACTTCACTTCCATCCTACTATTAATAGTTCTCAAAAAATAGCGTCGCAAACATCTCCCATGTTATTATTCCTTCTCCCTCTCTCTGCTGATTAGCATCCCACCAATAGTTTGCTTCGCCCCTCATCATGTATGTGGCAAGTACTTTCTTCTGGTCTTCACCCATGTGAGCTATAGTGAAGGCCTTCTCGATCTCATTGATCCAGGTTTGCGCAACTATTGGGTTAGTAGTTCCTGGGAACTCTGGGGGTCCTACACTCTTAAAGTTTTTGAAGGATGTCACCGGAACAACTTGGGGAACGAGTGGTACAGGTTCGTTTCTTCCCCTAAGAGCTTCTCCTAACAAGTCTACCAACTTCTGAATAGGATCTACTTGCTCTCTCTCATTATTAACGGATTCTTCGAATGCATCCAATCTACGTCTTGGTGCCATGATCTGCATCACAAAATTTTCATTTTATTATCTAATTATAAAACTTAGACATTTTTCAATTGAAAAGAACTACAGGTTTATATCACGTTTCTGAAATAAGACCATTTATATTCATATGCCAAATGGTTACATTACATGTTCTTTTCTGGCATATTGCTATAAATGATATCACATATCCCCTATTATCACAAAAGACGGGGCAACACTAGCTTACTACCCCTCTAACATTTTCAAAAGTTGGGGTTTTTCCTACTATCTCATGTCTTGCACAAAAGACTAAGATTACAACAACATATTTAATCAACACATAAATAAAATACTACAACTACTAGTCTTCATCCTCTAGACTCAATCTAACATCCCACGCTCCACGGCGCTCTGATATTCCTTCTGCGTGATGTGCCCCACCATATCTTGACTTATGGTATGCCGGGTATGTCCTTGCTCAGCTGGGTAGTGATTTACCCCATCGATCGATCTCTCTATGGACGTGCGTAGAGCATAGCCCATCTTATTCATCTTCCTCCTCTTGCACCGCACCTCATCCTCTAGATCATCCACCCTATTGTTGGCTTCCTCCCACTTCTCCTCGAAGTGAATCCTATCCATCACCTCCATCTCTAACTGAGTTCGGAGAGCCTCTTTCTCCGTCCTCTCACTCAAAACCTTATGTTCTAATTCTTCCAGCTTCCCTGCCATCTCAACATTCCTTGCCATCGCTCGATGAAACAAAGCTCCCATCTGGATCCCTGCCTCCTTACGGTGAGCAATTTCCAGTTCCATCTCTTGCATCACAAATTTCCTCTGATGGTCCTCATCTCTTAACTTCTAGAACTCAGACTCCCTCTCCCTAGACTCAGCCTCTAGCTTCTCTACTCTACATCCTAACTCCAAAATATGCACCTCATACTCCCCCAACATCCGATCCTCAAAGATAGCCTCGTCGGAGTACTCCATAGGCTCGGGCTCATCCTCCATAGGCTCCTCTTCAGGGTCAGACTCCTCGGATAAAGGTTGCATCTCCTCCTCCTCATCATCATCAATAGGGGCCACTACTGAAATAGGCTCCGCTATCAATGGTGCCTCATAGACTACGTGGATATCACGCGGCTCCTCCTCTACTACTCGGCTAGATCCTCCCATGTCAGTCATCCTACAATCACCAACATAAGACAAGACAAACAACAACTCCATTAGAATGTTAAATAAACATAAGTTCATTGTATAGAATGAAGTTACATTTTATAACACACTAAATCTCTCAAGAAAAACTCTACATGAGTTTTATCTCCTTACTACTTCTAAGTTCTCCTGAGTTATGGTCTAAGGACACTCGTTCCTAAGGTTTATAACTACGGCTCTGATACCAACCTGTGACGCCCCCAAATTCTCGAAACCTCCACTTGGTCACTCGAATTTGGTTCATCACGTTCTCATGGTAAAACCATCACTAAAATCATACAATCACAACAAAAAATCTAATTTAGAATAATATACAATGATTTATTATAATTATTCCCCCAAGTCTCGCAACCTACATTACTTAATAGATTAAATAATAATATCGAATAAAGACTTAATATATAATCCTAATTAAGCTTAAACATAGTCTGAAAACGGTCTTAATACAATATAATAGTCTGAAAGCTAGTCAGTAGCCTTGCCCTTGCCCTTGTCCTTCCTAGAGACATTTCCCTGTTCCGCCTAACTGAAAGGTTTTAAATAAGCAAGGATGAACACAAATTGCCCAGCAAGTAATATACAACAAGGGTAAAGAGTTTTATAACACGAGTTTGAAATATCGAAGTATCATCTCTAAGATAGTTCAGAGTTTCAGAAAAATATCATGAATAATGAATATCAATAATTCTCGGAATAAGAATGATAATTCAATATAAATCAACAGATATATATGAATTCAACGAATATCAATGTATCAAACTTGATAAACAATTTATACTAAGCTGTCACTAATGACTATTAAACATCTACTAGAATTACCAATATTAAATTGATAACCCAAAAGAATTAGGTAGTATAGATGATCAGTCTACAATACTCTATGTTATGCATAACACCACAATAATAAACCACTCATGTGTTGGGGTTTCCAACAACATACACTCCCTTTACCATAAGGGTAGTTAAACTCAGTTTTCAAGATTTTCGCACCAATCAATTGGTTTGGACAATTTTATAAACATGCATTTAGTCTAGCCGAATCAAATGGCATCCACTCTTTCAAAATATTCGAGAACAATACTAAGTTTAACATGAATAACAGTTTTCACAAGAGTTTACACATGTTAGTTCCAATAAACTAGTAAGTAAGATAACTTACATTCAAAGAGATAAGGTTTAGATACTCTGCTTACGGTATTCGCTGAATAAAGTAATGCAAAAGTTTAGGATACTTGCTCAATAATAATTGGATTAAGTTTAGAGAACTTGCCTTAAGCGTAGTTTATCCACGTTAATAATTTAACACTTTCGAATCCTATTATAGTGTATTATAAGTACAAGATGCTCATTAGCTAACACATTCTTTATTCAAGTTTATCATGATTTAAGTATGCACATGTGATACAAAATCATCCCATAGGTGTATTATGAAATCAAGTATCTAGTTATTTCATAAGAAAATTAGGAATACTCAAGGTTAAGACCTTTTTACCCATGGACATCCCTATTAAAAGGCAAACACCATCATATTATCTAAGCATCACATATATACATGTATCAGTAGGTTTTAAACTCCTTTTTGCAATATAGGCATACAAGTTATTCTTGTCTAAAAACAAAATGCGAGAATCTAAGATTCCAGATGGCGTGGGCATTGCTACCGATTTGTACTTAAGGAGACGCTGTCACCATGGCTCTCCAAATTTCAAACTAGGGTTTGAGCAATCACTTGTTTGGCCTAGCTTGTCCATCCTTACATACATAACACATATTAACATGTTAAGGGTCTTTTCGCATCTTTTAAGTTTAATCTAGGTCCCGTCTTCCATAATACGGTTCTAAGTTGGACATCTCAACAATTTAAGGCTATTTACGGTTATAAAACCACAAAGTCCAACATGTTTGATTCTTAAACATATAAGGTAGTCATATAACTCATATTAGACATACTTGCAAGTATTCATATCACATATGTGTATTTAACATCGTTTTGTTTTGAAATATGCTTCGTTTATGCTTTCCTTGAATTATGATACCTAAGCATGGTATATATACATTTATGATACCTAAGTGAGTCTAAGAGTATCATCAAACATGTTCACAAATATCATATTCTAACTTTCAAAGTAGCACGTTAACATTCATGTTCAAAGTTCGCATTTTTATTAACAAAGCTTATTACTAAGTCCAACATGATCATGCTTCAATATGAAATCTATATACTTAAGTTAGTATGTTCGACATGCATTTCAAAACCATACTAACATGCTTACAAGATCAGAATATGCATTACTCAAGTTACCATTTCTAGTTTTTCCCAAATCTTGAAGTTTTCTTGAAAACGTAACTTAAATCTAGCAAAAACAACGTACTATGTTCTAAACAATATCTAACCACATGCTAGGGTTATTTATATGCTTAACCTAACTATCATAGCATGCTCAGAACAATATAGAAACCTCAAATCAAGATCTCAAGAAAACACCACATGCAATGCAGGCAGTATTAGATTATGGAGTAGTGCGCGGTAGCGCCACTTCCGAACATATAATGAAAAAATATGGCTCTGCTTCTGCAGAGCCTTATCATATGAAATGCTAAACTTGCAACCAGACCAGCTACCGTGTTCCAAAACATGTGTACCAACTCAGAGAACACAATGACATGCTATTCTACATCAATTAAAAGAAATTTCATACAATTGCAAGAATTTGACAAACTTTAAAGTTAAGAACATAAACAGAAATTATACCTCCTTGAAGCTTGAATTAAACTCTCTCACTACTTTGAATATATCTCTATAAAGCTCAGCAACTCACACTCTCAGTTTACACTTAACAGACAATTTTTTTAGCAACTGAAAATGAGAAGAGGAGTGTTCTTTATATAGAGAATTGGTTGTCCAGGTAATGCCCTTGCACCATGGTTTGATCTAGTGGAAATTGAAAGGAAATGTGGGATAAAGAAAAGTTGTTGGCCGCTTAAACTCGTAGCCATCATCACCATGGATATAGCCGCTTGATTTCACGCATGAAGACGTGGGCTACTATTTGAGCAATTGTTGGGACACTAAATATGGGACATGATTTTAAATCCCAAAGAACGTATTTATAAAGCTTTGTTTGTTCCCTTATACTCCCAAAAATAAAATTTTAAAGTGTTAATACTACTACACAATGGAGAGTTAGGGATTATTTATGTACTCACATTATATAATCCATGTACATTAATTCAGTCTAATTATTATTTATAACATGTATGGACTCCATTTAAATACCCACTAGTAATTAATATCTCCTTAAAACTTTAGTATTCCAGTTATACTCACTTATTGGAATAGTTTGAAATTCTTTGACAAAGTACATCTTTTAATGTTTTCACCCATACTTATTGTCACATAAATAATTTTTTATGTAACTTATAATTCCTTACACTTTATTATATAGTTTATATTATTACATAGTTATACTAATGTGTCACACCACATTTTCTTTTTAATGTAATAACCATATAATATCACATGTCGTACACACATAAATTAACTGAATCATACCATTCTAGTCATGCAATTTACTTTACTCACAATAACAATTAATAATCACATATTATTAATTAATCACCATAAATATTTAATTAATATAACAATTAACAATTAATATTACTTAATTGCTTACTTGGTAATTCCTTCGTTAATTAATATTATTATTAATATTTCTCATCATCGTGTCACACAAGGCTTTTAACGAGTTTATCACAAACTCCATACATTTCTAATTATTCAATTATTTACTATAATTGAGTTATCTCATTTAGTAACACAAAATCGTTTATATTCAAATAAATATTCATTTTCATTAATATTTATTTATTAATACGGGTATTACACTAGGAGTGGAGACAGATTGGAGGGCAGGAGTTGAAGTGGGATTAGAGACCGACGGAGAAAGGGAAGTAATAGGAAGACGCATATGAAGACTACTGGTTTGGAAAAGTGGTGCCATAGCCCAGCCGTGTGACTGATTTATGGAGGGAGCAACTAAATGGTCAGGTTGTGAAGGAAAAAAATTCTTCATTAAACCGCACATGACGTGCCACATACAACCTATTTGTTTTAAAGTCAAGGCACCTGTTACCTGTAACCCATATGATGGGGACTATATCCCAAAAAAATGCAAGGTTGAGATCGAAAATTGATTTTGTGGGTATTATAAGGATGAAGATAAGGAAAACAGAGACACTCGAAAATTTTCAGAAATGAATAATCTGGTGGACGACCTAAAACACATTCAAAGGGTGACTTTCCATTAGAAGCAGATGAAGGAAGGAGATTAATAAAGAAAACGGTTGTATCAAAAGCATATTGCCAATATTTGAATGGCAGCTATGAAGATGCTAAAAGGGTAAGACCAGACTCAACAATATGGCGATGTCTACATTCAACCATGCCATTTTGTTAGTGTGTGTGTGGGGGCAAATCAAACGATGATTAATACCAATGGAGTCAAAAATTTATTAAAAGTACGAAATTCTCCACCCCAGTCTATTTGAACAGATTTTATTTATGCACTTTATTAACGCTCAACAAGTGTTTGGTACGACTTAAATATTTGAAAGACATCAGACTTTGCTTGCATGGGATAAAACCATATGAATTTAGTGAAAGCATCCACAAAGATTATACTTTGTGACAAACAAATGAAGTCTAGAGGCTTTGCCTAGTGGACAGGCATTACAAAATTTAAATTTGGAATTTGAAACTGGTAACTTATGGCTAGAAATGACTTTATTCAAAACTTGGAAGTGCGGATGACCTAAATGATTATGCAAACAAGCAGATGAAGCTTTGGTTGCGAAAAGTGCTGTAGGTTGGTTATTTGCTGAAGAAGTAGAAGGTTGATTAAAGTAGAGTCCTCTTTCACTTGGCTCGGACAGCAATGTTCTCTTCGTCTTGTGATCCTTAACACAAAAAAAAGTAGGGTGAAACTCAAAAAATACTTCATTATCATGTGTAAATTTATTAACGGAAAGCAATGACTTTATGAGATGAGGAACATGTAAATTGTCACGCAAGGCAAATGAACCATTCTCAAACTTAAAATTAGATGAACCCATATTAGGTATATGAAGCCCTGTACCATTACCCACTCGGAGAGTGTTAGATCCATTGTATGCAACTTAGTGATCTAATTTGTGAAGATCAAAAGTGGAATGGTGAGTAGCCCATGTGTCTGGGAATCATGCATCAGTGGAATTGTCAGGATAGAAAGAAACCGTGTTAGCATTCGGCTGATGTACATGGTTATAGCGCTGGCGGCAAGTTGCTGCAGTGTAATTATACCGATGACATATTTGACATTGAGGAGCATGACTGGGTTGTCCGGAAGTTGTGCGACCATTGTTGTAACCCCTATTATCCGGATAATGACGTGTTTCGGTTGTTGTCATTTCAATAATTGTGATTAGAATAGCCATTACCATTCCTTGGATTTGATGTTCGCTGTACCAAATTAGCAGCTGGTGGGATGGAAGTGACTGTAGTAGGAATTTTTGAGTGACATGCCTGACTTGTAGGGGATATAATAGTACTGGAAAAATGTTGGGTGAGCAACTCGTGATTCATTAGAGTGATGTGAAGATCAGTGAAGGAGTTAGGTTCCAACCGATTTGTGATAGAAGGAATTACACTATGAAATTCCTGGCGTAATCCTTTGAGAATTAGGCAAGTAAACTCTGACATACACATGGGTCGTCCGGCGGCTGCGAGTTGATCATTGTTTGTTTTTGCCCGATAAAGATAGATAGAGATGGAATCATCATTTTGCTTGATTTCCAGAAGGCTGAGACGGAGATTCATAATTCTTGTTATGGAAGTGTTGGGAAAAAAATCACCTCTCAAATACTGTTGTCTTTGATAAATTAGACGGATAAAATATAAGTACATGCCAAACAGATTAAATTTGCAGTTCCACCAAAATAATAACCATGAAAGAAATAAGTAGAAAATATCCAACCACGAGACACCAAGATTTTTACGTGGAAAACCCTCTAAAACTAAGAGGTAAAAACCACGGGACAATCTCCGAAAAAATC
The DNA here is from genome assembly GCA_020205605.1 of Panax ginseng. Classification (NCBI taxonomy): domain Eukaryota; kingdom Viridiplantae; phylum Streptophyta; class Magnoliopsida; order Apiales; family Araliaceae; genus Panax; species Panax ginseng. Next base: position 11,727,878 of record CM035134.1, read on the forward strand.
ATAGAATAATATGAGAGAGTACAAAGATATCTTAATTTGAGTACAAACTCAAATTACTTCACCACAATAACTATGTGATCGAACCTAAATAAAACACTCTTTTATTTGAACTACCTTTCTCTCTCTATTTTCTAAGCTTTATAAAAGCTACTTTTTTTTTCTCTCTTACTCTCGGATGGAGTATGAATTGCTGCTAGTGTGTTTTCTTCTTCCATTTCTTTGCCCTTTTATAAGCGAGAAATCGGAGGGAGGTGAAAAAGAACAAAGTGGAATTCAATGGGCGGGGAAGGTGGAATTTTCAATGGGCGGGGCAATAAATGAGGTGAGGAATTTTGTTGACCAACAATCTCCCCCTCCGAACCCATTAGAGGAAGTAATCTCTGTGACCCCATCACTCTGAGTCCATCCCGGCCAATTCCTTGCAAAATTCCTGTTTGTCACGAGTGACAACTTTTGTCAACATGTCTGAGGGATTCTCGTTGGTATGAACTTTCTTCACTTTCATCAATTCCTTTTCCATTACTTCTCGAAGCTAGTGATAACGAACATCAATATGCTTGGTCTGATTATGATACATGGCATTCTTAGTCAAGTCAATTGCACTCTGACTATCACAATAAACCACATACTCATCTTGTTTCAAATCCAACTCTTGGAGAAACCGTTTTAACCACAATATTTCCTTGCCTACTTCAGTAGCAGCGATGTATTCTGACTCAGCTGTAGACAAAGCAACACACTTTTGTAACTTAGACTGCCATGATACTGCTCCCCCTGCAAAAGTAAACAAATACCCCAAAGTAGACTTCTTCTCTGAAACACGCCATGTCGCATCTCAGAAGACCCTCCAAGACCGGACTCGTACCACCAAAACCCAAACATAAACCGGAAGTAGCTTTCAAGTATCGAGAAATCCACTTAATCGCTTCCCAATGTTCTCTACGAGTTTGACAAATACTGCTCACTGGCCGCCAATTGCATGAGCAATATCGGCCGTCTGAACCATTGAATACATAAGACTCCCTACAACAAAGGGTAGGAAGCTAACATATATCATCTCTCCTTCCTTGGTAGAAGGACACATGCACTTTGTCAACTTAATATGACTAGCCAGTGGTGTGCTAACTGATTTAGCATCACCCATGTTAAACCTTGCAAGCACCCGCTCAACATACTTCTCTTATGACAACCACAACCTCTTGGCTTTCTTGTCACGAACAATCTTCATACCCAAAATCTGTTTAGTTGGACCTAATAGTCCTTCATATCAAAGGACTTGAATAACTCACCCTTGAGACTGTGAATCATATCAGTATTCTGCCCAACTATCAACATATCATCTACATATAGCAACAGGATAACGAAGTTACCATCCGGGAACCTTTTAACATACACACAATGATCTGCAACTGTTCTACTGTAACCTTGATCCACCATACATGAATCAAATTTCATGTACCACTGCCTTGTGGCTTGTTTCAAGTCGTACAAATTTTTCTTCAACTTGCAAACCAAGTGTTCTTTCCTTTTAACTTCAAATCCTTCTGCCTGTTCCATGTAGATTTCTTCCTTCAAATCACTATGAAGAAAAGCAGTCTTCACATCCAACTGCTCAAGCTCAAGATCCATACTAGCAACTAACCCCAGCACTACTCGAATAGAAGTCATCTTCACAACTAGAGAAAAAATCTCATCGAAGTCAATACCTTACTTTTGAGCAAAACCCTTGACGACTAATCGAGCCTTGTACTTTACTAGTTTTTCACCATCCTTCTTAAGCTTAAACACCCATTTGTTCTTTAATGCTTTCCTGCCCTTCGGAAGTGTAGTCAACTCATAGGTGTGATTCTTGTGAAAAGAATCCATCTCATTTTGCATAGCTCTCAGCCAATTGCTTTTCTCCTAATGAGTCTTGACTTCCTGAAAATCCTCTAGCTCCCCCTCCTCAGCAACTAAAAGATATTCAGATGAAGGATATCTGATTGATAGCACATGTTGTAAGACCCCTACTTTTATAAATAAAGAATAATTTTCTCGACATATATTTTTGAATATTATGATGTGGATTTGATATAATGTTATAGTTGTGGGTAATATTTATAAATTTTGCAAAATAAGCAAGTGGTTTTAACAGGGAATATTTGTAAGACGACATAATCATTGGTGGACCCCACAACAAAAGTATTGTCGTAGTTAAAAAATGACAAAATTATCTTTTTATAAAAATAATGGCGGAGGTGTTACTGTTAAAACTATTGAACTACCCGGTAGTAAAAGTACAGTAATACGTGGTTGCATAGTAGCACACGGTGTGGGTTATTGATGCTTACGTGAGAAGTCACTCAGTTACACTCAATTATTGCTACAGTAATTGTTGCATCATATCTCTCATATTATCGATTCAATTATTATCACAGTATCATATACATTATATGATATATTATTAAATCAATAATTGAGACAACAAAGTTATTCATATTATTAAATTGCAATATTTATAATGTCTAGAAGTTCTGTCAAGGAGAGGTTAGATAATCTAATTGCACGCCAATAGGGAGAAATCCTTATCGGAAAGCCCCCTCTTTCCTGGGAACGACCTGGTTGTTAAATATTGTAAGTTATAATATTAATGATGAATAAGTTCGTGTTGATTAAAGATGAAATTGGTAGCTCTATTGTGTTGGAATTATTAGTGTTAGTTGAAATCAACATTTATTTCGATATTAATTGATGTCTGGATGTTATACTGACCAGTCGGGTAATTAATCGGATAAATGAGTAATTAATTGCTATTAATTCACATGATTATAACTATTTATTCATATGTATGTACTATTGATTCACATTCTTGTACTATTAGGGGAGTTGGTGCAAGATTGATAATACTTGCATGACTAAGTTAAAAATGGAGGTATAGATGGAGGGACTATACTGTAATTTGTATTTTCACATGTCTAGAACTATTGATTCACATGATTTACTATTAATTCACATGATTTATTATTAGGGGAGGTGGTGCAAGTTTGATAATACTTGCAGGACTAAATTAAAAATAAAGGAAAAGAGGAAGGTATTATTCTGTAATATTTCGAGCCCCAAAACGTGCAATTATCGAAACTATATTTTCCTATAGATAGAAGCTCATTCTTCCTTCATTTCTCACCAATTCACTAAAGCTATAGAGCAATTATTATAGAGAGAAATTATAGAGAGAAAGAAGAAGAGAAGTCTGCTACTTCTCTACTCCAGTATCCAGTTTCTTTCTAAGGTAAGGGGTATTATTTCTTTCGTATTCATGAAGAGAGCTTCTGTTATTCCATTCTTTACTATTATGTTGGAATAACCTGTCTATGCAAAGTACCGCATACATGGTGAAATTCTTCTGTTATTCCATTCTTTATTATTATGTTCGAATAACCTATCTCTGCGAAGTACCGCATACATGGTGAAATTCTTCTGTTATTCCATTCTTTATTATTCTATTGGAATATTACATACTATGCGGATTACGCATGACACAGTTCCATTCTTTATTATTACATTGGAATATCCTCGGCGGTGTGTATTACGCATGACTTTGGTTCCATTATTTATTATTACATTGGAATAACTTTTATGCATCTTGATCTATCGCATGCCCGATGAATTCTTACATTATTTCATTCTTTATTATTTTGTTGAATATCACATACGGTGCGTATTACGCATGACCCGTTCCATTATTTATTATTTTGTTGGAATAACTTTTGCGCATGCGATTATCGCATGCATGGTGAATTCTTCTATTATTCCATTCTTTATTATTACATTGAAATAACTTTTGTCTATGTGGATTACCGTATGCATGGTGAATGATCCTTCGTATTCATTTCTTATTAAATTGTGGAAATGATCTGTTTACGTGGATTACCGCATGGCAGGTGAAAATCCATTTGCAGTTTCAGATATACTATAATACTCGTTTAGTTAAAGTTTTGGATTTTAAACTCCATGAAATTAGTAGAATATCCTTGATATTTGCGCTTCATCCAGTATCTTTTCATGTAAATATTCTTCTGAGCATTCTTGAATTTTACCCCACAAAGCAGTATCATGTTGACAATTTGGACTTTATTGGTTTCTAGATAAATTTATCCTTGAACTTATTTTATTGAATTATTATGTCATTGTCATCATCCTCATGCTTATATTGTGATTAAAGTCATCTTTGGCTTACGTGCATAGATGGACTTGGTATGATTATGACCGAGGATTATTATCGGTATAGTCGTGGCCGTAATGTGACGAATGATGTGGTAAAAGTCCTCATTGGCACATGTAGTGCATTGGTGGGCAGATTGTTGGTATGATTATGACCGAGGATTATTCGGTATAATCATGACCATTGATGATTACATGAATATCCTTGGTCGTGGTGTGTAGGATGATGTGGTTTATTTATTAAAGTCTGAGTCTCGTGATAAAGTTGATGAAAATCTTTTTAAATCATAGAAGATAGTAGATTTTATGCTCTACTTAACTCTTCTAATGGATTGCTTATTCCGCTGCAGTTGTTTATCTAAAACTTGTTGTCTATTATATTCTTTCGGCTTTTATCTGTTGAAGGCTAAGGATAATTTATTCTGCATTATCTTAGTCATAATATTTCTTACTGGGCTAGTTGAGCTCACCCTCTTGCTTTCATTATTCTCTTCAGGAAATGAGAACGTAGCTGGGACTAGTCGGGGAACGGAGTGATGATCCAGATGATAGCATTAGTAGTCCTCACTATTCTGTTAAATAGTGTGACAATAAATGTAATGAGGACTCCATTGAGTGTGGATATTGTCTAGATGACAATATTCTTATTAAAACTCTTAGATTATGTTTTGTCGTATTTTACACGACTGTTGTATAATTAAGTTGTTTTTGAATTTTTTACCATATATTTGGCGACTCAAGATGGGTGATGTATACCTATTTTTGGGGCGTAACAGTTGGTATCAAAGCTTAGGGATATGATCCCTGGTTTATATGTGAGACAAGAACTAGGAGGGAAGAGACGGGGAATTCCTTCGTTAGTATGACCTACCTAAGTTTATTTGGTATTTAATTGGTCGGTCAGAGTATAAGGATAATATGTGATATGTTAATTAACCCTTGTTTTGTGGTAGTATTTGAAAATGGCATCCAAAAAATGTTGAGATAAGCAATGAAGCACATGAGATCGTTGAGTCACCAACGATCAATACCCAGGGTAATGTGCAACAGGAAGACAATAATCCTCATGAAAACAATAACACTGATGAAATGGTGAACAACGGGATGTTCAGAGGCTTTATCTAATTCATGCAACATCAGGCGAAAGAGGGTCCTGTCCAAAATATAGGTGGAAACACTGACAACTCTCGGACGGTAACCGCTAAGCTATTCAAGGAGTTGGGACCACCAGAGTTTTTTGGAGAGCCAAAACCACTTAAGGCGGAGACGTGGATAAAGCAGATCAACAAGATATTTGATGTCATGGGATGCTCCGAGGAGCAAAAGGTTCCCTTTGCCACCTTCATGTTGCGAGCAGAGGCAGATTACTAATGGGAATCTATAAAGCATACTCAACCTGCTGCACTGAAGATGTCTTGGGAGAAGTTCCAAGAACTGTTCAACGACAAGTACTTTCCTGAAAGTATTCGTCACATAAAAGAGGTAGAGTTTATCAAGCTGAAACAAAACAATATGACCGTGGCGCAGTACGAAGCTAAGTTTGCCGAGTTGTCCCAGTTTGCGTCCCATTTGGTTGATAATGAGGAGAGAATGACGCGGATATTTCTAAGAGGTTTGAAACCCGAGATACGTCAATACCTTATCTCTCACAAACTTTGCTTGTATTCAGATGTTGTGAATAGGGCTCAGTTATTGGAACGTGATAATGAATCAACCCAACCAAAAGAGAGCAACCGGCAAATTGATAATACCAGTGGTAGCAGTCATCGAAGCGGTGACAACAAGTGTGGAGGGAATCAACATACCAGAAATGGTAATCACTTCGGTGGTAATCATGGCCATGACAATAAGAGTGGACATTTCAAGAAGAGGAGATTCAACAATGATGGAAAGACGTCAGCACTAGCACCTGTTGTTAAGGAAGGAGAATGACCGCCGGTCGTATGTTACAAATGTGGAGGGGAAGGACACATCAGTCCAAACTACATGATGCAGTCCAAAGCGTGTTACAATTGTGGAAAAGAAGGTCACCTAGCCCGATTTTTTCGTGCACCAAAGTCAAGTTCAGCCGGGATGGATGCATTAAAGGGTGTCCCAGACAAGACAAAACCGATAGTTCAAGGGAGAGCGTTTGTCGTAACCTCCTAAAAAGCGAGGAATCCGAACGAAGTGATCACGGGTAAGCTAATTATTAACTCTAGCGAAGTTTATATTTTATTCGATACCGATTCTACCCATTCTTTTATTTCTCCTACTTGCGCTCAATGTTTAAATTTAACTCCAGAGAAATTAGACTTTGACTTATCGGTTGAAACTCCGTTGGGAGAAACCTTCATTACATCCACTATTTATAAGTCTTGTTTGATTCAAATCGGTAATCGCACGTTAACTGTTCTTATTTCTTTGAAAATACTTGCATTTGATGTGATTTTAGGGATTGATTGGTTAACTACTCATCATGCTAAAATCGATTATTTTTGTAAGGTTGTTAGCTTTCATATTCCTAACCAACCTATTATGCGAATTCAAGCAACCAAACCACTAAATTCAATCATTGTCATATCAAGTCATAAAGCTATTCGTTTATTGAAAAACGGATGTCAAGCTTTCATAGCCCATGTCACGGATTTAAATATAAATACATCAGATTTGAATGATATTTCTATTGCTAATAAATTTCCTGACGTATTCCCTGAAGAATTTCCTTGCCTACCCTTAGAGTGTGAAATTGAATGTTGTATCAACCTTGAATCTGGTACAAAACCCATTTCTAAAGCCCCATATCGAATGGTTCCTATTGAACTTCAGGAGTTAAAAACCCAACTACAGGAATTGTTAGACATCGGTTTCATTAAGTCCCCATCGTCGCCTTGGGATGCTCATATTCTATTCAGTAAAGAAGAAAGATGGAAGTATGCGACTTTGTATTGATTATCGGGAGTTGAATCATGTCACCATCAAAAATAGGTTGCCGATTGACTCGCATTGATTACTGTTTGACCCGATTGCAAGGAGCCAAATTCTTTTCAAAGATTGATCTTAGTTCGGATATCATCAATTGAAGATTAAAACCGATGACATTCAAAGATCGCTTTCAAAACTCTCGATGCGAGCATTATGAATTCCTAGTCATATCTTTTGGATTGACTAATGCTCCTGCTGCCTTCATGGACATGATGAACCGAGTATTCAAGGAATATTTGGATTACTTTGTGGTCGTCTTTATTGATGACATCCTCATATACTCCAAAACCCATGAAGACCATGGGCAACACTTGGGGTTGATACTCCAAAAGCTTCGTGAGAATAAGCATTATGCCAAGTTAAAGAAATGTGAGTTCTGACTTGAGGAAGTTGCATTCCTTAGGCACGTGATATCAAATTATGGAATATCTATTGACCCAGCGAAGATTGAAGCAATCCAAAGCTGGGAGCAACCAAAATCAGTGACCGAAGTACGTAGCTTTCTCGGGTTAGCTGGTTATTATTGGAGATTCGTGGAAGGATTTTCTCGAATCACTACTCCATTAACTCAGCTGACTTGAAAAGATACAAAGTTCTGTTGGAGCGAGGAATGTGAGAAGAGTTTTCAAGAACTCAAAAGGAGACTCATTTCAGCACTTGTTCTGACAATATCATCTGGCTCAGAGGGATTTGTCATCTATAGTGATGCTTTAGGCAAAGGGTTAGGATGTGTTCTCATGCAACATGGGAAAGTCATAGCCTATGCCTCACGACAACTCAAAGAATATGAGAGGAATTATCCTACTCATGATCTAGAGTTAGCGGCCGATCGTTTAACGCTTAAGATTTGGAGGCATTACCTGTATGGAGAGAAGGTGGAAATCTATACGGATCATAAAAGCCTCAAATATTTCTTCACTCAAAAGGAACTCAACATGCGGTAACGACGATGGCTTAAGTTATTGAAAGATTATGATCATACCATCCAATACCATCTTGGAAAAGCGAACGTAGTAGCTGACGCATTGAGTAGGAGATCATATACGGGCACGAGTGCATTATTGTCAATGCAAAAGCCCATTATTTATGACTTGGAAAGGATGAAAATAGAGTTAAAGACTCCAGGGACCCATGTGATGATGGTGAATATACGAGTGGAACCGAATTTAATCGATAAAGTTAAAGCTGCTCAAGCTACAGACCTGGAGCTGATACGTATGAGGAAGAAAGTACAAGAAGGTGCTATTCCGGAAGCAAGAATCTATGAAGAAGGAATACTTCGAGTCAACTCCAGACTTTGTGTTCCTAACGATTTTGACTTGAAGTATAAAATCATGATGGAGGCACACAACACACCGTTTGCAATCCATCTTGGGAGTACCAAAATGTATCGTGATCTTCGACATACATTTTGGTGGAGCAATATGAAGAGAGAGATAGCGGGGTTTATCTCAAGGTGTCTAACTTGTCAACGAGTCAAGGCGGAGCATCAAGTGCCAAAAGGTCTATTACAACCACTTGAAATTTCAGAATGGAAATGGGAGCACATTACCATAGATTTCGTTACTGGTCTTCCCAAGGTTTCTCAAGGCATAGATACGATTTGGGTCATTGTTAATAGATTGACCAAGTCTGCTCATTTTTTACCGATACGAGAAACTTATACACTTGAACGTCTTGCTAGTATGTACATAAATGAGATTGTAAGATTGCATGGTATGCCAGTATCCATAGTATCTGATCGAGACCCAAGATTCACTTCAAGATTTTGGGTTAGTTTGCAAAAAGCTATAGGCACGGATTTACGATTTAGTTCGGCATATCATCCTCAAATAGATGGGCAGTCAGAAAGGACTATTCAAACTCTTAAAGATTTATTAAGACTCTGTGTCCTTGACTTCAAGGGAAGTTGGGACAAGTTCTTACCATTGGTGGAGTTTTTCTACAATAATAGTTATCAAGCAAGTATTGGCATGGCTCCATTTGAGGCGTTGTATGGAAGAAAGTGTCGTTCTCTAGTCTGCTGGGATGAGGTGGGTGAAGCAACGTTATTGGGACCGGATTTGGTACGTATGACTACGGAAAAGATTCAAACGATCCGAGAACGTATAAAAACCTCACAAGATCGACAAAAGAGTTATGTTGATCTTCATCGAAAGGACGTGGAATTCGATATTGGAGATCATGTGTTGTTACGTGTTGCTCCATGGAAAGGAGTTATGAGATTTGGAAAGAGAGAAAAGCTCAATCCTCAATTCATTGGCCCATTTCTAATCCTCGAGCGAGTAGGAACTGTGGCCTAAAGACTCTCCTTACCGCCAAGTATGTCTCATGTTCATAACTTTTTTCACATATCTATGTTACGTAAATATGTGAAAGACCCGAACCATATTATTGAGTTAGAACCAGAAGAGATAGAGGAAGATTTAACGTATGAAGAGTTACTTGTTAAAATCTTGGATAAGAAGGATCATATTCTACGCTCCAAGGTTATACCTCAAGTCAAAGTTTTGTGGAGAAACCACGATGTGGAGAAATGACTTGGGAGTTAGAATCGAGATGAAGTCAAGGTATCCTCATCTCTTGACATACCGGTATGTACCCTAATTTCGAGGACGAAATTTCATAAGAAGGGGAGGTTGTAAGACCCCAACTTTTATGAATAAAGAATAATTTTCTCGAAATATATTTTTGAATATTATGGTGTGGATTTGATATAATGTTATAGTTATGGGTAATATTTAAAAATTTTGAAAAGTAAGCAAGTGGTTATATAATATTCGATTGGTCGGGGAATATTCATTTTAACAGAGAATATTTGTACGGTGGCATAATCATTGGTGGACCCCACAACGGAAGTATTGTCGTAGTTAGAAAACGATAGAATTATCTTTTTATAAAAATAACTATGGAGGTGTTACTGATAAAATTGTTGAACTACCCGTTAGTAAAAGTAATGATGTCTGGCGTGGTTGCATAGTAGCACACGGTATGGGTTATTGATGCTTACGTGAGAAGTCACTCAGTTATACTCAATTATTGCTACAGTAATTGCTGCATCATATCTCTCTTATTATCGATTCAATTATTATCACAGTATCATTTGCATTGTATGCTATATTATTAAATCAATAATTGAGACGACAAAGTTATTCATATTATTAAATTGCAATATTTACAATGTTTAGAAGTTATGTCAAGGAGAGGTTAGATAATCTAATTGCGCGCTAATAGGGAGAAATCCTTATCGGAAAGCCCCCTCTTTCCTGGGAACGACCTAGTTGTTAAATATTGTAAATTATAATATTAATGATGAATAAGTTCGTGTTGATTAAAGATGAAATTGATAGTTCCATTGTGTTGGAATTATTAGTGTTAGTGGAAATCGACATTTATTTCAATATTAATTGATGTCTGGATGTTATACTGACCAGTCGGGTAATTAATCGGATAAATGAGCAATTAATTATTATTAATTCACATGATTATAACTATTTATTCAAATGTGTGTACTATTGATTCACATTCTTGTACTATTGGGGGAGTTGGTGCAAGATTGATAATATTTGCATGACTAAGTTAAAAATGGGGGTATACACTACAAAAAAATGGGGCTTCAGCAACAACCGATTTTCGTTGCTAAAGGTGCCAAATTTCGTTGCAAAAGGGTTTTGGCAACGACTTTCTTGTCATTTGTGTCTTTCGTTCTTGAATGAGCGTTGCTAATTGTTCATAATGAACGTATTTTTTTCGTTGCCAAAAGTAATACATTTTGCAACGAAATTTGGCTTTCGTACAGAGACATCAATCCTTTAGAAACAAAATGTATTGTTGCAGAATAATTAAAATTTCGTTGCTAAAAACCCCATTTCGTTGCAAAAGTCTGCTAATTGGCAACGAAATGAACTCTCTTTTTTTGCAACGACCATGCATTTTCGTTGCAATTGACACCATTTTGCGACATTTTTCGTTGCAGTAAATTATGAAAATTGTTGCCTAAACTTACTTTCGTTGCAGAATGTAAACTTTTTAGCAATGATTTTCGTTGCTGATTATATTATTTGGCAACGACATTATGCTGAATCAGCAACGAAAATATTTGTTGCTGGTTATTTTTCAATAGCAACGAAAGTCGTCGATTAGCAACGACATTATATGTTGATGTTTTTTTATATGTGCAATGAAAGTTAATATGATTTGCAACAATAAAAAATGTTGCCTTTTATTTTAGTATTAGTAACAATATCCTCTCCGTTGTTATTAAGTTAATTTTTCGTGGCCAAATATTATATTTTTAATGTCATTAGCAACGAAAGTTTGTTGCTAAATGTATAAAAAATTGTTGCTATATTAAAACTTATTCAATGCTTTGGTAACGAATTATATTGTTACCAAATCAAAATTTGACGTTCTTTTTGTGTACCTGGCTGGCTTAATGTCCTCATAGCAAATAATGGCAAAAATGCAAAAAACTAAAATATTATTAACTTAATAAAATAATCCGCTACATAATCAGTCATTATCTTTACAATTAATCATCTAAAGCTACCACGGTTCTTCAATCAAAGTATATATCTACATATATAGAGAGAGTACACTTCATAATTTCGTCCCTTGTCTTTAAATAACGTAGTAATTTGAAATTTGATACCCAATGATTGTAAAAGGCGGTCGTAGAAGCAGTCTTCCTGCACATGTTTAAAAATAATAGCAAGTCAGGAAAATGAAGCAAATAGGTCACCAGAGGCACTTAATGCCAAAATCAATACACAAAGACAATAGAGTTACTACGTGGTACTAATATTATTAAACCAACAGACTACCCACAATATTAATTAAATGGTTGAGCATATAGAAAGATTCCAGAGTCCTTCAATTGACTAAATAAAATGCCTTAAACAAGATAACATGAAGTACATACTAGTTTGACAAACATACACAAGATGGTACCATGTGCACTGAATATGACATGCAAAATTGAAACTAATCTTTGAAATTTGGCCAAAGTTTGTGCTTACTTGTGAAGTCGTGATGCGAAACTTCAAAAGATGAGTGCCCTTTTAGTTTCTTATCATAATAACAAACACGATTTCCGCGTAATCTTCCAATTTCTTCAACTGCCCCTTTATCAACTGCTTCCCATTTTTAGCAAGATAGACTTTTCGAGGAATAGGTATAAAACACAAAAAAAACACAACAATTTAGTGGAAATGTTATAAATTTATGACTTAGGCCTAACAATCATAACTTTATAAAGTTTTTTTTTCATTCTAGTCACAAATTAAATCTACTCATAATAATTAAAAATCATAGTCAAATTCAACCAAGTGGTACACTGAATTCCAAATTTCATCCTTTCTTTATATCATCTCTCGAATCGTTGGACTCATTTATCCATCCACATAATACTCTCTATTCTTGGCACTATCAAAGAATGTCTTTGATGCATAAAATTTCCCATAATCATATCTCAAATCCAAACTAGTTCCTGTAAACCCCTTATCAGGAATAAATTTATCCACATTAGGCTTATAACTCCCAAGTGCATAATAATCATACGGATTAAAGCCTGATTTCAATACATACTTATTATGAAAATTTCTCCCTGATGTGTCAACCCCATTTGTGCTATTACCAGATAAAGGATAGAAATCGGGGCACTCCCAAATTCCGATTTTTGTAGCAAAATAAAGTGGCTGCTGGTTGATAGTCTAATGTACAAAGTCATTACTATGGTACAAAATTGCCATTCCTTTGTTATTTTTCAAGCTACCAACAATTACCCTCCATTTCCCATCTTGGCATTTCCATGTCATTGTGGGGTCTCTAAATTCATCCGGCTTAATGCCATTAAATGAAACCATAACAGAGGATTATGAGAATATTTTTACCATTCTATAAGAAAATGATTTGTGATTTTTTTTGGCATTGCCATGTTTTGGACCTCTTTGGTTCTTAGCATCAATTCCGGTGTATAAAATCACGGTTTTATTTCTGGAAGAATTGTGATGAACTAGACACTCGCAACTTTTGGCGTCGAATGGATAGGTTGGATAAAGGGCATGATTTAGATGAATCCAATTAATTAGATCATGTGATATTGAATGTGCCCATATCATGGTTTTGCCAAATATTGCACCATAAGGGTTGTCTTTGGTAGAGCAGATGGTAAATCCCCTTATAATACATTGGCCTACTGATAGTAGTTGTATGCATTAATTTGAAATTAAAATTTGTTGCTATATGAAGAGGATATAGATTCTTATCTACTAATAAACCAAATTTCTTGATGAAAAACATGTGTAAAAAACCTTACCATTAGGATCTCAGATTTCAAGTAAGCCCACCGAGATCATGCCATCATTATATTCGAAAACCGAAAAACAAAAAAAAAAAGGGTCATTGCTTGAATTTATGAATTACTAGTGGTCCAAAAAAATGAGCATTAAGAACAATATTTATTTATGATTGTACAAATTAAAAAAAAAAAAGAATACCATCTAGCCGTTCTTAGGAGCGTGGAAGTGGTAAGATGTTACGCTTGGTCGCTTTCTTGCTTCTTGTAACCTCAAATTTCTAGGTTTCTATCAATGTCTTTGGCGCGAGGCATCAACTTTAAGTCCATGACTAACAAAAATGTAATGCAGTACTATGAGCCACACTACATAGTTCTCCATGTTTGTTGTTACCAAAGCTAATAAATAAGAGAAAGACTTGCAGATTCGATGACACAAGCTTACCTTTGGACTAATCATATTAGGCGGCAAGTACGGATAAAACAATGTTTCAAAGTCGATCTCCACCACTTGTCGAGGCATTTTCCTACTGAAAAATTGAAAATTAGTGCATTTGCAGATATAATAAAATAGAATGGTCTTAACTAGAATTCATATACCTCCCAAATGGACCCGATTACCATCACAATGTTGTTGGATAGCTTGTTTTGAAAGTTTATACTCAAGCCATCAATGTCTTCAAAACAAGAATAAATATAATTCTTTGACCCTTGCAATAGTTTCTAGTGGATTTATCAACTACAAAAATTGACAAGATGACACAGTATATAAGATGGTGTCTTACCTGATTCACCTGGTCTTATAAGTGGAGTTCCTTACTTGCAACAACAATAAATGGGGATGTTTGAACAATTCAACCTGTGTCATACAATTGTTAAGCATCATTTGAGTTTGTTATTAAACTATAGTGATAAAATAAACTAAAAGTATAAAACATATTTTTAATAAAATTTTATGGAGCAAGCCTTTCACAAGTTCTTAGTTCCCATACCATGATATCTACCGTGTTTGTTCCAACGAAAATTAGCTAATATTTATTAAAATTGGAGGTAAAGATAAAAGACAAATAAGGAAATTAAATCCAGTCAAAGAAAAATATATTAGCTAGAGTAAGTAGAAGCTAACCAAGAAGTAGAGGTTGTTGTACTGGATGGAAATCCACTCTTGATTCGCTAAGCTTAGAGTTAGAGTCCTCACAATGACCTTGGGTAAATCATTATAAAAGAATGAACTCGACCATGGCTCTTCTTGGTGTAACCAACGGTTGTCGATAGTCATATATATCGACCTTGGGCAAATCACAACAAATTTGTCGATAGTCACAACACCTTGGGCAAATCATTATAAAAGAATGAACCATTAAGCGTGCATATATATACACCGAAAGCTAGATCGATAAGATATGACAAAAAAAGGCCTCCAAAGAATTAGCAAACCATTTGTGCTAACAAGAGCACCTTTAATTACGTGAAGAGAAGTTTATGAAATGTAGAGAGGTGCGGTCATGGGCGCCATTCCAACTCCCAAACCCACAAATACTCTTCCAACAATTATCATCCAAGGAAATGGAGAAATCGCCATAACCATAGCTTTTGATGAAAAATAGGGCATCGATTAACAAAATTGATATTTTCCTACCAAACCTATCATTAATCCAACCACCAAATGCAAAGACCAATGATGGCTCCTGCTATAGCCATGCTCACAATTGTTTCCTATACATCAACCCAAACAAGTAATTAATCTTAACATAATATAAAAACAGAACAAAGACACACACACACACACACACACATCTTTCCTACCAAAACAAAATTTTGTTATATATATATATATATATATATATATATAAAGAAGAAGTAAATTGTACCCTTCAAGATATACATAGTTTGTGTCAATTGTTTTCTTACCTAGTGCAAAAAAAATTGCTATGATACAATTCATACTATGTATGTGTATATGCATGTGCTATGAATATATACTTTAAATGGCTGTAAAGGGTTCTATATAAAGGGATGATGTATGAGTGATTGATCAAGTCAACTTTAGCACTCTTTTCTTGTAAAGAGTAAGGACTGTTGTTTACTCCTAGTTCTGAAATCGTACAAGAGTGTTATGATTGAAGCAATGGCGAAGGCATTTGGAGTAACAGTGGATTTTATTGATTTGTAAGTTGCTTTATTTTCATGGATACACTTAATTTGCCATAATCTTGTTTTACAATGGTTTCTTTTTTTTCTTTTAGTTGTGGTAAATTATTCATTTTGTAATTTACTGAATATTTCCATCGTCTTCAGGGAGCTTTCACGTTTTATTGCAGCGGGGAAGCTTCACTACAAGATTGTTGGACATTTATGAAGATGATATATTTTAGGGAGGAAGTGAAATATAACTTTGGCGAACATAAGAACACTTTCATTTCACTTTATTAAAATGATCCAAGTACAAGACTATTTATAGGACTCATAGGACACTTCTAGATCCACATTAATAATTACTACATGACCACATTCATGTACATGAACCTAACCATTACATATTCCAAGATAATTCAAATACATTCATGTACTTAGATATCACCAATTCATGTATAAATATTAATTAAGATATTTCTTGAATAATCTAGAATATATTTGGTTTAGATGCTAACAAGGCCTCCCGTAAACCAAATTTATTCTTCATAATGTCGTAAAACATTTTGATCTTCCAATTCCTTCAAACGCAAGAAACTCTTTTGTCATCTCCATTGATGTATATGACACAAATGCTTGAAGTTTCCATTTGTTCTTCTTGATCTTGCTTATAACTAGCTTCTCACATTTTACATGCTTGTATTTCTTCTCCATTTCATTATTTCTGAACTCATTTTGATCAAAATACTTCTCCATGTTAACCCATACAATACCTTCCACAACTTGAGTTTCTTTTTTCTTGGTCTTTACATTTTTGACCTTTGGTTTGCACTCTGCTTCCAACTTGGACTTTGTATATGATGTTTCTTTAGCAGTTTTTGTGACTTGAACCTTTTTGGCAACCTTCTTCCTTGTAAAAGTTCTGACAGAAGCAGGAATTAGATGATGTGACGTCCAATTGACTAGTAACTTCTGAGTGTGTACTCTTTTCTTCAACATCCTTATCCTCCAGCTCATTATTCAAATTTGTCTCATTCTCTTCTTCTATCGCTTCACTCTCAGATTCTTCTTTCTCAAAAGATTATTTAATTATAGTGTCTTCAAATTCTTTATTTTCTACATGATCTATTTCTTTTGCTTCCCGACATATGTCTTCAAAGTCTTCATTTTTCTTTTTTTTTCTTCTTCTTCAACTTCATCAATTTCTTCTACAAGTTTCTCATCCTCTTCCAAAAACCAAGACTCTTTAGGTAACGATGAACCTTTATAATTCTTGCAAATCAATTCAAACTCATTCCATAACTGAGATAGAGAATCAAAACTTCAAAGACGCATCCGCACTTCTTCATGCATTACTCCTTGCAAAATCTTCCTTGTTCTTTTTTCTTTCATTTCTCGAACTTTTCTGAAATACACTTTTCTGGATTTACAATAACATCTTGCCATAAATTGCATTCTCCAAGAAATACTCGAATCCTTATGCTCCAAACATTATAATTTGTGAACACTAATTTGGCACCAAACCTAGGAAACATCATTTTTTTTTATAATTTACCTCACCAAAAATGCTATTAATATGACAACCTTTGTGACGTGCTTCAACTCACAAACTTCTTCAAAAATTTTCTCAACTAGCACATTTGCTAGATTGCAATTCGGAGCTATACCGCACACTTTGCACTCGCCCAACCAAACTAATTAAGCTGGGAAACTAACTGTCCTGATTCAAAGAATGCTCTTTACCAGTCCACTATTAAGCTGGGAGACTTCTTATTGTACCGAATTCAGAAGCTGTCTTGTACGTGTCGTTGATCTTTGAAGTACGTATAAGTTTTCCGTATTCTGGATTGATGTCGAAAAATTTGAGACTGAGGACTACATATTAGTTGTAGTTTATTTCAATGAACGCATCATGGATTGAGATTTTTTTTTATTATTTTGATTCAAGTGACCAAATATTTACTCATCACATTTTAATATTTTATGATACCTAGCTGCATCATTCTTACAATCTATAACAGAGAACAAGTTTATCTTAAGGATGTCACAATATTATAACATTGATGTCACAATTTAGTATTCTGGATTGACGTGTCTTTTGTCTTGCTTTGGGTTTTGTGTTGCAGCTGTTGGCACCTATTGTCAACAGTTGGGTTCCATTTTACTATAGCAGTTCAATGGCTAGTGGACTTTTTCTTGTCATCATAATTATTCTTTCTGAAGTTGTTTTGCTCTCTTCTGGCCTTGGATGCATAATGCATTTAGATATAATTCGTTAAATTATAGATTATGTATTCATAGTTATTTTATATATATATTTAGTTTAATGTTGAGATTTGTTTAGTATTTTATTTAATTTGATAAGAAATTTTGAAAAGAATATATATATATATATATATATATATATATATATATACAGACACATATATGTACATATTATATGTGGGCGGGCTGACGTGGTGAATATTGAACTTTATCCCAAAAAATATGTTAATGCACAAATTCGAACACAAGACCTCCAATTTAGAATATTGATCTAATGACCACCCAAGCACCTGGACCTAATTGATATTATTTTGCAAGGATTAGTATTTAGTACTATTATTATTATTATTATTATTATTGTTGTTGTTGTTGTTGTTGTTGTTGTTGTTGTTGTTGTTGTTGTTGTTGTTGTTGTTGTTGTTGTTATTATTATTATTATTATTATTATTATTATTATTATTATTATTATTATTGTTATTGTTATTGTTATTATTATTATCTTAATTTAAGGCAACATTTTAATAGTCGTTGCAAAAAGTTGTATAAAATATGCAACGAAAATAAAAATTGTTGCCAATGAATGTGGTCCATATTAGGCAACAAAATATAGCAACAAAAAAACTTCCGTTTCCCACGATGAGGAGAAATCAAGTGGTTAGAAATTTTGCAACGAATTTTGTTTCAAAATTTTGCAACTACTTATGAATTTCATTGCAAAAAGTGAAAGCTTGACACAATCTGCAACGAAGGACAAGTTTCGTTGCTAAACATACACTTTTAGCAACGACTTTGCATGAAAAATCGTTGCTAAAGCCCCATTTTTAGCAACAAAAAAACTTTCGTTACCCACGATGACGGGAAATCAAGTGGCCGAAAATTTTGTAATGAATTTCTAACTAAATTTTTTTCCGCCAATGAATTAGAAACGAAATTTTGCAACGACTTACGAATTTTGTTGCAAAAAGTGAAAGCCTGACACAATCTGCAACGAAGGATACATTTCGTTGCTAAACATATACTTTTAACAACAACTTATAAAGTTGTTGCCCGAAAAACCGTTGCTTAAGGCCCATTTTTTTGTAGTGATAAATGGAGGTACTATACTGTAATTCGTATTTTCACATGTCTAGAACTATTGATTCACACGATTTACTATTAATTCACATGATTTACTATTAGGGGAGGTGATGCAAGTTTGATAATACTTGCAGAACTAAATTAAAAATAAAGAAAAAGAGGAAGGTATTATTCTGTAATATTTCGAGCCCCAAAACGTGCAATTATAGAAACTATATTTTTCTATAAATAGAAGCTCATTCTTCCTTCATTTCTCACCAATTCACTAAAGCTATAGAGAAATTATTATAGAGAGAAATTATAGGGAGAAAGAAGAAGAGAAGTCTGCTACCTCTCTACTCTAGTATTCAGTTTCTTTCTAAGGTAAGGGGTATTATTTCTTTCGTATTCATGAAGAGAGCTTCTGTTATTCCATTCTTTATTATTATGTTGGAATAACTTGTCTATGCAAAAGTACCGCATACATGGTGAAATTCTTACATTATTCCATTCTTTATTATTATGTTGGAATAACTTTTATCTATGCAAAGTACCGCATACATGGTGAAATTCTTCATTATTCCATTCTTTATTATTATGTTGGAATAACATGTCTATATCTGGCACCGCATACATGGTGAAATTCTTCATTATTCCATTCTTTATTATTCTGTTGGAATATCTTGTCTGCATGCGTATTACGCATGACACAGTTCCATTCTTTATTATTCATTGGAATATCCTTTCGGTCGTATTACATACACTTTGGCTCCTCCATTATTTATTATTCATTGGAATAACTTTTGCATCATGGCCTATCGCATGCTGGTGAATTCTTCATTATTCCATTCTTTATTATTCTTGGAATATCCTGTCGGTCATTATTACGCATGACCTAGTTCCATTATTTATTATTCATTGGAATAACTTGTCTATCTGATTTCATCGCATGCATGGTGAATTCTTCCATTATTCCATTCTTTATTATTCTGCTGAAATAACTTTGCCTATGTGGATTACCGCATGCATGGTGAATGATCCTTCGTATTCATTTCTTATTAAATTGTGGAAATGATCTGTCTACCTGGATTACCGCATGGCGGGTGAAAATCCATTTGCAATTTCATATATACTATGATACTCATTTAGTTAAAGTTTTTGGCTTTTAAACTCCATGAAATTAGTAGAATATCCTTGATATTTGCGCTTCATCCAGTATCTTTTCATGTAAATATTCTTCTGAGCATTCTTGAATTTTACCCCACAAAGCAGTATCATGTTGACAATTTGGACGTTATTGGTTTCTGGTTAAATTTATCCTTGAACTTGTTTTATTGAATTATTATGTCATTGTCATCATCCTCATGCTTATATTGTGATTAAAGTCATCTTTGGCTTACGTGCATAGATGGACTTGGTATGATTATGACCAGGGATTATTCGGTATAGTCATGACCGTAATGTGACGAATGATGTTGTAAAAGTCCTCATTGGCCTGTAGTTCATTGGTGGACAGTTGTTGGTATGATTATGACCAGAGATTATTCGATATAATCATGACCATTGATAATTACATGAATATCATTGGCTGTGGTGCAGGGATGATGTGGTTTATTTATTAAGCTGAGTCTCAGCAATAAAGTTGATGAAAATCTTTTTAAATCATAGAAGATAGTAGATTTTATGCTTTACTTGACTCTTCTAATGGATTGCTTATTCCGCTGTAGTTGTTTATCTAAAACTTGTTGTCTATTATATTCTATCAGTTGTTATACTGTTGAAGGCTAAGAATAATTTATTCTGCATTATCTTAGTCATAATATTTCTTACTGGGCTAGTTGAGCTCACCCTTTTGCTTTCATTGTTCTCTTCAGGAAATGAGAACGTAGTCGGGACTAGTCGGGGAACGGAGTGACGGTCCAGATGATAGCATTAGTAGTCCTCATTATTCTGTTAAATAGTGTGACAATAAATGTAATGAGGACTCCATTGAGTGTGAATATTGTCTAGATGACAATATTCTTATTAAAACTCTTAAATTATGTTTTGTCGTATTTTACACGACTGTTGTATAATTAAGTTGTATTTGAATTTTGTACCATGTATTTGGCGACTTAAGATGGGTGATGTATACCTATTTTGGGGGTGTCACACATGTTCTCTAGTGGATCTTCTTAGCTGAGGTTCTTCAATATCAGGTTGCTCCCCTTGATCAACACTCTTTGCATCTGACCCATCACCGTCGTGCAAATCTTCATTCTAACCTCCTTCTCCAACTATGGCATCCTGTACTGGAGATTGAACTTCGCTGAGGTCTGGAACTCTATTATCTCTGGGCTGTGTAGCATTATCAAAATGTTCATAATTTTGGTGCTCATGAAACACCACATCTCTGCTCTTGAATAATTTCTTCTGCACTGGATCCCATAACCGGTATCCAAACTCTGCATCTCCATAGCCAACAAATACACATGGAGTAGACTTGTCATCAAGTTTTGATCTTTGTTCCTTGGGGATATGTGCAAAAGCCTTGCACCCAAATACCCTCAAATAAGAATAAGACAAATCCTTACCACTCCAAATCTTTTCTGGAATCTAAAAATATCTAACGGTGCTGATGGAGATCTATTAATCAGGTAACAAGCAGTACGAACATCTTCTCCCCAGAATGACTTAGGAAGTTTAGCCATTCTCAACATGCATCGCACTCTCTCAATAATAGCGCGGTTCATTCTCTCAGCCACACCATTATGTTGTGGGGTACCAAGAACAGTCTGCTCATGCCGAATGCCATGCTTACTATAATATTCAGCAAACTCCTTAGAAGTGTATTCCCCTCCGTTGTCACTACGAAGACACTTCAACGATTTTCCAGTCTCCCTTTCAACCATAGCATGAAAACTCTGAAAATGCTGAAATACCTGGTCTTTTGTTCTCAACAAAAATACCTTCCGCGAAGCATCATTAATAAAGGTAAAAAAATACCTATTTCCACCCAAAGACTCAACCTCAATGGGTCCACATACATCAGAATATACTCTCTCTAGTAGATCTGATTTTCTTTTAGCTGAACTACTAAAAGAAACTCTATGTTGTTTCCCAAACAAACAATAATCACAAGGGCTTAAAACAGTACATTTAGCAAAAGGAATGAGTGACCTTTTTGCTAGTACTTGCAACCCTTTCTCACTCATGTGGCTAAGCCTCTTATGCCACAAGTTTGGCGAAGAGTCATCCTCAACTGCATTCAACTCACTAGAACACACCTTCACACGAGTCTTGTACAACGAACAACAAGCAACGCCTCTTGCAATCACCATAGAGCCCTTGGTAAGCTTCCACTTTCCACTGCCAAAGTGATTCTCATAGCCTTCTTTGTCCAAGGCCATGCCAGAAATCAGGTTGAGATGCAAATCTGGAACGTGCATGTTTAACATCCCTCAAGGTAACAATGCAACCAACACCTGTTTGAATGCAAACATCTCCAATTCCAATAATCTTGGACGGATCTGTATTTCCCATTCTCACATATCCAAAGTCTCCAGCTTTGTAAGTTGTGAAAAATTCTCTCTTAGGTGTAGCATGATACGAAGCGCCAGTATCAACCACCCAATCAACTTTCTGATCATCAACATGCAAGCATTCTTCTTCTCTAAACGAAAGAATAACAACATCTTCGGTAACTGTGACTGCAGTGTTCTTCTCCTCAACCTTTCCCTGCTCACCATTTTTCTGTTTGTCTAACCAGATTCTGCAATTTCTCTTGTAATGACCTTCCTTATTACAATGGAAGCATCTCAGATGTTTCACCTTATCTTCGTCTTTAACTTGCTCCCCGTGATTTTTGCTTTTCTTTGCGACAGTATCTCCTTTGTGAGATCCTCTAAAATTATTTCCGCTCTTCTCGTGACAAGAGCATGAGTCTCAAAATTTACGCTTGCTCCTTTCGCTTTGTCTCCTCATTATGAAGACCGCTATTGACCATCTGCGTAGATAGTCATTTTTCCTTTTGGAGCTGAATTGCTTAGAGACGCTACCAAAGTCTCCCAGCTGTTTGGCAACGAACTGAGAAGCAAAAGAGCCTGAATCTCATCATCGAGATTCAACTTCATGGTGGACAACTGATTCACCAAACCTTGGAACTCACTCATGTGCTCCGACACACTGCTCCCGTCCTTGTACTTTAGATTCACAATTTTTCGAATGACAAAAGTTTTATTTTGTGCATTCTTCTTCTCGTACATAGACTCTAGTGTTGTCCATAAAGTGTGAGCATCCGTCTTCTGCGAAACATGGTGGTACACACTTTGATCAATCCACTGCCGGATGTGACCAATAGTCTTCTTATTCATTTTATTCCAATCAGCCTCAGACTTATCCGCGGGCTTCTTTTCCTTGAGCTCCAACGGATCATACAGATCCTTGCAATAAAGGATATCCTCCATTCTGGGCTTCCAGATCGAAAAATTTGAAGAGGTCAATTTAATCATGGCTCCGACTGATTCTTCCATAAAATTTATCAAAAACAACCAAGCAAATAACCTTAGCTCTGATACCAGTTGTTGGGAAAAAAATCACCTCCCAAATACTGTTGTCTTTTAGACGGATAAAATATCAGTACATGCCAAATAGATTAAATTTACAGTTCCACCAAAATAATAACCATGAAAGAATTAAATAAGTAGAAAATATCCAACCACGAGACACCAAGATTTTTAACCCTCTAAAACTAAGAGGTAAAAACCACGAGACAATCTCCGAAAAATTCACTAGAATAATATGAGAGAGTACAAAGATATCTTAATTTGAGTACAAACTCAACTTACTTTACCACAATAACTATGTGATGGAACCCAAATAAAACACTCTTTTATTTGAACTATATTTCTCTCTCCATTTTCTAAGTTTTATAAAAGCTACTCTCTTTTCTCTCTTACTCTCGGATGGAGTATGAATTGCTGCAAGTGTGTTTTCTTCTTCCATTTGCTGCCCTTTTTATAGCAGAAATCAGAGGGATGTGGAAAAAAGAACAGGCGGAATTCAATGGGCGGGGAAGGTGGAATTTTCAATGGGCGGGGCAATAAATGAGGTGAGGAATTTTGTTGACCAACAGGAAGATGATGCATATGCAGACTCAAGCATTGTCCATAACTCACGGGATGACTGTGCATCGAGAATTAACCGAACGATATCCTCACGAAGAGATGAGATCAATAAACTAAGCAGGTTTTGGTCCTGCTGATACCAGATTAAGTAATCTGGGTTATCAGAGTACTTAATCTGATAACCCGCGACAGTGGCAGGGAGTTTTTCCGGCAGCGGTACCGTTGTTCCATCAATGAATCGCTTCAAGTTATTTCCTCGTAGAAGAGGCAAGAGTTGAGCCTTCAATGAAAGGTAGTTACCTGGGTGAAGTTTCATCACCAGTGTTTGAGTTGGATTTGTTAAATTGAGCGGTGACGTGAGAGTGTTCACCGTGAGCTGTTGTTGGGATCCAATGGAGGAGGATCCGGATGACGACATGATGTCGATTTTGAAGCTCTGATACCAACTTAGAAGGGGAGAGAATGATTAAGAACAGAGTAACAATCTTTCTTTGTTTCATATCACAACCTTATTACACCAGCTATATATATATATATATATATATATATATATATATATATATATATCTGGTTGTTATAAGATAAGAAGATATACAGAAGTGTAAATCCTTACAACTACGTATAGCTATCTAATGTATACATATTTGAAAGTCAGTTGAGCGGATAACAGAGGATCACATTTGTTGCCCAAAATACCGGATGGTTCAATAGTGAGAGAGAGAGAGAGAGCTAAGTTGGATAAAACAATTTATCATCACTAGGTTAATCAAGAACTCATTACATTTATAGCGTTCTTAAGATCAAACAAAAAGAAGCCTGTTGTATAAGTACGCCCTCAATGATTCCGTATGGTTCCCAGTTATTTATCTTTTATTATTGCAAAAGTGATTATCTTTTTGATTCTTTACATCCTAGCACTTTCTTCCAGTCACGAACGAAAACCACAAAAGAGACAATTCATCAGCCAATTCTTACTCCATTTGGTTACAAACATCATACACTGCTACGTAAAAGAGACGATTCATCTGCCAATTCTTGCATCATAAATGCATGTATTTCTAGCATATCTTTGAGCAGTACCACAACTTCATGCAGTTGTAAATTGGTCAATTTTTTTGTCATTGCACAAAATAATATTGCATCCGCGCGCATAGTAAACTCTAATTTTCTAATGCAACTATTTGCAGTACGGGTGCAACTTTATTTTGTACCTTAACCTAAAACTTGACCAATTTACGACTTCGTGGAGTCTGGAACTTCCTTAGAAAGCGATGACTACTTCCTTCCTTCTAACAACAAATTTCTCAATACTAATTACTCCATTACTACTTCCTTTCTAAAGCGATGACTATATTGAAGTAGTGTGCTTTCTCCATGGATAGATGCTTAGCCACATGATTCTCAAACCTAGTGAATAAATCTTCAATTATAGAGTCCCCAAAATGACTAGCCAGCATTGGTTCCATAAACGCTCTTATACAATTTGCAGTAATTTTTGCACTTCTAAAATTGTCGAAGACGCCATCATCATTGTCGCTAGCATCCCAATTCACTTTGAAAGTGTCTAGCTTGTCAAGATTAAAGGAGCCTTCCTTCTGAATAATTTCTTTCACTTCATTCTTGTAAGGCATATATATAGGCACATTGAATGAGTATAAATCAGCTTCTTCAACAATCCCCTAAAAGCAATTATAAATAGTTAGATAAATGAGAATGTACTGAATTGTGAAAATAATTAGATTAAAATGTGAAGAGTGAATAAATAATGGAAAATGGTAGGTAGTTAACTGGAGAACTTTTACATGTTTAGTGCATTTAAACAAAATTTTAGTTAGTTATACCATGAAATTAGTCAATATTAAGGATCCGGTTAGGATGAAGTTGTTACATTCCTTGACAACCATGAAATTCTATTTTTTGTTGCATTGACTATAGCAAATGTTGCATTTATAATTAGTCACAAACATGACGCTAGAGTTAAAATGCAATATTTGTTATAACAAATGCAATAAAAAGTTATAAATTTTATAGTGGTCAAGGTGTGACAACTTCACTTTAACGGGAGTCTAATAGGAATCATGTATTTCCTGGTTGTACAGTCTAACTAACTAAAGGTTTGTCTAGATAAACTAGACAAAAGTTGTCTAGTTAATTATCATTACTCATAAATAACCGGTCCCATTTTAGTACCTCTTTCACCATTTCAAGAAGTGATTTTGCAAGCAGTTCGTAATGGCCACAAGCATCTTTGCTAGAAGCATCGGCAATGCTCCTACCGATAAATGTTAAAACCATTCGACCACCAGGTACTATTTCAAGAGAGCGTAACCCTAGAAATGTTGAGAAATCCCTCTGAAATTGCTTCAAGTATGCTTCAAACACATCCGGAGGACTTCTTCTTGATAGATATATATCTCCCTTGTTGTTTTCTAGCCTCTCAGGAACCTACCATGCAATTTACTGACCATGTCATTATTAATGTATCTACACGCAGTAAACATTGACATATTTTTGTTAGAATATATAGGACTCTATTATTGTCTATCCAAGTTGCAACATATTAGGAAAATCAACATGTTGACAACGTTTTCTAATGACTGACAAAGACATAACAATTTCATTATAACTCAATCATTCATTACCAAGTTAAACACTCAATAAACTTAGAACAAAAATATATCCTTGCAAATTTGTAACTACAACTCTTTCTGTGAAAGGGAGAGAGTATTAGCTAAGCACCTTGAAATTTAAATGTCCATTGACACATATCTTGTATCCTCTCTACTATTTAAATATTATCAAAAATAAGATCTTCCTTAAAAGGATCTTTATACAAGTGGATAAACCTGAGAGAGCCAGTGAATACTGTAAGAGGAATGAACCAAGTGTAGGCTCTTGCTAGGAAAAAGCCTCTCATAGAAAGAACCGGGCATTCCAGATATAAAACAAGGTCCGAATTTGTCATAAAATAGCGGTAGCAACTTGAAAATGTTGTTGAAATCATTTTCTGGAAGATCATTTAGGGACACATGAAACTCAGGTATTTTCCAATTATTTTTCCGGCACAAATCATGAACTGTATCAATAACATTTGAAACTACCAAGAGGGTATTTGGCCCCGAAGAGCAACCGAGGTCAACTATCTTAAAACCCTCGGAGAAGGTGTCAGTATACATGTTCTTGATGGTGTCTTCTAATAATGTTTTCACCTTTGAAATCACTAATTTCTGAAAAAAATGAAGATGATTCAAATTTTTAGGTATAATGCATAGGAACATTAAAGTATATAGTTAACTCCCTTAGTTCCAAAATAAAAAATACAATTTTTTTAGTCGATCATTTCCAAAATTATAGATAAATTTTTATTTTAGGATTATGATTAAATTGACATAACATTCCTAATTTGTCATTATTTTCTTTGAATCATGATTCCTAGTAATCTAAAATGGACAGTTCATTGGGCAGTTTATAAATTTGAGTTGCATTTGTTTAACAAAAAGTTGCATTTCAAATTATATTTGTTATACAAGTATTATACAAATACAACTCTTTGCCATATACATGCAACTCATTTCTATAAAACTGCCCAATTTTAATTGCATGGAATCCAAATCTAGTTTTCTGCAATACACCAATACTATACCAAATTCTTACCTAATACTCCCTCCGTTCTTTTTAACTTGTCGTTTTACGGAGTGAAATTTGTTATGTTTTACTTGTCATATGTAGATTTCAAGAAGTCAATAATGACTGAATTTCCCATATGATCCCTATATTAAATACTAATTTATTTCTCTTTCATCTTTTTCAATAAATTTTAGAAGTGTAGTAATGAGATTTTATAACTACTTTGGTTAATCGGATAAAACATTTATTGTATTTTTTAATCTTTGAGTTTTTTTTTAAATGACAAGTAAAAAAGAACGGATGGAGTAATACGTAAGAGTATATTTAAGAATATAAAGTTAACTTTAAAAATCGTCATTTTAGAAATATCTCTAATTTTAGAACTCATGAAGTATGTATGTATATTTGAAAACATAAAGCAATACCTGAAGGATTGAATTATTGGCATAGCTAGATTCTCCATTGCCTGTATTCATGTGAAGAACGCTTGTGACCACCATTTCTGGTTCCTATGCCTTCCTTCTTTCTTCTTTTACTTATTTATAGAACATAGCATTGTTACAGTTTCACTAGATACATGATTACTGTCCTAAATAATGTGATAAGTGTCCTTACCAAACTCCTAACTAACTTCCTATACATAGATTGATCATATGTCGTTATTAGCAATTAAGCATGGATAAGCTTGTAGCGTTGAGAATTATTTCTATGGGGTCCAAACTCTGCAGAAATCATACACTTTGTATTTTAGTGTTTGGCTAAGTACTAGCTATGTGATTGGAAGATCCTGAAATAGATTTGCTCAACAAAAACCATAAACATCCTTGTAAACAGAAGTTAGGGGTTGTTTGGGTAATTGGGTTGGCTCATATTAACTTTGACGTGCCTATAATGAAATGGCTCATTGAGATCTGAGGTTTCTCCTTATTTAGCTCATTCAATTACTTTGTAATTAAATTACGTCTATAATTAGATTACATCATCATTTCAACTCTGACGTAGAATTCTCAAAAAAAAAATGATGACTATTTTTGAAAAACGAAGTTCTTCAAATTATTTTTTCCAAAAAGTCCCTCCAAGGGCTCGATGAGTCATTTACTTAAAAAGAACCCTCCTCCCTACAATGTACCTTTCTTTGAATTTTTCGGCCAGAATTTTATTAGAATTAAATATAATAGAATTATACATTAATATAATTTTTTTTCATTATACTCGTAACGGTAATGGGCACGTTATACAAAAAGTAATAACTATTCTTGATGTAATATTTTGACTTGTTTTCTTTGTCATATATCGCATGACAACTCACTTATTTTGTTATATTCTAATGCAATCAATGAACCAAATTGTTTAAGTGACACAGTAACGCATATGACCATTATATAAAATAACTCTATTATGCTGGCAGTGGCAGGCATAGTGTGTGAGAAAGAGAGAGAAACCTGAGTAATTAGCATATCTAGTTTCTCCATTACCTGCATTCATGTGGAGACCACCATTTGTCTTTGTATGTATGCCTTGCTTGATTATTCTTGAGATGATAATATATATATATATATATATATATATATATATAGATGGTTACAAATGTTATCCACATGAATGCAGGCAATGGAAAAACTAGCTATATATATATATATATATATATATAAATGCAGGCAATGGAAAAACTAGCTATATATATATATATATATATATATATATATATATATATATGTGTATGTATTGCAATAGGCCTGGCGGAATCAGGGGAGAGAGGGTCATATCATGATGACTCTACCAAAATTTCTGCACATGCTATATATTAATATATATATTAATAGTCAGTAGCATACATATATATATATATATATATATATATATATATATATATATATATATATATATATATAATAGTAGTTTATAAAGCGATCTAAAATTTTACTCATATATATTCCATAAATTAAAAAATAAAATAAATTTTATTTTACTATAAAATTCAAATGAAAGAATTTAACATACAATCAAATCTAGGTCGCTACTTGAGGTTGAAGAATGATCACAAAAATCAAGTTCTTTATTTACCAAATTATTTTCTACAAACATTTTATATTTTTAAATATCTTGAATTTACTTCAGAGACTCTCCCCTTTGTTGATTTTTTTCTGGATTAATTTTCTTTGTTCTATACAGAAAATTAATATTTTCATATAAAAAATAATATTTCTACATGAATCCCTCTTACATATTTCTACATGAAATAAAAAAAATAACATTCTACATAAATTTTGATATTGACCAAAATTTTGAGACGTTTTCAAACTATGCAGAGTCGCAGGATAAAGTTGTATCCTCTCAGTCGTACAGCCGAAAGATGCACTTCAAGCGTCAATAAATATATTTTTTTATTGATGTGTTTTGACCCCCTTTAAAAACGTTCTGGTTCCACCACTAACAGTAGGAGATTTTAATATTAACATTGTGTTGCGATACTCAAGTCTCCATCTGCAGTTGTTGCGGTAGAAGCATATTCTCATAACATAATAAATTCTCCTGCTGTAACACTATGTTGCTGTAGTTTACTTTTTAAATCCTTATTTCTAGAATTTGAGATCTCATTAACTCCTACCTAATCCTAACCACTCCCTCTCTCTCCTAAATGATATATTACTTAGCTAAAGGAAAAAAAGAAACAAAAAAGAAATTTTTCTCTCCTTTTCACCACTCCACACCCGACCATGAGAAGAGAGGAAGAGAAAGGGTGGACTGCCATGGATGAAGGGAAGGAGAGAAGAGAAGAAAAATATCAAGAGGAGGAAAGCAAAAAGGTATAAAACACTAACCCTTAAACTGTGTTTAATCTTGTTTTTATGGGAGTTTGATGAAATAGATCATGGATCATGGATCATGGTAGATCCACGAGTATAAGAGGTATTAGGATGTATTATGTTGGTTAATATTTGATTAATCAAGAGATCATGGAGGATTTCTTACAAAGCATAAAGGTGAGAAAAAGATTGATTTTCTAGAAAATAGAACATGAAATTCAAACAATCATATGTCTGATTCTATTTCGAATATTTTGAGTGCGGTCAAGTTCTGGAGTTAGATCTATGAGTCTTCTAACTTCTCTAAGTGGAATCACCGAAAAAGTCATTTTATATTTTCATATGGACTGTTTTTGGTAAAGTAGGCAAAATCTGGAAAAAAAGCCCTAAATATCAGCCACTTTGAGGCACTACCATTTGAAACCTAAAAATTATTTTTGAGATCCGTCAAATATGGGTGTTAGATACGTGATTTAGCTGTTAAACCCAAGTGATAACACTCAAAAATGTTAAACCAATCAACCGTAACATCATTTTTCCCAAAACACTCCCAGCTGGACAAAAATCTGGAAAATCAGACAACTTTCGAGGCTAGTTTTTGGTGAAGGCTGTTTCGGCCACTTTAAGAGCTCTAAAAATTTTGGACTTTTGTGGTGTGTTAGTATAACAAGTTAACTAGATTCTGTCCAAAGATGGGAATTTATGGATGTCCAGAAATGGAGTTATGACTTTTACAAAAAAAAATGCGATTTTAAAAGTAAACTGTAATAACTCCTAAGATAAAACTCAGAAAATTGTGAAGAATGTTTTGATAAAAGGATAATTTATGATAAATGTTGCCATTTTGGACTGTTTTATCCTATTTAAAAATTGAAAACAAAATTGAAAAACTGCAAGAAAATTATTTTATCACTAAGATATCATATACTGATACGTCTCAGAAGATGAAAAAATAATAAGTTGTTTAGGCATTTTTCATGCAAATGATTGAGTTATGAATAAATGGATAAAATAAGTAATGTAATATTATAAAGTGTAAAAATATAATTTTTTTGACAAAAGACCCTTAATATGATGTAATCACAATTTTGGAAGGCAGTTTGGTTATTTTTTAAAATTTTTATATTTATGGCATTTTAGGTTTATTAAATAAATGAATTAGTAAAGGATAAACAATTAAAATTAATTATTTATGAGTTTAATAGATGATTAAAATATTATTAAAAGATTAATAATATTATATTAAAATATTATTAAGTAATTAATAATATTTAGAATTAAAATATTATCAAATGACTAATAATATTAGATCAAAGTTAAATCAAAATATTATTAAATGATTAATAATGTTTGTAAATGATTAAGATATTATTAAATGATCAAAGTGATTAAAATATTATTAAATGATATATTAATAATATTTGTAAATAAATGAAATATTATTAAATAATTAATAATATTCATAAAAGAATAAAATATTATTAAATAATTAATAATATTAGAAGAGGGTTTAAGATGAATGATAAAGCAGTTAAGAAGGCTTAATAAGGGTATTAGGCTTTCATCGAAATAAAAATAATTATACATTGACAAGTCGGGAAATCATCAAAGCAAGTTATATATCGACTAAAGTAAGTCAACTTGTGACGTATTTGATGAATGGGTAACATACCCATGAATTGGATATGTTCGAGCTTGATTTATTGTTGTTTTCGAGTATTTTAGGATAGTTTTTATATGTTTAATTGTTATTTTGCAGATTGAGGCTAAGTAGGGGCATAAAGGGAATTTTGGCATAATCGAGGGCAAAAGTATAATGTGGCAGCCCTAAGCCTAGCGTCGGGGCGCTGAGGTCCAGAAATAGTTGACTAAGGCGCGTGCGATGAGGATGGTTGACAAGGAATAGGAGTCTAAAGAGCCAAGAGGTATTTAAGGAAGCAATCAGGAGAAGAAAGAGGCTAATTAGAGCTGAAGATTAGTCAAGGAATCAACATAGAATTGTGGAAAAGAATTCCAACTGAAGATTGAAGTATGAAGGAGTTCTTTTGGAGTTTCTTCTTCTTCTTTATTTTTAATTGTGTAATTCTATTGATCGAGATGATTTTCATGGGATTTTTGGTTTTATTTTTCAATATGAACTAACTTTTAATTAAGAGTACAAATTGAACCTTTTATGTTTATGAATTGATTATTCAATTTAATCCAGTTATTTATGTCAAGTTGAATTGTTTATCATGTTTTGTGCTTATTGATTAATTATTTGGCCAGTAATTACTATGTTACACTAGAAGGATTCGGGAGATGAAATCTAGGGTTAGAACTGAACATGATAGCATGTATGCTTAATTATTTGCATGAGATAAATAATTAGGGTTGTGAATTGAATAAAGGAATATCTTTTTTCACTGCATGTAACAGTTGGGAATTGGAACTTAATGGGTTTAATTTAATTCTTTTTCATAGGAATATGGCAGAATTAATTGAATTAAATAAATGTTATTTGACCACTTGGGAAAGGGCTTTTAACAAATAAAATTCCTGTTAACAATTCAGGTAACATAATAACTGGAGTAATTGGATAATTGGTTTGTAATACATAGTTGGGGATATTGTAGTCTTAACACTTATTTATTTGAATTAATTTCTAGAGTAATAAGTTTTAATTAGTTAATTTAGTTTTCTTAATTAGAAAAATCACAAATTGCGGTTGTTTAAATAAAATTGAATTGGTATTGTACTAGTAGTTGGAGTTTATTGATTGGAATTCCCTGTGGGTACAACACTTACTTTTACCACTTTATTACTTGCTGACTGTGTATGCTTGCATAAATAATTGATTGTGAAATCGATCAACAAATTTTTTGGCGCCATTTCCGGAGAATTCATTATTAATATTAATTCCATATTAGTTATAATCAATTCAGTTTTAATTTAAACGTTATTTACTTATTTTTCTTCTTGTGCTTGCAGAAAGTCGTTGTTAGTGTATGCACACTAGATCAAAGGGTAAAGAAGAACTTTTGCCTTACGCAGACGATATTGAGAAAAAGTTCCAGAAATTACGGTTGACTAGTGAGGCTATACCCTTAGAGGAAGAACTGGCAGCACAAGAAATTCCAGAAGTCATGGCAGAGGAAGAACAAAAATCACTCAGGGATTATGCCATGCCAACAGTGACAGATATACAGTCCAGTATTTGAAGGCCGACCATTAATATATGCAAACATTTTCGAGATCAAACCGGGAACGATACAGATGCTACAAAATGCAGTTCAGTTTGGGGGTAGTTCAACTGATGATCTGAACGAGCACATCTTGAGTTTCTTAGAAATTTGCAACACCTTCAAATTCAATAATGTTTCAAAAGACGCCATAAGGTTGAGGTTGTTTCCGTTTACATTGAAGGAAAAAGCTCGAAGTTGGTTACACTCATTGCCGCCTGGTTCGATCACCGATTGGGACGACTTAGCCCAAAAATTCCTAGCTAAGTTTTCCCAACCAGCGAAGTCGGAAAAACTGGGGAATGACATTCACACTTTTGCGCAGTTCGACTCAGAAACATTATATGAGGCCTGGGAAAGATTTAAGGATATGCTCCGCAAATGTCCACATACCAGAATTCCACAGTGGATACAAGTTGGGATATTTTTGTGACGGCTTGCATGCGTCCACACGAGCCAGCATTGATGCAGTAGCAGGTGGAGCGATCATGGTGAAGAATTTTGATGAGGCTTATCAATTTTTAGAGACGATGGCCAACAACATGTTAGGAGTGAAATTAGAAACACGGACTGGATATTTGAATCCAGAACGTCAAAATTAGTAAGAATATACTCTAAACACAAAATGTGTCGGGGTTGACTTTTATGGAGAAAAGTCAAACTTAAAATTTGGAAGCGTCAATTTTAGTAAGAATTGACTATAAACTTAAAATTTTGAGTTTTCGGGTCCGAAAGTCAATGACGGGATTAAGCACGCAAAATGAGGCAATAATGCGGGACCCACATGGTCTTAAATCTGTAAGAAATTTCTAGCACACGTAAATTGTGAGAAGTCAAGGATGGTGAGCCCCATTAGGGTGTGATAATTGGTGATTATGGTTAGGAAATTTCCTAGAAGTGGGGAAATGACTATTTTGCCCAAAAAAAAATTGTTAATAACTTTTGTGCCCTAGGAAGGAAATTACTAGGAAGTTTCCTAGTAATAGGAAAGTGACTGTTTTGCCCCAAGAGAAATTTTTTAATGACCATGGCGTCCTTGAAGGAAATTTCCTAATTATAGTTAGAATATAATTTTGTCCTTAAAGAAAATTGATTATGACCAATATATCATATGAGATGACTTAAAGACCATCTTCCCCTTCCCTAGTAATGGTTAAAGACATTTTTTCCCTTGGTCTTGAATTCCTACAAATTGGAAGCCTTAGTTCATTTGGGAGAGTTTTACTCATTTTTCCTAACTTCATTTATTCAAAGAGAGAAAAGAAGAGAGAGAGGGTAGCCATGGATGGAAGAGAGAAGAAGGACGAACTCATGATCATTCAACTATATAAAAGATCATCCACCCACCTAGCAAGGAGAAGAAGAAAAGCCTTGAAGGTATAAAACCCTTTAAAACGCAAAAACCTATTTAGATCTAAGTATGTTCTTGTGGTGGTTTAGATCTAATGATGATCTCTTGATATTAAACCCTATGATACTATATCTACATGTTTTAAGGTGTTTCATGCCTAGATCTAACCATTTTAAGTGATGAAAAGCTTGGAAATCAAAGGTGTTCTAACCATTTTATCTGATGAACTCAAGTGGTAGCACTCAAAAATATTAAACGGATCAACCGTAGTATCATTTTTTGTAAAACACTCCCTGTAGACAAAAATCTGGAAAAATCAAATGAGTTTCCTGACCATTTTTGGTGGTGGCTCTAAAAATTCTGGCCTTTTGTAGTATGATGGTATATCAAGTTAAATAGGTCCTGTCCAAATATGGGAATTGTTTGATATCTAGAAAGGGAGATATGGATTTTACAAGAAAGTGTGATTTTAAAAGTAAACTATAATAACTCAGTGAGTTCAACTCCAAAAACTGTGAAATTTTTACAGGAGGCGGTGTTTGAGGATATGTTTCTACCGTACAAATTTCAGAATTTTTGGACAAAAGGATAATTTATGATAAATATTGCCATTTTGGACTGTTTTAGCCTATTTAAAAATAGGAAACTAAATTGAAAAATAGCAGGAAAATTATTTTATCACTAAAATATCATATACTAATATTTCCCTGAAGATAAAAAATAATAAGTTATTTTGGTATTTGTTATATAAATGATTGAGTTATGAATAAATGGATAAAATAAGTAATGTGATGTTATAAAGTGTAAAATTGTAATTTTTTTGACAAAAGACCCTTAATATGATGTAATCGAAATTTTGGAAGGTAGTTTGGTCATTTTTTTTATAAAATGTTATATTTATGGCATTTTAGGTTTATTAAATGAATGAAATAGTAAAGGCTAAATAATTAAAATAAATTATTTATGAGTTTAATAAATGATTAAAAATTATTATTAGATTAATAATATTATATTAAAATATTATTAAGTAATTAATAATATTTATATTAAAATATTATTATATGATTAATAATATTAGATTAAAGTTAAATTAAAATATTATTAAATGATTAATAATATTATATTATTGTTAAATTAAAATACTATTAAATGATTAATAATATTTGTAAAGGATTAAAATATTATTAAATGATTAATAATATTAGTTAGTGATAAAAATATTATTAAAGGATTAATAATATTTGAGAATGGTTAAAATATTATTATTATTAAATAATTAATAATATTAGAAGGTGATGATTAATTACTTAATCGAATAGATGCTCAACGATGCTTTGAGTTATCATTTGAAGTAAATTATGAATGAGGATGAATTAGCTGATAAAACGTCGGTGCGCGTGAGTTTTTCAGAACTTGAGTTTATATGTTAAGTATAAAGAAAAGGAAACGTAGTAAGACGTGCAATGAGATTTAACGTAAATAAATCAAATTGATAATAAAGAGTCCTAGAAAGACTTGAACACATGATTGAGCTTTGGGTATCAAGATTTAAAAAGGGAAAATAATGAAAGATTAAGTAGAGCTAGCATAAATGACTAATAAACGTCGTTATGTAGCTAATTGTGGTTATATATGCACTTAATCGTGTAGGACAATGGAAGGACAAATTCTCCTAATCGCGCAAGGAACGCTTCGAGGAAAGTTCTTCAGTAACTTGTTCTTATGTGATAATGTGTATTAAACTATGTTTATGGTAGTTAATGATATATGTCACTTTATTTGAAATTGTTGATTACAAGAATGTTGTGACTAAATGTAAATCATGGAATTTGTGAAGTATGGGTTAAATATGCAATATGAATATTATATTGTATTGTATGATAAGTATGATGTATATAAAGATGCATATCATGAAATGTATAATGCCTATAGAGATGCGTGAAGCATGTGTAGATGCATTGACTAAAACTTTTGATGCATGAATATATAAAATTTGTATGCTATGTGAAGCATGAAATGTGAAGACAGTTGGACTTGCTGAGCTGTCGTGCTCAACCTTGCAAACAAATTTTGCAGATAAAAGTCGATATAAACAGATGACCAAAGCGTCAAAGATGAGAAGAAATAGTGATTAAAGATGGTTGGTGTTTTAATCATATAATAACGCTGATGAATGCATATTATTCATTTATTTTGATTCTTTTATGTTTAGTTTTATAACATGTTTCATGTGTATATGAGTTTATTCAGGTGTTTAATGATTTTAGAAAGAATTGGAGTTGAAATGAGGAAAAATGGAAGATTGCAGGGTTTTGAATGCTAAGTTGGTTGCATGGTCTTAGCTTGGGACATATATTTTATTGTAGAGCTCTTCCTTAGCTTTCCAGAACATCTTAAATCATCCCAATCGGAGTTCATATGAAAAATTTATGATCTTTTTACTAGACGAAAGTTAAATCTCAAAGTTTGGAAGTTGCAATTTACATAAAAGTCACTTAGAGCCCGATTTCATCATTAATGCAGCCAGCATATGTCAATTCTCAAAGAATGAAAGTTGTAGATCTCGTCGAGAGCTTTGATTTGATAGGTAGCAGACCTTATAACTCCTCTCAGATCAAAAGTTATGATTGTTTTACCAAAGGACCTTGCAACAAGAAATAGGGGCGAATTTGTGCGGGAAATCTTGAAAATCTTAGATTTCTGGAAAGTTTCTAAATGCAGATTTTGGCAACTTTCTACATGAAATTGGATTGACATTTTCATTAGATTTAGGATATCTTTAGACTGAGATTTATTTCCAAATTGGATTCTATTTCTTTATGGAAGCTAGTTATGATTTGTAATTCCTTTTAGGATTTGGATTTCTAATTCCCATAGGATTTAGAGCTTTGTCTAGCACAATAAATAGAGGATGATAGTTAGGGTTTTATTCATTCAATTATCAACTATCATCTATTGGAGTACAGACTCAAGAGCATGTCAGACTAGTTCTTTTCATTTAGTTCTAAAGGGAGGTGGAACCTTGTTACAGTAATTGATTAATTGAGTATTATTATTTATTCCTTCTTGTGTGAAATTTCTTATGGTAATCTATTTTCATTGATTGCATGCTAATTGATCTAATTAATTTGATATGGCCAATTGAGTTAATTTGATCATTATCATCTGCTAGATTGAGATTGGTATTACGTGTAATTGATATCTTTCTTCATCATAAGTAGCAACTTGGTAATACTAATTGTGGACAAACTTTTGTGTATTGCTAAGATTATCAGAAAACAAGTTTAAAAAAATTGAGCTTATGTGTTTGTTGCTTGGATTAGCCTATTTCTCTACTTCTTAATGCTTCTATCATATTAAATCTAGAGAGCTTGTTCTAGGTGTATGATAGTTAGAATCTGGTAGAGAGCTTGTTTCAAACGGTGATTATCTATGGAGAATTTTGGATAGCAGAACTTATTATTATCTAGGGCTAATAGTTTCACTGAAGGAAAAATTATAATAACTTGATTAATTGATTGTTGTACTTGGTGAAACTGAACTGCAGAACTGAAGTTATTACATATTTGGTTAACTTCATCATTAATTATTGTTCTCTTAATTTAAAAATAATTTTCAAAACCCCCCCATCTTTATTTTCTATCAAAATAATAATATAATAAATATAAAAATAAATCACTCTTTGTGGAATCGATCATTGCTTACTACTGTGATAATTGTTTGAATTTGTAAAGTGAAAGTGAGGTTAATTTAGGAGTGTAAACGATAGCTCCCAAATTTTGGCACCGTTGCCAGGGAGTGTTATTTGTTTTTATTTATTCTTTATTTTTCTTATTTTCTTTTTCTTTTTGTTTTATGACTCAATCCTTTCACTCTATTGACCTAAATTTTGATCAAGAGATAGAGAAAATTGTAGATACAGAAGACGCTCTTATTCCATCACTTAAGGAGAAAAAGATGGCGGTGTCAAACAACAACATGACTTTAAAAGAACTGGCTGCTCTCAATCTTGATCAATCATCATTGTGTAATGAATATCCAATTTTAGATGTTGCTTTTGAACTTAACTCAGGGCTAATTCATCTTTTGCCTACTTTTTGTGGTCTTACATGTGAAAATCCATATTAGCATCTAAAGGAGTTCCATGTGGTGTGTTCCACGATGAAATCACAAGGAGTAATAGAGGAGCAAATCAAGCTTAGACTTTTTCCATTCTCCTTAGCGAATTTGGCTAAAGACTGGTTATACTATCTACCTTCAGGATCAATACAATCATGGAATGATATGCAAAGGTTATTCTTGGAGAGGTATTTTCCTGCATCAAGAGTTGTCGATATAAGAAAGAAGATATGTGGAATCAAGTAGTTCAATGGAGAAAATCTTTATGAGTATTAGGAAAGGTTCAAGAAATTGTGTTCCAGTTATCCACCTCACGGAAATGATGACCATCACTTGATCCAGTACTTTTATGAGGGGTTGCTACCAATGAAAAGAAGTATGATCGATGTGGCTAGTGGAGGAACACTGGTAGATAAAACTTCATACGCTGCAAAGAACTTAATTACAACCATGACAGCCAACTCATAGCAGTATGGTACTAGGATGACTCATACATCACAAAGGGTAAAGGAAGTGAGCACTTGTAATCCTGAGCAACATGTTTATGAATTAACTGCTATAGTTCGACAAATGGCTACAAGGAATACACAAAGTTTTCAGCAAGCTCAACCTCAGTACCACATAGAAAACCAAGAAGTACATGTCAATTTTGGGACATCTATGGAGGATATATTCAAGGCATTCATGAACTAAACACAACAGTTCATGAGTCAGACACATCAATTCCAGCATGAGACAAAAACTTCTATTCAAGATCTGAGGGACCAAGTTGGTCAGCTTGCAACCACAGTAGGAAGGTCACTTTCTCAAACTGTTGAAAATGTAAGTGCCATAACATTGAGACGTGGTGCAGAGGATCAACAGCAAGGAAAGTCAATACAAAACAAGTTCGACAATAGTGAAACAGACATCAGTGATGTACTCAAGCACAAATTTCCACCTCTTTCAGCTTATGAACCGAAACTACCTTTTCCCCAAGTTCTAACAAGGAATTGGAAAGTTGAAAAGAATTCAACGTGGTATACAGAGTCTAATGAAAAATTCCTTGAAGAAATGGCGAATAGGAAACAAGAACTTAAACATGATGAGGAGTTCACTAGTGGAAACCATTTGGAAGTGCTCGAGACTACTACTAAATTTGAAGAAGAAATCAGGTATTCAAAGTCTGGAAAGGATGAACAAGAAGTAGAGATGGAAGAATTAATAATTCCTGCATATTTCTACAAGGATGACATGGATGATGATACTTTCCTTGTACCAGCAACAACACAGAATGATGCATACCGTGGGACCTTACACATGGAATTAGACGATGCATATGTCCAGTTCGGCATATATGAAGTTAAAAGGTATCTTGGTAATTTTAATTTTATTTTTGCTATTGATGTTGTTGACTCTATAGTGCAGGAATCTATTGAGCAAATATACAAGAAGGATTTGACGGCTAGAATGGAGCAAAATCATGATCTAAAAGACGCTCCTAATGAAGAATTGAAGCTATTACCAGTCCACTTGAAGTTCACAACTCCGATTACATAGAATGAGAAGGATGATGTCGAGCCATAGACATTAAACAAGGGCAGCTGCTTGGGAGGCAACCCAAGAACTCAAATTTGATCTTTTTATACCTTTACTTATTAGTTTTTTTTAGTTGCATGTAGTTCTTTCTTCTTTGCTTAATTTTCTTACATTGGGGACAAGGTAAGGTTTGAGTGTGGGGGGAGAGTTTAGGTTTTATTTTATTTATTTAGGAAAAATAATCCAATTTTGATGGGAAGTTGAAAATTCGGTGAATTTTTTTGAAATTTTTGGTTTCATAATTCTATTTGACTATGTGTTAAAAAGATTAAAGTTAAAGAGTGAAAATCAATGCTAAATTTCATAATCTGTTTGATGCCTAATTGGTTAATGAATGATGAAAAGTAAGCCATGATCTATAGTAATTGATTTAAATTGAATTTGTGATATATGAGTACTTGAATATGAGAATCATGTTTATTTGGCTAAGTTATTTGTGGAGT
Source organism: Panax ginseng (assembly GCA_020205605.1). NCBI lineage: Eukaryota > Viridiplantae > Streptophyta > Magnoliopsida > Apiales > Araliaceae > Panax > Panax ginseng. Next base: position 11,769,042 of record CM035134.1, read on the forward strand.
TGTCTTTGTGCACTGATTTCATGACTTAGAACTGTTTAACTTGCTTATGCTTATTGCAGAACTATGTGGAGAAAAGTTGACAAAATAATGAATGAAAAAAAGGGAAAAGAGAAACGAGAAAAAATTTGATGATTGAAAAATCTTCTTTAATGTCCATTGTCCGAAATAACTGAGTATCCAAGCCTCCGGAATTATCGATATTCACGCTGAAAAGTGTGATGAATAAAAGCAGCTTGACTAGTCAACCTTTATGGCCTTTGTTACTTGAATAAGTAAGCCATAGGGGTGTCTTTACACCCAGCGCCCTAAGACCATCTAGTTTGGGAGTCGTTGGAAAGTTCATTACATGGGTAACTCTGAAAAGCCCAAGAAAAGTAGACATTACACATCTCAAGAAAAGAAAAAAATACGAGAAGAGCATGAAAATACATTCATCTGTGCTAAAGAAAAGGTTCTATGAAAAAATTAAAAAGTAATGAAAATTTGTTCTTCGTTGTGAGTCAGTGTGCACGGTTTTTGTTCCATAATAACCAAGTTGAGTAAGTATGTGGACTGTAGGAAAGTTTCTTTTGTGGTTACAGGTTGGTTTAATGAAGTTCGTTGGTGAAATGGTAAGGTTGTTCATTGTGAGTTAACTGATGAGGCATTGATTAGATTTATGTGAGTTTAGTGTTGAAAGTCATGATTTGTATCTTGAAATCTTTTAACATAATGGTTGAATAAAAATTTTCTAGAAATCAAACTTTTGCTTTACAAGAGGACTTGTAAAGGCTAAGTGTGGGGGAATTTGATGAGTGCATATTATTCATTTATTTTGATTCCTTTATGTTTAGTTTTATTGTATGTTTCATGTGTATATGAGTTTATTAAGGTGTTTAATGATTTCAGGAAGAATTGGAGCTAAAATGAGGAAAAAAGGAATATTACAGGGTTTTGAATGCTAAGTTGGATGAATGGTCTTAGCTTGGCACTTAGATTTTATTGTAGAGCTCTTCCTTAGCTTTCCGGAACATCTTGAATCGTCCCAATCGGAGTTCATATGAAAAAGTTACGATGTTTTTACCAGACAAAAGTTGAATCTCAAAGTTTGGAAGTTGCAATTTACATAACAGTCACTTGTAGCACGATTTCGACCTTGATGCAGCTAGAATCTGTCAATTCTCAAATAATGAAAGTTGTAGATTTCGTCGAGAGCTTTGATTTAATAGATAGAAAGCCCCGTAACTCCTTCAGGATCAAAAGTTATGGTTGTTTTACCAAAGGACGTCGCAGCAGGAAATAGGGGCGAATTTGTGCGGGAAATCTAGGAAATCTTAGATTTTTGAAAAGTTTCTAAATGCAGATTTTGGCAGCTTTCTACATGGAATTTGTGATGAACGAGATTTTTGTAAATAATATTAAATATTTATTGAATTGAATAAATATTTTTATTAATTTATTTATTGATATATATATATATATATATATATATATATATTTATTAATAATTATGGTAGATTAATTTAATTAAATGTGTTACATTAATTAAATTAATGAGGAATAATGTTATAATTTAAAGTGTGAATTTAATTGAGATTATTAAATTAAATGAGTTATGAAATAATTTTATTATTATTCTAATTAATTACATAATTAATTAGAGATTTATTAAGGATATAAATTATGTGCTATATTAATAAATGCGAATTTTAATTATGTGATGATTTGATTTAATAAGTAATTTTGCCTTTTATTTAATTGGGTTTAAATAATATTATTTGATTAATTAAAGTGTGACAAATAAACTATATAATAAACAAGTTAATTAAAATAAATAAAAAGGAGTTCTTAAAAGCTAAAACCAAACATGGCCTTAAGAACATGGGATCAGTTAAGCCATGATGCGCTTAACTGATACCCATGTTATGTCAGTTACCAATATGCGCATTATTAATCTGTCATTTTCCCTTACTTACTTACTTTATTTTCCTGAGACTTAAACTTTGAGAAAACAAAGAGAAAAGAAAGAGTTTGAGAGAATTGAAGAAGGAATTGGAGAATTAAGAAGTTTTCTTCCACTCTCTAGCAATCTTAATAGAGAAATTAAGCGTAATTCCTTAATCTAAACTTTTAATTTACGTACTTACAAGCTTTTCATGTAAATTGGCTTTTAGTTTTCTGTAATTGGAATTTTCATGAGTAATTGCTGAGAAGTTGTTATAAATTGTTTATATGCATGAATAATTTAATATATGATGTTTATAAACGATTTTGGGTGAATTAAATTACCATAACCTTTGGTGTAAAAAGAGGGTTTTTAAGTTTATAATAACAATATTTGATTTTGAAGTCAAAATCTGAGTTTTGGTTGATGATTTGTTAGAATAATGGATGTTTATGTTGTTAGATCAAAAAAATTTGTTATACGTGTGTTGAAAACGATTTTTGGTATGAATTGATTCATGAAACCATGTTTTACAAAAGAAGTTTGAGTTTTGTTATAAAAGTACAAAAAGGCTGATTTTAGAACCAAAATTTGTCTTCAATCCATGTTCTAATCTGTAAATTGACGATTGATGATATTAATATGTTTAAATACGAAAACAATGCATGTTACACGAACTGATTTGGTCAAGAAACGAATTCGTGGTGTGATGATTCGCTAAGAATGTCTAAAATGAGTTTTCTAGCAAGAACACAAATCTAAAAGGGTTAAATCTGATGATCGAATTTGGTTTTTTTGTTATTTAAAATTGATGTATACATGCTTGATAATAATTATGTGAAGTCTATGTCGTGTGGGTTTGTTAAATTTATTATTTAGTTGTGAAATTCACAAATTTTGGTCTGATAAATAGTGAAGTCGCGAACTGCAGAAACTGCATCTAGGTAACCCCGCCCTGGCGGGCATTCCTTCAACATAAAACCCCACCCCAGCGGGGGTAGTGGAGTTGGAAAATTTCAGTTTTTCGTCGTGTGCAGTCCCTTACATGCTAGTTTAACCTAGTTTAATGAGCATAATAATGTGTTGGACGTGTTATAGGATGTCATAACAAATTGTAACATACATATGATAAAATTGTATGAATGTTGTGAATGTATACTCATGTTATGTGGTTAGTTAATAAGTTAATTAACACTAAGAACCAAGTTGTAAGTTGAACTTAAATGAAAAGTTCAATAGTTGAACATAGAAGTTATGAAACTAATCGACATCGTATGATAATGTAATGTGTAGGACGTTGAGGAATTGAATTGTAACTATATTTTTAGCTTGCACTCGAGGCAAGTTCCTAAATCTTACCTCTTTACATTGAGCAAGTTTCCTTACTCAAAACTTTACTTTTATGGAATAAGTTTCTTTAAATTCTAAATTCTTCGATTGAGCAAGTCTTAGACTTATATTCTATGTCAAATAAGTTCTTGTTATTAATTGTTCAAGTTCAAGATTTCATATTAAATGTTATCATTCTTTTAAAGCATGATTCCCATTATACAATACTTATTTGATTGTATACCTCCCGAGTTTATTATTCAAATTGAATATCATTTATTGTTGAACCTTGTAAGACTAGTGAACCCTTATTGATTCGACTAGTTCATAGTTGATGAACGTTCTAATTCCAGAATCATTATTGATCTTATCCAAACCAAACTTTCTTTAGTGTGGACTCTAATGTTAAACTGAGATGAACAACCCTGTTATAGGGGATTAATGATGCTTTAGCGTTAAGATATTGTGCACAATATAGTACTAAGGACTGATCCCCCTAAGTACGAGAAGTAGAGTCCATATTCTTATGACTGTTAAAGGTTTCAAGTATAAACACTTGACAACCTAGGACATAGTTCAAGGTCTTATGACCCTCAGAAGTTCTCTTGATTCTTGTTATTCATTATTGATTCAAAAGCCGAGTTTTTCTTATTTCAGAAGTCTTTGATTCACTCGCATGTTATTATATTATTGTTATATTATTATACTTGTGGGCAATCGTGCTCACTCTTCCGTAATAATAATATTGCAGTTAAGAACGAAAGGTCCGAAGAGCCTTCTACTAGCAAAGGCAAGGGCAAGGTTATTATATTGTTGTTATATTATTATACTTGTGGGCAATCGTGCTCACTCTTCCGTAATAATATTGCAGTTAAGAACGAAAGGTCTGATGAGCCTTCTACTAGTAAAGGCAAGGGCAAGGTTAACAAGTGATGAAGACTTGTTGTTTATTTGATTTATTTACATTTTAAAATTATATTAAAGTTGTGTAAGACTTATTATTTATTTACGATTCCGCATTTGAGATTTAAGGTTAGTATGACCTGGGATTGATGTATTTACGTTCAGATGTTGTAACTCCATAAGGGAGAGAATTTATTTCTATCTAAATTATGATTTTCATTTATTATGGGTAGATAGACATATGATGTTTGTACAGTGAACACCAAATTCCGTGGAAATTGAAGTATCCAGATTTGGGGGTGTCACAGAATTGGATTGATATTTCTATTAGATTTAGGATATCTTTAGACTGAGATTTATTTCCAAATTGGATTCTATTTCTTTATGGAAACTAGTTATATGATTTGTAATTCCTTTTAGGATTTGGATTTCTAATTCTCATAGGATTTAGGATTTTATCTAGCACTATAAATAGAGGATGATAATCAGGGTTTATTCATTCAATTATCAACTATCATCTATTGGAGTGCAGACTCAAGAGAATGTCAAGCTAGTTCTTTTCATTCAGTTCTAAAGGGAGGTAGAACCTTGTTACAAGTAATTAATTAATTGAGTATTATTATTTATTCCTTCTTGCGTGAAATTTCTTCTGATAATCTGTTTTCATTGATTGCATGCTAATTGATCTAATTAATATGATATGACCAATTGAGTTAATTTGATCATTATCATCTGCTAGATTAAGATTGGTATTACATGTAATTGATATATGTCTTCATCTTAAGTAGTAACTTGGTAATACTAATTGTGGACAAGCTTTTGTGTATTGCTAAGATTATCAAAAAATAAGTTAAACAAATCAAGCTTATGTGTTTGTTGCTTGGATTAGCCTAATTATTTCGGATAGCAGAGCTTATTGTTATCTAAGGCTAATATTTTCACTGAAGGAAAAATAATAATAACTTGATTAATTGATTATTGTACTTGGTAAAACTAAACTGCAGAACTGAAGTTTTTACATATTTGGCTAACTTCATCATTAATTCTTGTTCTCTTAGTTTAAAAACAATTTTCAAAAAACCCCCATCTTTATTTTCTAACAAAATAATAAAATAAATATAAAACAAATCACTCTCTGTGGGATTGATCCTTATTTACTACTATGCTAATTGTTTGAATTTATAAAGTGAAAATGAGGTTAATTTAGGAGTATAAACGACAGCTCCCAAATTTTAGCGTCGTTGTCGGGGAGTGTTATTTGTTTTTGTTTATTCTTTGTTTTTTCTTATTTTTTTTATTTTCTTTTTCTTTTTGTTTTATGACTCAATCCTTTCACTCTATTAACCTAAATTTTGATCAAGAGATAGAGAAAATTGCAGATACAGAAGACGCTCTTGTTCCATCACTTGAGGAGGAAAAGATGGCGGTGCCAAACAACAACGGGACTTTAAAAGAACTGGCTACTCTCGATCTTGATCAATCATCATTGTGTATTGAATATCCTACTTTAGATGTTGCTTTTGAACTTAACTCAGGGCTAATTCATCTTTTGCCTACTTTTCATGGTCTTACATGTGAAAAATCCACATAAGCATCTAAAGGAGTTCCATGTGGTGTGTTCCACGATGAAATCACAAGGAGTGACAGAGGAGAAGATCATGTGGCGCCCCCAAAAATAGGTATACATCACCCATTCTGAGTCGCCAACACATGGTGCAGAAATAACTACAACTTTTTAATACAAATGTCGTGCAAAACACGACAACACTTAAACTGTGAGTTTAATTACAAATATTGTCTTCTAAACAATATCCACAACCAAATAAGTTCTCATTACAATTATTGATACATTATTCTACAAAAATAGTGAGGACTACTAAAACAACTTCTAGAACCATCAGTCCATACCCCGACTAATACTCGCTACATTCTCGCCTCCTGAGAAGAAAAATGGAACAACAAGGAAAAGAGTGAGCTCAACTAGCCTAGTAAAGAATATTATTACTAAGATAATATAGAACAAATTATCGTTAGTCCTCAACAGGGAAAAATATAATAGAATATAATAGACAACAAGTTTTAGATCAATATTCACAGCGGAAATAACAAATCATTAAAAGAGTTAAGTAGAGAATGAAATCTACTATCTTCTATGATTTTAAAGTCCATCATCAATATTTTATCCCTGTAATATCAATCAATATACATCTTAAATCAAATACGCATATCTGCAATACGACAAAAATAATCAATCATATTCGTAGTTGGTCATGTCCATCTCAACATCTGTTCATCTTTGCACTACAGGTCAAAGATATTCATCATGTAATCGTTCATCTTTGCACTACAGGCCAAAGATATTCAGTAACATCATCATTTAGGACTGAGGATGATGAAAAATATTATTTTAAAAAAACGAATCCAGTGAAACAAAAGGACAAGGATTAAAGATTAAAGATTAAGGATTCGTACTTTAGTTTGTCCAAATTCAAAAATACTCCATAATAAACAATTATGGGGCAAAATTCAAGAATGAAGATCAAAACATGGATACAATCAAAGCTAGTATCATAATAGTCATTTTGGACAAAAAGGAAAAAAATTCATTTTTTGGTGAATAGTGTCATATTTGTGAATAGTGTCGTATACGTGAATAGTGTCGTATACATGAATAGTAACCCCGACACAAAAAGTTCTAAATTTGATAAAAAGTTTGTGAGACCCCAAATTTTATGAATAAAGATTTAAATTTCTCAAAATATTTTTTTGAATATTACGGTATGGATTTGATATAATGTTATAGTTGTGGGTAATATTTATAAATTTTGCAAAGTAAACAAGTTGTTATATAATATTCCTTTGGTCAGGGAATATTCTTTTTGTTGGGAAATATTCGTACGACGACACAATCATTGGTGGACCCTACAACGGAATCTAATCGTCGTAGTAAGAAAACCATGTAATTATCTTTTATAAAAATAATGGCGAATGTGTTACCGAATTAAAATTGTTGAACTACTCAAGAGTAAAGAAATACGATGTCTGGCGTGGTTGCATAGTAGCACACGGTATTGATTATTGATGCTTACGTGATAAGTCACTCAGTTATACTCAATTATTGTTATAGTAATTATTGCATCATATCTCTCATATTATTGATTCAATTATTGTCACAGTATCATGTGCATAATATGTTATTTTATTAAATTAATAATTGAGACGACAAAGTTATTAATATTATTAAATTGCAATATTGACAATGTCTAGAAGTTCCGTCAAGGAGAGGTTAGGTAATTGCGTGCCAGTGAGGAGAAATCCTTACCGGAAGGCCCCCTCTTTCCTGGAAATGACCTGGTTGTTAAATATTACGAGTTATGATATTAATGATGAATAAGTTCGTGTTGATTAAAGATGAAATAGATAGTTCCATTGTGTTGGGATTATTAGTGTTAGTGGAAATCGACATTTATTTTAATGATAATTAATGTCTGGAGGTTATATTGACCAATCGGGTAATTTATCGGATAAATGAGCAATTAATTGATACTAATTCACATGCTTATATAACTATTTGTTCACATGTGTGTACTATTGATTCACATTCATTTACAATTAGGGGAGTTGGTGCAAGATTGATAATACTTGCATGATTAAGTTATAAATGGAAGTATAGATGGAGGTACTATACTGTAATTCATATTTTCACATGACTAGAACTATTGATTCACATGTTTTACTATTGAATCACAGTATTTACTATTAGAGGAGGTGGTGCAAGTTTGATAATACTTGCAGGACTAAATTAAAAATGGAAGAAAAGTTGAAGGTATTATACTGTAATATTTCGAGCCCCAAAATGTGCAATTATTGAAACTATGTTTTCCTATAAAAAGAAACTCATTCTTCCTTCATTTCTCACCAATTCACTAAAGCTATAGAGCAATTATTATAGAGAAATTATAGAGAAAAAGAAGAAGAGAAGTCTACTACCTCACTACTCCAGTATCCAATCTTCTTTTGAGGTAAGGGATATTATTTGTTGTACTCGTAAGGGGTATTATTCTTTCGTATTCATGAAGAGAGTTATTTTCTTTCAATACTCGTTATTCCATTCCTTATTATTATGTTGGAATAACCTGTCTATGCGAAGTACCGCATACATGGTGAAATTCTTTTGTTATTCCATTCCTTATTATTATGTTGGAATAACATGTCTATGCTGGCTGCATACATGGTGAAATTCTTCTATTATTCCATTCTTTATGATTACATTGGAATATCATGCCTGGTGCGTATTACGCCTAACTTTGGTTCCATTAATTATTCATTGGAATAACTTTATGCATGCGATCTATCGCGTGCGTAGTGATTTCTTTTGTTATTCCATTCTTTATTATTTTGTTGGAATATCCTCGTCACATGCATTTCTGTAGAACCTAGTTCCGCTCTTTACTATTCTCATTGGAATATCCTCACATGCATGCGTTTTAAGCCGTACTGGTTTCCGTCTTTATTATTATTCATTAGGAATAACTTTTATGCATCTTGGTCTCTATCGCATGCATGGTGAATCATTCTCATTATTCCATTCTTTATTATTCATTTGGAATAACTTTTTGTCTATGTGGATTACCACCTGCATGGTGAATGATCCTTTGTATTTCATTCCTTGTTAAATTGTGGAAATGATCTGTTTACGTGGATTATGATGAAAGTCATAATAAAAGCATTGGACTAGAAATCATGGGTATATGTGGTATTAGTAAGTGTTATGATGAGTTATGTTGGTTATTATGTGAAAACATGAAAGTTTCTTAGAAATCACAAAGGGTTGAAAAATCAGATTTTGGTGAAAATGGAACATGAAATTCAATTGACCATATCTCCTATTATATTTTAAATTTTTGAGTGAGGTCAAGTTCTAGAGTTAGATCTATGAGTTTGTAACTTATCCAAGTGGAATCACTGTAAAAGGTGTTGTAGATTTTTGTGTGGACTGATTTTAGCAAAGGAGTCAAAAGCTGCAAAAGAGAAAAATGCTACAGCCCAGAAATTTAAAAGGGTTGTTTCGGCCACTTAATTTGTGAAAAAAATTATGGCCTTTTGGGACATGGAAATATATGGTATGAAGTACCTCCTGTCCAAAAATGAGCTCATTCCGACTTAAAATGAGCAAGTTATGACTATTTCAATATTTAGATTTTTCTGACGAAAAACGCTATTACCGGAGTTCTATAACTCCGATGACCATGAAATTGAAACTGGAAGCTCACGTTAACATGTGTAAGATTCTGCCAAGATTTGGGAATTTTTGGAGTTAAACTTGAGGTAGCTAATTTCTTAAGGAATTAATTAGAAATTAATTTTTGAAAAATTGCAAATGAATTTTAAAAATTTCGAGAAAAATGTATGTTCAATATGGGACTATATTATGCTTAATCCCAGAAAAGAATAATTTTTGGGACTGATCTAGTATTTTTCACGAAAATAGTTTAGTTACGAACATATGAGTTAAATATGTTATGTGGAGTTGAAGAATTGGTAAATAGGATTTTAGGGCTTGAAAATCCTGTATAAGGTATATGCAGATTTTTGATGAGTGATTTGATCACTGGTGATGAAATCTTATGAGTATGGCATTGTTTAATGATTAAATGCATTATTTGGTAAAGTGTAAACAATTAAATTAAATTGTTTATAAGTTTATGAAGTGATTAAAATATTGTTATAATATTATCAATATTAGATTATGATTTTTAATATTTGGATAAAATTAAAGTCTTTAATATTTATCCTTGATTTTGTTTGATTAATGCTTATAATATTGTCATCATCTTCATGCTTATATTGTGATTAAAGTCATCTTTGGCTTACGTGCATAGATGGACTTGGTATGATTATGATCAGGGATTATTCGGTATAGTCATGACCATTGATGATTACATGAATATCCTTGGTCGTGGTGCAGGGATGATATGGTTTATTTATTAAGCTGAGTCTCAGCAATAAAGTTGATGAAAATATTTTTAAATCATAGAAGATAGTAGGTTTTATGCCCTACTTGACTCTTTTAATGGATTGCTTGTTCCGCTGCAGTTAAACTTGATGTCTATTGTATTTTATCAGTTTAACATTGTTGAAGACTAATGATAATTTATTCTGCATTATCTTAGTCATAATATTTCTTACTGGGATAGTTGAGCTCACCCTTTCTTTCACTTTCTTCTTCTCTTGAGAAACTAGAATATAGCCGGGACGAGTCGGGGAACGGAGTGACGGTCCAGATGATAGCATTAGTAGTCCTCACTATTCTGTGAAATAGTGTGATAATAAATGAGGACTTGTTTGTGTTTGAATACTGTCTAGAAGACAATATTCGAGTTAAAACTCTCAGCTATGTTTTGTCGTATTTTACACGATAGTTGTATAATTAAGTTTGTATTTATATTTTGTACCATGTATTTGGCGACTCAAGATGGGTGATGAATACCTATTTTTGGGGGCGTCACAAAGTTCATATCAATATTTTGGCATAATGATATTGAAGAAATAATATCATTTACAAAAGAAAATAACATCCCTTACCTTAAAAAAGACAGTACCTCTGATTGGAATATCGGATATAGTGCTGAAAGGACCTTGCACTGTATAGCAACACTCAAAGTATCAAAATACTCACAAGAATACGTTTGATAATATAGAGAGAGAAAACTTCAGTTTCTGGTGTGATTTTTAATTCTAACCTAACTACCCTATTTATAGGGAAATGCTTAGGACACCAAAGCAAAAAATTTAATAAAGTATTAATATATATTAAATTTTTTCCTACGCCCACTTTTGAAGATCTGAATTCAACAATTAATATCACATGCAAGACCCACTTAACTCACTAAAAACGCTTTTCTTAAAAAAAATAATTAAAACTTCAAAAATCAATTATTCTAGAACTTCAGAACTTCAATAATTCATAATATATAGCCCTTTTATCAGAAAAATTCAAACCTTATATCTTTTTCATAGGAAATTCCATTATCTAAAACTTTGTAGAAGAAAGTTTTTCCAAATTCCAAACATAAATTGACCGAAATCCACAAACGAGGGATTTTGTAGGCTATAATCAAATTTTAGTCAAGAACTGGGGTCCACAAACATGTTTAACATGTTTTAAACAATTTTTGTAACAAAAATACTCCTCCTCCTCATTTATTCATATATCCCACACTCATTGTAAAAAATATCACCATTATTATATTATTATAATAATATATTATTTTATCCGAAAAGACAAAATATCAATTTTCAACAATTGTCACTTTTAAAAATTCGGGGTCTTACAACCTCCACTCATTATGAAATTTCATCCTCAAAATTGACGTACGTACCTGGTGTTTTGAAAAGGTGAGGATACCTCGCTTTCATTTTCGTATCTAACTCCCAGGTTATTTCTTCAATAGCATGGTTCCTCCACAAAACTTTAACTTGTGGTATGACCTTTGTGCGTAGGACATGCTCCTTCCTATCCAAAACCTTGACAGGTATCTCCTCGTACGTTAAGTCTTCGGCTATCTCGTCTGGTTCTAACTCAATAATGTGGTTTGGGTCTTTCACATATTTACGAAGCATAGATATGTGAAAAACATTATGAACACGAGACATGCTTGGAGGTAACGCGAGTCTATAGGCCACATTTCGTACTCGGTCAAGAATCAAAAATGGACCAATAAATCATGGATTGAGCTTTCCTCTCTTCCCAAATCTTGTAACTCCTTTCCATGGTGCAACACGTAACAATACATGATCCCCAATATCAAATTCCACGTCCTTTCGATAAAGATCCGCATAACTCTTTTGTCGATTTTGTGCCATTTGTATACGTTGTCGAATCATTTAGATCTTTTCCGTAGTCATACGTACCAACTCGGGTCCCAACAATATTGCTTCACCTACCTCATCCCAACATATTGGAGAGCGACACTTTCATCCATATAATGCTTCGAATCGAGCCACACCTATACTTGCCTGATAACTATTGTTGTAAGAAAATTCCACCAATGGTAAGTACTTATCCCAACTTCCTTTGAAATCTAGGACACAGAGTCTTAATAGATCTTCAAGAGTTTGAATAGTCCTCTCTGATTGTCCATCCGTTTGAGGATGGTATGCCGAACTGAATTGTAAATCCGTACTCATAGCTTTCTGCAAGCTAACCCAAAATCGTGAAATGAATCTTGGGTCACGATCCGAAACTATAGATACTGGCATGCCATGTAACCTCACAATCTCATTTACGTACATACGAGCTAGACATTCAAGAGAATAAGTTTCTCGTATAGGAAAGAAATGAGCAGACTTGGTTAATCTATCAAGAATAACCCAAATCGCATTTATGCCTTGAGAAACCTTGGGAAGACCCGTAACGAAATCCATGGTAATGTGTTCCCACTTCCATTCTGGAGTCTCAAGTGGTTGCAATGGACCCTTTGGCACTTGATGCTCTGCCTTTACACGTTGACAAGTTAAACACCTCGAGATAAACTCCGCGATTTCTCTCTTCATATTATTCCACCAAAATGTATGTCGAAGATCACGATACATTTTGGTACTTCCAGGATGGATTGCAAATGGTGTATTGTGCGCCTCCATCATGATCTTGTACTTCAAATCTGATTCGTTAGGAACACAAAGTCTGGAGTTGACTCGAAGTATTCCTTCTTCATCGATTCTTGCCTCTGGGATAACACCTTCTTGTACTTTCTTCTTCATACGCATCAGCTCCGGGTCTATGGCTTGAGCAATTTAACTTTATCGATTAAAGCTGGTTCTATGCGTATACTTGACATCATCGCATGGGTCCTCGGAGTCTTGAATTCTATCTTCATCTTTTGTAAATCACTCAAAATAGGCCTTTGTGTTGACAGAATTGCACTCGTTCCTGCATATGATCTTCTACTCAATGCGTCAGCTACAACGTTCACTTTTCTAGGATGGTATTGAATAGTATGGTCGTAGTCTTTCAACAACTCGAGCTAACGTCATTACCGCATGTTGAGTTCCTTTTGGGTGAAGAAATATTTGAGGCTTTTATGGTCTGAATATACCTCCACTTTCTCCCTATATAGATAGTGCCTCCAGATCTTTAGAGCAAAAACGACTGCTGGCAACTCTAGATCATGAGTAGGATAATTCCTCTCATATTCTTTAAGTTATCACGAGGCATAGGCTATGACTTTCCCATGTTGCATGAGAACACATCCTAACCCTTTGCCTGAAGCATCACTATAAATAACAAATCCATCCAATCCAGACGGTATTGTCAGAACAGGTGCCGAAATGAGTCTCCTCTTAATCTCTTGAAAACTCTTCTCGCAATCCTCGCTCCATACTAATTTTGTATCCTTCCGAGTCAGCTGAGTTAACGGAGTAGCGTTTCGAGAAAATCCTTCCACGAATCTCCGATAGTAACCAGCTAAGCCCAGAAAGCTTACGTGCTTGATCACCGACTTGGTTGCTCTAACTTTGTATTGCTTCAATCTTCGCCAGTCACCGAGATACTCCATGTTTTGACACCATTGCCAAAGAAATGCTACTTCCTCAAGCCAGAACTCGCATTTCTTTAACTTGGCATATAACTTATTTTCACGAAGCCTTTGAAGTACCAGTTTCAAATGGTGCTCATGATCTTCACGACTTTTGGAATATATGAGAATGTTATCAATAAAGACAACAACGAACTGATCTAAATATTCCTTGAACACGCGGTTCATCATATCCATGAAAGCCGCAGGAGCATTAGTCAATCCAAAAGACATGACTAGGAATTCATAATGCCCGTACCGAGTTCTAAAGGCAGTCTTTGGAATATCCTCAGTTCTAATCCTCAATTGATGATATCCAGAACGAAGATCGATCTTTGAGAGGAATTTTGCTCCTTGCAACTGGTCAAACAGGTCATCAATGCGAGGTAGCAGATACCTATTCTTGATGGTGACATGGTTCAATTCCCGATAGTCAATACAAAGTCGCATACTCCCGTCTTTTTTCTTTACGAATAAAACAGGAGCACCCCAAGGAGATGTACTAGGACGAATGAAACCAATGTCCAACAACTCTTGTAATTGGACCTTTAACTCCTGAAGTTCAATAGGAGTCATTCGATATGGGGTTTTAGAAATGGGCTTTTTACCAGGTTCAAGGTCAATAAAGAATTCAACTTCACGTTCTGGAGGTAGACCGGGAAGTTCTTCAGGAAATACGTCAGGAAAGTTACTAACAACAGGAATATTATTCAAATCTGACGTGTCTTTATTCAAATCCATAACATGGGCTAAGAAAGCTTGACATCCGTTTTTTAAAAAACGAATAGCTTTATGACTTGATATGACAGTGATTGATTTTAGTGGTTTAGTTGCTTGAATTCGTACAACAGGTTGGTTAGGAATATGAAAACTAACAACCTTACGAAAACAATCAATTTTGGCATAATGAATAGTTAACCAATCAATCCCTAAAATCAAATCAAAAGCAAGTATCTTTAAAGAGATAAGGTCAACAGGTAATGTGATGGTGCCAACTTGGATCAAACAAGACTTATAAACAGTGGATGTGATGAAAGTTTCTCCTAACGGAGTCTCCACAGATAGGTCAAAGTCTAATTTCTCTGGAGTCAAGTTTAAACGTTGAGCACAAGTAGGAGAGATAAATGAATGGGTAGAACCGATATCTAGCAATGTATAAACCTCGCAAGAATTTATGATTAGCTTACCCGTGATCACCTCGTTTGGGTTCCTTGCATTTTAACCAGTCATAACAAGCGCTCTTCCAGGAACCGTTGACTTTGACTTTTCTGGGATAGCCTTTTGAGTCACCATCCCCACTGGACTTGGTTTCGCTACCGTCTGATCTCGGCGATATGTCCTTCCTTTCCATAATTATAGCATACCTTGAATCTGTTGTGGGGCGGTTTGGTGATATGTCCCTCTTTTCCACATTTATAGCATACGACCGATGGTCGTTCTCCTCCCTTAGAATTTGTTGTTGGTGCTGCTGCTGCTGCTGATGTCTTCCCGTCATTGTTGAATCTCCTCTTTTCAAAATTTCCACTTGACTCACCTCTTCTATTATCATGTCCACGATTACCACCAGAGTGGTTACCACTTTTGTCCGTATTTTTCCCTCCTCGCTGGTTACCATCGCTCCGATGACTGCTGTCACCGGTATGACCCTGGTTGTGGTCCCTCAGTTGAACATAATCATTATCACGCTCTAATAATTGAGCACTGTTGACAATATCTGAATATAAAAAAAATTTATGAGAAATGAGATACTGACTTATGTCGGGTTTCAAACCTCTCAGAAACATCTGCGTCATACGTTCCTCATTCTCCACCAAATGAGGTGTAAACTTTGATAACTCTCTGCAAACTTCGCCTCATCTTTGGGACACCGCCATGTTGTTCATTCGATCTAATAAACTCCACCTCCTTCATATGACGAATACTTTCAGGAAAGTACTTGTCATTGAACAGTTTCTGAAATGTCTCCCAAGACATGCTGAGTGCAGCTGGATGGGTACGCTTCACAGATTTTCACCAGTAATCTACCTCACCACGAACATAAAGGTGGCGAATGGAATCTTCTGTTCCTCTGTGCTTCCCAAGATATCGAATATTTTGGTAATTTGCTTGACCCACATTTCTGCCTTAATCGGATCCAGCTTTCCCAAGAATTCTGGTGGTCCCAACTCTTTGAACTGCTTGGCTGTGACAAACCGCGCGTTGTTATCATTTCCACCTGTATTTTGTACACAAGTCTCCCTCGTCTGATTTTGCATGAACTGCAAAAAACTTCTAAACATCCTATCATTCATCATCTGATCAGTGATATTGTAAGACCCCAAATTTTATGAAATAAAAGTATTCAATTTTTTATTTAGTAAATAGATTAAATTGATAAAAGTTAAAAGTTAAGGGTGATATATGTAAAATTTTCAAAATAAGCAAGTGGTTATAAAATATTCATTTTTTTGGGGAATATTCGTTTGGTCGTGGAATATTCTTGTTGTCAGGAATATTCGTACGACGACGCAGCCTTTTGTGGGCCCCATAACGGAAAGCGATTGGATGAAGAAAACGACAAATATAAGTTGTTTATAAATGACTACAGTAGTTATTCTTTATTATCTTGTTGAAATACTCGGTAGTTAAAACAAAGTAGCACACGGTATTGAACCAATTATTGATTCTTACGTAAGAAGGTACTACTCAATAATTGTTACAGTGATTACTGTTCAGTATTTTATTTTATTGATTCAATAATTGTTACGTTGATATTTTATATTACTGTTGTTTTAATAATTGTCACTACACAAGATTTTCTATTATCTGAGAGATAATTCATATTATCCTGAATAATATTATTAGATAACATTATTGGCAATGTCTAGAAAGTTCTCGCTAAGGAGAGGTTTGGTCATCTAATTGCGGCGCCCAAGAAGAGAAATCCTTATTGAAAGCCCCTCTTTCCCGAACCCTATCGGTTATCGATAATGTGATTACGTAATATTATTTGTGAATAATTAATTATTACTTTTTATGAAAAAGAAAATATTCATTTTATGTGGATATAAATGGAGAAAATTTTTAATGTGACAATTGTTGAAAATTGTTATTTTATCTTTTCTGATAAAATAATATTTTATTATTATAATGGTGATATTTTTACAATGAATGTGGGATATATGAATAAATGAGGAGGAAGAATAATTTTATTGCATTAAATGCTAAACACATGTTTTGTGTGTTATAAAAAATGTTTAACACATGTTAAACATGATGGTGTACAGAAATTTTGACTGAAATCTGATTATAGCCTGTAAAATCGTCCGTTTGTGGATTTCGGTCAATTTCTGTTTGGAATTTGGAAAAACTTTCTTCTGTAAAGTTGTAGAGAATGGAATTTCCTATAAAAAGGACATGTGATTCGAATTTTTCTGATAAAAGGGCTATTTATTATGAATTGTTGAAGTTCTGAAGTTCCAGAATAATTGATTTTTGGAAGTTTTAATTGTTTTATTTAAGAAAAACGTTTTTTACACTTTGGTGGGCCCCAGTTGCATGTGTTAAATTGCTGAATTCAAATTCAAAGGTGTGCTAAGGAAATTTTATTATAAATAATATTATTTTAATAAATTTTCTCATTTTTGGTGTTCTAAGCAATTTCCTATAAATAGGTGCTTAGGTTAAAATTGAAAATCACACCAGAAACTGAAGTTTTCTCTCTAATTCTCTCTCTGTATTATCGAGTGTATTCTTGTGAGTATTTTGATATCTTGAGTGTTGGTATATATACAGTGCAAGTTCGTTCAGCGTTATTCCAGTCAGAAGTATTGCTCCTTTGAGGTAAGGGATAGTAAGAGATTTTTAAGGGTTATTATGTTTTTCAGTTTCGTATTTTTTTCGGACCTTCAAAATTTCTGGAAAAATTTGAAATGATAATTTGATGAGTTTTGTTGATTGTGTCCAAAAATGGCGATTTTTGGATGTATAGATTAAGAGTTATGGATTTTATGAGAAAAGACTTTTTTAAAAGTAAACCCTTATAACTCCTTGTGGTTAACTCCAAAATTGGTGAAATTTTTATTGGGAGTACATGTATATAACAGAAGTATACCGTGTAAATTTCAGAATTTTTGGACAAAAGTACAATTTATGATAAATGTTTAAATATTCGACAGTTTTGGCCATATGAAAAATAGTAAATGAATTTTAAAAATTCTGAGAAAAATATATATTCAAAATGGGACTATATTCTTCTAAATCCCAGAAAAGAAATATTTTTGGAACTGATTTGGTATTTTTCATGAAAATGTTCTAGTTATGAGTAAATGAATTAAATATGTTATGTGAAGTAAGAAAATTAGAAAATAGGATTTTATGGCTTGGAAATCCTATATAAAGTATATTCAGATTTTTGATGAGGGTTTTGGTTATTGGTGATAAAATCTTATGAGTTTGGCATTTTGTGATGATTAAATGCATTAATTAGTAAGTGTAAACAATTTAAATAAATTATTTATAAGTTTAAGAAATGATTAAAATATTTTTGTAGTATTAATAATATTAGATTATGAGATTATTAAGTGATTTATAATATTTGGATTAAGGTGTTATAAAATCGTTGATTTATGAATCTTACTATTGAAATTAAACTCATGTTTTGATTATATTGTTTATATAACATTTTTATAATCCTAGTGAAGAAATTCTCTTTGACTTGAGTGTAAAGATAGGTAGATTATGAGTATGATCGTGACTATGAGTTCTCTTTGGCCAGTAGTGCAAAGTTGAATCGTTGACTGGTATGATCATGACCATTGAATTTACAATTGAGCATTTTTAGCTTAAGTGCAAAGGAGAATTGATTAACATGGTTATAATTATTGTTTTATAAATTCTGAAATGATTATATGTTTCTTTGTGATATTAATATCTTTGGCATATAGTGCAAAGATGAATTATCGATGAATATCTTTGGCCTGTAGTGCAAAGATGAATTATTGATGAATATCTTTGGCCCGTAGTGCAAAGATGACTTGTTATTGAATATCTTTGGCCTGTAGTACAAAGATGAAATGTTAATGAATATCTTTGGTCCATAGTGCAAAGATGAATTTATTAGTATGATTATAAACAGGAACTGTGATTTGGTGTAACCATGATCTATAATGTTTCAGGTAAAGACAGGTGATGAAATTATCTTCGTCTTGGATAAGAAGATGAATTTAGAACCACAATTATGACCATGAGTTATTCATATGATTGTGGACAGGAACTGTTGATTGATGTTACAGGGATAAAACATTGTTGGTGGATTTTTAACATGGAGAAGATAATAGACTTTATGGTCTATTTTACTCTTCTAATGGATTGCTCGTTTCGCTGCAACTATGGTTGAAAAGTTTTATCATCTACCATATGTTCTAAATCTCTGATTTATTATTGATAAAGTCTATTGATAATTTAATTATCTTTATTCATGATGTTCTTTACTGGGCTATTTGTGTTCACCCTTTTGCTTCACAATTCCTTTCAGGTAATAGGAGTGTAGCTGGGTCGAGCGGGGATAACAGGGGAATAAAACGGTGGTCTATAGTTGTTGAGGTTCTCCTTAAAGAGTATGGAAATGATTTTATTGAGAACTTTAGATAAGTGTATTGTCATTTGAAATATAATTTTCACTTGGAGTCAATAATTGTTACCACCGGAAAGAATTAATCTTCTCGTGCTTTTGCTCAACCAAGATTTTATTTTCTATTATAACCTGTACGCAATAATGTACGAAGGTTTCGAGCACTTCCTAAGGATGTTATTTTATATTATTATCGTTGTTTCAATAATTGTCATTACACAAAGATTTTCCATTATTTTGCATGAGCAATAATTCATATTATTTTCATAATAATATTATTGATAACATTGTTGGCAATGTCTAGAAAGTTCTCATCTCAAGGAGAAAGTTAGGTCATCTAATTGTTACAATTGTTCACAAGAAATAATTGAGAAATTTTATATTATCGTTGTTTCAAAGCCATTACCTCTTCCATTATCTGAATAATTCATATTATCTAAATAATATTATTGGATAACATTGTTGGCAATGTCTAGATTCTCGTAATATTATTCGTGAATAATTAATTATTGATTTATATGATGAGGAAAATATTGATTTTATGTGGATATAGATGGATAAAAGAAAATTTTAATGAGACAATTGTTAAAAATTAATATTTTATCTTTTTCTCGATAAAATAATTCATTTAAATATATTATTATATTTTAATAATATAATAATGATGATATTTTTACAATGAATGTGGGATATATGAGTATATATGAGGAGGAAGAGTATTTTTTGTTACAATAAATGTTTAAAACATGTTAAACATGTTTGCGGACCCCATTTATCGACGAAAATTTGATTATAAATAGAAAATCGCTCTCAGATATAGATTTCAATAATTTATATTTTGAATTTGGAAAAATTTTCTTCTACAAAGTTGTAGAGAATTAAATTTCCTATAAAAATCATAGATTCAATTTTTCTAGCAAAAGTTTTATTATGAATTATTGAAGTTCGAGTTCCATTATTATTATTTTTGGAGTTTTAAATTAATTAATTGAGAAAAACGCTTTTTTTCATTTATGGGACATGTGTTGTAGTGGGAAATTGATCTGGTAGTGTGTGAGAGAAATTTGGAAAAATATATTAATAATTTATTAAATTTTCTGCTTTGTGTTCTAAACATTTTCCTATAAATAGGTGCTTAGGTTAGAATTGAAAATTACAATCAATACTAAAGTTTTCTCTCTCTCTCTCTCGATATATCGAGCGATTCTTGTGAGTATTTTAATACTTTGAGTGTTGCTATACTAAGACAAGTTCAAGTCATAGCCTATATCCTGTTTCAACTAAAGACTCTTTTTAAGGTAAGGGATGTTATTTTTTTCAGAATGATGTTATTCTTTCAATATCATTATGTCAAAGTATTGATCTAAACTTTTTATCAAATTTGGAACTTTTTGGTGTCGGAGTTACTATTCACGATACTAAGACTATTCACGATATGACACTATTCACGAATACTAATTCACGTAAAAATTAAATTTTTGTTTTTGTCCAAAATATCTATTATGGATACTAGCTTTGATTGTATCCATGTTTTGATCATTCTTGAATTTTACTCCACTATGATTATTATTGAGGTATTTTTGACGTGAATAAACCAAATTACTTAATCCTTAATCCTTAATTCTTCTCTTTTGTTTCACCGGATTCGCTTTTTTAAAAATATTTTCATCATCCTCACCCTAAATGATGATGTTATCAATATCTTCGACCAGTAGTGCAAAGATGGTTGATTTTCTTATGAATATCTTTGGCCCAGAGTAAAAAGATGAACAGTGTTGAGGTGAACATAACTAATCGATGAATATCTTTGGCCCAGAAAGCAAAGATGAATATTTGATTCAAGATGAATATTGATTGATGTTACAGGGATAAAATATTGATGATGGACTCTTTAAATTCATAGATATTAGTAGATTTCATCCTCTACGTAACTCTTCTATGAATTATTATTTTTCACCATGAATATTGATCCAAATTTATCATTTCATTATATTCTATCGATTTTTTCCTCGTTGAGGACTAATGATAATTTGTTCTATGTTATCTTAGTCATAATATTCTTTATCGGGCTAGTTAAGCTCACCCTTTTCCTTGTTGTTCCATTTTTCTTCTCGTGAGGCGAGAATGTAGCGAGTACGTTAGCCTGGGTGTGGAATGATGGTTCTAGAAAGTTGTCTTAGTAGTCCTCACCATTTTGTAAAATAATATATCAATAATTGTAATGAGGACTTAGTTGGTATGGATATTGTCTAGATGACAATATTTGTATTTAAACTCACGCTTTTTATATCAGATTAATAAAGTTGTAGTTGTTTCAGCATCATGTTATTGACAACTCAAAATGGGTGATGTATACCTATTTTGGGGGCGCCACAAATTGATATCGTAGCTAGGGATATGATCTCCCAAGAGAGATCGGGAATAGAACTAGAGGGGAGAGACGAGTAAATCCTTCGCTAAAGGTGTCCTACCTAAGCTTATTTGTTGGTTGGTCATAATATAGGGTATTATGTGATTTGTTAACTGCTTAATTAACCCCGGTTTTATGGCAAGATTTAAGAATGGCAACGAGAACGCTAATAAAGGGAGTAAATGAGACCGTGGAGACGCTACAGACACTCACCAACGAGGAGAACGTGCAACAGTCGGGGCAATGTTCCTCCCGTAAACAACACCACCGAAAGCGCATTTGAACGATGAGATGTTTAGAAGCTTTTTGCATTTATGCAAAACCGCACGAAGGAGGTTCCTGCTCAAAATACAGAAGAAACAATGGTGGTAATGCATACCGGTCACAAATGCAAGCAAATTCAAAGAGTCGGGACCACCGTGCATTCGGGAAAGCCGGATCCGATTAAGGCGAGACGTGGGTCAAACAAATCACCAAGATATTCGATGTCTTGGGATGCACGGAGGAGCGTATGTGCCATTCGCCACCTTTATGTTCCATAATGAGGCGTGACATCGGTGGGAGTCTCAGAAGCGTACTCCATCCAACCGCACTCAAAGATGTCTTGGGAGACGTTTCAAAACTATTTAATGACAAATACTTTCCTAAAAGTGTTCATATACGAAGGAAGTGGAGTTCATTAGACTAGAACAAAATAACATGACGGTGTCCCAAAGACGAGGCAAAGTTTGCAGAGTTATCCAGTTTGCACCTCATTTGGGTGAGAATGAGGAACGATGACGCGATGTTTCTTAGAGGTTTAAAACCCCAAGATACGCCAAGATCTCATTTCTCATAAATTTTCTCTATTCAGATGTTGTAAATAGGCTCAATTATTAGAGCGAGATAACGAGTACGGCCAACCGAGGGACCACAACCAGATCATACCGAGAGATAGCAACAACAAAACAACGATAACCAAATGAGAAAGAAAAAGACTGACAAAAATGGTAACCACTCCGTGGTAATCATGGCCATGAGAATAGAAGAAGCGAAATCGGGAGGAGATTTTAAAAAGAGGAGATTCAACAACGACCATGTGAAGGCATCATCACCAAAGAAAAGAAGAATCGGTTCCAAGGGAGGAGAACGACCACCTATCAGATGCTATGCTACAAATGCGGGAAGAGGGACATATCACCCAAATTGCCCACAACAACAACAAGGTATGCTATAATTGTGGAAAGGAAGGACATATCGCCGAGATTATACGGTAGCGAAAAAACCTAGTTCAATGGGGACGGTGACTCAAAAGGTCATCCCGTAAAAGTCAAAGTCAACGGTTCCTCGAAGAGCGCTTTGTCGTGATCGGTCAAAATGCGAGGAACCCAAACGAGGTGATCACGGTAAAGCTAATCATAAATTCTTGTGAAGTTTATACTTTACTAGATACCGGTATACCCATTCATTTATCTCTCCTACTTGTGCTCAACGCTTAAATTTGACTCCAAAAAATTAGACTTTGATTTATCTGTGGAAACTCCGCTAGAGAAACTTTCATCACATCCACTCGCTTATAAGTCTTGTTTGATCCAAGTTGGCACCATCACCTTACCTCGTCACCTTATCTCTTTAAAGATACTTGCTTTTGATGTGATTCTAGGGATTGATTGGTTAACTACTCATCATGCCAAAATTGATTATTTTCGTAAGGTCATTAGTTTTCATATTCCTAAACAACCTCGTTGTTCAATTCAAGCAACTAAACCATTAAAATCAATCACCGCTATATCTAATCATAAAGCTATTCGCTTATTAAAAAACGGATGTCAAGCTTTCATAGCCCATGTTATGGATTTGAATAAAGACACGCCAAATTTGAATAATATTCCCGTTGTTATCGACTTTCCCGATGTATTTCAAGAACTTCCCTGGCCACCCCGTAACGAGAAGTTGAATTCTTTATCGATCTTGAACCCGTACAAAGCCCATTTCTAAAACCCCATATCGAATGGCTCCTATTGAACTTCAGAGTTAAAGGTCCAACTACAGAATTGTTGGACATCGGCTTTCATTCGCCCCTAAGACATCTCCTCGGGGTGCTCCTGCTTTATTCAGAAAGAAGAAAGACGGAGTATGCGACTTTGTATTGACTATCGAAATCGAACCATGTCACCATCAAGAATAGGTATCATCAACCTCGTATTGATGACTTATTTGACCAGTTGCAAGGAGCACAATTCTTTTCAAAGATCGATCTTCGTTCTGGATATCATCAATTGAAGATTAGAACTGAGGATATTCCAAAGACCGCTTTTAGAACCCTGGACGGCATTATGAATTCCTAGTCATGTCTTTTGATCGACTAATGCTCCCGCGACTTTCATGGATATGATGAACCGAGTATTCAAGGAATATTTGGATCAGTTTGTTGTTGTCTTTATTGATGACATCCTCATATATTCCAAAAGTCGTGAAGATCATGAGCACCATTTGAAGCTGGTACTCCAAAGGCTTCGTGAAAACAAGTTATATGCTAACTTAAAGAAATGCGAGTTCTGGCTTGAGGAAGTAGCATTTCTTGGGCACGTGGTGTCAAAACATGGAGTATCTGTTGACCTTGCCAAGATTGAAGAATACAAAGTCGGGAGCAACCAAGACGGTGATGAAAGACGAGCTTTCTCGGCTTAGCCGGTTATTATCGGAGATTCGTGGAAGGGTTTTCTCGAATCGCTATCTCGCTAACTCAACGACTCCTAAGGATACAAAATTCAGATGGAGCGAGGAATGCGAAAGAGTTTCCAAGAGCTTAAGAGGAGACTCATTTCGCACTGCTCGGCTAACAATACCGTCTGTCTGGATGGATTTGTTATTTACAATGATGCTTCGCAAAGGGTTAGGATGTGTTCTCATGCAACGTGGGAAAGTCATAGCCTATGCCTCATGACAACTTAAAGAATATGAGAGGAATTATCCTACTCATGATCTAGAGTTGGCGGCAAGAATTTTTTGCTAAAAGATATGGAGGCACTATCTATACGGGGAGAAAGTGGAGATATATTCGCACCATAAAAGCCTCAAATATTTTTTCACTCAAAAGAACTTAACATGCGACAAATGACGCTGGCTCGAGCTATTGAAAGATTACGATCACACCATTCAATACCATCCCTGAAAAGCGAACGTGGTAAATGACGATCGAGTAGAAAGATCATACGCGAACGAATGCGATGTCATAACACAAAGGCCCATTTTGTGTGATTTACAAAAGATGAAGATAGAATTCAAGACCGGGGACCCATGCAATGATGTCAAGTATACGATAGAACCAACTTTAATCGAAAAAGTTAAAGTTACTCAATCCACGTAATCTTGAGAGCGATGCGATGAAGAAGAAGAAAGTGCAAGAAGGTGTTATTCCGTAAGCAAGAATCGATGAAGAAGGAATACTTCGAGTCCATTCCGCATTTTGTGTTCCTAACGATTCGATTTGAAGTACAAGATCATGATGGAGGCACACAATACACCATTTGCAATTCATCCTGGAAGTACCAAAATGTATCGTGATCTTCGACATACATTTTGGTGGAACAATATGAAGAGAGAGATTGCAAAGTTTATCTCGATGTGTTTAACTTGTCAACGGTAAAGGCGAGCATCAAGTACCTAAGGGTCCATCAGCAACCACTTGAGATTCCAAAATGGAAGTGGGAACACATTACCATGGATTTTGTTACGGGTCTTCCCACGGCTTTCTCAAGGCATAAATGCTATTTGGGTTATTGTTGATAGATTAACCAAGTCCGCTTTCATTTCTTGCCGATACGGAGACTTATTCCTCGAACGCCTTGCTAGTATGTACATGAAATGAGATTGTGAGGTTGCATGGCATGCCAAGATCCATAGTTTCGATCGTGACCCAAGATTCACTTCAAGATTTTGGGTTAGTTTGTAAAAAAAGCTATGGGTACGGATTTACGATTTAGTTCAAAGATACCATCCTCAAACCACCTGGACAATCAGAGAGGACTATTCAAACTCTTGAAGATTTATTAAGACTCGTGTCCTAGACTTCAAAGGAGTTGGGATAAGTACTTACCATCAGGTGGAATTCTCCTACAACAACAGCTTATCGTGCAAGTATAGTGTGGCTCCATTCAAGCATTGAATGGACGAAAGTGATCGCTTCCAATATGTTGGGATGAGGTGGGTGAAGCAACATTGTTGGGACCCGAGTTGATACGTGATAACTACTGGAAAAGATCCAAATGATTCGACAACGATACAAACCAAGCACAAGATCGACAAAAGAGTTATGCGGATCTTCATCGAAAGGACGGGAATTTAGTATTGGGGATCACGATTGTTGTTGCGTGTAGCTCCATGGAAGGGAGTTACAAGATTTGGGAAAAGAGAAAGCTCAATCCACGATTTATCGGTCCATTTCGCATTCTCGACCGAGTAGGAAATGTAGCCTATAGACTCGCTAAGCATACCTCCAAGTATGTCTCGTGTTCATAATTTTTTCATATATCCGTGCTTTCAGAATATATGAAAGACCCAACCACGCTATCGAAGTTAGAACCGATTTGAGATAGCCGAAGACTTAACGTACGAGGAGGTACCTATCAAGATCTTGGATAGAAAGGAGCATGTCCTACGCACGAAGGTTATACCACAAGTTAAAGTTTTTTGGAGAAACCATGCTATAGAGGAAATGACCTGGGAGTTGGAAACGGAAATAAAAGTGAGGTATCCTCATCTTTTCAAAACACCAGGTACGTATGTCAATTTCGAGGATAAAATTTCGTAAGGAGAGGAGGTTGTAAGACCCCAAATTATTAATAACTGAAATTTAAATTCCTCTATTTATTATTTTGAAATAGTAAGGGTTGATTTGATTAATATGAATAGTTATGGGTAAAATACACAAATATTTCAAATAAGCAAGTGGTTATAAAATATTCGTTTGGTCGTGGAATATTCTTACTGTCGGGGAATATTCGTATGACGACATGAAATTTTGTGTAAATTTTGTAACCCCATAAAAAAAGCTTATTGGATGAAAAAAATGACAAATATAAGTTGTTTATAAATGACTACAGAAGTTGTTACTGCTAATACCGTTAAAATACTCTATGGTTAAAACACAAGAAGACACCAGTATTGCACCAATTATTGATTCTTACGTAAGAAGCACACTACTCAATAATTGTTACAAAGAATTATTTTTCAAAATATTTTATTTTATTGATTCAATAATTGTTTTATTGATATTTTATATTACCGTTGTTTCAATAATTGTCATTACACAAGATTTTCCATTATCTGAGCAATAATTCATATTATCCTAATAATATTATTGATAACATTGTTGGCAATGTATAGAAAGTTCGTCTAAGGAGAGGTTAGGTCATCTAATTATGCTACCAAGAAGGAGAAATCCTTATCGAAAGCCCCTCTATCCTCGAAACCGCCTCGTCACAAGATATTGTGATTCTGTAATATTATTTGTGAATAATTAATTATTGATTTATATGATGAGGAAAATATTGATTTTATGTGGATATAGATGGAGAAAATTTTTAATGAGACAATTGTTAAAAATTAATATTTTATCTTTTTCTGATAAAATAATTCATTTAAATATATTATTATATTTTAATAATATAATAATGATGATATTTTACAATGAATGTGGGATATATAAGTATACGAGGAGGAAGAGTATTTTGTTATAATAAATGTTTAAAACATGTTAAACATGTTTGTGGGACCCCATTTATCGATCGAAATTTGATTATAGCTTATAAAATCGTCTGTATGTAGATTTCATCAATTTCTGCTTTTGAATTTGGAAAAACTTTCTTCTCAGAAAGTTGTAGAGAATTGAATTTCCTATAAAAATCGCGAGATTCAATTTTTCTCGATAAAAGGGCTATTTATTGTGAATTATTGAAGTTCGGATTAATTAATTATTTTTTTGAGTTTTAAATTAATTAATTGAGAAAAACATTTTTTTAATTTATGGGACATGTGTTAGTGGTGGAATTCAGATGGTAGTGTGCGTAGAGATATTTGGAAAAAATATAATATTAATTTATTAAATTTTCTACTTTGGTGTTCTAAGCATTTTTCTATAAATATGGTGCTTAGGTTAGAATTGAAAATTACAATCCGAAAATCAAGTTTTCTCTCTCTTTCTCTCTCGATATATTGAGCGTATTCTTGTGAGTATTTTAATACTTTGAGTGTTGCTATACTACATAAGTTCAAGTCATAGCCTATATCCGGTTTTCAACTAGAAGTACTGCCTTTACGAGGTAAGGGATGTTATTTTTTCAAATGATGTTATTCTTTCAATATCATTATGCCAAGTATTGATCTAAACTTTTTATCAAATTTAGAACTTTTTGGTGTCGGAGTTACTATTCACGATATACGACTATTCATTCACTTTATTCACGAATCTGGCACTATTCACGTAAAAATTAAATTTTTATTTTTGTCCAAAATATCTATTATGGATACTAGCTTTGATTGTATTCATGTTTTGATCATTCTTGAATTTTACTCCATTATGATTATTAGTGAGGTATTTTTGGACGTGAATAAATCAATTACTTAATCCTTAATCCTTAATCCTTGTCTTTTGTTTCACCGATTCGCTTTTTTTAAAATATTTTTCATCATCCTCACCCTAAATGATGATGATATGAATATCTTTGACACAGTAATCAAAGATGGTTGATTTTCTTATGAATATCTTTGGCCCGTAGTGCAAAGATGAATAGGTGTTGAGGTGAACATAACCAACTGATGAATATCTTTGGCCTGTAATGCAAAGATGAATATTTGATTCAAGATGAATATTGATTGATGTTACGAGGATAAAATAATGATGATGGACTATTAAATTCATAGATATTAGTAGATTTCATCCTCTTAACTCTTCTATGAATTATTATTTTCCATCTGCGAATATTGATCTGAAACTTGTTGTCTATTATATTACATTAGATTTTTCCTTGTTGAGGACTAACGATAATTTGTTCTATGTTATCTTAGTCATAATATTCTTTCTTGGGCTAGTTGATGTTGTTCCATTTTTTCTTCTCGTGGGCTAGAATGTAAAAGTAAGCTTCGGGGTGTGGAATGATGGTTCTAGAAAGTTGTCTTAGTAGTCCTCACCATTTTTGTAAAATAATATATCAATATTTGTAATGAGGACTTACTTAGTTGGGTATGGATATTGTCTAGATGATAATATTTGTATTTAAACTCATAGTTTTTATATTGTATTAATAAAGTTGTAGTTGTTTTACTCATATTATTGATGACTCAAAATGGGTGATGTATATTTATTTTGGGGGCGCTACATTTATTATTGTCGTGGCACGACAATATTTAAAACCAGAGTTTAATTACAAATATTGTCTTCTAAACAATATCCACAACCAAATAAGTCCTCATTACAATTATTGATACATTATTTTACAAAATATTGAGGACTACTTAAAACAACTTCTAGAACCATCACCCATACCTTTACTAAGTTTCTCTTACATTCTCGCCTCGAGAAGAAAAATAGAACAACAAGGAAAAGGGTGAGCTCAACTAGCCTAAGAAGAAATATTATGACTAAGATAATATTTTCGTTAGTCCTCAACAGGAAAAATCTAATGTTAATAAATCAAGTTTTAGATCAAAATTGCAATGAAATAACAAATTATTAAAAGAGTTTAGTAGATAATGAAATCTACTATCTTCTATGATTTTAAAGTCCATCATCAATATTTTATCCATGTAACATCAATCAATATACATCTTAAATCAAATACGCATGTAACATTTCGAAATTTTTTTAAATTGTTATATAAATATTTATTGAATTATATAAGTATTTAATGGATGTGTTTATTGTTGAATAAATAATTGTTCAAATTTGATTCGATTTGGTTAATTATTTGTTAAGTAAATAATTAAGGAAATTAATTAGTATATTCTAATTTAATTTAATTATTAAGTTAGAGAGTTTTGATTAAATAAATTATTATATTTTAATTTGAATTTGTAATTAAAATAATGTGTTAGTGGATTAAAGAAAGTTATAATTATAAAGAAAATTATAATTTTGTGGTATTGATTTATGTGTTAAAGTGATTTAATAAATTGTTATTAGAATTAATTTAATTGATTATTGAAAAATTTAGTTAAATCAAAGTGTGACAAATAACCTGTTATAAAGGAGTTATCAAGATAAATTAAAGGAGTTTAATTCAGTTTTTCCAAACAAGACCTAATGCCTATTAAGTCTTTAATCTAATTGTGTTTTACCAAACAAGGCATAAGGATTAAATGATTATATTTTAAGTGGGTAACCAAACAAGCCTTATGGCTTTTGATTTTCAAAAATATGATAACTGATATCAGTTATACTTATATTATATAATTAATATATATTATATCTTATACGTTATAACTCTAGTACGTAAGATTGGAATAGAGAGGAAAGACTCAGTAGAAGAAAAGAAGAAAACTTTCAGAGAGAAAATAAGAGAGAATTGGGAGAAGGCTAGAGAATTTGAGAAAGAAATTGGGGAAAAGAAGATTGATAATCAAAGGATAGCCACTATCTTCTAACTCTAAGGTATTATCTAAACTCTGTTATTTTTTTAAAAAGTTATTGTTGTATTCTCTCCCAATTTTCTCTATAAAATCTTTGTAGAAATTGAATTACTTGTTATAGATAGTTTTATATGATAAATTGGTTGTTGTGAAGCTATTTTCATAAGTTATGTGAGTATAGTCAATGAATTGATGTTATGTATGTAATTTGTGAAGAAAAACTATATTACAGTGAGTTTGTATGAATATATATGAATATGGGTTAGTTTAAAATGAAATTAAGGGTTAGTTAGTTGTTTAATTTATATATTGACTATTGTATTTGAAAGAGGTTGTATAAACATAAATAAAGTACTTTGAATTAACTGTTTTGGTTGAAAAACAAAATCACAGTGTTGATTTTCATTGAAAACATCAAAAAGTGAGTTTTTATCAAAAATAGTGAAATTGGATGTTTTAAATTCAATGTTTGTGTTGTTTTATGAGTATAATCATGTTAAGAGTCTTTGAAATATGTTTATATGAAGTTTCTATATGAATTACATGTTAATTAGGCTGTTAGAAAAGAGCTTGTAGACCAAATTGGCTTTTGTTCATGTTGTTGCCAAAGTCGTCTCACTTGAAGTTCTGCGATTCAGCATACAGTACGGCAACAAGAAGATAACTTTCAATAAGTAATGATACACCACACCACCAGCAGCGCCCTCGAGGTTAATTTTTAGCCATGAATTTTCATCATCGTCGTCATGAATACCGACCCACAGTATAAACTTTGGCCATGCATGACATGAGTTAATGAGAATGGTCTCGACAAAGGTACTTTTCGTACTCAAAATCTGAAGGAATTGTTATGTGTTAATAATAGGACTGATAAATTATGATTTCAGTATTTCTATACCAAGAATGAGCATGTTATTAACAATTAACTAGTTTTGTAACTTGATTATGTGATTAAAAATTAAATCTTACATGATGAATGTACTTAGTTATGTATGTAATGTGGTAGTTATATAGGGTATTGTGATTCGAATTGTTCGGTTTAGCCTACGAGCAAGGCAAGTTCTCTAAATCTATTATCTTATTGAGCCAATTATTGCTTCCAATTCGATTATAATATAATGACGCAAGATTTCTAAACTTTATTTTGATATTGAGCAAGTTATTCCTGTAATTAACTTGTTGTTTAGCATGCACATTTATATATACTAATGTTGAACAGTTTTATTGTTCAAACTGCTATGCATGCTTAGTATTTAATTCTAAATAACCTTGGCTTAATATTGTTCAAGCAAGGTGTGTTATAGTTATTCAATATGTATGCTATTAGATTATTCCTAAAGCATGATTTTATTTTACCATGTCGATTCAGTTATGATTATTCCATAGCATGATGTTATCAATTTTATTTAACTAATCCTTAGTTGATGTTCGTTGAATTCTAAATTACCTTGAAATGTATCCAAACCAAACTCACTTTGGTGCGGACTTGTACTCTAAATACTGAGATGAACAACCCTATTATTAGGAGATAACTTACGCGTAGCATTAAAATGTTTGTGCACAATACATTGTACGAAGGGCTGATCCCCCTAAGTACGAGGAGTCCTTATAGTCTTATGACTGTTAAAGTTGGAGTTGAAAGATTACTCACAACTGTGGACATAGTTCATGGTCTTAGGACCCTCAGTTATATACATCAGAATGTTGATAAATCATATTGTTTAACTCTATCGAGCCTCTTATTTGACAGTTGTTGTAAAGATTTTTATTCATTGTTGTTTCAAGTGAGCTTTGTTGCTCACTCTTGCTTATATAACTATTACAGTTAAGGATGAGAAGGTTGATGTACCTAGCACCAGTAAAGGAAAAGGAAAGATGAACAAGTATTGAAGACTTGTAATATGTTGATATTTTATTATCAGATTTAATTTGAATGGATGTAATGAAGTTTATTTATTTTTCGCATTTGAATGATTGTATTTAAAGGTTAGACAACCTGGGAGATTTTTATTATTGTAACCCTTTAATGGGAAGGTTTTATTATTCAGTTTTATTATGACTAGGTAGTTAGAAATGAATGTTTGATTAAGTGAACACCAAATCTTGTGGAAATGAAGTACCTGGATTTGGGGGTGTCATAACGCATATCTGCAATATGACCAAAACAATCAATCATATTCGCAGTTGGTCATGTTCATCTCAACACCTGTTCATCTTTGCACTACAGGCCAAAGATATTCATCATGTAATTGTTCATCTTTGCACTACAGGCCAAAGATATTCAGTAACATCATCATTTAGGACTGAGGATGATGAAAAATATTTTTTTAAAGAAACGAATCCAGTGAAACAAAATGACAAGGATTAAGGATTAAGGATTCGTACTTTAGTTTATCCAAATTCAAAAATACTCCATAATAAATAATTATGGGGCAAAATTCAAGAATGAAGATCAAAACATGGATACAATCAAAGCTAGTATCATAATAGTCATTTTGGACAAAAAAGAAAAAAATTTATTTTTCGGTGAATAGTGTCGTATTCGTGAATTGTACCGGATACGTGAATAGTAACCCCAACACAAAAAGTTCTAAATTTGATAAAAAGCTTATATCAATATTTTGGCATAATGATATTGAAGAAATAATATCATTTACAAAAGAAAATAACATCCCTTACCTTAAAAAGGACAGTACCTCTAACTGAAATATCGGATATAGTGCTGAAAAGAACTTGCACCGTATAGCAACACTCAAAGTATCAAAATACTCACAAGAATACGCTCGATAATATAGAGTGAGAAAACTTTAGTTTCTGGTGTGATTTTCAATTCTAACTTAAGCACCCTATTTATAGGAAAATGCTTAGGACACCAAAGCAGAAAATTTAATAAAATATTAATATATATTAAATTTTTCCTATGCCCACTTTTGAAGATCTAAATTCAGCAATTAATATCTCATGCAAGACCCACTTAACTCACCAAAAACATTTTTCTTAAAAAAAATAATTAAAACTTCAAAAATCAATTATTCTGGAACTTCAGAACTTCAATAATTCATAATAAATAGCCCTTTTATCATAAAAATTCAAACCTTATGTCTTTTTCATAGGAAATTCCATTATCTACAACTTTGTAGAAGAAAGTTTTTCCAAATTCCAAATAGAAATTGACCGAAATCCACAAACGGGCGATTTTGTAGGTTATAATCAAATTTTAGTCAAGAACTGGGGTCCACAAACATGTTTAAAATGTTTTAAATAATTTTTGTAACAAAAATACTCCTCCTCCTCATTTATTCATATATCCCACACTCATTGTAAAAAATATCACCATTATTATATTATTATAATAATATATTATTTTATCCGAAAAGACAAAATATCAATTTTCAACAATTGTCACTTTTAAAAATTTTCTCCATCTATATCCACATTAAATAAATATTTTCCTTATCAATAATTAATTATTCACAAATAATATTACAGAATCACAATCTTGATAATTAGTCATTCCCGTGAAAGAGGGGCCTTCCGGTAAGGATTTCTCCTTACTAGCGCGCAATTACCTAACCTCTCATTGACCGAACTTTCTAGACACTGTCAATAATGTTATCTAGTAATATTATTAAAATAATAAGAATTATTGATAATGGAAAATACTTATAGTGACAATTATTGAAACAATATAAAATATCAACGCATCAACTATTAGATCAATAAAATAAAATATTGAACAGTAATTACTGTAACAATTATTGAGTAGTGCCTTCTTACGTAAGAATCAATAATTGGTGCAATACCGTGTGCTACTGTGTTTTAACCACCGAGTATTTCAACAGTATTAACGGTAACAACTACGTCGTTATTTATAAAAACTTATATTTGTCATTTTCTTCATCCAATCGCTTTCCGTTATGGGGCCATTACGGAAGGTTACAGTCATGCATTTAATATTCCCCGACGAAAAACAATATTCCACGACCAAACAAATATTCTCAACAACAATGAATATTTTATAACCACTTGCTTATTTAAAATGTTTGCGCATTTTACCCATAACTAACCACATTAATTAAATCAAATCTTACTATTGCAAATAATAAATAGAGGAAATTTCATTTTATTAATAAAAAATTGGGGTCTTACAGATCAAGCTTAGACTTTTTCCATTCTCCTTAGTGGATTTGGCTAACGACTGATTATACTATCTACCTTCAGGATCAATACGATTATGGAATGATATGCAAAGGTTATTCTTGGAGAGGTATTTTCCTGCATCAAGAGTTGCCGATATAAGAAAGGAGATATGTGGAATCAGGCCGTTCAATGGAGAGAATCTCTATGAGTATTGGGAAGGTTCAAGAAATTGTGTTCCAGCTCTTTATGCAGTTTATCAATTACTTTGAAACAAGTATGACATTAATTTATATTAATTTGAAATATTAAATTTAATATTTATTATAACAATTAATAAAAATAATAGTAATAATAATAAATATTTGAAAATTAATTATAATTTGCAATGAAATTTGAGTATTTATCAATTAATTTTTTATTTATAAATTTATAATTTGTGAATGATTTTACTTGAGAAATTGACATTAATGAAGGATTATTTCCCTCACTAAAATCTTTTTTAGCTAACTAGTTAGTCATTAATGAATGATTATTTTTCTCAATAATTTGAAGATACATTCTCAATTTATAGTTAGTGAAGGATAATTTTTTCTCATTAAATAAATTTGTTCTTCATAATATATTATTTGTGAGGGAATAAAGTTATTCACTAATTTTAAATAGTCCTTAAAATATTATTTGCAAAGGAAACTAATCTTTCACTAAATAACAATATTCCATTACCAAATATAATTTGTGAATAAAAAAGTTATTCACAATATATCCTTCACAAAAAATATTTAGTTACTATTTAGCGAAGGATACCCAATTGCGAGGAGGTCTAATGCGAGCAATCGTGTGAAGGGAATATTTCTTCGCAATAAATCACTTGTGAGTGATTCAGTAGAGGTCATTTTTGGTGTAGTGAATGTCCCCAAAGTCACCGGAAGAAAGAGATCTCATGAGTAAGATACCTTATGCTTCGACAATAGAATCCATCATGTATGGGATAATATGTACAAGACCTATTATTTCTTATGCACTTGGAGTGACAAGCAAATATCAGTTAAATCCTAGAGAAGAAAGCTGGAAAGTTCTAAAAAACATCCTAAAGTATTTAAGAAGGACTAAGGATATGTTTCTAGTGTATGGTGGGTCTGATTTAAAACTAGAGGGCTATACAGACTCAAGTTTTCAGACTGACCAAGACGACAACAAATTCACCTCAGGTTATGTCTTTATCCTAAATGGTGGTGTAGTGAGTTGGAAAAGATCCAAACAGCAAACGACTGCTGATTCAGCGACAGAAGTAGAGTACATAGCTGCAAGTAAAGCTACAAAGTATGTTGTTTGGATGAAGAAGTTCATTACTAAACTTGGAGTGGTTCCTAGCATACAAGGACCAATGCCTGTATATTGTGACAACACTGGGGCTGTTGCACAAGCCAACAAACCTAGGTCTCATCAAAAATCCAAGCATGTGTTGTGGCGCTTTTAACATATTAGAGAAATCGTTGAAAGGGGAGACGTCACCTTGGAGAGAGTGGACTCTCAGGATAATATTGCAGATCCATTTACAAAAGCGTTAACTTAGCAGCAGTTTGATCGTCACTTAAAGAAAATAGGAATTAGATACCATGGCGATTGGCTTTAGTGCGAGTGAGAGATTGAAAGTAGTATGCCCTCAAGCCAATCACATTGGATGTGATAAGTATTTACTTTGTAATCTTATTCATTTAATAATAAGAGAATTTATTTAATACAAATGGCATTCTTTATCCATGTTATTTAGTTGAATTAATAAATGTGATAAAGCTATAGTTTTGGAGCAATACCTTTAGAATTATGATGATGATTATGCTAATGAGATCTAAATTCTAGATAGCTCAAAGCTAAAATATTCCTAATCATATAGATCACTAATGCAGGGTTACTGATTTCGGCTAGATTAGTACATATTATGTTTTCTTTGTTAAAGATGATGATTGAACTCATAATCATTTGTATGGAGACACTAAAGTAAGTATGTAAGTGCTTATTGGAGAATAAGTTCACTGAACGTGACTTGTATAAAGGAAGCCTAATGGAGTTTTGTGACGCCCCCAGAATAGGTATACATCATCCATCTTGAGTCACCAAATACATGGTACATAACTTAAATACAAACTTAATTAATACAACTGTCGTGTAAAATACGACAAAACATAGCTGAGAGTTTTAGCACGAATATTGTCTTCTAGACAATGTGAGACCCCGAATTTTATGAAATAAAAGTATTCAATTTTTCTATTTTGGTAAATAGTTAAATTGATAAAAGTTTAAAGTTAAGGGTGACATTTGAAAATTTTTCAAAGTAAGTGATGATGAAGTTTTGTTTTATTAGTATTATTAATATAATAAAACAAAAATACTTTTTATATAAAATAGAATACTTTTATAAAGTTATTCGCTTTTATTAGGCTAATATTAAAATCTTTTTATATAAAAAATGTAATACTTTTATAAAGTTATCTGCTTTATTAGACAATAATTAGAATATATTATATTTTATTATGCATAGTGTTGTATATAGTGCTGCATAGTGTTTTGTATAGTAAATTTTTTTTATATAAAACAAAATACTTTTATAAAGTTATTCGTTTTATTAGATTATAAATAGAATATATTATATTTTATTTAAAAGATTTTTCTTTAATTCTGGACCGTCCGTTTAAAGTAAATCAATCTGGACCGTTCATGAATTAGTTACTATGCAGTCCATTCTTCTATAAATAGAAGCTCATTCATTCATTATTTCTTACAAATTCACTGAAACTCTAGAGAGAGAAACTATAGAGAGAATTCTTCTTCTATAAACTTGAGTGTATTTCTTTAGAGTTTAAGAAAGCTTTGAGCGTAGTGCAAGTTTTCTTCGAGTATATCCTCGCCCTACCAGTCGGGATACTCTTCTTTCAAAAGTAAGGGATATTATTATTATAGTAAGGGATATCATTATTGTGTAAGGGGTGTTATTCTTTCTTATTCATGAAGAGAACTTCTGTTATTCCATTCTTTATTATTCTCATTGAATAACTCAGATATGAGGCATACCCTATACATAACTCGTATAAACCAGATACCACAGATTTGTGAAATCTTATGTTATTCCATTCTTTATTATTCTGTTGGAATAACTCAGATATGCTGCATACCCTATACATAACTCAGATAAGCGATACCCACAGACTTGGTGAAATCCTTATGTTATTCCATTCTTTATTATTCTGTTGGAATAACCTGTATACGCGGATTACCGTATACCTAGTGAAGTCTGTTGTTCTTCCATTATTTATTATTTTGTTGGAATAACCTGTATACACGGATTACCGTATACCTGGTGATGTATGTTGTTATTCAATTCTTTATTATTCTGTTGGAATAACATGTATACGCGGATTACCGTATACATGGTAATGTTTGTTTTTATTCCATTCTTTATTATTCTGTTGGAATAAACTGTATACGTGAATTACCGTATACCTGGTGAAGTCTGTTGTTATTCAATTCTTTATTATTCTCGTTGAATAACATGTATACGCTGATTATCGTATATCCGGTGAAGTCTATTGTTATTCAATTCTTTATTATTCTCATTAGAATATCCATGCGTACGTGTTTACGCATGATCCGGTTCCATTATTTATTATTCATTGAGTAACCTTTTCCGTATGGATTACGCATTTATGGTGAAATTCTTCTATTATTCCATTCTTTATTATTATGTTGGAATAACTTTGCCTATGCCAAGTAATCGCATACATGGTGAAATTCTTTTATTATTTCATTCTTTATTATTATGTTGGAATAACTTTATCTATATCAAGCATCAGTATACCGTGAAATTCTTTTATTAGTCCATTCTTTATTATACTTGTTGGTTATTGGTTTTACA
The DNA here is from genome assembly GCA_020205605.1 of Panax ginseng. Taxonomy (NCBI): domain Eukaryota; kingdom Viridiplantae; phylum Streptophyta; class Magnoliopsida; order Apiales; family Araliaceae; genus Panax; species Panax ginseng. The sequence goes on from CM035134.1 coordinate 11,807,451, forward strand.
AATAGTATGTCTTTGGCTTTTATAGTGCAAAGATGATATGTTGTTGAATATCTTTGGCCTGTAGTGCAAAGATGATCTGTTATTTGATAGCTTTGACCCGTAGTGCGAAGATGGACAGGTGTATGACATGATCATGACCACTAGTGATACTAACGAATATCCTTGGCCATAGTGCATGGATAATTCAATGATGTGATTGGTATGATCATGACCATTGTTTTTAATAGTTGAATATCTTTGGCCCGTAGTGCAAAGATAGACAACTAATTGGTATGATCATTGTTATTACATTTGAATATCTTCAGCCTTTGGGGTAAGGATATTGAGTAAACATTCTATTAATTCTTTGTGGCAAGGAGAAACTGTTGATTTACATGATTATAAATATGAATTGTGAACTTAATTATAATCTTTAGTGGTTCAGGTGAATACATGTGATGAAAGTTCTCTTTGTCTTGGGTACAACAAAGAACTGTTGATGAGTATCACAGGAATAAAATATTAACGATGGACTTTTAATCTAGAGAAGATAGTAGACATTATGATTTACTTGACTCTTCTAATGGATTGTTGATTCCGCTGCAATTATGATTGAAAACTTTTATTACCTACCATATGTTCTAAATCTCTGATTTATTCTGATAAAAGCTGTTGATAAATTAATTATCTTAGCCATGATATTCTTTACTGGGCTATTTGTGCTCACCCTTTTGGTTCACAACTCCTTTCAGGTAATAAGAGTGTAGCTGGGTTGAGCAGAGGTAACTGGGGATTAGAACGGTGGTCTATAGCTGTTGAGGTTCTCCCTAAACAGTATGGAAATAATTTTATTGAGAACTTTAAGATAAGTGTGTTGTATTTTATACGGCATTTAATAGTTATATTTGGTGAATCAAATAGAGTGAGGCGAACCCAACTTTGGAAGGGTGTTTTGTCACTATCATACAAGATGTCTAATGACATACAACCTCGTGTTATCATAAGACAGGGTGGTGCACATCCACTTGCTGAGTATATCTACGAGCACTACCTATATGTTCTTAGAGTTTATTTGAAATATAATTTCCACTTGGAGACAGTGGAGATAATTATATGCCAAGAGAAGACTCACCATTGGAAAGAAGATGATAGTAATCTTCTCGTTTTTCTTTGGGGTCTATTAATCAACCAAGGATAATTTCGGACATATGATATCTACCATAACCTAGACGTATGGCCTCCCATGTACGAAGGTTTCATTGACTATACTTTTATGTAAAGTACCTTAGTAAGGTATTGTGGTCAAGGAACCATGAGAGTTACATAGATTTTGTATTGAAACTCACACTTTATCTGTCATTGCACTCTTGCATTTACGCTTTAACAGCTTGTATAAATGAAGTTTGTATTTGATTTTTATAGAGTGATATCTGGCGACTCAAAATGGGTGACGTATACCTATTTTGGGGGCGTCACATACAATATCCACACTTAAATTCAATCTTATTACAATTATTATCACACTATTTCACAAAATAGTGAAGACTACTAATGCAACCATCTGGACCGTCAATCCATCCCCCGACTAGTCCCAGCTATATTCTCATTTCCTAAAGAGAACAGTGAAAGAAAGGGTGAGCTCAACTAGCCCAGTAAGAAATATTATGACTAAGATAATGCAGAATAAATTATCCTTAGCTGTAAGACCCCGAATTTTATGAAATGAAAGTATTCAATTTTCTTATAATTATTATTTTATTTCGTAAATGGTTAAACTGATAAAAGGTTAAAGTTAAGGGTGATACGTGAAAACTTTGCAAAGTATGCAAGTTATTATAAAATATTCGTTTGGTCGGGGAATATTCTTTTTGTCGGGAAATATCCGTACGACGGCACAATCATTGGTGGACCCCACAACGGAAGTATTATCATAGTAAGAAAACGACAAAATTATCTTTTTATAAAAATAACGGTGAAAGTGTTCCCGTTAAAACTGTTGAACTATCCTAGTAGTAAAAAATACAATGAATACGCGTGGTTGCATAAGTAGCACACCAAGTATTGATTATTGATGCTTACGTAAGAAGTCACTCAGCTTATACTCAATTATTGCTACAATAATTGCTCGATCATATCTCTCATATTATTGATTCAATTATTGTCACAAAGATCATCCGTGATAATATGTTATATTATTAAATCAATAATTTAGGCGACAAAGTTATTCATATTATTATTTTCAATATTGACAATGTCTAGAAGTTCATCAAGGAGAGGTTAGATAATCTAATCAAGGCTATGATAGGAGAAATCCTTATTGGAAAGCCCCCTCTTTCCTGGGAATGACCTGGTTGTTAAATATTGAGAGTTATAATATTAATAATAAATATGTTCGTGTTGATTAAAGATGAAATTAATAGTTCCATTGCGTGAAAATTATTAGTGTTAGTGGAAATCGACATTTGTTTCGATAATAATTGATGTCTGGAGGTTATATTGACCAATTGGGTAATTAACCGGATAAATGAGCAATTAATTGCCATTAATTCACATGCTTATAACTATGTGTTCACATGTGTGTACTATTGTTTCACATGATTTACTATTAGGGGAGTTGGTGCAAGATTGATAATACTTGCACGATTAAATTAAAAATAGAGGTATAGATGGAGGTACTATACTGTAATTATTTTTTTCACATGTTTAGAACTATTGAGTCACATGATTTACTATTGATTCACATGATTTACTATTAGGGGAGGTGGTGCAAGTTTGATAATACTTGCAGGACTAAATTAAAAATGAAGAAAAAGAGGAAGGTATTATACTGTAATATTTTGAGCCCTAAAATATGCAATTATTGAAACTATATTTTCCTATAAATAGAAGCTCATTCTTCCTACATTTCTCACCAATTCACTAAGTCTCGCAAGAGCAATTATTATAGAGAAATTATAGAGAGAAAGAAGAAGGGAAGTCTGCTACCTAGCTCACTATTCCAGTATCCAGTTTTCTTCTAAGGTAAGAGGTATTATTTCTTTCGTAGTCATGAAGAGAGTTATTTCTTTCAATACTCGTAAGGGTTGTTATTCCATTCTTTATTATTCTGTTGGAATAACCTGTTTGTGCGGACTACGCACGCCTGGTGAATTCTTATGTTATTCCATTCTTTATTATTCTGTTAGAATAATCTGTTTGTGCGGACTACGCACGCCTGGTGAATTTCTTCTGTTATTCCATTCTTTATTATTTTGTTGGAATAACCTGTCTGTGCGGACTACGCACGCCTGATGAATTCTTCTGTTATTCCATTCTTTATTAATATGTTGGAATAACCTGTCTGTGCGGATTACACACGCCTGGTGAATTTTTCTGTTATTCCATTCTTTATTATTCTGTTGGAATAACTCGCCTATGCGCATTACGCGCGCGCCTGGTGAATTCTTCTCATTATTCCATTCTTTATTATTCTGTTGAATAACTCATGCATGCGCGACTACGCATCGCCCCGTGAATTCTTCTCGCTTTTCCATTCTTTATTATTCTGTTGAATAACTCGTCTGCATGCGACTACGCATCGCGCTGGTGAATTCTTTTGTTATTCCATTCTTTATTATTCTGTTGAATAACTTTGTCTATGCGACCTACCGCATGCATGGTGAATTCTTCTGTTATTCCATTCTTTATTATTCTGTTGGAATAACCTGTCTACGCGGACTACCGCATGCGTGGTGAGTTCTTCTATTATTCCATTCTTTATTATTCTGTTGGAATAACATGTCTATGTGGACTACCGCATGCATGGTGAATGATCCTTCGTATTCATTCCTTATTAAATTATGAAAATTATCTGTCCACATGGATTACCGCATGGCGGGCGAAAATCCATTTGCAGTTTTATATATTCTATTATATTTAGTTGGTTAAAGTTTTGGCTTCTATACTCCATGAAATTAGTAGAATATCCTGGATATTTGCGCTTTATCCAGTATCTTTTCATGGAAATATTCTTCTGAGCATTCTTGAATTTTACTCCATAAAATAGTATCATGTTGACAAATTGGACGTTATTGATTCCTGGATAAATTAAATTATAAATCATTAAAATTTATCCTTGAACTTGTTTTATTGAATTATTATGTCATTGTCATCATCCTCATGCTTATATTCTGATTAAAGTTATCTTTGGCTTACGTGCATAGATGGACTTGGTATGATTATGACCAGGGATTATTCGGTATAATCATGACCGTAATGTGACAAATGATGTGGTGAAAGTCCTCATTGGCCTGTAGTTCATTAATGGACAGTTGTTGGTATGATTATGACCAGGGATTATTCGGTATTATCATGACCATTGATGATTACATGAGTATCCTTGGCCGTGATGCAGGGATGATTCGATTTTATTTATTAAGCTAAGTCTCAGCGATAAAGTTGATGAAAAACTTTTTAAATCATAGAAGATAGTAGAGTTTATGCTCCACTTAACTTTTCTAATGGAATGCTTATTCCGCTACAGTTATTGATCTAAAACTTGTTGTCTATTATATTCTATCAGTTGTTATACTGTTGAAGGCTAAGGATAATTTATTCAGCACTATCTTAGTCATAATATTTCTTACTGGGCTAGTTGAGCTCACCCCTTTCTTTCACTGCTCTCTTCAGGAAATGAGAATATAGCTGGGACGAGTCGGGGAATGGATTGACGGTCCAGATGGATGTTTTAGTAGTCCTCACTATTCTATAAAATAGTGTGACAATAAATGTAATGATGACTCCATTGAGTGTGGATATTGTCTAGATGACAATATTCTTATTAAAACTATTAGATTATGTTTTGTCGTATTTTACACGACTGTTGTATAATTAAGTTGTATTTGAATTGTGTACCATGTATTTAGCGACTCAAGATGGGTGATGTATACCTGTTTTGGGGGCGTTACAGTTGGTATCAAAGCTTAGGGATATGATCCCTGGCTGAGATGTGAGACAAGAACTAGGAGGGGAGAGACGGGGAATTCCTTCGCTAGTATGACCTACCTAAGTTTATTTGGTATTTAATTGGTCACGTAGTATATAGGGATAATATGTGATATGTTAATTAACCCTTGTTTTGTGGCAATATTTGAAAATGGCATCCGAAAATGTTGAGATAAGCAATGAAGCACATGAGACCGTTGAGTCACCAACGATCAATACCCAGGGTAATGTGCAATAGGAAGACAATAATCCTCATATAAACAATAACACCGATGAAATGGTGAACGACAGGATGTTCAGAGGCTTTATGCAATTCATGCAACATCAGGCGAGAGCGACTCCTGTCCAAAATGCAGGTGGAAACACTAACAACTCTTGGACGGTCACCGCTAAGCAGTTAAGGAGCTGGGACCACCGGAGTTTTTTGGAGAGCCAAAACCACTTAAGGCAGAGATGTGGATAAAGCAGATCAACAAGATATTTGATGTCTTGGGATGCTCCGAGGAGCAAAGGTTCCTTTGCCACCTTCATGTTATGAAGCAGAGGCAGACATCGGTGGGAATCAGAAAGCGTACTCAACCTACTGCATTGAAGGTGTCTTGGGAGAAGTTCCAAGAACTGTACAACGACAAGTACTTTCTCGAAAGTATTCGTCACATGAAAGAGGTAGAGTTTATCAAGCTGGAACAAAACAATATGACCGTGGCGCAGTACGAAGCTGAGTTGTCCCGGTTTGCGTCCCACTTGGTTGATAATTAAGAGCGAATGACGCGAATGTTTCTAAGAGGTTTGAAACCCGAAATACGTCAATACCTCATTTCTCACAAACTTTTTTTATATTCCGATGTAGTGAATAGGGCTCAGTTATTAGAGCGAAATAATGAGTCAGCACAACCAAAAGGCAACGACCAACAACACGATAATAATCATACCGGTGGCAACGACCATCGGAACAATGATAACCATCGTGGGGGAAATTATCATGCCAAGAATGGTAACCACTTCGGTGGTAATCATGGCCAAGATAATAGAAGTGGAAATTTCAAGAAGAGAAGGTTTAATAATGATGGAAAGATAGCAGCACCAACACCTGTTAAGGAAGGAGAACGACCGCTAGTTAGATGCTACAGATGCGGAGAAGAGGGACACATAAGTCCAAACTGTTCATAGCCTTCCAAGGTATGTTTTAATTATGGAAGAGAAGGTCATCTAGCTCAATTTTGTCATGCACCAAAGTTAAGTCCAGCTGGGACGGTGGCACCAAAGGCGGATACGAAAAAAACAAAGTCGGTGGTTTCAGGAAGAGCGTTTTTCGTGACTTCTCAAAAAGCATGTAACCCGAACAAAGTTAGCACGGTTAGTTAATTATAAATTTTTGCGAAGTCTATACCTTATTAGATACATGTGTTCTACCCATTCTTTTATCTCTTTTGCTTGCATTTCAACGCTTTAAATTTAACTCCTGAGAAATTAGACTTTGACTTATCGGTTGAGACTCGGTTAGGAGAAACCTTCGTTACCTCCACTGTTTATAAATCTTGTTTGATTCAAATCGACACTTTCACGTTACATGTCGATCTTATCTCTTTGAAAATACTTGCCTTTGATGTGATTTTAGGAATCAATTGGTTAACTACTCATCATGCTTTTTGTAAGGTTGTTAGCTTTCATATTCCTAACCAACCTATTATGCGAATTCAAGCAACCAAACCACTAAAGTCAATCATTGTCATATCAAGCCATAAGTAAAAAGCCTTGAGCCTTTCGCTGGTGACTTCCAAGTCTCGGAATACACCGAAGCTAGACTATCCGTAGGGGACGCCGTGAATAACGGTGGCAAGTTGATAGGTATCAATGTGATGTGCTATCCAAGTCTTGGGCTTTGAGTCACAATTTTGAATGATTTTTCTATCGTTAATAAATTTCCTAACGTATTCCTGAAGACTTCTTAGCCTACCCCTAGAGCGTGAAATGGAATTTTATATTGACCCCAATATAAAACCCATTTCTAAAACCCTCAAGTATTTCTTCACCCAAAATGAACGTAACATGCGCCAAAGATGTTGGCTCGAGCCGTTGAAGATTACGACTATACCATTTAATATCATTATGGAAGAGCGAACGTGGCAGTTGATGCGTTGAGTAAAAGATCGTATGCGTTTACGAGTGCGATGTTGTTAACACAAAAACTCATTTCGTATAACTTACAAATGATGAAGATAGAGTTAAAGACTCTAGGGATCCACATGAAGATAACGAATATACGAGTAGAATCAACTTTAATTGATAAAGTTAAAGCCGCTCAAGCTTCAGACCCAGAGCTAATGAATACGAAAGAGAAGGTTCAAGAAGGCATTATTCTAGAAGCAAGACTCGATGAAGAGAGAAAATATCAAACCTCGATTTAATTGGCCCATTTGAAATCCTCGATCGAGTAGGAACTGTGGCCTATACACTCGTTTTACTGCCAAGTATGTCGCGTGTTCATAACATTTTTCATGTATCGATGTTACGTAAATATGTGGACGACCCAAACCACATTATTGAATTAGAACTAGACGAGATAGCAGAAGATTTAACGTATGAGGAGATACGTGTTAAAATCTTGGATAAGAAGGATCATATTCGACACTCAAAGGTATACCTCAAGAGTTTGAATCTAAACGAGGTATTCTCACCTCTCCGGCATACCAGGTACGTACATAAATTTCGAGGGCGAAATTTTATAAGGAAGGGAGATTGTAAGACCCCGAATTTTATGAAATGAAAGTATTCAATTTTCTTATAATTATTATTTTATTTCGTAAATGGTTAAATTGATAAAAGGTTAAAGTTAAGGGTGATATGTGAAAATTTTGCAAAGTATGCAAGTTGTTATAAAATATTCATTTGGTTGGGAATATTCTTTTGTCGGGGAATATCCGTGACGACGCAGACAATCATTGGTGGACCCCATTAATGGAAGTATTGTCGTAGTAAGAAAACGACGTAATTATCTTTTATAAAAATAACTACGAAAGTGTTACCATTAAAACTATTGAACTACCCGTTAAGAAAAAGTACAAGAATACGCTGTGGTTGCATAAGAGATACACCTGTATTGATTATTGATGCTTACGTAAGAAGTCACTCAGTTATACTCAATTATTGCTACAGTAATTGTTGCATCATATCTCTCATATTATTGATTCAATTATTGTCACAGTATCTTCTGCATAATATGTTATATTATTAAATCAATAATTGAGGCGACAAAGTTATTCATATTATTATTTGCAATATTGACAATATCTAAAAGTTCTGTCAATGAGAGGTTAGATAATCTAATTGCGCGCCAATTAATAGGGAGAAATCCTTATTGGAAAACCCCCTCTTTCCTGGGAACGACCTGGTTGTTAAATATTGAGAGTTATAATATTAATGATGAATAAGTTCGTGTTGATTAAAGATGAAATTGATAGTTCCATTGTGTGAGAATTATTAGTGTTAGTGGAAATCGACATTATTTCGATTAATTGATGCTTGGAGGTTATATTGACCAATTGAGTAATTAGCTAAATAAATGAGAAATTAATTGCTATTAATTCACTTGCTTATAACTATGTGTTCACATGTGTGTACTACTGATTCACATGATTTACTATTAAGGGAGTTGGTACAAGATTGATAATACTTGCATGATTAAATTAAAAATAGAGGTATAGATAGAGGTACTATACTGTAATTATTTTTTTCACATGTTTAGAACTATTGAGTCAAATGATTTACTATTATGAGATGTGGTGCAAGTTTGATAATACTTGCAGGACTAAATTAAAAATGAAGAAAAAGTGGAAGGTATTATACTGTAATATTTTGAGTCCCAAAATGTGCAATTATTGGAACTATATTTTCCTATAATAGAAGCTCATTCTTCCTTCATTTCTCACCAATTCACTAAGTCTCACAAGAGCAATTATTATAGAGAAATTATAGAGAGAAAGAAGAAGAGAAGTCTGCTACCTCACTATTCCAGTATCCAGTTTTCTTCGAAGGTAAGGGGTATTATTTCTTTCGTATTCATGAAGAGAGATATTTCTTTCAATACTCATAAGGGTTGTTATTCCATTCTTTATTATTCTCGTTGAATAACTCGTTTGTCAGCGACTACGCATCACCGGTGAATTCTTATGTTATTCCATTCTTTATTAATCTGTTAGAATAATCTGTTTGTGCGGACTACGCATGCCTGGTGAATTTCTTCTGTTATTCCATTCTTTATTATTCTGTTGGAATAACCTGTCTGTGAGGACTACGCACGCCTGGTGAATTCTTCTGTTATTCCATTCTTTATTATTCTGTTGGAATAACCTGTCTGTGCGGACTACGCATGCCTGGTGAATTCTTTTGTTATTCCATTCTTTATTATTCTGTTGGAATAACATGTCTGTGCGGACTACGCATGCCTGGTGAATTCTTTCGTTATTCCATTCTTTTTTATTCTATTGGAATAACCTGTCTAAGCGGACTACCGCATGTATGGTAAATTCTTCTGTTATTCCATTCTTTATTATTCTGTTGAAATAACCTGTCTACGCGGACTACTGTATGCATAGTGAATTCTTCTGTTATTCCATTCTTTATTATTCTGTTGGAATAACCTGTCTATGCGGACTACCGCATGCATGGTGAATGATCCTTCGTATTCATTTCTTATTAAATTGTGGAAATGATCTGTCTACGTGGATTACCGCATGGCGGGCGAAAATCCATTTGCAGTTTCATATATTCTATTATACTCAGTTGGTTAAAGTTTTAGCTTCTATACTCCAAAAAATTAGTAAAATATCCTGGATATTTGCGCTTCATACAGTATCTTTTCATGGAAATATTCTTCTGAGCATTCTTGAATTTACTCCACAAAATAGTATCATGTTGACAAATTGGACGTTATTGATTCCTGGATAAATTAAATTATAAATCTTTAAAATTTATCCTTGAACTTGTTTTATTGAATTATTATGTCATTGTCATCATCCTCATGCTTATATTCTGATTAAAGTTATCTTTGGCTTACGTGCATAGATGGACTTGGTATGATTATGACCAGGGATTATTCGGTATAATCATGACCATAATGTGACAAATGATGTGGTGAAAGTCCTCATTGGCTTCAGTAGTTCATTGATGGACGATTGTTTGTATGATTATGACCGTGGATTATTCGGGTATTATCATGACCATTGATGATTACATGAGTATCCTCGGCCGTGATGCGAGGATGATTCGATTTTATTTATTAAGCTAAGTCTCAGCGATAAAGTTGATGAAAAACTTTTTAAATCATAGAAGATAGTAAAGTTTATGCTCCACTTAACTTTTCTAATGGAATGTTTATTCCGCTACAGTTATTGATCTAAAACTTGTTGTCTATTATATTCTATCAGTTGTTATACTGTTGAAGGCTAAGGATAATTTATTCAAAGACTATCTTAGTCATAATATTTTTCATCGGGCTAGTTGAGCTCACCCCTTTCTTTCACCGTTCTCTTCAGAAATGAGAATATAGTCCGGGACGAAGCCTGGGGAACTGATTGATTGACGATCCGATGGATGTTTTAGTAGTCCTCACTATTCTATAAAATAGTGTGACAATAAATGTAATGATGACTCCATTGAGTGTGGATATTGTCTAGATGACAATATTCTTATTAAAACTATTAGATTATATTTTGTCGTATTTTACACGATTGTTGTATAATTAAGTTGTATTTGAATTTTATACCATGTATTTGGTGACTCAAGATGGGTGATGTATACCTGTTTTAGGGGCGTCACATTAGTCTTCAACAGTATAACAACTGATAGAATATAATAGACAACAAGTTTTAGATCAACAACTGCAGCGGAATAAGCAATCCATTAGAAGAGTCAAGTAGAGCATGAAGTCTACTATCTTCTATGATTTAAAAAGTTTTTCATCAATTTTATCGCTGAGACTCAGCTTAATAAATAATCCACATCATCGAATCATCCCTGCACTACGGGCCAAGGACATTCTTTAGTATCACGACCATGAATTATCCATGCACTACGGGCCAAAGATAATCGTGTTTTCATCAACGGTCATGATCATGCCATAAAACAATTCATCTTTGCACCCTTGGCCGAAGAGAATCCATGGCCATAATCATACCAAAAACTGTCCATCAATGCACTACGAGCCAATGAGGACTTTAACCTCATCATTTGTAACATTACGGTCATGATTATACCGAATAATCCCTGGTCATAATCATACCAAGTCCATCTATGCACTACGGGCCAAAGATGACTTTCATAACAATATAAGCATGATGATGATGATAATGACATAATAATTCACTAAAACAAGTTCAAGGATAAATTTTAAAGATTTATAATTTAATTTATCCAAAATTCAATAACGTTCAAATTGTCAACATGATACTGCTTTGTGGAGTAAAATTCAAGAATAATATTGCACCAAAAATAATTTGGACCGAAAATGAATCAATTTTTATCATGAATAGTACCCCGGGTGAATAGTACTCGAGTGAATAGTTCCCCGTTAATAGTATTTCGTGAATAGTAACCTGTGAATAGTATTCTGGCATGAAAAAGCTAAAACTTATCAAGAATGCTCAAAATAATATTTTCATGAAAAGATACTGGATGAAGCGCAAATATCAAGGATATTATACTAATTTCATGGAGTATAGAAGCCAAAACTTTAACAAAACGAGTATAGAATTCGAAATCTGAAACAAAAAAATATTACTTACATACTACAGAGTATAGAAGAAAATATTATTTCAAGCGAATATTGAACAAAAATAACATCACTTACGAATATTAACAAAAATAATATTCCTTATAAATATTAAATAAAAATAATATTCCTTATAAATATTAAACGAATATAATATTCCATACGAATATTGAACGAAAATAATATTCTTTAAGAATATTAAACGAATATAGTATTTCTTACGAATATTGAACGAAATAAAGTTTCTTACGAATACAAAAAATAATATCGTAAACGAATATGAAATAAATAATAACCCTTACGAGTATTGAAAGAAAATAACTCTCTTCATGAATACGAAAGAAATAATACCCCTTACCTCAAACAGAAGAGTATTCCAACTGGTATAGCGGATATATTTCTGAAGAAAACTTTCACTATTTTCTACACTCAAAGCTTTCTAAAACTCAAAAGAAATACGCTCAATATTATAGAAGAAGAATTCTATGATTCTGGTGTGATTTTCAATTATAAATAATCATCCTATTTATAAGAGAATAGAAATGATACTATTTGGACGCATAGTGCACAAAGGTTCACGGGCGCAATTCGAATCGTCTGAAAAAAAAAATTGATTTTCACTATGCAGCACTATGCAACCAATAAAATATAATATATTCTATTTTTTTATAAAAAGCAAAACTTATTATAATATATATAATATATAATATATATAACATAACAATTTATACCACCCGTGACCAAAAAATTCTTCCCCCCTTCCCAGGCAATTCATTTGTCTTCTGTGGGCCCCACATGTGGCACCACCTTTATTATATTAAATAATTTTTTACCGATTATTTTGAAAAATGGGTAAATAGGGGTCCATAAAATAATCAAAATTTACACAAATACTTCATAAAAATCCACTCAATATTTTTAACAACATTTATTAATATTATTATAACTCGCAATATTAACAACCAGGTCATTCTCAAGAAAGAGGGGGCTTTCCAATAAGGATTTCTTACTATTGGCGCGCAATTAGGTGACCAAACCTCTCCTTGACAGAACTTCTAGACATCGTTAATTATGAAAATAATAATAATATGAATAACTTGTCATCTCAATTATTGATTTAATAATATAAAATATTATGCAGATGATATTGTGACAATAATTGAATCAAATAACGTGTGATACTATGCAGCAATTACTGTAACAATAATTGAACAAAATTAAGTGACTTCTCACGTAAGCATCAATAATCAATACCGTGTGCTACTATGCAACCACGCCAGACATCGCATTTTTTATCACCGGGTGATTCAATAGTTAACTCAGAAAACTTCCGCAGTTATTTTCATAAAAATATATTTTTGTCGTTTTCTCACTTCAACAGTAATTCCGTTGTGGGTTCCACCAATGATTGCGCTATTGTACGAATATTCCCTATTAAAACGAATATTTCCCGACCAATCGAATATTTTATAACCACTTGCTTACTTTTCAAAATTTATAAATATTACCAACAACAATAACATTATAACAACTCCACACCTTAATATTAAAAAAAATATTTTGAGAAAAATAATCTTTATTTATAAAATTTGGGGTCTTATATTCTCCCCTCCTTATGATATTTCGCCCTCGAAATTTACGTACGTACCTAGTATGCCGAAGAAATGAGGATACTTTGTCAGATTCTAACTCTTGAGGTATAACCTTTGAGCGTATAATATATTTCTTCTTATCCAAAATTTTAACATGTATCTCCTCACACGTTAAATCTTCCGCTATCTCGTCCGGTTCTTAATCAATAATGTGGTTCGGGTCTTCCACATATTTACGTAACATCGATACGTGAAAAACGTTATGAACACGCAACATACTTGGCGGTAAGACGAGTCTATAGGTCACAGTTCCAACTCGATCGAGGATTTCAAATGGGCCAATTAAATCGAGGGTTGAGATTTACTCTCTTCGTCGATGCTTGCTTCTAAAATAACGCCTTCTTAAACATTCTTCTTCACATTCTTTAGTTCAGAGTCTATAGCTTGAACGGCTTTTAACTTTATCAATTAAAGTCGATTCTACTCATATATTCGATATCACCACGTGGGTCCCTAGAGTCTTTAACTCTATCTTCATCATTTGTATGTTATATGATTTTTTTTGTTAACAACATCACACTCGTAAACGCATACGATCTTCTATTCAATGTGTCAGCTACCACGTTCATTTTTCGCAGAATGGTATTTAATGGTATGATCGTAATCTTCAACAGCTCGAGCCAACGTCTTTGGCGCATATTACGTTCATTTTAGTTGAAGAAATATTTAAGGGTTTTAGAAATGGGTTTTGTACTGGGGTCAATACAAAATTCGATTTCACGCTCTGGGGTAGGCCAGGAAGTCTTCAGGGAATACGCCAGGAAATTTATTAACGATAGAAATATCATTCAAAACGGTGACTCTCATCCCGGACTTGGATATCACGTCACATTGATACCTATCAACTTGCCACCGTTATTCACGGCGTCCCCCTACGGAAAGTCTGGCTTCGGTGTATTCCACCCAAGGAAGTCACCAGATAAAGGCTTAGAGCTCTTTACTTATGGCTTGATATGACAGTGATTGACTTTAGTGGGTTGGTTATTTGAATTTGCATAACAGGTTGGTTAGGAATATGAAAGCTAACAACCTTACGAGAACAATCAATTTTAGCATAATGAGTAGTTAACCAGTCGATTTCTAAAATCACATCAAAGGCAAGTATTTTCAAAGAGATAAGATCGACAGGTAACGTGAAAGTGTCGATTTGAATTAAACAAGATTTATAAACAGTGGATGTAACGAAGATTTCTCCTAACGGAGTTTCAACAGATAAGTCAATGTCTAACTTCTCTGGAGTCAAATTTAAACGTTGAGCGCAAGTAAGAGAAATAAAAAAGTGGGTAGAACCGGTATCGAATAAGGTATAGACTTCGCAAGAGTTTATGATTAACTTACCCGTGATAAATTCGTTCGGGTTCCTCGACAAATGCTCTCACTTAAACTACCTACTTTGACTTGTCTGAGACATCCTTTGGCGTCACTATCCCAGCTGGACTTGACTTCACTACACGACAAAATCGAGCTAGGTGACCTTCTCTTCCGCATTTAAAATACGCTTTGGATTGTTGCGTACAATTTGGACGAATGTGTCCCTCCTGTCCGCATTTGAAACATACGACCGGTGGTCGTTCTTCTTCCTTTGAAATGGGTGCTGGTGCTGCTTTCTTTCCATCATTATTGAACCTTCTCTTCTTGAAATTTCCACTTCTATTATTTTGGCCATGATTACCACCGAAGTGGTTACCATTCTTGGCATGATAATTTTCCCCACGATGGTTATCGTTGTTCCGATGGTCGTTGCCACCGGTACGATTATTATCGTGTTGTTGGTTGTTACCTTTTAGTTGAATTGACTCATTATCGCTCTCCACTAACTGAGCCCTATTCACAACATCTGAATATAAACAAAGTTTGTGAAAAATGAGGTATTGACATATTTCGGGTTTTAAACCTCTTAGAAACATTCGTGTCATTCGTTCCTCATTATCTACAAAATGGGATGCAAATCGGGATAACTTAGCAAACTTAGCTTCGTACTACGCCACGATCATATTGTTTTGCTCCAGCTTGATGAATTCCACCTCCTTCATGTGACGAATACTTTCGGGAAAGTACTTGTCGTTGAATAATTCTTAGAACTTCTCCCAAGACATCTTTAGTGCGCCAGGCTGGGTACGTTTTACAGATTCCCACCAATGATCTGCTTCTTCACGCAACATAAAGGTGGCGAAGGGAACCTTTTGCTCCTCTGAGCATCCAAAGACATCAAATATCTTGGTGATCTGCTTTAACCACGTCTTCGCCTTAAGTGGTTCTGGCTTTCCCAAAAACTCCGATGGTCCGAACTCCTTGAATTGCTTAGCGGTGACAAATCGTGAGTTGCCAGTATTTCCACCTGCATTATAAATAGGAGTCTCTCTCGTTTGTATGAATTCAAAAAAACTCCTAAACGTACCATCCTTCGTCATTTGATCAGTGTTGTTGTTTACAGGAGGATTATTGTCTTCCTGATGCACATTATCTTGGCTATTGATCAGCGGTGACTCAACGGTCTCATGTGCTCCATTGCTTACCTCAACATTTTCAGATGTCATTTTCAAACACTGCCACAAGACAAGAGTTAATTCACTTGCCACATATTATCCCTATACTCTGACCGACTAATTAAATACCAAATAAACTTATGTAGGTCATACTAGTGAAAGAATTACCCGACTCTCCCCTCCTAGTTCAAG
Source organism: Panax ginseng (assembly GCA_020205605.1). Lineage (NCBI taxonomy): Eukaryota > Viridiplantae > Streptophyta > Magnoliopsida > Apiales > Araliaceae > Panax > Panax ginseng. The sequence goes on from CM035134.1 coordinate 11,823,512, forward strand.
TCTCACATCTCAGCCAGGGATCATATCCCTAAGTTTTGATACCAACTATGACGCCCCCAAAATAGGTATACATCACCCATCTTGAGTCGCCAAATATATGGTACATAACTTAAATACAAACTTAATTAATACAACTGTCGAGTAAAATATGATAAAACATAGCTGAGAGTTTTAGCATGAATATTGTCTTCTAGACAATATCCACACTCAAATTCAATCTTATTACAATTATTATCACACTATTTTACAGAATAGTGAGGACTACTAATGCAACCATCCGACAACCAATCTATCCCCGACTAGTCCCAAATTATATTCTCATTTCACAAGAAACAAAGAAAGAAAGGGGTGAGCACAACTAGCCCAGTAAGAAATATTATGACTAAGATAATGAAGAATAAATTATGCTTAGCCTTCAACAGTATAACAACTGATAGAATATAATAGACTACAAGTTTTAGATCAACAACTGCAGCGGAATAAGCAATCGGTCAAGAAGAGCATGAAGTCTACTATCTTCTATGATTTAAAAAGTTTATCATCAATTTTATCGTTGAGACTCAGCTTAATAAATAATCCACATCATCGAATCATCCCTACACTATAGGCCAAGGACATTCTTTAGTATCACGACCACGAATTATCCATGCACTACGGGCCAAAGATAATCGTGTTTTCATCAACGGTCATGATCATGCCATAAAACAATTCATCTTTGCACCCTTGGCCGAAAAGAATCCATGGCCATAATCATACCAAAAACTGTCCACAATGCACTACGGGCCAATGAGGACTTTTACCACATCATTTGTAACATTACGGTAATGATTATACCGAATAATCCCTGTTCATATTCATACCAAGTCCATCTATGCACTACGGGCCAAAGATGACTTTCATAACAATATAAGCATGAAGATGATGACAATGACATAATAATTCAATAAAACAAGTTCAAGGATAAATTTTAAAGATTTATAATTTAATTTATCCAGAATTCAATAACGTTCAAATTGTCAACATGATACTGCTTTGTGGAGTAAAATTCAAGAATAATATTGTACCAAAAATAATTTGGACCAAAAACGAATCAATTTTTATCGTGAATAATACCCCGGGTGAATAGTACCCCGTGAATAGTATTCTGGCATGAAAAAGTTAAAACTTATCAAGAATGCTCAGAATAATATTTTCATGAAAAGATACTGGATAAAGCACAAATATCAAGGATATTCTACTAATGTCATTGAGTATAGAAGCCAAAACTTTAACAAAACGAATATAGAATTCGAAATATGAAACGAAATAATATTACTTACATACTACAGAGTATGGAAGAAAATATTATTTCAAGCGAATATTGAACAAAAATAACATCCCTTACGAATATTAACGAAAATAATATTCCTTACGAATATTAAATAAAAATAATATTCCTTACGAATATTAAACGAATATAATTTTCCATACGAATATTGAAAAAAAATAATATTCCTTACAAATATTAAACGAATATAATATTTCTTGCGAATATTGAACGAAATAAAGTTTCTTACGAATAGGAAAAATAATATCGTAAGCGGATATGAAATAAATAATAACCCTTACGAGTATTGAAAGAAAATAACTCTCTTCATGAATACGAAAGAAATAATACCCCTTACCTCAAACAGAAGAGTATTCCAACCGGTATAGCGGATATATTTATAAAGAAAACTTTCACTATTTTTTACACTCAAAACTTTCTAAAACTCGAAAGAAATACGCTCAATATTATAGAAGAAGAATTCTCTGATTCTGGTGTGATTTTCAATTCTAAATAAGCATCCTATTTATAGGAGAATGGAAAGGATATTATTTGGACGCATAGTGCACAAAGGTTCACGGGCGCAATTTGAATCGTCTAAAAAAAAATTTGATTTTCACTATGCAGCACTATGCAACTAATAAAATATAATATATTTTATTTTTTCATAAAAAATAAAACTTATTATAATATATATAATATATAATATATATATATATATAACATAACAATTTATACCACCCGTTGTGATAACCCAGGATTTCGAATAATCCAAATTTTTGCGAATACATTTTTTTTTATTTAATATTGACTGTTAATATTGTACTGTGTATCTGTGATACGAGTCTCGAGAATTGGTCAACTTGGGTATTGACTGAGAAAATAGAGTAAAGTTGTGCTTAACAGCTTTAGAAACCCTAACCCTAATTTCTACAAAAGGGATTCGATAAAAAATACAATTAAAATAATTGTATCGATGACTACGTGTTTGTACTGCATAGAAATTTTGATCAATAATTGATCAGATAAGACTTAAAATTTATAGACCCTAATAAGAGATTAGAAATCCGAATCTCAAGATTAGAAATCCTAACGCACAGTTAAAAGCCCTAATTGAAAGTCGGGAAACCCTAATTCTAAATTTGGGATTTTTAAAACCTAATTAGGCAACCCTACTCCTCATTGGTAAGCCTAATGTGTCTATTAAACGTTGATGTGATTAGAAAACCCTAATTTAATTAGGAAACCCTAATTATAGTTTTAAAATCTTGATTTTCTAATTTAAAACCCTAATTTGGAAAATCCTAGAAATTTAGTGTTGTAAAACCTAATGGTTAGAACCTTAGGGTTAAACCCTAAGGGTTAAACCTGAAGGGTTTGATAAATTCCATGTATGCCATTAAAATTATAATGCTAATGACAAAAATGCCCTTTTTCATTTTCTTTAATTGGTAACTTGTAGAAATTGCTAGCAACTTTAGTTGGTAACCTACTATGTAGACTAGCTCAAAAGATCAGCAAATCAGTCATTGATGGCCAGCAATCTCAGCAACTTACACTAAATCATAATATATATATAAGTTATGAGAGAGAAAAAGTCACAAAAGTTAGTCATTGTTCACATAAGCTCTCAACAACTCATTCTCTCTCAAACCCTCCGAATTTGCTAAGTATCTCTGTCCTAAAAACAGCCCTTTGATCAATCAAGATCAGTTAGGAAGATCAAGATCAAGAATTTAAAGCTAGAAGGTATAAACCCTAATTTGATTTTTGATCTTTCATGTTTAGAAAAAAAATATGTTTACGTGTTTAGATGTTTGTTAGAATGTGTTTTATGATGATCTATGGTGATATACCATAGATCTATAGCATCAAATGGCTTTAAAAGTGTTGATTTTCAAAACTGCCTAAGAACAGTTAAGAGGTCTGACAATCAAATGTCAGTGGCTATAGATCTTTATGTATTTATGATTTTTGTTGTTTGATGTGTTAGATCTATAGTTTGGTAGGCTATCTTTGATCTGGAAGTGGTATCACAGCCATTGGATGTCTAGATCGTGAGTTATTAACGGTCAAAACCCGTTGACCGAGGTTGACCGTGTGAAATCTGGGCAACCCAGAAAGTTTAAAACCGTGTCTGACAGACTTTTGAACGACCCAGATCTGACAGATTTGATTTTGTTTGATGGTGTTTTTGTAACCATTGTATAGCCTGGCATATGTACTTTATGTTTATGGCTTTAGATCGTGTTAATAATCAACAGATTGAATGTAATAGAAGGTCAAAGTAGCCATCCGAGCCTGACTTAGCATTTCTGGGAATTTCCAGAAACTTGATGAACTTGATTTCTGACAACATTTGACCGAATTAAATATGGTTGTTGTGTTGTTTTTTATCTGATTTGTTGCTTCTTATATATTCCTTAACACAAGGAGTACATATTAGAACCATGAAATCACATAAATCGTGACTGGAACACTAAGATTATTGAGCTTCAATGTGGTACCCTGAAGTTGTCTGGGTTTCTGGGTTACCCAAAAAGCCTAGGAGCTGTCTGACAGTACTTTTGAAGGGTCAGATCTTGCTATCTTGTTACGATATAACTCAGTTAATGATTAATAGTTGTAGTCCTACATGTGTATTACAAGATTGAACCATAAGTTGGCCAAGAAACGAATATAACAAAGAATTGCAAGCGGTCAAACATGACAGGTTGATAACGAAGCTGTCAGTGTTCTTGAGCTCAAGAACACCAACAGCGACGCTTGTGTTGCTAAAGACCTACATCGACGATTTTCAATATTTGGATTTTCTGAATTTTCTAGAAATTGCTTAAAAATAGAAATAAATTCTAAAAAATTATTAAAAATGATTTTAAAAATTATTTTAAATTATAAAAAATAATTTTTGACCAATTGGAATATTTTTCTTTAATATTTATACTTATTTAAATATTAAATATATTTAATTTATTTAATTAGTGTATTAAATAAATTAGAAAAAATGATTTAATACTATGAAAAATCATTTTAAAATAAGAATAATGTATTTAAAAATATTTTTAGAGAATTTTATTAATAATTTAATATTAATGATATTAGATTTATTTAATTGTTAAATTGAATAAATAAGATAAAAATAATTTTAATGATTTAAAAATTATTTTATATAAGAATAAAGTGTGAGAAAATATTTTAAATTATAAAATATAATTTTCAATATTTTTGGAGAATTTTATTAATAAATTAATATTAATGATATTAGATTTATTTAATTATTATATTAAATAAATGAATTTAAAATAATTTTATTGATTTAAAAATTATTTAAAAATGAGAAAATGGTTTAAAAATATTTTAAGTTATAATTAATGACTTTTAATATTTGATGATAATTTTATTAATATTTAAATATTAATGGTGATGATTTAAAATGATTTTAATTATTTTAAAAAATCATTTAAGTAGAATATTGATGATTTAAAAATATTTTAAGTTATTGATAATAACTTTAATATTTTGATAAGTATGTCATTAATATTTTAATATTATTAAATATTAATGATGATAAGATTATTTGATAATTAAATCATTTAAAAATGATTCCGATGTTTGAAAAATTATTATAAATTATAATAATTGTTTATAAATTATTAAAAGCTTCTGAAAAATATTATAAAAGATATTTGACTTATCTAAAATAATATTGAAGCATAGAGACTAAGTTTAAATTGACAATAATGGTGTTAATTATCGGATAGGGTGACCAGAACACCGAGAATGGACCGAAGTCCAACCAGACCAAAATAGTTAGACTTGTTATGTGTTTATATAGGTTATAAACACTGATGTGACTATGTGCTAACGTGTCTAGGAGAAGATTGACTGTGAATTACAGTGTTGCGTGTTATGAAATATTGTGCTAATTGTGAGACCGATATTATTGGTTATAGGTCTTTCGAAAGCAGATAAGTATTTTGTGTAGCTGTAATCAACGGAAGATGCAAGTTTCCTAACTCAACCTTGAGTTAATATTGTTTAATTATTATGGTGGTTAATTATTGTTAATTAGACCACGCCCAAGAATTTATTGTTGATTATTCGCAGTTAGTGCATGTTTAATAATTCAAATTGAATTACTGATTCAGAAAATATACATTCGTAGAAATAACTATTATTGGATATTCATATCCGTAGAAGCTAACATTAACAGTACAGATAATTCCTGTTTATTGTCGGATTATGTTGAGAAATGTCTTAGCTAATAATTTTGGCTAAACGAACATTTGTTAGAACTTGATAGGTTCGAGAAGAGAAGAGAAGAGAATTTAATTATTATTGATAGATCAATGCCAGTTGTATCGGCTAGATCGAAAAAGAAAACTTGATAGGTTTGAGAAGAGAAGAGAATGGAAGTGATTAGATATTGAAATCATTGAATTTCGTTGTTAAATCAAATCTTGATTTTGAGACTGAGAAGAACAACCTTCTATATAAAGAAAACATTTTATTGGTTGTAAATTCGACCTTTGCGTGCGACTTAAGTATTATGCATAATATAGGGTACAAGGAGTTGGTCGACTCTAAGTACTTGCAGGGGGTATGATTTAATCTTTATGGTTATCTGATACACCTGAGTATATATCAAAGTAAATCTTTGGTAGATACCCGAGACGAGAAGTTCTTGATCCTTTGTGATCACTCAACATAAATCTGGAAAATATTCCACTTTGTTATTGCGTAGAATTGATTCTTGATTATTCATTAGAATATCGTGGAAACTTTGAAAGCGTTGTACTCTTTCATTATTAAATTATTGTGTTGCATAGAAGGCGAGAAGACTTGTTATTGATTCGTATGGCTTAACTTGCGGGGCAAACTTGTTGCTCACCCTTGCTTAACAAAATTTTTCAGCTAGGGACAAAATTGCCGAAGGTGTTGTGAAGAAGCACAAAGGAAAAGGCATAGTGATAAATTAGTATAATGAATCTTATTATTACTATGCTGTATTGTTAACCCTTTTTGTATATCTAAATGGTATGTTCGTAATGTTAAGCTTAGCAGACTTGGGACTTATGTATTAGCAACATATGATAATGAGTTATGTATTTATATTTTATATATGAATGGGTAGTTAGATGTTAATATATTGTGGATTGTAAGCACCAAACTCGAGGGTCAGTTAACCCGGATTTGGGGGTGTCACACCCGTAACCAAAAAATTCTTCCCCCCTTCCCAGGCAATTCATTTGTCTTCCGTGACCCCCACATGTGGCCCCACCTTTATTATATTAAATAATTTTCTATCAATTATTTTAAAAAATGGGTAAATGGGGGTCCATAAAATAATCAAAATTTACACAAATACTTCATAAAAATCTCCTCAATATTTTTAACAATATTTATTAATATTATTATAACTCGCAATATTAACAACCAGGTCGTTCCCAGGAAAGAGGAGGCTTTCCAATAAGAATTTCTCCCTATTGGCGCGTAATTAGGTGACCAAACCTCTCCTTGACAGAACTTCTAGACATTGTTAATTATGCAAACAATTATAATATAAATAACTTGTCATCTCAATTATTAATTTAATAATATAAAATATTATGCAGATGATATTGTGACAATAATTGAATCAAATAACGTGGGATACTATGCAGCAATTACTGTAACAATAATTGAATAAAATTGAGTGACTTCTCAGGTAAGCATCAATAATCAATACCGTGTGCTACTATGCAACCACGCGTATTACTATACTTTTATCACCGGATGATTCAACAGTTAACGGTAAAACTTCCGCCGTTATTTTCATAAAAATATATTTTTGTCGTTTTTTCATTTCAATAGTAATTCCGTTGTGGGGTCCACCAATGATTGCACCTTTGTACGAATATTCCCTGTTAAAACGAATATTCCTCGACCAATCGAATATTTTATAACCACATGCTTACTTTTCAAATTTTATAAATATTACCCACAACTAAAACATTATAACAACTCCACACCTTAATATTAAAAAAAAATATTTCGAGAAAAATAATATTTATTTATAAAATTTGGGATCTTACAAGTTTTACTTGTCTATTAATAGGAGTCCTAAAGTGATAGTAGTATAAGTGATCATTGGACTTGAGATCATCATAGTATCTTGTATATACTGACTTATATTTTTTCATATTTCTTAATACTCTAGGGTATGTTGTAGGGTATGTTCGAATATAATAAAGTATATATGAAGATAGGTGAATGATCAACAAAGGATCTACCACTTCAGTAAAGGGAGAGAATGTCCTATGTGATTCGATAAAGTGACAACTCAAAAATCCATGTTCAGGGTTGAATCAAAATTAGAAAGGAGTTTCTAATTTACATTAACTAGAGTTGTACATTTTAGAATCGAAATACATATAATCAAATAAATAAAACTTGACAGTAATATCATGTTTTATATTTGATTGGGACATTGTATGGTAGAAGGATTGAATTGTAATGTATTTATTCACGGAATAGGTTCGTTGTATTCTTTGCGATAATCTTTGTGATTGAACGTTGAATTCATATTATCCGTATAGTCATGATACATAATTTATAAGGTGTCGCTCATGATGTAAAATAAATATTATTAATTTATATTTGAATTAAAGGAGTTTAATTCATTATAAAAAATATTAGAATGGTTCTAATTTATTTATTCTACTACTAGCTTAATATTGAACCTAGAGGGATACACCATAAAAAAGGAGAAATTTAATTTTAGAAGTGATTGGTTTAATAATAATAAATTAAGTATATTTAATTAATTATTGGAATAAATTAAATAGATTAATATTTATAATTAAGTATTTAGAGAAATACTAAATTATAAATTAATTAGAAGAGTCTTATTATTTATTATTATTATTATTAATTAGTTCCTTATTTGATTGGGAATTAAATTAAAACTCCAACTCCTAAAATGTTTAGGAGAGATGGTTAGTCTATAAATAAGAGGGGTCTTATTTGTGGATAGACTAATGCGATTTGCATCTCTCTTGTAAGTATTCTCAAAACCCTAAGAAGTTATAATAGAGAGAATTAGGGCTAGCCATCCTAGATCTATTAGAATCTAAATTCACATCTTCAATCATATTCTCTTGTGGATCACCTCTTGGGCGTTACACACAATTGTAGCGAACGTTTGATCCGTAGGATTGGTTGGAGAGATCTCGAAGGAGCAAATGATTAAACCTTGAAGTTTACATCAAGGAGTTGATCATCTTTAAAGGTATTTTTTTTATTCTTCCAAGATTAATAATATTGCATAAGGAGATTCCTGGGATTGCAAAAAAAAATTAAATTCTGTTTATATCATGTTTCTACTGCTTTATATTTACAATATGATTGTATACTTTGATTGTTTCTGCAAACCAACAGTTCAAGCACAACTAACCATATAGCCCATGATCTCTAAAAGATCTGATATCACAATGTAAGCACGATATCTATAGATCATCAACCTTACAAACAATATAACATTATTAGTACAAAAGGTAACGAACTAGTGTAGGGGTGTATTTGGATCTGTCTAACTCTCTGCTTGAATGTGACTCTCGTCTAGACTTGAAGCTCTACTTTTCTTTTACAGTCCTATGCTTTCTTCTGATGACCAGGGGTCCATTTATACTTGTTTGATTCAACAAATAACCGTTTAATAGTAGCAGACTTGATTGGTGGGTATTACTGTTTTCCTTAACGCTATATTTCTGAGTTTTAAAATGGATGGAAAAGAAAAGAAATGGACGGAAAATTTAAGTTTTCTTTTTAATTCTTATGTTTCTGAGTTTTTTAATAAACGGAAAAGAAAAGAAATGTATAGAAAACTTGGCCCACTTTTCCTGCCAAAGTTTTCCGTCCAAAATTGGTCTGATTTGGATGAAAAAGAAATTGCAACAAGTAATATTTTTATAATTCGCATATTATCCTCAACTTTTAATATAATAAATTTTAAATTACAACTCATGTCCTCAATTTTAAATTTTCTATTCTTTTCTATTAAAAACTCAGAAACAACACAAAGGAAAATTTCAAGTTTTCTATTCTTTTTTTTTTTCGTTCTGATTTAAATTTTCTATTCTTTTCTTTTCTGTTCAAAACTCAAAAACAGAGTGCAACGGTTTGATCTTCGCCCATCTTGATCAAATGAATGCATTTGTATTTGATTTGTATTTTGAATTTTAAATAGTCTTATCTGTGTTGGTAAGACTACAAAGTCTTCTTTCACGTATAAGGAATAGTCCATCTTTGTCAAAGATCAAAGAAAACTAAAACTTTCCTTTTTGATAATACTTTTCAGCGCCCGACTCTGATGTTGACAGATTTGTCTTCTAGTGTCTGTCTTGTTCAGTTGTTTAAATAATTTGCTTTACTTGGTCAAAACAAAGTTTCTTGTGTACTGATCTTCATAAGATGAATTTATATTTTATCAAACATCATTGGTAATACCATTAAAATAGTCGTTAGAAATACTAAATGATATTCTCTATTTTTGAGCATACACGTGATTCTCAATCATTTACTTACTTTAAGAACATGACTTATCGAGTTATGTTTTTAACATATAACTTAATTACTAGTCCTTTATCGCACACTTGGATAAACTTATTAATCACAATTAATATGTTTTTTCAATCATCAAAATTTAAGCTAGTACAACAAACTTATGATATGAAGGGAGATGCCTAGTAAAAGCGGAGTGAAAGTACCAACCTTATGTTTAGGAGTGTTGGTTTTAGAGAAAAGCCAAAGAGAGATACTTTTATAGCCCGTATAGATTTTTTATAAACTTAAAAAGTGTGTTTGGACGGCTTTTAAAGCCAAACGCACTGCACTATTTTTAGTTAGTATGTGGAGCTTGTGAGGTGTGAGGGAGAGAGTTATAAACTTAAATAGTGTGTTTGGACGGCTTTTAAAGCCAAACGCAGTGCAAACGCAGTGCACTATTTTTAGGTAGTATATGGAGCTCGTGAGGTGTGAGGGGGAGGAGAGGAAATGAAAAGTTATATACCATGTGAAAGCCAGCAATAGTGATATTGTTTCTGCGCATATAGTACAAAGCATCAGACAAGAAACATGATTTATACTACCCTAATTGCCTCCACAAAACAATTTTAAAACATGATTTATCTCTTTGTCTTTTCTCTTTTCTTTTCAGGACATTGATGTTGGGAAAAATCACCACCCAAATCATCATTGTTGTTCTTAAATGAATAATAAGAAAGAAAAACTCAAAGAGACACCAAGATTATCAAACCACAATAAAGATTATCAAACCACGAGATTTTACGGAAAACCAAAAACAAAGAGGTAAAACACCGATCTCCTCCTAAAAATCCACTATTAATATGAAGAATACAAAGATATCTTAATTTGAGTACAAACTCAAATTTTCACCACAATAACTGTGATGGAACCCAAATAAAACACCCTTCTTTGAACTATCTTTCTCCTCTCTATTTTCTAAAGCTTCATGTAAGCTTTTTCTCTCTCTCTCTCTATTTCTTCCAACTTGGATTGCTTCGGATGAGACTTGAGAGAGAGAGTTGGTTTTTGTGTATTTTGATCCTCTTCCTTAGCCTCCCTTTATAGCCAAATGAGGAGGAGAGAGGTTGGCTAAATTATGAGGTAGGTAGGAAAGTAGAAGGTGGAGTGGGTGGGTGAGGAAACATAATGAGTGGGAGTGGGTGGAATTGATAATGAGTGGAGTGGGTGAGGACACCTTTTCGACTAACAATCTCCCCTCCGAACCCAATCTCCGTGACCCCGCCACTGAGTCCATCCCACCAATTCCTTGCAAAATTCCAAATTTTGTCACGAGTAACAACTTTTGTTAACATGTCCGAGGGATTCTCATCCAAGATGAACTTTCTTCACTTTCATCAATTCCTTTTCCATCACTTCTCAAGCCCGGTGATAACGAACATCAATATGTTTGGTCCGATTATGATACGTGGCATTCTTGGTCAAGTCAATTGCACTCGACTATCACAATAAACCACGACTCATCTTGTTTTAAACCCAACTCTTGAGAAACCGCTTTAACCACAACATCTCCTCGCTCGCTTCAAGAGAGCTGATGTATTCTCGACTCAATTGTAGACAAAGCAACACACTTTTGCAACTTGACCGCCATGATATCGCTTCCCCGCAAAAGTAAACAAATACCTCAAGTAGACTTCTTCTCTTCGTAACTCGCCATGTTCGTGATCTCAGAAACCCTCCAAGACCGGACTCAGACTACCAAAAACCAAACATAAACCGGAAGTAGCTTTCAAGTATCCGAGAATCCACTTAATCGCTTCCCAATGTTCTCTCGCCAGATTTGACAAATACCGCCACAACGCCAATCGCATGAGCAATATCCGCCACAGACAAACCATTGCATACATAAGACTCCCTACAAAGAGAGAGTAGGAACTGCTTCCATATCATCTCTCCTTCCTCGGTAGAAGGACACATGCACTTTGTCAACTTAATATGACTAGCAAAGGTGTGCTAACTGGTTTAGCATCACTCATATTGAATCTTGCAAGCACCCGCCAACATACTTCTCTTGTGACAACCACAACCTCTCGCTTTCCCCGCCACGAACAATCTTCATACCCAAAATCATTTATTGGACCTAAGTCCTTCATATCAAAGGACTTGAACAACTCACCCTTGAGCTCTCGCGAATCATATCAAGATCCCGCCTAACTATCAACATATCATCTACATATAGCAATAAAATAACGGTTACCATCCGGGAACCTCTCGACATACACACAATGATCTCGCAATTGTTCTACTATAACCTCGATCCACCATAAATGAATCAAATTTCATGTACCACCGCTTTGGAGCTTGTTTCAGTCGCATAAACTTTTCTTCAACTTGCGTACAAAGTGTTCTTTCCTTTAACTTCAAATCCTCCGGGTCGTTCCATGTAGATTTCTTCCTTCAAATCACCATGAAGAAAAGCAAATCTTCACATCCAACCGCCAAGCTCAAGATCCATACTAGCAACTAATCCCAAAGACTACTCGAATAGAAGTCATCTTTACGACCGAGAAAAAATCTCATCAAGTCAATACCTTGCTTTTGAGCAAAACCCTCGACAACTAGTCGAGCCTTCAGACTTTACTAGTTTATCGCCATCCTTCTTAAGCTTAAACACCCATTTGTTCTTCAATGTTTTCGCTTTCTAAGTGTAGTCAACTCATAGGTGTGATTCTTGTGCAAAGAATCCATCTCATCTTGCATAGCTCTCACCCAATTGCCCTTGTCCTTATGAGTCTTGACTTCTTGAAAATCCTCCGCTCCCCCTCCTCAAAGAATTAAAAAGATATTCGGATGAAGGATATCCGATTGATGGCACACGCTTCTAAAGGATCTTCTTAGCGAGGTTCTTCAATATCGTCAGCTCCCCCGATCAACACTCTCTCGATCCGACCCATCACCATCGTGCAAGTCTCAGATCACCATATCTTCATTCGACCTCCTTCTCCAACTGCGGGCATTCTCAGATCGGAGGAGGAACTTCACGAGGTCCGAACTCTATTATCTCTCGGGGTGTAGCATTATCGTAATGCTCATAATTCTCGTGCTCATGAAACACCACATCTCCGCTTCCCGAATAATTTTTCTCAGACCGATCCCATAACCGTATCCAAACTCGTGATTCCATAGCCAACAAATACACATGGAGTAGATTTGTCATCAAGTTTCGATCTTTGTTCCTTGGGGATATGTGGAAAAGCCTTGCACCCAAATACCCTCAAATAAGAATAAGACAAATCCTTACCACTCCAAATCTTTTCTCGAATCAAAATCCAACTATGGCCGATGGAGATCTATTAATCGTAACAAGCAAGACGAAATGGCTTTCACCCCGTAATGACTTAGGCAAATTTAGCCATTCTCAACATGCATCGCACTCTCTCAATAATAGTGCGGTTCATTCTCTCACCACCACCATTATGTCAGGTACCAGAATACCGCTAATGTCGAATGCCATGCTTATCGCAATATTCAACAAACTCCTTTGAAGTGTATTCCCTCCGCTGTCGCTACGAAGACACACTTCAATGATTTTCCAGCCTCCTTTCAACCATAGCATGAAGACTCAAAATGTCGAATACCGGTCTTTTGTTCTCAACAAAATACCCACACCTTCCGCTAAGCATCATCAAAAAGGTAACGGCACCTATTTCCACCCAAAGACTCAACCTCAATGGGTCCACATACATCTAATATACTCTCTAGTAGTTCGATTTTCTTTTAGTCAACTACTAAAAGAGACTCTATGTTGTTTCCCAAACAAACAATAATCACAAGGGCTTAAAACAAAGACTTTTAGCGTATGGAATGAGTGACCTTTTGGCTAATAACCGCAACCCTTTTCACTCATGTGGCCAAGCCTCTTATGCCATAAGTTTGGTGAAGAGTCATCCTCAATCGCATTCAATTCACTAGAACACATCTTCACATGAGTCTTGTACAACGAACAACAACAAGCAGCCTCCTCTTGCAATCACCATAGAGCCCTTAGTAAGCTTCCACTTTCCACCGCCAAAGTGATTCTCATAGCCTTCTCTCGCTCTAAGGCCATGCCGTAAATCAAAGTTGAGACGCAACTGAACGTGTCTAACATCCCTCAAGGTAACAAAGGCAACCAACACCGCTTGAATGCAAACATCTCCAATTCCAATAATCTTGGATCGATCAAGATTTTCCATTCTCACGCACTCCAAAGTCTCCAAATTTGTAAGTTGTGAAAAATTCTCTCTTAGGTGTCGCATGATACGATGCACCAAAGATCAACCACCCAATCAACTTTCTCGATCATCAACGCAAGCATTCTTCTTCCCCAAATGAAAGAATCACAACATCTTCTAGACCGCGGGTCAGCAGTTGTTCTTTTTCCTCAACCTTTCCCTCGCTTCACCATTTTTCCGCTTGTCTCAACCAGATTCTCGCAATTTCTCCCGAAATGACCTTCCTTATTGCAATGGAAACATTTATATGTTTCACCTTGTCCGTCTTTGACTTGCTCCCGTAGTTTTTGCTTTTCTTTTGTCACGACTTGTATCTCCTTTGTGAGATCCTCTAAAATTGCTTCGCCTCTGCTCTCTCGTGACAAGAGCATGAGTCTCGAATTTACGCCTTTCTCCTTTCGCTTTGTCTCCTCATTATGAAGACTATCTTTGACCATCTCAGATAGTCATTTTTCTTTCTGAGTCAATTGTTTAGAGACACCACCAAGGTCTCCCAAATTGCTTGGCAACGAATCGAGAAGCGGAGAGCCTCAATCTCATCATCAAGATTCAACTTCATGGTGGACAACCGTTCACCAAACCTTGAACTCACTCATATGCTCCGGCACACACTTCTCCCGCCCTTGTACTTTAGATTCACAATTTTCCTAATGACAAAAGTTTTATTTTGTGCATTCTTCTTCTCGTACATAGACTCTAGTGTTGTCCATAAAGTGTGAGTATCCGCTCTCATGCGAAACACGATGGAACACACTTTGATCAATCCACCGCTTGGATGTGACCAATAGTCTTCCTATTCATTTTATTCCAATCACCTTTTATTTATCCACTCGCTTCTTTCCTCGAGCTCCAACGGATCATATAAATCCTTGCAATAAAGGATATCCTCCATTCGGGCTTCCAGATCAAAAAATTTGAAGAGGTCAATTTAATCATGGCTCCGACTGATTCCTCCATAAAATTTATCAAAAATAACCAAGCAAATAACCTTAGCTTTGATACCAGTTGTTGGGAAAAATCACCACCCAGAGACTGTTGTTGTTGATAAATTAAATGAATAATAAGAAAGAAAAACAAACAAAGAGACACCAAGATTATCAAACCACGAGACACCAAGATTATCAAACCACGAGACACCAAGAATTTTTACGTGGAAAACCCTCTAAAACAAAGAGGTAAAAACCACGGGACGATCTCCGAAAAATCCACTAGAATAATATGAGAGAATACAAAGATATCTTAATTTGAGTACAAACTCAAATTACTTCACCACAATAACTATGTGATGGAACCCAAATAAAACACCCTTCTATTTGAACTATCTTTCTCCCTCTCTATTTTCTAAAGCTTCACAGAAGCTTCTTTCTCTCACTCTCTATTTCTTCCAACTCTTGGATTGCTCTCGGATGAGACTTTAGAGAGAGTTGGTTTTAGTGTATTTGATCCTCAAGCTTAGCTTCCCTTTTATAGCCAAATGAGGAGGAGAGAGGTTGGCTAAATTATGAGGTAGGTAGGAAAGTAGAAGGTGGAGTGGGTGGGTGAGGAAACATAATGAGTGAGAGTGGGTGGAATTGATAATGAGTAGGAGTGGGTGAGGACACCTTTTTGACTAACAATTGAAAACAGCTTCGGATAAATAATCTATTATTACTTATAAATGTTGACATCTAATTGTTAGAGCATCTACAACAGTTTCTTCAACTACTTTGAGATACTCAAATAGGTGAACCACATCAGAAAAATTATCTCCAACGGCCTCTCTAATCTTAGTCATCAAATCTGTAATCTCATTCTCTCTCTTCAGAACTGGTAAGTTGACATTGCATCTTCAAAACATTTATTTTGCTTTGGGAGAATCAAAATCATATGAAAAAAGCTAAAAATATTTATTTTACTTGATGAGTTTGATGTACAGCTCATTTTAAAATTTAATATCATTCCCTTTTCAAATACTACATTAATTGAATTGAAGAGACTGATAATGTACAAAATATTAATATAGCAAATAATACTCTTCAAATTATCACGTAGGTCAACGAACTCAATTTGAAGATGCTCCTATGTGCAAATTATTTCTAAATGTGTGTCATTGGGTGGTGTGCTAGCTTGAAATTTGGATCTTTTTACATCTTAATAAAGAATTAAGTTTCCAACAACTAAATAAAGGAAAGAATACAAACAGAGATTGACGTGCCACCGCAACTTCCGTCTCTCTTCCCCAAAAAACGTGTCCACTTCCGCATCTAGTATCAATGGGGTGCTGGGAACAAGAACAAACTAGCTAGATTTAGATCTGTTGAGGGCTTGGCTTTAAAACTATTTAATTTATTAAACTATAAAATTAGTAGAGAAATGTAGCCATGTTTAATATTGGCTACTATTTAAACTATGTTTGTTTGCAACAAAGTTCCATGATATTGGATTAGTTTAATTTTATTATACTAAATTCATACCTTTAAGAAATTTTTTATTCTTGAATTATTAGTTCTAACATACAATCTTATCGTCTATTTATTTGTTTATATCATTTTTGACGGACTATATTATCCCAAGTTTATAATAAAAAAAAGTAACTATTTAAAAAATAGTTTTTAATGAAAGTTTTTATTTTATGTGATTAAACATGTATTATACTTGTATGGATCTAAATATGTTGGATTATGATTTATGATGGTAGATACCATTGATCATGGAGAAATTTCATTGGAGCAAAAGAAAGAACAAAGGAGCCTAAGTTAGATTAGTCTGAAAATTTCAGAATCTGACCTAAAATGGTAAAGGGCATAACTCCTTGTGTATAATGAATTTTTTAGTGAAGATCTATGAGTTAGCAAAATTTCGACAGAAGTTTGAGGTCAAAATCATTTGTGGATTATTTTTGATGAATTTTCTACCAAAATAAGACAGAGCTGAAAAACATGGGAAACACACTGACCTAATTTTTATAGGGACAATTTCAGATAGTTAACTTTTGAAATAAATTCAGGCCTTTTGAAGAATAATACCTAGTGGTATAAGGTATGTTTTGTCCAAAGAAGAACAAAAGTAGACTTAAGATGAAGGACTTATGACTAAAATAAAAGGTGAAATAACTTGAGTAGAAAATTTAAATGCAAGGAAATTATTGTCCAAAGTTCATAATTTTTGGAAGTAATTTAGAATTTTAATAAATAATGCAATTTTAGACAGAAACAACCCCTTAATAAATAATAAACTTCAAAGAAAAAATCTGGAAAAAATCAAACTAAGTCTATAATATATTTACATAAGTGAGGCCAAAAGGAAGAAAATTAATAAAATAGTTAAAGAGGTTTAATGGAGAAAATGGAGTTAAAGAAAAATTAATTAAAGTAAAACTGATAAATATGTACTATATTTTTGTCGGTTGATATACGTTCAAAATGAACGTATGAGAATATGCAAGTGATGTATGAACGTTATACAACGGAGGTAATAAAATGGTATGGGAACGAATTGACGTTAAAGGAATTATTAGAACGAGTTTACAAATAGTTACCGACTGTAACTATTAATTTATAACAGTTAAGTTAATCAAGTAATTAATAAATCCTTATGGATATTGTAGGATATCATGTGAAAGACGTTCATAACATGAATGAGGGAAGTGCAAGCAAATCAAGCAAGTTCCCGCACCTATGCGCATTTATGAATTGTTCTTTATTGAACTATGATTTGTATTCTTTTAAAGTTCTTTTTATTAATTATGAATTGTTTATGTAATGAGTTATATCATTTGTTTCGGCTAGACTCAGTTAATGAGATTATTTAAATTAATGAATTTAAGCTATTTGTTTCAGCTATACTCAATTGATGTGATTAGTGATGTGGTTCTTCGAATTATTGAATTGTCTAAGTTCTCTAAAGATAACTTGAGTTTTTCAAACCAATTTTTTTCTTTGTGCGAATTCCTGATGGTAATAACTGAGTTGAACAACCTTATTACATAAGAGAGTGTCGAGCTAACCAACCATTACTATTGAATTACAGTGAAGAAATGATGGAATCATCAACACACTGTTAAAATGCGGTATGGATATGATTAAATCTAGCTTAGGATGTTATTAGCCTGATCACCTAATAATACATTATGGAGAGTTCGCAGTCTTTGTGATTGTTGAACACATTGGAGAGTTCGCATTTCTTGTAATTGTTGAACATATTGGAGAGTTGCCACTGAGTAGCTTTAATAAAGAAAGTGACTTGCCACTGAGTAGCCTACATATATACAATTTCGACTTTCTTAGTTATCTTATAGCACAATGTTTATATTATTGATACACATAGCTCTACTAAGGTTATTGAAGTTATATCCAATCACTAACATGTATATTATTTACTAACATTAGCCAAGTATACATTCAGCTTTTAGTTGCAAATATAGCTTAGCACACATAGGCATATAGTTTATCACAACACCTTTAAAATTCAAATATCTCACAAAGCATACTTGATTCACCCTAAACATGTCATGATATAGATCTTAGATCATAAAACACTTTATTATCTTATTTAGTCATGTTAAGACAATTACAAGCCTTAAACTTTACTTTTAATATATTACTCAAAAACACAAAATAATGATTTTTGAGGTACCTTTGAGGATTTTTAGTAATTTCTATAGTAACCTTTTGAACCTCCCATTTGTGGAATTTTATAGAACCTATATCATAGTATTTCTTTATTGGTTTAGCTCAACCATCTAGCTCTACTTCTAGACCACATATCAAAGTATTTTATTAAGGGTTTAGGTTCCTCATTCATCTCAGTTAGGCCTACTTTAACTGAGGCTCAAACTAGATAGTTTAACACTTTTTCCAAAAACTAATTTTGATACTTTTCCATTTTTTCCAGTTTTGGCTACTTGGATAGTATAGTCATGTGTATTTAAGTTACTTAAGGATACTTTTAGCATCACCACACTTTATTTAATCACTTAACCAATTTTGACATATCAAAACTCACTTTAAGCTTGAAAGTAGATCCTAACTTGATTTTCTTACTAGCTTTGGTCTTGACAAAGTTTGGGAACCATTATAAGCATACATTAACATCTTTATATATGCTCATCATAGTCTTATAAATTCAGGTGTCAAGATTTCTTCAAAACAGTCCATTTTCAGGCTAAAAATGAGATTTTTGACAAGTCTAATGTTCAAAATATTTTAGACTTGGTTTTTATAGCTTGTGTAGCTTAATTATGCCACATTATAACTATTGAAACTTGTCTACATGGTTCAGATATGGTGGTGTTTCATTTTGGTGTTCATTGCTATTATAAAGCTTACTTTTTATGGTTTTAGACATGAAAATTGAGTAACACTCAATATGAACCTCTACTAGGTTAATGGTCAATTTTTTAATGCTTCTTATAGACATTCTATGACCTCTATATTGTCTTATAATTTCAGGTTCTAAACTTGACCAAAACAGTCCGCTTTTCACTTAAGTTTGAAGCATGAAACCTCCTAGCTATTCAAGTTAATCTTATCCATTCTCCTTTTAGCATATAAGCATACATGTATACATAGGTTTATCATCTTAGCACATGGACATGGTTTTGGACTTGTTTGCATAGCTAACATGCCTTTAGCATATAACAGTTAACACTTTGGTATTTTATCAAACACGTAGGGTGTAGTCCATATATATACCTGTAATGCCTATTCAAGTCATTCATCCATTACAGTCTAATTTACTATCAATATGACATGGAAAAGGAATAAAAAAGGCCTGAATGAATTACTTTGTTGGGCTCTTAGAGATTAATGGTGTTGGGATGCTCATTTCTTCTTACTTCCCAACCGTAGCTCTCCTTCACTCTCTCTACTTCTACTGATTTTGGAACTTAGAGATTATACGTAGCCAACTGAATTAGGGTGCCATGTGCTGCCATATATGGCTGATTTTAATCTCTCTTTCTCATCAGTCTACTTGGCCCCTAACATGCATTCCACCATTGCTCTACATGGATATGTTATGGTTTCTATTCATTCCCCTGAAACAATAGTCAGTTGGTTACTATTAGACTGAGCCTAAGACACTCTACTTGGCCCCTATCCAACTCCTATCAGCCAATCTATATTACATAGCTACTAATTGAATAGTAACCAACTAACTGACTAATGAACTAACTAATCCCAACTCGCCCTTATTCCCCCCTCAAAGTGGGCTGCCAAATTGGATAAGAAAAGGAGCAGATATAACTTTAATTTGGGCTTAGTATGCTCATCTCATATTTTAATAAAATAAGGAAGGCTTGCAAACTTACATGAAAATTCATTTGGACCACTTATATAACTTGGACTCTTTTTACACCTCTTTAATTAAGACATGGGTCCATAGTTACTAAAATTTAAAATAGTATATTTGCAAGTTCACATAACTCATTTAATATGGTCCAATATTTAATATGGGCTCATATTACCTGGTAATATACATGGACTTTACCTATCACTTTTATTTGGGCTAGCAAAATATATAGCACTCACATCATCAAAAAAATAGAGGTTCCATGTAGTTCAAATATTCATGGTAGTACACACCATTTACCTTATTTATCACTAAATAATATTTTTGGATGGAATTGATTATATCACAGTATAATTATTTCCTTGGACACATAAGTAGCTTATATCAAGAATCTTTCTCAATTAAGCCATGTTGGTTTTCCTTTTCATTCTTAATATTTGAATATCATTATAATAATGTATATCATTCTTCCCTTCCTTTACCATGCATAATCTACTTAACAAATTATTAAGTAGTAAATAATTATAATGTCGCATCAATTAAGTATAATTAAAAGAAAAAAAATTATACTCAAAATTTGGCATTATAATAATTGGATATTATATAGAATTTTCTGGTAAATTCTTCTCCCCTTATAAGGATTCTGTCCTCAGAATCACAATTACAAGGTTACTCAAAAAGATGGGGGTAACTTTTTTCATCTTTTCTTCGAGTTCCCACGTAGCTTCATCAGCATTATGGTTCCTCCATATCACTTTTACAGAAGGTATTATTTTATTTCTCAAAACTTGTTCTTTCCTGTCAACTATTTGAACAGGAACTTCTTCGTAGGTTAGATCTTTTTCAACCTGAATAGGTTCATATTGAATTACATTCTTCTGATCTGGTTTATAAGGTCGTAGTACTGATACATGAAATACGTTATGAATGTGCCCTAATTTTGGATGTAAAGCTACTTCATAAGCCACCTCACCTATTCGCTTCAGTACTTCAAAAGGTCCTATGAATCTTGGACTCAATTTTCCCTTCTTTCCAAATCTAATTTTTTCTTTCCAGGGAGATACTTTTAAAAACACAAACGACCCTATATCAAAATCTCTTTTTTGCCAGTGCAAATCTGCATACTTCTTTTGTTTGTCTTGAGCTGCTATCAATCTTGCTCGCATCCCTCGAAAAATCTCTGTTATTTGTTGAACCATTTCTGGTCCTAATAGTTTACGTTCTCCTACCTCGTCCCAATATAGTGGTGTTCTACATTTTCTTCCGTATAATGCCTCGTAAGCCGACATTCCTATACTTGCGTGATAACTATTATTATCCGCAAACTCGACCAAAGGTAGGTGATCATCCCAATTGCCCTTGAAATCCATGACGCATGCTCTTAGCATATCTTCCAATATCTGAATTGTTCTTTCACTTTAACCGTCGGTTTGAGGGTGATACGATGTACTCAATCTTAACTGTGTCCCCATACGTTCTTGTAGACTTCTCCAAAAATTAGATGTGACAACCCGAATTTTTATAAGTTATTAAAATAAGAATTTAATAATTGAAATTCTTATTACGATGTGATTAATGTAACAAACCAGAATTTTAATTGTAATTATAAATATTTATTGAATTATATAATTATTTAATGGATGTGTTTATTGTTGAATAAATATTTGTTTATTGTTGAATAAATATTTGTTTAATTTAATTTGATTTGATTTGGTTAATTATTTATTTAATAAATAATTAAGGAGCTAAGAAAATTAATTGTTATGAGATAATATTCTAATTTAATTTAATATTTAAGTTAGAGAGTTTATAATGATTAAATGATTTATTCAATAAATTGTTATTAGAATTAATTAAATTAAGTATGAAAAACTTAATTAAATAAAGTGTGATAAATAACAATATTATAAATGAGTTATTAAAATAAATTAAAGGAGTTTAAGTTAGTTTTATCCAAACAAGGCTTAAAACTATTAGGTGTTTAATTTTAAAAGGGTTTTGCCAAATGGAGCCTTATGGCTTTTGGATTTCTTTTGGAATTTTGAATTATAATAAAATAAATTAAATAAATAAAATATAAATATAATATATATATTATTTTGGTAACTGATAATTTATTAGTATATTAAGTATAGCGTCGGTTTAGACGTTTTAAAAATCATACGTTGTTTGTGTTTTTATTTTACGTATAGTGTAATTAGTTTAAGTCTAAGAAAAGAATAGAAGAAAGGTTTGTCAGAGGCTTGAGAGAGAGTTTGAGAGAGAAAAACAAGAGAAAGTTTTGAGTTCTTCAAGCTATTCTCAGGGGTTAACAAGAATTGTCTGAGCAAATTGAAGGTATGTTATATAACCCTTAATATATATGTTATGGCATAATTTTTCTTGAGTTTCACTGTGTATAAAATTCTTTACAAATTCTCTGTGAAGTTAAAATTCTCTTGAATTGTTGTATAAAATGAATACTTGCACTTGTAGGTAATTGTAATGCTAGAGTTTATGTTTAGATAAGGGATTGTATGCTACTCTCATTTAAAAAGGAAGAAACTGTTTGCAGTATATAGATGTTCAAAAATGACTGGTAAAAATACCAAATTTTTTTTTTATATAATGTAATTGTCTGTAATAGTTTGTTGGTGAATTAATGGTGAAATTGAACACTGAATATATATTAACTTGGTAAAAAACGAAGACAACATAGTTAGAATAAATCGGTTTGGGTTATAATTGTGGAATTACAATTAATTGTGTCAAGAAATTTTATCAATGGAGTTGGGCTTTAAACTATGGTTTCAAGGATTTAAATTTTCTGAAATTATTGTTTAATTGCTTTAAAATTGGTATATGTATGATACGTAAATGTTTATGAGTAATCTATATAAGTTTTACGTCTTAATTTAGATGTTAACAATAGTAATTAGTCCATAATTTAGCTATTCTGTTCTTCGTGGTTGGGTGTTCTATAATTCGAGCTCAAATACAAATTTCATCGCCTAAGCCAAAAAAACTAGGCTGTTTCAAGTTCACCCTTCAAATGAATTCGCGCCTAGTGTTAATTGCCTCATACTTCAAATAAATGAATTGTGGTCTGATAGATACATTTGACCTCCTGTAGTAAAACGGCCATAACTTTCTCATACGAACTCCGATTGAGGTGATTCAAAATGATCCGGAACGAGGACGAATAGACCTATAAATTTCATTCTTTAAGTTGTTCAATTTGAGGTCGGGAACAAGGGTTAAAATGGTAATTTGTGGGACTAATATGTATTAATTAGGAGGCAATCGGAGGGCGTCGGGAATGCACATATGCAAATGTTGTGCTCCTGACGATAAAAGATGTTGTCCTAAGTTATAAAACATGAATATTGGTAAATATAATGATGTTTAACATTAATATATGATGTATTAGATAAGTTGTATAAGCATACTAAGTACACACATGAGAGACGAATTGGGCGTGTGATGAATGAACGTCGAAACGCTGTGCCAAGTGTTAATGAACTTAAAAAGCGTCTCAATTCAATTTAAATGAATATTATAAGATATGGAATAGATTTAATATAAAACTAATAAGTAGTCCTAGCAAGACTTAAGCACTTGAATGAACTTCGAATATGAAATATAGTGAGTTATAAGTCTAAAGTTAACACAATCAAATTGAACATTGTGTATTGATTAATAGGAAGGGTTATAGGATGTAGATTAAAGCTTACATTACAACTATTATGCGTTGCTATGTGACTAATAGTTGATATGAATGATTATATAATTGTGTAGGGCACGTGCAGTACAGATAACTGTAAGTTGTTAAACTGTAATTGGTAAACAACGAAACCTTTATGTGTAGTTGGAAGTCCCACAACAAAATCCATATTTATGTGTTCCCATTTCCATTCTGGAATTTCTAGCGGTTGTAGTAGTCAACTTGGTCTCTGATGTTCCGCTTTCACTCTTTAACAAGTTAGGCATCTACTGACATATTCTGCCACCTCTCTTTTCAAATTGGACCACCAAAAGTGTTGTCGAAGGTATTGATACATCTTTGTGCTACCTGGATGAATTGAGGAATTTGAACTGTGTGCTTCTTGTAAGATTTCTTCTTTTAGGTCAGGTACTGCTGGTACCAACACTCTTCCTTCAAATCTCAATAATCATTCTTTATCTATTTTGAACTTAGTGACATCTCCTTCCACTACTTGTTTCTTTACTTTATTACATTCTTCATCTTGATCCTGAGCTTCATTTACTCTGTCCAACAAAATTGGACGAGCCTCTAAGTTAAACAGTTTCTCTTTCGACTCCCTCAGATATTTCACTTCAATCTCCATTTTCTCCATTTCTTTGATGAGCTCCTCCTAAGCTGTTAGCATCTCTAATCTTTCTCATCCCACTTGGCTTAAATCGTCGGCGACTACGTTAGCTTTTCCGGGATGATACAAAATTTCACAATCGTAGTTTTAATCAGTTCTAACCACCTTATCTGCCTCATGTTTAATTCCTTTTGTGTGAAGATATACTTCAAACTTTTATGGTCTGTGTATATCTCACATTTCTCGTCATACAAATAATGTCTCCAAATTTTAAAAGCAAATACTATTGCTTTTGAATTTCTAAGTCCTCGCATAGGATACCTTTTTTCTCGTAATCCTTCAATCAAGGCGTGACGCCGTATGCTATGTCCTCTATTGTCTTTGCATCAAAATTTAACCAATACCTTTGTGTGACGCATCACTGTAAACAACGAAACCACCCATATCATCAGTCAAAGATAGCACTGGTGCTTCACTCAATCTTTTCTTTAGTTCTTAATTAGAAACTCTCTTCACACTTTTTGGACCAAACAAACTTTACTGCTTTTCTGGTTAAATTTGCCAAAGGTTCTGACAATTTCAAAAAATCCTTGATGAATTTACGTTAATAACATGTTAGACCTAAGAAACTTTGTATTTCAGTTGGTATCTTCGGTCGTTCCCAATTAATTACCGCCTCCACTTTCGCCGGATCTATTGATATCCCTTCGTGGTCGATCACGTGTCCCAAAAATTGCACTCTTTCTAACCAAAACTCGTATTTTGAAAACTTCACATACAAATTATCTCTTCTTAGGATCTCCAATACCATCCTCAGATGTTCCGCATGATCCTCTCGAGTCTTTGAATAGATCAAAATATCGTCGATGAATACCACCACAAATTTATCTAAGTAAGGTTTGAATATCTGGTTCATTAAATCCATGAATGATGTCAGTGCATTAGTCAGTCCGAACGACATCACTAAGAACTCATAGTGACCGTAACGAGTCCTAAATACAGTCTTTGGCATGTCTTCATTCCTCACTTTCAATTGGTGATAACCCGTTCGCAAATTTATCTTGGAAAAATAGCGAGCTCCCTTCAGTTGATCAAAAAGTTCATCGATTCTTGGTAATGGATACTTATTTTTTATTATGACTTTATTCAATTATCTATAATCGATACACAGTCGTAACGATCCATCCTTTTTTTTTATCAAATAACACAGGTTCTCCCCAGGGAGACATACTCGGTTGAATGTACTTTTTATCTAATAATTGCTGTAATTGAATCATTAGTTCTTTCATCTCTATCGGAGCCATTCGGTACTGAGCTTTTGAAATCGGGGTTGTACATGGTACTAAGTCTATTACGAATTCGATCTCCTGATCCGGTGGTAATCCTGGCAACTCATCTGGAAATACATCCGTGAATTCCCTTACTATTGCTATTTGTTCTATTTTTGTTTCCATTCTTTGGGTATCAACTACATGGGCCAAAAAACCAACACACCTTTTTTTTAACAGCTTATTGGCCTGCATCATCGTCAAACAACATGACTGTATCGGCGATTTGCTACCATAAAACACGATTTTTGACTTACTAGGAGTCTGCAGGTTTATGCATTTCTTTTGACAATCAACTACTGCCCCATGGTTATACAACCAATCCATTCCTAGTATCACGTCGAATTCACCTAATCGGATGGGAATTAAATCCACCATAAAATTATGACCCCTTATATCCATACTATAATTTTTATGAACATGAGTTACGTGAATGACTTCTTTATTTGCGACCTTTATGTTCAAAGGGCGATCCAGTCTTTCAGGAGTTAATTCTAACCGTTGAGCAAATTCTTCAAATATAAAAGAACAAGTAGCACCTGAATCAAACAGTAGAAAGGCATTAACGTTATTGACTGGAATGATACCTGACACCACCTCCTTTGATGCCACTGCATCCTGCACTGTCATGTTAAACGTCTTGGTAGTTGGTCGATTGGATGGGGTTGGTCCCTCGATTGTTAGCTTTCCACTGTTGTTTCCTTTCTTTGGACAGTTCATGATATAGTGATCTGCAGCTCCACATACAAAACATCCTTGAATTTTCATTGGATTGGGGCAATTAGGAGAGATGTGTCCCTCCTGCCTGCATTTGTAACAGACCATTTTCCCCTTCAT
Organism: Panax ginseng; assembly: GCA_020205605.1. NCBI lineage: Eukaryota > Viridiplantae > Streptophyta > Magnoliopsida > Apiales > Araliaceae > Panax > Panax ginseng. Next base: position 11,850,360 of record CM035134.1, read on the forward strand.
ACAAACTCCCAGATGATTTTTCCCACACTTCTTACATGCTTCTATCTTCCTTCTCGGTTCTCCCTGCCTACTACTCAATTTATTATCCTTATTGTTCCACTTTCTTTTGTTAAAATTATTTCCTCTGATACTTCCCTCTCGAGGTCCTCTATCTATCTTCTTAGTCTTTTTTTCTTGATGATATTTGGCCAGTGCGTCAGTTCCTCCTTCCGTAATTATGGCTTTTTCCAGCATGTTAGAAAATGTATTTATTTAAAACATCAAAACCTTACTGTAAAGTACTGGCTTTAGTCCTTATTCAAATCTCTAAGCCTTCCATTATTCAGTGTCAACCTAATGTGGCGCAAACCTCGATAGTTCATTAAATTTTGCAGCATACTCAGGTACAGTCATACTTCCCTATTTTAGTTCAAGAAATTCAACCTCCGTCCTATTTTTCATGATACGGGGAAAATAGGCTTCAAAGAACATTTCTTTAAACCTATCCCATGTCACTACTCCTACTCCAGCTCTACTTTTGTTGGCTCCCCACCAGTAGCTTGCTTCCCCCTTCAGCATGAAAGTGGCAAAAGTTGTCTTTTGATCCTCAGCAACTCTGACAACTTCGAATACCTTTTCCATTTCATTTACCCATATTTGAGCTTCTATCGGATTATTAGTTCCCTTGAACTCTGGGGGTTCTACTGTTTTAAAATCCTTAAAGGTGGTCAAACGACCTTTAGGAGGGTTTGGGTTTACTGGCAGTGTGACATTCCTACCTTGAAGTGCTTGGGTTAACAAGTCAACAAACTGTTGCATAGGGTTTTTTGGACATGCCGAGTTATTTATAAACTCCTCTTGAATTGATGGGGTATGTGCCCCAAGTCTTCCTCTTCCTCTTCCTCTCCATCTTGGTGGCATTTTCTGTTTAATAGTTATAATACTGCACATTATATTAAGTACACAAATCCTTTCATAACATAGAAACATATATGTTTATATTCATATGCATTTTTAAGTTGCGCTAAGCTAGCACATTACATCATGTTGCATACTGCCATAAACATTCTAATCCCTTCTTGACTACATATAGTTGGGATTTACATTTAAACTGTCCTTAACTACAAAAGTTGGGCTCCAAAAGTATTATCCCCTTAATATATAAAAGAGGGGTACATCCATCTGATTCATATTAACATACTACTAATAAAAAAAGACTACATAGGTACCTAGAACAAACATACACATCATCATAGCCCAGAAAGACTACTAGAGAAGTATGCCTCGCTTTTTGGCACTGCTGAGATCCTCGTCCCAAATGTCCATCACCCTTTTGCGAGTCAGCACCAGCTCACTTCCACCTTCATCTATTGGGTGAACCTGTACTCTATGCTTCCAACGTCCGAATGCAGTCTCAAATGCATAATCCATCTTGTCCATTTTGGCATCTCTGCCCCTAACCACATCCTTTAGGTCATGGGCTCTGCCTAATGCTTTATCTCTCTGATGTTCAATCCTTCACTTGTAAGCTTTGAACATCTCTATATCATGCCTAAGAACTATGTTTTCCTGCTTGAGGGCCTCTCTTTGACAAGTAGTGCCATAGAGAGCGTGGCCCAACTCCATATTCTTTGCTATAGTGTGAACAACCAAAGACTCAAACAGTACTAGGGATTTCTGTTGTTCTTCCTTTTCTTCTTCTAGCTCCTGAACTTGAGACTCCAACTCCCAATCCTTATAAGTTAGCTTCATAAGGGCATCAGCTTGCTCTATGTAGGGTTCTTCAGAAGAAAAAAAACCCCAACTGCTTATCTAAATCCTTCACTTCATTCTACTGGACTCTCCCATCTCAGGCATCTACAAAACCACATTAACAAACTTAACAAGTTTCTATAAAACATTACTAAGTAATCATATCACATAATTTAAAATTTCTATCTTCTTTAAAAATGAATTCCCAGAATTCATCTATTATACTTGAAATGAGTTTATCTACTTCTCTTAAGGTCATAATCCTAAGGTTTTTCCCCATTCCTAAGGTTTATAACCTGTTAGCTCTGATACCAATCTGTGACGCCCCCAAATTCGGGTTACTTTTACCTCAGGTTTAGTGCTCACGATACTAACATAACCATTCATTTCATCAAAATACTAACTTAAACCTATCTTAGATTATATAAATATCTTACTTAAATCCCAGGTTCTATAGACCTTTACATAACTTAAATACCAAATAATATTATAAAACATAATACTAAAAGTATTTATTACACCAACTACTTAAGTTCATATAAGCACAAGAGCTTAATAAATATTTATTTTGCAACTTTGTCTTTTCCCTTATCTTTCCCGGACGTACCAACGTTCTCGGTTTTAACTGAAAACATTATATTCAACGCAAGGGTGAGCAAAAGCTTGCTCAACAAGGAAATAAACAGTTGAATATAATGAAACAGAAATATTTATAATAAAGAGGATATAAATCAATAGATACTGAACAAAACAGTTCTTCAAAAGTTTTAAGTCTGAAAATCCAAGCTTTAGCATCTCAGTAAGATCAAATGACCAAATGAACTCTCAGACTAGAATCGACAAAGATTAACACTACAATCAATGGATACAAACAGTTATTAAAACTAATCTATATCCTAGACTTTTACTTTAGGGGATCAACCTAAGTACCCTATATTATGCGCAACATAACAGTCTAATTGACACATTACATGTCCTTCAGAATCATAATGTCCGGCATCATATACCCCTATAAAAGGGTTGTTCGTTCACAACATTATATAAGAGTCTATACCACAACACAATGGTTTGTAGAACATTAAATGAGATTTTCATGAATGAATAATATCATTATATCCAAACGTTTGTCTAGCCAAAATAATGGCATTGACATACTTTCAATATCATAAGAATAATTGAATTTGAAGTATTACAGTTCATTATTTTCAATAACTTGAAAAGATAAGCTCTTGAACTAAGTACTTACAATATAAATGTATTTGAGAAAGAAAGGTTGATGTACTTGCCTCTTGCGTCGTTTAAACCTTAATAAAGAAAGTGACTTACCATTGAGTAGCCTTATACATATATACAGTGTCGGCTTTCTTAGTTATCTTATAGCACAAGGTATATATTATTGATACATATAGCTCTACTAAGGTTATTGAAGTTATATCCAATCACTAACATGTATGTTATTTACTAACATTAGCCAAGTATACATTCAGCTTTTAGTTGCAAATATAGCTTTAGCACGCATAGGCATATAGTTTATCACAACACCTTTAAAGTTTACTTTTAATACATTACTCAAAAACACAAAATTATGATTTTTGAGGTACCTTTGAGCATTTTTAGTAATTTCTATAGTAACATTTTGAACCTCCCATTTGTGCAATTTTATAGAGCCTATATCATAGTATTTCTTTATTGGTTTAGGTCTTTAAAACTATTAAGTTAAGTAATTCAAAAATAGACCCCAAATGGGCTGTTTTACATATCTTCTTACTTGGCAAAATCTGCAGTTTTTATGATTTTCAAGGCTACTTTGATGATTTTTATGAATTTTTGTATTAAAATTTTAGATCTGAACTTTGTTCATACCTATAGACCTTAATTTTTAGTATTTTATTCCATCATCGAACCATTGGAACAACTAAATAAAGCATCCTAAAACAGCAAGCCAAAATAAGTGTTTTCACTCTACAATTTTCACTTTACTAATTTCACTCCACGATTTTCAGTCTACTATTTTCCCATTATGATTTTCAGTCTACTATTTTCACTCTACGATTTTCTCTCCACAATTTTCACTCCGTGATTTTTACTCCACTATTTTCACTCTACGATTTTCACTCCACTATTTTCACTCCATGATTTTCACTCTACTATTTTCATTCTACTATCCAACTGTAGCAAAATTTAATTTACTGCCTACTTTGATGATTTGTTTGAATTTATTGGTTAATCTTTTAGTTCAACCATCTAGCTCTACTCCTCACTCATCTCAGTTAGGCCTACTTTAACTAAGGCTCAAACTGGACTGTTTAATACTTTTTTTCCAAAAACTAATTTTGATACTTTTCCATTTTTTTTCTAGTTTTGGCTACTTGGATAGTCTAGGCATGTGTATTTAAGTTACTTAAGGATACTTTTAGCATCACCACATTTTATTTAATCACTTAACCGATTTTGACCTATCAAAACTCACTTTAGGCTTGAAAGTAGATCCTAACTTGGTTTTCTTGCTAGCTTTGGTCTTGACAAAGTTTGGGAACTATTATAAGCATACATTAGCATATCTTTATATATGTTCATCATAGTCTTAAAAGTTCAGGTGTCAAGTTTTCTTCAAAAACAGTCCATTTTCAGGCTAAAAATGAGATTTTTGACAAGTCTAATGTTCAAAACATTTTAGACTTGGTTTTTATAGCTTGTGTAGCTTAATTATGCCACATTATAACTATAGAAACTTGTCTACATGGTTTAGGTATGGTGGTGTTTCATTTTGGTGTTCATTGCTATTATAAAGCTTACTTTTTATAGTTTTAGCCATGAAAATTGAATAACACCCAATATGAACCTCCACTAGGTTAATGGTCACTTTTTAAATGCTTCTTATAGACATTCTATGACCTCTATATTGTCTTATAATTTAAGGTTCTGAACTTGACCAAAACAGTCCTCTTTTCACTTAAGTTTTAAGCATGAAACCTCCTAGTTATTCAAGTTAATCTTATACATTCTTCTTTTAGCATATAAGCATACATATATACATGGGTTTATCATCTTAGCATATGGACATGGTTTTGGACTTGTTTGCATAGCTAACATGCCTTTAGCACATAACAGTCAACACTTTGGTATTTTATCAAATACGTAGGGTGCAGATATATATATATATATATATGATATATATATATATATATATATATATATATATATATTGAGTCCTGCGTGAATCAAATAGTAATTTACTTTTCAGTTTTCTAAACAGCGGTCTAGTACATCTTGAGTCCTTAATACTTTGAGTACAACTTACTTCAGTTAAGTAACACTTGAGTCTTATTTCAGTAGAATAGTTTGTGTTACTTTTAGTTCGTCTTCAAACTCGAGAAACTCTAGTTTTCTTATAATACCTAGTGGGGATAATACCTTCTTGAATACAATTCAAGTCTGCACCAGTATCAACTAGAGCAGGGAGTTGTACTGAGAAAGTTTTATCAATGACTAAATTAATGGAAATATACCATTTTTGAATAGTAATATCTTTAATTCTTTTAAGGGAGAGACCTTGAATAAAGAGATCAGAAACCTTAGCTCCAGATGATTCTGGTTCCTCGTGACTTTCATCACTAGAAGAAGAATCATTAACTTGAAGATTTGATTTTTTATCTTCAATCTCTTTCCTTAAATTAGAAATATCTATCTTTAAATTAGAAATCTCCTTTTTAAGTTTATTAACCTCTTGATTTAATTCAGGAAGTGTAATTTCTTTAACTGGAGATTTGAATCTTTCAAGAGTCTTATTTAAACTGAATATGGGTTTTTCTTTGGCTCTAAGAACCTTGCCAGTGACTTTCTTATCTTTAGTTAATAAATCTTTTAATTGTTTCAGATATTGAGTTTTTAGTTCGGGATCTGTAATTTTACTGATTAAATCAACTAATAAAGAGCTTTCTTGTTCGTCTTTTGTAATTACACTGACTCTCTTACAATGCCAGCTTTTATTTACAATTTTACGTGTATATAGTGACTTCATTTTCACTATTAGAATCATTGTTGGATGAGTTGTCACTAGAAGATTCTCGGGATGTCGTAAGCTTCTTCATTATCGCTTACTCTCATGTTATTATCAATTCTCATTAATTCTAATAATTGTTCGTATCTTCTCGTCGAAATATTCAATCGAGCTAATTTTGTTTAACTCTACATTCACTTTTATAATGACCTTTCTGCCCACAATTATGACAGACAATTTTACTTTTATCAAACGTCTTTGATTTTTTATATGATCTTTTCTTAGATGACTTAGGTTTGTTATAATAGGTATCTTGATTCTTATTATTTTTACTGTGATTATACCTTTTTTTACGACGTTTATGACTTTTACGTGACTCAATATGCTTATCTTTATGCATGTGCTTTCTTCTAGAGGGAGCAACCGGCGGTAAACCACATTGTTCACAAAATGTTCCTAATTCGTATTTAGCTTTATTCTTGTCTTCTCTGGCTTGTTTAGCTAATTTAAAATCAATGCACATTTTTAATCCAATTTTTTGGATATGACTAATAATATCACCATAGGTTAAATTATCATAGTCAATATATCCTAGGTTTTTACTTAATTCTTCTCTAACTTTGTGAGCAAATAAAGACGGTAAACCATTAACGAATTTTTCTTTCCAAAATGGTTTATTACTGTCATTTCTCATCATAACTCTAGAAGTAAATACATCTTTGTACCATCTAAAATCACTTAGAGTGGGACAAGTAAGATTGCTTAATTGATCATGAATTCTTTCTGTAATATTACTAGGGGTTCCAACAAAATGTTTAATTATGGTGAATATTAAAGTGTTAACTCCATCGGAAGACCAATTCCAAAGATCTTCATCAAGATGGGATTGCTTCTTTTCTCTCTTTGAATAGCATGAACTATGGATATTCTAATGTCTTCTGTGAGATGTTTTTCCCACCAAAACCTAAGAATGCCAGTAAATCCACTAGCTAATAATTCGACAATATCTGGTTGAGATAAAGTGTTGAATTTAGTGATATAACTGTTGGCTACCATAGACATATGATTAAGTTTATTAAGAATTTCTTGTTCACTAAATCCATCTATATTCCATTCATAAATTTTATTAGAGGATACCGAAAACTGTTTATCTAGATTTCTCTCTTCGAATTGTAAATCCGGAGGAGTTGGTCTAGAATACCAATTTCTGGTAATACTAGTATTATTAACAGTTAATTTATTCAATTGGTCATTAAGGTTTGAAGTAGAAGAGTGGTCAGAAGAACTTTCATTATTATCATCGACTTCTGCGATCGATCGATAATGTTAATAGTTCCACTTGGACCCAAGTTCTGCTTTTAAGTTTTTTAAATAATTTCTCAATAGATTGGACCAATTCGTCATCTTTATTAGGTAAACTTAGATTATATCTGTTTTTTGGTAAATTTATTAAAGGTTGTTCAATCTTTGAATCAGGTTTTTTAATAATACCTTCTTCAAATTTTTTTCTTCAATTTCTATCTATCTTGTTTTTCCTACTTGTTGCTAGATATTGATTACTAAAGTTTAATTGTTCAATTATTTTTTTATCGTTATTAGTTCCGTTAGGTATTTTGAAGGGACTAGCAATAACATAATTGTTTTTGACTGGAATTAGAACCGTTTCTAATGGGGGATGACTGGCTGATACTTTGGATCTGTCTTCTTTAATCCATTGAGTTTTACTAATAACATTACATTTACTTTGATATTGTTTATACCAGTCGTAAAAAGTAATGTTAATTTCTTCATTTTTAATAAATCTTTTCCATCTATTTACTAACTTATCTCTTTCCTTTTCAGTCGGATGATTAGATCTGAATAGATGACTTTTTTCTTTATTAGGTTTTGAATTAAAATCTTTAACTAAGTTATCCCAATCTAACACGAAATCTTTTTTAATGACTCTTAATTGATTATGAATTGGGGCATTAAAATCAGACTGTGTGGGATAAATAGAGGATGCCGGGGAAGAAGAATCTTCATCTTCTACGGTATCATTCTGAGTATAACAGGGATGACTAACTTGTCCTTCATTAAGAATACCTTTAAGTTTGATATCCTTAACAAGAGGATTACTTAGACTTCAAAGATTCTTCTAGTGTGGATAATCAAGGAATTTGAAGAACTAGAAATATCTTCAATAATAACTGTGTTCTAAATGCGCTCAAAACTAATTTTAATAGCCCATCGGAAAACCTGTTGGATATTTTCAATATTCAACAAATTGTTAACTATGAATCATTGTGGTAATTCATTTGGTAAAGTCCATCGATTAGGTAAGTTAATATCCTTCCAAAGAATTGTTCTTGGGATCCGGATATTAGCATCACTAGTTGAACTTTGAATTAAAACTGTTTGATCTTTTGGGCTTTTATTAAGAGCATGAATGTTTAAATTTGACTTCATTGTCTTATAATAAATCTTGTAAATCAAAGCAATGGGTTGAGATCCTTCAATCATTTGAGTAATCTCTCCATCAGTTTTAATATTTAATGATAAGGCTTTAAATAAGTTTTGATCACCGAGACTCAGGGTGAAATCAGGAAAGCAATTGAAATGGATAGGTCCATTATGCAAACTTGCTTCTATAGCACCAATAATACTTGGATAGTAATTTAAAAATCTAGCATCTCTAAGGCAGAGGTAGATTGATGAATTAATTCCTTTTCTATTAAGAGGTTTAACTGCAACTTGAACAAGACCTATATGTATAAAATTGTAACCCTTTTTTCTATGTTTTTTAATAACTTCTGGTGATAAAAGACTACAATTTTTGTATTCTTTGTTGATTGCATAAACTCTTTCAACTGTTTTGACATTATAGTCAGTTTTAAATTTATCTGCAAATGTTGACTGATAAATTTCTTTTGGAGATACCTTAGGTATATTCCAATTGTTTAAAACTTGATTAATGTTTTCATAATTACGTTCTTCTTGGTTCACTATGTCCGAACAGAGGCAAAGTCGACTTGTTATTAATCAAGAGTCGGATCTCGAATAATCTACTCATCTTGATCGCTTTCAAAACAAATTCTTACTTCAAGGTTCATTCATGCATACCCCTGCTTACCCAAAGTAGACTCATACCTATGTTCTATAACCCGACATCGCCACACCACGAGACTTACAATGGTTAGACACGAACTAGGTGGACTACAGGTAAATAAGGTGACTTCAGAACTTTGACGAAGAAAATGAATTTGAAAGAGTAAAGAGAAGTTTGATTAAAAAGATCTGACTATACAGTTAGAAAAACAAACAACTTGGCTTTGATACATCGAAGTAAAACTCGAGAAACCCTTATTGATTGGTTAGAAGATGTACTTCAAGTCCTTAATACTTCGATCTTCCCTCTCAAACATTTAGATCTAGGATATACTGTAATCCCTTCCCTAAATGTTTATAAATAAAAGAAAGAGATTACTTTACCGATTCACCGGTCATCTTCTTAATCTTTTCTTTTCTGTTAAAGTTTTTCTTTTAAAAACTTATCCCGCTGTTATATGGTATCAAAGACATTCTTTTGGTTCTTGATTCTGTCGGTGGTTTCGATTAAAAACAGTTTGATTTGTTTTTAAAAGTTTTTTTCAAACTTTCATTTCTTTGGCTCCTAGATCATTCGCCTGACTTGCAGTAAACCACCTATGATCGTCGTAAGGCCCGTTACGCCGTTTTAAGACTCCAGTGTGGGAGCAGTTTAGGCTAAGGGTTTCATTAGATCAACAGGTATGCGTTTACGCGTAGCAAGAACGGCTTGAGTTTAACAGGAATGATCAAAGAAAGAATTTTTGTTTAAACAGTTAACAAAGAAGTTTTCTGTTTAGATCGATTTTACTGATAGATCAGGACTAATCGAGTGATCCCTTGTATCAGATTTCATCTGATTTGTTTTTAAACAAAAAATCTTTTCAAAAATTAAAGAAATTTTGAAGATCTGACCAATTTTTCGGTGAAAATTTTTTTCTCCTCCTTCTTTATAAACCAAATTTTTGGGGTTGATAGGGTTATTTCCTGGATAAAAATTTTGAGGTGGAAATGTATGGGGATGGTGACTCATCTGAGAAGATGATCAACAAAGACCTTCCTAAGATCCACAGGAGACTTTCCAATAACAAAGAAGACGCCAGAGGCATCTTCAGTCAACCGACAGTGATGGCCCCAACCATCATCAGCTTTTGCTTTCCGTAAAGCAAAAGTCTTTTACTTTAGTAAATGTAAAAGTAAAAGTAAAAGAATAACTTTTGCTTTTACTTAAGTTAAATGTTTTTAACTTTCACCAATGTAAAAGTAAATGTAAAATGTTTCTTACGTTTTACTTTTACTTAAGTAAATTACTTTTACTTCAGTTAATGTAATAGTGATTCCTGCGTGAATCAAATAGTAATTTACTTTTCAGTTTTCTATTTAAAGAAACTCATGTGTTAGAGTTTCTTTAGGCTTAATTCAATGTAGCCTCAGAGCTTCTCTCTCTAGAAAGCTCTTCCAAGGTCCTCTCCCTTCTCTCTTAGTTAGCCGGAGACGAAGCTTTCAGCTTCGATCTTCTTAGTTAGAAGATGAAGACGAAGTCCTTAATACTTCGATCTTCCCTCTCAAACATTTAGATCTAGGATATACTGTAATCCCTTCCCTAAATGTTTATAAATAAAAGAAAGAGATTACTTTACCGATTCACCGGTCATCTTCTTAATCTTTTCTTTTCTGTTAAAGTTTTTCTTTTAAAAACTTATCCCGCTGTTATATGGTATCAAAGCCATTCTTTTGGATCTTGATGCTATCGGCGATCTTGATCAAAAATAGTTTGATTTGTTTACTTAAATGTTTTTTCAAACTTTCAGTTTTTCTTTCTCTACTTTTACAAGTCCCTACCTTCGCCATAAAACACCAAAGATCGCCTTAAGTCCCGATTAGTGCCTGTTTGTATGTCTCCAGGGTGGGAGCAGTGAATGGCCAAAGGGAATCGTTAGATCTACGGGTATGAGTTTAAGGCAAGTAAGGCTTTCTAAGTAGACCTTCAAGAAAAAGAATTTTTTTTTAAACAGTTAACAAAGAAGTCTTCTGTTTAGATCGATTTCACTGATAGATCAGGACCAATCGAGTGATCCTTTGTTTCATATTTTAGTCTGATTTATTTTTAAACAAAAATTTTTACAAAATCTTAGAAATTTTGAAGATTTTGACCAATTTTTTGGTAGAAATTTTTTTTTCCTCCTTCTTTATAAACCAAATTTTTGGGGCTGAAAGGGTTATTTCCTGGATAAAAATTTTGAGGTGGAAATGTATGGGGATGGTGACTCATCCGAGAAGATGATCAACAAAGACCTTCCTAAGATCCACAGAGACGGACCAATAACGAAGAAGACGCCAGAGGCATCTTCAATAATCGGCCAAAGTGATGGCCCCACCATCATCAAATTTTAACTTTCCAGTAAAGCAAAAGTCTTTTACTTTAGTAAATGTAAAAGTAAAAGTAAAAGAATAACTTTTGCTTTTTCTTAAGTTAAATGTTTCTTACATTTACCAATGTAAAAGTAAATGTAAAATGTTTCTTACGTTTTACTTTTACTTAAGTAAATTACTTTTACTTCAAGCATCGTAATAGTGATTCCTGCGTGAATCAAATAGTAATTTACTTTCAGTTTTCTATTTAAAGAAACTCATGTGTTAGAGTTTCTTTAGGCTTAATTCAATGTAGCCTCAGAGATTCTCTCTCTAGAAAGCTCTTCCGAGGTCCTCTCCCTTCTCTCTTAGTTAGCCGGAGACGATTTAAGCTTTCAAATTTCGATCTTCTTAGTTAGAAGATGAAGATGAAGTCCTTAATACTTCGATCTTCCCTCTCAAACATTTAGATCTAGGATATACTGTAATCCCTTCCCTAAATGTTTATAAATAAAAGAAAGAGATTACTTTACTGATTCACCGGTCATCTTCTTAATCTTTTTTTTTCTCGTTAAGTTTTTCTTTAAAAACTTAATCGTCACCATTATATGGTATCGTGAGCCACACGGTTGGTTCTTGATGCTATCTACGATCTTGATCAAAAATAGTTTGATTTGTTTACTTAAATGTTTTTTCAAACTTTTATTTTTCTTTCTCTACTTTTACAAGTCCCGACCTTCGCCGTAAAACACCCAAGATCGCCTTAAGTCCCGATTAGTACCTGTTTGTAAGTCTCCAGGGTGGGAGCAGTGAATGGCCAAAGGGAATCCTTAGATCTACGGGTATGAGTTTAAGGCAAGTAAGGCTTTCTAAGTAGACCTTCAAGAAAAAGAATTTTTGTTTAAACAGTTAACAAATAGGTCTCTGTTTAGATCGATTTCACTGATAGATCAGGTCCAATCGAGTGATCCTTTGTTTCAGATTTCAGTCTGATTTGTTTTTAAACAAAAATCTTTTACAAAACTAAAGAAATTTTGAAGATTTTGACCAATTTTCGGTAGAAAATTTTTTCTCCTCCTTCTTTTTGTAATCAAATTTTTGGGGGTGAAAGGGTTATTTCCTGGATAAAAATTTTGAGGTGGAAATGTATGGGGATGGTGACTCATCTTAGAAGATGATCAATGAAGACCTTCCCAAGATCCACAGGAGACTTTATCAATAACGAAGAAGACGCCAGAGGCATCTTCAAGTCACAGACAGTGATGGCCCACGCCATCATCTCACTTTCCCGATTTCAGAAAGCAAAAGTCTTTTACTTTAGTAAAATGTAAAAGTAAAAGTAAAAGAATAACTTTTGCCTTTACTTAAGTTAAATGTTTTAACTTAGTTAAATGTTTCTTACATTTACCAATGTAAAAGTAAATGTAAAATGTTTCTTACGCTTTTACTTTTTACTTAAGTAAATTACTTTTACTTCAAATTATGTAATAAGGATTCCTCATGTGAATCAAATAGTAATTTACTTTTCAGTTTTCTATTTAAAGAAACTCAAGTGTTAGAGTTTCTTTAGGCTTAAGTCAATGTAAAGCCTCAGAGCTTCTCTCTCTAGAAAGCTCTTCGGAGGTCCTCTCTCCCTTCTCTCTAGAGCTAGCCGAAGACGAAGCTTTCAGCTTCGATCTTCTTAGTTAGAAGATGAAGACCGAAGTCCTTAATACTTTGATCTTCCCTCTCAAACATTTAGTCTAGGAATTAATGTAATCCCTTCCCAAATGTTTATAAATAAAAGAAAGAGATTACTTTACCGATTAACCGGTCGTCTTCTTAATCTTTTCTTTCTTCTATTAAAGTTTTTCTTTTAAAAACTTATCCCGCTGTTATATGGTATCAGAGCCATTCTTTTGGTTCTTGATGCTATCGGTGGTTTCGATTAAATACAGTTTGATTTGTTTACTTAAATGTTTCTTCAAACTTTTATTTTTCTTGCTCTGCTTTTACAAGTCCCGACCTTCGCCGTAAAACACCCAAAATCGCCTTTAAGTCCCGATTAGTGCCTCGCCTGTAAGTCTCCAGCAAGGGAGCAAGTTGAATGGCCAAAGGAATCTTTAGATCTACTGGTATGAGTTTAAGGCAAGTAAGGCTTTCTAAGTAGACCTTCAAGAAAAAGAATTTTTGTTTAAACAGTTAACAAAGAAGTCTTCTGTTTAGATCGATTTCACTGATAGATCAGGACCAATCGAGTGATCCTTTGTTTTAGATTTCAGTCTAATTTGTTTTTAAACAAAAATCTTTTACGAAACTTAAAAAATTTTAGAAGATCTGACCAATTTTTTCGATGAAAAAATTTTCTCCTCCTTCTTTTTGTAAACCAAATTTTTGGGGCTGAAAGGGTTATTTCCTGGATAAAAATTTTGAGGTGGAAATGTATAGGGATGGTGACTCATCTGAGAAGATGATCAACAGCACCTTCCGGCATCTACAGGAGACGGACCAGTAAAGGAAGAAGACGCTAGAGGCCTTCTTCAGTCACCAACAGGTGATGGCCCCAACCATCATCTCAGCTTTTGCTTTTACTTAAAGCAAAAGTCTTTTACTTTAGTAAATGTAAAAGTAAAAGTAAAAGAATAAAACTTTTGCTTTTACTTAAGTTAAATGTTTTTAACTTTAGTTAAATATTTCTTACAATTACCCATGTAAAAGTAAATGTAAAATGTTTCTTACGTTTTACTTTTACTTAAGTAAATTACTTTTACTCCAGTTAATGTAATAGTGATTCCTGCGTGAATCAAATAGTAATTTACTTTTAAGTTTTCTATTTAAACAACTCGAAGTGTTTAGAGTTGTTTAGGCTTAATTCAATGTAAAGCCTCAGAGCTTCTCTCTGTAAAGCTCTTCCGAGGTCCTCTCCTTCTCTCTTAGTTAGCCGGAGATGAAAGCTTTCAATGATCTTCTTAGTTAGAAGATGAAGACGAAGTCCTTAATACTTCGATCTTCCCTCTCAAACATTTAGATCTACCTCAAATTTTTAATTCATCAATCTATTTCCTTTTTAAAATTTCAATGAACTGCTTTTATAATCATATTAATTAGATTTTTTTCATTTTAATAATCTCTTTAATCAACTTATATAATCAGAAATCTTTTTCATGTTTTTTAATAACTTCTAAGTGATAAAAGACACAACAATTTTGTATTCTTTGTTGATCGCATAAACTCTTTCAACCTGCTTTTGACATTATAGTCGCTTTTAAATTTATCCGCAAATGTCGATCGATAAATTTCTTTTGAGATACCTTTAGTATATTCCAATTGTTTAAAACTTGATTAATGTTTTCATAATTACGCTCTTCTTGGTTCACTATGTCCGAACAGAGGAAAAGTCGATTGATTAATGAAGAGATCGATACTCCAATCATCTTTAAACTCAAAACAATTTCAAAAATTATTTCATTACTAGATTAAATTGAAGATTTGACGAAGAAACAAATTTGATTAGTAAATTGAAGTTTGATTAAAGATTGACTATATTGCTAGAAAAACAAACAACTCGGCTTGTGTAAAGACCTGCAGATCCTTCTCTCATCAAGTTGTTTGTTTTTCTAATCAGATAGTCGATCTTTTTAATCAAACTTTCTTTACTCTTTCAAATTCATTTTCTTCACAAAGTTCTCAAGTCACCTTATTTAATTGTAGTCCACCTAGTTCGTGGTCAACCTTTGTAAGTCTCTGTGGTGTAAGCAAAGGTTTCAAGTTATGTAACATAGGTATGAGTCTACTTGGGGTAAACGGTATGCATGAATGAACCTCAAGTAAGAATTTATTTTGAAACAAATAAGATGAGTAGATTATTCAGATCCAAATTTTCAGCTTAGTAATGTCAAAACAAATGGAAAGAGTTTATGCAATCAACAAAGAATACGAAAATTGTAGTCTTTATCACCGTAAGTTATTAAAAAACATAGAAAAAGGGTTACAATTTTATACATATAGGTCTTGTTCAAGTCATAGCTTAAACCTCTTAATAGAAAAGGAATTAATTCATCAATCTACCTCGCCTTTAGAGATGCTAGATTTTTAAATTACTATCCAAGTATTATTGGTGCTATGGAAGCAAGTTTGCATAATGGACCCATGCATTTCAATTGCTTTCCGATTTCACCTTTCGAGTCTTGATCAAAACTTATTTAAAGCCTTATCATTAAATATTAAACCGATGGAGAGATTACTCAAATGATCAAGGATCTCAACCCATTGCTTTGATTTACAGTGATTTATTATAAGACAATGAAGTCAAATTTAAACGCTCATGCTCTTAATAAAAGCCCAAAAGATCAAAACAGCTTTAATTCAAAGTTCAACTAGTGTCGCTAATATCCGCATCCCAAGAACAATTCTTTGGAAGGACATTAACTTACCTAATCAAGGACTTTACCAAATGAATTACCACAACAAATTTCATAGTTAACAATTTGTTGAATATTGAAAATATCCAACAGCTTTTCCGATGGAACTATTAAAATTAGTTTTGAACGCATTTAGAACACCAGCTATTATTGAAGATATTTCTAGTTCTTCACCCCTTCAGCTTATCCACACTAGAAGATATATCAAGTCCTAAGTAATCCTCTCATTAAGGATATCAAACTTAAAGGTATTCTTAATGAAGGACAAGTTAGTCATCCTTGTTATACTCGTAATGATACCGTAGAAGATGAAGATTCTTCTTCCCTAAGATCCTCTGCTTATCCCATTACGATACCGATTTTAATGCCCCAATTCATAATCAATTAAGAGTCATTAAAAAAGATTTCGTGTTAGATTGGGATAACTTAGTTAAAGATTTTAATTCAAAACCTAATAAAGAAAAAAGACATCTATTCAGATCTAATCATCCGACTGAAAAAGAAAGAGATAAGATAATAAATAGATGGAAAAGATTTATTAAAAATGAAGAAATTAACATTACTTTTTACGACTGGTATGAACAATATCAAGGTAAATGTAATGTTATTAGTAAAACTCAATGGATTAAAGAAGACAGATCCAAAGTATCAGCCAGTCATCCCCCATTAGAAACGATTCTAAGTCCAGTTAAAAACACTTCTGTTATTGCTAGTCCCTTCAAAATACCTGACGGAACTAATAACGACAAAAAAATAATTGAACAATTAAACTTTAGTAATCAATATCTAGCAACAAGAGGAAAACAAATGCAGATAGAATCAAGAAAATTTGAAGAAGGTATTATTAAAAACCCGATTCAAAGATCGAACAACCTTTACTAAATTTACCGTAAAATGATATAATTTAAGTTTACCTAATAAAGATGACGAATTAGTCCAATCTATTGAGAAATTATTTAAAAACTCAAAATGTAACCCTACCCAAGTGGAACTATTGCTGTTATTGATCAGGTAGAGTCTGATGATAATAATGAAAGTTCTTCTGACCACTCTTCTATTTCAAACCTTAATGACCAATTAAATAAATTAACTGTTAATAACACAAGTATTACCAGAAATTGGTATTCTAGACCAACTCCTCCGGATTTACAATTCAAGAGAGAAATCTAGATAAATGCTTTTCTAGTGTCCTCTAATAAAATTTATGAATGGAATATAGATGGATTTAGTGAACAAGAAATTCTTAATAAACTTAATCATATGTCTATGGTAGCTAACAGTTACATCACTAAATTCAACACTTTGTCTCAACCAGATATTGTCGAGTTAATAGCTAGTGGATTTACTGGCATTCTTAGGTCTTGGTGGGAAAAACATCTCACGTAAGACATTGAATATCCATAATTCATGTTATTCAAAGAGATAAAGAAGGCAATCCCATCTTTGATGAAGATGTCGGTATTGGTCTTCCGATGGAGTTAATACTTTAATATTTACCATAATTAAACATTTTGTTGGAACCCCTAGTAATATTACGTAAAGAATTCATGATCAATTACAATCTTACTTGTCCCACTCTAAGTGATTTTAGATGGTACAAAGATGTATTTACTTCTAGAGTTATGATGAGAAATGACAAGAATAAACCATTTTGGAAAGAGAAATTCGTTAATGGTCTACCGCCTTTTATTTGCTCACAAAGTTAGAGAAGAATTAAGTAAAAACCTAGGATATATTGACTATGATAATTTAACCTATGGTGATATTATTAGTAGTATCCAAAAATTGATTAAAATGTGCATTGATTTTAAGTTAGCTAAACAAGCCGTAAAAAGACAAAAATAAAGCTAAATATGAATTAGGAACATTTTGTGAACAAGATGGTTTATCACGGCTGCTCTCTGTAAGAAAGCATGTGCATAAAGATAAGCATATTGAGTCACGTAAAAGTCATAAACGTCAAAGAAAAGGTATAATCACAAAGAAAAATAATAAGAATCAAGATACCTATTATAACAAACCTAAGTCATCTAAGAAAAGATCATATAAAAAATCAAAGACGTTTGATAAAAGTAAAATTGTCTGTCACAATTGTGGGCAGAAAGGTCATTATAAAAGTGAATGTAGAGTTAAACAAAAATTAGCTTTCACTTGAATATTTCAAATCAAGATACAGTAATGCTTATTAGAATTAATGAGAATTGATAATAAGAGTAGTAGCAGTAATGAAGAAGCTTCTGATATTCCAGAATCTTCTAGTAACAACACATCCAACATAGATTCTGATAGTGAAAATGAAGTCACTATATGTACAGAAAATTGTAATAAAACCTCATCAGAAAAGAATTAGTGTAATTACAAAAGATGAAGAAGAAAGCTCCTTATTAATAGATCTAATCAAGAAAATTACGCATCCGTAATTAAAAACTCAATATCTCAAACAATTAAAAGATTTATTAACTAAAGATAAGAAAGTCACCGATAAGGTTCTTAGAGCCAAAGAAAACCCATATTCAGCTTTAAATAAGACTCTTGAAAGATTCAAATCTCCAAATAAAGAAATTACGCTTCCTAATTAAATCAAGAGGTTAATAAACTTAAAAGGATATTTCTAATTTAAAGATAGATATTTCTAATTTAAGGAAAGAGATCGACGATAAAAATCGATCTTCAAGTTAATGATTCTTCTTCTAGTGATGAAAGTCACGAGAAACCGTAATCATCCTGAGCTAAGGATTCTCGATCTCTTTATTCAAGGTCTCTCTTAAAAGAATTAAAGATATTACTATTCAAAAATGGTATATTTCCATTAATTTAGTCATTGATAAAACTTTCTCAGTACAACTCCCTGCTCTAGTTGATACTGGTGCAGACTTGAATTGTATTCAAGAAGGTATTATCCCCACTAGGTATTATAAGATAACTAGTGAAAAACTAAATTCGGCTAATGGTAGTCAAATGGAAATAAGATACAAATTACCTAAAGTACATATTTGTCAGGACAGCATGTGCTTTAAGACTTCATTTGTCTTAATTCGCAATCTTATTGACAAAATCATTTTAGGTTTACCATTCATATATTTACTATATCCCTTTACCACTAGTGATAAAGGTTTAAGTTGTGAACATTTAGGGAAGAAAATTATATTTAAATTCTTAATTAAACCAAAAGAAAGAGATTTAAAATTTATTCAAGAAGAATCAATTTCTAAATCATTAAATCTGCTGAATTGTAAAGTTACCCACCTAAATTTTCTTAAAGAAGAAATTAAGTATCAACAAGTCGAAGACCAACTTAAGAGTGACAGAGTTTAAGAAAAAATAAAAGAATTAAACAATTATTTAATAAATAACTTATGTTCTGATTCTCCCAATGCTTTTTGGCATAGGAAGAAGCACACAGTTAGATTACCCTATGCTAAAAAATTTAAAGAACATTTAATTCCTACTAAGGCTAGGCCTATTCAAATGAGTCATGAACAAATGGAGTTATGTAAAATTGAAATTAATGATCTTCTCAAGAAAGGTCTAATTAGACATATAGTAAGTCACCATGGTCTTGTCCTACTTTTTATGTTAATAATGAAGTCGAGAAAGAACGAGGTGTCCTCGCTTAGTCATTAATTATAAACCATTAAACAAAGTTTTAGAGTGGATTAGGTACCCTTTACCCAACAAGGATGACCTCCTTGGTAGGTTAAGCGCCTCCACTATCTTTTAGTAATTTGACCTCAAGTCGATTCTCGCAAGTTGCCATTCACCCGCATTTATAGATATAAAATCGCATTTACCAATTCGCTCGGACACTACTTAATGGAATGTTCACCATTTGACTTAAGAATGCACCCAAAGGAATTTCGTAATATTCTTAATAATATTTTGAATCCTTTCACCATTTTATTATTGTATACATCGATGATATCCTTGTATTCTCCAAGACTATTGAAGAACATATTAAACATTTGAATTCATTCTTCAAAACAGCTTAAAACCAATGGTCTTGTCCTTTCTCCTTCCAAGTGTAGTCTATTTTGACTAAAGTCGATTTCTCGCTTAATCCTCTATCATGGACTCACGCGCCAATCGACAGCTATTCAATTCACCGACCGTTCCCGATAAGATTATCGACAAAAAATCACCATGAGGTTTCTTAGCTCGCTTCATTATATTGGCCGCTTTTACAAGGACTCGTGAAGATTTGTAAGCCTCTTTCAAATAACCATAAAGTAATCCTCCTCCTTGACCGACATTCATACTTCGTCATTCAACAAGTTAAAAAATATGTTAAGGTTTTTCCCCGCTTGGCATCTCTAATGATTCAAAGATTCAAAATAGTTGAAACCGATGCCTCGACGTTGATTCGGTGGCATACTCAAACAAAAATCGACTCCTACTTAATGAACAGATTGTTCGCTTCCATTCAAGCATGGAATCCTACACACGCTTAAAATACAAGAATATTAAAAAAGAGATTTTATCTCTAGTTTTATGTATTAAAAAATTTCAGAGAGATTTATTAAATCAGAAATTCTTAGTTAGAATAGATTGTAAGTTAGCAAAATTTATTCTTGAAAAAGACGTTGAAAATGTCACCTCTAAGCATTCATTCGCTAGATGGCAAGCAATTTTAAGTATTTTTGATTTTGATATTGAATATATTAAAGGTAGTAACAACTCGCCCGCATTTCTCACCCGTGAATTTATTAACACAGTACAATCACAAAGAATATGAGTGTTCGAGGAGGTTCATCTTCTCGTAGTCATGGCATTTCTCGGCATTCAGCTTAATCAACCAAGAATCAACCAAAAGGAACTGTTGTTCCTCACCCAAATACCCAAACACATAATAAATTCCGTGTGCTTGAATCGTCCCCAAGCCCTACTTCTTCGGCTTCTTGCTAGTCACCAAAACCATTTGATATTTTCGCTAGTCAAACCTCAAATACTTCATCAAAACCGAGTCACCCAAATCTCGTAATATCGACAGATTTATTTATCAACACTTATTCCATGTTAAGTTAAATATGAAACCCAAAATGACCCTATTCAATTAGCGACCAAGATTTTCCTTCTGGATGGCATTTTACTCCTTTAGCTCCATACAAGTCACTCGAATATTATAGACATCCTTATTGAAACAAAGTCATTTTCATTAAACCTATCTATGCCAATGATGATAAATCAAAACTTCTTTATCATTCATCAGATATTAAACAAGTCCTTAATTCATCGATTGAGTAGTCATCCATCGATCTCGATCTCTTTCTAATCAAACTAGCTCTTTTTGCTATTATGATTATATCGAGGCTTGGCACAAAATCATGCTTCATCAAAATGAAGATCATAGTCACTGTGGTTCTTTCATTCACCACAAATTCAAAAGTCAATTCCCAAATGGTTCATCCTTTGGTGGACAAGGTATGGTTTGAGTCACGACATTTTCCCCCAAACCTCTCCTTGCTTCGGGCTTAGAGCATTTTTGTCATCACAAGAATTATCATTCCAAATATGAGGAAATTCCAGCCTTCCTTATATTTTGTAGTAAATATAAAATCCCTTGATTATGAAATGGCAATATAGTTACAAAATACCCAAGAAGTCACCATTTTTCAACTCCATCATCCATAGGAATTAGGATCCGCTGACTTTCCTTTCTCCTATTTCCCAGGTCTCTCGCCGTTTTTCAATTAAATGGTGGGATAAGTTTGGGGTTGATAGAATAATTGGCCAGGTTCAAAAGGAATTTCCGCCTTCTCCTCTATTAACTCCTCCAGTTAACACCCTTCGCCATTACGGCTCATCGTCGTTGCAGATCTTCCAAAGAATCGGTCCTCTAAAATGGTCAATTAGCGAAAATCGCTTTCTTCACCGCCTATCACCATGATGTTTCTGGTTATTCTAATTCTAAATTAAGGCGTCTTGCAGACGCTATTCATTTAAGACTTGATCAGTTACATGAAGAGTCAGACAAAGCTTCTTCTCAGTCCAGAGGAGACAATTCTAGTCAAGACCTTGAAGACGAAGGTAGTTGTGACCCCTATGGCACGATTTCTCTTCATGATGCTCAAGATCCATTTTCTTGAGACCGATAGTAATCAATCAAAGTATGGATGTGGCATGCTTCAGCAGCCCGATAGCTCCAATACCAAAAAGACTGCCAAGCAAAGAATATTGTCAAGAAGATCTCGTGCTCATCATGTATCCGCCCCTTTCTAATGGGGGATGACTGGCTGATACTTTGGATTAAGGCTTCTCTATCTAGAGAAAGCTCTTCCGAGGTCCTCTCCCTTCTCTCTAGTTAGCCGGAGACGAAGCTTTCAGCTTCGATCTTCTTAGTTAGAAGATGAAGACGAAGTCCTTAATACTTCGATCTTCCCTCTTAAACATTTAGATCTAGGATATACTGTAATCCTTCCTTAAATGTTTATAAATAAAAGAAAGAGATTACTTTACCGATTCACCGGTCATCTTCTTAATCTTTTCTTTTCTGTTAAAGTTTTTCTTTTAAAAACTTATTCCGCTGTTATATGGTATCAGAGCGACACGGTTGTTTCTTGATTCTGTCGTTGGTTTCGATTAAAAATAGTTTGATTTGTTTTTAAAAATTTTTTTCAAACTTTCATTTCTTTGGCTCCTAGATCATTCACCGACTTGCGCAAAGAAACCACCCATGATCGTCAGAAGGCCTCATTACTATTTGTTGTAACACTCCAAAGGGGGGAGCAAATTTAGGCTAAGGGTATCATTAGATCAACAGGTATGCGTTTACGCATAGCAAGAACGGCTTGAGTTTAACAGGAATGATCAAAGAAAGAATTTTTGTTTAATCGGTTAACAAAGAAGTTTTCTGTTTAGATCGATTTTACTGATAGATCGTGACTAATCGAGTGATCCTCTTGATATCGATTTCATTCGATTTGTTTTTAAACAAAAATCTTTTCAAAAATTAAAGAAATTTTGAAGATCCACCAATTTTGGGTGAAATTTTTTTCTCCTCCTTCTTTATAAACCAAATTTTTGGGGTTGATAGGGTTATTTCGGATAAAAATTTTATGGCGGAATAATAGGGATGGTGACTCATCCGAGAAGATGATCAACAAAGACCTTCCGACATCTACAGAGAGACTTGACTCACAACGAAGAAGACGCCAGAGGAGTCTTCAATAATCGACAGTGATGGCCCAAAGCCATCATCCCAAATTTTTGTTTTCCGTAAAGCAAAAGTAAAAGAATAACTTTTGCTTTTACTTAAGTTAAATGTTTTAACTTAGTTAAATGTTTCTTACATTTACCAATGTAAAAGTAAATGTAAAATGTTTCTTACGTTTTACTTTTACTTAAGTAAATTACTTTTACTTCAAGCTAATGTAATAGTGATTCCTCAAGAATCAAATAGTAATTTACTTTTCGCTTTTCTATTTAAATAACTCAAGTGTTTAGAGTTGTTCAGCTTAATTCAATGTAAAGCCTCGTAGCTTCTCTCTCTGAAAGCTCTTCCGAGGTCCTCTCCTTCTCTCTTAGTTAGTTTAGATTTAAGCTTTCAAATTCGATCTTCTTAGTTAGAAGATGAAGACGAAGTCCTTAATACTTCGATCTTCCTCTCAAACATTTAGATCTAGGATATACCGTAATCCCTTCCCTAAATGTTTATAAATAAAAGAAAGAGATTACTTTACCGATTCACCTCTGGCCATCTTCTTAATCTTTTCTTTTCTCATAAAGTTTTTCTTTAAAAACTTATTCTAATTGTTATATGGTATCAAAGCCACACCTCGCTTGGCCGATCGATGACTCCTCCAAGCGTCTTCTTCGTTGACTAGTCCGCTCTCCTGATGCTTAAAGGTGTCATTGATCATCTTCTCGATGAGTCACCATCCCCTACTATTCCGCCTTAAAATTTTTATCCAGAAATAACCCTATCAACCCCAAAAATTGGTTTATAAAGAAGGAGGAGAAAAAAATTTCACCGAAAAATTGGTCGATCTTCAAAATTTCTTTAATTTTTGAAAAGATTTTTGTTTAAAACAAATCGGATGAAGAATCGACTCTTGAATTTGTGGTCAAACTGAAAAAACCATGAATGACTATGATCTTCATTTTGATGAAGCATGATTTTGTGCCAAGCCTCAATATAATCATAGTAGCAAAAGGAGCTAGTTTGATTAGAGAGAGACCTGAGATCTGATGGATGACTACCTCAATTTGATGAATTGAGGACTTGTTTAATATACAATGAATGATAAAGGAGTTTTGATTTATCATCATTGGCATAGATTGGTTTAATGAAAACTGACTCTGTTTCAATAAGGATATCTCTATAATAGATGAGTGACTTATATGGAGCTAAAGGAGTAAAATGCCATCCCGAAGGAAAATACTGGGCTGCTAACTGAATTGGATCATTTTTGGGCTTCATATTTAACTCAACATGGAATAAGTGTTGATCGTAAATCTGTCGATATTCTGAGACTGGGTGACTCAATTTTGATGAAGTAGCTGGGGTTTGACTAGCGAAAATATCAAATGGTTTTGACTAACACCCCTTCAGTTACTACGGCCTCTGTCGTTGCATCTTCCAGTAAATCAGTCTCTAAAATGGCTGAATTAGCGAAATCAGTTTCTTCACCTGCTTCAGTCACAGATGTTTCTGGTTATTCTAATTCTAAATTAAGGCGTCTTGCAGACGCTATTCATTTAAGACTTGATCAGTTACATGAAGAGTCAGACAAAGCTTCTTCTCAGTCCAGAGGAGACAATTCTAGTCAAGACCTTGAAGACGAAGGTAGTTGTGACCCCTATGGCACGATTTCTCTTCATGATGCTCAAGATCCATTTTCTTGAGACCGATAGTAATCAATCAAAGTATGGATGTGGCATGCTTCAGCTTAGCTACCAACACCAAAGACTGCTTCCAAAGAATATTGTCAAGAAGATCTGTGCCTCACCATGTCTCCGCCCTTTTCTAATGGGGGATGACTGGCTGATACTTTGGATTAAGGCTTCTCTATCTAGAGAAAGCTCTTCCGAGGTCCTCTCCCTTCTCTCTAGTTAGCCGGAGACGAAGCTTTCAGCTTTCGATCTTCTTAGTTAGAAGATGAAGACGAAGTCCTTAATACTTTGATCTTCCCTCTTAAACATTTAGATCTAGGATATACTGTAATCCTTCCTTAAATGTTTATAAATAAAAGAAAGAGATTACTTTACCGATTCACCTGGCCATCTTCTTAATCTTTTCTTTTACATTAAAGTTTTTCTTTTAAAACTTATTCAATTTGTTATATGGTATCGTGAGCTTACACTTGTTTCTTGATTCTCGCTGTTGGTTTCGATTAAAAATAGTTTGATTTGTTTTTAAAAAATTTTTCAAACTTTCATTTCTTTGGCTCCTAGATCATTCGCCTGACTTGCAGTAAACCACCTATGATCGTCGTAAGGCCTGTTACGCTGTTGTAACACTCCAGTGTGGGAGCAGTTTAGGCTAAGGGTATCATTAGATCAACAGGTATGCGTTTACGCATAGCAAGAACGGCTTGAGTTTAACAGGAATGATCAAAGAAAGAATTTTTGTTTAATCGGTTAACAAAGAAGTTTTCTGTTTAGATCGATTTTACTGATAGATCAGGACTAATCGAGTGATCCCTTGTATCAGATTTCGTCTGATTTGTTTTTAAACAAAAAATCTTTTCAAAAATTAAAGAAATTTTGAAGATCTGACCAATTTTTCGGTGAAATTTTTTTTCTCCTCCTTCTTTATAAACCAAATTTTTGGGGTTGATAGGGTTATTTCCTGGATAAAAATTTTATGGCGGAATAATAGGGGATGGTGACTCATCTGAGAAGATGATCAACAGCACCTTCCGACATCTACAGGAGACGGACCAGTCAACGAAGAAGACGCCAGAGGAGTCTTCAGTCAACCGACAGGTGATGGCCCAAAGCCATCATCCCAGCTTTTGTTTTCCGTAAAGCAAAAGTAAAAGAATAACTTTTGCTTTTACTTAAGTTAAATGTTTTTAACTTAGTTAAATGTTTCTTACATTTACCAATGTAAAAGTAAATGTAAAATGTTTCTTACGTTTTACTTTTACTTAAGTAAATTACTTTTACTTCAGTTAATGTAATAGTGATTCCTGCGTGAATCAAATAGTAATTTACTTTTCAGTTTTCTATTTAAATAACTCGAAGTGTTTAGAGTTGTTCAGGCTTAATTCAATGTAAAGCCTCAGAGCTTCTCTCTCTAGAAAGCTCTTCCGAGGTCCTCTCCTCCTTCTCTTAGTTAGTTAGGAGGCTAAGCTTTCAACTTAGATCTTCTTAGTTAGAAGATGAAGACGAAGTCCTTAATACTTCGATCTTCCCTCTCAAACATTTAGATCTAGGATATACTGTAATCCCTTCCCTAAATGTTTATAAATAAAAGAAAGAGATTACTTTACCGATTCACCGGTCATCTTCTTAATCTTTTCTTTTCTGTTAAAGTTTTTCTTTTAAAAACTTATTCTGCTGTTATATGGTATCAAAGCCACACCTGTCGGTTGACTGATGACTCCTCTGGCGTCTTCTTCGTTGACTAGTCCGCCTCTCAGAGATGCCTAAGAAGGTCTTGTTGATCATCTTCTCAGATGAGTCACCATCCCCTACTATTCCGCCTTAAAATTTTTATCCAGGAAATAACCCTATCAACCCCAAAAATTTGGTTTATAAAGAAGGAGGAGAAAAAAAATTTCACCGAAAAATTGGTCAGATCTTCAAAATTTCTTTAATTTTTGAAAAGATTTTTTGTTTAAAAACAAATCAGATGAAGAATTGACTCTTGAATTTGTGGTCAAACTGAAAAAACCATGAATGACTATGATCTTCATTTTGATGAAGCATGATTTTGTGCCAAGCCTCAATATAATCATAGTAGCAAAAGGAGCTAGTTTGATTAGAGAGAGACCTGAGATCTGATGGATGACTACCTCAATTTGATGAATTGAGGACTTGTTTAATATACAATGAATGATAAAGGAGTTTTGATTTATCATCATTGGCATAGATTGGTTTAATGAAAACTGACTCTGTTTCAATAAGGATATCTCTATAATAGATGAGTGACTTATATGGAGCTAAAGGAGTAAAATGCCATCCCGAAGGAAAATACTGGGCTGCTAACTGAATTGGATCATTTTTGGGCTTCATATTTAACTCAACATGGAATAAGTGTTGATCAGAATCAAATCATATTCTCGAGACCGGGTGACTCAATTTTGATGAAGTAATGGCTTTGGGTTTGACTAAATGAAAATATCAAATGGTTTTGGGACTAAAGAAGCAAGAATCAAGAGTAGGGCTTGGGGACGGCCCAAGCACCGGAATTTATTATGTGTTTGAGTGACTGGGTGAGGAACAACAGTTCCTTTTGGTTGATTAACTAGTTGATTAACTGGACCGGCAGAGCGGCCATGACTATGAGAAGATGAACTTCCTCGTACACTCATGTTGCTGTGATTGTACCTGTGTTAATAAATTCACGAGTGAGAAAATCTGGAACTGAGTTGTTACTACCTTTAATATATTCAATATCAAAATCAAAAATACTTAAAATTGCTTGCCATCTAGCTTAATGAATGCTTAGAGGAGACGTTTTCAACGTCCTTTTCAAGAATAAATTTTCTTTGACTTACAATCTATTCTAACTAAGAATTTCGATTTAATAAATCTCTCCAAATTTTTAATACATAAACTAGAGATAAAATCTCTTTTTTAATAATCTTGCATTTTAACCGTAGTAGGATTCCATGCGCTGTAATGGAAATGAACAATCTGCTCATTAGAAGTAGGAGTCAATTTTGTTTGAGTATGCCACCAATCCAACGCCGAGGCGCCGGGCTTCAACTATTTTGAATGTTTGAATCATTAGAGATGCTAAGGCAGGGCAAAACCTTAACATATTTTTTAACTTGTTGGACGACAGAAGTATGAATGTCACTCCATGGAGGAGGATTACTTTATAAGCGTTGAAAGAGAGGCTTACAAATCTTCCTGAGGTCCTTGTAAAACTGACCAATATAATTGAGCGAGCCAAGAAACCTCTGTAGCTGATTTTTGTCAGTAATCTTATTTGGGAACCGGTCATTAATTGAATAGCTCATGTCAATTGGGTCGCGTGAGTCCATGATAGAGGATTAAACCGAGAAATCGACTTTAGTCAAAAAATGACTACACTTGGAAGGAGAAAGGACAAGACCATTGGTTTTAACTGTTTTGAAGAATGAATTCAAATGTTTAATATGTTATTCAATAGTCTTGGAGAATACAAGGATATCATCGATGTATACAATAATAAAATGACTGAAAGGATTCAAAATATTATTAAGAATATTCTAAAATTCACTAGGTGCATTCTTAAGTCCAAATGACTGAACATTCCATTCGTAGTGTCCGAACGGAGTGGTAAATGCAATTTTGTATCTATCGTCTGGGTGAATGGCAACTTGCCAGAATCCTGACTTGAGGTCAAATTTACTAAAGATAGTGGAGATGCTTAACCTACCAAGGAGGTCATCCTTGTTGGGAAAAGGGTACCTAATCCACTCTAAAACTTTGTTTAATGGTTTATAATTAATGACTAAACGAGGGACACCTCGTTCTTTCTCAGCTTCATTATTAACATAAAAGGCCGGACAAGACCATGGTGACTTACTATGTCTAATTAGACCTTTACTGAGAAGATCATTAATTTCAATTTTACATAACTCCATTTGTTCATGACTCATTTGAATAGGCCTAGCCTTAGTAGGAATTAAATGTTCTTTAAATTCTTTAGCATAGGGTAATCTAACTGTGTGCTTCTTCCTATGTCAAAAAGCATTGGGAGAATCAGAACATAAGTTATTTATTAAATAATCTTTTAATTCTTTATTTTTTCTTGAACTCTGTCACTCTTAAGTTGGTCTTCGACTTGTTGATACCTAATTTCTTCTTTAAGAAAATTTAGGTGAGTAACTTTACAGTTTAACAGATTCAATGATTTAGAAATTGATTCTTCTTGAATAAATTTTAAATCTCTTTCTTTTGGTTTAATTAAGAATTTAAATATAATTTTCTTCCATAAATGTTCACAACTTAAACCTTTATTACTAGTGGGAAAGGGATATAGTAAATATATGAATGGTAAACCTAAAATGATTTTGTCAGTAAGATTGCGAATTAAGACAAATGAAGTCTTAAAGCACGTCATTCCTCACGACAAATATGTACTTTAGGTAATTTGTATCTTATTTCCATTTGACTACCGTTAGCCGAATTTAGTTTTTCTCTAATTTTCTTATAATACCTAGTGGGGATAATACCTTCTTGAATACAATTCAAGTCTCGCACTTTTGATATCAACTAGAAGGGGGAGTCAGACCGAGAAAGTTTTATCAATGACTAAATTAATGGAAATATACCATTTTTGAATAGTAATATCTTTAATTCTTTTAAGGGAGAGACCTTGAATAAAGAGATCAGAAACCTTAGCTCCAGATGATTCTGGTTCCTCGTGACTTTCATCACTAGAAGAAGAATCATTAACTTGAAGATCTGATTTTTTATCGTCAATCTCTTTCCTTAAATTAGAAATATCTATATTTAAATTAGAAATCTCCTTTTTAAGTTTATTAACCTCTTGATTTAATTCAGGAAGTGTAATTTCTTTAACTGGAGATTTGAATCTTTCAAGAGTCTTATTAAACTGAATATGGGTTTTTCTTTGGCTCTAAGAACCTTGCCAGTGACTTTCTTATCTTTAGTTAATAAATCTTTTAATTGTTTCAGATATTGAGTTTTTAGTTCAGGATCTGTAATTTTACTGATTAAATCAACTAATAAAGAGCTTTCTTCTTCGTCTTTTGTAATTACACTGACTCTCTTACAACAGTTTTTATTACAATTTAATGTGCATATAGTGACTTCATTTTCACTATTAGAATCATTGTTGGATGAGTTGCCACTAGAAGATTCTGGGATGTCAGAAGCTTCTTCATTACTGCTACTACTGTTATTATCAATTCTCATTAATTCTAATAATTGTTCTGTATCTTCTGTCGAAATATTCAACTGAGCTAATTTTTGTTTAACTCTACATTCACTTTTATAATGACCTTTCTGCCCACAATTGTGACAGACAATTTTACTTTTATCAAACGTCTTTGATTTTTTATATGATCTTTTCTTAGATGACTTAGGTTTGTTATAATAGGTATCTTGATTCTTATTATTTTTACTGTGATTATACCTTTTTTTATGACGTTTATGACTTTTACGTGACTCAATATGCTTATCTTTATGCATGTGCTTTCTTCTAGAGGGAGCAACCGGCGGTAAACCATACTGTTCACAAAATGTTCCTAATTCATATTTAGCTTTATTTTTGTCTTTTCTGGCTTGTTTAGCTAACTTAAAATCAATGCACATTTTTAATCCAATTTTTTGGATATGACTAATAATATCACCATAGGTTAAATTATCATAGTCAATATATCCTAGGTTTTTACTTAATTCTTCTCTAACTTTGTGAGCAAATAAAGACGATAGACCATTAACGAATTTCTCTTTCCAAAATGGTTTATTACTGTCATTTCTCATCATAACTGTAGAAGTAAATACATCTTTGTACCATCTAAAATCACTTAGAGTGGGACAAGTAAGATTGCTTAATTGATCATGAATTCTTTCTGTAATATTACTAGGGGTTCCAACAAAATGTTTAATTATGGTGAATATTAAAGTGTTAACTCCATCAGGAAGACCAATTCCAGTATCTTCATCGAAGATGGGATTGCCTTCTTTATCTCTTTGAATAGCATGAACTATGGATATTTTAATGTCTTCTGTGAGATATTTTTCCCACCAAGACCTAAGAATGCCAGTAAATCCACTAGCTAATAATTCGACAATATCTGGTTGAGATAAAGTGTTGAATTTAGTGATATAACTGTTGGCTACCATAGACATATGATTAAGTTTATTAAGAATTTCTTGTTCACTAAATCCATCTATATTCCATTCATAAATTTTATTAGAGGATACCGAAAACTGTTTATCTAGATTTCTCTCTTCGAATTGTAAATCCGGAGGAGTTGGTCTAGAATACCAATTTCTGGTAATACTGGTGTTATTAACAATTAATTTATTCAATTGGTCATTAAGGTTTGAAGTAGAAGAATGGTCAGAAGAACTTTCATTATTATCATCAGACTCTACCTGATCGATAACAGCAATAGTTCCACTTGGACCGGGTTCTGTTTTAAGTTTTTTAAATAATTTTTCAATAGATTGGACCAATTCGTCATCTTTATTAGGTAAACTTAGATTATATCTATTTTCTGGTAAATTTATTAAAGGTTGTTCAATCTTTGAATCAGGTTTTTTAATAATACCTTCTTCAAATTTTTCTTCAATTCTATCTAGTTGTTTTCCTACTGTTGCTAGATATTGATTACTAAAGTTTAATTGTTCAATTAATTTTTTATCGTTATTAGTTCCGTCAGGTATTTTGAAGGGACTAGCAATAACAGAATTGTTTTTGACTGGAATTAGAACCGTTTCTAATGGGGGATGACTGGCTGATACTTTGGATCTGTCTTCTTTAATCCATTGAGTTTTACTAATAACATTACATTTACTTTGATATTTTTTATACCAGTCGTAAAAAGTAATGTTAATTTCTTCATTTTTAATAAATCTTTTCCATCTATTTACTATCTTATCTCTTTCCTTTTCAGTGGGATGATTAGATCTGGATAGATGTCTTTTTTCTTTATTAGGTTTTGAATTAAAATCTTTAACTAAGTTATCCCAATCTAACACGAAATCTTTTTTAATGACTCTTAATTGATTATGAATTGGGGCATTAAAATCAGACTGTGTGGGATAAACAGAGAATGTCGGGGAAGAAAAATCTTCATCTTCTACGGTATCATTCTGAGTATAACAGGGATGACTAACTTGTCCTTCATTAAGAATACCTTTAAGTTTGATATCCTTAACAAGAGGATTACTTAGGACTTCAGTATCTCTTCTAGTGTGGATAACTGAAGGGACTGAAGAACTAGAAATATCTTCAATAATAACTCGTGTTCTAAATGACGCTCAAAACTAATTTTAACAGCCCATCGTAAAAAAAGCTGTTGGATATTTTCAATATTCAACAAATTGTTAAATATGGGCTATTGTGGTAATTCATTTGGTAAAGTCCACTGATTAGGTAAGTTAATATCCTTCCAAAGAATTGTTCTTGGGATCTGGATATTAGCATCACTAGTTGAACTTTGAATTAAAACTGTTTGATCTTTTGGGCTTTTATTAAGAGCATGAACGTTTAAATTTGACTTCATTGTCTTATAATAAATCCTGTAAATCAAAGCAATGGGTTGAGATCCTTCAATCATTTGAGTAATCTCTCCATCAGTTTTAATATTTAATGATAAGGCTTTAAATAAGTTTTGATCACCGAGACTCAGGGTGAAATCAGGAAAGCAATTGAAATGGATAGGTCCATTATGCAAACTTGCTTCTATAGCACCAATAATACTTGGATAGTAATTTAAAAATCTAACATCTCTAAGGCAGAGGTAGATTGATGAATTAATTCCTTTTCTATTAAGAGGTTTAACTGCAACTTGAACAAGACCTATATGTATAAATTTGTAACCCTTTTTTCTATGTTTTTTAATAACTTCTGGTGATAAAAGACTACAATTTTCGTATTCTTTGTTGATTGCATAAACTCTTTCAACTGTTTTGATATTATAGTCAGTTTTAAATTTATCTGCAAATGTTGACTGATAAATTTCTTTTGGAGATACCTTAGGTATATTCCAATTGTTTAAAACTTGATTAATGTTTTCATAATTACGTTCTTCTTGGTTCACTATGTCTGGAACAGGAGGCAAAGCTGACCTATTACTAACTGAAGAGCTGGATCTGAATAATCTACTCATCTTAACTGTTTCAAAACAAATTCTTACTATCAAGGTTCATTCATGCATACCCCGTTTACCCAAAGTAGACTCATACCTATGTTCTATAACCCGACACTGCTCACACCCTGGAGACTTACAAAGGTTAGACATGAACTAGGTGGACTACAGGTAAATAAGGTGACTTCAGAACTTTGACGAAGAAAATGAATTTGAAAGAGTAAAGAGAAGTTTGATTAAAATGATCTGACTATACAGTTAGAAAAACAAATAACTTGGCTCTGATACCATTTGGGGGCGGAAGGAAAGAGTGAAGAGAGAAGAACAAGCGCATACAAAACACAATTAAATTACTAAATAAAAACAATTTTATTGATTGTAATACAAACTATTTACAAAATGGATAATTAAAATGACTTACAAGATTACTGAAATAAGAACATTAGATGAAGGGGGGTTAAGTAGGCTAAACAGCGGTTGAGGCTAAAGATTGATCAGAGAGGCTACAACTAAGCCTGAAGAAACTCTAACACTTGAGTTTCTTTAAATAGAAAACTGAAAAGTAAATTACTATTTGATTCACGCAGGAATCACTATTACATTAACTGAAGTAAAAGTAATTTACTTAAGTAAAAGTAAAACGTAAGAAACATTTTACATTTACTTTTACATGGGTAAATGTAAGAAACATTTAACTAAGTTAAAAACATTTAACTTAAGTAAAAGCAAAAGTTATTCTTTTACTTTTACTTTTACATTTACTAAAGTAAAAGACTTTTGCTTTACTTTAAAAGTTAAAAGTCGATGATAATGGTCAGCCATCATCATTTGGCCGATCAAGACTCCTCTGGCGTCTTCTTGGTTGACCGGTCCGCCTCTGTGGATGCTGAAAGGTCTTTGTTGATCATCTTCTCAGATGAGTCACCATCCCCATACATTTCCACCTCAAAATTTTTATCCAGGAAATAACCCTTTCACCCCCAAAAATTTGATTACAAAAAGAAGGAGGAGAAAAAAATTTCTACCGAAAATTGGTCAAAATCTTCAAAATTTCTTAAGTTTGTATAAGATTTTTGTTTAAAAACAAATCAGACTGAAATCTAAAACAAAGGATCACTCGATTGGTCCTGATCTATCAGTGAAATCGATCTAAACAGAGACCTAT
Organism: Panax ginseng; assembly: GCA_020205605.1. Lineage (NCBI taxonomy): Eukaryota > Viridiplantae > Streptophyta > Magnoliopsida > Apiales > Araliaceae > Panax > Panax ginseng. The sequence continues at coordinate 11,884,017 of CM035134.1, forward strand.
TTGTTAACTGTTTAAACAAAAATTCTTTTTCTTGAAGGTCTACTTAGAAAGCCTTACTTGCCTTAAACTCATACCCGTAGATCTAAGGATTCCCTTTGGCCATTCACTGCTCCCACCCTGGAGACTTACAAACAGGCACTAATCGGGAATTAAGGCGATCTTGGGTGTTTTACGGCGAAGGTCGGGACTTGTAAAAGTAGAGCAAGAAAAATAAAAGTTTGAAAAAACATTTAAGTAAACAAATCAAACTGTTTTTGATCAAGATCGCCGATAGCATCAAGAACCAACCGTGTGGCTCTGATACCATATAACTGCGGGATAAGTTTTTATTCAGAAAACTTAGACAGAAAAAGAAAAGATTAAGAAGATGACCTGTGAATCGGTAAAGTAATCTCTTTCTTTTATTTATAAACATTTAGGGAAGGGATTACAGTATATCCTAGATCTAAATGTTTGAGAGGAAAGATCAAGTATTAAGGACTTCGCCTTCATCTTCTAACTAAGAAGATCGGTCAAAGCTTCTTCTTCTACTAACTAAGAGAGAGGAGAGGACCTCCAAGAGCTTTCAGAGAGAGAAGCTCGAGGCTTTACATCAATTAAGCTTCAAAGAGGCTACAATCTAGCTCAAGAAACTCTAACACTTGAGTTTCTTTAAATAGAAAAAACCTAAAAGTAAATTACTATTTGATTCACGCAGAATCACTATTACATTAATCAAGTAAAAGTAATTTACTTAAGTAAAAGTAAAACGTAAGAACATTTTACATTTACTTTTACATGGGTAAATGTAAAAGTAAATGTAAAAGTCATTTACTAAAGTAAAAGACTTTTTCTTTACTGAAGTTAGCAGTCAAGTCGATGATGGTCAGGGGCCATCATCGTCGGGATTATTGAAGACTCTCCGGCGTCTTCTTGGTTGATCGTCCGCTCCTGTGGATGCTTGGGAAGGTCTTTGTTGATCATCTTCTCAGATGAGTCACCATCCCCATACATTCGAAGTCCTTAATAATTCGATCTTCCCTCTCAAACATTTAGATCTAGGATATACTGTAATCCCTTCCCTAAATGTTTATAAATAAAAGAAAGAGATTACTTTACCGATTCACCGGTTATCTTCTTGAATAAATTTTAAATCTCTTTCTTTTGGTTTAATTAAGAATTTAAATATAATTTTCTTCCCTAAATGTTCACAACTTAAACCTTTATTACTAGTGGTAAAGGGATATAGTAAATATATGAATGGTAAACCTAAAATGATTTTGTCAGTAAGATTGCGAATTAAGACAAATGAAGTCTTAAAGCACATGTTGTCCTGACAAATATGTACTTTAGGTAATTTGTATCTTATTTCCATTTGACTACCGTTAGCCGAATTTAGTTTTTCACTAGTTTTCTTATAATACCTAATGGGGATAATACCTTCTTGAATACAATTCAAGTCTGCACCAGTATCAACTAGAGCAGGGAGTTGTACTGAGAAAGTTTTATCAATGACTAAATTAATGGAAATATACCATTTTTTAATAGTAATATCTTTAATTCTTTTAAGGGAGAGACCTTGAATAAAGAGATCAGAAACCTTAGCTCCAGATGATTCTGGTTCCTCGTGACTTTCATCACTAGAAGAAGAATCATTAACTTGAAGATCTGATTTTTTATCGTCAATCTCTTTCCTTAAATTAGAAATATCTATCTTTAAATTAGAAATCTCCTTTTTAAGTTTATTAACCTCTTGATTTAATTCATGAAGCGTAATTTCTTTAACTGGAGATTTGAATCTTTCAAAAGTCTTATTTAAACTGAATATGGGTTTTTCTTTGGCTCTAAGAACCTTGTCAGTGACTTTCTTATCTTTAGTTAATAAATCTTTTAATTGTTTTATATTGAGTTTTTAATTCCTGGATCTGTAATTTTACTGATTAGATCTATTAATAAGGAGCTTTTCTTCTTCATCTTTTGTAATTACACTAATTCTTTTACAACAGCTTTTATTACAATTTTACGTATATATAGTGACTTCATTTTCACTATCGTAATCTATGTTGGATGTGTTGTTACTAGAAGATTCTGGAATATCAGAAGCTTCTTCATTACTGCTACTACTCTTATTATCAATTCTCATTAATTCTAATAACTGTTATGTATCTTCAGTTGAAATATTCAACTGAGCTAATTTTTGTTTAACTCTACATTCACTTTTATAATGACCTTTCTGCCCACAATTGTGACAGACAATTTTACTTTTATCAAACGTCTTTGATTTTTTATATGATCTTTTCTTAGATGACTTAGGTTTGTTATAATAGGTATCTTGATTCTTATTATTTTTACTGTGATTATACCTTTTCTTACGACGTTTATGACTTTTACGTGACTCAATATGCTTATCTTTATGCATGTGCTTTCTTCTAGAGGGAGCAACCGGCGGTAAACCATACTGTTCACAAAATGTTCCTAATTCATATTTAGCTTTATTTTTGTCTTTTCTGGCTTGTTTAGCTAACTTAAAATCAATGCACATTTTTAATCCAATTTTTTGGATACTACTAATAATATCACCATAGGTTAAATTATCATAGTCAATATATCCTAGGTTTTTACTTAATTCTTCTCTAACTTTGTGAGCAAATAAAGACGGTAGACCATTAACGAATTTCTCTTTCCAAAATGGTTTATTACTGTCATTTCTCATCATAACTCTAGAAGTAAATACATCTTTGTACCATCTAAAATCACTTAGAGTGGGACAAGTAAGATTGCTTAATTGATCATGAATTCTTTCTGTAATATTACTAGGGGTTCCAACAAAATGTTTAATTATGGTAAATATTAAAGTGTTAACTCCATCAGGAAGACCAATTCCAGCATCTTCATCGAAGATGGGATTGCCTTCTTTATCTCTTTGAATAGCATGAACTATGGATATTCTAATGTCTTCTGTGAGATGTTTTTCCCACCAAGACCTAAGAATGCCAGTAAATCCACTAGCTAATAACTCGACAATATCTGGTTGAGAAAAAGTGTTGAATTTAGTGATGTAACTGTTAGCTACCATAGACATATGATTAAGTTTATTAAGAAATTCTTGTTCACTAAATCCATCTATATTCCATTCATAAATTTTATTAGAGGACACCAAAAAAGCTGCTTATCTAGATTTCTCTCTTGAATTGTAAATCCGGAGGAGTTGGTCTAGAATACCAATTTCTGGTAATACTTGTGTTATTAACAGTTAATTTATTTAACTGGTCATTAAGGTTTGAAATAGAAGAGTGGTCAGAAGAACTTTCATTATTATCATCAGACTCTACCTGATCAATAACAGCAATAGTTCCACTTGGACCGGGTTACATTTTTTGAGTTTTTAAATAATTTCTCAATAGATTGGACTAATTAATTCATCTTTATTAGGTAAACTTAAATTATATATGTTTTCCGGTAAATTTAGTAAAGGTTGTTCGATCTTTGAATCGTGTTTTTAATAATACCTTCTTCAAATTTTTCTTCAATTCTATCTAGCTGTTTTCCTACTGTTGCTAGATATTGATTACTAAAGTTTAATTGTTCAATTTTTTTTTTTCGTTATTAGTTCCGTCAGGTATTTTGAAGAGACTAGCAATAACAGAAGTGTTTTTGACTGGAATTAGAACCGTTTCTAATGGGGGATGACTGGTTGATACTTTGGATCTGTCTTCTTTAATCCATTGAGTTTTACTAATAACATTACATTTACTTTGATATTGTTTATACCAGTCGTAAAAAGTAATGTCAAAACAGTTGAAAGAGTTTATGCAATCAACAAAGAATACGAAAATTGTAGTCTTTTATCACCAGAAGTTATTAAAAAACATAGAAAAAAGGGTTACAATTTTATACATATAGGTCTTGTTCAAGTTGCAGTTAAACCTCTTAATAGAAAAGGAATTAATTCATCAATCTACCTCTGCCTTAGAGATGCTAGATTTTTAAATTACTATCCAAGTATTATTGGTGCTATGGAAGCAAGTTTGCATAATGGACCTATGCATTTCAATTGCTTTCCTGATTTCACCCTGAGTCTCGGTGATCAAAACTTATTTAAAGCCTTATCATTAAATATTAAAACTGATGGAGAGATTACTCAAATGATTGAAGGATCTCAACCCATTGCTTTGATTTACAGGATTTATTATAAGAAAATGAAGTCAAATTTAAACGTTCATGCTCTTAATAAAAGCCCAAAAGATCAAACAGTTTTAATTCAAAGTTCAACTAGTGATGCTAAGGCAGAGGTAGATTGATGAATTAAGGCAGAGGTAGATCTAAATGTTTGAGAGGGAAGATCGAAGTATTAAGGACTTCGTCTTCATCTTCTAACTAAGAAGATCGGTTTGAAAGCTTCGCCTCCCATTAACTAAGAAAGAAGGGAGAGGACCTCGGAAGAGCTTTCTAGAGAGAGAAGCTCTGAGGCTTTACATTGAATTAAGCCTAAACAACTCTAAACACTTCGAGTTGTTTAAATAGAAAACTTAAAAGTAAATTACTATTTGATTCACGCAGGAATCACTATTACATTAACTGGAGTAAAAGTAATTTACTTAAGTAAAAGTAAAACGTAAGAAACATTTTACATTTACTTTTACATGGGTAAATGTAAGAAACATTTAACTAAAGATAACAACATTTAACTTAAGTAAAAGCAAAAGTTTTATTCTTTTACTTTTACTTTTACATTTACTAAAGTAAAAGACTTTTGCTTTAAGTAAAAGCAAAAGCTGAGATGATGGTTTGGGGCCATCACCGTTTATATTCAAGAAGGCCTCTGGCGCCTTCTTCCTTTACTTGTCCGCCTCCACAGATGCTTGGGGTGTTGTTGTTGATCATCTTCTCGGATGAGTCACCATCCTATACATTTCCACCTCAAAATTTTTATCCAGAAATAACCTTTCAAATTTCAAAAATTTGGTTTACAAAAGAAGGAGGAGAAAATTTTTTCATCGAAAAAATTGGTCGATCTTCTAAAATTTTTAAGTTTCGTAAAAGATTTTTGTTTAAAAATAAATCGATCAAATCAAACAAAGGATCACTCGATTGGTCCCGATCTATCGATTGAAATCGATCTAAAAGAAGACTTCTTTGTTAACTGTTTAAACAAAAATTCTTTTTCTTGAAGGTCTACTTAGAAAGCCTTACTTGCCTTAAACTCATACCTGTAGATCTAAAGATTCCCTTTGGCCATTCACTGCTCCCACACTGGAGACTTACAAACAGGCACTAATCGGGACTTAAGGCGATCTTGGGTGTTTTACGGCGAAGGTCGGGACTTGTAAAAGCAGAGCAAGAAAAATAAAAGTTTGAAGAAACATTTAAGTAAACAAATCAAACTGTATTTAATCAAAACCACTAATAGCATCAAGAACCAAAAGAATGGCTCTGATACCATATAACAGCGGGATAAGTTTTTAAAAGAAAAACTTTAACAGAAGAAAGAAAAGATTAAGAAGACGACCGGTTAATCGGTAAAGTAATCTCTTTCTTTTATTTATAAACATTTGGGAAGGGATTACATTAATTCCTAGACTAAATGTTTGAGAGGGAAGATCAAGTATTAAGGACTTCGGTCTTCATCTTCTAACTAAGAAGATCGTTTAAAGCTTCGCCTTCTGGCTAACTCTGAGAGAGAGGGAGAGCGGACCTCAAGAGCTTTCTGAGAGAGAAGCTCCGAGGCTTTACATTGAATTAAGCCTAAAGAAACTCTAACACTTGAGTTTCTTTAAATAGAAAAAGCGAAAAGTAAATTACTATTTGATTCACGCAGGAATCACTATTACATTAACTGAAGTAAAAGTAATTTACTTAAGTAAAAGTAAAACGTAAGAAATATTTTACATTTACTTTTACATTGGTAAATGTAAGAAACATTTAACTAAGTTAAAAACATTTAACTTAAGTAAAAGAAAAAGTTATTCTTTTACTTTTACTTTTACATTTTACTAAAATAAAAGACTTTTACTTTACGGAAAGCAAAAGCTGAGATGATGGCGTGGGCCATCACCTGTCTGTGACTTGAAGATGCCTCTGGCGTCTTCTTAGATTACCGTCCATCTCCATGGATGCCTAAGGTGTCTTTGTTAATCATCTTCTCGTAATATATATATATATATATATATATATATATATATATATATATATATATATATATCCAGTAATGCCTATTCAAGTCATTCACTCATTACAGTCTAATTAACTATCAATATGACATGGAAAAGAAATATAAAAGGCCTGGATGACTTACTTTGTTGGGCTCTTAGAGATTAATGGTGTTGGGCTACTTAGTTCTTCTTACTTCCCAACTGTAGCTCTCCTTCACTCTCTCTACTGCTACTTGTAAGACCCCAAATTTTATGAAATGAAAGTATTCAATTTTTTTATAATTTCATAAATGGTTAAATTGATAAAAGGTTAAAGTTAAGGGTGATATGTGAAAATTTTGCAAAGTAAGCAAGTTGTCAGAAAATATTCGTTTGGTCGGGGAATATTCTTTTTATCGGGGAATATCCGTACAAAGACACAATCATTGGTGGACCCCACAACGAAAGTATTGTCGTAGTTAGAAAACGACAGAAATATCTTTTTATAAAAATAACGACAAAAGTTTTACCGTTAAACTGTTGAACTACCCGGTGGTAAAAGTACAGTAATATGTGTGGTTGCATAGTAGCACACGATATTAATTATTGATGCTTACGTGAGAAGTCACTCAGTTATATTCAATTATTGCTACAGTAATTGCTGCATAATATCTCTCAGATTATTGATTCAATTATTATCACAATATCATCTGCATAATATTTTATAAATCAATAATTGAGACGACAAAGTTATTCATATTATTATTTGTAATATTGACGATGTCTAGAAAGTTCTGTCGAGGAGAGGTTTAGTCACCTAATTGCGCGTCAATAGGGAAAAATCCTTATCGAAAAGCCCCCTCTTTCCTGGGAATTATCCGGTTGTTAAATATTGTGAGTTATAATATTAATGATGAATAAGTTCGTGTTGATTAAAGATGAAATTGATATTTCCATTTTGTTTGGATTATTAGTGTTAGTGGAAACCGACATTTATTTCGATACTAATTGATTTCTGGAGGTTATAGTGACCAATCGGGTAATTAATCGGATAAATGAGCAATTAATTGCTATTAATTCACATGCTTATAACTATTTGTTCACATGTATGTACTATTGATTCACGTGCATGCACTATTAGGGGAGGTGATGCAAGATTGATAATACTTGGATGACTAAATTAAAAATGGAGGTAAAGATGAAGGTACTATACTGTAACTATTTTTTCACATGTATAGACCTATTGATTCATATGAATGTACCATGCATTTACTATTAGGGGACGTGGTGCAAGTTTGAGAATACTTGCAGGACTAAATTAAAAATAAAAGAAAAGATGAAGGTATTATACTGTAATATTTCGAGCCCTAAAACGTGCAATTATCGAAACTATATTTTCCTATAAACAGAAGCTCATTCTTCTTTCATTCTCACCAATTCACTAAGACTCACAAGAGCAATTATAGAGAGAGAAGCTATAGAGAGAAAGAAGAAGAGAAGTCTGCTACTTCACTATTCCAATATACAGTCTTCTTCTGAGGTAAGAGATATTATTTATTTCATATTCGCTTACGATATTATTTTTCGTATTCATAAGAAATTTATTTTCATTCAATATTCGTAATGAATATTATTTTCGTTCAATATCCGTAGGGATATTGTCTTCGTTTAATATTCGTAAGGAATATTTTTTTCGTTCAACAATTGTAAGGGATATTATTTTTGTTCAATATTCGTAAGAAATAATATTTTCTTCCATACTCTGTAGTATGTAAGTAATATTATTTCATTTTGTATTCCTAATTCTACACTCATTTTGTTAAAGTATTGCTTCTATACTCCATGAAATTAGTAGAATATCATTGATATTTGCGCTTCATCCAATATCTTTTCATGAAAATATGATTCTGAGCATTCTTGATAAGTTTTAACTTTTTCATGCCAGAGTACTATTCACGGGGTACTATTCTCGAATTACTATTCATGGGGTATTATTCACTCGGGTACTATTCACTCGGGTACTATTCATGAGGGTACTATTCACTCAGGTACTATTCACTCGGGTACTATTCACTCGGGTACTATTCACCCGGGGTACTATTCATGATGAAAATTGGTTTTTTTTAGTCCAAATTATTTTTGATACAATATTATTCTTGAATTTTACTCCACAAAGCAGTATCATGTTAACAATTTGAGCATTATTGAATTCTGGATAAATTAAATTATAAATCTTTTAAAATTTATCCTTTGCCTTCATTTAATTGAATTTTTATATCATTGTCATCATCATGCTTATATTATGATGAAAGTCATATGTGGCCCGTAGTGCATAGATGGACTTGGTATGATTATGACCAGGGATTATTCGGTATAATCATGACCGTAATGTTACAAATGATGCGATAAAAGTCCTCAATGGCCCGTAGTGCATTGATGGATAGTTTTTGGTATGATCATAACCATGGGTTCTCTTCGGCCAAGGGTGCAAAGATGAATTGTTTTATGACATGATCATGACCGTTGATGAAAACACAAATATCCTTAGCCCGTAGTGCATGGATAATTCGTGGTCATGATACTAATGAATATCTTTGGCCCGTAGTGCATGGATAATTCAGTGATGTGAATTATTTATTGTTTGAGTCTCAAATGATAAAATTGATGATAAACTTTTTAAATCATAGAAAATAGTAGATATCATGCTCTACTTGACTTTTCTAATGGATTGCTTGTTCCGCTACAGTTAAACTTGATATTTATTATATTTTATCAGTTTAACACTGTTGAAGGCTAAGGATAATTTTTTCTGTATTATCTTAGTCATAATATTTCTACTGGGCTAGTTGAGCTCACCCTTTTGCTTTCATTGTTCTCTTCAGGAAATGAGAACGTAGCCGGGACTAGTCGGGGAACGGAGTGATGGTCCGAGATGGTGGCTATAGTAGTCCTCACTGTTCTATGAAATAGTGTGATAATAAATGTAATAAGGAGTCCATTGAGTTTGGATATTGTCTAGAAGACAATATTCATGTAAAAACTCTCAACTACGCTTTTTGTCGTATTGTATAATTAAGTTGCATCTGAATTTTGTACCATGTATTACTCATAATGGGTGATGTATACCTATTTTGGGGGCTTCACAGTTGGTATCAAAGCTTAGGGATATGATCTCTGGCTGAGATGTGAGACTAGAACTAGGAGGGGAGAGACGGGTTAATCCGTCGCTAGTATGACCTACCTAAGTTTATTTGTTATTTAATTGGTCGGTCAGAGTATAGGGTTAATATGTGGCATGTCAATTAACCCTTGTTTTGTGACAGTATTTGAGAATGGCATCTAAAAATGTTGAGATAAGCAATAAAGCATATGAGACCGTTGAGTCACCAACGATGAATAACCAGGATAATGTGCATCAGGAAGGCAATAATCCTTGTGTAAACAACAACACCGACCAAATGACGAACGATGGTATGTTTAGGAACTTTTTAAAATTCATGCAACACCAAACAAGATAGACTCTTGTTCATAATACAGGTGGAGTAAATGGCAACTCACGGCTGATCACTGCTAAGTAGATCAAGGAGTTGGGACCGCTGGAGTTTTTGGGAAAGCCAAAACCACTTAAGGCAGAGACGTGGATAAATTAGATCACCAAGATATATATTTGATGTCTTAGAATGCTCAGAGTAGCAAAAGGTTCCCTTTTCCACCTTCATGTTGCTAGGAGAGGCAGATCATTGGTGGGAATCTTTAAAACGTACCCAGCCTGCCGTACTGAGGATGTCTTGGGAGAAGTTCCAAGAATTGTTCAACGACAAGTACTTTCCCGAAAGTATTCGTCACATGAAGGAGGTTGAATTCATCAAGCTGGAGCAAAACAATATGATCAGATCGCAAAGACGAGGCTAAATTTATGAGTTATCCCTTGTTTGCATCCCATTTGGTCGATAATGAGGAGCGAATGACGCGAATGTTTCTAAGAGGTTTGAAACCCGAAATACGTCAATACCTCATTTCTTACAAACTTTGTTTATATTCAGATGTTGTGAATATGGCTCAGTTAGTGGAGCGCGATAATGAGTCAGCTCAACCAAAAGGTAACAACCAACAACACGATAATAATTATACCGGTGGCAACGGCCATCGGAACAATGATTACCATCGTGGGGGAAATTATCATGCCAAGAATGGTAACCACTTCGGTGGTAATCATGGCCATGATAATAGAAGTGAAAATTTTAAGAAGAAAAGATTTAACAATGACAGAAAGACGTCAGAAAAACTCTCAGCTACGCATTTTCTCGTATTGTATAATTAAGTTGTATCTAAATTTTGTACCATGTATTTGGCGACTCATAATGGGTGATGTATACCTATTTTGGGGGCGTCACACTACTGATTTTGGAACTTAGAGATTATACGTAGCCAACTGAATTGGGGTGCCATGTGATGCCATATATGGCTGATTTTAATCTCTCTCTCTCTTATCAGTCTACTTCGCCCCTAACCTGCATTCCATCATTGGTCTACGTGGCTATTGTATAGCTTCTATTCATCCCCCTGACACAATAGTCAGTTGGCTACTATTAGACTGAGCTTGAGATACTCTACTTGGCCCCTATCCAACTCCCATCAGCCAACGTATATTACATAGCTACTAATTTAATAGTAACCAACTAACTGACTAATGAACTAACTAATCCCAACTCACTTCCTTATCACCCCTCAAAATGGGCTGCCGAATTGGATAAGAAAAGGAACAGATATAGCTTTAATTTGGGCTTAGTATGCTCATCTCATATTTTAATAAAATAAGGAAGGCTTGCAAACTTACATGAAAATTCATTTGGACCATTTATATAACTTGGACTCTTTTTATACCTCTTTAAGTAAGACATGGGTCCATAGTTACTAAAATTTAAAATAGTATATTTGCAAGGGTCCTTAACACTAATATACAACAATTAGAAAGTATTTACAAAAATAATACATACATAAAATAATTACAAAAATAACGCAATTCACATTAATAAGAAAGCCTAAAATCAAGGAGGAATAACTGTCATAACTAAAAATTCAAATTCAAATATCTTGGATCTAACAACAAAAATAAATTCAAATTCAAAATAATAATTCAAATTCAAATCTTCATCTCCCTCACAGTAGCCCTCTCCTCCGCTACTCCGCCGCGAATCTCCTTCTTCACAGGTTGCCCTCTCTTCTGCTACTCCGCCGCGAATCTCCGTTGTCCAAAACGCCAATGAGAAGAAGAAGAATATTTGTCCTACAAAAAGTTTAAAAATAAATAGATGTAACTCTTACTGTTCTGAATTTTTTTTATGACTATTTGGTTACCCACAAAAATTAAAATGGTTACCTTTGTATGAATGGTTGGCTACCAACTGCATCACATTCAAACTAAATTGGTAACTTAATCAAATTGAATTGGTTACCTTGGGCTGAAGGTTTGGCAACGTCATCTTCCTCCTCCCCCTTCACCGGTGAGACAGAGCGAGAGTCAACCACAAAATGGTCGATGGGATGGAGAAAAGAGGTGTATATTTGATTTTTCACAATTTCTTCATGTCCGAAAATTCCAATTCCAATTTCATGTCCAAAGAAAAATAAGAACACTGCATAGGAAAGAGAGAAATAAGAGAGTGATGTGTAATGTAATGTTGATAACCAAACCTTCGTACCAAAGTAACCAAACTTTTATACCAAGGTAACCAAACCTTTATAGCAAGGTAACCAATCTACCTCCACACGTGCAGTATGAATTGGTTACCTTGGTCTGAAAGTTTGGCAACCAACTGCATCACATTCAAAATAAATTGGTAACTTAATAAAACTGAATTGGTTACCTTGGTATGAATGTTTGGCTACCCACTGCATGAAGGTTTTGCTACCAACTGCATCACATTCAAAATAAATTGGTAACCTAATAACACTGAATTGGTTACCTTGGTATGAATGTTTGGCTACCAACTGCACTATGAAAAACTGCAGGTATGGATGTGGATTGGTTACCTTGGTGTGAAGGTTTTGTTACCTTGGTATGAAGGTTTGGTTACCTTGGTGTGATGGTTTGGTTACCAACTGCATTATGAAAAAATTGAAGGTGTGGAAGTGGATTGGTTACCTTGCTATAACGGTTTGGTTACCAACTGTACTATGAAAAAGTTGCAGGTGTGGGGGTGGATTGATAACCTTGGTATGAAGGTTTGGTAACCTTGATATGAATGTTTGGTTACCAATCTCTTCTATAAGTTGCTGATTTTGGATCAAATCCAATAATCAAGGTAAGCATTTGGACGAATATGCCACCACCACCAACATCGCCTATACTTCCAAATGCAGCTCCACAAAATCCAATCACAGAACCGAAAATAATTTGCCAATTAAATTTCATTTCTGGCCAAACATGTTCAGACGGAGAATATTTATGCAGCGCCACTAGAACAAATATATTGATAATAAGTAACTCGATTAACATCCAAATGGAGCACCACCTCTGAGAACATAAGTAAATTTATAAGTATTAATTATATATATGTACAGTAAGATCACAGTGAGGGACCTCCAAAGGAAGAAGGTGAAATCCACTAAGCTCTTGCATGAACCCATATTCCAAATCGGCAAACCCACCCAAAAACCCACCCCCTGAATTTGCACCGCCCTATCTCTTCCTTCCCTTTGATTCTCTCCTCAGATCGAATCAAGGAGGATGATAAACCCGGTTCAGTATTTCCAATTTCCTGGTGGCGTTGTTATTGCCAATTAAATTTCATTTCAGACGAAGAGTATTTACGCAGTATTCCGTAAACCACTGTGGCCTCTGCCGGGCAAACCGCCGCCATTTTGGTTTATAGTAAAAAAAAAAGTGGATGAAGAAAAAAAAAGAGAGAAACAAAAACAGAGATTAAAAATGGGTCTACGTGTTTGAATATGTTTGAATAAGAAAATAATAATTAACGGGAAGAGATAAATGAGATAATCGTGAGCCACGATTAAAGAATACTAATCCCCTAAATTAAGAAATCCTAATTGCACTAATATTGTAAATAAATATGAGAAAGTGTATTACTTTTGTAATTATTTTATGGATACACCATTATTGTAATTATTTTTAAAAAGGTACAAAAATATGAAATTAATCCTATTTGCAACATAACCCATTTAATATGGTCCAATATTTAATATGGGCTCATATTACCCGGTAATATACATGGACTTTACCTATCACTTTTATTTGGGCTAGCAAAATATATAGCACCCACATCATCAAAAAAAAAGTAAAGGTTCCATGTAGTTCAAATATTCATGGTAGTACACACCATTTACCTTATTTATCACTAAATAATATTTTTGGATGGAATTGATTATATCATAGTATAATTATTTCCTTGGACACATAAGTAGCTTAATATCAAGAATCTTTCTCAATTAAATCATGTTGGTTTTCCTTTTTATTCTTGATATTTGAATATCATTATAATAATGTATATCATTATTCCCTTCCTTTACCATTCATAATCTACTTAACAAATTATTAAGTAGTAAATAATTATAATGCTGCATCAATTAAGTATAATTAAAAGAAAAAGAATTATACTCAAAATTTAACATTATAATAATTGGATATTATATAGAATTTTCTGGGTCATTACAGAGGAGAAATACGAAAATGATATGTTCTAATGAGAAACAAAACATACCCACGAAGGAAAAAGAACTGTCAAAGTTTCAATTATTCTCTCATAGTGGTTCATTCCTGTAGAAGTACTAGGAATATCACCAGGAACATTTGTTGTTGTGTTGCACAAAACTTTGCAGTTCCTAGTTATAACAATAAAAGACTTACTGTCATATTTTAGGGAAAGAAATTCATTGAACATAACTCTAAACTCCAAAGAGCCAAATAAGTAAAACCATTTACTAGATGCAATTGTGGAAAGGATTTATCCAACTCTGCATAGAAATGGAAGAACTTTATACTTGATAGTGATCTCACAAATGTGAAAATTCAAAATCCTCAAATAAAAGAGAGCATATGACACAGTCAAAAGATGTCTTTAGAATATTTGGGGCTTCTTTCAACCAAAAAGAAGATATATAACATTTTTTTGGTGGTTAGGACAACATAATCAGGACGTGATCTTTTTAACTTCATGGTCTTCTTTTCACCCTCATTATCTAAGTACATTCTGAAACATGCAAATTTGAGAGAATAATGGTGAAAAAGCTACTGATTCATATGATTGAATCAATTCAAAGGTAGCTAAATAAAAATTGGAAATACAATTGCTTGGAACTGAAATAGTATGTCTTTTCAAATAAAGCACTTAAATATAAATAAAAATACCTCGAAGTAAAAGATTGAAAATTTGAGCACGGGAATGGGGAAGCAATTAAACTCTGCGGTTTACTCTGAACTGTCAAATTACTCCTGACATTCTCAGCCTCACCAAATTCACCTCTTAATTCTGAAAATTTACACTCGTTTAATGTCGATTACTCCCATGTCATGACACTCAAGTACTCCAACAAAATCACTAATAAAAGCATATAAGTTGCATATTAGAAGACATGTTAGCGAAAACCCATATGCAAAAACAAGCAAATGAACAATCCCTTTCAACCCAAAAGTACATGAAGCAATGAATTCACAAGAGTCACAAATTTGAAGAAATAAATAGAAGATACCATTGAGTGTACATGTTAAGAAGAACAATCTTATAATTTTAGCCAAAAAAAAAGAAGAACAATCTTATCTCTTGTTGCATTAACGAGTGGTCACATGTCATATTTGAAAATTAAAGCAGCAATTCCACAAACCCCTATTAATACAATAGGTGAGAGAGCTAGACAGGCAAGTCGAAAATTAATAGATTATCATTAATAGTAGGAAGAGCCGAAGATGAGTCTGGAAATTAAAAAAATTACCTAAGAAAAATTTGGAGTCTGGAGATTAGAGGCAACGCCACCGCAGCGGAAGCCGAAGTTCAAAAGTTCCGAACTGAAAAAAAGACAAGAGATTAGAGCAGTTGACAAACGAGATAGAGAGGAACAGTCGAGATGGAGAGGAGAGGAGAGGAGCGGTGGTTGGTGGGAGAGGATCAGAGCAGTCCGAGATTGGGAGTTGGGACTTGGGAGCAATCGAGAATTCGAGATGGAGAGAAATGCAGAGTTTGATACTTTGATTTGGGAATAAATTGAAATTAAATTTAGTATGGTAAAAAAATTAATTTATTTGTATTATAATTATAATATATATCCATCACAATTAATTTTAAAAAATTTATTTAGAACAAAACAGTGATCAATTTTACCTCGCAAAAAAACTTGTGAACAATAATATATAGTGAGTAATAATTCATTCATTAATAGTTTTTTTCCTCGCAAATTTTCATCATAAAATATCTTTCCACCACCTTAATTTTACGAAAGAAAAAATTTAAATTGTGAAGGATATTTCTTTCGGTAATAACTATATTGTTACTAAAAAAGATATCTTCACAGTTCCTTCGCTAGAAAACTTCTCATGTGAAGGAATGAACTCCTTTACAAAATTTCCTTCACTACATCCATAATTTCTTGTAGTGTAATCATCATCTCTCTTTTGTCATCATGATGTCACATTCCAACATATTTTAAATCTGGACCATGAAATAAAGACTCTAATTCATTTGAAATAGAGAGGATTCTAATAGTGTGTGCATTTGTTTATGCGCAAGAAAGAGACCTGATTCTCCATTGCCTGCATTCATGTGGTCACCACTAATGGTACCTTTGCCACCCTTGCTCTCCTGAATTATAGGACATGCACGTGCTCTTCATTTTTGAGTCGTAGGTAAATAGAACTAAACAAAAGAAGGTAATGTTTTTCACAAGTCAACTAATAATGTTACGTTGTTTCTTTATGTTTGATGCTGCAGTGAAGCATCTTCTATTTAAGTGGCTTTTCTCCAAGCATGACAAACAACAAATTAAGAAAATCAGAAACCAAAGAGAGAAAGAAAGAAACATAGATAGAGAGACAAAAAGAAAAAAGAAAAAAAAACAATGGTGGAAAATGTTCTACACATGAATCCCGGCAATGGGGAAGCTAGCTATGCCAACAACTCAAGCCTTCAGGTTATTTTTTCATGGGATTTACAATTTGTTTAATGTCGTATTTGAATTTATAATTGTAATCTAAAGAGTTCTATCATATGCTTCCCTTGATTAGAAAACTGTGATACTGAAGGCGAGGCAAGTTTTAGAGGACACGATGAATGATTATGGCGTGGACGCATTATTCCCTGAACACTTTAAGATAGCTGACTTGGGTTGCTCTTCAGGCCCGAATACCCTCTCGGTTCTTTCCAATATAATAGACAATGTTCATGCAATTTGCCAGAAGAAAAATCTGAAGGCACCTGAGTTTCAAGTGTTTCTAAATGATCTTCCAGACAATGATTTTAATACGATTTTCAAAATGTTACCACCATTTTATGCAAAGGTAAAGAAGGAGAAAGGTGATAAATTTGGGGCTTGTTTCGTATCCGGAGTGCCAGGCTCTTTCTATACAAGACTCTTTCCTTGCAGAAGCCTTCACTTTGTTCATTCCTCTTATAGTCTTCACTGGCTTTCTCAGGTTAGCATGAAATTTGGACTTATTCACTACTCCATCCTTCCACAAAACAGTAGCAATTTAACATTTTTTTAAGTCACTTCGCAAAATCCTAAAATTTAAAATCGAGGTGAGTTCATTTAAATTTTGAAATTAATTAACATATTTTGAAATTATGTATTTTAAAATTATTAACAAGATTCATTATTGTATTCTAAAAATCTATTTAATCTACGTCAAATTTAAATTATAAAATTTTGCAAATTGACTTTCAAATGTCCAATATGGACTCTTTTGTGGAAAGGAAGTTGTACATTGTCTCTTTCTGTAGCCTATAGAATTTAACATATATTGTCTAAGAAAAATAATGTAGGTTCCTGAAAACCTAGAGAATAACAAGGGCAATATCTACATGTCCAAAAAAAGTCCTCCCAACGTTTATGAAGCGTATTGGAGGCAATATCTAAGAGACTTCTCAACATTCCTACGCGTAAGATCCGAGGAGATAATTGATAATGGCCGTATGGTTCTGACATTTCTCGGCAGGAGCAGTGCAGATCCCACTAGCAAAGATTGTTGTTGCGTTTGGGAACTGTTAGCAACGTCCCTTCACGACATGGTGGCTGAGGTACAATACATTTCTTGTTAATTCAATTAAAAAAATATTCACCTTTTATTTAGTGATTTAAATACACTTTAAACCTTTTAGTTTTTCGTAATTCAAAACTTAAACTCTAATATTTCAATTTTCAGACATTAAATCTTAATATCTCTGAATTTCTATAATTAAAACATCCTGGCCACCGGAGTCATCATGTAACTCGGAATGAAAGGTTAATTTAGATTTTCAAGAATATATATCGTTTATATTGGTTCTAAATTTTTTTTCTTTTTTTCCTTCATCACACACTAATCACATGCTTACATTTTTTGTGCTTCCAAAGATATTTATTATTTAGGAGTGAAATTATCCTAAACACCCTCACTCCGATCAATTATTACAAGTCGGTGGCTAGAAAATTTTACTTACAGAAATTTAAGAACATTGAGATTCACTGTCTGAAAATTAAAACAATATGAAAAACGTAAACGTTTAAATTTCATTTAAAACTTTAATAAATGAATATATGGTTGAAATTTTTTGCATTATATTTTATATTAGGGGTTAATTGGTGAAGCGGACATCAATTCATTCAATATCCCTATTTATAACCCTTGCATGGATGAAGTGAAGGCTATAATTCAAATGGAGGGTTTATTTATCCTCGATAGGGTGGAAACATTTGAAGTTAACTGGGGCGTACAAGATAATGATGATGAAAAACAATCCGTCTTTGATAAGAATACCAGTGGAAAGATTTTGGCCAAAACAATTAGAGCTGTAGCGGAACCTATGCTGGCTAGTCACTTTGGAAATACTATCATCGACAACGTTTTTCAGAGGTATGCAACGCACGTGGATGACCATCTCTCGATGGAGAATACAAATTTCTTCAATATAGTGATTTCCTTGACAAGAAGAAGTGATTAGTCTTCGATGGGGAAAAATAGTATATGTTGCTTTTTATAACGTGTGTACGTATTTAACTTGCAGAATCAGATCTCTGCGCCTCTCTTCCTCCACTCATTCTTTTGTGGGTTATGTCTAGAGAAAATAAAGTGAACCACACCTCTGGTTCAATGCTAAAAAAACTACTCATAAGGCTTTGAGTGCATGAGGTCTTGAGATCTATTCTTGCTAATGTTAAATTTGGGTTTGAGATTTGTGATTTAGAGAGAGAAAGTGAAGTGGGTTTGAGATTTGGGATTTAGAGAGAGAAACTGAAGTGAGATTAAGATTTGGTTTGAGATTTATTTCCCAATTGTTGCAATCTTCTTATCTTCTCTCTCTTTTTGTGTTCTTATATTTTTCTGGATCTAGTTTGCTATCATTAACAGAAATATTTTTGGAATTGTGTTTTGTTCTTAATAAATTCTAGATCAAAATTTGATAATGGATTTGAAAATTTGTGTTTTTGAATTTAGTTTACACTACAAGAAAATAGCTCAATTCCGACGGAATTTTCCGTCAGCAATGGGCTACTTCTGTCGGAATTAGACTATTCCCGACGAAAAATTTTGCCATGAATTTGGTTGGATATACTGGCGTCAAAATTTAGTCCGTCGAAAATTTGGTCAAAAATAAATAAGGTTCGACGGAATAAGTCTGACCAACTTATTTTTCGTCGAAATTATATTATTTCCAACTAACTTATTCTATCGAGAATAGTCAGTCGAATTTATTGTTGACACGAGGCAAGTACAAGTAATTATCAAAGAGCTTATTTCCGACGGAACGTCCGTCAAATAATTAATTTCCGAATAAAGTATAATAGATGTATCTCGACAATTTCGTCGAAAATACAAAATTTGTGGGTTTGTTTTTAGGATTAATATATATGGGTTTTACTATAAGAATATATACTGAAATTTGGATAAGCATAGAATTTGAAATCATCATATTTGATATGATAAAGCATATAATTTGAAATAATCTTATCTATTTATTAATAAAAAAAATTATTTAATTAAAGACATGTAATTTATCTACATGATGTTGTTATATAATATGTGATAAACACATAGTTTTAACCAATACTTTTAGAATCATGATGATGATCATGCTAATGAGATCTAAATTCTTAGATAACTTAAAACTAGAATAGTTCTCAATCGTTGGATTACTAAAAGGGGGATTAATGAATCCGGATAGATTGGTACATACGTTGCTTGCTCTTAGGAAGAGGATGATTGATCTCATAAACATGTGTGTGGAGACATTAAAGCAAGTATGTAGGTGCTTATTGGTAAATAAGTTCATTGAACGTGGCTCGCTAAAGAATACCTAATGAAGTTTTACTTGCTTTTCAATAGGAATTCTTGTAGTGATAGTAGTACAAGTGATCCTTAGACATGAGATCATCATAGTATCTTGTGTATGATGAGTTATACTTTGACATGTCCCTTAAGACCCTTAGAGTATATCAAATGGTATGCTTGTGTATAATAAGTTTTGTATGGAGATAATGAATAATCAATAAAGAATCTACCGCTTCTAGTAAAAGAGGTGAATATCCTATGTGATTCGATAAATGACAACCCAATAGTCTTTTGTCAAGGCAGAATGAAATTACAAATGAGTTCCTAATTTGTATTATTTGGAGTTGTGTATTTAAGAATCGAAATACATAAAATTAAATAAAATAAGACTTGACAGTAATTTCATATCTTATATTTAATTGGGACATTGTATGGTGTAAGGATTGAATTGTACGGTAAATATTAATTCAAAGGTTCTTTTATCATTAATTTTGAAATCTATATTATCTGAAAAGTCGTTGATCGCTAAGGGGGATTATCCTTATTGTAAAATAAATATTATTTATTTAAATGAATTAAATAGTTTAATTTATTTATTTAAATAATATTAGAATTATTCTAATTGATTTATTCACAAATGGTTTAATATGGAGAACCTAAAGGGTCACACCATAAAAGAAAAATATTTATTTAAGAAATAAATGACTTAATCATAATAATAAGTTAAGTATATTTAATTTAATCTATGGTGATAGAATAAATTAAATAACTTAATATTTTTATTTAATATTTTGAAAATATTAAATATAAATTAATAAGAGGAGTCTTATTATTATTATTAGTTTAATTCCTAAAGGAGTTTGGGAATTAATTAATAAAAGTACTCTCATATATTCCTAATAAAATTAGGAAGCCTAATTAATTAAAAGAGTTTAATTAGTTAATTAAAATAAAACCCTAATCCTAAATTGTTTAGGAGGGTTACATGTGACGCCCCCAAAATTAGGTATACATCACCCATCTTGGGTCGTCAAATACATGGTACAATATACAAATACAAACTTAATTATACAACTGTCGTGTAACATACGACAAAACATAGCTGAGAATTTTGAAACGAATATTGTCTTCTGGCGGTGATTCAAACACAATGGAGTCCTCATTACAATTATTATCACACTATTTTACAGAATAGTGAGGACTACTAATGCTATCATCTGGACCATCACTCCGTTCCCCGACTAGTCTCTGCTACGTTCTCATTTCACAAGAGAAACAAAGAAAGAAAGGGTGAGCTCAACTAGCCCAGTAAGAAATATTATGACTAAGATAATGCAGGATAAATTATCATTAGCCTTCAACAATGTTAAACTGATAAAATACAATAGACATCAAGTTTAACTGCAGCGGAACAAGCAATCCATTAAAAGCGTCAAATAGAGAATAAAATCTATTATCTTTTATGATTTAAAAGGTTTTTCATCATTTTTATCGCTGGGACTCAGCTTAATAAATAATCCACATCATCAAATCACCCCTGCACTACGGCCAAGGATATTCTTTACTATCACGACCACAAATTATCCATGCACTACGGGCCAAGGATATTCGTGTATTCATCAATGGTCATGATCATGTCACATCCTCCATGCACTACGGCCAAGGATATTCATTAAGGTCACGACCACAAATTGTCCATGCACTACGGGCCAAGGATATTCGTGTATTCATCAATGGTCATGATCATGCCAAAAACTATCCATCAATGCACTACGGGCCAATGAGGACTTTTATCACATCATTTGTAACATTACGGTCATGATTATACCGAATAATCCCTGGTCATAATCATACCAAGTCCATCCATGCATTACAGGCTACAAATGACTTTCAACATAATATAAACATGAGTATGATGACAATGATATAAGAATTCAATAAAACAACTTCAAGAATTAATTTTTTCAGGAACCAATAACGTCCAAATTGTCAACAAGATACTATTTTGTGGTGTAAAATTCAAGAATGCTCAGAAGAATATTTCCATGAAACGATACTGGATGAAGCGCAAATATCAAGGATATTCCACTAATTTCATGGAGTGTAGAAGTCAAAACTTTAACCAACCGAGTATAATAAAGAATGGAATAACAATGTAAATCACCATGCATGCGGTTTCACATATGCAAAGTTATTCCAATGTAATAATAAAGAATGGAATAACAACGAAATCACCATACATGCGGTATTTGATGATGAAAAGTTATTCCAATGTAATAATAAATACAAAATAATAAATAATGGAACCAGTCGTGTGAAATTCACCGCAAGCGTGATATTCCGCTGAGAATATTAAATGCGAATAATAAATAATGGAACCAGTCGTCGTAAAATTCATTAATTTATAGGATATTCTACGTAATATTAAATGACGGAATAATATAAGGATTTCACCAAGTACAGGGTATGCAGCTTATACAGGTTATGTATAGGGTATGCCGCGTATGCAGGTTATTCCAACAGAATAATAAAGAATGGAATAACATAAGGACTTCACCATGTATAGGGTATGCCGCGTATACAGGTTATTCCAACAGAATAATAAAGAATGGAATAACATAAGGATTTCACCAAGTAAAGAGTATGTCGCTTATACAGGTTATGTATAGGGTATGTCGCGTATACAGGTTATTCCAACAGAATAATAAAGAATGGAATAACATAAGGATTTCACCAAGTAAAGGGTATGCCGCTTATACAGGTTATGTATAGGGTATTCCGCGTATACAGGTTATTCCAATAGAATAATAAAGAATGGAATAACCGAAGTTCTCTTCATGAATAAGAAAAAATAACACCCCTTACCGTAAAAGAAACTGAAAATAGAAGTAGTGAAGTAGCAGAGTTTCTTCTTTCTCTCTATAATTTTCTCTCTCTAGAGTTTCAATGAATTAAGTAAGAAAATAATGAAGGAATGAGCTTCTATTTATGTAAGAATGGAATGAATAAGAACTAATTCATGAACGGTCCAGATCGATTTACTTTTAAACGAACGATCCAGATCGATTTACTATTAAAACTTAAAGCAACGATCCATACTGATTTACTATTAAAACTTTTAAACCAACGATCCATATTGATTCACTATTATAACTTTCCACCAGCGGTCCATATTGATTCATTCAACCAACGGTCTGAAAAATTAGAACATCTCCTCATGGAATAATATTGTACCCAAATACCCGCATGCACAATAATAGAGTGAATAGTAACTCGTGAATAGTAACTCGTGAATAGTAACTCGTGAATAGTAACTCGTGCATAGTAACTCGTGAATAGTAACTCGTGAATAGTAACTCGTAAATAGTAACTCATGAATAGTAACTCGTGCATAGTAACTCGTGAATAGTAACTCGACATGAATAGTGTCCCAAATATTCGAGTGAACAATACTAGAGTAAATAGTAATTTCGGTGAATAGTAATCCATGAATAGTAACTCCGACACAAAAAGTGTCTCAAATACTCTCCAGACATCAATTATTGATTTATAACAATATAACAAATAATGCAGATGATACTGTGACAATAATCGAATCAATAATATGAAAGATATGATGCAGCAATTACTGTAGCAATAATTGAGTATAACTGAGTGACTTATCACGTAAGCATCAATAATCAATACCATGTGCTACTATGCAACCACACGACATCGTATTTTTACTACCGGGTAGTTCAACAAAGATTAACTGTAAAACCTCCGCCGTTATTTTCATAAAATATTTTTGTCGTTTTCTAACTACGACAGTACTTCCGTTGTGGGGTTCACCAATGATTATGTCGTCGTACGAATATTCTCGACAAAATGAATATTCTCCAACAAAAAGAATATTTTATAACAACTTGCATACTTTGCAAAATTTTCAAATACTACCCACAACTATAAAATTATATCAAATCCACACCATAATATTAAAAAAATATTTCGAGAAATTTAAATCTTTATTTATAAAATCTGGGGTCTCACATTACCTACATCTATAAATAAGAGGAGTCTTATTATGGGTAAGGGTTACACAAGTTACACACTTAATTTCAAGAGTTGAGGAAATTGTATTCTTATATCTTAATTATCTGGCGATCAATTCTTACTAGTTAATTTAATTTTAATTTTTATTTGAATTAATTTTACAAATCAACTGGGTGAGTGTTTAAGTGGAATTAAATTGGTAAAAACTTGATAATTAGGATCGTTATTGGTATTTGTTCCCTGTGGGTTCGATAACCTTTCTTATAATTATATTACTTGATTGATCATGTATACTTGTGCGAATTTGTCATTATATAAATCGGACAGCATTCATAATTTGATATTGAAGGCGTGTTATATATATGTCAGTGTATTGAATCTTCAATTTGGGTTCCTTATTACAGTGTTGTTTATGAATGTGATATTTGATATTTTCGACGAAATTTCTGTCAGAATTCTTCAATTGCAAAATTTTTGGGCCATGCAAGTATATTTATGTATTATTTAATTAGTTTCCTAATATTAAAATAAACCAAGTAACATTTTACTTAGTTTTTTACTACTAAAATAAACTAAGTAGTATTTACTTAATTTTACCACTAGTAAATAAAATAAAATAAAATAATAAGATAAACTAAATTTACATAAGATAATACAATTTAAAATAATTAAATTAAATTAAATAATATGAGATAATTAAGATAAAAAAAATAAAATAAGAGAAATTAAATAAATAATTAATTAAAAAATAAATTATTGAAAAAAATAATAGAATAAATTTAATAAAATAAATAAAAATTAATTAATAACATAAGATAATTAATATAAAATAAAATTTAATAAAACAATATAATTTAATTAAAATAAAATAAAACTAAATGAAATAACTTAAATCAAATCTAATAAATAAAATAAAATAAAACAAAATTAATTTTATTTAATTAATTAATATAATACAAATAAATTAAATTAAAATTAATAATAAATTAAAATAAAATAAATTTAAAAATTATATTTTATAATATAATAAAAAATAAAATAATAATAAATTAGGATAAAATAAATTTAATTTAATAAATTAAATGTAATAAATTAAATTTTAAAAAATAAAAATTATATAATATAATATAATAGAAAATAAAATAAAATAAAAAATTTAAAATCAAAATCTAATAAAATCACAAAATAAAATAAAATAAAATAATTAAAATAAACTAAGTGGAATTTACTTAGTTTATTAAAATTAAAATAAACATGAATAAGTACTATATGTATATATACATATCTGTACTATATTTTGAAACTTAGAAACCCATTTGACAAGTAGGAGTGAATGTCGAATAGTAGTCCCCATATTCAAATAACAGTTCTCATAAACTAAGTAGCATTTATTTAGTTTTCCATTGGTGAAATAAACTAAGTACCATTTGCTTAGTTTGGCACAATCTTCAATAAACTTAATAATAATCTCTTTTCAATCAACAATACACTCAATAGACCGCTTAGTTTACTTAGTTTCAAACTAAATATGTTTTTTCATATCCTTCCATTAACTTGTAAATATGTTGACCGCCTTAGTTGAGCTAGCAAAGGGTTGTTTGAGAGCAGTTGCAAGATGCAAGAGCAACATAAGTTGGCATCAACATGGTATTAGATAACTTATCACTCAACTCATTGTGAAGAAAGCATTAAATGCCTTGTCTTTCTTCACAATCCGTCCCCGCAACCGCATTTTGGGACTTTTATAAGTTCTCCTTCTCCACTTAATCTTCATACTTAAAAGTATTTATACCGCTTTTATCTTTTTAAAACAAATAGCTCATAAATTACAATGAACTATATATGAATGTGCAAAGAGGAGCAACTAATTAACCGGTCAATTGTAGAACTTTCGATTAGAATTCTTAGAAGTTCTAGAGGTCTTGAGTGGGCAACGAATACCGCAATGAGTGCAAAGAAAGTAAGGCGAAAAATACTCTAACCCGTCGCCATACTTTATAGGTCCAAGTCAACTTTTTATGCGACACGACGACTTAGAGTATTCTCCACCTTCCGTTCTTTACCCTCGTTGTGGTATTCATTGTCTTCTCAAGACCTCTGTAACATCCAAGAATCCTAATCGCAAGTTCTACATTAGTTACTCAGCATTGGTACATTCATATATAAAGCATTAGTTGTCTTAATTAGTTACTCAACATTGGTACATTCATATATAATTCAGTACTATAATTTATGAGTTTTATGTTTTTACATGATAAAAGTTATAATACTTGTAAGGGGGAAGATGAAGTAGAGAGCCGATAACTTGTACATATCCCAAAATGCGGTTGCAGGGCGGGATTGTGAAGAAAGCTAAGACAACTAATGCTTTCTTCACAATGAGTTGGGTGATAAGTTGCGTAATATTTAGATACAATTTAGAAGACAGAAGCAGAATGAATCTACGTTTATCTGTACTTGTATTTAGAATATGAATAATTTTTTTTGTCCCCTCCAAGTTTAACTCTTCCATTAATTTGTCCTCTCAAATTTATTTACTTACATATTTTCCCCCTATCGTATAAAAAAAACCAGCAGAAACAACTGCTTATATTACCCCGTTAACAAATCTACCCGTGCGTATAGATTTTTTATAAACTTTAAAAAGTGTGCTTGGACGGATTTTAAAGCCAAACGCAATGCACTATTTTTAGTTAGTATATGGAGCTTGTGAGGTGTGAGGGAGAGAGAGGAATGAAAGGTTATATACCATGTGAAAGCCAATAATACAGTGTCTGAAAGATGATACTATCTCTAGCTATTTCATAATAAGTGGCTTTTTAGAAGAAAAAATGTGTTTCAATTTATTTGTCGTTTATAACTTTCTAAGAGAATAAACTATTTACTTTCTTATATCACCCCTAGCTTCTCTCATTGTCCCAACAAATTTTATCCCTTGTATTAATAGTTTTCAACTTCCCATAAAGGGGTAGTGATGAAATTTCATACAAATTTTAATTATTAAATAATAGTATTAAATGACTTTCTTAATTCATGTGCATGAAGCTAAAATGACTATTATTATGGAATGGATGTAGTATTATTTATGCGCACATAGTACAGGAAACATGTTTTATACTCCCCTAATTGGCTCCACAAAACAATTTTAAAACATGATTTATCTTTTTGTCGTTTCTCTTTTCTTTTTGGAACATTGAAAATAGCTTCGCATAAATACTCCCTCCGTCACTTAATATAAAACGTTTTACAGTTGTGCAGAAGTATTAAGGAAATAATTGTATAACATTAAATATAATATCAATTATCTTAATATAAGTGTGCAGCTGCCTTCAAAATTACTTAATTTATTAAACTATAAGTTTAATAGAGAAATGTAGCCATGTTTAATATTGGCTGCTATTATATCATGTAAACTACTATGTTTGTTTGCAACTAAGTTCCATGAAATTGGATTAGTTTAATTTTATTATACTAAAGAAATTTTTATTTCTTGAATTATTAGTTTTAACATACAATCTTATGGTCTATTTATTTGTTTATATCATTTTTGAGGGACTATATTATCCCAAGTTTATAATAATAAAAAAAAGTAACCATTCAAAAATGAAAGTTCTTCTTTTATGAGATTAAACATGTATTATATTTGTATGAGCCTAAATATGTTGAATCATGGTGGTAGACACCATTGATCATGGAAAAATTCCATTGTTGAATATGAATGGAAGAAGTAATAAAAACAATTCTTATGAAAGATTACAGATGAATGAGATCATGAGACGGCGAGTTACAGATGAGGATAGGGAAGAAAATGGTAAGAGATGGGTCTGTTTTAAACTTTAGACCTTATCCTTAAAAGTAAGTGGGTGGGTAAGTGGGTGGGTGGGTGGGTAACACTAACAGCTAAGTAGTAAAGTTCATTGATGATTTATTTATGATTGGGTGTGAGAGTTTCATTTTCGGTCTAATTTAGATATTCGATTATTATGAAATTAACTTTATAGTGAGTTGGTCAATTGATCAATACAATATTGATATGCAGAGAGATCACCTCATAACTTGCGTGTCACACTATATTGATCAATTGATTAAAGTTAACTTAATACTAAGTACTAACCACCAACAACAAAAAACCTATTTAAAGAGAAAACCTATATAAAGAGAAGATAGAAGTTTCCCGCTCAATGCGCGGGTGTATTTTGCAGTTCAGTTTTCATTTTATTTTATTCACAGACTCTGCTTCGTGTCCCACTACCTCCCACCTCCCAATCTCAGTACTTCTTACTGTTATCTCCTTTACAAATCCAGCGACTGTCCTTTTAATTATTTTCTTTTAGTTATTTTTAATAAGCATGAAAAGTTTTTTTCTGTTCAGTCTTTTAGTCCCAAATTTATTGTCTTTTTTTCATGTTAGTTGCTAAAATATATATAGTTCTTGTTTTTTTACGTTTAGTCCCTAGAGTGTAACTCTTTTTCACATTTAATTCTCGAACTATAGTTTTTTAAGTTTATTCTCTTTTAATTGCTATATTTTTTTAGGTTAAATTGCAATTACATAAATTATAAAATCTGATAGCAAAAAATGGAAAACAAAATAAAAATAAATAAATAAAGAACCAACCAACCATCAAAAACTAATACTCCCTCCGTCCTTATGGAATGACTTAAAACATGTGTTTGGTTAGTCAATTGGAATGATTATTCCATTCCCTTAGTTATTCCTTTTTGAAAGGTCAATAATAATCTAGAAGGGGAGTTGAATAGATTATTACAAGTTAAAAATTAAGTTTATGCCTTTTTGAATTTTTAGTTATTAATTAGCAGTTTTAACAATTAACATGCAAGATAATAAAAATTCAATCACAATACACAGAGATTTATATATCTGATTCACAACATACACCCCTTGGTATGTTGCTACGTACATCCAGTCTCAAGTCCCTACTTGGAACTTGAGATCCTATTACTATCAGTAATAACAATTCCTTCAACAGGCGGAGAAGCCTTTACAAAGTTTTATAGACAAACTTTCAACTATTCAACTATTCTATCTTAGACAGCAAACTCCTCGCTCCTTCTTCAAGTCTAGTTGTACCACCT
This sequence comes from Panax ginseng, assembly GCA_020205605.1. Lineage (NCBI taxonomy): Eukaryota > Viridiplantae > Streptophyta > Magnoliopsida > Apiales > Araliaceae > Panax > Panax ginseng. Next base: position 11,912,733 of record CM035134.1, read on the forward strand.
TTTGAATATAGTTCTATTCTATAATCTGGTCTTGAAACAACAGCCTCTTCCTCACCTCACAAGTACACTAGAGACCCAACTACGTACTGACCTCTCTCAGACTCTGGTTTTGGTTGAAGAATTACTTGTCTTTCTCACAGGTACATAAAATAAATTAACTCTAATCCTTTCTCTGTTAAAGTTTAATTTACAACAAAGTGCTTCTTGAATAAGCTAATAAGAGTTAAGTACAGAGTAATGCTTCCCGAATAAGCAGATAGAAAATTAGGAACAAATATATCAGTATAAAAGTTCAAGGACTTTTATATTCAACAATAAGTTTCTTTAAAGCAGATAGAACTTTTTGTTTAGATCCACTGAGGCTTCAGATTAAGCAAATATAAGATTTTAAGGTACTTTATAAATAATTAACAATTCTATAAAATAAAGAGTGTTTTTCTATGATTATTATAGAATTGCTTCTTAGATAGTGTTTACCAAGTATTATACGAATTATTTTAATGAATCAATACTTGTATAAAAGAATAAATCAAATCAAGTATCAGTTAAGCACAAACTGATATAACAAATATTACTGTTTAACTCAAATAATATATAAGAATATTTTATCTATTATGTGAACTTTTATAGATAATGTCACTTAGTACTATAAGGAATCGTACAGCTCGAATTCCTCTCCGTAGAGGTGTATCTCCGTAGCCTTGCGGCGTCTAAGTATGACAAAATTTATAATTTTCACAATTGATATTTATATAAATATTTTCAATAGATCACTATGATTCTCAAATCCGGTTCGGATGACTACTCTTTTTGGAGCAGTATCTCAGTGTTGTTTTGAGCTATCAAATGTCGTATCTATTTTACGATATTTATATAAATAATATCAATAAAAGGTTACTGAAGACTATAAGAAATCGTACGGTTCGAATTCCTCTCCGTAGAGGTGTATCTCCGTAGCCTTGGGACGCCCAAGTATCCTTTTATTTGATAAATAGATGAAATATAGATATATAGAATTGTGTAGAACAATATGTATTTGTATATCTATAAATAAAATGCAAGTAAGAAATAATTTAACAAAAATCAAACTTATCTCAATACTTGGACCAATTTTTCTCTTCAAAAATTCAGAACTTTTGTAAGAAGAGATATAAAGCTTTTTAGAGAGAATGTAGGCAAGGAGAGTATGATTTGCTTTTCACTGAATCGGTAAAAACAAAATGAATGAAATACTCCCTATTTATAGAAATTTTGAAGTTGGGGCAAAAATATAATTTTGCAAAATTGATTTTCAAATGCACGGTATAGATGAAGTATTTTTGAATTGAATGGTCCGGATTTAAAGCAAGCTTTTACGCGGTAGTAGATTAAATTTCGCCCAAGCTACACATCATCAACTTAGTATTTATTATGTATATTGACCATGGAAGAGGACTGCTCGATTTTTCATGCCAGCACACCCACTGATTTTATTAAGTCCCATTTTGAATGTCACTTGCACACACACGATTTTTGAAACATGCATGCATTAATTATGTAGTTAAGATATATGCATTATACTTAGTTATATTATATAAATTGTATTTGTATATTTATGTATATATGTATATATAGTATCTTGATAGTTATAGTAATATATATAAATATCCGGTTTTATACATATATAATAAGTATTTTATATGTTTTAGTATATATGAGGTATACATGCATAAAAATATTTTACCCAACTTTAGTTTAGAAAAAGAAATAGGGTTTCCTTGCTTTGAATATTATATGAATTAATTTATTTAACACTTGACATATAATTTATCAAGGTCAATAAAAATTAATTCAAGTAAAATGGAAAATAGTTAAAATAAAATAATAAGGAAAAATAAATAAATAATTACATATATTTGTTATCATCAAAATATAAAATAAATAATACCTATCACTTTTCAAATCTGAAAGTTATTTTTCATTCATTTCTAGATAGGTGTGTTTATTTTATTCGTAAGTTAATCTCCTTCCCCTCTTCTCTTCGCTATCTATCATCATTTCTTTTCTTTTCCTACCTTTTTATATGCTACTTCATTTTCCTTACAAAAACGTAATGTTTATGTTTATTTTGAACTACTTTTTTGTATTGTTTTCAGACTAATATTTTTTTGACTAGTCAAAAAAATATTCACATTCTATTTTTATAAAAAAAAATTAAAAATAATATATTAAAAGTAAAAGTAAAAAAATAAATAGAAAACAATTAAATTAACATCACTCATTCTCTCTTCACTCATGTTCATCTTTTTCATTTAATTTTAACCCCAAACCCACAACAAAAATTTACTCTTCATCAACCCTAATTTTTAAAATTAACACCCAAATATTAACCACTTCACTTTCTCTCTCTTGTTTTTCTTCATCTTCATCACCATTAGTACATCGCCTTTCGTTTTAATCACTATTACATCTCATTCACCTTTTCATCCAATAAAAGTAGAATAGAGAGATATGCATTGTGACGCCCCTAAAATAGGTATACAACACCCATTCTGAGTCGAAAAATACATGGTACAGAAAAAAAACTACAATTTTATTATTATAATTATCGTGCAAAATACGACAACACATACTGTGAGTTTAAATACAAATATTATCTTCTAGAAAATATCCACACTCAAATAAATCCTCATTACATTATTGATACACTATTTTACAAAATAGCGAGGACTGCTAAAATAACTTTCTAGAACCATCATTCCATACCCCGGCTAGTTCCTGCTAAATTCTCGCCTCCTTAGAAGAAAAATGGAACAAAAAGGAAAAGGGTGAGCTCAACTAGCCCAATAAAGAATATTATGACTAAGCTAATATACAACAAATAATCATTAGTCTTCAATAGGAAAAAATCTGATAAAATATAATAGACAACAAGTTTTAGATCAACAACTGCAGCGGAAACAACAATTCATTAGAAGAGTCAAGTAGAGAATGAATTCTACTATCTTCTAAGATTTAAAAGTCCATCATCAATATTTTATCCCTGTAACATCAATCAATATAAATCTTGAATCAAATATTCATCTTTGCACTACAGGCCAAAGATATTCACTTGTATCGCCAGTTGGTCATGTTCATCTTAACACATGTTCATCTTTGCACTATGGGCCAAAGAAATTAATCAGTTAATCATTCATCTTTGCACTACAGGCCAAAGATATTCAGTAATATCATCATTTAGAACTGAGGATGATGAAAAATATCTTAAAGAAAACGAATACAGTGAGATAAAAGGACAAATATTAGGATTCGTACTACATTTTATCCAAGTTCAAAAATACTCCATAATAATCAATTGGGGAGTAGAATTCAAAAATAAAGATCAAAACATGGATACAATCAAAGATAGTAACCATAATAGACATCTTGGAACAAAAGGAAAAAATTTCATTTTTCGATGAATATTGTCGTATTTGTGAATAGTGACGTATACGTGAATAGTAACCCCGACACAAAAAAGTAGAAATTTCACAATAAATTTCATACCAATATTTCGGCATAATGATACTGAAAGAAATAATATCATTTACGAAGAAAATAACATCTCTTACCTCAAAATAACAGTACTTCTGATCGGGATAGCAGATGTAAAGCCGAAGGAAACTTGCACAAAATAGCAATTCTCAAAGTATCTAAATACTCACAAAAATACGCTCGATAATATAGAGAGAGAAAACTTATGTTTCTGGTGTGATTTTTAATTCTGACCTAGGCACCTATTTATAGAAAAATGCTAGAACGCCAAAGCAGACTAAAATAATAAAATAATATTATTTTCAAAAATTTCTACGACCTCTTGGACCAAAATTCAACCACCACCAGTGGGGCCCACCAAACATTAGATTTTCCACACCAACCAAAAGTGGGGCCCACCCATATTTTTAATAAAAATATTTAATTTTCGAAACTTCAATAATTCATAATAAATAGCCATTTTTATCAGAAAAATACGAATTTTATGTCCATTCCATAGGAAATCGAATTCTCTAAAACTTTATAGCTTTAAGTTTTTCTAAATTCCAAACAGAAAATGTCCGAAATCCACATACCCCTTTTCTCGACAGAACTTTCTAGACATTGTCAATATTGTTATCTAATAATATTATTCAAATAATATGAATTATTGATCTGATAATGGGAAATACTATGCAGTGACAATTATTGAAATAACAGTAATATAAAATATCAACGCAAAAATTATTGAACCAATAAAATAAAATATTGAACAGTAATTACTGTAACAATTATTGAGTAGTGTCTTCTTACGTAAGAATCAATAATTCAAAAATACTATGCAATATTGTGTGCTACTGTGCAACCACGCGTATTATTGTATTTTAACCACCAGGTATTCCAATAGTGTTAACGGTAACAATTACGTCATTATTTATAAAAACTCATACTTGCCATTTTCTTTATCCGACCGTTTTCCTTTATGGGCCCACAAATGGCTGCGCCGTCGTACGAATATTCACCGACAACAAGAATATTCCACGACCAAACGAATATTCCCTGACAACAATGAATATTTTATAACCACTTGCTTATTTTGAAAAATTTTCACATTTCACCCATAACCAAAGCATTATATCAAATTAACACCTTATTATTTCAAAATAATAATTAGAGGAAAATTTAATTTTATTTATAAAAAGCTGGGGTCTTACAACCTCCCCTCCTTATAAAATTTTGTCCTCAAAATTAACGTACGTACCTGGTGTTTCGAAAAGGTGAGGATACCTCATTTTCATTTCCGACTCCAACTCTCAAGTCATTTCTTCAATAGCATGGTTCCTCCACAAAACTATAACTTGTGGTATAATCTTGATGCGTAGGACATGCTCTTTCTTATCCAAGATCTTAACAGGTACCTCCTCGTACGTTAAATCTTCGGCTATCTCATCTGATTCTAACTCAATAATATGGTTTGGGTCTTTTACATATTTACGAAGCATAGATATGTGAAAAAAATTATGCACACGAGACATGCTTGGAGGTAACGCGAGTCTATAGGCTACATTTCCTACTCGGTCAAGAATCTGAAATGGACCAATAAACCGTGGATTGAGCTTTTCTCTCTTCCCGAATCTTATAACTCCCTTCCATGGAGCAACACGTAACAATACATGATCCCCAATACTAAATTCCACGTCCTTTCGATGAAGATCTGCATAACTCTTTTGTCGATCCTGTGCCGTTTGTATATGTTATCGAATCATTTGGATCTTTTTTGTAATCAAACGTACCAACTCTTGTCCCAACAATGTTGCTTCACCCACCTCATCCCAACATACTGGAGAGTGACACTATCATCCATACAAGGCTTCAAATGGAGCCACACCTATACTTGCCTGATAACTGTTGTTGTATGAGAATTCTACCAATGGTAAATACTTATCCCAACTCCCTTTGAAATCAAGGACACAGAGTCTTAATAGATCTTCAAGAGTTTGAATAGTCTTTTCTAATTGCCCGTTCGTTTGAGGATGGTATCTTTGGTGAATCAAAATCTGTGCCCATAGCTTTCTGCAAGCTAACCCAAAATCGTGAAGTGAATCTTGGGTCACGATCTGAAACTATGTATACTGGCATGCCATGCAACCTCACAATCTCATTCACGTACATACGAGCAAGACATTCAAGGGAATAAGTCTCCCGTATCGGCAAGAAATGAGCAGACTTGGCTAATCTATCAACAATAACCCAAATCACATCTATGCCTTGAGAAACCTTGGGAAGACCCGTAACGAAATCCATGATAATGTGTTCCCACTTCCATTTTGGAATCTCAAGTGGTTGCAATGGACCCTTTGGCACTTGATGCTCCGCCTTTACACGTTGACAAGTTAAACACCTCGAGATAAACTTCGCGATCTCTCTCTTCATATTGTTCCACCAAAATGTATGTCGAAGATCATAATACATTTTGGTACTCCCAGGATGGATTGCAAACGGTGTGTTCTGTGCCTCCATCATAATTCTATGCTTCAAGTCAGAATCGTTAGTAACGCAAAGTCTGGAGTTGACTCGAAGTATTCCTTCTTCATCGATTATTCTTTTTTCTGGAATAACACCTTCTTGCACTTTCTTTTTCATACGCATCAACCCCAGGTCCGTAGCTTGAGCAGCTTTAACTTTATCGATTAAAGTCGGTTCTACTCATATATTCGTCATCATCACGTGGGTCCCTGGAGTCTTTAACTCTATCTCCATCATTTGTAAGTCATACAAAATGGGCCTTTGCGTTAACAATATCGCACTCGTACCCGCATATGATCTTCTACTTAATGCGTCAGCTACCACATTCGCTTTTCTAGGATGGTATTGAATGGTACGATCGTAATCTTTCAACAGCTCAAGCCATCGTCGTTTCCGCATGTTGAGTTCCTTTTGGGTGAAGAAATATTTAAGGCTTTTATGATCCGTATAGATCTCCATTTTTTCCCCATACAGGTACTGTCTCCATATTTTCAACACGAAAACGACTGCTGCCAACTCTAGATTATGAGTAGGATAATTCCTCTCATATTCTTTGAGTTGTCGTGAGGCATAGGCTATGACTTTCTCATGTTGCATAAGAACACATCCTAACCCTTTGCCTGAAGCATCGCTGTAGATAACAAATCCATCTGAACCAGATGGTATTGCCAGAATAGGTGCCAAAATGAGTCTCCTCTTGAGCTCTTGGAAACTCATCTCGCATTCCTCGCTCCATACGAATTTTGTATCTTTCCGAGTCAGCTGAGTTAACGGAGTAGTGATTCGAGAAAATCTTTCCACGAATCTCCGATAATAACCAGCTAAGCCCAGAAAGCTATATACTTCGGTCACCGACTTTGGTTGCTCCCAACTTTGTATTGCTTCAATCTTCGTCGGGTCAACAGATACTCAATGTTTCGACACTACGTGCCCAAGTAATGCTACTTCCTCAAGCCAGAACTCGCATTTCTTCAGTTTGGTATATAACATGTTTTCACGAAGTCTTTGAAGTATCAGCTTCAAATGGTGCTCATGATATGCACGGCTTTTGGAATAGATGAGGATGTCATCAATAAAGACAACAATGAACTGATCCAAATATTCCTTAAATACTTGGTTCATCATATCCATGAAGGCAGCAAGAGCATTAGTCAATCCAAAAGACATGACTAAGAATTCATAATGCCTGTACCGAGTTCTGAAGGCAGTCTTCGGAATATCCTCAGTTTTAATCTTCAGCTGATGATATCCAGAACGAAGATCGATCTTTGAAAAGAATTGTGCTCCTTGGAACTGGTCAAACAGGTCATCAATGCGAGGTAGCGGATATATATTCTTGATGGTGATATGGTTCAATTCTCGGTAGTCAATGCAAAGTCGCATACTCCCGTCTTTCATCTTTACAAATAACATATGAGCACCCCAAGGAGATGTACTAGGACAAATGGAACCGATGTCTAACAACTCCTTTAGTTGGACCTTTAACTCCTGAAGTTCAATAGGAGCCATTCGATATGGGGTTTTAGAAATAGGTTTTGTACCCAGTTCAAGGTCAATAAAGAATTCAACTTCACGTTCTGGGGGTAGACCGGGAAGTTCTTCAGGAAATACGTCAGGAAATTCACTAACAATAGAAATATTATTCAAATCTGACGTGTCTTTATTTAAATCCATAACATGGGCTAAGAAAGCTTGACATCCGTTTTTCAATAAACGAATAGATTTATGGTTTGATATGACAGTGACTGATTTTAGTGGTTTAGTTGCTTGAATTCGCATAACATATTGGTTAGGAATATAAAAACTAACAACCTTACGAAAATGATGCAAGTATCTTTAAAGAGATAAGATCAACAGGTAATGTGATGGTGCCAACTTGGATCAAGCAAGATTTATAAACAGTGGATGTAATGAAAGTTTTTCCTAACGGAGTCTCAACAGATAAGTCAAAGTCCAATTTCTCCGGAGTCAAGTTCAAACGTTGAGCACAAGCTGGAGAGATAAAAGAATGGGTAGAACCGGTATCTAATAAGGTATAAACTTCACAAGAGTTTATGATTAGCTTACCCGTGATCACCTCGTTTGGGTTCCTCACATTTTGGCCAGTTATGACAAATGCTCTTCCAGGAACCGCTGATTTTGATTTATCCGGGACCGCCTTTGGAGTCACCATCCCTGCTAGACTTGGTTTCGCTATAGAACAATCTCGAGCTATATGACCTTCCTTTCCACAGTTATAATATACCTTGAATTATTGTGGGCATTTTGGGCTGATATGTCCCTCTTTCCCGCATTTGTAACATACGACCGGTGGTCGTTCTCCTCCCCTAGAAACAGTTGGTGTTAACGTCTTCACGTTGTCATTGTTGTACCTTCTCTTCTTGAAATCTCCTCCCGAATCGTTTCTTCTATTATCATGGCCACGATTACCACCCGAGTGGTTTCGCTTTTTCTCAGATTCTTTCTTCCCGTTTGGTTATCATTGTCTCCGATAAATTTCTTTGCCACAGTCCGACCACAGTTTGTGGTCCCTCGATTGAACATACTTATTATCTCGCTCTAATAATTGAACCATGTTGACAACATCTGAATATAGAGAAAATTTATTAGAGATAAGGTATTGACGAATTTTGGGTTTCAGACCTCTCAGAAACATCCTCGTCATACATTCCTCATTCTCTACCAAATGAGGTACAAACATGGATAACTCCGCGAACTTCGCCTCGTACTTGGACACCGTCATGTTGTTCTGTTCCAGTCTAATAAACTCTACCTCCTTCATATGACGAATACTTTCAGGAAAGTACTTGTCGTTGAACAGTTTCTGAAATGTTTTCTAAGACATATTGAGTGCAGCTGGCTGGGTACGTTTCATAGATTCCCACTAGTAATCTGCCTCACCACGGAACATAAAGGTGGCGAATGGAACCTTCTGTTCCTCTATGCATCCCAAGACATTAAATATCTTGGTAATTTGTTTGACCCACGTTTCTGCCTTAATCGGATCTGGCTTTCCCCATAACTCAGGTAGTCCCAACTCTTTGAACTGCTTGGCTGTGACAAACCGCGCGTTACTATCATTTCCACCCGTATTTTGTACACGAGACTCCCTCGTCTGATTTTGCATGAACTGTAAAAATCTTCTAAACATCCCATCATTCATCATTTATCCGGTAGTTTTATTTACAGGAGGAATATTGCCTTCATGTTGCACGTTCTCCTGGTTAGTGACTGAAGGTGTTTCCACGGTCTCATACACTCCATTGTTAACGTTCTCAGCTACCATTCTTAAATACTGCCATAAAATAAGGGTTAATTAAACAAATTAACATATCACATAATATCCCTATATTATAACCGACCAACAAATAAGCTTAGGTAGGACACACTAGTGAAGGATTTACTCATCTCTCCCCTCCTAGTTCTATTCCCTGATCTCCGCCAGAGACCATACCCCTAAGCTCTGATACCAACTGTGACGCCCCCAAAATAGGTATAAAACACCCATTCTGAGTCGCCAAATACATGGTACAGAAAAAAACTACAACTTCATTATTATAATTATCGTGTAAAATACGACAACACATACTGTGAGTTTAAATACAAATATTGTCTTCTAGACAATATCCACACTCAAATAAGTCATCATTACATTATTGGTACACTATTTTACAAAATAGCGAGGACTGCTAAAATAACTTTCTAGAATCATCATTCCATACCCCGGCTAGTTCCTGCTAAATTCTCACCTCCTGAGAAGAAAAATGGAACAAAAAGAAAAAGGGTGAGCTCAACTAGCCTAGTAAAGAATATTATGACTAAGATAATATACAATAAATCATCATTAGTCTTCAATAGGGAAAAATCTGATCGAATATAATAGACAACAAGTTTTAGATCAACAACTGCAGTAGAAACAACAATCCATTAGAAGAGTCAAGTAGAGAATGAATTCTACTATCTTTTAAGATTTAAAAGTTTATCATCAATATTTTATCCATGTAACATCAATCAATATAAATCTTGAATCAAATATTCATCTTTGCACTACAGGCCAAAGATATTCATTTATATCACCAGTTGGTCATGTTCATCTCAACACTTGTTCATCTTTGCACTACGGACCAAAGATATTAATCAGTTAATCATTCATCTTTGCACTACAGGCCAAAGATATTCAGTATTATCATCATTTATGACTGAGGATGATGAAAAATATCTTAAAGAAAACGAATCTAGTGAGACAAAAGGACAAATATTAGGGATTCGTACTACAGTTTATCCAAGTTCAAAAATACTCCATAATAATCAATTGGGGAGTAGAATTCAAAAATAAAGATCAAAACATGGATACAATCAAAGATAGTAACTATAAAAGACATCTTGGACAAAAAAGAGAAAATTTTATTTTTCGGTGAATAGTGTCGTATTTGTGAATAGTGTCGTATACGTGAATAGTAATCCCGACACAAAAGGGTAGAAATTCCACAATAAATTTGATCATACCAATATTTTGGCATAATGATACTGAAAGAAATAATATCATTTACGAAGAAAATAACATCCCTTACCTCAAAATAACAAAGATTTCCGATCGGAATATCTGGATGTAAAAGTTCAAGGAAACTTGCAGAATATAAAGAACTCTCAAAGTATCTAAATACTCACAAAAATACGCTCGATAATATATATATAGAGAGAGAGAAAACTTATGTTTCTGGTGTGATTTTCAATTCTAACCTAGGCACCTATTTATAGGAAAATGCTAGAATGCCAAAGCAGACTAAAATAATATTATTTTCAAAAATTTCTACACACACCTCTTAGACCAAAATTCAGCTACCACCAGTGGGGCCCACCAAAAATTAGATTTTCCACACCAACCAAAAGTGGGGCCCACCCATGTTTTTAATAAAAATATTTAATTTCTGAAACTTTAATAATTCATAATAAATATACCTTTTATCAGAAAAATACGAATTTTATGTCCATTCCATAGGAAATCGAATTCTCTACAACTTTGTAGCTTTAAATTTTTTCCAAATTCCAAATAGAAAATGTCCGAAATCCACATACGGGTGATTTTTAATACCTCCATTCTGACAAAATATTGATAAAACACCTCAACATTAATTCCTTCATTTATATCCACATAAAAATAAATATTTCCTTCATTTATATTCACATAAAATAAATATTTCATTATCATATAAATTAATAATTAATTATTCACAAATAATATTACAAAATCACAATAATGACAATCAGGCCGTTCCCAAGAAAGAGGGGGCTTTCCGATAAGGATTTCTCGTTACTGGCGCACAATTAGATGACATAACCCCTTTCCTCGACAAAACTTTCTAGACATTGTCAATAATGTTATCTAATAATATTTTTCAAATAATATGAATTATTGATCTGATAATGGGAAATACTGTGCAGTGACAATTATTGAAACAACAATAATATAAAATATCAACGCAGCAATTATTGAACCAATAAAATAAAATATTGAACAGTAATTACTATAACAATATTATTGAGTAGTGTCTTCTTAAGTAAGAATCAATAATTCAAAAATATTGTGCAATACCGTGTGCTACTGTGCAACCACGCGTATTACTGTATTTTAACCACCAAGTACTCCAACAGTGTTAAAGGTAACAATTACGCCGTTATTTATAAAAACTCATATTTGTCGTTTTCTTCATCCGATCATTTTCCGTTATAGGGCCCACAAATGGCTACGCCGTCGTACGAATATTCCCCGACAACAAGAATATTCCACGACCAAATGAATATTCCCCGACAACAATGAATATTTTATAACCACTTGCTTATTTTGCAAAATTTGCACATTTCACCCATAACCAAAGCATTATATCAAATTAACACCTTATTATTTCAAAATAATAATTAGAGGAAAATTTAATTTTATTTATAAAAAGCTGGGGTCTTACATGCATGATTAGAGATAGAAAAGAAAATTTCATCTCCTCCTATCTTTCATCCCACAATATAGAGAAAAGCAAAGAGAGAAAATGAACCTCGATGTTTCTTTACAGGTTGAACTTTCCACAAATACCTTAAACCTTCATTTAATTTTGATCACTAACTATAACTCCAATTTCTAATCTCATACCCAATAAAATTCCATCAAATTGCTCTTTTTCTTCATTATCTTCTTCACAACAATTAATAATCTTAAACCTATAATATAACCCCAAATTAGATTTTATTGATGTTTTTAGTTAATTGGGTGAAAAATTTTTAGATCAATTTGGGGTTGGTGTGGGTTAGGGTTTTACTCATTGATGGTTAAAATCGACTTGGATGAATTTTTTTTATCGGGGATGAAACAATGAATTGAAGTCACAATCAATTGATTGTGTCACTGCTCTGTAAACATCATGTTGCTAATCATGGCTGATGAAGATGAACCGATCTAGTGAAGAGAAAGAAGGAGAGAGAGAAAGGTGGTAGTGGTATGTTTAATTAATTTTTATTTTCATTTATTAGTTTTAATATAATTATATTATTTTTTTTAATAATTTACTTATTTTATCCTTAAAAAAATAGAGTAACCTGAACTCCCAATCATTTTTGACCGCTTAAGAGTTTGGAGGGTGCTTTTTGTTACGCAAATTAAACATTGGGGTACAAGTAGGCACATTTAGAAGTTTAGGATGCAAACCTCAACATTCCTATAAAATTTAGAGTGCAAAGTGTATTTTAGTCTATTAAAAAAACATGTTAACAGTATTAAAAGTATTAACATTTAGTAATATTAAAAACATGTTAACAATATTAAAAAAACATGTTAAAATACATACTATAAATATTAACGTTTAGTACTATTTTTGTAAAAATATTACATATCTTTATAAAAGTTTTTGTAATTTTTGTAACTATTGTATTTAGTATTTAATTTTTACTAAATATATACTAAAAAATTAATATTTTATTTATTTACAAAAATATACATACTTGTAAAAAAATACAAAAATAGAATATGAATATTTAAAAATTACAAAAACGAATATGAATATTTATACTTATTTACATAATACTCTCTCCGTTCTTAAAAATTAAAAAAATGAATAAAGTATAATTTTCACACAAATTAAAAAAATAAAAGTAAAAAAATAGAGTAAAAGAATTTCAAATTTATACTTAATGACCTTACACGATTATTTTTCATTCATTTTATAAGTTTGTAATATATAAAAAACAAAAAAGATCATTTCACATTCCATTCATATATAATGTAATTCATATAAATTAAACACCTAAAGTAGAATGATAATTTTATTTCTGAAGGAATGAATGGACAAACCAAACATAAAAATTAAAATGACCATTCAATTCCCATTCTCATTACATTCCTTAAGTCATTCGATTCCTGAAGTTATTCCATTCTATACATGCCAAACATAGAGAGAGACTAAAAAATTATCCTCAAAAACATGCTTAAAGTAGAAAATTTAACTAGATAGAATTTTACAATAATTAATTTACTCGGTTATATTATATCTTAGCCAAATATTAGATCAATTACATCATAAATAAGTGGCTCAAATTAATTCAAGTAATTTTTAATAAAATTGAGTAGTTAAGATCTGAATGATTAGTGTAAGACCCAAATTTTTATGAATAAAGATGAATTTTTCTATAAATATCATTTTTGAATATTAAGATGTGAAATTGAAATAATGTTATTGTTGTGGGTAATATTTATAAATTTTGCAAAGTAAGCAAGTTGTTATATAATATTCGATTGGTCAGGGAATATTCATTTTAATAGAGAATATTCGTACAACAGCACAATCATTGGTGGATCCCATAACATAATTATTGTCGGAATGGAAAAACGACAGAAATATCTTTTTATAAAAATAACGGTGGAAGTTTTACCGTTAACTATTAAAATAACCTGTTAAAAAGTACGATGTAATGCTATGATTGCATAATAAACGAGGTATTGATTATTGATGCTTACGTGAGAAGTCACTCGGTTATACTCAATTATTGCTACGATAATTCTTTGCATCATATCTCTCATATTATTGATTCAATTATTGTCACAGTATCATCTGCATAATATTTTATATTATTAAATCAATAATTGAGAAGGCAAAGTTATTAATATTATTATTTGCAATATTGACGATGTCTAGAAGTTCTGTCAAGGAGAGGTTAGATAATCTAATTGCGCGCCAATAGGTTGAAATCCTTATTGGAAAGCCCCCTCTTTCCTGGGAACGACTTGGTTGTTAAATATTGCGAATTATAATAATGATGATAAATATTGAGAGAATTTTTATGAAGTATTTGTGTAAATTTTGCTTATTATATGGACCTCCATTTACCCATTTTTCAAATTAATCGGTAAAAAGTTATTCAGTACATATATATGGTGGGGGCCACGAGTGGGTCAGGTGGGGACCACATATTGGTGGAAGAATGAAAAATTGTCACGGGGAGGTTGTTTTTTCAATAAGCATGTGTTGGTTTATATATATATATATATATATATATATATATATATATATATATATATATATATTATATTTGTGACAACCCCAAAATAGGTCCATTCCATCCAACTCATTCTCGAGTCGCCAAATACATGGTACGTAAAATAACTACAACTTTATTACAACAATTGTCGTATACAAAATACAACAACACATCTTTGTGAGTTTGGATACAAATATATACCAAATGTGACACATGTCCCAACTGTGACAACACCTCACAAAGACACTTTACATAAAGGTATAGTCAAAAATTGTTTTAGAAACTAAAATCTTTGGGAAGTGCTCAAGAAACCTTCGTATATGGGAGACCATGCGTCAGGGTTATGATAGATATCATATGGCCACAGAATAATCCTTGGTTGACCCAATAGACCCCAAAGAAAACAAGAAGATTACTATCATATTCTTCCCAATGGTAAGTCTTCTCTTGACATATCATTATCTCCACTATCTCTAATTGAGAATTATACTTCAAACAAACACCAAGATTATATAGTAGTGCTCAGATATATATACTCAAGTGGATGAGCACATCCCTATCTTATGATGATACAAGGTTGTATGTCATTAGACATCTTGTATGATAGTGACAAAACACCCTTCCAACGTTAGGTTTGCCTCACCCTCAACAAATTTATAGACCACCGCTTCTATTCCCTGTATCCCCCACTCGACCCCAGCCTACACTTTTATTACAGAAAGGAATTATGAAGCAAAAAGGGTGAACACAACTAGCTCAAAAGAATATTATGACTAAAGATAAATAAATTATCAATAGTCTTCATCAAGATGTAAATCGTAGATTTAGAACATATGGTAGATGATAAAAATTTCAACCATAGTTGCAAAAGGTGAATGAAGCAATCCATTAGAAGAGTCAAATAGACTATAAAGTCTATTATCTTCTTCATGTTAAAAGTCCACCAACAATGTTTTATTCTCAGAACATCAATCAACAATTCATGTCCACAATCATATGAATAACTCATAATTGTAATTGTTGTTCTAAATTCCTTTTCTCATCCAGACAAAGATAATTTTCATCACCGAAACATCAAAGATCATGGTTATACCAAATCACGCTTCATGTTCATAATCAAACTAATAAATTCATCTTTGCACTACTGGGTCAAAGATATTCATCAACAGCCTTCATCTTTGCACTACTGAGGCCAAAGATATTCATCAACAGCTCATCTTTGCACTACATGCCAAAGATATTCAACAACAAGTCATCTTTGCATTCTGGGACCAAATATATTAATATCTCAAAGAAATATATAATCATTTCGAATTTATATAAACAATAATTATAACCATGTTGATTAATTCACCTTTGCACTTAAGCTAAAGATATTCAATTATAAATTCAATGGTCATGATCATACCAAATACAATTCAAATTTTCACTATCGGCAAAGAGAACCCTAGTCATGATCATACCAATAATCTATCCATCTTTACACTCCAAAGTGAAAGAGAATTTCAACATCGAGGTTATGAAAATGTTATATATGATAATAAAATCAATATAATCAATATATAGTTTTAATCTCTAGAGTAATATTCATAAATCAACTATAATTTGGTTAGAAAAAAAACCAATTTTGTCATGAATAAGAACTCATGAATAAGAACTCGTGAATAATATCTCATGAATAGTAAACCCGACTCAAAAAGGTAGAAATTCTACAATAAAATCCATACCAATATTTCGGTATAATGATATTGAAAGAATAATATTTTTTTAAGCTTATAAACAATTTATTTTAATTGTTTACACTTTTCTAAATAATGCATTTAATCATTCTAAAATGCCAAACTCATAAGATTTCATCACCAATAACCAAAATCCTCATCAAAAATCTGCATATACCTCATGTAGGATTCTCAAGCTATAAAATCCTATTTTCTAATTTTCTTACCTCACATAACATATTTAATTCATTTACTCATAACTAGTCCATTTTCATGAAAAATAACAAATCAGTTCCAAAAATATTTCTTTTCTGGGATTTAACAGAATATAGTCCTATATTGAACATATATTTTTATCAGAATTTTTAAAAGTCATTTACTATTTTTCATGGCCAAAACCACCGAATATTTAAACATTTATCATAAATTGTACTTTTATCCAAAAATTCCGAAATTTACAGAGTATACTTATATAATATAGATGTACTCCCAATAAAAATTTCATCAATTTTGGAGTTAACCACAAGGAGTTATAAGCAGTTACTTTTAAAATAGTCTTTTCCCATAAAATTCATAACTCATAATCTATACATCCAAAAATCGCCATTTTTGGACACAATCAATAAAACTCATCAAATTATCATTTCAAATTTTTTCAGAATTTTAAAGGTCTGAAAAGTTACGAAACATGAAAACATCATCAACCCTTAAAATCCTTACCTCGAAAAGCGGTATTTACATTGGAATAACGAAAATCTAACTTGCACCGTATAGCAACACTCAAGATACAAGAATATACTTGATAATATAGAGAGACAAATAGAGAGAAAACTTCAGTTTCTGGTGTGTTTTTCAATTCTAACTTAGCCCTCTATTTATAGGAAAATCTTTAGAACGCTTGAAGGAGACTAAAATAATAAAATATATTATTTATTTTTCTTATTCCACACCAACCTTCACCAACCAATTTTGAAGGCCATCAGCCATCTTTGAACAAAAAACATCAGCCACCCATGTGCCAACAACCACAAAAACGTTTTTCTTAAATAAAATAATTAAAACTTTCAAAAATTAATTATTTCGGAACTCCGGAACTTCAATAATTCACAATAAATAGCCCTTTTATCAGAAAATTCGAATCTCGCGACTTTTTATAGGAATTTCAATTCTCTACAACTTTGCAGAAGAAAATTTTTCCAAATTCCAAACAGAAATTATCCGAAATCCACAAAAGGATGATTTTAAACACCGTTTCAACACCTTTTAAAATTCATAACAAATTATACGTTCGATTTTAACGGTTCAAAATTTGTGGACATATACTCTACTTATATATGTATAACATATCCAAAAATCACAACGATCCAACGGTCGGATTAAAATTATAACTCACACAATAAAGCTTTAAGAACACCGATTTGAGTTTTTAATACCTCCAATCCGACAAAATACTGATAAAACACTTCAACAGTAATTCCACATAAATAAATCCATCATCTATATCCACATCAAATAAATATTTTCTTATCACATAAATCAATAACTAATTATTCACAAATAATATTACAGAATCGCAATAATGACAACGGTGATTCCTGGAAAGAGGGCTTTCGAATAAGGATTTCTCCTTCATGGCGCCGTGAATTAGATGACCAAACCTCTCCTTGATGTAACTTTTTAGACATTGTCAATAATGCTATCTAATAATATTATTCAAATAATATGAATTATTGATTTGATAATGAGAAATACTATGCAAAGTGACAATTATTGAAACAATAATAATATATAATATCAACGCAACAATTATTGAATCAATAAAATAAAATATTGAACAGTAATTACTGTAACAATTATTGAGTAGTGCCTTCTTACGTAAGAATCAATAATTCAAAAATACTGTGTAATACCGCTGGTATACTTCTGCAACAACGCCATTTCATCGTATTTTAACCACCGAATAATCCAACAAAGTTAATTCGGTAACAATTACGCCGTTATTTATAAAAATGCATACTTGTCGCTTTCCTTATCCGATAATTATTCATTATGGGGCCCACAATGATCTTGCTAGTCAATACGGATATTCCCGACAAAAAGAATATTCCACGACCAAACGAATATTCCCCGACAAAAATGAATATTTTATAACCACTTGTGAAATTTGAAAATTTTATACATATCACCCATAACTTTAAAATTTTATCAATTTAACTATTTACTAAATAGAAAAATTGAATACTTTTATTTCATAAAATTCGGGGTCTTACAATATTTGTTTATTTTGTTCTTATTGTAGGAAGGCTTGAATTTTACATCCGTATGTTATCAAAATTTCATCCGTGAATTGCATAACTATTGCGTCCGTGATTTTTTTTTCTCTCAAATAGTATCTTTTCCATTCTCCTATAAATAGGATGCTTAGTTAGAATTGAAAATCACATCAGAATCAGAGAATTCTTCTTCTATAATATTGAGCGTATTTTTTTCGAGTTTTAGAAAGCTTTGAGCGTAGAAAATAGTGAAAGTTTTCTTCAAGAATATCTCCACTATACCAGTTGGAATACTCTTCTTTTTAAGATAAGGGGTATTATTTATTTCATATTCTGAAGAGATATTATTTTTCGTATTCATAAGAAATTTATTTTTTGTTCAATATTCGTAATGAATATTATTTTCGTTCAATATTCGTAATGAATATTATTTTCATTTAATAATTGTAAAGAATATTATATTCATTTAAGATTCGTAAGGAATATTATTTTCATTCAATATTCGTAAAGGATGTTATTTTTGTTCAATATTCGCTTGAAATAATATTTTCTTTACTATTATTTCGTTTCAGCTTTCGAATCATATACTCATTTTATTAAAGTTTTGGCTTCTATACTCCATGAAATTAGTAGAATATCCTTGATATTTGCGCTTCATCCAGTATCTTTTCATGGAAATATTATTCTGAGCATTCTTGATAAGTTTTAACCTTTTCATGTCGGAGTACTATTAACGGGTTACTATTCATGAAGTACTATTCATAGGGTACTATTCACTCGAGTACTATTCACCCGAGGGTACTATTCATGATAAAAATTGATTCGTTTTCGTTCCAAATTATTTTTGGTACAATATTATTCTTGAATTTTACTCCACAAAGCAGTATCATGTTGACAATTTGGACGTTGTTGATTTCTGGATAAATTAAATTATAAATCTTTAAAAATTTATCATTTGCTTTCATTTAATTGAATTCTTATATCATTGTCATCATCCTCATGTTTATATTATGTTGAAAGTCACCGTGGCTGTAGTGTCGTAGATGGACTTGGTATGATTATGACCAGGGATTATTCGGTATAATCATGACCGTAATGTTACAAAAGATGTGATAAAAGTCCTCATTGGCCCGTACTGCATTAATGGACAATTGTTGGCATAATCATGACCATTGATGAATACACGAATATCCTTAGCCCGTAGTGCATGGATATTTCATGGTCCTTATACTAATGAATATCCTTGGCCGTAGTGCAGGGATGATTCGATGATGTGGATTATTTATTAAGCTGAGTCTCAGCGATAAAATTGATGAAAAACCTTTTTAAATCATAGAAGATAGTAGATCTTATGTTCTACTTGACTCTTCTAATGGATTGTTTGTTCCGCTGTAGTTAAACTTGTTGTCTATTATATTCTATTAGTTTAACATTGTTGAAGGCTAACGATAACTTATTCTGTATTATCTTAGTCATAATATTTCTTACTGGGCTAGATGAGCTCACCCTTTTACTTTAATTGTTCTCTTCAGGAAATGAGAATGTAGCTGGGACTAGTCGGGGAATGGAGTGATGGTCCGAGATGGTATCTTAGTAGTCCTCAATATTCTATTAAATAGTGTGATAATAAATATAATGAGGACTCTATTGAGTGTGGATATTGTCTAGATGACAATATTCGTTTTAAAACTCTCAGATTATGTTTTGTCGTATTTTACACGACAGTTGTATAATTAAGTTTGTATTTGTATTTTGTACCATGTATCTGGCGACCCAAGATGGGTGATGTATACCTATTTTGGGGCGTCATCATTGATATCAAAGCTTAGGGATATAATCCCATTTGAGATGTGAGACAAGAACTAGGAGGGGAGAGACGGGGAATTCCTTCGCTAGTATGACCTACCTAAGTTTATTTATTTAATTGGTCGATCAGAGTATAGGGATAATATGTGACATGTCAATTAACCCTTATTTTGTGACAGTATTTGAAAATGACATCTGAGAATGTTGAGAATAACAATGGAGCACAAGAGACCATTGAGTCACCACAGATCAATAACCAGGATAATGTGCATCAGGAAGGCAACAATCCTCATGCAAACAACAACACCGACCAAATGATGAACGACAGAATGTTTAGGAGCTTTATGCAGTTCGTGCAACATCAGGCAAGAGAGACTCCTATTCAAAATGCAGGTGGAAACACTGGCAACTCGCAGATGGTCATCGCTAAGCAATTCATGGAGCTGGGACCATCGGATTTTTGTGGAAAGCCAGAACCACTTAAGGCGGAGACGTGGATAAAGCAGATCACCAAGATATTCGAAGTCTTGGGATGCTTCGAGGAGCAAAAGGTTCCCTTTGTCACCTTTATGTTGCGAGGAGAGGCGACATCTTGGTGGGAATCGATGAAAGCGTACTCAACCTGCCGCACTAAAGATGTCTTGGGAGAAGTTCCAAGAACTGTTCAACGACAAGTACTTTCCCGAAAGTATTCGACACATGAAGGGGGTGGAGTTCATCAAGTTAGAATAAAACAATATGACCGTGGCGCAGTACGAAACTAAGTTTGCCGAATTGTCCCGGTTTGCGTTCTATTTGGTTGATAATGAGGAGAGAATGACGCAGATATTTCTAAGAGGTTTGAAACCTGAGATACGTCAATACCTCATTTCTCACAAACTTTGCTTGTATTCAGATGTTGTGAATCGGGCTCAGTTATTGGAGCACGATAATGAGTCAACCCAACCAAGAGAGAGCAGCTGACAAAATGATAATACCGTGGTAGCAGTCATCGAAGCGGTGATAACAAGCGTGGAGGGAATCAACAGGCTAGAAATGGTAACTACTTCGGTGGTAATCATGGTCAATACAATAAGAGTGGACATTTCAAGAAGAGGAGATTCAAAAATAATGAAAAGACGTCAACACCAGCACCCGTTGTTAAAGAATGAGAACGACCACCTATCATATAGTTCAAATGCGGAGGGGAGGGACACATCAGTCCAAACTGTGCGATGCAGTCCAAAGCGTGTTACAATTATGGAAGAGAAGGTCACCTAGCTCGATTTTATCGTACAGGGAAGCCAAGTCCAGCTGGGATGGAGGCACCAAAGGCTGTCCCAGAGAAGTTAAAACCAGTAGTTCAAGGGAGAGCGTTTGTCGTGACCTCTCAGAAAGCAAGGAACCCGAACGAGGTCATCACGGGTAAGCTAATCATAAACTCTAGCGAAGTCTATACCTTATTTGATATCGGTTCTACCCATTCTTTTATTTCTCCTACTTGCACTCAGCGTTTAAATTTGACTCCGGAGAAATTAGACTTTGACTTATCTGTTGAAACTCCGTTGGGAGAAACCTTCATTACATCCACTATTTTTAAGTCTTGTTTGGTTCAAATCGATACCCTCACATTACCTGTCGACCTTATCTCTTTAAAATTACTTGCATTTGATGTGATTATAGGGATTGATTGGTTAACTACTCATTATGCAAAAATTAATTATTTTTGTAAGGTTGTTAGTTTTCATATTCCTAACCAACCTATTATGCGAATTCAAGCAACCAAACCACTAAAGTCAATCACTGTCACATCAAGCCATAAATCTATTCGTTTATTGAAAAATGGATGTCAAGCTTTCTTAGTCCATGTCACAGATTTAAACAAAAATACGTCAGATTTGAATGATATTTCTATTGTTAATAAATTTCCTGACGTATTCCCTGAAGAACTTCTTGTCCTACCCCCAGAGCGTGAAATTGAATTTTGTATTGACCTTGAACCCGATACAAAACCCATTTCCAAAGCCCCATATCAAATGGCTCCTATTGAACTTCAGGAGTTAAAAACCCAACTGCAAGAATTATTAGACATCGGTTTCATTCGTCCTAGTACGTCTACTTGGGGTACTCCTGTTCTATTCGTAAAGAAGAAAGATGGGAGTATGCGACTTTGTATTGATTATCGGGAGTTGAATCATGTCACCATCAAAAATAGGTACCCATTGCCTCGTATTGACGACCTGTTTGACCAGTTGCAAGGCGCCAAATTCTTTTCAAAGATCGATCTTCGTTCCGGATATCATCAGCTAAAGATTAAAACCGATGACATTCCAAAGATGACTTTCAGAACTCGGTACGGGCATTATGAATTCCTAGTCATGTCCTTTGGATTGAACAATGCTCCTGTTGCCTTCATGGATATGATGAACCGAGTATTCAAGGAATATTTGGATCATTTTGTGGTTGTCTTTATTGATGACATTCTCATATATTCCAAAAGTCGTGAAGATCATGAGCAACACTTAAGGCTAATACTCCAAAAGCTTTGTGAAAACAAGCTTTATGCCAAGTTGAAGAAATGCGAGTTCTGACTTGAGGAAGTTGCTTTCCTTGGGCACGTGATATCAAACCATGGAATATCTGTTGACCCAACAAAGATTGAAGCAATTCAAAGCTGGGAGAAACCTAAGTCAGTGACCGAAATACGTAGCTTTTTGGGCTTAACTGGTTATTATCGGAGATTCGTGGAAGGATTTTCTCGAATCGCTACTCCATTAACTCAGCTGACTCGAAAAGATACAAAATTCGGTTGGACTGAGGAATGTGAGAAGAGTTTTTAAGAACTCAAGAGGAGACTCATTTCAGCACCTGTTCTGACAATACCATTTGGCTCAGAGGGATTTGTCATCTACAGTGATGCTTCAGGAAAAGGGTTAAGATGTGTTCTCATGCAACATGGGAAAGTCATAGCTTATGCCTCACGGCAACTCAAAGAATATGAGAGGAATTATCCTACTCATGATCTAGAGTTGGCAGCAATCGTTTTTGCGTTAAACATCTGGAGGCATTATCTGTATGAAGAGAAGGTGGAGATCTTTACGGGTCATAAAAGCCTCAAATATTTCTTCACTCAAAAGGAACTCAACATGCGGCAACGACGTTGGCTTGAACTGTTGAAAGATTATGATCATAACATCCTGGCAAAAGCGAACGTGGTAGCTGATGCATTGAGTAGAAGATCATATGCGGGCATGAGTGCGATATTTTCAACACAAAGGCCCATTTGGTATGACTTGTAAAGGATGGAGATAGAGTTAAAGACTCCAGGGACCCACGTGATGATGGATATACGAGTAGAATCGACTTTAATCGATAAAGTTAAAGCCGCTCAAGCTACAGACCTGGAGCTGATGCGTATGAGGAAGAAAGTACAAGAAGGTGCTATTCCGGAAGCAAGAATCGATGAAGAAGGAATACTTCGAGTCAACTCCAGACTTTGTGTTCTTTACAATTCTGACTTGAAGTATAAAATCATGATGGAGGCGCACAACACACCGTTTGCAATCCATCCTGGGAGTACCAAAGTGTATCGTGATCTTTGACATACATTTTGGTGGAGCAATATAAAGAGAGAGATAGCGAGGTTTATCTCAAGGTGTCTGTGACGCCCCCAAAATTAGGTATACATCACCCATCTTGGGTCGCCACTTACATGGTACATAAATCAAATACAAACTTAATTATACAACAGTCGTGTAAAATACGACAAAACATATACTGTGAGTTTTAACTCGAATATTGTCTTCTAGACAGTAATCAAACACAAATAAGTCCTTATTATATTTATTATCACACTATTTCACAGAATAGTGAGGACTACTAATGCTATCATCTGGACTGTCACTCCATTCCCCGACTCATCAAAGCTATATTCTCATTTCCTGAAGAGAACAGTAAAAGAAAGGGTGAGCTCAACTAGCCCAGTAAGAAATATTATGACTAAGATAATGCCGAATAAATTATCCTTAGCCTTCAACAATGTTAAACTGATAAAATACAATAGACATCAAGTTTAACTGCAGAGGAACAAGCAATCCATTAAAAGAGTCAAGTAGATAATAAAATCTACTATCTTTTATGATTTAAAATGTTTTTCATCATTTTTATCGCTGGGACTCATCTTAATAAATAATCCACATCATCGAATCACCCCTGCACTACGGCCAAGGATATTCTTTAATATCACGACCACAAATTATCCATGCACTACGGGCCAAAGATAATCGTATTTTCATCAACGGTCCTGATCATGCCATAAAATAATTCATCTTTGCTCCAATGGCCGAAGAGAATCCATGTCATGATCATACCAAAAATTGTCCATCAATGCATTACAGACTAATGAGGACTTTTTCCACATCATTTGTAACATTACAGTTATGATTATACCGAATAATCCCTGGTCATAATTACACCAAGTCCATCTATGCACTACTACAATACAGATGACTTTTACCATATCATTTGTAACATTACTACCATGATTATACCAGAATAATCCTCGGTCATAATCATACCAAGTCCATCTATGCACTCTGACAGTGCCACGATAACTTTCAACAAAATATAAATGTGAGGATGATGACAATGATATAATAATTCAATAAAACAACTTCAAGAATTAATTTATCTAGGAAACAATAACGTCCAAATTGTCAACAAGATATCTTTGCTTTGTGGTGTAAAATTCAAGAATGCTCGTAAGAATATTTTCATGAAACGATACTGGATGAAGCGCAAATATCAAGGATATTCCACTAATTTCATGGAGTATAGAAGTCAAAACTTTAATCAACTGAGTATAATAAAGAATGGAATAACAACAGAAATCACCATGCATGCGGTACTTCACAAAGATATGTTATTCCAACAAAATAATAAAGAATGAAATAACAACAGAAATCACCATGCATGCGGTATCAGATAGATGAAAGTTATTCCAATGTAATAATAAATACTGAAATAATAAATAATAGAACCAATTAAAATGAAATTCACAAGCGATGGATATTCCGACGTAATATTAAATGCGGAATAATAAATAATGGAACCAAGTCGTGAAATTACAAGCGCATGATATTCGGCGAGAATATAAAAGACAGAATAATATAAAGATTTCACCAAGTATAGGGGAGTCCACGTATACAGGTTATTCCAACAGAATAAATAAGAATGGAATAACATAAGGATTTCATCAAGTACAGGGTATGCCGCTTATACATGTTATGTATAGGGTATGCCGCGTATACAGGTTATTCCAACAGAATAATAAAGAATGGAATAACCGAAGTTCTCTTCATGAATAAGAAAGAATAACACCCCTTACCGTAAAAGAAACTGGTTATAAGAGTATGGAAGTAGCAGAATACTTTTCTTCTTTCTCTATAGTTTTTCTCTCTCAGAGTTTCAAAGTGAATTAAGTAAGAAAATAATGAAGGAATGAGCTTATTTATAGAAAAATGGATCGCATAAGTAACTAACTCATGAACGGTCCAGTTTGATTTACTTTAATCTGACGGTCCATATTTAAAGCAAAATCTTTTAAATAAAATATAATATATTCTATTTATAATCTAATAAAACAAATAACTTTATAAAAGATTTTACTATGCAAACGACTATACAGGCACTATGCAAACACTATGCATAATAAAATATAATATAATCTAATTATTGTCTAATAAAACGAATAACTTTATAAAAGTATTCAGTTTTATATAAAAAAGATTTTACTTATTAGCCTAATAAAACGAATAACTTTATAAAAGTATTACATTTTTTATATAAAAGTTTTTCCGCTTTTATTACGTTAATAATACTAATAAAACAAAACTTATAAATCAATAATAATTGAATCAAATAACGTGAGATACTATGCAACAACTACTGTAGCAATAATTAAACAAAACTGAGTGTTTTCTCACGTAAGCATCAATAATCAATACTGTGTGTTGCTATGCAACCACGCGTATTACTGCACTTTTACTACCGAGTAGTTCAACAGTTTTAACGGTAAAACTTCCGCCGTAATTTTCATAAAAATATTTTTGTCATTTTCTCATTCCGAATGATAATTACATTTGTGGGGTCCACCAATGATTCATGGCCATTGTCGAATATTCCCTGCTAAAACGAATATTCCCCGACCAATCGAATATTATATGACAACTCGCATACTTTGCAAAATTTTTAAATACTACCCACAACTATAACATTATATCAAATTCACACCATAATATTAAAAAAATATTTTGAGAAATTTAAATCTTTATTAATAAAATCTGGGGTCTCACGGTGTCTAACTTGTCAACGAGTCAAGGCGGAGCATCAAGTGCCAAAAGGTTCATTGCAACCACTTGAAATTCCAGAATGGAAGTGGGAGCACATTACCATGGATTTCGCTACTGGTCTTCCCAAGGTTTCTCAAGGCATAGATGCAATTTGGGTCATTGTTGATAGATTGATCAAATCTGCTCATTTCTTACCTATACGAGAAACTTATACACTCGAACGTCTTGCTCATATGTACATAAACGAGATTGTAAGATTGCATGGAATGCCAGTATACATAGTTTCTGATCGAGCCCCAAGATTCACTTCAAGATTTTTGGGTTAGTTTGCAAAAAGCTATAGGCACGAATTTACGATTTAGTTCGGCATATCATCCTCAAACGGACGGGCAGTCGGAGAGGACTATTCAAACTTTTGAAGATTTATTAAGACTTTATGTCCTTGACTTCAAGGGAAGTTGGGACAAGTTCTTATCATTGGTGGAGTTTTTCTACAACAATAGTTATCAAGCAAGTATTGACATGGCTCCATTTGAGGCGTTGTATGGAAGAAAGTGTTGTTCTCCAGTATGTTGGGATGAGGTGGGTGAAGCAACGTTGTTGGGACCAGAGTTGGTACGTATGACTACAGAAAAAATTCAAACGATCCGACAACGTATAAAAACCTCACAAGATCGACAAAAGAGTTATGTTGATTTTCATCGAAGGGACGTGGAATTTAATATTGGAGATCATGTGTTGTTACGTGTTGCTCTATGGAAAGGAGTTATGAGATTTGGAAAGAGAGGAAAGCTCAATCCTCGATTCATTGACCCATTTTTAATCCTCGATCGAGTAGGAACTGTGGCATATAGACTCGCCTTACCGTCAAGTATGTCTCGTGTTCATAACGTTTTTCACATATCTATGTTACGTAAATATGTGAAAGACCCGAACCACATTATTGAGTTAAAACCAGACAAAATAGCGAAAGATTTAACGTATAAAGAGGTACCTGTTAAAATCTTGGATAAGAAGGAACATATTCTACGCTCCAAGGTCATACCTCAAGTCAAAGTTTTGTAGAGAAACCACGATGTTGAGGAAATGACCCGAGAGTTAGAATCTGAAATGAAATCAAGGTATCCTCACCTCTTCGTCATACCAGGTATGTACCCTAATTTTGAGGGCGAAATTTTATAAGAATGGGAGGTTGTAAGACCCCAACTTTTATGAATAAAGATGAATTTTTCTATAAATATCATTTTTGAATATTAAGATGTGAATTTGAAATAATGTTATAGTTGTTGGTAATATTTATTAATTTTGCAAAGTAAGCAAGTTGTTATATAATATTCGATTGGTCAGGGAATATTCGTACGACGGCACAATCATTGGTGAACCCCACAACGTAATTATTGTCAGAATAGAAAAACGACAGAAATATCTTTTTATGAAAATAACGGCGAAAGTTTTACCGTTAACTGTTAAAATAACCGGTGTTAAAAGTACATTAATACGTGTGGTTGCATAGTAGCACACGGTATTGATTATTGATGCTTACGTGAGAAGTCACTCAATTATACTCAATTATTGCTACAGTAATTGTTGCATCATATCTCTCATATTATTGATTCAATTATTGTCACAGTATCATCTGCATAATATTTTATATTATTAAATCAATAATTGAGACGATAAAGTTATTAATATTATTATTTGCAATATTGACGATGTCTAGAAATTCTGTCAAGGAGAGGTTAGATAATCTAATTGCGCGCCAATAAGAAGAAATCCATATTGGAAAGCCCCCTCTTTCTTGGGAACGACCTGGTTGTTAAATATTATGAATTATAATAATGATGATAAATGTTGAGAGGATTTTTATGAAGTATTTGTGTAAATTTTGCTTATTATATGGACTCTCATTTACCCATTTTTTAAATTAATCGGTAGAAAATTATTTAGTACATATATATGGTGGGGGCCACGAGTGGGTCAGGTGGGGACCACATATTGGTGGAAGAATGAAAAATTGTCACGGGGAGGTTGTTTTTTCAATAAGCATGCGTTGGTTTATATATATATATATATATATATATATATATTATATTTGTTTGTTTTGTTCTTATTGGAGGAAGGCTAGAATTTTGCATCCGTATGTTATCAAAATTTCATGCCGGAGTACTATTCACAAGTTACTATTCACAAAGTACTATTCATGGTGTACTATTCACTCAAGTACTATTCACCTAGGGTACTATTCATGATAAAAATTGATTTGTTTTTGGTCTAAATTATTTTTGGTACAATATTATTCTTGAATTTTACTCCACAAAGCAGTATCATGTTGATAATTTGGACGTTGTTAATTTCTGGATAAATTAAATTATAAATCTTTAAAAATTTATCATTTGCTTTTATTTAATTGAACTCTTATATCATTGTCATCATCCTCATGTTTATATTATGTTGAAAGTCATCTGTGGCCCGTAGTGCATAGATGGACTTGGTATGATTATGACCAGGGATTATTCGGTATAATCATGACCGTAATGTTAAAAAATATGTGATAAAAGTCCTCATTGGCCCGTAGTGCATTGATGGACAGTTGTTAGCATGATCATGACCATTGATGAATACACGAATATCCTTGGCCCGTAGTGCATGGATATTTCGTGGTCGTTATACTAATGAATATCCTTGGCCGTAGTGCAGGGATGATTCGATGCTGTGGATTATTTATTAAGCTGAGTCTCAGTGATAAAGTTGATGAAAAACCTTTTTAAATCATAGAAGATAGTAGATTTTATGTTCTACTTGATCACTCTTCTAATGGATTGCTTGTTCTACTGCAGTTAAACTTGTTGTCTATTATATTCTATCAGTTTAACATTGTTGAAGGCTAACAATAACTTATTCTGCATTATCTTAGTCATAATATTTCTTACTGGGCTAGTTGAGCTCACCCTTTTACTTTCATTGTTCTCTTCAAGAAATGAGAACGTAGTCGGGACTAGTCGGGGAATTGAGTGATGGTCCGAGATGGTGTCTTAGTAGTCCTCACTATTCTATAAAATAGTCTGATAATAAATATAATGAGGACTCCATTGACTGTGGATATTGTCTAGATGACAATATTCGTTTTAAAACTCTCAGATTATGTTTTGTCGTATTTTACACGACAGTTGTATAATTAAGTTTGTATTTGTATTTTGTATAATGTATCTAGCGACCCAAGATGTGTGATGTATACCTATTTTGGGGGCGTTACAATTAGTATATCTTAATAAATTAAATTATCTGTCTGAAATAACATCCGAATTTAAAAAGTTGTTTGATAACTAATGTGTAAAACATCTAAATGATATTATTTTACCATTTTGACCTTCTTAGTTGTTTAAAAAAATTATTTGGTAATTCTAAACATGCAGTCTAATAAAAAGCAAGTGAGTAATACCGTTGAACGTATTTATATAAAAATATTCATATACTTTGGAGAATAAATACTATACAAATCACTTTACATTAGATAAAAAAATGTATCAAAGTTTAATAGAACAATAACATAACGTAATAGTTAAAAAGAAGAATTATACTTTCTCCGTTTTAAAATTAATTTAAAATATATTCATATTCATAATTGACATGAATTTATTTGATTTTAGTTCATACAATGATAAATATTGAAAAATATGAAAAAGTAATATTCATTGTAAGATTTATGATTTCATAATTTTAATAATCTCAATTTTAATTTTAAAAATATTTCAAATTGACTTTTAAAAATTTATAATGATTTTATATTTTGAAATATTGGAGGTAGTATAATATTTAAGAAACTGATATTTCTACATGTTAAAATGATATTTTCACGAGTCTCTCGTATGAAAGTGAAACTCACTCACTATTCATGTGATCGTGTGAAAATGTCAGTTTCCTAATATTTGTTGTAGTTATTTTAATTCATAGATTTAATTTTTTTGATAAGAGGTAGTTTAATGATTTTGACTTCATTTTCTCTCTCACCGACAGTCTATCTATAAACAGTGCAGTTGAAGGGACATTTAACTCTCTATCTATAAACAGTACAGATTGAAGGGACATTTAATTTCTCAATAATACCGTTCACATAAACAGTGCACCCATAAATTTGTTTTTGAATTAAATGTGTCATGTTAATAATAAATCCATGGCTGCCAGCCACCCATACAATATTCAGCATTATGTGATAGTAACCATTTTTAATTTCTCACCGGTCACCACCTAACTATCACTATAAACAGTACAAATTGAAGGGACATTTCAGCTCTTACAAATCTGTCTCCTTCTTATATTTCGTTTTCACCGCCTCCCGCTGCCACGTACAGTTGATGGCAACAGCGGCGGCGATCTCAAATGATTTCAGTGGCACCTAGAATATGTAAATCATTCACCAAATGTAAGAACCCCTCTAACTTTTTGCCTATCTCATCTTTTGTTTTTATTTTTTCCATTTTAGGTGTCATGATAGAGAATTTCTGGATCTGGATTGTGGCTTCGTGATTAATTGTATGCTTTTTTTTATTTTAATCGAGACTATACTCCCTTCGAATAATTGTTATCAAATAATTGCTTCTACCTGTTGTTTGTAGATTTTTAAAAATAAAATAAAATTAATGACTTAGCTTTTATATTATCTCTATTCATTAAATATTAATTTGTTTATCTTTTATTTTTCAGATAAATTTTAACTGGAAATATTGAAAGTTATTTCAAACTATATTTTTTTTATGTTAGTCCACAGAATATAGTTCTTTTTACGTTTATCTCTGAAACATAATTGTTTTTTATATTTAGTCATCAAAATATTGCTATTTTGTAAGTTTAATCCACTTCAATTGATATGTTTTGTGAGTTTGGACGGGCAGAAATTATAAATTTTGAGAATGAAACCCGCCAAAAAATGTTAGGAGACCAAACTTAAAAAACAACCATAACACTAACTAAAACATTATCCCTACAAATTATAGCTTGGTACATTATTATTAAATTTTAAAGGCTTTTTTGTACCATTTAACATAATATTTTTCTTGAGGGAATAGATTTGATATGTTTACCTTACACAGGTATATAATTATTGCTATTGCTATATATATAATTATAAAGGTATAAAGTTATTAATACATATATGCATTATACATTTGAAACTAGCACTCTATTTGAGTTTGGGATGGAAAAGAAAAGAATGGAAAGCTTAATTTATAATAGAAAAGAATAGAATAGAAAACTAATAAGTTTTTTTATGTTGTTGCTGAGTTTAAAAAGAAAAATAAAAGAAAATTTAATTAAGTTTCTCATTCAAGTTATTAAGTTACCCTTAAATTAGTTTTAATATGTTTATAAACTAGAGGGTATAATAAGGATTATAAAAGATGAACTTGTGTTATTTAGTTTTTGTCCATTTTTGGATGAAAAAGTGGTCAAGTTTTCTGTCCAGAATAATGTTGTTGAAGGGCAGGGTTTGAAAAAGATCAACTCATTCGGATTGATGCAAGAGTCCAATTACATTACATTACATTGACGAATTATGTCCCCCCCCCTACCCCCCCCCCTCCCCCTCCCCCCCCCTCTCCCCTCTCCCTCTCTTTTAACATTGTTAAAAGAGTCTCATTTACACTTTTTAGAGTTTTTATAAACAGGTGACAATAATGGAAGGAAGCAAAGAAGCCATGAAAGTGGAAAATTTTTTACATATGAATGCAGGGGATGGAGAATCTAGTTATGCCGATAACTCAGCCATTCAGGTTGCTCTCTCTCTCTCTCTCATATTGTTTGTTGGCCCCATCAATCAAATAACAAATAAAAAGGATCATTTCTCTGGGAAGAACCAATCAAAAAAATTCATTATATCCCTTCAAAAGATATAAGGAAGAATATATAAGGAGATGGCATGTTAATGTGTTTAGATTTTATGAAAACTAAGCTTTTGAAACTGTGCATGCTATGTGTTTGCTAAAATACCTCAATGAGGTTATTTTGCTAAAATATGAGAAATTACTTGGTTTCTCTGCAAATTGTTGAGGATATATGAGTTATATATTAACTCAAGTAGCATGGATAATTAAAATTTAGTTCAAAATGGTTTTGAAGAATTTCTTAGAAACTAGTGAAAACTAAAAATTTTTGTTAAACGTAGATTTTCGAGCTCTTCATTTTATACCATAAAAATATTTATAAAGACCCAACCTTGGTGTAAAAGTAAATATTTATGTAGTGTGGCCTAGAAGTGAACAAGTTTTAAGTTCTTTGAACTTGCGATGTGGAAGATATGATTGAGAAGGTAGCGTGAGAAGCAAAAGAAATTTGCAAGAACAGAACCCTTGCCTATCTTATGCCCAATTTGGACTGGTTCAGCCTTGCCCTTCTCTATTCTCTAAGTTCACCATTTAGGTAACCTTTGATATTTAAAGGATAGCTTACATGTTCTACACACGGAGGGAGGGAGGGGAAAGTATGAACCACATGACACTTCAATATGATTTTGGTCGGTGATTGTGGAGATTACCTTGGTTTATTTTTATAAATTCAATTTTGTTAGAGTTGTACTTCTTGGGAAATGGTTATAGGGTAAGGGAAGTAGGAAACTCTGGGAGGCAGTAATGGTGGGTTGTGCTCCTACGAGTTCTGGAAATAATCCAATTGGAATGAATCAAAAAGGAGCTAAAACGAATTTATAGTGAAGGCTTTAGTAAACATGTTAGAAACCGAAAAATTGTGAACTGCTGACCCTAAGAACAAATTTGGGGCTAGCTAGAGTTTCCAGAAAATTTTGGGCTTTAGGGATATTATAGTAAATTGAATAAGCTTTCCATAGACTCCGAAACGGACTAATTCCGACTTCGGAGCAAAGAGTTATGACCATTCAAAGTAGTCGCGTCATAACTGTCCAACCAATTCTGACCAGTCCCCTTTGCACGAAATTCTGGAATTTTGTGTTAAGAATTTGAAAATGGTCAAAGAATAAAAGTTGTTGCCACGGAAGTTAGCTTCGTGTGGGCTCAAGAATCGCTCAAAAATGTTTTGAAACGGAAAAAGTTATGACTGTTTTAGCGAGAGAGAGTAAAGCAGAGAAAGAATGAAAAACAGTTTCGAACGCCCCTTTTTGAACGCCCTTGTTGAATATTGTTTTGGACTGTCTATCTAATCCGAAATGGGTGTCCAATAATTTTTAAAAATAGTTTAATATGATGTTTACAGCATATCCAAAGTTGGATGTCATCGGATTTATGAGAAAAAAACTAAAAATCTGCAAAGTTGCTACGCCGCAACAGGGGCTGCTGCCCAGCAGCAGTAGCAACTGCAGATGGCCACTTTGGCACACAGTTTTGAGTGGTTTAACATGTCCGGAATACATGGCTAATATTTTTTAAAAATAGTCTTACATACCATGTATAACATATTCGAAAATGGGCATGATGCGGCATGCGAGCTAAAAATAGAAAAATTGCAAAGTAGCCGTCTCGCGAAGGGAGCTTCTGCCCACAGCAGCAGCGCACAGTAGTAATTGGCAGCAAGCAGCTCCAATAGCAGCGTTAGCGGCCTATTTTTGGCTTTGTGGTGTAAATTGATAATTTACCCATAAAACTTAGTTTTTAATTTCCTAAATAAACAAGTACAAGAGTTATAAAAAAATATCTAATATTCTATATGAATACAGTTCATGGTTTCTTAGAACCTTCATTTGTCTTTGAACAAACTTCTTGAATTTGGGGGTATGCTCACAGATTAGTTAATAACATTGTTTTAGTAGATAATATTACAGTACAATTACGAGTAAGCTTAGATAATATTATTATGAGAAAACTGCAATGAGCTAGTAACTGAAAATGGCTTAAATAAAGGACTGAAGTGCGAAGGAGAACGTCTAATGTGCAGAAGTTGTTGAATTTTGTACAGAGCTTTATACAAAGAAAATTAAGAGTAGATCTTAATAATATTACTATTATTACTCTGTAAATTGTCAAACCCAATAGTCAAAAGTCAATCCAAAGCTTCAAAGGTAAGAGCTTTCCTGGATGTTTCTACAAATTTATCTTCTGGGTATTGCTAAATTATTGTCTGTAACCACTTTACAGAGTATATATATGATGAGCTAAGATTTGGGTTCTTTCAAAATTTTAAGTTTTTGAAAAACAAATTTTATTAGGCTTCTAGAAATAGATTCAGAGATATTACAAAGTTTTGTGATAGCAGGTTATAAATTTTACGAACATCAATGATTTTTGCTTTTAAAAAGAGGTTCTTTGTGCTAATGATTTGTATTGGAGCTGGGTTTGCTGTAGTATGGTGTGGAGTTTGTGGAATGAAAAGTATTTTTGGGTTCTAAATTTTATCTATGTATTGAAGTTTGTTAATAGATTTTAGGAATCTTTTTCATATAGTGATTGTGATGGTGATTGCTACGTACGTGGCTTATA
Source organism: Panax ginseng (assembly GCA_020205605.1). NCBI lineage: Eukaryota > Viridiplantae > Streptophyta > Magnoliopsida > Apiales > Araliaceae > Panax > Panax ginseng. Next base: position 11,947,835 of record CM035134.1, read on the forward strand.
ACAATGAGCAGGAAGAGGTTATTGAGACTTTGAAAGAAGATGGTATTGTTGATTTGGACTTAGAAGTCCATGCAGACCCTGAATGAATATCCATGAAGGAAATGATTACTTCATGGCTCGTAGATATAGTCAGTTATGAACTTTGGGTAAGTTTTGACACAGGATATATTATTATGATCTCCCACGACTAATAGGGAAGTTTTTCTACTATAAGGAAATAAATGTTGCAAAACAACTACTTGGAATTACAAAAGAAAATAATAAAGTGTTTTGACTATTTTTTTTAAATAAGTCAAGTTAACGAAATTAATGTGATTAAATATATTCCTACAAATATTATAGGAAACCTTGTGAACGAAGGAAATATCATGTTCAGGGACGTCAGAACTAATTGAGGTTATGCGACGTAAAGTAAGGATATGCTAAAGCCATGTCGAAGCCTTGTAAATTTATTTAATACCCAAAAAAGACTATAAATACAATGTGAAACCTTAAACTTGAGTATAGAATACAAGGTGTAAATTTGTTCTAATACGAAAAAGAAATTAAGAATGCGATATGAGACCTTAAGTTGAATAATCAGACTATATCTCGGAACCAAATGGTTTTTGATATGCAAAGCAAGGATTATGCAAACAGAGATAAAAACTCATTGGTTGGCATAAATAAGTTATACATGAATATAAGATATACAAATAGCATATGTTTATCTACAAGCTAAGATAACAAGACATGATTTTGCATTACAGGCGAGGCGTATATACAAAAGCATATATACACCTCATGCATACCTGAAATGGGGAAAAGTAATGTTATGTGATAGTATTATTTGTGCAAAACGAAGTCCAAGTTACTCGCGAAAATGAAATTAAGCTATGAATGCATGCATAAAGAAAAACACAAGTGCACTATATAACTATAAATTTACATATAGATGAATATTAAGCCTGTAAATGGAAGGTAATGGAATTCTAAAAACTATATTGGAACCTGTTGAGATAAATATGATTATATTAAGCTGAAACTTAAAATATTTGAAAAAGAATATGGAAGTTTCTTGGAAATGAGAATATTAATTATTGATATAACGTATATGAATGTTTAATATCTATACATGAGTATGTGGCTAATGTATGCATACATGTGAACATAACTGTGTATGATTCATAAAGCGAAGTTAAACTAAAGTTCGTATCAATGGTCATTGAACGAGGCAAGTTTTTCAGTTCTATTATGTTTGTGGATTAAATGTGATTATGTTGTGAGTTACATACCATGCTTTATGAATTGTTAAAGTCTTAATATAACTAAGTTAATTGGGTTATGAAACTCAATTTATATGTGATATGATATAGCACATGTTGTATGATGTAACTCGATAAATTAGAAATGTATAATGCATGAATGTATGCTTTGTAAGAAATTATTGATGTATGTAGGATATGCATAGTAAAGAATATATGTTGCATGCGGATATGCATATTAAAGGAAATGTAGTGCATATGGAATTGTGTGCTATGTGAAACATGATAGACTGTTAAATTTGTTGGGCTGTCGAGCTCAATCTTGCAAACACAAACTTTTTGCAGGTTAATGATGTTAAGCGATATTACTTGTTATATGGATGATGAAGATTGAACGATGTGCAAAATGAATACATTTCCTTAAATTAGAAATGGTATATCTATGATTGATAGTTTTGTTAAATGTAATTGGCAATTATGTATAGTTTGGAATGTTGAATGGATAAAGAATGTTTATTCTGAAATGAGAATAAATATGATTCTGAAATAAGTGAATCATCGATAGAAAAGATATTAAGTATTGAGACTTAAGTTTTTAATATGTTTATTCAGATTATACAAATCATATAATAAATATGATTTTAGTATAAAGAAGAATTGTAAAGGTTGCGATTCCGGGAATGAATGAATGGAAAGAAAGAAAAAAAAATTCTGTATTTTTAGCTATTTTAACATTAAATAATGTTTTAAAGTTGAAACAGGATAATATTAACGCACAAGATTGGGGAGAGAAATTGTCTCAATTTTGGGGGCGTTACAGTATACCAAGTCTTGAGTCACCCAAAAAAGTCCCTCCTTCCTAGAATAGAATGGGTATTTATAGAGTTTCCTGGAATTTAAGTAGTCACATGTTAGGCACATGTCTTCAGGAAAAATTCCAAAAATAACTTTTAGTCATTAGAATAATGTCCATATCGTCATGTCTTTCTAGTCACCAATCCAATCCCTCAATCAATTCTCAAAACGAGTCGCCTCCACGAGCCTTTTTCCTCGAGACACGTGGAGGCTTCTCTCGGGTCTAGTACATTTATTTCCGGCTTTTTCGTCTTCATTCAATTAGGTCATGCGAACCCTAATTTGCACATTTAATGAGGTCGTGGAACCCTAATTGTGAATTTAATTCAATTAGGTTATGCGAACCCTAATTTGCACTTGGGCCCACAGTTACTAAAAAAATTTTCTTCACAGTTCCTTCGCTAGAAAACTTTTTGAGTGAAGGAATGAACTCCTTTACAAAATTTCATTCACTACATCCATAATTTCTTGTAGTGTAATCATCATCTCTCTTTTGTTAGCATGATGTCACATTTCAACACATTTTAAATCTGGACCATGAAATGGAGATTCTAATTCATTTGAAATGAAGAGTATCCTAATAGTGTGCATTTGTTTATGCGCAAGAAAGAGACCTGATTCTCCATTGCCTGCATTCATGTGGTCACCACTAATGGTACCTTTGCCACCCTTGCTCTCCTGAATTATAGGACATGCACGTGCTCTTCATTTTTTGAGTCGTAGGTAAATAGAACTAAACAAAAGAAGGTAATGTTTTTCACAACTAATGTTACGTTGTTTCTTTATGTTTGATGCTGCAGTGAAGCATCTTCTATTTAAGTGGCTTTTCTCCAAGAATGACAAACAACAAAAAAAATAAGAAACCAAAGAGAGAAAGATAGAAACATAGAGAGAGAGAGAGAGAGAGAGAGAAAAAGAAAAAAGAAAAAAGAAAAAAAACAATGGGAGTGGAAAATTTTCTGCACATGAATCTCGGCAATGGGGAAGCTAGCTATGCCAACAACTCAACCCTTCAGGTTGTTTTTTCATGGGATTTACAATTTGTTTAATGTCGTATTTGAATTTATAATTGTAATCTAAAGAATTCTATCATATGCTTCCCTTGATTAGAAAACTGTGATACTGAAGGCGAGGCAAGTTTTAGAGGACACGATGAATGATTATGGCGTGGACGCATTATTCCCTGAACACTTTAAGATAGCTGACTTGGGTTGCTCTTCAGGGCCGAATACCCTCTTGGTTCTTTCCAATATAATAGACAATGTTCATGCAATTTGCCAGAAGAAAAATCTGAAGGCACCTGAGTTTCAAGTGTTTCTAAATGATCTTCCAGGCAATGATTTTAATACGATTTTCAAAATGTTACCACCATTTTATGAAAAGGTAAAGAAGGAGAAAGGTGATAAATTTGGGGCTTGTTTCGTATCCGGAGTGCCAGGCTCTTTCTATACAAGACTCTTTCCTTGCAGAAGCCTTCACTTTGTTCATTCCTCTTATAGTCTTCACTGGCTTTCTCAGGTTAGCATGAAATTTGGACTTATTCACTACTCCATCCTTTCCACAAAACAGTAGCAATTTAACTTTTTTTTAAGTCACTTTGCAAAATCCTAAAATTTAAAATCGAGGCGAGTTCATTTAAATTTTGAAATTAACAGATTTTGAAATTATGTATTTTAATTAACAATATTCACTATCGTATTCTAAAAATCAATTTAACCTACGTCAAATTTAAATTATAAAATTTTGCGAATTGACTTTCAAATGTCCAATAAGGACTCTTTTGTGGAAAGGAAGTTTGTACATTGTCTCTCTCTCTCTAGCCTATAGAATTTAACATATATAGTCTAAGAAAAATAATGTAGGTTCCTGAAAACCTAGAGAATAACAAGGGCAATATCTACATGTCCAAAAAAAGTCCTCCCAATGTTTATGAAGCGTATTGGAGGCAATATCAAAGAGACTTCTCAACATTCCTACGCATAAGATCCGAGGAGATAATTGATAATGGCCGTATGGTTCTAACATTTCTCGGCAGGAGCAGTGCAGATCCCACTAGCAAAGATTGTTGTTGCGTTTGGGAACTGTTAGCAACGTCCCTTCACGACATGGTGGCTGAGGTACAATACATTTCTAGTTAATTCAATTAAAAAAATATTCACCTTTTATTTAGTGACTTAAATACACTTTAAACCTTTTAGTTTTTCGTAATTCAAAACTTAAACTCTAATATTTCAATTTTCAGACATTAAATCTTAATATCCTGAATTTCTATAATTAAAACATCCTGGCCACTGGAATTAGCATTCTTTCTGGAATAAATCATCATCTCACTCGGAATGAAAGGTTAATTTAGATTTTGAAGAATATATATCGTTTATATTGGTTCTAATTTTTTTTTCCTTCATCACACACTAATCACGGGCCTACATTTTTTGTGCTTCCAAAGATATTTATTATTTAGGAGTGAAATTATCCTAAACACTCTCACTCAGATCAATTATTACAAGTCGGTGGCCAGAAAGTTTTACTTAAAGATATTTAAGAACATTGAGATTCAATGTCTGAAAATTAAAACAATGGGGATAAGTTTTAAAATATGAAAAACGTAAACGTTTAAATTGCATTTAAAATTTTAATAAATGATTATATGGTTGAAATTTTTTGCATTATATTTTATATTAGGGGTTAATTGGTGAAGCGGACATCAATTCATTCAATATCCCTATGTATAACCCTTGCATGGATGAAGTGAAGGCTATAATTCAAATGGAGGGTTTATTTATCCTCAATAGGGTGGAAACATTTGAAGTTAACTTGGGCGTACAAGATAATGATGATGAAAATCAATACGTCTTTGATAAGAATACCAGTGGAAAGATTTTTGCCAAAACAATTAGAGCTGTAGCAGAACCTATGCTGGCTAGTCACTTTGGAAATACTATCATCGACAACGTTTTTCAGAGGTATGCAATGCACGTGGATGACCATCTCTCGATGGAGAATATAAATTACTTCAATATAGTGATTTCCTTGACAAGAAGAAGTGATTAGTCTTCGATGGGGAAAAATAGTATATGTTGCTTTTTAACTTGCAGAATCAAATCTCTGCGCCTCTCTCAAGAGTCTATCAATGTCGCCTCCTCCCCAACCTCCTCTTCTCTCCTCACTTCCCTCCGCCACCCCAACCTTTTATTCACAATTGTCTTCATCCTCTTCTACTTCACCACCACTGTCCTTTCTTCAATTCCCATTTTTAAGAAAACAAATAAAATCCAAAAGACCCATCTTTGTTTTTTGCAATTAATTACCGGGTGTATTCACAACTATTGTTGCTGAGTTTTGTTTGGTAATATTGGTATGGGTGACCATTTTTATGGATTAGTCTTCTTCCTCCACTCATTCTTTTGTGGGTTATGTCTAGAGAAAATAAAGTGAACCACACCTCTGGCTAATGCTAAAAACACTACTCATAAGGCTTTGAGTGCATGAGGTTTATTCTTGCTAATGTTAAATTTGGGTTGAGATTTGTGATTTAGAGAGAGAAAGTGAAGTGGGTTTGAGATTTGGGATTTAGAGAGAGAAACTGAAGTGAGATTGAGATTTGGTTTGAGATTTATTTCCCAATTGTTGCAATCTTCTTATCTTCTCTCTCTTTGTGTTCTTATATTTTTCTGGATCTAGTTTGCTATCATTAACAGAAATATTTTTGGAATTGTGTTTTGTTCTTAATAAATTCTAGATCAAAATTTGATAATGGATTTGAAAATTTGTGTTTTTGAATTTAGTTTACACTACAAGAAAATAGCTCAATTCCGACGGAATTTTCCGTCAGCAATTGGCTACTTCTGTCGGAATTAGACTGTTCCCTACAAAAAACTCCGCCATGAATTCGGTTGGATATACTGGGGACGAAATTTAGTCCGTCGAAAATTTGGTCAAAGATAAATAAGGTTCGACGGAATAAGTCTGACCAACTTATTTTTCGTCGAAATTATATTATTTCCAACTAACTTATTCCGTCGAGAATAGTCAGTCGAATTTATTGTTGACACGTGGCACGTACAAGTAATTATCAAAGAGCTTATTTCCGACGGAACGTCCATCAAATAATTAATTTTTCGAGTAAAGTATAATAGATGTATCTCGACGAAATTTCCGTCGAAAATCCGATGAAACTTTTTTTCTTTTTTTTTTTAGTTTTAAGGTTTTTAAACCCATTTTTTGTACCTATAAACCTGTTTTATTCCAACAACAGAGTAATATATGTTCACATACAACGTAACTATAAAAACCTTCTATATGCCAACAACTTGTACATAAACTAATCTAACAAGTGTCAATATGAATTAACTTGACAATAACAAATATAAACTAATGTTCCATAAATTATATAAAAAATTGTTTAAACAAGAATGATTTACAAAACTTGATCAACTCAACTAAACTACAATTTCTTACATACTAAACTAAATATAAAGAAAATATGTACAAATGATCTACAAAAGAATAAAATATATATAAATGATCTACAAAACTTACTCAAACTAGTGTGAGGAGGATCATCGGGTGGGGGTCAACGGTGCTGCTCTGGTGTATGAAAATCATCGTCGTCATCCCCCTGCTAGCGATCGGCATCGCCAACCTACTCGACATCACCAGCCTGCTCGGCAATGTAACCTTGTTGATACAATTAAAAATATAACTCATAATCCGTATAAGAGAATTAAAGAGATAGCTAAATGAAAATTAAATAACATACATAATAATCAACTTAAAGTAAATAAAATACATGAGTAGTCGGGGGATGACTCCCCAATGGGCCAAAAGACTCCAATATTAGGGTAACAACTAAACGGAGCACCTCCTTGTGTATCGCGTTGAACTGCTCCTGCGGGATATATACTGTGACGCCCCTAAAATAGGTATACATCACCCATCTTGGGTCGCCAAATACATGGTACGGAATACAAATACAAACTTAATTATACAACTTGAGCTGTGAGTTTTATTACAAATATTGTCTTCTAGACAGTATTCAAACTCAAAATAAGTCCTCATTTATTATCACACTATTTCACAGAATAGTGAGGACTACTAATGCAAACATCTGGACCGTCACTTCGTTCCCCGACTAGTCTCAACTATATTCTCATTTCCTGAAGAGAACAATGAAAGAAAAGGGTGGGCTCAACTAGCCCAGTAAGAAATATTATCACTAAGATAATGCAGAATAAGTTATCGTTAGCCTTCAACAATGTTAAACCGATAGAATATAATGAGACAACAAGTTTAATCATAATGAACAAACAATCTATTAGAAGAGTCAAGTAGAGCATGATATCTACTATCTTCTATGATTTAAAAAGTTTTCATCAACTTTATCGGCCGAGACTCGACTTAATAAATAAACCACATCATCGAATCATCCTCGCACTACGGCCAAGGATATTCATATAATCATCAATGGTCATGACTATACCGTATAATCCTCGGTCATAATAATACCATGGAATCGTCATCAATGAACTACAAAATTCAATGAGGACTTTTACCACATCATTTGTAACATTACGGGTCATGATTATATCGAATGATCCCTGGTCATAATCATATCAATCAACAGTTCATCTATGCACGTAAGCCAAAGATGACTTTCATCACAATATAAGCATGAGGATGATGACAATGATATAAGAATTCAATTAAAAGAAACAAAGGATAAATTTTTAAAGATTTATAATTTAATTTATCCAGAATTCAATAATGTTCAAATTGTCAACATGATACTGCTTTGTGGAGTAAAATTCAAGAATGATATTGTATCAAAAATGATTTTGACCGAAAAGAAATTAATTTTTGTCATGAATAGTACCCGGGTGAATAGTATTTCAGGAATAGTACCCCGTGAATAGTACTTTGTGAATAGTACCTCGTGAATAGTACTTTGTAAATAGTACCCGTGAATAGTACTTTTGTGAATAGTACTGTATAAATGAATAGTACTTATGGACAGTACTCCGACATGAAAGGCTTAAAATTTAACAAGAATGTGCAGAAAATATCCTTGTGAAACGATACTAGATGAAGCGCAAATTTTAAGGATATTCTACTAATTTCACGGAGTATAGAAGCAATACTTTAACAGAATGAGGGTATAATCAGGAATACGAGACGAAATAATATTACTCACATACTACAAAATATGGAAGAAAATATTATTTGTTGTGAATACTGAATAAAAATAATATCCCTTACAACTGTTGAACGAAAATAATATTCCAACGAATATTTAACGAAGATAATATTCCTACGAATATTGAACGAAGATAATATTCTTTATGAATATTGAGCGAAAATAATATTCATACGAATACGAAAAATAATATCTCTTTAGAATATGAAATAAATAATACCCCTTAGCTTAGAAGAAGATTGGATACTGGAATAGTGAAGTAGCAGACTTCTCTTCTTCTATCTCTCTATTGCTTCTCTCTCTATAATTGCTCATGTGAGTCTTAGTGAATTGGTGAGAATGAAAGAAGAATGAGCTTCTATTTATAGGAAAATATAGTTTCGATAATTACACATTTTGGGGCTCAAAATAATTACAGTATAGTACCTTCATCTATACCTCCATTTTTAATTTAGTCCTGCAAGTATTATCAATCTTGCACCACCTCCCCTAATAGTATATCATGTGAATCAATAGTACAATCATGTGACTCAATAGTTCTATACATGTGAAAAAAATAATTACAAAGATAAGACCTTCATCTATACCTCCATTTTAATTTAGTCCTGCAAGTATTATCAATCTTGCACCACCTCCCCAATAAGTATCATGTGAATCAATAGTACAATCATGTGACTCAATAGTTCTATACATGTGAAAAAAATAATTACAGTATAGTACCTTCATCTATACCTCCATTTTTAATTTAGTCATGCAAGTATTATCAATCTTGCACCACCTCCCCTAGTAGTACATACATGTGAATCAATAGTACACACATGTGAATCAATAGTTATAAGCATGTGAATTAATAGCAATTAATTGTTTATTTATCCGATTACATACTCGATTGGTCAATATAACTTCCAGACATCAATTATTATCAAAATAAATATCGATTTCCACTAACACTAATAATCCTAACACAATAGAACTATCAATTTCATCTTTAATCAACACGAACTTATTCATTATTAATATTATAACTCATAATATTTAACAACCAGGTCGTTTCCAGGAAAGAGGGGGCTTTCCGATAAGGATTTCTCTTTATTGGCGCGCAATTAGGTGACCAAACCTCCTCGATGTAACTTCTAGACATTGTCAATATTGTAAATAATAATATGAATAACTTTATTAGCCTCAATTATTGATTTAATAATATAAAATATTATGCGATGATAATGTGACAATAATTGAATCAATAATATGAGATATATGATGCAATAATTCATCGTGAGCAATAATTGAGTATAACCGAGTGACTTCTCACGTGTAAGCATTAATAATCATCATATCGTGTGTTACTACGCAACCACGCCAGACATCGCACTTTTACTAATGGGTAGTTCAATAGTATAACGGTAAAACTTTCGTAGTTATTTTATAAAAGATAATTACATGGTTTTTAACTACAACAATACTTTCGTTGTGGGGTCCACCAATGATTGTGTCGTCGTACGGATATTCCCCGATAAAAGGAATATTCCCGGACCAAACGAAGATTTTATGACAACTTGCTTACTTTGCAAAATTTTCAAATATCACCCTTAACTTTAACTTTTTATCAATTTAACCATTTACTAAATAGAATAATAATTATAAGAAAATTGAATACTTTCATTTCATAAAATTCGGGGTCTTATAATCTCCCCTCCTTATGAAATTTTGTCCTCAAAATTTACGTACGTACCTGGTATGCCGAAGAGGTGAGGATACCTTGTTTAGATTCTAACTCTTGAGGTATAACCTTTGAGTGTCGATTATAATTCTTCTTATCCAAGATTTTAACACGTATCTTCTCATACGTTAAATCTTCCACTATCTCGTCTGGTTCTAATTCAATAATGTGGTTCGGGTCTTCCACATATTTACGTAACATCGATACGTGAAAAACGTTATGAACACGCGACATACTTGGCGGTAAAGCGAGTCTATAGGCCACAGTTCCTACTCGATCGAGGATTTCAAATGGACCAATAAAATCGAGGGTTGAGATTTACTGTGACGCCCCCAAAATAAGTATACATCACCTATTCTGAGTCGCCAAATACATGGTACATAATACAAATACAATCTTAATTATACAACAAGAGAGCTGTGAGTTTTAATACAAATATTGTCATCTAGACAATATCCACACTCAATGGAGTCCTCATATATTTATTATTACACTATTTCACAGAATAATGAGGACTACTAATGCACCATCTAGGACCATCACTCTGTTCCCCGACTAGTCCCAGCTACGTTCTCATTTCCTGAAGAGAACAATGAAAACAAAGGGTGAACTCAATTAGCCCAGTAAGAAATATTATGACTAATATAATACATAATAAATTATCCTTAGCCTTCAACAGTATAACAACTGATAGAATATAATAGACAACAAGTTTTAGATCAACAACTGCAGCGGAATAAACAATCCATTAGAAGAGTCAAGTAGAGAATAAAATCTACTATCTTCTATGATTTAAAAGGTTTTTCATCACTTTTATCGCTGAGACTCAGCTTAATAAATAATCCACATCATCGAATCACCCCTGCAATACGGCTAAGGATATTCTTTAGTATCACGACCACAAATTATCCATGCACAACGGGCCAAAGATAATCGTGTTTTCATCAACGGTTATGATCATGCCATAAAATAATTCATCTTTGCTCCCTTGGCCGAAGAGAATTCATAGCCATAATCATACCAAAAACTGTCCATCAATGCACTACGGGCCAATGAGGACTTTTTTCACATCATTTGTAACATTACGGTCATGATTATACCGAATAATCCCTAGGCATAATCATACCAAGTCCATCTATGCACTACAGGTCACAGATGACTTTCAACAGAATATAAACATGAGGATGATGATAATGATATAAGAATTCAATAAAACAAGTTCAAGAATTAATTTATCCAGGAACTAATAACATCCAAATTGTCAACAAGATACTGTTTTGTGGGGTAAAATTCAAGAATGCTCAGAAGAATATTTCCATGAAAAGATATTGGATGAAGCGCAAATATCAAGGATATTCTATTAATTTCATGGAGTGTAGAAGTTAAAACATTAACCAACTGAGTATAAATAAGAATGGAATAACAAAAGAAATCACCATGCATGCGGTACATCGCATAGACAGGTTATTCCAACAGAATAATAAATAACGGAACCAGGTCACAATCTCCCCTCCTTATGAAATTTCGCCCTCGAAATTTATGTACGTACCTGGTATGCCAAAGAGATGAGGATACTTCGTCAGATTCTAACTCTTGAGGTATAACCTTTAAGTGTAGAATATATTCTAGGATTTTAACAGGTACATCTTCATACATTAAATTATCTGCTATCTCGTCCGGTTCAATAATGTGGTTCAGGTCGTCCACATATTTACGTAACATCGGTACGTGATAAACGTTATGAACACGTAACATATTTGGCGGTAAAACGAGTCTATAGGCCACAGTTCCTACTCGATCGAGGATTTCAAATGGGCCAATTAAATCGAGGGTTGAGATTTCAAAGAACTTGTTATTTAAAATAACGCCTCTCTTGAACCTTCTTCTTCAGTGTTCATCGACTCAAAAAAGCGTAGCTTGAGTGGCTTTAACTTTATCGATTAAAGTCGATTCTAATCGTATATTCATTATCTTCACGTGGGTCCCTAGAGTCTTTAACTCTATCTTCATCATTTGTAAGTTATACGAAATGGGTCTTTATGTTAACAACATCGTACTTGTAAACGCATTTGATCTTTTACTCAACACGTTAGCTACCATGTTCGTTTTTCCTACGATGGTATTGAATGGTACGATCGTAATCTTCAACAGGTCGAGTCAACGTCTTTGGCGCATGTTACGTTCATTTTGGTTGAAGAAATATTTGAGGGTTTAAGAAATGGGTTTTGTACTGGGGTCAATACAAAATTCGATTTCACGCTCTAGGGGTAGGCTAGGAAGTCTTCAAGAATACGTCAGGAAATTTATTAACAATAGAAATATCCTTCAACACCGTGACCCTTATCCAAGACTTGGATAACACATCATATTGATACCTATGACGTCGCCTACGGAAAGTCTGGCTTCGGTGCATTCCACACAAGGAAGTCAATAACGAAAGGATCGGGGCTCTTTACTTATGGCTTGATATGACAATAATTGACTTTAGTGGTTTGGTTATTTTGAATTCGCATAGCAGGTTGGTTAGGAGTATGAAAGCTAACCACCTTAAGAAAAACATGATGAGTAGTTAACCAATCGTTTCCAAAAATCACATCGAAGGCAAGTATTTTCAAAGAGATACGATCGACAGGTAACGTGAAAGTGTTGATTTGAAAAAGATTTATAAATAGTAGAGGTAATGAAGGTTTCTCCCAACTGAGTTTAAACAGATATATCAAAGTCTAACTTCTCCAGAGTTATCTTCAAACATTGAACACAACTAGGTGAAATAAAAGAGTGAGTAGAACTGGTATCTTACACGGTATAGACTTCGCAAGAGTTTATGACTAACACACCCGTGATAAGTTTATTCAGGTTCCTCATCACGAAAAAAAATGCTCTCTCTTAAACTACCGCCTTTGGCTTGTCTGGGACATCTTTTTGCATCACTATCCCAGCTGGACTTGACTTCACCATACGACAAAATCGAGCTAGGTGACCTTCTCTTCCGCAATTAAAACACGCTTTGGATTGTTTGCGTCACGCTTTGACGGATGTGTCCTCTCCCGTCTCAGATTTGAAACATACGACCGGTGGTCGTTCTTTTTCCTTCGAAACGGGTGCTGGTGCCGACGTCTTCACGTCATTGATGAACCTTCTCTTCTTGAAATGTCCATTTCAATTATCTTGGCCATGATTACCACCGAAGTAGTTACCATTCTTGGCATGATAATTTCTCCCACGATGGTTATCATTGATCCGATGACCATTGCCACCGGTACGATTATTATCGTGTTGTTGGTCGTTGCCTTTTGGTTGTGCTGACTCATTATCGCGCTCCAATAACTGAGCTCTACTCACAACATCTGAATATAAACAAAGTTTATGAGAAATGAGGTATTGACGTATCTCAGTTTTCAAACCTCTTAGAAACATTCGCGTCATTCTCTCCTTATTATCAACCAAATGGGACGCAAACCGGGACAACTCGGCAAACTTGGCTTCGTACTGCGATACGGTCATGTTGTTTTGTTCCAGCTTTATGAACTCTACCTCTTTCATGTGACGAATACTTTCGGGAAAGTACTTATCGTTGAATGCTTCTTGAACTTCTCCCAAGTCATCTTCAAGGTCGTCGAGTTGAGTACGCTTTTACGATTCCCACCAAGAATCCGCCTCCTCATAACATGAAGGTGGCAAAGGGAACCTTTTGTTCCTCGGAGCATCCCAAGACATCAAATATCTTGGTAATCTGCTTTATCCACGTCTCCGCCTTAAGTGGTTTTGGCTCTCTAATAAACTCTGGTGGTCCCAGTTCCTTGAACTATTTAGCGGTGATCGTTCGAGAGTTGCCAGTGTTTCCACCTGTATTTTGGACAGGAGCCGCTCTTGCCTGATGTTGCATGAATTGCATAAAGCCTCTGAACATTCCATCATTCATCATTTGGTCAGTGTTGTTGATTGCCTAAAGATTGTCGCCTTCCTGATGCACATTGTCCTGATTATTGATATGTGGAGACTCAACGGTCTCCTGTGCTCCATTGCTTATCTCAACATTTTCGAATGCCATTTTCAAATACTGCCACAAAACAAGGGTTAAATAACATATCACATATTATCCCTATACTCTGACCGACCAATTAAATACCAAATAAACTTAAGTAGGTCATACTAGCGAAGGAATTCCCCGTCTCTCCCCTCCTAGTTCTTGTCTCACATCTCAGCCATGGATCATATCCCTAAGCTTTGATACCAACTGTGACACCCCTAAAACAGGTATGCATCACCTATTCTGAGTCGCCAAATACATGGTACATAATACAAATACAATCTTAATTATACAACAAGAAAGCTGTGAGTTTTAATACAAATATTGTCATCTAGATAATATCCACACTCAATGGAGTCCTCATTACATTTATTATTACACTATTTCACAGAATAGTGAGGACTACTAATGCACCATCTAGGACCATCACTCTGTTCCCCGACTAGTCCCAACTACGTTCTCATTTCCTGAAGAGAACAATGAAAAAAAAGGGTGAGCTCAACTAGCCCAATAAGAAATATTATGACTAAGATAATACAGAATAAATTATCCTTAGCCTTCAACAATATAACAACTGATAGAATATAATAGACAACAAGTTTTAGATCAACAACTGCAGCGGAATAAATAATCCATTAGAAGAGTCAAGTAGAGAATAAAATCTACTATCTTCTATGATTTAAAAGGTTTTTCATCACTTTTATCGCTGAGACTCAGCTTAATAAATAATCCACATCATCGAATCACCCCTGCATTACGGCCAAGGATATTCTTTAGTATCACGACCACAAATTATCCATGCACAACGGGCCAAAGATAATCGTGTTTTCATCAACGGTTATGATCATGCCATAAAACAATTCATCTTTGCTCCCTTGGCCGAAGAGAATTCATAGCCATAATCATACCAAAAACGTCCCATCAATGCACTACGCCAATGATGACTTTTTTCACATCATTTGTAACATTACGGTCATGATTATACCGAATAATCCTCAGGCATAATCATACCAAGTCCATCTATGCACTACAGTCACAGAGATGACTTTCAATGTAATATAAACATGAGGATGATGATAATGATATAAGAATTCAATAAAACAAGTTCAAGAATTAATTTATCCAGGAACTAATAACGTCCAAATTGTCAACAAGATACTGTTTTGTGGGGTAAAATTCAAGAATGCTCAGAAGAATATTTTCATGAAAAGATATTGGATGAAGCACAAATATCAAGGATAATCTACTAATTTCATGTAGTGTAGAAGTTAAAACATTAACCAACTGAGTATAAATAAGAATGGAATAACAAAAGAAATCAACATGCATGCGGTACATCCCATAGACAGGTTATTCCAACATAATAATAAATAACGGAACCGTGTCAAAGTAAATTGCATGCGGCGGTGGATGTTCCAACAAAATAATAAAAATGGAATAACAATGAAAATCACCATGCATGCAGATTGCTTGGCATAGATAGGTTATTCCAATGTATAATAATAAAGACGGCACCAGTCCCGTGTAAAACGCATGCATGACGGGATATTCCAACGTAATAATAAAGATTTTAACCAGTCCCATGAAATCGCATGCAGATGTGATATTCCAATAGAATAATAAAAAGATGAACCGTCAGTCCCATAAGAAACGCATGTTGGGTAAAATCTAATACGCACAACACGCAAGTATACGTGGTCAACATTTAATAAAGTGATAAGTTGAGTATCGTTCCCACAGAGAATTATTTAATAGATTCTTAGAATTAGCCTCCCAATCCAAGTTAAACTCAAGTATTTAGAGTTCTAATGGACATCCTAGCAAGTTAGGCTACTAAGAATCCTATTCTAGCTCAATTTGGACATCAAATAACCCATTTTGACTCCTTTCCTCGCCGCCTTAGTGCGCCAAATACCGTCCCTAAGCCTTTCTCGGGCGCAAATAACTAATGCGGCCTTTGGGAAATTGATCTCGTAGCCTTGTCAAGATGGCGTCTGGCGCGGTCCGAGCTACTCTATTTTCTGCTGCGACGTCCTTTAGAAAAATAGGCATACATTTTCATCCGCTTGGAGTTATGGGGCCTGCCACCTATCAAATCGAAGATAACGACGAGATCCAGAACTTTCATTCTTTGAGGATTGACAGATTCGGATTGGATCAAGGCGGAAATCGGTCTTGAAGTAAACGCTATGTAATTGGCAAGTATGACAACTCTTAGCTTTGATCTTCGTTGATAAAAAGACCATAACTCTCACATCCGAACTCCGATTGGGATGATTCAAGATGTTCCGGAAAGCTAAGAAGTAGAGCTACCATAAAATCCAAGATCCAAGCCAAGAACATGCATCCAACGTGGTGTTAAAAGTCCTTCAATATTCCCTTCTTGCACTTGCTTGCGTATTTTAGTCCAAAAGATGTCTGAATTGCTTTTCCTTGCTTCTTCATGCCAATATCATGTCATAGCCTACAAAATAAAATATATGAAAAGTAACTAAGAACATGAATATAAGCAACTAATTCAAGTAACAGATACCGGATAAGTAGGTATAAAACCTACTTATCAAATACCCCCAAACTTAAACCTTTGCTTGTCCTTAAGCAAAAATACAAATTAGACAGATTCATCCTCTAGCAATGATCCACCCAAACAATGAATCAATATGAATTCAATCAATGGCCTCAAAGGTTACAACAGATAATAACCCGTAGAAAATTTCAAAACAATGTCATGTCTAAAATTTCAACAACTGTCATTAGACTCACATCTACTCTTGATCCTTTAAGTGCGTGTGTGCATCCACATGTTCAATCCAGTCATGTTTTAGATTAAATCAACCAATACTCATAAAAGATTTTCAAAAATGACTTTCAAAACTTCTTATCACATTAATCACCGCTAATATAGACATAACACAAATTTTTCTTGAGGATGAACTGGATATTTAAACTTTTAAGCATGTAAGAACCCTTCCCAAGTATTTAAAACATACATATTTTCTTTTTTCTATTTAGTGAGTGCGTTTTACGCTCCATCTCACTTTCCACTTTTCATTGAACGAGCAGTCGCTTTACGCCCATCTCGCTTTCCACTTTTCATTGAACGAGTGCGCTTTTACGCCCATATCGTATCGCTCTGTTTATTATGGGGAGTCATGTTACACTCCATCTCGACCCACCACAAGATTCAAATATTCAACTCGGAAGGTTCCAATAATTTTTTTTCATAAATACCCCAAGATTTCCCGCAAACTTATGTGAGTGCCTAATTTTCACTTCGAATTATGCTCAAATAAGATATCTCAAGTTGCAATGGTATCTTTCATAAGAATTAGCAAAAAAAAATTTCAATCCCAACTGGCTAAACAAATGGATGTGTAAAATTTTTTAAAAATTTCGCAAGTAATGTGAAACCCAACTAACTAGTTAAAATATAGACTAAGCATGCTCATTAGTTCTCTAAGAGTTATCAATATCAACCACCCACTTATCATTGGCCAAAATCAAATTCCATCAAAACATTGCCCAAGTAAATACTAACATGATAAATACCCCCAAACTTAAAACAGACATTGTCCTCAATGGCTAAGATAGAAAAAATTAAAAGAGAGGACTTCCCTGAAAATACAGCAATTTATCTCATTGTCTGCGAAGTTTGAAGAATAGGTTAAATATATTGGAATGAATTGGGCACCACACTTGAGTTGGACTTGACTAACATTGCAATTAAACCACTTTTAACGCCAAGAGTTTTCGAGCTGCGCGAAAATTGAAAACCAACGTGGATTGGAAGTTGGGGATGGATGGGTTTAATGGGAATGGAAGTTGAAAATGAGAAGGAGAGGTAATGATGAATTAATGTGAAGTTATGGGGAAGAGGAAGTGTAATAGAATTAGGTGAAGTGGAGAAATAGTATTGATGAGATAGAGAGGTGGAGAGGTGGGGATATTCAATTCAAACACACCTCTTTAGTTGCAGAATTCCAATGCAACACGGCATGGTATTCTTTGTGGCGCTGATTAGCAATACCGTGATCGCCTCGATGGTAGAATAAGTTATCGACCACATAGGCTGGCAATGGTAGGTGTAGCATGCGATCGTATTAATGATGCGATATGTTGCTTTAGAGTGACTGATCGAGTAGCGCTGGTCACAACAGTAGTGTGCGCAGGTCATTATTAGTTTCGACGATGATGATGGCGCCGTCACCGGCCCGGCTGAAATCGAATCGGTAGCGCGATCAATGATTCCTGGCGCTGCAAGACTGGCTTCTTATCTTCTTTATACAGATAATGTTGTTGCATGACCGCACTTTTTTCGGGGTTCCTGCAATTATAGAGATTTTGTTACTCTCCAAGTATACATTCTAATGACTAAGCTATCACTAAAAATTTAAATGTAAGTAAGAGATAGAGTTTAGAGCTTTGGGTTGCCTCCCAAGAAGCGCTTGATTTATAGTCTTTCAGCCAGACTTTGTTTGGTCAATGCTATCCAATTCCTCTTCGGAAGTTGAGGAATCCTCTATCCATTGGAAATAATGTAGCTTTTGGTAGGTTCCCAATTATGATAGCCATTGCTTTAAATTCACCTAGCATGCTCTGATTTGGTATGATCTCAATCAAGAATGTCCCCCAGCTAGGTGTTTTCTCCATTGTGTATGTGATCACTTTGGGGCATGGAAGCTTGTCACACACAATGGGCTCTTCGTCTATCTTCTCTTTCTCATCCCACCATGGATTCAAAATTATACTCGCTCTTATGTCATCAAGAGCTTCGCCAACGACATGACTACCAAGTGGGCATGATTTTGCAAATCTAACTGACTCGTTGATCATTGGTGGAGACCCATTTAAATCTTTGTGGACCTCTATTTCATTATCCCCAATTGTCTCCACACTTCCTATATCTTGTGACTCATCCAGTCGCAGATTTGGTTCGGGTTCTCCATCAATTTCAGAATCCATGTCATAAAGCCAAGTGTTTGAAGGAAGGTTGTTTATGGCGTTGGTCATTTGCTCTATCTGATCCGCAAGATTTTGATTTGACCTCGCTTGATTACTCATCTTCTCCTCAGCTACTATGAACTTGGACACTAATTTCCCCAGCCTTGAATTTTTTGTTTCAGTCTCAGAAGCCATGTATTGAGGACCATTGGTTGAGGTAGTGATGAGTTGTTCCATTCGATTATTAGAATTTTGGGTTGATAACTCCTGACTCATTATCATCTCTTCTTTTTCTGCTATAATCCTTAACATAAATTCCTTGAACTTTGAATTGTCTTCTTGTTGAATTGGAGGTGGATTTGAGAAATTTGATGGATATGTTGGATTTGGAGCGTAGTATTGGTCTTCATAAGTATAGCTCTATGACGAATCCGGGTGATACCCCCAAACTTGATGATAATTAACATATGTATAATCGTTGAGGTATTCACCACCGTACTGTACCGACCCAAGATTGATGGTGCATTGATTACTTGGGTGATCGCCAGCATAATAGTCACACATAATTGCCATCTTTCGACTCCTTTGGGCTGCAAAAACGTCCAACTTCCTCGAAAGTTCTTCAATCTGTGCTGATATTGCGGAAAGTGCATCAAGTCCATCAATCCCCGTTTCCCTTGGTTGAGTCATGTTCGTGTATGGCCATTGACAATTGAATCCAGCCATGGTACCTGAAACGAGAGAAAAATAAGAAGATAATAAAATAAAATAAAAATAAAGAAAGAAAAAAAATGTTTAAATTAAGACTAATTTGATTGAAGCTAATATTGGCAAAAATATATTAAACTAATTCCCCGGCAACGGCGCCAAAAACTTGTAGGGTAAAATCTAATTACGCACAACACGCAAGTATACGTGGTCAACAAGTAATAAAGTGATAAGTTGAGTATCGTTCCCACAGAGAATTATTTAATAAAAATCACCAAGTATTAACCCGTAACCAACTCAATCTTATTTAAACAAATGAATGTAATGTTATAAATTAAAATATTTAACTAAACTAATTCTAATTACCACTAATTAAAAATCAGATTATAAAGATTCAAGATCACAACTTCACTTATTGCTTCATTTAAGTTAACACACTTCTCATCAATTATTCTCTATCCCGAATTGTTAATCAAGAACACTGAAGTAATATTAACCACCTCTCGATGCACTAATACCGTATTAACGTCAATCCACAATTAAGATAGAAATCCGTTAAACACCTTAATCAACTAACCCACTATATCTCTGTGTGAATTACAATTGAAGAAAGTTTAAAAACAAGTTCTCTATAAAATTACATGCGGTGTCAAGCATATCTCTACCTTAACACTCATCAAGTTTAAGCTACTAACAAAATCCTGAACACATGCTATCATGATTAGATCTAAATCTATACTTCATCTCTCGAGTTCATATAAATTATCACGGTAATTGATGGCCAATCAATTAAACAATTAAGTCCAAATCACAATAGACAATCCTCACAATAGAACAATAATTAATAACGAAGCATATTAAAATAAACTACACAATAAGATCCATTGTAATCTCAAACAAAGAATTAGTTTATGATTATTGAATTAAAACTAAGAATCCACAATCGAATACACATTAAAAGATAAAGATAGAAGAAGATGAGAAGATATAATCCATTGTCAGTAGATTTGACGCTCCCTCCTTGCTCCTACTTTGAATCTTCAATGGTGTCCAAGTTGCTTCAATCTCCCATTCTAATCTAATCTAGGGTTCCTAATCTAAGAAAGAAAGTGAAGAATTAGATTCATAGAAATCTATCCCAAGAGGAATTTAATAGATTCTTAGAATTAGCCTCCCAATCCAAGTTAAACTCAAGTATTTAGAGTTCTAATGGACATCCTAGCAAGTTAGGCTACTAAGAATCCTATTCTAGCTCAATTTGGACATCAAATAACCCATTTTGACTCCTTTCCCGCCGCCTAGTGCGCTCAGCGCTGTCCCTAAGCCTTTCTGGCGCAGTCAGCGCTAATGCGGCCTTGGGAAATTGATCTGGTAGCGCGGTCAGCGCTGGTCTGGTGCGGTCCGCGCTACTCTATTTTCTGCTGCGACGTCCTTTGGAAAAATAGACATAACTTTTGATCCGATTGGAGTTATGGGGCCTGCAACCTATCAAATCGAAGATAACGACGAGATCTACAACTTTCATTCTTTGAGGATTGACAGATTCGGATTGGATCAAGGCGGAAATCGGGTTTGAAGTAGACGCTATGTAATTCGCAAGTATGACAACTCTTAGCTTTGATCTTCGTTGATAAAAATGCCATAACTCTCACATCCGAACTCCGATTGGAATGATTCAAGATGTTCCGGAAAGCTAAGAAGTAGAGTTACCATAAAATCCAAGATCCAAGCCAAGAACATGCATCCAACTTGGTGTTAAAAGTCCTTCAATATTCCCTTCTTGCACTTGCTTGCGTATTTTAGTCCAAAAGATGTTCGAATTGCTTTTCCTTTCTTCTTCATGCCAATGTCATGTCATAGCCTACAAAATAAAATATATGAAAAGTAACTAAGAACATGAATATAAGCAACTAATTCAAGTAACAGATACCGGATAAGTAGGTATAAAACCTACTTATCAACGCATTGCATGTGATATTCCAAATGTAATAATAAAGAATGGAATAATGTAAGAATTTTACCAAGTATAGGGTAGCCCACATGATACAAAGTTATTCCAATGTAATATTAAAGAATGGAATAATGTAGTTCTCTTCATGAATACAAAAAAATAATACCCTTACTTGTACAACAAATAATATCCCTTACCTTAAAAGAAACATGATATAGGAAAAGAAAGTTAGCAAACTTCTCTTCTTCTTTCTCTCTATAATTTCTCTCTCTAGAGTTTCAAAGAAATTAAAGAAAAATAATGAAGGAATGAGCTTCTATTTATAGAAGAATGGACCGTGATAGTAATTAATTCATGAATCGGTCCAGATTGATTTACTTTTAATCTGGACGGTCCAGATTTAAAGCAAAATCTTTTAAATAAAATATAATATATTCTATTTATAATCTAATAAAATGAATAACTTTATATAAGATTTTACTATGCAAACACTATGCAGGCACTATGCAAACACTATGCATAATAAAATATAATATATTCTAATTATTGTCTAATAAAACAGATAACTTTATAAAAGTATTTTGTTTTATATAAAAAGATTTTACTATTAGCCTAATAAAATGAATAACTTTATAAAAGTATTCTGTTTTATATAAAAAGCTTTTCTGTTTTATTACATTAATAATACTAATAAAACAAAACTGAGTGACTTATCACATAAGTATCAATAATCAATACCGTGTTCTACTATGCAACCACACATATTACTGTACTTTTACTACCGAGTAGTTCAACAGTATTAACGATAAAACTTCCGCCGTTATTTTTAATAAAATATTTTTGTCGTTTTCTCCATCCGACAATAATTCTGTTGTGGGGTCCACCAATGATTATACCGTCGTACGGATATTCCCTGAAAAAAAGAATATTTTTCGACCAATCGAATATAATATGACAACTTGCATACTTTGCAACATTTATAAATATTACCCACAACTATAACATTATATCAAATCCACACCATAATATAAAAAAAAATTATTTCGAGAAAATTAAATCTTTATTCATAAAATCTGGGGTTTCGCATTTACTCTCTTCATCGATTCTTGCTTCTAGAATAACGCCCTCTTGAACCTTCATCTTCACATTCATCAGCTTTGAGTCTGTAGCTTGAGCAGCTTTAAATTTATTGATTAAAGTCAATTCTACTCGTATATTTAACATCATAATGTGGGTCTCTAGAGTAAGTCATACGAAATGGGTCTTTGTGTTAACAACATCGCACTCGTAAACGCATACGATCTTCTACTCAACGCGTCAGCTACCACGTTCGCTCTTCCACGATGATATTGAATGGTATAGTCGTAACCTTCAACAGCTCGAGCCAATGTCTTTGGTGCATGTTACGTTTGTTTTAGGTGAAAAAAAATATTTGAGGGTTTTAGAAATGGGTTTTGTACTGGGGTCAATACAAAATTCGATTTCACGCTCTGGGGTAGGCCAATAAGTTCTTCAGGAATACGTCAGGAAATTTATTAACGGTAGAAATATTATTCAAAATTATGACTCTCATCCAAGACTTGGATAACACGTCACATTGATACCTATCAACTTGCCACCGTTATTCACGGCGTCCCCTACTGTGACAACCCGAGAATTTAGACAATTTATTAAAATCTTAAATGATTGATTTAAGGTCAAATATTAGACCTAGACAGAAAATAAGTGTATGCGTTTAACGTTTTTGGGAAGGAATTTTGAGGATTTCAAAATTTTGTGAAGGATTTAGGTGAATTATTCAGGATTAAGTGTATATGTGAATATGTTATGTGTATATGGATATGTATGTGTTCAGTATGTGGTTAAGGGTCAAGGGTTGACCAGATAAATTTTATCAGTGTCAAACCCTAAGTATATATTAAGAATGTCAGCGTTCTGTTAGAAAACTCTAACGTGTGATAAGAAACCCTAGAAACTGGTTCTGAAACCCTAATTTCGGTTCCGAGGATTTTAAAACCCTAATTCGGAAATTTTGAACCCTAGATTGGGAATGCAAATACTGGTATAAGGTTTAAACGTTATTTAACTATAACTTAACTAGGGAAAACCCTAATGATTCATTCGAAACCCTAATTGATTATTAGAAAACCCTAATACCAGATCTGAAAATCCTAATTTCAGATTCTGGTAATTTAAAACCCTAATCTGGGAACTTAACGGAAAATTATAATGCTATTAATTATAATATTAATTAGGGTAAAGCTTAATTAATTAGCAAACCCTAATTTTAAATTTTTGAACCCTAATTATTTTGTCAAAAACCCTAATGTTCAGTTATGGATTTAATTGCTAAATTAACAATATCGATTAGGAGATATTAATCCTAATTTGTTTAGTCCTAACGTGATTAGAAAATTATAACATAATTAGGAAGCCCTAATTATAATTTAGAAATCATGATTTTCTATTTTAAAATTAAAAAGAAAATATTAGAAATTTAATTTGCTAAAACCTAAGGGTTAAAACCTAAATCCTAAGGGTTAAACCCTAAGCTCTAAAATGTTAAACCCTAAACCCTAAGGGTTTGATCAAATGATAATTTTAGAATTAAAATGGTGAGGAAATGTCCAAAATGCCCTTACGTCACATTCTTTAATTGGTAGCTTGCAAATCTTTCCATGATTTTGGGTGGGTGAACTAATCCTAGCCCTAGCCTAGCCATGTGTCCAAAATTAGCCACAAATTGCTAGCAAATTCATTGAACCCAATCAATTATATAAATCAAAGAGAGAGAAAGGGGCCATTTTAGTTCTCATTTTTTTCAAGACCTCTCTCTCTCTCTTTAAATTTTTGAAATGGAGAATGGAAAGGGAGTGAAGACAAGCGTATAACAAGTCTCTAGCCTTCCAAGAACATAACCCAAGATCAGATTTAAAGATCTAAGCTTAGAAGGTATATAAACCCCAATTTTTGAAATCCTTAGATCTGATGTTAGAGGTAGTTGTTTGTTGTTTAATGTTGTGTATTAAGGTGTTGATTAGTGATCTGGGTTGTTAAATACCAGATCCATAACATCAAAGTGCTCGAAATGAGCATTTCTTGAAATCTGGAAAAACTTTAAAAAGTGGCCTGACAGTCGAATGTCAGAGGCCTTAGATATGTGTGTAATTGATGTTTTGTGTATATGATGTTATAGATCTCTTCTTTGTTGATAGGGCTTTAATCTGAGACCTGAATCAACCTCATAGCATGTCTAGATCGTAAGTTATAAGCAGTCAAAGGTCGTTGACCAGTCACGAAAAATTGAATCTGGGCAACCCAGAAAATTTTTATGTTGTCTGACAAGATTTTTGCAGACTCTTAATCTTGCTATTGTTTAATGTTATGGCTATGTTGTTGATTGATCCTTGTAGTCTGACATGTTGTGTACATACTAAAACCTTTACATCACCCCGATCTGTAATAGGATAGTAGAGAATCATGGTCAAACCACCGTTGACCGACTGACCGGATCAAGATTCTGGAAAACTCAGAATCTTCAAGAACAAGTTCCTGACATGTAGTTTGACCGGCCAAAATCTTCGTTTTGTGTTATTGTTAGACTGATCTGAGGATATAAAGGTGTTCACTGACATCTCTATTACAGACTTGAACCTTAATATCAAACTAATAAGGCTGGGAACATATAGATTAAATGGACCAAAGTATGACCCTCGAACTGTTCTTCATTTCTAGAAAACCCAGAAATGAAGAACAGATCTGACATGAACTTTTGAAGCCTATATCTCACTGACTTGTTGTTGGATGGCTATGAAACTTGTTGTAGATTATAGTATTACATCAATACTACAACAATATTACAATGGACTGCTCAGAAACCTTAGGATCAAGAAATTATAAGTGGTCAAACTATGCCCCTCGATCGACTCGAGTTTCGGGCTGAATCAAGAACACTCAAGAACACCTATAAATACGCCAGCTCACGTCAGCTATAGGCCCTTTTTAGTGACACTTTATTTTCCTAAAATACTTAAAAATAGGAAATAAATTATAAAAATTATTAAAAATGGTTTTAATTATTAAAAATTAATATTAAATTCTAAAAATTATTTTAAAGTCCTAAAATAGTTTTAATTATTTTGAGTATATTTCAAAAATATTTAATATTTTTGGAATATAAAACGATTTATTTATTTAATTATAATATTAAATAAATTATTTAAAAATGATTTTAATTCATGAAAAATCATGAAAAATTATATTATGATATTAGAAAATATTTTAAGTTATTTTTGATGACTTTTAATATTTTATGATGAAATTCATTAATAAATTAATATTAATGGTAATTAGTTTATTTAATAAATATATTAAATAAATTATTGAAAAATAGAATTTATGATTTAAAAATCATATAAAAATGATTTAAGTGTTATAAAAATATTTTAAGTTATAAAATATAACTTTTGATATTTTATCATGAAAATATTAATATTTTAATATTAATATCCATTATCTGGATAATGGATTTAAGTGTTTAAAAATCATATAAGTATGATCTTAAGGTATTAAAAATACTTTGTGATATTATAAATATATTATAATATTATGTTATGATTTTCATTAATATTTAATATTAAATAAATATTAATGACTAAGGAATTATGTGGCATTTAATTTAGTTAAATATGATATAAATGATTTAAAAATCATGATAAATGGTAATAATTATCTGAAAATTTTTACAAGCTTTTGGAAAATTATTTTAACTGCTAAAAAAATTATCTGTGATAATTGTTAAGTGTTTAGGCAGAGTTTAATTGAACTTAAACTCGATATTTGTCTGACTAGACCGTCGGGATGATAGAATTATGTCGGTTTCAACTCGGACTGAAATAGTTTGACTTGAGACTAAGTTTTATGTGTTGTATAGACTGATAGGGTTACGTGCTATGTGTTTAGTTTATTCTATGTATATATATATATAATAGTATTATATTGTGATGATATTATTCTAATATTGGAGATCTATATTACTAATATTAGGTCTTCGGATAAAGCGATATAAATTGCGTAGCGGTAATCAAAGGTTCAGACAAGTTTTACTTAACTCTACTAAGAGTTGTTTCATTCAGAAATGCTTGTGGTTAATCATTGCTGATTGCCATGTATAGTTGTACTCTGTACATATTGCATGTATAAGTCAGTTATGAAAGGCTGATCACCTTCATTACCAGTTGGTTCAGATATATTTGTTCATGTTTAATACTTGTTCAGTCAAAAGTTTGTTCGTGCTAGTTCTCAATTATATTCATGAATTATAGCCAGCTTATTATTCAGATTCTTTCAATTATGATATATCCTTAAATTATATTTAAACTTGCTGGGCAACTTTCATGCTCACCCTTGCTATATCATGATAAAACATTGCAGATAAGGCGAATGCGTTCGGATACAGGAAAAGGATAATGCCAAGTTCAGCTTGGGATGTAATGTGCGGCTAGTTTGTAATAGTACAATTTGATAAATGTGTTGTATGTTAGATAGTTTATGAATTGTGTATAAGTTAAGGTTACTCGATTTTGGGGAAAAGTGTGTAAAGTTTAATGTATAAATAATTTACGTTTATATCTTCCGCAACAGTTATAGAAATAGTGTACCGAATCCGCGGTGATTTCGGACTCGGATTTGAGGATGCTACACCTACAAAAAGTTTGGCTTCGGTGCATTCCACACAAGGAAGTCATCAGTGAAAGGTTCGAGGCTCTTTACTTATGACTTGATATGACAGTGATTAACTTTAGTGGTTTGGTTGCTTGGATTCGCATAATAGGTTGGTTAGGAATATGAAAGCTAACAACCTTTCAAAAATAATCAATTTTTGCATGATGAGTAGTTAACCAGTCGATACCTAAAATCACATCAAATGCAAGTATTTTCAAAGAGATAAGATTGACAGGTAACGTGAGGGTGCCGATTTAAATCAAACAAGATTTATAAATAGTGGTTGTAATGAAGGTTTTACCTAACGAAGTTTCAACCGATAAGTTAAATTCTAATTTCTCTGGAGTTAAATTTAAACGTTGAGCGTAAGCAAGAGATATAAAAGAATGGGTAGAACCGGTATCTAATAAGGTATAGACTTCGCAAGAATTTATAATTAACTAACCCGTGCTAACTTTGTTTGGGTTACTCGCTTTTTGAGAAGTCACGACAAAATACTCTTCCTGAAACCACCGACTTTGTTTTGTCCCTATCCGCCTTTGGTGCCACCGTCCCAGCTGGACTTGATTTCGCTACAGGACAAAATCGAGCTATGTGACCGTCTTTTCCACAACTAAAACATACCTTGGAAGGTCAGGGGATGCTTTGGAATTATGTGTCCCCCTCTCCACATTTGTAGCATCTAACTAGCTACCGCTCTCCTCCCTAGAATTTGTTGTTCTTTGTTGTGTCTTCATTGATGTCTTCCCATCATCGTTAAATCTTCTCTTCTTGAATTTTTCACTTGAATCATTTCTTCTATTATCTTGGCCATGATTACCACCGAAGTGGTTACCATTTCTAACATGATAATTTCCTCCACGATTGTTATCATCGTTCCGATGACCGTTGCCACCGGTACGATTATTATCGTGTTGTTGCTCGTTATCTTTTGGTTGGGTTGACTCATTATCGCGCTCCACTAATTGAGCCCTATTCACAACATCTGAATAATGCAAACCGGGATAACTCCGCAAACTTAGCCTCGTACTGCAACACAGTCATATTGTTTTGTTCCAGCTTTATGAATTCAATCTCCTTTATGTGACGAATACTTTCAGGAAAGTACTTGTCGTTGAATAATTCTTGGAACTTCTCCCAAGACATCTTGAACGTGTCAGGCTGGGTACGTTTTATAGATTCCCACCAGTAATCTGCCTCTTCATGCAACATAAAGGTGGCGAAGGGGACCTTTTGCTCTTATGAGCATTCCAAGACATCAAATATCTTGGTGATCTACTTTATCCACGTCTCCGCCTTAAGTGGTTTTAACTTTTCCAAAAACTCCGGCGGTCCCAGCTCCTTGAACTGCTTAGCAGTGACCAGCCGTGGGTTGCCATTGCTTACACCTGCATTATGAACAGGAGTCTCTCTCGTTTGGTGTTGCATGAATTCTAAAAAGTTCCTAAACATACCATCATTCATCATTTTGTCGATGTTGTTGTTTACAGGAGGATTATCGCCTTCCTGATGCACATTATCCTGGCTATTGATCAACGGTGACTCAACGATCTCATGTGCTTTATTTCCTATCTCAACATTTTCAGATGCCATTCTCAAACACTGTCACAAAACAAGGGTTAATTGACATGCCACATAATATCCCTATACTCTGACCGACCAATTAAATAACAAGTAACTTAGGTAAGTCATACTAGCGAAGGAATTACCCGACTCTCCCCTCCTAGTTCTAGTCTCACATCTTAGCCAGGGATCATATCCCTAAGCTTTGATATCAACTGTGACGCCCCCAAAATAGGTATACATCACCCATCTTGGGTCGCCAAATACATGGCACTGAATACAAATACAAACTTAATTATACAACATGAGCTGTGAGTTTTAGTACAAATATTGTCTTCTAGACAGTATTCAAACTCAAAATAAGTCCTCATTTATTATCACACTATTTCACAGAATAGTGAGGACTACGAATGCAAACATTTGGACCGTCACTCTGTTCCCCGACTAGTCCCAGCTATATTCTCATTTTCTGAAGAGAACAATGAAAGAAAATGGTGAGCTCAATTAGCCAGTAAGAAATATTATGACTAAGATAATGCAGAATAAGTTATCGTTAGCCTTCAACAATGTTAAACTGATAGAATATAATAGACAACAAGTTTAACTACAGCGGAAAAAGCAATCCATTAGAAGAGTCAAGTAGAGCATGATATCTACTATCTTCTATGATTTAAAAAGTTTTTCATCAACTTTATCACGAGACTCAAACAATAAATAAACCACATCATCGAATCATCCCTGCACCATGGCCAAGGATATTCATGTAATCATCAATGGTCATGACTATACCGAATAATCCTTGGTCATAATCATACCAACAACTGTCCATCAATGAACTACAGGCCAATGAGGACTTTTACCAGAAAATTTGTAATATTACGGGTCATGATTATACCGAATGATTCCTGGTCATAATCATACCAATCAACAGTTCATCTATGCACGTAAGCCAAAGATGACTTTCATCACAATATAAGCATGATGATGATGACAATGATATAAGAATTCAATTAATAGAAACAAAGGATAAATTTTTAAAGATTTATAATTTAATTTATCCAGAATTCAATAATGTTCAAATTGCCAGCATGATACTGCTTTGTGGAGTAAAATTCAAGAATGATATTGTATCAAAAATGATTAGGACCGAAAAGAAATGAATTTTTGTCATGAATAGTACTTTATGTGACGCCCCAAAATTAGGTATACGTCACCCATCTTGGGTCGTCACTTACAGGGTACATAAATCATATACAATCTTAATTATACAACTGTCGTGTAACATACGACAAAACATAACTGAGAATTTTGACTCGAATATTGTCTTCTAGACAGTATTCAAACACAATGGAGTCCTCATTACATTTATTATTACACTATTTTACATAATAGTGATGACTACTAATGCACCATCTAGGACATCATCACTGCTCCCCGACTAGTCCCAAATTACGTTCTCATTTCAAGAAAAAGTAAAAGAAAGGGTGAGCTCAACTAGCCCAGTAAGAAATATTATGACTAAGATAATACAGGATAAATTATCCTTAGCCTTCAACAGTATAACAACTGATAGAATATAATTAACAACAAGTTTTAGATCAAAAACTGCAGCGAAAATAAGCAATCCATTAAAAGAGTCAAGTAGAGAATAAAATCTACTATCTTTTAAGATTTAAAAGGCTTTTCATCACTTTTATCGCTGGGACTCAGCTTAATAAATAATCCACATCATCGAATCACCCCTGCACTACGGCCAAGGATATTCTTTAGGGTCACGACCACAAATTATCCATGCACAACGGGCCAAGGATAATCGTGTTTTCATCAACGATCCTAATCATGTCATTAAACAATTCATCTTTGCTCCAATGGCCGAAGAGAATCCATAGCCATGATCATACCAAAAATTATCCATCAATGCATTACGGGCCAATGAGGACTTTTTCCGCATCATTTGTAACATTACGGTTATGATTATACCGAAAAATATCTGGTCATAATCACACCAAGTCCATCTATGCACTACAGGCCACAGATGACTTTTAAACAAAGCTTAAATATATAATATAACAATCGACAATAATTGAATCAAATAATGTGAGATACTATGCAACAACTACTGTAGCAATAATTAAACAAAACTGAGTGTTTTCTCACGTAAGCATCAATAATCAATACTGTGTGCTACTATGCAACCACGCGTATTACTGTACTTTTACTATCGAGTAGTTCAACAATTTTAATAGTAACACTTTCGCTGTTATTTTCAATAAAATATTTTTGCGCTTTTCTCAATCCGACAATAATTCCGTTGTGGGGTCCACCAATGATTGTACCGTCGTACGGATATTTCCCGACAAAAAGAATATTCCCCGACCAATCAAATATTATATAATAACTTGCTTACTTTGCAAAATTTATAAATATTACCCACAACTATAACATTATATAATATCCACACCATAATATAAAAAAATATTTCGAGAAAATTAAATCTTTATTTATAAAATCTGGGGTCTCACAATCTCCCCTCCTTATAAAATTTCACCCTCGAAATTTACGTACGTACCTGGTATGTCGAACAGATGAGGATACTTCGTCAGATTTTAACTCTTGAGGTATAACCTTTAAGCGTAGGATATATTTCAGGATTTTAACAGGTACATCTTCATACGTTAAATCATTCGCTATCTCGTCCGGTTCTAAATCAATAATGTGGTTCGGGTCGTCCACATATTTACGTAACATCGATACGTAAAAAATGTTATGAACACGCGACATACTTGGCGGTAAAACGAGTCTATAAGCCACAGTTCCTACTCGATCGAGGATTTCAAATGGGCCAATTAAATCGAGGGTTGAGATTTCCTCCCTTTAGCAACTCTTGCTTTTAAAATAACGCCCTCTTGAACCTTCTTCTTAGTATTCCTCGCCTATGGGTTCAGAATAGCATTGCGACTTTAACTTTATCGATTAAAGTCGATTCTACTCGTATATTCGTTATCTTCATATGGGTCCCTCGAGTCTTTAACTCTATCTTCATCATTTGTAAGTTATATAAAATGAGTCTTTGTGTTAACAACATCGCACTCGTAAACGCATACGATCTTCTACTCAACACGTCAGCTACCACGTTCGCTCTTCCACGATGATATTGAATGGTACTATCGTAATCTTCAATAGCTCGAGTCAACGTCTTTGGCGCATATACGTCCGTTTTA
The DNA here is from genome assembly GCA_020205605.1 of Panax ginseng. Taxonomy (NCBI): domain Eukaryota; kingdom Viridiplantae; phylum Streptophyta; class Magnoliopsida; order Apiales; family Araliaceae; genus Panax; species Panax ginseng. Next base: position 11,979,985 of record CM035134.1, read on the forward strand.
AGTAAAGAAATATTTGAGGGTTTAAGAAATGGATTTTTGTACTGGGGTCAATACAAAATTCGATTTCACGCTCTAGGGGTAGGCTAAGAAGTCTTCAAGAATACGTCAGGAAATTTATTAACAATAGAAATATCCTTCAAAACTGTGACTCTTATCCAAGACTTGGATAGTACGTCACATTGATACCTATCAACTTGCCATCTTCATTCACGACGTCGCCTATAGAAAGTCTGGCTTCGGTGCATTCCACAGAAGAAAGTCAACAACGAAAGGATCGGGGCTATTTACTTATGGCTTGATATGACAATGATTGACTTTAGTGTTTTGGTTACTTTGAATTCGCATAGCAGGTTGGTTAGGAGTATGAAAGCTAACCACCTTAAGAAAAGCATGATGAGTAGTTAACCAATCAATTTCTAAAATCACATAAATGCAAGTATTTTTAAAAAGATAAGATCGACATGTATTGTGAAAGTGTTTATTTGAATTAACAAGTTTATAAACAGTGGAGGTAACGAAGGCTCCTACTAACGAAGTTTCAACCAATAAGTCAAAGTCTAACTTCTCCGTAGTCAAATTTAAACGTTGAACGAAAGCAAGAGAGATAAAATAATGGGTAGAATCGGTATCTTATAAGGTATAGACTTCGCAATTTATAATTAACTAACCCGTGCTAACTTCGTTCGGGTTACTCGCTTTTTTGAAGAGTCACGAAAATGCTCTTCCTGAAACCATCGACTTTGTTTTGTCCGTATCCGCCTTTGGTGCCACCGTCCCAGCTGGACTTGACTTTGGTGCACGACAAAATCGAGCTAAATCACATTCTCTTCTTAAAATTTCCACTTCTATTATCTTGGCCATGCTTACCACTGAAGTGGTTACCATTCTTGGCATGATAATTTCCCCCACGATGGTTATCGTTGTTCCAATGGCCGTTTCCACCGGTATGATTATTATCGTGTTGTTGGTCGTTACCTTTTGGTTGAGCTGACTCATTATCGCGCTCCAATAACTGAGCCCTATTCACAACATCTGAATACAAACACTGTCACAAAACAAGGGTACATATTATCCTTATACTTTGACCAACCAATTAAATAACAAATAAACTTAGGTAGGTCATATTAGCGAAGGAATTCCCCGTCTCTCCCCTCCTAGTTCTTGTCTCACATCTTAGCCAGGGATCATATCCCTAAGCTCTGATACCAACTGTAACGCCCCCAAAATTAGGTATACGTCACCCATCTTGGGTCGCCACTTATAAGGTACATAAATCAAATACAATCTTAATTATACAACTGTCGTGTAACATACGACAAAACATAGCTGAGAATTTTGACTCGAATATTGTCTTCTAGACAGTATTCAAACACAATGGAGTCCTCATTACATTTATTATTACACTATTTCACATAATAGTGAGGACTACTAATGCACCATCTAGGACCATCACTTTGTTCCCCGACTAGTCCCAGCTACGTTCTCATTTCCTGAAGAGAAAAGTGAAAGAAAGGGCGAGCTCAACTAGCCAAGTAAGAAATATTATGACTAAGATAATACAGGATAAATTATCCTTAGCCTTCAATAGTATAACAACTGATAGAATATAATTGACAACAAGTTTTAGATCAAAAACTGCAGCAGAAATAAGCAATCCATTAAAAGAGTCAAGTAGAGAATAAAATCTACTATCTTTTAAGATTTAAAAGGCTTTTCATCACTTTTATCGCTGGGACTCAACTTAATAAATAATCCACATCATCGAATCACCCCTGCACTATGGCCAAGGATATTCTTTAGGGTCACGACCATAAATTATCTATGCACTACGGGCCAAAGATAATCGTGTTTTCATCAACGGTCCTGATCATGCCATAAAATAATTCATCTTTGCTCCAATGGCCGAAGAGAATCCATAGCCATGATCATACCAAAAATTGTCCATCAATGCATTACGGGCCAATGAGGACTTTTTCCACATCATTTGTAACATTACGGTTATGATTATACCGAATAATCTCTGGTCATAATCACACCAAGTCCATCTATGCACTACAGGCCACAGATGACTTTTACCACATCATTTGTAACATTACGGTCCATGATTATACCGAATAATCCTCGTCATAATCATACCAAGTCCATCTATGCACTACAGCCACAGATGACTTTCAACAAAATATAAACGTGAGGATGATGACAATGATATAATAATTCAATAAAACAACTTCAAGAATTAATTTATCTAGGAACCAATAACGTCCAAATTGTAAACAAGATACTGTTTTGTGGTGTAAAATTCAAGAATGCTCAGAAGAATATTTTCATGAAATGATACTGGATGAAACGCAAATATCAAGGATATTCTACTAATTTCATGGAGTATAGAAGTCAAAACTTTAACCAACTGAGTATAATGAAGAATGGAATAACAACAGAAATCACCATGCATGCGGTATTTGGCATGATGAGTTATTTCAATGTAATAATAAATACTGAAATAATAAATAATGGAACCAAATCGTGAAATTATTACACAAACGAGGATATTCCGACAGAATATAAAGACAGAATAATAGAAGAATGTCACCAAGTATAGGGTTGCCCGCGTATACAGGTTATTCCAACAGAATAATAAAGAAATGGAATATCAGAAATTCTCTTCATGAATACAAAAGAATAATATCCCTTACGGGTACAACAAATAATATTCCTTACCGTAAAAGAAATTAGATATAGGAAAAGAAAGTTAGCAGACTTCTCTTCTTCTTTCTCTCTATAATTTTCTCTCTCTAGAGTTTCAGTGAATTCGTAAGAAAATAATGAAGGAATGAGCTTCTATTTATAGGAAAATGGAATGCATAGTAACTAACTCATGAACGATCCAGATCGATTTACTTTAATCTGACGGTCCATATTTAAAGAAAAATCTTTTAAATAAAATATAATATATTCTATTTATATAAAAAGATTTTTACTATGCAAACACTATGCAACACTATGCATAATAAAATATAATATAATCTAATTATTGTCTAATAAAACGAATAACTTTATAAAAGTATTCTGTTTTATATAAAAAGATTTTACTATTAGCCTAATAAAACGAATAACTTTATAAAAGTATTCTGTTTTATATAAAAAGCTTTTCTGTTTTATTACACTAATAAGACTAATAAAACAAAGCTTAAATATATAATATAACAATCGACAATAATTGAATCAAATAATGTGAGATACTATGCAACAACTACTGTAGCAATAATTAAACGAAACTGAGTGTTTTCTCACGTAAGCATCAATAATCAATACTGTGTGCTACTATGTAACCACGCGTATTACTGTACTTTTACTACCGAGTAGTTCAACAATTTTAACGGTAACACTTCTGCCGTTATTTTCAATAAAATATTTTTGTCGTTTTCTCAATCCGAAAATAATTCTGTTGTGGGGTCCACCAATGATTGTACCGTCGTACGGATATTCCCCGAGAAAAAAAATATTCCCCGACCAATCAAATATTATATAATAACTTGCTTACTTTGCAAAATTTATAAATATTACCCACAACTATAACATTATATCAAATCAACACCATAATATAAAAAAATATTTCGAGAAAATTAAATTTTTATTTATAAAATCTGGGGTCTCACACTTTGGGTGAATAGTACTCGGGTGAATAGTATCCTGTGAATAGTATTTTGGGAATAGTACCTCGTGAATAGTATTTTGTGAATAGTACTCATGAATAGTACTTTATGAATAGTACTTTGTGAATAGTATCTGTGAATAGTACCGTATAAATGAATAGTACTTATGGACAGTACTCCGGCATGAAAGGCTTAAAATTTAACAAGAATGTGCAGAAAATATCCTTGTGAAACGATACTAAATGAAACGCAAATTTCAAGGATATTCTACTAATTTCACGGAGTATAAAAGCAATACTTTAGCAGAATGAGGGTATAATCAGGAATACGAGATGAAATAATATTACTCACATACTACAGAGTATGGAAGAAAATATTATTCCTTATGAATACTGAACAAAAATAATATCCCTTACAACTGTTGAACGAAAATAATATTCCAACGAATATTTAAAGAAGATAATATTCCTACGAATATTGAACGAAGAAAATATTCTTTATGAATATTGAACAAAAATAATATTCATACGAATACGAAAAATAATATCTCTTCAGAATATGAAATAAATAATACCCCTTACCTCAGAAGAAGACTGGATACTGGATTAGTAAAGTTGCAGACTTCTCTTCTTCTATCTCTCTATAGCTTCTCTCTCTATAATTGCTCTTGTGAGTCTTAGTGAATTGGTGAGAATGAAAGAAGAATTAGCTTCTATTTATAGAAAAATATAGTTTTGATAATTGCGCGTTTTGGGGCTCGAAATATTACAGTATAATACCTTCATCTTTTCTTTCATTTTTAATTTAGTCCTGTAAGTATTATCAAACTTGCACCACCTCCCCTAATAGTATATCATGTGAATCAATAGTACAATCATGTGACTCAATAGTTCTATACATGTGAAAAAAATAATTAAAGTATAGTAGCTTCATCTATACCTCCATTTTTAATTTAGTCATGCAAGTATTATCAATCTTGCACCACCTCCCCTAATAGTACATACATGTGAATCAATAGTACACACATGTGAACCAATAGTTATAAGCATGTGAATTAATAGCAATTAATTGCTCATTTATCCGATTAATTACCCGATTGGTCAATATAACTTCCAGATATCAATTATTATCGAAATAAATGTCAATTTCCAATAACACTAATAATCCCAACATAATGGAACTATCAATTTCATATTTAATCAACACAAACTTAGTCATCATTAATATTATAACTCATAATATTTTACAAATAGGTCGTTCTTAGGAAAGAGGGGGCTTTCTGATAAGGATTTCTCCTTATTGGCGCGTAATTAGGTGACCAAACCTCTCATTGACAGAACTTCTAGACATTGTCAATATTGCAAATAATAATATGAATAACTTTGTCGTCTTAATTATTGATTTAATAATATAAAATATTATGCAGATGATACTGTGACAATAATTGAATCAATAATATGAGAGATATGATGCAGCAATTACTGTAGCAATAATTAAGTATAATTGAGTGACTTCCCACGTAAGCATCAATAATCAATACCATGTGCCACTATGCAACCACGCGTATTACTGTATTTTTACTACCGAGTAGTTCAACAGTTTAACGGTAAAACTTTCGCTGTTATTTTTATAAAAAGATAATTCTGTCGTTTTCTAACTACAACAATACGTTCATTGTGGGGTCCACCAATGATTGTGTCGTCGTATGGATATTCCCCAATAAAAAGAATATTTCCTGACCAAACGAATATTTTATAACAACTTGCTTACTTTGCAAAATTTTCAAATATCACCCTTAACTTTAACTTTTTATCAATTTAACCATTTACTAAATAGAATAATAATTATAAGAAAATTGAATACTTTTATTTCATAAAATTTGGGGTCTTACATATATACGTACTCTCGATGGTGGCCCTTGATGCAATATCCTGAGCTAGCTGGTGAAGTCAAGCAAGACTAAACAACTCCTAACAACGAATAACCGGATCCATATGAAACGTCTCCGACACAGCCGTCATGACCCTCTAGAATAGCTCGTCCTCCAAGTCAGCGCCGGTATAAGAAGGTCTAACAAGTGCTCTCAGAAGTTAGCGCTGACTAGAGCCTACGAAAATAAATATAACATTACTAATAATAATTTATATTATTTTATAAATTAAGATATAACGACAAATATAAAAAATATTATTACCTCCAAGTAGTGTATACGCGAGTATCCTCAGCAGGCTCAGCACTCAATACTTGTTGGTACTACTAGTAGGGGATCCTAAGATGTGACTCATAATCTCAGCTCCTCATCCTGAGATAATTCAATCTCAGGCGGAGGGATGGTGGAATCTAACGGCTTAGAATCCGCCCTAGCAGCCAACAACTCAGCTACATGCTAGTCCAGAAGATTCTGAAGTCGGTCCTATAATATAATTTTATACACGAGTTAATTAAATCATTTTATTAATTACATAATATTAATAATTACTAAAAATTGATATTAGTCTCATCTGTATAGCTAATGATGTGGGAGACATGGTAGACTCCTTAGGCGTATGAGCTCTATCCCAGAACTCTAACATGGTCGCATGTCAGCCAAAGCTCCCCCGCATGGCCTAATAAATACATCCATATTACAGTTATTAAGTATGCTAATGACAGTTGAGTAACTAAATATAGATATTTATCGACTTCACCTCCTCAAAGGACTGTGAGTCAGTAATGTGTACGACTCGAAGCTAACCATAATTCTTCTTTGCCTGCTCATACTTCTTTTTTCATTCATCAGCATCCCAATGTGTACACATATCCTCCTATGCAGCATCGAAGACTATATGGGGCTGATGATAGTGTATGGTAGTCTTGGGCTGCTCGACAACTGCCCGGGCGGCCCATTGTCCCATCTCTTACAGCCAGCCGACGTAGTTCTTCGCAACATGTGTAATAATAACAATGTCGTCGGCTGCCTGCGAGATGCCCTCTTCATATCTAAAATAAATCTATACAAAAAATGATATCTTATCAGGAAAAATTAATTAATTGTGTAACGACTATGTACGTATAATTGAGTAATTTAAATAAATTAACTTATGTGAAACTCGCGCAACACGGTCTCCATGAAGGAGGCATCATATTATGCTTACTGTCTGAAACACATACACCCAATCGGGAAATGCGTCAAGTAGATGACGTGAATGGTCACCTTAGCGACCGAGTCCAGTATACTACAAATATATAAAACAAAATTATAATTTGTTAATTGTATCATGAAATAAATTATATTAATTTAACTACTTATTTCTTATTCTCTAACACTTATTGTGCAGAGTCGACATCCACTCAGACTATAAGTGGAACTGTCAGTGAACGGCCAAAGATACCGAGGTTAGTCCCTCGGTAACGTCAATAGTATCTGTAATTATTAAAAAATTGAGTTTAATATAACATTTTCAAATAATATAAACTACATCTGAATTGAGATATATTGAAATCGCTACGACGACGACAACCAACTAGCTTCTAAAGATGAGCCATCGGCCTAGCTAGCGTCTCCCGATCCTAATCGCCCACTACCGCAACGACCACTACTATGTCTAACCATAAATCAACTATTGAAATAATTTTTGATAACGCATATTAGTTTAAAGTTAAGTTAATTAAATATGCAGTATTAAAAACAAAACAAAAATAAGTTTAAACGAAGTACGTCATCAAAACCGTCAGAATCAATATCATTATCATCTTCGAATTCTGTCTCTTAGTCAGCATGATCAGTTTCTTCGTCGTTAACATGTCCAACAATGACATACTCATTCCTGACCACATCTTCCTTTAATTTTTCATCATCGTATATGTCGACGACATCATTTGTCATCACATTGTCATCATTTAGCACTACCTGTCTGGGATTTCTAACATCTTCTTGCATCACCTCATCCATCCCAAATATATTAGCACCATCAAATGCCTGAGTTTTTGTTATGACAACTGTATATCAGGGGCTTCTAGTATTTACGGCATTAGGAGCATAGTACACTTAAGTCTCTTGACTGGCTAACACGAATACGTTATCAGAATTTAGCTTTGACTTTATATATATACTGTGATGATTCTATTACGATCAACTTTAACACCCTTTTCAGTATCAAACCAGCAACACTTAAATGTAACTCCCTTTTTACCCATGGGATAATTGAGCACAACAACATCATGTAAACGTCCATAGTAATTGGACTCGGAATCATGGTAATAGCTTCCTAACACGACAACCCCAGAATTAAAAGTAATTGGGTTTCTAAATTTTTTTTCTATTTTGGGTGTTATGTAGTACATTAAATAAGGAGTCTATAGACGTAAGAATGAACTCATTCAGAGTTTCGAGGTGGGAGTTATGCCCTTCGGAGTAAGGCTAGTCAAATCTGTTAAAAACAAAAAGTTAGTCCTCCAAGGGGATCTGTAGTTGATGTTAAAATTAAGAAATAACGCAAGAACATACTAATTTTGAGTTCGGACGACCGAGTTATGATGTGCCAAAATAGGTGCGCCAAAACTATCCAATCTGGAAAATCATATTCGGACCTCTCTTATATGAATTTTCTAGACTTGTGTGTGCAGAATTTTAAAATGGTTAAAGCATAAAAGTTGTAGCCCTGAAAGTTATATTTGCGTGGGAGCAAGAATCTCGCAAAAATATTTAGAAACGAATTAGTTATGATTTTTCTAGCGATAGAGGGTAACACTGGCCAGATTTAGTAACAATCTGACCTTGGTTGTAAGAAGTAAAAATTTGTTTTGATTGAAGAAGGTCCTTGAACCAGGGCCCATATGAGATTAAAGTAGACTGTATAAGCTTTAATTTGACGTAAGAATGAACGAAACGGATGAGTAACGAAGGAGATGTGATAAAAACAAAAATAATGTTTTGTTGAAGTAAAAGTGTGAAAACGAGTTTTATAACTTGGATAGAGATGAAATTTTAGGTAATGGTATATTTTGACGTATAATAGCGAAAGAAGGGATTGCCCAAGATTTTAAAAAAAATTGACATAACTCTGAATATTGGAGATTATTGAGAAAGTAAACATGAATATTAAATTATATATAATTACGGGAAGTAACTGATTAAAGTAAAATATCATGAGGGGGCTTTAAGTGGGTCGTGTCGTTTCCGAATGCCGCGACGCCGAGAGGCATTTTTGAAGTTGAGTCACGTTATTTAAATTATAAAATGCAAGAAACATAAAATAAGAAATAAAGTAACGCGCGTAAACCAATATATGAAGTCTTTTCGTGGCTAATTGATATTTTCTCGTTAATTAAATTGTGTAGGATATTTGAAGGACGAGTTATCATAACTTTTCAAGGAACGCTTAAGGAAAGTTCTTTCAGTAACTTAATGAATTATTTGAATATGTCGATATACATGATTTGATTACTTAATTCTGCGTCAATCTTTCACTGTTATGTGAATTACATGTGATCATGATTAAAGTGTGCACGTTGTGCAACTACGTGATCATATTGTTCTATGTGGAGCTTAAAATTCTATAAATATATAGTATTTAATGCATATAAAAATGTTTATTATGATATGTATGAAGCGATCATAAGGTAAGAAAGATCGTCATGTAAAACGATTGTAAAATAAGATCACGACATGATCAGATTGAATAGTGAAATGATGACAAATCTTCTGTTAAACGATTAAAAAGTTATAGTCTAGAGCTATAAAGAGAATGTACTATCACTACAAGAAAAAGTGATAAGATCGATAGAATTATCCTTAACGGACCAGATTCCATCGATATTAACGTATTTCCGACGAAATTATCCGTTGACGAATAAGTCCCTCAAAAATACCCTAATTCCGACGGAATTCCTTCGAAAGTAGAAAGTCTTCTTTGGCACCAAATTTCCCGCCAGCACAAAACCTAATTTCGACGGAACTTTAGTTATTTCTGAGGGAAGTTCCATCGATGTTAATTTAATTCCGAGTGACTTATTTTTTAAGGATATTCCATCAAAATTAACTTATAAAACCTAATTAGATTTCGCCTTCTTCTCGTCCTCCTCATTTTTCATTTCTCTCTCTCCTCAAATATTCACTCTCTAATCTTACTCTAACTCTCACTCTCTAATCTCTATCATCTCTCATCTCCCCCCCACCACCTGCCACTTGCCACTAGTCTTACTACACACCCTTGTCTCACCCGCCCAGATCCAATCGGGCTATTACCAACGAACTCCGGCGTGAATGAGCGGTGTGACTCCTCCCCTTTCACCTCCTTTAGATAGTACCCCTATAATTCAAGGTCAGTGGAATTAAATTTTGTTTTGAAGGTACTGAAATTTGTGGGTTTGTTTTTAGGATTAATATATATGGGTTTTAATATAAGAATATATACTGAAATTTGGATAATTTGTTGTTGAAATTAGGATAATTTGGATAATTTGATATTACTGAATATATTGTTATTGAAATGTATTTAATGTTTTGAGTTATTGATTTTGCTAAAATTGGGAATAATTTTTGGCTTGTTCATGTTGCTAGCTGAAATTGGGAATAATTTAGGACTTCTTGTTGTTGCTAAAATTGGGATTACATTTTTCTGAAATTGGGATTATTTCTTTTCTGAAAATTGGGATTATTTAACTTCTGTAAATTGTTACAAATTGAGATTAACTGCTGTGCAAATTGGGATTAATATTATTGTATGGATAATTCACATCCTTTGGGTTTATTTTGTGCGATTGCAGCTTCTATTAGTGTATAGAAACTGATAATTGTTTCAATTTTCTTTTCTTTATGCAATTGCAGCTTATTACAGTGTATTTGTGCAATTATTGTGTATGTTCATTGATGAATTGGTTAAAAACCTACGAATTTAATGTCTTTTAACTTGAAATATTTTGAGTTTTTGGGTATTGCTCGTGTTACTTTTTATGTTTTGTGTTATTTTGCAGGAAAAATAACATGTATGGGTTTAAGAGATGAAAAGGGATGATATCAAGAAGAATTGGCCACTCTGTCAGAGAGGCGCGGAGCGCACTTCAGGTGAACTAAGGATAGCGCGGGCCACGCCTAAAGGTTTGAAGCTACTGCATCACTAGCGCGAGGCACGCCGTCTGTTGAAGGAAGTTGGCACGGGGCGCACCGGTCTAACAAAATTGGCAGATTTTGTTTCCTTTTTATTTCAAAGTTGATTCAAAGGAGGACTTGTGACGCCCCCAAATTCAGGTACTTGAAACCCGAACTCGGTGCTTCACGATACCATTTCTATGAGCGGAATAATACTAATAATAATAACAATAATATAATATTAAACTTAAATTTACATATACATCAGAGTCTATCTCCCAAGTACGTAACCTTTAGTCATTCATTACATGTCATAGTAGATAACATATATATCATTGTCTTAAATAGTATAAACTATTACAAATACTACCATAAATCTTATTTGGTTAGCTTTCCTTTTCCTTTGTTTCGACATGAGCTTTCCGGTTCTTCACACTTAGTTGAAAACATTTAAATTAAGCAAGGATGAGCATTTGAGTGCCCATCAAGTATTATATATATATAAACTGAAAGAATTTAAATGTTTTCTATATACTATCCTTCTACAACAAGTCAAAAGTTGTGAAGTAATCTGTACCAATAATAATAACATAACAACCCTCTTTCAAATTTTTGAAACTATATATGGGGTTTATGTGACATACTATGAACATTATTTTCATTTTCAAAAGGGTTAAACATAAATTCATCCGTAAACCGTCATAACTTACAGACACGGGGGTGATCAGCCCGTTGTGCCCTGCATTGATCAATACTACATTACAAGAACGATGTTATCGTTCACTCTGTCCGCCTTGGGCGCATAAAAGTTTTTCCCATGTACGGGATGTTTATACCTGTCGGGGTTCCAAACCAAAGGTTTTGTCTTGTTCAACAATAATCTATAATTCAACATATATATATATACGGGTAATTGACAAAGGTATATCAACATGTGGTTAAATACAATGATTATCCAAGTGGGAACACTTGTATAACCATTTATAGAAATTAACGAACAGAATATATATCTGAATTATCATATACTAAGGTGGTGTTTGATAAAATTGAGTGTTAAGACCTGAACAGTTTAGACGTCTGAATATTATAGAGTATCTGAATAGAATTGTGTCTGAATGAAAAAATGTTGTTTGATAATTAATTTTTCCAAAATGTCTGAATAATAGTATTTTACCATTTTAACCCTCTAAACAGTTTAAACAAAAGTTGTTTGATAATCAAAAGGTCTGAATAGTATTTTAAATACATATTTATAATATTTTGACCACAATATGATAAAATAAAAATGAAAACGTAAAAATTAAATTAACTTCAAGCATAGTATCATGTCCCAAAAATATCAACATAGCATAATAATTCAACCATACAAATTAAATTAACTTCAAACAGTTGTTAAGAGTTGAAGTGCAATTTGTTCACGTAGATTAACCATAAATTCTACGCCTTGATCACCCCATTGTGGTTCATCTTGTCCCTCTTCTTCGTTTCGTTCATTTTGCTCCGCTTCATCGTCAAATATGTTATCTCGATCATATTGAGCAAACAATTCATCCTCAATATTATGCTTTCTTATGAAATTATGAACTGTGAAGTAAGCGATAACTATATCCTTTTGTACTGTAAAAGGGTAAGGTGCCATTCATTTCAAACTATATCTTATGCCAATGGGTTACCATTTCCTATTATTCCTTATGGCTCTGCATCATTTATTTAAACTTCAAAAGCAACAATTCTTTAGCTCCATATCAATATTGTATTCCTGCCAACAGATGAGACTAACCCAAACCAGATACATTTTTAATATATCACAACAAATGTATTCAAACGAGTTGACCATAAAGCCAAAGTTTACAGAACCAAAAACAAAATGGGAGAAGATAATACAAGGTCACTCAAAATAACTAGCACAAAAGTTCAGGACAACATCAAGTCTAGAAGTCACAACTCACAAGACAGACATACAAATTTGCCATGCATATAACATAAAGACACTTAATGGAAGGAGTTTCACTAAGTGTATGCTTCTAACCAACTGATTCTCTCTAATCTACTCTTTCTCATATTCAGCACGGAGTATCTATCAGCATCAACTTCAAATGCTTGGCCTCACATTGAGGTGAGCTGCTATTTTCTCACCAAGAGACTTGTCAACCTGCAGCACATACCATAAAATCAATCATGGCCTTTCTCAATCATGGCCTGCATTTACCAACAAGCTACCAGCACATACCATACCATCCTGGCTACTTGAAGTTGTTCTCTTTCTCAATCATGGCCTGCATTTACCAACATGCTATCATGTATCCAGATTATCTACGATTAATAAATATTTGTATGATATCTTTGTAAGTGACAGAGGTATCTAATACTTTTTAAAACAAAGTTCCATTTATCTCGAAGTGTTGATTTATCAACGCAACCATTTTCAAAGTTCTAGCCCATTCAATATTCATTTTCTACAAAAAAGTTTTAAATATTCTTATTCAATATGTGGTGATTTTTCAAGTTGAATCTATCAGTAAAGGTTTTCGTCTGTGCCATCTGATTGTAAATTGAAGCTCCTATCTGTGGACTGATGGTGAAAGATTGAAGAAAAAATATTTCCTTTTAACAGCAAGCTCTAATGTAATTGCATCACCAATTTACCATGTCTTGTACGAGAAAAAATAGTGTAGTATAAATACAATCCTATCTCATCTTTGTTTTAATTATCTATCCCAAAAGAGTTGTTATATATCCTCTTTAAATCTTTTGTACTTCCAATAGAAGAGGGATATAACATATTGTGAATTTACATAATTATAGCAAAATCTATTAAATATTAGCACTTGGCTTATGCAAAACTATGAAATTAATATTATAGTAGCTAATACACTATAAAAAACAAGAAAATTAGTATTGCCACATATTTTTACAAGCAACAACTCAAATCGACTCCCAATGATGAAAAAATGGGGAAATTTGAACAATAATTGCCCCATTCAAGTATCCAATGTGTGATAAACCCATAAATCTAACGCAAAAAATAAGCAAAAAGGACCTAAAGCCTTGACTCAAAGCAAATAGGACCTAAAGCCCTAATTACGAAGCAAAAAAAGCGATTGCACAACTTAAAATCCAAACATATTACATGATTTAATAGCGAGAAGAAGTAAATTGATAATTAACTTGTAGTTAAAATGAAGCATCTGAACCTTTGATTCGGTGAGATTAGAGATTCTGAGTTGTGTAGTTCTCTCACTTTCGTCTTGTTCGGTGGATGATGAAGCTCATCGGTGAGATCGATGTTAGAGGAGGGTAGGATCATTATGGTGCTGCTTAAGATTCACGCCCAAATTAAGGATTGTTCGTGAACGAAGAAGAAGCGTGAAGAAGGTAGTATTGAAAGGTTAGTTTTGTCCCAAAAAAAAAGTTATTCGCTCAGACATGCCTCTGAATGTTATAGAATTAATTTTGTGTCTAATCTATTAAGAGTCATTAAGAGGCAACAAAAAATTTATCAAACAAAATTTACCTCTGACCGAATTAGAGGCAAATCCATTCAGAGGCATTAAGAGGTAATCAAACAGAACCTAACATGTTGATAATCAATGAGCGTATATAATATAGGTTTAACAATCTGTACAGTAATAATAATAATTCTGAACTTCTTACTCATGTCCATTGCATAAAGAAAATGCAAAGGTAGGATACTTGCCTGATACGCTGCTTATAATTTCTCAACTTAGTTTTATCTTTTATGAAAGCACCTATCAGTAATCAGATCATTTTACTGATTAGTATATCATAACGTAACACATAACACTGCTTATCGCAGTTAGCACATTCCTAATCACATTGTCACATAACTTTAACAACCATTGAATCACAAATAAACAGTTAACTAATCAAATTATCTAAGTCCAGATCAATTTCTAAAACATGTCGGTCTACCGACAGCTTTATCGGTTAATTATCGAGTCTAAAACTCTATCTCTAAGTTCAACATCTGTAAATATCAGTCATAATATTTTTAAATGACTTATAATAATTTTTAAATAATTATTACCATTTATCATAATTTTTGAAATATCAGAATCATTATTGAATGATTTACATATTAAACAATTCTATTATCACTAATATTTAATTAATATTAAACTATTATCGAAACCATTGCCAAAATATTAAAGTTATATATAATAACTCAAAATATTTTTAAAGTATTAATATTACCCTTAAATGATTTTTAAAACATTTAAAATCATTATTAAATAATTATTATTAATATTTAAATATTAATGTACCATTATCCAAATATTAAAAGACATTCATTATAACTTCAAATATTTTTAAAAACATTTATATCCTTTTTAAATGATTTTTAAATTAAATAAAACATTTTAAACTATTTATTTAATATAATTATTAAATAAACTTAATATCATTAATATTATCTTAATATCATTAAAATTAAATTATTAATGAAATTATCCTTTAAATATTAAAAGTTATATTTTATAACTTAAAATATCTTTAAACACTTTATTTTCATTTAAAATAATTTTATAAAATCATTTTTAAACTAATTTATTCAATATAAATATTAAATAACTTTAATATCATTAATATTAATTAATTAATGAATTTTATCTTTAAATATTAAAAGTTATATTTTATAACTTAAAATATTTTAAATACCTTATTATTATTTAAAATGATTTTTAAAATAATAAAATCATTTTAATTTAATTATTTAATTCATTTAATAAATAAATTAATTATCATCAATATTAATTTATTAATAAAAATTATCACATAATATTAAAAGTCATTAAAAATAACTTAAAAATATTTTCTTATATCATAATATAATTTTAAATAATTTTTCATGTATTAAAATCATTTTTAAATAATTTATTTAATATTATAATTAAATAAATTAAATACTTTTAATATTCTAAAAATATTAAATCTTTATGAAATATATTCAAAATAATTAAAATATAATTTTGGATATTAAAATAATTTTTAATAATTTATTGCGTATTTTTAATAATTTAAAACTAATTTTCTATATTTATTTAATAAAAATCTGATTTTTAAAATAAATCTGTCGCGAAAGACCACTTATAGCGACAGAACCGTCGCTATAGGTGTTGGTGTTCTTCAAGCAAAACCCAGAAATCTTGTCAGATACCGAGTGGCTTGGTTTGACCAAGAATTCTGATCATACAATTTTGTTTTCAGGCAATCTATTGACTGGAGGTTGTAGTACTAGTGCAACACTATAAGATCCAACAACAACCAAAGTCATAACATGTATAAAATAGAAGATCTAAGAGCCTAAAGTAGTACATGGAGGTCGCATTTTCTTCATTTACGAAACTTCGAAATGAAGAATAGGTTCGACGCTTCACTTTTGAGCTTCTATAACTTGAAATTCTTGCATCAAATATGTGATCTAAGCTTTGTAGTATATAACCAACATGTACATGAAGAGATCCATTACTTAAAATCACCATAACAACAACGAACCAAGAAGATAAGGGTCGGTCAAACCATGTCAGTCGACATGTTCATAGGTTTTCTGGGTTTGCCCAGAAAATCGGATCCGTGACCAAGCTACCTACTTTGAGCATCAATTAAATCAAATTTGTATGTTATTTAGGTTATCTAGAAGCTTTAAACTGTAGTCCATATACCATTATAGTAGTCTATTAAAATAAACCCAACAAAACAACTAACAACTCAAAGATCTGGGCCCATGAACTTGCTGTCAGAGCTTTCCGGGCAAGTTCATGGCTGCCCAGAATTCTTCCGGTCAATGCTGGTCAACGGTATTTGACAGTGAATAACTATCAATCTGTACATCAATAGACCTTGATTCTTTTGTAGATTAAAGACAACATTGCAGGCTACATATCAAAACTTAAAAACAACATAAATCATAAACGAGCAAGGATCCGTGGCCACTGACATTCGTTGTCAGACCATAGATCTAACTTTTCCCAGATTTTATAAAAACTTAAATCCAAGCCTCTAGATGTTATGGATCTAACATCTAGCAACCCAGATCATCATTAGACAACATAAACAACATATTTTAACACTTAATCATAACATCTAACATCGATTTTGGACAGAATTAAAGCTAGGGTTTTTATACCTTTCTTTGATTAATTTCTGATTTTGGCTTCTAAATCTGTTAGTGGATTTCGTGGGGCTTAAAAATGGGACTGATATGCTTATGATTTTCGTTGGTTTGGCTTGAGAGAAAAGGTTGGAGTGTTGTGAACAAAAAATGGCTAGCAAATCACTTTCTCTCTCTTTCAATCCTTAAATAGACTTGTTAGATGCATGAATGGGCTGGTCTAGAACTTGTTGCTGTCAATAATGTGCATGTGGGGTTGTTAGGGTTAGCCACCAACTCACCACGATTGTCAAAACCTAGTCTAGTATTCAATAATACAACAAGGGGCAAAAAGGTCATTTGGTAAATCCTTTTAATGGCATTATTGTAACTTGCCAAACCCTTAGGGTTTGACCCTTAGGGTTTAACCCTAAGGTTTAACACAACACAAATAATATTTAGCAACTTAGGGTTTGAATAAAATAAAAATTATTTTAGCTTCTAAAATTTGAAAATTAAAATTTGTTAATTACATTAAGTTAGTGATTATATTATACAGGGACATTAGGGTTTATTAACACTAATCATAATTAACTTTGCTAATAAAGTAATTAGGGTTAGAATTTTGATAATTAGGGTTTCCAAAAATGCAATTAGGGTTTTATAATTATCAAATTAGGGTTTTAAAGTCTATCATACGTGTTATTAATCACAGTAACACAATTTTTTATTGGTCAAAATCTCCAGTTTAGGTTTCCAATTACGGTTTTTAATAATTAGAAAAATACAAATATAAACTAGGGTTTTAAATTTACAATTAGGGTTTCCTAATTAGCATATCATGAATTAACACACCAGATAACACAGTTATATAACAGTCTTAACTTTCCCATTTAAATTGATAAACAGGGTTAAACCAATTAATGCTAGGGTTTGGTCAATATACACCATAATTGACCAACCATCAACAGTACGTTCTTACAGTACATAATTATGGCACTGAAAAATCAAAATATTATAATATTATAATATTATTATCATTTCTTGATCAAAACCCAGAATTAGGGTTTGGATTCCATATCTGATTTATCTTACATAAATAACATTATAAATTAAGTTAAAATAATTAACTTAACAATCTGAACAAAATTTATATAATGAAATAATCATTATAATTATTCTAAAATCATTTCATATATTATTTAAATAATATATACTTATATTTTATTGAAAAATAATTAACAAAACATTTCTAATATTAAATTAATTATTATAAGAATATCATTTATAATAAACAATATTTCTAAATTAAAATTATCTGTAATAATTAATGTAATAAATAAATTTTATTTATTAAACATATAAATATATACACATTACCTTGGCACATATCATTCATATATATTTTAAATAATAAAAAAAAAATTATACGCAAAATTTATGATTTATTTATATAAAAAATATCGGGTTGTCACATTCACCCTCCCTTATAAAGATTCCGTCCCCGGAATCACCGCTTTAAAACCTATACATACCAGGGTACATAACATACATAATCATCGCAAGTAGATCTCGATCAACTTTGATCGGACCGATCTTTAACTAATAACATAAAGCTTGTCTTTCTGATTAATCGAAAATTTGATTTCTAGAAGAACTCAAATTCCTCCAAATTTCTTTATAAAATAATTTACTATAAATAGGAAAATCATGTAAAAGAAAATAAAATTTATTCGAATATTGCCTGGAATTGCATTTCCAGCTGCCACCGTGTCCTTGACCGTCATGTTGAAGACCCTTGATGTTGACTTTGTTGGTTTGCTCGATGTCGTTGGTCCCGTGATTGCTAACGTCCTGCTGCCCTTGCCAGTATTCACACTACCTGCCTCCACCCTCCTCTTCGGACAATCCTTCACCCTGTGCTCTATTGACCCGCAAATAAAACAACCACTGTTCATTCTAGGATTGGGGAAGTTGGGAGAGATATGGCCCTCCTGCCCGCACTTGTAGCACACAAACTTTCCTTTCAAACATTCTCCAGAGTGGTTCTTTCCACAGTTTCCACACTGCACCGCTGGCTTCTTAACACCTTCATGTTTTACCTGTACATTGCCAAAGTAATTTCCCTTCCTCTTTTCATTTCCTCCCTTACTTCCACTATTAATTATCACCTTTTCAGCTGCCTCTACCTTACCTTTGTTCTTTCTCTCCTTATTGTAGAGGCTCATAGCTTCACTTCCCTCCTCCGCAATAATCGCCTTCTCCAAGAGTGCTGCAAATGTAGGGATTTGCAACACTGCCACCTTGTTATAGAGCCAGGGTTTTAATCCCAGCTCAAATCTCCCCGCCTTCCTAACCTCCGTATCGACTTGATGCGGAGCAAACCTAGCTAACTCATTGAATTTTGCGACATATTCCGCAACTGACATATCTCCTTGCTTCAACTCCAGAAATTTCACCTCCATCCTAGCCTGCATACTAGCTGAAAAATAATTCTCGAAAAATAATGTCTTAAACCTATCCCATGTTACCACACCTGCTCCTGCCCTTGCCTAATTCGCTTCCCACCAGAAATTTGCCTCACCCTTCATCATGTAGGTGGCAAAAGTCGTCTTCTGCCCCTCAGCTACCCTAGCTATTATAAACGCCTTCTCAATCTCTTTAACCCAAGTTTGGGCTTCTATAAGATCAGTTGTACCTTTGAATTCCAGCGATCCTACAGCCTTAAAATCCTTGAAATTTGCCAAGTGATTACCGAGCTGGTTTCTTGTGGCTGGTATTCCTCGTTGCATAGCCTGAGCTACCATATTCGCAAAATGCTGCATCGGATCTTCTTGTTGATGTCCCTCAACGTTGTTGACAGATTCCTCTGCACTTTGGTTTCGAGTTTGACGTCTTGGCGGCATTATCTGGTTAAGTAAAAACCATAAATTAACTTACATTCTAAACCTTATCATTTAAGTTTATTATATTAAACTTGTTTCATAACTCAAACTTAGATTCATATTCATTCATCGATCTCAAAATACTTTACATATCACAGCACATATTGCTTTATACATCAGCTATCCTATTGTGACTACAAAAGTCGGGATTTACTTCACCACTTGTACAAAAGTTTTAGAATAATACATTACACAGACATACTAAACACACATATTATATTAAACAAACCTACACCACAGAACCTATACTACCTATTTACTAAGCCTTTTTCTTGGACAACACTTCGCCTGATGATCATCTTTTCCACAAACAAAACATGCTCCTGGTTTATAGTCAGGACAATATAGAGTAGTATGTCCCTCATAATCGCAAAGATACCAAATTCTTTTCCCTTTCTTCTTATCAGGTTTTCCTAAGTCATGGTCTTCTATCTTTCTTTTCCCCTTCTTGCTTGGAGCTGCACACGAAGTGTTGCTTGAAGCTCCCATCTGATAAATTTGGATTTTAAGCTTATCCTGTTCTTCCATTGTTTCTATTAAAGCTTAACGCAATTGACTATTAAGAAGCTTTTCTATCTCCCACAGCTTTTCTAGAGAAGAAACCTTGTTCCTCAGATCCTGCACCTCCGTTGATGCTTGATCAGCTTCAACTTTAGTGTCCGAATCACTATCTGTCAGCTCCACCATCTCCGGATCTGGTACTACATTTTCTACAATGACCACCTCATCCAAGTCATTTTCGTTATGAGCTTCTATTTCAGCTATTGGCTTCGATATTAGCTCGGGTGTATGGGTTTGATTCTTCTTCATGCTATAAGCATATAACAGGCCTTTTCCACCAGACATCTACACACATAAATTATCATGATTAGTATATAGTATATACACATAACAAATAGTAGTTTTATATAAGTTATCTTTTACTTTGTTTGATGATGAATTTATTCAGTTCATCTCTTTTTAAACTCTATATGAGTTATTTATATTTTCAACGTTTCCCTCTGTTCTAAGGTAATAGCCTAAGGTCTAGCCCACCTAAGGTTTCTAACCCTATAGCTCTGATACCATTCTGTGACGCCCCCAAATTCAGGTACTTGAAACCCGAACTCGGTGCTTCACGATACCATTTCTATGAGCGGAATAATACTAATAATAATAACAATAATATATTATTTAACTTAAATTTACATATACATCAGAGTCTATCTCCCAAGTACGTAACCTTTAGTCATTCATTACATGTCATAGTAGATAACATATATATCATTGTCTTAATAATATAAAACTATTACAAATACTACCACAAATCTTATTTAGTTAGCTTTCCTTTTCCTTTGTTTCGGCATGAGCTTTCCGCTTCTTCACACTTAGCTGAAAACATTTAAATTAAGCAAGGATGAGCATTTGAGTGCCCAGCAAGTATTATATATATATAAGCTGAAAGAATTTAAATGTTTTCTATATACTATCCTTCTATAACAAGTCAAAAGTTGTGAAGTAATCTGTACAAATAATAATAACATAACAACCCTCTTCCAAATTTTTGAAACTACATATTGACTATATATGGGGTTTATGTGACATACTATGAACATTATTTTCATTTTCGAAAGGGTTAAATGAAATTCATCATGAACCGTCATAACTTACTTGACACGGGGGGATCACCGTTGTGCCTGCATTGATCAATACTACATTACAAGAACGATGTTATCGTTCACTCTGTCCGCCTTGGGCGCATAAAAGTTTTTCCCATGTACGGGATGTTCATACCTGTCGGGGTTCCACTGTGACGCCCCCAAAATTAGGTATACATCACCCATCTTGGGTCTCCACTTACATGGTACAAAATACAATTACAGACTTAATTATACAACGATTAATGTGTAAGATACGACAAAATATATACAATGAGTTTTAACTCAATATTGTCATCTGGCGATATTCAAACACAAATAAGTCCTCAATACATTTATTGTCACACTATCTAATGAATAGTGAGGACTACTAATGCTATCATCTGGATCACCACTCCGTTCCCTGACTCGTCCCCGCTACGTTCTCATTTCCTGAAGAGAACAGTGAAAGAAAGGGTGAGCTCAACTAGCCCAGTAAGAAATATTATGACTAAGATAATGCAGAATAAATTATCATTAGCCTTCAACAGTATAACTGATAGAATATAATAGACAACAAGTTTTAGATCAAAAACTGCAGCGGAAATAAGCAATCCATTAAAAGAGTCAAGTAGAGAATAAAATATACTATCTTTTATGATTTAAAAAGTTTTTCATCACTTTTATCGCTGAGACTCAGCTTAATAAATAATCCACATCGTCGAATCACCCCTGTACTACGGCCAAGGATATTCTTTAGTATCACGACCACAAATTCCATGCACTACGGGCCAAGGATATTTGTGTATTCATCAACGATCCTGATCATGCCATAAAACAATTCATCTTTGCTCCATTGGCCGAAGAGAATCCATAGCCATGATCATACCAAAAAGCTCATCCATCAATGCACTACGGCCAATGAGGACTTTTTCCACATCATTTGTAACATTACGGTCATGATTATACCGAATAATCCCTGGTCATAATCATACCAAGTCCATCTATGCACTACAGGCCACAGATGACTTTCAACAGAATATAAACATGAGGATGATGACAATGATATATAAATTCAATAAAACAAGTTCAAGAATTAATTTGTCCAAGAACCAATAACGTTCCAATTGTCAACAAGATATTGTTTTGTGGTGTAAAATTCAAGAATGCTCAGAAGAATATTTCCATGAAAAGATATTGGATGAAGCGCAAATATCAAGGATATTCCACTAATTTTATGGAGTATAGAAGTCAAAATTTTAATCAACTGAGTATAATAACGAATGGAATAACAAAAGAAATCACCATGCATGCGGTACTTCGCATAGACAGGTTATTCCAACAGAATAATAATAACGGAACCAGGTCAGGTGAAATTCACACCGACAATATGTTTCAACAGAATAATAAATAATTAAAAAGCGGAACCGGTCCCACAGATAGCACAGACATGGAGGATATTCCAACGTAATAATGAATAATTAAAATGGAACCCGTGTTCTACAGATAAAGACGCAGACGAGATATTTCAACAGAATAATAAAGATAGAATAATTGAAGAATGTCACCAAGTATATGGTAGACCGCGTATACAGGTTATTCCAACAGAATAATAAGCAATGGAATAACAACAATTCTCTTCATGAATAAGAAAGAATAACACCCCTTACGGGTACAACAAATAATATCCCTTACCGTAAAAGAAACTGGATATAAGAGTAGGGAAGTAGCAGAATATTTTTCTATAGTTTCTCTATAATTTCTCTCTCTGGAGTTTCAGTGAATTTGTAAGAAATAATGAAGGAATGAGCTTCTATTTATAGGAGAATGGAAGGGCACTGTTCATGGATGAATTAATTTTGTAAATATACGTATCAAGGTTTTGATATCACCAATGCAAAAAGTCAATCAACTAACCAATAATATTACAACAAAAATTAAAATATAATACATATATATAAACACATGTTTTCAACTTATATATATCAATATTATATATACACCACTTAATTTTTCTCCCCCATAACCAACATCAATCCCCCACCCACCCAATAATTAATTTCACTACACTCTTACACATCACTATCACACTACCACTTTTTTACCATTTTCCACTCACACACACATCACACACCTGTCACTTTCACATATCACTTTCTCCCACCATATACTCAATACATACATATACATCCATACTTATACTCTTCCATATCCAAAATCATTTTTCCAACACATGTGGCCCCCACATGTGGGCCCCACCTTAAAAAATTTTCTACCGATTATTTTGAAAAATGGGTAAATAGGGATCCATAAAATAAGTAAAACTTCATAAAAATCACCTTAATAATTTTAACAACATTTATCATCTTTATTACAATTCACAATATTAATCGATCAGGTCGTTCCCAGGAAAGAGGGGACCTTCCGGTAAGGATTTCTCCTCATTGGCGCGCAATTACCTAACCTCTCCTTGACAGAACTTCTAGACATCGTTAATATTGCAAATAATAATATTAATAACTTTGTCGTCTCAATTATTGATTTAAAATATATAAAATATTAACAATAATTGAATCAAATAACGTGCGATACTATGCAACAAATATTGTAGCAATAATTGAACAAAACTGAGTGACTTCTCACGTAAGCATCAATAATCAATACCGGTGTGCTACTTATGCAACCACAGCGTATTCTTCGTACTTTTACTACCGAGTAGTTCAACAAGATTAATCTGTAAAACTTCCGCCGTTATTTTCAATAAAAATATTTTTGTCGTTTTCAATCCGATCAAATGATAATTCCGTTAATAGGGTCCACCGATGATTATCATGAGTCGTCGCATTTTGATATTCCTCGACAAAAAGAATATTCCCAGACCAATTAAATATAATATGACAACTTGCATACTTTTCAAAATTTATAAATATTACCCACAACTATAACATTATATCAAATCCACACCATAATATTCAAAAAATATATATTTCGAGAAATTTAAATCTTTATTCATAAAATCTGGGGTCTCACATCCAAACCAATGGTTTTGTCTTGTTCAACAATACTCTATAATTCAACATATATATATATATATATATACGGGTAATTGACAAAGGTGTATCAACATGTGATTAAATACAATGATTATCCAAGTGGGGACACTTGTATAACCATTTATAGAAATTAACGAACAAAATATATATCTGAATTATCATATACTAACATGTTGATAATCAATGAGCGTATATAATATAGGTTTAACAATCTGTACAGTAATAATAATAATTCTAAACTTCTTACTCATGTCCATTGCATAAAGAAAATGCAAAGGTAGGATACTTGCCTGATACACTGCTTACAATTTCTCAACTTAGTTTTATCTTTTATGAAAGCACTTATCAGTACTCAGATCATTTTACTGATTAGTATATCATAACGTAACACATAACACTGCTTATCGCAGTCAGCACATTCCTAATCACATTGTCACATAACTTTAACAACCATTGAATCACAAATAAACAGTTAACTAATCAAATTATCTAAGTCCAGATCAATTTCTGAAATATGTCGGTCTACCGACAACTTTATCGGTTAATTATCGAGTCTAAGACTCTATCTCTAAGTTCAACATCTGTAAATATCATTCATAATATTATTAAATAACTTATAATAATTTTTAAATAATTATTACCATTTATCATAATTTTTGAAATATCAGAATCATTATTGAATGATGTACATATTAAACAATTCTATTATCATTAATATTTAATTAATATTAAACTATTACTGAAACCATTGCCAAAATATTAAAGTTATATAGAATAACTCAAAATATTTTTAAAGTATTAATATTACCCTTAAATGATTTTTAAAATATTTAAAATCATTATTAAATAATTATCATTAATATTTAAATATTAATGTACCATTATCCAAATATTAAAAGTCATTAATTATAACTTAAAAATATTTTTAAAAACATTTATATCCTTTTAAAATAATTTTTAAATTAAATAAACCATTTTTAAACTATTTATTTAATATAATTATTAAATAAACTTAATATCATTAATATTATCTTAATATCATTAAAATTAAATTATTAATGAAATTATCCTTTAAATATTAAAAGTTATATTTTATAACTTAAAATATCTTTAAACACTTTATTTTTATTTAAAATAATTTTTATAAATCATTTTTAAACTAATTTATTTAATATAAATATTAAATAACTTTAATATCATTAATATTAATTAATTAATGAATTTTACCTTTAAATATTAAAAGTTATATTTATAACTTAAAATATTTTTAAATACCTTATTATTATTTAAAATGATTTTAAAATAATAAAATCATTTTTAATTTAATTATTTAATTCATTTAATAAATAACTTAATTATCATTAATATTAATTTATTAATGAAAATTATCACATAATATTAAAAGTCATTAAAAATAACTTAAAATATTTTTTATATCATAATATAATTTTAAATGATTTTTCATGTATTAAAATCATTTTTAAATAATTTATTTAATATTATAATTAAATAAATTAAATACTTTTAATATTCTAAAATATTAAATCTTTATGAAATATATTCAAAATAATTAAAATATAATTTTTGGATATTCAAATAATTTTTAATTATTTATTGTGTATTTTTAATAATTTAAAACTAATTTTCTATAATTATTTAATAAAAATCTGATTTTTAAAATAAATCTGTTGCGAAAGACCACTTATAGCGACAGAACCGTCGCTATAGGTGTTCTTGGTGTTCTTCAAGCAAAACCCAGAAATCTTGTCAGATACCGAGTGGCTTGGTTTGACCAAGAATTCTGATCATACAATTTTGTTTTCAGGCAATCTATTGACTGGAGGTTGTAGTACTAGTGCAACACTATAAGATCCAACAACAACCAAAGTCATAACATGTATAAAATAGGAGATCTAAGAGCCTAAAGTAGCTGTCAGAGGCTGTTCTTCATTTCTGGAAACTCAGAACTGAAGAACAGTTCGACTGCTCACTTTTGAGCTTCTATAACTTGAAATTCTTGCATCAAATATGTGATCTAAGCTTTGTAGTATATAACCAACATGTACATGAAGAGATCAATTACTTAAAAGCACCATAACAACAACGAACCAAGAAGATAAGGGTCGGTCAAACCATGTCAGTCGACATGTTCATAGGTTTCCTGGGTTTGCCCAGAAAATCGGATCCGTGACCAAGCTACCTACTTTGACCATCAATTAAATCAAATTTATATGTTATTTAGGTTATCTAGAAGCTTTAAACAGTAGTCCATATACCATTCTAGTAGTCTATTACAACAAATGTGAAAACCCGAGAATTTAGACAATTTATTAAAATCTTAAATGATTGATTTAAGGTCAAATGATAGACCTAGACAGAAAATAAGTGTATGCGTTTGATGTTATTGGGATGGAATTTTGAGGATTTCAAAATTCTGTGAAGGATTTAGGTAAATTATTCAGGATTAAGGATTTTGTGAATATGTTCTGTGTATATGGTTAGGTATATGTTCAGAATGTGGTTAAGGGTCAAGGGTTAACCAGATATATTATATATGTGTCAAACCCTAATCATATATTAAGAACGTCAATGTTCAGCTAGAAAACCCTAACGTCTGATAAGAAACCCTAGAAACCGATTTTAAAACCCTAATTTCAGTTTTGGGAGTCCGAAACCCTAATTCAGAAATTTAAATGATATGTATAAAACCCTAAGGGTTAAAAGTTATGTGAGCAATGAATATGAATATTATGTGTTTGTTTGTTTATTATATAAGCAAATAAAAGAAACTAGGGTAATCTAATTATACATTAGGAATGAATGATTAAATAACTTAAGAGTTATGAGATCGTGGAATGATAGTATTTATATATATACTAATTCTAAGAGATTTATTTTGTTTTGCGTGTTAACTAGACGACCGGGGCGGGTTTTGGTCTCTTTTTTGACTATTTTTCTAAGTTTTCTCAAGTTAGGCGGACGGGACTCGAACTTGGGCTTCGTATACCAGAATCGAGTCCCGTCAGTTATAACGCGTCTATTGCCTATGCGATGCTATTGCCTGTGTTTGCGTGTTAACTAGACGACTGGGGAAGTTTTTGGTCTCTTGTTCGACTATTTTTCTAAGTTTTTTCTCAAGTTAGGCGGACGGGACTCGAACTCGGGCCCCATATATTGGAATCGAGTCCCGTCAGTTGTAACGCGTGTCTATTGCCTATGCGGTGCTATTGTCTATGTTTGTTTGTCATTTGGATGACCGGGGCGGGTTTTGGTCCTTTTTCGACTATTTTTTTAAGTTTTCTCAATTAGGCGGACGAGACTCGAACTCGGGCTCCGTATATCAGAATCTAGTCCCGTCAGTTATAATGCGTGTCTCTTGCCTATGCGGTGCTATTGCCTGTGTTTGCGTGTTAACTAGACGACCAGGGCGGGTTTTGGTCTCCTTTTCGACTATTTTTCTAAGTTTTCTCAAGTTAGGCGTACAAGACTCGAACTCAGGCTCCGTATATCAGAATCGAGTCCCGTCAGTTGTAACGCATATCTATTGCCTATGCGGTGCTATTGTCAACGTTTGTGTGTTGTTTGGACGATCGGGGCGGGTTTTGGTCTCTTTTTTGACAATTTTTCTAAGTTTTCTCAAGTTAGGCAGACGGGACTCGAACTCGGGCTCTGTATATCGGAATCGAGTCCCGTCAGTTGTAACATGTGTCTATTGCCTATGCGGTGCTATTGCTTGTGTTTGCGTGTTAACTAGACGACCGAGGCGGGTTTTGGTCTCTTTTTCGACTATTTTTCTAAGTTTTCTAAAGTTAGGCGGACGGGACTCGAACTCGGGCTTCGTATATCGAAATCAAGTCCCATCAGTTGTAACGCATGTCTATTTCCTATGCGGTGCTATTGCCTGTGTTTGCGTGTTAACTAGACGATTGAGGCGGGTTTTGGTCTTTTTTCGACTATTTTTCTAAGTTTTCTCAAGTTAGGCGGATGGGACTCGAACTCGAGCTCTGTATATCGAAATCGAGTCCGTCAGTTGTAACGCATGTCTTTTGCCTATGCGGTACTATTGCTTATGTTTGCGTGTTAACTAGACGACCGAGGCGGGTTTTGGTCTATTTTTTGACTATTTTTCTAAGTTTTCTCAAATTAGGCGGACGGGACTCGAACTCGGGATCCGTATATCGGAATCGAGTCCCGTCAGTTATAACGCGTGTCTCTTGCCTATTAAGTCCTATTGCCTGTGTTTGTGTGTTAACTAGATGACCGGGGCGGGTTTTAGTCTCTTTTTTCTACTATTTTTCTAAGTTTTCTCAAGTTAGGCGGACGAGACTCGAACTCGGGCTCCGTATATCGGAATCTAGTCCCGTCAGTTGTAACACATGTCTATTGCTTATGCGGTGCTATTCCCTGTTTGCGTGTTAACTAGACGACCGGGGCGGGTTTCGGTGTCTTTTTCGACTATTTTTTAAAGTTTTCTCAAGTTAGGCGGACGGGACTCAAACTCGGGCTTCGTATATCAGAATCGAGTCCCATCAATTTTAACGCGTGTCTATTGCCTATGCGGTGCTACTGCCTGTGATTGCGTGTCTTTTGGACGACCGGGACGGGTTTTGGTCTGTTTTTCGACTATTTTTCTAAGTTTTCTCAAGTTAGGCGGACGGGACTCGAACTCGAGCTCCGTATATCAGAATCGAGTCCCGTCTGTTATAACGCGTGTCTATTGCCTATGCGGTGCTATTGCCTGTGTTTGCGTGTTAACTAGTCGACCGGGGCGGGTTTTGGTCTCTTTTTCGACTATTTTTCTAAGTTTTCTCAAGTTAGGCGAACGAGACTCGAACTCGAGCTCCGTATTTTGTAATCGAGTCCCGTCAGTTGTAACGTGTTTTTATTTCCTATGCGATGATATTGCCTATGTTTGTGTGTCATTTGGAAGACCGGGGTAGGTTTTGGTCTCTTTTTCGACTATATTTCTAAATTTTCTCAAGTTAAGCGGACGAGATTCGAATTCGGGCTGCGTATATTGGAATCGAGTCCCGTCAGTTGTAACGTGTATCTATTGCCAATGCGATGCTATTGTCTGTATTTGCATGTCATTTGGACGATCGGGGCGGGTTTTTGTCTCTTTTTCGACTATTTTTCTAAGTTTTTTCAAGTTAGTCGGACGAGACTCGAACTCGGGCTCCGTATATCGGAATCGAGTCCATTCAGTTGTAACGCTTGTCTATTGCCTATGCAGGGCTATTGCCTATGTTTGTGTGTTAACTAAACGATCGGAGCGGGTTTTGGTCTCTTTTTTGAATATATTTCTACGTTTTCTCAAGTTTGGCGGACGGGACTCGAACTCGAGCTCCGTATATATCAAAATCGAGTCCCGTCAGTTGTAACGCGTGTCTATTGCCTATGCGGTGCTATTGACTATGTTTGTGTGACGTTTGGACGACCGGAGAGGGTTTTGGTCTCTTTTTTGACTATTTTTCTAAGTTTTCTCAAGTTAGACGGACGGGACTCGAACTCGGGCTCCGCATATCGGAATCGAGTCCCGTCTGTTGTAACGCATGTCTCTTGCCTATGCGGTGCTATTGCCTGTGTTTGCGTGTTAACTACTCGACCGGGGTGGGTTTTAGTCTCTTTTTCAACTATTTTTCTAAGTTTTCTCAAGTTAGGCGGACGAGACTCGAACTCGGGCTCCGTATTTTGGAATCGAGTCCCGTCAGTTGTAACGTGTTTTTATTGCCTATGCGATGCTATTGCCTATGTTTGTGTGTCATTTGGAAGACCGGGGTAGGTTTTGATCTCTTTTTCGACTATTTTTTTAAGTTTTCTCAAGTTAAGCGGACGAGACTCGAACTCGGGCTCCGTATATTGGAATCGACTCCCTTCAGTTGTAACGCGTGTCAATTGCCTATACGGTGCTATTGTCTGTGTTTACATGTCATTTGGACGATTGGGGCGGGTTTTGGTCTCTTTTTCGACTATTTTTCTAAGTTTTCTCAAGTTAGTCGGACGAGACTCGAACTCGGTCTCCGTATATCAGAATTGAGTCCATTCAGTTGTAACGCGTGTCTATTGCCTATGCGGGGCTATTGCCTATGTTTGTGTGTTAACTAGACGATCGGGGCGGGTTTTGGTCTCATTTTTGAATATATTTCTAAGTTTTCTCAAGTTAGGCGGACGGGACTCGAACTCGAGCTCCGTATATCAAAATCGAGTCCGTCGGTTTATGGCAGCGTGTTCATATCTATCTTGGTGCTATTGACTATGTTTGTGTGTCGTTTGGACGACCGGGGCGGGTGTTGGTCTCTTTTTCGACTATTTTTCTAAGTTTTCTCAAGTTAGGCGGACGGGACTCGAACTTGGGATCCGTATATCGGAATCGAGTCCCGTCTGTTGTAACGCATGTCTCTTACCTATGCGGTGATATTGCCTGTGTTTGCGTGTTAACTAGAAGACCGGGGCGAGTTTTGGTCTCTTTTTCGACTATTTTTCTAAGTTTTCTCAAGTTAGGCAGACGGGACTCGAACTCGGGCTCCGTATATTGGAATCGAGTCCCGACAGTTATAACGCATGTCACTTGCCTATGCGGTGCTATTGCCTGTGTTTACATGTTAACTAGACGACCGGGGCGGGTTTTGGTCTCTTTTTCGACTATTTTTCTATGTTTTCTCACGTTAGGCGGACGGGACTCGAACTTGGGCTCCGTATATCAGAATCGAGTCCCGTCAACTGTTACATGTGTCTATTACCTATGCGGTTGTTATTTCCTGTGTTTGGGTGTTAATTAGATGACCGGGGCGGGTTTTGGTCTCTTTTTGACTATTTTTCTAAGTTTTCTCATAATAGGCGGACTAGACTCGAACTCGGGCTCCGTATATAGGAATCGAGTCTCGTCAGTTGTAACGTAATGTCATTACCTATCTTGGTCTTATTGCCTATGTTTTTAGCGTGTTAACTAGGCGATATGGCGGGTTTTGGTCTCTTTTTCGACTATTTTTCTAAGTTTTCTCAAGTTAGGCGGACGAGACTCGAACTCGAGCTTCGTATATCAGAATTGAGTTCCGTCAGTTATAACACGTGTCTCTTGCCTATGCGGTGCTATTGCCTGTGTTTGTGTGTTAACTAGACAATCGGGGCGGGTTTTGGTCTCTTTTTCGACTATTTTTCTAAGTTTTCTCAAGTTAGGCGGATGGGACTGGAACTCGGGCTCCGTATATCGGAATCGAGTCCCGTTAGTTGTAACACGTGTCTCTTGCCTATGCGGTGCTATTGCCTGTGTTTGCATGTTAATTAGACGACCGGGGCGGGTTTTGGTCTCTTTTTCGACTATTTTTCTAAGTTTTCTCACGTTAGGCGGACGAGACTCGAACTCGGGCTCCGTATATCAGAATCGAATCCCGTCAATTGTAACGTGTGTCTATTACCTATTCGGTGTTATTGCCTATGTTTGCGTGTTAACTAGATGATCGGGGCGGGTTTTGGTCTCTTTTTTGACTATTTTTCTAAGTTTTCTCATGATAGGCGGACGAGACTCGAACTTAGGCTCCGTATATTGGAATCGAGTCCCGTCAGTTGTAACACGAGTCTATTACCTATGCGGTGCTATTGCCTATGTTTGCGTGTTAACTAGACGACCGTGGCGGGTTTTGGTCTCTTTTTCGACTATTTTTCTAAGTTTTCTCAAGTTAGGCGGACGAGACTCGAACTCGAGCTTCGTATATCAGAATGGGGTTCCGTCAGTTATAACAAATGTCTCTTGCCTATGCGGTGCTATTGCCTGTGTTTGTGTGTTAACTAGACAATCGGGGCGGGTTTTGGTCTCTTTTTCGACTATTTTTCTAAGTTTTCTCAAGTTAGGCGGATGGAACTGGAACTCGGGCTCCGTATATCGGAATCGAGTCCCGTCAGTTGTAACACGTGTCTCTTACCTATGCGGTGTTATTGCCTGTGTTTGCGTGTTAACTAGACGACTGGGGCGGGTTTTAATCTCTTTTTCACCTATTTTTCTAAGTTTTCTCAAGTTAGGCAGACGGGACTCGAACTCGGGCTCCGTATATCAGAATCGAGTCCCATCAGTTGTAACACGTGTCTATTGCCTATGCAGTACTATTTCCTGTGTTTGTGTGTTAACTAGACGAACGGGGCGGGTTTTGGTTTCTTTTTCAACTATTATTCTAAGTTTTCTCAAGTTAGGCGGACGGGACTCGAACTCGGGCTCTGTATATCAGAATCTAGTCCCGTCAGTTATAACGTGTGTCTATTGCCTATGGGGTGCTATTGCCTGTGTTTCCATGTCGTTTGGAAGATCGGGGCGAGTTTTGGTCTCTTATTCGACTATTTTTCTATGTTTTCTCAAGTTAGGCAGACGGGACTCGAACTCGGGTTCCGTATATCGAAAATGAGTCCCGTCAGTTGTAATGCGTGTCTAATGCCTATGCGGTGCTATTGTTTGTGTTTGCGTGTTAACTAGTTGACCGGGGCGGGTTTTGGTTTCTTTTTTGATTATTTTTCTAAGTTTTCTCAAGTTAGGTGGACGGGACTCGAACTCGAGCTCCGTATATCAGAATCGAGTCCCGTCAGTTGTAACGCGTGTCTATTGCCTATGCGGTGCTATTGCTTATGTTTGCGTGTTAGCTAGATGACCGGGGTGGGTTTTGGTCTCTTTTTGACTATTTTTCTAAGTTTTCTCAAGTTAAGCGGACGGGACTCGAACTCGGGCTCCATATATTGGAATTGAGTCCCGTCAGTTGTAACGCGTGTCTAATGCTTATGTGGTATGATGTCCTGTGTTTGCATGTCGTTTGGACGACCGGGGCGGGTTTTGGTCTCTTTTTCGACTATTTTTCTAATTTTTCACAAGTTAGGCGGACGAGACTCGAACTCGGGCTCCGTATATCGGAAAAGAGTCCCGGAGTTATAACGTGTGTCTATTGCCTATGCGGTACTATTGTCTATATTTGCATGTTAACTAGTCAACCGGGGTGAGTTTTGGTCTCTTTTTTGACTATTTTTCTAAGGTTTCTCAAGTTAGGCGGACGGGACTCGAACTCAGGCTCCGTATTTCGGAATCGAGTCTCGTCAGTTGTAACATGTGTCTATTGCCTATGCAATGTTATTGCCTATGTTTGTGTTTTGTTTGGAAAACTGGGGTGGGTTTTGGTCTCTTTTTCGATTATTTTTATAAGTTTTCTCAATTTAGGCGGACGGGACTCGAACTCGGGCTCTATTTATTGGAATCGAGTTCTGTCAATTTTAACGCGTGTCTATTGTCTATGTGGTGCTATTGTCTGTGTTTGCGTGTCGTTTGGACGATCGGGGCGGGTTTTGGTCTCTTTTTCGACTATTTTTCTAAGTTTTCTCAAGTTAGGCGGACGGGACTCGAACTCGGGTTCCGTATATCAGAATTGAGTCCCGTCAGTTGTAACGTGTGTCTATTGCCTATGCGGTGCTATTTCCTATGTTTACGTGTTAACTAGATGAACGGGGCAGGTTTTGGTCTCTTTTTTGACTATTTTTCTAAGTTTTCTCAAGTTAGGCGGACGGGACTCGAACTCGAGCTCCGTATATTGGAATCAGGTTCCATCAGTTCTAACGCATGTCTATTGCCTATGCGGTGTTATTGCCTATGTTGGTGTGTCGTTTGGACGACCGGGGTGGGTTTTGGTCATTTTATTGACTATTTTTCTAAGTTTTCTCAAATTAGGCGGACGAGACTCAAACTCGGGCTCCGTATATCAGAATCGAATCCCGTCAGTTGTAACGCGTGTCTATTGCCTATGCGGTGCTATTGCCTATGTTTGCGTGTTAAGTAGAAAACCGGGGCAAGTTTTTGTCTCTTTTTCGACTATTTTTCTAAGTTTTCTCAAGTTAGGCGGACGAGACTCGAACTCGGGCTCCGTATATCAGAATCGAGCCCCGTCAGTTGTAATACGTGTCTATTGCCTATGCGGTGTTTGCGTGTTGTTTGGACTATCGGGGCGGATTTTGGTCTCTTTTTCGACTATTTTTTTAAGTTTTCTCAAGTTAGGCGGACGGGATTCGAACTCGGGCTCCGTATATCTGAATCGAGTCCCGTCATTTGTAATGCATGTCTATTGCCTATGTTTGCATGTTAACTAGACGACTAGGGCGGGTTTCGGTCTCTTTTTTGACTATTTTTCTAAGTTTTCTCCTGTTAGGTGGACGGGACTCGAACTCGAGCTCCGTATATCAAAATCGAGTCCCGTCAGTTGTAACATGTGTCTATTGCCAATATAGTGCTATTGCCTATGTTTGCTTTTTAACTAGACGACTGGGGCGGGTTTTGGTCTCTTTTTTGACTATTTTTCTAAGTTTTCTCAAGTTAGGCGGACGGGACTCAAACTCGGGCTCCGTATATCGGAATCGAGTCCCGTCAGTTGTAATGTGTGTCTCTTGCCTATGCGGTACTATTTCCTGTGTTTGTGTGTTAACTAGATGACCGGGATGGGTTTTGGTCTCTTTTTTGACTATTTTTCTAAGTTTTCTCAAGTTAGGCAGACGGGACTTGAACTCGGGCTCCGTATATCGGAATCGAGTCCCGTTAGTTTTAATGTGTGTCCATAGCCTATGCGGTGCTATTGCCTGTGTTTGCCTGTTAACTAGACGACCGGGGTGGGTTTTGGTCTCTTTTTTGACTATTTTTTAAGTTTTCTCAAGTTAGGCGGACGGGACTCGAACTCAGGCTCCGTATATTGGAATCGAGTCCCGTTAGTTGTAACACGTGTCTATTGCCTATGCGGTGCTATTGCCTGTGTTTGCGTGTTAACTAGACGACCAGGGCGAGTTTTGGTCTCTTTTTCGACTATTTTTTAAGTTTTTTCAAGTTAGGCGGACGGGACTCGAACTCGGGCTCCATATATCGGAATCGAGTCCCGTCAGTTGTAACACAAGCCTATTGCCTATGCTGTGCTATTGTCTGTATTTGCATGTCGTTTGGACGATCGGGACTGGTTTTGGTCTTTTGTTGACTATTTTTCTAAGTTTTCTCAAGTTAGGCGGATGAGACTCGAACTCGGGCTCCGTATATCATAATCGAGTCTCGTCAGTTGTAATGCGTGTCTATTGCCTATGTTTGCGTGTTAATTAGACGACCGGAGCGGGTTTTGGTTTCTTTTTTGACTATTTTTCTAAGTTTTCTCAAGTTAGGTGGACGGGACTCGACCTCGAGCTCCGTATATCAGAATCGAGTCCCGTTAGTTGTAAAGCGTGTCTATTGCCTATGCGATGATATTGCCTATGTTTGCGTGTTAGCTAGATGACCGGGGCGAGTTTTGGTCTCTTTTTCGATTTTTTTTCTAAGTTTTCTCAAGTTAGGCGGGCGGGACTCGATCTCGGGCTCCGTAAATGTGAGACCCCAGATTTTATGAATAAAGATTTAAATTTCTCAAAATATTTTTTTGAATATTATTGTGTGGATTTGAGATAATAGTTGTGGGTAATATTTATGAATTTCACAAAGTATGCAAATTGTCATATTATATTCGATTGGTCGGGGAAAATTCTTTTTGTCGGGGAATATCCGTACGACGGTACAATCATTGGTGGACTCCACAACGGAATTATTGTCGGATTGAGAAAACAACAAAAATATTTTTATTGAAAATAACGGCGGAAGTTTTACCGTTAATCTTTGTTGAACTACTTTCATTAATAAAAAATACGATGTCTGGCGTGGTTGCATAGTAGCACACGATATTGATTATTGATGCTTACGTGAGAAGTCACCTAGTTTTATTCAATTATTGCTACAGTATTTGCAGCATAGTATCTCACGTTATTTGATTCAATTATTGTCAATATTTTATATATTTTAAATCAATAATTGAGACGACAAAGTTATTAATATTATTATTTGCAATATTAACGATGTCTAGAAGTTCTGTCAAAGAGAATGCACATGCTCTCCCACCGGTATCCGTTTAGACCCGTAGAACACTTGTCATAAGATATGTAGTTCGAGGTATCCGTCTGATCGAGATCGGTTCGATCTTTGACCAACATGGCCCAACCAAGGTATATATCCCAACATTTCCTAGTCCCGGATTATCATAAGATATATAATTGCAGAAATGAGAAACTCAAAACAGTGCACTCAGTGCAATATATTCTTTGAATAAAAACAAAGTCAAACCAGTATACCGACATCAGAACATAACAATTAAGCCGAAACCAAATCCAATGAAATAAATGCATTGCCGCGTGTACAACAATTTAGTTGAGCATCGATCTTCAGTCTCCATTACTCCCATCGTCGTCGCCATAATCTTCATCCTCGGCCATGGCGTCCGATCTCTAGCGATACTAAAACGACAAGATCATTCATATTACTCTACCGACCACGTAAATTCCATCTCATCCATTCCTTCTCCAGTGTACCAATGCAAAAATGCCTTTCACCTAAACATAGTCGTAAATTGTTCACTAACTCGCCTAAACATCTCCTGAATACAAGTTGAATTTCCAATAAATGTCGACGCCATTGAAAGTCCTCTTGGCGGAATGTCACACACACTAGACTTGACATTGTTGGGAATCCACTCCACAAAATAAGAAGAGTTCTTGTTTTGTACATTTAGGATTTGTTCGTCTACTTCTTTGGTGCTCATTTTGCCTCGAAACATTGCTGAGGCGGTGAGGTAACGCCCGTGGCGTGGATCAGCTGCGCACATCATGTTCTTGGCATCCCACATTTGTTGTGTTAGCTCGGGGACTGTTAGGTTGCGATATTGTTGTGACAATTGGGACGTTATTGGTTCCTGGACAAATTAATTCTTCAACTTGTTTTATTGAATTCTTATATCATTGTCATCATCCTCATGTTTATATTACTGCGTGATCGTATGTGGCTCATAGTGCATAGATGGACTTGGTATGATTATGACCGAGATTATTCGATATAATTATGGCCGTAATGTTACAAATGATGTGGAAAAAGTCATCATTGGCGCGTAGTGCATTGATGGGCGAGTTTTGGTATGATTATGGCTATGGATTCTCTTGACGAGGAGAAAAGATGAATTGTTTTATGGCGTGATCATAACCGTTGGTGAAAACACGATTATCTTTGGCCCGTAGTGCATGGATAATTTGTGGTCGTGATACTAAAGAATATCCTTGGCCGTAGTGCAGGGGTGATTCGATGATGTGGATTATTTATTAAGCTGAGTCTCAGCGATAAAAGTGATGAAAAACCTTTTAATCATAAAAGATAGTAGATTTTATTCTCTACTTGACTCCTTTCATGGATTGCTTATTTCCGCTGTAGTTTTTTTGATCTAAAACTTGTTGTCTATTATATTTTATCAGTTGTTATACTGTTGAAGGCTAAGGATAATTTATTCTGCATTATCTTAGTCATAATATTTGTTACTAGGCTAGTTGAGCTCACCCTTTCTTTCACTGTTCTTTTCAGGAAATGAGAACGTAGCCGGGACTAGTCGGGGAACGGAGTGACAGTCCAGATGATAGCATAAGTAGTCCTCACTATTCTGTTAGATAGTGTGACAATAAATGTATTGAGGACTTATTTGTGTTTGAATACTGTCTAGATGACAATATTCGAGTTAAAACTCATTGTATATATTTTGTCGTATCTTACACGATTTTTGTATAATTAGTTTGTATTTGTATTTATGTACCATGTATTTGGCGACTCAAGATGGGTGATGTATACCTATTTTGGGGGCGTCACAGTTGGTATCAAAGCTTAGGGATATGATCCCTGGCTGAGATGTGAGACAAGAACTAGGAGGGAGGCAGGAGAATTCCTTGTTAGTATGACCTACCTAAGTTTATTTGGTATTTAATTGGTCGGTCAGAGTATAAGGGTAATATGTGATATGTTATTTAACCCTTGTTTTGTGGCAGTATTTGAAAATGGCATCCGAGAATGTTGAGATAGCAATGGAGGACAGGAGACCGTTGAGTCTCCACAGATCAATAATCAGGACAATGTACAACAGGATGGCGATAATCCTCCTGTAAATAACAACACTGATCAATTGACGAATGACGATCGTTTAGGAGCTTTTAGAATTCATGCAACATCGGTGAAGGCTCTGTCATAATCACGGTAAAAATAATGGCAACCCACGATCGGTTACCACTAAGCAATTCAAGGAGCTGGGACCACCTGAGTTTTTGGGAAAGCCGGAACCACTTAAGGCGGAGATGTGGTTAAAGCAGATCACCAAGATATTTGATGTCTTGGAATGCTCAGAGGAGCAAAAGGTTCCCTTTGCCACCTTTATGTTGCGTGAAGAGCCAGATTACTGGTGGTAATCTGTAAAACATACCCAGCCTGACGCACTCAAGATGTCTTGGGAGAAGTTCCAAGAGCTGTTCAATGACAAGTACTTTCCCGAAAGCATTCGTCACATGAAAAAGGTGGAATTTATCAAGTTGGGGCAAAACAACATGACCGTATCGTAGTACGAAGCCAAGTTTGCCGAGTTATCCCAATTTGCATCCCATTTGGTAGATAATGAAGAGTGAATGACGCGAATGTTTATAAGAGGTTTGAAACCCGATATACGTCAATACCTTATTTCTCATAAACTTTGTTTATATTCAGATGTTGTGAATAGGGCTCGATTATTGGAGCGCGATAATGAGTCAACCTGACCAAAAAGGCAACGACCAACAACACGATAATAATCGTACCGGTGGAAACGATCATCGGAACAATGATAACCATCATGGGGGAAATTATCATGCCAAGAATGGTAACCATTTCGGTGGTAATCATGGCCAAGATAATAGGAATGGAAATTTCAAGAAGAGAAGGTTCAACAATGACGTGAAGACGTCGGCACCAAAGACCCATTTCAAAGGAAGAGAACGGCCGTCGTCGGTCATATATCTCAAATCTTGAGACGGGAGGGACACATCCATCCAAATCGTGTCTGAAAGAATCAAAGCATGTTTTAATTGCGGAAGAGAAGGTCACCTAGCTCAATTTTGTCGTATGGTGAAGTCAAGTCAAGCTGGGATAGTGATGCCAAAGGATGTCACAGACAAGCCAAAGCCGGTAGTTTAAGAGAGAGCATTTTTTTCGTGACGAGGAACCTGAATAAAATTATCACGGGTAAGTTAATCATCAACTCTTGCGAAGTCTATACCGTGTTAGATACCGATTCTACTCACACTTCTATTTAACCTAGTTTTGTTCAATGTTTGAAGTTAACTCCGGAGAAGTTAGACTTTGATATATCTGTTTAAACTCAGTTGGGAGAAACCTTTGTTAACTCCACTATTTATAAATCTTGTTTGATTCAAATCGACACTTTCACGTTACTTGTCGATCTTATCTCTTTGAAAATACTTGCCTTTGAT
This sequence comes from Panax ginseng, assembly GCA_020205605.1. Lineage (NCBI taxonomy): Eukaryota > Viridiplantae > Streptophyta > Magnoliopsida > Apiales > Araliaceae > Panax > Panax ginseng. The sequence goes on from CM035134.1 coordinate 12,019,778, forward strand.
GTGATTTTTGGAAACAATTGGTTAACTAGTCATCATGCTTTTCGTAAGGTTGTTAGCTTTCATATTCTTAACCAACCTATTATGCGAATTCAAGCAACCAAACCACTAAATTCAATCACTGTCATATCAAGCCATAAGTAAAGAGCCCCTAGCCTTTCGTTGATGACTTCCTTGTGTGGAATGCACCGAAGCCAGACTTTCTGTAGGCAACGTTGTGAATGACGATGGCAAGTTGGTAAGTATCAATGTGACGTGTTATCCAAGTCTTAGAGGAGAGTCACAGTTTTGAATGATATTTCTATTGTTAATAAAATTCCTGACGTATTCTTGAAGACTTCCTAGCCTACCCCTAGAGCGTGAAATCGAATTTTGTATTGACCCCAGTACAAAACTCATTTCTTAAACCCTCAAATATTTCTTCAACTAAATGAACGCATCATGCGCCAAAGACGTTGGCTCGAGCTATTGAAGATTATGATCGTACCATTCAATATCATCGTGGAAGAGCGAACGTGGTAGCTAACGTATTGAGTAGAAGATCGTATGCGTCTACGAGTGCGATGTTGATAACACAAAGACTCATTTCGTATAACTTATAAATGATGAAGATAGAGTTAAAGACTCTAGGGACCCACATGAAGATAACGAATATACGAGTAGAATCGACTTTAATTGATGAAGTTAAAGCCGTGCAAGCTACAGACCCGGAGCTGATGAATACTAAGAAGAAGGATCAAGAGGGCGTTATTTTAAAGGCAAGAGTTGTTGAAGAGAGGAAATCTCAACCCTCAATTTAATTAGCCCATTTGAAATCCTCGATCGAGTAGGAACTGTGGCTTATAGACTCGTTTTACCGCCAAGTTTGTCGCGTGTTCATAACGTTTTAACGTATCGATGTTACGTAAATATGTGGACGACCCGAATCGCATTATTGATTTAGAACCGGACGAGATCGCGGATGATTTAACGTATGAAGATGTACCTGTTAAAATCCTGGAATATATTATACGCTTAAAGGTTATACCTCAAGAGTTAGAATTTGACTAAGTGTCCTCATCTGTTCGGCATACCAGGTACGTACGTAAATTTCGAGGGCGAAATTCCATAAGGAGGGGAGATTGTGTGACCCCAGATTTTATGAATAAAGATTTAAATTTTTCGAAATATTTTTTTGAATATTATGGTGTGGATTTGATATAATAGTTGTAGGTAATATATAAATTTTGCAAAGTATGCAAGTTGTCATATTATATTCGATTGGTCGGGGAATATTTTTTTTGGCGGGGAATATCCGTACGACGGTACAATCATTGGTGGACCCCACAACGGAATTATTGTCGGATTGAGAAAATGACAAAAATATTTTTATTGAAAATAACGACAGAAGTTTTACCGTTAATACTATTGAACTACTCGGTAGTAAAAGTACAGTAATACACGTGGTTGCATAGTAGCACACGGTATTGATTATTGATGCTTACGTGAGAAGTCACTCAGTTTTGTTCAATTATTGCTATAGTATTTTGTAAGACCCCAACTTTTATTAATAAAATGAAATTTCCTTTATTTATTATTTTGAAATAGTAAGGGTTATTTGATTAATGTGGTTAGTTATGGGTAAAATGCGCAAATATTTTAAATAAGCAAGTGGTTATAAAATATTCATTGTTGTCGGTGAATATTCATTTGGTCGTGGAATATTCTTCTTTGTCGAGGAATATTAAATGCTGACGGCAGCGACCTTATGTGTGGGCCCTATACCGAAAGCGATTGGATGAAGTAAGCGACAAATATAAGTTGTTTATAAATGACGGCGTAGTTATTCACAGATTAATCTTTGTTAAAATACTCGATTGGTTAAAACACGATGTCTGGCGTTGTTGCACAAAGATAGCTTTACGGTATTGCACCAATTATTGATTCTTACGTGAAGGCACTACTCAATAATTGTTATAGTAATTCTTGTTCAATATTTTATTTTATTAATTCAATAATTATTGTGTTGATATTTATTATTCTTTGTTGTTTGATAATTGTCACTACACGATTTTTTCCATTATCTGAACAATAATTCATATTATCTGAATAATATTATTAGATAACATTATTAGCGATGTCTAGAATGTTACATACAAGGAGAGGTTATTTAATTACTGCGCGTGAGAGAAATCTTCTAGGAAGGCCTCTTTCACAGGAACCGCACGGTTGTCGATATTGTGATTACATAATATTATTTGTGAATAATTAATTATTAATTTATATGATGAGGAAAATATTAATTTTATGTGGATATAGATGGAGAAAATTTTAATGTGACAATTGTTGAAAATTAATATTTTATCTTTTTTCGATAAAATAATTTATTTAAATATATTATTATATTTTAATGATATAATAATAATGATATTTTTACGATGAATGTGGGATATATGAGTATATGTGGAGGAGTATTTTTGTTACAATAAATGTTTAAAACATGTTAAACATGTCGGTGGACCCCATTTATTATTTGAAATTTGATTATAGCATGTAAAATCGCCTGGATTTGAGGATTTCGGTCAATTTACATTTGGAATTTGGAAAAACTTTCTTACGCAAAGTTGTAGATAATTGAATTTCCTATAAAATTTAGCGAGATTCAATTTTTACGACAAAAGGGCTATTTATTATGAATTATTGAAGTTCAAAGCTCAAAATAATTAATTTTTGGAAGTTTAAAATATTTTAATAAGAAAAACGTTTTTGGTGATTTGAGTGTGGGTCTTGCATGTGTTTTAATAAATTTGAATTCAGATTCTTGAGTACGTAGGAAGTTGTAGAAATAATAATAATATTATTAAATTAAATTTTCTACTTTGGTGTTAAAAGACTTTCCTATAAATAGGGTGCTTAGGTTAGAATTGAAAATTACACGAAAATCAAGTTTTCTCTCTATATTGTCGGCGTATTCTTGTGAGTATTTTGAGTATACTTTGAGTATTGCTATATCTGATGCGAGTTTCAAGTCATAGTCAATATCCCGGCGTTTCAACTAAATCTTGTCTTTTTCAAGTAAGAGATGTTATTTTTTTTTCCATAATGATGTTATTCTTTCAATATCATTATGCCAAAATATTGATCTGAAGATTTTATCAAATTTGGAACTTTTGGTGTCGGGGTTACTATTCACGTATACGACAATATTCACGTATACGGCACTATTCACGAATACGGCACTATTCACAGAAAAGTTAAATTTTTGTTTTTGTCCAAAATATCTATTATGAATACTAGCTTTGATTGTATCAATATTTTGATCATTCTTGAATTTTACTCCACTATGATTATTATTGAGGTATTTCTGGACGTGAATAAACCGAATTACGAATCCTTAATCCTTGTCGTTTGTTTCACTGAATTCGTTTCTTTAAAATTATTTTTCATCATTCTCAGTCCTAAATGATGATCTTACTGAATATCTTTGGCCTGTAGTGCAAAGATGGTTGATTTTCTTATGAATATCTTTGGTCCGTAGTGCAAAGATGAATAGGTGTTGAGGTGAACATGACCAACTGATGAATATCTTTGGCCTGTAGTGCAAAGATGAATATTTGATTCAAGATGTATATTGATTGATGTTACAGGGATACAAATACTGATGATGAACTTTTAAATTCATAGATAATAGTAGAATTCATTCTCTACTTAACTCTTCTATGAATTATTATTCCGCTGCGAATATTGATCTGAAACTTGTTGTCTATTATATTCTATCAGATTATTCCCTGTTGAGGACTAACGATAATTTGTTCTATATTATCTTAGTCATAATATTCTTTACTGGGCTAGTTGAGCTCACCTTTTTCCTTGTTGTTCCATTTTTCTTCTCAGGAGGCGAGAATGTAGCGAGTACTAGTCGGGGTGTGGAATGATGGTTCTAGAAAGTTGTCTTAGTAGTCCTCACCATTTTTGTAAAATAATATATCAATAATTATGATGAGGATTTATTTGGGTATGGATATTGTCTAGAAGACAATAATTATATTTAAACCCACAGTATATATGTTGTCGTATTTTCTTCACAACAAATGTATTAATAAAGTTGTAGTTATTTCTGTACCATGTATTTGGCGACTCAGAATGGGTTCGATGGAATGGACCTATTTTGGGGGCGTCACATATTTGCTTCATAGTATCTCACGTTATTTGATTCAATTATTGTCAATATTTCATATATTTTAAATCAATAATTGAGACGACAAAGTTATTAATATTATTATTTGCAATATTAACGATGTCTAGAAGTTCTGTCAAGGAGAGGTTTGGTAATTGCACGCCAGTAAGGAGAAATCCTTACCGGAAGGCCCCCTCTTTCCTGGGAACGATCTGGTCGATTAATATTGTGAATTGTAATAAAGATGATAAATGTTGTTAAAATTATTAAGGTGATTTTTATGAAGTTTGCTTATTTTATAGATCCCTATTTATCCATTTTTCAAAATAATTGGTAGCAAAATTTTTAAAGGTGAGGCCCAAATGTGGGGCCCATATGTGTTGGATAAATGATTTTGGATATGGAAGAGTATAAGTATGGAAGTATATGTATGTATTGAGTATATGGTGGGAGAAAGTGATATGTGAAAGTGATAGGTGTGTGATGTGTGTGTGAGTGAAAAATGGTGGAAAAGTGGTAGTGTGATAGTGATGTGTAAGAGTGTAGTGAAATTGATTATTGAGTGGGTGGGGGATTGATGTTGGTTATGGGGGAGAAAAATTAAGTGGTGTATATATAATATTGATATATATAAGTTAAAAACATGTGCTTATATATATGTATTATATTTTAATTTTTGTTGTAATATTATTGGTTAGTTAATTGACTTTTTGCATTGGTGATATCAAAACCTTGATACGTATATTTGCAAAATTAATTCATCCATGAACAGTGCCCTTCCATTCTCCTATAAATAGAAGTTCATTCCTTCATTATTTCTTACAAATTCACTGAAACTCCAGAGAGAGAAATTATAGAGAAACTATAAAAAAGTATTCTGCTACTTCCCTACTCTTATATCCAGTTCTTTTACGGTAAGGGATATTATTTGTTGTACCCGTAAGGGGTGTTATTCTTTCTTATTCATGAAGAAGACTGTTGTTATTCCATTGCTTATTATTACATTGGAATAACTTTGTATCTGTGATCTACCCTATACTTGGTGACATTCTTCAATTATTCATCTTTATTATTCTATTGAAATATCCTCATGCATCTTTATATGGACTTGTGGGACACCGTTAGTTTAATTATTCATTTATTACATTTAGAATATCATGTATACATATTTATCTGTGGGACTGGTCCGTTTTAATTATTTATTATTACATTGGAACATCCTGTGGTTGTGAATTTCACGACACAGGTTCCGTTATTATTATTCATTGTTGAATAACTTTTTACATCTTGATCCGCATGCGTGGTGATTTCTTTTGTTATTCCATTCGTTATTATACTCGGTTGGTTAAAATTTTGACTTCTATACTCCATGAAATTAGTGGAATATCCTTGATATTTGCGCTTCATCCAATATCTTTTCATGGAAATATTCTTCTGAGCATTCTTGAATTTTACACCACAAAACAATATCTTGTTGACAATTGGAACGTTATTGGTTCTTGGACAAATTAATTCTTGAACTTGTTTTATTGAATTTATATATCATTGTCATCATCCTCATGTTTATATTACATTGAAAGTCATACGTGGCACAGTAGTGCATAGATGGACTTGGTATGATTATGACCGAGGATTATTCGGTATAATCATGACCGTAATGTTACAAATGATGTGGAAAAAGTCCTCATTGGCCCGTAGTGCATTGATGGACAATTTTTGGTATGATTATGGCTATGGATTCTCTTCGGCCAAGGGAGAAAAGATGAATTGTTTTATGGCATGATTATAACCGTTGGTGAAAACACGATTATCTTTGCCCCGTAGTGCATGGATAATTTGTGGTCGTGATACTAAAGAATATCCTTGGCCGTAGTGCAGGGGTGATTCGATGATGTGAATTATTTATTAAGATGAGTCTCAGCGATAAAAGTGATGAAAAACCTTTTAATCATAAAAGATAGTAGATTTTATTCTCTACTTGACTCCTTTCATGGATTGCTTATTTTCGCTGCAGTTTTTTTGATCTAAAACTTGTTGCCTATTATATTTTATCAGTTGTTATACTGTTGAAGGCTAAGGATAATTTATTCTGCATTATCTTAGTCATAATATTTCTTACTGGGCTAGTTGAGCTCACCCTTTCTTTCACTGTTCTCTTCAGGAAATGAGAACGTATCCGGGACTAGTCGGGGAATGGAGTGATGGTCCAGATGATATCATTAGTAGTCCTCACTATTCTGTTAGATAGTGTGACAATAAATGTATTGAGGACTTATTTGTGTTTGAATACTTTCTAGATGACAATATTCGAGTTAAAACTCATTGTATATATTTTATCGTATCTTACACGACTGTTGTATAATTAGTTTGTATTTGTATTTATGTACCATGTATTTGGCGACTCAAGATGGGTGATGTATACCTATTTTGGGGGCGTCACAGTAAATCAGAATCGAGTCCCGTCAGTTGTAACGTGTATCTCTTGCCTATGCGGTGTTATTGCCTGTGTTTACGTGTTAACTAGTTGACCGGGGTGGGTTTTGGTCTCTTTTTCGACTATTTTTCTAAGTTTTCTCAAATTAGGCGGATGAGACTCGAACTCGTGCTCCGAATTTCTAAATTGAGTCCCGTCAGTTGTAACGCGTGTCTATTGCCTATGTGATGTTATTTCCTATGTTTGTGTGTCGTTTAGAAGACCGGGGTGGGTTTTGATCTTTTTTCGACTATTTTTTTAAGTTTTTTCAAGTTAGGCGGACGAGACTCGAACTCAGGCTCTGTATATTGAAATCGAGTCCCGTCAGTTATAACGCTTGTCTCTTGCCTATGCGGTGTTATTTCCTGTGTTTGCGTGTTAACTAGATGACCGGGGCGGGATTTGGTTTCTTTTTCGACTATTTTTCTAAGTTTTCTCCTGTTAGGCGGACGAGACTCGAACTCGGGCTACGTATATCAAAATCGAGTTCCGTCAGTTGTAATGAATGTATATTGCCTATACAGTGCTATTGCCTGTGTTTGTGTGTTAACTAGACGACCGGGGTGGGTTTTGGTCTCTTTTTCGACTATTTTTCTAAGTTTTCTCAAGTTAGGCGGACGAGACACGAACTCGGGCTCCATATATCAGAATCGAGTCCTGTCAGTTGTAATGCGTGTCTCTTGCCTATGCGGTGCTGTTGCTTGTGTTTTCATGTTAACTAGACGACCGGGGCGGGTTTTGGTCTCTTTTTCAACTATTTTTCTAAGTTTTCTCAAGTTAGGCAGACGGGACTCGAACTCGGGTTCCGTATTTCAGAATCGAGTCTCGTCAGTTATAATGTGTGTCTCTTGCCTATGCAGTGCTATTTCCTGTGTTTGCGTGTTAACTAGACGACCGGGGCGGATTTTGGTCTCTTTTTCGACTATTTTTTTAAGTTTTCTCATGTTAGGCGGACGAGACTCGAACTCGGGCTCCGTATTTCAGAATCGAGTCCCGTTAGTTGTAACACGTGTCTAATTCCTATGCCGTGCTATTGCCTATGTTTGCATGTTAACTAATCGACTGGGGCGGGTTTTGGTCTCTTTTTCGACTATTTTTCTAAGTTTTCTCAAGTTAGGCGGACGAGACTCGAACTCGGGCTCTGTATTTCATAATCGAGTCCCATCAGTTATAACGTGTGTCTCTTGCCTATGCAGTTCTATTGCCTGTGTTTGCGTGTTAACTAGACGACCGGGGCGGATTTTGGTCTCTTTTTCGACTATTTTTTTAAGTTTTCTCATGTTAGGCGGATGTGACTCGAACTCGGGCTTCGTATATTGGAATTGAGTTCTGTCAGTTGTAACGCGTGTTTATTGCCTATGCGGTGCTATTGCCTATCTTTGCGTGTTAACTAGACGACCGGGGCGGGTTTGGTCTCTTTTCGACTATTTTTCTAAGTTTTCTCAAGTTAGGCGGACGAGACTCGAACTCGGGCTCCGTATATCGAAATCGATTCCCGTCAGTTGTAACGTTTGTCGCTTGCCTATGCGATGCTATTGCCTGTGTTTACATGTTAACTAGACGACCAGGGCGGGTTTTGGTCTTTTTTTCGACTATTTTTCTAAGTTTTCTCAAGTTAGGCAGACGGGACTCGAACTCGGGTTCCGTATATCGGAATCGAGTCCCGTCAGTTGTAACGCGTGTCTATTGCCTATGTGGGTGCTATTGCATGTGTTTGTGTGTTACCTAGATGACCGGGGCGGATTTTGGTCTCTTTTTCGACTATTTTTGTGAGACCCCGAATTTTATGAAATAAAAGTGTTCAATTTTTCTATTTTGGTGAATAATTAAATTGATAAAAGTTTAAAGTTAAGGGTGATATTTGAAAAATTTTCAAAGTAAGTGATGATGAAGTTTTATTTTATTCGTATTATTAACGTAATAAAACATAACATCTTTTTATATAAAACAGAATACTTTATTAAAGTTATTCTATAAATAGTATATATTATATTTTATTATGCATAGTGTTCGCATAGTGCCTATATAGTATTTGCATAGTAAAAATCTTTTTATATAAATAGAATATATTATATTTTATTTAAAAGATTTTGCTTTAAATATGGACCGTCGGATTAAAGTAAATCAATCTGGACCGTTCATGAGTTAGTTACTATACATTCCATTCTTCTATAAATAGAAGCTCATTCCTTCATTATTTCTTACAAATTCACTGAAACTCTAGAGAGAAAATTATAGAGAAACTATAGAAAAGTATTCTGCTACTTCCCTACTATTATATTCAGTTTCTTTTACGGTAAGAAATATTATTCTTTTGTATTCAAGAAGAGAACTTCTGTTATTCCATTTCTTTATTATTCTGTTGGGATAACCTGTATATGCGGGTAACCCTATACTTGGTGACATTCTTCTATTACTCTGTCTTTATTATTCTGTTGGAATATCCTGTTTGTGCTATACGCCAGACCTGGTTCCGTTTTAATTATTCATTCATTTTGTTGGAATATCCATCATCTGTCTGCTCTGTGGACACGTTCCGCTTTTAATTATTCATTCATTACATTGGAATATCATATACGTGTTATTAAATGGGACTGGTTTCGCTTTTAATTATTCGATTATTACATTTGGAATATCATATACATGTATATCTGTGGGACTGGTTCCGATTTTTAATTATTTATTTATTATACATTGGAACATCCCAGCTTGGTGTGAATTTCACGACTTTAGTTTTGGTTTCGTTATTATTATTCTATTGGAATAACTTTATCATGCTAAGTCTCGCATGCATGGTGATTTCTTTTGTTATTCCATTCGTTATTATACTCAGTTGGTTAAAATTTTGACTTCTATACTCCATGAAATTAGTGGAATATCCTTGATATTTGCGCTTCATCCAATATCTTTTCATGGAAATATTCTTCTGAGCATTCTTGAATTTTACACCACAAAACAATATCTTGTTGACAATTGGGACGTTATTGGTTCCTGGACAAATTAATTCTTGAACTTGTTTTATTGAATTCATATAACATTGTCATCATCCTCATGTTTATATTCTGTTGAAAGTCATCTATGGCCTGTAGTGCATAGATGGACTTGGTATGATTATGACCAGGGATTATTCTGTATAATCGTGACCGTAATGTTACAAATGATGTGGAAAAAGTCCTCATTGGCCCGTAGTGCATTGATGGAAAATTTTTGGTATGATCATGGCTATGGATTCTCTTCGGCCAATGGAGCAAAGATGAATTGTTTTATGGCATGATCAGGACCGTTGATAAATACACAAATATCCTTGGCCGTAGTGCATGGATAATTTGTGGTCGTGATACTAAAGAATATCCTCCTGGCCGTAGTGCGGGGGTGATTCGATGATGTGGATTATTTATTAAAATTTGAGTCTCGTGATGAAAGTGATGAAAACTTTTAAATCTTAAAAGATAGTAGATTTTATTCTCTACTGACTCTTTTAATGGATTGCTTGTTCATTGCAGCTTAAACTTGATATTTGTTATATTGTATCGCTTTTAACACTTTGTTGAAGGCTAACGATAATTTATTCTTCATTATCTTAGTCATAATATTTCTTCTTGGGCTAGTTGAGCTCACCCTTTCTTTCACTATTCTCTTGTAAAAATGAGAACGTGGCAGGACTAGTCGGGGAGCGGAGTGACGGTCCAGATGATAGCATTAGTAGTCCTCACTATTCTGTTAAATAGTGTGACAATAAATGTAATGAGGACTAATTTGCGTGTGGATATTGTCTAGATGACAATATTTGTATTTAAACTCACAGCATATGTTTTGTCGTATGTTACACGACTGCTGTATAATTAAGTTTGTATTTAATTTATGTACCATGTAAGTGGCGACCCAAGATGGGTGACGTATATCTAATTTTGGGGGCGTCACAGTTGGTATCAAAGCTTAGGGATATGATCCCTGGCTGAGGTGTGAGACAAGAACTAGTAGGGGAGAGACGGAAAATTCATTTGCTAGTATGACCTACCTAAGTTTATTTGGTATTTAATTGGTCGGTCAGAGTATAGGGATAATATGTGATATGTTAATTAACCCTTATTTTGAAACTATGTTCTAGAATGATATTTGAAATACAAGAGATGAGAAATGAGAAAATCATGATAGCGAGAAAATTACCGGAAAGGTACAATCTAAAAAGAAAGCAAGGTATTCTCATCTCTTCGAATATTAGGTACGTACGTAAATTTTGAGGGCGAAATTTCATAAGGAGGGGAGATTGTGAGACCCCGAATTTTATGAAATAAAAGTGTTCAATTTTTCTATTTTGGTGAATAATTAAATTGATAAATGTTTAAAGTTAAGGGTGATATTTGAAAAATTTTTAAAGTAAGTGATGATGAAGTTTTATTTTATTCGTATTATTAACGTAATAAAACAGAACATCTTTTTATATAAAATAGAATACTTTATTAAAGTTATTCTATAAATAGAATATATTATATTTTATTATGCATAGTGTCTGCATAGTATTTGCATAGTAAAAATCTTTTTATATAAATAGAATATATTATATTTTATTTAAAAGATTTTGCTTTAAATATGGACCGTCAGATTAAAGTAAATCAATCCGGACCGTTCATGAGTTAGTTACTATGCATTCCATTCTACTATAAATAGAAGCTCATTCCTTCATTATTTCTTATAAATTCACTGAAACTCTAGAGAGAAAATTATAGAGAAACTATAGAAAAATATTCTGCTATTTCCCTACTCTTATATTCAGTTTCTTTTACGGTAAGGAATATTATTCTTTTATATTCAAGAAGGGAACTTCTGTTATTCCATTTCTTTATTATTCTGTTGGGATAACCTGTATAAGCGGGCAACCCTATACTTGGTGACATTCTTCTATTATTTTGTCTTTATTATTCCATTGGAATATCACATGCATCATCTATACGCCTGTGGGACACGGTTCCGCTTTTAATTAGTCATTTATTTTGTTGGAATATCCTGTCTGTGCTATACGCCAGACCTGGTTCCGTTTTAATTATTCATTCATTTTGTTGGAATATCATGTATACGCCAGACCTGGTTCCGTTTTAATTATTCATTCTGTTAGAATATCCTCGTCTGCGTCTATATCGTCCGGACTGGTTTCGTTTTAATTATTCATTATTACATTGGAATATCATGTCTCTATCTATATCTGTAGGACTTGGTTCCATTTAATTATTTATTATTACATTGGAACATCCTCGCTTGCGTGTGAATTTCACGACTTTGGTTCCGTTATTATTATTCCATTGGAATAACTCGTCTCATGCGCAATCACCGCATGCATGGTGATTTCTTTTGTTATTCCATTCGTTATTATACTCAGTTGGTTAAAATTTTGACTTCTATACTCCATGAAATTAGTGGAATATCCTTGATATTTGCGCTTCATCCAATATCTTTTCATGGAAATATTCTTCTAAGCATTCTTGAATTTTACACCACAAAACGAAATCTTGTTGACAATTGGGACGTTATTGGTTCCTGGACAAATTAATTCTTGAACTTGTTTTATTGAATTCATATAACATTGTCATCATCCTCATGTTTATATTCTGGTGAAAGTCATCTGTGGCTTGTAGTGCATAGATGGACTTGGTATGATTATGACCAGGGATTATTCGGTATAATCGTGACCGTAATGTTACAAATGATGTGGAAAAAGTCCTCATTGGCCCGTAGTGCATTGATGGACAATTTTTGGTATGATCATGGCTATGGATTCTCTTCGGCCAATGGAGCAAAGATGAATTGTTTTATGGCATGATCAGGACCGTTGATAAATACACAAATATCCTTGGCCCGTAGTGCATGGATAATTTGTGGTCGTGATACTAAAGAATATCCTTGGCCGTAGTGCAGGGGTGATTCGATGATGTGGATTATTTATTAAGCTGAGTCTCAGCGATGAAAGTGATGAAAAACTTTTAAATCTTAAAAGATAGTATATTTTATTCTCTACTTGACTCTTTTACTGGATTGCTTGTTCCGCTGCAGTTAAACTTGATATTTGTTATATTGTATCAGTTTAACACTGTTGAAGGCTAATAATAATTTATTCTTCATTATCTTAGTCATAATATTTCTTACTGGGCTAGTTGAGCTCACCCTTTCTTTCATTATTCTCTTCAGGAAATGAGAACGTAGCCGGGACTAGTCGGGGAACGGAGTGACGGTCCAGATGATAGCATTAGTAGTCCTCACTATTCTGTTAAATAGTGTGATAATAAATGTAATGAGGACTAATTTGCGTGTGGATATTATCTAGATGACAATATTTGTATTTAAACTCATAGCATATGTTTTGTCGTATGTTACACGACTGCTGTATAATTAAATTTGTATTTAATTTATGTACCATGTAAGTGGCGACCCAAGATGGGTGACGTATACCTAATTTTGTGGGCGTCACAATTTTTTTAAGTTTTCTCATGTTAGGCGGATGTGACTCGAACTCGGGTTTCGTATATCGGAATCGAGTCCCGTCAGTTGTAACGCATGTCTATTGCCTATGCGGTGCTATTGCATGTGTTTGTGTGTTAACTAGACGACCGGGGCGGATTTTGGTCTCTTTTTCGACTATTTTTTTAAGTTTTCTCATGTTAGGCGGATGTGACTCGAACTCTGGCTTTGTATATTGGAATCGAGTTCTGTCAGTTGTAATGCGTTTCTATTGCCCATACGGTGCTATTGCCTGTCTTTGCGTGTTAACTAGACGACCGGGGCGGGTTTTGGTCTCTTTTTCGACTATTTTTCTAAGTTTTCTCAAGTTAGGCGGATGTGACTCGAACTCGGGCTCCGTATATCAAAATCGATTCCCGTTAGTTGTAATGCATGTCTCTTGCCTATGCGGTGCTATTGCATGTGTTTGTGTGTCTTTTGGGCGACCGGGGAGGATTTTGGTCTCTTTTTCAACTATTTTTCTAAGATTTTTTAAGTTAGGCGGACGGGACTCGAACTCGGGCTCCGTATATCGAAATCGAGTCCCGTCAGTTGTAACGTGTGTCTCTTTCCTATGCAGTGCTATTGCCTGTGTTTGCGTGTTCACTAGACGACCGGGGCGGGTTTTGGTCTCTTTTTTGACTATTTTTCTTAGTTTTCTCAAGTTAGGCGAACGGGACTCGAACTCGGGTTCCGTATATCGAAAATGAGTCCCGTCAGTTGTAACGCGTGTCTATTGCCTATGCGGTGCTATTGCATGTGTTTGTGTGTTAACTAGACGACCGGGGCAGATTTTGATCTCTTTTTCGACTATTTTTTTAAGTTTTCTCATGTTAGACGGATGTGACTCGAACTCTGGCTTCGTATATTGGAATCGAGTTCTGTCAGTTGTAACGCGTTTCTATTGCCTATACGGTGTTATTGCCTGTCTTTGCGTGTTAACTAGACAACCGGGGCGGGTTTTGGTCTCTTTTTCGACTATTTTTCTAAGTTTTCTCAAGTTAGGCGGACGAGACTCGAACTCGGGCTCCGTATATCAGAATCGATTCCCATCAGTTGTAACGCGTGTCTCTTGCCTATCTGTGCTATTGCCTGTGTTTGCGTGTCTTTTGGGCGACCGGGGCGGATTTTGGTCTCTTTTTTGACTATTTTTCTAAGTTTTTTCAAGTTAGGCGGACGGGACTCGAACTCGAGCTCCGTATATCGGAATCGAGTCCCGTCCAACAGTAACATGTGTCTCTTTTACTATCTTGGTGTTATTGCACTGTGTTTGCGTGTTAACTAGGCGATAGAAGCGGGTTTTGGTCTCTTTTTCACTATTTTCTAAGTTTTCTCTCAAGTTAGTGAACGGGACTCGAACTCGGGTTCCAGATATCTCTGAATCGAAATCACGTCGGTTATAACGCCGTATCTATTGCCTATGCGGTGCTATTGCATGTGTTTGTGTGTTAACTAGACGACCTGGTCGGGTTTTGGTCTCTTTTTCGACTATTTTTCTAAGTTTTCTCAAGTTAGGCGGACGGGACTCGAACTCGGGCTCCGTATATCTGAATCTAGTTCCGTCAGTTGTAATGCATGTTTATTGCCTATACGGTGTTATTGCCTGTGTTTGCGTGTCTTTTGGATGATCGGGGCGGGTTTTGGTCTCTTTTTCGACTATTTTTTTAAGTTTCCTCAAGTTAGGCGGATGGGACTCGAACTCGGGCTCTGTATATCAAAATCGAGTCTCGTGTGTTGTATCGCGTGTCTATTACCTATGCGGTGTTATTGCCTGTGTTTGCGTGTTAACTAGACGACCAAGGCGGGTTTTGGTCTCTTTTTCAACTATTTTTCTAAGTTTTCTCAAGTTAGGCGGACGGGACTCAAACTCGTGCTCCGTATATCGGAATCGAATCCCGTCAGTTGTAACGCGTGTCTCTTGCCTATGCGGTGCTATTGCATGTGTTTGCGTGTTAACTAGTTATTTGACAGTTTATATAAGCAATATAATTACAAATAAGAAAATACATCAATAATAAGTTTTACTTGTCGAATATGTGGAGGAAAGATGTTGGCCAAGACAACTGCACATACATGGATGGCGTCCTCCCGAACTACACCCATGAGGTCGTCAGCGGCAGCTGCAGGATCTATGGAGCCGTGGGCAACCTCTTGAGCAAGCTGGTAGATCCACTTGCGTGATGGTGCGCCTGACTGCACGACACTGGTCGCCATGCACCCCTCTATGATTCGCCTGAAGAAGTCGTCAGATAATGAAGGGTCGCGCCTGATCCACTCCCACCACTACCTCCGGTGGGTGGGCGACGTCGAGATCTCGCAGCAGGGACTACCATCTACAGATCTTTCTGGGCCGTCGGCTATAAGCTTTAGCCGATTGTCAGCTAACTCTTCTGTGAGGACCTAATGTACATTAACACAACATATTCTAAAGTTAATTAAGCCATAAGAATAAATCTATGATGGTAGATTCATTGAACTTGTAAAGGTTAGACTTACATGATCTTTAAACCATTGCACAAATTGTCCATTTCTCAAATTTTGTAAATCCCCGTTCGATATACTCGGATTCTCTTCACGTACTTCAACATTATATTGACTGCAATACAGTTATATACTTAATGTGTTTGCAAAGGAACCTCTCCCAGTTACACCAGACATATATAGTTATGACTACTTACTTAATGTATGGCGCTACTTCATTCATTTTGACAAGTGCATACAATGTGGCAGCTGTATACTCACTATCGGTCAAGAATCACCTTTTTTTTTACCGCCGAATGGGTGTACAGGATGACTAAAAGCCGTTAATTCTCCATTTTCCTCGTGCGCAATAGCCTCATTTCGACATAAGCGATTGTGCTTCGTCTAAACATTCGGCTCAAAGTACAACGAGCAGAAATTAACAAGTTCCTCCATAACATAACTTTCAGCAATTGACCCCTCTACACGGGCTCTATTCTTCACCTTTTGCTTTAGACGTCGCATATACCTATGTGATATATAGATTAGCAAACAAGAATTCTAAGTTTACCGTATTAAAAACATTAATATCATTACCTCTCGAATGGATACATCCATCTATATTGCACGGGACCACTAAACTTAGCTTTGTATGGCAAGTGAATAGGCAAATGCTCCATTGAATCAAAAAAACGATGGAGGTAAGATCATTTCTAACTTGCACATTATTTCCACTATCTGCCTCTCCATTTTATCTATGTCTTTGAGATGGAGCTCTGCCAATCAAGCATAGATCTCTCAAGAAATTAAAAGCTCTGTCGGTGCTTCAACCACACGCTTTAATAAGTCGATAAATGCCACAGGATCAACTTCAATGAATACGTGATAATCATGCGACTTTTGAGACCACGAAACTTCAAATCTTGAATTTACAACACCTTGCTATATTCAAGAATATCCATCTAGAGCTTCATCCAATCGATCCAATTACATATCAATATCAATTGTTCCACGTCAAAGTATATTCGACTTTTAGGCATTACCGCTTTACTACTCTCCCGATCGATCACAGATCTTCCTAATGTTCATTTCTACCAAATCAAGTCTCAACTTGTTGTTGTCCTTTTTCTACCAATCGACATCTAGGATCAGTATAAAAATGTTATCAAATACGTTCTTCTCAGTATGCATCGGATCTAAACAATGATGGATGCAGAGTGTAGCCCAATAAGGCAGGTCAAAGAACATGGATCTGTGTGTCTAGTTGTGAACCTTGTCGTAACCATAAGCTCGCTCCAATCTGTGATTCTTCCCTGGAGGTGGAAACTTCAAATGACTAATCCAACTCAACACTGCTGACCCAGAAAGACGGCCAGGTACTTATAGTATGTATTTTAACATGTTTTTTTAATATTGTTAACATGTTTTTAATATTACTAAACTTTAATACTTTTAATACTGTTAACATGTTTTTTTAATATTACTAAACTTTAATACTGTTAATATGTTTTTTTTTAATTTTTATAAATACAAACATGTTTTTTTACTAATAAAATAAAAATTAGTATGTATTTTTTTAATAAAAATAGAATACGAATATTTTTATAAAAAAAAAAATTTGACTAGTCAAAAAAATATTATTCTGAAAACAATACAAAAAAAGTAGTTCAATATAAACATAAATAAAACGTTTTTGTTAGGAAAATGAAGTAACATAAAAAGGTAGGAAAAGAAAAGAAATGATGATAGATAGCGAAGAGAAGAGGGGAAGGAGATTGACTTTCAGATTTGAAAGGGAATGGACCCAGCCAATTCCATTCCATTCCTACAAACCAAACACAACAAGCTACTATTTTGTGGACGGAGGGAGTATTAGTTTTTGATGGTTGGTTCCTTATTTTTTTTATTTTGTTTTCCATTTTTGGCCATCAGATTTTATAATTTATGTAATTGCAATTTAACCTAAAAAATATAGCAATTAAGAGAGATTAAACTTAAATGTGAAAAAGAGTTGCTCCCTCCGTCCAAAACTATATTTTAACAACTAACATGAAAAAAGGACAATAAATTTGGGACTAAAAGACTGAACAGAAAAAAAACTTTTCATGCTTATTAAAAATAACTAAAAGAAAATAATTAAAAGGACAGTCGCTGGATTTGTAAAGGAGATAACAGTAGGAAGTACTGAGATTGGGAGGTGGGAGCTAGTGGGACACGAAGCAGAGTCTGTGAATAAAATAAAATGAAAACTGAACTGCAAAATACACCCGCGCATTGAGCGGGAAACTTCTATCTTCTCTTTATATAGGTTTTCTCTTTAAATAGGTTTTTTGTTGTTGGTGGTTAGTACTTAGTATTAAGTTAACTTTAATCAATTGATCAATATAATTATGTGACACGCAAGTTATGAGGTGATCTCTCGTGATATCAATATCAGATCGATTGATCGATTAATTAACTCACTATAAAATTAATTTCATAATCGAATATCTAAATTAGACCGAAAATAAAACTCTCACACCCAATCATAAATAAATCATCAATGAACTTTAAGGATAAGGTCTAAAGTTTAAAACAGACCCATCTCTTACCATTTTCTTCTCTATCCTCATCTGTAACTCGCCGTCTCATGATCTCATTCATCTGTAATCTTTCATAAGAATTGTTTTTATTACTTCTTCCATTCACATTCAACAATGGAATTTTTCCATGATCAATGGTGTCTACCACCATGATTCAACATATTTAGGCTCATACAAATATAATACATGTTTAATCTCATAAAAGAAGAACTTTCATTTTTGAATGGTTACTTTTTTTTATTATTATAAACTTGGGATAATATAGTCCCTCAAAAATGATATAAACAAATAAATAGACCATAAGATTGTATGTTAAAACTAATAATTCAAGAAATAAAAATTTCTTTAGTATAATAAAATTAAACTAATCCAATTTCATGGAACTTAGTTGCAAACAAACATAGTAGTTTACATGATATAATAGCAGTCATAGGACTGAACAAAAAACGGATAAAATCGAATCGAAATTTTTTAACCGGTTTTTTTCGATTATTCGGTTATTTTTTGCATTTCGGTTATACCCGTTTTACTATTCGGTTTTCGGGTTCGGTTCTTGAATTGTTACTATTCGATTAATCGAATAACCGAATCATCCAAATGAACAGTAGACATTTGGCAATACTTAGCCTATTTACCCCAAACAATAAGCTATAGCTATTACATTTGCATGAAATTGGCACCTCTGTTTTCTTTTTTGGTTAATTTCGGTTATTAACCGAATAACCGAATAGTTAATTCGGTTATTCGGTTATCACTCATTTCGGATAGTTGTTTGAATATTAAAAAAATATAAATTTCGGTTTTCAGTTATAATCGAATAATCTATTCGGTTCGGTTATAACCGAAATACTAAGCCCTAGAAGCCAATATTAAACATGGCTACATTTCTCTATTAAATTTATAGCTTAATAAATTAAGTAATTTTGAAGGCAACTGCACACTTCTTTGGGGAAGAGTGACGGAAGTTGCGTTGGGGACTCGATCTCTATTTGTATTCTTTCCTTTCTTTAGTACTCCCTCCATCTCAAAATAATAGACGTTTTAGGGTATTTTTTTTCCCAAAATATCTGACGTTTTACAATTTCAAAAATATTTTGGCATTTGTTTTCCCTCTCTATCCTTCCTTCTCCACCACTATTCTCACAACTATCAGATCTATTCTCACAACTTCAGATCTATTCTTCTTAATCCGTGGAGTTTAAACAACAGTACGAAGTAAAAGTGCAAGAGCTTTTAAACTGAACAAATCAGCAAGCAAAATAAATAGAGTAGATATCACAAGAACTTGAAGCCAGGCACAACCAAATCGAAAGCTTTCAGAAACATGAAGAGGAAATAAAAATTCTGAAATGCGAGAAATCCGATTACCAGGAAGAGGAAGAGCAGAAAGGAAATGTAAAAATTGAGATGGAACCATTGAAGAAAGAAAGAGAAGAACTAGAACAAGAGTTCGCATCAGCAACAAAGGAAATAGAAATGTTAAAGGAGGAATTAAGTGCCTTTAGAACTTTGAAGAAGACAGAGAGAAGGCTAAGAGATGAAGAATACGTAATATTAATTAAGGGTAAAATAGTAAAATTATAACTATTCTTAATTTTTGTGAAACTCTTTAAAACGTCTATTATTTTGGGATGGAGGGAGTATACTCCAGTTGAAAACTTAATTCTTTATTAAGATGAAAAAAGACCCAAAATTCAAGCTAGCTCAACGCCCAATGACACAGACTTAGAAATAATTTGCACATAACAATAGATGTCAACATTTATAATTAATACTCTCTCTATCCCTTAATACAAGGCGTTTTAAAATTGTGCACAAGTATTAAGAAAATGATTATATAACATTAAAATTAATACTTCCTCTATTCTTTAATATAAGTCATTTTAGAGAATTGTTTTTGTTCTTTAATATAAGTGGTTTGAGAATTTCAAGTAAGCATTAATTACTTAGTTTTTAATATTACTCCAAATAATAAATATAACTTTGGTTCTCTCACTATTTTTTGCCCAATAAATAACACCATCTTTTTTCAATACAAGGGTAGTATAGACAATTGATATTATATTTAATGTTATACAATCATTTTCTTAATACTTGTGCACAACTCTATAACGATTTATATTAAGGAACGGAGGGTGTATCAATTGTCTATAGTGCACTTGTATTAGAAAAAGAGTGTTATTTATTGGATAAAAAATAGTGAGAGAATCAAAGTTATATTTAATACTTGGGGTAATATTGAAAACTGTGCAATTAATGCTTACTTGAAATTTTCAAACGACTTGTATTAAGGGACCAATATTTTTCTAAAACGTCTTATATTACCGTCCCTTAATATAAGACGTTTTAAAAAAATATGTTTGTCCCTTAATACAAGTCGTTTAAAAATTTCAAGTAAGCATTAATTGCATAGTTTTTAATATTACCCTAAATATTAAATATAACTTTGGTTCTGTCACTATTTTTTATCCAATAAATAACACTTTTTTTTTAATACAAGGACAATATAGATAATTGATATTATATTTAATGCTATACAATCATTTTCTTAATACTTGTGCACAACTCTAAAACGTTTTATATTAAGGGACGGAGTGAGTATTTATCCGAAGCTATTTTCAATGTCCCAAAAAGAAAAGAGAAAAGACAAAAAGATAAATCATTTTTTAAAATTGTTTTGTGGTGCCAATTAGGGGAGTATAAATCATGTTTACTGTACTATGTGCGCATAAACAATACTACATCCATTTCATAATAATAGTCGTTTTAGCTACATGCACATGAATTAAAAATTCATTTAATACTATTATTTAATAATTAAAATTTGTATGAAATTTCATCACTATATACGGATCCGGATCCAGATCCTCTATGAGAATTTCTCTGAGAGGATATTTTGTTGTGGGGTTGACAACACATTAAAAAGGAGATCCAATGGCTCACAACTCTTTTTTTATCTGTGTATCAAAACGACGTCGTTTTAATATGAATTTTTTTTACAAGTTGATAGAAAATTGGAAGCCACCAAACGCGGTTTACTTTTACCAAACAAACGAAGTAAAGTAAAAAGAGTACATTTAAAATAGTATTTTTGTGATGGTGATTGTCTCCGTTGAGCAATGGATTAAGAGAGGTAAAATAAAACGATTATTAATAATAAAAAAGATATAAAGGAATATGTAAATAATAATAATTGATAGGTCTAGAATATTTTTTTTGTTGACCCAGACGGCCCAATGGTTAGAGTAAATAATAATAATATTTTCAATGGTGAAAGTAAACTCTTTATATGGAACAGATAAATACAAATTATAATAATAACAATAAATAATAATATAAATAAACAAACAAAAACAATAATAAATGAAAAATAACTAAAGCCACATTGAAAATATTAACGATAATTATAACCGATACATTTATTCATTTTTTTGAGCCAAGTTTATAGTTATCCTAATATTAATAGCAAGCTAAGTTATTAAATATAAAAAAAATCATATACAGAATAATCAAGAAATTTAAAATAATTATATGTAAAAATAAAAGGGCGTTTGGTGACTTCTAATTTTTTGTCAACTTGTAAAAAAAAATTCATATCAAAACGACGTCGTTTTGATACACAAACAAAAAAAAGAGTTGTGAGCAATTAGATCTCCTTTTTAATGTGTTGTCGACCTCATAGCGAAATTCTCACAGAGAAATCCTCATAGAGGATCCGGATCCACTATATACCCCTTTATGGGAAGTTGAAAACTATTAATACAAGGGATAAATTTTGTTAGGATAATGAGAGAAGTTAGGGGTGATATAAGAAAGTAAATAATTTATTCTCCTAGAAAGTTGTAAACGACAAATAAATTGAAACACATTTTTTCTTCGAAAAAGTCACTTATTATGAAATAGCTAGAGGTAGTATCATCTTCTAGACACTGTATTATTGGCTTTCACATAGTATATAACCTTTCATTCCTCTCTCTCCCTCACAACTCACAAGCTCCATATACTAACTAAAAATAGTGCAGTGCGTTTGGCTTTAAAATCCGTCCAAGCACACTTTTTAAAGTTTATAAAAAATCTATATGCACGGGTAGATTTTTTAAGGGGGTAATCTAAGCAGTTGTCCCTGCTGGTTTTTTTTATAGGTATATATAGCGGTAGGGGGCAAATATATAAGTAAATAAATTTGAGAGGACAAATTAATGAAAGAGTTAAATTTTGAGGGGACAAAAAAATTATTCATATTCTAAATACAAGTACACACAAACGTAGATTCATTCTACTTCTGTCTTCTAAATTGTATCTAAATATTATGCAACTTATCACCCAACTCATTGTGAAGAAAGCATTAGTTGTCTTAGCTTTCTTCACAATCCCGCCCTGCAACCGCATTTTGGGATATGTATAAGTTATCCTCTCTCTACTTCATCTTCCCCCTTACAAGTATTATAACTTTTATCATGTAAAAACATAAAACTCATAAATTATAGTACTAAATTATATATGAATGTACCAATGCTGAGTAACTAATTAACCGGTCAATTGTAGAACTTGAGATTAGGATTCTTGGATGTTACAGAGGTCTTAAGAAGACAATGAATACCACAACGAGGGAAAAGAACGGAAGGTAGAGAATACTCTAAGCCGTCGCGTCGCATAAAAAGTTGACCTGAACCTATAAAGTGTGGCAACAGGTTAAAGTATTTTTCGCCTTACTTTCTTTGCATTCATTGCGGTATTCGTTGCCCACTCAAGACCTCTATAACTTCTAAGAATTCTAATCGAAAGTTCTACAATTGACCGGTTAATTAGTTCCTCCTTTTTGCACATTCATATATAGTTCATTGTAATTTATGAGCTCTTCGTTTTAAAAGGATATATAAAAGCGTTATAAATACTTTTAAGTATGAAGATTAAGTGGAGAAGGAGAACTTATAAATGTCCCCAAATGCGGTTGTGGGGATGGATCATGAAGAAAGACAAGGCATTTAATGCTTTCTTCACAATAAGTTGAGTGATAAGTTATCTAATACCATGTTGATGCCAACTTATGTTGCTCTTGCATCTTGCAACTATTCTCAAACAACCCCTTGCTAGCTCAACTAAGGCAGTCAACATATTTGCAAGTTAATGGAAGGATATGAAAAAACATATTTAGTTTGAAACTAAGCAAACTAAGCGGCCTATTGAGTGTATTGTTGATTGAAAAGAGAGTATTATTGAAGATTGTGCCCAACTAAGCAAATGGTACTTAGTTTATTTTACCAATGAAAAAGAAAGTAAATGCTACTTAGTTTATGAGAATTGTTATTTGAATATGGGGACAACTATTCGACATTCACTCCTACTTGTCAAATGAGTTTCTAAATTTTAAAATATAGTACATACATGTATATATACATATAGTACTTATTCAGCTTTATTTTAATTTTAATAAACTAAATAAATGCCACTTAGTTTATTTTAATTATTTTATATTATTTTGTGATTTTATTAGATTTAATTTTAAAATTTTGATTTTATTTGATTTTCTATTATATTATATTATATAATTTTTATTTTTAAAATTTAATTTATTATATCAAATTTATTTTATTCTAATTTATTATTATTTTATTTTATTTTTATTATATTATAAATATAATTTTTAAATTTATTTTACTTGAATTTATTATTAATTTAATTTTAATTTATTTGTATTATATTAATTAATTAAATATAATTAATTTTATTTTATTTAATAGATTTGATTTAAATTTTTTCATTTAGTTTTATTTTATTTTCTTAAAATTATTTCTTATTACATTATATTATATTATTTATTTTATTATAATTTATTTTCATTAATTTATTTATTTTAATTAAATTATTTTATTTTATTAAATTTTATTGTATATTAATTATCTTATGTTATTAATTTATTTTATTAAATTTATTCTATTATTTTTTTCAAAATTTATTTTTTTAATTAAATTACTTATTTAATTTTACTTATTTAATTTTATTTTATCTTAATTATCTCATATTATTTAATTTTATTTTATTATTTTATATTATATATCTTATGCATAAATTTAGTTTATGTTATTATATTATTTTATTTTATTTACTAGTGGTAAAATTAAGTAAATACTACTTTGTTTATTTTATTTTATTTTAGTAGTAAAAAAACTAAGTAAAATGTTACTACCTCCGTCCCATAATAAGTGATTTTTTAACTTAAATCACACATACCAATACACAAGTTAGAAAAATAAAAATACCCATAATATACTTTCTTTGGAATTGAAGAGTTAATGCGTGTCATTTAATTGTAGTGAGTAATGGAGAAAGCGAAGAGTCAAGAATAATGGAGGAGGTAACCAAGTTAGTAGTTGGAACGCAATAAATACTATTGGTTGCATAAGGGCATATATGAAAAAATATTGTAAAAATTATATTGGAGTTCTAACACATCACTTATTTTGGGAAAAATATTAAGCCTAAAAAATTACTTATTGTGGGACGGAGGTAGTACTTAGTTTATTTTAATATTAGGAAACTAATTAAATAATACATAAATATACTTGCATGGCCCAAAAAATTTGCAATTAAAGAATTCTGACAGAAATTTCGTCGAAAATATCAAATATCACATTCATAAACAACACTGTAATAAGGAACCCAAATTGAAGATTCAATACACTGACATATATATAACGCACCTTCAATATCAAATTATGAATGCTGTCCGATTTATATAATGACAAATTCGCGCATGTATACACGGTCAATCAAGTAATATAATTATAAGAAAGGTTATCGAACCCACAGGGAAGAAATACCAATAACGATCCTAATTATCAAGTTTTTACCAATTTAATTCCACTTAAACATTCACCCAAATTGATTTGTAAAATTAATTGAAATAAAAATAAAAACTAAATTAACTAACAAGAATTGATCACCGGGTGATTAAGATATAAGAATACAATTTCCTCAACTGTTGAAATTAAGTGTGTAACTTGTGTAACCCTTACCCATAATAAGACTCCTCTTATTTATAGATGTAGGTAACCCTCCTAAATAATTTAGGATTAGGGTTTCATTTTAATTAACTAATTAATTTTTTTAATTAATTAGACTTCCTAATCTTATTAGGAATATATGAGAGTACTTTTATTAATTAATTTTCAAACTCCTTTAAGAATTAAACTAATAATAATAACAAGACTCCTCTTATTAATTTATATTTAATATTTTCAAAATATTAAATAATAAATATTAAGCTATTTAATTAATTCTATCACCATAGATTAAATTAAATATACTTAACTTATTATTATAATTATGCCATTTACTTCTTAAATAAATATTTTTCCTTTTATGGTGTGACCCTTTAGGTTCTCCATATTAAATCAATTGTGTATAAATCAATTAGAAAAATTCTAATCTTATTTAAATAAATAAATAAAACTATTTAATTTATTTAAATAAATAATATTTATTCTACAATAAGGGTAAGCCCCCTTAGCGATCAACGACTTTTTAGATAATATAGATTTCAAAATTAATCATAAAAGAACATTTGAATTAATATTTATCGTACAATTCAATCCTGAAAGGTTAATAATAATCTAGAAGGGGGGTCGAATAGATTATTACCGATTAAAAATAATATATAGACCCTTTATGAATTTTTAGTTATTAATTAACAGTTTAAGCAAAAATAATAACAATTCAATCACAATGCACAGAGATTTATCTGGTTCACAACATACACCCTTTGGTATGTTGCTACGTCCAGTCTCAAATCCCTACTTGGGACTTAAGATTCTATTACTATCAATAATAATCAAATCCTTCAACATGCGGAGAAGCCTTTACAAAGTTTTAAAGACAAACTTCCAACTATTTCCAACTATTCTATCTTGGACAGCAAGCTCCCCGCTCCTTCCTCAAGTTTAGTTGCCACACCTTTTGAGTTCAGTTCTATTCTATGATCTCTGGTCTTGAAATAACAATCTTTTTCTCACCTCACAAGTACACTAGAGACTCAACTTCCTGTTGACCCCTCTAAGACTCTGGTCATGGTTGAAGAAATACTTGTCTTTCTCACAGGTACATAAAATAAACTAACTCTATACTCTTTTCTGTTTACAAAAATAATTTACAACAAGTTGCTTCTTGAATAAGCTAATACAAGTTAAGTATAAAGTAGTGCTTCTTAATAAAGCAGATAGACAGTTGATGTGACACCCCCAAAATTAGGTATACGTCACCCATCTAGGGTCACCACTTACATGGTACATAAATCAAATACAAACTTAATTATACAACTGTCGTGTAACATACGACAAATATATACTGTGAGTTTTAACTCGAATATTGTCTTCTAGACAGTATTCAAACACAAATAAGTCCTCATTACATTTATTATAACACTATTTCACATAATAGTGAGGACTACTAATACACCATCTAGGACCATCACTCTGTTCCCCGACTAGTCCCTACTACGTTCTCATTTCCTGAAGAGAACAATGAAAGCAAAGGGTGAGCTCAACTAGCCCAGTAAGAAATATTATGACTAAGATAATGCAGGATAAATTATCCTTAGCCTTCAACAGTATAACAACTGATAGAATATAATTGACAACAAGTTTTAGATCAAAAACTACAGCGGAAATAAGCAATCCATCAAAAGAGTCAAGTAGAGAATAAAATCTACTATCTCTTAAGATTTAAAAGGTTTTTCATCATTTTTATCACCGGTACTCGACAATAAATAATCCACATCATCGAATCACCCCGCACTTTTCTGCCAAGGATATTCTTTAGGTCACGACCACAAATTATCCATGTACTACGGCCAAAGATAATCGTGTTTTCATCAACGCTCCCCGATCATGCCATAAAACAATTCATCTTTGCACCTTGGCAAGAGAATCCATAGCCATAATCATACCAAAAACTCATCCATCAATGCATTAAGGGCCAATGAGAATTTTTTCACATCATTTGTAATGTTACGGTTATGATTATACCGAATAATCCCTGGTCATAATCACACCAAGTCCATCTATGCACTGCAGGCCACAGATGACTTTTACCACATCATTTGTAATATTACGGTCATGATTATACCGAATAATCCCTGGTCGTAATCATACCAAGTCCATCTATGCACTACAGGCCATAGATGACTTTCAACAAAATATAAACATGAGGATGATGAAAATGATATAAGAATTCAATAAAACAAGTTCAAGAATTAATTTGTCCAGGAACCAATAACGTCCAAATTGTCAACAAGTTATTGTTTTGTGGTGTAAAATTCAAGAATGCTCAGAAGAATATTTCCATGAAAAGATATTAGATGAAGCGCAAATATCAAGGATATTCTACTAATTTCATGGAGTGTAGAAGTTAAAACATTAACCAACTGAGTATAAATAAAGATTAGAATAACAATAGAAATTACCATGCATGCGGTACATCGCATAGACAGGTTATTCCAACGGAATAATAAATAATAGAACTGTGTCGTGAAATTACACACCTACAGATATTCCGGCCGAGAATATTAAATGCGGAATAATAAATAATGGAACCAGGTCAGGTGAAATTCAAACCGACAGGATATTCCGACAGAATATTAAATGCGGAATAATAAATAATGGAACCAAGTCAGGTGAAATTCACACCGACAAGATATTCCGACAGAATATAAAGACGGAATAATATAAGGATTTCACCAAGTATAGGGGAGTCCACGTATACAGGTTATTCCAACAGAATAAATAAGAATGGAATAACATAAGGATTTCACCAAGTCAGTGGTACGCCACTTATACAAAGTTATGTATAGGTATGTCTGGCGATATGTGTCATTCCAATGTAAATAATAAAGAATGGAATAACCAAGTTCTCTTCATGAATAAGAAAGAATAACACCCCTTCACGGCACAACAAATAATATCCCTTACTATAATAATAATATCCCTTACTATAATAATGATATCCCTTACTTAGTAAAAAGAAAAATGAAAATAAGTGAGTAGTGAAGTAGAATACTCTTCTTCTATCTCTCTATAATTTTCTCTCTCTAGAGTTTCAAAGTTGAATTCGTAAGAAAATAATGAAGGAATGAGCTTCTATTTATAGAAAAATGGATCCAGATAAGAATTAACTCATGAACGGTCCAGATTGATTTACTTTAATCGTGACGGTCCATAATTAAAGCAAAATCTTTTAAATAAAATATAATATATTCTATTTATAATCTAATAAAACGAAATAACTTTATAAAAGATTTTACTATGCAAACACTATGCAGGCACTATGCAAACACTATGCATAATAAAATATAATATATTCTAATTATTGTCTAATAAAACGAATAACTTTATAAAAGTATTTTGTTTTATATAAAAAGATTTTACTATTAGCCTAATAAAACGAATAACTTTATAAAAGTATTATGTTTTATATAAAAAGCTTTTCTGTTTTATTACACTAATAATACGAATAAAACAAAACTTCATCATCACTTACTTTGAAAATTTTTCAAATGTCACCTTTAACTTTAAACTTTAATCAATTTAACTATTCACCAAAATAGAAAATTTTAATACTTTTATTTCATAAAATTCGGGGTCTCACAATCTCCCCTCATTATGAAATTTCGCCCTCGAAATTTACGTACGTACTTGGTATGCCGAACAGGTGAGAATACCTTGACTTCATTTCAGATTTTAACTCTTGAGGTATAACCTTTGAGTGTTGAATATGATTCTTCTTATCCAGGATTTTAACAGGTACATCTTCATACGTTAAATTATCCGCTATCTCGTCCGGTTCTAAATTAATAATGTGGTTCGGGTCGTCCACATATTTACGTAACATCGATACGTTACAAACGTTGTAAACACGCAACATTTTTGGCGATAAAATGAGTCTATAGGCCAATGTTCCTACTCGATCGAGGATTTCAAATGGGCCAACTAAATCGAGGGTTGAGATTTCAGCAACTCTTGTTATTTAAAATAACACCCTCTTGAACCTTCTTCTTCGTGTTCATCAGCTCCGGGTCTGTAGCTTGCACGGCTTTAACTTTATCGATTAAAATCGATTCTACTCGTATATTCATTATCTTCATGTGGGTCCCTCGAGTCTTTAACTCTATCTTCATCATTTGTAAGTTATACGAAATGAATCTTTGTGTTAACAACATCGCACTCAGAACGATACGATCTTTTACTCAACACGCCGCCTACTACGTCATTCTTCCACGATGATATTGAATGGTACTATCGTAATCTTCAATGAATTTCGAGTCAACGCTCGGCGCATTATACGTCCGTTTTAAGTAAAGAAATATTTGAGGGTTTAAGAAATGGGTTTTGTACTGGGGTCAATACAAAATTTGATTTCACATTCTAGGGTAGGCTAAGAAGTCTTCAAGAATACGTCAAGAAATTTATTAACGATAGAAATATCATTCAAAACTGTGACCCTCATCCAAGACTTGGATAGTACGTCACATTGATACCAACTGTGACCTCTATCCCTTAACCTGGATAGCACCTCACAATGATACCTATCAACTTGCCATCTTCATTCACGATGTCGCCTACAGAAAGTCTGGCTTCGGTGCATTCCACACAAGGAAGTCAACAACGAAAGGATCGGGGCTCTTTACTTATGGCTTGATATGACAATGATTGTCTTTAGTGGTTTGATTGCTTAAATTCGCATAACAGGTTGGTTAGGAATATGAAAGCTAACCACCTTACGAAAAGAATGATGAGTAGTTAACCAATCGTTTCCAAAAATTACATCAATGCAAGTATTTTCAAAGAGATAAGATCGACAGGTAACGTGAAAGTGTCGATTTGAATCAAACAAGATTTATAAACAGTGGAGGTAACGAAGGCTTCTACTAACGAATTTTCAACCAATAAGTCAAAGTGTAACTTCTCTGGGGTCAAATTTAAACTTTGAACGCAAGCAAGAGAGATAAAAGAATGGGTAGAACCGATATTTAATAAGGTATAGACTTTGCAAGAATTTATAATTAACTAACCCTGTGACGCCCCCAAAATAGGTATACGTCACCTATTCTGAGTTGCCACTTACATGGTACATAAATCAAATACAAACTTAATTATACAACTGTCGTGTAACATACGACAAATATATACTGTGAGTTTTAACTCGAATATTGTCTTCTAGAAAGTATTCAAACACAAATAAGTCCTCATTACATTTATTATCACACTATCTAACAGAATAGTTAGGACTACTAATGCTATCATCTGGACTGTCACTTCGTTCCCCGACTCGTCACATCTATATTCTCATTTGCTGAAGAGAACAGTGAAAGAAAGGGTGAGCTCAACTAGCCCAGTAAGAAATATTATGACTAAGATAATGCAGAATAAATTATCCTTAGCCTTCAACAGTATAACAACTGATAGAATATAATAGACAACAAGTTTTAGATCAAAAACTGCAGCGAAAATAAGCAATCCATTAAAAGAGTCAAGTAGAGAATAAAATCTACTATCTTTTATGATTTAAAAAGTTTTCATCACTTTTATCATTTGAGACTCAGCTCAATAAATAATCCACATCATTAAATCATCCCTGCACTACAGGCCAAGGATATAAATCTTTAGTATCACGACCACGAATTATACATGCACTACGGGCCAAAGATAATTGTGTTTTTGTCAACGGTCCTGATCATGCTATAAAACAATTCATCTTTGCTCCCTTGGCCGAAGAGAATCCATAGCCATAATCATACCAAAAACTATCCATCAATGCACTACGGGCCAATGAGGTCTTTTTCCACATCATTTGTAACATTACGGTTATGATTATACCGAAATTCTATAAGGAGGGGAGATTGTGAAACCCCAGATTTTATGAACAAAGATTTAATTTTCTCGAAATAATTTTTTATATTATGGAATGAATTTGATATAATAGTTGTGGGTAATATTTATAAATTTTGCAAAGTATGCAAGTTGTCATATTATATTCGATTGGTCGGGAAATATTCTTTTTGTCGGAAATATCAGTACGACGGTACAATCATTGGTGGACCCCACAATGGAATTATTGTCGGATTGAGAAAACGGCAAAAATATTTTTATGAAAATAACGGCGGAAGTTTTACCGTTAAAACTGTTGAACTACTCGGTAGTAAAAGTACAGTAATACGCGTGGTTGCATAGTAGCACATGGTATTGATTATTGATGCTTACGTGAGAAAACACTCAGTTTTATTTAATTATTGCTACAGTAGTTATTGCATAGTATCTCACATTATTTGATTCAATTATTGTTGATTTATACGTTTTGTTTTATTAGTATTATTAACGTAATAAAATAGAAACATCTTTTTATATAAAACAGAATACTTTATTAAAGTTATTCTATAAATAAAATATATTATATTTTATTATGCATAGTGTTTGCATAGTGCATGCATAGTATTTGCATAGTAAAAATCCTTTTATATAAATAGAATATATTATATTTTATTTAAAAGATTTTGCTTTAAATATGGACCGTCAGATTAAAGTAAATCAATCTGGACCGTTCATGAGTTAGTTACTATGCATTCCATTCTTCTATAAATAGAAGCTCATTCCTTCATTATTTCTTACAAATTCACTGAAACTCTAGAGAGAAAATTATAGAGAAACTATAGAAAAGTATTCTGCTACTTCCCTACTCTTATATTCAGTTTCTTTTACAGTAAGGGATATTATTTTTTCTTATTCATGAAGAGAACTTCTGTTATTTCATTTCTTATTATTCTATTGGAATAACATGTATACGCGGGCTACCCTATACTTGGTGACATTCTTCTATTATTCGCTCTTTATTATTCTCATTGGAATATCCTCATGCATGTGTTTTTACACCGACCGGTTCCATTTTATTATTCCGTCTTTAATATTCTCGAGAATATCCGTCTGTAAATGCTATCTGCCGGACCGGTTCCATCATTTATTATTCCGTATTTATTATTCTGTTGGAAAATCCTGTCGGTGTGATTTTCACCTAACCTGGTTCCGTTATTATTATTCTGTTGGGATAACCTGTCTATGGCAATAGCACTGCATAGGAAAGTGACACGCGTTATAACTGACGGGACTCGATTCTGATTTACGGAGCCCGAGTTCGAGTCTCGTCCGCCTAACTTGAGAAAACTTAGAAAAATAGTCGAAAAAGAGACTAAAACCCGCCCTGGTCGTCTAGTTAACATGCAAACACAGGCAATAGCACCGCATAGGCAAGAGACATGCGTTACAACTGACGTGACTCAATTCCAATATACGGAGCCCGAGTTCGAGTCACGTCCACCAAACTTGAGAAAACTTAGAAAAATAGTCAAAAAAGAGACCAAAACCCGCCTCGGTCGTCTAGATAACACGCAAACACAAGTAATAGCACTACATAGGCAAGTGACACGTGTTATAACTGACGGGACTCGATTTCGATATACGGAGCCCGAGTTCGAGTCTCGTCCGCCAAACTTGAGAAAACTTAGAAAAATAGTCGAAAAAGAGTCTAAAACCCGCCCCGGTTGTCTAGTTAACACGCAAACACAGGCAATAGCACCGCATAGGCAAGAGACCCGCGTTACAACTGACAGGAATTGATTCCGATATACGGAGCCCGAGTTCGAGTCCCGTCCGCCTAATTTGAGAAAACTTAGAAAAATAGTCGAAAAAAGACCAAAACCCGCCTCGGTCGTCTAGTTGACACGTAAACACAGGCAATAGCACCGCATAAGCAAGAGACACGTGTTACAATAGACGGGACTCGATTCCGATATACAAAGCTCGAGTTCGAGTCCCATCCGCCTAACTTGAGAAAACTTTGAAAAATAGTTAAAAAAGACCAAAACCCTCCTTGGTCGTCTAGTTAACACACAAACACATGCAATAGAACCGCATAGGTAATAGACACGCATTACAACTGATGGGACTCGATTCCGATATACGGAGCCCGAGTTCGAGTCTCGTCCGCCTAACTTGAGAAAACTTAGAAAAATAGTCGAAAAAGAGACTAAAACACGCCCCGGTCGTCTAGTTAACACGCAAACACAGGCAATAACACCGCATAGGCAAGTGACACGTGTTATAACTGACGGGACTCAATTCCTATTCGGAGCCCGAGTTCGAGTCTCATCCGCCTAACTTGAGAAAACTTAGAAAAATAGTCGAAAAGGAGACCAAAACCCATATCGGTCGTCTAGTTAACACGCAAACATGGGCAATAGCACCGCATAGGCAAGAGACATGCGCTAAAATTGATGGGACTCGATTCTGATATACGAAGCTCGAGTTCGAGTCCCGTCCACCTAACTTGAGAAAACTTAGAAAAATAGTCAAAAAAGAGACCAAAACCCGCTCTGGTCGTCTAGTTAACACGCAAACATAGGCAATACCACCGAATAGGCAAGTGACACGCGTTATAATTGACAGGACTCGATTCCGATATACGAAGCCCGAGTTTGAGTCTCGTCCGCCTAACTTGAGAAAACTTAGAAAAATAGTCAAAAAAGAGACTAAAACCCGCCCCGGTCATCTAGTTAACACGCAAACACAGGAAATTATACCGCATAGGCAAGAGACATCATGCAGATCTGACGTGAACTCGATTCCATATATCTGAGCCCCGAGTTCGAGTCCCGTCCGCCTAACTTGAGAAAACTTAAAAAAATAGTCAAAAAAGAGACCAAAACCTACCCCGGTCATCTAGTTAACACGAAAACACAGGCAATAGCACCGCATAGTCAAGTAACACGCGTTATAACTGACAGGACTCGATTCCGATATATGGAGCCGGAGTCCGAGTCTCGTCCGCCTAACTTAAGAAAACTTAGAAAAATAGTCGAAAAAGAGACTAAAATCCGCCTCGGTCGTCTAGTTAACACGCAAACACAGGCAATAGCACCGCATAGGCAAGAGACACGCGTTACAACTAACGGGACTCGATTTTGATATACGGTGCCCGAGTTCGAGTCACGTCTGCCTAATTTGAGAAAACTAAGAAAAATAGTCAAAAAAGAGACCAAAACCCGCCTCGGTCGTCTAGTTAACACGCAAACATAGGCAATAGCACCGCATAAGCAAGAGACACGCATTACAACTGACGGGACTCAATTCTGATATACAGAGCTCGAGTTCGAGTCCCGTCCGCATAAATTAAGAAAACATAAAAAAATAGTCGAAAAAAGACCAAAACCCTCCCCGGCCGTCTAGTTAACACGCAAACATAAGAAATAGCACCGCATAGGTAATAAACACGCGTTACAACTGACGGGACTCGATTCCAATATACGGAGCCCGAGTTCGAGTCCCGTCTGCCTAACTTGAGAAAACTTAGAAAAATAGTCGAAAAAGAGACCAAAACCCGCCCCGGTCGTCTAGTTAACATGCAAATACAGGCAATAGCACCGCATAGGCAAGAGACACGTATTACAACTGACGGGACTCGATTCAGATATACGGAGCCCGAGTTCGTGTCTCGTCCGCCTAACTTGAGAAAACTTAGAAAAATAGTCGAAAAAGAGACCAAAACCCGCCCCGGTCGTCTAGTTAACACGTAAACACATGCAATAGCACTGTATAGGCAATAGAAATTCATTACAACTGACGGGACTCGATTCTGATATTTGTAGCCCGAGTTCGAGTCTCGTCCGCCTAACTTCAGAAAACTTAGAAAAATAGTCGAAAAAGAAACCAAATCCCACCCCGGTCATCTAGTTAACACGCAAACATAGGCAATAACACCGCATAGGCAAGAGAAACGCGTTACAACTGATGGGACTCGATTTTGATATACGGAGCCCGAGTTCGAGTACCGTCCGCCTAACTTGAAAAAACTTAGAAAAATAGTCGAAAAAGAGACCAAAACCCACCCAGGTCTTCTAAAAGACACACAAACATAGGCAATAGCATCGCACATGCAATAGACATGCATTACAACTGACGGGACTCGATTCAAAAATACAGAGCCCGAGTTCGAGTCTCGTCCGCCTAACTTGAGAAAACTTAGAAAAATAGTCGAAAAAGAGACCAAAACCCACCTCGGTCAACTAGTTAACACGCAAACACAGGCAATAGCATCGCATAGGCAAGAGACACATGTTATAACTGATAGGACTCGATTCCGATTTACGGAGCCCGAGTTCGAGTCCCGCCCGCCTAACTTGAGAAAACTTAGAAAAAGAGTCGAAAAGAGAGACCAAACACGCCCCGGTAATCTAGTTAACACGCAAACATAGGCAATAGAACCGCATAGGCAATAGACATGTGTTACAACTGACGGGACTCGATTTTGATATACGAAGCTCGAGTTCGAGTCCCGTCCCCCTAACTTGAGAAAACTTAGAAAAATAGTCAAAAAAAAACCAAAACCCACCCCGGTCGTCTAATTAATATGCAAACATAGGCAATAGACACTCATTACGATTGACGGGACTCGATTCTGATATACGGAACCCGAGTTCGAGTCCTATCCGCCTAACTTGAGAAAACTTAAAAAAATAGTCGAAAAAGAGACCAAAACCCTCCCCGATCATCCAAACGACACGCAAACACAGACAATAACACCGTATAGGAAATAGACACGTGTTACAATTGACGGGACTCGATTCTGATATACGGAACCCAAGTTCGAGTCCCGTCCGCCTAACTTGAAAAAACTTAGAAAAATAGTCGAAAAAGAGACCAAAACTCGCCCTAGTCGTCTAGTTAACACGCAAATATAGGTAATAGCACCGCATAGGCAATAGACACTTGTTACAACTAACGGGACTCGATTCCGATATACGGAGCCCGAGTTCGAGTCCCGTCCTCCTAACTTGAGAAAACTTAGAAAAATAGTCAAAAAATAGACCAAAACTCACCCCGGTCGTCTAGTTAACACGCAAACACAGGCAATAGCACCGCATAGGCAATGGACACGCGTTAAAACTAACGGGACTCAATTCCGATATACGAACTGGGAGTTCAAGTCCCGTCACTTTAACTTGAGAAAACTTAGAAAATAGTCGAAAAAGAGACCAAAACCCATCCCGGTCATCTAGTTAAAACGCAAACACAGGAAATAGTACCGCATAGGCAAGAGACACACATTACAACTGACAGACTCTCGATTCGATATCTGAGGAGCCCGAGTTTGAGTCCCGTCTCACTTCTTGAGAAAACTTAGAAAAATAGTCGAAAAAGAGACCAAAACCCGCCCCAGTCATCTAGTTAAAATGCAAAAATAGGCAATAGAACCGTATTGGCAATAGACACATGTTACAACTGACGGGGCTCGATTCTGATATACGGAGCTCGAGTTCGAGTCCCGTCCGCCTAACAGGAGAAAACTTAGAAAAATAGTCAAAAAAAGAGACCAAAACCTGCCCTAGTCGTCTAGTTAACATGCAAACATAGGCAATAGATATGCATTACAAATTACGGGACTCGATTCTGATATACGGAGCCTGAGTTCGAATCCCGTCCGACTAACTTGAGAAAACTTAGAAAAATAGTCGAAAAAGAGACCAAACCCCGCCTCGATCGTCCAAACGACTTGCAAACACAGAGAATAGGACCGCATAGGCAATAGACACGTGTTACAACTGACGGGACTCGATTCTGATATACGGAGCCCGAGTTCGAGTCCCGTCCGCCTAACTTGAGAAAACTTAGAAAAATAGTCGAAAAAGAGACCAAAACTCGCTTCGATTGTCTAGTTAACACGCAAACACAGGCAATAGCACCGTATAGGAAATACACACACGTTACAACTGACGGGACTCGATTCTGATATACGGAGCCCGAGTTCGAGTCTCGTCCGCCTAACTTGAGAAAACTTAGAAAAATAGTCGAAAAAGACCAAAAATCCATTTCATTCGTCCAAACGACACACCAACATAAAGCAATAACACCAAGATAGGCAATGTAGACACTACATTCTGATGACAAAACTCGATTCTGATATACGGAGCTCGAGTTCGAGTCCCGTCCGCCTAACTTAGGAAAACTTAGAAAAATAGTCGAAAAGAGACCAAAACCCACCCCGGTTCTGAAACCACAGATTTTATGAATAAAGAATTAATTTTCTCGAAATAATTTTTTAATATTATGGTGTGAATTTGAGATAATATTATAGTTGTGGGTATTATTTATAAATTTTGCAAAGTATGCAAGTTGTTATATTATATTCGATTGGTCAGGGAATATTCTTTATTTCAGAAAATATTCGTACGACGGTACAATCATTGGTGGACCCCACGACAGAATTATTGTCGGATTGAGAAAATGACAAAAATATTTTATTGAAATAAACAGCGGAAGTTTTACCGTTGATACTGTTGAACTACTCGGTAGTAAAAGTACAGTAATACGCGTTGTTGCATAGTAGCACATGGTATTGATTATTGATATTTATGTGAAAAGTCACTCAGTTTGATTCAATTATTGTTGATTAATAATATGAATTATTATAGCGATGATGATGTTTTGTTTTATTCGTATTATTAACGTAATAAAACAGAAACATCTTTTTATATAAAACAGAATACTTTATTAAAGTTATTCTATAAATAAAATATATTATATTTTATTATGTAAAGTGTTGCACAGTGTTTTGTATAGTGTTTTGCATAGTGTTACATAGTGTTTGCATAGTAAAAATCTTTTTATATAAATAGAATATATTATATTTTATTTAAAAAATTTTGCTTTAAATATGGACCGTCAGATTAAAGTAAATCAATCTGGACCGTTCATGAGTTAGTTACCATGCATTCCATTTTCCTATAAATAGAAGCTCATTCCTTCATTATTTTCTTACGAATTCACTGA
This sequence comes from Panax ginseng, assembly GCA_020205605.1. NCBI lineage: Eukaryota > Viridiplantae > Streptophyta > Magnoliopsida > Apiales > Araliaceae > Panax > Panax ginseng. The sequence goes on from CM035134.1 coordinate 12,057,803, forward strand.
ACTCTAAAGAGAGAAACTATATAGAGAGACTATAGAGAGATAGAAGAAAAGTTTTCTGCTACTTCACTACTCTTATATCCAGTTCTTATACGGTAAGGAATATTATTCTTTTGTCTTCAAGAAGAGAACTTTTGTTATTCTATTTCTTTATTATTCTATTGGAATAACCTGTATACGCGGGCAACCCTATACTTGGTGACATTCTTTTATTATTTCGTCTTTATATTTACGTTTTAATATCCTCATGCTGCATCTTATACTGTAGAACTCAGGTTCCATTTTATTATTCCGCCTTTAATATTCTCGCGAATATCCTGCATCTATCTGCCGGACTGGTTCCATTTTATTATTCCGTCCTTAATATTCTCGCCGTAATATCCTCGTCTTGCATATATATCTGTACGGACCGGGTTCCATTTATTATTCCGCCTTTATTATTCTCAGTCGAATATCCTATCATCTTTATCTGTGGGACCGGTTCCATCATTTATTATTCCGCATTTATTATTCTCATTGGAACATCCTGTGCTTGTGATTGATTTTCACCGACTGTTCCTAGTATTATTATTCGTTAGAATAACCGCCATCACAAGTACCGCATGCATGGTGATATCTTTTGTTATTCCATTCTAGTATTATACTCAACCGATTAAAATTTTGACTCTATACTCCATGAAATTAGTGGAATATCCTTGATATTTGCGCTTCATCCAAAGATTTTTTCATGGAAATATTCTTCTGAGCATTCTTGAATTTTATTCTACAAAGAAGTATCATGTGGACAATTTGGACGTTATTGGTTCCTGAATAACTTAATTCTTGAACTTGTTTTATTAAATTCTTATATCATTGTCATTATCCTCATGTTTATATTTATTAAAAGTCATCTATGGCCTGTAGAGCATGGATGGACTTGGTATGATTATGACCAGGGAATATTCGGTGTAATCATGACCGTAATGTTACAAATGATGTGAAAATTAAAAGTCCTCATTGGCCCGTAGTGCATTGATGGACAATTTTTGGTATGATTATGGCTATGGATTCTCTTCGGCCAAGGGAGCAAAGATGAATTGTTTTATGGCATGATCAGGACTGTTGATGAAAACACGATTATCTTTGGCCCGTAGTGCATGGATAATTCGTGGTCGTGATACTAAAGAATATCCTTGGCCTGTAGTGCAGGGATGATTTAATGATGTGGATTATTTATTGAGCTGAGTCTCAGCGATAAAAGTGATGAAAAACTTTTTAAATCATAAAAGATAGTAGACTTTATTCTCTACTTGACTCTTTTAATGGATTGTTTGTTCCGCTGCAGTTAAACTTGATGTTTATTGTATTTTATCAGTTCATTGTTGAAGACTAATGATAAATTATTCTGCATTATCTTAGTCATAATATTTCTTACTGGGCTAGTTGAGCTCACCCTTTCTTTCACTGTTCTCTTCAGGAAATGAGAACGTAGCCAGGACTAGTCGGGGAATGGAGTGACAATCCAGATGATAGTATTAGTAGTCCTCACTAATCTGTTAAATAGTGTGATAATAAATGTAACGAGGACTGAATTTGAGTTTGTATACTGTCTAGGAGGACTCAATTGAGAATGGATATTGTCTAGAAGACAGTATTTGTATTTAAACTCACAGCATATGTTCTGTCGTATTTTACACGACTGTTGTATAATTACGTTTTTATTTGTATTTTGTACCATGTATTTGGCGACTCAAGATGGGTGATGTATACCTAATTTTGGGGGCATCACAATTGGTATCAAAGCTTAAGGATATGATCCCTGGCTAAGATGTGAGACAAGAACTAGGAGGGGAGAGACGGGGAATTCCTTCGCTAGTATGACCTACCTAAGTTTATGTGGTATTTATTTGGTCGGTCAGAGTATAGGGATAATATGTGATATGTTAATTAACCCTTGTTTTGTGACATTGTTTGAAAATGACATCTAAAAATGTTGAGATAAGTAATGGAGCAAAATAATATGACCGTATCGCAGTACGAGGCTAAGTTTGCGGAGTTATCCCGGTTTGCATCCCATTTGGTCGATAATGAGGAGTGAATGACGCAAATGTTTCTAAGAGGTTTGAAACCCAATATACGTCAATACCTCATTTCTCACAAACTTTGTTTATATTCAGATGTTGTGAATAGAGCTCAATTATTGGAGCGCGATAATGAGTCAGCACAACCAAAAGGCAACGACCAACAACACGATAATAATCATACCGGTGGCAACGGTCATCAGAACAATGATAATCATCGTGGGGGAAATTATCATGTCAAGAATGGTAACCACTTTGGTGGTAATCATGGCCAAGATAATAGGAATGGAAATTTCAAGAAGAGAAGGTTCAACAATGACGTGAAGACGCTTCAAGACCAAAGACCCGCTTCAAAGGAAGAAGAATGCCCATCGGTCGATATGTTTCAAATGCGGACAAGAGGGACACATCATCATTCAAATCTGCACGCAAAGAATCCAAAGCGTGTTTTAATTACGAAAGAGAAGGTCACTTAGCTCGATTTTGTCGTATGGTGAAGTCAAGTCCAGTTGGGATAGTGATGCCAAAGGATGTCCTGCATAAGTCAAAGCCCAGTTTTAAGAGAGAGCATTTTTTTTTGTGACGAGGAACCTGAATAAAATTATCACGGGTAAGTTAATTATAAACTCTTGCGAAGTCTATACCTTATTAGATATCAGTTCTACCCATTCTTTTATCTCTCTTGCTTGCGTTCAAAGTTTAAATTTGACTTCAGAGAAGTTAAACTTTGACTTATTGGTTGAAACTTCGTTAGTAGGAGCCTTCGTTACCTCCATTATTTATAAATCTTGTTTAATTCAAATCGACACTTTCACGCTACCTGTCGATCTTATCTCTTTGAAAATATTTGCATGGATGTGATTTTTGGAATCGATTGGTTAACTACTCATCATTTTTTTTTCGTAAGGTTGTTAGCTTTCATACTCCTAACCAACCTATTATGCGAATTCAAAGTAACCAAACCACTAAAGTCAATCATTGTCATATCAAGCCATAAGTAAAGTGCCTGATCCTTTCATTGTTGACTTCCTCATGTGGAATGCACCGAAGCCAGACTTTCTGTAGGCGATGTCGTGAATGACGATGGCAAGTTGATAGGTATCATTATGAGGTGCTATCCAGGTTAAGGGATACAAGTCACAGTTGGTATCAATGTGACTTACTATCCAAGTCTTGGATAAGAGTAACAGTTTTGAATGATATTTCTATCGTTAATAAATTTCTCGACGTATTCCTGAAGACTTCTTAGCCTACCCTAGAGCGTGAAATTGAATTTTGTATTGACCCCAGTACAAAAACCTATTTCTTAAACCCTCAAATATTTCTTTACTTAAAACGAACGATAATGCGCCCAAAGACGTTGACTCGAAATAAGAAGATTACGATCGTACCATTCAATACCATCGTGGGAAAATGAACGTGGTAACTGACGTGTTGAGTAGAAGATCGTATGCGTTTATAAGTGAGAATATACGAACCCACGTGAAGATAACGAATAGACAAGTAGAATTGACTTTAATCGATAAAGTTAAAGCCGCTCAAGCTACACACCCGGAGCTGATGAACACGAAGAAGAAGGTTCAAGAGGGCGTTATTTTAAATAGCAAGAGTTGCTGGAATCTCAAACCTCAATTTAATTGGCCCATTTAAAATCCTCGATCGAGTAGGAACTGTGGCATATAGACTCGTTTTACCGCCAAATATGTTGCGTGTTCATAACGTTTTTAACGTATCGATGTTACGTAAATATGTGGACGACTCGAACCACATTATTAATTTAGAACCAGACGAGATAGCGGATGATTTAACGTTTGAGGAGATACGTGTTAAAATCTTGGATAAGAAGAATCGTATTCAACACTCAAAGGTTATACCTCAAAAGTTAGAATCTGGAATGAAGTCATGGTATCCTCACCTGTTCGGCATACCAGGTACGTAAGTAAATTTTGAGGGCAAAATTCCATAAGGAGGGGAGATTGTGAAACCCCAGATTTTATGAATAAAGAATTAATTTTCTCGAAATAATTTTTTAATATTATGGTGTGAATTTAAAATAATATTATAGTTGTGGGTAGTATTTATAAATTCAAGATGGGTGATGTATACCTAATTTTGGGCGCATCACACCGGTCTTCCAAATAACACACAAACATAGGCAATAGCATCGCATAGGCAATAGACACGCATTACAACTGATGGGACACGATTCCGATATACGGAGCCCGAGTTCGATTCCCGTTCGCATAACTTGAGAAAACTTAGAAAAATAGTCAAAAAAAGAGACCAAAACCCGCCCCGATCAACTAGTTAACACGCAAACACAGACAATAGCACCACATAGGCATTAGACACGCGTTATAACTGACGGGACTCGTTTCTGATATACGGAGCCCGAGTTCGAGTCCCGTCCACCTAACTTGAGAAAACTTAGAAAAATAGTCAAATAAGAGACCAAAACTCGCCCCGGTCTTTTGAACGACACGAAAACACAGGCAATACCACCGAATAGGCAATAGATATGTGTTACAATTGACGGGACTCGATTCCGATATAAAGAGCCCGAGTTCGAGTCTCGTCCACCTAACTTGAGAAAACTTAGAAAAATAGTCGAAAAAGAAACCAAAACCCGCCCCGTTCGTCTAGTTAACACACAAACACAGGCAATAGTACCGCATAGATAATAGACATGTGTTATAACTAACGGGACTTGATTCTGATATACGGAGCCCGAGTTCGAGTCCTGCTGCCTAACTTGAGAAAACTTAGAAAAATAGGTGAAAAAAACACTAAAACCCGCCCCGGTCGTCTTGTTAACACACAAACATAGGCAATAACACCGCATAGGCAAGAGACACGCGTTACAACTGACGGGACTCGATTCTGATATACGGAGCCCGAGTTCCTGTCTCATCCACCTAACTTGAGAAAACTTAGAAAAATAGTCGAAAAAGAGACCAAAACCCGCCCCAATTGTCTAGTTAACACACAAACATAGGCAATAGCACCGTATAGGCATGAGACACGCGTTACAATTGACGAAACTCAATTCCGATATACGGAGCTCGAGTTCGAGTCTCGTCTGCCTAACTTGAGAAAACTTAGAAAAATAGTCGAAAAAGAGACCAAAACCCGCCTCGGTCGTCTAGTTAACACGCAAACATAGGCAATAGCACCGCATAGGTAATAGACATGCGTTACAACTGACGGAACTCGATTCCTATATACGGAGCCCAAGTTCGAGTCCCGTCCGCCTATCATGAGAAAACTTAGAAAAATAGTCGAAAAAGAGACCAAAACCTGACCTGGTCGTCTAGTTAACACGCAAACACAGGCAATAGCACCGCATAGGTAATAGAAACGCGTTACAACTGACGGGACTCAATTCTGATATACGGAGCCCGAGTTCGAGTCCCGTCCGCCTAACATGAGAAAACTTAGAAAAATAGTCGAAAAAGAGACCAAAACCCGCCCCGATCGTCTAGTTAACACGCAAACACAGGCAATAGCACTGCATAGGCAAGTGACATGTGTTATAACTGTCAGGACTCGATTCTAATATACGGTGCCCGAGTTCGAGTCCCGTCCGCCTAACTTGAGAAAACTTAGAAAAATAGTCGAAAAAGAGACTAAAACTCGCCCCGGTCATCTAGTTAACACGCAAACACAGGAAATAGCACCGCATAGGCAAGAGACATGCGTTACAACAGACGGAACTCGATTCCGATATACAGAGCCCGAGTTCGAGTCCCATCCGCCGAACTTGAGAAAACTTAGAAAAATAGTCGAAAAAGAGACCAAAACCCGCCCCGATCGTCTAAACGACACACAAACATAGTCAATAGCACCGCATAGGCAATAGACACGAGTTACAACTGATGGGACTCAATTTTGATATACGGAGCTCGAGTTCGAGTCTCGTCCGCCTAACTTGAGAAAACTTAGAAATATATTCAAAAAAGAGACCAAAACCCGCCCCGGTCGTCTAGTTAACACACAAACATAGGCAATAGCCCCGCATAGGCAATAGACACGCGTTACAACTGAATGGACTCGATTCCGATATACGGAGCCCGAGTTCGAGTCTCGTCCGCTTAACTTGAGAAAACTTAGAAAAATAGTCGAAAAAGAGACAAAACCAACCCTGGTTTTCCAAACGACACACAAACATTGGAAATAGCATCGCATAGGCAATAAAAAATCGTTATAACTGACGGGACTCGATTCCAAATTACGGAGCCCGAGTTCGAGTCTCGTCCGCCTAACTTGAGAAAACTTAGAAAAATAGTCGAAAAAGAGACCAAAACCCGTCCCGGTCGACTAGTTAATACGCAAGCACAGGCAATAGCACCGCATAGGCAATAGACACGCGTTACAACTGACGGGACTCGATTCCGATATACGGAGCCCGAGTTCGAGTCCCGTCCGCCTAACTTGAGAAAACTTAAAACAATAGTCGAAAAAGAGACCAAAACCCGTCCCGGTCATCCAAAAGACACGCAATCACAGGCAATAGCACCGCATAGGCAATAGACACACGTTAAAATTGATGGGACTCAATTCTGATATACGAAGCCCGAGTTTGAGTCCCATCCGCCTAACTTGAGAAAACCTAGAAAAATAGTCAAAAAAGACACCAAAATCTGCCCCGGTCGTCTGGTTAACACGCAAGCATAGGGAATAGCACCGCATAGGCAATAGATATGCTGTACAACTAATAGGACTAGATTTCGATATACGGAGCCCGAGTTCAAGTCTCGTCCGCCTAACTTGAGAAAACTTAGAAAAATAGTCAAAAAAGAGACTAAAACACGCCCCGGTCGTCTAGTTAAAACGCAAACACAAGCAATAGCACCGCATAGGCAAGAGACATGCGTTACAACTGAAGGAACTCGATTCCGATATACAGAGCCCGAGTTCGAGTCTCGTTCGCCTAATTTAAAAAAACTTAGAAAAATAGTCGAAAAAGAGACCAAAACCCAGTCGTCTAGTTAACACGCAAACACAAGAAATAGCACCGCATAGGTAAAAACCACGTGTTACAACTGACGGGACTCGATTCCGATATACAGAGCTCGAGTTCGAGTCCCATCCGCCTAACTTGAGAAAACTTAGAAAAATAGTCAAAAAAGAGACCAAACCCCGCCCCGTTCGTCCAAACGACACACAAACATTGGCAATAGCACCGCATAGGCAATAGACACACGTTACAACTTACGGGGCTCGATTCTGATATACGGAGCCCGAGTTCGAGTCTCATCCGCCTAACTTGAGAAAACTTAGAAAAATAGTCAAAAAAGAGACCAAAACCCGCCCCAGTCGTCTAGTTAACACGCAAACACAGGTAATAGCACCGCATATGCAAGAGACACGCATTACAACTAACGGGACTCGATTCTGATATACGGAGCCCGAGTTCGAGTCTCGTCCGCCTAATTGAGAAAACTTAAAAAAATAGTCAAAAATGGACCAAAACCCGCCCCGGTCGTTCAATTGACAAACAAACATAGGCAATAGCACCGCATAGGCAATAGACACGCGTTATAACTAACGGGACTCGATTCCAATATACGGGGCCCGAGTTCGAGTTTCGTCCGCCTAACTTGAGAAAAAACATAAAAAAATAGTCGAAAAAGAGACCAACACCCGCCCCGGTCGTCTAGTTAACACGCAAAGATAGAAAATAGCATCGCATAGGCAATAGACACGCGTTACAACTGACGGGACTCAATTCTGATATACGAAGCCCGAGTTCGAGTCCCGTTCGCCTAACTTAAGAAAACTTAGGAAAATAGTCAAAAAAGAGACCAAAACCCGCCCCGGTCGTCTAGTTAACACGCAAACATAGGCAATAGCACCGCATAGGCAAGTGACACGCGTTATAACTGACAGGACTCGATTCTGATATACGGAGCCCGAGTTCGAGTCTCATCCGCCTAACTTGAGAAAACTTAGAAAAATAGTCGAAAAAGAGACTAAAACCCGCCCCGGACGTCTAGTTAACATGCAAACACAGGAAATAGCACCGCATAGGCAAGAGACACGTGTTACAACTGACGTGACTCGATTCCGATATACAGAGCCCGAGTTCGAGTCACGTCTGCCTAACTTGAGAAAACTTAGAAAAATAGTCAAAAAAGATACCAAAACACGCCTCGGTCGTCTAGTTAACACGCAAACACAAGCAATAGCACCGCATAGGCAAGTGACACGCGTTATAACTGACGGGACTCGATTCCGATATACGGAGCCCGAGTTCGAGTCTCGTCCGCCTAACTTGAGAAAACTTAGAAAAATAGTCGAAAAAGAGTCTAAAACCCGCCCCGGTTGTCTAGTTAACACGCAAACACAGGCAATAGCACCGTATAGGCAAGAGACACGCGTTATAACTGATAGGAATCGATTCCAATATACGGAACCCGAGTTCGAGTCCCATCCGCCTAACTTGAGAAAACTTAGAAAAATAGTCGAAAAAGAGACCAAAACTCGTCTCGGTCGTCTAGTTAACACGCAAACATAGGTAATATCACCGCATAAGCAAGAGACACGCATTACAACTGACGGGACTCGATTCCAATATACAGAGCTCGAGTTCGACTCCCATCCGCCTAACTTGAGAAAAGTTTGAAAAATAGTCTAAAAAAGACCAAAACCCTCCTTGGTCGTCTAGTTAACACGCAAACACAGGCAATAGCACCTCATAGGTAATAGACACGTGTTACAACTTAAAGGACTCGATTCCGATATACGGAGCCCGAGTTCGAGTCTCGTCCACCTAACTTGAGAAAACTTAGAAAAATAGTCGAAAAAGAGACCAAAACACGCCCCAGTCGTCTAGTTAACACGCAAACATAGGCAATAGCACCGCATAGGCAATAGACACGTGTTACAACTAACGGGACTCGATTATGATATACGGAGCCCGAGTTCGAGTCCCGTCCGCCTAACTTGAGAAAACTTAGAAAAATAGTCGAAAAAGAGACCAAAACCCACCCCAGTCGTCTAGTTAACACGCAAACACAGGAAATAGCACCGCATAGGCAATGGACACGCGTTAAAACTAACGGGACTCAATTCCGATATACGAAGCCCGAGTTCAAGTCCCGTCCGCCTAACTTGAGAAAACTTAGAAAAATAGTCGAAAAAGAGACCAAAACCCATCCCGGTCATCTAGTTAAAACGCAAACACAGGAAATAGTACCGCATAGGCAAGAGACACACATTACAACTGACAGGACTCGATTCCGATATACGGAGCCCGAGTTTGAGTCCCGTCTGCCTAACTTGAGAAAACTTAGAAAAATAGTCGAAAAAGAGACCAAAACCCACCCCAGTCATCTAGTTAAAATGAAAAAATAGGCAATAGAACCGTATTGGCAATAGACACATGTTATAACTGACGGGACTCGATTCTGATATTCAGAGCTCGAGTTCGAGTCCCGTCCGCCTAACAGGAGAAAACTTAGAAAAATAGTCAAAAAAAGACCAAAACCCGCCCTAGTCGTCTAGTTAACATGCAAACATAGGCAATAGATATGCATTACAAATTACGGGACTCGATTACGATATATCACGAACTGAAGTTCAATCCGTCCCCGACTAACTTGAGAAAACTTAGAAAAATAGTCGAAAAAGAGACCAAACCTCGCCCCGATCGTCCAAACGACTTGCAAACACAGAGAATAGGACCAGATAGGCAATATTAACACGATATTACTGTTGACGGACTCGATTCTGATATACGGAGCCCGAGTTCGAGTCCCGTTCGCCTAACTTGAGAAAACTTAGAAAAATAGTCAAAAAAGAGACCAAAACTCGCTCCGGTTGTCTAGTTAACACGCAAACACAGGCAATAGCACCGTATAGGCAATAGACACACGTTACAACTGACGGGACTCGATTCTGATATACGGAGCCCGAGTTCGAGTCTCGTCTCGGTCGTCTAGTTAATACGCAAACATAGGTAATAGCACCGCATAAGCAAGACGCGTTACAACTGACGGGACTCGATTCCAATATACAGAGCTCGAGTTCGACTCCCATCCGCCTAACTTGAGAAAAGTTTGAAAAATAGTCTAAAAAAGACCAAAACCCTCCTTGGTCGTCTAGTTAACACGCAAACACAGGCAATAGCACCTCATAGGTAATAGACACGTGTTACAACTAACAGGACTCAATTCCGATATACGGAGCCCGAGTTCGAGTCTCATCCGCCTAACTTGAGAAAACTTAGAAAAATAGTCGAAAAAGAGACCAAAACACGCCCCAGTTGTCTAGTTAACACACAAACATAGGCAATAGCATCGCATAGGCAATAGACACGTGTTACAACTAACGGGACTCGATTCTGATATACGGAGCCCGAGTTCGAGTCCCGTCCGCCTAACTTGAGAAAACTTAGAAAAATAGTCGAAAAAGAGACCAAAACCCACCCCGGTCGTCTAGTTAACACGCAAACACAGGCAATAGCACCGCATAGGCAATGGACACGCGTTAAAACTAACAGGACTCAATTTTGATATACGGAGCCCGAGTTCAATTCCCGTCCGCCTAACTTGAGAAAACTTAGAAAAATAGTCAAAAAATAGACCAAAACCCGCCCCGGTCGTCTAGTTAACACGCAAATATAGGCAATGGCACTGAATAGGCAAGTGACACGCGTTATAACTGACGGGACTCGATTTCGATATACGGAGCCCGAGTTCGAGTCTCGTCCGCCTAACTTGAGAAAACTTAGAAAAATAGTCAAAAAAGAGACTAAAACCCGCCCCGGTCATCTGGTTAACACGCAAACATAGGCAATAGTACCGCATAGGCAAGAGACACGCGCTACAACTGACGGGACTCGATTCCGATATACGGAGCCTGAGTTCGAGTCCCGTCCGCCTAACTTGAGAAAACTTAGAAAAATGGTTAAAAAAGAGACCAAAACCCACCCCGGTCGTCTAGTTAACACGAAAACACAGGCAATAGCACCGCATAGGCATGTAACACGCGTTATAACTGAAGGGACTCGATTCTGATATATGGAGCCCGAGTCCGAGTCTCGTCCGCCTAACTTACGTAAACTTAGAAAAATAGTCAAAAAAGAGACTAAAATCTGCCCCGGTCGTCTAGTTAACACGCAAACACAGGCAATAGCACCGCATAGACAAGAGATACGCATTACAACTGACGGGACTCGATTTCGATGTACGGAGCCCGAGTTCGAGTCACGTCCGCCTAATTTGAGAAAACTTAGAAAAATAGTCGAAAAAGAGACCAAAACCCGCCTCGGTCGTCTAGTTAACACGCAAACACAGGCAATAGCACCGCATAAGCAAGAGACACGTGTTACAACTGACGGGACTCTATTCTGATATACAGAGCTCGAGTTCGAGTCCCGTCCGCCTAAATTAAGAAAACTTAAAAAAATAGTCGAAAAAAACCAAAACCCTCCCCGGCCGTCTAGTTAACACGTAAACACAGGCAATAGCACCGTATAGGTAATAAACATGCATTACAACTGACGGGACTCAATTCTGATATACGGAGCCCGAGTTCGAGTCCCGTGCGCCTAACTTGAAAAACCTTAGAAAAATAGTCGAAAAAGAGACCAAGATCTTCGCCTTGCCGCCTAAAAACCACGCAAACACACGTGCAATAAGCCCAAGATAAAAAAGAGACATGTATTATAACCGACGGGAATCGATTCCGATATACGGCACCCGAGTTCGAGTCTCGTCCGCCTAACTTGAGAAAACTTAGAAAAATAGTCGAAAAAGAGACCAAAATCCGCCCCGGTCGTCTAGTTAACACGCAGGCAATAGCACCGCATAGGTAAGAGACATGCGTTACAACTGATGGGACTCGATTCCGATATACGGAGCCCGAGTTCGAGTCCCGTCCGACTAACTTGAGAAAACTTAGAAAAATAGTCGAAAAAAGACCAAAACCCGCCCCGGTCGTCCAAATGACACACAAACATAGGCAATAGACACGCATTACAACTGACGGGACTCGATTCCAATATACGGAGCCCAAGTTCGAGTCCCGTCCGCCTAACTTGAGAAAACTTAGAAAAATAGTCGAAAAAGAGTCCAAAACCCGCCCCGATCGTCCAAATGACACGCAAACACAGAAAATAGCACCGCATAGGTAATAGACACGTGTGACAACTGATGGGACTCGATTCCAATATACGAAGCCCGAGTTCGAGTCCCGTCCGCCTAACTTGAGAAAACTTAGAAAAATAGTCGAAAAAGAGACCAAAACTCGCTCCGGTCGTCTAGTTAACACTCAAACACGGGCAATATCACCTAGGCAATAGACACGCGTTACAACTGACGGGACTCGATTCCGATATACGGAGCCCGAGTTCGACCGTCCGCCTAACTTGGGAAAACTTAGAAAAATAGTCGAAAAGAGACCAAAACCCGCCCCAGTCGTCTAGTTAACACGCAAACACAGGCAATAGCACCGCATAGGCAAGAGACACGCGTTACAACTGACGGGACTCGATTCCGATATACGGAGCCCGAGTTCGAGTCTCGTCCGCCTAACTTGAGAAAACTTAGAAAAATAGTCGAAAAAGAGACCAAAACCCGCCCCGGTTATCTAGTTAACATGCAATCACATGCAATAACACTGTATAGGCAATAGACACGCGTTACAACTGACGGGACTCGATTTTGACATACAGAGCCCGAGTTCGAGTCTCGTCCGCTTAACTTGAGAAAACTTAGAAAAATAGTCGAAAAAGAGACCAAAACCCGCCCCGGTCGTCTAGTTAACACACAAACACATTCAATGGCACCGCATATGCAATAGACACGCGTTACAACTGACGGAACTCGATTCCGATATACGGAGCCTGAGTTCGTGTCCCGTTCGCCTAACTTGAACACAAACTAAAATAATGTAAATATGTTTTCATTTTGACTTTGTTATTAATATTTTAATTTTGTAGGGTCTTGTTGACGAGACTCATGGAGGTGGAGGTGGAGGTGGAGGCCTTTGGTGATGACCGTCGAAATGATGATGAATGCCTCCTCCAAAGATCTGAGAGAGATGACCGTCGAGTTGATGATGATGAACGACCTCCTCCAAAGATGAGGTGATGACCACCGAGTCGATGTTGTGAGACAAAGCGACAGATCAGAGTTAGTTTATGTTATATTCTCGAGTTTTATGTATGTACTTATATGACAGCTTTGAGTTATCTGGATGACCATTATATTAATCTTTGATCTATATATTTGATTTGGATTACTATTTCAATGGTGAATTGTATGATATTTGCTTATTATTTGATGGTTGTTATTAGTTTATAACAGGTGTATGTTTATATTTGTAAATAAACAGGGAAATTTTGAAATTATAAAAAAAATTTCAAAATATATATAAGCCGACGGGGGTAATGGCGACGACATTGTCGTCGCCAATGACATATAGCGACAGTCATGAGGAAAAGGCATTATCGACGGCTATAAAAGCCATTGCCGACGGTCGTGCCGTCGGGAATGAGTTTTTCCCTCAAAAACTTTGAGGAGTCTTTGTCGACGGTCTCGTCGTCGCTAGAGCCGTCGATAATGACTATGTGTCGTCGCCAATGATACCCGTCACCAATGAGAATGATGTCGACGGCTGGCGACGGGAACTAGGGGTGACGACCTGTGAGGCGACGGGCTTATCGACGGTATCTGTCGTCGCCAATTATCTCAATGCCGAGCAAGACTTATAGTCATAAAATGTTTACTCAGTAGTAATGATTAAATGTGACTGATTTTTTTGTAGTGAAATCAACACCTTATTATTCAAAATAATAATTAGATAAATTAAATATTTATTCATAAAAACTTGAGGTCTTACATATTCCATTCTATACATGTTAAGGAATGAGAAGCAAACATAGAGAGATTAAAAAAATTATCCTCAAAAGCATGCTTAAAGTACAAAATTTAACTAGATAGAATTTTACAATAATTAATTTACTATTTGTCATATTATATCTTAGCCAAATATTAGATCAATTACATCATAAATGAGTGCTCAAATTAATTCAAGTAATGCTTGATAAAATTGAGTAGTTAAGATCTAAATGATTAGTATATCTTAGTAAATTAAATTATGTCTGAAATAACATCCGAATTTAAAAAATTATTTGATAACTAATGTATAAAACATTTAAATGACATTATTTTACCATTTTGACCTTCTTAGTTGTTTAAAAAAATTATTTGGTAATTCTAAACATGCAGACTAATAAAAAAGCAAGTGAATAATATTGTTGAATGTATTTATATAAAAATATTCATACACTTTAGAGAATAAATATTATACAAATCACTTTACATTAGATAAAAAAATGTATCAAAGTTTAATAGAACAATATCATAATGTAATAGTTAAAAAGAAGAATTACACCTTCTCCGTTTCAAAATATAAGATCATTATTGATTTTTTTAAGTTAATTTAAAATATTTTCATATTCATAATTGACATGAATTTCTTTGATTTTAGTTCATACAATGATAAATATTGAAAAGAATGAAAAAGTAATTATGATTTCATAATTTTTAATCATCTCAATTTTAATTTTAAAAATATTTCAAATTGACTTTTTAAAAATCAATAATAATTTTATATTTTGAAATATTGGAGGGAGTAAAATATTCAAGAAACTGATAGTTTTACATGTTAAAATAATATTTTCATATAAATTTTTCATATGAAAGTGAAACTCACTCACTATTCCTGTAATAAGAGAGATCATGTGAAAATTTCAATTTCCTAATATTTATTGTGGTTATTTTTGTTCATAAACTTAAATTTTTTGATAAGTGGTAGGGTAGTTTAATGATTTTGACTTAATTTTCTCTCACACCGACACTCTGACTCTATCTATAAACAATGCAGTTGAAGGGACATTTAACTCTCTATCTATAAACAGTACAAATTGAAGGGACATTTAATTTTTCAATAATACTACTACTATAAATTTATTATTAAATTAAGTGAGTGGTTGAGGCTCCACAAAATATGTGAGATATTAAACATTATTTTTAATCTCACCGGTCACCACCTAACTCTCTAACTATAAACAGTACAAATTGAAGGGACATTTCAGCTCTCTTACAAATCTGTCTCCTTATATTTCGTTTTCACCGCCTCCCGCCGCCCGCCTCCGCCGCCACGTACAGTTAATGGCAACAGCGGCGGCGATCTCAAATGATTTCAGTGGCACCTAGAATATGTAAATCATTCACCAAATGTAAGAACTCTAACTTTTTGCCTATCTCATCTTTTATTTTTATTTTTTCCATTTTAGGTGTCATGATATAGAATTTCTGGATCTGGATTGTGGCTTCGTGAGGTTGTTATCATTAATTGTATGCTTGATATGTTTTGTGAGATTGGACGGGCAGAAATTATAAATTTTGAGAATGAAACCCGCGAAAAAAGAAAAAAAAAATTGTTAGGAGACCAAACTTAAAAAACAACCATAACACTAACTAAAACATTATCCCTACAAATTATAGCTTGGTACATTATTATTAAATTTTAAAGGCTTTTTTGTACCATTTAGCATAATATTTTTCTTGAAGGGATAGATTTGATATGTATACCTTACACAGGTATAGAATTATTGCTATTGCTATATATAATTATAAAGGCATAAAGTTATTAATACATATATACATTGGGAAAAGGTCCAAAAAAGCCCCTGATGTTTACACGGATGTCCTACTTCCACCCTAAACTAATTTTTTTAACAAAAGTACCCTTAACGTTTCAAAAGCAGGCCACCCGTGCCCCTGCCGTTAACAGAAGACAAACGGAGTTAAAATGTGATGACGTGGCAGGCTTAAAGGTTCAAAAATGTCCTTGATGTTTATACGGATGTCCCACTTTCACCCTAAACTAATTAAAATATTATCATATAAAACATATTCTAAATAAAATAATATATATCATTTAATCAAAACAAAAATATAAATTGATGACGTTATTTAAAACTAAAAGATATAAAAATATTTAACGTTATTTAATACTAATTAGTATTTTATATCAATTAGTATTTTATATGAATTAATATTTTAATGTTATTTTATATCAATTAGTATTTTAACGTTATTTTATATCAATTAGTATTTTATATCAATTAATATTTTAACCTTATTTTATATCAATTTGTATTTTATATCAATTAGTATTTTTAAAACTGGAGTATTATGATTATTTTAAAATTTAAAACTAAATAATATTTTTACAATTCAAAACTGGAGTATTATGATTATTTTATTAATTTTTAATATTAATTTTTAAAATCATATCAATTTAGAAATATTTTAGTATTATCAATTTTTAAAAATCATATCAGTTTTTAATATTTTTAATATTTTAGTAATTTAAATTTTTATACCAATTAGTATTTAGTATTATGATTTTAGTATTTTAATGATGTAATTTGAATTTTTGTTGTTTTGATTAATTAACAAAATAATTTGAATTTTAGTATTTTTTAATTTGATTTTTTAGTATTTAATATTTTTTAATTAGTATTTTAGTATTTTTTTTAATTAGTATTTGATGTAAATATGTTATGTTTTGAATTTTAGTATTTTGATTAAATGATGTAACTATGTTATACAACTTATTTTATTTAATTAGTTGTTTTGATTAGTTACCAAAATAATTTGAATTTTATTATTTTGATTAAATGATGTAAATATGTTGTTTTTTTTTGAATTTTAGTATTTTCTGTTTTGATTAAATGATATATATTATTTTATTTAGAATATGTTTTATATGATAATATTTTAATTAGTTTAGGGTGAAAGTGGGACATCCGTATAAACATCAGGGACATTTTTGAACCTTTAAGCCTGCCACGTCATCACATTTTAACTCCGTTTGTCTTCTGTTAACGGCAGCGGCACGGGTGACCTGCTTTTGAAACGTTAAGGGTACTTTTGAAAAAAAAATTAGTTTAGGGTGGAAGTGGGACATCCGTGTAAACATCAGGGCTTTTTTGGACCTTTTCCCTATATACATTATACATTTGAAACTAGCACTCTATTTATGAGTTTGGGATGAAAAAGAAAAGAATGGAAAACTTAATTTATAATAGAAAGAATAGAATAGAAAACTAATAAGTTTTTTTTTATGTTGTTGCTGAGTTTAAAAAGAAAAGAAAATTTAATTAAGTTTCTCATTCAA
Source organism: Panax ginseng (assembly GCA_020205605.1). Classification (NCBI taxonomy): domain Eukaryota; kingdom Viridiplantae; phylum Streptophyta; class Magnoliopsida; order Apiales; family Araliaceae; genus Panax; species Panax ginseng. The sequence continues at coordinate 12,075,058 of CM035134.1, forward strand.
GTTACTAAGTTACCCTTAAATTAGTTTTATTATGTTTATAAACTAGAGGGTATAATAGGGATTATAAAAGATGAACTTCTGTTATTTAGTTTTTGTCCAAATTTGTCCATTTTTGGACGAAAAAGCTTGACAAGAAAAGTGGCCAAGTTTCATGTCCATTTCTTTTCTTTTTAGTTTATTAAAAGACTAGGCGACAAAAGAATTTGATATAAAGCTTAAGTTTTTCGTCGATTTTTTTTCTTTTCCGTCTATTTTAAAACTCAGCAACTGAGTGTAATAGATGTCTTGCTTAGTGGGAAGTGCAGAATAATGTTGTTGAAGGGCAGGGTTTGAAAAAGATCAACTCATTCGGATTGATGTGAGAGTCCAATTACATTACATTATATTGACGAATTATGTTTTATCCCCCTCTCTTTTAACATTGTTAAAAGAGTCTCATTTACACATTTTAGAGTTTTTATAAACAGGTGACCATAATGGAAGGAAGCAGAGAAGCCATGAAAGTGGAAAATTTTTTACATATGAATGCAGGGGATGGAGAATCTAGTTATGCCAATAACTCAGCCATTCAGGTTGCTCTCTCTCACATTGTTTGTTGGCCCCATCAGTCAAATAACAAATGAAAAGGATCATTTCTCTGGGAAGAACCAATCAAAAAAATTCATTATATCCCTTCTAAGCGTGTTTATATGTATATAACACAAAATAGTCTCTCAACTCTAAAATTTTAGAATAGTCCTTCAACCCTAAAATTTAGGAAAATAAAATATATTTTCATCTTTTATTTGATTTAAAAATCTTTTCATCTACATTCTTACTATTATATATTTAAATCCGGGCACCCCTCACAAATTAAATAAATTAAATAGAACTTTCATTTTCTATCGAGAGAGTAGTATATTACTCCCTCCACTGCAAAGTAAATATTCAGTTTTGACTTTTTTTTTTGGTCAAATTGACTATTTTTAAAATTAATAATTAAACATATATAAATACATTTTTTTAAATTACAAAATTGGGGATAGTAGTAAATTGTATATGTTTTCTTTTGGTTATAATCTCTTTACTTATATTGGAAAAATGGTATAAAAATTAGTTTTAAAATAGTCATTTTGACTCAAAAAAGTAACAATTGGGCATTTAATTTGGGATGGAGTGAGTATATTATATATCATTATGGCATCTAAGCAATTCATGTACATTCTTCAGAAATCAGTGATAATGGATGCACTGCCAGTTTTAGAGGAGACCATCAAGGATATGTATACTGATGATTTCCCCAAGTGTTTCAAAGTAGCAGACTTGGGTTGCTCAACTGGCCCTAACACCCTTTTAGTTATCTCTCAAATTATGGACATTGTCCATTGTTTGTCCAAACAAAATGGTCATAAAGCACCAGAGTTTCAAGTGTCCCTAAATGATCTTCCAGAAAATGACTTCAATACCATCTTCAAGTCACTTCCAGCATTTTATGCTAATCTCATGAAAGAGAAAGGAGACAGATTTGGTCCTTGTTTCGTATCGGGAGTACCGGGTTCTTTCTACGGCAGGCTTTTTCCAAGCAAGAGCTTGCATTTGGTGTATTCCTCTTATGGTGTTCACTGGCTTTCTCAGGTTAGAATAGCTTCATTAATCAAAGCCTACTAAGTTTACCTATGATATATTGCGAGAAAACATTGCGACTTTAGTTGCAAACAGATTCAATGACACACTATATTGAAAATATCTGCTCAGTACTTTTATGTCACATGATATGTCATTGTCATTGTCCATAAATAAATAAATAATCGTTAGATAACAGGGCCCATGCGCCTGAGCACACATAAGCACAAATACCCAAGTTTGAAATCAAACTTGACCCAAAAGCTTAAACAACTAGGTCTTGAGTTTATCATGTATATTATTCATTAACTATTTCATTATTTCCCGCCAACTAGTTTGAAAATTCTTAAACAATAGTCAACTTTGTGAGAACTTTTTAAGTCTAAAAATTTACTTATAAACTTACAGGTTCCTGAGAAGCTGGAGAATAACAAGGGAAAAATATTCATATCAAAATCAAGTCCTCCTGGCGTGCATGAAGCATACTTAAAGCAATTTCAGAAGGACTTTACAACATTTCTACAATTGCGATCGGAGGAAATAATATCAAACGGCCGTATGGTTCTAACATTTGGCAGCAGGAGTGCTGCAGATCCCACCACCAAAGACTGTTTTTGCACTTGGGACCTTCTAGCAAAATCACTTCTCGACATGGCGGCTGAGGTCTAATCAAATTGGATTTTGATTTCAGGCAATTGTTTCGGATAGTCTTATAATATTTAGTTGCATTCGTATAATTAGAGAGTTGCATTTCGGTAGGCTTTATTATATAAGTATTATACAGTTGAACCTCTCTAGTTATACATATGCAACTCATTTTTATAAGACGGCCCAGTGAACTGCGCGAAAGTAACTGCCTAGAATCAAGATCCAATTAAATCAACTTTTTAAACCACTTAACTAGCAATCATGATACTCCCTCCATTTTGCAAACAGAGTCCAACTAACTTTGCTCCCGATTAATTTGCAAAATCCTAAAATTCAAATGGATATGAATCTAATATAATTTTCGAAACAACAATTTAGTACTTTGTAACTTTTGAAGTAGTTATCAATATTAATTACTTCATTAATAAAAATTCAAATAATTTCACATGAATTTTGAATTTCAGGATTTTGCAAATTGACAACGAAGAGATCAAATGGTACTCTTTTTGTGAAACAGTGAGAGTACCATTTATTTATATGAGGGTGTTTAAACAGAGGCCAATGAATTTGCTTTTTCAGGGGCTTGTTAAGGAGGCAGATATTGACTCATTTAACCTTCCCCATTATACACCCTACAAGGATGAAGTAAAGGCTATAATTGAGGAGGAGGGGTCCTTTACTCTAGACAGGATAGAAGTTCTGGAATTCGATTGGGTACCTGGTGAAGCTTCAGGTGACAGTTATGATGATGGGAAAAAATGGGCCAAAGCCATAAGAGCAGTTACAGAATCTATGCTGGCTATTCATTTTGGAAACTCAGTTATTGACAGTCTATTTGAGAGGTATGCAAAGTATGTGACTGAGTATTTGACTAAGGAGAAAACAGTCTTTTATGATGCAATTATTTCCTTGAGAAAGAAGTGATTCTAACAAGGAGAAAGTAGAAAATGTAGAGGGATTCAGATGAAGTATTGTACTTGATTATAATGAATCTTTATTAGAATCAAATGGACAGATTCTGTGTTAAATTACCTATGTGCCATATTATTATTGGATCGTGTAAAATAAAAGTACATAGACTTTTGGCAGTTGCCAATCAGCTGTGAAAGTTATTTTTTAGTTTTTTTTTTAAAAAAAACATAAATAAATAAAAGGATATCCTTAACTTGTAAAACGAAAAATGTATGCAGCAATGTTTAATATGGGCAAGCCAAATAAGTTGATACAACAGCTGATAGTAGCATCCAGCATCAGTCATTTTTAGCAGGAATACACTAAGAGGAACATTAATGTTCATAGGTTTTATATACAAGAAAGTTTTACAAATTCCATTAATCATGTAAAACCTTCTAATAAGAATGCCATTAGGGCGAGCCAAATAACTTGATACAACAGCTGATAAGTAGCATCCAGCATCAGTCATTTTTAGTCTTCCCATACTGGAATACACTAAGAGGAACATTAATGTTCATAGATTTTATATACAAGAAAGTTTTACAAATTCCATTATATGGAAAATATGTTTAAAGCGCCGCGTGAAGTTTTTGTGTGGACGACATAACTGTAAGGATCTTGGCCACCAAGGACATGGAACTTACGGCTACCTTTAGCAGTTCTTGTGAGCAACCTGGTCTCACCTTCTCCTTCACCTGTGACAAGATATGTGTCACCAATTAAGTTCAGATTTAATAAATAGGAGGAACACAAAGCAAAACACGAGGAACTAAAATTTCAGCATATTCAACTAGTTGTCCAATATCTAAATATTTCATTGCTATATGAAAAAGATAGGAGTATATACTGGGAGAACTGCATTTCAAACAACCAATAGATTTTCCATTTGTATATCATAGCAGTTGAGATGCGACTACAGTTGTTATGCATATATGATTTCCTAGTGCGTGTGTGCATGCTTGTATGTGCTATCCCAGCCATATGGATTTTATGGTTATATTCACTGGAATCATCAAATATAATAAATTTCAATAAACTGGGCATTGCTTTAAAGGGCCCTGGCTACCAGAGTAATCGTACTATATATATATTCTTAAGCATACTTCAACATTCTCCAAAAAATATTATATTCATTCTAATCACCAATCTGCATAGAAATCTAGAATTCGTTAATGTAAAAATGTTCTTGACGATGTATGGGTAGCACCATTCCATGCAATAACCAACCGCATAATTCAAACCAATGGAAAGCCAATGGGATGGTTTTCACTTTTATGTGAGTATCTAAAAGTCCTCTAAATTAATAGTTGTAGGCCTAGATACTGCAAATAATTGTCTTTCCATGCAGTTCATGGGATATAAAGTCAGACTTGGAGATCCTTTCGTAATGAAATTTAGCAGAAGTAAGCAAAATAGACCATCAATGGCACCATCATAAAATCCAAACAACTGATTGACTGAGGACCGACTATTTAACATGGAAAAAGCAGTGTCGTTTCATTTTTATTTTATTGTGATGATTTATTTATTTTTTGAAACAATATAGAACAGCAGTATTTTATCACCAATATAAGTATAAATAAAAACAATACAGAAAAACGAGGGAGAAAATAAAATAAATAAAAACTTGGTAGTTATGTACCATATCTAGATAAACCTGCAGTTGCTTTATCTTTTTAATATAGTCTTGCTCATGTAAACGTAAACCCAGTTCCTCAACTTGTCCAGGATTCTCGTCGCATATATTTTCTCCCAAAAGTTTCTCCATTTCTCTGTTCGCCATGCTGTTATCAGAAATTCAATCAATAAATATGCAAGATTTATTGCAATTAGACACACCATGCTGTTACCAAAACTTAAACCAATAAATATGCAGTTACAATAGGATCGATCAGCATAACTTTAAAACTAGTTTTTCACAGACTATTGTTTTATTAATGTTATTTAATAAATCAGTGGACGTTAAATCGAAACAAAATAGTTTTCTTTTCTTTTCATAAGCTTGCTTCACATCAGTTACGCTAAAGCAACTTTGCATTATGACTACTGAAATGTCATAATAAACGCATTTGGAGGAGATCACATGGAAAAAAAACAAGAACCAAACAAGTTCTGTTCCAAGACAACAATGGATAAGGTTAACAGAGTTTTTCAAGTGTTACTTGTTTTGTCTAATTGTCTTCCTTTACTCCCCACCTTCTCAGCAATCAAATTTATTATTGCTATCCATGCAGTGGGTTTCATTAAATTTATATAGGTAAATACTTGACAACCAGAAAGAAAGCATGAAAAAATTGACGAGTAGAGAAACAATGTCCTAATCAAAGCAAGAATCTAGAATCACATATATACGGTTAACACAATTTGTGGAAAAGTTATTCGTTCTGGATAGCAACAGATTGTAAGCAAAAATTAGAAGAAAGCTTCACAAGTGCATAAATTGATAGACTGTGTTAAAATAAATAAATAAATAATAAGGGTACTATGTGTCTGGTGTATAACTGTGAAGAACAACTCCGTTCACAGGTGGGCGAACAGTTTGAAGGACAAAAGTCAATTAAATATTATCTACTCTTTTCTGCTTATTCTTTAAATCAGTAAACCGGGGACATATAATTTTCCTTTTACTCTCCAAACTCCTTGTCTGATGATGGCGATGCCATCCAAAAACGATTCAAAGACCCTAGCTGGAAGGAATTCATGGTGAGCAAAAACCTTGTAGGGCATTGAACGTGTTTCCTTTTATATCCACGATGTTTTCTCCAACACAGCCTCTTAACTTGAAACCGCGAGCTCCAGTTCTACAGCATTGTGTGTACCTACCTCATTTAGCTATCACAATCATCAAGTATTAACTCCAACAAACAATCATACTTCCTCAATCTCATAAAAGATGTCTTAAATACACTTTTCACACAATTTAAGAAAAACAAAGTAGAGGATTGAGTATAAATAAGTTCCCATTTTACCCACAATAGGCCCCATGGTTCTCTCTTTTTCCTACAAGTAGTGGACCCTACTCATGTGATAACCCGAATTTTCGAAAAATATTAGAATAAGAATTTAATAAATAAAAGTCTTATTGTGAGACGTACTAAGTCGGAATGAATAAAAATATGTGTTATATATTTATGTGATTTATGTGGTGGAATTTAATATGAATATATAAGGTATGACATATATATACATACATTTGGGATGAAAGAATTAATAGTTAGTTAAACTATTAAATTAGTTAGCTTGAGTAATTACGAATCGAAATATGAAAGTGAAGGAGCAATTTAATTTAATTATACAATATTAATTATATATATTAAATAAGTTATTGTCAAATGTAATGTTCGTTATAAAAAAAATAATGTTAAATTAATTATGGATTTAATTTTATAATTAGTGGGATAATGTCCAATTTTGATTAATATTGGAATTCCATGTAATTCAAAATACATAAATTATCTATATGTAGGTATTGGAGACATATGTGTGTGTGTGTGTGTGCATATATATATATATATATATATATATAATGATAAATTAAAAAAAAAAAAATTAAGGACTATTTAACATGAAAGGGGGAATAACTAGCATAAAACATGACTTTAATATATCTTAAAAATATTTAAGATAGCAAACGTATTAGCTAGGATATCCATATCTGTCTTTCTTACATAAATATTGTATTGTCATATCCACGGCGTGCTTCTTAGTCATTCATCACCCTGACCCATACTCTTCCTTTAGATGTCATGCCAGCATTATACCACTATGATACCAAGGCTTTGAGGAGAACTTTTTATATTCTAAAATGCCATATATGAAATGTGCACTTCCATCTACAGATATAACTTCATATCAATACATCAATAGTTGACTCCAAATTCGATTTTGACTTCAACTATGTATAATAAGAAGGTAATACCATAAAGACACAATCTAGACCTGATTATTGGGTGATCATTCATGAGATATGCATCTGGACTGTTTCTTGATGTTGTTGAGACATGAATTGATGGCACATTTGTGCAAGGAAGTGATTCACAAATATCTAAGATAGTGGTGGCCTCATCATTTCCAGCTTGCACATTTGATCCCTGATTAATTTAAGAAACGAAAATGAAAGAGACGAGCTTAGTTATTATAACCAATATATCATGGACATTTTGAAGTAATTAAACATTCCTAAAATCTCAAAACTATACTAACTTTCACCACCAACTTTACCAGGGGTATATCAGATGAAACTTCTAAGGGAAGAAATTTTTTATCCAAAGGAACCTACACACTTGAATTTTTTAATCATCTCTCTTGTTGGTATCTCACCGGAACCACATTCTAAGATATCTCACCACTCATCAGAATCACTCTTTTCAATATTCAATTTCATTGGAATGCTTCATTTACTGCACTTGAAATGGCTAGCCAAACAAGCAATTTAAACTCGCTGAACCAAAGATAAGGTATTTAATTTCCGACAAATTTTGACAAATGCCGCAGAAGTAGCTGTTTTTGCGTTTCGAGGTGTTGTCGCAACTGAATCACTTTGAAGCAAAAGAGTTTTATCAATTCCAACAAAATTTCCTTTTGAATTGAAAACTTGCCGGAATCGGATCCTTTCGATTTCTATATTGATGATAAAAATAAACATATATAATAATATAAGTATAGCTAATAGCTAAATAATCTAAAGATGCTAGATCAAGCCAGAACCCCTTAGCGTAAGCGGTTGGAGCTCATCACCATAATTTGAATGCTTCTAACCATAGAAACCAGCAGCATCACATAAGGTAGGCTACTTCTCAAAAACAGGAAAAAACTAGAGTGGTTGCTTACCGACCAACTTTCACTTTCAACAAATGAGCACAACTCAACGTAAAACACGCTCAGAACCCATTAAGCCGTGGCTTGGACTTTCAATGGTTGTTCCAAACTTCCAATGAGTTCGGAGGGGGATATTGTCGAGCTTCTCCTCAACCCACAGTCAACAAAGATGGGTGGCCATAATCATATATACATGAAAACAGAAAAAGGAGTCTACCTTGTTTGGGGCTGCATGCAGGGGCAAAGCCACACTATGGCTAGTGTGTGCAGCCACCCACACTGAAAAATTGTACAAAAGGAAATCTAAGTATATGGCTTAATTGATTATTTATTAAAATTATAGAATCATAGTGTAATAACAGTTAAAAGTTGGTTATATTTAAATTGTCAAGTACATATTTATTTTAAAACCCCAAACTGAGACAACAAGATGCCAAAATTGAATTACATTAACTTTCATCAGGTTTAGAATAATTACTGGCATAACCCTTTAGTTTGAAAAATAAATTCCAATTATTTTCCTTGGACTAAACTTTGACTAAATGGATTAAATGGTTAGGTGCAAACTTCCAATTCGCCCTAGGTAAAATTAAGGACTTTCTCATCTTCAAATTTTATGAATATTTACAAATTTACCTATTTTGATTTAATCTATCCACCTTCATATAGTTTGAAAAAAATCTATAAAAAAGTCATTTTTACAGCTTTGTTACCAAATTTAATAAAACTGACCAGGTAACTCCCCTTTTCACTCATCTTTTGAACTATCGAAGAAAATTCATGACTCCCAACTAGTAATATGAGAAATTAAAAACAATATGGCGAGTATAATTAAAATCAAAGCTAAATACATGACCAATTACACATGTCTAACGGTAATAATGAACAAAACCATTTGCCCAACATTGATAAACAGGCCAGAACTTTTGAAACAGTGAAAAACTATATGGGGAACAATTGGTGCGTCCATTTCTAGTTCCCAAAGAAGAACCCTCCACTCCATATGTAGTATAATTCTAAATAAAGCAGACTCATTAAATAAAAATATAAAAAAGGCAATATTAACAGACGTATTGTTAATTTATATTGTGATGATTTGTAACGAAAACATATTACCAAACGGAGCAGTAATGGCGGGTGATTAGAACTAAGAAATACCAGCACATCCATATGATTTTGGTGGAGAGATGAAGATGAGCTCATTCGACCTTCGCCACGTGATCGGCACTGTCTGAGATTCCTGTTGCTTCACCTCAGATGATTTGGTGAGTTAAGGGAGAGGAAGGATGAGAGAGACCGAATTGGTTGTGAATCGGAGACTGAGCCGTTTTGTTGAGACTGAATTGGTTGGGAATTGGTTCCTCAGTTCTGCATAAGTATAAGGAAATGATGATAAAACATTAAATAAATTATCAATTCTCTATATCGCTTTTGTATTAAAAAAAGAAAGTACTACATCCATTCCATAATAATTGTCTTTTTAGTTTGATACACATAAATTAAAAAACTCATTTAATACTATCATTTAAGAATTAAAATTTATAAGAAATTCTATCAATACCCCTTTATAGAAAACTAAAAACTATTAATACAAGATAGAAAATATCTTGGGACAATGAGAAAAGTTAGGGGTAACATAGGAAAATAAATAATTTATTCTCCTAAAAAGTTGTAAACGACAAATAAATTGGAACAAGTTTTTTCTTCTAAAAAACAGTTATTATGGAATGGAGGTAGTATTATTTATTGGTCAAAAAATAGTGAGAGAACCAAAGTTATATTTGTTACTTGGGGTAATATTAGAAATTAAACAATTAATACTTACTTGAAATTCTCAAACTACTTATATTTAGGAACGAAAATATTTATCTAAAACGGCCAATATAAAGGACGGATGTAGTATCACTTTTAATGGCATTCACTACTAATAGTAGTGGTGGTATTATGGTAATAAAAATAGCGGACGCAAGTTTTTTAATTTTAATATCGGCAGTTGATTCTATTTGGTATTTACTCATTTTTTATTTATATTAAATAATTGTAACTTGTTATGAATCATTTTCTTATATATACATATATTTATATATATAGTTAACCGAGACTTCTTTTAATTAATTAATTAATTAATTAAACTAATTAAAATAAAATACAGGTCAAATTAAAAGGCCAACTAGACACATGTAGATGGACTATATGAATATAATTTTGGCATTTGTTACTTATTGGACATTTTATTTTGTATGTGCCTAGCCCTAGCCATGTTCTAATGAAAATTGATGTGATCATATAATTCTGATTTTCAAAACTGACAAACTATCTATACACTAAGTCACATAAAAGTTGAAAGGTACATTAACGCTCTGTTTCTGAGTTTAGAATAGAAAAGAAAATAATAGAAAACTTAAATTAGAACAGAAAAAAAAATAGAAAACTTGAAGTTTTCTTTTGTGTTGTTTCTGAGTTTTTAATAAAAAAGAATAAAAAATTTAAAATTAAGGACATGAGTTGTAATTTAAAATTTATTATATTAAAAGTTGAGGATAATATGGGAATTATAAAAATATTAATTATTCCAATTTCTTTTCCGTCTAAATCAGGCCAATTTTGGACGGAAAACTTTGGCAGGAAAAGTGGTCAAGTTTTCTATCCATTTATTTTCTTTTTCGTTTATTAAAAAATTCAGAAATGTAAGAATTGAAAAGAAAACTTAAATTTTTCGTCCATTTTTTTTTTCTATCCATTTTAAAACTCAGAAACAGAGCTTAAGAGGAGTCTTGTTAGGAATGGATCACTTAATACTTGAGCCCAAACAGGATCAAGATTTAGGGTTTATTATCTGAAATGGGCCCATTAATCCCTAGGGTGCCCATCTCACTAAATATCCTACTTCCCATAATGTCTATATAAACTCTGTTTCTCCATGCACAAAGAGGGAGAGAAAATGCAGATCTTCGTGATAACCCTAACTTGCAAGACGATCACGCTGGAGGTGGAATCGAGCGATACCATTGACAATGTTAAGGCTAAGATTCAGGATAAGGAAGGTATATTATTAATTATCTATTCGATTAGATATCATTTGCTTATTCGAAATTTTGGTATTTTGTAATTTGAAGTGTTTCTATTCACAAATTCTTTGATTATATCCTTTAGGCATTCCTCCGGACCAGCAGCGATTGATCTTCGCCGGAAAACAGCTTGAAGATGGCCGTACCCTGGCCGACTACAATATCCAAAAGGGTAAATTCATCATTTTCCCCTGGCTATTTGTTTATATATGTATTAACGGATTCGGTTATTGTAAGTTAACGGTAAGTGGTCACCAGGTCTGCATATCGACACTACCAAAGTTTACTTCAGGCTAAACCCCGTCTATTAACATATGTATATCTACTCGTGAAACTAAGGAGTTTTTATTCTCAATTGTGCAGAGTCAACGTTGCATCTTGTTCTGAGGCTTCGAGGTGGAATTTTTATTCAGCCTTCATTAGCTGCTCTGGCAGTAAAATGTAATCTAGACAAGATGATTTGCCGAAAGTAAGCTATTACTGAATTCAGAAAAGCTTATGGTTGAGTTTTTTTTTTGGCTGCACTTTTTTCAGTATTGTGCTTGTTAGTATTGCCAAGAGAATCATTTGTGATTAGAACTTGTGAATTATAATTCAAGCTGTAACTTTGATAGAGGATTCTGGCTAAATCCTTTGTATAGTTAGAAATGGCATTTGATATTCATAACAGTGTCTGATTATCTACTTATCTTATTTTGCTGCTGCCAGGTATTTCCGTAACAGGTTTTTTCGGATGTTTTCTAGGATCAGAAGGAACTGCAATAATAACCACTACGTGCCTTTTATTCTCTTCGATTAGGCATTGTTTGGCAACTATCTTTTATTTTTCTTCCTATGATTTAGATTGAATCATCGGTATAGAAAATAGTATGAAAGTGATGTGTTGCTGAGAAATTGTGTAGTGGATGACACCTAAATTGTCATTTCTATTGAATTTTTTCATTTATCTTCTTTCATGCCTTCTAAATAATAATAGAGATTTTAAACAAGCTGTTTTGACTGAAAATCACTTGCTATAGTTACTAAATAATATTGCATTTTCTTTTTCCAAATGGTGTTTCACTAATTAAGCTGTAAGATTGGAAATGTAGGAGGAAAGAAAATGAAGAAGAAGCATAATCAGGTGGAGAGGAGAGTCAGTAGGAAAATAATATTTAAGGGATAGAGTAGAGGGAAGGAAAATGCTTTTGGTGCCCACCCATGTTTTTTCCCCTCCCTATTCTGGTTTTGTTTTGTATTAAAGCCGCCATTGATTGTTAACTTTTGATTAGTTGGATAGCCTCTATTCATTTAAGCTCTTTCTCTCTCTGTTTATCTGTATTTCTGGTTATGTATCACATATAGTTATATTTAATCACAATTTCTACTACCAGTTGCAGTGTTGATCAAGAGTCAAGGATATGATTGGTTTCAAATGTAATTATAGTTTAAATCATCAGTCATCCTAAATTTCTTTACATGCTTCTATCAAAAAAGAGCAAAGACAAGTAGCTGTTGACTAAATCATCAGTCATCCAGTTTAGTTATTTATTTATTTATTTAAATTCTTACACCTTTGAGTTCTTTTTGGGTTACTTTATTTATTCTTGTTAACAACCACTACTTGCTAAACATCATATTAGAATTTTTATCTCTCAGGTCTCCATATTGGGTTCTATTGTTAATGGTCCTCTATTTGGGAAATTTAATTTAGTTATTTAACTTAGTTAAGGTATTCCTGTATTATATCTATAGTCAATGATGTCTATTTGTATGTAATTGCAATTGATTTAGCCATTTTAGCAGCAGTCATATATACAACTAATGTTCTACTTTGTTTGTTTAAGATGCTATGCTCGCCTGCATCCTCGTGCTGTCAACTGTAGGAAGAAAAAGTGTGGCCACAGCAACCAGGTGCTTTGATTAGATTTTTTGTTCCTTGGTGTTGATTATATATGGACTCCTTTTCATTATAATTGATTAGTCCTAGCACTCATCTCTTTGTCTTGCATTTAATTGCAGTTGAGGCGGAAGAAGCCGTATTGGGAAACTAAATTAAAATGGCAACATTATTTTTAAGTATATAGCAACAAAAATGGCAAAATTATGTCTCTGTGTTTTGTGAGTAGCAGCAGTTGCATGACATTTCTTCTTCATGTTTTCAACAAGTTACTGAGGTATTGAAACTAGCTTTCTTTTCTTGACTTGTTTTATAGTTTGAATTTAATTATTATACATTTAATTAAGTATTATGTTGTATTACTAGTGTTACTAGTGTTACTTGGGACGTGGTTCAATATTTCGGTACAAATACTGCTAGGGTATCTTTATAAGTTCTTATAGTTGGAAATTCTCTTGGTATCTAAATGAAATAAAAATTTTAGTTGAAACAGGTTGGTTTTGTTTTATAAATAGTTTAGGACAAATGTAATGTTTGAACTTCTAATACTAATTCAAATATTAATATTTATAAAATTATAGATAAAATAATATAAAAAAAATTCGGTACACTAAATTTAGAATATTAATATGTAAAAATATATTTTTTTAGATAATATCTGATATTTGTAGGAAGACATTGGTCTAGTCTTAAAAGGCCCCAAAGTAAGGAAGACGGGCAAGTTCATTTTCACATGACATTCAAATACACCCCAAATAACGTAATTTGATTATGGGTCCTTTATCCCCTTGATTCACTCCCTAGTGAAAATACAATAAAGCAATTTGACAGAAAAGGTACAAAGATAGCCAGGTTACTTGTTGTTTTGGTTAGTATACTAGTGATCAATTTATAATATAATTTTAATTTTTAAGATGTTATATCTGTTTTAAAATTAAAAATATATTTTTCCATTTAGATCGTTCTAAAATTAAATATACGTTTTTGTTTTAAGTCTATAAAGTGACGTGATGTTCTTAATTTATCGTTATTTTTTTATTATCATTTTCAATATTACACCACCACAACCAAAATTTCTAACTAATATTAAGTCTATATTTAAAAATATAAAATTATTTTTAAAAGTCTTTGTTTAAGAAATGTATGTGCAATTTTGAAATGGATAGATCAAACTTTTTCCGAAATTTTCAAAATTAGAGATACAATTTGATTTCTGAGGTGAAACGACAGTATATTAAATTCTTAAATTGATACGACTTATAAAAGTTTAGAACAAAATAAAATTTATGACTCATAAAATTTTATGAAACAAATATTATTTTTTAAATATAAATATAAATTTGCTTATTTAACTATTCATGAAGTATTAATGTATTAATTCATGATTTTTATTTATAATTTTTTATTACTGAAAATGTGTATGATGGGTTAGAAACATTAATGTGTGTGCAGGTATACCGTATATGTGTATTCACTGAAAATGAAACATTAAAGTTTCTTTTGATCAAGTGAGGGTTATATGTCTTTGGTCAGAGGAGAATGATAGGAGCGAGAAGAAAGCGATTCGATTATTGTGAAATTAATTTCATGGTAAGTTAGTTAATTGACTAATACAATATTGACATGCAGAGAGAGATTATTTTTTGATTTATGTATCGACACTGTATTGATCAATTGACCAAAATTAACTTCATGTTAATCATTCCCGAAAGAAAGATACTTCCTTTTGAAACAAGTATAAAAGTGTAGTTAAATGCATATGTGCTCTAGCAGCATAATTATTTGTCTGGTATTTTTAACCATCTAATTAATATTATAAATATATAAAAAGAATTAATAAATATAAAATTATTTAAAAAATCAAAATAAATTAACATTGGGGTTTGAATTTCAAATATTTGTAAATTAAATAAAACCAAAATCAAATATGGCTATTTAAAAAATTAAATTCAATGGATATTACACCAAAACAAAATAAAATAACCTAAATATAGACGAGTCTCAATAGTCAAAACAAAGCAAATCCCAGACATTTAAATTGATTGACAAAATCTCAAATCACTTTATTTGATTTTTCAAAACGAAATACAAGGAGGTGAAAAGGAAAGAAGTGTTTTATTTTGTCAAAAGACTGACTTGTTATAAATTCAAGGTACCATATATATATATATATATATATATATATATATATATATATATATATTATCATTTTTGTTATTTTCTTGATGTCTCGTCAACACCACCGTCGTGGACCACCGCCAGGCGCCATACCAAGAGCCATGTTGTCTATTGTGTTAATTGTTAATAGTGGATTAAGAGTTTAAATGAATCGAGTTGAGTCGAGTATTGAGTTGTTCAGATTTGATTCATAAAATTTAGGGGAGTTAAGTTCATATGACCACATGAGGTTTTGGGCGGTTTTCCACTTAACCACCAGTAGTCAGTAAAGCTATATTTAAACTCCTGACTTTTTGAATTAAAGTGAAAAACTGCTTTCTATCATAACTCCTTTAATTAAATTGAATAAAGACTTAATTACCCTTCATTTTCAGAGTTTCTATTTTTTTTTCTCTGCCTCTTCCTGTAAAGAAACTACATACTTAGAATATAAAAGAAAATCAAAGATATCAAACTCATGCTAGGAAAAGTGTCCATTATCAACAAAATAAAAGCAATTCAGAGGAACGACAGATGAACATCTCCACCAGGATATAAACGACAGATGAGAGAACAATTTTGCCTTGGCATCCCTATATTCTTCCACAGACCCATGGAAATCCAAATGATCCCTCGTCAGGTTCGTGAAAACAGAAATGTCAAAATCGACCTCATCACACCTCCCTAGAGCAAGTCCATGAGAAGAAGCTTCCATGACAAGAGCTTCTGTCCCATTATGCTCCATCTTCGCCATTAACTTCTGAATCAAAACAGCATCAGGAGTAGTATTTGGTTGGGGACACCAACTTGTTATCCCCATGAATATAATACGCCACGGAACTTAACATCCCAGTTCTCACTCCCATAGCTTCGTACATTCCCTTTATCAAATACGAAGTAGTTGTCTTGCCATTTGTTCCCGTAATTCCAATCACAGACATTCTTTGACGGGTACCTAAAAAAAAGATGCGGACAGTGCTGCCAGCACAGCATTTGTGTCTTCAACAATAACCAATGCCTTACACCCTAAAGTCTCCTCTATATCTATCTCTTTACTCGCCACAACCGCAACGGCCCCTCTCTTATCAGCCTCACTTAAATACAAATGCCCATCAGTTTTCCTCCCAACACAACACACAAACAAATCACCAGACTCAACCACCCTCGAGTCGTGTTGAATCCCAGTAATCTCAATCTCTAAATTACCATAGACTGACAATGGCACAACTTTACTCTCATCTAAAAGCTCAGCTAATGTCATTTTAAACTTAGGTTCAACAATTCTAGCTTTACTTTTACCAAAACTATCAAAATCAATATTAGGATCCAGCTCAAATAGCCTTTTCCTCACTTGCTCAGCCAAGTCAACGTCCATATAAATCAACCATAATGCACTGATAGCCTTTTCCTCACTTGCTCTGCAACTGGCCAGCACGTCCATATAAATCAACCATACAACCATAATGCTCAATGGCCGGTTCAATGTCATATATATTCTTCATCTTAGAGAAATACCTACATCCTTGTTCAATCAACCCAGCATGACTACAAGCGTAAAGGATAGAAATGAAAGTAATCCCATCAGGCCTTAATCCAGACCCTTCCATCTCACTAAACAGAGCTATTGCCTCTTCACCATACCCTTGCATAGCTAATCCAGCCATCATCGAAGTCCAAGAAATAACACTCTTTACTCCTGGCATTCTTTCGAAGACCAAACGAACCATGCGCACATTCCCACATTTAGAGTAAGTGTCCATGAGTGCATTATTCACAGAACTGATCCAAACAAACCCAGCTTTCTCCATAAACCTATGTAAGATTTTCCCGAACTCAAACGCCCCAGCTTGAGCACAGGCAGAGAGAACCCCCGTCAAGCTCACCTTATTCGGTCTCATTCCAACTCGCTGCAATTCTCTAAAATAACAAAAAGCCTCATCAAAACAACCGTTTTGAGCAAACCCAACAATCAAGTTTGAAACTTGAAGGAAATTTGTGCCCATTTCTTTGTTGAGGCATTTTATCAAACAAGTGGAGACTATGAGAGCCAAAAAATGAAACAGAGCAAAAATCAAGACAGTGATGAACGTGAAAATTAAGTGATGAAACCAAAAATCAAGTTTGCAGTGATGAACGTGAAAATTCAAGCCCAAAACCCTACAATTTCTGGCTCGCCGCTTGATTCGACTTACACGAAATCGGTCAAGCAAGTACCGTACAATTTCTCCGTTCTGGGGATTTCCGCCCCGATTGTTGCGAAGGAGATTTTAGCGGCGCCTTCATCGGATGTTAATTTAACGGCGTTGTTGGAGAAAGCAGGAAGTAACACTTTCGCCGGTTTAATATCGAGTACCGGAGTAATAAAGGTGTACCAGACGGCGTTGGAGAAAGGTTTGACGGTTTTTGCTCCGAACGATGAGGCGTTTAAGGCAAAAGGACTACCGGATCCGACGAAGCTCACCAATGCGGAACTAGTGTCGCTGTTACAGTATCATGCCCTCGCCAGTTACTCTCCGATCGGGACATTGAAGAGTTTGAAGGATCCGAGTTTGAAGAGAGAGAGAGAGAGAGGACGAAGGGGGTATTTTGGAGATTTACTAGTTTTTTTTTTTTACTGTTTCAGCGTTTTTGGCGTGTGACATACACGCACGATTAAGTTGGATGAAAAACGTGACGTTTTCATTTTAATTCAAAAAATCGGGAGTTTAAATATAGCTTTACTGACTACAGGTGGTTAAGTGGAAAACCGCCTAAACCCCAGGTGGTCATCTGAATTTAACCCAATTTAAGGAGTATAAAATAAGGTTTATTTGAGACTCATTTAACTATTGACTCAAGCCAGATCTCGAATGGAGCTTAAACAGTTTAAACTTTTCAAACGAATATGATCCGAGTATCAATAAAAAAATACAATTTGAGAATGTTCAAGTAATTTATTGAATTTTAAAATTTGTTCATATTTGACTCATTTATATTTCGAGTTACGAATCGAGTCTGAACTGTTTGCTCATCTTACAGTCTTATAGGGGATAACTATTTTCGCATATAATTTTGATATTTTCATTATTTTTTTTTCACAAAAGAGTAGAGTGGGTCTCACTTTTATATGAGAAAAATATATGTAAAAATATCAAAATTAAACGTAAAAATATCATTTTCTTAATATAAATACGAGCACTATATATTGACCATTGACATAATTTTTATTCTTAATTTTCTAAAAAATATAATAGTTTAATTACTCTTTGTAGTACTACTGTACTACATATATACTTTTTTAGTTTGTGTATGCAAAATACAGTTTTTTTCTTCAAACAATAATAAAATTATTAAAAATAAAAAAAAAATTTCCTGACAAGTGGTTTCTGACCTGGTAAGAATATATACGTCCAAGAGGGTTAAGCAGAACTAGAGTCGTCACGAATATTAAAAACTTCATTCCTGACTCAGTTGTATTCTGAACTGTCTTCTTTTTTAATTCGGCATTGTTGAAGTATAAAGTCCCATATTAAGCAAATAAGATCGGGTCGAGAGTGCGTCCGGTCCGGTGCAGTTTGTACCGTATATTTTTTTTCTTTAACCACAATTATAGGAATAAAAAATAAAAAATAATAGAATAAGTTTGAACAAAAAATTGTAAAAAAAAATATATTTTTTATTGTAAAAACACTGTAAACTGTTTACAGTGTTTTTGTAATAAAAAATATACTTTCTTTTACAGTTTTTTATTCAAACTTGCTCTATTACTACCTCCGTTCCTAAAATATTGTCGTTTAAGGTTTTTACATATGGATTAAGAAAGTACCATTTACCAAGTAAAATTTATTTGAAATTCCATCACTACTCCTTTATGGAAAGTTGAAAACTATTAATACAAGGGAGAGAATTTCTTAGAACAATGAGAGAAGGTAGGGATAATATAGAAAAATAAATAATTTATTCTCCTCGAAAGTTATAAACGACAAACTTTTTGAAATAAAATTTATCTTCTAAAACGACAATCTTTTAAGAACGGATAGAGTATTTTTTTATTTATTATTTTTATAATTATGATTAAAAAAAATAAAAAATAAAAAAAATGCACTGTATCTATCGTTATACCTGCCTCCCACCTCCCACCTCCCAACTCCCAATTAAATAAGATCTGGACTCAATATATAATTTAAAAAATTATTTCATTTATTATTATGATTTTGAGTTACATGTTTCAATATAGTACATGCCCAACTTCATCCAATTAAATTATTGTTTATTAATTAAAATTAAATAAATTTATTACAAAATTTATATAAAAAATCTATTTATAGAAAAAAGATGATCCTCCTCGTACGGAGACAGAGACTGATGTGGACCTTGATAATATTTATTATATTGATAGATACTTGGGTGTTATATTGTTCAAAACTGACTAGCTATAGCTGGCTGGCTGGGCGGCGGCTGCTAGAAAAAGCTTGAGGATAATAATTATGAAAACAGCTATTTCCCATTCAACAATTCCCTGGAAGTCAGTTATCTGCATAACAAATTACTAGGAAATATCCCACTTTAGAATAATGCTTGTTCTGTCTAAATACTATGAACCCACCATTTTCACCTTCCATAAATTTATAAAATTCCAATCATTCACTTTACAACTATACTATTATATACATATGACAAAAAAGAGGTGAAAGACAATGTATATAACTTTGTGAGTTATTATATAAAACTAATGTTATTTTATATAATTGAATATACTTTCTCTTATGTTTTACTCTCTTTAGTTATTAATATAATATATGATGTTTTAGATAATTTTATTTTTTTAAAATTATTTGATGTTTTATATAATTTAAGAAAATTAATAATAATTTTTCTAAAATTACCCCTATAAAAAAATATTACAGATGAGAGTGAGAGTATGAGATAAGTATATAATAAAAGTTAGGTTAAAATATAATTTATTACTCCTAAATTATAGATCATATTTCACTTCGGTGATTCACCTTTCAATTTTGTCAATAAGATGATTGAACTATTAATTTTTTTCAATTCCAACAAATTGAGTATACCACGTCAGAAATTGCTGATGTGACTATTTGGGTGGGCCATTAGTCAGCTGAGTTGTAATGAGAAAATTATATTTTATTTATTGATTAAACAATTTTGATATAATAGAAAGTAAAATGGTCACATCTCATTTTTTATCAAAGCAAAGAACAATCAGGCTTTGCATCGGAGCCAGACTACCACCGAGAAATTTCTCCGCCATTAAATTAAGTTCAGTGAGACTTACCCAGTTAAAATTAATAGAATTCAAATTGAGCTTGTCATTCAACGAGTTTATTCTGGGCAAAGTAAAGAAGCGGTCATCAATCTCAGGTAAGGACTCCAACACATCATCGAACGGAGAAGAAGATGAAGACGAAGAACCATGACTATGGCTATGGCTATAGCTATGACTATGACTATGGTTGTGTTCTTTACTGTTGGAAATACCTATCACCATTTTTTGAGTACTCGATTTCTTTTTGTATATTTGACAAAGTACCCAATCATCCAACTGTACATTTAGTAAATTCAAGAACAAATTCAGTAAACATTTAACAATTCAATAACAAATTTTAAAAGCCCTAATTGTAAAGCCCTAAATGTAAAGCCCTAATCGGAATCCCTGAAAAAAAAACCTTAATCGTAATAACAACACTACTTATGATTTGATATGTGGTTTTCTTAAAGGGTGGAATCCGTTTTATACAAACATTGAATCTGAATCTGAAGTTTCACGAGCCGACTTCACTTCTCCATCATTATAGAAAGAAGAAGAGGTATTGCTGCTGATAAGAGGGAAGTGAAAAGATGGAAAGTGGTTCCGGAAGTGAGCTGCGGATCGAAGGAGGATGAGGACTTTTCGACAATGATCAAGAAGATACTGCTGACTAACAATCTCCCAAGAAGAAATACTACGGCTGTGACGCCCCCAAAATAGGTCTACCAACCCATTCTGAGTCGCTAAATACATGATACAGAATCCAAATACAAACTTCCTATATACAACTATTAACTGTGGTGTAAAATACGACAAAATATAAGCTGTGAGTTTCAATACAAATATTGTCTCGTAGACAATATTCAAACTCAAATAAATTTTTCATTACAATTATTGTCACACTATTTTATAGAATAGTGAGGACTACTATAGTAACCATCTTGGACCATCACTCCATTCCCCAACTAGTCCCAGCTTTATTCTTATTTTCTGAAGAGAACAATGAAAGAAAAGGGTGAGCTCAACTAGCCCAGTAAAGAATATTATGACTAAGATAATGTAGAACAAATTATCCTTAATCCTCAATAGAGAAAAATCTGATAGAATATAATAGACAACAAGTTTTAGATCAATAACTGTAACGGAAATAGCAATCCATTAGAAGAGTCAAGTAGAGTATGATGTCTACTATCTTTTATGATTTAAAAGTTCATCATTAATATTTTATCCCTGTAACACCAATCAAAATTTATTTTCAATCAACGAATTATCTATGCACTACGGGCCAAAGATAATCATTTGTATCACCAGTGGTCATATCATGCCAAACACCTGTCCATTTATGCAGTACGGGCCAGAGAGGACTTTCACCACAAACCTTTATCTGTAACATTAAAGGTCATGATTATACTAATACACAACTTCTGGTCATAATCATACCAATCAACAATTCATCTTTACACTACAGGCCAAAGATGACTTTTAACATAATATAAGCATGAGGATGATGACAGTGATATAAAGAATAAATCAAGTGAGATCAAAGACAAATATTAGAGATTTATAATTTAATTTAATCGTAGTTCAAGAATGTCCAAATTATCAATATGATCACCAATTGTGGAGTAAAATTCAAAAATAATTTTTATGTATCAAAAATAATTTGGATAGAAAATAAACCAATGAAAATAGTACCCCGAATGAATAGTACCCAAGTGAATAGTACCCCGTGAATAGTATCCCGAATGAAAATATTAAAATTTAATAAGAAAGTTCAGACAAAAATTTCAGTGAAATGATACTAGATGAAGCGCAAAACTCAATGATATTATACTAATTTCAGGTATTTTCACCATTTAATAATAAGGTTATGAAAACAAACAATAATTTTGTACCATAAAAAGAGAAAAATATGAAAAAAAAAACATCCCTTGACGAGTACAAAAGAAATGATATCCCATACGAGTATAAAATAATATACGAAACTGCAAATGGATTTTCACCTGTCATGCGATAATCCGCGTAGACAGATCATTTTCACAATTTAATAAAGAATGAATACGAAGGGTTATTCACCAGGCATGCGGTAGTCCGTGTAGACATGTTATTCCCACATATTAATAAGGAATAGAATGACAACCCTTATGAGTATAAACAAAATAACATCCTTTACCTTAGTAGGAGATTAATCTAACTGGTATATCAGAGATATTCTTGAGAAAATCTTGCACTATTAACCACACTCAAAGTATTCTTATACTAGAAAGAAATACGCACAATATTATACGTGAAGAATTCTCTGATTTTGGTGTGATTTTCATTTCCTATTTATAAGAGAATGACATGATACTATTTAATCACTGATGAACAGAAAGTTTTTCATGGATGATTTCACGGGCGAAATCTACTTTTTACTATGCAACACTATGCAATAAAATATTCTAATAAAATAAAATTTTTACATAAAATATAATATATTCTATTTATATTCTAATAAAACAAACAAATTTAAATATATTATAAAAAGTTTTCTGTTTTATATAAAAAAATCTATTTTATTATTATTATAATAATAATAAAACAAAACTGAGATAACTTTTTACCGATGGTTTGACAAATTGGCACATGGGGGTCCATGGAATAATAAGTCAAACTTACAACAAACGTTTCATGACAAACCCTTCTATTTATAACAAAAATTGAATAAATATCTACCACAAATCACTTATCTTCAATCAACATATTTTTAATCTTTCAACAATTCTTCATCAATAATATTATAACTCACAATATTGACAATCAGATCATTTCCAAGAAAGATGTGGCTTTTCGATAAGAATTTCTCCTTATTGACGCACAATTAAATTACATAACCCCTTCCTCGACATAACTTTCTAGACATTGTCAATAATGCAATAATAATATGAATAACGGTGTCGTCTCAATTATTGATTTAATAATATAAAATATTATGCAGATGATACTGTGACAACAATTGAATCAATAATATGAGATACTATGTAGCAACTACTGTGGCAATTATTGAATGAAACTGAGTGACTTCTTACGTAAGCATCAATAATCAGAGCTACTGTGCAATACCGTGGACCACTGTAGAACAACGCGTATCACTGTACTTTTATCACCGGGTATTTCAACAGTTTAACAGTAAAAGTCTTGCCGTTATTTTATGAAAATGTTATTTTTGTCGCTTTTTATATCAGACAGTTATTTCGTTATGGGATCCACCAATGATTGCGACGTAGTACGAATATTCCCTGACAAAAAGAATATTTTATGACAACTTGCTTACTGTGCAAAATTTACACATATCATGTGACGCCCCTAAAATAGGTATACAACACCCATTTTGAGTCGCCAAAAACATATGGTACAGAAAGCAAACTACAACTTCAATAATACAATTGTCGTGCAAAATACGACAACACATACTGTGAGTTAAAATACAAATATTGTCATCTAGACAATATCCACACCCAAATGAGTTCTCATTACATTTATTGATACACTATTTTACAAAAATAGTGAGGACTGCTAAAACATCTTTCTAGAATCATCACTCCATACCCCGACTAGATCCTGTTATGTTCTCACCTCCTGAGAAGAAAAATGGAACAAAAAGAAAAAGAGTGAGCTCAACTAGCCCAGTAAAGAATATTATGACTAAGATTGTAAGACCCCAACTTTTATGAATAAAGATGATTTTTCTATAAATATCATTTTTGAATATTATGGAATGAATTTGATATAATGTTATAGTTGTGGGTAATATTTATAAATTTTGCAAAGTACGCAAGTTGTTATATAATATTCGATTGGTCGGGGAATATTCGTTTTAGCAGGGAATATTCGTACAACGGCAAAATCATTGATGGACCCTACAACGGAATTATTGTCGGATTGAAAAAACGATAAAAATATCTTTTTATGAAAATAACGACAGAAGTTTTACCGTTAACTGTTGAAACACCCGATGTTAAAAGTACAGTAATACACGTGGTTGCATAGTAGCACACGGTATTGATTATTAATGCTTACGTGAGAAGTCACTCAGTTTTGTTCAATTATTGCTATAGTAATTGTTGCATAGTATCTCACGTTATTTGATTCAATTATTGTCAATATTTTATATATTATTAAATCAATAATTGAGATAACAAAGTTATTAATATTATTATTTGCAATATTAACGATGTCTAGAAATCAATAATTGATTCAATTAGGTTTGGTCACCTAATTGCGCGCTAATAGGGAGAAATCCTTATTGGAAAGCCCCCTCTTTCCTGAGAACGACCTGGTCGATTAATATTGTGAATTATAATAAAGGTGATAAGTTTTGTTTTATTATTATTATAAATGTAATAAAATAGAAAACTTTTATATAAAAAATGAATACTTTTATAAAGTTATTCGTTTTATTAGACTATAAATAGAATATATAATATTCTATTATGCATAGTGTTTACATAAAGTGCTCGCATAGTATTTGCATAGTAAAATTATTTTATATAAAATAGAATACTTTTATAAAGTTATTCGTTTTATTAGACTATAAATAGAATATATAATATTCTATTATGCATAAATTTTGCATAAGGCTCTGCGTAGTGTTTGCGTAGTAAAAACTTTTTATATAAAACATAATACTTTTATAAAGTTATTCGTTTTATTAGATTATAAATAGAATATATTATATTTTATTTAAAATATTTTGTTTTATTAAAATATTTTATTAATCTTTGGATAGTAAATTAATATGGATCGTCTGCTTAAAAGTAAATCAATCTGGACCGTTCATGAATTAGTTCTTATTCAGGTCCATTCTCTATAAATAAAGCTCATTCCTTCATTATTTCTTACTAATTCACTTTAAACTCTAGAGAGAGAAACTATAGAGAAAAGAAGAAAAGTATTCTCGCTACTTCATTACTCCTATATCCGGTTTTTCTAAGGTAAGGGTATTATATCTTTTGTATTCATGAAGAGAACTTCATTATTCCATTCTTTATTATTCATTGGAATAACTCAGTATACACTTAATACCCTATACTTGGTGAAATTCTTACATTATTCCATTCTTTATTATTATGTTGGAATAACTTTGCCTATGCTGCAATCTTCGCATACATGGTGAAATTCTTTTATTATTCCATTCTTTATCATTCATTTGGAACATCCTCGCATGCGCTACGCATGACACAGTTCCATTATTTATTATTCTCATTGGAATATCCTATCCGTATGCTTTCGCACGACCGGTTCCGTTATTTATTATTCTCTGGAATAACCTTTCTGCATGCGGTCTATCGCATGCCTGGTGATTTCTTTTGTTATTCCATTCTTTATTATACTCAATTGATTAAAGTTTTGGCTTTTATACTCCATGAAATTAGTGGAATATCTTTGATATTTGCGCTTCATCCAAAGATCTTTCATAGAAATATTCTTCGAGCATTCTTGAATTTTACTCCACAAAGCGATGATCATGTTGACAATTTGGACGTTATTGGTTCATGGATAAATTAATTCTTGAACTTGTTTTATTGAATTTTTATATCATTGTCATCATTCTCATGTTTATATTATGTTGAAAGTCATCTGTGGCCTGTAGTGCATAGATGGACTTGGTATGATTATGACCAGGGATTATTCGGTATAATCATGATCGTAATATTACAAATGATGTGGTAAAAGTCCTCATTGGCCCGTAGTACATTGATGGACAGTTGTTGGCATTATCACGACCATTGATGAATACACGAATATCCTTGGCCCGTAGTGCATGGATAATTTGTGGTTGTAATACTAATGAATATCCTTGGTCGTAGTGCAGGGATGATGTGGTTTATTTATTAAGCTAAGTCTCAGCAATAAAAGTGATGAAAAACCTTTTAAATCATAGACGATAGTAGATTTTATTCTCTACTTGACTCTTTTAATGGATTGCTTATTTCGCTGCAGTTAAACTTGATATTTGTTATATTGTATCAGTTTAACACTGTTGAAGGCTAACGATAATTTATTCCGCATTATCTTAGTCATAATATTTCTTCTTCGGGCTAGTTAAGCTCACCTTTTTACTTTCATTGTTCTCTTGAAAATGAGAACGTAGCGAGAGACTAATCGGGGAACAGAGTGACTAGTCCGGATGATAGATTAGTAGTCCTCACTATTCTAAGGAAATAGTGTGTTAATAAATGTATTGAGGACTTATTTTGAGTTTGAATACCGCCTAGAAGACAATATTTATATTAAAACTCACATTTCATGTGTTGTATATTTAAGATTGTATTTGTATTATGTACCATGTATTTGGCGACTTCGAATAATGGTGATGTATACCTATTTTGGGGGCGTCACAGTTGGTATCAAAGCTTAGGGATATGATCCCTGACTGAGATGTGAGATAAGAACTAGGAGGGGAGTGACGGTCCAGATGATAGCATTAGTAGCCCTCACTATTCTATGAAATAGTGTGTTAATAAATGTATTGAGGACTTATTTTGAGTTTGAATACTGTCTAGAAGACAATATTTGTATTAAAACTCACAGCTTATGTTGTATATTTAAGATTGTATTTGTATTCTGTACCATGTATTTGGCGACTCAGCAAGGAACTCGAATTCCTCAGGAAATTCCTTCTTCTTCATATCCTTCAGGCTAGGGTTTCTTTGGTACCGCATTAGCCTCTTTCCCTCTTCAATGTTGATTTCATCCAGGTTTATCAGCCCTTGATTGGGAAACCCTAGGCATTGATTGATGTCTGATGCTCTTATCTTCAGACTAGATCCTTTTATCTTAGTAATCAGAAGCCCAGAGTTCGTTGAAGCATTTAAGTAGAACTGCTTCACTAGCTCTGTATAAACTAGAGTGTTGGCCTCTAGGCACTCATAGAACCCAGCTTCCTTTACGAGTTCAAGTATGTCCTTGAACTTTTTCTCTAATTCTTCAAACTTTGCAAAGCTGAGTTGAATACCCGTTATAACTTTCCATTCTGTCATTTGAGGAGGTCAAGGTATATGGTATGTGGTTTGGAGAGATTTAACTGAATGTGATTTGGGCTCTGGAAGTTTGATTGATTTGGCTTCGAAGAAGATTCTAGGGTTTGAAAATAGGAGGGAGAGAGGTTCAAGAGGTTCTGATAACTGTTTGTAGATTTGAATCTGTCTTTATGACAGTTTCTTCTGACTCTGTATATGCTATGATGTGTCACCCAGTCATTGGTTGCACGATGCCCAGTAGCAAGCTGTAACTCCCCATTAATTTGTTAGTTAGCTGTCCCTTTTAGAAGAGTGGACGTTTGATTGACGTGGATTGACCTTTGACCTTTTTGAGTTCGTAGAGTAGCTTGATAGAACAGCTATTGACTCTACGTTTTCCTTTGTTGACTCACCAATCAACTCTTTAAGAGATGTTGTAGTGAATGGTTTTGGAAATTCTTCTCATTTTGAATTTTCATGACTCAGCCATTGATTTTCTTCCTAAAGTCTTGAATACTTCTCCTTAGCAATACATCTTTCCAACCATCATTCGAACTAGTCTCCTATAATCTGAATTCTTGAGCAATTGTCCTATTCTTCCAGCTCCTCATAGGTTAAGAGTAGCCTCTTGTAAGATTGCGATCGTCGAGTCTACGATCGCTGAGGTTGCACTACGATCGTTGAGTTTACATCACGATTGCTGAGTTCTCTCAAATTCTACTATGTGATCGTTGACTGTCTTGATCCTTGAGATGAACTTGATTAAGCAATTCTTTTGGGTTAAGGTAGCTCAGGAAGGGCCAACCTCTTAGAGTGAACTAAGGGTCAGGTTTGTCCCTAAGGCGCTTTCCAGATGAGGTGCTTTAGGAGTAGTTTGCACTGTCATCTCATTTGACCTTTTCTAGTGGGTAGGTTTTCTACCAACTTTGAATAATTGCATTTGCTGTAATCGTGGTGTCCTCCTGCTTTTACACTACGATCAGGTGTTTGATAGTCGGCACTTCCAAGATTTTTAGTTGGGTGGCTGATAGGCTATCAGTGGTACGTTTTGAGACGTTCCTACTGACTATGGATCTTCATTTGGTTTATCAGCCACAAAGTTTTGAGACTCTGTAGTTGGTACATTGCTTCAGAATATTTCAGTGCTGTTGATCCTTGACAGATCACTGCTCCCCTATGATTGATGCTGTCTTTTTAGTGAGGTGTGTTTTCCTTTTCTTTGTGCACGTAAGGGAGCATCTCTGCATATCTCCTTCTGACGGAGGTCATTGAATCTTCTTGTATCATAGAGATGAATATCTTCAGGGTTGATCATTTTACGATCCTTTGCTAGCACTACGAATGTAGTCTTCCTTATCCGCTTGTGCTCGTGGAGTTCTGCTCCCGTAACAGGTTCCTAAAGTTTGATGCTCGATAATGTTCTGATGTGAGCTTCCTTGAGAACAAGTTTTGCATGCTTGAGCATCTCAGACCCTTTTTCATCTCTGGTCGAGTGGCCTACTTTCATATAAAGGTTTGCAGCCATTTGAGCTTCATTTAGGTTAGCTCAGCAGGTCTTCAAGGACAGGCTTTGAGATGTAGGAGTTTTGTCATAATTATTTCGATCACCCCTAAGCCTTCCTATTTGGTTGGCTCTTCTTGATTGAAGTCTTTTGGTTTAGTATTCCTTAGTGTGATCAGATAGATCAAGTACCTGCAGGTTATACATTTCTAATTTATGGTACCCATGGTTAAATGGGTCTTGCTAGGTTAGTTTACTAACCCCTGTTCCTCACAAATTTGGGTAAACATCATATAGATCACCATCAGTCGTATTTATGCATATACTACATTTAGATAATATATTTTGAGATGCATGGTGGTGAGTGTGAAAGAAATCTGTCATTTTAATAAGACGTTCTTTTCCTTAATGGTTTCATCTTCTGCTAATTTATGTTCTCAGAGTTTAAATGTTCATAGAGTGAGAATCAACTCTACTATTTATTAGCATCTGGTTGATTCATGGAGGTGATCAGTTTCTATGAATCTTCAAGATTCTCTTGTAGATCTGATCATACTCCGTGTGTTATTAAACACTTAGACCATAGGATGTACAACGCACATTAACCCATAAGCAAAAGTTACTCCACATTCAATCGACTTGTGAGGCTCTTAAAACCATTTCAGGTCTCTTTCAAGTTATCATCTTCAACCTAAAACTTGGTTGGAGAGAAAGTTTATAGACACTTGAGTTCCCATCATCAGTGTACTTTCTCTCTTCACCTTTTTTTAGATAGATTATGAATGCTTGAAGGAAACCTGTAATAGTTCATAAGTAAGGTGCAAATATGATGTTCATATCTATGTTAGCGAGGAACCGTACCTTTGCTGATAGTTTCTTAACAGTCATTTATCTTGGATATATTGAGTTTAGGCATTGATGTGCATGATTTCTCATTTGCTTCTGATAGCTAGTTGCTCCAGTTGATCTTCAGTCAATCAGTCGTGGTTTTGAAGATACAAGCTAAGAGAGTGTCAGCATCTCTAATTCTTTGACATCCTTGAGTTCACAAGGTTTACATCCAGCTGCAGGTTGGTCAGACACATGTTTGAGAAGTTCTTCTTTCTTCTCTGGATAAGCATTACTTGGCATGAATGACCTTTTCATCTTTTCAGGCTGGTGGATGTTTGAATCTTTTCTGTTGATGTCTCTTGAGCTTTCTAGCCTGGTCTTCAGACAACAAGATTGACTGTGAGAAAGGATTGGTCTTGTTAATTATGGCAATCGAGAGTATGGACCAATCTGAGCAGCTTCAGATATATATATGCACATTTACCTGTACATAATATTTCTAACGTGTGAGCTCATCTGCATATAACAAGTGACTTACTACTAAACTAAGTTTAGAACAATGTTTGTGCCTAGGATCAGACTCAAAGCGATTAGCTTTTGAATAGCATGAGAACCTGCTCTGATACCAATTGTTAGTTTCCAATAGGCACAATAGATCTAGAAGGGGAGGGGGGGTTGAATAGATCCTTTTTTCGTTTAGAATACTTTTCTGGTTTATTTTGTATTGCTAATAATTTAGCATGTGACAAACATAAGAATCTTTTCAAGAACAACGGAATAAGTAAAAGATCCCCTTCATTGATATATTCTTAATCATACATTGTTCGTAGAGTTAGTTCAGTGGTAAGCAGTTAAAACATACATAGCAGTTATAACAGTTAATGTACATAATGTAAATGACATAAAGTAAAAGACACAAGGGTTTTAAGTGGTTCGTAGACTCAAGCTCTAATCCACTCTTCTACTTTCAACTAGCGGTAAGGGATATGGTGCAAGTTCCTTCAAAGACTATATCCCAGATTCCAAATGTAAGTACATCTTTTTCAAGGTAAGGGATATTATTTTTTAAAATGATATTATTTCTTCTAATATCATTATCTTAGGAATATTGGTAAGATTTTTCTTGTTAAATTCTTGTCTTTTTAGTGTCGGGGTTACTATTCACTTATATTTACGACACTATTCACGAATACTGACCTATTCACGAATCGACACACTCATTCACGTAAAAATTAAATTTTCGTTTTTTTGTCCAAAATATCTATTATGGATACTAGCTTTGATTGTATCCACGTTTTGATCATTCTTGAATTTTACTTCACTATGATTATTAATGAAGTATTTTTGAACTTGGACTGTTTAAAGTACGAATCCTTAATATTTGCTCTTTTGTTTCACTGGATTCGTTTTCTTTAGAATATTTTTCATCATCCTCAGTCCTAAATGATGATATTACTGAATATCTTTGGCTTGTAGTGCAAAGATGGTTGATTTTCTTATGAATATCTTTGACCCGTAGTGCAAAGATGTACATGTGTTGAGATGAACATGACCAACTGATGAATATCTTTGGCCTGTAGTGCAAAGATGAATATTTGATTCAAGATGAATATTGATTGATGTTAAAGGGATAAAATATTGATGATGGACTTTTAAATTCATAGATTATAGTAGATTTCATTCTATACATAACTCTTCTATGAATTATTATTTCCGCTGCGAATATTGATCTGAAACTTGTTGTCTATTGTATTTTATCAGATTTTTTTCCCTGTTGAAGACTAACGATAATTTGTTCTATATTATCTTAGTCATAATATTCTTTACTGGGCTAGTTGAGCTCACCCTTTTTCTTTTTGTTCCATTTTTCTTCTCAGGAGGCGAGAATGTAGTGAGTACTAGTCGGGGTATGGAATGAAGGTTCTAGAAAGTTGTTTTAGTAGTCCTCATCATTTTTGTAAAATAATGTACCAATAATTATAATGAGGACTTATTTGGGTGTGAATATTGTCTAGATGACAATATTTGTATTTAAACTCACAGTTTATGTGTTGTATTAATAAAGTTGTAGCTGTTTCTATACCATGTTATTGACAACTCAAAATGGGTGATGTATACCTATTTTGGGGGCGTCACAGTTGGTATCAGAGCTTAGGGATATGATCTCTAGCGGAGATCGAGAAATAGAACTAGGAGGGGAGAGACGAGTGAAACCTTCGTTAGTGTGTCTTACCTAAGCTTATTTGTTGGTTGGTCAGTATATAGGGATATTATGTGATATGTTGATTTCTTTAATTAACCTTTGTTTTATGGCAGTATTTGAGAATGTCGACTAAGAATGTTAACATTGGAGTAAATGAGACCGTGGAGACACCTTTACTCACTAATGAGGAGAACGTGCAACAGGCCGGCAATGTTCCTCCTGTAAACAACACCACTGATCAGACGATGAACGACGGAATGTTTAGAAACTTTTTATAGTTCATACAAAATCAGACTAGGGAGACTCGTGCACAAAATACAGGTGGAAATGATAACAACGTCATTTGCTTATCACAAATGAAGTAGTTCAAAGAGTTGGGACCACCGCATTCGGGGAAGCGGGATCCGATTAAAGCGTAAACGGGGTCAAATAAATTACCAAGATATTCGATGTCTTGGGATGCACGGAGGAACAAAAGGTTCCATTTGCCACCTTTATGTTCCGTAATGAGGCAGATTACTGGTGGGAATCTGTGAAGCATACCCATCCAGCCGCACTCTGCATGTCTTGGGAGACATTTCAGAAACTGTTCAATGACAAGTACTTTCCTGAAAGTATTCGTTATATGAAGGAAGTGGAGTTCATTAAACTGGAACAAAACAACATGACGGTGTCCCAGTACGAGGCGAAGTTTGCAGAGTTATCCAAGTTTGCACCTCATTTGGTGGAGAATGAGGAACGCATGATACGGATGTTTCTGAGAGGTTTGAAACCCGACATACGTCAATATCTCATTTCTCATAAATTTTCTCTCTATTCAGATGTTGTCAACAGGGCTCAATTATTAGAGCGAGATAACGAGTACATTCAACCAAGGGACCACAACCAGGATCATACTGGTGATAGCAGTCATCAGAACAACGATAACCAGCGGAGAAAGAAAAATACAGACAAATGCGGTAACCACTCTGGTGGTAATCATGGCCATGAAAATAGAAGAAGTGAGTCGGGAGGAGAGTTTAAACAGAGGAGATTCAACGATGACAATGCAAAGACGTCAGCACCAGCAGCAACTGGTTCTAAAGGAGGAGAACGACCAACGGTCATATGCTATAAATGCGGAAAGAGGGACATATCATTGAACCGCCCATACAATAGCTCAAGGTATGTTATAATTATGGAAAAGAAGGACATATCGCTCGAGATTGTACGGTAGTGAAACCAAGTCCAGCAGGGATGGTGACTCAAAAGGCTATCCCAGAAAAATCAAAGTCAACGGTTCCTGGAAGAGCGTTTGTCGTGACTGGTCAAAATACGAGGAACCCAAACGAGGTGATCACGGGTAAGCTAATCATAATTTCTTGCGAAGTTTATACCTTACTAGATACCGGTGCTACCCATTCATTTATCTCTCCCTGCTTGTGCTCAATGGTTAAACTTGACTCGAGAAATTAGACTTTGATTTATCTCGTGGAGACTCAGATTAGAGAAACTTTCATCACATCCACTCGCTTATAAATCTTGTTTGATCCAAATTGGCACCATCACATTACCTGTTGACCTTATCTCTTTAAAGATACTTGCTTTTGATGTGATTTTAGGGATTGATTGGTTAACTAATCATCATACCAAAATTGATTATTTTCGTAAGGTTGTTAGTTTTCATATTCCTAACCAACCTGTTGTACGAATTCAAGAAAATAAACCATTAAAATCAATCACAGTCATATCAAGTCATAAAGCTATTCGTTTATTGAAAAACGGATGTCAAGCTTTCTTAGCCCATGTTATGGATTTGAATAAAGACACGTCAGATTTGAATAATATTCCTGTTGTTAGTAAATTTCCTGACGTGTTTCCTGAAGAACTTCCTGGTCTACCCCAGAACGTGAAGTTGAATTCTTTATTGATCTTGAACCTGGTACAAAGCCTATTTCTAAAATCCCATATCGAATGGCTCCTATTGAACTTCAGGAGTTAAAGGTCCAACTACAAGAGTTGTTGGACATCGGTTTCATTCATCCTAGTACATCTCCTTGGGGTGCTCCTATTTTATTTGTAAAGAAGAATGACGGGAGTATGCGACTTTGTATTGACTATCGGGAATTGAACCATGTCACCATCAAGAATAGGTATCCGCTACCTCGTATTGATGACTTGTTTGACCAGTTGCAAGGAGCACAATTTTTTTCAAAGATCGATCTTCGTTCTGGATATCATCAGCTGAAGATTAGAACTGAGGATATTCCAAAGACTACCTTCAGAACTTGGTACGGGCATTATGAATTCTTAGTCATGTCTTTTGAATTGACTAATGCTCTTGCGGCTTTCATGGATATGATGAACTGAGTATTCAAGGACTATTTGGATCAGTTCGTTGTTGTCTTTATTGATGACATTCTCAAATATTCCAAAAGCCGTGAAGATCATGAGCACCATTTGAAGCTGGTACTCCAAAGGCTTCGTGAAAACAAACTATATGCCAAGTTGAAGAAATGCGAGTTCTGGCTTGAGAAAGTTGCATTCCTTGGGCACGTGGTGTCAAAACATGGAGTATCTGTTGACCCGGCGAAGATTGAAACAATACAAAGTTGGGAGCAACCGAAGACGGTGACCGAAGTACGTAGCTTTCTGGGCTTAGCTGGTTATTATCGGAGATTCGTGGAAGGATTTTCTCAAATTGCTACTCCGTTAACTCAGCTGACTCGGAAAGATACAAAATTCGTATGGAGCGAAGAATGTGAGAAGAGTTTCCAAGAGCTCAAGAGGAGACTCATTTGGGCACCTGTTCTGACAATACCATCTGGCTCGGATGGATTTGTTATCTACAGCGATGTTTCGGGAAAAGGGTTAGGATGTGTTCTCATACAACATGGGAAAGTCATAGCCTATGCCTCGCGACAACTTAAAGAATATGAGAGGAATTATCCTACTCATGATCTAGAGTTAGCGGCCAATCGTTTCGCTCAGCGCTAAAGATCTGGAGGCACTATCTATATGGATAAAAAGTGGAGATATATTCAGACCATAAAAGCCTCAAATATTTCTTCACCCAATAGGAACTCAACATGCGAAAACGACGTTGGCTCGAGCTGTTGAAAGATTACGACCACAATATTCAATATCATCCTGGAAAAGCGAACGTGGTAGCTGACGTGTTGAGTAGAAGATAATATGTAGGAACGAGTGCGATGATGTCAAGTATACGTATAGAACCAACTTTAATCGATAAATTTAAAGTTGCTCAATCCACAGACTCGGAGCTGATGCGTATGAAGAATAAAGTACAAGAAGGTGTTATCCCAGAGGTAAGAATTGATGAAGCAACATTGTTAGGAACAGAGTTGGTACGTATGACTACAGAAAAGATTCAAATGATTCGACAATGTATACAAACGGCACAGGATCGACAAAAGAGTTATGCGGATCTTCATCGAAAAGACGTGGAATTTAGTTTTGGGGATCATGTATTGTTGCGTGTTGCTCCATGGAAGGGAGTTACAAGATTTGGGAAACGAGGAAAGCTCAATCCATGATTTATTGGTCCATTTCAGATTCTTGACCGAGCAGAAAATGTAGCCTATAGACTCGCGTTACCTCCAAGTATGTCTCGTGTACATAATGTTTTTCATATATCTGTGCTTCGTAAATGTGTGAAAGACCCGAACCATGTTATTGAGTTAGAACCGGACGAGAAAGCCGAAGACTTAACGTACGAAGAGGTACCTGTCAAGATCTTGGATAGGAAGGAGCATGTCCTACGCACAAAGGTCATACCACAAGTTAAAGTTTTGTGGAGGAATCATGCTATTAAGGAAATGATCTGGGAGTTGGAAACGGAAATGAAAGCGAGGTATCCTCACTTTTTCAAAACACCAGGTACGTACGTCAATTTCAAGGATGAAATTTCATAAGGAGGGGAGGTTGTAAGACCCCAACTTATTATAAATAAAATTTAATTTCTTCTATTTATTATTTTGAAATAGTAAGGGTTGATTTGATTAATGTTGTTAGTTATGGGTACAAATGCGCAAATATCTTAAATAAGCAAGTGGTTATAAAATATTCATTATTGTCGGGTAATATTCGTTTGGTTGTGGAATATTCTTACTGTCGGGGCATATTCGTACGACAGAGCAGCCTTGTGTGGGCCCCATAACGAAAAGCGATTTGATGAAGGAAAATGACAAATATAAGTTGTTTATAAGTAATTACAGAATAAGTTATTCAAGTATTATCTGTTGAATACCACGTGGTTAAAACACAAGAAGACACTCAGTATTTCACCAATTATTGATTCTTACGTAAGAAGGCACTACTCAATAATTTTTATAGTAATTACTATTTAATATTATATTTTATTGATTTAATAATTGCTACGTTGATATTTTATATTATTATTGTTTTAATAATTGTCACAGCATAGTATTTTCATTATCAGATCAATAATTCATATTATTTGAATAATATTATTAGATAACATTATTGGCAATGTCTAGAAAGTTCTGTCTAAGGAGAAGTTTGGTCATCTAATTGTGCGCCAGTAAGGAGAAATCCTTATTGGAAAGCCCCCTCTTTCTTGGGAACAGCCTGGTTGCCAGTATTGTGATTCTGTAATATTATTTGTGAATAATTAATTATTAATTTATATATTAAGGAAAATATTTATTTTATGTGGATATAGATGGAGAAAATTTTTTAATGTGACAATTGTTGAAAATTGATATTTTATCTTTTCTGATAAAATAATTTATTTAAATATATTATTATATTTTAATAATTTAATAATGGTGATATTTTTACAATGAATGTGAGATATATGAATAAATGAGGAGGAAGAGTATTTTTGTTACAAAAAATGTTTAAATATGTTAAACATGTTTGTGGGCCCCATTTTGTGACTGAAATTGGATTATAGCCCGTAAAATCGCCCGTTTGTGGATTTCGGTCAACTTCTGCTTGGAATTTGGAAAAATTTAAACTTACAAAGTTGTAGAAAATGGAATTTCCTATGGAAAGGACATAAGATTCAATTTTTTTTGATAAAAGGGCTATTTATTATGAATTATTGAAGCTCCGAAGTTCCGAAATAATTGATTTTTGGAAGTTTTAATTGTTTTATTTAAGAAAAACGTTTTTTACAATCCCACATGTGATATAAATGTGCTGAATTCAGTTGGTCTAAGGTGGGCTTAAATTTGTTTAATTATATTATTATTTTATTAAATTTTCTACTTTGGTGTTCTAAGTATTTTTCTATAAATAGGGTGCTTAGGTTAGAATTGAAAATCACACCAGAAACTGAAGTTTTATCTCTCTTTCTCTCTCTATATTATCGAGCGTATTCTTGTGATTATTTTGATACTTTGAGTGTTGTTATCTAAGTGCAAGTTCCTTCAAAGACTATATCCCAGATTCCAGCTTAGTAGATGCAAATCTTTTCAAGGCAAGGATGTTATTTTTTAAAATGATATTATTTCTTCTAATATCATTATGCTTGGATTATTGGTAAGATTTTTCTTGTGAAATTCTTGTCTTTTAGTGTTTGGGGTTACTATTCACGATATCGGCACTATTCACGATACTGACAAGACTATTCACTTAATAAGGCACTTATTCACGTAAAAATTAAATTTCATTTTTTTGTCCAAAATATCTATTATGGATACTAGCTTTGATTGTATCCATGTTTTGATCATTCTTGAATTTTACTTCACTATGATTATTAATGAAGTATTTTTGAACTTGGACTGTTTAAAGTACGAATCCTTAATATTTGCTCTTTTGTTTCACTGAATTTGTTTTCTTTAAAAAAAATTCATCATCCTCTCGATCCTAAATGATGATATTATCAATATCTTTGGCCCAGAAAAAAAGATGGTTGATTTTCTTATGAATATCTTTGGCCAGTAGTGCAAAGATGTACATGTGTTGAGATGAACATGACCAACCTGATGAATATCTTTGGCCGTAGTGCAAAAATGAATATTTGATTCAAGATGAATATCGATTGATGTTACTGGGATAAAATATTGATGATGGACTTTTAAATTTATAGATTATAGTAGATTTCATTCTCTACGTAACTCTTCTATGAATTATTATTTTCGTTGCGAATATTGATCTGAAACTTGTTGTTTATTGTATTTTATCAGATTTTTTCCCTGTTGAAGACTAACGATAATTTGTTCTATATTATCTTAGTCATAATATTCTTTACTGGGCTAGTTGAGCTCACCCTTTTCCTTTTTGTTCCATTTTTCTTCTCAGGAGGCGAGAATGTAGCGTCGGGGTATGGAATGAAGGTTCTAGAAAGTTATTTTAGTAGTCCTCACCATTTTTGTAAAATAATGTACCAATAATTGTAATGAGGACTTATTTGGGTGTGAATATTGTCTAGATGATAATATATGTATTTAAGCTCATAGTTTATGTGTTGTATTAATAAAGTTGTAGCTGTTTCTGTACCATGTTATTGACAACTCAAAATGGGTGATGTATACCTATTTTGGGGGCGTCACAGACGTCAGATTTGAATAATATTCCTGCTGTTAGTAAATTTCTTGACGTGTTTCCTGAAGAACTTCTCGGTCTACCCCAGAACGTGAAGTTGAATTCTTTATTGATCTTGAACCTGGTACAAAGCCCATTTCTAAAACCCCATATCGAATGGCTCCTATTGAACTTTAGGAGTTAAAGGTCCAAATACAGGAGTTGTTGGACATCGGTTTCATTCGTCCTAGTACATCTCCTTGGGGTGCTCCTATTTTATTTGTAAAGAAGAAAGACGAGAGTATGCGACTTTGTATTGACTATCGAGAATTGAACTATGTCACCATCAAGAATAGGTATCCGCTACCTCGTATTGATGACTTGTTTGACCAGTTGCAAGGAGCACAATTTTTTTCAAAGATCGATCTTCGTTCTGGATATCATCAGCTGAAGATTAGAACTGAGGATATTCCAAAGACTGCCTTCAGAACTTGGTACGGGCATTATGAATTCTTAGTCATGTCTTTTGGATTGACTAATGCTCCTACGGCTTTCATAGATATGATGAACCGAGTATTCAAAGACTATTTGGATCAGTTCGTTGTTGTCTTTATTGATGACATTATCATATATTCCAAAAGCCGTGAAGATCATGAGTACCATTTGAAGCTGGTACTCCAAAGGCTTCGTAAAAACAAACTATATGCCAAGTTGAAGAAATGCGAGTTCTGGCTTGAGGAAGTAGCATTCCTTGGGCACGTGGTGTCAAAACATGGAGTATTTGTTGACCTGGCGAAGATTGAAGCAATACAAAGTTGGGAGCAACCGAAGACGGTGACCGAAGTACGTAGCTTTCTGGGCTTAGCTGGTTATTATCGGAGATTCGTGGAAGGATTTTCTCGAATCCCTACTCTGTTAACTCAGCTGACTCGGAAAGATACAAAATTCGTATGGAGCGAGGAATGCGAGAAGAGTTTCCAAGAGCTCAAGAGGAGACTCATTTCTAAGACTGCTCGGCTACAATACCATCCGGTTCGGATGGATTTGTTATCTCTGAAAGAATGCTTTGGGCAAAGGGTTGGATGTGTTCTCATACAACATGGGAAAGTCATAGCCTATGCCTCATGACAACTTAAAGAATATGAGAGGAATTATCCTACTCATGATCTAGAGTTAGCGCATCGTTTTTTGCTAAAGATCCGGAGGCACTATCTATATGGAGAGAAAGTGGAGATATATTCAGACCATAAAAGCCTCAAATATTTCTTCACCCAAAAGGAACTCAACATGCGGCAACGACGTTGGCTTGAGCTGTTGAAAGATTACGACCAAACTATTCAATACCATCCTAGAAAAACGAACGTGGTAGCTGACGCGTTGAGTAGAAGATCATATGCAGGAACGAGTGCGATGATGTCAAGTATATGTATAGAACCAACTTTAATCGATAAAGTTAAAGTTTCTCAAGCCACAGACCCGGAGCTGATGCGTATGAAGAATAAAGTACAAGAAGGTGTTATCCTAGAGGCAAGAATCGATGAAGAAGGAATACTTCGAGTCCACTCCAGACTTTGTGTTCATAACGATTCTGATTTGAAGAACAAGATCATAATGGAGGCACACAATACACCGTTTGCAATCCATCCTGGAAGTACAAAAATGTATCGTGATCTTTGACATACATTTTGGTGGAATAATATGAAGAGAGAGATTGCGAAGTTTATCTCGAGGTGTTTAACTTGTCAACGTGTAAAGGCGAAGCATCAAGTGCCTAAGGGTCCATTGCAACCACTTGAGATTCCAAAATGGAAGTGGGAACACATTACCATGGATTTCGTTATGGGTCTTTCTACGGTTTCTCAAGGCATTGATGCTATTTGGGTTATTGTTGATAGATTAACCAAGTCTGCTCATTTCTTGCCGATACGGGAGACTTATTCCCTTGAATGTCTTGCTCGTATGTACGTGAATGAGATTGTGAGATTGCATGGCATGCCAGTATCCATAGTTTCGGATCGTGACCCAAGATTCACTTCACGATTTTGGGTTAGCTTGCAAAAAGATAAGGGCACGGATTTACGATTCAGTTCGGCATACCATCCTCAAACGGACGGACAATCAGAGATGACTATTCAAACTCTTGAAGATCTATTAAGACTCTGTGTCCTAGACTTCAAAGGGAGTTGGGATAAATATTTACCTTTCGTTGAATTCCCCTACAACAACAGTTATCAGGAAAGTATAGGTGTGGCTCCATTTGAAGCATTATATGGACGTAAGTGTCGCTCTCCAGTATGTTGGGATGAGGTTGGTGAAGCAACATTGTTGGGAACAGAGTTGGTACGTATTACAGAAAAGATCCAAATGATTCGACAACGTATACAAATGGCACAGGATCGACAAAAGAGTTATGCGAATATTCATCAAAAAGACGTGGAATTTAGTATTGGGGATCATGTATTGTTGCGTGTTGCTCCATGGAAGGGAGTTACAAGATTTGGGAAACGAGGAAAGCTCAATCCAGGATTTATTGTTCCATTTCAGATTCTTGACCGAGAAGGAAATGTAGCCTATAGACTCGCGTTACCTCCAAGTATGTCTCGTGTACATAATGTTTTTCATATATCTGTGCTTCGTAAATATGTGAAAGACCCGAACCACGTTATTGAGCTAGAACCGGACGAGAAAGCCGAAGACTTAACGTACGAAGAGGTACTTGTCAAGATTTTGGATAGGAAGGAGCATGTCCTACGCACAAAGGTCATACCACAAGTTAAAGTTTTGTGGAGGAATCATGCTATTGAGGAAATGATCTGGGAGTTGGAAACGGAAATGAAAGCGAGGTATCCTCACTTTTTCGAAATACCGGGTACGTACATCAATTTCGAGTACGAAATTTCATAAGGAGGGGAGGTTGTAAGACCCCAACTTATTATAAATAAAATTTAATTTCTTCTATTTTTTTATTTTGAAATAGTAAGGGTTGATTTGATTATTGTGGTTAGTTATGGGTACAAATGCGCAAATATCTTAAATAAGCAAGTGGTTATAAAATATTCATTGTTGTCGGGGAATATTCGTTTGGTTGTGGAATATTCTTAGTGTTTGCGTGAATATTATTAAATGCGATTTTGAAAGCAAAATTTTGTATGGGCCCCATAACGGAAAGCGATTTGATGAAGGAAAACGACAAATATAAGTTGTTTATAAATAATCTACGAAGTTATACATCAAGTAATCTTTGTTGGAATACCCGCTATGGTTAAAACACACGAGAAGAAACGGTATTGCACCAATTATTGATTCTTACGTAAGAAGGCACTACTCAATAATTTTTACAGTAATTACTGTTCAATATTATATTTTATTGATTCAATAATTGCTACGTTGATATTTTATATTATTGTTGTTTTAATAATTGTCACAGCATAGTATTTTCATTATCAGATCAATAATTCATATTATTTGAATAATATTATTAGATAACACTATTGGCAATGTCTAGAAAGTTCTGTCTAAGGAGAGGTTTGGTCATCTAATTGCGCACCAGTAAGGAGAAATTCTTATTGGAAAACCCCCTCTTTCTTGGGAACAGCCTGGTTGCCAGTATTGTGATTCTGTAATATTATTTGTGAAAATTAATTATTGATTTATATGTTAAGGAAAATATTCATTTTATGTGGATATAGATGGAGAAAATTTTTTAATGTGACAATTGTTGAAAATTGATATTTTATCTTTTCTGATAAAATAATTCATTTAAATATATTATTATATTTTAATAATATAATAATGGTGATATTTTTACAATGAATGTGGGATATATGAATAAATGAGGAGGAAGAGTATTTTTGTTACAAAAAATATTTAAAATATGTTAAACATGTTTGTGGGCCCCACTTTGTGACTGAAATTGGATTATAGCCCGTAAAATCGCCCGTTTGTGGATTTCGGTCAACTTCTGCTTGGAATTTGGAAAAACTTAAAATTACAAAGTTATAGAAAATGGAATTTCCTATAGAAAGGACATAAGATTCAAAATTTTCTAATAAAAGGGCTATTTATTATGAATTATTGAAGCTCCGAAGTTTCGAAATAATTGATTTTTAGAAGTTTTAATTGTTTTATTTAAGAAAAACGTTTTTTACAATCCCACATGTGATATAAATGTGCTGAATTCAGTTGGTCTAAGGTGGGCTTAAATTTGTTTAATTATATTATTATTTTATTAAATTTTCTACTTTGGTGTTCTAAGTATTTTTCTATAAATAGGGTGCTTAGGTTAAATTGAAAATCACACCGTAAACTCAAGTTTTATCTCTTTTCTCTCTATATTATCGAGTTTATTCTTGTGATTATTTTGATACTTTGAGTGTTGTTATACTATGCAAGTTCCTTCAAAGACTATCCCAGATTCCAGCTTAGTAAGATGCATCTTTTCAAGGCAAGGATGTTATTTTTTAAAATGATATTATTTCTTCTAATATCATTATGCTTGGGATTATTGGTAAGATTTTTCTTGTGAAATTCTTGTCTTTTAGTGTTTGGGTTACTATTCACGATATACAAGACTATTCACGATACTCTGACTATTCACGAATAAGGCACTATTCACAGAAAAATTAAATTTCATTTTTTTGTCCAAAATATCTATTATGGATACTAGCTTTGATTGTATCCATGTTTTGATCATTCTTGAATTTTACTTCACTATGATTATTAATGAAGTATT
The DNA here is from genome assembly GCA_020205605.1 of Panax ginseng. Lineage (NCBI taxonomy): Eukaryota > Viridiplantae > Streptophyta > Magnoliopsida > Apiales > Araliaceae > Panax > Panax ginseng. The sequence goes on from CM035134.1 coordinate 12,118,192, forward strand.
TTTGAACTTGGACTGTTTAAAGTACGAATCCTTAATATTTGCTCTTTTGTTTCACTGAATTTGTTTTCTTTAAAAAAAAAATTCATCATCCTCAGTCCTAAATGATGATATTACTGAATATCTTTGGCCTGTAGTGCAAAGATGGTTGATTTTCTTATGAATATCTTTGGCCCGTAGTGCAAAGATGTACATGTGTTGAGATGAACATGACCAACTGATGAATATCTTTGGCCTGTAGTGCAAAAATGAATATTTGATTCAAGATGAATATTGATTGATGTTACAGGGATAAAATATTGATGATGGACTTTTAAATTTATAGATTATAGTAGATTTCATTCTCTACGTAACTCTTCTATGAATTATTATTTTCGCTGCGAATATTGATCTGAAACTTGTTGTCTATTGTATTTTATCAGATTTTTTTTCCCTGTTGAAGACTAACGATAATTTGTTCTATATTATCTTAGTCATAATATTCTTTACTGGGCTAGTTGAGCTCACCCTTTTCATTTTTGTTCCATTTTTTTCTTCTCAGGAGGCGAGAATGTAGCGAGTACTAGTCGGGGTATGGAATGAAGGTTCTAGAAAGTTGTTTTAGTAGTCCTCACTATTTTTGTAAAATAATGTACCAATAATTGTAATGAGGACTTATTTGGGTGTGAATATTGTCTAGATGACAATATTTGTATTTAAACTCACAGTTTATGTGTTGTATTAATAAAGTTGTAGTTGTTTCTGTACCATGTTATTGACAACTCAAAATGGATGATGTATACCTATTTTGGGGGCGTCACAATATTCGTACGATGGTACAATCATTGGTGGATCCCACAATGGAATTATTGTCGGATTGAGAAAACGACAAAAATATTTTATGAAAATAACGACGGAAGTTTTATCGTTAACTTTTGAAACACCCGGTGTTAAAAGTACAAGAATACGCGTGGTTGCATAGTAGTACACGGTATTGATTATTGATGCTTACGTGAGAAGTCACTCAGTTTTATTCAATTATTGCTTCAGTAATTGTTGCATAGTATCTCACATTAATTGATTCAATTATTGTCGATATTTTATATATTATTAAATCAATAATATAGACGACGAAGTTATTTATATTATTATTTTCAATATTAACGATGTCTAGAAGTTCTGACAAAGAGAGGTTTGGTCACCTAATTGCGCGCTAATAAGGAGAAATCCTTATTGGAAATCCCGCTCTTTCCTGGGAACGACCTGGTCGATTTATAGTGTGAATTATAATAATGATGATGAAATTTTGTTTTATTACTATTATTAATGTAATAAAATGTAATTTTTTTATATAAAAAATGTAATACTTTTATAAAGTTATTCATTTTATTAGACTATAAATAGAATATAGTATATTTTATTATGCATGTGATTTGCATAGAGTCCTGCGTAGTGTTTGAATAGTAATTTTTTTTTACATAAAATAGATTACTTTTATAAAGTAATTTGTTTTATTAGATTATAAATAAAATATATTATATTTTATTTAAAATATTTTGTTTTATTAGAATATTTTATAGTAAACCAATTTGGACCGTGACGCTTAAAAGTAAATCAACTGGACCTGCTTGTGAATTAGTTACTATTCACCCATTCTCCTATAAATAAAGCTCATTCCTTCATTATTTCTTACGAATTCACTGAAACTCTAGAGAGAGAAACTATAGAGAGAAAGAAGAAAGTATTCTGCTACTTCACTACTCCTATATCCAGTTTGTTCTAAGGTAAGGGGTATTATTTCTTTCGTATTCATGAAGAGAACTTCTGTTATTCCATTCTTTATTTTTCTGTTGGAATAACCTGTATACGCGGATTACCCTATACTTGGTGAAATTCTTTTGTTATTCCATTCTTTATTATTATGTTGGAATAACCTGTCTATGCGAAGTACCGCATACATGATGAAATTCTTCTGTTATTCCATTCTTTATTATTCTGTTGGAACATCCAGTCTGTGCGTTTACGCATGACCTGGTTCTGTTATTTATTATTCTGTTGGAACATCCTGTGGTGCAAATTTTGCCTGACCTGGTTCCGTTATTTATTATTCTGTTGGAATATCTCGTACAGGCGCTTCTGCACGACTTCGGTTCCGTTATTTATTATTCTGTTGGAATAACCTGTCTGTGCGGTTTATCGCATGCCTGGTGATTTCTTTTGTTATTCAATTCTTTATTATACTCACTTGGTTAAAGTTTTGGCTTTTATACTCCATGAAATTAGTTGAATATCTTTGATATTTGCGCTTCATCCAGTATCTTTTCATGAAAATATTCTTCTAAGCATTCTTGAATTTACTCCACAAAGTAGTACCATGTTGACAATTTGGACGTTATTGGTTCCTGGATAAATTAATTCTTGAACTTTTTTTTATTGAATTCTTATATCATTGTCATCATTCTCATGTTTATATTATGTTGAAAGTCATCTGTGGCCTGTAGTGCATAGATGGACTTGGTATGATTATGACCAGGGATTATTCGGTATAATCATGACCGTAATATTACAAATGATGTGGTAAAAGTCCTCATTGGCCCGTAGTGCATTGATGGACAGTTGTTTTCATGATCATGATCATTGATGAATACACGAATATCCTTGGCTCGTAGTGCATGTATAATTTGTGGTTGTGATACTAATGAATATCATTGGCCGTAGTGCAGGGATGATGTGGTTTATTTATTAAGCTGAGTCTCAGCAATAAAAGTGATGAAAAACCTTTTAAATCATAGAAGATAGTAGATTTTATTCTCTACTTGTCTCTTTTAATGGATTGCTTATTCCACTGCAGTTAAACTTGATGTTTGTTATATTGTATCAGTTTAACACTGTTGAAGGCTAACGATAATTTATTCTGCATTATCTTAGTCATAATATTTCTTACTGGGCTAGTTGATCTCACCCTTTTACTTTCATTGTTCTCTTCAGGAAATGAGAACGTAGCAGGACTAGTCGGGGAACGGAGTGACGGTCCAGATGATAACATTAGTAGTCTTCACTATTCTATGAAATAGTGTGTTAATAAATGTATTGAGGACTTATTTTGAGTTTGAATACTGTCTAGAAGACAATATTTGTATTAAAACTCATAGCTCATGTTGTATATTTAAGATTGTATTTGGATTCTGTACCATGTATTTGGCGACTCAGAATAGGTGATGTACCTATTTTGGGGGCGTCACAAAGATAATATACAACAAATTATCATTAGTCTTCAACAGAGAAAAATCTGATAGAATATAATAGACAACAAGTTTTAGATCAACAAATGCAGCGTAAACAGCAATCCATTAGAAGGGTCACGTAGAGAATGAATTCTACTATCTTCTAAGATTTAAAAGTCCATCATCAATATTTTATCCATGTAACATCAATCAATATACATCTTTAATCAAATATTTATCTTTGCACTACAGGCCAAAGATATTCATTTGTATCACCAGTCGGTCATGTTCATCTCAACACCTGTTCATCTTTGCACTACGGGCCAAAGATATTCATCAGTTAATCATTCATCTTTGCACTACAGGCCAAAGATATTCAGTAACATCATCATTTAAGACTGAGGATGATGAAAAATATTTTAAAGAAAACGAATCCAGTGAGACAGAAGGACAATATTAGGGATTCGTATTACAGTTTATCCAAGATCAATAATACTTCATAATAACCAATTGCAAAGCAAAATTCAAAAAATAAAGATCAAAACATGGATATAATCAAAGATACTAACCGCAATAGACATCTTGGACAAAAAAGAAAATTTTCATTTTTCGGTGAGTAGTGACGTATACGTGAATAGTGCCGTATACGTGATTAGTAACCCCGACACAAAAAGGTTGTAATTCCACAATAAAATCCATACCAATATTTTGGTATAATGATATTGAAAGAATAACATCATTACGAAAAAAAATAACATCCCTTACCTCAAAGAAACAGTACTTCGGAATGGAATTTTGGATATGATGCTGAAGGAAACTTGCACTGAATAGCAACTCTCAAAGTATCTTAATACTCACAAAATACGCTCGATAATATAGAGAGAAAGAAAACTTATTTCTGGTGTGATTTTCAATTCTAACTTAGCCCTCTATTTATAGGAAAATGTTAAAGACGCAAAGCGCACTTGACCTTCTACTTTACGATGGCTTTACCTGCTACTATTGCCACCCACCACATTTGAAATTCAATTTGAGCACATTTCTCACCAACCAAAAGTGGGGTCCACCAATTTTAGAATTTTTCACCAAAATGATAAATTTCAAAACTTCAACAATTTATGAACCAGTAACCTCTTAAATTCATAACAAATCATAAGTTCATTTTTAACGGTTCAAAATTTGTGGACATATAATCAAATTATATATTTATAACATATCACAACGATCCAACGGTCGGATTAAAAATTATAACTCACGCAATATATCTCAAGAACACTGGTTTGATTTTTAATACCTCCATTCCGATAAAAATACTAATAAAATACCTCAACATTAATTCCTTCATTTATAACCACATAAATAAATCCATCATTTATATCCGCATCAAATAAATATTTCCTTATCATATAAATGAATAATTAATTATTCACAAATAATATTACAGAATCACAATTATGACAACCAGACCGTTCTCAGGAAAGAGAGGGCTTTCCAATAAAGATTTCTTCTTACTGGCGCGCAATTAGGTGACCAAACCTCTCATTGACAGAACTTTCTAGACATTTCCAATAATGCTATCTAATAATATTATTCAAATAATATGAATTATTGATCTGATAATGGGAAATATTGTGCAAAGACAATTATTAAAACAACAATAATATAAACTATCGCCATGACAATTATTGAATCAATAAAATAAAATATTGATAAAGAATTCACCGTAATAATTATTGAGTAAAGGCCTTCTTACGTAAGGATCAATAATTCAAAAATACTGTGCAATACCCCGTGCTATTGTGCAACCACGCGTATTACTTTATTTTAACTACTGGGTATTCCAACAGTGTTAACGGTAACGATTACGCCGTTATTTATAAAAACTCAAACTTGTCATTTTCTTCATCCGACAATTATTCTGTTATGGGGTCCACGAATGGCTGCACCGTCGTACGAATATTCCCCGACAATAAGAATATTCCACGACCAAACGAATATTCCCCGACAGAAATGAATATTTTATAACCACTTGCTTATTTTGTAAATTTTGCACATTTCACCCATAACCAAAGCATTATATTAAATTAACACCTTATTAATTTAGAATAATGAATAGAGAAAAATTCAATTTTATTTATAATAAGTTGGGGTCTTACATATCACCCATAACTACAATATTATATTAAATCAACACCTTACTATTCAAAATAATATTTAAAAAAATTACATCTTTATTCATAAAAGTTGGGATCTTACAACCACCGCCACACCGTTCACTAAATCCAAGAAATTGAAACGTATGAACTATTTTTAAAAAAAAAAATTATGTGTCATCCTAGTTCTCAACACATGATACTAATTGGAAAAATGCTCACTTTGGGGCTTGTTTTTGACCGATTTAATTTTCTCAGATCTTCTTTGTGACAAACGAGATTTTTGTAATTTAATTTGAATATTTATTAAATTAAATAAATATTTTTCGATGATTTAATTATTGGGTTAAATAATTAATTGATGAATTTGTGGTAGATTAATTTATTATATGTGTTACATTGATTAAATTAATGTGGAGAATTTTTATATTCAAAGTATGTATTTAATTGAGCTTATTTGATTAAATGAATTAATTAATAAGCATAATGTTATTCTAATTAATTAGAGATTCAAAAATTGACATAATTAATAAATGAGAATTTAATTATGTGACTATGTGATTTAATGTGAAATTATTATATTTAATTGAATTAAATAAGATATTGATTAATTATTTAAATAGGTGTGACATTATTAAACTATATAATAAATAAGTTAATTAAAATAAATAAAAATGAGCCTTTTAAAGGCTAGCCAAACGTGACCCTAAGAGAAGTTGGCCAGTTAACCCACTAACACTCTGTTTCTGAGTTTTGAACATAAAAGAAAAGAATATAAAACTCAAATTAGAACAGAAAAGAATAGAATAGAAAACTTGAAGTTTTCATTTGTGTTGTTTCTGAGTTTTTAATAGAAAAGAATAAAAAATTTAAAATTGAGGACATAAGTTGTAATTTAAAATTTATTATATTAAACTTTGAGGATAATATGGGAATTATAAAAATATTACTTATTCCAATTTCTTTTCCGCTCAAATCAGCCAATTTTTGACTGGAAAACTTTAAGCGTGAAAAGTGGCCAAGTTTTCTATCCATTTCTTTTCTTTTTCGTTTATTAAAAAACTCAGAAACATAAGAATTGAAAAGAAAACTTAAATTTTTCGTCCATTTCTTTTCTTTTCTGTCTATTTTAAAACTCAGAAACAGAGCGTAAGGGATTAACTGACCACAACTATGTCAGTTTTATTTCCTTTTTAAGTTTGGAAAACAAGTTCAGAGAGAAAAAAAAGAGAGAAATTGAGGGTCAGTGAGATTGAAGAAGAAGATGTGTGGAAAATTAAAGAAGTTATTATCGTCCTTCTGTAATCCAAGTAGAGTAATCAAGGGTAAACCCTTAAACTCAAGTTTTAATTTATGCTATTAAAATTTTTCATGAAAATTTACTTTTAACTTTCTGTAATTGAATTTTCATGGCTAATTGTTAAATCTACGACGTTGTATATGTTTATTAACCTGTATAATTCAATTATATATGATCTATATGTGTTTTAGAGTAATTAATCTATAAAATCATATTCAAATTGGATTTTTATAGTTTTACAGAAAAAATATATATGAATATGGCTTATAAGTACAAAAAATTATGTTTAAATTGCATATTAATAGATAAATTAATGAATGATTACATTTATACATGTAAAAATGAAAAGAACAAAACTTAAACAGAATGATTTGGTTGAAAAACGAGTTCACAACAGTTGATTTCGTTAATAATGTGTGATAGGTATAATTTTATTTTATATTTTGATGATAACAATTATGTTTGTAATAAATATGTAATTATTTACTTATTTTATTATTTTCTGTTTTACTTGAATTAATTTTTACTGACCTTGATAAATTATATGTCACGTGTTAAATAAATTAATTCATATAATATTCAAAGTAAGGAAACCCTATTTCTTTTTCTAAACTAAAGTTGGGCAAAATAGTTTTACTTCATATATACTAAAACATAATATATATTAATGTACTTATTATATAATACAGAATATATATATATAAGCCAAAAAGATAAATGCATGCATGTGCTGCCATCTTTTTTGAAGTGTTAAAAATCGTGTGTGCTAGTGTCACTCATTATGGGACAACGCGTGAGTTTTTCCTAGCATTAAAAGTTGGCTTAAATGGTCAAAATAAGTAATAAATGATCAAGAGGTGGAGATTGGACTGGGCGGTTTTTATTCCTCTACCGCGTAAAAGCATGCTTTAATTTGGACCGTTCAAATTTAAAAATATTTGATCAAAATCGTGCATTCAAAAATCAGTTTTCAAAATTATATTTTTTCCCCAACTTCAAAAATTCTATAAATAGGGAGTATTTCATTCATTTGGTTTTTATCAATTTAGTAAAAATAAAATCATTCTCTCCTTGCCTACATTATCTCTAAATTTTATATCTCTTCCTACAAAAGTTCTGATTATTTTTGGAGAGAAAAATTGGTCCAAGTATTGAGATAAGTTTAATTTCTGTTGAATTATTTCTTACTTGCATTATATCTATAGATATATAAATACATATTGTTCTACACAATTTTATATATCTATATTTCATCGATTTGTCAAATAAAAGGATATTTGGGCGCCGCAAGGCTACGGAGATACACCTCTACAGAGAGTAATTCGAACTGTACGATTCCTTATAGTCTTTAGTAACCTTTTATTGATATTATTTATATAAATATCGTAAAATAGATACGACACTTGATAGCTCAAAACTAAGGCTGCAAACGTGCCAATACAGTTCGGGCTCGAGTCGAAAAAATACGAGCGAGACTCGGATTCGTTAATTATATGATCCAAATCTGAGCATTAAAAATAGTTCGAATAAAAATATGAGTAGAATCTGAGCAAGATTATACTCGACTCGCTTAAGATTCAAACTACTCAATTTTTGATTGTGATTCGATACATACTCGCTTAATACATATTCGATTAGATGTTCGATACATTCTCTTATAATATATACAAATTTAAATCAAATTAGGATAATTAGTTATTATTTTGTTTTGTTTTTAATTTTAATTGTGATTTTATATTTGTAAAGTGTAATAATAAATATATTTTCTCATTTTTAAGTAAACTAAAAAATTTAATTTATAATTATATTTATTATAAAACTAGTTATTATGTGAAGATTAGAATTCGAGCTTGAATTTGAAGCTCGCGAGTAGTTTGAATAAATATTCGAATCGAGTCGAATCTGAGTAGGAATTTTCAAATATAATTCGAATTCGAGTACGAATTTATCATTTCGACTCGAATTCGAGTATCTATCTGTTCGCTCCGGTTCGATTTGTTTACACCCTTACTCAAAACGACACTGAGATACTACTCCAAAAAGAGTAGTCATCCGAACTGGATTTGAGAATCATAGTGATCTATTGAAAATATTTATATAAATATCAATTGTGAAAATTATAAATTTTGTTATACTTAGACGTCGCAAGGCTACGGAGATACACCTCTACCAAGAGGAATTCGAACTGTACGATTCCTTATAGTACTAAGTGACATTATCTATAAAGTTCACATAATAGATAAAATATTCTTATATATTATTTGAGTTAAACAAATAATATTTGTTATATCAGTTTGTGCTTAACTGAAAATATATTTGATAAATATTATTTGATTTATTCTTTTATACAATTATTGATTCATAAAAATAATTCATATAATACTTAGTAAAGACCATCTAAGAAACAATTCTATATTATCCATAGAAAAATACTCTTTATTTTATAGAATTGTTAATTCTTTATAAAGTGCTTTAATATCATATATTTGCTTAATCAGAAGCATCAGTAGATCCAAACAAAAATTCTATCTGCTTTAAAGAAGCTTACTATAGAATATAAAAGTCCTTCAACTTTTATACTGATATATTTGTTCTTAATTTTCTATCTGCTTATTTGAGAAGCATTAATTAGTACTTAACTCTTATCAGCTTATTGAAGAAGCACTTTATTGTAAACTTATTTGTAAACAGAGAAAGAATTAGAGTTAGTTTATTTTATGTATCTGTGAGAAAAACAAGTAATTCATTGACCAAGACCAGAGTCTTAGAGAGGTCAGCAGGAAGTTGGGTCTCTAGTGTACTTGTGAGGTGAGGAAGATGTTGTTGTTTCAAGACCAAATCATAAAATAGAACTAAACTCAAAAGGTGATACAACTAGACTTGAGGAAGGAGCAGAGAGCTTACTGTCCAATATAGAATAGTTGAATAGTTGGAAGTTTGTCTGTAAAACTTTGTAAAGGCTTCTCCGCCTGTTGAATGAGTATTTATTACTGTAGTAATAGGTGTTAGTTCCCGGAGGCACAATAGTTATTTGGAAGGGGGGTGGAATAGATATTTAAAAATCTTTTCGTTTTACTTAGTTAGTTTTGATAATGATTAAAACACATCGGAATAAAGATTTATTTAATCTCCCTTAAGATATCTTAAATTAATGAGAGTGAGGCAGTTATGGCAGTTATAGCAATTATAGCACAAATATAATAGACACAGCAGTTTTAAGTGGTTCAGAGCACTTAAAGCTCTTAATCTACTCTTCTACTCCCCGAGTAGGAAATTCACTAAGGATGTCTTTTACACTTTTTGAATCTCACATATTCCTTCTAGACCAGTAGTCTAGGCACTTCTTAGTTCACTCTTGAACTCTTCAAGTCCAACAGACTTGGTTCTTCACAGTTCACTTAGAACTCTTCAAGTCCTTCTGACTTGGAACTCTTACTTCAGTTGATTGGTAGTTGTTGAGTTCTTGATTGATGCTACTCAGTTGCTATTAAGCACTTGTTCGAAAGAGCTGAGTAGCTGAGCAAGCTTCCTCTTTTTCTCAGATCGTAGTGTTGAGCGTTGAGTGTTCTTGTGCTTTTTTGTCCAATGCTTGCTTAGATCTATCATCTGTATTTGTTCTGCATATATATGATCCTTGAAATCTATCCGTTGAAGCCATTTGTTGAAGCATTAAATGTGTTTGACATTTCTGAACTTTGATGGAGACTTTTCTGTACACCTTCTGAATTGCACTCTGGCCCACTGACACAACAGACTACTTTCTCACCTAACACCGGAAAAGGTGTTTTCCTCTGTCCTATGGTCCTTTCCGTAGCTTCTTGAATACGTTCCTTTTTTTGAATACTAAGGATATCTTTTATACCGTTGGGACTGGTGAGGACTTCTATAAGACCCTGATTTTTTTTAAAAATGAAATTATTCAATTTTCCCATAATTATTATGTTATTTCGTAAATGGTTAAATTGATGAAAGGTTAAAGTTAAGGGTGATATGTGAAAATTTTGCAAAGTATGTAAGTTGTTAAAAAATATTTGTTTGGTCGGGGAATATTCATACGACGGCATAATCATTGGTGGACCCAACAACGGAAGTATTGTCATAGTTAGAAAATGACAGAATTATCTTTTTATAAAAATAACAGTGAGTGTTACCGTTAAAACTGTTGAACTACCCGGTAGTAAAAGTACAGTAATACGCGTGGTTGCATAGTAGCACACGGTATTGATTATTAATGCTTACGTGAAAAGTCACTCAGTTATACTCAATTATTGCTACAGTAATTGCTGCATCATATCTCTCATATTATTGATTCAATTATTGTCACAGTATCATTTTTATAATATGTTATATTATTAAATAAATAATTGAGACGACAAAGTTATTCATATTATTATTTGCAATATTGACAATGTCTAGAAGTTCTGTCAAGGAGAGGTTTGGTCACCTAATTGCGCGCCAATAAGGAGAAATCCTTATCGGTAAGCCCACTCTTTCCTGGGAACGACCTGGTTGTTAAATATTGTGAATTATAATATTAATGATGAATAAGTTTGTGTTGATTAAAGATGAAATTGATAATTCCATTGTGTTGGAATTATTAGTGTTAGTGAAAATCGATATTTATTTCGATAATAATTGATGTCTGGAGGTTATATTTACCAATCGAGTATTTAACCGGATAAATGAGCAATTAATTGCTATTAATTCACATGATTATAACTATTTGTTCACATGTGTGTACTATTGATTCACATTCTTGTACTATTAGGGGAGGTGGTGCGAGATTGATCATACTTGCATGACTAAGTTAAAAATGGAGGTATAGTTGAAGCTACTATACTGTAATTCGTATTTTCACATGATTATAACTATTGATTCACATGATTGAACTATTGATTCACATTATTTACTATTAGGGGAAGTGGTGCAAGTTTGATAATACTTGCAGGACTAAATTAAAAATGAAGAAAAAGAGGAAGGTATTATACTGTAATATTTTGAGTCCCAAAACGTGCAATTATCGAAAATATATTTTCCTATAAATAGAAGCTCATTCTTCCTTCATTTCTCACCAATTCACTAAAGCTATAAAGCAATTATTATAGAGAGAAATTATAGAAAGAAAGAAGAAGAGAAGTCTGCTACCTCACTATTCCAGTATCCAGTCTTCTTCTAAGGTAAGGGGTATTATTCTTTCGTATTCGTGAAGAGAGTTATTTTCTTTCAATACTCGTAATGGTTATTATTCCATTCTTTATTATTCTGTTGGAATAACCTGTCTATACGAAGTACCGCATACATGGTGAAATTTTTCTGTTATTCCATTCTTTATTATTCTGTTGGAATAACCTATCTGTGCGGTTTATCGCATGCCTGGTGAATTCTATTTTTATTCCATTCTTTATTATTCTGTTGGAATATCCTGTCTGTGTGGATTAAGCATGACCTGGTTCCGTTCTTTATTATTCTGTTGGAATATCCTGTCTGTGCGGATTACACGTGACCTGATTTCGTTCTTTATTTCCTGTATGAGATATCATTTCTTTTGTACTCGTCATGAAATATCATTTTCTTTGATATTTTTTTTCTCTTACGAGTTACTATTCACGGGTTACTATTCACTCTGGTATTATTCACTTGAGTATTCAGGGCACTTTTCGTGTCGGAGTACTATTCACGAGTTACTATTCACCCGATTACTATTCACTCTAGTCTCATTCACTCGGGTATTCGGGACACTTTTTGTATCGGGGTACTATTCACGGGGTACTATTCCCGAAATACTATTCACGGGGTACTATTCACCCGAAAAATATATTTCTTTTCTGTCCAAATTATTTTTGTTACATAAATATTATTTTTGAATTTTACTCTACAAAGCAGTATCATGTTGACAATTTGGACGTTATTGATTTCTGGATAAATTAAATTATAAATCTTTAAAATTTATCCTTGAACTTGTTTTATTGAATTATTATGTAATTGTCATCATCCTCATGCTTATATTGTGATTAAAGTCATCTTTGGCTTACGTGCATAGATGGACTTGCTATGATTATGACCAGGGATTATTCGGTATAATCATGACCGTAATGTAATGAATGATGTGGTAAAAGTCCTCATTGGCCTGTAGTGCAAAGATGGACAGGTGTATGACATGATCATGACCACTGGTAATACTAACGAATATCTTTGGTCGTAGTGCAGGGATAATTCGATGATGTGATTGGCAGGATCATAACCATTAGTTAACAGTTGAATGTCTTTGGTCGTAGTGCACTGATAGGCAATTGATTAGTATGATCATGACCATTGGTTTATAGTTGAATATCTTTGGCCCGTAGTGCAAAGGTAGACAACTGATTGGTATGATCATTGTTATTACATTTGAATATCTTTAGCCTTTGGGGTAAGAATATTGAGTAAACGTTCTATTAAGCCTTTGTGGCAAGGAGAAACTATTGATTTACATGATTATAAATATGAATTGTGGATTTAACTATAATCTTTGGTGGTTTAGGTGAAGACAGGTGATGATAGTTCTTTTTGTCTTGGGTATAACAAAGAACTGTTGTTGAGTATTAAAGGAATGAAATATTAACGATGGACTTTTAATCTAAAAGAGATAGTAGACATTATGTTCTACTTGACTCTTCTAATGGATTGTTTATTCCGCTGCAGTTAAACTTGATGTTTATTGTATTTTATCATTTTAACACTGTTAAAGGCTAAGGATAATTTATTCTGTATTATCTTAGTCATAATATTTCTTACTGGGCTAGTTGAGCTCACCCTTTTCTTTCATTATTCTCTTCAGGAAATGAGAATATAGCTGGGACTAGTCGGGGATTTGAGTGATGGTCCAAGATGGTGGCTTTAGTAGTCCTCACTATTCTATGGAATAATGTGATTATAATTGTAATGAGGACACCATTTAGTGTGGATATTGTCTAGATGACAATATTCTTCTTTAAACTCTAAGCTATGTTTTGTCGTATTTTACATGACTGTTGTATAATTAAGTTGTATTTGAATTTTTGTACCATATATCTTGCGACTCAAGATGGGTGATGTATACCTATTTTGGGGGCATCACAACTTTAACGTTTCAAAACCATTCCACATTTGTTAGAATTTTTCTCCAAACAAAAGTAGGGATCGATGCTTCTGACACAAGGCAGATGATACTCTACGATCCATATCGTGGTGTCTTGTCACATTGGTGCTTGGTCTGAAGAGAACACTACGATCTCTCGCAAAGATTTGCACACTACGATCTTCACTTGCTCGTCTTGCAGACTTTACATTTCCAAAAGCACACTACGATCTCTGAGTTAGCTTTGGCAAACGTCTGGACCACTCTACGATTTCTGGAGAGGCCCTTCAAGGCAGATACACTACGATCTTTTAAGCTCTACGATCCTGCCTTGGTTTCTGCAATATGTTGATTAGCTCAATAGACTGCGATTCTTGTTGAGGCCTATCTATTCCTTTCAAGTCATAGATCAACCTAACATCTTTGATCTCTTTATCTATACATTCGTTTATAGAATGATGAACATTAAAAGCTAAGATCAACCTAAAAAATTTGATCTATTACTAAGTCCGTGTACATATATTCCTTGAAGGACTTTACATATAATCATGAGCATTAACTTTAAACATCAAATCAAAATATACATACTCCGCCTGTTGAAGGAGTATTTATTACTAATAGTAATAGGATCTCAAGTTCCAAGTAGGGACTTGAGACTGGACGTAGCAACATACCAAGGGGTGTATGTTGTGAACCAGATAAATCTCTGTGCATTTTGATTGAATTTTTATTATCGTGCATGCTAATTACTAAAAACTGCTAATTAATAACTAAAAATTCAAAAAGGCCTAAATATAATTTTTAACTAATAATAATCTATTCAACCCCCCTTCTAGATTATTATTGACCTTTCAATGTGAAAAATAGATTTTTTCATAAGAACTGTGAAATTATGTGTTTTGATTCAAGTAATTATATGAATTAAGTTGTTAAAATCATGTTAGAAAGGTTGGGTAATGATCATATATGAATTATAGTATCTGGGTATGCTTAAATTAATGTATGAACAAGAAATTGGAAGTTTTTGGCCCTATTCTGTGTTCTTCACGAGAACACATGGTTGAACTTGTGTGAGATTTTTTGGCCTAAATTGGCCTTGTTATGTGTTCGTGAACTGCAGAATGAGCACAGGTAACTTTGCCTAAGTGGTTACCAAACTAAATTACCACTTCCGTGACAAAAAAAATAAACAAAAATTAAAAAATTAAAAAAAATTAATTAAAAATTTTATCAAATAAAATGAATATTTTAATTGAGATTCGATGGAAATTATTATTAAAATATTTATAAAATAAAATAAATATTTTAGTTGAAATATTTATGGAATAAAATAAATATTCGATGAAAATTATTATGAAATAATTTATTCAAGTGTAATAATAGTAAGGGAATGAAAATATTCTAATTTAATTAAGTAATTAAATTATAAGGGTAATGATTTGTTAAATAAAGTGGAGTTATATTAAATAATTAAGTGAAAATATAACTAATGAATGTCGTGAATACATATGGTATGTGTGTAGGACTTGTGGTGAACGGAAGTAGTAATCATTTAGCCTACGCACGAGGAAAGTTCCTAAACCTTGTTTCATTACATAAAGGAAGTTCCTTATTCTATCTTGTTTATTATTATTCAAGTCAAGATTTCATATTAGATGCTATCATTCTTTAAAAGCATGATTCCTGTTATACAATACTTATTCGATTGTATACATCTTGAATTTTATTATTCAAATTGAATATCAATTATTGTTAAACTTTGTAAGACAAACGAACCCTTATTGATTCGACTAGTCCATAGTTGATGAACGTTCTAAATTTTAGAACCATTATTGAGCTTATCCAAACCAAACTTCCTTTGGTGCGAACTCTAATGTCAAACTGAGATGAACAACCTTATTATAGGGGATTAATTATGCTTTAGCGTTAAGATATGGTGCACAGTACAGTACTAAGAGTTGATCCTCCTAAGTACGAGAAGAAGAGTCCATAGTTTTATGACTGTTAAAGGTTTCAAGTATAAACAATTGGCAACCTAGGACGTAGTTCAAGGTCTTATGACCCTCATAAGTTCTTTTGATTCTTGTTATTCATTCTTGATTCAAAATCCGAGTTCTCTTATTTCAGAAATCTTGATTCATTCGCATGTTATTATTTTATTGTTATATTATTATACTTGTGGGCAATCGTGCTCACTCTTGCGTAATAATAACATTGCAATTAAGAACGAAAGGTCCGACGAGCCTTCTACTAGCAAAGGCAAGGGCAAAGTTAACAAGTGATGAAGACTTGTTGCTTATTTGATGTATTTATGTTTAGACTTATGATAAAGTTTTGTAAGACTTATTATTTGTTTATGTTTCCGCATTTAAGATTTAAGGTTAGTATGACCTAGGATTGATGTATTTAAATTCAGATGTTGTAACTGCATAAGGAGGGGATTTATTTCTATCTATTTATGGTTTTTCATTTATTATAGGTAGATAAATACATGAGGTTTGGATAGTGAACACCAAATCCTGTGAGAATTTAAGTACTCGGATTTGGGGGTGTCACATTCTTCGTCGGAATCGTTGAGCAATTTGTGATTCTCAGAGCTTGGGCTTTTTTCGATCGACTTTTAGGCTTGCTTTCTCAATCCTTCTTTGATTTTGATTGATTGTTATTATTTTTAAAATTTTTTATTTGTTTAATTTAATTAATGTATGGGATGTGACCATTTTACCCTCCATTATATCAAAATTGCTTAATCAATAAATAAAATATTATTAATTTATTACAACTCAGCTGACTAATGGCCTACTCAAATAGCCACGTCATCAATTTATGACGTAACATGCTCAATTTGTTGGAATTGGAAAAAATTAATAGTTCAATCATCTAATTGATAAAATTGAAAGGCGATCCCACTGAAGTGAAATATGGCCTATAGTTTAGGGTAGTAAATTATAATTAAGCCTAAAAATTATTATAGACAATTAATACTATATTTAATGTTATACAATTATTTTCTTAATTCTTGCGCACAACTGTAAAACGTCATATGTGACGCCCCCAAAATAGGTATACCTCACCCATCTTGAGTCGCCAAATACATGGTACAGAATACAAATACAAACTTAATTATACAATCGTCGTGTAATATACGACAATACATAAACTGAGAGTTTTAATAGAAATATTGTCATCTACACAATATCCACACTCAAAGGAGTCCTCATTACATTTATTGTCACACTATTTAACAGAATATTGAGGACTACTAATACTATCATCTGGATCGTCACACCTTTTCCCGACTCGTCCCAGCTATATTCTCATTTCCTGAAGAGAACAGTGAAAGAAAGGGTGAGCTCAATTAGCCCAGTAAGAAATATTATGACTAAGATAATGCAGAATAAATTATCAATAGTCTTCAACAATGTTAAACTGATAAAATTTAATAGACATCAAGTTTAACTGCAGCGGAACAAGCAATCCACTAGAAGAGTCAAGTAGAGAATAAAATCTACTATCTTCTATGATAAAAAATGTTTTCATCAATTCTTGTCGCTGAGACTCAGCTTAATAAATAAAACACATCATCTAATCAGCCCTGTACTACGGGCCAAGGATATTCATTAAATCATCAATGGTCATGACTATACCGAACAATCCCTAGTCATAATCATACCAAAAACTGTCCATCAATGCATTACAGGCCACTGAGGACTTTTACCATATCATTTATAACATTATAGGTCATGATTATACCGAATGATCCCTGGTCATAATCATACTATGTCCATCCATACATGTAAGCCAAAGATGACTTTCATTACAATATAAGCATGAGGATGATGACAGACATAATAATTCAATAAAACAAGTTCAAGAATTAATTTATCCATAACTCAATAACGTTCAAATTGTCAACATGATACTGCTTTGTGGAGTAAAATTCAAGAATGCTCAGAAGAATATTTTCATGAAAAGATACTGGATGAAGCGCAAATATCCAGGATATTCTTCTAATTTTCACCCGCCATGCGGTAATCCACGTATACAAATCATTTCCATAATTTAATAAGGAATGAATACAAAGGATCATTCACCATGCATATGGTAATCCATATAGACAGGTTATTCCAACAGAATAATAAAGAATGAAATAACAGAAGAATTCACCATACATGCGATAGACTACACAGACATGTTATTCCCAACAGAATAATAAATAATAGAACCAGGTCATGCGTAAACGCACAGACAGGATATTCCTACAGAATAATGAAGAATGGAATAACAACTCTTAGGAGTATTGAAGGAAAATAATTCTCTTCATGAATACGAAAGAATAATACCCCTTACCTTTAGAAAAACTGGATATTAGAAAAGTGAAGTAGCAGAATACTTTTCTTCCTTCTCTCTATAGTTTCTCTCTCTAGAGTTTCAGTGAATTCGTAAGAAATAATGAAGGAATGAGCTTCTATTTATAGAAGAACTGAAAGTGGCTCTTGGTCTTAACGAAGGGTCAAAATGACTCTTGGTAATATTGAAGAGACAACCACTATTTAAGAAGGGACAATTAACTCTTGAAACACCGAAGAGGCAAATAACTCTTGAAAAACTGAAGGGACAAATAACTCTTGAAAAACTGAAGGGACAAATAACTCTTGGAAAACTGAAGGGACAAGTTACTATTAAAACTTTAAATCAACGGTCCATATTGATTTACTATTATAATTTCAACTAACGGTTTGAAAAATTAGCACATCTCCTCATGGAATAATATTGTACCCAAAAATGATTTGGACCGAAAAGAAATATATTTTTCGGGTGACTAGTACCCCGTGAATAGTAACTCATGAATAGTAACTCGTGAATAGTACTCCAACACGAAAAGTGCCCCAAATACCCGATTGAACAATATAACCTCCAAACATCAGTTATTATCGAAATAAATGTGGATTTCCACTAACACAAATAATTTCAACACAATGGAACTATCAAATTCATCTTTAATCAACCCAAACTTATTCATCATTGATATTATAACTCACAATATTTAACAACCAGGTCATTCCCAGGAAAGAGGGGGCTTTCCAATAAGGATTTCTCCCTATTGACGCGCAATTAGGTGACCAAACCTCTCCTTGACAGAACTTCTAGACATTGTAAATATTGCAATTTAATAATATGAACAAATTTTTCGTCTCAATTATTTATTTAATAATATATCATATTATGCAGATGATACTGTGACAATAATCGAATCAATAATATGAGAGATATGATCACGAATTCTTTATAGCAATAATTGAGTATAAGCGAGTGACTTCTCACGTAAGCATCAAAAACCAATACCGTGTGCTACTATGCAACCATGCATATTACTGTACTTTTACTACTGGGTAGTTCAACAGTAACACTTCTGCCATTATTTTTAATAAAAGATAATTCTATCATTTTCTTACTACGACAATACTTCCGTTATGGGGTCCACCAATGATTGTGTCGTCGTACGAATATTCCCTGTTAAAACGAATATTCCTTGACCAATCGAATATTATAACCACTTTCTTACTTTGCAAATTTTGTAAATATTACCCACAACTATAACATTATATCATATCCACACCATAATATTCAAAAATATATTTCGAGAGAAATTAATCTTTATTCATAAAAGTTGGGGTCTTACAACCTCCCCTTCTTATTAAATTTCATCCTCAAAATTAGGGTACGTACCTGGTATATTGAAGAGGTGAGGACATCTTAACTTCATCTCAGATTCTAACTCCCAGGTCATTTTTTCCACATCGTGGTTTTTCCACAAAACTTTGACTTGAGGTATAACCTTGGAGCGTAGAATATGATCCTTCTTATCCAAGATTTTAACAGGTAACTCTTCATACGTTAAATCTTCCTCTATCTCGTCCGGTTCTAATTCAATAATGTGGTTCGGGTCTTTCACATATTTACTTAACATAGATATGTGAAAAACATTATGAACACGAGATATACTTGGCGGCAAGGCGAGTCTATAGGCCACAGTTCCTACTTGTTCGAGGATTATAAATGGGCCAATGAATCGAGAATTAAGCTTTCCTCTCTTTCCAAATCTTGTAACTCCTTTCCATGGAGCAACACGTAACAACACATGAACTCCAATATCGAATTCCACGTTCTTTCGATCAGCATAACTCTTTTGTCGATCTTGTGAGGTTTTTATACGTTGTCGGATCGTTTGAATCTTTTGCGTAGTCATACGTACCAAATCTGGTCCCAACAACATTGCTTCACCCACCTCATCCCAGCATACTGGCGAACGACACTTTCTTCCATACAACGCCTCAAATGGAGCCATGACAATACTTGATTGATAACTATTGTTGTAGGAAAACTCCGTCAATGGTAAGAACTTGTCCCAACTTCCCTTGAAGTCAAGGACACAGAGTCCTAATAAATCTTCAAGAGTTTGAATAGTCCTTTTCGACTATCCATCCGTTTGAGGATGATATGCCGAACTAAATCACAAATTCGTGCCAAAAGCTTTTTGCAAACTAACCCAAAATCTTGAAGTGAATCTTGGGTCTCGATCAAAAACTATGGATATTGGCATACCATGCAATCTTACAATCTCATTTATGTACATACTAGCAAGATATTCAAGTGTATAAGTTTCTTGTATCGGTAAGAAACCTTGGGAAGACCAGTAACGAAATCCATGGTAATGTGCTCCCACTTCCATTCTGGAATTTCAAGTGGTTGGAATGGACCTTTTGGCACTTGATGCTCCGCCTTGACTCGTTGACAAGTTAGACACCTTGAGATAAACAACGCTATCTCTCTCTTCATATTGCTCCACCAAAATGTATGTCGAAGATCATGATACATTTTAGTACTCCCAGGATGGATTGCAAACGGTGTGTTGTGCGCTTCCATCATGATTTTATACTTCAGGTCAGAATCATTAGGAACACAAAGCCTGGAGTTGACTCGAAGTATACCTTCTTCATCGATTCTTGCTTCCAGAATAGCACCTTCTTCCACTTTCTTATTCATATGCATCAGCTCCAGGTCTGTAGCTTGAGCAACTTTAACTTTATCGATTAAAGTCGGTTCTACTCGTATATTCGTCATCATCATATGCGTCCCTAGAGTCATTAACTCTATCTCCATTCTTCGTAAGTCATACATAATGGACCTTTGCGTTGATAATATCGCACTCGTACCCGCATATGATCTTCTACTCAATGCGTCAGCTATTACGTTCGCTTTTCCAGGATGGTATTGAATGGTATGATCATAATCTTTCAACAACTCAAGCCAACGTTGTTGCCGCATGTTAAGTTCCTTTTGAGTGAAGAAATATTTGAGGCTTTTATGATCCGTATAGATTTCCACCTTCTCTCCATACAGGTAATACCTCCAAATCTTAAGCGCAAAAATGATGAAATACCACTCTAGATCATGAGTAAGATAATTCCTCTCATATTCTTTGAGTTTTTAGTGAGGCATAGGCTATGACTTTCCCATGTTGCATGAGAACACATCCTAACCCTTTGCACAAGCATCATCAGAATGACAAATCCTACTGTGCCGGATGGTATTGTCGAGCAGTCTTGAAATGAGTCTACTCTTGAGTTCTTGAAAACTCTTCTCATATTCCTCGCTCCAACCGAATTTATATCTTTTCGAGTCAGCTGCGTTAATGGAGTAGCGATTCGAGAAAACCCTTCTACGAATCTCTGATAATAACCAGCTAAGACGAGAAAGCTACGTACTTCGGTCACTGACTTAGGTTGCTCCCAGTTTTGAATTGCTTCAATCTTTGTCGGGTCAACAGATATTCCATGATTTGATATCACGTGCCCAAGGAATGCAACTTCCTCAAGCCAGAACTCACATTTCTTCAACTTGGCATATAGCTTATTTTCACGAAGCTTTTAAAGTATCAACCTCAAGTGTTGCTCATGGTCTTCACGGGTTTTGGAGTATATGAGGATGTCATCAATAAAGACGACCACAAAGTGATCTAAATATTCCTTGAATACTCGATTCATCATGTCCATGAAGGCGTGAAGGTTATTAGTCAATCCAAAAGACATGACTAGGAATTCATAATGGCCGTCTTCAGGAGTTACGAAAGCGATCTTTGGAATTTCATCAGTTTTAATCTTCAACTGATGATATCCAGAATGAAGATCGATCTTTGAAAAGAATTTGGCACCTTTCAACTGGTCAAACAGATCATCAATACGAGGTAACGGGTACCTATTTTTGATGGTAACATGATTCAACTCCCGATAATCAATACAAAGTCGCATACTTCCATCTTTCTTCTTCACGAATAGAACAGAAGCACCCCAAGGAGACGTACTAGGACGAATGAAACCTATGTCTAACAATTCCTGTATTTGGGTTTTTGTGAGACCCCAGATTTTATGAATAAAGATTTAAATTTCTCGAAATATTTTTTTAATATTATGGTGTGGATTTATTATAATGTTTTAGTTGTGGGTGATATTTAAAAATTTTGCAAAGTAAGCAAGTTGTTATATAATATTTGATTGGTCGGGGAATATTCTTTTTATCGGAGAATATCCGTACGACGGCACAATCATTGGTGAACCCACAATGAAAGTATTGTCGTAGTAATAAAACGACAGAATTATTTTTATGAAAATAACGGCGAAAGTTTTACCGTTAAAACTGTTGAACTACTCGGTAGTAAAAGTACAGTAATACGCGTGGTTCCATAGTAGCACACGGTATTGGTTATTGATGCTTACATGAGAAGTCACTCAGTTATACTCAATTATTGCTACAGTAATTGTTGCATCATATCTCTAATATTATTGATTCAATTATTATCACAGTAACATCTGCATTATATGATATATTATTAAATCAACGAATAGCTTTATGGCTTGATATGATAGTGATTGATTTTAGTGGTTTGGCTGCTTGAATTCGTATAATAGGTTGGTTAGGAATATGAAATCTAACAACCTAACGAAAACAATCGATTTTAGCATGATGAGTAGTTAACCAATTAATCTCTAAAATCACATCGAATGCAAGTATTTTCAAAGAAATAAGATCGAAAAGTAACGTGCGGTTACCGATTTGAATCAAACAGGACTTATAAACCATGGATGTAATGAAGGTTTCTCCCAACAGAGTTTCAATAGATAAATCAAAGTCTAATTTCTCCGGAGTCAAATTTAAACGTTGAGCGCAAGTAGGAGAAATAAAAGAATGGGTAGAACCGGTATCAAATAAAGTATAAACTTTGCTAGAGTTTATGGTTAGCTTACCCGTGATCACCTCGTTCGAATTCCTCATATTTTGGGAGGTTACGACAAACGCACTCCCTTGAACTACCGGTTTTGTCTTGTCTGGGACACCCTTTGATGCCTCCATTCTAGCTGGACTTGACTTTGGTGCACGACAAAATCGGGCTAGGTGGCCTTCTTTTTCACAATTATAACATGCTTTGGACTGCATCGTGCAATTTGGACTTATGTGTCCTTCCCCTCCACATTTGTAACATACTGACCGTGATTGCGTTCTCCTTCCTTAACAACCTGTGCTTTGGTCTTGACATTTTCCATCTTTACTTGAACCTTCTCTTCTTGAACTTTCCACTCCTATTGTCTTGGCCATGATTACCACCGAAGTGGTTATCATTTCTGGCATGTTGAATCCCTCCACGTTTATTGTCACCGCTTCGATGACTGCTACCACTGGTATTATCGACTTGTCGGATGCTCTCTCTTGGTTGGGTTAACTCATTATCGCGCTCCAATAACTGAGCCATATTCACAACATCTGAATATAAACACAGTTTATAAGAGATAAGGTATTAACGTATCTCGGGTTTCAAACCTCTTAGAAACATCCGCGTCATTCTTTCCTCATTATCAACTAAGTGGGACGTAAACCGAGATAACTCGGCAAACTCAGCTTCGTACTGCGCCATTGTCATATTGTTTTGCTCAAGCTTGATGAACTCTACCTCCTTCATATGACGAATACTTTCAAGAAAGTACTTGTCGTTGAACAGCTCTTGGAACTTCTCCCAAAACATCTTCAGTGCGGCAGGTTGAGTACGCTTTACAGATTTCCACCAGTAATCTGCCTCTGCACGCAACATGAAGGTGGCAAAGGGAACCTTTTGCTCCTCGGAGTATCCCAAGACATCAAATATCTTGTTGATCCGCTTTATCCACGCCTCGCCTTAAGTGGTTGGTTTTGGCTCTCCAAAAAACTCTGGTGGTCCCAGCTCCTTGAACTGCTTAGCGGTGACCATCCGAGAGTTGTCAGTGTTTTCACCTGTATTTTAGACAGGAGCCGCTTTTGCCTGATGTTGCATGAATTGTATAAAGCCTCTAACCATCCCATCATTCACCATGTCATCGGTGTTATTGTTTTCATGAGGATTATTGTCTTCCTATTGCACATTACCCTGAGCATTGATCGTTGATGACTCAACGGTCTCACGTGCTTCATTGCTTATCTCAACATTTTCGAATGCCATTTTCAAATACTGCAACAAAACAAGGGTTAATTAACATATCACATATTATCCCTATACTCTGACCGATCAATTAAATACCAAATAAACTTAGGTAGGTCATACTAGCGAAGGAATTCCCCGTCTCTCCCCTTCTACCTCTTGTCTCACATCTCAGCCAGGGATCATTTCCCTAAGCTTTGATACAAACTGTGACGCCTCCAAAATAGGTATACCTCACCCATCTTGAGTCGTCAAATACATGGTACAGAATACAAATACAAACTTAATTATACAACCGTCGTGTAATATACGACAATACATAAACTGAAAGTTTTAATAGAAATATTGTCATCTAGACAATATCCATACTCAAAGGAGTCCTTATTACATTTATTGTCACACTATTTAACAGAATAGTGAGGACTACTAATACTATCATCTGTACCATCACTCCTTTCCCCGACTCGTCCCAGCTATATTCTCATTTCCTGAAGAGAACAGTGAAAGAAAGGGTGAGCTCAACTAGCCCAGTAAGAAATATTATAACTAAGATAATACATAATAAATTATCAATAGTCTTCAACAATGTTAAACTGATAAAATTTAATAGACATCAAGTTTAACTGCAGCGGAACAAGCAATCCACTAGAAGAGTCAAGTAGAGAATAAAATCTACTATCTTCTATGGTATAAAATGTTTTCATCAATTTTTATCATTTGAGACTCGACAATAAATAAAACACATCATCTAATCATCCTCATACTACGGGCCAAGGATATTCATTAAATCATCAATGGTCATGACTATACTTAGAACAATCCACGGTCCTAATCATACCAAAAACCATCCATCAATGCATTACAGCCACCTTTGAGGACTTTTACTATATCATTTATAACATTACAGGTCATGATTATACCGAATGATCCCTGGTCATAATCATACTAAGTCCATCCATACACGTAAGCCAAAGATGACTTTCATTACAATATAAGCATAAGGATGATGACAATGACATAATAATTCAATAAAAAAAGTTCAAGAATTAATTTATCCAGAACTCAATAACGTTCAAATTGTCAACATGATACTGCTTTGTGGAGTAAAATTCAAGAATGCTCAGAAGAATATTTTCATGAAAAGATACTGGATGAAGCGCAAATATCCAGGATATTCTACTAATTTCATGGAGTATAGAAGCCAAAACTTTAACCAACCGAGTATAACGAATATATATGAAACTATGAAATGGATTTTCACCCGCCATGCGGTAATCCACGTATACAGATCATTTTCATAATTTAATAAGGAATGAATACAAAGGATCATTCACCATGCATATGGTAATCCACATAGACAGGTTATTCCAACAGAATAATAAAGAATGAAATAACAGAAGGATTCACCATGCGTGCGATAGACTGCACAGACATGTTATTCCCAACAGAATAATAAATAATGGAACCAGGTAATGCGTAAACTCACAGACAGGATATTCCAACAGAATAATAAATATGGAACCATGTCCGGCGTAAACGCACAGACAAGATATTCCAACTGAATAATAAAGAATGGAATAATAGAAGAATTTCACCATGTATGTGGTACTTCGCATAAACAGGTTATTCCAACATAATAATAAAGAATGGAATAACAAAAGAATTTCACCATGTATGCGGTACTTCTCATAAACAAGTTATTCCAACATAATAATGAAGAATGGAATAACAGAAGAATTTCACCATGTATGCGGTACTTCGCATAAATATGTTATTCCAACATAATAATGAAGAATGGAATAACAACTCTTACGAGTATTGAAAGAAAATAATTCTCTTCATGAATATGAAAGAATAATACCCCTTACCTTTAGAAAAACTGGATATTGGAAAAGTGAAGTAGCAGAATACTTTTCTTCTTTCTCTCTATAGTTTCTCTCTCTAGAGTTTCAGTGAATTCATAAGAAATAATGAAGGAATGAGCTTCTATTTATAGAATAACTGAAAGTGGCTCTTGGTCTTAATGAAGGGTCAAAATGACTCTTGGTAATATTAAAGAGACAACTACTATTTGCGAAGGGGCAATTAACTCTTGAAACACCGAAGAGGCAAATAACTCTTGGAAAACTAAAGGGACAAATAACTCATGGAAAACTGAAGGGACAAATAAGTCTTGGAAAACTGAAGGGACGAGTTACTATTAAAACTTTAAATTAACGATCCATATTGATTTACTATTATAATTTCAACCAACGGTCTGAAAAATTAGCACATCTCCTCATGGAATAATATTGTACCCAAAAATAATTTGGACCGAAAAGAAATATATTTTTCAGGTGAATAGTACCCCGTGAATAGTAACTCATGAATAGTAGCTCGTGAATTGTAACTTATGAATAGTAATTCATGAATAGTAACTCGTGAATAGTACTCCGACACGAAAAGTGCCCTGAATACCCGATTGAACAATATAACCTCCAGACATCAATTATTATCGAAATAAATGTCAATTTCCACTAACACAAATAATTTTAACACAATGGAACTATCAAATTCATATTTAATCAACACGAACTTATTCATCATTGATATTATAACTCACAATATTTAAAAACCAGGTCGTTCCCAGGAAAGAGGGGGCTTTTCAATAAGGATTTCTCCCTATTAGCGCGCAATTAGGTGACTAAACCTCTCCTTGACAGAACTTCTAGACATTATAAATATTATAATTTAATAATATGAACAACTTTGTCGTCTCAATTATTGATTTAATAATATATCATATTATGCAGATGATATTGTGACAATAATCGAATCAATAATATGAGAGATATGATCAAAGAATTCTCAGTAGCAATAATTGAGTATAATCGAGCGACTTCTCAAGTAAGCATCAATAACTAATACTTGTGTGCTACTATGCAACCACGCGTATTACTGTTCTTTTACTACTTGGTAGTTCAACAGTTTTAACGGTAACACTTCCGCCGTTATTTTTAATAAAAGATAATTCTGTCGTTTTCTTACTACGACAATACTTCTGTTGTGGAGTCCACCAATGATTGTGTCGTCGTACGAATATTCCCTATTAAAACGAATATTCTCCGACCAATCGAATATTATATAACCACTTGCTTACTTTGTAAATTTTATAAATATTACCCACAACTATAATATTATATCATATCCACACCATAATATTCAAAAATATATTTCGAGAGAAATTAATCTTTATTCATAAAAGTTGGGGTCTTACATCATATAATGTGGGACAAAGAGAGTATATAAAATGATGTTTTTAAAATTTTTCAAAGTAATTTTATTATTAGAGACACTTCACCTTCCCTGCTCTCTATACTTGGATAGCATATACTTAATTAATTCTCTGTTTCAAATTATAAAATTATTGTTGACTTTTGAAAATTAATTTGAAATATTATTAAAATCAAAATTGAGATGATTTATTATTTCAAAATTATAAATCTTACAATCAGTAATACTTTTTAGATAGTTTACACCATTTATTATTGTATTAATTAAACTTTAAGGAATCTATGTTAAATTTGAAGACGTCTTATATTGATTTTTAAAAAAGTTATTCTACGCAGACATGAAAATTGGACTCGAGTGTATTTGAATTTTATCTATTTTAATATTTTTACCCCTCATTTTAGAATTTTTGTTTCAAAAAGTTAACAGAAAAGTTGGTTTTTTTTATGGAGGAAATATATGATTGTACGTGTATATTAAATAAGAAGTGATAAATTCACTACCATACAGTAGAACCTCTATAAATTAATATTGTTGGGACTGAATTTTTTTTATTAATTTAGAGAGTTATTATTTAATCGATAAATTAATAATTTATTAATTTAAGCAGTGTTTTTCTATTCGGTGAACATAAATTTAATTACATTAAAATCATTACATGAAGCCATTTTAGCTGGACTTCGGTTGGCCCGAAGCCTAGAGGTTCAAAAGTTAGTCATCTATAGCGACTCACAACTGGTGGTCAAACAAATATCCGGGGAGTATGAGGCTCGGGGAGCAAGGATGACAAAGTACCTAGCAGAAGTGAAAGAGAAACTCATGAACTTCAATTCACACAACTGCCAAGGAGTCGATCGGTAAGATAATACAGTAGCAGATGCTCTGGCCCGCTTGGCAACGACTGAAGCAAGTTCTTTCAACGGTTCAGTTTATTTGGAGGTGCTAGAACATCCAAGCGTTCCGAAGGGGGAGGTACTAGCGTTAGATCGGCTCGACTGCTAGCGCACAACGTACATATCTTATTTAGCCGATGGGGTTTTGCATTCAGATCGCATATTGGCAAGAAAAATCAAGCACAGGAGCACAAACTTTGTTCTCATCGATGGAGATCTATATCGAAGGGCTTTCAATTCTCCACTGCTCAAATGTTTGACACCATCGGAAGCAGATTATACACTCCGAGAAGTGCATGAAGTAATTTGTGGGAATCATATGGGCCAAGTCACTGGCATACAAGATTCTGAGGCAGGGATACTATTAGCCGACCATCTACCACGAAGCCAAAGACTTTGTCAAAAAATGCTCCAAATACCAGCTAAATAGCGCCATCCCTCGTCAGCCTCCCGAAGAGTTATGTTCGGTTTTGTCCCCAATATCATTTGTAATATGGGGAATTGACATCCTGGGTCCTCTGCCAAAGGCCAAGGGGCAAGTATGTTTTGTGATCGTGGCGATCGACTACATAACCAAGTGGGTTGAAGCCAAACCTCTTCAGAAGATCACCGAACAGGAATGTTTGAAGTTTTTCAAAGAGGGTGTTGTTTATCGATTCGGTATACCGATGGCAGTGGTCTTGAAAAATTGCAGGCAATTCGTGGGGTCAAAATTTGAAGCTTTTCTGAAAGAGTTTGGGATTCAGCACCGAAAGACTTCAGTTTCCCACCCTCAGTCAAACGACCAAGTAGAAGTCACTAATCGAACCCTGCTTAACGGAATTAAAAGGAGACTGGATGAACTAAAGGGTCAGTGGCCAGAAGAATTACTCAATGTTTTGTGGGCTTATCGGACTACTCCGAGAATAACAACTGGGGATTCACTATTTAGACTAACGTATGGGACCGATGCACTCATACCTATTGAGATCGGATCTTCTACTCTATGGGTCAGCCAATATAAGAAGTTATACAATGATCAGGGCCTACGGTTAAACCTAGACCTTTTGGAGGAAGTGCGGGACTCAACTCTAATAAGGTTGGCAATTTACCAGAAGAGAACAACCCAACACTATAATCAGAACGTGAAGGAGAGGAGATTTGAGGTTGGAGATTTGGTCCTTCGGGAGTCAGAGGCATCAACCCCCCAAAACACTAGCAAGCTGATGCCGAACTAAGAGGAGCCCTATGAAGTGGTGAAAGTGACGAAGCCAGGTACATACCGGCTTCGAACAATGGATGGTTCGAAAGTGAAGAATACATGGCATGCTGGAAGACTTAGAAAATATTACCAATAAAAGTTATGTCATTCTTTCCTTTATTTATGTAAGTCATTCTATTTATCAATGAAATAAATGAGATTTTTCTTCGAAAACTTTTGTACTTCATTTATATTCATAAGCTTTTACATACCCGATCAGATAAACTTCGGACTTAAACCAATCAGAAAGTTGGAAATGACATAACTGATCGGTAAAAGTCACGAGTATAACTGATCGAGAAAACTAAAAATCCGATCAGACAAACTTCGAACTTAAATCGATCAGAAAAGTTTGCAACAAACGTAACTGATCGGCAAAAGTCACGGATATAACTAATCGAGAAAATTATAATTGCAAATCGAATCAGATAAGCTTCGGGCATAAATCGATTAGAAAAGTTTGCAACAAATGTAACTGATCGGCAAAAGTCACAAGTATAACTGATCGAGGAAACTACTAACAAAAATTTTGTACTTCATTCATATTTTTAAGTTTTTACAAAATTTACAAGTCCTAAAAGAAACTATTCCTGTGGACCCTCATCTCCGGCTTCGAATTCTTCGTCAGAAGAATCAAGGACAGAAGCATTGTGTCCATCAGCCGTTAGCTTTGCCCGAGCCTTTTCCCAGTACGTTTCATACCCTTCAGCAAATTGGGACATGATCTTGTCGGTTAAGGCCGGAGACTCTTCATATTCGGCAATAGCTCGCTGCTTGACTTCAGCTTGTTCTTCCTTCAGGGAGTTGTTTTCCCGAATCAAATGCATCATCTTTTCATGCATCTCAGAAAACTTCTCCCCGAGGGCCTGGAACGCCTGCTCCCGCTCCTTGTTTTCTTTCGACAAGAGATCTTTCTCCAGGAGCAGCTTCTTGGCATGACTATCGAGGCTGACGAACTCCTGTTGAAGTAAGGAGTACTACTCTTTCGGTTCATCGGTCTGACATTTAGCCCGGGTCACTTTATTATGGGTCTCAGCCTGGAGATCCTTTTATCTCTTCAGACCCGAGTTCAAACCTCAAACCTCAGCTTCGAGAAGCAGTACATCTGACCTCAGCTGATCCTCTTTTTTAGTAGTACAAGCCAGAGGTGGAATGGCTCGAGTGAGGATGGCGTTGGCCTGCCAAAAAAAGAAAACATCAGCTATGGAAAGCAAAACATAAGTGTAAAAGAAAAATTTGAAGGCTTTCGGGCTTACCTGGCACTGAGCACAGACGTAAGCTACTAAATACTCCTCGGAGGAGTATCCCTTGAACCGTTCGTCATCACCAGAAAGCTTGAAATGTTTGAATAGGTTGAAGTGGAACACCTCCGAAGGACTCTTCGGCCAACAGGTAGTCGATGTGCCTTGGGAAGAGCTTGCTTTGGAAGTCAGGGTCGAGGCAGGAAGTGGGTCGGGTTCCAATACTTGTAGTGCAGGACCTCGTGGCTTCTTGGATTGAGGTTCGAGAGGAACCTCCTCGATTTCCTCTGAATCTTCGATAACCTCAACATGCGAAAGGGGTGGAGGAGTTGGCTTTGGCAGAACTGAAGAAGAGGCCTTGGGGGGGGGGGGGGGCTTTGGTGGAAGGTTTGGAAGGCATCTTTGTCTTCTTCAACAAGGTCATCTTCTCAGCTCAGTTCATTTTCAATACGCTTTTGCTGATTGGTTCGGCAGTGGTGGTGTCTGGAAGAATCGGATAAGTTGCAGATCTGGTTGATAGCTCTGCGATCGGAATGGTTTCTTCATCGGGAGCGTCACCAGTGACCGGGGGGTGGATGGGTTTGGTCGTGATTGGTAGAGGCATCAGTGAATCATCGGCACCTTCGGGCTTGAAAATGGTTACTGCATAACAAGTAGAACAGTTAATACAAAACTGTTAGAAGGTAATTAAGGATTAATGGAGATATGGGAAGGTTCAGGATAAAATACTTACACCCATATTTGTACAGCCAAGCCTCGTTGGATAGAATTCCCAGGCTCCATTCGGTCGCAGACAGTTTCTTGCAGATTAACTTGAAGGCAGCAGATCGCTCATTTGGAAACTTAGTGATTTTGGCAATGGGATCTTCGAGAAACAACCAGTTTGGCAGAAGGTTAAGGTCGGTTCCCCTCATGAAGAACCACTAGGGGTGCCATCCCTTGTTGCTGGAAAGGGTCTTCATGAGGTGGCTCGGCCGGCCACACGATTCAACTGCCTGAAACCGAGTTCTTTTGACTTCCCGATAGTGAACAAGACAAAAAAGAAGTCGAGACCGGGAGTTATCCCGACCTCTTGACACAAGGAGATGAAGGCAATTAGGTGGATGTACGTGTTCGGCACAAGCTGTGCAAACCCGATTCTCATGAAGCAAAGAAAAGAAGATATGAATTCATGGAGAGGGAATCAGACCCCATAATTCAGGGCCCAGAGTGGAATGGCGGTCCAATTGCCTTCGGGGCGCCACAACATTCGCTCCTGGGGATCTGGTGTGACGCCCCCAAAATAGGTATACATCACCCATCTTGGGTCACCAGATACATGGTACAAAATTCAAATACAAACTTAATTATACAACTGTCGTGCAAAATACGACAAAACATAGCTGAGAGTTTAAACAAGAATATTGCCTTCTAGACAATATCCACTCTCAATGGAGTCCTCATTACAATTATTATCACACTATTTCACAGAATAGTGAGGACTACTAAAACAACCATCTGGACCGTCAATCCGTTCCCCGACTCATCCCAACTATATTCTCATTTCTTGAAGAAAACAGTGAAAGAAAAGGTGAGCTCAACTAGCTCAGTAAGAAATATTATGACTAAGCTAATGCAGAATAAATTATCCTTAGCCTTCAACAGTATAACAACTGATAGAATACAATAGACAACAAGTTTTAGATCAACAACTGAAGCGGAATAAGCAATCCATTAGAAGAGTCAAGTAGAGCATAAAATCTACTATCTTCTAAGATTTAAAAAGATTTTCATCAACTTTATCACTGAGACTCATCTTAATAAATAAACCACATCATCCCTGCACCACGGCCAATGATATTCATGTAATCATCAATGGTCATGATTATACCGAATAATCTCTGGTCATAATCATACCAACAACTGTCCATCAATGAACTACAGGCCAATGAGGACTTTTACCACATCATTCGTCACATTACGGTCATGATAATACCGAATAATCCATGATCATAATCATACCAAGTCCATCTATGCACGTAAGCCAAAGATGACTTTAATCACAATATAAGCATGAGGATGATGACAATTACATAATAATTCAATAAAACAAGTTCAAGGATAAATTTTAAAGATTTATAATTTAATTTATCCAGAAATCAATAACGTCCAAATTGTCAACATGATTCTGCTTTGTAGAGTAAAATTCAAAAATAATATTCATGTACCAAAAATAATTTGGACAGAAAAGAATCAATTTTTTCGTCATGAATAGTACCCCATGATTAATACTTCGGGAAAAGTACCCCAATATGAAAAGTACCCCAATATGAAAAGTACCCCAAATACCCGAGTGAATAATATTCGGGAGAATAGTAATTTAGGTGAATAGTAACCCATGAGTAGTACTCCAACACGAAAAGTACCCCGAATACCCGAGTGAATAATACTAGCGTGAATAGTAATTGGGTGAATAGTAACCCATGAATAGTAACTCGTAAAAGAAAATATAAAAGAAAGTGATATTCCATGACGAGTACAAAAGAAATGATATCTCATACGAGTATAATATAATATACGAAACTGCAAATAGATTTTTACCCGCCATGTGATAATCCACGTAGACAGATCATTTCCACAATTTAATAAAGAATGAATACGAAAGGTCATTCACCATGCATGCGGTAATCCACATATAAAAGTTATTCCAACGTAATAATAAAGAATGGAATAACGTAAGAATTCACTGTGTATGCGATAGACCATACATACAAAGTTATTCCAATGAATAATAAATAATGGAACCAATCATGCGTGTCACGCATGCAGTGATATTCCAACGAGAATAATAAAGAGTGGAACCAGTCATGCGTAATCCGCATGCATGTGGGATATTCCAACAGAATAATAAAGAATGGAATAACAGAAGAATTTCACCATGTATGCGGTACTTTGCATAGACAGGTTATTCCAACATAATAATAAAGAATAGAATAACATAAGAATTTTACCATGTATGCGGTGCTTGATGATAAAGTTATTCCAACATAATAATAAAGAATGGAATAACAGAAGCTCTCTTCATGAATACGAAAAAATAATACCCTTTTACCTTGGAAGAAGACTGGATACTAGAATAGCTAGTGAGATAGCAGACTTCTTTTCTTCTTTCTCTCTATAATTTCTCTCTATAATAATTGCTCTATAGCTTTAGTGAATTGGTGAAAAATAATGAAGGAATGAGCTTCTATTTATAGGAAAATATAGTTTCAATAATTTAACATTTTGGGACTCAAAATATTAGAGTATAATACCTTCCTCTTTTTCTTCATTTTTAATTTAGTCCTGCAAGTATTATCAAACTTGCACCACCTCCCCTAATAGTAAATAATGTGAATCAATAGTTCAATCATGTGAACCAATAGTTATAATCATGTGAAAAATATGAATTACAGTATAATACATTCAACTATACATCTATTTTTAACTTAGTCATGCAAGTATTATCAATCTTGCACCACCTTCCCTAATAGTACAACAATGTGAATCAATAGTACACACATGTGAATAAATAGTTATAATCATGTGAATCAATAGCAATTAATTGCTCATTTATCCGGTTAATTACCCGATTGGTCAATATAACCTCCAGACATCAATTATTATCGAAATAAATGTCGATTTTCACTAACACTAATAATTCCAACACAATGAAACTATCAATTTCATCTTTAATCAACACAAACTTATTCATCATTAATATTATAATTCACAATATTTAACAACCATGTCATTTCTAAGAAAGAGGGGGCTTTCCGATAAGGATTTCTCCTTATTGGCGCGCAATTAGGTGACCAAACCTCTTCTTGATGTAACTTCTAGACATTGTCAATATTGCAAATAATAATATGAATAACTTTGCTTTGTCTCAATTATTTATTTAATAATATAACATATTATGCGAGATGATCTTGTGACAATAATTGAATCAATAATATGAAGCGATATGATCGTGAATTCTTCATAATAATAATTGAGTATAAGCGAGTGACTTCTTACGTAAGCATCAATAATCAATACCGTAGCTACCACCGTACGAACCACGCATATTTCTATACTTTTATTACGGGGTAGTTCAACAGCGGTTTAATCTTGGTAACACTCCCATTATTTTTATAAAAGATAATTACATCATTTTCTAACTACGACAATACTTCTGTTGTGGGGTCCACCAATGATTATGCCGTCATACGGATATTCCCCGATAAAAAGAATATTCCCCGACCAAACGAATATTTTATAACAACTTGCATACTTTGTAAAATTTTCACATATCACCCTTAACTTTGACCTTTTATCAATTTAACCATTTACGAAATAACATAATAATTATAGGAAAATTGAATACTTTCATTTTAAAAAAAAATCGGGGTCTTACAATCTCCCCTCCTTATGAAATTTCGCCCTCGAAATTTACGTATGTAGTCAAAGAGGTGAGGATACCTTGACTTCATTTCAGATTCTAACTCTTGAGGTATAACCTTTGAGTGTCGAATATGATCCTTCTTATCTAAGATTTTAACATGTATCTCCTCATACGTTAAATCTTCTGCTATCTCGTCCGGTTTTAATTCAATAATGTGGTTCGGATCGTCCACATATTTACGTAACATCGATACGTAAAAAAAATGTTATGAACGCGCGGCATACTTGGCGATAAAACGAGTCTATAGGCCACAGTTCCTACGATCGAGGATTTCAAATGGGCCAATTAAAATAAAGGGTTGAGATTTCCTCTCTTCGTCGATTCTTGCTTCTAGAATAACGCCCCCTTGAACCTTCTTCTTCACATTCATCAGCTCCGGGTGTGTAGCTTGAGCGATTTTAACTTTATCGGTTAACGTCAATTCTACTCGGATTATTTGACATCATCACGTGGGTCCTTAGAGTCTTTAACTCTATCTTCATCATTTGTAAGTTATACGAAATGGGTCTTTGTGTTAACAACGTCGCACTCATAAATGCATACGATCTTCTACTCAACGCGTCAGCTACCACGTTCGCTCTTCCACGATAATATTAAATGGTATGGTCGTAATCTTACCCAGCTCGAGCTTTGGCGCATGTTACGTTCATATTAGTTAAAGAAATATTTGAGGGTTTTAGAAATGGGTTTTGTACTGTGGTCAATACAAAATTCGATTTCACGCTCTAGGGGTAAGCTAAGAAGTCTTCAAGAATACGTCAGGAAATTTATTAACAATAGAAATATCATTCAAAACTGTGATCCTCATCCAAGACTTGGATAGTACGTCACATTGATACCTATCAACTTGCCATCGTCATTCACGACGTCGCCTACAGAAAGTTTGGCTTCGGTGCATTCCACACAAGGAAGTCAACAACGAAAGGATCGGGGCTCTTTACTTATGCCTTGATATGATAGTGATTAACTTTAGTGGTTTGGTTGCTTGAATTCGCATAATAGGTTGGTTAGGAATATGAAAGCTAACAACCTTACGAAAAGCATGATGAGTAGTTAACCAATCGATTCCTAAACTTACATCAAAGGCAAGTATTTTCAAAGAGATAAGATCGATAGGTAACGTGAAAGTATCTATTTGAATCAAATAAGATTTATAAATAGTGGAGGTAACGAAGGTTTCTCCTAACGGAGTTTCAACCGATAAGTCAAAGTCTAATTTCTCCGGAATCAAATTTAAACGTTGAGCGCAAGAAAGAGATATAAAAGAATGGTTAGAACCGGTATCTAATAAGGTATAGACTTCGCAATAATTTATAATCAACTAACCCGTGCTAACTTCGTTCGGGTTACTCGCTTTTTGAGAAGTCACGAAAACGCTCTTCTTGAAACCACCAGAGCTTTGTTTTGTCCAGATCCGCTTTGGTGCCACCGTCCAAATTGACTTGACTTTAGTGTACGACAAAATTGGGGTAGGTGACCTTCTTTTCCACAATTGTAACATGCTTTGGACTGCATCGCGCAGTTTGGACTGATATGTCCCACCCCTCCGCATTTGAAGCATACAATTGGTGGTCGTTCTCCTTCCTTGAAAACGGGTGTTGGTGCTGCTATCTTTCCATCGTTGTTGAACCTTCTCTTCTTGAAATTTCCACTCCTATTATCTTGGCCATGATTACCACCGAAGTGGTTACCATTCTTGGCATGATAATTTCCCCCACGATGGTTATCATTGTTCCAATGGTCGTTGCCACCGGTACAATTATTATCGTGTTGTTGGTCGTTGCCTTTTGGTTGTGCTGACTCATTATCGCGCTCCAATAACTGAGCCCTATTCACAACATCTAAATATAAACAAAGTTTGTGAGAAATGACGTATTGACGTATATCAGGTTTCAAACCTCTTAGAAACATTCGCGTCATTCGCTCCTCATTATCGACCAAATGGGATGCAAACCGGGATAACTCCACAAATTCTAACTCTTGAGGTATAACCTTTGAGAGTTGAATACGATCCTTCTTATCCAAGATTTTAACACGTATCTCCTTATACGTTAAATCTTCTGCTATCTCGTCTAGTTCTAATTTAATAATGTGGTTCGGGTCGTGCACATATTTACATAACATCGATATGTGAAAAACATTATGAACACGCGACATACTTAGCGATAAGGCGAGTCTATAGGCTATAGTTCCTACTCGATCGAGGATTTCAAATGGGCTAATTAAATCGAGGGTTGAGATT
The DNA here is from genome assembly GCA_020205605.1 of Panax ginseng. Lineage (NCBI taxonomy): Eukaryota > Viridiplantae > Streptophyta > Magnoliopsida > Apiales > Araliaceae > Panax > Panax ginseng. Next base: position 12,155,799 of record CM035134.1, read on the forward strand.
TCCTCTCTTCGTCGATTCTTGCTTCTAGAATAACGCCCTCTTGAACCTTCTTCTTCACATTCATCAGCTCTGAGTATGTATCTTGAGCGGCTTTAACTTTATCGATTAAAGTTGATTCCACTCGTATATTCATTATCTTCATATGGGTCCCTAGAATCTTTAACTCTATCTTCATCATTTGTAAGTTATACGAAATGGGTCTTTGTGTTAACAACATCGCACTCGTAAATACATACGATCTTCTACTCAACGCGTCAGCTACCACGTTCGCTCTTCCACAATGATATTGAATGGTATAGTCGTAATCTTCAACAGCTCGAGCCAACATCTTTGGCGTATGTTACGTTCATTTTGGGTGAAGAAAAATATTTGAGGGTTTAAGAAATGGGTTTTGTACTGGGGTCAATACAAAATTTGATTTCACACACTATGGGTAGGCTAAGAAGTCTTCAAGAATACGTCAGGAAATTTATTAACAATAGAAATATTATTCAAAACTGTGACTCTCATCCAAGACTTGGATAACACATGTAATGAAGGTTTCTCCTAACGGAGTTTCAATCGATAAGTCAAAGTCTAACTTTTCTGGGGTCAAATTTAAACGTTGAGCGTAAGCAAGAGAGATAAAAGAATGGGTAGAACCGGTATCTAATATGGTATAGACTTCGCAAGAATTTATAATTAACTAACCCGTGCTAACTTCGTTCGGGTTACTCGCTTTTTGAGAAGTCACAAAAAATGCTCTTCCTGAAACCACCGACTTTGTTTTGTCCGTATCTGCCTTTGGTGCCACCGTTCCAGCTGGACTTGACTTTGGTGCACGACAAAATCGGGCTAGGTGACCTTCTTTTCCACAATTGTAACATATTTTGGACTTCATCATGCAGTTTGGACTGATATGTCCCTCCCCTCCGCATTTGAAACATACAATTGGTGGTCGTTCTCCTTCCTTGAAAACGGGTGTTGGTGCTGCTGTCTTTACATCGTTGTTGAACCTTCTCTTCTTGAAATTACCACTTCTATTATCTTGGCCATGATTACCACCGAAGTGGTTACCATTCTTGGCATGATAATTTTCCCCACGATGGTTATCATTGTTCCGAGATGGTCGCTGCCACGTATGATTATTATCGTGTTGTTGGTCGTTACCTTTTGGTTGTCTTTGACTCATTATCGCACTCCAATAATCGAGCCCTATTCATAACATCTAGAATATAAACAAAGTTTGTCGAAATGAGGTATTAACGTATATCGGGTTTCAAACCTCTTAGAAACATTCGCGTCATTCGCTCCTCATTATCAACTAAATGGGATATAAACCGGGATAACTCCGTAAATTTAGCCTCGTATTACGATACGGTCATATTGTTTTGCTCTAACTTGATAAACTCCACCTCCTTCATGTGACGAATACTTTCAGGAAAGTACTTATCGTTGAACAGCTCTTGGAACTTCTCCCAAGACATCTTGAGTAAGGCCAGTCAGTACGTTTCTGATTCCCACCAAGAATGTCGCCTCTTGACGCAACATAAAGGTGGCAAAGGGAACCTTTTGCTCCTCGGAGCATCCCAAGACATCAAATATCTTGGTGATCTGCTTTAACCATGTCTCCGCCTTAAGTGGTTCTGGTTTTCCAAAAAACTCCGTCGGTCCCGAATTCCTTGAATGCTTAGCGGTGTTGACCAAATAGTGGGTTGCCATTATTTCCACCTATATTTTGAACAGGAGTCTCTCTTACCTGATGTTGCATGAATTGCATAAAGCCTCTGAACATCCCATCGTTCATCATTTGATCGGTGTTGTTATTTACCTGAGGATTATTGTCTTCCTGTTGCACATTATCCTGGGTATTGATTGTTGGTGACTCAACGGTCTCATGTCCTTCATTGTTGATCTCAACATTTTTAGATGCCATTTTCAAACACTGTCACAAAACAAGGGTTAATTAACATATCACATATTATCCCTATTGTGATGCCCCCAAAATAGGTCCAATCCACCCAACCTATTATGAGTCGCCAAATATATGGTACAGAAACAACTACAACATCATTATTACAATTGTCGTGCAAAATACGACAACACATATTCTGTGAGTTTAAATACAAATATCGTCTTCTAGACAATATCCACACTCAAATAAAGTCCTCATTATAAATTATTGATACATTATTTTACAAAATAGTGAGGACTACTAAAACAACTATCTTGAACCATCACTCTACACCCCGACTAGTTCCCACTATGTTCTCGCCTCCTGAGAAGAAAAATGGAATAAAAAGGAAAAAGGTGAGCTCAACTAGCCCAGTAAAGAATATTATAACTAAGATAATGTACAACAAATTATCCTTAGTCTTCAACAGGGATAAATCTGATAGAATACAATAGACAACAAGTATTAGATTAACAACTGCAGCAGAAACAATAATTCATTAGAAGAGTTGAGTAGAGAATGAAATCTACTATCATCTATGAATTTAAAAGTCCATCATCGATATTTTATCCCTGTAACATCAATCAATATAAATCTTGAATCAAATAGTCATCTTTGCACTACAAGCCAAAGATATTAATCAGTCGGTCATGTTCATCTCAACACCTGTTCATCTTTGCACTACGGGCCAAAGATATTCATCAAGAAATCATTCATCTTTGCATTACAGGCCAAAGATATTCAGTAATATCACCATTTAGGACTGAGGATGATGAAAAATATTTTAAAGAAAACGAATTCAGTGAGACAAAAGAACAAATATTAAGGATTCGTACTTCGGTTTATCCATGTTCAAAAATACTCCATAATAAACTATTGTGAAGCAGAATTCAAAAATGAAGATCAAAACATAGATCCAATCAAAGATAGAAACTATAATGAGACAATCTTGGACACGTAAAAAGAAAATTTAATTTTTTCTCGTGAATAGTATCTATTAAGTGAATAAATGTCGTATCGTGAATAAGAATCTCTACACTAAAAGATAGAAATTTCATAAGAAAAATCATCATCATGCTTCATGAATAGTACTCATGAATAATAACTCGTGAATAGTAACTCATGAATAGTAATTAAATGACTAGTAAGTCATGAATAGTAACTCTGATATGAAAAGATCGAAATTTCACAAGAAAAATCTTACCAATATTCCTAAGATAATGATATTGAAAGAAATAATGTCATTTATAAAAAATAACATCCCTTACCTCAAAAATAATAGTACTTGGTGGAATATTAGATATAACGTATTTGAAGGAAACTTGCAATCAGATATAGCAACACTCAAGATATCTAAATACTCACAAAAATACTCGATAATATAGAGAGAAAACTTCAATTTAAAGTGATTTTCAATTCTAACCCAAGACCCTATTTATAGGAAAATGCTTAGAACACTAAAGCTGAAAATTTAATAAAATAATAATATTTATAAAAATATTATACGCACTCTTTGAAATCTGAATTTCAGCATCTAACACATGCAAGTGGGGCCCACCAAAATGAAAAATATGTTTTTATCATTTAATGCAACAAAATCAATTCAGACCCAATATTCCGGAAGTTCAATAATTCATAATAAATAGTCCTTTTATCAGAAAAATTCAAATCTTATATCCATTCCATAGGAAATTTAATTCTCTACAACTTTGCAGAAGAAAGTTTTTCCAAATTCCAAACAGAAATTGATCGAAATTTACATACGAACGATTTTGCAGGCTATAATCAAATTTTAGTCAAAAATAGGGTCCACCAACACACAAAACATGTGTTAAACATTTTTTGTAACAAAAATACTCTTCCTCCTCATTTATTCATATATCACACATTCATTGTAAAAATATCACCATTATTATATTATTAAAATATAATAATATATTTAAATGAATTATTTTATCAGAAAGATAAAATATCAATTTTCAACAATTATCACATTAAAAATTTTCTCCATCTATATCCACATAAAATAAATATTTTCCTTATCATATAAATCAATAATTAATTATTCACAAATAATATTACGTAATCACAATCTCGTGAACCGGTAGTTCCCAAGAAGAGGGGCTTTCCAATAAGGATTTCTCACTTGGCAATATGATTAGGTGACCAAACCTCTCCTTGAGATGTAACTTTCTAGACATTACCAATAATGCTATCTAATAATATTATTCAAATAATATGAATTATTGATCGATAATGAAAAATCACCGTAGTGACAATTATTGAAACAACAATAATATAAAATATCAACGTAGCAATTATTGAATCAATAAAATAAAATATTGAGCGATAATTACCGTAACAATTATTAAGTAGTGTCTTCTTACGTAAGAATCAATAATTGGTGCAATCTGGTATCTTCTTGTGCAACATCGCATATTATCGTATTTTAACCACCGGATATTCCAACAATATTAACGGTAACTATTACGCCGTTATTTATAAAAACTCAAACTTGTCATTTTCTTCATCCAATCGATTTCCGTTATGGGGCCCATAAGGTAATCACTTGGCCGTCAGTAAAAATATTCCCAAGCAAAGAAAGAATATTCCACGACCAAACGAATATTCTCCGACAACAATGAATATTTTATAACCACTTGCTTATTTAAAATATTTGCGCATTTTACCCATAATTAACCACATTAATCAAATCAACCCATTTACTATTTCAAAATAATAATTAGAGAAATTAAATCTTTATTTATAAAAAGTTGGGGTCTTACACCTATACTCGGACCGACCAATTAAATACCAAATAAACTTAGGTAGGTCATACTAGCGAAGGAATTCCCCGTCTCTCCCCTCCTAGTTCTTATCTCACATCTCAGCCAGAGATCATATCCCTAAGCTTTGATATCAACTGTGACGCCCCCAAAATAGGTATACATCACCCATCTTGGGTCGCCAGATACATGGTACAAAATTCAAATACAAACTTAATTATACAACTGTCGTGCAAAATACAACAAACCATAGCTGAGAGTTTAAACAAGAATATTGCATTCGAGACAATATCCACTCTCAATGGAGTCCTCATTACAATTAATATCACACTATTTTACGTAATAGTGAGGACTACTAAAACAACCATTTGACCGGTCAATCTGCTTCCCAGACTCGTCCCCAAATATATTCTCATTTCACAAGAGAACAGTGAAAGAAAGGGTGAGATCAACTAGCCCAGTAAGAAATATTATAACTAAGATAATGCAGAATAAATTATCCTTAGCCTTCAACAGTATAACAACTGATAGAATACAATAGACAACAAGTTTTAGATCAACAACTGAAGCGGAATAAGCAATCCATTAGAAGAGTCAAGTAGAGCATAAAATCTACTATCTTCTATAATTTAAAAAGATTTTCATCAACTTTATCGCTGAGACTCATCTTAATAAATAAACCACATCATCCATGAACCACGGCCAAGGATATTCATGTAATCATCAATGGTCATGATTATACCGAATAATCCTTGGTCATAATCATACCAACAACTGTCCATTAATAAACTACAGGCCAATAAGGACTTTTACCACATCATTCGTTACATTACGGTCATGATTATACCGAATAATCCCTGGTCATAATCATACGAAGTCCATCTATGCACGTAAGCCAAAGATGACTTTAATCACAATATAAGCATGAGGATGATGACAATTACATAATAATTCAATAAAATAAGTTCAAGGATAAATTTTAAAGATTTATAATTTAATTTATCCAGAAATCAATAACGTCCAAATTGTCAACATGATTCTGCTTTGTAGAGTAAAATTCAAAAATAATATTCATGTACCAAAAATAATTTGGACAGAAAAGAATCAATTTTTCGTCGTGAATAGTACCCCGTGAATAGTTCTTCGGGAATAGTACCTCGTGAATAGTACCCCGACATGAAAAGTACCTCAAATACCCAAGTGAATAATATTCGGGTGAATAGTAATTTAGGTGAATAGTAACCCGTGAATAGTAACTCTGACACAAAAAGTGTCCCGAATACCCGAGTGAATAATACTAAAGTGAATAGTAATCGGGTGAATAGTAACCCGTGAATAATAACTAGTAAAAGAAAATACCAAAGAAAATGATATTCCATGACGAGTACAAAAGAAATGATATCTCATACGAGTATAATATAATATACTGCTCGCAAATGGATTTTCACCCGCCAGAGGTAATCCACGTGATGCATCATTTTCACAATTTAATAAAGAATGAATACGAAAGGTCATTCACCATGCATGCGGTAATCCATATAGATGAAAGTTATTCCAATGTAATAATAAAGAATAGAATAACGTAAGAATTCACCGTGCATACGATAGATCCGCATGCATAAAGTTATTCCAATGTAATAATAAATAATGGAACCAGGTCATGCATAATACGCTAAAGAATGGAACCAGGTTATGCGTAATCCGCACAAACGGGATATTTCAACAGAATAATAAAGAATAGAATAACAGAAGAATTTCACCATATATGCGGTACTTTGCATAGACAGGTTATTCCAACATAATAATAAAGAATAGAATAACAGAAGAATTTCACTATATATGTGGTACTTCGCATCGACAGGTTATTCCAACATAATAATAAAGAATGGAATAACAGAATCTCTCTTCATGAATACGAAAGAAATAATACCATTTACCTTAAAAGAAGACTGGATACTGGAATAGTGAGGTAGCAGACTTCTCTTCTTCTTTCTCTCTATAATAATTGCTCTATAGCTTTAGTGAATTGCTGAAAAATAATGAAGGAATGAGCTTCTATTTATAGGAAAATATAGTTTTAATAATTACACATTTTGGGGCACAAAATATTAGAGTATAATACCTTCCTCTTTTTTTCATTTTTAATTTAGTCCTGCAAGTATTATCAAACTTGCACCACCTCCCCTAATAGTAAATAATGTGAATCAATGGTTCAATCATGTGAATCAATAGTTATAATCATGTGAAAATACGAATTACAGTATAGTATCTTCAACTATACCTCCATTTTTAACTTAGTCATGCAAGTATTATCAATTTTGCACCACCTCCCCTAATAGTACAATAATGTGAATCAATAATACACACATGTGAACAAATAGTTATAATCATGTGAATCAATAGCAATTAATTGCTCATTTATCCGGTTAATTACCCGATTAGTCAATATAACCTCCAGACATCAATTATTATCGAAATAAATATCGATTTTCACTAACACTAATAATTCCAACACAATGGAACTATCAATTTCATCTTTAATCAACACGAACTTATTCATCATTAATATTATAATTCACAATATTTAACAACCATGTCGTTCCCAGGAATGAGGGGGCTTTTCGATAAGGATTTCTCCTTATTGGCGCGCAATTAGGTGACCAAACCTCTCCTTGACAGAACTTCTAGACATTGTCAATATTGCAAATAATAATATGAATAACTTTGCTGTCTCAATTATTGATTTAATAATATAACATATTATGCGAGATGATCTTCGTGACAATAATTGAATCAATAATATAGAGAGATATAATGCAAAGAATTCTTCGTAGCAATAATTAAGTATAATCGAGTGACTTCTTACGTAAGCATCAATAATCAATACTTGTGTCTATCATGCGAACCACGCATATTCTTTACTTTTTACTACCGAAGCGGTTCAACAGTTTTAATTGGTAACACTTTCGTCGTTATTTTTATAAAAGATAATTACATCATTTTCTAACTACGACAATACTTCCATTGTGGGGTCCACTAATGATTATGCCGTCGTCTTTGATATTCTCCGATAAAAAGAATATTCCCCGACCAAACGAATATTTTATAACAACTTGCATACTTTGCAAAATTTTCACATATCACCCTTAACTTTAACCTTTTATCAATTTAACCATTTACGAAATAACATAATAATTATAGGAAAATTGAATACTTTCATTTTAAAAAAAAATTCGGGGTCTTACATCTGGTACCCGAAGCTTGTACTCCTTCGGGATATTGAAGAGAGTACGGATGTCAGAAAGTTGTGAAGAAGTGATGGAAGACTTGGTATTGATGTGAGAGAAGTCAGTTTCAGAACCGTAAATGCTTCAGATTCTAGATTCAAGTGTTATGCATAGTGGTGTTTCGGTAGAGCCACCGTAAGAATCGACCGAATCGGATCTCCGGTGGTGATGATGTAAGGTGGAGTCGAGTCGATGGAAGGAGGAATGCTAGAATCAGCCATTTGTAGTGAATGAGGTGTGAATATGAAGTTTAGAAAGTAAAAATGAGCTGAAAAACTGAAATCAGAGGAGTTTGGGGGAAGTGAGATGTTCGCCGGAAATCGCCTTTGCCGGAAAAGTTGAGAGAGAAGTTTGAAATGTGGGAAGTCTGGAAAGAGTGACAGTGATGGCTGGGTTGGGGGTTTTATAAGTAAAGCTGCACGAAACCCAAGGGCGGCTATTTATGGCAAGTGGGGCCCGGTCCTGGGGAAACGTGTGGCATTTCGAAAAACGAAGAGAAACCATTTAGGCTCCCCATATAACTCATCATTTGCTGGCGTGACTTTTTCGAGTTTTTGTCTTTTCAAGTCTCTAATTATAAATAAATTATAACAAAAGACTGGGGGGCAATGTTCGGGAGTATTTTACCGACCCCTAGATGGGTTGAAGGTCTGGTGCTAGAAGGGGATGTTAAGCCCATTGGGCTGAAGCCCTCAAGAATGTCGAAGGAGTTCGGGCATCCGAGTCCTCTGGGTCGGAGCCCTAATTTGTTGTATGGTGTTCGGGGTCGGGTATTCGAGCCCTTTGGGGCCGGAGCCCAGACCAGTATATGAGTTCAGTTGGATTGGGCCTTTACAGTGGGTTGTTCTGCGTACAGAGTCTGGAGCCATAAGGAGTTTAAATAGTTAAAGATTCTAGTCCTAACCATATTCAACTAAGGTAACTTCAAATGTAGTGTTGGGATTGGATTCCACTTGCACCTTTGAAGGAGATTGTGTTGGACCTAAATAATGGTAACTGCCATATTTAGGAGTCCTAAACCGACTCGGAGAAGGATTCTTGGGCTTCAATTAAGAGGTAATACATTCTTTGAGCACTAAACACTAAAGTCTCCATTGTTAAACCTTGTGAACGACATGTACTTATTCTCATATCGAAGCTATCCCCCGGCGGCACAAGCCGTCAAGCTTCGTGTGTGATTTGTTATTGTGCAGGTTCAAGCACGTGGATTCTGTGATTGGACGCGCCGGCGAAACTTTACGTTAACAATTAATTTATCAAGTATTAATTTATAGAGGTTTTACTGTATATTGTAAATTTAAATTTTTAGAAATTTTGTTATATTTTACTTCCAAAGTTTACAATTAATTTTAATTTTGAATTTAAAATATTTAAAATTGATTAATTTCTAAAATTTTCAAAATAGGTCTTATATTTTTTGATGAATAAGTATTCTCTATGTTCTTAAAAACATGTAAATTAGGATTTTGTCATTAAAAATGTCTAAAAATAAAAATAAAAATGTAAAATGTAAAATATTATATAAATACTAATTTATCCCTAAATACGTGTATCTCCATACAAACACTTTGCTCCAGTTAAATATGGTATTTATTTGAGTTCAAACAAAAGATGAAACGAAACAAATAAATATTTAATAATTAGAATTAATATGATAAATTAAATAATTAGTTCTTCCTAGTCTTTCCTTGAAATCTAAAAAAGAAATATAAAAAGAAGTGAAAAGGGAGTCAGAAAATAATAAATAATTACAAAAATTAAATACTAATTTGGTGAAAAAAATAATAAAGTAGAAGTGTCAAATGACAATATTAATTCGTTACTAGATCGAACTGTTAATTTTTTATGTTAAAAAATTAGTTTGTAGATAATCCTTTCCTTCCACTAAAATATTTCTAAAATTTAAATGACAATATTCTTGGGAATTAGTTATAGTCTAACAACTTGGAGGATAATATGCTAAATTTTAATAGAATACAATATATATATATATATATATATATATATATATATATATATATATAAGATGATGACTTATTTTAGCAAGAAATTAAAATAAATTTATATGTAACTAACTATTACTAAAAATTATGTTCCCTCCAATTTAAAATGTAAGGTAATTTTTTTTTATTCGCCTGACGATTCTCTTTGTTCAAAAAAAATAATTCATTTGTTTATTTCTTTAGTTATATAAAAAGAGTTTTTAAATTTTGATCGAGCCATTACACATTGTATTCAAATTTTTCATCATATTCACTTATTGTATGTCGTACTATTAAATTAACAAAAAAAAAACAGTACAAAATTTATAAAGTTATGAATGAAATTTTCTTTTTTTTCTTTCATTTTGTGAAACTGAAAAAGTATTATTTAAAACTATTTTCTTGGTTATAAAAGTTAAACTGAGAAAATGTAAAGTATAATAATTGTAATCAAGTAAAAATTGCAAATTGAAGAAGTTGAGGAATACTGTTAGAATAGAGGGACAAGAGAGAGTAGAGAATTGATGTTTTCATATGTATTTTTTATGTATTTTTGATATTTTTATATTATATTTTTTTACATGAGTATACAGTGAATATCACTTTGATGTGAGAAGAAACTATATAAAAATATAAAAAATATACAAGGAAAAGAAGAAGAAGAAGAAGAAGAAGAAGAAGTAGTAGTGATTTAAAACAGAAAAAAAACAAATGGCAAAAGTTGTAGTTCATAGCTTTGCTATTTTTAGTATAGGTATAGCTATTTTTAGTATAGGCATAGGCATAGGCATAGGCATAGGCATAGGCATAGATTACTCTCTATATATTCACTTCATTATTTCCCTATTTTCACTAATTTTTAGCTTTAAGTCTCTGACTATATGTATTTACAGTTGCAAAATTCTCCAACGGTCCACATCTGATTATTTTCTATTCTCACCAAATATTACAATGTCCCCTTCTATGTCTGTCCTTTTTATATGATTGATGGATCTGGCATTTTAGCCTCTTCATGTTCTAATTATGCAAAACACGGAAAGGTAAATATGCCCTCTATATTTCCATCGAAACTAATGAGTTTCTGGGTTGGTATATCTATCTGTATGCATCATTGAAGTTATGAGAATCTATTATTGGTATTAATCTTCTTTCTTCTTTTGATTCCTTCTTCCTTCTTGTTTTTTTAATGCATTTCCATGTTTACTTGAGTGGGTTTCACTTTGATGAACTTTCTATATGTTTGCTTTGTCATTAAGTCGTCTTCTTTGTTATTCAATTATGTTTTTTTCCCTGTAAAAAAGAAAAAAAAAACCCTGGGTTTGTTGTATGCTTAGTTAATTAGACTCTGAAGCTATTTTTTGGAACTGGGTTCATGGTTCAAGAATGTACTACCACATATTACCTCAAAAATCAGGCCTTTTCTTTTTGAGAAATTAGAAATCCAAAAATAAAACAAATAGTATTTGTTGAATTCTTTTTATGTTAAAGATATGCTGCAAACTTGATTCCTTATATATGCTAGTTTAGATTACTGATTAAGTTCGAATTTGAACTTTTGAAGTATTGCCGGTAGTGGATGACAGACTGTGTCTTTTAAGGACTTGATTTTTGAGGGACTGATGCAAAAGGAAAAAGATCAGGTTTTGTATTCTGTTGAATTTAGATCAAATTATTTCGTGGGTTGGATTCACTTTTGATTGTCTACAGTTCGATTGTGTGTGCTCAGGGTAGAAGTTTTTAATATGATTAGGCTTGTAAAGCTATGTCAGAAATGCGAGTCTTCATATGTTAGTTTAGATGACTGATTTCCTAATTGAGGTGAGTCAAAAAGTTTTGGAAGTAATGACCGTTGTCTTTATGTTTTTCTTTCCTTTCCCCTTTAAGTGGAGAGATTGATACAAAAGGAAAAAAAAAGGTGTTGTATTCGATTGAATTAATTTATATATGAATTGACTTGTATATTGTCATAAATTTCAGTTCTTTAATGTTAGTTTAGATTATTAATTTACTGAGTATATTGGTCAAGTCAAAACTTATGTCATGGGCGAGGACTTGGTTTTTGATGGATTGCAGATAAAGTTTCTGACTATGTCCTTTATAGGTTTTCCTGGAATGTGGTTAGCAGTTGTCATTGATGAGGGAATATGTTTAACTTTTAGAGCTATACAGTGTGTTTGTACTCTTTAATTGCTATTTCATCTTACACCTGGGTCTAGTGAAAACTCATGAATTTTGTCCCAGTAAGGGGTTGGCCTTTGCAGTCACCACAAAGAGATTCGTATTGGGACTAGCTTGTTTAACAAATTGAAGTTGAAGTATCTTATGGGGTGTTTCAAAGGTCTCCACAAGTTGGTTGTGGATTTGATTTAGTGTTAACTTTTTATGAGCGGCAGCCCATAGTTACAATTGAGTGAATTACCATGTGTATGGAATCAAGGGTTATTGTTAGGAAACTTAATAATTAATATAATCATCTTTTCAAAACAGAAAGCATTTCAAAATTATGTGCAACTGTGCAAGTATTAGCTAAGAAATGGTAAAGCATAATAATACATGTAGTGGATACATGCCGGCTAGAATTGAAGCTCTCCCATGGGAGTGGATTATTTTTTGATGGATAGGATCTGGCTCTTTGAAGGCAGTTTTGTCAACTTCCAATTTTAATACAAACTCTTTAGTTCTAGACCCTCCCTGTTACTATGGATAAAAACGTAATATGTGGAATGCCTGCCTGACTTTTCATAATATTTTAGTTTGAAATAGGTTACCTTTGAATGCACTGAGTTGGATTTTTCTTGATGCTGGAAGGGCCATATACAGAGAGTTACATTCTCACATTGTTGAGAAGTTAATCTATGTGATTCCTATGGGACATTTTCAGTTGGCGACTCTTCTCCTAAATGCTCTTGATAAAAGAGTGAATTACAGAAGGAGTTTACTGTTAGGTTGCTGCCTCTTCTTCTCTTTGTTATGTGATTCCTATATGGGACCTTGTTAGTTTCTTATATGTTTCATTTGCACTTCTGTCTATTATTATCCATTTCTGGTGTGGTAAACTTAAGAACTACAATAAATTTTTATAGGGTGCATGTATATGTGAAGTTTCAGGCATAAGTTGTTGGAGTTCGGGTCAGTGCGTAGAGAATGCTGAAAATGTTTTGGATGACAAGGACAGTAAGCAGCCGGATAAGGAATAAGGAAGGTGGCAAGTTTCTAGTACTATGGTTAGATTACTATCATAGGTCTCTGCCTTGTCCTGCTTCATAGGAAGATCAATGTACGCCAATGGAATATGGAAGCTATTAGGATATGATATTCGACCCTGATAAAGTTCACGGACTCTGGATCTTCAAAAAGGGCTCAGTGAAAAATGGCATTTCTGATATTAAAGTAAAAGAGGTTATCATTACATTTAGCGACTTAAGAACTGTCATAAGAATCTATATGGTAGCATTTATATGTGAAGGGGCATAAGTTAGAGTTCTGGCCAGTGTAAAGACTGCTGAAAATGTTAAGGATCACAAGGATAGTAAGCAATCAGTTAAAGAATAAGATAGGTGGTCAAGTTTCTAGTACTATGTCGGCTTACAAATTACTATCATAGGTCTTTAGTCTTTACTTGTGTTGGGTGCTCTGTCTTGTCCTGCTTCATAGGAAGATCAGTTTATGGCAATGGAATATGGATGCTATTAGGATATATTCTGACACTGATAAAAGGTCACGGGAACGGTATCTCTAAAAGGAATTAATTCAGAAAAAGGGCTCAGTTAAAAAATGCATTTCAGATATTAAAGTAAAAGTAGGTTATCATTATATGTACTGATACTCATGCTACCTGTTAAATGTATCTGCAATTTGTTTTTGAACCTTAGTTCCATCTTCCACTTCAAAATTAAATCAACAAGTTCTCCATAAATCCCTTTGGTTTCCATGCCTATCTCTGCATATTAGTCCAAATCTACTTGTATGTCAATGTTGATCATTCTGTTCCAACGTAAACATCAGGTGTTGGTGCATATGTTCTTTCAATTTCCGCTATGAATTTCAACAATGTGTATTATTTTGGTTAGGGATTTATATGAATGATTGTTGTTGATTGCCATTACTTGATGCCTTTCAATTGCTATGTTGTAGCTATAATTACAACCATATAATTACCATACCACCTTTTCTTCGCATGGCTGTGTAATATATATGTGTTTACATCTTTTTCATGGCCTAGTTCGTTGCTTCATGCACCATTTGACATTTTTAGTTTTAGGATTGGAATATCTTTTATCTGCTTGTGTTGAACTCTGGTGATTTACTTGATGATTTTTAGGAGTAGCTCCATGCAGTACGTGGGAAGAGGGTTTAGATCATGCAGTACTACATGTACCTGAGAGTAATGTGGTGAAATGCATCATCAACATGGTGATGATGGAAAAAGTTATTTTTTGTCCAATGAACTATTGTCTGCCAGAGTACATAGAACTGCCAAATCAATGTCTTTCAATAAGAGCTCTGTGAATAACGATAAAGGTGTTGGTATCCAGTCACAAACCTCTAATTCGCCAAGCAGGTGATCCCTGACCTCTGTTACCTGATAGTAGAGTTTTATGTGTACTCATACCAATCAGTAGGACTTTATTTCTACCATTTACTAAGACTTGATCAAAGCAATCTTTATATATGATGTAGGCATAAGTCTGAAGCAAGTTCCTTTTCAAAGAATTTAAACAGAAATGACAATCCTAACCATTTTCAAGACCAGGAGATTATGGTACTGATTTTTACATTCACTTGTGGGGGATTTCAAGTGTTAAACTTATGTAGAGTCTAGTACTGTTGCCATTTCTAATGAACTTTGTATTAGGAACTTTATTCACGGGTCAAAGCGCAAAAGGATGAAATAATGTCTCTTCGTGAACAAATTGTTGGTGCCAGCATTAAGGTATGCCATTGTCCTGAGGGCTGGATTTACCCCACTAAACTACACTTGCTTCTACATCTTTTACTTGATAAACAATTTGTTGTCCTCTGTGATGTCAGGAATTGCAGCTGTTGAATGAGAAATATACACTGGAAAGCAAAGTTGCGGACCTGCGAATGGTTTGTTTATTTTCTGGAAGAATTAGTATTTTTTTTCCCTTCTTATTTTCTCTTGTTGTTGCTTATGCCATCAATCTCAACCAATGCGTATGGTCCTTCCCTGCAAAGTAGGGATTCTTAAGAAACATTATTTTGACTACAGGCTCTAGATGAGAAGCAAACTGAAATCGTTAGTTTTGCTTCGGAAGAACTGGCTCGCAGAAAAGGTGATATGGAGAACAATCTAAATTTTACTCATGAGTTGAAGGTGAACCATAAGCTCGTTCCCCAAGCTTTTGCATATTTGTACTCTTTAATATAACTATATAATGTCTATGTTGTCATTTTTTTTTATCAGCTATCTATATTGTCATTTGAAGATTGATCTTAGTATTACCTATTTATCTGGATGGATCAGAGTTTTCATAAACTAAATTTTTGGTTAAAAAATGTTATGCCTGTTGTTGATTTTAGTTTGTGTGTTGTATACATAGAAAGCACAACTACTCTTTAGAACACTGTATGAAACTTTTTTTTTAAACATGCTTGATTGCAAATATATATTAAAAAAAGAAACATGAACAATGGCAGAGGGGCATTCCTCAGAAAGAAACTATAGTACGTAACTGTATGTAACTGCCACAGGTTGAGGTATAACAGTCCTCTGGTTACGACATTTTTTAAAGAGGAGTGAGGGCTTCTTCTACTTGAGTTCTTTATATATCCTTTTCCCCATGGTCATATATTTGGCTTCAGTTATGTGTGTCGAGATGACAATGTTCTTGAACATGAAAAGTTGGCATGGAATCCTTTTGCATGTTAATCAATTGAACCCTCACGTGTTAGTCTTTCATATATACATTGCCTTCAGCATGTAATGTTGACATGTATTCATTACTAGCAATATGTAATATCTGACAATAGTTATTAATCAACGCTAATATGGCAACCATATACGGAAATTATACTAATTTTGGACGTGGTCGTAGATAGTCAACTAATAGAATATAGCAGCAGCCCCGTGATTACAGCCCCTTGCAATCTGGGGCTTGATTGTAGGATGTAGATATTTATTTTGTAACTGATGTACCAGCCCTGTACTAATGTAACAATCCCTTGATTTTGGGCATCATAATTCCTAAAGATATTATATAGGCTGGAGATCTCACAAGGAGACTCAAGCAATTCCATTCCAAATTCTAGTTTGTATTTTTGATATGGTATCAGAGCCAAGAGAGTTCTTAGAAGATTTTGTTTCTTCAATTTGATTGTCTTCTCTTGGAGACAATTTTGTGTCCAGTGTAACCTCCTTTTGAGGCTTCTGATTTATGGGATACTTGATTTTTTATATCAGTCCCTTCTTGGTTGCATCATGTTTGGAGAAAAAAGTACTTTGATCCCAGTCTGTTTCGATGGGAAAAACTATTTTTTGTGGGAATTTCATCTTCACTGTTTTATCCAAGGCAATGAAATGTGGGGTTTCATAGATGGGACTGATGTTAAACCAACTGTTCCATCTAAGGATCAACCAACTAATCCTTCTAAGGATGCTGAAATTAAGAAATGTAGCAAGAACAATGTCAAAGTCATGAGTTGGATTGTAAGCTCTATTGAACCTCATATTGGCTTAAATCTCCGGGTTTATCAAACAGACGCTGAGATGTTGAATTATTTGAATAAAGTGTATCATCAAGATAATGATGCAAGGAAATTTCATCAACAATCCTTTGATTTTGGGCATCATAATTCCTAAAGATATTATATAAGGCTGGAGATCTCACAAGGAGACTCAAGCAATTCCATTCCAAATTCTAGTTTGTATTTTTGATAATATCAGTACGTCAATGCTGGCATATGCACCAACAATTCACCATAATTTTCTGGATTAATGAACTATATAAACAACTACATCCAAATTATGTAGGAAGTTTTGTTTTTAAAATTTTCCTCTTAATTTATTTGATATAATGAACAGTGTATACTATTATCTGTCTCTTATATACTTTTCTCTCCCTCTTTCTCTTCCCTTGTTTATCATATACTTGTGTATCAGGATGTAGAAGATGAGCGATGTATCTTTGTGTCATCCATGCTTGGGTTATTAGCTGAATATGGCATTTGGCCTCGTGTTATTAATGCTTCTACTCTTTCCAGCAGCGTAAAGGTATGAAATATAAAGGCTGCAAGTAGTACATGACTCCTGCACAAGCAATTTAGCCGTGGTGTAGACAGCCAATATCATTAAATGTTGGTCTAGTTTTCTTTTATGTTTAGCAAGCAATATTTTTTACCTTCAATTCTCAGTTGTCTGTTTCCAAAATTGTTTTTTAATTGTAATTCATGTAGCCATTTTAATTTTTTGTATATATGTTTCTAGATGTTTACAATCAGGCTTTTGTTTTCCCTAAGTATCTCTTTTTTTTTTTCTTTTTAATGGCAGCATTTACTTGATCAACTGCAGTTGAAGATTAGAACTTCACATGTAAGATTGCTACCTTTTTATTACTTACCAATTGTCATATAGTCACTTAAGCTTAAAAGGTGATGTAATCCTTTTTTGCATATAAATGATAATGTTTTTCTTTTCTTTTCTATGAACATTTTTTACTGTCACTCGAGTTCAAGGTTATGTTATCCTTGTTTATTATGGTTTGTAGATTTGTAGTATGAACTTTTTGTCTATACATATATAGGTATATTGTCCCACACACAAAGATAGAGAGTATGCCTTTGTATTAAAATATGATCGATCACTGCTTGGGACGAATTTATTTTGGTAATGTCCCTACTCCCAAATCTACTGAGAATATACATCTGTCATTTAACTGTTTTTTTCCGACTGGATTCATTGTTGCTTATGATATTGGCAGACAAACATGCTTTCAAACACAGATCATATAAAAGCCTAGTGTTTTTTGCTTTCCACTCATGCTCAAATACAGATCTATGAAGTATGAACTTCAAATTTTCTTCTTGTGAGAATCCCATATAACATGTTACTGGGGGGTCTCTTTTCAAATCTCACCCTCACGCTCCCATGTATTACGAATGAATTGTTATTGAGATTTGTTTCCCATTTTACTCATCTAATGAGAATATACATCTGTCCTGTTACTGGATCTTCCTTTTGATTGGATTCATTGTGGCTTTTATTACATTGGCAGACAAACATGCACACAAACACGGATCATATAAAAGCACAAGTGCCTTTTGTCTTCCCCTCCTTCTATGAGCTTTAAAATTTTCTTGTGAGAATCCCATGTCACATTTTGCTGGGGTCCCTGTTTTTAAGAAAAGCCATTGAGGATAAATTACTTTATTTCACAGGCTAGAATTGGGGATTTAATGTCTGCAGTGGAAAATCATCAAGCTACAAATGAGTCTGTTGTTAAAGACATTCCTGGTTCTAGTCTCTTGAGTGGTCAAATCTCATATATGTCACCGGTACCGTAGGAAGTTTTGAGTTTCTTATTATCGTATCACTTATTCTTTCTTCTTCCTGATTTATACAAGTTCTAGAATATTTTACTTTCTTTCTGATGCAGGGTCAGCATGACTTTTCTTTCTATAACAACCATATAGTTGAACACCATCTGGAACCAACTGTTAATGTTTCAAAATATGTTAATGACAATGATCATAGACGAATGACAAGCTTAATGCCCACTGATCAGATGCACCAGTCTTTACGTAATGACAATCTGCCGAATTTGGCATCCAACTTTGAGAGGTTAGCATTTCATTTCTAGATTTAATTTGATAACCTGCTCTTGTTTATTGCACATAGGTGTTTCATTTTGAATTGTTTACATTTTGCTTATGGACTAGTATAAAATATACACACTTATACATTTAGCTTTTTCCCCAGAGTCTTGTTTGTATGCAAGAAAAACACAGATATTGTTGTACATGTCACTGTGAAAGCTTATAGGTGCTAAGTTATTATACGTAGAAAGAAAAAAATCTCAACTTTCCTTCTTAACTCGTCATTTGAATTTAAAAAGAAAAATATCTCAAAGTTTTGTTGGTCCATGATATATTTTCATTTGTATTTTTCTAGTCATGGTCAGAAAATTGTCCTGAAAAATTCAATGATTAGGCCAGTATACGCAAAATAAGCTATTCTCTCATGAGCTCATAATTGAAGCAAGTTGGGGGTCTCCGACAGTACCCTTTTCATGAAATTTACAACTAAGCTTTTATCTAGACCTTCATAAGTTCACAAACATGAATATAAACATTCTTTGCCATAAAAGGGTAATTTTAGACTACTGATTTTTGCGATTACTACTGAGTGCATAATCAATTTGCAACTGATGGTGGTGACTCCATCTTATTATTACCATATTTATCGTGATCCAGTGAAACAGTTGACACTTATTGATGAGTATATGATAGTATTTTGTTATTTCTGGTTCAGTTTCTTTGTCCAGATTTTTTGAAAATAGTCTTCTTCATTCTTTTAACTTACTTTCACAGGGAGGTTGCAGGAACTGGTCCCGATAGTTTGGCCGATAGAAGACCGAATATGAGATATGAAGAGAGGATTAATGACTATTCTGTTAATCCTCCTAACGTGAATGATACAGATGTTTCTTTTGATTTAGAAGGTAATGGATCTTGCATATGTTTTTTATTTTTTTATTTCTTTTTATTTTTTATATATAGATTCATCAAGCCTTGTATGATTCCGTTTAGAAGACAGTCCTGGCATAGAAGGGTTTCAAATCAGTGGAGATGCTATCCCTGGTGGTAAACTTTTAGGCTGTGGATTTCCTGTACGTGGAACTTCTCTATGTATGTTTCAGGTAAAACACTACTAGCTGCATCCAAATAACATTTATATCTCCTAAGCAAGCATACTCTATGTTAATTACTTAAATATTCTCGTGACAATTTATTGGCTGTATGTTAGTGGGTTTGCCATCTTCAGGACGGCACTCGGCAGTACATTGAAGGCAAGTTTTTAAGCGATTAATTGCATTCTGTAGCTTCATAGGCTAGTGCTGATTTTGAATGTACTATACTTTGACCTTCAAAATTATGTTTATTGTCTATTTTTATTTTTACAATTCAGGAGCCACCAATCCAGAATATATTATCACAGCTGATGATGTTGATAAACATATCGCTGTTGAGTGCATACCAATGGATGACCGAGGCCGTCAGGTATTCATGAACTTCATATTATTTATTTCTATAAGAACATTTTGTTTCTTTTCCGTGATGATTTAAGTTTAGAGGGAGGCAGAGATTGGAGATGATGTCACTTATATAATAACAGAAAGTTAGGTAATGGGAGAAATTCTACTGTTGTATTGTCTACTTGTAACCATATTAACGTGAAGTAACATTAGAAGTTTCAGAAAAAGATTAGCCAGCGCTGCGCAACAAAAGCTTGACAATGCAAAAATAGCGTGTTTATATATTTTTTTGGGGTGAAACACATGTCTTTAAATGCGTTTGCGTTGGATGAGGATTAAATTTTTCAATCTTTTATTTTTGTATAGATCAACTTCCTCCCTCATATTCTCCAGATTATAATATATTATAGTCTATGAAGTCTTTCAGCTACTTTATTGTTCTAAAAATATGTATGTTTATTTTACAATTATGTTAGTGATTTGATTAAGGTATTGAGAACATGTCTTGAAGGTTTTTTTAGTGATATATATGAACAAGTGAGTTCATGTTATGTTCAGTATTGGTTACCGTTCGGTGAAGTATATCATTTGACATCAGAAATTGAAAATGATATTAAAACATGTAGATGATCTTTTCTCTAAACTTGAGTCTGATGGAAAAGCCCTTGATAACAACTAACAATGATTAGTTATTTTTTCGGCAGGTTATTAGCTAAACTAATTATGGTATATGAAGTCTTTCTGTTGTTTTTATTGTTTATATATGTTGTCGGAATGTCTATTTTACAATTTATGTATCTCTTTTGATTAAATTTTTTACTGTTATGGTCCTTTATATAATCAAAACACACTAGTCATGAGAAAACTTATTTTTTTCATAACTTTAAGATTCTGTTGTTTTCCCCTTGCAGTAGGACTTTTTCATTCACTACCAAGGATTTATGTTTTTTTTGTAGATTAAAGCTTGTCATAGTTATTGGTTCCCCAGTCGGAAACCTTGTACCTTTTAAGTTTTATGTGAACTTCTCTTCATGCGAGGATAGATTCCCCACTAGTTTTATGTGAACTTTACTAGCAATTTTTCTTTGAGAAAGGTTTAGAAACAATTAAACTTAACAGATCTATATGTCTGTTCTCTCCCTCTCCCTGCCCCCTCCTCTACGTAAGTTACTTCCAAAGATTTAATGTTGTAACTTATAAGAAGTGCAATTTCTACAGTTTTTACTTGAATAATATATTTTATTTTCTGAACGTGGTGCTAATATGGTCATTGTTATCAGGGGGAAATAGTCAGACTTTTTGCTAATGATCAGAACAAAATAACATGTGGTAAGTCTTTTGGACTAAATTGATGCTTTTAAATTATAATTATGACCCCTTCAAAGTTGAGACTTCTTGAAAATTGCAAATTCTTTTTATTTAATTGATAATCATATCAAGCAGAAGATATTTTAGCCATTTGCATCAAGCTCAAACTTCCTTCTTCCATGAGTGCTGCCCTCCCCCCACCCCCCAACAGCGAAGTATACACTGTAATAAGAGGTAGAAATTTTTTAGTAGCATACTCAATCAAATGGGTGATTTTCTCCCTGACCATGGATTCCATACTACCCCCGATAAACTGAAAATCTATAACCCTGATTGCTATGGATATTGTATTCCATTAGAGCCTGTTTGGTTTCCAATTTGCAAGGGGTATTGGACTGTTAATACCCCATGATAGAAAGAGATCTGTACTTTATGGTATCGTTGTTGCAGAGTAGAAGGGTTGTCCACACAATTTTCCTTCTTTTAGTAGTTAGTTCTCAAGATTCTGAGGCATCATATCTTTACCTTTTACATGTATTCATGATCCAGAGATCGATAATTATGCCAGCTCACATGACTGTTATATCAGTACATATGTAAATCCTGCATTCGCAAAATATATTACTTGATTGACTAATTCTCTCTCTCCCACGTTGGACTACTATTTCTCTACAAAATTATTTAATGACTTCTCTCTCTGGTATTCGTAGACCCAGATATGCAACAGGAGATTGACACGCATATGTCTGAAGGTGAAGCCACATTTAATGTTCTATTGTTGGTAGGTTTGATTGAGCTTATTTCTCAATCCTTGGTTTATCCTCTATATGTTTTCCTATGTGTAAAATGTTAATCATCAACTTGCTTTGCCTTAGTGCCAGTTTCTACTAAAATTGGTGCATCATGAGTTATTTAATACTTTCTACTAAAGTTTTTATAACTATTTTACACAAAATAACAATAAAAAATAATATAATATGACATAGTCGAGATTTATAATATGTGCAACAGTTCTCCTTTGCATCCAACTTTATGGTTTTAACATGTGTGATATTTCTGGACATTTCAACAGATGGATTCTTCTGAGAATTGGGAGCCAACAACTCTCATTTTGAAAAGAACAGGTTACCAGATACTGGTCAATAAAACACAAGCTGTTGTAATTTCCGAGAGATTTTCAATTGACTTATCGGTATGTTATTTACTCTTGATGCATTTTACCAGTATTGATGAGGTTGAATGCCTAAAATAATCAAAATTTGATGTGCACAGAATGATCAGAAATTAAGAATGGAAATCTTGTTCAAACATGTCATCAGTAGGTACTAGATAGAAAGTCATTGTCACATATACAATGTTGGTGTTCCAGATGATCTTTGAATGTTTCAGTTGTCTTATTATAATACATATTTATTCTGGGTATTGTTTATCCTTCTTTCATAGTTTTGACCACTGGAATAACATTATACATCATTGTAATCCCTTAAGTTTCATAACACATTCGTACATTGTGGATGAACAATTTAATTAGTTAAAAGACGGTTAATTATGAGTTTGATGGAAAAGATACATTATAGTGACACTTTATAAGGTCGAGTACATCTGCCATTTTTTCGTTTGAAAAACTTGTGAGATTTGCTCAAACTTGAAAATTTATTTGGACATTTCCCACCATTTTATATAAGTCATAATCTGATGTGGTCAATAATATTTGCAGATAAAAATTCCTTCAGGGCTCTCGTCACAATTTGTATTAATGTGTTCCGATGGCTCTTCACATCCTTTTAACACTTACAACGATATGCGGTAATACATCAATTTTGTCTTCTTATTTTCTTAATCTCAATTTTTGATTCTCCTATGTTGCGTCTTTGTGGTGTTAAACTATTGTATGTTCTCAAAGAGAACTATCAAGTACTTCCTTTCTTCCCAGGGATTAGAAAGCTTAATAATATGAATGCATGCAAGTTCATATTGAATAACTTGATCGCTTTGCAGTATCTAGTGCCATTTTGGTATGCACAACACTTTAAAGTGTCATTCTGTTTCATTAGTTGGAAACACACGAATAGGAAAATAAGAACATTGAAAAACTGAAAGATCTGAGACCGACTGCTTGTTTTGAATTCGAATATATTCTCAGGGCCTATTAGTATGTCATTGAGGTCCTAATAGCACTGCATACAACTATAAATAGAGTATGATGCATTTTGAGCAGTCTTTAAAAATCTTAGAATGGGGTTCTTGTACAGATGGTCATTTTGCCATAGGGAACAGTGTAAATGGGAAGGATGAATAAGGTCTTTTGTGTTTTCTAAGAGGAGGAGAAAAGGGAATGAATGCTTGATACTAAATGTTATGTTACAAAGAAAAGTTTTATTTATCTGGCTATTCCATTTTCTATCCTCAACCACTAATAGCTTTCCAGAAGATGTATTGGTATCTATACTTTTAATTCTTCAAATCTTTTTGCCACCTATTCCATATAATTAAATCATTTCAATTTTTATTCTACATAAATGCTGTGGAATATCTAATATGGAAGTATTTAATGTCTCAAAATCTAACAAGGGTAATGTTGATGTTCCTTAGTTGGATAAATTGATGTGATCTATCTCATGGTATACACAAATTTATAAGTTCATATGTTTTGCCATCTGCCATTCAAGCAATATGCCTAATATGATGCTTCTACTTCTCTGTTGTAGAATGCGTGATACTCTCGTTTTGACCATGAGAATGTTCCAGAGCAAGGTATTATTTCTGCACATTACTAAAATATGCCTTAGAGGTTTGTGTCATTGCATCTTGGTGTGTTTTGTCGTAAACAATCAATTAGTTGTCATTAAGCTCAAACAGATCTAGCGCGCATAATATTGTTACCCTCCCTCCCTTCTCCATTCTGGCCTAGCGGACACTAGTTTATGAAGATATCATCATTTCGTAGGATGTGTAAACTTGTTTGCTCCTCGATTATGATCATATTAATTGTTCGGAATATCATAGTATATTCGGTCGACAGCTTTAAAAAAAAAAGTATGTTATAACAGGTTCAGTTTAGTTATATACAGAAAATGAGATGTCTAAATGACATTATTGTTACAACTCCTTACGTTATATATATATATATATATATATATATATATATATATATATATATATATATATATATATATATATATATATAACGTAAACCGGACTAAAAAGCGAATGCGCTATAGCGATTTAAAACTGTCGTTATATCCGGCTTTATCTAACGCGACGTTCGAACTGTCGTTATATCAGAAAACTGTCGCTATTGCCCGGTTCGTATTTAGTTCGTTGAAGAAAATTTTCATATATATATATATATATATATATATATATATATATATATATATTCTCGTGTTGTATTTTACATTGCGCCCTTGAAGTTCAAAGTTAAATGCGCAAGATTCAATTGCTTTTACTTTTGTGCTACAAATTCAAATAAACAAGTACGGTAATGCTTCTGAAATGGTTTTTGTTGAATTTTTACCTACCTTACAATGTCAATATAATTCTAAATTGGCTTTAATTTATCTATGTATGCAGGCATTGGATGAAAAGCGAAAGGGAAGAGCATAAACCCTGTTTTTTATATACAGTATTCATAGTTTATAGTCATTCTTTATTGAAATGGTATAGAAAAAATAAAACTAGATAAAGGTTTGCTCATTAGTTGGAACTAGTAAATAGGAAACATATTATTTCTTTCTGTCTTGTTGTACTGAAATTACATAAGGATGATAATTATATTTAGAACATTTATAGTATATATAAACACAATCTATTGACTTGGGCAGAACATTTTGAAGGACAATCTTGATGGTAACATCATTTTTTTAGTCAATTATAAGAAATGGGATTTAACTCCGAGACTGGAAAAAAAGTGGACTCTTATCTTGAAATACATGAATATAAGGAGTGTAATAGTAAAAACAATGATTAATTTGGAAAATGATCAATTAACATATTGTCTAGTATTTTCCAATTAAAAAAACTCATTAAACATTTATATAATCGGATCCCCCACTACTACTTGCAAACAAACATTCTCCATGGACATACGTGTATGTTTTGTTATTCGGCGTTTAATGTGTTCGGAAAGTCTAAACGTACTTGATAATCTTGTAGTTTATTTTAAACGTAGCTTACTTTAAACACAACTTATTTTACTCGCAAACTCATTGTTTGAGACTTAAACGCAACATACCAAAATTGATGCGGTGTGTTTGAAAGCTCAAATACTACAAACACTGTTAGTGCAAACACCGTAAATGCTAATAGCTAAACAAACCCTAGAAGTCCATGCCTGACCAACAAACCTAAAGTATTTCACTCCTTGACATAAATCTTTCATCAGTCATAATTTTCTTCCCATTTTCTTATTTCTACCTTTTCTTTTATCCATGGTCCTAGATAAGAATATTCATACATCCAAAGTAGCAAGGACAGAGAAAAAAAGAGGGAGGATAAGTTATTCTCTTTCCAAACACACCCTAATCAATTGTGACACTTGCTTTGATATGCGGCAAGCCAAGATTTGTTTTGAAGTTAATGTCTCTCTTCAAAACCCCACCCACATCATCATCTCCTTTGGTCAACTCATTCCTCCTGGCAAGTTACTTGACAATTATGAGATGGAGGGTGTCGAAGAATTTGGAACATCAATTTCATTGGGCACTTTTTCTTGTCAAGCTGATGTAGTCGATGATGATAAAGAGGAATTGAATTGCGGGTAGAAAATTGAGATTTCAAGGCATGAAAAAGGAAAGGATTTGGTTGTTTCCAATTCTTGTGTAGATTCAGAGTATTTTTCTAAAGAAAGGAAGTAAATGTGAGTTATCTAATCAACTGAATCAGTTGTATTTAGTTAGGACATTAAATTGGCTTCAAATTTGTTTCCAAAGTCTAATTTAGAGCAACTATATCACCTCTTTTTTTGAGTTATTTTTTGTCCTTATCTTTTTATTTATTTATTTACTTTTTCTTCAACTTGATGCCATCTATCATCACTAGGATAGGCCCACTTCAATTGATATAGAGTTCAGTTGATATTGAGGTTGAGGGTTCACAATTAAAGACAGTAAGGTGGTGTTTAATTGTATTTAATGCATCTCTTACCACAAAGATTATGAGATACTATCCCCGTTTCTAAAAGATTGTCGTTTAAGGTTTTGACACATAGATTAAGAATATATTATGTACTAAGTAAAATTTGTTTGAAATTCCATCACTACCCCTTTATGAGAAATTGAAAATTATTAATACAAGGGAGAGAATTTCTTAGGATAATGAGAGAATGTAGGGGTAATATAGGAAACTAAATAATTTATTATCCTTGAAAGTTGTAAACGACAAATTTTTTGGAACAAATTTTTTCTTCTAAAACGATAATTTTTATGAACGGAGGGAGTACTTTGAATAACTATTCAGAAAAACTCTTAATACAAAGATATAAGTTATTAAAATACATTAAAAGATGAATTATTCAGATATATTAAGATTAAGATGTAATCAAACACCACCTAACTTAACCATTCTCCCATCTAGAGCAATTCTCTTTAAGTTAACATAAATTACTTTAATCTTCACCCAATTAGACCATTCCCCAAGTTGAATAAATTACTCTATAATTTTAGTATAAGTATTTGTGATAGTAGCCTCTTTTTTAATTAGAAATATTTAATTGTACTTTTATGTAAAAAAACATATCATTATTTTTAATCATATTTCACCCCTAATCAAAATTAAAACAAAAAAAATACTAAAATAGGGATATTTTGAATTTTCCACACAAAAACCAAAATAAAAACAAAAACAACATTTCTCCCCATCCGGCGGCAGCAGAGATGACCAACGGCACAGCCACAGAGAAGAAGCTCCCTTCTTGCTGCTGCTGCATAGTTCACGAGTTCTACAAGGCTGCTAAGAAGAACCCTAATAAAATTGCGGTGATTCATGCTCATGGCGGAGCTAAAATCGCCGCAGAATTCCACCGAATCTACAGCACGGCAGGCAAAACTACTGCTTCGGAGTATGATGAAAAGTTATTTGAAGAGTTTTTGGCGAAGAAAACGCTGTCGTCGCATCCTCAGGTGTACGAAGGCGACGAATGTTTCACATTTTCCGACATTGTGGCGGCAGTTGATTCTCTGAGCTCTCGTATTCGCACCATCATTGATGGTGGTGACGACCCCTTTCTTATTAAACCCACCACAGGTAATGGGCATCTGTGTGTGTGTGTATATATATATATGTGTGTGTGTGTGTATAATTTTGTACAACTCTTGATTATGGTGTGTATTGTTATGAATTACAAGAATGAACTTCAAGAATTTTACTTTTTTGTAGGAGAATAAAATTTGACGATAAAGTGAATTGAATATATTTAAGGCATTTGCTAAATACACTAGTATTTTGGGAGTGGAATGATTATCCCCAAAATTTTTGCTGTCCAGAACAGTGTCGGAGAAATAGCAGTAGCAAGAGCAATATTAACAAGACTAAAAGCCGAACAAAATTGGAACAAAATTGCTGTTATATGAAAGAAGCCGAGGCGTAGCAAAGCTACTGTCCTAAAAAGTGATTCCGCATAAACCTTGGTACAGTTGAGCTCCAATGGCGTTCACCCTCCAGGATTCAACGGCAAGCCTTCAATTGTGTGTACTCGCAGAAGAAGAGACTGTTTATGTGATAAAAAACTGCTTCGGAAAAGAGCATAAGACACTGTTATATTTTAACCAAAACAGCGGGCTACCTGGGTGCACCCGCGAAGCACAATCCATCGGATTGGGGCGCATTAAGGTTTTCTGACCGAAAGTCCGAGAACCAAGCTTGGCTTAGCCCAATTCCTTAGCCGTCCTCATGTGCGCGAGCCCATCCCTATTTCCTCAACCATGTTACTAAGCCCATAACAATAAGTACTAATATGCACCATGAGAGTTCCTAAAATAGCCAATGTGAGACTTTGAAAAAACCATAAGATTTTGGAGCATAACCAACAAAAAGCACATATTTTTTCAGTTTGTGCTCAACAGGTTAGTCTTGCTAATAAAGTTAGTAAAGTTGTATACAGAGGAGGAAGAGGGGTGGGGTATGTCTTGCTTGAGTTTAGTGGTGGTGAGTTAATTGTGTGAAGTTGTGAATATTTGAGAGCTCGAGCTATGAGCTGAGTTGTTACCGGGAGGGGGTTCCCCTCTTTATTTGGTAAATTATTCTTTTTGCTTATAAAATTACATTTACTTGCCCAAAATATATAATTATTTCCGGTTGTTTAATTATATTTTATTTTTTGGTGTGGCATGTTACATGCTAGGCTGGATTAATAAATATAACTTTGTCGCAGGTAACCTTGGCAAGCAGTCAGTATCTATGAAGTCTGATCCTCCAGGTATAGACTGTTCCTCTGAGGATCAAAATATGTATACTCCAAGAATATTGGGAATATATATGGTACCTTCTGTAGAGTATATCATTGCTGTTTTTTCTGTTCTGAGATGTGGGGAGGCTTTCTTACCTCTAGATCCTTTGTGGCCGAAAGAAAGGATATTATCCATTGTTTCTTCTTCAAAAGCAGATTTTATTATTGGGCGTCTATCTTCAGTTGATAGTAGAAGTTGCCATCATCTTGACAAAGCACATTGGCTTGTTGATTGCAGTACTTGTCCTGTTTTATTTGTATCTGCGGAAGACAACCTTCGGCATCATTTTGGTTCATCAAATTTTCTGTGGCCTTGTAAAAATGAAAGATTAAGACAGTTCTGTTACTTGATGTACACCTCAGGATCAACCGGAAAGCCTAAAGGGGTCTGCGGCACCGAACCAGGTAGACCAAGAAGAAGTTTTTATTAATTATATTAAATATATGTTTTCAACACTCGCCCTAGATTCTAATACATGGCGTGAACTAGTCTATATGATTTGCCAAATTTGGTTCTAAACTGAGTTGGATTTGTTGATACTTGTTTAGACATTTCTTTCTCTCTCCTTTTTCTTGTTAATACAAAAGCCTAGTGATTTTGTCAGAGCTGAAATGATAAAAAATAGGCAAAACTAAGTATTATTCCACTATAGTTGGCAGTTTTTACTTATTACACCACTGAACTTTTAATTTTTGAAATTACCTCATTAAACTAATTAAGAAATTAAAATTAGACCATTCTGTTAAAAAAAAAGGAATGGTCGTTAACTTATTCACGCGTGGCATTAAAAAGAAAAGATAAAAGAAAGAACCAATGACATGCTCAATTTGATTAAACAAAAATAAAAATAAAATAAAAAACAAACATAAATTTCAACAATCTCATCCTTGATCTTCTTCTCCCCCTACCTTCACCGTTCTCACCTCCATGAACACCATCACCTCCGACTACCATCATCGATCATCTACTGTATAAAAGTTATTTTGCCTCTAACACCGATCAACCACCAACTAGCTACCAGCTAACTGTTAGTATAAAAGTCGTTCCACCAAAGTCACATAACTGCCCAAAACGCAAGTGTAATTACATTGAATCTTCAACAAAAATCAAAAGTTGATTTCAAATCCCCCATGAATATATCCTCCAAAACTTGATTTCACTATTTATGAAAAAACTCGTGAAATTATTTTTACAATTACAAAACTCACTTTTGATTTTGGTCTATAAACAGAGGAGAGAAAATTATTGGTGATAGGTGATGAGATGTCCATGGGACCATGATGAAAGACAGTGAGGAACTCAAAGGTTTAGAAAGAGAGTTTTTTGCTTAGAGAGAGAAACATGGAAGAACAAGATGAAAATGAAAGGCCTCAATCTTGTCCAAGTATAGAGATTCAAGAATCCCAAAATTATTTTTAAAGGACTAAGTTCATCTTCGGATCTTGTCGGCGGAGGACAGTCGGCGGCAGGTTTATAAATAGGAGTAAGAAAATAGTGGTGTTGTTGGAATGGTGGTGGAGAACAGTCGGCGACGGGCGGAGGAGAAGAAAGGAAATACTTCCTTTGTAGCGACACAAAGAGATCAGAAGGGAAGGAAAAAAGGAAACAAGGAAACAAGGAAAAAGGAAAGAGGAAAAAAAAAGAAAAAAAGGGAAAGAAAATAGAAAAATCATTTTGAATGACATGTCACTCTTTTTAATTATTCTTTTGGCCACTTTATTATTTCCTCATTTTTATCATTTCTTTTTAATGCCATGCGTGAATCAAATAAAACTGTCGTTCATTTTTTTAACAGAATGATCCAATTTTAATTTTTTGATTAGTTCAATAGGGTAATTTCAAAAATTAAAAATTTAGTGGTGTAATAAGTAAAAGCTGCCAACTATAATGGGATAATCTTTAGTTTTGCCATAAAAAATATATTAGAAGAGCCAGGAAGAAAATCCTCCAAACCCAAGTTGAAGGTACACTTGAGAAGATAAGGAAATCTATTTACGAAAACACCAAAACCAAAAAAACATCCCAGTTCCGGTTTCACATCTTTTCCTCTCTAAACTAGCATGCAGGTCTAGTAGCATTTTGAAGATATGCTCCCTCCATGATTTTACCCTAATAATTTTATGATATTAAACAAATCCCATCTATAGCTGATCAAGTTTATACCTGCTTCACTTTTAGTTGTTTGTGTCACGACTCTCTATTGTTTGGCAAGAAGGAGAATCATGCCACTAGTTAATACAACTTATACACAGACACACATATATGTATATATATGTGTGTGTTGGAGACTTGAGTTGACCATGCTTTTTCTTGTTGGCATTTTCATTTGTAGGGAATTAAGAAATTGTTGTTCTATGAGTACGCACACTCTATTATGGCAAGTTACTATATATGAATTTTCTGGATCCATTAATTACATTTCCAGTCTGTAGTGAAAAAGTGTATACAAATTCTTGTATCAATGATGCTGTTTAATTATTCCAAGTATGGTCATGACCTTGCAGTTTCTTCATTGAGAACCAATTGCTGCTACCAGAAATCTTGCATCAAAGTCGATCAACATGTAATATCCAATATGGAGCACTAGTGTCATCACCCGTAATTTGTGGTACTGCATGTTTTGTTTCAGGGAGCAGCCACAGTGATGGATATTTTGATAGGCTTTACATGGACCTGACTGTTATGACAAACTATGACAAAAATAATAAATCAACGCAGAAAGATAAAGACAATAACACAAGGTTTTACGTGGAAACCCAAATCGGGAAAAAATCACAGAGAAGGCAGAAAAAATCCACTAAATAAATATTTGAAAAATACAAGATAAAGAGAGAGTTATGAGAATACTAAGAATACTTCTGAATGTCTCTACTCCAAAAACCCAACACCTATGTTTATAGGCAATATGAAAATTCCATAACCAAATAGGATTAGAAATACTAAATTGAGTATAGCTATGAAAGATAACTTTCCTAAACCAAACCGGATTATAGATAATACCTAAATCCAAATCCAATAAGGATTCATGTCATACCCAACAATGGCCATGTTATTATATAATTTGTGTTTGTAAATTCAATTGTAGACTCTACAAGTACAAACTTTTTTTGAATTACCATTTTGAGTGATAGTTCCTGATGGTATATTAGATACTGTATCTTTAATATTCTTTGTTTCAAAATCACAATTTAGACGTTGAATGATAATGTTGAAAAATAAATAACTAATATATAACCTATTAATCTCTAAATGTATCCTCTGTGCTTCTTAAAATCGTAACATGTGCACAGTTACAAGTAAACTCATAAAATGGGACAGAGGAAGTATACATTAATGATAACCAACACTTCAAGATCGTTTTCTTGAGGAAGACATGAGACTCATGTACTTTTAGGTATATAATGTGGAAACTTCTTCAACTGTCCAAATAAGTCTAGACATGGTAGATATAGATTCAGTCTCAAAATGCATCTACCCACCCAAGATGGCGATATTGTTTCTTCAGGCTTTTTCAGGGGTCAAAGTTATTCTTTCTAAGACATATATTATTCTCGAGTGGAGGTGGATGGATAAAGGAACTGTTTCAGACCTTTTCTATCTATCATAAGCAACATGTGATATACATCCCAAAGGTTACAAACCTTAATGGCATTTGAAATCTAGTGGATAATAAAGGCCACTTTTCAACTATAACAATGTATATTGAGTTGATTAATGTGTCGAGGAAAACAAGTATCACTTTCTTTTCATTATAAAGAAATAGATTCATTTGGTTTCATACCTACATACCATGCGTATATATCTGGCCAATTCTTTTTAATTTAAACCTTACCTATAATTTCCTTTAATTGGAGATTTATTCTTACAATGTTCAAGTGAATTTTAATGTAATCAATTTGTGGATTTCAGGCCTTCTGAACCGTTTTTTATGGATGCAAGGATTGTATCCATTATGCGGGGAGGAAATTTTGTTGTTCAAAACATCAGTAAGCTTTATTGATCATCTGCAAGAATTTCTTGGTGCCCTACTTACAAGTTGTACACTGGTTGTACCTCCTTTTGATGAGCTTAAAAGCAATCTATTTTCTGTTGTCGATTATTTACAGGTGAGCAAGAATAAAATTACTAATTAACCTGAAATAAGTTTATTTTTTCTTCCAAAGGTTAAGTTTGTACTGCCTCAAAATAATTGGAGCATTTACTTATCATGTATACAGTAGATTTTTCCCATGACAATTAGCATTGACTGATTTTGAAGGAATTTGAGGAGGTTTGTGGAAATGAAGAGGGATTAGCTAAAGAAATTGCTTTCAGAGACTTAAGAAATGTAGCATCTTTTACTCAGATTTTTAGTCTCAGATGGGTTATGTTTGAAAAATGATGAGAAACAGGATTATCTCAAATAAAAGGAGGATATGGAGATTAGGTTGCGAGTATAAAATTTTGAAAAGTAACACACTGCTTACTCTGTAATATTGGTGTTAAGCCTCTTGAAAACCAGTGAGGAAGTAAAAAGCTTTAATTTGGAGGGAAACTTGGTTTTCCAAAGAAAATTTCTTAATGGAAATGCTTGAATACCCTGAGAAGTCACGACCGTTGAAAAGAATAAGAGCACCTAACAGAGGAGGAACCTTTACAAGAGTTAAGGAAATTATTCTAAGAATATAATTAATGGACCTGGCTATCTTTCACTTTCTAATAATCATTACAGGTACTATCTTTTTAAATCCCTTTCTTCAGAAGGTGAGTGGTTGGATTATCACTAGCTTGAAAAGCACAATCTAATAGAATGTACCCAACTACGTAAGTCAAGCCGTCATATCCTTTTACATGCAATGGGATGTCAACAGATGAGTAGAAAATACTTAATGCAACTAGTGCTACAAAGTAAATGGAAAACCAATTACAGGTTTAGATGTCAATATTCTTGTAACCATTCCATAATGTACTTTCACTGAGAAGTTCTGCAGCAGCTGCAGGGGCATTGAAAATTCCAAATAACTTGAGTTAAGTAAGTTCCAGGTGTTTGTCTAAGTTTTGCTTACAAACCCTTTATGCATTGTACAGATTCTACATTGATCAATTTTGGTGTCGTTTACATCATATTTTACTTGTGAGATAGAAGGCATCCATATAGATTTTGTTACTCTTTTCCAATAATAGTTATTTGTTTTCCTAACTTGCTTGTACAGTGGTATTCAATCACCAGGCTCGTTGCTGTTCCATCACTAATGAGGATACTTCTTCCCACTTTTCAAAGTGGACATAATAGAAGGGTTCAGGATTCCTTAAAATTGTTAGTGCTAAGTGGAGAAATCCTGCATCTGTCCTTATGGAATATGCTTACAGAATTATTACCCAGGACTGCTATCTTGAACTTATATGGGAGTACAGAGGTTTGAAATTACATTTTTTTTGGATGTGTAAAAGTAATATATTCAAGGACGGGTGATAAATTATATTTGATCATTAACATACCAAAGTACAAGTCTTGGTGATTGCAGTCATGTCTGTCATGATAATGCAACTTCTGTAACAATTGCCTCATGGGGAGTTAGCCACACCCACAAATGATTTATATGCTACTGTTGCTTTGGCTTAGTCATTTTGGGATATGGCTCTCTGTTTCATATATATTCTCATTTATGTGCTTTTAAAACTATTATTCTTTCTAATTTGAATGACTAACGCATCAAATATTTGAATTAAGGTGTCCGGTGATTGTACTTATTTTGATTGCAAAAGGTTGCCGCTGATCTTAGAGAGTGAGGGACTAAACAGCATTCCAATTGGCATTCCTATTTCTGAATGTGAGGTAGTTCTCGTTGGAGAAGATGAATCCAATGAAGGAGAAGTATATGTTGGTGGAGTCTGTGTTGCTTGTGGATACTTCGATGATGAATCTATTAAGCCCCTGGACTATGTAAAACTGCCTCAGGAGTTGTCGTTTGGTTATTCAAGGACTGGACAGGGAATTCAGTATTTTTTAAAAACTGGTGACTTTGCCAGAAGGCTTGAAAGTGGTGACTTGGTCTTTCTTGGGAGAAAAGACCGCATAATTAAGGTTAATGGCCAGCGCATTTCCTTGGAAGAGATTGAAAGTACACTGAGGGAATATCCAGATGTAGTTGATGCTGCTGTAATTTCTCGAGAAGGTCAAGGAGAAGTCCCACTTCTAGAAGGATATTTAGTAACTAAAGAAAGGAATGAACTTGATCAAGTTTTGAGTTCTTCTATTAGAACATGGATGATCAACAAAGTTCCTTTGGCAATGATTCCTAACAATTTCTTCCGTACAAAATCACTTCCTATGTCTTCCACAGGGAAAGTGGATTACTCATTGTTAGCCAATTCAAGGTCTTCCACGACAAGTACCCGAAATGAGATTGAAGAGGTTCAAAGTAGTGACATCCTGCAACTTATAAAAACGGTTTTCTCTTCATCCCCTGCACATTATCAAGCATTATTCTGGCCTCTGCTTTGCATTTATTTCGCGAATATATTTCTTGATTTCTTCCAAAACACCAGTATGTGGAAACCTCCCATGCTTATAGATGATGAGCTTCCTGTATCATTGGCCTTGATTATTTTTTCTAATATTACTCGAATCGGGTATTTTCTTATGTTGTAGCTGAATGTAGTTAAATTTACATGTTATTCTTGATAATTCCTAATTTCCTGCCATCTGAATCTCCAGACAACAAATTTAACAGTGCATCTACATTATTTGGCTTTTTTGGACCTTGTGAAATTAAATTACTTGTGCCATCATTTCTTGACTTTGCTGATAAGTGTGTTATGTTCGTACTACATGATAATTCTAGCGCACAATATTTTTGCCATCTTTACTTTTTCTTTGAGTTCGTCATGACATTGCAAAAATGTAAGTACGTAACCTAGTCCTAGTTGGCGATCAACAGTATTTTTTCTCTCAAAATTTTCGGTGGAAGATGAAGATGCTTTCCATCATATATTTATTCTTTTCTTGCTTTGAAGATGAGACTATCATAACTTATTATTTCTTTATTAATGTATTTTCTATTGGGCAGGCCTTTTGTGATGCTTTAATGGTTGAAAAAGTTTCAAATGATGACGATTTTTTTTCAATGGGAGGTGATTCAATTTCTGCAGCTCATGCTTCTCACAATATCGGAATTGATATGAGGTTGCTATATACTTATACAAGTCCGTTGAAGCTTCAAATGGCCCTTGTTGAACAAGAAGTTTCTTGCAAACGCAATCAACTTATGGTTGCTCATCCAGAAGCACACAATGTAGAGCCAGAGAGAAGCATGCTTCTTCCTGTGGATAATGAGACACTAAATATTGATAAAAGTGAACCACGTGAAAAATTATTGAGGATACTATATAACAAAAATCCGGAGAATCTTCCTGTTAAAGTTTTGCAGACGGATTCATTTATTAGCTCAGATATCGTTAGCCCTAGAAATCTGGATCCTTGGTCTTCCAGCTCACTACGCATGGTGTGTTCATTTAGTCGGGGCAACAGATTAATGCATGGTGAGGAATACGAGGGTAATAGTTTTTGTAACTCAACCTTGTCGCAGGAAATTCCTAGAAACAAAAAGGGTTCTATGCAAGAATTGTGGAAAGTTCACTTGGAGTCCTGTGTGGATGCATCACCACTTCTTGTCTTCAGAGAAAGAGATATATATCTCTATATTGGATCTCACTCATACAAATTTCTTTGCATCAATGCCAAAAAGTAAGTGCTATTTATTAGTTTCTAATTCACAAATCTTGTTCATCATGTCACTCTTTCCACATTTCTGAGTGTCTACTTCAGTATCATTCTGCATGATAGAATCCTCGTTAAATGTCACTCATTTATCTATGCTTGGCAGGAAAGAATCAACTTGATATCTTTACTAACAGCTGTGCTGATTTGTTGGTACATTTGTTAAGCAGAAACTTTTCTTGATGTTGAATATGTATGTTGTTTCCTTGGCCAGATTTGTTTGGTGTAATAAAGTATTTGAATTTGATAATTCAATTTAATAAAACCCTGTAAAACAATAGAAAGGGACAACTAATAGATTTAAATGGTTCAGCCTCAATTTGCTACATCCATGGAAGAAGTTAATAGCACTATTCACAACTCAATTCAGTGACGACGTTGAAAAAATATTCGGCTTATTCTCAGTTCACTATAGGGTTCAATTTTATTCTTTATTTATTTATGACAGTTCAAACCTTTTCTTTTATCAAAAAGGAAAAAGAAAAAGAATGAGATATATACACATACATTTTAACTAACGTGTCTGTTGAATATTTGTTTTATTGATATGTAAAAAAATTGTTTTATGTTAAGTTTTGTTATGCGAGATCAGATGGTATATATTTTCTGCATTCCTTCTTGTAGTGCTTATCAGTTAAATACCTTTAGCTTTTATGCAGTTACCAGTGCACTTTTTTAGTCTGTCAGTTTAAGTTTGAAACAAAGAGCATGTTTCAATACATCATTGAGATTCTGATGTATGTGGTGTAATATTATGTAAATTGATTCAGTGGTTCAGTCCATTGGGAAGTCAAACTAGAAGGACGGATAGAATGTTCAGCAGCGATTCTTGATGACTTTTCTCAGGTTGTCTCTCACTTTAATTTTTGTTCATACTTCTCTTCATTGCAAATGTGATCTGGTATTTACAAGGAATTTCATTTTAGGTCGTTGTTGGATGTTATAAAGGGATCATCTATTTTCTTGATTCCTTGGAAGGCAAGATCTTTTGGACTTTTCAAACAGGTGGTGAGGTACCATTAAGCTCTTACTCATTGCTTTATATTTTCTTCTTGGAATTAATCTGAGTCATTCTTATGTTTCTGATTGCTGTTATGATGGTGTGTTCTAAGGGGATAAGGGTGGTGATTGAAAAAGAGGGTAAGAAGATAGAATTTGGTTGGAGTTCTAATATTTTTATCTTTCATCAATTTATGCAAAGCACACGAACTCTGGTTCAAACTATGCAATATACAGAGTCTGTTATACTTTATTCTACTTAATGTTTTTCAAACCAAATGATCTTTCTTTCTGTTTTCTTCATTGTTGAAGATGAACAACTTACTTTGTTACTGCTCAATCATCCTCTTTTCACTGTAATTCCTAGAGTATTATTTATCTATACATTTTCCGATCTGTTATTTATCATTGCTTCAAATGAACTCTGCTGTAGCATTACGAAGACTGTTTTGAGTTGTTGGGTTCTAACACAGTCGATAGAGTGAGAGAAGTGAGGGAAGACGGGATAATAAGAGAAACTCTTACAGAAAATGAGAAAGAAGAGGTGAAGTATGAAATACCGAAAATACCCTTAAATGATCATCTTGCCCTCAAGGACGTTGGCCTGTTCCGACCAAAAAGTGAAATTCAGGTGACCATAAGGATTTAGTTCTAGAATCCATATACTTAATGTTCAATGGCTCAAACTTTATTCGTTGGGGACCTAGCGTTTTAATTTGAAAGAGAAAAAAAAATAAAACATAAGGTTCAATATGCTTTCAAGACAAAATATTCACTAGAAAAGATCTTTTGACTCTTTTTACTGTGTAGACATAATAACAAAGTAACAAATTACTTTAAAAGCTTAAACCATTATCGAAATGATCTAACAACTTATATTGCATTCAAATGCTCCTCTCACACCTGGAGATGAATTAGGGTGCATTATTAATACAAACTAAATATAAAGAAAATATTTACAGGACGACTGTACAGTATTGAGATCTAGCGGGAAAAGACTTTGATGTTATTCTAAAGTTAAAAACCAGAACAAAAGAGTGTCTGATGATATGCTGAGTATAATAACTGTCTGATGATAAGTAGAGGATAATTGACTATACTATCTTCATCAGTATTTATATCAAACTCTGCTGTATTATAAGGATTGATACCCATAGACATATTTGCACCAAAAGTGTTAATTGTTAGACAGTGAATGTGTATGAGTATATCATGCTTCAATGGAAATTCTTCAGTTGCATCCATTTTGACTATTCATCTATCAAAATGGAATGCAAATGAGCGATGGAGATAAATAATTTATCAGACTATTTCTTTAGTTGTATCTTCAAGTTTAGTGTTCATGCTTTCATTACATATTATGTGAAGTTAATGTGGTTTCTTACTTTTGAAGGTAAAGTCCCAACCGTTGGTAGACAAGTGCAGGCACTTAATCTGGTACTGATTTCCTTATTTTCTCCTCTTGCTTTTTGTTGAAAAATGCATAGACAGACATGATGTAGGACGGAAATTGATGAACAAATAATTAATTGAAAGTGACAAATCAATAAGAAAAATTAAAAGAACTAGGGTGATCTAATTGCAGGAGAACCACTGCCCTTAGGATTTTCCAACCGCAATAAGGAGAAAAAGTATTGATCGCAACCAATAATTAGGATAATTTCAATATAAACGTGTCTCCAATATTCAGTCATGACTTACATATTTATAATAAAAAGAAACTCTAATAATCCTAAGCTCATTAACAATTGGGCCTTTAAATAAATAACACAATACTGAAATAAACCAATAAATAACAAGTCTACGAACTAAATAAATAAATAGACAGGTAAACAAATAACTAAATAGCGAATCATCAACGCTATCGACGTCTCATGGATCAATCCCTATCAACTCTCCCTGACTGCAAAAATGAAGTATCTGACGAAGTGAAAGCCTTGTTTCTCCACTTCACAAAAATTGATGGTAACCACCTTGTCTGGTCGACACAACCCGCTCATCAAACACATCCTTAATAACCTTTGTTGTACACTATGTAGGAACAATAGGAGGTGAAAGTGGAACAGGTAAAAGAGGAACAAGTATAGGTAGCAAGTGTAGGCGAAATAAGGGAAGAAGTAGAAGAAGTGGGGTGGAATAATCAAAAACCCATGATAAGGAGTAAGGTCTTCTACATTGAATCAAGACCAATAGCCATATCACTCGGAAACTCGTATGCATTAGCACTAACTTTCTTCCGAACTCGAAATGGACACATTCTCTTAGCATGCACTTTCTTCCATGTGCCAGGTGGTAATCTCTTTGCACGTTATCGCAACATCACTCGATCATTCTCATAAAACTCTTGATACATGCGATGAACATCTGCAGCAGACTTATAATTTTCATTGTTCAAATTAATTTTCTTTCTTATCTCAGCGTGAAAATCATGAATGTGATGCGCAAAAGACTCTGCAGACTCACTATCCCTATATGCAATGGGAAGAGGAGCTAAATCAACAAGTTTCCTAGGCTGATAACTAGTGTAAGCCTGAAAAGTATTTACTCCATTCGAACGATCAACTGAGCTATTATATGAAAACTCAGCCATAGGTAAACCCCGTGTTATGCTTCCAACCCTTAGCAATCTGACATGCGGCACTCAAAAACAACACGAGCTACATTCCTCTTGAAGCTAGTCAAAAGAACCTTTCTTCCACAATGGCAATGGTTTTATCTCGACCAAAGTGTCCAGCTAAACCTCTCGCACGTAACTCCCATAATAAATAATCATGCATCGATGTACTAGGAATACACAAGCGGGTGCCCTTAAAAAGAT
This sequence comes from Panax ginseng, assembly GCA_020205605.1. NCBI lineage: Eukaryota > Viridiplantae > Streptophyta > Magnoliopsida > Apiales > Araliaceae > Panax > Panax ginseng. The sequence continues at coordinate 12,196,330 of CM035134.1, forward strand.
ACCCATCATATATACAAAAATCACTAGAGGGTGGGGAACTAGGATCCTATAGGGCAACATAAATATCACTAAAGCCGCGACAAGTAAGGTACTCCTACATAATGCGCTCAAATCCCACAACCTTCACTCTCAAAGAGTTGACAAGGATAGACACCCTACGCAACGCATCGACAACTATATTCTCCTCCAACACGCTCTGCTCAAACTCCTTTCTATTTAGAATATGGAGTTTGGTTTGTTGGGTAGGTAAGTTGGTCTCCTTTGGTTGACTCTTGGATGACACTCGTGGTCTCACAGATGCTAATGATATTTTCTGCCCCTTTTATGTAAACACGTGTTCGTCCTCCCATAATGAGTCACATTACAGTCATATAGCCAAGGTCGCCCTAGTAGAATATGTGACACATTCATAGGACATCACACCAAATACTCTCTTCATAGCCCTGAAGGTGGATCAACACTAGACATCTATTTGACACATGAATGGATGTCTTATTGACCCAGGCGACGTTAAAAGGCTTGAGATATGGTTTTGCCTTCAACTTCATCCGTGGTAAGGCAGACTCAACAACCACATTTAAACTACCTCCATCGATGATAAACTTTGAAGAGACACCACCTACTTTGTTGTAGGTCTGAAATATGTTGTTTCTCCTCCAATTATCCTATCTCCTATGACTCGTGAAAACGCATCTCATGACACCTACCTGACTACCTATCTCCTCTAAGTGCTCATCAACCTCCTCATCCTACGAGTCATACTCACCCTCGACTTCATCCCCGATAATATCCCCTTCTTTTTTTGAAGTTTCCCTAGCTATTGTTACCCATTGGCAATTGCGATTGGGGCACTCGAAAGACTTGTGCCCTAACCCTTGGCACATAAAGCAACTCTCCTGGGTAGTAGACTGAGAGTTGGGTGCAGGTACACCCTTTCCTTTGTCACGAGATGGCCCAGCTACAGTGTTACTAGCCCTAGAGAACGCCAGAGAAGTGGGAAAATGTCTATTCTGCAAGAAATTTCGATAACTAGGCTGACCTGAATAAGAATGGACTCTCCTAGTGATATCCTGTAACCTATACTTGTTATCTAGAGCTAATCGAAAAAGGTCATCTAAGGTAGTGATGTCACTAGTTAGGATGCGTGATTGAAGTTCAGGTCGTAACCCATTCTTGAACTTTATAATGGTCAATCACTATCATTGATCTTACATCTTTGAGTAACTCCCTAAATCTGTAGATGTAATCGCCAACATGCATATTAATACCCTGATCAAAATCGTCATACTTCTCCATTAACCTATCAGTATGCCTTACAGTTAGATAATATTGCTTTAGGCAAGTTTTCATATCCTCCCAATGCCTGATGGGTGGCTCACCTAGGTGCTCTAAGTCTCTCTCAACCCCTGACCATAATAAACTGGCTAATTTCACTAATTTCATTTTGGCGAATCGTACCTTCTTATTTCTGTCATCCCATACCAGTCAAAATACTTCTCCATGCTAGACAACCAATCAAGGAATGCATTGGGATCAAATCTGCCGTCAAACTCTGGTGCATCTACCTTGATTTTTCTATAGTCATCATCATAAGGATCATACCTAGGATGTTCACACTGTCTAACATGTGGGTTTTTGACATGCCCATTTCCCATCATTCCCTGAGGTTCCACTACAGGTTGTCTTTGTTTAATGTGTGTGATCCTATCATTCATTTGACCCAGTTGTGCAACTATGGCCACAAATTGGTCATGAATTTCTTCTAAAGCAGCTTGGGTATGTGTAGTCATGATGCAACTGCAAGTGCAAAGCCGAGACAATACAAAAATTTAATTGAAGCAAATTAAAATTACAAATCTAATCCTATGCAATTGCAATTCCAATCCCAAAAGCTAATAATAATAATCGAATAATATGCAACTAGATGGAATAATATGCAATTTTAAAAAAACAAATCCAAAACAGGCTTTCAAAAATTTCAGAACTAATGAACGAAGGGAATTCAAGCGATTAAATATTGAAAATCCGAATATTCAAAATGAAATATTTACTTTTACCTTTTTTTAATGGACCTAACTGATCAAAAAGGATGAGACTGGGGTGAAAAGTGCTAAGGTTAAAAGTTTAGGGCTCTTTATGCAAGAAACATGGGTGAAAAAATGTAAACTAATAAACTTTGGGGCAATATTTAAATGGAGAGTGGAAGTTTGGGATACTAAAAGGTAATTTGCAAGATTTTTTAATTTAAATTAGGAAAGTTAAGGTAGGGGTGGACATTTTTTCTGTTTTTTTCGATATTTGACCTAACCAGTTCGAACCAGCCGGTTCGAGACAACGTGAAACTGGTTTGGGATCGGTATTTTTAACCGGTATATACCGCTTATTCGGGATTGGAATGTTGTTTTGCTTATTCGGTATATCTCGTACCGAATCGGTATACCAGTTTATTTGTACAGGACCTCACTTCATCTCCCAAATCTGAAATCTCCCTTCATTTCTCAGACTCACAATCTCACAATCTGACTTCATCGATCTTTATCTCCCAAATCAGAAACTCTCACAGTTTCGCTCTCCGATTCTCCCGTCCATCTCACACTCTCACTTCATCTCCCTCAAGGCCTCAACTCTCACAAGGTAATTTTCCCCCTTTTCTTTTTAAGATTTGAGGATTTCTACGAATGTATGTTTTTGGGTTTATCATATGCTTCTTGTAATTTCTATCTGTTTTTGGGTCGATCTGTTCCCTTTTAGTTTTTTTTTTTTTTTGATATTCAGATTAGTTTGATCTGTTTTCTTCTTGGAAGCATCTCTGTTTTTGGTACTCAAGTCTTGTTTTGGAATCTGCAAAATTCTTAAAGGTGCTTCTGATGATTATGTGGTTCCAGGGCAGTGTGGCTATGGTTGCTGTGCAGCTCCTAGCAAGGTTCGAGTTTGTTGATTAGAAGGAGCTTCCTTCCTTTTCTAGTCAAGCTCCTTATCTTGTATATAGGCTCTATCAGTCTGCAATTGTTGGTGAAGAAATAAACAGATTTGGTTTCTACATGATGTAGGCATTCTCTTATAATACACTAGGACCACATTGAGAACTTTTTGGTATAGTTATTAAATGATTATGACAACCGGTATAGTTGCGAGTAAAAATCGGTGATCTTGAACCGGTGCAGAATCGGCTAATCGGTTCGAATATTTATATCACCGATGTCGATATTTCGATGCATTTCTTTTAGGTACTTTTAATAACCGGTATGGTACAGTTCGGACCGGTCCGGTTCGGTTATATATCGATGAACAGTCTTAAGTTAGGGTTACCTGCCTATCTCCAAAACAACGTCGTAACAACAATTTTTTTTTTTGAAAAAAGTATATCAAATATGATGTAGGACAGAAATTGATGAACAAATAATTAATTAAAAGTGGTAAATCAATAAGGAAAATTAAAAAAACTAGTGTGATCTAACCGCAGGAGAACCTCTAATAATCCTAAAAGCCCATTAACAATTGGGCCTCTAAATAAATAACCCAATATTGAAATAAACTAATAAATAACAAGACCACAAACTAAACTAATAAAAAGACACTAATAAATAAATAACTAAATAGCGAATCATCTACGACGACGACGTCTCATGGATCGATCCCTTTCAAGACACTTGTAACACCACAGTCCCACATAGAAAGATATGAGAAAAATTTATCTGTACTTAAGGAATTAAATTATTACCAATAGTACCTTCAAGTCATGACCTTTTGAGTGACACTGTGGTGGGCTAAGATGACCTAAGAAGATATTATTAAGTCAGTGGTTTAACTCCTTATTTGGATGGATTTGATTCGATTTAGACTTGGAATTTGACCTAAGATTTGTTCCGGACTCGGGATTTGACCCGGGTTGTTTCATATGGTATCAGAGCCGACTCCCGAAAGCTCGGGTCGAGTCGGGTTGCGTCATCTAATTGAGTTGCCAGAGGTGGGGACACGATTTTCCCACAATGGAGAGAAGGAGGTTCGGAGGTGGGGACATGAAGCCAGCCGGTATTATCCCACAATGGCTAGAAAGGTAAAGATCTATGGACCGTGTGTGTGATCGGTTCTGACAAGGACGTCAGAAATTTAAGTGGGAGAGTTTGTAACACCCCAGTCCCACATCGAAAGATATGGGAAAAATTTGTATGTACTTAAAGAATTAAGTTACTACCAATAGTACCTTCAAGTCGTGACCTTTTGGGCGAGCCTGTGGTGGGGTAAGATGACCAAAGAAGATTTTATTGGGCCAATGGTTTAACTCCTTATTTGGATGGATTTGATTCGATTCAGACTTGGGATTTAACCCAAGATCCGTTCCGGACTTGGGATTTGACCCGGGTTGTTTCAACACTAATCTCATACTTAAGATATGCATATATTGAATTTCAATGAACTTTCTTCTTCACTTTGTAGGGTAGATTCCTATATTTCTCATAAAAGCATGGAAGATTGCAAAAAAACAAAATGGGCAATGGAGCTTTTGGGCTTGTACTTCTTGCCATGGATTTTGGATTCCTGTCTAGGAGATATTTTGATGAAAATTAAAAATCCATATGCTGCATCTAGAAGACTTTTTATCTCCCTTCACGAAGTGGTCTTCTGTGTTCTGACACATTGTGGGAAGCATTATTATCTTGTAGAGTACATCTGTCTCACACCTGAACTTGATCTAAAGTTCTAAACGTGATTAAAGTACCACATAGCACTCTTAGTTGGCGATGCAGTAGCAATTCTGGAAATAGTGGGAACTCCCAGATAGCAGGTTGCATGAAGCCAATTTAAATTCATATAACGCACACTCCCACCAAAGTTGCACAAATGATTAATCAACCAGTTTTAATTCATATCATGGGTCACTCCTACCATAGTTCACAAATGATCAACTGAGGAAGTTTTGTACAGGTCCTAGATAGTAGGATGCACCAAACCAGTTTAAATTCATACCACAAGTAACTTAGCCTTTTCTGTTGTCCTATGCTATGGTGCTACCCTCATACCTCGGCAGCTCTCCTACAAAAATGTATCAATCATCTTGAGGCTATGAATTTTGTGCTTTTGTATTCTGGAAATAGACAAAAGTAAAACATATATTCTTAGAACAAACTCTAGTACGAGGAACAAATAAAAACTTTTTTCACAATAAACAATACACTCCCTACCAATGACACCACTTTTGGCTTACAGTTAGTATCATTGATTGTTTGGTCATCCATACAAAATGCGACAACTTAGATGAAAGTTGGAACTTTTTTATTCAAGTATATATTATAGTTAGGTGGACCAAAATTAGTTGATTTGAACTATACATTCTATTTGTCATTTTTTATTTGCGTTAGTAAGTGGGTGATGGACACTCTAATATTGTGATTACACTCCTAACAGATCCATTATTTTTCCCAATATCAAAAATTTCAGGTGTGGGTCATATGACCATAATATCTATGCCCTTGATTATAGAGGTTATTGCTGTATTTACAAGCTTCCTTGTGGAGGTAGTATATATGGGTCACCTGCAATTGATGAGGTTTGTTTTTTCCTTGCCATTATTCATAAACTATTATGCTTTTTACTCTTCTAGAACTCTTTGAAAATGATGAGTTACAAACTGCTCTTACTTGTCAAAAAATAAAAATAAAAATAAACAAATAAATGCAAACTTACAAATGGCACTAAAAGGATAATCTATTATAGATAGCGCGTCTAACAATTTCTATTATGCTTTACTGCTCCTTAACATGTGCAAGTGTGCAACCCACTTTGCACTTTTAGTGACAAACCAAGGTGCATCATAATACAGAAACAGAATGCAATTGCATTTCTTGTCTACCCCTACTTTGTAATCTCTTACTTTCTCTCAAAATATAATCTTCTTCTTTTATCTAACAAAAATTATGACACTTTTTAGTTTCCTGCTGCCTGTAAAAGGAAATGATGGAAAAAGGAACTCGTGGGCAACTGTTCTCCTTTGTATAACTCACTTATATTGATGATACCTTTAGTTATAAAAAAGTACTTATATTGATTAGTAGGAATTATTTTTTCATTTTAAATTCAGGTGCACGACAAACTTTATGTTGCTGCTACTAGTGGTCTCATGACAGCAATATCCATTAAGGTATATAATTCCTAGTCTCTAGCTGGGTTTCCAGTATTATTATCATAATATAGCATGAATTTCATGTCTATGATCTAAATGGAAGAATTATTTCCTGATTTGAACATTCCCTCATTCATGCTCTCACATTGTTCTGCAGAAAATTATCATTTTCTAATCCAGAAAAGATTTATGCTATGCGACTAAAAAAATGTCGACTTTTGTTGCAGTGTACTCATCAACCAATTGCCCATGTATCTGTATTATTTACAATTTTACATACTATGCCATTGTGTCTACTACTTAAAGAAGAGTCGATATGTTTTTGTTGCAATATATAGGACTCTTTCTGATTTTCTGAGTTATTGATGAGAAGCCACTTGCCTCTCTTTCTCTCTCTCTCTCTCTATATATATGCATATATATATATATATGTATATATATATAAATGCTCTTTATTTCTGGGTTCACTTAACGGATGTAAAATTTTCCCAGTGTAAGAATGGCTTATATCTGGTTTTCTCATTTTCATATAATTATCAATAAATTTTTTGATGTCCTTGTTTGATATACCAAATATTCAGGCTTGGACTAATTTTCTTATAGGGTCATGAGAAGCAGTGAAAGGATTTTTCGCACTGTACGCCAATGGTTCTTAGTTTCTTTGCCATCTTTAGTGTGCCTTCTAATGGAAATGGACTTTGCATGTGTATTTCTTTTTGTTGTGGTTTATCATAATTTTGATATGTTTATTGTATGCTTTGTTGTGCAGGCAGCGCCATTCGGTAAACTATGGTTGCAAGACTTAGGAGCACCTGTTTTTGGCTCTCTCTCTGTCGATTGTAATAATGGAAATGGTATTTGTAGTTCCAATTTATCATCGAACTTTGTACTCATGCATCATGACCTGTTAGAGTTTCTTCGAAAGACATAACATTAGGCCATCAGTCAAGATCTCTGAAAGAGCAAAACATAATAAACAGAACCTTTATATGCATATCAGGGGACTGACATGGTTCATCCTGATTCCTGAATATTTTTAAATAAAGCAGCCATTTTTGTGCCTTGTTTCAATAAGACCCCTGGGATGACGGTCCATATATATTTCTTCCTAGAATCAATACTTCCGAAGATTGTTTTTCGGGAAGTTGTTACATATTCATGCTCACATCTGCTTGGATATATGCTTTTGTTTCTGTATTTTGGAATAACCACTGTACTTAAATCACTTTTTCTGTATGGTTTTGCAGTCATTTGTAGCTTGGTGAGCGGGAATGTTGTTGCATTAGATGCAAATGGATCCATTATATGGAGGGTATGAAGTTAAGTTTTTATTTGAATAAATGTTCAAATTCTACAAGTGAGAAGTGGGGGATCACCAGAAGCAGGCTACATATTGATTAACTACTGTTTGGTTAAGTTACTGTGAACTCATTAAACAGTATTATTTACTGTATTTTGATTCACCATAGTAGAATTAAATGTCTTGGGGGTTTGTCATTTTCATTGAGTACATTTGGCTTCACTTAAGGCCAGTTTACACAATATGATGAGTATGCAAAACACCTACCCTTTTGATGTAGTGAACTCGGCCACTAGGAATGCAAATTTCTTCTTTCAAAATGAATAAATTTTGTTTTGTATTTTCTTATTGAATGTCAACTGAATGAATCATCACAAAACTTGGTATATCAAAAATCTCTAGAAATTGATTGAAATGACCAAACTATGACATGTATTAGATTACTTTTGATGGGTTTGATAGGAGCATCTTGGGGATTCCAGGAAAGACAGAAAAGGAATTCACACTTGGTCATTTTCATGTCTATATCTTATCTGTGATCTTCTAAATAAAATGCACTAATTTACCATTGAATCTAGTTTCCATACCATAGTAGAAGAACGATTAGGAGTTTCTTGTAAATCAACTTCTATACATGCAACATGCATCTCTTTGGTTCAATATCTTAGATGCTATTGTTATTCTTACTTTTTTTTTCTGCCGGTGTTTCTGGATGCAGTCAAAAACTGGCGGCCCAATATTTTCTGGACCCTGTATATCTCATGTACTACCTTCACAGGTAACCATTTCAGGAGTCATGGATCTTTTTCAAGTTACTTTAGAAATTGAGAACTGATGTTACCATGTGTTAGTTGTCTCGAAATTCAAATATCACTAGCAGTTAGAGTTTTTTTTTCACATATTTTGTGTTTTATTCTGTTTGTAATGGTGACGAAATTTCCACTATACAAGTTCGTAGAATGTTAGGTGTTTAAATAATGTCACAAGCAATACTTTTAAGTACTCAATAACGACAGTCTACATGTGAATAAGAAGTATTTGTCATCAGGTTCGTTGAATTCTTGTCCAGGCATTCTTTTGTGCCAGATAATTTGGCAAACCTGATCCCAACTAAAAGTTAAAGTTTCATTTGGAAGAAAAATCTAGAACTCACTTGGATTTCTGCTTTCACCTCTCAAAGTTTGATAGGTTTGTATAAATTAGAGCATTCTGTAATACTCTTCTCATCCTTGTTGATGATGAGCCAAGCCTTTGTGCCAGAGAATTTGGCTAACGTGATCTCATAGTGTTGTTATAACCAAAACCTATCCAAAATTAGCACCAGATGAGTAGTTCGATGCGAGAAACCAAATAGCATAAAAAACCAAATGATCTTAAACTATGGTTATATCAATCATAGGTTTTTTATTTACCTAATATTTTAAAGTTTTTGTCTTCTTCAGGTGCTCATATGTTCAAGAAATGGAAGTATATATTCATTTGAATTGGTAAGAATTTTAAGTTTAATAATGTCAAGAGCTTTTTATTGTTTCTATATTTAGAATTAGTCTCCATTTTCCTTGGTATGAGCCCTATAGTCTGGTCTATTAAATCATAAAGCAGAGTTGTATTCCTAGTATAGAATTCAAAGTACATGAGATTCTCCTTAATCTCAGAAATATTTTTGAAGGATTCAGATTCTGAGCTTAAGATTCAATGGGAAATAGCTCTACTACATTTATTCATCCCTTCATTATTAGAAAGGAGGGTAAGTATTAAGCAAACTATCTTTGATGTTAAGAGATATCTGGAAGATGTAATACTATGTCCTTATAAGTTATCTTTTTCTTTACTATTATCAGTTATATCAAAAAATATCACAATATAAACCACCTAAGCTTTTATAACGAGTGTTAACTCGCATTGTTCTCTGGTTTAACAATTTCTGGTTTCAAGTCTTTCAACTCGCATTTCGGTTCCTCCATAATATTAGTAAAGCAGTCGCTATATTTTTTATTTTTTGAATTATGATGGACCTGTTTCTCTTTTAATAAATGGAGGTGAGAGCTTGATTGGGTTCAGTCGTAGTTTGTCTTTCTTCTTTCTAGTCTTTATTATATTCTTGGTTAGGCCCTTTTTCTTTCTGTGCTTTTCACGACTTCACATTATATTTTTCTCTTCTTACATCAATCTTTGTTTAGTATTTTACTTAACGGACTAATGCACGTTTCCTACTCAAAAGGTGTAATGAGTTTATTAAAATCTATTTTATGAGTGACATGAGACTCACTATCAAAATTCATCGGACAAATTAATCGTTGTGTTCTACTGTACTAGCAATACTTAATAATAGTTGCACATTAAAATTTCATAAACATGGAGATTTTGATGGAATTACTGTTCTACACGTTTTCACCATAAACTTTATGGATCTTCATTTATATCATGTCTTTCATTGCACGCTGATTGTGTTTGCACCTTCCCTCCAGGAAACTGGAGATTTACTCTGGGAATACAATATTAAAGATCCAGTTACTTCATCAGCTTATGCTGATGAGAACTTACATTTAGTATCTGATCCCTCACATCTATCAGAGAGGTAACTGACTGGACCTAAATGATCAGATGGTCTGAAACATCAATATATCCCTTTCATTTCACATTTGTCCATTTCATTTCCAGGTTGATATGTGTTTGTGCGAGTTCCGGAAGTATCCATGTACTGAGAATCAGTTTTGAAGCTGATGGAGAGACAAACCCAAAAGTTGTGGTTCAAGAATTTGCTAGGTTGGATCTACAAGGAGACATATTTTCTTCACCCGTGATGATTGGTGGCAGGATTTTTGTTGGTTGCAGGGATGATTATGTGCACTGCATTGAAGTTATGGCCCAATTTTCAGTGGAAGAATGAACTTGATGATATCTGCTACCTTTGTTTTCACTGTGTTACACTGGTCCTAGGAACAGTGTCAACATTAGTAGATGCATTTCTGCATCCTAGTCATATCGGATAGAGTCTAATAGTGACAAGTTTTTGGTTGCAATTGTCGTTCAAAGGTCTGTATTAGTGTGTAACCCAGATTCTCAACCTTCGGAGAAACTCTGATCTTATTCATCAAAGAAGTCATGACATTGCCAAACCTCAAGGACATCCCTCAAGTATTTTCATCGAAAAAAGAGCCGATGGCTTCATGAGCATAACAGGAAATGTGCATCTATAACAGCTCGTCTATGTTCCAATGGCAACCTTTTGGGTTGCCATATATTTTCCAGACTAATACTTTGCATCAAAATGAAGGCTTCTAATTGTATCATTTCACATGGCAGTTACTACGAGATCACGCTCTAGTGGTAAGTGCCTTTTCGGGTATATATCTTTAAACTGTTATATATATGTAGTTTGGTACATAACTTCTGACATCCAATGGCAACCCATCTTCAAAAAACAGGTTAAAGAAAAATATGGATAATGCCAACCATCCATTTTCTGCAAAAGACGTCACGCCAGCACTAGCTTTACAGCCTGACCTAGTCCACTCTTCCAAGCACCCTGAATCGATGACACCCCGACTCAATGATTACAAACTGTGTGATGGGGAGAATCACACTGACTGCAAAAGCTGCAGCGTGACAACTTGCTTTTGATGTACGAGTAAGCATGTACGAGTATTTGTATATGGATTCCATTAATAGTTGCAGCTAGCTTATAGGGTGAGTTTTTTTAAAAAAAAATAAAAAAATAAAATAGGATTTTAGCTGAGTACACGGGTGCTGTGGCCGTGCATGTGGGTTTATTAGCAATTGAATGGAATCCTTTTGGTGATTTTTCTGGGGAAGGCAGATATGAAAAAATGCTGCTCAAGTATAGACAAGGATGACTGTTATTTTATGAGTTAAATTATCCTGCTAATAGGAAATTTGTAACTTGAAAATAGCTGGATGAATTACATTATTTATTTATTTATTTATATTTTTGAGAATGATGAATTACCATTCAATTCATATTGAGACTGTCTTTCAGCACCTATTCACAATGGAATGCTAATTTTAATTCTTGGTGTTCCTTTTATTTTTATTTATTAATTATATACATATATTTATTTATTTATTTATATAACACGTTCCAAATCTGTGGTAGAAGCCATGCCGTGTCTCATCTTGTTGAGGTTTTGTGCTGTAGATGGTATAAAGATCAAGCTTGTCTAGCTAGAATATATACAGCTGGATGAATGGTAGGTTTTACAAGACGACCTCACAAATATAAGATTTTTGTTCTCTTATTTTTTGGGAACTGATATTTACATGTATTTTTGATATTTCTACATAATTATCTTGAGCAAAAATCTGCTCTCTGACACTAAAACTCACTCTTATGGTACAAGCCATGTTTGGTGCTGTATTTCATATAAAGATTGATTGGCTAGATTCTGTGAGTTTCATTTGATTTTTGATTTTACATATACTTTTTTCGTTTTTAAAAGAATAACTATGCATTCCAATATTTTTATCCACAAAAGAATGAGATAAAATATATAAAGTGAGTGGTAATTAATTCTTAGTAGGGTCCATTACTATTATAAATAAAAGTAATTTATATAATTTTGTGGATTTATTAAAGGATAAATTTAGAATTTTTTTATTCTTTTTTATAATTTTTTATAATTTTTTTTTTAATATGTAAATTATATTTTGCTCATTTTTTTGGATGGGGAGGGAGTAAGGTTTGAGCGTCGTTTGCTAATTCGGCATAATTTGACAATAATCATTTTCTTCCCCAATAACAAACCTTAACATGTAAGAAAACGTTTAAAAGTCAAAAGGAGTCAAATGTTAAATTATTGAACTTATCATGGCTAGATTCTCGAATCAGATGCACTTGGGGAGTTGGGGTGCAAGATTAGTTTTTCCTGAAAGTCAAGCAGACACATGAAAGATGAAACACATAATATTAGTGTTCCACTTTGTGCCATGCTCACATATATATATATATATATATATATATATATATATATATATATATATATATATATGAAAAAATGTATATACATAATAAGACATACTATTTATGACATACAATTTTTTTTGGATTATAACCGTCGTTATAGCTATTTTGGTCTATAACAATGATAGCCTAAAAAAATCGTCATCATAAAAAATCATGATTACATAAATATATATATATATATAAATATAAATATATATATATATATATATATATATATATATATATAGGGTCCGGTTCCAGTCTGGACTCGCATTTTAGTACCGTCCGGATTTTTTTTTTTGCTTTTTTTTTAAACAACTAAAAAAAAAAGTTTAATATTTATGGAATCGAATTTTCCATATCATATCTGTTTTGGGTGTGATTTGGATACATATAACAAAATATGTATCCAAATCACACCCAAAACATCAGATTATGGAAAATTTCGCCCATAAAATATTAAACTTTTTTTAGTTGTTTAAAAAAAAGCAAAAACAAAAAAAAATCCGCATTTTAACAAAAAAAGTCCTGTCTGGATCTTGTTTGTATATATATATATATATATATATATATATATATATATATATATATATCGGTCCGAATTTTAAGCTCACCCTTTACAATATAGATTTATCCAACTACAGGAAAAGAGGAATTTCAGAAAAGTACGAAAAATCGTAACACTCATAGTCCCAAATTAAATCATGTAGTAAACTTCCCAGTTCATCAAAACTTGTCTTCTTATCTTGTTAAGTTTTAAGTACCGTTTATACATCAATGCCAAACCTATTCAGAATCTATCCAGGTCAAGAAGTTCTTCATCTTCTCTCTCTTTGGATTCAACTACTAAACAAGTAGTTTCCATCAGGAACATTGAGACTTATTTACAAAATTGGTCTATATATCCCAGAAACTCCCATTTCTCAAGTGTATAATAAGGGCAGTTTTTTATTTAAATATGATTATATATATTATTAAGTCTGTTGAACAGTAATACAAACAATTAATTTAACAAACAAACAGTAGTTAATATATATATTGTATTTGTTAACGCCAAGATCTTCTGCCACGTCTCAATCACGAAAGACGTCCTGATCCTGCACAATAAACACGATCAACACCAAAAACTTGACGGCTTCGACCGTCGGGAGATAACTTTCAAAGCGTGAGAGTCAAGACAAAGATCACAAGGTTAACAATGGAGGATAAAATATCTAGTGTATTGAGAGAGATAAAATTATCAGTTACCTGTACTTGGAAGACCTCCTTGCTATGATATACTCTCAGACCCGGTTTACTGTGCCACCCACTACCGTTAGACATAGTTCCCCAATCTTGGTGATCTCAGCCGACTGCATGCAGTTCATCCACTACCTCTGGTCATTGCTTTTCATCGCCGACTGACTATCATCCCATACACATTAATGATTTATAGAGATAACAGTCAACTGTCATCTTATTTCATCATTACCGGTCAAAGTAATAGATATTTAGTCATTTGATGGGTCAGTCCACTGATCCGGCCCGATACTATAAGGATTTAACAAAGATAATACAAGGACCAAGCCCAATAACCTTAGGATCCATTAATGATGGCCCAGTGGACTAACCAAATAAATAGGCCCAATTCATTCGGTCCAATACCTAATATACCATGGCCCAATATTGTCCCCTAATTTTTTATTAAACAAGATGTTTAATAAGAAACTACAAATAGTCTATAATATGAAAAGCTAAATAGGTTTGAAAGAGGCTAAAAATTTAACTTACCAAGGCCCAAACGGTGAGGGATTAAAATAATAAGACAAGTTAAAACCGGGAGTCCACTTGAGAGGCCCAATCCGGTTAAATATCAAGACTTCTCTTGGACGCTACCCCTCCAAATTCACCATGATGGATATTAATTAAATGTGCTGCCCTCGTGTACCGTGTAACCGTCAATACAAAAGGTGAATTTCACCAAATTTGACAGTTTTACCTGTCAATTTGAAATTCAGACGACCTTTGTTCTTCCTTTCTCTGTCAAGCTCTCTCCTGTTCTCTGCAACTCGATATCCATGGCTTCCCAAGATTCCGAGCAAGGTTCGCCCATCCGTGTGACTCCAATCACTACTATTCCACCAAATCCAAGCCCCAATAAAGAGGCTTCGAGTTCAAACCCCAAGGCTGCAACTCCTGGAAAGAAGGTCCCTGTGACGCCCCCAAAATAGGTCCACACGACCCATTCTGAGTCGCCAGATATCACTCCATAAAAATCAAATACAAATTTCATTTATACAACTGTTGAACTATCGCAGAAGTACGACACAACAGTATAAGTCGTGAGTTTTAATACAAAATCTATGTAACTCTCTCATGGTGCCTCACCACAACACCTTACAAAGGTACTTTACATAAAAGTACAACAATAATAATAACTGCTTTTAGAAATTAAAATCTTTGGGAAAAGCTCAAGGAAACCTTCATACATGGGAGGGCCATGAATCTAAGTTATGATAGATATCATATGCTCAGAGAATTATCTTTGGTTGGTCCAATAGACCCCAAAAGAAAATGAGAAGCTTACTATCATGTTCCTTCCAATGATGAGTCTTCTCTTGACATATAATTATCTCGATTATCTCCAAGTGAGAATTATATCTCAAATATACTCCAAGATCATATAGTAAGTGCTTGTAGATATACTCGCTAAGTGGATGTGCACAACCCCGCCTTATGATAACATGAGATTGTATGTCATTAGACATCCCAGTATGATAGTGGCAAAACACCCTTCCAAAGTTGGGTTCTCATCAACCTATTGTTGTTCACCAAATTCAATTATCAAGTGACGATAAAAATACGACACACGCACATCTTAGGTCCTCAATGCAAATATATATTGCATGTCATGCCGCTTTTATAATGTATTGAAAAACTTCAACAGCCTCTAACCATCTCACTATTTCCCTATTATCCCCGCTTCGACCCAAATACACACTCTTATTACACGAAAGGAATTGTGAAGCAAAAGGGTGAGCACAACTAGCCCAGTAAAGAATATCATGACTAAAGATAATTAAATTATCAATAGCATTCATCAGTAATAAATCAAAGATTTAGAACATATGGTAGATGATAAAACTTTTCAACCATAGTTGCGATTGGAGCGAACGCGATTCATTAATTAAAGAGTCAAATAGACCATCGTGTCTATTATCTTCTCAAGTTAAAAGTCTACCAATAATGTTTTATCCTCAGAACATCAATTAACAATTCCTCATTCACAATTATATGAATAACTCATAATCATAATTGTGATTTGAATTCCTTTTCGCACCTAGGACGAAGATAATTTTCATCACCTATCTTCACCTGAAACATCAAAAATCATGGTTATACCAAATCACAATTTCTGCTCATAATCATACTAATAAATTCATCTTTGCACTACTACCAAAGATATACAATCAGATAACCAAGAATCAACAGCTCATCTTTTACTACAGTGCCAAAGATATACAACTCAGAAACTAATAATGCCGAGACTTAGCTTAATAGTATCACGACCACGAATTATCCATGCACTACGCATCAAGGATATTCGTGTTTTCAATCTACTACCATGATTATACCCCAACAATCCTCGGTCATAATCATACCAAGTTCATCTATGCACTACGGGCCAAAGATGACTTTTACCACATCATTTATAATATTACTACCATGATTATACCGAATAATCCTTGTCATAATCATACCAAGTCCATCTATGCACGTAAGCCACGTATGACTTTCAACACAATATAAGCATGAGGATCATGACAATGATATAAAGAATCAATCAAATGAGATAAAGGATAAATATTAAACATTTATAATATAATTTATCCAGGGTTCAAGAATATCCCAATGTTATCAATCACTTAATAATCTCACAATCTAATATTATTAATATTATAACAATATTTTTATCACTCCTTAAACTTATAAACAATTTATTTTAATTGTTATACTTTACCACATAATGCATTTAATCATTCAAAAATGGCATACTCATAAGATATCATCACCAATGATCAAATCCCTCATCAAAAATATGCATATACCCTATATAGAATTTCCAAGCCATAAAATCCTATTTTCCAATTTTGTTACTTCACATAACATATTTAACTCATATGTTCGTAACTAAACCATTTTCATGAAAAATACCGAATCAGTTCCAAAAATATTTCTTTTCTGGGATTTAGCAGAATATAGTCCCATAATGAACATATATTTTTTTCGAAATTTTTAAAATTCATTTACTATTTTTCAAAAATTAATTTCTAATTAATTCCTTAAGAAATTAGCTACCTCAAGTGTAACTCCAGAAATTCCCAAATCTTGGCAGGATCTTACACGTGTTAACGTGAGCTTCCAGTTTAAATTTCATGGTCATCGGAGTTATAGAACTCCGGTTATAGCGTTTTTCGTCGGAAAAACCTAAATATTGAAATGGTCATAACTTGCTCATTTTAAGTCGGAATGAACTCATTTTTGGACAGGAGGTACTTTATACCATATACTTTCATGTCCCAAAAGGCCAGAATTTTTCTCACAAATTAAGTGGCCAAAACAGCCCTTTTAAATTTATGGGCAGTAGCTTTTTTCGTAAATTACAGCTTTGGACTCCTTTGCTAAAATCAGTCCACACGAAAATCTACAACACCTTTTCCAGTGATTCCACTTGGATAAGTTACAAAACTCATAGACCTAACTCTAGAACTTGACCTCACTCAAAAATTCAAAATATAATAGGAGATATGGTCAATTGAATTTCATGTTCCGTTTTTACCAAAATCTGATTTTCAACCCTTCGTGATTTCTAAGAACTTTTATGTTTTCACATAATAACCAACATAAATCATCATAACACTTACTAATACTTCATATACCCATAATTTTCATCAGTCCAATGCTTTTATTATGACTCTCATCATAATCAACATAACCAGATCATTTCCACAATTTAATAAGGAATGAATACAAAGGATCATTCACCATGCATATGGTAATCCACATGTATGTGTTATTCCAACAGTTAATAAAGAATGGAACCAAAGTCGGTGAAATTCACCGCAAGCGGATATATTCCGAATAATAAAGAACGAAATAATAGAAGAATTTCACCACGTATGCGGTATTAGATAAACAAAGTTATTCCAACATAATAATATAGAATGGAATAACAGAGGGATTTCACCAAGTATTGGGTATGCCGCGTATACATGTTATGTATAGGGTATGCCGCGTATACAGGTTATTCCAACAGAATAATAAAGAATGGAATAACAGAAGTTCACTTTATGAATAAGAAAGAATAACACCCCTTACGAGTACAATAAATAATATCCCTTACCTTAGAATAAAGCTCGATACTGGAATAGAAATGTAGCAGACTTCTTCTTCTTTCTCTCTATAGATTTTCTCTCTATAACTTCTCTCTATAATTTCTCTCTATAATAATTGCTCTATAGCTTTGATGAATTGGTGAGAAATGAATGAAGAATGAGCTTCTATTTATAGAAAACTGAAAGTGGCTCTTGGTCCTAACAAAGGGTCAAAATGACTCTTGGTAATATTGAAGAGACAACTACTATTCGTGAAGGGGAAATTAACTCTTGGAACACCGAAGAGACAAATAACTCTTGAAAAACTGAAGGGACAAATAACTCTTGGAAAACTGAAGGGAAAAATAACCCTTGGAAAACTGAAGGGATAAGTTACTATTAAAACTTTAAATCAACGATCCATATTGATTTTACTATTATAATTTCATCCAACGGACTGAAAAATTAGCACATCTCCTCATGGAATAATATTGTACCCAAAAATGATTTGGACCGAAAAGAAATATATATTTCGGGTGAATAGTACCCCGTGAATAGTAACTCATGAATAGTAACTCATGAATAGTACTTCGACACGAAAAGTATCCTGAATACCCGATTGAACAATATAACCTCCAGACATCAATTATCATCCGAATAGATGTCGATTCTACTAACACAAATAATCCCAACACAATGGAACTATCAAATTCATCTTTAATCAACACGAATTTATTCATCATTAATATCATAACTCACAATATTTAACAACCAGGTCGTTCCCAGGAAAGAGGGGGCTTTCCAATAAGGATTTCTCCCTATTGGCACGCAATTAGGTGATCAAACCTCTCCTTGACAGAGCTTCTAGACATTGTAAATATTGCAATTTAATAATATGAATAACTTTGTCGTCTCAATTATTAATTTAATAATATATAAAATATTGACAATAATTGAATAAAACTGAGTGACTTCTCACGTAAGCATCAATAATCAAAGATATTGTGCAATCACCGCAGCCACTGCGGCAACCACGCCAGACATTCGCATACTTTTATCAATTTAACCGTTTACTAAATAGAATAATAATTATAAAAATTGAATACTTTCATTTCATAAAATTCGGGGTCTCACAGCCCCTCCTCCAAAACCTCTTCCTACTCCTTCTGCGTTTTTCAGGAGTAAGAAACAATATCCCCATGCCAACACTCCATCAACGGTCACTAAGATTGAGTTGAGGAAGATTCGAACTCGCTGCCATATTCTGGACACCTATTTGGTGAGAGCTCCTAGGTCCGAGGAGCGAATGTACCAAAGGCCAAAAGGATGGACAGCCGTTCCAGTGACTATTCTTGATAAGGGGGTCCGATTCCCTCTTCACATTTTCTTGGTAACCCTCCTAGGGTTTATTGGTGTTGGGTTCTCCCAACGAGTTCCAAACTCCTACATTCATATCTTAGCCTTCATCGCCTTCTACCACGAAGTGGGTGTAGAACCCACTCTCGACTTCTTCTTTATCGTCTACAAGGTCAGGCAAACCCGAAAAAAGGGGTTTAAGGTCCTGGGTAAACAATCACTGAGGACAGGAGAGAAGTTTGAAAGGCGATCCCTGGTCTCTACCCCCTCCAGCAACAAGGGATGGCATAAGGGATGGTTCTTCATCAAAGGGCCAGAAATTACTTCTCTGCCAGATTGGTCTATTCAAGATAAAGTTTCTGCTGACTTCGGTGACATCCCAGAAGAAAGAGAAAATGAAATGATAGAACTCTTCGAGAACTTCCCGTCGAAGGAATGGAATTACTTACTTCTCACCAAGCAAGCATGGTTATATGACCACAAATGTAAGTATTAATCTGTCTTATATATACAATTATTTGAAAATTTATGTGATGTAGATTCTGATATATGACTGTTTACCCTTTGCAGTAACTTTGATTAAGCCATCATCTTCTGAGGTAAAAGATTATAAAGATTTTCTGTCTGGAAAATCTTTGGAAGCTGCTGAAACTCCACTGATAGAAGCTGCACCCAAAGACAATCCACCCATTGAAACACCCACTGTTGAACCTCAAATAGATGAACCAGAAGCTGATGACCTTCCTCCACCAGAAGAGACCCTTCAACCCCGTCGAAAAAAGAGAGCGGTTCGAAAACCTAGAATAATTCTCACAGAGACAGAACCTGAACCTACTCCAGACCTTGCATCAACCATCAAACTAGCACCTACTCGAGGAAGTCTACTCGATCTGCCAGTAGATGATCGGAAACGACTCCTTCGAGTCAAGAAATTAAGAACTGAGGTTACCCCTTTATCTGCAGATGACTTTCAGATACCTTCTTTTTCAACCGATCTTCCCCCAATAATTCCCGTAGAAATACGTGTTTCAGATGATGACGAGCCCATCGAGCCTGTTCCCACGCTTTCCCGAAAAAGAAAACAACCTTCCAATAGTCATCCAAGTTCAGCATCTGCCCCCTCACCGATACGTGAACCTACTCCTGTCCGATCTCCATCCCCTAAAAATATTTACATAGACCCCTCTCCAACTCACAATCAACTTGTGCCTTCTCCTCCAAGACATTCATCTTACGCATTCCAAAGTGAAGCCATGGCATCGCCAACTCTATGGCCGTAATTCAATGCCAACTTCCCCTTCCAGCTGTTTAATGCTTTCGTTCGGGACACCGACGATCACTGATTTGGCAACAGCTCAATCGGGGACCTGCTCGATGAAGGCATGAGCTATCTAGCGCAGGTAAAGAACTCTCCCAATCTCTATACTTTTTGTTTTTATGCTTAGGTTAGATATCTGGAATTGATTGAATATACTGAACATGTACAGGCCAATCTCGTTTTTGGGCGCCACGCCTAAACATCTTGAAGTCGAAGTCGCGAAAGAGAAGTCGCAAGGAAAGAAAATGCCATTCTGTAGTCTGCCCTGGCGAAGGAGAGGCATGATCGGGACATTGCAGAGTTCAACAATGAATGCCTTTGGAAGGACTTGGCTCAAACTAAAGAGGAACTGAAGACCCTCAAGGAAAAGATGACGGCAACTAAGACCAGCCAACAAGCTTAACTGATATGAATGTTGATCTCGTCAATAAGAACGACGTTCTGAGGACTAGAAACGAGGAGTTAGCCACAAATAATTTAAGTTTGGCAAAACAAATCGATGAAGTCCATACGAAGGCTAGAGTTGACAAGGAAAACATCTGGTCAAACGCCGCAAGCTTCAAAGTAAGCTGCAAGCCTTGGAGGAGTCAGGTCCTCCCTTGACTGAAGAGCTGCGTAAGCAGATTCAAACAGAATACCGGGCATCCGATGAACTGAACGCGGAAATTCTTCGGGTGTATTTTGAAGGTTATGAAGTTTGCCAAGGTCGAGGCAAGGAAAAGTTGACTGTAGCCCAACTAGAACCAACCCTTCTGGGCTCTTCTGAAGGTGAAGACGATGCCTGAATAGGATCTTACTGCTTTCTAGTGTTACGATTTTTGTAAAATTTTTCTATCTTTCTATGTAAACAGTTAAATATTAATGAAATTTTAACTTTATTTATCATGACTTTTGTATAATTCGTTTCTTGTCAATAATTCAGTATCAATCAACTTGAAAACTGTATAAGATTCTTTTAAACTTAACTTAAATTGTGAATCAAGTAAGGCATATAATAGTTAAGTTGAGCAATGACATAAATCGAACTCAATGAACCGAACTCAACACTTGAACAAAATAAAGTAATGCATATTTATCGTTATCGAAATATGAAACGGATCATGAATAAGGTGAATTCGGCCGATCCTCCTTGCACCATCGGGATCTTGTTTACCACATGGGGTAGAACAAGTATATAAGGAAATTTGTTTACCTCACGGGTTAAAACAAATTTATAAGGATACACCTACCGATAAGGCTATCATCGAATGGTCAGCGAGTCCACCCAAACCTCCTTACTCCAGTGAATTTGTTTACCACACGGGGTATAACAATGTTTAAAGGACTATGAAATTTGTTTACCACGTACGGTATAACAAACCCATGAGGACACACCTGCCATTAAGGCTACCATCGAATGGTCAGCGAGTCCACCCGAACCTCCTTACTCCGATGAAGTTTGCCTACCACGAAGGGCCTGACAAATTCATAAGGACCACCTGCCAAAAAGGCTACCATCGAATGGTCAGCAAGTCCACCCGAACCTCCTTACTCCGGTGAATTGTTGTACTAAACGAAGAGAAGATCAATTGTGAAAAATTGAATCTTTTATTGATGATGATCCAAACATTTACAGACTTCCGGGAGACTGACTCGATCTCTACTGAAAATACTTCTGAAGCCTGCCAGCATGCCAAGTATTCTTGATCTCGGATCCGTCCAAAGCTTTCAACCGATAAGTCCCTGGCTTCGGCACTTCAACAACTTCATACGGTCCTTCCCAGTTCGGTATCAACTTTCCCAAATTCTGAGGCGTAGATGCTTCGACTTCCCCAAGGACGAAATCTCCCACTTCAAATCTACGAAGCTTTACCCCCTTATTGTAATGCTTAGCCACTCTTCACTGATAAGCTGCCAATCTGATCAAAGTCGTTTCCCTGACTTCTTCCAGCAGATCCATATTGACCTTCAGTCCTTCATCATTGTAAATTTCTTTGAACTGACTAACTCGAAGACTGGTAGATCCAATCTTAATAGGGACTAAGGCATCAGTACCGTAAGCCAATCTGAAAGGTTAATCCCCCATAGTAGTCCTCGGTGTAGTCCGGTAAGCCCATAATACGCTGAGCAGCTCTTCTGGCCATCTTCCTTTAGCTTCATCCAGTCTGCGTTTGATCCCATTCAGCAACGTTCTGTTGGTCACCTCGACCTGCCCATTCGACTGCGGATGAGCTACCAAAGTCTTCCTGTGCTGAACCCCCAGCTCCTTCAAAAATCCTTCAAACTTCGATCCCACGAACTGGCGTCCGTTGTCCGATATCACCGCCGTAGGAATACCAAAACGAAACACTACTGACTCCTTCATGAACTTCAAACATTCTTGTTCCGTTATCAACCTAAGTGGCTTCGCTTCTACCCATTTGGTCATATAATCAATGGCGACTATAATGAAACTGACCCGACCTTTAGCTTTCGTCAATGGACCCAGTATATCCACCCCCAGACAGCAAAGGGTATAGGAGATAAGATCGAGTATAGCTCTTCTGGTGGCTGATGTGGGATCGGACTGTTGAGCTGACACTTTTCGCACTTCTTCACATATTCCGTAGCTTCCTTGAAGATTGTAGGCCAGTAGTACCCCTGCCGAAGTACTTTGTAGGCTAATGACTTAGCAGCCATATGGTCGCCATAAATGCCCTTGTGAACCTCCTAAAGAGCATATTCAGCCTCGGATA
Organism: Panax ginseng; assembly: GCA_020205605.1. Lineage (NCBI taxonomy): Eukaryota > Viridiplantae > Streptophyta > Magnoliopsida > Apiales > Araliaceae > Panax > Panax ginseng. The sequence continues at coordinate 12,219,456 of CM035134.1, forward strand.
GAACCAAACACTTCAACAATGGAGACGAAAAAGCCCTTCGATAAAGATCCCCATCAATAAGAACAAAGTTGGCACTCTTATACTTGATCTTCTTGGCAAACATCTGATCCGAAGGAAGGACGTCATCTGCTAGATACTCTATATATGGAGTTATCCAACAGTTAGAACGTTCAATGCACATCACTGCCTCGTGCTGGATACTCGGCTGCTGCAGAATCTCTAAATAGACTGACCCATCAAAATTATTGGCATCCGTAGTGGCCAGCTTCGACAATGCATCGGCAATAGAATTGTCACTACGCTCTACACCCTGAAACTCATAGGAGAGGAAATACTGGAGCCGATCTTTCAACTCTGCCAAATACTTGATCATTCTAGAACCTCGAGCTTCATACTCCCTTGAAACCTGCTTGACGACCAACTGAGAGTCACTGTAAATGATAAACTTCTAAACTTCGAGACTCTTCGCCAATCGAACTCCTGCCTGCACTGCTTCATACTCTCTTCATTGTTCGCTTTCTAACCCAAATCGATGGCTCATTGTGCTTTGAATCCTCCCACTCGCCAAGATAATCCACCTTGCCGACATCCAAAGTAGAAGACCCATCTGCATACATCGTCTACGAACTCTGACTGTGCCGAAGAACTACAACTGCTCGGTCGGACACTTCAGCTTCTGGCAACTCTGCATCTACTTCTGTAAACGAACACTCTACCATAGAATCAGCTAAGGATTGCCCCTTTATAGCTGTTCTGGGATAATATTCAATGAAAAATTGGGACAACTCCATTGTCCATGCAGCTAATCTCCCCGACACTTCCGACTTTCTCATCACCTTCTTCAAGGGCTGATCCGTGTAAACGACCAGGAGCCGACCTTAAAAATATTGCCTAAGCTTTCGACTAGCAATCATCAAAGCAAAGGCGAATTTCTCAATGTTCGGGTACCTGGTTTCAACATCTCGCAGGACATGACTGACATAATAAACTGGATGCTATTTTCCTCCCACTTCTCGAACCAAAACTGCTCCCACCGCCAATGAGCTAGCTGACAGATATAAATATAATGGCTTAGCAGGAACTGGCTTTACTAGCAAAGGTGCCGAAGATAAATACGTCTTTATGCCTTGGAAGGCGTCTTCACACTCTGAAGTCCACTGAAACGTCTTTGCATTCTTCGGTCCTTTCAACGTGTCAAAGAACGACAAGTATCTCTCTGCCGATTTGGACATGAATCTCCTCAAAGCTGCAATCATCCCGGTCAGACGTTGAACATCTTTGAATGACTGAGGAGTCTTCATGTTTAGAATAGCCTGGATCTTCTCTGGATTAGCCTCGATGCCCTTCTAACTGACCAGATAACCCAGGAACTTCCCTGCACCGAGCCCAAAGGTACATTTGGTGGGATTAAGTCTTAACTTGTGATGCCGGACCGTCTGAAAGCATTCCTCTAGATCATCCAGGTGCTTCTGAACGATCATGCTCTTCACTATCATGTCATCCACATACACCTCCATATTCCTTCCTAGCTGCTTCTGGAAGACGAAGTTTCATCATTCTCTGATAGGTGGCCCCAGCATTAATTAAGCCAAATGTCATCTTCTTGTAGGCATACACCGAACGGTGTGTAATGAATGTTGTCTTCAAAATATCCTCTTTACACATAGAGATCTAATGATAACCTGAAAAAGCATCCATAAAGCTTAGTAGTGCATACCCCGAAGTTGCATCGTGAGCTGATCAATATGGGGCAGAGGATAAAAGTCCTTCGGGCAAGCTTTATTCAGGTCCGTATAGTCAATGCACACTCGCCATTTCCCATTCTGCTTCTGGACCAGAGCCACGTTAGCCATCCACTCCGGATAGTCTATTTCAAAGATGAAGTCTGCAGCTATCAGCTTCGCAATCTCTTCATCAATAATCCTCTGTCGTTCTGGTGCAAAGATCCACCTCTTCTGCCGAACTGACTTCTTTGATGGATCCACATCTAACCGGTGCTCGGCAATCTTTCGGCTGATTCCAGGCATATCCTGTGGCTCCCATGAAAAAATGTCCACATAACAACGAAGAAGTTCCATAAGGTTTGTCCGGAGAGGTTCCGGCAGACCCGAACCTATCTTCACTATTTTGTCCTTCTTTCCGAGAATCAACTCAATCTCCTCCGTCTCTCCTGCAGGCATGACCAATGGCTCTGAACTGCTTTCGGTAAATGGCTTAATCTCAATCGCCATGGTCTGCTTCTGCTTGCTGACCCCTACTCCCGAGGCAATCACAACATTTCGATAGCACCGTCTGGCCAGATCTAAGTCCCCTGCTACCTCTCCAACTCCATGTGCCATTGAGAACTTGATCTTAAAGTGAGGAATGGACGTCACAGCTTGCAGAGCTGTCAAAGTAGGTCGTCCCAATATGGCGTTGTAGGCCGAATCCACATGCACAACATATAATTTACACATTATTTTTACCTGTTGTGGAGCAGTACCGAAAATGACTGGTAGCTCAATAGTTCCTGCCATTTTAACTGGATCATTACTGAAGCCATATAAGGGGGCCTCCTGCCCAACCTCCATCTTTCGTCCATCAAGATGCATCCTCTGATAAGCATGGGCATACAAAAATGTCAACAGAAGACCCGTTGTCGATCATCATCCTCTTCATGTCCACCGAACCCACTTGTGCAGTTATCACCAATGCTCCTTTATGAGGTTCGATGGACTCCGAAGGATAATCTGCATCAGTAAAGGATATAATTTTCCCTGAAAATGGTCTATCGGTCTTCGAGAGAACACCCGCTACGGACATAACAGAATCCAGATACCCCCGCCTCTTCTTCCCTACCAATTTTCCTGTCGTCCCACCGGTTATTACATCAATGACGTGCCTTGGTGGTTGATTTGGAGCAGGTTGCACGGGTGGAACCGATTGAACCACTTGAATAGTACGGTCATTGTTCTGTTGTTCTTGCCGATGGTCCCTTCTGGCCACATACTGAACCAACACGCCACTCTGAACCTTCCTCTTTACAAAGTCTTTCAGACTACAACACTCATTGGTATCATGACCCGTGGCTTGACGATAGCCACAAAATTTTTGAGTGTTACCCTGCCCAGGTTTAATGTTATCACGAGGTGGTTCATAATACGGTTGATTCCTGATCTGATCCAATATTACCGACATATCCATGTTCAGTGTGGTGTAAACCTTATTCACCTTCTGGGTAGGAGCAGGTGGACAATTGTTGCTTTGTCGCCAGTTGTTGTTATACTTCTTTGAGCTTCCCTCTGGCCGATCATTATTCCCTCCCCCCTTCTTCTGATCGCCTTCAGCCTTAGAAGTGTCGACCTCCTTCATCCTATTCGAAGAAGGACGCTTCAGGCTATTCATAGCCTCCTCCACCACAATATAGCCTTCCACTTTATTAAAAGATTCGGCTAAACCCTTCGGATGGTGAAACATCAGCTTCTTCACCAACTTCTCCGATTTCACCAAATCTAAGCCATTTTGAAATAAACCTACAGCCTGGAGATCATTGAGGTCGAACACCTGGCCAACTGCTTCCCTGAATCGTTTCACATACTGTCCCAAAGACTCATTGGAAAACTGTCGTACCTGAGCCAAAGAACCCGTAGGCTTTCCCCTCTTTCGGTTGCTCCCAAAATGAGCATGAAATTTGTTACACAGCTCAGACCATGACGAGACTGAATCAGCAGGCAAAGTCCTCATCTACTGCCTAGCATCCTTCCTCAACGTTGTGATAAACGTGTGACACTTAGCCGCATTGGTGAAATCATAATAGTCCATCAACCTATCAAATGCCTGGCTATGGTCGTATGGATCCCCAGATCCATCATAACTTTCCATATGAGGCAACTTCTTGGTGGTATCCACCTTCTCCTTAAGAATATCAGAGGAAAAAGGAGACGCCTTCTTTCCCGGAGTATCCTTCACTTGCTGAACTTCAGCTAACTGCTTCCGAAGCTCCTTCAACTCCTTAACCAAGAAGTCTACACCTTCTGGTTTTGAGGAGACTTCTTTCTCTGGAGATATTTTCTTCTTCTGAGTGGACCGACCTCCTCTGTCGGAACCCACTTCCTTTGATGGACTTCTGGATCTACTTCGGCGTGTGGCCCCGTCATCACGGTGAGAGTATTCACGATGATGCTCCCTTCTTCTACTCTCCGCATACTCCTCGACCGCTTTTTATCCGCCACCATCTCGACCTTGAGAACCAATAACGAGAAGTGCTTTCTTTGATACCTCAGGAGTTATGCTTCTTGATCTCCTTCGCTCCTGAGGTCGACCCCGAGATACATGAACAGAATGCTCCAGCTCCTTCCCTTCTCGCTGTTGTACATCTTTAGGCCTACTACGCCTCTCGGACTGAACATAAGTGGACGCCTCATCCTTCAGATCGGTCATCCGAAGCATCTGCACAACTATATCCTCCCTTTGCTTCAGCAGAACCTCTAAAGCTTTATCTGCTTCGTCTGCCATCTTCGCCAACTTGGCAGCTTTATCATCCCGACCTCTTCGGTGATGGGTTCTAGGTGGTGAGCTCTCTATCCGCCTTCGGTCCTAGTCACGACCTTTATTAGCAGTAAACACCAACCTTCTTCGGGCTTCACCATGGGCTCTCGAACGAGAACCCCCTGAATCATGCTTAGAAGCCGTGCTGTCATGAACACTCTTTGAGGGACCCAGACGATCCTTGACAGAAACACGTGGTAACGACGAACTCATAGCCATTGGCTGTCCTTCTGGTGTAACAATTCTACTCCTCAGCATACTGTCCGACGTAGAACAAATAAGAATTTGTGATTGAAAACTCAAGGACACTAGAACATGCCCTCCTTCTAGCGCCAATGTTAACTCCAAGATCTTCTGCCACGTCCCAATCACGAAAGACGTCCTAATCCTGCACAATAAACACGATTAACACCAAAAGCTTGATGGCTTCGACCGTCGGGGGATAGCTCAGGCGTGAGAGTCAGTACAGGCGATCACAAGGTTAACAATGGAGGATAAAATATCTAGTGTATTGAGAGAGATAAAATTATTAGTTACCTGTACTTGGAAGACCTACTTGCTATGATATACTCTCGGACACTTGCCATCGTACCACCCACTCACCGCCGACATACGCTTCCCCAATCTTGGTGATCTCAGCCGACTGCATGCAGTTCACCCACTACCTCTGGTCACTGTTTTCCATCGTCGGCCGACTATCATCCCATCCACATTAATGTTTTCCAGAGATAACAGTCAACTGTCATCTTATTTCATCATTATCGGTCAAAGTAATAGATATTTAGTCATTTGATGGGTCAGTCCACTAATTCGGCCCGATACTATAAGGATTTAACAAAGATAATACAAGGACCAAGCCCAATAACCTTAGGATCCATTAATGATGGCCCAGTGGACTAACCAAATAAATAGGCCCAATTTATTCGGCCCAATACCTAATATACCATGGCCCAACAGTATTTATATAAAAAAATTAATTTTAAAATTGTATCCATAATTTAACAAATTGTATGTATAAATTTTATAACTTAAATCTTGCAAATTATAAATTATATCATAAATTATAAATTTTACGTCTTAAATTTTATAAATTATATCACAACTTCAATTTTTCAAATTGTATTTATAATTTTATACCATTTTTCTACGATATTCGTTACTTTTTTTAAAGGGCTAAAAATTATTATATTTATAATTTTTTTTTCTTTAAGGGCCAAATCTGATTATATTATTAAGTCTGTTGAACAGTCTCTTCCTATAACTCAAGGTCATATGACTGTTGAGATGTTATCAAAGAGATTGCTGGAAGAAGCCGTAGAAAGAGACTATAATAATTTGCATATTGGTTTAATCCAAGTTGCAGTCAAACCGTTAACTAGAATTGACCTTCCTACATCTTTATTGCTGTGTTTAAGAAACAAAAGACATTTAAAGTTTAACGATTCCTTGTAAAGACAATTTGTTAAATTATGGATATAATTTTAAAATTAATTTTTTTATATAAATACAGTATATGTATTAACTACTGTTTGTTTAAAGAATAAAACGGAAAACGGAAAACGGACAAAAAAAAATGTTATAGATAAACTAATTAACTACTATTTATTTGAAGAATCTTTTAACTAAATAAAAATTTCTCAATTTCCAAATCTAAAATACATAAGAATTGAGGAAGTTCTATTTTACTCCTATATATTATTAATTCAGCTCTATTAATTAATGTAACCCTTATAATTATATTTGCCACAGGTTCTGGATTAAGTCTTCTGACCTATACAGCCATGAATTTTTCAGTGCTAAAATTAAACTGCCATCCGCTAACACTATCCGCTTACACTGCCGGCATTGTTGTTGCCTTCTACGTATGTGTTCTAGTTTTCTCTCTATACATACATACATTCATAATACATACATACATACATATATATAAGGATGTAAATGAACCAACTCGAGTCGAACCGAGTATTGAGTTATTCGAATTTGGTTCACAAAATTTATCGAGTATAAAATAAGATTTAATTAAGGCTCGTTTAGCTACTGAGTCGAGTATGATCTCGAATCGAGCCTGAACAATTTGAACTTTCCAAACAAATATGATCCGAGTATCAATAAAAAATTACAATTTGAGGAAGTGCGAATAATTTATCGAATTTTACAATTTGCTCATATTTGAATTATTTATATTTTGAGTCGAGATCAAATCGAACTTTTAGTCGAGTGAAGATTTAATTGAAATTTCGAATCGCTTTGGTTTCGTTTTGATCTTAGATACATACACACGAATTAGGATCTATTATAGTATATCTTAATTTCAGCTAATAAATCTGAATACATATTTAGCATCAGAAATATTACATTTAACAACATAATAAAATTCGTCACAAATAATTGTATTGATCTTTGATACTGTCACTAAAACCAATATTTTCGTCACTAAATGTGTATTAATTAGTTTAAGCCCATATATCAAATTAATAAACTAAATGTTAATTGTGTTTTCTTGTACGTATCATCGAATTTATAATGTGTGGACAGACAACGAATGGAGATATATTCGAGGAGACGCATGACGAGTTGGATTTGGAGTTCTTGGGAAATATTAGAGGGAAAAGATGGCGGTTTCAGACGAATTTGTACGGAAATGGAAGCACAAGTAGAGGAAGAGAAGAGAGATACTTTCTTTGGTTTGACCCTTCTAAAGAGTTTCATCGTTTTAGCATCTTATGGAAAACCAAAAAAATCATGTTAGTTTTTAATCCCACCTTTGAAAATTAAGTCAAACATGCATTTAGGTGCAGATCCAGTCTATTGATTCAGTGGGGTCGAATTTTAAAAAAAATTTAAAATAACAAATAAAAGTATAATATAATAAATCACAAAATTAAATAATGCTCATATATATATTGTTCACAATAACAATTTTTGAGATTTCATAATTTAAAATTATTGCATGATAGCCTCATTTTCAATAACTACAAAAATATTATGTTCAATAATGTAAGTTACTAAACAATCGTTCATCCATTCATCTTTGAATCTATTTTTTTGATTGATCGACGTTGTCACAAACATATCATGATAGCCTCATTTTAAATAATTGCAAAAACGACAAATGAGAGTGCGAATGTACCAAACTTCTTCGAATAGGGAATTTTTCTCCACCCTAAACCACCAAAACAATCAACCCAATTCATGCCAAGAGATTACAAATGAACTAAATTCAGTGTATTATATTAAACAGTATTATTATATTATACCTCCATTTGCCAAGCTAATAAATAGTACACTGCCAAGACGACCATGGACGTAATACCAAGACTAGACATGACAACCGCGACGAGATAAGTGAACTGTTCCGATTTCTTTTTCTCCTTTCTCTCCTCCACACGATCTGTTTCAATTTGGGGCTCCAATTTGCCACCCTCCACCACAAAACATGCAGACCGTCAGGCTGGGGTTTCTTCGTAATCAAAGAATTGTTGTGTCCAATTTGCGAATTGAAAGAGAAAAATAGCCAAATAGGTGCGACACTGGAGATGGGTTTTGCACCCATAAATGGATTCCGGCCCAAACGGAAAGACCCTAAATTGGAGACAACGACAATTCCGGCCGCAATGGGCGGAGGGAGGAGGGAAGACAAATTGGCCCTAAAAATTTAGTGGAGACAATTGTCCCCTCTGCTCCTAAGATGGATCCACCCCTACATGCATGCATGCCATTTTTAAAATATGCTTCATCTTCTAGATTAATTGTAGTAGTATATAGTACAAATTGAAGAAAGAAAATGGAATTTAATTTTTTTTTTCTTTTTAATGTGTTGCATGCTCTTGGAAATGCATGGCTATTCCAAATTTGACCATGCAAGGTTAGTCAAATGTTTGTTGGCCTAGATAAACAAATATGTATCAACATAGACATATATATATATAGATATTTTCATATATTTGGCCAGTGAAAACAATAAATGAAAACCGAATGACACTTCTCTCTCCAAATTGTCACTTAATTAATGTCAAAATCATTGTTAAAGTTTATTTTTTGTTGGTCAATTGTTTTCAATTATGTTTTCTTTCCAAAATTTCACTTAAATCTATCCAAATTCCGACTCCAACCCGACCCATTTATTGATTTTTTAAAGACAAACTTGCCCTTAAAAATTGGGTTGGGCCAAGTAAAATTTGAAAAAAAATATATTAAAGAATTGCTCATTTTAAGTACCAAACTGACGAAAAGTTCTAATGATTATCATAATTATGCTTATTTTAGTCCATTTAAAGTATTAATTAAGTGTTTCAATTATATTCTTACAAATTAAATGCAGGTTTTACATAGATGAGATTCCAATTAGGGAAATAATCCGCAGTGCTGCAATGGCAGCAGACTACCCTTCGAAGCCAATGTCTTTATACGCCACCATTTGGGATGCTTCCAACTGGTGGAAAATACAAAGTGAAGTACGAGTATGCTCCGTTTGTAGCTGAATTTACCGATTTAACCCTACATGGCTGTTGATGTTCCATGGATCCTATAGAAGAATTACAAGTCTTGAGCTCTGGGTGCGACCAAAACGAAGATTATACTAATTTGGACTATGCTGCAACTGTGACGCCTAAGCAACGAATGGCGATGAAGAAATTTAGGGAAAAATATATGTATTATTCGTATTGTTACGATACATTGAGGTACCCTATTCCACTACCGGAGTGTGTGATCATTGACCCTTTGTTAAGGCAACGACTTAAGGATAATGGGAGGTTGAAGTTTGGTCAAAAAACATCGCACCCATTCAAAGCTAAGAAGTAGGGTTTCCAATGGTAGGAGCTATATATGACAACCAAGATGATGATGATGTGTGAGTATATATGATAGATCGAGATTGTTATATATATATATATATATATATATATATATATATATATATATACATGTATTTGTTATGTATTAAAAATGTATATGCATCGTCTCTATCGTTCAATATAAAAATCGACGACCGAGATTAAAGCTTAAAAATTCATGTCCCATACTAATAGTATAGTTAGGGGTAAGCATGGTGCGGTTTGAAACTCAAACCACATCCAAAACTGCTTAGGTGCGGTTTGATAAATTTAAAATCGCACATGAAACCGTTTGTGATTGATGCAGTGCGGTTTTAAATTGTGTGATGCTGTAATACCCCAACTTATTTTTAATAAAATTGAATTTTCTCTATTTATTATTTTGAAAATAATAAGGGTTGATTTGATTAATGTGGTTAGTTATGGGTAAAATGCGCAAATATTTTAAATAAGCAAGCGGTTATAAAATAGTCATTGTTGTCGGGGAATATCAGTACGACGGCGCAACCGTGTGTAGGCCCCATAACGGAAAACTATTGGATGAAGAAAACGACAAGTATAAGTTGTTTATAAATAACGACGTAGTTATTACTGAATTATCTTCCGTTGGAACACCCTTATGGTTTAAAAACACGTAGAACACGATATTGCATCAATTATTGATTCTTACATAAGAAGACACTACTCAATAATTGTTACAGTAATTAATGTTCAATATTTTATTTTATTGATTTAATAATTGTTGCGTTGATATTTTATATTATTGTTGTTTCAATAATTGTCATTACACAGTATTTTCATTTATCAAATTAATAATTCATATTATTTGAATAATATTATTAGATACCATTATTGGCAATGTCTAGAAAGTTCTGTCTAAGGAGAGGTTTGGTCACCTAATTACGGCAAGAAGGAGAAATCCTTATTGAAAGCCCCTTTTCCTGAGGAGCGGCTACCGTTTGTCGATGATTGTGATTTTGTAATATTATTTGTAGATAATTAATTATTGATTTACATGATAAGGAAAATATTCATTTTATGTGGATAAAGATGGAGAAAAATTTTAATGTGACAATTGTTAAAAATTGATATTTTATCTTTTCTGATAAAATAATTCAGTTAAATATATTATTATATTTTAATAATATAATAATGATGATATTTTTACAATGAATGTGGGATATATGAATAAATGAGGAGGAAGAGTATTTTTGTTATAAAAATATTTAAAACATGTTTTTCATGTTTGTGGACCCCATTTCTTGACTGAAATTTGATTATAGCCTGTAAAATCGTCCGTATGTGAATTTCGGTCAATTTCTGCTTAGAATTTGGAAAAACTTAAACTTACAAAGTTGTAGAGAATTGAATTTCCTATGGAATGGACATAAGATTCAATTTTTTCTAATAAAAGGGCTATTTATTGTGAATTATTGAAGTTCCGGTATATCGGGTCTGAATCGATTTTTGGAGTTTTAAATATTTTTATTTGGAAAAACGTTTTTGGTGATTTTGTCACTTGTATGGCTGATGTCTTGACCAAAAAAGTGGGATAAAGAAAATTTATATAAATATATTAATATTTTATTAAATTTTACGCTTTGGTGTTCTAAGCGTTTTTACATAAATAGGGTCTTGGTTAGAATTGAAAATCACACTAAAAACAAGTTTTCTCTCTTTCTCTCTATATTGTCGGCGTATTCTTGTGAGTATTTTGATACCTTGAGTGTTGCTATACTGATTGTAAGATCCCTTCAAAGACTATATCCAAATATTCCAAATGTAAGATCTTGTCTTTTCGAGGTAAGAATGTTATTTTTTAAAATGATATTATTTCTTCTAATATCATTATGTCGTAATATTGGTAAGATTTTTCTTGTGAAATTCTTGTCTTTTAGTGTCTGAGAGTTACTATTCACGTATACTGCCTTATTCACGAATCACCTACACTATTCATAGAAAAATTAAATTTTCATTTTTTATCCAAGATATCTATTATGGATACTAGCTTTGATTGTATCCATGTTTTGGTCTTCATTCTTGAATTTTAATTCATTATGGTTATTTATGAAGTATTTTTGAACTTGGGTACATTTAAAGTACGAATCCTTAATATTTGTTCTTTTGTTTCACCTGAATTCGCTTTCTTTTAAAATATTTTTCATCATCCTCACCCTAAATGATGATATTATTGAATATCTTTGGCACAGTAGTGCAAAGATGGTTGATTTTCTTATGAATATCTTTGGCCCGTGAGTGCAAAGATGTACAGTGTTGAGATGAACATGACCAACTGATGAATATCTTTGGCCTGTAGTGCAAAGATGAATATTTGATTCAAGATGTATATTGATTGATGTTACAGGGATAAAATATTGATGATAAACTTTTAAATTCATAGAAGAAAATAGATTTCATTCTCTACGTAACTCTTCTAATGAATTATTATTTCTGCTGCGAATATTGATTTAAAACTTGTTGTCTATTGTATTCTATCATATTTTTCCCTGTTGAAGACTAACGATAATTTATTTTATATTATCTTAGTTATAATATTCACTACAAGAAATCACACATTTTATGACGAATTTTTTGTCACGCACAAAATTTTGTCACAATTTATTAATTAATAATTACAAAATTCATAATCGTCACTAAAATTTTTGTTTTTGTGACGACCTTTAATTTTGTTACTATTAATCATTTATATCGTCACTAATTTACACATTTGATGACGATTAAAAAAATTTCGTCACAAGTTATTTTGGAGGTAGAATTTCGCACCAAAATTTTGGAGGAAAACCTTTTAGTGACATTTTGTAATAATTGATGACAATATTTATTGTCACCAAATATTTCTTCCGATGACAACATAATAGTTTGTCATTAATTATTTATAAAATTTAGTGACAATGTGCTTTCGTCACTAATGTTAACATTTAGTGATGCCAAATACAAATTCATCACAATTTTATTTGGAGGCAAAATTATTTTTGGAGAGAAATTTTTAAAGACGAAAAAATAATAATTTATGACAATTTGTATTGTCATAAATACCAATTTTATATGATGAGATAATAGTTTGTCACTAATTAGATGAGTGGATAAGTGACAAAAATGGGTAGTCATAAATTCTTATATTCAGTGACAAAGTACGTAATATCGTCACAATTTTATTTGGAGGCAAAATTTTATGAAAAATTTTGGAAGAAATTTTTTTAAAGACGAAAAAATAATAATTTATGACAATTTGTAATGTCATAAATACCAATTTTATATAACGAGATAATAGTGCGTCACTAATTAGATGAGTGGATAAGTGACAAAAATGGTTCGTTATAAATTCTTATATTTAGTGACAAAGTACGTAATATCGTCACAATTTTATTTGGAGTCAAATTTTGTAAAGACGAAAAATTAATAAATTATGATAATTTTTATTGTCACAAGTACCAATTTTATATGATGAGATAATAGTGCATTACTAATTAGATGAGGGGATAAGTGACAAAACTGATTCGTCATAAATCTTTATATTTAGTGACAAAGTATGTAATGACGTCACATTTTTATATGGAGGCAAAAATTTTTCCAAACAAACTAGTATCCAAGCGACGTCACCGGTCTTTCTTTTATCATTGGCAGCCTCCATTTAGTCAAGAACCTCCATTATCAATTTTCAATAATCCCAATTTGAAGGCAAAAATTATTTGACATTTTAGGTATGTTTCTAGATTTTGATTTGAATTATTTTGAAATGATTTCATGTCATTGCTGTTGATAGTTGCTATTGTTGTTGATGATCTTGCAGCACTAAAAAAATGGCAATTTTTTAACAAACGATTTTCGTTGTTAAATATGCGAAATTTCGTTGCTAAAGGTCATTTGCAACGATTTTTCGTCGTTGCACCATTCATTGCGCAATGAGCGTTGCTAATTGTCTAGCAACGAATATTTTTTTTTGTTGCAAAAAGTTAGATATTTTGCAACGAAAGTTTGTTTTCGTGTAAAATCATAGATTATTTAGCAACAAAATATTTTGTAGCAAATTTATTAAAAAATTGTTACTGAAAAACAACTTTCGTTGCAAAATCCGCCTAATTAGCAACGAAAAGAATCTTTTTTCATTTAACAAAAATAAAATTTATTGTATTTGATACACATTTGCCAATAATATTTGTCGTTGCTGAATAGTATAAAAATTATTGCCTTAACTGGTTTTCGTTGCTGATTGTATAGTTTTTTGCAACGATGTTCGTTGCTAACTGCGCATAATAAACCGATCATATATTAATTGTCAACGAATAATAACGCTAATGTTCGACGCTGATTATTTTTTGAGAGAAACGAAAGTTATTGTCAATTAACAACAACACTATAAGTTGTCATTTGCTTTATCTGTGCAACGAAAGTTGTTATGATTTGCAACGATATAAATGTTTCCTTTTTTTTGTTATGTAACGAATGTCAAAATTATTTTACAAACAAAATAAGAGATGGTTCAATGACCCATAACAAATTATGACAAAAGTACAAAAAACTCAAATATTATTAATTAAATAAAATCATTCGGTACATGATTATTCATCATCTTTACAATTAACTATCTAAATAATTTATCGTGATATGTGTACAAAGTTGGCCTTCAACAAACTGCCCATGAAATACCAAATCACTACTTAACTAGGGAAAGAACAGTTCATTACAACACACAAGTATAACTGCTACTCGCTTTCACAGCATTCAAAACATGAGTGCACAAGGTAGAGGAATTACCAAAACTCTGTGGATATTTAACCATATCATTTTAAATAGAAGATGCTGACATACCTATCAGCCATGGCATACATGAAACCACATTCATCTTAAGTCAAACAACACAATTTACAATGTAGGGAAAACATATGGGTATCGCTTACAGCAGGTTTAGCTCTTCTGCTAGTGAGAGGAAAGAGACGAGTCCTAACACCACCATCCAGAATGATTGAAGCTACTAGTTTTGGGTCTACCTCTGGATGCTCAAATAAAGGCGCAACATCAAATGCCTGAAACCAAAACTCCATATTCAAGACAATGAGATAAGACCCAACTAAAACACTACAACATCAGTTTCAATGTGTATTCAAACTCATATAATAAAATTGTAAACATATGAGTAGTGTCACATATTATTACAAAAAAGGGGGGAAAGTATTGAGATGAACAGTATAATATTTTCAATGGAGCGCTAGTATATGAATTATATGATCATTCCAATGCAATGAACTCACCGCCATTTATATGTTGTTCTGAGCTTTTTCACATGGCTAGGATAGAATGCATGGGATGTTTATGACACTTGCTTTTGGTTTATTAGTTCACTTCTATTTTGTATATAATTTGTGGGTCCATCCATACACTAGCGTGAGAGGTCCAGGGAGTAATTAATACTTGTATACAGAATAACCAAACTTAACTAGAGTTTAGTGAATAGTTCCCTTCCCTATGTACCACTCTCTGCTTTTGGAAACAATTGTCTCATTTTCCTAGACACATCTAAGCAATATAGTTTTGTAATGTGATAAAAATAATTTTATTGAAAAAATATAAAGAAGAAGGAAGATATGTGTTCGACAAATCTTAATACGTGCAAGGAAAAAGCCAAATATCAAACGGGAGTATAATTGTTTGATGCATCATATCGTGTATGAGCTACCATGCCAAAAAAGTATTAGAGTATTACTACATATGAAAGAGATAATTGCCCAAAAATGAAATGGACACATCATTTGCCAATCACTATAGACATTTTCTATGAAAAACGATATCGTAGCCCAATTGCACTACTCATGATGCGGACTTGTCATGAGCATCAAATTTTTCTTCACTTAAATTGGCAAAAACTATGCCAACTATATAAATAATCTCATAGATTTGAATATCAAAGCACAATTCTTGTTCTTAAAAATAGAACTATTTTCACAAGGTCTACTTTTACATGACGGTGGAAGTGGTGTATGTCTCATCTTTATGTGATGGAAAATATTGTAGAAATATTATAAAAAAGAACTTGTGAAGAACAATTTCCTTCTTAATTCTTTTTTTGTGAATATTTCATTTTCTATATAAGGACAACATGAGTGTGTGTGTGTGTGTATTTATTTTACATACGTACACCTTGAAGAACTGCTTGATATACAGTATTATTATTATTATTATTATCCAGAAGTTGCAAAATGAAGGTAATTAAAACAGAGGAAGTGTCGTGTCCTGCGACCATGCTAAGCATGATACTGTGTACAATCTCATTTTCAGACATGACTTATTTGTTGTTTTCATCATCGTGAATGCTGAGCAAGCAAGTAAGTGATAAGGTCTTGGAACCAATAAATACCCAAATAATCAAACACTCGACTATAACATGTAAACAGGACAAGGCATGAGTAGGCGGAGTTCAAACATATGAATACTGCAACACATCATACCAGAGTAGAGACTAGAAAGAACATAAGCTAGATGAGCATGACTAGAAGTACCTGCCTACCTAATTGCAGAGTGTTTACTTGGCATCTTTAAAGGAAATCTCCCAAATGTGCAGTCTAAGAAGACATAATCAGTCTGACATCTAGGTTCCCTAGTTCTCTTACCTAAATACTTGTCAGATAAGCTTTGTGAACACTCTTGATAAAGTCTGCAATCTCCTGTGTGCAATATGCTACCGAAATTGCCTTCAAACAAAAACATAAGGGCTCCTGGAGTACACAAATAGCATGTCAGGCAAAGAATCATTGGTCAACTAAAATTGAATGAATGACATAAATTGAGCCAACCAAAGCCAATGAAGTTGAAAAGGGAAATGTATGGGTGTATGTGTGTGTGTGTGTACACACACACACACAAACAAACAATTAAAATCTGCATTGAAGATCGAAAACCAATAAAAGAAATAAGTAGTAAAATTCAATGATCAAAGATAATAAGGTTCTGCTTGATTGTATATATAGAAATTGAACCTATCGAATCAATCAATGAGAATTAGGTTGAAAAGAAAAAAAAATCAAGGAAAGAACAAAAAAGAGGTGAATACTTAAATGCCAGCATTGAAGATCGAAAATCAATAAATAAAAGATTAGGCAATATTAACAAAAACTTTCAAGCATAACACATTGCAGACTTTAAAGCGCTTAAGGGGAAAAATTATAAAATAAAAAGAAAATAAAAAACGTTATTAGGGAATCCTAATTTCCTATCAAAAATTAAACATTCGTGCGTCACATTCCAAGTGAGTGAGTTTGTTATCTCATGAAGATTTTTTTTATAAGTATGATGGTGAAAAACCAATAAATACACAAATAATCAAACACTTGGATCAATAGAACTAGATCACAAATTCTTGGAAAAATATAAAAAAAAACCCTTGTTAAAAGAAAATTTAATCAGAGATATTGTTTTGAAAAGGGCAAGATCCGAATAGAGAATACGTAAAGAGTGGAAGAGAAATGCTTAGCTTGTGAAGGTTCAGGAGAAACCCTGCTAAAAAACCCGATTTCTAGGGCACGACTATAGCAGCCGGTGCCTTCAGCATAATCGCGTTCTTTGTCGGCTTTAAATCCTCTCGCCATCAAATCTTCTGCGTACTCCAGCGATTTCTCACGTTTCTGTTGTTGTTGCATTTGCAAGATACCGTGATGGCGTGATTATAGAAGAGAGGCTTGAGTGAGATTTGGGATGCTTACCGCTCTAAGATAATGAAAATTCTAGGCGGACATTGGTTTGGCGGATGCTAGGTCTTTGCGGCCGGGTCCAATTTTTTTTTTTTTTTTATGTCTCCCAAATAATTTATAAGATTTATTGGGCTGGAATTTTTACGAATAAACTTTTATGAATAAAGATGAATTTTCTATAATTATCATTTTTTGAAATATTATGGAATGAATTTGATATAATGTTATAGTTGTGGGTAATATTTATAAATTTTACAAAAATACATGAGTTGTTTATAATATTAGATTGGTGGGGAATATTATTCATTTTAACGAGGATATTAAATGCGGCGACACAATCATTAGTGGACCCCACAATGAATTATTGTCGGATTGAAAAAGCGACAAAAAATATTTTTTATGAAAATAACGGCGGAAGTTTCTGAGTTAAGCTTTGTTGAAACACCGGTGTTAAAAATGCGAGAGAATCTGGCGTGGTTGCATAGTAGCACGGTATTGATTATTGATCTTTACGTGAGAAGTCATTCGGTTTTATTCATTATTATTGATGGATATTTTATATCTCATTATTAATTCAATTATTGATATATTGAGATAGTTATTAATTATTAATATTATTTGCATTATTATTAATGTGTAGAAGTTACGCGAGGAGAGGTTTGGTCACTAATTGCGCGCGCATGATAGGGAGAAATCCTTATTGGAAAGCCCCTCTTTCACAGGAGCGACACAGTGGATTAATAGTGTGAATAATAATAATGATGATGAAGTTTTGTTTTTTATTAGTATTATTAATGTAATAAAAGCGAAAAAGCTTTTATATAAAACAGAATACTTTTATAAAGTTATTATTTTTATTAGGCTAATAGTAAAATCTTTTTATATATAAAGCAAATACTTTTATAAAGTTATTCATTTTATTAGACAATAATTAGAATATATTATATTTTATTATGCATAGTAGTTTGCATAGTGCTGCATAGTAAAATTTTGCATAGTAAAATCTTTTTAAAAGTTATTAGTTTTATTAGATTATAAATAGAATATATTATATTTTATTGTAAACCAATACGGACCAGTCAGTTTTAAAAATAAATCGATGCGGATAGTTCATGGATTGGTTCTTATTAGATCCATTCTTACATAAATAGAAGCTCATTCCTTCATTATTTCTTACGAATTCACTTTGAAACTCTAGAGAGAAAAGCTGTAGAGAAATATTCTTCTATCTTGGCGTATTTCTTTAGCGTTTAAGAAAGCTTTGAGCGTAGTGCAAGTTTCTTCAAGTATATCCCACTACTACTGAGTGGAGTACTCTTCTTTTTTATAAGGTAAGGGGTATTATTTTTTTTGTATTCATGAAGAGAACTTACATTATTCCATTCTTTATTATTACATTGGAATAACTTTTATCTGTGATACCTACCTATACTTGGTGAAATTCTTATTCCATTATTTTATTATTATTATTGGAATATCATTATTCCATCTGTCATCTATTGCATACATGGTGAAATTCATTATTATTCCATTCTTTATTATTACATTGGAATATCACATGCATGCGTTTCTGTGGGACTGGTTTAATCTTTATTATTACATTGGAATATCACATGCATGCGTTTTCTGGGACTGATTAGTTATTTATTATTACATTGGAATAACATTTATCTGTCTGAATCTGCATGCATGGTGATTTACATTGTTATTCCATTCTTTATTATTACATTGGAATATCACATGCCGGTCGTATTATTCGCTTTGACTGGTTAGATTATTTATTATTACATTGGAATAACTTTGTCTGTCTGATATCTGCATGCATGGTGATTTCTTTTGTTATTCCATTCTTTATTATACTCGGTTGGTTAAAGTTTTGACTTATACTCCATGAAATTAGTGGAATATCCTTGATATTTGCGCTTCATCGATATCTTTTCATGGAAATATTCTTACGAGCATTCTTGAATTTTACTCTACAAAAGAAGTATCATGTTGACAATTTGGGCGTTATTAGTTCTGAATAAATTAATTCTTGAACTTGTTTTATTGAATTCTTATATCATTGTCATCATCCTCATATTTATATTTTGTTGAAAGTCATACATGGCACATGGTGCATAGATGGACTTGGTATGATTATGACCGAGGATTATTGGTTGTAATCATGGTAGTAATATTACAAATGATGTGGTAAAAGTCCTCATTGGCCCGTAGTGCATTGATGGGCCGATTTGTTGGCATGATCATGACCATTGATGAATACCACGAATATCCTTGGCCCGTAGTGCATGGATAATTTGTGGTTGTGATACTAATGAATATCCTTGGTAGTAGTGCTGAGGGGATGATGTGGATTATTTATTAAAATTTGAGTCCCGTGATAAAAGTGATGAAAAACCCTTTTAAATCATAAAAGATAGTAGATTTTATTCTCTACTTGACTCTTTTAATGGATTGCATGTTCATTGCGATTAAACTTGATGTCTATTGTATTTTATCGGTTTAACATTGTTGAAGACTAATGATAATTTATTACGCATTATCTTAGTCATAATATTTCTTCTTGGGCTAGTTGAGCTCACCCTTTCTTTCCTTTATTCTCTTGAGGAAATGAGAAGCGTGGCGGGGACTAGTCGGGGAGCGGTGGCGGTCGGATGATAGTATTAGTAGTCCTCACTATTACATTAAATAGTGTGACAATAAATGTAATGAGGACTTATTACGAGTGGATATTGTCTAGAAGACAATATTTGTATTAAAACTCACAACTCTCTTGTTGTATATTAAAAGATTGTATTTGTATTACATACCATGTATTTGGCGACTCGAATAGGTGATGTATACCTATTTTGGGGCGTCACGATTAATATCAAAGCTTAGGGATATGATCCTGGTGAGATGTGAGACAAGAACTAGGAGGGAGGCAGAATTCCTTACTAGCTAGTATGACCTACCTAAGTTTATTTGATATTTAATTGGTTGGTCGAGTATAGGGATAATATGTGATATGTTAATTAACCCTTGTTTTTTGTGGCGGTGTTTGAAAATGGCATCAAGAATGTTGAGAACATCAATGGAGCCACGAGAGCCGTTGAGTCTCCACGGATCGATAATCGGGATAATGTGCATCGAGGCGACAATCCTCATGCAAACAACAACAACGACCAAATGATGAGCGATGGAATGTTAGAGGCTTCATATGATTCATGCGACATCGAGGTGAGGCGGCTCTGTCCAAAATGAGGTGGAAACAACTTGCAACTCTCGGACGAGTCACCTTGAAAGCGATTCGAGGAGGCTGGGACCACGGAGGAGTTTTTGAAGCAAAAACCACTTAAAGGCGGAGGCGTGGATAAAAGCGGATCAACAAGATATTTGATGTCTTGGGATGCTCAGGAGCAAAAGGTTCCCTTTGCCACCTTCATGTTGCGTGCGGCGGAGGCGGATTCTTGGTGGGAATCGTAAAAGCGTACTCAACTGCCGCATTGAAGATGTCTTGGGAGAAGTTCAAGAAGCTGTTCAACGACAAGTACTTTCCGAAAGTATTAAATCACATGAAAGAGGTAGAGTTCATTAAAGCTGGAACAAAACAACATGGCCAGTGTATCGCGATCTGAAGCCAAGTTTGCCGAGTTTGTCGGTTTGCGTCCCATTTGGTTGATAATGAGGAGAGAATGGCGAATGTTTCTAAGAGGTTTGAAACGCGAGATCGTCAATATCTTATCTCTCATAAAGCTGTGTTTGTATTGAGATGTTGTTAATAGGGCTCGATTATTGGAAGCGCGATAATGAGTCAACCCAACCAAAAAGAAGCGGTAAAATAAATGATAATACCGGTGATACTTGATCATCGAGCGGTGGTGACAATAAGCGTGGAGGAATCAACATGCGAAAATGGTAACCACTTGGTGGTAATCATGGCCAAAACAATAAGAATGGACATTTCAAGAGGAGATTCAACAATGATGGAAAGGCGTCGGCCATCACACACGTTTGTTAAGGAAGGAGAGCGACCACTATCGTATGCTTCAAATGCGGAGGGAGGACACATCGGTCAAAGCTATGCGATGCCATCAAAGCATGTTATAATTGTGGAAGAAGGTCACTAGCCCGATTTTTGTCGTTCACCAGAAGACAAGTTCGGCTAGGATGGAGCACCAAAAGGCGTCCCGAGAAAAAGTCAAAAGCCGATGGTCTGAGGAGGCGTTTGTCGTGACCTCCCGAAAAGCAAGGAACGAATGAGGTCATCACGGGTAAAACATCATAAACTCTAGCGAAGTATATACCTTATTTGATCTGGGTTCTACCCATTCTTTTATTTCTCTCTACTTTGCGCTCAGCGTTTAAATTTGACTCAGGAGAAATTGGACTTTGACTTATCTGTTGAAACTCAGTTGGGAGAAACCTTCATTACATCCACTTTGTTTATAAGTCTTGTTTGGTTCAAATCGGTACCCTCACATTACACATCGATCTTATTTCATTGAAAATACTTGCATTTGATGTAATTCTAGGGATTGATTGGTTAACTACTCATCATGCAAAAAATTGATTATTTTAAATAAGGTTGTTAGCTTTCATATTCCTAATCAACCTATTATGCGAATTCAAACAACCAAACCATTAAAATCAATCAACTTGTCATCTCAAGCCATAAAGCTATTAGTTTATTGAAAAATGGATGTCAAGCTTTCTTAGCTCATATCACGGATCTAAACAAAAATAAATCGATTTTGAATGATATTTCTATTGTTAATGAATTTCTGGCGTATTCCACGAAAAGAACTTCTGGCTACCCCCCGAGCGTGAAATTGAATTTTGTATCGACCTTGAACCGGTACAAAACCCATTTCAAAAGCCCCATGTCGAATGGCTCTATTGAACTTGAGGAGTTAAAGACCCAATGCGAGGAATTGTTAGACATTGGCTTTATTAGTCTAGTACTTCTCCTTGGGGTGCTCTGTTATTTACGTGAAGAAGAAGAAAGATGGGAGTATCGACTTTGTATTGATTATCGGGAGTTGAATCATGTCACCATCAAAAATAGGTACCCATTGCCACGTATTGATGACTGTTTGACCCGATTCTGCAAGGCGCCAAATTCTTTTCAAAAATTGATCTTAGTTTACGGATATCACCAATTGAAGATTAGAGCAGATGACATTCAAAAGGCGACTTTGAGACTTCGATGCGGGCATTATGAATTCTAGTCATGTCTTTTGGATTGACTAATGCTCCTACTTTGCCTTCATGGATATGATGAGCCAGTATTCAAGGAATATTTGGATCACTTTGTGGTCGTCTTTATTGATGACATCCTTATTTATTCAAAAAGTGTGAAGATCATGAGCAACACTTGAAATTTGATACTCCAAAAGCTTAAGTGAATATAAGCTTTATGCCAAGTTGAAGAAATCGAGTTACGGCTTGAGGAAGTAGCATTCCTTGGGCACGTGGTATCAAGTCATGGAATATCTGTTGACCCGAAAAGATTGAAGCTATTCAAAAGTTGGGAACAACCTAAATCGATGGCCAAAATCGTAGCTTTCTCGGCTTAGGTTGGTTATTATCGGAGATTAAGTGAAGGGTTTTCTCGAATCTTACTCCATTAACTTTCGGTGACTCGGAAAGATACAAAATTGGTTGGAGTGAGGAATGTGAGAAGAGTTTTCAAGAACTCGAGAGAGACTCATTTATTTTTTTTACGACAATACCATCGGCTCGGAGGGATTTGTCATCTCTGATGATGCTTGAGCAAAGGGTTAGGATGTGTTCTCATGCAACATGGGAAAGTCATAGCCTATGCCTCTCGACAACTCAAAAGAATATGAGAGGAATTATCCTACTCATGATCTAGAGTTGGCGGTTTGTTATCTTCGCACTTAAAATTTGGAGGCATTACTTGTATGGGGAGAAAGTGGAGATCTTTACGGATCATAAAAGCCTCAAATATTTCTTCACTCAAAAGGAACTCAACATCACGACAACGACGTTGGCTTGAACTGTTGAAAGATTATGATCATACCATCGATACCATCTGGAAAAAAGCAAGCGTGGTAGGTGGCGCATTGAGTAGAAGATCATATCTTGAATGCAGTGCGATATTATCATATGAAAGGCCCATTTTGTATGACTTGCAAAGGATGGAGATAGAGATAAAAACTCCGAGGGACCCAGTGATGATGGCGAATATCTGAGTAGAGCAGACTTTAATCGATAAAGTTAAAAATTTGCTCAAACTACTGACACAGGTGATGCGTATGAGGAAGAAAGTACAAGAAGGTGCTATCTTAGGAAGCAAGAATCGATGAAGAAGGAATACTTGAGTCACTCCGGACTTTGTGTTCTAACGACCACGATTTAAAGTATAAAATCATGATGGAGCGCACAACACACACAGATTTGCAATCCATCACAGGAGTACCAAAATGTATCATGATCTTGACATACATTTTGGTGGGGCAATATGAAGAGAGATATATTTGTTTATCTCATCTCGTGTTTAACTTGTCAGCGAGTCAAGCGGAACATCAAGTACCAAAAGGTCCATTGCAACCACTTGAAATTCGAGAATGGAAGTGGGAGCACATTACCATGGATTTAATTCTTGGTCTTCCCAAGGTTTCTCGGGCATAGATGCATTTGGGTCATTGTTGATAGATTGACCAAATCTGCTCATTTCTTACCTATCTGAAAACTTATACACTTGAGCGTCTTGCTTTCGTATATGTACATAAGCGAGGTTGTAAGATTGCATGGTATGCGGTATCCATAGTTTACGATCGAGACCCAAGATTCACTTCACGATTTTGGGTTGGTTTGCAAAAAGCTATGGAGCGCAGTTTACGATTTAGTTAGGCATATCATCCTCGAAGCGGACGGACAATCGGAGAGGACTATTCAAACTCTTGAAGATTTATTAAGACTACTGTGTCCTTGACTTCAGGAAGTTGGGACAAGTTCTTACCATTGGTGGAGTTTTCCTACAACAACGATTATCAAGCAAGTATTGGCATGGCTCCATTCGAGCGTTGTATGGAAGAAAGTGTCGTTCTCTCGGTATCTTTGGGATGAGGTGGGTGAAACAACGTTGTTGGGGACCGGGAGTTGATGCGTATGACTACGGAAAAGATTCAAACGATCCGACAGCGTATAAAAACCTCCTGAGATCGACAAAAGAGTTATCTTGATCTTCATCGAAAGGGCGTGGAATTCGATATTGGAGATCATGTGTTGTTACGTGTTGCTCCATGGAAAGGAGTTCTGAGATTTGGAAAGAGAGAAAAGCTCGATCCTCGATTCATTGGCCCATTTTAATCCTCGATCGAGTAGGGAATGTAGCTATATAGACTTCGCTTTCTGCTGAAGTATGTCTCGTGTTCATAACGTTTTTCATATATATCCATATTACGTAAATATGTGAAAGACCCGAACCACATTATTGAGTTAGAACCGGACGAAAATAGCGGAAGATTTAACGTATGAAGAGGTTCTGTTCAAATCTTGGATAAGAAGGAACATATTCTACGCTCGAGTTATACCTCAAGTCGAAGTTTTATGGAGGAACCACGATGTTGAGGAAATGACACAGGAGTTAGAATCTGAAATGAAATCAAGGTATCCTTACCTCTTGACATACCGGTCGTACCCTAATTTGAGGCAAAATTTCATAAGAAGGGAGATTGTAAGACCCCAACTTTTATGAATAAAGATGAATTTTCTATAATTATCATTTTTAAATATTATGGAATGAATTTGATATAATGTTATAGTTGTGGGTAATATTTATAAATTTTGCAAAAAATCTGTGAGTTGTTATATAATATTAGATTGGTGGGGAATATTACGTTTTAACGAGGGAATATTAAATGCGACGGCACAATCATTAGTGGACCCCACAATGGAATTATTATCGGATTGAAAAATGACAAAAATATTTTTATATGAAAATAACGGCGGAAGTTTTACAGTTAAGCTGTTGAAACACCGGTGTTAAAAATGCGAGAATCTGGCGTGGTTGCATAGTAGCACACGGTATTGATTATTGATTTCGTGAGAAGTCACTCGGTTTTGTTCGATTATTGCTTCATTGTTGCATAGTATCTCATTATTTGATTCATTATTGTCGATATTTTATATATTATTAAATCAATAATTGAGATAACAAGTTATTAATATTATTATTTGCATTATTATACGATGTCTAGAAGTTACTTGAGGAGAGGTTTGGTCACTAATTGCGCGCGCGTGATAGGGAGAAATCCTTATTGGAAAGCCCCTCTTTCTTGAGGAGCGACACAGTGGATTAATAGTGTGAATAATAATAATGATGATGAAGTTTTGTTTTATTAGTATTATTAATGTAATAAAAGCAGAAAAGCTTTTTTTATATAAAACAGAATACTTTTATAAAGTTATTAGTTTTATTAGGCTAATAATAAAATCTTTTTATATATAAAATAGAATACTTTTATAAAGTTATTAGTTTTTATTAGACAATAATTAGAATATATTATATTTTATTATGCATAGTGTTTGCATAGTGCTTTGCGTAGTGTTTGCATAGTAAAATCTTTTTAAAAAGTTATTCATTTTATTAGATTATAAATAGAATATATTATATTTTATTGTAAACCAATACGGATAGTCATCAGTTTAAAAGTAAATCGATCTGGATAGTTCATGGATTGGTTCTTATTAGATCCATTCTTACATAAATAGAAGCTCATTCCTTCATTATTTCTTACGAATTCTTTGAAACTCTAGAGAAAGCGTAGAGAAATTATTCTTCTATCTTGGCGTATTTCTTTAGCGTTTAAGAAAGCTTTGAGCGTAGTGCAAGTTTCTTCAAGTATATCCCATCCCTACTGGTCGAGATACTCTTCTTTATAAGGTAAGGGTATTATTTTTTTCATATTCATGAAGAGAACTTACATTATTCCATTCTTTATTATTACATTGGAATAACTTTTGTATCTGTGATCTACCTATACTTGGTGAAATTCTTACATTATTCCATTCCATTTATTATTATTACATTTGGAATAACTTTGTCATCTGATCTGCATACATGGTGAAATTACATTATTTATTCCATTCTTTATTATTACATTTGGAATATCACATGCATGCATTTTCTGTGGGACTGGTTAAAATCTTTATTATTACATTGGAATATCACATGCATGCGTTTCTGGGGACTGATTCCGATTATTTATTATTACATTGGAATAACTTTTCTGTCTGCAATCTGCGCATGCATGGTGATTTACATTGTTATTCCATTCTTTATTATTACATTGGAATATCACATCCGGTGCGTATTACGCTTTGACACAGTTCCGTTATTTATTATTATTGGAATAACTTTGTCATCTGAATCTGCATGCATGGTGATTTCTTTTGTTATTCCATTCTTTATTATACTCGGTTGGTTAAAGTTTTGACTTCTATACTCCATGAAATTAGTGGAATATCCTTGATATTTTTGCTTTTCATCGATATCTTTTCATGGAAATATTCTTACGAGCATTCTTGAATTTTACTCTACAAAAGTATCATGTTGACAATTTGGGCGTTATTAGTTCTGAATAAATTAATTCTTGAACTTGTTTTATTGAATTCTTATATCATTGTCATCATCCTCATATTTATATTTTGTTGAAAGTCATCACATGGCTTTTGTAGTGCATAGATGGACTTGGTATGATTATGACCGAGGGATATTGATTGTAATCATGGTAGTAATATTTACAAATGATGTGGTAAAAGTCCTCGTTGGCCCGTAGTGCATTGATGGGCGATTGTTGGCATGATCATGACCATTGATGAATACACGAATATCCTTGGCCCGTAGTGCATGGATAATTTGTTGTTGTGATACTAATGAATATCCTTGGTCGTAGTGCAGGGATGATGTGGATTATTTATTAAGCTGAGTCCCGGCGATAAAAGTAATGAAAAACCTTTTAAATCATAAAAGATAGTAGATTTTATTCTCTACTTGACTCTTTTAATGGATTGCATGTTCATTGCTGATTAAACTTGATGTCTATTGTATTTTATCGGTTTAACATTGTTGAAGACTAATGATAATTTATTACGCATTATCTTAGTCATAATATTTCTTCTTTGGGCTAGTTGAGCTCACCCTTTCTTTCCTTTATTCTCTTGAGGAAATGAGAGCGTGGCAGGGACTAGTCGGGGAGCGGGTGGCGGTCCGATGATAGTATTAGTAGTCCTCACTATTACATTAAATAGTGTGACAATAAATGTAATGAGGACTTATTACGAGAGTGGATATTGTCTAGAAGACAATATTTGTATTAAAACTCACGACTCTCTTGTTGTATATTAAAGATTGTATTTGTATTACATACCATGTATTTGGCGACTCGAATAGGTGATGTATACCTATTTTACTTTTGTAGAAGTAAAATTCAAGAATGCTCGTAAGAATATTTCTATGAAAAGATATTGGATGAAGCGCAAAATATCAAGGATATTCCACTAATTTCATGGAAGTATAGAAGTCAAAACTTTAATCAACCGAGTATAATAAAGAATGGAATAACAAAAGAAATCACCATGCATGCGGTATTGTCAGATGATGTGTTATTCCAATGAATAATAAATAATCGGAACCAAGTCAAAGCAGTAATACGCACCGCCAGGATATTCCAATGTAATAATAAAGAATGGAATAACAACAGAAATCACCATGCATGCGGATTGTGATGTATGAAAGTTATTCCAATGTAATAATAAATAATCTAACTGTGTCAAAGTAAATTGCACCGAAGCGTGATGTTCCAAATGTAATAATAAAGAATGGAATAACAACAGAAATCACCATGCATACGATACTTCAGATGTATAGACATGTTATTCAAATGAATAATAAATAACGGAACCAGTCCCACAGAAAAAACGCATATATACAGGATATTCCAATGTAATAATAAAGACGAAACCAGTCCCACAAAGAAACGCATGCACGTGGATATTCCAACGTAATAATAAAGAATGGAATAATGTAAGAATTTCACCAAGTATAGGGTGACACCATTGATACAGTTATTCCAACAGAATAAAAAAAATAATGGAATAACAGAAGTTCTCTTCATGAATACGAAAGAAATAATACCCCTTACCTTATTGAAGAAACTGGATATAGAAGTAGTGAAGTAGCAGAATACTTTTCTTCTTTCTCTCCATAGTTTCTCTCTCTAGTTTCAAAGAATTCATAAGAAATAATGAAGGAATGAGCTTCATTTATAGAAGAATGGACTACATAGTAACTAATTCATGAGCGTTCCAGTTGATTTACTTTTAATCGGACGGTCAGATTTAAAGAAAAATCTTTTAATAAAATATAATATATTCTATTTATAATCTAATAAAATGAATAACTTTATAAAATTATTACTGCTTTTATATAAAAAGATTTTACTATGCAAAACACTATCTGCAGCACTATACGCAACACTATGCATAATAAAATATAATATATTCTATTTATAGAATAACTTTATAAAAAGTATTCATTTTTATATAAAAAGATTTTACTATGCAAAACACTATGCATAATAGAATATAATACATTCTATTAATAGAATAACTTTATAAAAGTATTCTGCTTTTATAAAAAAGTTTTTCTATTTTATTACATTAATAATACTAATAAAACAAAACTTATATATAATATATATATATATATATATATATATATATATATAACAATCAATAATAATTGAATTAAATAACGTGAGATACTATGCAACAACTACTGTAGCAATAATTGAACAAAACTGAGTGACTTCTCACGTAAGCATCAATAATCAATACCGTGTGCTACTATGCAACCACACGTATTACTGTACTTTTATTACCGAGTAGTTCAACAATATTAGCGATAAAACTTCCGCCGTTATTTTCATAAAAATATTTTTATCGTTTTCTCAATCCGACAACAATTCCGTTGTGGGGTCGACCAATAATTGTGTCGTCGTACGAATATTCTCCGACACAAAGAATATTCCCCAACCAATCAAATATAATATAACAACTTGCATACTTTACAATATTTATAAATATTACCCACAACTATTACATTATATTAAATCCACACCATAATATTCAAAAAGAAAAATTCGAGAAATTTAAATCTTTATTCGTAAAATTTGGGATTTTACAACTTATTTATTTTTTTGACTTAAAAATCAACTTATAAGTAAAAAAATAAGTCATTGACAAATTGAGGAATAGCGGCAAATGACTTATAAGTTGGTTTGACCAACTTATAAGTCACTGCCGAACAGGTCCTTAAAGTTAAAATTTAAGTTGAGTTCTAAGTCATTTTAAATTGTGTCTTATAAGTAAAAGTGTTCGGTACCAGATTGACTTATAAGTCAGAAATTAAGTTAAAACAATTTGTTAATTTTTTCGACTGATAATGACTTATAAGTTAAAATCAAATATAAAAATTACTAAAAAGAACATTAATAAAAAGACACATTGATTCAATATAATATCATAAGAATTACCATTTTTTCATTATACCAAATTTTGAAAGCTTAAGACTATACCGATGACCAACAAAGTAGCGAAATCAGAAACACTTGACCCCAATCTCAAAGAAACCAAAGTTTCTATAGAAGTAACCATCGAATCGAATGCTTTAGGAGGAACAGAGTCATTTTGCAACAACAAGAAGATTAAGCAGCAGTATATACTATTTTAAGGTTCCATTTTTGCTTCTGAGTCTCAATGATTTTGATCTATCAAGAATTGTGGATAATCTTTAATTCATTAGTTTATTATGTTTTATGGGGTTTCTTTAATTAGAGTAGTTATTTGAATAATGGGGATCAAATAATGTTGTAGGTGTTAAATTGTCAATACCATTTTATTTCCAATTGATAATATATAAATGTCACTAATTATTTTATTTTGTTTGTTTGTACTTTGTTTTGATAGATGTGGTAGTGGATTGATTTTCTTCATTAATTTTGTTGATTTGTTTATTGAGCTTATTTAATTGTTTTTGAATGTAGTATTGTCACTCTCAATTATCTTGTTTATTATATTCACAAGCTGTTTTTACTTGTACTTTGAGAAGATGAGTACTATGAGTGTATGGATTATATGAATTTATGAATGTCTAGTAGTTTTGATTGAGTATTTAATCAATTAGTTACGGCAAGAAACTGTCCTTTTCTTAATACAAAAATATCAACAGAATTAAGGGGTTGATTTTTTTTTCCGCTCGGAAATCCAAATTAAGCTAAATGTTCTTCATGTTATTTCTAATCATATTGAACACAGATATACAACAAAATAGCTACATGTTTTGAGTTTAACAAGGGTTTTTTTATCTGCTGCAACTTGAAGAAAAGAGTTGAACTGATACTGATAAACAAATTTTATGAACATGAGCTATTCAATATATATATATATATATATATATATATATATATATATATATATATATATATATATATATATAAACCCAACTTGCTTAAATCTCTCCCCCAGCTCCAAAATAACCCCAAAAAACACCCCATCAACAAACCCTTCTTTCTCTAACCCTTTCTCTCCTTTTAGTTCTGGCTGCGTTTTCACATAAACAGAGGTGGGTTACTAGTTTTTTGATTATTGTGTCCTGAGTTTCTACTGAATTCAAATTTTATACTCGATTTTTTTATTAAAAAAAAATCAATTGATGAGCTGTGTTTTGGTGAAAAACATGTTTCTATATTGAAAAAGTAAAGGTTTTATTTTTCCTTCCAGCTTTTCACACTCAGATCTGCTTCTTTTTTTTTGTGCAACTCCTGAAGATTAGTAATCCATTTTCGCTAAGCTGCAAGGTAAGGAAGAAGAAACTTGGAGCAGGCCCTTGTTCATTTCTTGGTGTAATTTCATATGGGGATTTTCTCGAGTGCTCGAATTAAAGCTGAGCGCCCATGTCACACAGATACTAATATACCATTTTTTTGGTGGACTTGTCGTTATTTGTTAATTTTGGTTGCAACATCAGTTAATTCTTATTTGATTTATGTAACTTACTGTTTTCTAGCTAGGTTTTGATTACAAGTTCATTTTCAGGCATTAATTTCATGGGATTGTAATTAATTTAGTCTTGTTGTATAGTTTTAGCTCTCTGGGTATATGCTCTGTAATTGCTTTTTTTCCCTCACAGTAATCATACATTTCCTTGGGTTGCAGTTCAAAGAATCTGTGCGATAGACTATTATACATCCTTATTACATTTATATTTGTATACATTTTTTGCTATTAATTACCCTCTAATATATACACCAAACCCCTTTTTAATGACCTTTTCAATATATAATTTTTGGTCTCTCTCATTTTTCTCACTCTTGTTATCAATCTGGTTACATAGTAGGGAAAGAAATCAACTCAAAACAGAAGTGTCTTAAATTATAAGATGGGTTTATGTGATTTGTTTCTTCTCAAAATAGTGAATGTACACTTGGGTTGTAATCCAACAAAAATTAGGAAGCTGATAATTTGGTTCCTATGATCCAACTTAATTTAAGAGCATGAAAATTCATTTACTGTCCAGCTGCTTCCTTCCAAATGAATATAATTAGTGTTAATGTTGTGAGTCTGCTTCGAGTTAGACTAATTTTCTTTGCATGAAAATTTACTTTCTACTGCTACACAAGCTCATTAATGGGCATAGTGCATATTTAATTTTAGGTCCAAAACAAATTGTATGTACATGCTTTTAAATAATTTTAGCCTTTTATTTATATTTTTATTTTATGTACATGCTTTTAATTTTAGTCTTTTATTTATGTTTTTAATATCTTTTAGTGGAAGTAGTTAATTGCAATTTTGAAGATTATGTTTGGTACCATGTGAGCAGTTAAGCTATTTTGCCAATAAATTTGATCTTCAGTTCAAAGTTTAGTCACTGGTCCATGAATGTTTTAATGGTCACTGCCATAGTGATTTACATTATAGGTTATCCGTTTCCAGCTTATAGTGTTATTGAATGATTTCATGCTAAATTATTACCCCTGAAGCTCTTACTAGATTATTTAGTACCCATCAGGCAAAAATAAAAATTTGTACGAAAATTTTGACTGTCAAATTTTTAGTCTGCAACTGAGACATCATAGTTGGATGTAGTTAAATTCTGTATTATGTTGCTCTTTTTGTGTTGTTGCTATGTTTTTCTCTAATTCTCTTTACCATAGTTTCTTTTGCTTTAAATAGTCATTAGAAATTTCTATTTTATCTTGTTGTGACCGACTATAGTTATCTTTTGGTATTTTCCTGGCAAATTTGTTGTATAGTTGATTGTTCTTATTTTGATGCTTACTGTAATTATAATTTTCTGACCAATTCTTGCATTTTTCTAATGTCAGGTAAAGCTTTGATTAGGTACTTTAAAAGAGAATCTCTTAAAAAATATTGGGTTTTGTTGATTACTGGTGATGGATTAAAAATGTAAAGCTTGGCAGTCTTAGTGTAAGTACTTGATTAAGTAGTAGGACTATCAAATTTCTAGTCTCTGATGCTGATGAGGAAAGGATGTCCACTTATTGGAATTTCTGATATAACTTGTGATATAGTAGATTAAATAGAGTTTGTTATTCAGACTACATTAATTGAGTCACCTTTTTCAGCTACTATCTTTGTATCACATTGTGTCTACTGGCATCCTATTTGAGGCATATATTTCCGTGTTAGACAAGGTTGGAGGTTTTAATTAAGCATTTTCTTAGGATATGGATTTCAGAATTTCAGTTTTTTGGATTATATAATTTAGTTTTGTGGTACTTAGATTATTTAAGCAACTGTTTATTGCCTAGCTAGTTGGGTATTTTGTTGAATCAGTGAATCTACTTTTTTTTATTATTGAAAATTGTTAATGTAACAATACATTTTGAATATCAAACAACTTAATATGACACCACATCATCACGATTTATAATCATTTATTGACAAATAATATTTGGTCAATGAAAATTAAAATTTAATGACAAATAATATTAACTCTTTAGAATTAATAGTATATTATATATATTCATTTAGTTATGACAATTGATCTTGTCACTAATATTAACTATTTGATGACAAGTTATGCCATCACTATTATATGTCATTTAGTGATGATTTTTAATTTTGTAACTATTAATAGCTCTTTATGTGACGAGTTCTATCGTCACCATAAGTATTCAATTAGCGACAGAGAAAAATATGTCATAGAAATTAACTCTTTGGTGACAAACTATATCGTTACTATTATATTCATTTAGTCACAACAACTAATTATGTCAGTATTAGTAACTCTTTTTGTGACGATATGTATCGTCACCATAAGTATTCAATTAGTGACATTGAAAATGTGTCCCAAAAAATAACTCTTTGGTGACAAATTATTTTATAATATTATTTAAAATATGAAATGACGACGACATAATTGTCATGTTAAATATATTATTAAATGACGAATTGTTCTGTCGTCATTAATTTCTTATTTTTGGTGACGATAAACAGAATAACATGATGAAAAAATAATCATAAATATGACAATATTGTCGTCATTAAAATTAAATGATTTAAATAGAGTAACATATTTTCGTCACTGAAACAATATCAGTTAATGACGAAAAATAATTTTTGTCATTTAATGCACCATGTTTTGATGACGAAATATAATATAGAGTGACGAAAGTTTCATTCAAATAGTGACGCTATTAACGTCACTAAAAGTTATTAATTATAGTGACAATGATGTAGATCGTCACCATAAGTTAAAACATTTAGTGACGACATCAAATATTGTCAAATAAACCTAATACCACGCTCTACTACGGTGGCGATTCTCATGGCGATTAACATTCGTCACCAAATGTTTTAGTGACAAAAAATGAATTTTATGTGACAAATTTTAGCGTCATTTTTTATGTAATTTCTTGTAGTGATTCTTTAGTGGGCTAGTTGAGCTCACCCTTTTCCTTTTTGTTCCATTTTTCTTCCCAGGAGGCGAGAATGTAGCGAGTACTAGTTGGGGTGTGGAATGATGGTTCTAGAAGTTGTTTTAGTAGTCCTCACTATTTTGTAAAATAGTGTATCAATAATTGTAATGAGGACTTATTTGAGTGTGGATATTGTCTAGATGACAATATTTGTATTTAAACTCACAGTTTATGTGTTTTCGTATTTTGCACGACAATTGTATTAATAAAGTTATAGTTGTTTATGTACCATGTATTTTGGTGACTCGGAATGGGTGTTGTATACCTATTTTGGGGGCATCACAGTTGGTATCAGAGCTTAGGGATATGATCTCTGGCAGAGATCGGGGAATAGAACTAGGAGGGGAGAGATGAGTAAATCCTTCGCTAGTATGTCCTACCTAAGCTTATTTGTTGGTTGGTTATAATATAGGGATATTATGTGATATGTTAATTTCTTTAATTAACCCTTCTTTTATGGCAGTATTTGAGAATAGCAACTGAGAATGTTAACAGTGGAATAAATGAGACCGTGGAGACTCCTTTACTCACCAATGAGGAGAACGTGCAACAGGCCGACAATGTTCCTCCTATAAACAACACCACTGATCAGACGATGAAAGACGAAATATTTAGAAGATTTTTGCAGTTCATGCAAAATCAGACGAAGGAAACTTGTGTACAAAATACAGGTGGAAATGATAGCAACGCACGGTTTGTCACAGCTAAACAGTTCAAAGAGTTGGGACCACCAGAATTATGGGGAAAACCGGATCCGATTAAGGCGGAGACACGGGTCAAGCAAATTACCAAGATATTCGACGTCTTGGGATGCATAGAGGAACAGAAGGTTCCATTCGCTACCTTTATGTTCCGTAATGAGGCAGATTACTGGTGGGAATCTGTGAAGCGTACCCATCCAGCCACACTCAGCATGACTTGGGAAACGTTTTAGAAACTGTTCAATGACAAGTACTTTCCTGAAAGTATTCGTCATATGAAGGAGGTAGAGTTTATTAGACTGGAGCAGAACAACATGACAGTGTCCCAGTAAGAGGCGAAGTTCTCGAAGTTATCTAGGTTTGCACCTCATTTGGTGGAGAATGAGGAGCGTATGACGCGTATGTTTCTGAGAGGTTTGAAACCTGACATATGTCAGTATCTCATTTCTCATAAATTTTCTCTCTATATTCAGATGTTGTCAATAGGGCTCAATTATTAGAAATGAGATAACGAAACGTTCAACCGAGGGACCACAAATGAGGTCATCTTGGACAACGGCGATCATCGAACAACGATAACCGGTGAGGGAAAGAAAAATGCGGACAAGAGCGGCAACCACTCTGGTGGTAATCATGGCCATGAAAATAGAAGAAGCGAGTCGGGGGAGATTTTAAAAGAGGAGATTCAACAATGACAATGTGAAGACGTCGGCACCAAAGAAGAATCGGTTCTAAGGGAGGAGAACGACCACCGGTAAATCTGCTATAAATCTGAGAAAGAGGGACATATCGGTCAAAGCGCCCTAGCAGTTCAAGGTATGTTATAATTGTGAAAAGGAAGGACATATCGCTCGAGATTGTACTGTAGCAAAACCAAGTCCAGTGGGGATAGTGACTCAAAAGGCTGTCCCAAAAAAGTCAAAGTCAACGGTTGCTGGAATAGCGTTTGTCGTGACCAGTCAAAATGCAAGGAACCCAAACGAGGTGATCACGGGTAAGCTAATCATAAATTCTTGCGAAGTTTATACATTACTAGATACCGGTGCTACCCAATCATTTATCTCTCCTGCTTGTGCTCAACGTTTAAACTTGACTCCGGAGAAATTAGACTTTGACCTATCTGTGGAGACTCCGTTAGGAGAAACTTTCATTACATCCACTGTTTATAAATCTTGTTTGATCCAAGTTGGCACCATCACATTACCTGTTGATCTTATCTCTTTAAAGATACTTGCTTTTGATGTGATTTTAGGGATTGATTGGTTAACTACTCATCATGTCAAAATTGATTGTTTATGTAAGGTTGTTAGTTTTTACATTCCTAACCAACCTGTTGTACGAATTCAAGCAACTAAACCACTAAAATCAACCACTGTCAGATCAGGTCATAAAGCTATTCGTTTATTGAAAAACGGATGTCAAGCTTTCTTAGCCCATGTTATGGATTTGAATAAAGACACGTCAGATTTGAATAATATTCCTGTTGTTAGTAAATTTCCTGACGTATTTCCTGAAGAACTTCCCGGTCTACCCCCAGAACGTGAGTTGAATTCTTTATTAACCTTGAACCTGGTACAAAGCCCATTTCTAAAACCCCATATCGAATGGCTCCTATTGAACTTCAGGAGTTAAAGGTCCAACTACAGGAGTTGTTGGACATCGGTTTCATTCGTCCTAGTACATCTACTTGGGCACGGATTTACGATTTAGTTCGGCATATCATCCTTAGACGGACGGACAATCAGAGAGGACTATTCAAACTCATGAAGATTTATTAAGACTTTGTGTCCTTGACTTCAAGGAAAATTGGGACAAGTTCTTACCATTGGTGGAGTTTTCCTACAACAACAGTTATCAAGCAAGTATTGGCATGGTTCCATTTGAGGCGTTGTATGGAAGAAAATGTCGTTCTCCAGTATGCTGGGATGAGGTGGGTAAAGCAACATTGTTGGGACCGAAGTTGGTACGTATGACTACGCAAAAGATTCAAACGATCCGTCAACGTATAAAAACCTCACAAGACCGACAAAAGAGTTATGCTAATCTTCATCGAAAGGACGTGGAATTCGATATTGGAGATCATGTGTTGTTACGTGTTGTTCCATGTAAAGGAGTTACGAGATTTGGAAAGAGAGAAAAGCTCAATCCTCAATTCATTGGCCCATTTTTAATCCTCGATCAAGTAGGGACTGTAGCTTATAGACTCGCTTTACCACCAAGTATGTCTCGTGTTCATAATATTTTTTATATATCCATGTTACGTAAATATGTGAAAGACCCGAACCACATTATTGAGTTAGAACCGGATGAAATAGCGGAAGATTTAATGTATGAAGAGGTTCTTGTTCAAATCTTGGATAAGAAGGAACATATTCTATGCTCCAAGGTTATACCTCAAGTCAAAGTTTTATGGAGGAACCACGATGTTGAGGAAATGACCTGGGAGTTAGAATCTGAAATGAAATCAAGGTATCCTTACCTCTTCGACATACCAGTCGTACGCACTAATTTTGAGGCAAAATTTCATAAGAAGGGAGATTGTAAGACCCAGACTTTTATGAATAAAGATGAATTTTCTATAATTATCATTTTTTTGAATTTTATGGAATGAATTTGATATAATGTTATAGTTGTGGGTAATAGTTATAAATTTTGCAAAGTACGCAAGTTGTTATATAATATTTGATTGGTCGGGGAATATTCGATGCGACGCACACAATCATTAGTGGACCCTGATGGAATTATTGTCGGATTAAGAAAACGACAAAAATATTTTTATGAAAATAATAGCGGAAGTTTTTACTGTTAACTGTTGAAACACCCGGTGTTAAAAGAAAAGAATGTCTGGCGTGGTTGCATAGTAGCGCACTGCAGTATCGATTATTGATGCTTACGTGAGAAGTCACTCAGTTTTGATTCAATTATTGTCGATATTTTATATATTATTAAATCAATAATTGAGATAACAAAATAATTAATATTATTATTTACAATATTAACGAAGTCTAGAAGTTCTGCCAAGGAGAGGTTTGGTCACCTAATTACGCGCCAATAGGGAGAAATCCTTTTTAGAAAGCCCCCTCTTTCCTGGGAACGACCTGGTCGATTAATATTATGAATTATAATAAAGGAGATAAATGTTGTTAAAATTATTAAGGTGATTTTTATGAAGTTTTGCTTATTTTATGGACCCCCCATTTACCCATTTTTTAAAATAATCAGTAGAAAGTTATTCAGTATATATATTATATGGTAGGACCCACCTGTGATGATGACATGTTGGTGGGAGGGGAACACGTGGGGCCCACATGTGGAAGAAAAAATGAAAGAGGTTTGGATTTTGGAATTTACGGGTGGTTGATTGTTTTTTTTAAACATGTGTGGTTTATATATATATGTATTATAATTCCTTGCTTTGTTCTTATTGGTTGGAGGTTTGAAATTATGCATCTTGGGTTATCAAAGTTTTCATCCATGATTTGCATAATTGTTGAGTCCGTGAGAAAATCCTTACACAGTGTTTTTCCATTCTCCTATAAATAGAAGCTCATTCCTTCATTATTTCTTACGAATTCACTGAAACTCTAAAGAGAAAAACTATAGAGAGAAAGAAGAAAAGTATTCTGCTAATTCACTACTCCTATATCCAGTATTCTTCTTTTTAAGGTAAGGGGTATTATTTCTTTCATATTCATGAAGAGAACTTCTGTTATTCCATTTTTTTTATTCATTGGAATAACTTTTGTATCTGCTGATCTACCCTATACTTGGTGAAATTCTTTTGTTATTCCATTCTTTATTATTCTGTTGGAACATCCTGTCTGTGCGTTTACGCATGACCTAGTTCCGTTATTTATTATTCAGTTGGAACATCCTGTCGGTGTGAATTTCGCCCGACTTGGTTCCGTTATTTATTATTCTGTTGAAATATCCTGTCTGTGCGTTTATGCATGACCTGGTTCCGTTATTTATTATTACATTGGAATAACTTTGCTGCATGCGGTCTATCACATGCCTGGTGATTTCTTTTGTTATTCCATTCTTTATTATACTCAGTTGGTTAAATTTTTGATTTCTATACTCCATGAAATTAGTGGATTATCCTTGATATTTGCACTTCATCCAGTATCTTTTCATGAAAATATTCTTTTGAGCATTCTTGAATTTTACTCTACAAAGCAGTATCATGTTGACAATTTGGACGTTATTGGTTCCTGGATAAATTAATTCTTGAACTTGTTTTATTGAATTCTTATATCATTGTCATCATCCTCATGTTTATATTTTGATAAGAGTCATCTGTGGCCTATTGTGCATAGATGGACTTCGTATGATTATGACTAAGGATTATTTGGTATAATCATGACCGTAATGTTACAAGTGATGTGGTAAAAGTCCTCATTGGCCCGTAGTGCATTGATGGACAGTTGTTGGCATGATCATGACCATTGATGAATACACGAATATCCTTGGCCCGTAGTGCATGGATAATTTATGGTTGTGATACTAATGAATATTCTTGGCCCATAGTGCATGGATAATTTGTGGTTGTGATACTAATGAATATCCTTGGCCGTAGTGCAGGGATGATGTGGATTATTTATTAAAATTCGAGTCCCAAATGATAAAAGTGATGAAAACCTTTTAAATCATAAGAGATAGTAGATTTTATTCTCTATTTGACTCTTTTAATGGATTGCTTGTTCCAATCGCGGCTTAAACTTGATGTTTGTTATATTGTATCGCTTTAACACTTGTTGAAGGCTAACGATAATTTATTCGTATTATCTTTGTCATAATATTTCTTACTGGGCTAGTTGAGCTCACCCTTTTAATTTCATTGTTCTCTTCAGGAAATGAGAACGTAGCAGGGACTAGTCGGGGAACGGAGTGACGGTCCAGATAATAGCATTAGTAGTGTTCACTATTCTGTTAAATAATGTGATAATAAATGTAATGAGGACTCAATTAAGTGTGGATATTGTCTAGATGACAAGGTATAATTAAGTTGTATAATTAAGTTGTATTTGAATTTTGTACCATGTATTTGGCGACTCAAGATAGGTGATGTATACCTGTTTTGGGGGCGTCATAGTTGGTATCAGAGCTTAGGGATATGATCCTTGGCTAAGATATGAGACAAGAACTAGGAGGGGAGAGATGGGGAATTCCTTCGCTAGTATGACCTACCTTAGTTTATTTGGTATTTAATTGGTCGGTCAGAGTATAGGGATAATATATGATATGTTAATTAACCCTTGTTTTGTGGCAGTATTTGAAAATGACATCCGAGAATGTTGAGAACATCAATGGAGCACAGGAGACCGTTGAGTCTCCACAGATCAATAATCAGGATAATGTGCATCAGGAAGGCAACAATCCTCAGGCAAACAACAACACTGACCAGATGATGAATGATGGAATGTTCAGAGGCTTTATGCAATTCATGCAACATTAGGCAAGAGCGGCTCCTATCCAAAATGCAGGTTGAAACACTGGCAACTCTCAGACGGTCACCGCCAAGCAGTTTAAGGAACTGGGACCACCAGAGTTCTTTGGAGAGCCAAAACCACTTAAGGTGGAGACGTGGATAAAGCAGATCTGCAAGATATTTGATGTCTTGGGATGCTCCGAGGAGCAAAAGGTTTCCTTTGCCACCTTCATGTTGCGTGCAGAGGCAGATTACTGGTGGGAATCTGTAAAACGTACTCAACCTGCCGCACTGAAGATGACTTGGGAGAAGTTCAAATAATTGTTCAACGACAAGTACTTTTCCGAAAGTATTCGTCACATGAAAGAGGTAGAGTTCATCAAGCTGGAGCAAAACAACATGACCGTGTCGCAGTACGAAGCCAAGTTTGCCGAGTTGTCCCAGTTTGCATCCCATTTGGTTGATAATGAGGAGAGAATGACACGAATGTTTATAAGAGGTTTGAAACCCGAGATACGTCAATATCTTATCTCTCATAAACTGTGTTTTTATTCAGATGTTGTTAATAGGGCTCAGTTATTGGAGCACGATAATGAGTCAACCCAACCAAAAGAGAGCAACCGGCAAAATGATAATACCAGTGATAACAGTCATCGAAGCGGTGACAATAAGTGTGGAGGGAATCAACATGCTAGAAATGGTAACCACTTCGGTAGTAATCATGGTCAAAACAATAAGAATGGACATTTCAAGAAGAGGAGATTCAACAATGATGGAAAGACGTCAGCACCAACACCCGTTGTTAAAGAAGGAGAACGACCACCTATCATATGCTTCAAATGCGGAGGGGAGGGACACATCAGTCCAAACTGTGCGATGCCGTCCAAAGCATGTTATAATTGTGGAAGAGAATGTCACCTAGCCCAATTTTGTTGTTCACCGAAGACAAGTTCAGCTAGGATGGAGGCACCAAAGGACGTCCCAGAAAAGTCAAAGTTAGTAGTGAAAGGGAGAGCATTTGTCGTGACCTCCTAGAAAGCAAGGAACCCGAACGAGGTCATCACGGGTAAGCTTATCATAAACTCTAGTGAAGTATATATCTTATTTGATACCGGTTCTACCCATTCTTTTATTTCTCCTACTTGCGCTCAACGTTTAAATTTGACTCTGAAGAAATTGGACTTTGACTTATCTGTTGAAACTCCATTCGGAGAAACCTTCATTACATCCAATTTTTATAAGTCTTGTTTGGTTCAAATCGGTACCCTCACATTACCTGTCAATCTTATTTCATTAAAAATACTTGCATTTGACGTAATTCTAGGGATTGATTGGTTAACTACTCATCATGCAAAAATTTATTATTTTCGTAAGGTTGTTAGCTTTCATATTCCTAACCAACCTATTATGCGAATTCAAGCAAGCAAACCATTAAAATCAATCACTGTCATCTCAAGCCATAAAGCTATTCGTTTATTGAAAAATGGATGTCAAGCTTTCTTAGCTCATGTCACGGATCTAAACGAAAATATGTCAGTTTTGAATGATATTTCTATTGTTAATGAATTTCCTGACGTATTCCCTGAAGAACTTCCAGACCTACCCCCAGAGCGTGAAATTGAATTTTGTATCGACTTTGAACCCGGTACAAAACCTATTTCCAAAGCCCCATATCGAATGGCTCTATTGAACTTCGAGTTAAAGACCCAACCGCGAAATTGTTGAGACATCGGTTTCATTAGTCTAAAATCGTCTCCTTGAGGTGCTCTGTTACATTCGTGAAAAAAAGAGAAAGGAGTATGCGACTTTGTATTGATTATCGGGAGTTGAATCATGTCACCATCAAAAATAGGTACCCATTGCCCGCGTATTGATGACTGTTTGACCAGTTGCAAGGCGCCAAATTCTTTTCAAAGATTGATCTTCGTTCCGGATATCACCAATTGAAGATTAGTGTAAGACCCCAACTTTTATGAATAAAGATGAATTTTCTATAATTATTATTTTTGAATGAATTTGATATAATGTTATGGTTGTGGGTAATATTTAGAAATTTTTCAAAGTACACAAGTTATTTATAATATTCGATTGGTCGGGGAATATTCGTTTTAACAGGGAATATTTGTACGACGACACAATCATTGGTGGAGCCCACAACGGAATTATTGGCGGATTGAGAAAACGATAAAAAATATTTTATGAAAATAACGGCAGAAGTTTTACCATTAACTGTTGAAACACACAGTGTTAAAAGTACAGGAATACGCATGGTTGCATAATAACAAACGGTATTGATTATTGATGCTTACGTGAGAAGTTACTCAGTTTTGTTCAATTATTGTTTCAGTAATTGCTGCATAGTATCTCACGTTATTTGATTCAATTATTGTCAATATTTTATATATTATTAAATCAATAATTGAGATAACAAAGTTGTTAATATTATTATTTGCATTATTAACGATGTCTAGAAGTTCTGCCAAGGAGAGGTTTGGTCACCTAATTGCGCGCCAATAAGGAAAAATCCTTATTGGAAAGCCCCCTCTTTCTTGGGAACGACCTGGTCGATTAATAGTGTGAATTATGATAATGAAGTTTTATTTTATTAGTATTATTAATCTAATAAAACAGAAAGTTTTTTATATAAAACAGAATGCTTTTATAAAGTTATTCATTTTATTAGGCTAATAGTAAAATCTTTTTATATAAAACAGAATACTTTTATAAAGTTATTCATTTTATTAGACAATAATTAGAATATATTATATTTTATTATGCATAGTGTTTGTATAGTTACTGCATAGTGTTTGCATAGTAATTTTTTTATATAAAATGAATATTTTTATAAAGTTATTCATTTTATTAGATTATAAATAGAATATATTATATTTTATTTTAAACCAATCTGACCGTCCAGATTAAAAGGAAATCAATGGACCGTTCATGGATTGGTTACTTATTTAGTCCATTCTTCTATAAATAGAAGCTCATTCCTTCATTATTTCTTACGAATTCACCAAACTCTGAAAGAGAAACGTAGAGAGAATTCTTCTTCTATAATCTTGGCGTATTTCTTTAGCGTTTAAGAAAGCTTTGAAAGCGTAGTGCAAGTTTCTTCAAGTATATCCCTTCCCTACCGTGAAGTACTCTTCTTTATAAGGTAAGGGTATTTTTTTTTCATATTCATGAAGAGAACTTATGTTATTCCAGGTCTTTATTATTCTATTGGAATAACTTGTATCTGTGAGCTACCTATACTTGGTAAAATTCTTACATTATTCCATTATTTATTATTCTCATTGGAATAACTTTGTCTACATGCAAAAATCTGCATACATGGTGAAATTTTGTTGTTATTCCATTCTTTATTATTACGATGGAATATCACATCTTCATGCGTTTTACGCCGGGACACAGTTAAAATCTTTATTATTACATTGAATATCATATCTATGCCTTTTCTGTTTGGACTGGTTCCGCTCTTTATTATTACATTGGAATATCACATCTGCATGCATTTTACGCCGGACTGGTTCCGTTATTTATTATTCTGTTTGA
This sequence comes from Panax ginseng, assembly GCA_020205605.1. Classification (NCBI taxonomy): domain Eukaryota; kingdom Viridiplantae; phylum Streptophyta; class Magnoliopsida; order Apiales; family Araliaceae; genus Panax; species Panax ginseng. The sequence continues at coordinate 12,263,229 of CM035134.1, forward strand.
ATAACTTTGTCTGTCTGCAATCACCGTATGCATGGTGATTCTTTGTTGTTATTCCATTCCTTATTATTACATTGGAATATCATGTATGCGGTAACATTACGCTTTGACACGTTCCGTTATTTATTATTACATTGGAATAACTTTGTCTATCTGGCACCGCATGCATGGTGATTTCTTTTGTTATTCCATTCTTTATTATACTCGGTTGGTTAAAGTTTTAACTTCTATACTCCATGAAATTAGTGGAATATCCTTGATATTTCGCGCTTTATCCAAAGATATTTTTCATGGAAATATTCTTACGAGCATTCCTAAATTTTACTCTACAAAAAAGTATCATGTTGACAATTTGGACGTTATTAGTTCTGGATAAATTAATTCTTGAATTTGTTTTATTGAATTCTTATATCATTGTCATCATCCTCATGTTTATATTTTTGTTGAAAGTCATCTGTGACTGTAGTGCATAGATGGACTTGGTATGATTATGACCAGGGATTATTCGGTATAATCATAATCGTAATGTTACAAATGATGTGGTAAAAGTCCTCATTGGCCGTAGTGCATTGATGGACAGTTGTTGGCATGATCATGACCATTGATGAATACACGAATATCCTTGGCCGTAGTGCATGGATAATTTGTGGTTGTGATACTAATGAATATCCTTGGCCGTAGAGCAGGGATGATGTGGTTTATTTATTAAAATTTGAGTCCCACCGATAAAAGTGATGAAAACCTTTTAAATCATAAAAGATAGTAAATTTTATTCTCTACTTGACTCTTTTAATGGATTAATTGTTCATTGCGCTTAAACTTGATATCTATTATATTTTATCGGTTTAACATTGTTGAAGACTAATGATAATTTATTCTGCATTATCTTAGTCATAATATTTCTTACTGGACTAGTTGAGCTCATCCTTTCTTTCACTGTTCTCTTCAAGAAATGAGAACGTAGCCGGGACTAGTCGGGGGAGCGGAGTGACGGTCCGAGATGATAGTATTAGTAGTCCTCACTATTCTGTTAAATAGTGTGACAATAAATGTAATGAGGACTTATTCTGAGAGTGGATATTATCTAGAAGATAATATTTGTATTAAAACTCACAACTCTCTTGTTGTATATTAAATATTGTATTTGTATTCTGTACTATGTATTTGACGACTCAGAATAGGTGATGTATACCTATTTTGGGGGAGTCACAATTAGAACCGATGACATTCCAAAGACGGCTTTCAGAACTCGGTACGGGCTTTCAGAATAGGTGAGTATACCTATTTTGGATTGACTAATGCTCCTGCTGCCTTCATGGATATGATAAACCGAGTATTCAAGGAATATTTGGATCACTTTGTGGTCGTTTTTATTGATGACATCCTTATTTATTCCAAAAGCCGTGAAGATCATGAGCAACACTTAAGGCTAATACTTCAAAAGCTTCGTGAATTTAAGCTTTATGCCAAGTTGAAGAAATGCGAGTTCTGGCTTGAGGAAGTAGCATTCCTTGGGCACGTGGTATCAAGTCATGGAATATCTGTTGACCCGACAAAGATTGAAGCCATTCAAAGCTGGGAACAACCTAAATCAGTGACCAAAGTACGTAGATTTCTCGGCTTAGCTGGTTATTATCGGAGATTCGTAGAAGGGTTTTCTCGAATCGCTACTCCATTAACTTAGCTGACTCGGAAAGATACAAAATTCGGTTGGAGTGAGGAATATGAGAAGAGTTTTCAAGAACTCAAGAGAAGACTCATTTCAAAGACTTGTTACGACAATACCATCCGCAGCTCGGAGGATTTGTCATCTCAAAGATGATACTTGAGGCAAAGGGTTAGGATGTGTTCTCATTTAACATGGGAAAGTCATAGCCTATGCCTCTCGACAACTCAAAGAATATGAGAGGAATTATCCTACTCATGATCTAGAGTTAGCATTTGTTATCTTCGCACTTAAAATTTGGAGGCATTACATGTATGGGGAGAAAGTGGAGATCTTCTACGGATCATAAAAGCCTCAAATATTTCTTCACTCAAAAGGAACTCAATATCGATACAATGACGTTGGCTTGAATCTGTTGAAAGATTATAATCATACCATCTAATAGCATCTAAAAAGCAAGCGTGGTAGCTAACGCGTTGAATAGAAGATCATATGCGAGTGCAGGTGCGATATTGTCAATGAAAGGCCCATTTTGTATGACTTGCAAAGGATGGAGATAGAGATAAAACTCTAGGGACCCACGTGATGATGGCGAATATCTGAGTAGAACCGACTTTAATCGATAAAGTTAAAGTTGCTTTCAAGCTACAGGACACTGGAGCTGATGCATATGAGGAAGAAAGTACAAGAAGGTGCTATGCCGGAAACAAGAATCGATGAAGAAGGAATACTTTGAGTCAAATCCAGACTTTGTGTTCCTAACGATCCTAAGTTAAAGTATAAAATCATGATGGAGGCGCACAACACACCGTTTGTAATCCATCTTGGAAGTACCAAAATGTATCATGATCTTCGACATACATTTTGGTGGGGCAATATGAAGAGAGAGATAGCGCTGTTTATCTCAAGGTGTTTAACTTGTCAACGAGTCAAGGCGGAGCATCAAGTACCAAAAGGTCCATTGCAACCACTTAAAATTTTAGAATGGAAGTGGAAGCACATTACCATGGATTTTGTTACTGGTCTTCCCAAGGTTTCTCAAGGCATAGATGCAATTTGGGTCATTGTTGATAGATTGACCAAGTCTGCTCATTTCTTACCAATACGAGAAACTTTTACACTTGAACGTCTTGCTCGTATGTACATAAATGAGATTGTAAGCCTGCATGGTATGCCAGTATCCATTGTTTTTGATCGAGACCCAAGATTGGCTTCACGATTTTGGGTTAGTTTGCAAAAAGCTATGGGCACAAATTTATGATTTAGTTCGGCATATCATCCTCAAACGAACGGACAATCAGAGAGGACTATTCAAACTCTTGAAGATTTATTAAGACTCTGTGTCCTTGACTTCAAGGGAAGTTGGGACAAGTTCTTACCATTGGTGGAGTTTTCCTACAACGACAGTTATCAAGCAAGTATTGGCATGGCTCCATTTGAGGCGTTGTATGGAAGAAAATGTCATTCTCCAGTATGCTGGGATGAGGTGGGTGAAGCAACGTTGTTGGGACCAGAGTTAAATACGTGTATGAAAGGAAAAGATTCAAACGATCTCGACAACGTATAAAAACCTCACAAGGCCAAATGAAAAGAGTTATGTTGATCTTCATCGAAAGGGCGTGGAATTCGATATTGGAGATCATGTGTTGTTACGTGTTGCTCCATGGAAAGGAGTTACGAGATTTGGAAAGAGAGAAAGCTCAATACTCGATTTATTGGCCCATTTTAATCCTCGATCAAGTAGGGATCAGAGCCTATAGACTTCGCTTTCTGTAAGTATGTCTCGTGTTCATAATATTTTCATATATCCATGTTACGTAAATATGTGAAAGACCCGAACCACATTATTGAGTTAGAACCGGACGAAATAGCGAAAGATTTAACGTATGAAGAGGTTCCTGTTCAAATCTTGGATAAGAAGGAACATATTCTACGTTCCAAGGTTATACCTCAAGTCAGAGTTTTATGGAGGAACCACAATGTTGAGGAAATGACCTGGGAGTTAGAATCTGAAATGAAATCAAGGTTTCCTTACCTCTTGACATACCGTATCGTACCCAATTTCGAGGGCGAAATTTCATAAGAAGGAGAGATTGTAAGACCCCAACTTTTATGAATAAAGATGAATTTTCTATAATTATCATTTTTTTGAATATTATGGAATGAATTTGATATAATGTTATAGTTGTGGGTAATAGTTATATATTTTGCAAAGTACGCAAGTTGTTATATAATATTCGATTGGTCGGGGAATATTCATTTTAACAGGGAATATTCGTACGACGGCAAAATCATTAGTGGACCCCACAACAAAATTATTGTCGGATTAAGAAAATGACAAAAATACTTTTATGAAAATAACGGCGGAAGTTTTTCTGATTAACTCTTTAAAACACCGGTGTTAAAAGTCTGATGTCTGGCGTGGTTGCATAGTAGCAGCACGGTATTGATTATTGATGCTTACGTAAGAAGTCACTCGGTTTTGATTCAATTATTATGTCGATATTTTATATATTATTAAATCAATAATTGAGATAACAAAGTTATTAATATTATTATTTGCAATATTAACGATGTCTAGAAGTTACGCCAGGAGAGGTTTGGTCACCTAATTGCGCGCCATGATAGGAGAAATCCTTATTGGAAAGCCCCTCTTTCTGGGAACGACACAGTCGATTAATATTGTGAATTATAATAAAGGTGAGAAATGTTGTTAAAATTATTAAGATGATTTTTATGAAGTTTTGCTTATTTTACGGACCCCCAATTTACCCATTTTTTAAAATAATCAGTAGAAAGTTATTCAGTATATATATTATATGGTAGGACCCACCTGTGATGATGACATGTTGGTGGGAGGGGAACACGTGGGGCCCACATGTGGAAGAAAAAATGAAAGGGGTTTGGATTTTGGAATTTACGAGTGGTTGATTGTTTTTTTAAACATGTGTGGTTTATATATATATATGTATTATAATTCATTGATTTGTTCTTATTGGTTGGAGGTTTGAAATTTTTCATCTTGGGTTATCAAAGTTTTCATCCATGATTTGCATAATTGTTGAGTCCGTGAGAAAATCCTTACACAGTGCTTTTCCATTCTCCTATAAATTGAAGCTCATTCCTTCATTATTTCTTACGAATTCACTGAAACTCTAGAGCGAGGAAATATAGAGAGAAAGAAGAAAAGTATTTTGCTACTTCACTACTCCTATATCCAGTATTCCTCTTTTTAAGGTAAGGGGTATTATTTCTTTCGTATTCATGAAGAGAACTTCTTTTATTCCATTTTTTATTCTGTTGGAATAACCTGTATATGCGGTCTACCATATACTTGGTGAAATTCTTCTGTTATTCCATTCTTTATCATTATATTGGAATAACTTTGCATCTGTCTGAGTACCGCGTACATGGTGAAATTCTTACATTATTCCATTCTTTATTATTACATTTGGAACATCCCATACGTGCGTTTACGCATGACTGATTCCGTTATTTATTATTACATTGGAACATCACGCTTGGTCTAATTTACTTTGACACAGTTCCGTTATTTATTATTCATTGGAATATCCTCAGATGTGCGTTTTATGCATGACTGGTTCCGTTATTTATTATTACATTGGAATAACTTGTTCTGCATCTTGATCTATCGCATGCCTGGTGATTTCTTTTGTTATTCTATTATTTATTATACTCATTTGGTTAAAGTTTTGACTTCTATACTCCATAAAATTAGTGGAATATCCTTGATATTTGCGCTTCATCCAGTATCTTTTTATGGAAATATTCTTTTGAGCATTCTTGAATTTTACTCTACAAAGCAGTATCATGTTGACAATTTGGACGTTATTGGTTCCTGGATAAATTAATTCTTGAACTTGTTTTATTGAATTCTTATATCATTGTCATCATCCTCATGTTTATATTTTGAGGAGAGTCATATGTGGCCTGTTGTGCATAGATGGACTTGGTATGATTATAACCAAGGATTATTCGGTATAATCATGACCGTAATGTTACAAATGATGTGGTAAAAGTCTTCATTGGCCCGTAGTGCATTGATGGACAGTTGTTGGCATGATCATGACCATTGATGAATACACGAATATCCTTGGCCCGTAGTGCATGAATAATTTGTGGTTGTGATACTAATGAATATCCTTGGTCGTAGTGCAAGGATGATATGGATTATTTATTAAGCTGAGTCCCAGCGATAAAAGTGATGAAAAACCTTTTAAATCATAAAAGATAGTAGATTTTATTCTCTACTTGACTCTTTTAATGGATTACTTGTTCCGCTGTAGTTAAACTTGATGTTTGTTATATTGTATCAGTTTAACATTATTGAAGGCTAACGATAATTTATTTTGTATTATCTTAGTCATAATATTTCTTACTGGGCTAGTTGAGCTCACCCTTTTACTTTCATTGTTCTCTTCAGGAAATGAGAACGTAGCAGGAACTAGTCGGGGAGCGGAGTGACTCATCCGGATAATAACATTAGTAGTCCTCCTCACTATTACATTAAATAGTGTGATAATAAATGTAATGAGGACTCGATTGAGTGTGGATATTGTCTAGATGACAATATTTGTATTAAAACTCACAGCATATGTTTTGTCGTATTTTACACGACTATTGTACAATTAAGTTGTATTTGAATTTTTTACCATGTATTTGGCGACTCAAGATAGGTGATGTATACCTATTTTGGGGGCGTCCAATGATGCTTGAGCAAAGGGTTAGGATGTGTTCTCATGCAACGTGGGAAAGTCATAGCCTATGCCTCATGACAACTTAAAGAATATGAGAGGAATTATCCTACTCATGATCTAAAGTTAGCGGCCAGATCGTTTTGCGCTTAAGATCCGGAGGAACTATCTATATGGGGAGAAAGTGGAGATATATTGGACCATAAAAGCCTCAAATATTTCTTCACCCAAAAAGAACTCAACATGCGGCAGCGACGTTGGCTCGAAATGTTGAAAGATTACGTTACGACCACACCATTCAATACCATCCTGGAAAAGTGAACGTGGTAGCTGACGCGTTGAGTAGAAGATCATATGCGGGAACGAGTGCGATGTTGTCAACACAAAGGCCCATTTTGTGTGAATTACAAAAGTTGAAGTTAGAATTCAAGACTACGGGGACCCATGCGATGATGTAAGACCCCAACTTATTATTAATGAAATTGAATTTTTTCTATTTATTATTTTGTAATAGTAAGGGTTGATTTGATTAATGTGGTTAGTTATGGGTAAAATGCGCAAATATTTCAAACAAGCAAGTGGTTATAAAATATTCATTATTGTCGGGAATATTAGTTTGGTCGTAGAATATTCTTCTTTGTCGGGAATATTAAATGCGATGACGTGATGATCTTGTGTGGGCCCCATGAGCGAAAACGATTGGATGAAAAAAAGCGACAAGTATAAGTTATTTTTAAATAATAGCAGTAGTTATTCTGATTAATCTTGTTGGAATACCCGAAGGTTAAAACACAGTAGCACACGATATTGCATCAATTATTGATTTTTATGTAAGAAGGCACTACTCAATAATTGTTACAGTAATTACTATTCAATATTTTATTTTATTGATTCAATAATTGATACATTGATATTTTATATTACTGTTGTTTCAATAATTGTCATTACACAGTATTTTCCATTATCAGATCAATAATTCATATTATTTGAATAATATTATTAGATATCATTATTGACAATGTCTAGAAAGTTCTGTCTAAGGAGAGGTTTGGTCACCTAATTGCGGCGTTAGTAAGGAGAAATCCTTATTGAAAGCCCTCTTTCACAGGAGCGACACTAGTTATCGATATTGTGATTCATAATATTATTTGTGAATAATTAATTATTGATTTATATGATAAGGAAAATATTCATTTTATATGGATATAGATGGAGAAAATTTTAAAGTGACAATTGTTGAAAAATTGATATTTTATCTTTTACGATAAAATAATTCATTTAAATATATTATTATATTTTAATAATATAATAATGGTGATATTTTTACAATGAATGTGGGATATATGAATAAATGAGGAGGAATAGTATTTTTGTTACTAAAAATATTTAAAACATGTTTTTCATGTCTGTGGACCCCATTTCTTGACTGAAATTTGATTATAGCCTGTAAAATCGTCCGTATATGGATTTCGGTCAACTTCTGCTTAGAATTTGGAAAAACTTTCTTCTATAAAGTTGTAGAGAATTAAATTTCCTACGGAATGGACATAAGATTTGAATTTTTCTAATAAAAAGGGCTATTTATTATGAGGTGTTGAAGTTCCGAAATAATTGATTTTTGAAGTTTTAAATAAAAACGTTTTTTTACATTTTGTGGGCCCCACTTGCATGTGTTAAATTGCTGAAATTAGACTCAAAGGTGTACGTAGGAATTTTTATTATAAATAATAATATTTTATTAAAATTTCTGCTTTGGTGTTCTAAGCAATTTTTTATAAATAGGGTGCTTAGGTTAGAATTGAAAATCACACTAGAAAATGAAATCTTTCTCTATATTATCGAAATGTATTCTTGTGAGTATTTTAATACTTTGAGTGTTGCTTTATCTGGTGCAAGTTCCTTGACAGACTATATCCGATATTACTTCAAAGTACTTTCTTTTCGAGGTAAGGGATATTATTTTGAAAAAAAATGATATTATTTCTTTCAATATCATTATGCCGGAATATTGATAAGATTTTTCTTGTGAAATTCTTGTGTTTTAGTGTCGGTTACTATTCACGTGTTATCTGCACTATTCACGAATCTGACACTATTCACGTAAAAATTAAATTTTTGTTTTTTGTCCAAAATATCTATTATGGATACTAGCTTTTGATTGTATCCATATTTTGATCATTCTTGAATTTTACTTCACTATGGTTATTTATGAAGTATTTTTGAACTTGGGTATTTAAAGTATGAATCCTTATTATTTGTTCTTTTGTTTCCTTTGGATTCGTTTTTCTTTAAAATATTTTTCATTATCCTTAGTCCTAAATGATGATATTCTTTGAATATCTTTGGCCTGTAGTGCAAAGATGGTTGATTTTCTTATGAATATCTTTGGCCCGTAGTGCAAAGATGTACAGGTGTTGAGATGAACATGACCAACTGATGAATATCTTTGGCCTGTAGTGCAAAGATGAATATTTGATTCAAGATATATATTGATTGATGTTACAGGGATAAAATATTGATGATAAACTTTTAAATTCATAGAAGAAAGTAGATTTCATTATCTACATAACTCTTCTAATGAATTATTATTTTCGTTGCGAATATTGATTTAAAACTTGTTGTCTATTGTATTCTATCAGATTTTTCCCTGTTAAAGACTAACGATAATTTGTTCTATATTATCTTAGTTATAATATTCTTTACTGGGCTAGTTGAGCTCACCCTTTTCCTTTTTGTTCCATTTTTCTTCCCAGGAGGCGAGAATGTAGCGAGTACTAGTCGGGGTGTGGAATGATGGTTCTAGAAGTTGTTTTAGTAGTCCTCACTATTTTATAAAATAGTGTATCAATAATTGTAATGAAGACTTATTTGCGTGTGGATATTGTCTAGATGACAATATTTTTCTATTTAAACTCACAGTTTATGTGTTGTCGTATTTTGCACGACAATTGTATTAATAAAGTTGTAGTTGTTTCTGTACCATGTATTTTGGTGACTCGGAATGGGTGTTGTATACCTCTTTTGGGGGCGTCACAGTTGGTATTAGAGCTTAGGGATATGATCTTTGGTGGAGATCGGGGAATAGAACTAGGAGGGGAGAGATTAGTAAATCATTCGCTAGTATGTCCTACCTAAGCTTATTTGTTGGTTAGTCATAATATAGGGATATTATGTGATATGTTGATTTCTTTAATTAACCCTTGTTTTATGACAGTATTTGAGAATGGCGACTGAGAATGTTAACGATGGAGTAAATGAGACCGTGGAACACCTTTACCCACCAATGAGGAAAAGCGTGCAACAGTGGGCAATGTTCCTCCCGTAAACAACACCAATTGATCGAGACGATGAGCGATGGAATGTTTAGAAGCTTTTTGCGAGTTCATGCAAAATCGGAAGAAGAGACTAGGTGTATAAAATACGGTGAAAATGATAGTAACATCACGGTTTGTCACGGTCAAGCGATTCAAAGAGTTGGGACCACCAAAATTACAGGAAAGCGGATCCGATTAAGCGGAGACGTGGGTCAAACAAATTACCAAGATATTCGATGTCTTGGGATGCACGGAGGAACAGAAGGTTCCATTCGCCACTTTTATGTTCCGTAATGAGGCAGATTACTGGTGGGAATCTGTGAAGCGTACTCATCCAGCCGCACTCAGCATGTCTTGGGAAATTTTTTAGAAACTATTCAATGACAAGTACTTTCCTGAAAGTATTCATCATATGAAGGAAATGAAGTTTATTAGACTATTACAAAAAAACATGACGGTGTCCCAGTACGAGGAAAAGTTTGCAGAATTGTCCAGGTTTGCACCTCATTTGGTGGAGAACGAGGAACGTATGATGCGGATGTTTCTGAGAGGTTTGAAACCCGGCATACGTTAATATCTCATTTCTCATAAATTTTCTCTCTATTCAGGATGTTGTCAATGAGGCTCAATTATTAGAGCGAGATAACAGATACGTTCAACCAAGGGACCACAACCGAGGATCATCTGGGTGGCGATGAGTCATCGAACAACGATAACCAGCAGAGAAAGAAAAATATGAACAAAAGTGGTAACCACTCTGGTGGTAATCATGTCCATAAAAATAGAAGAAGCGAGTCGGGGGGAGATTTTAAAAAGAGGAGATTCAACAATGACAATGCGAAGACGTCGGCACCAAAGATCAACGAGTTCTAAGGAGGAAACGACCCCGGTCAGATACTATAAATGTGGAAAAGAGGGACATATCATTGAAACTACCCACAACAGTTCAAGGTATGTTATAATTGTGGAAAGGAAGGAAATATCGCTCGATATTGTACTGTAGCGAAACCAAGTCCAGCAGGGATGGTGACTTAAAAGGCTGTCCCAGAAAAGTCAAAGTCAACGGTTCCTGGAAGAGCGTTTGTCGTGACTGGTCAAAATGCGAGGAACCCAAACGAGGTGATCACGGGTAAGCTAATCATAAATTCTTACGAAGTTTATACCTTACTAGATACCGGTGCTAACCATTCATTTATCTCTCCTGCTTGTGCTTAATGTTTAAACTTGACTCCAGAGAAATTAGACTTTGATTATCTGTGGACACTCCATTAGGAGAAACTTTCATTACATCCACTATTTATAAATCTTGTTTGATCCAAGTTGGCACCATCACATTACCTGTTGACCTTATTTCTTTAAAGATACTTTCTTTTGATGTGATTTTAGGGATTGATTGGTTAACTACTCATCTTGCCAAAATTGATTGTTTTCGTAAGGTTGTTAGTTTTCATATTCCTAACCAACCTGTTGTACGAATTCAAGCAACTAAACCACTAAAATCAATCACTGTCATATCAAGTCATAAAGCCATTCGTTTATTGAAAAGCGGATGTCAAGCTTTCTTAGCCCATGTTATGGATTTGAATAAAGACACGTCGATTTGAATAAAATTTACATTGTTAGTGAATTTCTGATGTATTTCTGAAGAACTTCCGGTCTACCCCGAACGTGAAGTTGAATTCTTTATTGACCTTAAAATAGGTATACAATCACCATATCACTACGAATAGTATTATTACCTTGCAAATACATGATACGAGAATACAAATACAATCTTTAATATCATAACAAAGATTAGGCATGAGTTTTAATACAAATATTGTCTTTTTGGAGACAATATCCACTCTCGAGAATAAGTCCTCATTACATTTATTGTCACACTATTTAACGAGAATAGTGAGGACTACTAATACTATCATCTCCAAATACATCACTCAATCTTTATTTCCCAAGCTAGTCCATACACGTTCTCATTTCACTCTCGAGAAGAAGAATTACATTGAAAGAAAGGGTGAGCTCAACTAGCCCGATAAGAAATATTATGACTAAGATAATGCGAGTAATAAATTATCATTAGTCTTCAACGATGTTAAGCGATAAAATACAATAGACATCAAGTTTAAGCTGCGGTGAACATCTGATCCATTAAAAAAGTCAAGTAGAGAATAAAATCTACTATCTTTTATGATTTAAAAGGTTTTTCATCACTTTTATCGTTGGGACTCGACAATAAATAATCCACATCATCCACCTTTTCGACGAGGATATTCATTAGTATCACAACCACAAATTATCCATGCACTTTCTGGGCGAGGATATTTGTGTATTCATCGATGGTCATGATCATGCCAACAAGCATCCATCAATGCACTACGGGCCAATGAGGACTTTTACCACATCATTTGTAACATTACGGTCATGATTACACTTAAATAATAATCCACAGTCATAATCATACCAAGTCCATCTATGCACTTCTGGGCCACAGATGACTTTCAACAAAATATAAATATGAGGATGATGACAATGATATAAAATTCAATAAAACAAGTTCAAAAATTAATTTATCCGAGGAACTAATAACGTCCAAATTGTCGACATGATACTTCTTTGTAGAGTAAAATTCAAGAATGCTCGGAAGAATATTTCCATGAAAAGATCTTTGGATGAAGCGCAAATATCGAGGATATTCCACTAATTTCATGGAGTATAGAAGTCAAAACTTTAACCAATTTGAGTATAATAAAGAATGGAATAACAAAAGAAATCACCATGCATGCGGTGCTTGGCATGACGAGTTATTCAACGAGAATAATAAATAACGGAACCCGAGTTCGGCGTAATACGCGCAAGCGGGATATTCAATAGAATAATAAAGAATGGAATAACAACGAAATCACCATGCATGCGGTACTTGGCATAGAGCGAGTTATTCAACGAAATAATAAATAACGGAACCCGGTCCGGCGTAAAAGCACATACGACGGGATATTCAACGAATAATAAAAAGATGGAACCGAGTCGTGTCATAAAAGCGCTGACGCACAGGATATTCAAACGAATAATAATAAAGAATGGAATAACAACAAAATTTCACCATGTATGCGGTACTTGGCATAGACGAGTTATTCAGCGAATAATAAATAATGGAATAACGAAGAATTTCACCAAGTATAGGGTGAAGCCGCGTATCTGAGTTATTCAATAGAATAATAAAGAATGGAATAACGAAGTTCTCTTCATGAATATGAAAAAAATAATACCCTTACCTTATAAAGAAGAAGTACTCTCGATGGTAGAGGCGAGGATATACTTGAAGAAACTTGCACTACGCTCAAAGCTTTCTTAAGCGCTAAAGAAATACGCTCGAAGATAGAAGAATAATTCTCTCTATAGTTTCTCTCTCTAGAGTTTAATTGAATTAAGTAAGAAATAATGAAGGAATGAGCTTATTTATAGAAGAATGGATTGAATAGTAACTTGATCCATGAGCGGTCCGAGATCGATTTACTTTAAGCGGATGGTCAGTTGGTTTATAATAAAATATAATATATTACATTTATAATCTAATAAAATGAATAACTTTTAAAAAGATTTTACTATACAAACACTATGCGAGGCACTATGCAAACACTATATATAATAAAATATAATATATTCTAATTATTATCTAATAAAAGCGAATAACTTTATAAAAGTATTACATTTTTATATAAAAAGATTTTACTATTAGCCTAATAAAACAATAACTTTATAAAAGTATTACATTTTTATATAAAAGCTTTTTACATTTTATTACATTAATAATACTAATAAAACAAAACTTCATCATCATTATTATTATTCACACTATTAATCGACCGACGGTCGTTCCCGGAAAGAGGGGGGCTCGATAAGGATTTCTCCTATTGGCGCGCAATTAGGTGACCAAACCTCTCCTTGGCGAAACTTCTAGACATCGTTAATATTGCAAATAATAATATTAATAACTTTCATCATCTCAATTTAATAATATATAAACAATAATTGAATCAATTAACGTGAGATCTTATCTGACAATTCTTTGAAGCGATAATTGAACAAAAGCGAGTGACTTCTCACGTAAGCATCAATAATCAATCTGGTGTGCTACTATGCAACCACGCGTATTCTTGTACTTTTAACACAGGGTGTTTTCAGCGATTAACGATAAAACTTCCGTAGTTATTTTCATAAAAAATATTTTTTGTCGTTTTCTCGATCAAATGAATAATTAGTTTGTGGGGTCCACCATGATTGTCTTGTTAATCGTCGAATATTCCTGTTAAATGAATATTCCCAGACCCAATCGAATATTATATAACAACTTGCGTACTTTTGCAAAATTTATAAATATTACCTGAACTATAACATTATATCAAATTCATTCCATAATATTTAAAAATGATAATTATAGAAAATTCATCTTTATTCATAAAAGTTGGGGTCTTACAATCTCCCTTCTTATGAAATTTTGCCCTCGAAATTAGAATGCGTACACTAGTATGTCGAAGAGGTAAGGATACCTTGATTTCATTTGATTCTAACTCCCGGTCATTTCCTCAACATCGTGGTTCCTCCATAAAACTTTGACTTGAGGTATAACCTTGGGCGTAGAATATGTTCCTTCTTATCAAGATTTGAGCAGGAACCTCTTCATACGTTAAATCTTCCGCTATTTCATCCGGTTCTAACTTCGATAATGTGGTTGGGTCTTTCACATATTTACGTAACATGGATATATGAAAAAAGCGTTATGAACACGAGACATACTTGGCGGTAAAAGCGAGTCTATAGGCTACGATCCTACTCGATCGAGGATTAAAAATGGGCCAATGAATCGAGGATTGAGCTTTCCTCTCTTTCCAAATCTAAGTAACTCCTTTCCATGGAGCAACACGTAACAACACATGATCTCGATATCGAATTCCACGTCCTTTCGATGAAGATCGGCATAACTCTTTTATCGATCTTGTGAGGTTTTTATCGTTGTCGGGATCGTTTGAATCTTTTAAATAGTCATACGTACTAACTCTGGTCCCAACAACGTTGCTTCACCCACCTCATCCCGACATCTTTGGAGAACGACACTTTCTTCCATCTGGCGCTTGAATGGAGCCATGCCATACTTGCTTGATAAGCTGTTGTTGTAGGAAAACTCCACCAATGGTAAGAACTTGTCCCAACTTCCTTGAAGTCGAGGACCACGAGTCTTAATAAATCTTCAAGAGTTTGAATAGTCCTCTCTCGATTGTCCGTCCATTTGAGGATGATATGCGAAACTAAATCGTAAATCCGTGCCCATAGCTTTTTGCAAACTAACCCAAAATCGTGAAGTGAATCTTGGGTCTCGATCGAAACTATGGATCTTGGCATACCATGCAATCTTACAACCTCGTTTATGTACATCTGAGCAAGGCGTTCAAGTGTATAAGTTTCTCGTATAGGTAAGAAATGAAGCGGACTTGGTCGATCTATCAACAATGACCCAAATTGCATCTATGCCTTGAGAAACCTTGGGAAGACCAGTAACGAAATCCATGGTAATGTGCTCCCACTTCCATTCTGGAATTTCAAGTGGTTGCAATGGACCTTTTGGTACTTGATGCTCTGCCTTGACTCGTTGACAAGTTAAACACCTTGAGATAAACAGTGCTATCTCTCTCTTCATATTGCCCCACCAAAATGTATGTCGAAGATCATGATACATTTTGGTACTCCCAAGATGGATTACAAACGGTGTGTTGTGTGCGCCTCCATCATGATTTTATACTTTAAATCGGTGCGTTAGGAACACAAAATGCAGAGTTGACTTCGAAGTATTCCTTCTTCATCGATTCTTGCTTCGGTAGCATAGCACCTTCTTGTACTTTCTTCCTCATATGCATCGGCTCCAGTGCGTAGCTTGAGCGACTTTAACTTTATCGATTAAAGTCGGTTCTACTTTCGTATATTATACATCATCATCATGGGTCCTGGAGTCTTTATCTCTATCTCCATCCTTTGCAAGTCATACAAAATGGGCCTTTGCGTTGACAATATCGCTTTTCGTGCCGCATATGATCTTACTTTCGATCGTCGGCTACCACGTTTGCTTTTCGGGATGGTATTGGATGGTATGATCATAATCTTTCAACAGTTCAAGCCAGCGTCATTTATCGCGTGTTGAGTTCCTTTTGAGTGAAAGAAATATTTGAGGCTTTTATGATCAAGTAAAGATCTCCACTTTCTCCCCATACAAGTAATGCCTCCAAATTTTAAGTGCGAAGACAACATTTACTTGACTCTAGATCATGAGTAGGATAATTCCTCTCATATTCTTTGAGTTAATCGAGAGGCATAAACTATGACTTTCCCATGTTGCATGAGAACACATCCCTAACCCTTTGCACGAAGCATCACTTTGTAGATGACAAATCCCTCAAGGCAGGATGGTATTGTCGAGCAGTCTTTGAAATGAGTCTTCTCTTGAGTTCTTGAAAACTCTTCTCACATTCCTCACTCAATGCCAAATTTTGTATCTTTAAAGGTCGGTTGAGTTAATGGAGTAGCGATTAGAAAAAACCTTCTACGAATCTCAGATAATAACCGGACTAAGCGAAAAAAGCTACGTCTTGATCCTTGATTTAGGTTGCTCCCGACTTTGAATAGCTTCAATCTTTCTTTGGGTCAGCGGATATTCCATGACTTGATACCACGTGCCCAAGGAATGCTACTTCCTCGAGCGAACTTCGCATTTCTTCACTTGGCATAAAGCTTATATTCACGAAGCTTTTGGAGTGTCGACCTCAAGTGTTGCTCATGATCTTCACGGCTTTTGGAATAAATAAGGATGTCATCAATAAAAGCGACCACAAAGTGATCCAAATATTCCTTGAATACTCGGTTCATCATATCCATGAAAGCGGCGGGGCATTAGTCGATCAAAAGACATGACTAGGAATTCATAATGCCGTCTGGGGTTTAAAAGCCGTCTTTGGAATGTCATCCGGTTCTAATCTTCAATTGGTGATATCCGAGCGAAGATCAATCTTTGAAAAGAATTTGGCACCTTGCAAGCTGGTCAAAACGGGTCATCAATACGTGGCAATGGGTACTTATTTTTGATGGTGACATGATTGACTCCAGATAATCAATACAAAGTCGCATACTCCCATCTTTCTTCTTCACGAATAGAAACAGAGGAGCACCCCAAGGAGAAGTACTAGGATGAATAAAGCCAATGTCTAACAATTCTGCGATTGGGTCTTTAACTCCACGAAGTTCAATAGGAGCCATTCGATATGGGGCTTTGGAAATGGGTTTTGTCTGGGGTTCAGAGTCGATACAAAATTCAATTTCACGTTACGGGGTAGGCGAGGAAGTTCTTGAGGGAATACGTCGGAAAAATTCATTAACAATAGAAATATCATTCAAAAGCGGCGTATTTTTGTTTAGATCAAGTGACATGAGCTAAGAAAGCTTGACATCCATTTTTCAATAAGCGAATAGCTTTATGGCTTGAGATAGCGATGATTGATTTTAATGGTTTGGTTGCTTGAATTAGCATAATAGGTTGATTAGGAATATGAAAGCTAACAACCTTACGAAAATAATCAATTTTTGCATGATGAGTAGTTAACCAATCAATCCTAGAATTACGTCAAATGCAAGTATTTTCAATGAAATAAGATCGACGGGTAATGTGAGGTGCAATTTGAACCAAACAAGACTTATAAGCGATGGATGTAATGAAGGTTTCTCCCAGCGGAGTTTCAACGATAAAGTCGAAAGTCTAATTTCTCGGTCAAATTTAAGCGTTGGCGCAAGTAGGAGAAATAAAAGAATGGGTAGAACCGGTATCAAATAAGGTATATACTTATTTAGAGTTTATGATAAGCTTACGTGTGATGACCTCGTTCGGGTTCCTTGCTTTACTGGAGGTCACGACAAAGCGCTCTCCCCTGCACTCTCTTGGCTTTGACTTTTACGGGGCGTCCTTTGGTGCCTCCATCCTAGTGAACTTGTCTTGATGAGCGACAAAAAATCGGGCTAGGTGACCTTCTCTTCCACAATTATAACATGCTTTGGATGGCATCGCATGGTTTGGGTGATGTGTCCCTCCCTCGCATTTGAAGCATATGATGGGTGGTGGTTCTCCTTCCTTAACAACGGGTCTTTGATCTTGGCGTCTTTCCATCATTGTTGAATCTCCTCTTCTTGAAATGTCCATTCTTATTATTTTGGCCATGATTACCACAAAAGTGGTTACCATTTTACGGCATGTTGATTCCCTCCGCTTATTGTCACCACTTTGATGGTTGTTATCCTTTGGTATTATCATTTTGTCGGCTTGCTCTCTTTTGGTTGGGTTGACTCATTATCGCGCTCAATAAGCGAGCCCTATTAACAACATCTGAATACAAACCACGGTTTATGAGAGATAAGATATTGGCGTATCTCGGGTTTTGAACCTCTTAGAAACATTAGCGTCATTCTCTCCTCATTATCAACCAAATGGGGCCTGGCCGGGACAACTTCGGCAAACTTGGCCCGTCTTTGCGACACGGTCATGTTGTTTTGCTCGACTTAATGAACTCTACCTCTTTCATGTGATGAATACTTTCGGGAAAAAATACTTGTCGTTGAACAATTCTTGGAACTTCTCCCAAGACATCTTGATCTGGCGGCGGTTGAGTCGTTTCTGATTCCCACCGATAATGCCTCTCTGCATGCATAACATGAAGGTGGCAAAGGAACCTTTTGCTCCTCGGAGCATCCCAAGACATCAAATATCTTGTTGATCTGCTTTATCCGTCTCTCTTTAAGTGGTTTTGGCTCTCCAAAAAACTCCGGTGGTCCCGGTTCCTTGAAGCTATTTGGCGGTGGCCCGTCAAGAGTTTGCCGGTGTTTCCACACATTTTTTGGCGAGGAGCCGCTCTTGCTTTGATGTTGCATGAATTGCATGAAAGCCTCGGAACATTCCATCGTTCATCATTTGGTCGGTGTTGTTGTTTGCATGAGGATTGTCGCCTTCTGATGCACATTATCACGATTATTGATGCATGGAGACTCAGCGGTCTCTCACATGCTCCATTGATGTTCTCAACATTCTCGGATGCCATTTTCAAATCTTGCCACAAAACAAGGGTTAATTAACATATCACATATTATCCTATACTACGACCAGACCAATTAAATATCAAATAAACTTAGGTAGGTCATACTAGCGAAAAAGAATTCCCGTCTCTCCCCTCCTAGTTCTTGTCTCACATCTCGGCCGGGGATCATATCCTAAGCTTTGATACCAAGCTGTGGCGCCCCCAAAATAGGTATACATCACCTATTACGAGTAGCATGAAATACATGGTACAAAATACAAATACAATAATCTTTAATATATGACAAGAAAGAGTACATGAGTTTTAATACAAATATTGTCTTACAGACAATATCCACTCTCGAAATAAGTCCTCATTACATTTATTGTCACACTATTTAACGAATAGTGAGGACTACTAATACTATCATCTGGATAGTCACTCCATTTCCCCAGACTAGTCCAGGCTTCGTTCTCATTTCACGAAGAAACGGTGAAAAGAAAGGTGAGCTCAACTAGCCCGATAAAAATATTATGACTAAGATAATGCGAATAATAAATTATCATTAGTCTTCAACAAGTTAAGCGATAAAATACAATAGACATCAAGTTTAAGCTGCGGTGGAACATATCTGATCCATTAAAAGAGTCAAGTAGAGAATAAAATCTACTATCTTTTATGATTTAAAGGTTTTCATCACTTTTATCGTTGGGACTCGACAATAAATAATCCACATCATCCACACTTTTCTGACGAGGATATTCATTAGTATCACAACCACAAATTATCCATGCACTACGGGCCAAGGATATTTATGTATTCATCAATGGTCATGATCATGCCAACAAGCATCCATCAATGCACTACACAGGCCAATGAGGACTTTTACCACATCATTTGTAACATTACGGTCATGATTACACCAAGAATAATCCACAGTCATAATCATACCAAGTCCATCTATACTCTACGAGGCCCACAGATGACTTTCAACAAAATATAAATATGAGGATGATGACAATGATATAAAATTCAATAAAACAAGTTCAAGAATTAATTTATCCGAGAACTAATAACGTCCAAATTATCGACATGATACTTCTTTGTAGAGTAAAATTCAAGAATGCTCGGAAGAATATTTCCATGAAAAGATCTTTGGATGAAGCGCAAATATCGAGGATATTCCACTAATTTCATGGAGTATAGAAGTCAAAACTTTAACCAATTGAGTATAATAAAGAATGGAATAACAAAAGAAATCACCATGCATGCGGTACTTATGGGCGAGTTATTCAACGAATAATAAATAACGGAACCGGTCGGTAAATACTTGCCAAGCGGGATATTCAACGAAATAATAAAGAATGGAATAACAACGAAAATCACCATGCATGCGGTACTTGGCATAGGCGAGTTATTCAGCGAGAATAATAAATAACGGAACCGGGTCGGCGTAAAAGCACTGCAGACGGGATATTTCCAACGAGAATAATAAAAGCGGAACCGGTCGGGTAAAAAATTGCATGAAACGGGATATTCAACGAATAATAAAGAATGGAATAACAACGAAAATTTCACCATGTATGCGGTACTTGCGCATAGACGATTTATTCAGAATAATAAATAATGGAATAACAAGAAAATCACACCAAGTATAGGGTGAATAGCGTATCTGAGTTATTCAACGAATAATAAAGAATGGAATAACGAAGTTTCTCTTCATGAATATGAAAAAAATAATACCCTTACCTTATAAAGAAGAGTACTCAAAGGGTAGAGGCGGGGATATACTTGAAGAAACTTGCACTACTGAAAAGCTTTCTTAAGCAGCTAAAGAAATACGCTTTCGAAGATAGAAGAATAATTCTCTCTACAGTTTCTCTCTCTAGAGTTTCGGTGAATTAAATAAAAATAATGAAGGAATGAGCTTATTTTATAGAAGAATGGGTGAATAGTAACCAATCCATGAGCGGTCCAGATCGATTTACTTTAAAAAGGACGGTCGAGTTGGTTTACAATAAAATATAATATATTTATTTATAATCTAATAAAACGAATAACTTTTAAAAAGATTTTACTACTATACAAAACACTATTATGCATGTATCTGAAAACTATGCAAAATCACTATGCATAATAAAATATAATATATTCTAATTATTGTCTAATAAAATGAATAACTTTATAAAAGTATTACATTTTATATAAAAAATTTTACTATTAGCCTAATAAAAGCGAATAACTTTATAAAAAGTATTACATTTTATATAAAAAAAGCTTTTACTATTTTATTACATTAATAATACTAATAAAACAAAACTTCATCATCATTATTATTATTCACACTATTAATCGACCGGTTTGTTCCCGGAAAGAGGGGGCTTTCGATAAGGATTTCTCCTATTAGCGCTTGATTAGGTGACCAAACCTCTCCTTGGCGAACTTACTAGACATCGTTAATATTGCAAATAATAATATTAATAACTTTGTCATCTCAATTATAAAATATCAACAATAATTGAATCAATTGAATCGTTAACGTGAGATACTATGCAACAATTCTTTGAAGCGATAATTGAACAAAAGCGGTGACTTCTCACGTAAGCATCGATAATCAATCTGGTGTGTTCTTATGCAACCACGTGTATTCTGTACTTTTAACAAGGTGTTTTTCAGCGATTAACGGTAAAACTTCCGTAGTTATTTTCATAAAAAATATTTTTGTCATTTTCTCGAATCAAACAATAATGCCGTTGTTCCACCAATTGTGGGGTCCACCAATGATTATGTACTTTGTTTCTAAATATTACCCACAACTATAACATTATATCAAATATTCCATAATATTTAAAAATGATAATTATTTCATCTTTATTCATAATATTATAAAACAACTTGCGTACTTTTGCAAAATTTGTCTAAATATTACAATACCAATCAACTATAACATTATATCAAATTCATTTCCATAATATTTAAAAATGATATTTTATAGAAAATTCATCTTTATTCATAAAAGTTGGGGTCTTAATAAAAGCCTCAAATATTTCTTTACCCAAAAGGAACTCAACATGCGGCAGACAGACGTTGGCTCGAAAGCTATTGAAGATTACGACCACACCATTCAATACCATCACGGGAAGCGAGCGTGGTAGTTGGCCGTTGAGTAGAAGATCATATCTTGAGAAGCGAGTGCGATGTTGTCAACACAAAGGCCCATTTTGTGTGATTTACAAAAGATGAAGATAGGATTCAAGACTCAGGGGACCCATGCGATGATGTCAGTATCTGCGTAGAACCGACTTTAATCGAAAAAGTTAAAGTTGCTCAAGCCATAGACCCGGAGCTGATGCGTATGAAGAAAAAAGTAGAAGAAGGTGCTATACCAGAAGCAAGAATCGATGAAGAAGGAATACTTCGAGTCCACTCCAGACTTTGTGTTCCTAACAACTCTGATTTGAAAAATAAGATCATGATGGAGGAACACAATACACCGTTTGCAATCCATCCTGGAAGTACCAAAATATATCGTGATCTTCGACATATATTTTGGTGGAACAATATGAAAAGAGTGATTACAAAGTTTATCTCGAGGTGTTTAACTTGTCAACGTGTAAAGGTGGAGCATCAAGTGCCTAAGGGTCCATTGCAACCACTTGAGATTCTGAAATGGAAGTGGTAACACATTACCATGGATTTTGTTATGGGTCTTCCCACGGTTTCTCAAGGCATAAATGATGTTTGGGTTATTGTTGATAGATTAACCAAGTCTACTCATTTCTTACCAATACAGGAGACTTATTCCCTTGAACGTCTTGCTCGTATGTACGTAAATGAAATTATGAGATTGCATGGCATTCCAGTATCCATAGTTTCGGATCGAGACCCAAGATTCACTTCACGATTTTGGGTTAGCTTGCAAAAAGCTATGGGCACGGATTTATGATTCAGTTCGGTATACCATCCTCAAACGGATGGATAATCAGAGAGGACTATTCAAACTCTTGAAGATCTATTAAGACTCTGTGTCCTATACTTCAAAGGGAGTTGGGATAAGTATTTACCATTGGTAGAATTCTCCTACAACAACAGTTACCAGGCAAGTATAGGTGTGGCTCCATTCAAAGCATTATATGGATGTAAGTGTCGCTCTCTAGTATGTTGGGATGAGGTGGGTGAAGCAACATTGTTGGGACCAGAGTTGGTACGTATTACTATAGAAAAGATCCAAATGATTCGACAACGTATACAAACGGCACAGGATCGACAAAAGAATTATGCGGATCTTCATCGAAAGGACGAGGAATTTAGTATTGGGGATCATGTATTGTTGCGTGTGGCTCCATGGAAGGGAGTTACAAGATTTTGGAAGAGAGGAAATCTCAATCCACGATTTATTGGTCCATTTCAGATTCTTGACCGAGTAGGAAATGTAGCCTATAGACTCGCATTACCTCCAAGTATGTCTGGTGTTCATAATGTTTTTCACATATCTATGCTTCGTAAATATGTGAAAGACCCGAACCACGTTATTGAGTTAGAACTAGACTAAATAGCCAAAGATTTAACGTACGAGGAGGTACCAGTTAAGATCTTGGATAGGAAGAAGCATGTCCTACGTACAAAGGTCATACCACAAGTCAAAGTTTTGTGGAGGAACCATGCTATTGAGGAAATGACCTGGGAGTTGAAAACGGAAATGAAAATGAGGTATCCTCACCTTTTCGAAACACCAGGTACGTACGTCAATTTCGAGGATGAAATTTCATAAGGAGGGGAGGTTGTAAGACCCCAACTTATTATTAATGAAATTGAATTTCCTCTATTTATTATTTTGAAATAGTAAGGGTTGATTTGATTAATGTGGTTAGTTATGGGTAAAATCATAAATATTTCAAATAAGCAGTGGTTATAAAATATTCATTATTGTTAGGGAATATTAGTTTGGTCATGAAATATTCTTCTTTGTCGGGGAATATTAAATGCAACAGTAGCTTGATCTTAATGTGGACCCCATAATGAAAAGCGATTAGATGAAGAAAACGACAAGTATAAGTTGTTTTTAAATAACGGCGTAGTTGTTATCGTTAATACTATTGGAATACTCGGAGGTTAAAACACAGTAGCACACGGCATTGCATCAATTATTAATTTTTACGTAAGAAGGCACTACTCAATAATTGTTACAGTAATTACTGTTCAATATTTTATTTTATTGATTCAATAATTGCTATGTTGATATTTTATATTATTCTTGTTTCAATAATTGTCATTACATAGTATTTTCCATTATTAGATCAATAATTCATATTATTTGAATAATATTATTAGATAGCATTATTGACAATGTCTAGAAAGTTCTGTCTAATGAGAGGTTTGATCACCTAATTGTACGCCAGTAAGGAGAAATCCTTATTAGAAAGCCCCTTCTTTCCTAGGAATGGCCTAGTTGTCGATATTGTGATTCTGTAATATTATTTGTAAATAATTAATTATTGATTTATATGATAAGAAAAATATTCATTTTATGTGGATATAGATGGAGAAAATTTTAAAGTGACAATTGTTGAAAAATTGATATTTTATCTTTTCTGATAAAATAATTCATTTAAATATATTATTATATTTTAATAATATAATAATGGTGATATTTTTACAATGAATATGGGATATATGAATAAATGTGGAGAAAGAGTATTTTTGTAACTAAAAATATTTAAAAACATGTTTTTCATGTCTGTGGACCCCATTGCTTGACTGAAATTTGATTATAGCCTGTAAAATCGTCCGTATGTGAATTTCGGTCAACTTCTGTTTGGAATTTGGAAAACTTTCTTCTGCAAAATTGTAGAGAATTAAATTTCCTATGGAATGGACATAAGATTTGAATTTTTCTGATAAAAGGACTATTTATTATGAGGTATTGAAGTTCCGGAATAATTGATTCTTGAAGTTTTAAATATTTTTTTAATAAAAACATTTTTTTACATTTTGTGGGCCCCACTTGCATGTGTTAAATTGTTGAAATCAGATTCAAAGGTGTGCGAAGGAATTTTTATTATAAATAATAATATTTTATTAAATTTTCTGCTTTGGTGTTCTAAGCAATTTCCTATAAATAGGGTGCTTAGGTTAGAATTGAAAATCACACTAGAAACTGAAATCTTTCTCTCTCTATATTATCGAGCGTATTCTTGTGAATATTTTGATACTTTGAGTGTTGTTATACGGTGCAAGTTCCTTCAACACTATATCTAGTATTCCAGTCAGAAGTACTGTCTTTTTGAGGTAATGGATATTATTTTTTAAAAAAATGATATTATTTCTTTCAATATCATTATGCTGGAATATTGGTATGCTTTTTCTTGTGAAATTCTTGTCTTTTAGTGTCAGGGTTATTATTCATGTATACGACACTATTCACGTATACAGCACTATTCACGAATACGATACTATTCACAGAAAAATTAAAATTTTATTTTTTTTGTCCAAAATATCTATTATGGATACTAGCTTTGATTATATCCATGTTTTGATCATTCTTGAATTTTACTTCACTATGGTTATTTATGAAGTATTTTTGAACTTGGACTGTTTAAAGTACGAATCCTTATTATTTGTTCTTTTATTTCACTAGATTCGTTTTCTTTAAAATATTTTTCATCATCCTCAATCCTAAATGATGATATTACTAAATATCTTTGGCCTGTAGTGCAAAGATGGTTGATTTTCTTATGAATATCTTTGGCACGTAATGCAAAGATGTACAGGTGTTGAGATGAACATGACCAACTGATGAATATCTTTGGCCTGTAGTGCAAAGATGAATATTTGATTCAAGATTTATATTGATTGATGTTACAAGGATAAAATATTGATGATAAACTTTTAAATTCATAGAAGAAAGTAGATTTCATTATCTACATAACTCTTCTAATGAATTATTATTTCCGCTGCGAATATTGATTTAAAACTTGTTGTCTATTGTATTCTATCAGATTTTTCCTGTTGAGGACTAAAGATAATTTGTTTTATGTTATCTTAGTCATAATATTCTTTACTAGGCTAGTTGAGCTCACCCTTTTCCTTTTTGTTCCATTTTTCTTCTAAGGAGGTGAGAATGTAGCGAGTACTAGTTGGGGTATGGAATGATGGTTCTAGAAGTTGTCTTAGTAGTCCTCACTATTTTGTAAAATAATATAACAATAATTGTAATGAGGACTTATTTGAGTGTGGATATTATCTAGATGACAATATTTGTATTTAAACTCATAGTTTTGTGTTGTCGTATTTTGCACGACAATTATATTAATAAAGTTATAGTTGTTTCTGTACCATGTATTTAGAGACTCGGAATGGGAGTTGTATACCTATTTTGGGGGCATCACAATAGACCCGGAGCTGATGCGTATGAAGAAGAAAGTACAATAAGGTGTTATTCCAGAAGCAAGAATCGATGAAGAAGGAATACTTCGAGTCCACTCCAGACTTTGTGTTCCTAACGACTCTGATTTGAAGTACAAGATCATGATAGAGGCACACAATACACCATTTGCAATCCATCCTGGAAATACCAAAATGTATCGTGATCTTCGACATACATTTTGGTGGAACAATATGAAGAGAAAGATCGCAAAGTTTATCTCGAGATGTTTAACTTGTCAATGTGTAAAGGCAGAGCATCAAGTGCCAAAGGGTCCATTGCAACCACTTGAGATTCTGAAATGAAGTGGGAACACCTTACCATGGATTTAAATTCTGGGTCTTCCCACGGTTTCTCAAGGCATAAATGCTATTTGGGTTATTGTTGATAGATTAACCAAATCTGCTCATTTCTTGCCAATCTGGAGACTTATTCCTTTGAGCGTCTTGCTCGTATATACGTAAATGAGATTGTGAGATTGCATGGCATGCCAGTATCCATAGTTTCGAATTGTGACCCAAGATTCACTTCACGATTTTGGGTTAGCTTGCAAAAAGCTATGGGCACGAATTTATGATTCAGTTCGGCATACCATCCTCAAACGGATGGACAATCAGAGAGGACTATTCAAACTCTTGAAGATCTATTAAGACTCTGTGTCCTAGACTTCAAAGGGAGTTGGGATAAGTATTTACCATTGGTGGAATTCTCCTACAACAACAGTTATCATGAAATTATAGGTGTGGCCCCATTTGAAGCATTGTATGGACGAAAGTGTCGCTCTCTAGTATGTTGGGACGAGATGGGTGAAGCGACATTGTTGGGACTAGAGTTGGTAAGTATGACTATAGAAAAGATCCAAATGATTCGACAACGTATACAAATGGCACAGGATCGACAAAAGAGTTATGTAGATCTTCATCGAAAGGACGCTGAATTTAGTATTGGGAATCATGTATTGTTGCGTGCGGCTCCATGGAAGGGAGTTACAAGATTTGGGAAGAGAGGAAAGCTCAATCCATGATTTATTGGTCCATTTCAGATTCTTGACCGAGTAGGAAATGTGGCTTATAGACTCGCATTACCTCCAAGTATGTCTCGTGTTCATAATGTTTTTCACATATTTGTGCTACGTAAATATGTGAAAGACCCGAACCACGTTATTGAGTTAGAACCGGACGAGATAGCCGAAGACTTAACGTATGAAGAGGTACCTGTCAAGATCTTAGATAGGAAGGAGCATGTCCTACGCACAAAGGTCATACCACAAGTCAAAGTTTTGTGGAGGAACCATGCTATTGAGGAAATGACCTAGGAGTTGGAAACGAAAATGAAAGCGAGGTATCCTCACCTTTTCGAAACACCAGGTACGTACGTCAATTTCGAGGACGAAATTTTATAAGGAGGGGAGGTTGTAAGACCCCACTTATTTTTAATGAAATTGAATTTCCTCTATTTATTATTTTGAAAATAGTAAGGGTTGATTTGATTAATGTGGTTAGTTATGGGTAAAATGCGCAAATATTTTAAATAAGCAAGTGGTTATAAAATATTCATTATTGTCGGGGAATATTCGTACGACGGCGCAGCCTTGTGTGGTCCCCATAACAGAAAACGATTGGATGAAGAAAACGACAAGTATAAGTTGTTTATAAATAACTTGCATGAGTTATTACAGATTATCTTGTTGGAACACCCGGTGGTTAAAACACAGTAGAACACGGTATTGCATCAATTATTGATTCTTACATAAGAAGGCACTACTCAATAATTGTTACAATAATTACTGTTCAATATTTTATTTTATTGATTCAATAATTGTTGCGTTGATATTATATGTTATTGTTATTTCAATAATTGTCATTACACAGTATTTTCCTTTATCAAATTAATAATTCATATTATTTGAATAATATTATTAGATAGCGTTATTGGCAATGTCTAGAAATTTTTGTCTAAGGAGAGGTTTGGTCACCTAATTGCGCGTCAGTAAGGAGAAATTCTTATTGGAAAGCCCCCTATTTACTGGGAACGGTCTGGTTGTCAGTATTGTGAGTCTATAATATTATTTGTGGATAATTAATTATTGATTTACATGATAAGGAAAATATTCATTTTATGTGGATATAGATGGAGAAAAATTTTAATGTGACAATTGTTGAAAATTGATGTTTTATCTTTTTTGATAAAATAATTTATTTAAATATATTATTATATTTTAATAATATAATAATGGTGATATTTTTACAATGAATGTGGGATATATGAATAAATGATGAGAAAGAGTATTTTTGTTACTAAAAATATTTAAAACATGTTTTTCATGTTTGTGGAACCCATTTCTTGACTAAAATTTGATTATAGCCTATAAAATCGTCCGTATGTGGATTTCGGTCAATTTCTGTTTGGAATTTAGAAAAACTTAAACTTATAAAGTTGTAGAGAATTGAATTTCCTATGGAATGGACATAAGATTCGAATTTTTCTGATAAAATGGCTATTTATTGTGAATTATTGAAGTTCCGGTATATCGGGTCTGAATCGATTTTTGGAGTTTTAAATATTTTTATTTAGAAAAACGTTTTTGGTGATTTTGTCACTTTTATGGCTGATGTCTTGACCAAAAAAGTGGGCAAAAGAAAATTTATATAAATATATTAATATTTTATTAAATTTTCTGCTTTGGTGTTCTAAGCATTTTCCTATAAATAGGGTGCTTAGGTTAGAATTGAAAATCACACCAGAAACAAGTTTTCTCTCTCTTTCTCTCTCTATATTGTTGAGTGTATTCTTGTGAGTATTTTGATACCTTGAGTGTTTCTATACGGTGCAAGATCCGTTCAGCACTATATCCAATATTTCAGTCAGAAGTACTGTCTTTTCGAGGTAAGGGATGTTATTTTTTTTTAAATGATATTATTTCTTCTAATATCATTATGCCGAAATATTGGTAAGATTTTTCTTGTAAAATTCTTGTCATTTAGTGTCGAGGTTACTATTTACGTATACGGTACTATTCACGAATACGGCACTATTCACAAAAAAATTAAATTTTTATTTTTTGTCCAAGATATCTATTATGGATACTAGCTTTGATTGTATCCATGTTTTGGTCTTCATTCTTGAATTTTACTTCATTATGGTTATTTATGAAGTATTTTTGAACTTGGACTGTTTAAAGTACGAATCCTTAATATTTGTTCTTTTGTTTCACTGGATTCGTTTTCTTTAAAATATTTTCATCATCCTCGGTCCTAAATGATGATATTCTTGAATATCTTTGGCTTTTGTAGTGCAAAGATGGTTGATTTTCTTATGAATATCTTTGGCCCGTAGTGCAAAGATGTACAGGTGTTGAGATGGACATGACCAACTGATGAATATCTTTGGCCTGTAGTGCAAAGATGAATATTTGATTGAAGATGTATATTGATTGATGTTACAGGGATAAAATATTGATGATAAACTTTTAAATTCATAGAAGAAAGTAGATTTCATTATCTACATAACTCTTCTAATGAATTATTATTTCCGTTGCGAATATTGATTTAAAACTTGTTGTCTATTGTATTCTATCAGATTTTTCCCTGTTAAAGACTAACGATAATTTGTTCTATATTATCTTAGTTATAATATTCTTTACTGGGCTAGTTGAGCTCTCCCTTTTCCTTTTTGTTCTATTTTTCTTCCCAGGAGGCGAGAATGTAGCGAGTACTAGTCGGGGTGTGGAATGATGGTTCTAGAAGTTGTTTTAGTAGTCCTCACTATTTTGTAAAATAGTGTATCAATAATTGTAATGAAAACTTATTTGAGTGTGGATATTGTCTAGATGACAATATTTTTCTATTTAAACTCACAGTTTATGTGTTGTCGTATTTTGCACGACAATTGTATTAATAAAGTTGTAGTTGTTTCTGTACCATGTATTTTGGTGACTTAGAATGAGTGTTGTATACCTCTTTTGGGGGCGTCACAGGTGCGGTTTCATTTGGTGCGATTTTGGTTCCAAAACTAATTCAAACAACAAAATTTTATTTAATTTATTACACAAATTAACAATGATAGGAAATAATAAGAAATGCGTAATAACAAAAACTAACTAATCCCATCAACTTTTGATCATGCTCAATTACTATCAATATCATTGCCAAAGATAATAATAAACAAATCAAGTAACAATCTTAATAGCTAATTAAGGAAGACTAATCATGTTGATGCTAATTAGTTCCGAAAATCATGAAGCAAATTGTTTTGGTATAATTAGTAGACAATATTAATAATAACTTCTTTGAAGGGAATTATATGAAAAAGACTATTAATAGATGCTAAGCATTCATACTACAAATTAAGTAATGCAACTTCTACTCCTCGCATACTTCCTGCCCTGGTACTCCATCCGCTCCTGCATACATACATACATACATACATACATACATACATACATACATACATACATACATACATACATACACACACACACACACAGACACATGGTGAAGTTTCGATTTTATGTGTGCAGTTTTGGCTAGTAACCAAACTGAAATCGTAAATTTGGTTTTTTAACCCACTTAAAACCACCACATACGCTGGAAATGTTGGTGAGATTTTAATTGGTGCGGTTTGTGCGATTTTAGTACGGTTTCAGTTCTAATTTAGTTTCTTGCTCGGCCTTAATAGTAGCAGAAGACAATACTATTTTAAGCAGTTTCTGCTACTATTAGTAGCGAACGACACACGTTATCTGGTACTATTAGTAATAGTAGCGGACATGAATTTTTCAGTTCTAATTTCGACCGTTGATTCTTGTATTGGACATTAATGATAATTGTGACGCCTCCAAAATAGGTATACATCACCTATTCTGAGTCGCCAAATACATGGTACAGAATACAAATACAATCTTTAATATACAATAAGAGAGTTGTGAGTTTTAATACAACTATTGTCTTCTAGAGAATATCCACTCTCAGAATAAGTCCTCATTACATTTATTGTCACACTATTTAACAAAATAGTGAGGACTACTAATACTATCATCTGGACCGTCACTCCATTCCCCGACTAGTCCCGGCTATGTTCTCATTTCCTAAAGAGAACAGTGAAAGAAAGGATGAGCTCAACTAGTTCAGTAAGAAATATTATGACTAAGATAATGCAGAATAAATTATCATTAGTCTTCAACAATGTTAAACCGATAAAATACAATAGACATCAAGTTTAATCTACAATGAACATCTGAAACCATTAAAAGAGTCAAGTAGAGAATAAAATCTACTATCTTTTATGATTTAAAAGGTTTTTCATCACTTTTATCATTTGGAATTCAACAAATAAATAATCCAGATCATCCCCGCACTACTGACCAGGATATTCATTAGTATCACAACCACAAATTATCCATGCACTACGGACAATGATATTTGTGTATTTATCAATGGTCATGATCATGCCAACAATCATCCATCAATGCACTACGGCCAATGAGGACTTTTACCACATCATTTGTAACATTACTATTCATGATTACAATAGAATAATCCACAGTCATAATCATACCAAGTCCATCTATGCACTACAAGGCCACAGATGACTTTCAACAAAATATAAATATGAGGATGATGACAATGATATAAGAATTCAATAAAACAAGTTCAATAATTAATTTATCCAGGAACTAATAACGTCCAAATTGTCAACATGATACTTCTTTGTAGAGTAAAATTCAAGAATGCTCAGAAGAATATTTCCATGAAAAGATACTGTATGAAGCGCAAATATCAAAGATATTCCACTAATTTCATGGAGTATAGAAGTCAAAACTTTAACTAACTGAGTATAATAAAGAATGGAATAACAAAAGAAATCACCATGCATGCGGTTGCGCATGATGACGAGTTATTCAACGAGAATAATAAATAACGAAACCCGGTCCGTAAAAACGCACGCATGTGATATTCCAATGAATAATAAAGATGGAACCAGTCCGACGTAAAACGCACAGACAGAATATTCCAACAGAATAATAAAGAATGGAATAACAATAGAATTTCACCATGTATGCGGTACTTCGCATAGACATGTTATTCCAGCAGAATAATAAATAATGGAATAACAGAATAAGTTCACCAAGTATAGGGTATCCCGCGTATACAGGTTATTCCAACAGAATAATAAAGACTGAAATAACAGAAGTTCTCTTCATGAATATGAAAAACAAATAATACCCCTTACCTTATAAAGAAGAGTACTTGACCAGTAGAGGCGGGGATATACTTGAAGAAACTTGCACTATGCTCAAAGCTTTCTTAAACGCTAAAGAAATACGCCAAGATAGAAGAATAATTCTCTCTACAATTTCTCTCTCTAGAGTTTCAAAGAATTAAGTAAGAAATAATGAAGGAATGTGCTTATTTATAGAAGAATGGGTGAATAAGAACCAATCCATGAACCAGTTCGGATCGATTTACTTTAAACTAGACCGGTCCAGATTGGTTTACAATAAAATATAATATATTCTATTTATAATCTAATAAAGCGAATAACTTTTAAAAAGATTTTACTATCTGAACACTATGCATAATAAAATATAATATATTCTAATTATTGTCTAATAAAACGAATAACTTTATAAAAGTATTACATTTTTATATAAAAAAGCTTTCTTTTTATTACATTAATAATACTAATAAAACAAAATTTCATCATCATTATTATTATTCACACTATTAATCGACTGTGTCGTTCCCGGAAAGAGGGGCTTTCCAATAAGGATTTCTCCCTATTAGTAGCGCAATTAGGTGACCAAACCTCTCCTTGACGGGACTTCTAGACATCGTTAATATTGCAAATAATAATATTAATAACTTCGTCATCTCAATATAAAATATCAACAATAATTGAATCAATTAACGTGAGATACTATGCAACAATTACTGAAGCAATAATTGAACAAAACTTAGTGACTTCTCACGTAAGCATCAATAATCAATACCTGGTGTCTTCTTATGCAACCACGCGTATTCTGTGCTAACTCTTTTAACACCGGTGTTTCAACAGTTAACGGTAAAACTTCCGCCGTTATTTTTATAAAAATATTTATGTCGTGTTCTCAATCCGACAATAATTCCGTTGTGAGGTCCACTAATGATTGTGCCGTCGTACAAATTCCGACCAATCGAATATTATAAACAACTTGCGTACTTTTCAAAATTTCTAAATATTACCCACAACTATAACATTATATCAAATTCATTCCATAATATTTAAAAATGATAATTATAGAAAATTCATCTTTATTCATAAAAGTTGAGGTCTTACAATAATGTTTGTTCATTTTTGATTCATAACAAGTACTATATATGGATCATTTTCACATACACATATATTTTCTTTTTTGGAAGAAAGTTGTGTGATAAATATTGGAATTAATAATTGATAAAATGAAGTTAATCCTTGTAATCCTAAACGACATCTTTAGAAATTCTAGCATTTGACATTTTAAAGTAGCAAGACCATATCAAACTAAATTTAAGTTGAGAAGTTTAAAAAAATAATTAAAATAAAAGTTTGACTACAATATTGATATGTATTGTTTGTAAGAATTTAATAGAATCATAAAAAGAGGCACAAATTAACAAAACTCTCTTCTACTTTTCACTATATAATCAACATGCTAAATATTTAAGGCAAATGTTTTTACTCCGATTTTGAGTTCGACATCATGTTACGACCAGGGATTCCACTGGTATTTTAATCAGGGCATCCTCTTATGTTTTGGCCCCAATATTTTGGTTTTAGACCAAGAAATTAATTGAAACACTACGAAGACAAAAAAAGAATTAGATCAATGGAGCAGGCGCAGCAGCGGTATGAAAAAAAAGAAAAAAAGAAATGGATGAAAATATTGGTCATTTTTTAATCAAAAATTTACCTATTAAAATTTTCAATTTAAATGGAAAATTAAATAACACATTTTTTATTTTATAATCCGCAATATAAGCTTTTGGCCTTGCATCACAATCACTATACAAATAAAATAGTAATCTAAAATTTAAAATTAAAATTTTCTCCCCTTTAGGGTTTAGGGTTTAGGGTTTTGGGTACACTGCAACAAAATAATTTTTATTTTAAAAATTGTATGTGAACATGAAAATTAGACAGAAAAATTAGATCCAAATATATTTGAATTAAAATTATTTATATTTTAACCTTTATTGGGGATAAAAATATAAATAATTAAAATTTAAATACGCTCTTTTTATTTTCTAAAGTTTTATATTTTTTATTTTTTTTATCTTATTTTAATTTTTTATTCCCAAAACTGAAACATTATGTTACCGGTCTGTCCTGTTCTTCCATCCAAAACTCCAAAAGTCAGAAACACTGTTAATCAAATAGCTGGGGAAAGCGGGAAAGTATTGATTTTGCACAAGTCGAGCAAACTCAAATCGTCAAAACCCTTACCCTCCGCCGTCCCACTCCAACCTTACTTCCCTCTCCGCTGCAGGAAATGCCGATCCGTTCAACCCATTTTCAACCGCTGATTACTCCACTAAGATCTTGATCTGCTCCTTCTGTCTCCACCGGAATCACTTCCCTCCCCATTATCACTCAATTTCCGATGATAATCTTCCGGCTGAGCTTTCCCCCAATACACCACAATTGAGTACCAATTGGGCGAAATTGAAAAACCCAGTTCCCCTTGTGTGTTTTTCTTTGTTATTGACACTTGTATTATTGAAGAGGAAATGGGGTTTTTGAAATCTACATTGTTAAGAGCCGTGGGGATGATTCTGGAGAATTCCCTTGTTGGGTTGATTACATTTGGGAGTTTTGTGTCTGTTCATG
Source organism: Panax ginseng (assembly GCA_020205605.1). Taxonomy (NCBI): domain Eukaryota; kingdom Viridiplantae; phylum Streptophyta; class Magnoliopsida; order Apiales; family Araliaceae; genus Panax; species Panax ginseng. The sequence goes on from CM035134.1 coordinate 12,298,289, forward strand.
AACTGGGGGTTGGCCAAATTCCTAAAGTTTATGTTTTTAAGTGGTCTAAGGAGGTTAGTAAAGATCAGCTCTTGGAGAAAATGGGGTTTTTTTAACTAAGAAGCTGAAGCCGACAACTGCGGTGATTGCTGGTGTTAGCGATGGACTTTCACAGGAGAGCTTTTTCTGGTTCTTGGTGCCTGCGTCCGAGTGCGAATTCACACTCAATTCGGTATGGTCTAAGTTCTGATGAATATTCATTTGCTTGGTTTTATTTCACACTCAATTCGGTATGTTCTCATACAGGCTGCTATTGCATGTAAAGTGACTACGTAGTACGTGTCAAGGAACATCTAATCAAAGGGGATAGTTTCTGTTTTCGATATTCATAGGCTGGTTGTCCTCTACGATTACTTAGTATTTGTCTACCACTTGTCTGATCTTTTAGAGGACCATTGCCATCCATTCTGTATCTTCTATTCTTCCTAGTACGACATATAATTTTTTCTTCTATTTAAAGAAATTAGAAGTTTTGGTGAATTATAGAGTATTTTAGTAATATCAACTACTATTACTTTAAGAGATTGCCCCAGCCTTCCTGTATGCTTTTTACTGGAAGCTCAAAATGTGTATAACTATTTCTAGTTTGGGCCTACTTATATTCACCAACAAACGTGATTTCATTTCTACCAAAAAATTGGTAGAACTTTGGTTTGGATGGCAAACTTGTGCTTCCATTGTGGGACATGTCAGTATTTGAATCCATATATGCTCTTGATGTGTGCAGCAACCGCAAGTGACTATAGGGCTACTCAAAGATTGCTCGATAAATTTTAATGCCCCAGTTTCTTTTCTTAGAGCAGATGCTGCATATCTTTATTCCATAGATATGTTCATTTTTAGTTATCAAATTGTACACTATAATTAAAGCTTCTCTTTTGTGAGTTGGTAATAGTACAATATGACTCGTAATTTTTGTGGAATTTCTTATGGCATTGCACCATAATAAGTATGTATAGTCTATACACAAGGGTTAGTTCAAGTGGTAGTGAATATCATACTGGTTAGTTATCAGTGCAGTAGGTCATAGGTTCAATACTCCACGTAGGCAATGATCTCCTTGGAGCACCCACACATAGTTTATAAATGGGTTTAGCCGGTTTGTGTTGTTAGTGTGGTATTGTGTGCACCGGGTGGTTTATTTAGTGCACACCTTTAGGCTAGTGGCTGTGGGTTCCACCTTAAAAAAGAGAGTACAAATATAGGTCTCTCTCTCCCCCCATCCATGTATGTCTATGTGTAACTCTTTACCTTTTTCCACTTTAGGGGTTATCTTTTCAATTTTTGCAATCAAGGCATTGAACTCTTTATTTTTTTCCACTTCAATTCAATTGCAATTGCAACTGCTACATTATAAATTAATGACGTGACTGTGATAGATGGTGGTGTGTTTATGATTATGTGGCAAAATAAGATTTATTTATCATTTAGGTTAAATCATTTTATGGAACCAACCCAAGCATCAAAACTCCGCAGCTGCCCCTAATTGCAGTTTCAATCAACTAACCCTAGCATCACAAATTAAGATCTCTATCAACAACCAAAACCTCTTAACAATTTCTCCTTTATTTTTTCTTTTTTCACGGGATATGACGTTTTGTGACACCACCACAACCCCAGATCTGAGTAAATTTATTAGAAAATAAAAATAAAAGGGAGAAGTAGAAGAAGAATCTGCGCCAATCATTTTCTTGTTCTCTCTCCTCCGCGACAATAGCAGAACTACCCAGTCACTTCATTTTTCCCAGAAAGTCGTCCTCAGTTAGATGCCACTTTTTGGCTACCCTTAACTTAAAGAAAAAAAGGATAAGATATTTGCGTAACACAGGTGGTTAGAACAATCTAATCCCCTTCCTGTTTATTAGTAGAATTGGCTGTTAGACTTAGAAAGCCACATGAAATAGTTTCCTCATCGTGTAACTTTAAGGTGATGAATTAAGACTTGAGATGAAGAAAATGATGAGTTGATTTGAATTTGATGGCCTGTAATGAGATAGACTTTGATCTGGGATTTTTCCCTAGAAGAAGTAAAAGAGGAGGATAGGGAGAAGAATGAAGAAAGTGTGCTGACCATATTTATTCTTGATTTTGGTTCGATTTTTTTAATGTTTAGTTAATAACTTCATTTTTATTAAGGAATGAATGTTGGTTTGTATGATTATATTTAACTGAATTAGATTTAATTTAAATTTGATTAATAAATTTGATTTAGCCTTGATTTAATGAATGAGAAAATGTTTCAATCATATTAATTTTTATGTGTTTTATTACATTTTTGCCCTTTTAAAATAGTAAAATGATAAAATTGAGTTTAATTTGTTTTTTCAACACATCAGCATTTATAAGCTAGGTGTCCTTGCCATGTCATCAATTTATGACATGGCGTTTTAATTGAACCAAAGTGAAAAAAGTTAAATCCCTTGATCGAAAAAATTAGTAATTTATATTTAAGCCAAACTTTTAGTTAATGAACAGATAAAATAAGATATACATGTAGTTGCTGGTCTGGGACTAGAAGTAAAACTTTTAGTTGACGAATAGATAAAACAAACATAAAGCCATTCCGCCGTGGCGAAATATTGTTCATACATGTACACCTATGGAAATCATGCTTAGCAAATATCAATTCATGGTATCATTTGGTTCACCAATTTATTCTTAAGTTGTATTGTTCAGCAATGGCTGAATTGTTTAGAATAAACCAATTTTTTTGTTGGAGCTATATGAACATTACTACTTCTCGCTAGAGAATGGTTGAATCAAGATATCATCATCAAGTTTTCCCTTCATCTTCATGTCATGGACTTTCGGTGGAATCAAGATGTCTTCACATTTTCCTTTGTCATGTAATTTATTCTTTGCAGCCAAACCCTTGTACCAGCTCATAACTTTCGCGATGAACTCTGGAATTGAACTCAATTTGTTATTAGTTGCATGGACAAGGAAATAGATACAAATTATGACTTGTCATCCATAAAGATGCAAGTCAATCATGGTTTGACCTGAATTTGCTGTATGGAGGAATTTAAACATGATAACTGAACACTAGGATTTAGAATCAATTTCATAGGACTAAGTGAAATGTATGAATAAAAAGAAAATGAAGAGAATTCTTGATGGATATGGATAATTATTTTAGGTGTGAGATATAATTAAATCATAAGGGTCCCAAATCATTTATGCTCTTATACATTTTATTTGTGAAGAGTTCTTTCCCTCACAGATTATAGAAGCTATGACCAATCTCTCAGGACATTTTACAGTCTTTCCAAAAAGTTTTAGTAGGTAAGTTTGGCCCCAAGTATGGGAATGGGCACTGGTTAGGGTCTATGTAGCAGTTTAGCAAAATTAAGTTAGGGTTAAAGATTAGCTGTCATGATTTTTATCGGATAGTAGGTAAATGGATGTTCTTTGTATCATAAGCTTGGTGATTCCTTGAACATGCCCAGCTTATACCAGGTGTAATATCATTAGTCAATTATTTTTCGCGAGTTCTTAATTCCTTTTAGACAAAAAGCCGGTATAGGGTGTTGAAACCCTAGAAGGACTATTTTTTCATAAGAAACTACTGTTTTTTGTGTTTTCCTCATTCAAGCAGTAAGCTTTCAAGTATATGTATTGTATACTGAATCTGAATGTGAAGAGCTGGCCATTTTCACAATTGTTATATGCAGAAGTGAATATACATGTAGGCTGACACATGTTTAATATCCCTAATGCATTTTGAACAAAGGATTTAAATCATTAGCATGGGTTTATACCATCATAGGACAAATCACCAAGTATATAAGGTCATGTTGATGTAAGTTTACCTTCAATCCTCATAAAATGATGAACATTCTTTCTAGCTGGATCATTATGTCTTTTACTCATTTCCTCGGTCCGGTTGCGTGTGAAAGCAAAACGCTCGTCACTGTCATCATCCCTCTGGTTACGTGAAAACAATAATTATTAACTTAAAGTTCTGCCATTTAAAACCGATTATAGAAATAGGACTCAGCTACTTTAACTACTATAGTTCTTACATTGTATTCCTTGTATAAATTGTCAATATATATCTGCGATGGCTCACTCAAGTGCTTCTTTAGTTCTATTACTAAAGTCTGCACATAAATATCATTGATTAGTAAAATTTATCAACTTTATTAAGTTGCATATAAGGCTAGGAAGCTCTTACTTTGAAAATGAACACAGGTGATACATTGTGCTCTATGAGCTTTTGGAGTTCTCCACGAATGATAAATAGCCTGTGGACGATGGTAAATTATTGCGTGTTAGGTCTGAAATAGATAGTCAGCTGCATTACATAAGCTGCAAAGGGCAGTTGGTGATAATTGCCATAATCCCTGAAAATCTTCATTGTTATCCTTAAAATTGCTTATGCTTAACGTGACTTACTGTTTTGGGCTTTGCTCTTTTACTATATCTTTGGCAACTTTTGCAATAGCTTCTTCCCATCCTGTCATGATTTCTTGATCCTCCTTCAGTTGAGGATTGCAATTACTGTTGCAGAAGACAAAATGTGTAGATAAGAGGAAAATGAGAACTATATTAGAGGAAAACAATAATTCTAACATTTTATACATATTGAACAAAATATGTATTACTTAGATCTCCAGGTTGCTTCAAAGGAACGAATGGCTTGTCGTAGGTTGTTCTTGGAGTTGTTTGCAATGTTCTCAGCTAGCTGGTGTGGCAATTCAATGCCTTCTTGTTTTGCTATGAATTCTAAAACTTCCACAATCTGAAGAAAGGAAGAGAACTCTCAACAACTTAAAGATATAGGTATGTGCTAAACTTATTGCGAGTTCAAATAGTGGATGTTGTCACCTCTTTATTAGAAGGTGGAAGGAGATTAACTACTCTGCACAGGGACTTAATTGGCTGGAGTTTTGAGATGTCATTGCAGCAAAAGAAGACCTTCTTACACCCTTTATATCTTTCTAATAGCCATCTTATATATAGTAGGGCATCTGTTGATAGCTTGTCTGCCTCGTAGAGAATGATAGCTGCCAAATATATATAAAAAAGCATGCCCATACACACATCAAGTGACAATGTGTTATTTGGAAGCACAGTACTATCTTTGTGGGGGAGAGATTTAAAGGTACCTCGACAATTATCATGATTGAACAGCAATGCATTGTTTGATAATTTGTTACTTTTCTCTTTGATGAGTTCAACTATGACATGCTTCTCATACCCTTCTAGTTCAGATAGATTCACTTCTACATGTTGAGAAGATAGCTTCATGTTTACATGGATACTGCTTACTGCTTCCCCCTGCAACAAATTCATTTCGGTCATTTGAGATTATGCTGTGAATTTTTTTGTGCAAAAACAGATATATTACGTTTATGCATTTAAAAAGTACTTCCGTTCCTTCTAGTTGCTTTCATAACATAAAAATTTATACATGTTTACACTTGAATATTTTGACGTATTTTACGGACGCAGACAATAGACACAGATTGATTTACTTGCAACCGGTACACATGTTGACTTCCTTTTAGAATCCTACCGATTAGAACAAGGCTTTCTTAGGAAAAGATGTCTGACAATAAAACAGAGGGTACAATTAGGAAAAGCTCCCAAAGAATGTAGGAGAAAGTTTCCCAATTCTTCTTAAGAGTAAGTTATAGGATCCTTTAAATCTTTCCCTTTATCACTAACTCAATATATCATGTCCTTAGTTCTGCTTAATACACTCTGGTATTGTATCCTTGTGAAATTGCATCATCATTTAAAGCCAGTACAAAAGTCAGAGAATAAGCCGAGAAGTTATAATATAGATAAACGAATTGAAATTTCTCAGTTTACCTTAAAGTAAAATTCCTTGCTCTCTTCTGTTGCCTGTGGATATAGCAAAGAGAACTAGTTTCAGTTGCTGAATATTCAAAAACTCATGAGATTGGGGATTTAAACCTACACAAAAGATACCAATATTTTATGCATTTGAACTGCTTTTAGAATCCTAACTTATACTCCTTCCGTCCTCAAAAGGATGGCCTAAGGTACAACTTTTTAATAAATACATAAAGTAAAGGGTAAATATGTCATTTATTGAGGTCCACATCTCGAGAATTCATAAGATTAATAAGATCTTAAATGATTAAATTAAAGGATTAAAGAATAAAACCTAGACTAGAAATAGAGGAATGATTAAATTTTTTTTAATAAAAATCTATATGGTTTACCATTTGAATAGAATTGAGAAAATAAGGGTTACAAAATTCAAAACCTAGAATGAAATTATATTTGGAAATATGTTAAGAATAAAATATTATATTACCTTCAACTTCATGTAAATTAATTATGAGAATGATTTAAATTTTTTTAGAAAGAAATAGGTTATGAATGTGAAAATTTTAATAAGGAAATAAAATTCAAAGTGAAGAGATATTATAAGGATAAAGAGTGTGTATATGTATATGTAAATATATATATTTAGTGATGTGCTATATATTTTAGCAAGGGGAATGATAATGATAAATATTTTGTGAATATGTGAGTAAATGAATATGAATATTATGTGTTTGTTTAGTATATAAACAAATAAAAGAAACTAATGTAACCTAATTATATATTAGGAATGAAAAATTGAATAACTTAAGGGTTATGGTATTGGGGAATAATAGTATTTAAAATATATACTAATTTTAAGAGATTTATTTTATACATCTCAATTTATTAATTTTATAATCTAATTATAGCAAGTCTAATTGGGTTAAGAAATTAAGTGTACATGAGCAAGGAATTAATTTACAATTGAGGAAATGAAAATCCTAAATAAATGATTAGGGTTGGATAAGAATTTAAAAGAATTGGACTATGTAAATTTCATGGCCCAAGAAATTAATTTAGAAGGCCAAAAGAATTAAATTAAAAGCCCAAGAGATTAAATATGGTGGTCCAAGTTTAACTCAATTGAAGGGGGTATTTTGGACCTTTAGCATACTAAATAAGAAATTAAAAGAAAACAAAACTTGGTGAAAAAATGGCCTCTTGGCCGGATATGAAGTGGAGAGGAAAAGGATTGCATATTATCAATTACAAGCACCACATCTGCAAAAGATATTTAACTACACTAGCTAGGTGTCAAGTGTTTTATGGAACTACCTTACCTAATAATCTTCCACATATTTATGTGATGATTAAGTGAGAGAGAGAGAGAGAGAGAGAGAGAGAGAGAGTGGTGGAGGAAAAGGAAAGGCCACATAGACGGTTGTTTTGTGGAAGAGAAAATGATGATGAAGTTAGACATTTATAGTATATCTATATCTAATAAAAAGTCTTATCTTATTCTGTCTTATTCTTCTTATTTTCTCTTTCATCTCTTATTCTTACCAAAAATAAAACCAAGAGGGAGAGAGAAAAGCAAATTCGACAGCCCCTATAGGGAAAAGAGAGAGAGAGTTTTGTAAACTATCAAGCTCCATAATCAAAACTTAGTAAGAAGGAGAAGGAAATCAAGCAAATGTATAAAAATCTATCTATAAATTAGTTATTCCTTCTAATTAATTTGTTTGAATGAAATAAGTATCTATATTTCTAAACTCAAAAATTTTGTATTTACTTGTTGAGGAGTATTTTATGTTTATATATACCCATATTGGGTGTTGATTTGTTTGGAAATCAAAAGAAAAGAAAAGTAATTTTTCTAGTTTATAAACCATAAATTTTTATATACTTTGGATTTTTACCGTTTTTGATCTACACCTTCTTTTTGCGATCCGTCAAAGAGATGTGCTAGATATGTAAGTTAACTACTAAACTCAAGTGGTAGCATTAAAAAATGTTGAGTACACAATCCGTAGTGACTGTTTTAGCCAAAATAGTTTTGTTTTTTTTAAAGAGAAACAGACTGTTTTGGTCCAGTTATTGCTAGGGGTAGTTTCGCCATTTTTTTGACATTCAAAAATTTTGAAAAAATTTGGGATGATAATATGATGAGTTTTCTAACATTTCCAAGTGGAATCACTAAAAAAGGAGTTGTGGATTTCCGTATGGACTGTTTTTAGCAAAGTAGGAAAAAAGTAAGAATCTCAAAAACCTACTGTCCCAGAAATTGTAAGGGCAGTTTCGGCCACTTAATTTATGAAATAAATTTCGGCCTTTTGGGACATGAAAATACATGATATAAAGTAGCTCCTGTTCAAAAATGAGCTCATCCCGACTTAAAATGACCAAGTTATGGTTATTTCAATTTTTAGGATTTTTCGACGAAAACAACAATAATTGGAGTTCTATAACTCCGATACGAAATTTAAACTGGAGGTTCACGTTAACACGTATAAGATTAGGTCAAGAGATAGGAATTTCTGGAGTTGAGCATGTTATGACTACTTTCTTAAGCTACAAACTAAAAATAATTTTTGAAAAATACAAAAGGGAGTTGAAAAATTATGGAAAAAATCTTTTTGTGTTTGAAATATATGTATATATGTTTGGTCAAAGGATAGAAAAATAATAAGTTGATTTGGTATTTTCGTGAAAAGAATTATTGAATCCAGCTTGTTGGATTGAAAATCTGTTAAATCCAGTTTGCTGGATTGAAAAACAGTTTATTGAATTGAAAATCTATTGAATCCAGCTTGCTGGATTGTTATCTGGTTGCTGGAATTGGAATCCAGTTTGCTAGATTGCAATTTGGTTTGCTGGATAGGCCATCTGGTTGCTGGATTTAGAATCCAGTTTGCTAGATTACAATCAAGTTACTGGATTTGGAGTCTAATTTGCTGGATTGCAATCTAGTTGCTGGAATTGAAATCCAGTTTGCTGGATTGCAATCTGGGTTGCTGGATTGGTGTGTTTGGATAATTCAGGTTGTTGGATTAGTATCTGACTTATTAGATTTTAAAGAACTTATAATATATAAGATTAAAGTGTTAAATCATAATGTATATGATACAGTGATTAAAAAATTATCAAAGGACGATAATAAATAATGATGTTTTAAGGAATAATCTAATATTTGATTTTGTGATAAGTGTTTAAGTTGTATAATGACTGTAATTAACAGTAGTATATGTGATGATATTATTTTAATTGGAAGATCGATATTATCAATATTAGGTCTTTCAACTGAAACTAAAATAGATTGCTTAACAATAATCGACGGTACATGCAAATTCTCTAACTCGAACTCGAGTTGTTATTGTAAAGCATGTTTGTGGTCAATCATTATTGATTATACCACATCTATTATTTATTGATTCGCACGTTGTGCATGTTGCATATGTTCATCAGGTATGAAAGACTGATCACATTCATTACCATTTGGTTCGGTTATAGTTGTTGATGTTTATTGTTGGCCATTCATCATTATTGACTCGGTCATTCAGTTATGAAAATTGATTCATGTTGTTTCACAATTATTATATTTGCCAGCTTATTATTCATTCTTTCAATCATGATATATCTTTCTTTGAACTTAAACATGTTGCTCACCCTTGCTATATCATGATATAACTTTCAGATTAAGATGAAAACTTCGGATACATGCAAAGACAAAGACAAAGTCCAGAATTGGATTGTGTTGAAGTTAAACTTGTAATAGAATTGGATGCTAATGACATTGTAAGTCATGTAAGATATGAATTGTGTATTAAGTTAAGGTTACCGATCTTGGGAGTTATGTGTAAATGTTTAATGTATAAATAATTTATGTTTATATCTTCCGCAATAGTTATAAAAATAATGTACCAAATTCGTGGTGATTAGTATCCGGATTTGGGGACGCTACAACTACTATATAAAAAAGAAAGACTAATCCTTTAATGTAGTTTTGTGGGTCACTAAGGATAAATTTAAAAGTTTTTTTGCTTTTTTTTTTCTATTAATATTAATTTGTGTGCAAAATATGCTTTGTACATCCTTTAGAGGATAGAGGGATTATCCAATTTCTAATTTTAAATTTTAAATTTTAAATTTTTTGAGAATGTTCTAAAGTTTTCCTAGGTTCTTTCCAAACTTTAATATCTAGTTAGTCCCTAATAAAGTATAACATATATCCACATTCAAGGGTAAGTATTCGGTTATAACTGAAACAAATTGTCTATTTGGTTGTAACCGAGTACTGAGTATACAATTTTACTATCCAAACAAGTATCTGAAATATGTACTATCTGAATAACCAAAATCTGAATAACAGAATTATACTATTCGGTTATTCGGTATATAACCAAAATATGAACCAAATTTTTAATTTTTACCTAACAAAAAATTCATTTCAAATTTCACATTAGAGTTTCCAAATAATATTTAACCACAATTCACAACTATAATAATTCATAAACTAGTTTAATAATTTCAAATTAACAATACATAAATTCATAATCCTTGAGACAAAATATATCAAAATCTAATTAAAATAGTATTTTATATTTTTTATGTTTCTAATTCGACTTCCCAAATAGTCTAATTTCCATACCCAAACCCAAAATCATATACCAAAATGTAATACAGTTATTACCGAATATAATCAAGTAACTGAATAACCAAAATAATTCCGTTTAAAAAAATATGGTTCGATTATTTAGTTTTACCCCTTTTTTGCTCAGCTCACATAAGATTTGTATGTTTTTACCTGTACTTTGTCAGCTCCAAAGGCTTCGCGCAGCAAAGCCGAAATCATAGTCCTCTTTCCCACCCCTGGAGGTCCTTCAAATATGAAGTGACAACAGTCTTCTAATTTCACCTGCAAGGTTAATCAAGCTCTCTTATTATTTATTTCAAACACCAAAAAAATAGGAACAGAAGGGTTATCATACCATTGCCTGCAGTTCAATCGCTGTTTCTCGATTGCAGATGAAATCTCTTAAAGCATTAGGCCGATACTTGTCTGCCCAAGTGAACAACACCCTTTCCTCCTCACTATCATTTATTTCCTGTGTATTTAAGGCAACTTTTTTAGTCTCTGATGGTTCTACTGGTGGTGATGTTTGTGTTGGTGGCAGATATCGTGGCGGTGATATTTGTTGTTGTGGTGGTGGTGGGGCATAGTCTTGCGACAAAACTCTCTCCCTCAATGGCTTCCCCTTATTCAATAAAGGAGTAATAGTGCTGCTCTCTGTTGAACTACTTTTAGCTTCTTTCCCATTTCTCTCCAAATCTGTGTCCATTTGAGTCCTTGATGACAACGATGTCTTAGCCGAACCCTCTTTCTCTTCCTTGGGTCTAAAGAACATGCAAAAGGTACCCAATTGTTGCATCGTAATGACAAAACTCGAGCGGCTGCTCGAGGCAACTGAAGCTGCATCGTTGATCTCGATCACCGGACACGACACCACCACCGGGGTTTTTTCTTTATTTATATCTAGAGTGAAGTCAGTTAGCCCTTTATAGTAAGGACTACTAGTAGAATACCTCTTCTCCTCTAGAACTGCATTTCTTTTGTTAAATTCCTCGAGGCTTTCTTCAGTTAATTCCGACTCCTTTCTTGTTATTAAGTTTCTGGCTTTCTTCGACCATGCAGTTCCTTTAGCTGAGTTGCTAGATCGAGTAGACTTGTCGGACGGGAGAATTTCCTTTGTGGAGATGTCGGGAGCAGATTTGGAGCGTGGGATCGGAGGGCTCGGCATCGAATGTAAAAATTGTCAAAATTTTTTCTAGGAGTAGTGGGAGGATGGGTTTTGTAGGAATGAGAATGGTGATTGCGATGCGGGGATCAATGAAAGTTTTTTTTGACTTTTGGGTAGAGTTTGTAGAAAGTTTCATTTTAAGGCGAGGAATACTAAGCTGGTTAGGGGATTTAAATGGCGTTAGGAACAATGGTGACAAACTGTAATTGTCCAGTGGATTGTGAAGATGGTTGAACAATGTTTATAAAATGGAGGCAATTGGAAGGTAGATATAAAAAAGTACTCCCTCCGTCCCATAGTTATAGGTTGATTTTTCATTTTGAGATGTCCCAATAAAATTTAGTTACTATATAGGCTTCTTAAACTATGTGCCAAAAAAAATCAGCCTATAACTATGGGACGGAGGGAGTAATAAACTTTTGTAGTTTGTAAGTTAAGTAGCAAAAACATGAGCCGGCACTTGTATTATGATGCCCTTATGAGCTAAAAGATTCATTCTTTTGTTTGGAACTATATGATGCTTTTCCATTGAAGGAATGACAATGGAGGAAGCAATAATATGATTCTAAGTTGCTTCAATTATATGTTTGGTTGGTCGTTGATGGTGGTGGATGTCGTAATATGATGACAAAATTATCACATATATCCATTATATTAGAATTAATTTATTTCATCACATCCCACAGAACAAAAATCAAGGGAATTGAATGAATTTTCATTCTATTGGAACTTACTTAGGATATTTGTGGCCGACAGGTTTGTTTGAATTGGAATTTGAATTTAAATAGTCGGAAGCATTACTTGACGAAAAATTCATTGCAAACATGATACGAGAGCGAAAATTAATTGTTATAATGTGAAAATAAACATACTTTTACAACTTAGTATGTTCATTCACCAATGTTTGTAGCGTTTGCAGCGGTAGTGTTTAGTGTGTTTGGTACGCTTAATCTTCAAACGCGGCGATTTTGAGTTTAATAAGTTATGTTTGGAATAATCACTTTGGTTTGCAACCTCATTAGATTCAACCTCTAGGATTCTTAATTAGAAAATTACGATGATGTAATGTGATGTGAAATATAGACATACTAATTCTATTACATTGAAATTGTCTTTTTTTTTTCTTTTGGAAAGAAAGGTAACTGGGATGATGAGATTTGCAGGGTAATGGTTAATTATTATTTGCACTTTTTGGTACGGTTTGTGGGAATCATTCATCCATTGTTTTGTTCTGCGGGGAAACCTAAGGGAGAAAGGGAAGATGATATTGTGGGGGCGTGAATAACAATGTCAGCATGCTATGAAAAGTGTAATTGGTTTGTATATTAAGCAAGTTAGAAGGGATTCAAACTAAAGGTCCTTTCTAGGTATTTACCAATTATTGTTCAAGCTGGTGTTGATATATGCACTCTCTAAATTAAGAGCTAATATATAAAAGTGACTAATTTGTCCTTGATAAATAAGACTCAAATTTACTTATGGAAATTGATATTTTTATATGATTTTTTGATATTTTTACATAAAAAGTGTCGTTATAGATGTATAGCGACAGTAAAAACTGTCGCTATAGATTCTACAGCGACGATTTCCATGTGGAAATATCAGTTTCCTTTACTTATTCATAATCTACACATATTATCCATGAGCCTATTACATACAAAACAAAAATCACTTATTTTTACAAGTATAATTGGTAATATTAAAAATAAAAAAAATAAAAATGGAACGAGTTATTATTTTTCTATTAAAATGGGTACAAATTTGCAAAAATTATTTTTTGTTTTTTCTTTTCATCTATTAATCATGGGAGTAGGGTCATAAACACGAAATTTTTTTACAAGTTAGTGTTAGTTTCATAAGTTCTTCTCACGTATAAGGGTAGACCCTACTTATACACGTGAGAGAAGCTTGTGGAATTGTCATTTTTACTTGTGAAAATATCACTTCCTTCCTGATAAGAAAATTATTTATTGAAAGAATTAAAAAACTTCATGGACAGTTTCAGTTTATCTTATTTCCCAAAGGCCAAACTCCTTGTTCTAATATATATATATATATATTTTATTTTATTAAAGAGACATTTTTAAATATAAATTGTGAGAAACCTAACCTTTTAAATTTAATAGAACTTCTACATGATGGTTCAGATACACCATTTGACTAAGGTAAGGATGTCTGTTGGCATTTTATGTTGGGAATTAAATCCACGAAAATCAAACAATAAATAAAAAGAGAGAAAACAATACAATATTTAACATGAAAAACCTTATATTAAAGGAAAAATTATGGATTGAACTCCGAATCTCTACTTTACGATACTCCTATCAAGTTTTAGAGCTTAAAACTTGAGGTTAAATACTATTATAATCTCTACGACCCAACTTTTTTCACGAAATAAAAGTTGCAAAACCCTCCATCCAATTGTACACCTTTTTGCACATAATAAAAGTTGCAAAACCCTCCCTCAAATAGTACAACTTTTTTGTACGGAATATAAAAGCTGCAAAAATCCTCTCTCACATAACACAAAATCCATTCACATTCTCTCAACTCTTAAGATGCTACATAACTTTTAATTGTGTTACACTTCAACAACTAAATATAATACTCTACTTACGGAGTATTCATAACTCTCCTCTTCCTATTTAATATAAGACACTTCTAAAATAAAACTTCAATTATAAATAGATTTCTTTTCAAAATAATACTCCTATTAAAATTAAGTTTCTTCCATTTTATAACAATAATAATTCTTTTTTGAATTAAGTTTTGAGAAGTATGGCAACATCTTACTTGCTCATAATGGGATCGAAAGTGTTCTAAATTCTTATCAAGGAGAAGATTGCTAATGGTGCCTTGAGAGGCTTTACCCTTTAAGAGGAAACAACAAAGCTTCAAAAGGCTAGTCCGAAAGAGCAATACTAGAAAAGCCTACAATTATCATGGCTACGACTGATAAAAACATCCTGATTTCCATCCTCTGCATCACACAGATACTAGCGGACTTGGGGGTATAATCGTTCAATTTGTGCAAAACCTCCGTCCGCTAGTAGTAGTACTAGCGAGTACTGCGTTATCCTATTTAATCTTGGTTGTTGATATATGAAACGTCGGATAGTATATATGCTATTTGCCCATTTTGATCCATATCAAATATATGTTATGAATTATTACTATATATATATATATATATATATATATATATATATATATATATATATATATATATATATATATATAGTAAAAATGGAGGTACACACACAAGTATAATTTATAACGTTACACTATCATACGATCGTAGAGTAGTGCATGACAGATAGTAGAGTGAATTCACTCTACGATCGTAGAAATAGTCCACGATAGTAGAGTGAATTCACAAATCGTGGAGTGACTACTTCTATTTGATCGTGAGACCGTGAAACTTTAAAAGTTACACTACCACACACTCCATATTCCCCATATATATATATATATATATATATATTAGATGTCACCATTAAGAATTCAAGTGGTATAATGACATAAAGGACTTCATTCCAAAGTTCTAAAGTTAGAGATATATGTTCTTGAAATCAATTTGTCGAATATAATAATTCAAATTTTGTTGTTTTTTTAATATTTTGAAGATAACATGATTAGCTTACTTTTGAGCTAGTTTATAATAACCATAATTGTTGTACTTATAAAATCTAATAAATTTGTAGTGATTTTGAATTGTGAAATTTTGCACTTCAAATGTATCTTTAATAGAACAATTGAAAGAAATTGTCTAATTATGCTTCGTTTGGATTGAAGGAATAGAATGGAAGAGAGAATATAATGATTTTAAGGTATTTCAAGTTTATGTTTGATTATTGGTGGTGATGAGTGGTGTAATATGATAACAAAATTATTACATATATCAATTCCATTGAAATGAATTTGATTCCGCCACCGCTTCCCACATGGATTAAAAATCTAGGAGATGGAATGAATTTTATTTAACTGGAATGATTTATCCTCCAAAACGACGATCATCAAATATATACACTGTTTTTCATTTTATTGATTCATTCTATTCTCTCAATCCAAACAGTTTCAAACACTCGTACTATCTTAAAACTCTCTTTCTAACAAATAAAAGGGCAAGGGTAGTCTAGTATATATAGAATCAATTGAAACTTAAAAACTTAGATGATAAGGTTTGGGAACATAAGGAAAGAAAAAGGAGAAAATAAAATTGGGACAAAATGAGGAAAAATTGAACTGTATAGTCTTGAGTCATGGACATGGAAGCCATTGTGTAGTCCTGTTCATTTCTATTGTAGAAAAACTGAATCATGCATATACTTGGTGCATAAAATTAATTGCAAACTGACTCGATTAAGCATATGAAATTTACCTTTGTCCTTTTAGCGACGGATTTATCAGCGACGGGCGCGGGCAGGGGTAACATTTCTAGATTTCCCTTCAGATTCTCAATTTTCTGGTAGTGTCTCCATATCTCTTTTCACCTTTCTGATCCAATGAATTGGAATGTCCATAATCATCGTCCTCAAAGAGTGTCAAATGGTTCTACTAATATATATATATATATATATATATATATATATATATATATATATATATATATATATATATCTCGATCCGGATCAGTCATACCTTGCATTTATCTTTACTCACCCATACTCACCCCTCCTTTAGCGACGGACCCGGTCATACAACCGTCGTCTATACTTTTAGCGACGGACAACATATACCGTCATTAAAAAGTATAGACTTACAATTGTATTAACTAACTGTCGTATCCGGTCCGCAGCTAAAGGAGGGTGAGCATGGGTGAGTAAGATAAGAGATGATTGATCTGATATATATATATATATATATATATATATATATATATATATATATATATATATATATATATATATATATACACACACACACACACATGCTAGTTAGCATAATGAGCCAACTTGCAATCCAAATCATGGGATAGACAAGTTAAAATCTCACTAGTGTAGTGTTTGGTTCATTGAATATAGTCGATGAATTTATAGGTAAAAAATTGGGTTAACCCGACCCAATTTTCAACAAAATATTGCTGCTTATTACCTAGCTGTCACACTATAGTTAGAGGGAAGCTGTTTAGCAAATTTTCTTATCTTTCGTTTTGAACGAAACAAGCAAATAAAACAATCTAGCAGCTTTGGAAAACATTGTAAATATTTTTTTTTGTTAAAATTCATAAATCATCTTTAATTGCAATATATTTAAAATTTTATAAATTGAATTTTTAAAGAGTTAGAAGTATCCTTGATTAATTTTGCATACTCGATTTGAGCGTGAGATTTAATGTCATAGAGTTTGGACATTTTTTCCCATTTCTAAGTAAATTCTTTCTAGAAGTATTTATATGTACATATCTCATATCTGGCACCATTTGTGAAGGATATAAAAGTGCCATGATAAAATTGATGGATAATGCGTATATGGTAGCCCTGACAATTTGATCACCCGATTCAGATGGGATCCGATCAACGCTGACCTTAATGGGATCTAATTTTTAAAACCCTATAGGGCTACTGGTTAGAGTAGGGTACGAGATTTTAGCTTTCGCCCCAGATCCGTTAATATATATATATATATATATAGATATATATATAAAATTTATTTTTAAGTTAATAAAATACTAAGTATTATGATGTGCTTATTCAAAAAGAAAATAAATGAAACAAAGGAATTGGACCCTTAAATCTTAGTTTGGGTTTGTTACTTCAAAATACAAAGTAGGCTCATGAAAAAAAGTGTAACTTACTAATGGAAGTCAACAATAACAAATGTAGAACCAGAGTTGAGAGAGAACGAAAATTGGGGAGAGATTGCAACAGTGTATTAGACCAAAGAAAGGGGAGGAAGAAAGAGGGAGGCCAGACGGTGGATGACCGACGGTGAGGACTGACGGCGGCGAACGACGGCGATTAATCGGCGAGTAACGACGACGAATAGTGACGAGGACCGACGACAGTGGTGGCGAAAGAAACAGAGGGAAGGAACAGAACGATCGAGAGGGAAAGAAAATGGAGAGAAAAACAAAATTGAATCTGGCGTATTAAAAATAAGACCTCATTCTCGACGGCTTGTGCCGTCGTTCGTGTACCGTCGCCAATGAGTCATTCACGACAACGATGCCGTCGCTATTGACATTCATAGCCGTCGCCAATGAGTTTTCCCTCCACCGCCAAATTTTCGCACCTTTTTTTCCCTGAGAAAGTGTTATTATCGACGACACCCATTCGCGACGGCTGTCCCGTCGGCATTAAGGTCATTCTCGACGGTACATGTGCCGTCGCTAATAACCCTGTCGCCTATGACTGGTTTTTTTGTAGTGAATTCATGTCTTTTTAATTTTAAACCCAAACTCTGTGTCTCTCTTTTTATCTAACAGGCACCTTCTCTCTGTGTGTCAGTATTCGGTACAGCTTATTCAAGTTTACAGATCAAAATTTTCAAACGTAAAATTTGCAAACGTAATCTTTCAAGCTCCTTTTCTTCTCCCATCCTCAACAATCTTTCATGTTTCTACTCCAACCCAACTCACAAAACAAATCGGAGGGATGAAGAAATTATTGAAGTACTAATTTTTATGAATTTAATATAAATTTTCTATGGCTTTCGTCTCCTCTTCTATGTGCTACTTTTTACGGATTTATTCTTAAGCTATGTTTATTTGTAAGGATTATAATTCTAAGACTATTAATCTTATGATTATAATCTCGGGATTATAATTATAATCTAGTAAAAACTATTAAGTCATTTTATAATCCCTAAACTAATAGTTCTAAGTCTAAATTTGAAAACAAATAAAACACTTAAAATTAATAATCTTATCTCAAATATAATCCTTACAAATAAACATAACTCTAAATCTATTATGATTTTTACCTTCTCTATGCGCTACCTTCTTCTACAGTTGCGCAGGGACTTTAATTAATAATTATTCCTATTCATAATAGTTGTGGGGCGGGGGAAGACGGGGCGGGGCAGGGGAGGGTTTGTACTTTTAATAATAAAATTGACATAATAATTATATTTTTTTAATAATTGTACAAATAGTTAAAAGTACAGATATTTTTGAATGGAAGGAGTAATTACTAAAAATAACTGAAAAAATATTACTAACTACAAATTCAATAAATAAAAGTAGTCATTCAA
This sequence comes from Panax ginseng, assembly GCA_020205605.1. Lineage (NCBI taxonomy): Eukaryota > Viridiplantae > Streptophyta > Magnoliopsida > Apiales > Araliaceae > Panax > Panax ginseng. The sequence continues at coordinate 12,317,104 of CM035134.1, forward strand.
GTTTGGTTCTACTAGATATAGTTGAAGAATGTACTAATCTAATTATTAAAGGTGATTGATATTGCTAGAGTATAAAATTATATTAGAATAATAAGTGTCGTTTGAACATATATAAAATCATAAATGTATATTTATTTTATTTTTACTCTAACAATATCAATAATCTTATTAATGAATTAATTTTTTTTATTAATATTATTATTATGTTTATTTTGTACTGATTCAAATGTTTCCTCGGTCTAGGCAAATAAGGTATCATTGAAAAGATCTATGAAACTGTCTTCAACCCATCAAACATGCAGTAATCTAGCTATGAGAAGGCCTAAATTGTTGATCTAATCTAGTTAAATATATGCATGCATAAGAACAAAGTTCTTAAACAAAAGGTCAAAAGACAGTAATTCGGTGGATCAGAAACTTCATAATGTAGCTTATTTTCTGATCCTTTTATCTTTTTTCAGATTTCCCAAACGTTTTGGCTGGAATAATTAGAGGTTATATTCAGGTCAAGCAAAAGACGGGCTTCTTGTAAAAGCGTCCCTAAAAAGGAATAATTGCTAATCCGACAAACAGTTAAACTGTCGCTAAAGGACAAACAGTTAGCCTGTTGCAACTGACAAAACGTTAAACTGTCGCTAAAAGGAGAAGGGGTTAAACTGTTGCTAAATGATCGGTCCTACTTCTATATATATAATCTTAAAGAAAATGTTTTACTGACGAAAGAGAAAATTGATAACTGATGACTCAAACAACATAATTTTATTTTTAATTTTTAACTAGATGTGCATAGACTCCGTATGGACCGTATCTGAACATGAAATCTATTCTATTTTTAAGGCCTGAATATATATAGAGGTATTAATTATTTTCAATCATTGATATCATGGTTTGGAAAAAGAAAATACATAATTAAATTTAAGCTTCTCCCTCAGTCCCATGTTAAAATTTCAAATAGTATAATAAAGCAAGTTAAATAAATAGAACTGCGGGAAATCTTGTCAATAATTCCAAGTTTAATTTACCCTTCCTCGAAACTATCTCAAAATTCAATTTTTGTTATAAATAAAAGAGAGATGTCATGTTAGAATTGGTTGCTACAATTAATGATTTTCCGAAATGAGGAATAAAGTGATGCAATGTGTAGTCTTAAACTATTAGGCACATACGAAAAATTGCTGATTACATAGCCCTCACACTATACTACAAGATAGATTAATATACTTTGGGAGATCTAAACTGTGATGCTCCTAAATTCGAGTTATTTTTACCTCGAGTTTAGTGTTCAAGATATTAACATAACCATATAATTCATTAAAATACTAACTTAAACCTGTCTTAAATTACATAAATATCTTATTTAAATCCTAAGTTCTATAGACCTTTACATAACTTAAATATCAAATAATATTACAAACATAATACTAAAAGTATTTATTACAATAACTACTTAAGTTCATTTAAGCATAGATACTTAATAACAAATTATTCTGCAACTTTGCTTTTTCCCTTATCTTTTCCAGACGTACCAGCGGGCTCGATTTTAACTGAAAACATTATATTCAACGCAAGGGTGAGTAAAAGCTTACTCAACAAGGAAATAAACAGTTGAATATAATGGAACAGAAATATTTATAATAAAAAGAATATACATCAAGAGATACTGAGCAAAACAGTTCTTTAAAAGTTTTGAGTCTGAAATCAGGCTTTAACATGGTGTAAGGTCAAATGATCAGTGAACTTTGTACTAGAATTGACAGTACTAACACTGCAATCCATGGATACAAACAATTATTAAAACTGATTTATATCCTAGACTTGTACTTTAGGGGATCAACCTAAGTACCCTATATTGTTTACAACATAACAGTCTAATTGACACATTACATGTCCTTCGGAATTATAATGTCCGACATCATATGCCCCTATAAAAGGGTTGTTCGTTCACAACATTATATAAGAGTTCGCACCACAACAAAATGGTTTGGAGAACATTAAATGAGATTTTCATGAATGAATAATATCATTATATCTCAACGTTTGTCTATCCGAAATAATGACATTGACATACTTTCAATATCATAAGAATAATTGAATCTGAAGTATTGCAGTTCAATATTTTCAATAACTTGAAAAGATAAGCTCTTGAACTAAGTACTTGCAATATAAACGTATTTGAGTAAGAAAGGTTGATGTACTTGCCTCTTGCGTCATTTAAACCTTAATAAAGAAAGTGACTTACCACTGAGTAGCCTACATATATACAGTGTCGGCTTTCTTAGTTATCTTATAGCATAAGGTCTATATTATTGATACACATAGCTCTACTAAGGTTATTGAAGTTATATCCAATAACTAACATGTATGTTATTTACTAACATTAGCAAAGTATACTTTCAGCTTTTGTTTGCAAATATAACTTAGCACACATACACCTCTTTATAGCTTAGTTTATATGACACTTTCATACAAATAACACACATAGACACACATCACCTATAAAGTTCATATATCTCATAAATAATATTTGATTCACCCTAAACATGTCATGATATAGATCTTAGATCATAAAATACTTTTATTATCTTATTTAGTCATGTTAATACATTTACAAGCCTTAAACTTTACTTTTAATATATAACTCAAAAAACACAAAATTATGATTTTTGAGCTACCTTTGAGGATTTTTATTAATTTTTATAGTAACTTTTTGAACCTCCCATTTGTGTAATTTTATAGACCCCATATCATAGTATTTCATTATTGATTTAGGTCTTTAAAACTATCAAGTTAAGAAATTCAAGAACAGACCCCAAATGGGTTGTTTTACACATTTTCTTACTTAGCAAAATCTGCAGTTTTTTTTAATGATTTTTAAGGCTACTTTGATGATTTTTTTATGAATTTTTGTATTAAATTCTTAGATCTGAACTTTGGGCATACCTATAAACCTCACTTTATAGTATTTTATTCCATCATTGGACCATTGAAACAACTAAAGAAAGCCTCTTAAAACAACAAGCCAACATAAATATTTTTCACAGTTTTAACTCTGCTATTTCTACAGCAGAGGTGTATTTTCATACCTAGTTTGATGATTTTTGTAAATTTTTGCGTTAACCTTTTGGATTCCAAATTTTAGCAAGTATTTAGACTTTCATCATAGTATTTTTCTATATGTTTGGACTCTAGAACTCAATCCTACAAGTTGACCAAAACTAGTCCCAAACTAGGGTGTTTACCCACTTTCACTCTACGATTTTCACTCTACAATTTTCAATCTACTATTTTCACTCTACGATTTTCACTCTACTGTTTTCACTCTACGATTTTCACTCTACGATTTTCACTTTACGATTTTCACTTTACTATTTTCACTCTACTATCCAACTGTAGCAGAATTGAATTTACTGCCTACTTTGATGATTTGTTTGAATCTCTTGGTTAAGATTTTGGCTCAACCATCTAGCTCTACTTCTAGACCACATATCAAGGTATTTTAATAAGGGTTTAGGTTCCTCATTCATATCAGTTAGGTCTACTTTAACCGAGGCTCAAACTAGACAATTTAACACTTTTTCACAAAAACTAATTTTAATACTTTCCTATTTTTTTCCAGTTTTGGCTACTTGGATAGTCTAGACATGTGTATTTAAGTTACTTAATGATACTTTTAGCACCACCACATTTTATTTAATCACTTAACCAATTTTGACCTATCAAAACTCACTTTAGGCTTAAAAATAGATCCTAACTTGGTTTTCTTGCTAGCTTTGGTCTTGACAAAGTTTGGGAACCATTATAAGCAAACATTAGCATCTTTATATATGTTCATCATAGTCTTATAAGTTCAGGTGTCAAGATTTCTTCAAAACAGTCTATTTTCATGCTAAAAATGAGATTTTTGACATTGGTTTTTATAGCTTGTGTAGCTTAATTAGGCCACATTATAACTATTGAAACTTGTCTACATGGTTTAGGTATGGTGGTGCTTCATTTTGGTGTTCATTGCTATTATAAAGCTTACTTTTTATGGTTTTAGACATGAAAATTGAGTAACACTCAATATGAAACTCAACTAAGTTAATGGTCACTTTTAAATGCTTCTTATAGACATTCTATGCCCTCTATAATGTCTTATAATTTCAGGTTCTGAACTTGACCAAAACAGTCCTCTTTTCACTTAAGTTTTAAGCATGAAACCTCTTAGCTATTCAAGTTAATCTTATTCATTCTCCTTTTAGCATATAAGCATATATGTATACCTGGGTTTATTATCTTAGCATATGGACATGATTTTGGACTTGTTTGCATAGCTAATATGCCTTTATCATATAACAGTCAACCCTTTAGCATTTTATCAAACACGTAGGGTGCAGTCCCTATATATACATGTAATATTTATTAGTCCAGCACTTTGATCCCAATCTTATGGCTTTTATTCATTAGGGTTGACATATATAAACCAATAATTATAACAACACAGTTATCTTATTCTTAACAGTCCTTATAGACATTAAAAATCAATACTAATAGTCACAACTATTAGCACACAACAATCAACATATCAATGAAACAACCCTCATATGCCTATTCAAGTTATTTGCCTTTTACAACCTAATTTACTAAAAATATGACATGGAAAAGGAATTGTGGGTCCAAGTGCAAAATTAGGGTTCACATGATCTAATTGAATTAAATGCACAATTAGAATTCCATGACCTCATTAAATGTGCAAATTAGGATTCACATAACTTAATCGAATGAAGACAAAAAAGTCAGAAATAAATGTGCTAGACCTGAGAGAAGCCTCCACGTGTCCCGAGGCAGAAGACTCATGGAGGCGGCTCATTTTGGGAATTGATTGAGGGATTGGATTGGTGGCTAGAAGGACAGGGCAATATGAGCATTATTTTAATGACTAAAGGATATTTTTGGAATTTTCCTAAAAATATGTGCCTAACATGTGACTACTTAATTCCAGGAAACTCTATAAATACCCCTTCCATTCTAGGAAGGGGGGGGGGGGACTCTTTTGGTGACTTAAGGCTTGGATATTCCACCTAAAAGCACTAAAGGGTTTGGACCTCTCTTCAGACTCAAGACTTGGACTCTTGGAAGATAAAAAGACCCTTTTGGTGACTTAAAGGCTTGAAGATTCCACCTAAAAGGCACTAAAGGGGTTTAGACATTCTCTCAACTCGAAGGACTCAAGAAGGCTCTCGGAATCCCTGCTACCTTAACACGGTTCCTGGATTCTAGGAGTTCTGCAACGCGTCATTGGAGTAATCGACCACCTGTCGTTCTCCCCTCTTCAATCAACCAATCAATTCCGTGCTCTTTGTAGATTTCTCTCCTCCTCAGCCAACACGAAACCCTAACTGGCAAGGCACGATTTCCTTGCCCACATTTATTTGGCGACTTTGCTGGGGAGGTGTAGAATTCGTGAAGGGTATGCCCACAACTCGAAGTGGGAGAACAACAGGAAGAGCTTCACCAACAAATAGCATTACCTCACCGGGTCCAGTTCCAAGGCAAGCGAGTCAAGCTTTCCAAGGCGTGAATCTAGATCTCGATCAACCCATCCTTGAAGATGCCTCAGAAGGAAGTTCAACATCACCATACATAGCTGATCAACAATTAACGAATGTCAGGCAGACAAGCGCGGGAAGGCAGGGCGAAGAAGATAGTGGAGAGCAGGCAAATGTTGTGCAACTGGAGATGCTCAATGCGTTGAAGAAAGCACGCAATGAACAAGGGATGATGATGGCTATGATGTTGGAGATGCAGAGGAAGCAAGAGGAAATGGGAAATTTTTGCCAGCAGTTGATGCAGATTCTCGCTTTCAAGGCCATGTTCCCAGACAATTCACAGGGAGAATAGGCAGGAGTGGAGGACAACAACAATGATAGCAACAATAAAGAGAATCAGACTACACCATCATTGATGGAGAATCAGTCTATTTCAATCATCCACTTGGAACCTCAGAATAGTGGGGACGTGCCACAATCCAGACTGGAAGTCAGCCAACCTCAGACAAACATCATTCCGACCACTATCCCCGCATTTTCACAAGTGCAGATACCAACCATCCAAAGCAGTGTCCAACAAACCAACCCACAAGCACAACCGATACATAATTTACTTGATGCCAATGTACATCAACCAATTTCCGTACCATACACACGATCAGTACCGCCATACATCACAACACCACAGAGAGTCCATACCATAAGCCAATATGTCACAAAGGATGATATGATCAAGGTGATCAATCAACTTCATAGGCAGACATCCCGACCTTTGGAGTTAGACTTTACTCCACCCTACCGGACACATATTCGGAGATAACCTTACTCGGCAGGTTATTTCGAGCATCCCCCGCAATTTCCAAAATACAATGGGGAGAAAGGAAATGCCAGGGAACACATTGTCAGGTTCGTGGAGTCGATGTCTCCATGGTTAGGATATGAGGAATTGAACAATCACAATTTGTTAATGAGGGAATTCAACAAGACTTTGACGGATAATGCCTTCAGTTGGTACTACAACTTGGAGAAGGGATCAGTCCATGACTGGGATGATCTAAAATTATAATTTTTTAAGAAATTTTTCTATGTGCAGAAATAGGTAACCATCATCGAGTTCATGCGATTCAAGCAGAAGCCAAACGAGGAGTTGTCAGATTACGTGGATAGGTTTAGGGCCCAAGCACAGAAGTGTGCAGAGCCAATTGAAGAAAAGAATTTGGTTAGCATATGCAACAATGGTGCTATAGATGCCTTCAAGCCCCACCTCATTACTAAGGCTTGTGATTCATTTACGACCCTCTCATCTTTTGCACAAAACTTGAGGGGAATCATGACATTTCCCAACAGCTATGAAATGGTTACATGGAAGAGCAAGAGGACATCAACGGTGGCATTGGCGGATTCTCAGTCAAAATCACAAGGGGGTAAGAGGGAGAAGAATGCGAAATTTGAGTGAAGCAGAGAAAAGCATGGTGACAAGTATACCAGAATGCCAGTTCCAGAGGCTATCACATGCAGTGAGAAGGCATCCAGGGGCCTGTATGAACAATGGTTTGAGCACGGAGTGGTGAAGCCTCCAAGTCCCCGGTTGGTCGTAACGAAAGAGATAAAAAGAAGGTCGGACTTCTGTGTATACCACCAATATGTAGGACATTCCACTATGGACTGTTATAGTCTGCGGAGGATATACTATGAGAAGCTGGCGGCTGGGGAGATTGAACTAGAAGAAGAAACGTGCAACGCTATCACCCATGGTGCAGTCCTGGAAGTCAAGAACCCAAATACTAGTTCTACCATTGAAAAAACTCTGAACTATAGATGAATTAAAAATCCACCCAAGATGGTGGTCTACCAAAAATGGTGGTTTAAGTCCTCAAGAATATCCCTTGCCAAGTAATTGGATGACCAAGGGAGGAGGCACAAGAATTGACGAATTAAAAAAAATAAAAAATAAAAAAATCCACCCAAGATGGTGGTCCACTCTAAATGGTGGTCAAGTCCTCATAGACTGCACTTGTCAAGAAATTGGATGACCCAAGTGACGAGGCACCCGATTTCAAGTCCTCGTAGACTGCACTTGCCAAGAAATTGGACGACCCAAGGGACGAGGCACCCAATTTCAAGTCCTCGTAGACTGCACTTGCTAAGAAATTGGATGACCCAAGTGACGAGGCACCCGAGTGTTACACTTTATCATCAAAAGTGAACGAGGCACCTGACTATAAGTCCTCCTAAGTTATGCTTTCAACTTCAAAAGTAATTGAGGCACCTGAGTATAAGCCCTTAACCCCAAAAGTTACGCTTTATCTTTAAAAGTGACGAACATTATGCTTTCTTCGACAAAAGCAAGATTTATTATATGAAACGTTATACTTTTCGTTAAAAGCAATATGATTATCAATGAATTGCCAAACTTTCACTTATACTTGAATGTTTTCTTGATTTCCTAAAAAAAAAAGTATAAATTCAAGTATTGGTTTGTGGAAAATTTATATACATGTTTTTGATAAAATTCATGCTTACTTATTTATATACTTACTGTTGTCTTGGAGTATTAATTTGAATAACCTGAGATTCAATGATAAATATTGAGTTTTAAGGAATCGTTCAAATTAAAGGAAATCAATAATGATAAAAGAAACTACAATTTGATGAATGAAATATATGTACATGAATTCTCTAATACAGGAAATGGAAAAAACTACGAAAGTTCATGACCTATCGAACTGAAGAGAGGGGAATAGCTAAAGCTTGGCCTTCAATGCTATCAGGCCTTCGAGGTTATCATGTCTTCAAGGCTATCAGGCCTTCGAGGCTATCAGGCTTTCAAGGCTGTCAGGCCTTCAAGGTCTTGGGTAGCTAATTTGATTTCCCAAAAGATTGGTCTTCAATTTATCCATGGTATCTTGAAGCTCCTAAAGTTTTACATGATGAAGTAAGTCGTTCCCATGGTGATGAGAAGCGACTTCCGAACGAAGTGCAACAACATGATGATGGGAGAGATCCAACCTAACATGGAAGGAAGACATGTCCAAAGAGGGTTAGGAGATTTAACCCACCCAAAGTGCTATCCACAATACCCTCCCGAGCAATCACCAACTCGGCGGGATCCTCCTTGGGAGGATGAACATCAGCAATAGTCTTAGAAGGATACCTCCTCAAAGAAGCAAGAGTCTCATCAGCACCCTCAAAACTGTCATGTGGAGAAGTTGTAGAAAGGCGTTATGTGGTGAAGAAGACTCGATACCCGCTGCCTCATTTGTGATACTCACAAAGAGCCCAGTGGGAACATCATCATCCTCTTCATCAGCATTAGTCTTCGTCTTCTTGATTCTAAAGAAAAGAGAAATTTCAAGAGAGGGTAAGAAGGATTACATCGAAGATTTTTCACAATATCCCAGGAGAGCTCCTCTAAGGCTCGCCTTTCTAGGGTTTGCTCCCCTAGAGGTTCCTTCTCTTAGGACTTTCATTTTCGAGGCTTGAAAAACATCAAGCCCCACAAAGTGTTCAGACACTGGAATCAAGACTTCCACACTTACAATATTTTGCACGATCATCTCACCAAAGGCGCGACTCACGCACAGGGGGAAAAATGCTTACCGGTAGATGGTATAGACATCCTCCAGCGTAGAGGTGCATTCCCCCCAGGCAGTGACGAATGTGTAAGTAGAGGAGCACCATCTTAAGATCAATATAGTAAGGGCGTGATGGTTCTATTGGATACATAGGTCTCTGTATAGTTGAACATAACGAAAGATGCCCGCCCTCTTGAGTATATCCACGTAATCAGTGTTTCCAAGGATCTCGTCGGTCCAATCCTGCTATCCTTGAAGGCAACCACATGAATCAGACATGAAGCGAAGGGGACTGAAGGGTATTCTTGCTTCTCTATGCATATACGGGGAATGCGATAGGAATGGAGAAAGTCATCCCAACCTCCACAAGCCACTGCATATAGAAACAAGCCTTTCTTCTCTGGCGGAGGGAGAGTTGTACGGTCATAAGTCTGGTCTCGCTCCCAAAAGACGTCAGAAAGACCAAAAGAGGGGAGCCCTTCCCCAATCATTGAGAAATGGGGCCTCCTTAGTTGTTCCCAAGTCTGCAGAATGTTCAACAAGGAGGGCCTGCAAGAAAAAAGAATTCAGCATAAGGGATCTAAAGAGCAAGGAAATGAGGCATTTGAACTTGAAGTGCTCATCATGGCAAAAAGGAAAGTTTGAGATTTAAGCTTCAAAACACCTGAAAAGAAGAAGAAACAATGTCAGAAAGAGTTAGGAATCACAATTAGGGAAGAAAAATTTCCCAAAAATTTTCGAAAAAACTTCGGACGGCCAAAAGGCATCCTTCGGAGCCTTTTTTGGACTTATAACGGCATACATCATGGCCATTGGCGATGACTTTTGTAGGGCTCGTTGATAGCTTCGTTTTGATATATTATGGGCCTCGAAACTCCAAATGAGTCAAAAGTTATGATCAAAATAGTAGCTGCTCCTCCAAAGCTTCATTTTTTTTTTCATTTAAACTTCATTTTTCCCCTAAGGTTCAGTCATGTTGCCTTAGGCCACCTAGGGGCCGGCCATGTTGCCTTAGGCCACCTGGGGGTTATTCCTTTCACTCTCTTTAAAAATAAAAAAAAATATTATAGGATTCGGCCATGTTGCCTTAGGCAACCTAGGGGCCGACCATGTTGCTTTAGGCCACCTAGGGGCCGACCATGTTGCCTTCGGCCACCTAGGGGTTGTTCTTTTCACCCCTTAAAAAAAATTAAAAAATATATCCAGAGGCTTCTACCATATAATCCTCTCGCTACCTAGGGGTGCTCCCTTCATACCTTTGAGGTCCCGTTGCTTCACCAATCAACTGCTTGGAATGAATGCTCCTTCATAAAAAGATTTTTCAAAAGATAAGTATCTTTGAATTTATTTTTAAATAAAATATATATAAAGATGTAATTTTCTATATATATATATATAAAGATTTGATTTTTTCCTAATATAAAAGGAAAATTTCAAATTTTAACTTTTTCCTTCTAAATAATGATAAGGAAGGATATCATCTTCAAAAAAAAAAAAAATTCCAAAATAAAATTAAGATTTGATTATATTTGATAAAAAAGGAAAGATTTAGTTTACCAAAAGAAAGATTTTATTAGATTTGGTAATATTAATTTAATGATCTTCCTTGTCTTAATTTCCAGGAAAATAAGGAAACAAATATTGGACAGATTTTTAGAAGATTTTCCAGTATGATCATGGAAGAGACCTGCTAGGTTTTACCTCCCGAGGGTTTAACCCTAAGGGTTTGGTTCCCTAGGGGTTCCTTCTTCTAGGATCTTTGATAAAAAAAATAAAAAATAAAAAATAAAAATAAAAATCTCTTGCTTTCAAGATCAAATAAAGAAAGATTTGATTTTATTTCTACAATAAAGAAATATTTAATTTTATTTCCAAAAATAAAGAAAGATTTGATTTTATTTCCAAAATAAAGAGAGATTTAATTTTATTTCCAAAATAAAGAGAGATTTGATTTTATTTCCAAAATAAAGTTAAGATTTGACTTTATTTTCAAAATAAAAATTAAGATTTGATTTGGTAAAAGGGGAAGATTTGATTTACCGAAAGAAGAATTTTATTAGATTGAATTTTATTTGGTGATATTTGATTATTTTTTCTTATTTTCAATTGTCAGAAAAATAAGAAAACAAATCTTGGGCAAGTTACGGAAATATTATTGGAGGATTTCCCAATATGTCCAAGGAAGAGCCTTTCTAGGTTTTGCCTCCCTAGGGTTCAACCCTAAGGGTTTGGCTCCCCAGGGGTTCCCTCTACTAGGACCATTATCTTCAAGACCTGTAAAGTGAAGTCCCGCAAAATTGCTCAAAGGCTTGAAGTATTCTTGCACGATCGTCTATTTGGAAATGCGACTCTCGCACATGGGGCAAATGTGGGCCCAAGTGCAAAATTAGGGTTCACATGATCTAATTAAATTAAATGCACAATTATAATTCCACGACCTCATTAAATGTGCAAATTAGGATTCACATAACCTAATTGAATGAAGACGGAAAAGTCAGAAATAAATGTGCTAGACTCGAGAGAAGCCTCCACGTGTCCCGAGGCAGAAGACTCGTGGAGGCGGCTAATTTTGGGAATTGATTGAGGGATTGGATTGGTGGCTAGAAGAACAGGGCAATATGGGCATTATTCTAATGACTAAAGGGTATTTCTGGAATTTCCCTAAAAACATGTGCCTAACATGTGACTACTTAATTCCAGGAAACTCTATAAATACCCTTTCCATTCTAGGAAGGGGGGGACTCTTTTGGTGACTTAAGGCTTGGATATTCCACCTAAAAGCACTAAAGGGTTTGGACCTCTCTTCAGAATCAAGACTTGGACTCTTGGAAGATCAAAGGACCCTTTTGGTGTCTTAAAGGCTTGGAGATTCCACCTAAAAGGCACTAAAGGGGTTTAGACATTCTCTCAACTCGAAGGACTCAAGAAGGCTCTTGGAATCCCTGCTACCCTAACACGGTCCCCGGATTCTAGGAGTTTTACCACGCGTCATTGGAGTAATCGCCCACCTGTCATTCTCCCCTCTTCAATTAACCAATCAATTTCGTGCTCTTTGTGGATTTCTCTCCTCCTCAGCCAACACGAAACCCTAACTGGCAAGACACGATTTCCTTGCCCACAGGAATAAAAAAAACATGAATGACTTACTTTGCTGGGCTCTTAGAGGTAAATGGTGTTGGGCTGCTCTGTTCTTCTTACTTCCCAACCGTGGCTGTCCTTCACTCTTTCTACTGCTACTGATTTTAGAGCTCAGAGTTTGTATGTAGCTAACTCAACTAGGCTGCCATGTGCTGCCATATATAGCTGATTTTAATCTCTCTCTCAACAGTCTATTTGGCCCCTAACCTGCATTCCGTCATTGCTTTACATGGCTATGTTATGGCTTCTATTCATCCCCTTGACATAATAGTCAGCTGTCTGCTATTAGACTGAGCTTGAGACACTCTCCTTGACCCCTATCCAACTCCTATCAGCCAACCTATATTACATTGTTAGTTCTCAGAGGGCACACAATAGATCTAGAAGGGGGGGTTGAATAGATCCTTTTCATTTTAAAAAAATCTTTTATCTTTAGTTTACATTGCTAAGTGATTAGCAGATGACAAACTTAAGAATTATTTCAAACACAATAGAATAAGTTAAGGTTCCCCTTCATAGATATTTTGTTGACCATTTTTCTAGAGTTAGCTTAGATGTAAGTAGTTATCATATTCATAGCAGTTATAGCAGTTATAGGTTCATAATGTAAATAACAGTATGTAAAAGACATAAGGGATTTTAAGTGGTTCAGAGACTCAAGCTCCTAATCTACTTTTCTGCTTCAACAAGCAGAGATTCCACTAAGGAAGTCTTTACATCTTTGAATCACTAATATTCCTTCAAGGCCAACAGTCTTGGAGCTTTAGTTCATTAAGAACTCTCCAAGTCCAGAAGACTTGGAACTCTAGTTCACTAAGAACTCTTCAAGTTAACAGACTTGGAACTCAGTTTAGTCTCTAGGACAAGGACCCCTCAAGCCCTGGCTTCTTGTTGATGTTGTTGTTGGTACTGAGTTGCTAAGATGACTTTAAGCATGTTCATCATTTGATACTTATCAACTTGATGTGATCCTCTTTGGATTCTGCATCGAGACTGGATCACTTTAGGACAGACTGTTAGGTTGTTCATGAAGCTCGTTTTCTTTGAGTAAGAAATAGTCTGTCACTCCTTCTTTGGTGCAGCTAATCTTGTGGTTGGTTAGTATCTTTTTCTGATCTCAGCTTGCACACCTTCACCATTTGAGGATTTCTAAGTCTTTGCACTTTTGATAGACTCAGTCTGACATTTAGCATCCCCTGAACCTTGGTTGACTTGTGTACAGATTTGGTTCTGTATCTATTCTTCTTCAGCTCTTGATGGTTCAGGTGACTCGTAGAGTGGCTCTTTGAATCTTCTCTTTGATATGCCAATCTTCTAAATGTTATCCTCTTGGCCTTCTCGGCTCTCAGCTTAGCTGACATTTTTAGTGGCATTCTCATTGTTGTTGAGTGAAGCTCTTTTCTGTTAAAACTCTTCTCTTATCTTGCTGCACTTCTACTTTCGTAGTCTCATTGCCACTGAGACGTATTTTGTTTTTGGCTCCGTAGAACTCGTAGAGTTAAAAACTTGTTGAGAACCAACTCTTTTTCTTCATTCGGGCTTCTGCTGTTAAATATCCTTCCATAAGATTCCCGTTGGAATAAAGCCGTTGAAAGCTATTTGAATTGATTCGTAGATCTCGAGTTATTTGATACAGACTGCTAATGTGACGTGACATCCCCTTCTTCACTTTTTGGACACTACAGTCTACTATTTCACCTACCACATCAGAGATGTCACTTTAACACGTCCGGCTGGTAGTCACCTTTATTTCTTCTTTCTGATTCCTCGATCAGAACTTCAGGAGTTGTCCTTCTGCATCGATGCTTTTAATCAACAACATTCGAATGTCAGTCTTTGTATTGAGACGTTGCCAAAGATTCAATACTCAGATGACCGAACTCTATGATTCTGATGTAGATGACCTTGAACTTGATCGTAGTTAGTCTTTTGAATATTGCTCGTTGACTGATTGAGACAATACTACGATTCTGAGAGTGTTCTTTGGATTTGCAATGCAGAACCTCTCTTCCTTTATTCTTGCAGTGCTTCAACACTTCTATTTGCCTTTAACTTGCAATGGACACTGAAAACTTGTTTGAATGCTCTGGCCCTCCTGAATTTCAAGACTCATATGATTTTTCATGCTCAGATCTCTTTCTCCTTGTGATCTCCCGTTCACATATCATCAATGGTCTGACCCATACTTAATTTTCTTTGTCTATTCTTCAAAAGGTTGGCCAGTATCTTTGTATAGACCGCATCAGTTTCTGCTCCTTATCTGGAAAGCACTACGATCATAGTCACACCCAAGATCGTCATCTTTTGTTTATCTTGACAGCTACTGCATTACTGACTTCCTTTTGTCAGTCACGTTATCTGAAGTCTTTTTACTGTTGCTTGTGGAAGACTTCCCTTGAATGGATTTTCATCTCAATCAGGATGTTAATTGAGTTGGTTCTTTGATCTTTTGTTTGCTTGCAAGCCATTTGGTGAGTGTTCTCTGGCTTTCTTTAGGTAGATTGCATCTTTTACATTTCTGACCAGAGGCTTCATTCTTTGGATGCTTTGAGAGTGCTCATGTGTTTGAGAATCGTGTTATCACTATGATTCTTCCTTAACATTGTGAGCACTGATAGACTTTACCGAAGACTTTGTTCTGCAGACTACGATCTAGCTTTGGTTCTGCAGACACTACTACTCCGAGAGCAAATTATACATCAGACTACGATTTCTGCCTCTGGTATTATCAGTAGACTCCACGACTTCAAGTGTGGCCTACGATTTTTGGCTCAGCAGGCGCTTTGACCAACTTTATGATTCTGAGTGAGGCCCTCCCAAGCAGACTACAATTCGGTAGCAATTTTCTCAATATTCTGCGATTCTGCCTTGGCTTCAACAATCCCTCGACTGGCTCGACAGACTACGATTCTGTCTTGATAGTCTCCGAGTTCCTTGTCTTTTTTGGCAGACTTCGAAGGCTTGTGCAGTGCTTGACGATAAGACAGGTCTATTTATTACATCATATAAGATCAACCTAATAAACTTGATCTTTCTATATTTAGTCCTTGTACATCATGTTCTTTTGAAGGACTTTACAAAGCTTTTTTGTTCATGTAGAATCAACCTAACACATTTGATCATTTCAGTCTAAGTCCTTGTACATATATTCCTATTATCTATTCAAGGACTTTAAAACTTGTTTTAATGCAAACATATTTGCATATTCATTCATTAAGATCATAATCAAATCTTATATAAATAGGAATAACATTCTCATGCTTATTCCTAACATACATAACTGCTAATTGAATAGTAACCAACTAACTGACTAATGAATTAACTAATCCCAACTCAGTTCCTTATCCCCCTTTCAAGGTGGGCTGCTGAATTGGATAAGAAAAGGAACAGATATGGCTTTAATTTGGGCTTAGTATGCTCATCTCATATTTTAATAAAATAAGGAAGGCTTGCAAACTTACATGAAAATTCATTTGGACCACTTATATAACTTGGACTCTTTTTACACCTCTTTAAGTAAGACATGGGTTCATAATTACTAAAATTTAAAATAAAATAGTTGCAAGATCACATAACCCATTTAATATGGTCCAATATTTAATATGGGCTCATATTACCTGGTAATATACATGGACTTTATCTATCACTTTTATTTGGGCTAGCAAAATATATAACACTCACATAATCAAAAATAGAGGTTTCATGTAATTCAAATATCCATGGTAGTACACACCATTTACCTTATTTATCACTAAATAATATTTTTGAATGGAATTGATTATATCATAGTATAATTATTTTCTTGGACACATAAGTGGCTTAATATCAAGAATCTTTCTCAATTAAACCATGTTAGTTTTCCTTTTCATTCTTGATATTTGAATATCATTATTATAATGTATATCATTCTTCCCTTCCTTTACCATTCATAATCTACTTTACAAATTATTAAGTAATAAATAATTATAATGCCGCATCAATTAAGTATAATTAAAAGAAAAAAAAATTATACTCCAAATTTAACATTATAATAATTGAATATTATATAGAATTTTCTGAGTCATTACATTCTCCCCCCTTATAAGGATTTCGTCCTCGGAATCACAAGTACAAGGTTACTAAAAAAGATGGGGGTAACTTTTCTTTGAGTTCCCACGTAGCTTCATCAGTACTGTGGTTCCTCCATATCACTTTACAGAAGGTATTATTTTGTTTCTCAAAACTTGTTCTTTCCTATCAATTATTTGAACATGAACTTCTTCATATGTTAGATCTTTTCAACTTGAATATGTTCATATTGAATTACATGCTTGTGATCTTGTTTATAAGGTCATAACACCGATACGTGAAATACATTATAAATGTGCCCTATTTTTGGAGGTAAAGCTACTTCATAAGCCACCTCACCTATTCGCTTCAGTACTTCAAAAGGTCTTATGAATCTTGGACTCAATTTTCCCTTCTTACCAAATCTAATTTTTCCTTTCCAAGGAGATACTTTTAAAAACACAAATGACCCTATGTCGAAATCTCTCTTTTGGCGGAGCAAATCTGCATACTTCTTTTACCTGTCTTGAGCTGCTACCAATCTTGCTCGTATCTCTCGGACAATTTCTGCGATTTTTTGAACCATTTTTGGTCCCAACAGTTTACGTTCTCCTACCTCATCCCAAAACAGTGGGGTTCTATATTTTCTTCCGTATAATACCTCGTAAGGCGGCATTCCTATACTTGTGTGATAACTATTATTATACGCAAACTCGACCAAAGGTAGGTGATCATCCCAATTGCCCTTGAAATTCATGACGCATACTCTTAACATATCTTCCAATGTCTGGATTGTTCTTTCACTTTGACCGTCAGTTTGAGGGTGATATGCTGTACTCAATCTCAACTGTGTCCCCATACGTTCTTGTAGACTTCTCCAGAAATTTGATGTGAATCGAGGATCTCGATCTGATACGATTGATAATGGAACAACATGTCTTGATTTAATTTCCTTAACGTATAATTTATCTAATTGATCTAGGTTAAATCTGATCTTAATTGGTAAGAAATGCGTTGACTTTGTCAATCGATCCACGATGACCCATATATCGTCGAAACCTTTCTGTGTAGTTGGAAGTCCCATAACGAAATCCATAGTTATGTGTTCCCATTTCCATTCTAGAATTTCTAGCGGTTGTAGCAATCCACTTGGTCTCTGATGCTCTGCTTTCACTCTTTGACAAGTTAGGCACCTACTGACATATTATGTCGCCTATCGTTTCAAATTGAGCCACCAAAAGTGTTGTCGAAGGTCTTGATACATCTTTGTGCTTCCCGGATGAATTGAAAAATTTGAATTGTGTGCTTCTTGTAAGATTTCTTCTTTTAGGTCAGGTACTACTGGTACCAACACTCTTCATTCGAATCTCAATAACCCTTCTTTATCTATTTTAAACTTAGTGACCTCTCCTTCCTCTATTTATTTCTTTACACTGTACCATTCTTCATCTTGATCCTGGGCTTCCTTTACTCTGTCTAAGAAAACTGGACGAGTCTCCAAGTTAAACAGTTTCTCTTCCGACTATTGGGTTTGTATATAGTGCGAACATGCAATCAAATTACACAAAAGGTGCGAAAGCGCGATAAAATAGGAATTTAAAACTTTCATACAAACCCACCACCATGATCATACTATGTGCATAATTATCAATCAATAGAAAAGAGATGGAGAACATGTTCATACCCTTGTAGAAACTAGCTTCCTCAGCTATGAGTTCACCTCCAATCCTTTTCGCGTTCAACTTGAATCCACCGGGTTTGATTCCTTCCTTTGATCAACGTTAGCCACCCAAGTGTTTTGGCCTCTAGAGGTGATCCACCAAGGAAGAACAAGTATTCAAGAAGATGGGTGTTTGGCTCAAACCCTAGTTTTTCTATCTCTATAGAAAAATGGGTGTACTCTCCAACTATTGGAATCACGTATATCACATACACTGATATCTAATATAAGACTCATCTTATAAAGATGTCAATTAACCTAATTTAATATAATTAAAATAGGGTATTATTTAATTAATTAAGCTCCTTTAATTAATTAGGCTCCCTAATCTTATTAGGAATAATTAATTAAATTCTTTTAATTAATTAGCCTCCTAAACTTATTAGGAATATATGAGAGTACTTTTATTAATTAATTATCAAACTCTTTTAGGTATTAAATAATAATAATAGGACTCTCTTATTAATTTGTATTTAATATATATTTCAAAATATTAAATAATAAATAATAAGCTATTTAATTTATTCTATCACCATAGATTAAATTAAATACACTTAACTTATTATTATGATTATGCCATTTACTTCTTAAATAAATATTCTTTCTTTTGTGGTGTGACTCTTTAGGTTCTCCATATTAAACCGGCTGTGAATAAATCAATTAGAACAATTCTAATCTTATTTAAATAAATAAATTAAACTATTAATTGATTTAAATAATATTTATTCTATAATAGGGATAAGCCTCTCTAGCGATTAACGACTTTCCAGATAATATAGATTTCAATATTAATCATAAAAGAACCTTTGAGTAAACAATTACCGTACAATTCAATCCTTCCACCATACAATGTCCCAATTAAATATAAGACATGAAATTACTGTTAAGTCTTATTTTATTTAATTATATGTTTTTCGATTCTTAAATGCACAACACCAAATAATGCAAATTAGAAACTCCTTTCTAATTTCATATTGCCTTGACCAAGGACTACTGGGTTGTCATTTATCGAATCACATAGGACATATCTCTTCTTTTACTAGAAGCGGCATGTTCTTTATTGATCATTCATTATCTCCATATATAACTTATTATACCCAAGTATACCCTTTGATATACCCTAAGGGTCATAAGGAATAAGTCAAAGTATAATTCATTATACACAAGATACTATGATGATCTCAAGTCTAAGGATCACTTGTACTACTATCACTTTAGGAATTCCTATTGACAGGTAAGTAAAACTCCATTAGGTATTCCTTAGTGAGCCACGTTCAGTAAACTTATTCTTCAATAAGCACCTACATACTTGCTTTAATGTCTCCACACAAATGATCATGAGATCAATCATCCTTATCCAATGAGCAAGCAACGTATGTATCAATCTATCCGGATTCACTAATCCCCTTTTTAGTAATCCATCGATTGGGAACATTTTAGTTTTTAAGCTATCTAAGAATTTAGATATCATTAGCATGATCTCATCATAATTCTAAAAACGTTGCTTAAAACTATGGGTTTATCACATATTATTAAAACAACACCATGTAGATAAATTAAAGCCTTTAGTAAACAAATACTTTTATTAATAAACGAATAAGATTGTTACAAAGTATATGCTTTATCATCAACATGATTGGCTTGTGTGCATACTACTTTCAATCTCCCACTTGCACTAAAGCCAATCGTCTTGGTATCTCATACCCTTATTCTCTAAGCGACGATCATCCTACTGTTGGATAAGCTTCAGTAAATGGATATATAACGCTGTTCTTAAGAGTTCACTATCTCTATAGTGATTTCCCATCTTTCAATGATTCCTATGATCAAATAAAAGTGCCACAACACATGTTTAGATCCAAGATGAGACTTAGGAACTATTCCTAGTTCTGTAATGAACTTTTCATCCAAACAATCAACTTGCAGTTTCATTTACAGCTATATATTTTGTCTTTATCACTAAACCAACAACTCTTTGTTGTTTGGAACCTTTCTAATTCACTGCACCACCATTCAAGGTAACACTTTACCTTAAAGTGGATTTTCTGTCGTCTTGGTCTGTGTGAAAAACTTGAGTCTGTTAAGCCCTATAATTTTAATTCAGACCCACCATGAATATGATCACATCCTTAGTGCCGGTTAAGTACTTTAAGATGTTTTTCACTGTCTTATAGTGATCTTCTCCAGAATATGACTGATCAGCATCAGGTCTCGTACATTTTATTGCATACATGAGAGTTACTAATGCGATCTCTCTTTTAGGAGTCTATGAGAATTATTAAGAGAGATACACTCCAGGGCTCATCAATATGAGACATCTCTTGGAGTTTGCCATGATAAACAACTTTAGCATCAAATGAATATACGTTTCTTGGTTTAAGCCGAGCATCCTTTTAAATCTATCTATATAGGTTTGTATCCCTAATTACGATACTCTTCCCAAATCATTCATGGAGGAATGTTTAGACAACTTTATCTTTACTGATTGTAGCATTGGTACGTCATTCCTTATCCGTAGTATATCAACATATAATACTAGGAATGTCACGACGCCCCCAATCGAATTCTTTTGTACACACACTAGGTTCATTCTTGTTTTTGATAAAATCAAACTCTTTTGATTGTCTCATCAAAACGAATGTTCCATTTTTGAGAAGCTTGCTTTAATCCATTTCTCTGAGTGTCTACAACTCTTACTTCATCGTATGTAACTAGATGATCATATTCTTTGATGCGTACCTCATCATCATCTTCTATGATGAATCCATACCTCTCAGGTATCTTTGGTAGTATTCCAGATTTATAATTCGGTTGTGGTACAATAGGTCTATCTACAGGTTCCTCTTATTTGACTTATAGTGCTTTGTGGTTCTTGAATTCTTCAAGATCTATTATCCTCCCACTATCCCCTTCAATGATAAACACCTTTATCTTAGAAGTCAGTATTTTTTTTATCACAAATACCTTTTGGTGAGAAGGATTATAGAACATATGTATCCTAAACTTACTTTAGGATGTCCCACAAATTGCACTTGTCAAATCTTGTCCCAAGCTTATCATTTGAAACTTTTTCACATAAGCTTGATAATCCCTTATCTTAATATGCTTAAGATTAGGAATCCTCCCTGTCCATAATTTTTATAGAGTCTTAGGGCTGAATTTTGAGGTTACCATTTTGTAGATATGCAACCATTTCTAGGGCATGACCCCAGAAAATTACTAGAATGTCGGTAAAATCATTATGGACAGCACCATTTTCAACAAGGTACGATTTTTCCTTTCGGATACATCAATCAATTATTGCGTATCAGGAGGTGTCCATTGTGAGAAAACCATTTAAGATGATCTAGAAACTCATTGCACAAGTATTCCTTCCTTTATCAGATCAAAGAATCCTAATACTTTGCCAATTTGTTTCACTTCTGAATTTTTGAATCTTTCAAATAATTCACACTTGTATTTAAGCAAATATGCACATTCAACTCTTTGAATGATCATCTCCTTTTCTTATACTAATTTGTTCAAAATGCAAAATTATTGTTGCGTAAGTCAAGTATACAAAATCCATTAAATAATATTCCAGTTCTATACAAAATATTATTATTATAAATAGAACAACAATTGTTCTTAATTATAATACCAAAGATTTCATTGTCCAACAACAAAAATAGAAATAATATTTCTAACGAGAACTAGAATACAATAACAACTTATTGACTTAATAGATTTGCTCATAGGCTGTGCTAAACTATAAGTTCCTATGGTTAATACAGCAACCTTTACTTTATTTTCCACATATAAGATTACTTATCCGTTGTTTAGCTTTCTACTTCTGCTTGGTCCCTTCATAAATCTATATTTATGAGAACCAAAACTGGTATCTAATACCCAAGTAGAACCTTAACTTATATATATATATTTATTTTAATCATGAACAAAATTATATTTATAACCGAAGCTTCACTAAGCTTCTTCTGGTTAGCTCTGCAAGATGCTTCTCGCAGTTTCTTTTCCAGTGTCCAGGCTTATTGCAGTGGAAGCAAAATCCTTTGCTATCCATATCAGCTTTGTTCTTATTATCCTTTGTTTTTGCCTTTCTATTTACCTTCTGTGAATCGTTCTTCTTTTCAGAAGATCCTTTGTCCCCTACCAGTAAGACTTGGTCTTTCTTGGTTGGAAAGTGACTCTCAACATTTTTCAACATGTTAAGCAAATCAGCGAGGCTGATATCTAGCTTGTTCATATGAAAAATTCACAACAATTATAAAAGGAGTCCGGGAGTGAGTGCAAGATCAAATCTCGGCTCAACTCTCCATCAATGACAAAACCTGTTGTCCTAATTGTTCAATCAAATTGATCATGTTTAGGACATGTGTTCTGCATCTTGTAGTGTCGCCATTTTTAGATCGGAAGAGCTCCTTAGATATCTGATATCTATCAGTCCTACTTTCCTCACCATCAACTACTTGATGTGCAGGAATATAGTAAGAGCATCTATAGTTTCATGCTGACGTTGAAGCTCGTTACTAATTGATACGAGCATGATGTATTGAGCCAAGTTTTCATTATCTTGCCACTTTCTATAAGTAACAATCTCTTCCTCAGAGGCATTATCTGCAACCATTGCAGGGATATGCGTATTAAGGACATAAGATAGCTTTTCAGTCGTGAGAACTATTCTCAAATTCCTTAACCAATCAGTTTAATTCGGTCCGATTAAATAACATCTAATATGCTTCGCAGTGATAGTAATTTAGACATTGTAAAATTCTGTAGATGAATTTATAATTAACAACATTTTAGCATACATTCTTTTATTAATTACCAAAATAAATTAGGTCTTGTTTTAAACTGGTATCTCCCACTATTTTCTTCAAACTATATTATCCTCAATATATAGTTCAACAATATCTAATTAAAGATATGTTAGTGAGAATAAGGATCCCATTTCAAATGTATATAGTCTTGTGTGTGCACAACAAACTATATATAAATAAATAGGTAGACAACTTTTGTCAATTACATCAACTATGCAACTCCTTGTATTTTGCCTCTTAAATTATAATGGTCAAGTGTGTGCACATCCAAACTAAAATGATTTAAGTTAAGTCAGACCCAACATTTCCATATAAGTGAAGAGAAAACTACAACCCTTGCGTGTGCACAACAAAGCAGTAATGTTCAATTCCTTATAAACATCATATGTAATAAAAACAACATCTCAAATATTTAATACTTGCCTTGTGTGTGTACAACAAACTCATATTAAATATTTAATTATCTATTGTTTTACCAAGCTAAAAGGCGACGTTCGATATTCCAAATATCTTTGAACGTTACAACTTAATATAATTTCTTTGAGGGGATTTTTATTATTTGTCTCATTTTGTTTAGCGCGCATGCACACATATATATAAAATACGCGTCATATTAATTAACATGCAAAGCATGTTTGCATAATATATATATATATATATATATATATATATATATATATATATATATATATATATATATAGTGTGACGCCCCAAAATACGTATACATCACCCATTCTCGAGTCGCCAAATACATGGTACGTAAACAACTACAACTTTATTAATACAATTGTCGTGCAAAATACGACAACACATAAACTGTGAGTTTAAATACAAATATTGTCTTCTAGACAATATCCACACTCAAATAAGTCCTCATTACAATTATTGATATACTATTTTATAAAATAGTGAGGATCAAGTAAACAACCTGCTCTGTAACCATCATTCCACACCCCGACTACTCCCCGCTATATTCTCGCTTCCTGAGAAAAAAAATAGAACAAAAAGGAAAAGGGTGAGCTCAAATAGCCTAGTAAAGAACATTATGACTAAGATAATATAGAATAAATTATCGTTAGTCCTCAACAGGAAAAAATCTGATAGAATATAATAGACAACAAGTTTTAGATCAATATTCGCAGCGAAAATAACAATTCATTAGAAGAGTTAAATAGAGAATGAAATCTACTATCTTCTATGATTTTAAAGTCCATCATAAATGTTTAATCCCTGTGACATCAATCAATATATATCTTGAATCAAATATTTATATCTGCAATACGACCAAAATAATCAATCGTATTCGCAGTTGGTTATATTCATCTCAACACCTGTTCATCTTTGCACTACGGGCCAAAGATATTCATCAGAAAATCATTCATCTTTGCACTACAGGCCAAAGATATTCAGTAACATCATCATTTAGGACCGAGGATGATGAAAAATATTTTTAAAGAAACGAATCCAGTGAAACAAAAGGACAATGATTAGATTCATACTTTAGTTTGTCCAAGCTCAAAAATACTCCATAATAAACCATTATGGGGCAAAATTCAAGAATTAAGATCAAAACATGGATACAATCAAAGCTAGTATCATAATAAACAATTTGGACAAAGAAAAGAAAATTTTTATTTTTCTGTGAATAGTGCCGTATACGTGAATAGTGTTGTATACGTGAATAGTAACCTCGACAAAAAGATAAGAATTTCATAAGAAAAATCTTACCAATATTCTGGCATAATGATATTGAAAGAAATAATATCATTTAATATAAAAAAATAACATCCCTTACCTTAAAAGGACAGTACTTCTGACTGGAATACCGGATATAGTAATGAAAGGAATTTGCACCGTATAACAACACTCAAAGTATCAAAATACTCACAAAAATACGCTCGATAATATAGAGAGAGAAAACTTCAGTTTCTGGTGTGATTTTTAATTCTAACCTAAGCACCCTATTTATAGGAAAATGCTTAGAACACCAAAGAAGAAAATTTAATAAAATATTATTATTTTTAATAAAATTTCTTACACACACCTTGGACATCTGATTTTAGCAATTCACACATGCTAGTGGGGCCCACCAAAATGAAAAACATGTTTTTAAACAATTTTTGTAACAAAATCAATTCAGACCCAATATTTCGGAACTTCAATAATTCATACTAAATAGCCCTTTTACAAGAAAAATTCGAATCTTTTCTCCATTCCATAGGAAATTCAATTCTCTACAACTTTGTAAGTTTAAGGTTTTTCAAATTCCAAGCAAAAATTGATCGAAATCCACATACGGACGATTTTGTAGGCAATAATCAAATTTCAGTAAAAATGGGGTCCACCGACACACAAAATATGTGTTAAACATTTTTTGTAACAAAAATACTCTTCCTCCTCATTTATTCATATATCACACATTTATTGTAAAAATATCACCATTATTATATTATTATAATATAATAATATATTAAAATAAATATTTTATCAAAAAAGATAAAATATCAATTTTCAACAATTGTCACTTTAAAAAAATTCCTCCATTTATTTCCTCAAAAAATAAATATTTTCCTTATCATATAAATTAATATTTAATTATTCACAAATAATATTATAGAATCACAATCATCGACAACCAGTGTCATTTCCCGGAAAGAGGGGCCTTCCTAGGAAGAGATTCTCCTCTCTCAAGCACGCAATTACCTAACCTCTCCTTGACAGAACTTTCTAGACATTGCCAATAATGTTATCTAGTAATATTATTAAAATAATATGAATTATTGATAATGGAAAATACTGTGTAGTGACAATTATTGAAACAACAATTATATAAAATATCAACGTAGCAATTATTGAATCAATACAATATTGAACAGTAATTACTGTAACAATTATTGAGTAGTGCTTTCTTACGTAAGAACCAATAATTAGTGCAATACTGCAGTGCTACTATACAACACCGCCAGACATCGTGTGTTTTAACCAATCGGTATTCCAACAAAGCAGTTAATCAGTAATAACTACTATGCCGTTATTTATAAAAACTCATACTTGTCATTTTCTTCATCCAATCGCTTTTTCGTTATGGGGCCCATTGAATATCGCACACTGTCAGCATTTAATATTCCCCGACAAAGAAGAATATTCCACGACTAAACGAATATTCCCCAACAAAAATGAATATTTTATAACCACTTGCTTATTTAAAAATTTGCGCATTTTACCCATAACTAACCATATTAGTCAAATCAAACCTTACTATTTCAAAATAATAAATAGAGGAAATTCCATTTTATTCATAAAAGTTGGGGTCTTACAACCTCCCCTCCTTATGAAATTTCGTCCTCGAAATTGACGTCACGACTGGTGTTTTCAAAGGTGAGGATACCTCGCTTTCATTTCCGTTTCCAACTCCTAGGTCTTTTTCTCAATAGCATGGTTCCTCCACAAAACTTTGACTTGTGGTATGACCTTTGTGCGTAGGATATGCTCCTTCCTATCCAATATCTTGACAGGTACCTCCTCGTACGTTAAGTCTTCGGCTATCTCGTCTGGTTCTTACTCAATAATATGGTTCGGGTCTTTCACATATTTACGAAGCACAGATATGTGAAAAACATTATGAACACGAGACATGCTTGGAGGTAACGCGAGTCTATAGGCCACATTTCTTACTCGGTCAAGAATCTGAAATGGACCAATAAATCATGGATTGAGCTTTCCTCTCTTCCAAATCTTGTAACTCCCTTCCATGGAGCAACATGTAACAATACATGATCCCCAATATCAAATTCCACATCCTTTCGATGAAGATCCGCATAATTCTTTTGTCGATCCTGTGCCACTTGTATACGTTGTTGGATCTTTTGGATTATTTCCATTGTTATACGTACCAACTCTGGTCCCAATAATGTTGTTTCACCTACCTCATCCCAACATACTGGAGAGCGACACTTTCGTCCATACAGCTTCAAATGGAGCCACACCTATACTTGCCTGATAACTGTTGTTGTAGGAGAATTCCACTAATAGTAAATACTTATCCCAACTCCCTTTGAAGTCTAGGACACAGAGTCTTAATAAATCCACAAGAGTTTGAATATTCCTCTCTGATTGTCCGTCCGTTTGAGGATGGTATGCCGAACTGAATCGTAAATCCATGCCCATAGATTTCTGCAGGCTAACCCAAAATAATGAAGTGAATCTTGGGTTTCGATCTGAAACTATGGATACTGGCATGCCATGTAACCTCACAATCTCATTCACGTACATACGAGCAAGACATTCAAGAGAATAAGTTTCTCGTATAGGCAAGAAATGAGCAGACTTGGTTAATCTATCAACAATAACCCAAATCGCATCTATGCCTTGAGAAACCTTGGGAAGACCTATAATAAAATCCATGGTAACTGTTCCCACTTCCCTTTCAAAATCTCAAGTGGTTGCAATGGAACCTTTGGCACTTGATGCTCCGCCTTTACACGTTGACAAGTTAAACACCTCGAGATAAACTTCGCGATCTCTCTCTTAATATTGTTCCACCAAAATGTATGTCGAAGATCACGATACATTTTGGTACTTTCAGGATGGATTGCAAACGGTGTATTGTGTGCCTCCATCATGATCTTGTACTTCAAATCAAAGTCGTTAGGAACACAAAGTCTGGAGTTGACTCAAAATATTCCTTCTTCATCGATTCTTGCTTCTGGGATAGTACCTTCTTGCACTTTCTTCTTCATACGCATCAGCTCCAGGTCTGTGGCTTGAGCAACTTTAACTTTATCGATTAAAGTTGGTTCTATGCGTATACTTGACATCATCATATGGGTCCCTGGAGTCTTGAACTCTATCTTCATCTTTTGTAAATCACACAAATTGTGCCTTTGTGTTGACAGCATCGCACTCGTTCCTGTATATGATCTTCTACTTAATGCGTCAGCTACCACGTTCGCTTTTCAAGGATGGTATTGAATGATATGGTCAAAATCTTTCAACAGTTCAAGCCAATGTCGTTGTCTCATGTTAAGTTCCTTTTGGGTGAAGAAATATTTGAGGCTTTTATGATCTGAATAGATCTCCATTTTCTCCCCATATAGATAGTGCCTCCAGATCTTTAGTGCGAATACGACTGCTGCCAACTCTAGATCATGAGTAGGATAATTCCTCTCATATTCCTTAAGTTGTCGCAAGGCATAGGCTATGACTTTCCCATGTTGCATGAGAACACATCCTAACCCTTTGCTCAAGCATCATCAGAGATAACAAATCCATCCAAACCAGATGGTATTGTCAGAACAGGTGCCGAAATGAGTCTCCTTTTGAGCTCTTGGAAACTCTTCTCATATTCCTCATTCCATATGAATTTTGTATCTTTTCGAGTCAGCTGAGTTAACGGAGTAGCGATTCGAGAAAATCCTTCCACGAATCTCCGATAATAACAAGCTAAGCCCAGAAAGCTACGTACTTCGGTCACCGACTTTGGTTGCTCCCAACTTTGTATTGCTTCAATCTTTGCCGGGTCAACCGATACTCCATGTTTTGACACCACGTGTCCAAGGAATGCTACTTCCTCAAGCCAGAACTCACATTTCTTTAGCTTGGCATATAACTTGTTTTCACGAAGCCTTTGAAGTACCAGCTTCAAATGGTGCTCATGATCTTCTCGGCTTTTGGAATAGATGATGATGTCATCAATAAAAACAATAACGAACTGATCCAAATATTCCTTGAACACACGGTTCATCATATCCATGAAAGCCGCAGGAGAATTAGTCAATCCAAAAGATATGACTAAGAATTCCTAATGCCCGTACCGAGTTCTGAAGGCAGTTTTCGGAGTATCCTCAGTTTTAATCTTCAACTGATGATATCCAGAACGAAGATCGATCTTTGAAAAGAATTATTCTCCTTGCAACTGGTCAAACAGGTCATCAATGCGAGGTAGCAGATACCTATTCTTAATGGTGACATGGTTCAATTCCCGGTAGTCAATACAAAGTCGCATACTCCCGTCTTTCTTCTTTACGAGTAAAACAGGAGCACCCCAAGGAGATGTACTAGGACAAATGAAACCGATGTCCAACAACTCCTGTAGTTGGACCTTTAACTCCTGAAGTTCAATAGGAGCCATTCGATATGGGGTTTTAGAAATGGGTTTTGTACCTGGTTCAAGGTCAATAAAGAATTCAACTTCACGTTCTAGGGGTAGACCAGAAAGTTCTTCAGGAAATACGTCAGGAAATTCATTAATAACAGAAATATCATTCAAATCTGACGTATTTTTGTTTAACTCCATAACATGGGCTAAGAAAGCTTGACATCCATTTTTCAATAAACGAATGGCTTTATGGCTTAATATGACACTGATTGACTTTAGTGGTTTGGTTATTTGAATTCGTATAACAGGTTGATTAGGAATATGAAAACTAACAACCTTACAAAAACAATCAATTGTAGCATGATGAGTAGTTAACCAATCAATCCCTAAAATCATATCAAATGCAAGTATTTTCAAAGAAATGAGATCAACAGGTAATGTGATGGTCCCAACTTGAATCAAGCAAGATTTATAAACAGTGGATGTAATGAATGTTTTCCCTAATGGATTTTCAACAGATAAGTCAAAGTCCAATTTCTCAGGTGTCAAGTTTAAACGTTGAGTACAAGTAGGAGAGATAAAAGAATGGATAGAACCGATATCTAATAAGGTATAAACTTCGCAAGAGTTTATAATTAGCTTACCCGTGATCACCTCGTTCGGGTTCCTCGCATTTTGGCCAGTCACGACAAACGCTCTTCCAGGAACCGCTGACTTTGACTTTTCCGCGACAGCCTTTTGAGTCACCATCCCCGTTGGACTTAGTTTCACTCCCGAACAATCTCGAGCTATATGACATTCCTTTCCACAGTTATAACATACCTTGGATTGTTGTGGGTAGTTTGGGCTGATGTGTCATTCTTTCCCGCATTTATAACATACGATCGGTGGTCATTCTCCTCCCCTAGAAATAGTTGATACTGGTGCATGTCTTTACATTGTCATTGTTGAATCTCCTCTTTTTGAAATTTCCACTTGACTCGCCTCTCCTATTATCATGGCCACGATTACCACCAGAGTGGTTACCGCTTTTGTCTGTATTCTTTCCTCCCCGCTGGTAATCATTACTCCGATGACTGCAGTCACCGGTATGACCCTGGTTGTGGTCCCTCGGTTGAACATACTCATTATCTCGCTCTAATAATTGAGCCCTGTTGACAACATATGAATATAGAGAAAATTTATGAGAAATAAGATATTGACGTATGTCGGGTTTCAAACCTCTCAGAAACATCCGTGTCATACGTTCCTCATTTTCCACCAAATGAGGTGCAAATCTGGATAACTCCACGAACTTCATCTCATACCGGGACACCGTCACGTTGTTCTGTTCCAGTCTAATAAACTCCACCTCCTGTATATGGCGAATACTTTCAGGAAAGTACTTGTCATTGAATAGTTTCTGAAATGTTTCCCAAGATATATTAAGTGCGGCTGGCTGGGTACGCTTCACAGATTCCCACCTGTAATATGCCTCACCACGGAACATAAAGGTGGCGAATGGAACCTTCTATTCCTCCGTGCATCCCAAGACATCAAATATCTTGGTAATTTACTTGACCCACGTTTTCGCCTTAATCGGATCTGGCTTTCCCCAGAATTTTGGTGGTCCCAACTCTTTGAACTGCTTGGCTGTGACAAACCGCGCGTTGCTATCATTTCCACCTGTATTTTGTACACGAGTCTCCCTCTTCTGATTTTGCATGAATTGCAAAAAGCTTCTAAACATCCCATCATTCATCATCTGATCAGTGGTGTTGTTTATAGGAGGAACATTGCCATCCTGTTGCACCTTCTCTTGGTTGTTGATTAAAGGTGTTTCCTCAGTCTGATTCACTCCATCGTTAATATTTTCAGCTGCCATTTCTAAATACTGCCACAAAATAAGGGTTAATTAAAGAAATTGACATGCAACATAATAACCCTATACTCTGACCAACCAACAAATAAGCTTAGGTAAGACACACTAGCGAAGGATTTACTCGTCTCTCCCCTCCTAGTTCTATTCCCCGATCTCCGCCAGAGACCATATCTCTAAGCTTTGATACCAACTGTGACGCCCCCAAAATAGGTATACATCACCCATTCTGAGTCGCCAAATACATGGTACAGAAACAACTACAACTTTATTAATACAATTGTCGTGCAAAATACGACAACACATAAACCGTGAGTTTAAATACAAACATTGTCTTATAGACAATATCCACACTCAAATAAGTCCTCATTACAATTATTGATACACTATTTTACAAAATAGCGAGGACTGCTAAATAACTATCTAGAACCATCATTCCACACCCCGACTACTCCCCGCTATATTCTCGCTTCCTGAGAAGAAAAATGGAACAAAAAGGAAAAGGGTGAGCTCAACTAGCCCAGTAAAGAACATTATGACTAAGATAATATAGAATAAATTATCGTTAGTCCTCAACAGGAAAAAATCTGATAGAATATAATAGACAACAAGTTTTAGATCAATATTCGCAGCAGAAATAACAATTCATTAGAAGAGTTAAGTAGAGAATGAAATCTACTATCTTCTATGATTTTAAAGTCCATCATAAATGTTTAATCCCTGTGACATCAATCAATATATATCTTGAATCAAATATTTATATCTGCAATACGACCAAAATAATCAATCGTATTCGCAGTTGGTCATGTGACGCCCCCAAAACAGGTATACATCACCAATTCTGAGTCGCCAAATACATGGTACAAAATACAACTACAAACTTAATTATACAACAGTCGTGTAAAATACGACAAAATATATACAATGAGTTTTAATACAAATATTGTCATCTAGACAATATCCACACTCAATGGAGTCCTCATTACATTTATTATCACACTATTTCACAGAACAATGAGGACTACTAATACGCCATCTAGGACCATCACTCTGTTCCCCGACTAGTCCCTACTACGTTCTCATTTCCTGAAGAGAACAATAAAAGTAAAGGGTGAGCTCAACTAGCCCAGTAAGAAATATTATGACTAAGATAATGCAGAATAAATTATCCTTAGCTTTCAATAGTATAACAACTGATAAAATATAATAGACAACAAGTTTTAGATCAAAAACTGCAGCAGAAATAAGCAATCCATTAGAAGAGTCAAGTAGAGCATAAAATCTACTATCTTCTATGATTTAAAAAGGTTTTTCATCATTTTCATCGCTGAGACTCAACTTAATAAATAATCCACATCATCCCTACACTACAACCAATGATATTCATTAGTATCACAACCACAAATTATCCATGCACTACGGGCCAAGGATATTCGTGTATTCATCAATGGTCATGATCATGCCAACAACTGTCCAACAATACACCACGACCAATGAGGACTTTTACCACATCATTTGTAACATTATGGTCATGATTATTCCGAATAATCCCTGGTCATAATCATACCAAGTCCATCTATGCACTACAGGCCATAGATGACTTTCAACATAATATAAACATGAGGATGATGACAATGATATAAGAATTCAATAAAACAAGTTCAAGAATTAATTTATCCAGGAACCAATAACGTCCAAATTGTCAACATGATACTGCTTTGTGATGTAAAATTCAAGAATGCTCAGAAGAATATTTTCAGGAAAAGATGTTGGATGAAGCGCAAATATCAAGGATATTCCATTAATTTCATGGAGTATAAAGCCAAAACTTTAACCAACTGAATATAATAAAGAATGAAATAACAAAAGAATTCACCGTATACTGAGAATCCGTGTATACTGAGTTATTCAATCAATAATAAATAATGGAACCAGTCATGTGCGTAAAATGCATGATGGGATATTCCAACAATATAATAAATAATGGAACCAGTCCCACGAACGCGATGCAGACGGAGATATTCCGGCGTAATAATAAATAATAGAACCAGGTCATGCGTAAAACACACAAACAGGATATTCCGACAGAATATTAAAGAATGGAATAATAGAAGAATTTCACCATGTATGCGGTACTTCGCATAGACAGGTTATTCCAACATAATAATAAGGAATGGAATAACAGAAGAATTTCACTATGTATGCGGTACTTCGCATAGACAGATTATTCCAACATAATAATAAGGAATGGAATAATGAGTATTGGAAGAAAATAACTCTTTTCATGAATACGAAAGAATAATACCCCTTACCTTAGAAGAAATTTGTATATTAGAGTAGTGAGGTAGTAGACTTCTCTTATTCTTTCTCTCTATAATAATTGCTCTATAGCTTTAGTGATTTGGTGAAGAATAATGAAGGAATGAGCTTCTATTTATAGGAAAATATAGTTTCAATAATTGCACGTTTTGGGGCTCGAAATATTACAGTATAATACCTTCCTCTTTTTCTTTATTTTTAATTTAGTCCTGCAAGTATTATCAATCTTGCACCAACTCCCCTAATAGTAAATCATGTGAATTAATAGTAAATCATGTGACTCAATAGTTCTAGACATGTGAAAATACGAATTACAATATAGTACCTCCATCTATACCTCCATTTTTAACTTAATCATGCAAGTATTATCAATCTTGAACCAACTCCCCTAATAGTAAATGAATGTGAATTAATAGTACACACATGTGAATAAATAGTTATATAAGCATGTAAATTAGTAGCAATTAATTGCTGATTTATCCGATAAATTACCCGATTTATCAATATAACACCCATACATCAACTATCATTAAAATAAATGTCGATTTCCACTAACGCTAATAATCCCAACACAATGGAACTATCAATTTCGTCTTTAATCAACACAACTTATTCATCATTAATATCATAACTCACAATATTTAACAACTAGGTCGTTCCCAGGAAAGAGGGGGCCTTTCGATAAGAATTTCTCCTCACTGGCGCGCAATTACCTAACCTCTCCTTGACAGAACTTCTAGACATTGTCAATATTGCAATTTAATAATATTAATAACTTTGTCGTCTCAATTATTGATTTAATAATATAACATATTATGCAGATAATATTGTGACAATAAATGAATCAATAATATGAGAGATATGATGCAACAATTACTATGGCAATAATTGAGTATAACTGGGTGACTTCTCATGTAAGCATCAATAATTAATACCGTGTGCTACAAGGCAACCACGCGTATTACTGTACTTTTACTACCAGGTAGTTCAACAGTTTTAACGGTAAAACTTCCGCCGTTATTTTTATAAAAAGATAATTCCGTCGTTTTCTTACTACGACAATACTTCCGTTGTAGGGGTCCACTAATGATTGTGCCGTCGTACAGATATTCCTGATAAAAAGAATATTCCCCGACCAAACGAATATTATATAACAACTTGCGTACTTTGTAAAATTTATAAATATTACCCACAACTATAACATTATATCAAATTTACTCCATAATATTCAGAAATGATATTTATAGAAAATTTATTTTTTATTCATAAAAGTTGGGGTCTTACAACCTCCCTTTCTTATGAAATTTCGTCCTCGAAATTAGGGTACATACCTGGTATATCGAAGAGGTAAGGATACCTTGATTTTATTTCAAATTCAAACTCCAAAGTCTTTTCCTCAACATCTTGGTTTCTCCACAAAACTTTGACTTGAGGTATAACATTGGAGTGTAAAATATGTTCCTTCTTATCGAAGATTTGAACAGGTACCTCTTCATACGTTAAATCTTCCTCTATCTCGTCTGGTTCTAACTCAATAATGTGGTTCGGGTCTTTCACATATTTACGTTGTGACGCCCCCAAAATAGGTATACATCACCTATTCTGAGTTGCCAAATACATGGTACAGAATACAAATACAATCTTAAATATACAACATAAGTCGTGAGTTTTAATACAAACATTGTCTTCTAGGCGATTAAAACTCAAAATAAGTCCTCAATACATTTATTAACACACTATTTCACGTAATAGTGAGGACTACTAATGCTATCCTCCGGACCATTACTCCGATCCCCGCCGTCTCAAATTTATATTCTCATTTCTTCAAGAGAACAAGAAAAGAAAGGGTGAGCTCAACTAGCCCAAAGAAGAAATATTATGACTAAGATAATGCGAATAAATTATCATTAGTCTTCAACAATGTTAAAACCGATAAAATACAATAGACATAGAGTTTAATCAATGAACACACGAATCCATTAAAAGAGTCAAGTAGAGAATAAAATCTACTATCTTTTATGATTTAAAAGGTTTTTCATCACTTTTATCGCTGAGACTAAGCTTAATAAATAATTCACATCATCCCTGCTCTACGGTCAATGATATTAGTATCACAACCATAAATTATCCATGCACTACGGGCCAAGGATATTTGTATATTCATCAATGGTCATGATCATGCCAACAACTGTCCATCAATGCACTATGGCCCAATGAAGACTTTTACCACATCATTTGTAACATTACGGTCATGATTATACGGAATAATCCCTGGTCATAATCATACCAAGTCCATCTATGCACCACACAGCCACGAGATGACTTTCAACAGAATATAAACACGAGGATGATGACAATGATATAAGAATTCAATAAAACAAGTTCAAGAATTAATTTATCCAGGGATCAATAACGTCCAATTTGTCAACATGATACTGCTTTGTGGTGTAAAATTCAAGAATGCTCAGAAGAATATTTCCATGAAAAGATATTGGATGAAGCGCAAATATCAACGATATTCCACTAATTTCATGGAGTATAGAAGTTAAAACTTTAACCAACTGAGTATAATAAGGAATGGAATAACAAAAGAAATCACCATGCATGCGGTGATTGTGATAAACAAAGTTATTCCAATGTAATAATAAATAACGGAACCGTGTCAAAGTAAATTACATGCCGAGCGGATGTTCCAACAAAATAATAAAGAATGGAATAACAATAGAAATCACCATGCATGCGGTACTTCAGATGACAAAAGTTATTCCAATGAATAATAAATAACGAAACCAGTGTCAAAGTAAATTACACCGAAGCGGGGATGTTCCAACAAAATAATAAAGATTTAAACCAGTCCCAAGCCAAAAACGCATGCATGTGATATTCCAAATGTAATAATAAAGATTTAAACCGTGTCCCACGTAAAACGTATGCATGCAGATATATTCCAAATGTAATAATAAAGAATGGAATAATAGAAGAATTTCACCAAGAATAGGGTAGCTCATTAGGTACAAGTTATTCCAATGTAATAATAAAGAATGGAATAACAGAAGTTCTCTTCATGAATACAAAAGAAATAATACCCTTTACGGGTACAACAAATAATATCCCTTACCGTAAAAGAAACTGGATATAAGAGTAGGGAAGTAGTAGAATACTTTTCTTCTTTCTCTCTATAGTTTTCTCTCTCTAGAGTTTCAGTGAATTCGTAAGAAATAATGAAGGAATGAGCTTCTATTTATAGGAGAATTGAAGGATACTACTAGGTATGCATAAAGAGGAATTGAGATAAAATCATTTGTCATTGATTCACGCTCCACCGATCCAACGATAATCTTTTTCTAAGAGTTGGCTAATGAAAAAAATGAACACATGCCATTTTAAAAGCCTTGACCAATTAAAATGCTCCATAATTTACAAGTTGCCAACCATGCTGCATGATTGAAAAAAATTGGCCAATAATATTCAAACTTGACAAATCAATCCATAACCTGCCAAATTTTATCTACTAGACTACCATTACCCACCCATATGTTATACAATTATATATATATATATATATATATATATATATATATATATATATATATATATATATATCACAAGTTGATTGAAAAATAAACCACCTGCCTCACATCACTTCCCCACCCTTTACAATTTATGCCATATATAATACTAATTCTCATCCCACCATTTCCACTTTTCCACCAAAATTCTACTTTTCCACCATTTTCCACTCACACACACATAATATTATATATATATATATATATATATATATATATATTCCACTCACCACACACATAATATTATATATATAAACTCCCTCAATATTTTTAAAAATATTTATCATCAATATTATAATTCGCAATATTAATCGACCAGGTCGTTCCCAGGAAAGAGGGGGCCTTCCGATAAGAATTTCTCCTCACTGGCGCGTAATTACCTAACCTCTCCTTGACAGAACTTCTAGACATCGTTAATATTGCAAATAATAATATTAATAACTTTGTCGTCTCAATTATTGATTTAAAATATATGAAATATTGACAATAATTGAATCAAATAACGTGAGATACTATGCAGCAAATACTGTAGCAATAATTGAACAAAACTGAGTGACTTCTCACGTAAGCATCAATAATCAATACCGTGTGCTACTATGCAACCACGCCAGACATCGTATTTTACTACCGAAGTAGTTCAACAAAGATAACGGTAAAACTTCCGCCGTTATTTTTATAAAAATATTTTTGTCATTTTCTCAATCCGACAATAATTCCGTTGTGGGGTCCACCAATGATTGTGCCGTTTGTACGAATATTATCTGTTAAAACGAATATTCCTCGACCAATCGAATATTATATAACAACTTGCGTACTTTGTAAAATTTATAACTATTACCCACAACTATAACATTATATCAAATCCAGACCATAATATAAAAAAAATTATTTCGAGAAAATTAAATCTTTATTCATAAAATCTGGGGTCTCACAATCTCCACTTCGTATGGAATTTCGCCCTCAAAATTTATGTACGTACGTGGTATACTGAAGAGGTGAGGGTACCTTGACTTCATTTTAAATTCTAACTCTTGAGGTATAACCTTTGAATATAATCCTTCTTATCCAAGATTTTAGCACGTATCTCCTCATACGTTAAATCATCCGCTATCTTGTCTGGTTCTGAATTAATAATGTGGGTCGGGTCGTACACATATTTATGTAACGTTGATACGTTAAAAACGTTATGAACACGTGACATACTTGGCGATAAAACGAGTCTATAAGCCACAGTTCCTACTCGATCAAGGATTTTAAATGGGCCAATTAAATCGAAGGTTGAGATTTCCTCTCTTCATCGATTCTTGCCTCTAGAATAACACCCTCTTGAACCTTCTTCTTCACATTCATCAGCTCTAAGTATGTAGCTTGCACGACTTTAACTTTATCGATTAAAGTCGATTCTACTTGTATATTCGTTATCTTTACGTGGGTTCGTATATTCGCACTTGTAACCGTATACGATCTTCTACACAACGCGTCAACTACCACGTTCGCTTTTCCTACGATAGTATTGGATGGTACGATCGTAATCTTCAACAGCTTGAGTCAACGTCTTTGGCACATGTTACGTTCATTTTAGTTGAAGAAATATTTTAGGGTTTAAGAAATGGGTTTTGTAATGGGGTCAATACAAAATTCGATTTCACGCTCTAGAGGTAGGCTAGGAAGTCTTTAGGAATACGTCAGGAAATTTATTAATGATAGAAATATCATTCAAAACTGTGACCCTCATCTAAGACTTGGATAGTACGTCACATTGATACCTATCAACTTGCCATCTTCATTCACGATGTTGCCTACAGAAAGTCTGGCTTAGGTGCATTCCACACAAGAAAGTCAACCATGAAAGGATCATGGCTCTTTACTTATGGCTTGATATGACAATGATTGACTTTAGTGGTTTGGTTACTTTGAATTCGCATAATAGGTTGGTTAGGAGTATGAAAGCTAACAACCTTACAAAAAGCATGATGGGTAGTTAACCAATCGATTCCTAAAATCACATCAAAGGCAAGTATTTTCAAAGAGATACGATCGACAGGTAACGTGAAAGTGTTGATTTGAACAAGATTTATAAATAGTGGAGGTAACGAAGGTTTCTCCCAACCGAGTTTAAATGTATATATCAAAGTCTAACTTCTCCGGAGTTAACTTCAAACATTGAACACAACTAGGTGAAATAAAAGAGTGAGTAGAACCAGTATTTAACACGGTATAGACTTCGCTAGAGTTTATGATAAACTTACTCGTGATAACTTCATTTGGGTTCCTCACTTGTTGGGAAGTCATGACAACTGCTCTCCTTTGAACTACCCGACTTTGACTTGTCTGGGGTAGCATTTGGTGTCATCACTATTGTTGGAATTGACTTTTCTATAGGGCATATTCCACCCTCAACTGCTTTATCGTACTCCTGATTCATGATCTGAATCATCAATCTTCGATCCATATCGAATTGAGATTGACCGTTCTGTACAGGGTAATTTAAAACTCGATGTTGGGTTCTCCCAATTTCTGTCCAAAAAGAGAAATGTACATCATCAATTTTAGCCTTTTTGGATCGGACGTCTCTTTCTACAATATCAACACGTCGTGTAGCTTTTGCCCACGCATCCTTCATTTTCACTCGTTCAGTTGTTTCTTCTTTTAGCTGATCCTTAATATTCAAATTCTCAGATTCCAACGTTAATATCTTACACTCTGCCAAAGAGTGATTTTGTTCAAGCATCACATATCGGGTAACACAAGCTTGAATTGTTGCATCCTTTTGTTCCATAACCGCTTGTCGTTCTTCAGCCTGCTCTTCTAACTCATGAACACGATTTTGCAATTCTAAATTTCGATCAAAGAATTCTTCTCTCACCACATAGATATCTCTAATTCCTTCTTCGCCTGATATTATATTATCCTGGTTGGTGATTAGAGGTATCTCCACGGTCTCATTCACTCCATTGTTGACATTTTCAGCTGCCATTTTCAAATACTGCCACAAAATAAGGGTTAATTAACATATCACATATTATCAATATACTCTTACCAACCAATTAAATAACAAATAAACTTTGGTAGGTCAAACTAGCGAAAGAATTCCCCGTCTCTCCCCTCCTAGTTCTTATCTCACATTTCACCAGGATCATATCCTAAGCTCGATATTAACTTCGTGACGCCCCCAAAATAGGTATACATCACCTATTCTCGAGTCGCCAAATACGTGGTACGTAATACAAATACAATCTTAAATATACAACATAAGTTTGTGAGTTTTAATACAAACATTGTCTTCTGATGATTATTAAAACTTAAAATAAGTCCTCAATACATTTATTAACACACTATTTCACGAATAGTGAGGACTACTAATGCTATCCTCTGGACCATTACTCCGCCCCCACTCGTCCCAACTATATTCTCATTTCACAGAGAGAGCAGGAAAGAAAGGGTGAGCTCAACTAGCCCAAAGAAGAAATATTATGACTAAGATAATGCGTAATAAATTATCATTAATCTTCAACAATGTTAAACCGATAAAATACAATAGACATCAAGTTTAATCTGCAATGAACAAGCAATCCATTAAAAGAGTCAAGTAGAGAATAAAATCTACTATCTTTTATGATTTAAAAGGTTTTTCATCACTTTTATCGCTGAGACTCAGCTTAATAAATAATTCACATCATCCCTGCACTACGACCAATGATATTAGTATCACAACCACAAATTATCCATGCACTACGGGCCAAGGATATTCGTGTATTCATCAATGGTCATGATCATGCCAATAACTGTCCATCAATGCACTACGGGCCCATGAAGACTTTTACCACATCATTTGTAATATTACGGTTATGATTATACCGAATAATCCCTGGTCATAATCATACCAAGTCCATCTATGCACTATAGGACACAGATGTCTTTCAACAGAATATAAACACGAGGATGATGACAATGATATAAGAATTCAATAAAACAAGTTGAAGAATTAATTTATCCAGGGATCAATAACATCCAATTTGTCAACATGATACTGCTTTGTGGTGTAAAATTCAAGAATGCTCAGAAGAATATTTCCATGAAAAGATATTGGATGAAACACAAATATCAAGGATATTCCACTAATTTCATGGAGTATAGAAGTCAAAACTTTAACCAACTGAGTATAATAAGGAATGGAATAACAAAAGAAATCACCATGCATGCGGTGATTGCGACAGACATATGTTATTCCAACAAAATAATAAATAACGGAACTGTGTCAAAGTAAATTATATGCATGTGATGTTCCAACAAAATAATAAAGAATGGAATAACAATAGAAATCACCATGCATGCGGTACTTGCATGTATTAAAAGTTATTCCAACAAAATAATAAATAACGAAGCCAATTCAAAGTAAATTACACCGGCTGCGAGGATGTTCCAACAAAATAATAAAGATTTAAACCAGTCCCATGAAAACGCATGCATGTGATATTCCAATGTAATAATAAAGACGAAAACCAGTCCCAAGGTAGAAAGCGTGCATAAACGGTATATTCCAAATGTAATAATAAAGAATGGAATAATAGAAGAATTTCACCAAGTATAGGTTAGCCAATTGTACAAGTTATTCCAATGTAATAATAAAGAATGGAATAACGAAGTTCTCTTCATGAATACAAAGAAATAATACCTTTACTTACGCACAAAAATAATATCCCTTACCGTAAAAAAAACTGGATATAAGAGTAGGGAAGTAGTAGAATACTTTTCTTCTTTCTCTCTATAGTTTTCTCTCTGTAGAGTTCAAAGAATTCATAAGAAATAATGAAGGAATGAGCTTCATTTATAGGAGAATTGAAGGATACTATTGACCTGCATAAAGAGAATTTAGACGAAATCATTTGTTGATTCACGACTTTCATCGATCCAACGATCGAAGAATCTTTTCAAAGAGTTGGCCAATGAAAAAAATGAACACATGCCATTTTAAAAGCCTTGACCAATTAAAATGCTCCATAATTTACAAGTTGCCAACCATGCTGCATGATTGAAAAAAATTGGCCAATAATATTCAAGCTTGACAAATCAATCCATAAACTACCAAATTTTATCTACTAGGACTACCATTACCCACCCATATGCTATATAATTATTATATATATATATATATATATATATATATATATATATATATATATATATATATATATACATATATACTCACAAGTTGATTGAAAAATAAACCACCCGTGTCACATCACTTCCCCACCCTTTACAATTTATGCCATATATAATACTAATTCTCATCCCACCATTTCCACTTTTCCACCAAAATTCTACTTTTCCACCATTTTCCACTCACACACACATAATATTATATATATATATATATATATATATATATATATATATATATATATATATATTCCACTCACCATACACATAATATTATATATATAAACTCCCTCAATAT
Source organism: Panax ginseng (assembly GCA_020205605.1). NCBI lineage: Eukaryota > Viridiplantae > Streptophyta > Magnoliopsida > Apiales > Araliaceae > Panax > Panax ginseng. The sequence continues at coordinate 12,359,231 of CM035134.1, forward strand.
TTTTAACAACATTTATCATCAATATTATAATTCGCAATATTAATCGACCGTGTCGTTTCCGTAAAAGGGGGCCTTCCTAAGAGGATTTCTCCTCACCGGGCCAAGAATTACCTAACCTCTCCTTGATGTAACTTCCGGACATCGTTAATATTGCAAATAATAATATTAATAACTTTGTCGTCTCAATTATTGATTTAAAATATATGAAATATTGACAATAATTAAATCAAATAACGTGAGATACTATGCAAAGAAATCATCGTAGCAATAATTGAACAAAATCGAGTGACTTCTCACATAAGCATCAATAATCAATATCGTATGCTACTATGCAACCACGCCAGACATCGTACTTTTACTACCGAGTAGTTCAACAAGATAACAGTGAAAACTTCCGCCGTTATTTTTATAAAAATATTTTTGTCGTTTTCTCAATCTGACAATAATTTCGTTGTGGGGTCCACCAATGATTGCGCCGTTTGTACGAATATTCTCTGTTAAAACGAATACTCCCCGACCAATCGAATATTATATAACAACTTGCGTACTTTGTAAAATTTATAATTATTACCCACAACTATAACATTATATCAAATCCACACCATAATATTAAAAAAATTATTTCGAGAAAATTAAATCTTTATTCATAAAATCTGGTGTCTCACATACGTAACATAGATATGTGAAAAACGTTATGAACACGAGACATACTTGGCGGTAAGGCGAGTCTATAGGCCACAGTTCCTACTCGCTCGAGGATTAAAAATGGGCCAATGAATCGATGATTGAGCTTTCCTCTCTTTTCAAATCTCGTAAATCCTTTCCATGGAGCAACATGTAACAACACATGATCTCCAATATCGAATTCCACGTCCTTTCGATGAAGACCAGCATAACTCTTTTGTCGATCTTGTGAGGTTTTTATACGTTTTTGGATCGTTTGAATCTTTTCCGTAGTCATACGTACCAAATTCGGTCCCAACAACGGTGCTTCACCCACCTCATCCCAGCATACTGGAGAACGACACTTTTTTCCATACAACGCCTCAAATGGAGCCATGCCAATACTTGCTTGATAACTGTTGTTGTAGGAAAACTCCACCAATAGTAAGAACTTATCCCAACTTCCCTTGAAGTCAAGGACATAAAGTCTTAATAAATCTTCCAGAGTTTGAATAGTCCTCTCTGATTGTCCGTCCGTCTAAGGATGATATGCCGAACTAAATCGTAAATCCGTGACCATAGCTTTTTGTAAACTAACCCAAAATCTTGAAGTGAATCTTGGGTCTCGATCAGAAACTATGGATACTGGCATACCATGCAATCTTACAACCTCGTTTATGTACATACTAGCAAGACGTTTAAGTGTATAAGTTTTTCATATCGGTAAGAAATGAGCAGACTTGGTCAATCTATCAACAATGACCCAAATCACATCTATGCCTTGAGAAACCTTGGGAAGACCAGTAACGAAATCCATGGTAATGTGCTCCCACTTCCATTCTGGAATTTCAAGTGGTTGCAATGGACCTTTTGGAACTTGATGCTCCGACTTGACTCGTTGACAAGTTAGACACCTTGAGATAAACAGCGCTATCTCTCTCTTCATATTGCTCCACCAAAATATATGACGAAGATCAGGATACATTTTGGTACTCCCAGGATGGATTGCAAATGGTGTGTTGTGTGCCTCCATCATGATTTTATACTTCAAGTCAGAATCGTTAGGAACACAATGTCTGGAGTTGACTCGAAGTATTCCTTCTTCATCGATTCTTGCTTCCAGAATAATGCCTTCTTGTACTTTCTTCCTCATACGATCTGCTCCAGGTCTGTAGCTTGAACAGCTTTAACTTTATCAATTAAAGTCGGTTCTACTCGTATATTTGCCATCATCACATGGGTCCCTGGAGTCTTTAACTCTATCTCCATCCTTTGCAAGTCATACAAAATGGGCCTTTGGTTGACAATATCACGCTCATACCGGCATATAATCTTCTACTCAATGCGTCAGCTACCACGTTCGCTTTTCCAGGATGATATTGGATGGTATGATCATAATCTTTCTACAGCTTAAGCCAACGTCGTTGTCGCATGTTGAGTTCCTTTTGAGTGAAGAAATATTTGAGGCTTTTATGATCCGTGAAGATCTCCACTTTCTCCCTATACAAGTAATGCCTAAAAATCTTTAGTGCAAAAACGACAGCTGCCAACTCTAGATCATGAGTAGGATAATTCCTCTCATATTCTTTGAGTTGCCGAGAGGCATAGGCTATGACTTTCCCATGTTGCATGAGAACACATCTTAACCATTTGCCCAAGCATCACTCAGAGATGACAAATCCTCCGAGCAGATGGTATTATCGAACAAAATAAATGAGTCTGCTCTTGAGTTCTTGAAAAATCTTCTCACATTCCTCGCTCCAACCGAATTTTGTATCTTTTCGAGTCAGCTGAGTTAATGGAGTAGCGATTCGAGATAACCCTTCTACGAATCTTAGATAATAACCAGCTAAGCCGAGAAAGCAACGTACTTCAGTCACTGACTTAGGTTGCTCCCAGCTTTGAATTGCTTCAATCTTTGCTGGGTCAACAGATATTCCATGATTTGATATCACGTGCCCAAGGAATGCAACTTCCTCAAGCCAGAACTCATATTTCTTTAACTTGGCATAAAGCTTGTTTTCAAGAAGCTTTTGGAGTATCACCCTCAAGTGTTGCTCATGGTCTTCACGGCTTTTGGAATATATGAGGATGTCATCAATAAAAACGACCACAAAGTGATCTAAATATTCCTTGAATACTCGGTTCATCATATCCATGAAGGCAGCAGGAGCATTTGTCAATCCAAATGATATGACTAGGAATTCATAATGCCCGTACCGAGTTCTGAAAACCGTCTTTGGAATGTCATCAGTTTTAATCTTCAACTGATGATATCCAGAACGAAGATCGATTTTTGAAAAGAATTTGGCGCCTTGCAATTGGTCAAACAGGTCATCAATATGTGGCAATGGGTACTTATTTTTGATGGTGACATGATTCAACTCCCGATAATCAATACAAAGTCGCATACTTCCATCTTTCTTCTTCACGAATAGAATAGGAGCACCCCAAGGAGACGTACTAGGACGAATGAAACCGATGTCTAACAATTCTTATAGTTGGGTTTTTAACTCCCGGAGTTCAATAGGAGCCATTCGATATGGGGCTTTGGAAATGGGTTTTGTACCGGATTCAAGGTCGATACAAAATTCAATTTCACGCTCTGGGGGTAGGCCAGGAAGTTCTTCAAGGAATACGTCAGGAAATTTATTAACAATAGAAATATCATTCAAATCTGACGTATTTTTATTTAAATCCGTGACATGGGTTAAGAAAGCTTGACATTCATTTTTTAATAAACGAATAGCTTTATGACTTGAGATGACAGTGATTGATTTTAATGGTTTGGTTGCTTGAATTAGCATAATAGGTTGGTTAGGAATATGAAAGCTAACAACCTTACGAAAACAATCAATTTTTGCATGATGAGTAGTTAACCAATCAATCCCTAGGATCACATCAAATGCAAGTATTTTCAAAGAAATAAGATCGACAGGTAACGTGCGGTTGCCAATTTGAACTAAACAAGACTTATAAATAGTGGATGTAATGAAGGTTTCTCCCAATGGAGTTTCAACAGATAAGTCAAAGTCTAATTTCTCAGGATTCAAATTTAAACGTTGAGTGCAAGTAGGATAAATAAATGAATGGGTAGAACCGGTATCAAATAAGGTATAGACTTCGCTAGAGTTTATGATAAGCTTACCTGTGATGACCTCGTTAAGGGTTCTTTTGCTTTCGGGGAGGTCACAACAAACGCTTCTCCTTAAACTATCGGCTTTAACTCTTCTAGGGCCGCTTTGGTGCCTCCATCCCAGCTGGGACTTGCCTTCGTGGTGAACGATAAAATCCTGCTAAGTGACCTTCCTTCCATAATTGTAACACGCTTTGATTGCATCGCGCAGTTTGGACTGATGTGTCCCTCTCCTCCGCATTTGAAGCATATGATAGGTGGTCATTCTCTTTCCTTAACAACGGGTGTTGATGCTGACGTCTTTCCATCATTGTTGAATCTCCTCTTCTTGAAATGTCCATTCTTATTGTTTTGGCCATGATTACCACCGAAGTGGTTACCATTTGTTGATTTCCTCCACGCTTGTTGTCACCGTTTCGATGGCTGCTACCACTAGTATTATCATTTTGACAGCTACTCTCTTTTGGTTGGGTTGACTCATTATCGCGCTCCAATAATTGAGCCCTATTAACAACATCTGAATACAAACATAGTTTATGAGAGATAATATATTGACGTATCTTGGGTTTCAAACCTCTTAGAAATATTCGCGTCATTCTCTCCTCATTATCAACCAAATGGGATGCAAACCGGGACAACTCAGCAAACTTGGCTTCATACTGCGACACGGTCATGTTGTTTTGCTCCAGCTTGATGGACTATACCTCTTTCATGTGACGAATACTTTCGGGAAAGTACTTGTTGTTGAACAATTCTTGGAATTTCTCCCAAGTCATCTTCATTGCGGCAGGTTGAGTACGCTTTATAGATTCCCACCAGTAATCTACCTCTGCACGCAACATGAAGGTGGCAAAGGGAACCTTTTGCTCCTCGGAGCATCCCAAGACATCAAATATCTTGTAGATCTTCTTAATCCACGTCTCCGCCTTAAGTGGTTTTGGCTCTCCAAAAAACTCCGGTGGTCACAGTTCTTTGAACTGCTTACTGATGACCGTCCGAGAGTTTCCAGTGTTTCCACCTGTATTTTGGATAGGAGACGCTCTTGCCTGATGTTGCATGAATTGTATAAAGCCTCTGAACATTCCATCGTTCATTATTTGGTTAGTGTTGTTGTTTGTATGAGGATTGCCGCCTTCCTGATGCACATTATCCTGATTATTGATCTGTGGAGACTCAACGGTCTCCTGTGCTCCATTGCTATTCTCAACATTCTCGGATGTCATTTTCAAATACTGCCACAAAACAAGGGTTAATTAACATATCACATATTATCCCTATACTCTGACCAACCAATTAAATACCAAATAAACTTAGGTAGGTCATACTAGCGAAGGAATTTCCCGTCTCTCCCCTCCTAGTTATTGTCTCACATCTCAGCCAGGGATCATATCCCTAAAATTTGATACCAACTGTGACGCCCCAAAAATAGGTATACATCACCTATTCTGAGTCGCCAAATACATGGTACAAAATACAACTACAAACTTAATTATACAACAGTCGTGTAAAATACGAAAAAAATATATACAATGAGTTTTAATACAAATATTGTCATCTAGACAATATCCACACTCAATGGAGTCCTCATTACATTTATTACCACACTATTTTACAAAATAGTGAGGACTACTAATACACCATCTAGGACCATCACTCTGTTCCCCGACTAGTCCCTGCTACGTTCTCATTTCCTGAAGAGAACAATGAAAGTAAAGGGTGAGCTCAACTAGCCCAGTAAGAAATATTATGACTAAGATAATGCAGAATAAGTTATCCTTAGCCTTCAAAAGTATAACAATTGATAGAATAATATAGACAACAAGTTTTAGATCAAAAACTGCAGCAGCAATAAGCAATCCATTAGAAGAGTCAAGTAGAGCATAAAATCTACTATCTTCTATGATTTAAAAAGGTTTTTCATCATTTTCATCGTTGAGACTCAACTTAATAAATAATCTACATCATCCCTGCACTACAGCCAAGGATATTCATTAGTATCACAACCACAAATTATCCATGCACTACGGGCGAGGGATATTCGTGTATTTATCAATGGTCATAATCATGCCAACAACTGTCCAACAATGCACCACGGCCAATAAGGACTTTTACCACATCATTTGTAATATTACGGTCATGATTATACCGAATAATCCCTGGTCATAATCATACCAAGTCCATCTATGCACTACAGGCCACATATGACTTTCAACAGAATATAAACATGAGGATGATGACAATGATATAAGAATTCAATAAAACAAGTTCAAGAATTAATTTATCCAGGAACCAATAACGTCCAAATTGTCAACATGATACTGCTTTGTGATGTAAAATTCAAGAATGCTCAGAAGAATATTTCCATGAAAAGATATTGGATGAAACGTAAATATCAAGGATATTCCACTAATTTCATGGAGTATAAAAGCCAAAACTTTAACCAACTGAATATAATAAAGAATAGAATAACAAAAGAATTCACCAGGTATACGGTAATCCTCGTATACAGGTTATTCCAACTAAATAATAAATAATGGAACCAGGTCATGCGTAAAGTACAGACATGATATTCCAACAAAATAATAAATAATAGAACCAGGTCATGCATAAAGCACAAACATGATATTCCAACAGAATAATAAATAATGGAACCAGGTCCGGCGTAAATGCACAGACAAGATATTCCGACAGAATATTAAAGAATGAAATAATAGAAGAATTTCACCATGTATGCGGTACTTCGCATAAACAGGTTATTCTAACATAATAATAAGGAATGGAATAACAGAAGAATTTCACCATGTATGCGGTACTTCACATAGACAAGTTATTCCAACATAATAATAAGGAATGGAATAACGAGTATTGAAAGAAAATAACTCTCTTCATGAATATGAAAAAATAATACTCCTTACCTTAGAAGAAATTTAGATACTGGAGTAGTGAGGTAGTAGACTTCTCTTCTTCTTTCTTTCTATAATTTCTCTCTATAATAACTGCTCTATAGCTATAGTGAATTGGTGAATAATAATGAAGGAATGAGCTTCTATTTATAGAAAAATATAGTTTCAATAATTGCACGTTTTGGGGCTTGAAATATTACAGTATAATACCTTCCTCTTTTTCTTTATTTTTAATTTAGTCCTGCAAGTATTATCAATCTTGCACCAACTCCCCTAATAGTAAATCATGTGAATTAATAGTAAATCATGTGACTCAATAGTTCTAAACATGTGAAAATATGAATTACAGTATAGTACCTCCATCTATACCTCCATTTATACCTCCATTTTTAACTTAATCATGCAAGTATTATCAATCTTGAACCAACTCCCTTAATAGTAAATGAATGTGAATCAATAATACACACATGTGAATAAATAGTTATATAAGCATGTAAATTAATAGCAATTAATTGCTCATTTATCCGATAAATTACCCGATTTATCAATATAACCCCCATACATCAACTATCATCAAAATAAATGTCGATTTCCATTAACACTAATAATCCCAAAATAATGGAACTATCAATTTCATCTTTAATCAACACAACTTATTCATCATTAATATCATAACTCACAATATTTAATAACTAGGTCGTTCCCAGGAAAGAGGGGGCCTTCTGGTAAGAATTTCTCCTCACTGGCACACAATTACCTAACCTCTCCTTGACAGAACTTCTAGACATTGTCAATATTGCAATTTAATAATATTAATAACTTTGTCGTCTCAGTTATTGATTTAATAATATAACATATTATGCAGATAATATTGTGATAATAAATGAATCAATAATATGAGAGATATGATGCAACAATTACTATGGAAATAATTGAGTATAACTGGGTGACTTCTCATGTAAGCATCAATAATCAATACCGTGTGCTACTATGCAACCACGCCAGATTATTATTGTACTTTACTACCGGTAGTTCAACAGCTTTTAACGGTAAAACTTCCATTTTATTTTTATAAAAAGATAATTTCGCTGCTTTTCTTACTACGACAATACTTCCGTTGTAGGGGTCCACCAATGATTGTCTTGGTCGCATTTTATATTCTCGACAAAAAGAATATTCCCGGACCAAAAATATTATATAACACATTGTGTGCTTTTTGTAAAATTTATAAATATTACCCACAACTATAACATTATATCAAATTTACTCCATAATATTCGTAAATGATATTTATAGAAAATTCATTTTTATTCATAAAAGTTGGGGTCTTACAGTCGTGTTTTCATCTCAACACTGCTCATCTTTTTGCTACTGGTAAAAGATATTCATCGAAAAATCATTCATTTTTGCACTACAGGCCAAAGATATTCAGTAACATCATCATTTAGGACTGAGGATGATGAAAAATATTTTTAAAAAAATGAATCTAGTGAAACAAAAGGACAAGGATTAAGGATTCATACTTTAGTTTGTCTAAGTTTAAAAATACTCCATAATAAATCATTATGGGGCAAAATTCAAGAATGAAGATCAAAACATGGATACAATCAAAGCTAGTATCATAATAAATAATTTGGGCAAAGAAAAGAAAAATGTAATTTTTCTGTGAATAGTGTCGTATACGTGAATAGTAACCTCGACAAAAATACAAGAATTTCACAAGAAAAATCTTACCAATATTCCGGCATAATGATATTGAAAGAAATAATATTATTTAATAAAAAAAATAACATCCCTTACCTTAAAAAGACAGTACTTCTGACTGGAATACCGGATATAGTGCTGAAAGGAACTTGCACCGTATAGCAACACTCAAAGTATCAAAATACCTACAAAAATACGTTCGATAATATAGAGAGAGAAAACTTCAGTTTCTGATGTGATTTTCAAATCTAACCTAAGCACCCTATTTATAGGAAAATGCTTAGAACACCAAAGCAGAAAATTTAATAAAATATTATTGTTTTTAATAAAATTTCCTATGCACACCTTGGACATCTGATTTCAGCAATTCACATATGTTAGTGGGGCCCACCAAAATGAAAAACATGTTTTAAACAATTTTTGTAACAAAATCAATTCAGACCTAATATTCTGGAACTTCAATAATTCATAATAAATAGCCCTTTTATAAGAAAAATCCGAATCTTATGTCCATTTCATAGGAAATTCAATTCTCTACAACATTGTAAGTTTAAGTGTTTCCAAATTCCAAGCAAAAATCGACCGAAATCCACATACGGACGATTTTGCTGGTTATAATCAAATTTCAGTCAAAAATGGGGTCCACCGACACATAAAATATGTGTTAAACATTTTTTGTACTAAAAATACTCTTTCTCCTCATTTATTCATATATCACATATTCATTGTAAAAATATCCCTATTATTATATTATTATAATATAATAATATATTAAAATGAAATATTTTATCAAAAAATATAAAATATCAATTTTCAACAATTGTCACTTAAAAAAAATTCCTCCATTTATATCCTCATAAAATAAATATTTTTCTTATCATATAAATCAATAATTAATTATTCACAAATAATATTACAGAATCAAAATACTGACAACCGGGCTGTTCCCAGGAAAGAGGGGGCCTTCCGGTAAGGATTCCTCCTTACTGGCGAGCAATTACCTAACCTCTCCTTGACAGAACTTTCTAGACATTACCAATAATGTTATCTAGTAATATTATTAAAATAATATGAATTATTGATAATGGGAAATATTGTGTAGTGACAATTACTGAAACAACAATAATATAAAATATCAACGTATCAATTATTGAATCAATAAAATATTGAACAGTAATTACTGTAACAATTATTCAGTAGTGACTTCTTACGTAAGAATCAATAATTGGTGCAATACCGTGTGCTACTGTGCAACACCACGTATTACTGTGTTTTAACCACCAGATATTCTAACAGTGTTAACGGTACTAACAACTACGCCATTATTTATAAAAACTCATACTTGTCATTTTCTTCATCCAATCGCTTTTCGTTATGGGGCCCACAGAAGGTTGCGCCGTCGTACGAATATTCCCCGACAGCAAGAATATTTCACGACCAAACGAATATTCCCTGACAAAAATAAATATTTTATAACCACTTACTTATTTAAAATATTTGCGCATTTTACCCATAACTAACCACATTAATCAAAACAACTCTTACTATTTCAAAATAATAAATAGAGAAAATTCCATTTTATTCATAAAAGTTGGGGTCTTACATATAGTATAAGCGTGCACATATAGAATACTATATTCTACCCGGATTGATTATGGACTTTATTCTAGTTTGGTTTACTAGAGCCACCAAGTGAACCAAAAGGTCAAACCTATGGTGTAAGAATTTAATTTAAATATACATATTACATTTAAACCCGAGCTCCATTACAAACGGGTCTTCAAGCGCTCCTTGCTCCTTGATCTCCAATTCTTTAAAATTAATTCTAACTATTTCTTTTACAAAACTATTTAAATTAAATAAAAACCTTGATCAACAGTCTAGGGGAAGTACATAAGAGGGAGATAAAATTTACAATAAGAAAAATTAGAGAGGACGAGGTACGCAAATCGCATTTAATAAAACTTATACATTCATGCATCCAACTAAAATAAAATCCAATCACATTGGTCAATAGTCCATAATCAATCTCATTTATTATCATACACATCATCATATGCATCAATAAATAACATTCATCTCATGAATAATAAATCCATTCCATATATGCATCGATGTCAATTTAATGGGCAATTTCAAATTTATTAAAATTCAATTTTGAAATAAAAATAAACTCCTTTATTTTAATCAAAATTTAAATCATAATAAATTTCTTTTTTTTATTTTATCCAATTTTTGAATAAAAATAAACTCCTTTATTTTTAATCAAATTCCAAATTAAAATAAACTCCTTTATTTTAATTAATAAGGAATCCAATTTTAAGTACAAAATAAAATCCTTTATTTTAACTTAAAATTACTGGAAAAATAAAATATGTTGAATCCTATTCCTTATTAAAATTAAACATCTTTAATTTTAGGAAATATGGAATCCTATTCCATATGTGAATAAACTTCTTTATTCTAAGAAACATAGAATCCTATTCTATATGTGAATAAACTCCTTTATTCTAGGAAACATGGAATCCTATTCCATATGTGAATTAACTCTTTTATTCAAGCGAACGTGGAATCCAATTCCAAGTTAATATACAACTTTTGAATAAACTCTTTTATTCAAACAAACGTAGAATTCAATTTCAAGTTAATTTAAAACTTTTATTTTAATTATATTCCAATTCAAAATAAATATTTTTATCTTAATTGAAATAAATACTAAAAATAAAAATTTTCAGAACCTAGTGTTGGAATCAAGCTATAGCTCAGAATGAATCGAGAGGCAAGCACAATTGCACAAGCATCATGAACAGAAATAGGAAAAAATTCTTGCCCAGAAAATTCGATCCATATGCATACCATACATACATGGAATCAACAAGATTGATAATTAGCACAAAGTTAGGCTCTGATACCACTGTTGGGTCTGTATATTGCGCGAACATGCAATCAAATTACACAAAAGGTGTAGAAGCGCGATAAAATAGAAATTTAAAAATTTTCATACAAACCCATCACCATGATCATACTATGTGCATAATTATCAATTAATAGAAAAGAGATGGAGAACAGATTTGTAAGACCCCAACTTTTAAATAAAATTGAATTTTCTCTAATTATTATTTTTGAATAATAAAGTGTTAATTTGATATAATGTTTTGGTTATGGGTGAAACGTGCAAATTTTGCAAAATAAGCAAGTGATTATAAAATATTCATTGTTGTCGGGGAATATTCGTTTGGTCGTGGAATATTCTTGTTGACGGGGAATATTCGTACGACAGCGCAACTATTTGTGGGCCCCATAATGGAAAACGGTCGGATAAAGAAAGCGATAAGTATGAGGTTTTATAAATAACGGCGTAATTATTACTGCTAATTAACAACGTTGGAATACACGTGGTTAAAATACGAAGAATTGTAACACCCTCATCCACATCGAAAGATAGGGGAAAAATTTGTCTGCATATAAGGAAATAAGTTACTACCAATAGTACCTTCAAGTCATGACCTTTTGGGTGAGCCTGTGGTGGGCTAAGATGACCCAAGAAGATACTATTGGGCAAGTAGTTTGAGGCCTTATTTTGATGGATTTGATTCGATTCGGACTTGGGATTTGACCCGAGATTTTTTCCGGACTCGGGATTTGACCCGGGTTGTTACAGTAATATGCGTGGTTGCATAGTAGCATACGGTATTGCACAGTATTATTGAATTATTGATTCTTACGTAAGAAGGCACTACTCAATAATTGTTATAATAATTACTGTTTAATATTTTATTTTATTGATTCAATAATTGCTGCGTTGATATTTTATATTATTGTTGTTTTAATAATTATCACTGCACAGTATTTCCCATTATCAGATTAATAATTCATATTATTTGAATAATATTATTAGATATCATTATTGGCAATGTCTAGAAAGTTTTGTCAAAGAGAGGTTAGGTCATCTAATTGCGCGCCAATAGGGAGGAATCCTTATCGGAAAGCCCCCTCTTTCTTGGAAACGGCCTGGTTGTCATTATTACAATTATGTAATATTATTTATGAATAATTAATTATTAAATTTATTTTATGTGGATATAAATGAAGAAAATATTTATTTTTATATGGATATAATTGAAGGAATTAATATTGAGGTGTTTTATCAGTATTTTGTCGGAATGGAGGTATTAAAAATTATCCGTGTGTGAATTTCAGACATTTTTTGTTTTGAATTTAGAAAAACTTAAACTTACAAAGTTGTAGAGAATTTAATTTTCTATGGAATAGACACGAGATTTGAATTTTTCTGATAAAATGGCTATTTATTATGAATTATTGAAGTTTCAAAAAATAAAATGTTTTTATTAAATTATGGGTGGGACCCACTTTTGTCCTTTGTTAACAAAATGTGCTGAATTGAGTTTCAATTATGGTGGGCTGCTGATTTTTCCAAGGTGGCATGCGTAGAAAAATTATAATATTATTTTATTAATTTAGTCTTCTTTGGTGTTCTAGCATTTTCCTATAAATAAGGTGCTTAGTTAGAATTAAAAATCACACCAGAAACATAAGTTTTCTCTCTCTATATTATCAAACGTATTTTTATGAGTATTTAGATACTTTGAGAGTTGCTATTCAGTGCAAGTTTTCTTCGGCATTACATCCCATATTCTGATCAGAAATACTGTTATTTTGAGGTAAGGGTTGTTATTTTCTTCGTAAATGATATTATTTCTTTCAATATCATTATGCCGAAATATTGATATGAATTTTATTGTGAAATTTCTACCTTTTTGTGTCAGAGTTACTATTCACGTATACGGCACTATTCACGTATACGACACTATTCACAAATACGACATTATTCACCGAAAAATAAAATTTTCTCCTTTTTGTCCAAGATGTCTATTATGGTTACTATCTTTGATTGTATCCATGTTTTGATCTTCATTTTTTGAATTTTACTCCACTATGGTTTATTATAGAGTATTGTTGAACTTGGATAAACTGTAATACGAATTCCTAATATTTGTCCTTTTGTCTCACTGGATTCGTTTTCTGTAAGATATTTTTCATCATCCTCAATCCTAAATGATGATATTACTAAAAATCTTTGGCCTGTAGTGCAAAGATGAATGATTAACTGATGAATATCTTTGGCCCGTAGTGCAAAGATGAACATGTGTTGAGATGAACATGATCAACTGGTGATACAAATTAATATCTTTGGCCTGTAGTGTAAAGATGAATATTTGATTCAAGATATATATTGATTGATGTTACAGGGATAAAATATTGATGATGGACTTTTAAATCTTAGAAGATAGTAGAACTCATTCTCTACCTGACTCTTCTAATGGATTGCTGTTTCCGCTGTAGTTGTTGATCTAAAACTTGTTGTCTATTATATTCTATCAGATTTTTTCCTGTTCAGGACTAATGATAATTTGTTGTATATTATCTTAGTCATAATTGTGACGCCCCCAAAATAGGTATACATCACCTATTCTGAGTCGCCAAATACATGGTACAAAATTCAAATACAACTTAATTATACAACAGTCGTGAAAAGTACAACAAAATACATACTATGAGTTTTAACTCGAATATTGTCTTCTAGACAGTATTCAAACACAAATAAGTCCTCATTACATTTATTGTCACACTATTTAACAGAATAGTGAGGACTACTAGCTAATACTATCATCTGGACAATCACTCCGCTTCCCGATTTGTCCCAAATTTCGCTCTCATTTCCTAAAGAGAATAAAGAAAGAAAGGGTGAGCTCAACTAACCCAGCAAGAAATATTATGACTAAGATAATGCAGAATAAATTATCATTAGTCTCCAATAATGTTAAACCGATAAAATACAATAGACATCAAGTTTAATCTGCGGCTAATGCAAGCAATCCATTAAAAGAGTCAAGTAGAGAATAAAATCTACTATCTTTTATGATTTAAAAAGTTTTTCATCACTTTTATCGCTGAGACTCAGCTAAATAACTAATCCACATCATCCCTGCACTACGTCCAAGGATATTCAATAGGGTCACGACCACAAATTTCATGCACTACGGGCCAAAGATATTTGTGAATTCGTTAGGGTCATGACCACAAATTCCATGCACTACGTGCCAAGGATATTTGTGTATTCATTAGGGTCACGACCACAAATTCCATGCACTACGGGCCAAGGATATTTGTGTATTCATCAATGGTCATGATCATGCCAATAACTGTCCATCAATGCACTACGGGCCAATGAGGACTTTTATCACATCACTTGTAACATTACGGTCATGATTATACCGAATAATCCCTGGTTATAATCATACCAAGTCCATCTATGCACTACAGGCCATAGATGACTTTCAAAAAAATATAAACATGAGGATGATGACAATGATATTTGAATTCAATAAAACAAGTTCAAGAATTAATTTATCCAGGAACTAATAACGTCCAAATTGTCAACAAGATATTGTTTTGTGGTGTAAAATTCAAGAATGCTCAGACAAATATTTCCGTGAAAAGATATTGGATGAAGCGCAAATATCAAGGATATTCCACTAATTTCATGGAGTATAGAAGTCAAAATTTTAACCAACTGAGTATAATAATGAATGGAATAACAAAAGAAATCACTATGCATGCGGTACTTACATGATGTGCCAAAAGTTATTCCAACAAAATAATAATAACGGAACCAGTCGTGAAATTCACAAAGCGGGATGTTCCAATGTAATATTAAATAATTAAAAGCGGAACCCGTGTCCGTAGTATATAGATGCATACAAGATATTCCAAATGAATGAATGAATAATTAAAATGGAACTAGGTCCGCTTATAGCACGAGCATGTGATATTCCAACGAATAATAAAGATGTAATAATAGAAGAATGTCACCAAGTATAGGGTTGCCCATTATATACAAAGTTATTCCAATGAATAATAAGAAATGGAATAACAGGAGTTCTCTTCATGAATACAAAAGAATAATATTCCTTCACCGTAAAAGAAATTAGATATAGGAAAAGAAAGTTAGCGAGACTTCTCTTCTTATTTCTCTCTATAACTTTCTCTCTCTAGAGTTCAAAGGAATTAAATAAGAAAATAATGAAGGAATGAGCTTCTATTTATAGAAGAATGGAATGCATAGTAACTAACTCATGAACGGTCCACATTGATTTACTTTAATCTGACGGTCCATATTTAAAGCAAAATCTTTTAAATAAAATATAATATATTCTATTTATATAAAAAGATTTTTACTATGCAAACACTATCTTATCTGAGCACTATGCAAACACTATGCATAATAAAATATAATATATTCTATTTATAGAATTACTTTAATAAAGTATTCTGTTTTATATAAAAAGATGTTTCTGTTTTATTACGTTAATAATACTAATAAAAAAAACGTATAAATCAACAATAATTGAATCAAATAATGTGAGATACTATGCAACAACTACTGTAGCAATAATTAAACAAAACTTAGTATTTTCTCACGTAAGCATCAATACCGTGTGCTACTATGCAACCACGCGTATTACTGTACTTTTACTACCGAGTAGTTCAACAGTTTTAACGGTAAAACTTTCGTCGTTATTTTCATAAAAATATTTTTTTCGTTTTCTCAATCCGATAATAATTCCGTTGTGGGGTCCACCAATGATTGTACCGTCGTACGGATATTCCCGACAAAAAGAATATTTCCCGACCAATCGAATATAATATGACAACTTGTATACTTTGCAAAATTTATAAATACTACCCACAACTATATTTCAAATTCATTCCATAATATTCAAAAAATGATATTTATAGAAAAATTCATTTTTATTCATAAAAGTGGGGTCTTACAATAATATTCTTTACTAGGCTAGTTGATCTCACCCTTTTCTTTTTTGTTCTATTTTTCTTCTCAGGAGGTGAGAATTTAGCAGGAACTAGCCGGGGTATAGAGTGATGAATCAAGATAGTTGTTTTAGTAGTCCTCACTATTTTGTAAAATAGTGTATCAATAATTGTAATGATGACTTATTTGAGTGTGGATATTGTCTAGAAGACAATATTTGTATTTAAACTCACAGTATGTGTTGTCGTATTTTGCACGACAATTATAATAATGAAGTCGTAGTTTTTTTTTTTTTCTGTACCATGTATTTGGTGACTCAAAATGGGTGTTATATACATATTTTGGGGCGTCACACAGTTAATTATCGAGCTTAGGGATATGGTCTCCCAAGGAGATCGGGGAATAGAACTAGGAGGGAGAGATGAGTAAATCCTTCGCTAGTGTGTCCTACCTAAGCTTATTTTTTGGTCGGTCATAATATAGGGATATTATGTGATATGTTAATTTGTTTAATTAACCCTTATTTTATGGCAGTATTTAAGAATGACAGCTGAGAACGTTAACATTGGAGTGTATGAGACCGTGAAGAAACCTTTAACCAGAAACCAGGAGAACGTGCAACAGGAAGGTAATATTCCTCCTGTAAACATCACCATTGATGAAACGATGAATGATGGGATGTTTAGAAGCTTTTTACAGTTTATGCAAAATCATACGAGGGAGACTCGTGTATAGAATACGGGTAGAAATGATAGAAACGCGTGGTTTGTCACGGCCAAGTAGTTCATAGAGTTGGGACCACCCGAGTTCCGGGGAAAGCCAGATCCGATCAAGGTAGAAACGTGGGTCAAACAAATTACCAAGATATTTGATGTCCTGGGTTGCACAGAGGAACAGAAGGTTCCATTCGCCACATTTATGTTCTGTGGTGAGGCAGATTACTGGTGGGAATCTATGAAGCGTACCCAGCCAGCCGCACTCAATATGTCCTGGGAAATGTTTCAGAAACTGTTTAATGACAAGTACTTTCCTGAAAATATTCGTCATATAAAAGAGTTAGAGTTTATTAGACTAGAACAAAACAACATGACGGTGTCCCAATACGAGGCAAAGTTCGCGGAGTTATCCAGGTTTGCACCTCATTTGGTAGAGAATGAGGAACGTATGACGAGGATGTTTCTGAGAGGTCTGAAACCCGAAATTCGTCAATACCTTATCTCTCATAAATTTTCTCTATATTCAGATGTTGTCAACATGGCTCAATTATTAGAGCGAGATAATGAGTATGTTTAACCGAGGGACCACAACTGTGTCGGGGCCGGTGGCGGCAGACCATCGAGACAATGATAACCAAAGGGAGGAAAGAATACGGACAAAAGCGGTAACCACTCGGGTGGTAATCGTGACTATGATAATAGAAGAAACGAGTCGGGAGGAGATTTCAAGAAGAGAATGTACAACAATGATAACGTGAAGACGTCAGCACCAACATCAACTGTTTCTAGGGGAGGAGAACGACCACCAGTCGTATGTTATAAATGCGGGAAAGAGGGACATATCAGCCCAAACTGCCCACAACAATCCAAGGTATGTTATAACTGTGGAAAGGAAGGTCATATAACTCGAGATTGTTCTATAGTAAAACCAAGTTCAGCGGGGATGGTGACTTCAAAGGCTGTCCTGGATAAGTCAAAATCAGCGGTTCTTGCAAGAGCGTTTGTCGTGACTGGCCAAAACGTGAGGAACACGAACGAGGTGATCACGGGAAAACTAATCATAAACTCTTTTGATGTTTATACCTTAATAGATACCAGTTCTACCCATTCTTTTATCTCTCCTGCTTGTGCTCAATGTTTGAACTTGACTACAGAGAAATTAAACTTTGACTTATCTGTTGAAACTCCGTTAGGAGAAACTTTTGTCACATCCACTATTTATAAATCTTGCTTGATCCAAGTTGGCACCATCACATTACCTGTTGATCTTATTTCTTTAAAGATACTTGCATTTGATGTGATTTTAGGGATTGATTCGTTAACCACTCATCATGCCAAAATTTATTATTTTCGTAAGGTTGTTAGTTTTCATATTCCTTACCAACCTGTTATTCGAATTCAAACAACTAAACCACTAAAATTAGTCAATGTCATATTAAGCCATAAAGCTATTCGTTTATTGAAAAACGGATGTCAAGCTTTCTTAGCCCATGTTATGGATTTGAATAAAGACACGTCAGATTTGAATAATATTTCTATTGTTAGTGAATTTCTTGAAGAACTTCCCGGTCTACCTCCAGAATGTGAAGTTGAATTCTTTATTGACCTTGAATCGGGTACAAAATCTATTTCTAAAACCCCATATCGAATGGCTTCTATTGAAGTTCAGGAGTTAAAGGTCCAACTACAGGAGTTGTTAGACATCGGTTTCATTCGTCCTAGTACATCTCCTTTGGGTGCTCCTGTTTTATTCGTAAAGAAGAAAGACGGGAGTATGTGACTTTGTATTGACTACCAAGAATTGAACCATGTCACCATCAAGAATAGGTATCCGCTGCCTCACATTGATGACCTGTTTGACCAGTTACAAGGAGCACAATTCTTTTCAAAGATTGATCTTCGTTCTGGATATCATCAGCTGAAGATTAAAATTAAGGATATTCCGAAGACTGCCTTCAGAACTTGGTACGGGCATTATGAATTCTTAGTCATGTCTTTTGGATTGACTAATGCTCCTGCTGCTTTCATGAATATGATGAACCGAGTATTCAAGGAATATTTGGATCAGTTCGTTGTTGTCTTTATTGATGACATCCTCATCTATTCCAAAAGCTATGAAGATCATGAGCACCATTTGAAGCTGATACTTGAAAGGCTTCGTGAAAACAAGCTATATGCCAAGATAAAGAAATGTGAGTTTTGGCTTAAAGAAGTAACATTCCTTGGGCACGTGGTGTCAAAACATGGAGTATCTGTTGACCCAGCGAAGATTGAAGCAATACAAAGTTGGGAGCAACCGAAGTCGATGACCTTCGTCCTTAGCTTTCTGGGCTTAGCTGGTTATTATCGGAGATTCGTGGAAGGATTTTCTCGAATCTCTACTCCGTTAACTCAGCTGACTCGGAAAGATACAAAATTTGTATGGAGCGAAGAATACGAGAAGAGTTTCCAAGAGCTCATGAGGAGACTCATTTCAGCACCTATTCTGTCAATACCATCTGGTTCGGATGGATTTGTTATCTATAGGGATGCTTCAAGCAAAGGGTTAGGATGTGTTCTCATGCAACATGGGAAAGGCATAGCCTATGCCTCGCGACAACTTAAAGAATATGAGAGGAATTATCCTACTCATGATTTAGAGTTGGCAGTAGTCATTTTTGCATTGAAAATTTGGAGACACTACCTGTATAGGGAGAAAGTGGAGATCTATACGGATCATAAAAGCCTTAAATATTTCTTCACCCAAAAGTAACACAACATGCGGCAACGACGATGGCTTGAGCTGTTGAATGATTACGATCATACCATTCAATACCATCCCAGAAAAGCGAACGTGGTAGCTGATGCATTGAGTAGAAGATCATATGCGGGTACGAGTGCGATATTATCAACGCAAAGGCCCATTTTGTATGACTTGCAAAGGATGGAGATAGAGTTAAAGACTCCAGGGACCCACGTGATGATGGCGAATATACGAGTAGAACCGACTTTAATCGATAAAGTTAAAGTTGCTCAAGCTACGGACCTGGGGCTGATGCGTATGAAGAAGAAAGTGCAATAAGGTGCTATTCCAGAAGCAAGAATCGATGAAGAAGGAATACTTCGAGTCAACTCCAGACTTTGCGTTCCTAACAATTCTGACTTGAAGCATAGAATCATGATGGAGGCACACAACACACCGTTTGTAATCCATCCTGGGAGTAACAAAATGTATCATGATCTTTGACATACATTTTGGTGGATCCATTTTGGTGGATCCATATGACATACTTGTCAACGTGTAAAGGCGGAGCATCAAGTGCCAAAGGGTCCATTGCAACCATTTGAGATTCCAAAATGGAAGTGGGAACACGTTACCATGAATTTCGTTACGGGTCTTCCTAAGGTTTCTCAAGGCATAGATGCGATTTGGGTTATTGTTGATAGATTAACCAAGTCTGCTCATTTCTTACTTATACGAAAAACTCATTCCCTTAAACATCTTGCTCGTATATACGTGAATGAGATTATGAGGTTCCATGGCATGGCAGTATCCATAGTTTCGGATCGTGACCCAAGATTCACTTCACAATTTTGGTTTAGCTTGCAGAAAGCTATGGGCATGGATTTATAATTCAGTTCGGCAAACAATCCTCAAACGGACAGACAATCAGAGAGGACAATTCAAACTCTTGAAGATCTATTAAGACTCTGTGTCCTAGACTTCAAAGGGAGTTGGGATAAGTATTTGCCATTGGTGGAATTCTCCTACAACAAAAAGTATCAAGCAAGTATAGGCATGGCTCCATTTGAAGCCTTGTATGGACGAAAGTGTCGCTCTTCAATATGTTGGGATGAGGTGGGTGAAGCAACATTGTTGGGACCAGAGTTGGTACGTATGACTACAGAAAAGATCCAAATGATTCGATAACGTATACAAACGGCACATGATCGACAAAAGAGTTATGCGGATCTTCATCGAAAGGACGTGGAATTTGGTATTGGGGATCATGTATTGTTACGTGTTACTCTATGGAAGGGATTTACAAGATTCAGGAAGAGAGGAAAGCTCAATCCATGATTTATTAGGTCCATTTCAGATTCTTGACCTATTAGGAAATGTGGCCTATAGACTCGCGTTACCTCCAAACATGCCTCGTGTTCATAATGTTTTTCACATATCTATGCTTCGTAAATATGTAAAAGACCCAAACCACATTATTGAGTTAGAACCAGACGAGATAACCGAAGGTGTAACGTACGAGGAGGTATCTGTTAAGATCTTGGATTAGAAAGAGCATGTCCTACGTACAAAAGGTTATACCATAAGTCAAGGTTTTGTGGAGAAACCATGCTATTAAGGAAATGTCCTGGGAGTTGGAATCGGA
Organism: Panax ginseng; assembly: GCA_020205605.1. Lineage (NCBI taxonomy): Eukaryota > Viridiplantae > Streptophyta > Magnoliopsida > Apiales > Araliaceae > Panax > Panax ginseng. The sequence continues at coordinate 12,380,572 of CM035134.1, forward strand.
AATGAAAACAAGGTATCCTCACCTTTTCGAAACACCAGGTACATACATCAATTTTGAGGACGAAATTTCATAAGGAGGGGAGGTTGTAAGACCCCAACTTTTTATAAATAAAATTGAATTTCCTCTAATTATTATTTTTGAATAATAAAGTGTTAATTTGATATAATGTTTTGGTTATGGGTGAAACATTCAAATTTTGCAAAATAAGCAAGTGGTTATAAAATATTCATTATTGTCGGAGAATATTCGTTTGGTCGTGGAATATTCTTGTCGCCGGGGAATATTCGTACGACGACGTAACCATTCGTGGAATATTCTTGTCGTCAGATGAAGAAAATGACAAGTATGAGTTTTTATAAATAACGACATAATTGTTACAGTTAACACTGTTGAAATACCTGGTGGTTAAAATACAGTAATACGCGTGGTTGCACAGTAGCACACGATATTGCACAATATTTTTGAATTATTAATTCTTACGTTAGAAGGCACTACTCAATAATTGTTACAATAATTACTATTCAATATTTTATTTTATTGATTCAATAATTGTTGCGTTGATATTTTATATTATTGTTGTTTCAATAATTGTCACTGCATAGTATTTCCCATTATCAGATCAATAATTCATATTATTTGAATAATATTATTAGATAATATTATTGGCAATGTCTAGAAAGTTCTGTCAAGGAGAGGTTAGGTTATTTAATTGCGCGCCAATAGGGAGACATTCTTATCGGAAAGTCCCCTCTTTCCTGGGAACGGCCTGGTTGTCATTATTGCAATTCTGTAATATTATTTGTGAATAATTAATTATTGAATTTTTATGATAAGGAAATATTTATTTTATATGGATATAATTGAAGAAATTAATGTTGAGGTGTTTTATCAGTATTTTATTGGAATGGAGGTATTAAAAATCATCCGTATGTGAATTTCGGACATTTTTTGTTTGGAATTTGGAAAAACTTAAACTTACAAAGTTGTAGAGAAATTAATTTCCTATGGAATAGACATGAGATTCAATTTTTTTTTGATAAAAGAGCTATTTATTATGAATTATTTAAGTTTTGGAAAATAAAATATTTTTATTAAATTATGGGTGGGACCCACTTTTGTCCTTTGTTAACAAAATGTGCTGAATTGAGTTTTAATTATAGTGGGTTGCTGATTTTTCCAAGGTAGCATGCGTAGAAAAATTATAATCTTATTTTATTAATTTAGTCTCCTTTGGCGTTCTAGCATTTTCCTATAAATAGGGTGCTTAGTTAAAATTGAAAATCACACCAGAAACATAAGTTTTCTCTCTCTATATTATCAAGCGTATTTTTGTGAGTATTTAGATACTTTGAGAGTTGTTATTCAGTGCAAGTTTCCTTCGGCATTACATCCGATATTCCGATTAGAAATACTGTTATTTTGAGGTAAGGGATGTTATTTTTTTCGTAAATGATATTATTTCTTTCAATATCATTATGCCGAAATATTGGTATGACTTTTATTGTGGAATTTCTACTTTTTTGTGTCGAGGTTACTATTCACGTATACGACACTATTCACAAATACAACACTATTCACCGAAAAATAAATTTTTCTCCTTTTTGTCCAAGATGTCTATTATGGTTACTATCTTTAATTGTATCCATGTTTTGATCTTCATTTTTTGAATTTTACTCCACTATGGTTTATTATGGAGTATTATTGAACTTGGATAAACTGTAATACGAATTCCTAATATTTGTCCTTTTGTCTCACTGGATTCATTTTTTTTAAGATATTTTTCATCATCCTCAGTCCTAAATGATGATATTACTAAAAATCTTTGGCCTATAGTGCAAAGATGAATGATTAACTGATGAATATATTTGGCCCATAGTGCAAAGATGAACAAGTGTTGAGATGAACATGACCAACTGGTGATACAAATGAATATCTTTGGCTTGTAGTGCAAAGATGAATATTTGATTCAAGATGTATATTGATTGATGTTACAGGGATAAAATATTGATGATGTACTTTTAAATCTTAGAAGATAGTAGAACTCATTCTCTACTTGACTCTTCTAATGGATTGATGTTTCCGCTGCAGTTGTTGATCTAAAACTTGTTGTCTATTATATTCTATTAGATTTTTCCCCGTTGAGGACTAATGATAATTTGTTTTATATTATCTTAGTCATAATATTCTTTACTGGGATAGTTGAGCTCACCCTTTTCCTTTTTGTTCCATTTTTCTTCTCAGGAGGTGAGAATTTAGCAGGAACTAGCCGGGGTATGGAGTGATGAATCAAGATAGTTGTTTTAGTAGTCCTCACTATTTTGTAAAATAGTGTATCAATAATTGTAATGAGGACTTATTTGAGTGTGGATATTGTCTAGAAGACAATATTTGTATTTAAACTCACAGTATGTGTTGTCGTATTTTGCACGACAATTATAATAATGAAGTTGTAGTTTTTTTTTTATACCATGTATTTGGCTACTCAGAATGGGTGTTGTATACCTATTTTGGGGGCGTCACAAGATTCATACCCTTGTAAAAACTAGCTTCCTCAAGTACGAGTTCACCTCCAATCCTTTTTTGCGTTTAACTTGAATCCACTGAGTTTAATTCCTTCCTTTGATAAACGTTAGCCACCCAAGTGTTTGGCTTCTAAAGGTGATCCACCAAGGAAGAACAAATATTCAAGAAGATGAGTGTTTGACTCAAACCCTAGTTTTTCTATCTCTATGGAAAAAGGGGTGTACTCTCCAACTATTGGAATCACGTATATCACATACACTGATATCTAATATAAGACTCATCTTATAAAGATATCTGTTAATCTAATTTAATATAATTAAAATAGTGTATTATTTAATTAATTAAACTAGTTCTTTAATTAATTAGGCTCCCTAATCTTATTAGGAATAATTAATTAAACTCTTTTAATTAATTAGCCTCCTAAATTTATTAGAAATATATGAGAGTACTTTTATAAATTAATTCCCAAACTCTTTTAGGAATTAAATAATAATAATAGTAATAATAATAATAATAAGACTCCCCTTATTAATTTATATTTAATATTTCCAAAATATTAAATAATAAATATTAAGCTATTTAATTTATTCTATCACCATAGATTAAATTAAATACACTTAACTTATTATTACGATTATGTCATTTACTTCTTAAATAAATATTCTTCCTTTTGCGATGTGACCCTTTCGGTTCTCCATATTAAACCGGTTGTGAATAAATCAATTAGAACAATTCTAATCTTATTTAAATAAATAAATTAAACTATTAATTTATTTAAATAATATTTATTCTACAATAGGGATAAGCCTCCCTAGCGATTAACGACTTTTCAGATAATATAGATTTCAACATTAATCATAAAAGAACCCTTGAGTAAATAGTTACCGTACAATTCAATCCTTCCACCATACAATGTCCCAATTAAATATAAGACATGGAATTACTGTCAAGTCTTATTTTATTTAATTATATGTTTTTCGATTCTTAAATGCATAACACCAAATAATACAAATTAGAAACTCTTTTCTAATTTCATTTTGCCTTGGGCTAGGACTACTGGGTTGTCATTTATCGAATCACATAGGACATATCTCTTCTTTTACTAGAAGCGGTAGATTCTTTATTGATCATTCATTATCACCATATATAACTTATTATACCTATGAATACCCTTTGATATACCCTAAGGGTCATAAGGAATAAGTCAAAGTATAATTCATTATACACAAGATACTATGATAATCTCAAGTCTAAGGAATACTTGTACTATTATCACTTCAAGAATTCCTATTGACAAGTAAGTAAAACTCCATTAGGTATCCCTTAGCGAGCCACGTTCAGTGAACTTATTCTCCAATAAGCACGTACATACTTGCTTTAGTGTCTCCACACAAATGATCATGAGATCAATCATCCTCATCTAATGAACAAGCAACGTGTGTACCAATATATCTGGATTCACTAACCCCCCTTTTTAGTAATCCATCGATTGGGAACATTTTAGTTTTTAAGCTATCTAAGAATTTAGATTTCATTAGCATGATCTCATCATGATTCTAAAAGCATTGCTTAAAACTATGAGTTTATCACATATTATTAAAACAACACCATGTAGATAAATTAAAGCCTTTAGTAAACGAATACTTTTATCATCAATATGATTGGCTTGTGTGCATACTACTTTCACCGACTCCCTCGGATATTTTGCCATACAAATAATGTCTCCAAAATTTTAAAGTAAATACTACTGCTGCCAGCTCCAAGTCGTGCGTAGGATACCCTTTCTCGTAATCCTGCAACTGGCGTGATGTGTATGCTATGACCTTGTCGTGCTGCATCAAAACGTAACCAAGCCCTTTGTGTGACGCATCGCTGTAAACAACTAAACCACCCGTATCGTCAGGCAAAGATAGCACTGGTGCTTCACTCAATCTTTTCTTTATTTCTTAGAAACTTTGTTCACACTTTTCTGACCAAATGAATTTTACTGCTTTTCTGGTTAAATTCGTCAAAGGTCCTGATAATTTTGAAAAATCCTTGATGAATCTACGATAATAACTTGCTAGACCTAGTAAACTTCATATTTCGGTTGGTATCTTCTGTCGTTCACAGTTAATTACCACCTCCTTTTTCACCGGATCTACTGATATCCCTTCGTGGTCGATCACGTTTCCCAAAAATTGCATTCTTTCCAACCAAAACTCTCATTTTAAAAACTTTTCATACAACTTTTCTCTTCTTAAGATCTCCAATACCATCCTCAGATGTTCCACATGATCCTCTCGATTCTTCGAATAGATCAAAATATTTTCGATGAATACCACCAGAAATTTATCTAAGTAAGGTTTGAATACCCGGTTCATTAAATCCACGAATGCTACAGGTGCATTAGTCAATCCGAACGACATCACTAAGAACTCATAGTGACCGTAACGAGTCCTAAATGCGGTCTTTGGCACATCTTCATTCTTCACTTTTAATTGGTGATAACCCATTCGTAAATCTATCTTGAAAAAATAGTGAGCTCCTTTCAGTTGATCAAAAAAGATCTTCGATTCTTAGTAATGGATACTTATTTTTTATTGTGACTTTATTCAATTCTCTATAATCGATAAACAGTTGTAACGATTCGTCCTTCTTTTTAACAAATAACACAGGTGCTCCCTAGGGAGACACACTCGGTTGAATGTACTTTTTATCTAATAATTCATATAATTGGATCATTAATTAGTTCTTTCATCTCTACCGGAGCCATTCGGTATGGAGCTTTTGAAATCGGGGTTGTACCAGGCACTAAGTCTATCACGAATTCGATTTCCCGATCCGGTGGTAATCCTGAAAACTCATCTGGAAATACGTCCATGAGTTCCCTTATAATAGGTATTTTTTCTATTTCTATTTTTATTCTTTGGGTGTCAACTTCATGGACTAAATAACCAATACACTCTTTTCTTAACAGCTTCTTGGCCTGCATAATTGTCTTGGCGATTTGCTACCATAAAACATAATTTTTGACTTACTAGGAGTCTGAAGGTTTATGCATTTCTTTTGGCAATCAATTACTTCCCCATGGTTATAAAATCAATCCATTCCTAATATCACGTCAAATTCACCTAATCGGATAGGAATTAAATCCACCATAAACTTATGACCCCTTATATCTATATTATAATTTTTATGAACATGAGTTCAGGGAATGACTTCTTTATTTGCGACCTCTATGTTTAAAGGACGATCTAGTCTTTTGGGAGTTAATTCTAACCGTTGAGCAAATTCCTCATATATAAAAGAACAGGTAGCACCCGAATCAAATAGTATAAAGGCATTAATGTTATTGACCTGAATGATACCTAACACCACCTCCTTTGATGTCACTACATCTTGCAATGTCATGTTGAACGTCCTGGCAGTTGGTCGATTGGATGGGGTTGGTCCCCTGATTGTCAGCTTCCCACTGTTGTTTCCTTTCTTTGGACAGTTCTTGATCTGGTGATCCGCAGCTCAACATGTAAAACATCCTTGAGTTTTCATTGAGTTGGGGCAATTAGGAGAGATGTGTCCCTCCTGCCCGCATTTGTAACAAATCTTTTTCCCCTTCCTACAAACTCCTAGATGATTTTTCCCACACTTCTTACACGCTTCTATCTTCCTTCTCGACTATCCCTGCCTACTGCTCAATTTATTGTCCTTATTGTTCCATTTTCTTTTGTTAAAATAATTTCTTCTGCTACTTCCCTCATGAGGTCCTCCATTTATCTTCTTAGTCTTTTTCTCTTGATGATATTTGGCTAATGCGTCAGTTCCTCCTTCAGCGATTATGGATTTTTCTAGCATATCAGAAAACGTATTTATTTAAAACATCAAAACCTTACTGTAAAGTATCGGCTTTAGTCATTGTTCAAATCTTCGAGTCTTCTATTCTTAAGTGTCAACCTGATGCGGCATAAATCTCGACAGTTCATTAAATTTTGCAGCATACTCAGGTACAGTCATACTTCTTTGTTTTAGTTCAAGAAATTCAACCTCCATCCTATTTTTCATGATACGAGGAGAATAGGCTTCGAAGAATAGTTCTTTAAACCTATCCCATGTCACTACTCCTACTTCTGCTCTATTTTTTTTGGCTCCCCACCAGTAGCTTGCTTCCCCTTTCATCATGAAAGTGGCAAAAGCTGTCTTTTGATCCTCAGCAACTCTGATAACTTCGAATACCTTTTCCATTTCATTTACCCACGTTTGAGCTTCTATCGGATTATTAGTTCCCTTGAACTCTGGGGGTCCTACTGCTTTAAAATCCTTAAAGGTGGTCAAACAGCCTTCAGGAGGGTTTGGGTTTACTAGTGGTGTGACATTCTTACCTTGAAGTGCTTGGGTTAACAAGTCAACAAACTGTTGCATAGGATTTTTTGGACCCGCCGGGTTATTCACAGTCTCCTCTTGAGTTGAGGGGGTCTGTGCCCCAAGTCTTCCTTTCCATCTTGGTGGCATTTTCTATTTGATATAAGTTTTTTTATTAATCATATATTTATCATTTAATAGTTATAATACTGCACATTGTATTAAGTATACAAATCCTTTCATAACATAAAAAGCATATATGTTTATATTCATATGCATTTTCAAGTTGCGCTAAGCACATTACATCACGCTGCATACTGCTATAAACATTCTAATCCCTTCTTGACTACATATAGTAGGGGTTTACATTTAAACTGCCCTTAACTACAAAAGATGGGTTCCAAAAGTATTATCCCTTTAATATACAAAAGAGGGGTACATCCATCTGATTCATATTAAAATACTACTAATAAAAGACTACATAGGTACCTAGACCAAACAGACACATCATTATAGTCTAGACAGTCCACTAGAGAAGCATGCCTCACTTTTTGGCGCTGCTAAGCTCCTCGTCCCCAATGTCCATCACCCTTTTATGAGTCATCACCATCTCACTTCCACCTTCATCTATTGGGTGAAGCTACACTCTACGCTTCCAGCATCCGGATGCAGTCTCAAATGCATAATCCATCTTGTCTATTTTGGCATCTCTGCCCCTAACCTCAACCTCCAGGTCATAGGCTCTACCTAATGCCCCATCTCTCTGATATTCAACCCTTCTCTGGTCAGCTTTCAACATCTTTATCTCATGCCTAAGAACTATGTTTTCCTGCTTGAGGGCCTCTCTTTGACAAGTAGTTCTATAGAGAGCATGGCCCAACTCCATATTCTTTGCTACAGTGTGGACAACCAAAGACTCAAACAATACTAGGAATGCATATTGTTCTTCCTTTTCTTCTTCTAGCTCCTGAACTTGAGACTCCAACTCCCAATTCTTATAAGTTAGCTCCATAAGGGCATCAGCTTCCTCTATGTAGGGTTCTTTAGAAAAACCCCTCAACTGCTCCTCTAGATCCTCTTGCTTTATCTCTTCTTTCACTCTACTGGACTTTCCCATCTCCGGCATCTAGAAAACCACATTAACAAACTTAATAAGTTTCTATACAACATTACTAAGTAATCACATATAACATAATTTAAACATTTTATCATCTTTTAAAATGAATTCCCAGAATTCATCTCTTATACTCGAAATGAGTTTAACTACTTCTCTTAAGGTCATAATCCGAAGGTTTTTTCCCATTCCTAAGGTTTATAACCTATCAACTTTAATATCAACCTGTGACGCCCCAAAATTCGGGTTACTTTTACCTCGAGTTTGGTGCTCATAATACTAACATAGCCATACAATTCATCAAAATACTAACTTAAACCTGTCTTAGATTACATAAATATCTTACTTAAATCTCAGGTTATATAGACCTTTACATAACTTAAATACCAAATAATATTACAAACATAATACTAAAAGTAATTATTACAATAACTACTTAAGTTCGTTTAAGCAAAAATGCTTAATAACAAATTATTCTGTAACTTTTTCTTTTCCCTTATCTTTCCCTGACGTACCAGCGGGCTCAGTTTTAATTTTAACTGAAAACATTATATTCAAAGCAAGGGTGAGCAAAAGCTTGCTCAGTAAGAAAATAAACAGTTGAATATAATGGAACAGAAATATTTATAATAAAGGAACTATAAATCAAGAGATACTGAACAAAACAATTCTTTAAAAGTTTTGAGTTTGAAAGCAGGCTTTAGCATGTTTTAAAGTCAAATGACCAGTGAACTTTGTACTAGAATTGACAGTACTAACACTGTAATCCATGGATACAAACAATTATTAAAACTGATCTATATCCTAGACTTGTACTTTAGGGGATCAGCCTAAGTACCCTATATTATGCACAACATAACAGTCTAATTGATACATTACATGTCCTTCGGAATCATAATGTCTGACATCATATGCCCCTATAAAAGGGTTGTTCGTTCACAGAATTATATAATTGTCCGCACAACAATAAAATGGTTTGGAGAACATTAAATGAGATTTTTATGAATGAATAATATAATTATATCTAAACGTTTGTCTAGCCAAAATAATGGCATTGACATACTTTCAATATCATAAGAATAATTGAATCTGAAGTATTGCAGTTCAATATTTTCAATAACTTGAAAAGATAAGCTCTTGAACTAAGTACTTGCAATATAAACATATTTGAGTAAGAAATGTTGATGTACTTGCCTCTTGCGTCGTTTAAACCTTACTAAAGAAAGTAACTTGCTACTGAGTAGCCTACATATATACATTGTCAGCTTTCTTAGTTATCTTATAGCACAAGGTCTATATTATTGATACACATAGCTCTACTAAGGTTTTTGAAGTTATATCTAATAACTAACATGTATGTTATTTACTAACATTAGCAAAGTATACATTCAACTTTTATTTGCAAATATAACTTAGCACATATACTCATATTGTTTATCACAACAGCTCTTTATAGCTTAGTTTATGTAACAAATTAATTTTTCGAGTTGTGATTCTGGGGACAGAATCCTTTTAAGGAGGGAAGGATGTAACGATCGAGAAATTTATAATTTAATTTAAATATTTATTGAATTAAATAAATATTTTATATAATTTATTTATCGAGGAAATAAATAATTGATGAATTGTGGTGAATTAATTTAGTAACTAAATTGATTAGTGTTAATTAAATTGAGTAATGATAATTTTATCCGAAGGATTTAATTTAAGGAAATAATTAAATTAAATCAAGTGATGTTTCTAATTTATTAATTCAATTGGATATATAATTATTTATTTATTATAAGTATAATTATAATAAGATGATGATTATTATAATTATAAATTATAAGTTGTTTAATGGGTTGCAAGTGTGACAAGTAGTAACTATATAATATAAATATTATTAAAATAATCTAGTTGGGGGAATGGGTGTATGGCAAAATAAGTCCTTGTGGCCTTTGGTCTAACTTAACTGATGAAGGCGCATTGTTTTTAACTGATAGAGAACGTGGGAGAGTTAAGCCATATCAGTTTATTTTCTTTTGCGTCTTATTTTTTTCTCCTAAGGCTGAAAGAGCAGAGTTGAGAGAGAGAAAGAGAGAGATCTTGGAAGAAGAGAGGAAAAACTCAGTGATTTTGAGAGTTGGAAAAGGAGGGTTTGGGAAGGCTTTCTATCATCTTTTGTTAGCCAACAATCAAAGAATAAGGTATAACCAATTCTAATTTTTAACTCTTATTTTCTTGAAATTTCTATTGATAGTGGTGTTAGATTGATACACATATACGTATATATGATTTATAATTTGTTATCTAGCATATTTAAGTGTTATTTAATGATTAAAAGCATGAAATTGGTTGTAGTAGAAAGAGTTCATATAATAGTGATATGTTCCTATAATATGGCTTGTTTAAGTACAAAATTTCATGATCAATACTTGTTAGAATTTGCAATTTGATGTTAAAATATGTTTGTATGTTAAGAAACGAAAGCGGCTTAGTTGGAATCGTGTCAATTGATTGACAAACGAATCCGGGGTGATCAAATTTGCTAATAGTGTAAAATATGATGAAATTTGGAAAATTGGGATTTTGATCATTCAAAATTGAATATGTAAAGTGTTTATGTTATTATTATGTAGTATTGCATGTTTATATAAGTTATCACAAAGTTTTGTTGCTAGATTTCATGTAAATCGATAGTTATTGGAATGAGTTTGGTGACTGAATTGCAGAAACAAAGCTGCTGCAGTTTACATGCAGTATTGGCCTTGTTCTTGCGTCACCACCTGGCGCAGAAAGCAAGTAATTTGCACCTACTAGGGTTTTAGAGACAAGCACCGGTAGCAATTTGCTGCCAAAAGCAAGGCTAAAAAAGCTTGCATTATTGCTTGATCCGGCTTAAGTATGGCGCGCAATTGCTTACCATACCCTACAATCCGAGATAATGAAGTCTGCTTATTTGTAGGACATGACTAAGGACTTATATTAGCTAAGCATGCACGTTAATGATGTTAAGCCATAATATAAACTATAATAACAGATTGCAATGTGTTGTAAGGAAAAGTGTAAAGATTTTAAATAATTATTTAAATAAGTTATAAAATGAAACCAAATGTGATGTTTACAAAAGTTAGAGATGAACGATTAAGTTAGGTTGGATCGTAATGAGATTTCAGATTCGTTAAGTACGTTAACCAACATGGTTAGATGCTAAGTTAAGGTTATGACCTAAATGGTGGGTTAGACCTATAAAGATAATATTCATACAACTAATTATTATGGCAATTCCAATGATATGTGTAGGGTAATTGGAGAACAATATTACATTTGTGTAGCTTACATACAAGGCAAGTTTCTAAACCTTACCTCTTTATATTGAGCACGTTTCTTATTCTAAACTTTTATTTAACAAGCTTTCTAACTTCATTCTTATATTAATGAATGCAAGTTCCTAAACTCTTACTGAGCAAGATTATTGATTCTATTCTTATCTACGATTGAATAAGCTCTTGTAACCTAAGTCATTACGTTGAAGGAGTTTCACATTTCCATTTCTTATTATTGTTATTCAAAATTATATTGCTTTAATTCATTGTTTCAAAAGAGATTATTCTAACTCATTTGAATGTAGTACTTTGCGTGAATACCATGTTTATCCAAATGTATATTGTGGTTATTAATCTTTGATTTGATTAGCCTTATTCAGTTATACATTCTTGTATAGTAACCGAACCTTTATTGATTGAATTAATCCATAAATCAATAGTGTTCTAAAATTCTAGAAACACTGATAAACTAGTTCCAAACTAAACTTTCTTTAGTGCGGAAATTCTAAATCCAAACTGATACGAACAACCCTAACACAGGGGATTTTGTACGTGTAACGTTTAGATATTTGTGCACAATACATGGTACAAAGGGATGATCCCCCTAAGTACGCTAAGAAGGGTCTGTATATTCTAATGACTGTTAAGGTTAAGGTAATAATACCTAAATACCGGAGACATAGTTCGTGGTCTTAAGACCCTCAGATGTTAAATTCGAACTTGTTTTCTATTTTAATTCGTAAAACAAGTTCATTATTGTTCAGCATTCGTTTTTCATTCTCATGTTGTTATCATTACTACTTTCTATATCAGTGAGCAATTGTTTGCTCACTCTTGCATTTAACACTGCAGCCAAAGTAGAAAAAGTTGATGAGCCATCCACTAGCAAAGGAAAGGGCAAACTGTCCAAGTGCTGAAGACTTATGAGAAATTATTTAAATGTTTTATATTACAAGACTTGTTTTATTTTATGATGTATTCTGCAAACTTATGTAATAATTTTAAGGTTAGATTACCTGGGATTGTTTTTAGATGATGTAACCCTTTAATGGGAATGATTATTGTTTAAGTTATTTAAATTATGTCTTTATCCTTTGATTATGGGTAGTTAGATGTAATGTTTTGGATAGTAAACACCAAATTCTGTGGGAACGAAGTACCTGGATTTGGTGGTATCACAGGTTGGTATCAAAGCTTTAGGTTATGAACCTTAGGTTGGGAAACCTTAGGAAGTAACCTTTAAGGAAATAGAAAATATAGAGGTGTCCAACTCTTATCGAGTTTTAAGGAATGGATTAAGGTATCCATTGAAGCTAAAAAAAACATTATGTGCTATGTGTAATAACCTATGTGCTCGCGAGCATCAAAAAATGTTAATTAAAACTTAAAATATTTTGTTGTCAAGATGTCTAACGAAGGAGGATCTAGTCCAGCTAGGGAAGTGATACCTCAGATACCAAGAGATGACGAACCCAGGGATATTCATGTTGTGCGGGAACAGTTGATCCAGGAGGATGAGCCTGTGACCGATCCCAAGGAGAATAGTTCTGAGGAAATAGAGGAGGATGATGAGGAAGAGGATCTTGAGGAGTTTCCACCAAAATCCATATCAGCTGAGATGTATGACGCTCTATACGACCGTAACATAGAATTACATGACAAGGTTGAGGAGCTGAAGTAGTTGGTTGAGATGCATCATGCTGCGATGGAGGAGAAGGATGCAGAGATTCAGGAACTTGACTCACGCCTTGGAAACACGGAGTGGGACCTGGTTCATACAAAGTGTCAGCATGAAGATCTGTTGGTAGTAAACGAGAAGATGAAGACTGACATGGAGAAATTAAAAGATGACTTCAAATAAGAATCGGCTAAGCGTGCAAAAGTAGATGATACGTGGATGAAGGCAACTCAACGTGCAGACCGTGCTGAGGCTAAGGTCTAAGTGAAGAAGGCCAAGATGAACGTGATGGATTACGCCTTTAATTCTGCGATTGATAGGGCCCAGGATTGAGTCTTTTATTATCTACCTTAGTTTGAAGACTCGCTGTGGTTCGTGATGGATTGCAGAACGACGCATCGTATCATGGAGGAAGAGCGTCGGGAAGCCTTACGACGTCTTAATATGCCTAGATAGAATAGGAGTGATAATAATATGTGGTTAATTATGTGAATAAATAAATTGTGAATCCCTTATTTTGAGATAAATAAAGGGATACTATGAGTATGTAATCCTGAAACTTGTCTAGTTCAGGAAAGTGAATGTTTATAGCGGTTATGCTATCTTCAGTATGTTTTAAAACTTTATGAATGAATAAAAGTTTATTTGAAATGTTATGAGTTATAGCTTAATCTTGGAATGTTTAAGTTAAACTTCAAATACCCAAGAAGTTGAGTAATGAACTAATAAGCATATATTTTAACAGAAAATGCCTCCTAGAAGAAGACAACAACGTCAACAACCACCTTCTAAGGGGTGTACTAATAATAACAACGAGGCCAACGCTAATCTGGTTTAGCATTTGGTAACTCTGTTGACGGGTGCACTTGCGAATCAACCGTAAGCTCAAGTCACGACCTTTAAGGAATTCAAAATGGTTGGACCGCCAGAGTTTCAAGGGTCTATGAATCCAGTGGAAGCCCAAACCTGGATCATGGAAATGGAGAAGGTGTTCGACGTTGCTAGGGTCAACGAGGATCAGAAGACTACGTTCGTAACGTTCATGCTGAAGTCTGAAAGCTAGCTACTGGTGGCAAGCAAATAAGGTTTGTGGGGGACAAGGAGTGATAGCGTGGGATAGATTTAAGGAGATATTTTTCGAAATGTACTTTCCAGCGAGTTCTCGAAATCATTTGGAAGTGCAATTTCTGGAGCTGAAGCAAGAAACTATGACGGTGCCAGAATATTCTGCAAAGTTTAACGAATTGGCAAGGTTTGCCACTTATAAGGTCAATACCGACAAGCGAAAAGCGAGAAGGTTTGAACAAGGATTGAAACCCTGGCTGTATAGCAAGGTTTCAATGTTCCATTAATACATTTAACGGTTTATCTTTGAAAAGGCAATTATCGCGGAAGGTGGAAGCGATGCCTTGACCAAGTAAAACCAAGAACAGAAGAAGAGGAAGACTGAGAGTGAGAATAAAGCTGGTGGAAGTAACGTTGGAAATAACAATCAAAAGAGAAAGTGGAGCGAGAATTCGACTGCGGGAGGACAGCAAGGAAATCAGCAAAAGAAGAAATTTGAAGCTTGTGCGACGAGCGGGAAAAACCATATTAGAGTATGTTTGAAGGGAAAGCGGGTGTGTTTCAACTGTGGTCAGGAGGGACTCATTGCACCGAATTGTTTTAGTCCAAAGAAAGGAGTATGTTTTACCTGCGGTTCGAAGGATCACATGGCTCGTGATTGCCTTAAAAAGCCAGCGGGAAGTGCAAGTGGTGAAAGAGGAAACAACAACGGTGGTGGTGCATTAACTATCTCTGGACCAGCACAGTCAAGCCGACCTACTGCAAGGACTTTCTATATGACCGTGCAGGATGCTGTACAGTCTAAGGATGTGGTGTCAGGTATAATTCCGATTAATGGTATTAATGCTTATGTACTATTTGATTCGGGTGCTACTTGTTCATTTATATCTGACGAATTTGCTCAGAATTTAGATTTGCCTCAGGAAGAATTAGAATTTCCCTTAAGCATAGAGATTGCAAATAGGGAAGTGATTCCTGTTAGATTTGTATATAGAAATTGTAGAGTGGTTATAAAAGGTCAAGAGATGATGGTAGATTTGATACTAATCAGACTTAGTGAGTTTGATGTTATACTGGGAATGGATTGGTTATTCAATTACGGAGCAGTAATTGATTACCAAAGGAAGTTTGTTAACCTTATGACTCCGTCAAAGGTTGTATTTTATGGCAGCAAGTCACCTCGACAAGCAAGTTGTCTGACAGTGATGTAAGCCAAGAAGTTGTTGAGACAAGGATGTGTAGGATACTTAGCCTACATAGTCGATACACAAAAGAAGAGTGCGAAGTTAGAAGAAATACGGATCATAAGAGATTTTGCAGATGTATTTCCAGACGATTTGCCAGGTCTTCCGCCGAATCAACAAATCAAGTTCGTGATTGACTTACTACCAGGAATGGCTCCGATATCTAAAGCACAATACAGAATGGCCCCGATAAAAATG
Organism: Panax ginseng; assembly: GCA_020205605.1. Lineage (NCBI taxonomy): Eukaryota > Viridiplantae > Streptophyta > Magnoliopsida > Apiales > Araliaceae > Panax > Panax ginseng. Next base: position 12,396,040 of record CM035134.1, read on the forward strand.
AAGGAGTTGATGGTGCAATTGCAAGAGTTGCTCGACAAGAAGTATATTCAGCAGAGTGTGTCGCCATGGGGAGCACCGGTGTTGTTTGTTAAGCAGAAAGATGGATCGATGCGGCTCTGCATTGACTATCGAGAATTGAATAAGGCCATGATTAAAAATAAATATCCATTACCTAGAATCGATGACCTGTTCGATCAACTGAAGGGAGCGATGTATTTTTCAAAGATAGACTTGAGGAGTGGTTATCATCAGTTGAAGGTGAGACCGGAGGATGTATAAAAAACAACATTCAGAACTTGGTATGGTCATTACGAGTTTCTGGTTATGTCTTTTGGTTTAACCAATGCACCTGCAGCGTTCATGGATTTGATGAACAGGGTGTTTAAACCATTTTTAGACAAATTTGTGGTGGTGTTTATTGATGATATATTGGTATATTCCAAAACCAAAGAGGAACATGTTGAACACTTGAGATTGACGTTGGAGACGTTGAGAAAAGAAAAGTTGTACGTAAAATTTTCAAAATGTGAATTATGGTTGGAACGTGTACAGTTTCTTGGGCACATTATTGACAAGGACAAAATTTCGGTAGACCCATCAAAAGTTGAAGCTGTAATAAACTAGGATCAGCCGAAGACACCATCAGAAGTAAGGAGTTTCTTAGGATTGGCGGGTTACTACAGGCGTTTTATTCAAGACTTTTCCAAGATCGCAACTCCGCTGACGAATTTAACTAGAAAAGAGATTAAGTTTGTCTGGACAGAGAAGTGTGAGGAAAGTTTTCAAGAATTGAAGAAGAGGTTGAGTTCAGCACCTGTGTTATCATTGCCTGATGATATATAAAATTTTGTGGTGTATTGTGATGCATCACATAAAGGACTAGGCTATGTGCTTATGCAGAACGGCAGAGTTATTGCGTATACATCACGTCAGTTGAAAGATTACGAGAAAGGGTATCCGACTCATGACTTAGAGTTGGCGGCGGTGGTGTTTGCCCTAAAAATTTAGAGACATTATCTTTATGGAAAGAGGTGTGAGATATATACCGACCATAAAAGTCTGAAGTATATCTTTACACAAAAAGACTTGAACATACGACAAAGACGATGGTTGGAACTGATCAAGGATTATGACTGCGAGATTTTCTATCATCTTGGAAAGGCGAATGTTGTTGCTAATGCTTTAAGTAGGAATGAACGGGAAAAATTAATGTTGTTAACTGCTCAGGAAAAGCTAGTGTCGAAAATGGCTAAGATGGAGTTAAAAATTAAATATCCGACAAAATCCGATGAAAAGTTATTCCAGATAGGAAACGGTTCAACGTTGGTAGATAAGGTGAAGAATGCACAACTTTAAGATGAAGACTGCGAAAAGATAAAACAGAGAGTATCTGAAGGTCAGGAAAATAAATTCAAAATCGATTCGGAAGGGTTACTTTGATTGGAATGGAGAATTTGGGTTCCGCCAGTACCAGAAATTAAAGAGGAAATTTTGAGTGAAGCTTGCAACTCAAGATATTCGATTCACCTTGGGAGTACAAAGATGTACTAGGATCTTAGACATCATTTTTAGTGGCCGAATATGAAAAAGGATGTGGCTGAGTGTGTGGCGAAATGTTTAACGTATCAGAAAGTCAAAGCTGAACATCAAAGGCCAAGCGAATTGTTACAACCGTTGGAGATACCAGAATGGAAATGGGAGCATATCACAATGGATTTTGTGGTAGGTCTTCCAACAACTCAGCAAGGTTACAACGCCATTTGGGTGATTGTCGATTGATTGACGAAGTCAGCACACTTTTTACCAATCAAGATTAAATTTAACCTAAATCGATTAGTAAAACTGTACGTAAAGGAAATTGTTTCAAGACACGGTGTACCTATGTTCATTGTATCAGACAGATATCCACATTTCACATCTAATTTCTGGAAACGATTATAAGAATGTTTGGGAACACAGCTGAGAATGAGCACAGCGTACCATCCGCAAACCGACGGATAGAGTGAGAGAACCATACAAACACTAGAAGATATGCTCAGAGCATGTATCATGGATTTCAAGGGAAATTGGGATGACCATTTACCATTGGTGGAATTTGCCTATAGTAATAGCTATCACGCGAGTATTGGCATGCCGCCTTACGAAGCATTATATGGCAGGAAATGCAGAACTCCATTATGTTGGGATGAGGTAGGCGAATGTTAGCTATTGGGTCTAGAGTTGGTTCAACAGACTGTCAAAATCATCAAGGTTATTCGAGCAAGATTGATAGCTGCACAGGATAGACAGAAGAAATATGCCGATCAGCATCAACAAAATCGAGAATTCGATGTCGGTAGTTATGTTTTCTTGAAAGTGTCTCCCTGGAAGGGGAAAATTCAGTTTGGCAAAAAGGAGAAATTGAGCCCTAGGTTTATGGGACCTTTTGATGTGCTTCGACAAGTTGGTGAAGTGGCGTATGAGGTAGCTTTACCTCCAGAATTGGAGCATATTCATAATATTTTTCATATTTCAGTGTTGAGGCCATATAAGCCTGACTATAAACATGTTATAGAATATGAGTCCTTACAGTTTGAGAAAGATTTGTCCTATGAAGAAGTCCCTGTTCAAATTGTTGACAGAAAAGAGCAAGTACTGAGGAATAAAGTGATACCTTCTGTTAAGGTAATCTGGAGGAACCACAATGCTGAAAAAGCTACGTGAGAGCTTGAAAGCATTATGATGAAGAATTATCCTCAGTTGTTTGCTTGATTTTGTATAGCGATTCTGGGGACAGAATCTTGTTAAGGAGAGAAGAATGTAACAAATAAATTTTTCGAGTTGTGATTCTGGGGACAAAATCCTTTTAAGGAGGGAAGGATGTAACGATCGAGAAATTTGTAATTTAATTTAAATATTTATTGAATTAAATAAATATTTTATATAATTTATTTATTGAGGAAATAAATAATTGATGAATTATGGTGAATTAATTTAGAAACTAAATTGATTAGTGTTAATTAAATTGAGTAATGATAATTTTATCTGAAGGATTTAATTTAAGGAAATAATTAAATTAAATCAATTGCTTAATATTTATGAAAATAATTAAATTAAATGAATTGTTTAATATTAAATGAAATAAATAAATTAAATCAAGTGATGTTTCAATTTATTAATTAAATTGGATATATAATTATTTATTTATTATAAGTATAATTATAATAAGATTATGATTACTATAATTATAAATTATAAGCTGTTTAATGGGTTGCAAGTGTGACAAGTAGTAACTATATTATATAAATATTATTAAAATAATCTTGTTGGGGGAATGGGTGTATGGCTAAACAAGGCCTTGTGGCCTTTGGTCTAACTTAACTGATGAATGTGCATTATTTTTAACTGATAGAGAACGTGGGAGAGTTAAGCCATATCAATTTATTTTCTTTTGCGTCTTATTTTTTTCTCCTAAGGCTGAAAGAGCAGAGTTGAGAGAGAGAAGAGAGAGAGCTTGGAAGAAGAGAGGAAAAACTCAGTGATTTTGAGAGTTGGAAAAGGAGGGTTTGGGAAGGCTTTCTATCATCTTTTGCTAGGCAATAATCAAAGAATAAGGTATAACCAATTCTAATTTTTAACTCCTGTTTTCTTGAAATTTCTATTGATAGTGGTGTTAGATTGATACACATATATGTACATATGATTTATAATTTGTTATCTAGCATATGTAAGTGTTATTTGATGATTATAAGCATGAAATTGGTTGTAGTAGAAAGAGTTCATATAACAGTGATATGTTCCTATAATATGGCTTGTTTAAGTACGAAATTTCATGATCAATACTTCTTAGAAATTGCAATTTGATGTTAGAATATGTTTGTATGTTAAGAAACGAAAGTGGCGCAGTTGGAATCGTGTCAATTGATTGAGAAACGAATTCGGGGTCATCGAATTCGCTAATAGTGTAAAATATGATGAAATTTGGATAATTGAGATTTTGATCATTCAAAATTGAATATGTAAAGTGTTTATGTTATTATTATGTAGTATTGCATGTTTATATATGTTATCACAAAGTCTTGTTGCTAGATTTCATGTAAATCGATAGTTATTGGAATGAGTTTGGTGACTAAATTGCGAAACAGCAGGCTGCTTTGCAGTAGCTCATGTCAGGTGTGGCACAATTCTTGCCACACACCATTAAAGTGAAAAATGCAAATTGCCACGATCGGGTTTCTGCAGACAAGAAAGCAATAAGAAATGCTACTGGTACTAAGGTTAAAAATTACAAGAATTCTTTTGGTCCCAAAGCTTAAGTATGGCAGCAATTGCTGCCATACCTCAATCTCGAGACAGTGAAGTCTGCTTATTTGTAGGACATGACTAATGGACTTATATTAGCTAAGCACGCATGTTAATGATGTTAAGACATAATATAAACTATAATAACAGGTTGCAATGTGTTGTAAGGCAAAGTGTAAAGATTTTAAATAATTATTTAAATAAGTTATAAAATGAAACCAAATGTGATGTTTTCAAAAGTTAGAGACGAACGATTAAGTTAGGTTGGATCGTAATGGGATTTCAGATTCGTTAAGTACGTTAACCAATATGGTTAGATGCTAAGTTAAGGTTATGACCTAAATGGTGGGTTAGACCTATAAAGATAATATTCATACAACTAATTATTATGGCAATTTCAATGATATGTGTAGGGTAATTGGAGAACAATATTACATTTGTGTAGCTTACATACAAGGCAAGTTTTTAAACCTTACCTCTTTATATTGAGCACGTTTCTTATTCTAAACTTTTATTGATTCTATTCTTATGTACGATTGAATAAGCTCTTGTAACCTAATTCGTTACATTGAAGGAGTTTCACATTTCCATTTCTTATTATTGTTATTCAAAATTATATTGCTTTAATTCATTGTTTCAAATGATATTGTTCTAACTCATTTGAATGTAGTACTTTGCATGAATACCATGTTTACCCAAATGTATATTTTGGTTATTGATCTTTGATATGATTAGCCTTATTCAGTTATACATTCTTGTATAGTAAGCAAACCTTTATTGATTGAATTAATCCATAATTGAATAGTGTTCTAAAATTCTAGAAACAATGATAAGCTGGTTCCAAACTAAACTTTCTTTAGTGCGGAAATTCTAAATCCAAACTGAGACGAACAACCCTAACACAGGGGATTTTGTACGTGTAACGTTTAGATGTTTGTGCACAATACATGGTACAAAGGGATAATCCCCCTAAGTACGCTAAGAAGGGTCTGTATAGTCTAATGATTGTTATGGTTAAGGTAATAATACCTAAATACCGGAGACATAGTTCATGGTCTTAAGACCCTCAGATGTTAAATTCGAACTTGTTTTCTATTTTGATTCGTAAAACAAGTTCATTATTGTTCAGCATTCGTTGTTCATTCTCATGTTGTTATCATTACTACTTTCTATATCAGTAAGCAATTGTTTGCTCACTCTTGCATTTAACACTGCAGCCAAAGTAAAAAAAGTTGATGAGCCATCCACTAGCAAAGGAAAGGGAAAACTGTCCAAGTGCTGAAGACTTATGAGAAATTATTTAAATGTTTTATGTTACAAGACTTGTTTTATTTTATGATGTATTATGCAAACTTATGTAATAATTTTAAGGTTAGATTACTTGGGATTGTTTTGAGATGATGTAACCCTTTAATGGGAAAGATTATTGTTTAAGTTATTTAAATTATGTCTTTATCCTTTGATTATGGGTAGTTAGATGTAATGTTTTGGATAGTGAACACCAAATCCTGTGAGAAAGAAGTACCTGAATTTGGGGGTGTCACAGTTTATATGACACTTTCATACAAATAACACACATAGACACACATCACCTATAAAGTTCATATATCTCACAAAGCATATTTGATTTACCCTAAACATGTCATGATATAGATCTTAGATCATAAAACACTTTTATTATCTTATTTAGTCATTTTAATACATTTACAAGCCTTAAACTTTACTTTTAATATATAACTCAAAAACACAAAATTATGATTTTTGAGCTACCTTTGAGGATTTTTAGTAATTTTTATAGTAACTTTTTGAACCTCCTATTTGTGCAATTTTATAGACCTCATATCATAGTATTTCATTATTGGCTTAGGTCTTTAAAACTATCAAGTTAAGCAATTCAAGAACAGACCCCAAATGAGTTGTTTTACACATTTTCTTACTTAGCAAAATCTGCAGTTTTTTTATGATTTTTGTAATTTTTTGTGCTACCCTTTTGGATTCCAAATTTTAGCAAGTATTTAGACTTTCATCATAGTATTTTTCTATATGTTTGGACTCTAGAACTCAGTCCTACAAGTTGACCAAAACTGATGCCAAACTAGGGTATTTACCCACTTTCACTTTATGATTTTCAGTCTACTGTTTTCAATCTACGATTTTCACTCTACTGTTTTCACTCTACGATTTTCACTCTACTATTTTCACTCTACGATTTTCACTCTACTATCTAATTGTAGTAGAATTGAATTTACTGCCTACTTTGATGATTTGTTTGAGTCTTTTGGCTAAGCTTTTGGCTCAACCATCTATCTCTACTTCTAGACCATATATCAAGGTATTTTAATAAGGGTTTAGGTTCCTCATTCATCTCAGTTAGGCCTACTTTAACTGAGGCTCAAACTGGACAGTTAAACACTTTTTTTCCAAAAACTAATTTTGATATTTTTCCATTTTTTCCAGTTTTGGCTACTTGGATAGTCTAGGCATATGTATTTATGTTACTTAAGGATACTTTTAGAATCACCACATTTTACTTAATCACTTAACCAATTTTGACCTATCAAAACTCACTTTAGGCTTGAAAGTAGATCTTAACTTGGTTTTCTTGCTAGCTTTGGTCTTGACAAAGTTTGGGAACCATTAAAAGCATACATTAGTAACTTTATATATGTTCATCATAGTCTTATAAGTTCAGGTGTCAAGATTTCTTCAAAACAGTCCATTTTCAAGCTAAAAATGAGATTTTTGACAATTCTAATGTTCAAAACATTTTAGACTTGGTTTTTATAGCTTTTGTAGCTTAATTAGGCCACATTATAACTATTGAAACTTGTCTACATGGTTTAGGTATGGTGATGCTTCATTTTGGTGTTCATTACTATTATAAAACTTACTTTTTCTGGTTTTAGGCATGAAAAGTGAATAACACTCAATATGGACCTCTTTTAAATGCTTCTTATATATATTCTATGACCTCTGTATTGTCTTATAATTTCAGGTTCTGAACTTGACCAAAACAGTCCTCTTTTCACTTAAGTTTTAAGTATAAAACCTCTTAGTTATTCAAGTTAATCTTATCCATTCTCCTTTTAGCATATAAGCATAAATGTATACCTAGGTTTATTATCTTAGCATATGGACATTTTTTTGGACTTGTTTGTATAGCTAACATGCCTTTATCACATAACAGTTATTCTTTTAGCATTTTATCAAACACGTAGGGTGCAGTCCATATATATATGTAATACTTATTATTCTAGCACTTTGATCCCAATCTTATGACTTTTATTCATAAGGGTCTATATGTATAAACAAACAATTATAACAACACGGTTATCGTATTCTTTACAGTCTTCATAGACATTAAAAATCATTACTAACAGTTACAACTATTAGCACACAACATTCAACATATCATTGAAACAGCTAGCCCTCATATGCCTATTCAAGTTATTCACCCATTACAGCCTAATTTACTATCAATATATATGACATGGAAAATGAATAAAAAATAACATGAATGACTTACTTTGTTTGGCTCTGAGAGGTTAATGGTGTTGGGTTGCTCAGTTATTCTTACTTCCCAACCATGGCTCTCCTTCACTCTCTCTCCTGCTACTGATTTTGGAGCTCAGAAATTGTATGTAGCTAACTAAATTGGGGTGCCATGTGTTGCCATAGATGGCTGATTTTAATCTCTCTCTAAACAGTCTACTTGGCCCCTAACCTGCATTCCATCTTGCTCTACATGGCTATATTATGGCTTCTATTCATCCCCTGACACAATAGTCATTTGTATGCTATTAGACTGAGCTTGAGACACTCTACTTGGCCCTTATCCAACTCATATCAGCCAACCTATATTACATAACTACTAATTAAATAGTAACCAACTAACTGACTAATGAACTAACTAATCCCAACTCAGTTCCTTAATTATCCCCCCCCCCCCCCCTCAAAGTGGGCTGCCAAATTGGATAAGAAAAGGAACATATATGACTTTAATTTGGGCTTAGTATGCTCATCTCATATTTTAATAAAATAAGAAAGGCTTGCAAACTTACATGAAAATTCATTTGGACCACTTATATAACTTGGATTCTTTTTACACCTCTTTAAGTAAGACATGGGTCCATAATTACTAAAATTTAAAATAGTATAATTGTAAGCTCACATAACCCATTTAATATGGTCCAATATTTAATATGGGCTCATATTACCTGGTAATATACATGGACTTTATTTGGGCTAGCAAAATATATAGCACTCACATCATCAAAAATAGAGGTTCCATGTAATTCAAATATCCATGGTAGTACACACAATTTACCTTATTTATCACTAAATAATATTTTTGAATGGAATTTATTATATCATAGTATAATTATTTCCTTGGACACATAAATGGCTTAATATCAAGAATCTTTCTCAATTAAGTCATGTTGGTTTTTCTTTTCATTCTTGATATTTGAATATCATTATAATAATGTATATCATTCTTCCCTTCCTTTACCATTCATAATCTACTTAACAAATTATTAAGTAGTAAATAATTATATTGCCGCATCAATTAAGTATAATTAAAAGAAAAAAAATTATACTCAAAATTTGACATTATAATAATTGAATGTTATATAGAATTTTCTGAGTCATTACATAAACAGAAGCCAGATATTGTTCGGAAAAAATTGCATTCCTAAAACTGTAGTCTTTAATAAATTAAATGTTAAAAAAATTCATTACAAAATTGCTGATTACATAGCCTTCACACTATACTACAAGATAAATTAATATACTTTGGGAGATCTAAACAGAAGCTAGATATTATTCAGAAAAAATCACCTTCCCAAAACTGTTGTCTTTGATAAATTAAACGACAAAATATTTCAGTACATGCAAAATAAATTAAATTTGCAATTCCACGAAAATAATAACCACTGTAGGAAATAATAAGATAAAAATAACCAAGTACAAGACACCAAGAATTTTACGTGGAAAAAGTACTAAGTAGTAAAAACTACAAGATGATCACCAATAAAATCAGTATATAAACTGAAAGAATACAAAGATATCTTAATTTAAGTAAATACTCAAATTACCTCATCACAATAAACCTATGATGAAACCCAAACAATACACTTAATTTTTTTCCCTTTTCTATTTTTTCACTCTCTCTTTCTCTTAGCTTCTCTCTCTCCCTCTCTGATCGATCTTTCAGATGGGATTTCTCTCTGATTGAGGTCTCTCTTGCTTCTCAGATGGTTATATAGGCAAATGCCATATACACTTTTTCTCTCTATTGTTGCCAACATATATACATGTGTGTGTCACCCAACATGTGTCTGAGTCACCATGCAAGCCTCCAACGAAACCAAAAATTACAAAGAACATAGTCCTTTTTCCCAAGCTCCCACCACTAGTGAGTCACCAAGCATTAAAAAAACAAAAAGTCCTTTTCTCATTTCCAAAACTTGCGTCACCTCCATTTTCTTCACCCAAGGCAGTTTAATTTGCTCACTTTTCTAATCACCTTATCATGGGTGAGGACCGACAAGAAACCCAACAATCTCCACCTCCACCTCTGAATCCATGAGAGAAGGTATTCATCATGATCCCATCACTTGGAGTTGATTCCTGTGTCAAACCTAGCTCTTGGATAACCATATCAACCATAACATTGCATTACCAACTTTAGCAATGACAACGTATTCCAACTCAGTAGTAGGCAAAGTAACACACTTCTCCAACTTGGACTATCATAACACAACTCTCCCTACAAAAATAAACAAATACCTCGAAGTAGATTTCTTCTCCTCGAAACTTGTCATGTCTACTTCTGTATAACCTTCTAAGACTGAATTTACACACCAAAACACTACTCCTCACTTGGAGTTAATACCAACGATATCTTGACTCAACTCAAGCTTCTTGAAATTTATAACTTTCTTCATGTCCGACTTCATCTCATCGGCATAATTCTTCTCGATGGGAGGATTGTAAAAGCTAGTAGATTTTACGGCTTATAAATTAAGGGAATTAATATTTTCACAAGTAAATTTGATAGTTTTACAAGTTTCTTCTCTAATGAATAGTAAGTGGGGTCCACCCTCATGTGTGAGAATAACTTGTGGAACTAATAATTTCAGTTGTGGAAATCAATTATGTTTATATATATATATATAGCCCGACTCTCTCCAGCGAACTGAATGGAGCGAACTAAGAGCGAACCGTCTATAGCGACGATTTTTCTGTCGTTATAGCATAAAAACCCGGCTTTCTATGTTATAGGCGGTTCGTACTTAGTTCGCTCCTTCCAATTCGTTGGAGAGGGGGACTATATATGTGATTCCCCCAAAATAGGTATACATCACTTATTCTGAGTCGCCAAATACATGGTACAAAATACAACTACAAACTTAATTATACAACAGTCGTGTAAAATACGACAAAATATATACAATGAGTTTTAATACAAATATTGTCATCTAGACAATATCCACACTCAATGGAGTCCTCATTATATTTATTATCACACTATTTCACGCAATATAGTGAGGACTACTAATACACCATCTAGGACCATCACTGCTTTCCAGACTAGTCCCCTCGCTACGTTCTCATTTCCTGAAGAGAACAATGAAAGCAAAGGGTGAGCTCAACTAGCCTAGTAAGAAATATTATGACTAAGATAATGTAGAATAAATTATCCTTAGCCTTCAACAGTATAACAACTGATAGAATATAATAGACAACAAGTTTTAGATCAAAAACTGCAGCGGAAATTCGCAATCCATTAGAAGAGTCAAGTAGAGCATAAAATCTACTATCTTCTATGATTTAAAAAGATTTTTCATCATTTTCATCGCTGAGACTCAGCTTAATAAATAATCCACATCATCCCTGCACTACGGCCAAGGATATTCATTAGTATCACAACCATAAATTTCCATGCACTACGGGCCAAAGATATTCATGTATTCATCAATGGTCATGATCATGCCAACAACTGTCCAACAATGCACTACGGCCAATGAGGACTTTTACCACATCATTTGTAATATTACGGTCATGATTATACCGAATAATCTTTGGTCATAATCATACCAAGTCCATCTATGCACTACAAGCCATAGATGACTTTCAACAGAATATAAACATGAGGATGATGACAATGATATAAGAATTCAATAAAACAAGTTCAAGAATTAATTTATCTAGGAACCAATAACGTCCAAATTGTCAACATGATACTGCTTTGTGATGTAAAATTCAAGAATGCTCAAAAGAATATTTCCATGAAAAGATTTAGATGAAGTGCAAATATCAAGGATATTCCACTAATTTAATGGAGTATAAAAGCCAAAACTTTAACCAAATGAGTATAATAAAGAATGGAATAACAACAGAATTCACCAGTATACTGAATCGCCAGATCTGAGTTATTCCAATGAATAATAAATAATGGAACCAATTAAATGCGTAAAACACATGTGATATTCCAAATGTAATAATAAATAATGGAACCAAAGTTATGCATAAAGGATGCAGACAAAGATATTCCAACGTAATAATAAATAATGGAATTCTAGGTCCAGCCAGAAACGCACGTAGACGTGGATATTTCGGCTGAATAATAATAAATAATGGAACCGGTCATGCCAGAAAACGCATGCATGACGGATATTCGGCAGAATATTAAAGAATGGAATAATAGAAGAATTTCACCATGTATGCAGTACTTCGCATAGACAGGTTATTCCAACATAATAATAAGGAATGGAATAACAGAAGAATTTCACCATGTATGCGGTACTTCGCATAGACAGGTTATTCCAACATAATAATAAGGAATGAAATAATGAGTATTGAAAGAAAATAACTCTCTTCATGAATACGAAAGAATAATACCCCTTACCTTAGAAGAAATTTGGATATTGGAGTAGTGAGGTAGTAGACTTCTCTTCTTCTTTCTCTCTTTAATTTCTCTCTATAATAACTGCTATATAGCTTTAGTGAATTGGTGAACAATAATGAAAGAATGAGCTTCTATTTATAGGAAAATATAGTTTCAATAACTGCACATTTTGGGGCTCGAAATATTACAGTATAATACCTTCCTCTTTTTCTTTATTTTTAATTTAGTCCTGCAAGTATTATCAATCTTGCACCAACTCCCCTAATAGTAAATCATGTGAATTAATAGAAAATCATGTGACTCAATAGTTCTAGACATGTAAAAATACGAATTACAGTATAATACCTCCATCTATACCTCCATTTTTAACTTAGTCATGCAAGTATTATCAATCTTACACCAACTCCCCTAAGTAAATGAATGTGAATCAATAGTACACACATGTGAACAAATAGTTATATAAGCATGTGAATTAGTAGCAATTAATTGCTCATTTACCCGATAAATTACCCGATTTATCAATATAACCCCCAGACATCAATTATCATCAAAATAATGTCGATTTTCACTAACGCTAATAATCCCAACACAATGGAACTATCAATTTCATCTTTAATCAACACAACTTATTCATCATTAATATCATAACTCACAATATTTAACAACCAGGTCGTTCACAGGAAAGAGGGGGCCTACCGGTAAGGATTTCTCCTCACTGGCGCGCAATTATCTAATCTCTCCTTGACAGAACTTCTAGACATTGTCAATATTACAATTTAATAATATTAATAACTTTGTCGTCTCAATTATTGATTTAATAATATAACATATTATGCGGATAATACTGTGACAATAAATAAATCAATTATATGAGAGATATGATGCAACAATTACTATAACAATAATTGAGTATAACTGGGTGACTTCTCATGTAAGCATCAATAATCAATACCGTGTGCTACTATGCAACCACACGTATTACTGTACTTTTACTACCGGGTAGTTCAACAGTTTTAACGGTAAAACTTCCGCCATTATTTTTATAAAAAGATAATTCAGTCGTTTTCTTACTACGACAATACTTCCGTTGTGGGGGTCCACCAAATATTGTGTCGTCGTACGGATATTCCCGACAAAAAGAATATTCCCCGACCAAACGAATATTATATAACAACTTGCGTACTTTGCAAAATTTATAAATATTACCCACAATAATAACATTATATCAAATTTACTCCATAATATTCAAAAATGATATTTATAGAAAATTTATTTTTTATTCATAAAAGTTGGGGTTTTACAATATATATATATATATATATATATATATATATATATGAGAATGATCCATAATCATATCTATATGGAATAAAAAATAAGATATATAGATCTATACCATCCATTAAAAACATGAAGGGTTGTGATCTGTGGTTGGGATACACCGCCCGCTAGAATTTCTAGCGGACGTGCTTAATGACTTTTCCAGACAATTTTACCCCCTATCCCCTAATTAGTTCTTTTGCCAATTAGAAATAACAGGCTCCGCTAGTACTATCAGCGGATGGATAAAGTAAGTAACACAAAACTTAACATCATACACCAATCTGCAACAGGTTAACATCATTTACCAAAGGTTAACATCAAACACCAATTATAGCAACAGTTGTTTAACATCATACACACATGAATTCCAACCATACACGAATTCCCAACAGGTTAGCATCATACATGAATTGGGTAATTATAGCAACAGTTGGTTAACATCATACACACATGAACCCATTATAGAAATAGTTGAATATATTATAGATGATAAGAATACCAGGGACCTGCAATTAAGGCAAATACAAGAAATAATATATATTTTGTCACAAATGTTGAACATAGTTAAAATTATAACCCCTCTTGTGGAAAAACAAATGCTGAAAAACTATGTGAACGTGAGATGACCTGAAAGAGTGGTATAATTAAACAGTAATAGATAACACCATTCAGTAAATAACAATGCAAAAATACTAACAAGGTCACACAATCATAACCTCCCATGCTAAACTTCTCTCCTTTTTTTTTCAGTTAATGAGAGTTCATTCTAGTTTTAAAGTTTCCCGAATGAATAGATTTTATCAGTGCTCAATTTCTTTTCTGCCAGAGTTCTTCAAAGTTTATGTACTTTTAATTTCAGTAAAATAAGAATTATCATAGGTTAATTTCTTTCTTTTTGTTCTTATTTTGAAAAGTTATTAATCTTTTTTTCAGTAAAATCTTACAATGAATAATGTGTTGATAACATCTAATCGGTGTCTTGAGATGAGGGTTTTGCTTGAACAAAAAACACGCATATAGAGTAGGATATATAATACACCAGCCGATGAAAATTAAGACACTTATCAAAAAACAAAAAGAAAAAAGATTACTAAGATATCACTTGAGTAACTTCCCTAGTTCACTGAGATTATATTATACCTCAACGACCTATAAAAACCATATGTGAGCATGATCTATTCGCCCCTAATTCTATAATAAATGCATATTTATACAAGTAAAAAATTAAACGAAACCAAAGAAATGGAGCAATTACCTTCTAAAGGTTTTTGTTGAAAATAACTATACTGCAGTTCTACTTTTTCCCTATAATACAAGTTAGCAACTCTGATAAAGAGTTATATCAAATTATCACTTAGTTCTCTTTTTCTTCAATTACAGATACAAAAGCTAAGCAATAACAAATTCCATATTTGATAGTGAACACCGAATATATATGTAAGAGACCCACCAATACTTCTTGAGAGAACTCATGTTTTTCACCCCTTCTCTCACTAAATGGGAAACTCATGTCTATTCTATATTTCTACTGACCATTTTCCACAATGCTTCCGTATGGTTCAAGGAACATGGTCACTGTAATTGGTATATGTTAGCTCATATGATACTATACTTGGTCTTGCCAGAACAATTAATAATTTGAATAAATGAAAGTAATTTTCATCAATCACAAAAAGAAAATATACATATTTATGCATGTCTGGAAACTGAAAATTATCAGAGATGGAAACTTTAAAACAACAAACTGATAAGAATGTGAGGCCATGGAAGGAACTAGTAGTTCTAATTATCATTCATTCTGTACCATAATTATGTCGGAGATACCTCGAACACCTTGTCTTAGTATATCATCAGCTAGATTAAACGCCTCTGTTACTGGGGTGGACTGCGAAACAGCAGTCAGTAGCTTGTCATTCGGAATAACAATAAGTGTGTCAACATTGTCTCTCAAAGTTGCAATTCCTTCTTGAGCTTGAACAGTCCTCCTTCGCCCCTCAAAGGAGAAAGGTGATGTGACAATACCAACAGTCAAAATACCCATTGACTTTGCAATTCCGGCAACAACTGGAGCCGCTCCAGTGCCAGTTCCTCCACCCATTCCAGCCTGCAATTTCAAAATCATAGATGAGAATATAGAAAAATCAAATGAAATAAGGGACCACAATTCAGAAACAGACAGTATTACAAGTGGGAATGTGAAGAATTAGTTTATATGGTTTCCTTTTTCAGCAACAGTTCATTAGCTTTGTATTTTAGGCACGTGTCCCAACGCCAAAATGGCCATCAAAACCTCATTAGCAGACATTACTTCGATTTTCAGGGAAAAAAATAAAATTACGAATGTACTTTGATATTGCAGTAACAAACAGAGCTACTGCTTCAAGCCTTCAATAATCAACTGAGCTCAGAAAGTAAGGTAAAGCGTACCTCTAATTTGCAACATGCCATGCCTAGTTCAAAAACATCTATATTAAACCAAGGAGTGAAAACCTCAAATGTCAGAGAAAAACATTTCATAATCCATAATGTAGATCTATTTTTCTGTTTATAATTTATGACAGTTACAATTGAATGAAAGCAAAACGTACTGTTACAAAGACCATGTCTGCCCCCATAAACGGCCTCCTGTATGGCTGTTTTGCTTTCATTTGCAGCATTCATGCCGATCTCTGGAGGTTCGCACCGGCACCAAGGCCCCTAGTCAGCTCTATATAGAACTTCAAAAAATTTAATGCTATTTTCTGCAATTTTTCGACAACCAATTTGAATTGAAAACGAAGAGGTTCAGGTGAAAGAGAAGGCAAATAAAATCATGTAAAATGTAGGAAAATCGAATAAATGAAGAATATCAGGTGAAAGTCAGGCAAATAAAAATCAGGTCATTAGGAAATTAAACCTCCATTAATGACAAGCCTCCTTTTAGGTACGGATTTGATTACAACACCCAGAATCAAAACAATTTACCAATTGGAATTGATTACAACACCCAGAATCAAAACATTTTAATTTAGGTACGGATTTGGGAGATTACATGAAAAATTTACCGATTAAATGATGATTAATTTTCTCTAGAAGGAAAATAATGCACGAACAAAGCTATGATTTCTTCAACATGTTGCCAATTTGCAGATCAGGTGAAATTAGGGTTCATGAGTTGATTCGGAATCGCAGCAGCTTCGACAGTCTCCTACACGGGTGTGCTTGACTTCTAGAGTTACCGTCCGCTAGAAATTCTAGCGGACTATGTACCTACTGTTGTTAATTTCGCTGGTCTTGCAAGCTAAATGGGGGCAAAATTGGCAAATATTTTTACTAACTACGTCCGCTAGTATTACTAGTGGACGGCATACTACCAAACTTAATCTCAGCCATCCATTAATAAAACAGAGGGTTAAAATGCTATATGCCACTTTTTATTCCATAAGATATAGATGATATGGATCATTCTCGTATATATATATATATATATATATATATATATATATATATATATATATATATATATATACTTTGGTTTAATTTGTCTCTCTTTGATTTTTACTTCTGTTTTTTAATGTAAAGATACTCGCATTCTTCTGTTCATGCCTTTAAATGAAATTATACATATCGGTCACCCTCAATCATTTACCCACGCACCCAATGTCCTACAGCTAGCAAAAGGAACAGGGCCAAGAAGCTAGTGGTGTTATTTTAAACAGTTGAATCCAAGTGAAGTACTCCGGCTATTTTGCAATCACAAAAAATAGTCAAACAGACTCAAACAATAGCTACAATTTCATAAGACAAAAGTACCTTTGAACTATTCAAAATTAACAACCATTTGAAAATTTTAAAACTTGCAAGCTGATTTTCTTATCTTTCACATAAGAGAAATACAATAAAATAGAACAACGAAGCAACATAATAAATTTAAAGGTAAACAAAACAATGTTGGAAAAACATCAAAGATATGTTTGGACCATCTACTTGATCATGAATGAAGTAATCAAATTTAAAACCGCGACTGCACTTTAGAGATTATTTTCTTATCCACTTGGAAAGCCTTGGCAAGAAGATCACTAGAGATTGAAGGATTCGATCCAAAGACCGCGTTAGCAATGGTAATAGTACCAGGGTTTTGGCTGTTTAGAGCTGCAATCGCAAATGCATTGCAGTTTCCAACGTTGCGTTGGAAGTGGACAAGACCCTCAGGGAACACAAACACATCACCTTTGTTAAGTACCTTTGTAATGAGGCGGTTAAAGGTGACAAATCCAACTTCGATGGTGCCCTCAATGACTGTAAGAATCTCGGTGGCACGGGGATGCGTGTGGAGAGGGTTGACACCCCACGGTGCAATGTCGATACGGGCCATTGAGATGCCAAGGGCATTTAGTCCTGGTAGTTGAGCTGCAAATACTGGAGTGACACGGGAACCAAATGGAGTGGAGGTGTTTCCGGCCAAGTGAAGGCCACTTAAGAAGAAATCGTTGGCGGTGACAAGCTGGGGATTCTTGCAAGCCTTACCATTCACTACAACTGCCAGTGACGTATGAAAAAAAATAAAATAAATTAAACCAAGTAAAATAACGAACAAAAAAAATCAAGTATGACAATTTAGATTATAACCAGATATATATTATTAGCTTTATAACCTGAACTTTTTTGGTCAGCAACACAGAAATCTTGCAGGGGATTAATGTCAGAAGCCAATGCAATTGAACAAGTTATGGATAATAATCCTAGCAAAAGAAAATGTGCAGCCATTGGAAAACCCTACTTGGAGAGAAGAGGAACTAGTAAATCACTTATAAGATTATGTGTGGATTGAGTTGTGAATTAAGTTTAAGTTTGTCATGCATTTTATAGAGAAGAAGAGCATAAGCATAAGCCGCCCCGTCGCATATGTTTACAAAAAGAATCCTCCTAATTTCTTGGATTAACTATGATAGAACGGCGAGTTGAAATGGTAAAACTGCCAACTTTCAATTGTCTTATTTCTTTTGGTGCCTACCTGTGTGTAGGAAGAAATTCATTTTGAGTTGTAGGTTTCAATATTATATTGTACTATTTATGGACTGTGATTGAGTTATCAGTATCTATGAAGTGCCCAGTAAATAAACCTAGAGGATATATATATATATATATATATATATATATATATATATATATATATATATATATGGAAAATGGTGTGTCATGTTGTAAATTTCTTTTGTTTTGTACACAGTACACCAAAACGATGTTGTTTTGTAAGATTTGTTTTAAAAAAAAACCACGCTCCAGTCTTCTCCCCCTCCCAACTCCAGACTTCTCCCCTCCCAAATCAGAGCTTCTCTCCTCTCAGAAATCGCTCAAGCCCAAAATGAGAAATCGATCCGGCATGTTCTTTTTCCCCAAAATGAGAAATCGATCCGGCATGTTCTTCTCTGACCCAGTTATTGCTCACCTCCGTTTCCCAAATCAGAAATTGCTCAAACTCTTCTCTCCAAACAGGTTTCTCTCTTCCACCCTCTCTCTCTACATGTATGTATATACATATGTTTGTCAATTTTTATGCTTCTTCTTCTTGTTGTTGAGTTTATGTTATATATAAGCCTCATTGTTGTTTATTGGTGTGAATTGGGTACCGGGTTTTAAATTTTATTGAATTATGGTGTTTTACAAGCTAGGGTTTTTTGTGGTGTATTTTATTAATTTGGGCGAATTACTTGTAACTCAGCTTCATGGTTGTGTTTTTGTGTGGTTGTGAATTATAGTTCTCTCTAGGGATTTTTTCTAATAATTCAAGAACGAGTATATATATGTGTGCTAAAATTAATTAGAGGCCAGGGGATTGGTGATGAGTAAAAAGAAGTGAGACTAGTAGTAGCTTGGTAGGGGTCTGGAGGAGAGATGATAAGATAGAGGAAAAGATGGGGGTTAATAGCTAGCTCTACTATTGAAGGTGGGTGCTTTGTCATATTATCTATTTCAGGAATTTCCAAGAGTATTGGTCCATGTGACCTACTCCCCTTATTAGCATCTACCAGAGATATATATATTGACATTCATAATGGGACACATAATTGTGAGAGTAGCTAGGATGATTTGTACCTTACAAAAATTCTAAGCAATCTAAAATGTACAGTTTGGGTAATTTTACAGAAACGTGTTGAATTTATACAGTAGACGGTTGTTGAGTTACTGCATTTTCAATAACATTTATAGATAGTTATATACACAAGTATTATATATATAATTATACACAAGTATTTTTCTATGCAAATGCAACTTAATTATATAAGATTGACAAAATGGGAGACCTATTTGGACCAATCCAAATCCTGTGTGGTATGTGTTCATTGTTCAGTTTAAGTAATTGTCTTGTGATGTAGGGGCCTGCATGGATATGAATGAATTATTCACCAAACAAGTAGACACTTCCAGTCTAGTTGGAGTTGGGAGATGGAGTTAATTATATATATACTATTAGAAACTATATTGAGCATGATGACCCACTTGCACAGCTAGTTTTTCCATTTATATTTCAAGCCATATATATTTCAGGCATGCACTCATATAAATTCCTTTATTGTGCTGAAACACGAAGATAAATTATAATTTCAGGCATGCACTCATATACCACAGTATCATTGAGCATATTGTTTGACTTGAACTTCATGACAGGTCGTTGGAGTAGCTGGTTTTGTTTTGACACTCTACCGATTTGGCAACACTTCAAGGATGACACTCTACCGATTTGGAAACCCTTCAAGAAGCTCCCTTTGGTATGAATTGGCATATTCAAAAGCCAGGGGTAGGAATAAGAGGGGAGACGGAGCATGACAGATTGCATTTGGGTCCGGGTTCAAGTGTTATAGTGCAGTTTGGAAGGATATAAGGACTCTAAATCCGGCAAAGGAGAAAAGCGCGTGGATTTATGAGATTCACCTGTTCCCGATGGATGCTCCAAAGGTCTCTGCTGTTTGAAGTTCAAGCATTTAGCAACAACAACTTGTTTGTGGGTTTTCAGAAGTGAGGAATGGGCAATTTTTATTCATGTTGTTGGAATTTAGCAATTTATGATATGGAATTTGACTGGAGTATGCATGCGTTTTAGTGGGTAGGAATTGGGGGTGTTAATTTGATATTTTACAGTGTAATCTGGTGGTTGCCTAAAATTAATTTTACTTAGCGAGAAGACGCGATTCATTGTATTGGGATTATTTCATGATTACTTATGTATGGTCAGACTATCAATGATTGTTTTTTAGAGATCATCTTATTCATGATTCTGAATTCAGAGGCATTAGGCTTGTCCAATGTCCATTGATCAAATGGTGTATTTTCTCCTATTTATTTATATTTATGAGCTATTATTATAGTTTCTTTGTAAGTGGAATGTCTGATTGATGATTGATTATATTTTGAAGAGTCCAACACGAGTACTTTTCACTATTTTACGCTAAATGAAGTGTTTAGTACATATATGCTTGTTGAAAAGTCCATGTAACATAGGTTGAAAAACATCACTCGTGTATAGAGTTGAAAATATTAACATGTATTGTAAGACCCCAAATAATTAATAAATGAAATTTAATTTCCTCTAATTATTATTTTGAAATAGTAAGGGTTGATGTGATTAATATGGATAGTTATGGGTAAAATACGCAAATATTTCAAAGAAGCAGATGGTTATAAAATATTTGTGGAATATTCAGATCTTGTCGAGGAATATTCGTATTTACCGCAATGCAAGCGACCATGTGTGTGAGCCCATAACTGAAAAGCGATTGGATGAAGAAAACGACAAATATAAGTTGTTTAAAAATAACAGGCGTAGTTATTCACAGATAATCTTGTTAAAATACTCTTTGTGGTTAAAACACAAGAAGACACGATATTGCACCAATTATTGATTCTTACGTAAGAATGCACTACTCAATAATGGTTACAGTAATTATTGTTCAGTATTTTATTTTATTGATTTAATAATTGTTGCGTTGATATTTTATATTCTTGGTTGTTTCAATAATTATCTTACACAATATTTTTTATTATCGAAACAATAATTCATATTATCTGAATAATATTATTAGATAACATTATTGGCAATGTCTAGAAAGTTACTGCTAAGGAGAGTTTGGTCACCTAATTGCGCCGCGATGAAGAAGAAATTCTTATTGAAAGCCCCTCTTCCTGAGGAACCTGCACAGTTGTCAATATTGTGATTACTGTAATATTATTTGTGAATAATTAATTATTGATTAATATGATGAGGAAAATATTGATTTTATATGGATATAGATGGAGAAAATTTTTAATGTGACAATTGTTGAAAATTGAAATTTTATCTTTTTCTGATAAAATAATTCATTTAAATATATTATTATATTTTAATAATATAATAATGATGATATTTTTACAATAAATGTGGGATATATGAGTATATGTGGAGGAGGAGTATTTTTGTTACCAAAAATATTTAAAGCATGTTTTATGTGTCGGTGGACCCCATTTCTTGACTGAAATTTGATTATAGCCTGTAAAATCGCCATTTGTGGATTTCGGTCAATTTCTGTTTGGAATTTGGAAAAACTTTCTTCTGCAAAGTTGGGCTATTTATTATGAATTATTGAAGTTCTGAAGCTCCGAAATAATTGATTTTTGGAAGTTTAAAATAATTTAAATAACAAAAACGTTTTTTGTGCTGAAGTCTTGTGAGGTGGGTCATTTGGTGGTTGAGGTTTTGAAGCAAAATAAGTGTGCGTTGGAATAAAATTATATATATATTAATATTTTATTAAATTTTCGCTTTGGTGTTCTAAGCATTTTCCTATAAATAGGTGCTTAGGTTAGAATTAAAAATTACACCGAAATTGAAGTTTTCTCTCTATATTATCGAGCGTATTCTTGTGAGTATTTTGAGTATATTTTGAGTATTGCTATACTGGTGCAAGTTCAAGTCATAGCCTATATCCTGTTTTTATTTAGAAATCTTGATCTTTTCGAGGTAAGGGATATTATTTTTTTCGTAATGATATTATTTCTTCAATATCATTATCTTTGAAATATTGATCTCAAGTTTTTATCAAATTTGGAACTTTTGGTGTCGAAGTTACTATTTACGTATACTGGCACTATTCACGTATACTACGACCTTATTCACGAATCACGGCCTTATTCATCGAAAAATAAAATTTTCCTTTTCGCCTAAAATATCTATTGTGGATACTAGCTTTGATTGTATCCATGTTTTGATCATTCTTGAATTTTACACCACTATGATTATTTTTGAGGTATTTTTGGACATGGATAAAACAAAGTACTTAATCCTTAATCCTTAATCCTTGTCATTTTGTTTCACTTTGGATTCGTTTCTTTAAAAATATTTTCATCATCCTCGGTCTTAAATGATGATATTATTGAATATCTTTGGCTTTGTAGTGCAAAGATGAATGATTTCGATGAATATCTTTGGCCCGTAGTGCAAAGATGAACATGTGTTTAGATGAACATGACCAATCGATGAATATCTTTGGCTGCAGTCAAAGAGATGAATATTTGATTCGATATATATATTGATTGATGTTACAAGGATGAAAGATAGAGCGATGAACTTTTAAATTCATACATAGAAGATAGTAGTTTGCATTCTCTACTTAACTCTTCTAATGAATTATTATTTCATTGCTGAATATTGATTTAAAACTTGTTGTCTATTGTATTCTATTAGATTTTTTTCCCTGTTGAAGACTAATAATAATTTGTTGTATATTATCTTAGTCATAATATTCTTTCTTGGCTAGTTGAGCTCACCTTTTCTTTTTTGTTCCATTTTTCTTCTAAGGAGGCGAGAATATAAGCGAGTACAGTGGGGTATGGAATGAAGGTTCTAGAGAGAGTTGTTTAGTAGTCCTCACCATTTTGTAAAATAATGTATCAATAAATGTGATGAGGATTTATTTGAGTATAGATATTGTCTAGAAGATAATATTTGTATTCAAACTCACAGCTTTCTTGTTGTAATAATAAAGTTGTAGTTATTTACGTACCATGTATTGACAACTCGAATGGGTGATGTATACCTATTTTGGGGCGTCACGGTTGGTATCGAGCTTAGGATATGATCTCCATGGCGGAGATAGGGGAATAGAACTAGGAGGGAGAGAGACGAGTAAATCCTTCGCTAGTGTGTCCTACCTAAGCTTATTTGTTAGTTGGTCAGTATATAGGGATATTATGTGATATATTGATTTCCTTAATTAACCCTTGTTTTATGACAGTATTTGAAAATGTCGACTGAGAATATTAACAGTGGAAATGAGACCGTGGAGACGCATGTACTCACCAACGAGGAGAACGTGCAACAGGCTGGAAATGTTCTTCCTGTGAACAATACCACTGAGCAGATGATGAACGAGGGGATATTTAGAAGCTTTTTGCAGTTCATGCAAAATCGAATGAGGAGACTCGTGTTCAAAATACAGGAGGAAATGATAGCAATTCACGGGTTGTCACAGCCAAGCAGTTCAAAGAGTTGGGACCACCAGAATTTAAGGGAAAGCCAAATCCGATCATGGCGGAAACATGGGTCAAGCAAATTACCAAGATATTCGATGTCTTGGGATGCACGGAGAACGAAGAAGGTTCCATTCGCCACCTTTATGTTCCATGGCGAGGTAGACTACTGGTGGGAGTCTGTGAAGCGTACCCATCCACCACAGACTCGGCGATGTCTTGGGAGACGTTTGAAACTATTTAATGACAAATACTTTCCCGAAAGTGTTCGTCATATGAAGGAAGTGGAGTTCATCGATTAGAACAAAATAACATGGCGTGTCTCGATGACGAGGCAAAGTTTGCGAGTTATCCGTGTTTGCACCTCATTTGGTGGAGAATGAGGAACGATATGACGCGGATGTTTCGAGAGGTTTGAAACCCAACATACGATAATATCTCATTTCTCATAAATTTTCTCTCTATTCAGATGTTGTAAATAGGGCTCAATTATTAGAGCGAGATAACAAGTACGATCAACCGAGGGACCACAATCAGGATCATACCAGAGATAGCAGTCAACAAAACAACGATAACCAAATGGAGAAAGAAAAAAACGGACAAAAATGGTAACCACTCTGGTGGTAATCATGGCCATGAAAATAGAAGAAGCGAAATCGAGGAGAGATTTTAAAGAGGAGATTTAACAACGACCATATGTGAAGACGCAGCAGTCTTAAAGAATCGGTTCTAAGGGAGGAGAACGACCACCTACCGATGTATCTACAAATGCGGAAAAGAGGGACATATCACCAAATTGCCCACAACAGCTTCAAGGTATGCTATAATTGTGGAAAGGAAGGACATATCGCTTCGAGATTGTGCGATGAGCGAAACCTAGTTCAATGAGGACGGTAACTCAAAAGATCATCCCCGAAAAAAGTCAAGTCAACGTCTCTGGAAGAGCGTTTGTTGTGACCGGTCAAAATGCGAGGAACCCAAATGAGGTGATCACGGTAAGCTATTTATAAATTTACAAGTTTATACCTTACTTGATACCGGTGCTACCCATTCATTTATCTCTCCTAACTTGTGCTCAATGTTTAAACTTGACTCCGGAGAAATTAGACTTTGACCTATCTGTGGAAACTCCGTTAGGAGAAACTTTCATCACATCCACTGTTTATAAATCTTGTCTAATCCAAGTTGGCACCATTACATTACCTGTTGACCTTATCTCTTTAAAGATACTTGCTTTTGATGTGATTTTAGGGATTGATTGGTTAACTACTCATCATGCCAAAATTGATTATTTTAAGTAAGGTTGTTAGTTTTCATATTCCTAACCAACCCATTGTATGAATTCAAGCAACTAAACCATTAAAATCAATCACTGTCATATCTAATCATAAAGCTATTTGTTTATTGAAAAACGGATGTCAAGATTTCTTAGCCCATGTTATGGATTTGAATAAAGACACGTCAAATTTGAATAATATTCCTATTGTTATTGACTTTCCCCGACGATTTTTCGAAGAACTTCCTTCTACCCCGAGCGTGAAGTTGAATTCTTTATTGATCTTGAACTTTGCACAAAGCCCATTTCTAAAACCCCATATCGAATGGCTCTATTGAACTTCAGAATTAAAGGTCCAACTACGTGGAGTTGTTGGACATCGGTTTCATTAAATCCTAGTACATCTCCTTGGGGTGCTCTATTTTATTCGTAAAGAAGAAAGACGAAGTATGCGACTTTGTATTGACTATCGGAATTGAACCATGTCACCATCAAGAATAGGTATCCTCTACCTCGTATTGATGACTGTTTGACCAATTGCAAGGAGCACAATTCTTTTCAAAGATCGATCTTAGATTACGGATATCATCACCAAGATTAGAATCGAGGATATTCAAAGACCGCCTTGAACTCGGTATGGGCATTATGAATTCTTAGTCATGTCTTCGGATTGACTAATGCTCCTGCGCTTTCATGGATATGATGAACCGAGTATTCAAGGAATATTTGGATCAGTTCATTGTTGTTTTTATTGATGACATCCTCATATATTCCAAAAGTCTTGAAGATCATGAGCACCATTTGAAGCTGGTACTCTAAAGGCTTCGTGAAAACAAACTATATGCCAAATTGAAGAAATGCGAGTTCTGGCTTGAGGAAGTAGCATTCCTTGGGCACGTGGTGTCGAAACATGGAGTATCTGTTGATCCGGGAAGATTGAAGCAATACAAAGTTGGGAGCAACCAAGTCGGTGAACTAAATTCGTAGCTTATTTGGGCTTAGCTGGTTATTATCGGAGATTCGTGGAAGGGTTTTCTCGAATCGCTACTCCATTAACCCAGCTAACTCGGAAGGATACAAAATTCGTTTGGAGCAAAGAATGCGAGAAGAGTTTCCAAGAGTTCAAGAGGAGACTCATTTCGGCACCTGTTCTAACAATTCCATCTGGTACAGATGGATTTGTTATCTACAGCGATGCTTCAGGCAAAGGGTTAGGATGTGTTCTCATGCAACATGGGAAAGTCATAGCCTATGCCTTGCGACAACTTAAAGAGTATGAGAGGAATTATCCTACTCATGATCTAGAGTTAGCGGCCGATCGTTTTTCGCTTAAAGATATGGAGGCACTATCTATATCGCGGAGAAAGTGGAGATATATTCGGACCATAAAAGCCTTAAATATTTCTTCACTCAAAAAGAACTCTCAATGCATAAATGACGTTGGCTCGAGCTATTGAAAGACTACGACCACACTATTCAATACCATCCTGGAAAAGCGAACGTGGTAGCTGACGGGTTGAGTAGAAGATTATATGACAGGAATGAGTGCGATGATGTCAAGTATACGCATAGAGCCAACTTTAATAGAAAAAGTTAAGGTTGCTCAAGCCATCGACCCGGAGCTGATGCGTATGAAGAAGAAAGTACAAGAAGGAGCTATTCCGGAAGTGAGAATTGATGAAGAAGGAATACTTCGAGTCCACTCTAGACTTTGTGTTCTAACGACTACGATTTGAAGTACAAGATTATGATGGAGGCAACACAATACACCATTTGCAATCCATCTGGAAGTACTAAAATGTATCGTGATCTTCTACATACATTTGGTGGAACAATAAGAAGAGATTGCAAAGTTTATCTCGATGTGTTTAACTTGTCAACGTGTAAAGGCGGAGCATCTAGTACCTAAGGGTCCGTTGCAACCACTTGAGATTCCGAAATGGAAGTGGGAACACATTACCATGGATTTCGTTATGGGTCTTCCTACGGTTTCTCAAGGCATCAATGTTATTTGGGTTATTGTTGATAGATTAACCAAGTCTGCTCATTTCTTGCCGATACGGGAGACTTATTCCTTGAACGTCTTGCTAGTATATATGTAAATGAGATTGTGAGGTTGCATGGTATGCCAAGATCCATAGTTTCGGATCGTGACCCAAGATTCACTTCAAGATTTTGGGTTAGCTTGCAAAAAGCTATGGGCACGGATTTACGATTCGATTCGCATACCATCCTCAAACGGACGGACAATCGAAAGGACTATTCAAACTCTTGAAGATTTATTAAGACTCGTGTCCTGAACTTCAAGGGCGGTTGGGATAAGTATTTACCATTGGTGGAATTCTCCTACAACAACAACGGTTGTCGAGCAAGTATAGGTGTGGCTCCATTTGAAGCATTATATGGACGAAAGTGTCGCTTCTCAATATGTTGGGATGAGGTGGGTGAAGAAACATTGTTGGGACTCGAGTTGAAGTGCATTATGACTACCAAAAAGATCCAAATGATTCGACAACGATATATACAAACCAGGCACAAGATCGACAAAAGAGTTATGCGGATCTTCATCGAAAGGACGTGGAATTTAGTATAGGGGATCATGTATTGTTGCGAGTTTCTCCATGGAAGGGAGTTACAAGATTTGGGAAGAGAGGAAAGCTCAATCCATGATTTATTGGTCCATTTCAAATTCTTGACCGAGTAGAAAATGTAGCCTATAGACTCGCGTTACCTCCGAGTATGTCTCGTATTCATAATGTGTTTCACATATCTGTACTTCGTAAATATGTGAAAGACCCGAACCACGTTATAGAGTTAGAACCGGATGAGATAGCCGAAGACTTAACGTACGAAGAGGTACCTGTCAAGATTTTGGATAGGAAGGAGCATGTCCTACGCACGAAGGTCATACCACAAGTTAAAGTTTTGTAGAGGAACCATGCTATAAAGGAAATGACCTGGGAATTGGAAACGGAAATGAAAGCGAGGTATCCTCACCTTTTCGAAACACCAGGTACGTATGTCAATTTCGAGGACGAAATTTCATAAGGAGGGGAGGTTGTAAGACCCCAAATAATTAATAAATAAAATTTAATTTCCTCTAATTATTATTTTGAAATAGTAAGGGTTGATGTGATTAATATGGATAGTTATGGGTAAAATACGCAAATATTTCAAATAAGCAGGTGGTTATAAAATATTTGTAGAATATTAAATGCTGTCGGGAAATATTAAATGCGACAGTAGCGACCAACCATGTGTGGGCCCCATAACGAAAGCGATTGGATGAAGAAAACGACAAATATAAGTTGTTTAAAAATAACTACGAAGTTATTACTGAATTATCTTGTTAAAATACTCGGTGGTTAAAACACAAGAAGATACACAGTATTGCACCAATTATTGATTCTTACATAAGAAGGCACTACTCAATAATGGTTACAGTAATTACTGTTCAGTATTTTATTTTATTGATTTAATAATTGCTGCGTTGATATTTTATATTGCTGTTGTTTCAATAATTATCATTACACAATATTTTTCATTATCGAAGTAATAATTCATATTATCTGAATAATATTATTAGATAACATTATTGGCAATGTCTAGAAAGTTCTGCTCAAGGAGAGGTTTTGGTCACCTAATTGCGCCGCCAGATGTGGAGAAATTCTTATTGAAAGCCCCTCTTTCCTGAAACCGTAAGTTGTCAATATTGTGATTCTCAGTAATATTATTTGTGAATAATTAATTATTGATTCATATGATGAGGAAAATATTAATTTTATGTGGATATAGATGGAGAAAATTTTAATGTGACAATTGTTGAAAATTGAAATTTTATCTTTTTCGATAAAATAATTCATTTAAATATATTATTATATTTTAATAATATAATAATGATGATATTTTTATGATAAATGTGGGATATATGAGTATATATGGAGGAGGAGTATTTTGTTACCAAAATATTTAAAGCATGTTTTATGTGTTCTGTGGACCCCATTTCTTGATTTGAAATTTGATTATAAACTTGTAAAATCGCCGTTTGTAGATTTTTCGGTCAATTTACATTTGGAATTTGGAAAAACTTTCTTCCGCAAAGTTGTAGAGAATTGAATTTCCTATAGAAACTCTCAAGATTCGATTTTTTACGACAAAGGGCTATTTATTATGAATTATTGAAGTTCGAAGTTCAAAATAATTGATTTTTGGAAGTTTAAAATAATTTAAATAACAAAAACATTTTTTGTGCAAGTCTTGTGAGGTGGAACATTTTGGTGGTTTTGAGGTTTTGAAGCAAAATAAGTGTGCGTTGGAATAAAAATTATATATATTAATATTTTATTAAATTTTACGCTTTGGTGTTCTAAGCATTTTCCTATAAATAGGTGCTTAGGTTAGAATTGAAAATTACACCGAAATTGAAGTTTTCTCTATATATATTATCGAAATGTATTCTTGTGAGTATTTTGAGTATATATTTTGAGTATTGCTATACGATGCAAGTTCAAGTCATAGCCTATATCCTGTTTTTAATTTAGAAATCTTGATCTTTCGAGGTAAGGGATATTTTTTTTTTCGTAATGATATTATTTCTTCAATATCATTATCTTTGAAATATTGATCTGAAGTTTTTATCAAATTTGGAACTTTTAGTGCCGAGAAAGTTACTATTCACGATATCGACCTTTATTCACGAATCTGACACTATTCATCGAAAAATAAAAATTTTCCTTTTCGCCTAAAAAATATCTATTGTGGATACTAGCTTTAATTTTATCCATGTTTTGATCATTCTTGAATTTTACACCACTATGATTATTTTTGAGGTATTTTTGGACATGGATAAAACAAAGTACTAATCCTTAATCCTTAATCCTTGTCATTTTGTTTCAATTTGGATTCGCTTTCTTTAAAATATTTTTTCATCATCCTCGATGTCTTAAATGATGATATTATTGAATATCTTTGGCACTCAGTAGTGCAAAAGATGAATGATTTCGATGAATATCTTTGGCCCGTAGTGCAAAGATGAGCAGTGTTTAGATGAACATGACCAATGATGAATATCTTTGGCTGCAGAAGTGCAAAGATGAATATTTGATTCCGATATATATTAATTGATGTTATAAGTATGAAAGATAGACGATGAACTTTTAAATTCATACATAGAAGATAGTAGTTTGCATTCTCTACTTAACTCTTCTAATGAATTATTATTTCCGCTGCGAATATTAATTTAAAACTTGTTGTCTATTGTATTCTATTAGATTTTTTTCCCTGTTGAAGACTAATGATAATTTGTTGTATATTATCTTAGTCATAATATTCTTTACTGGCTAGTTGAGCTCACCCTTTTCCTTTTTGTTCTATTTTTCTTCTCAGGAGGCGAGAATATAGTGAGTACGAGTCGGGGTATGGAATGAAGGTTCTAGAGAGAGTTATTTAGTAGTCCTCACTATTTTTGTAAAATAATGTATCAATAAATGTGATGAGGATTTATTTGAGTATAGATATTGTCTAGAAGATAATATTTGTATTCAAACTCACAGTTTTACTGTTGTAATAATAAAGTTGTAGTTATTTCTGTACCATGTATTGACAACTCAGAATGGGTGATGTATACCTATTTTGGGGGCATCACATGTATACATTTCCTTGTCTTCTGACTTTAGTGATTTTTTTTGCTAAATGGCTTTACTTTAGTGGTTTTGCATTAACCATTACCTACACAACGTAATTAACAAAAATATTTACAATGCAATTACAAATTATCTCTTTTTTCTCAAAGAGAGCTCACCCAGCTATATGCGACAACAAATTTGAAAATTAAAAGAAAGACAAATTGAGATGCAACCAAACAATCATTTTTCCATTCACATTTCATTACCATTAGTACTTCTCAAAAACATCAATATATGAGAAGAGAATGGAACAAAAAACCGACCAAGATCTGCACGTGTAAGACTACTACTATTTAACTACAGACACTATTCACTTTTTAGGTCCATCATCCCGTTACAACATAGTGTCGAGTGTAATAAAGTTCATTCCTTAGAGGACTTGTTGATGAGTGACTTGTGAATGTGAGGGATCACACCACCACCAGCTATTGTTCCTTTGATGAGGGTATCGAATTCTTTATCACCACGTATAGCGAGCTGCAAATGCCTAGGAGTGATACGTTTTACCTTAAAATCCTTGCTAGAATTACCGGCAAATTCCAACACTTCGGCAATTAGGTACTCCAGAATAGCTGCAGAATACACAGCCACTATCAATGTAATGTGGTGACGCCTTTTCATGCATGCACATACCCCCATTTCTACAACAAGAAAGTATAGGACTGTCTTAATAAAGATTTAATAATTACAAAATCCATAAAAATCAGGTCTCGACATGTTTGAAGTGATGAAATTTATGCATGTGGTGCAATTGAAGATCACTAGTAAATGGTGACTTACTTCTTAGGACATTAATCTTGATTATTGTCTATAAAAATTAGTAATGTGGTATAAAAGTGAGGGGCAATTAATACTCCAACTTACATCAACTCTAGGCCCGAGCCAACTAGTCACTTGACCACCACTTTTTGGATTTCTTTGCTCTGGTCTCTCCACCAACACTTTGGAAAAAGGCTCTGCACTAATCAAGCAAACGGTGGTCATATACATAACAACAACGGTAGGGGTGTTTTTAATCGACGATGGAAAGAACTATAACAAGATTGCTGCTTGCTTTTAGGTACCAATAAATTAGACAAATATAAAATACAATTCCTAATGCCATGAATCCAAAAAAATCGCACAACCGGACTACGTTCATGGCCACCCTCGCATTTTTGTCCTTGAAATGAGCTTTCACCACCGCATCAAGCAATAGCCCAAAATTTTGTTGAATACCATTTCAAAGACATTCTTATAATTAAGGGTTGCAATAAAGAACCTCTAACTTCTAATTCTTTTTATATGGCATACTTCAAGTCTTCTAATGATGAAGTGAAAAAACAATCTTCATTCTAGTTGAAATTAAGTAGTAATTGATATCGAAATTCACTATCAAAGATTAATTGAAAATGCCCTTAATGGTGTATATATTTAAGTATAACTGCCAAAAATTCAGGCCTCCATAGCTCATTCGGTCTTTATGTGGATAAAAAAAATCATAACTTGATGTAATTGAAGTATCAAAGATACCCAGAAAAGAGAAAGAGCAAAAAACTTGCTGCTTCAACATAAATGAATTTACAATTCTTGTTAGCCAACAATGCATGCACCAAAGAGTCCAATACATTTTGCACACATGCTCCCTACACTCCCAGGTCCCGTAAATCAAACACCACTTCCACAATAATCCTTAAAAAATTGAACTCAAAATATATATAACATATACATATAAGCATATGGAGGGAGTAATACCTGAATAGAATTGGAGAGTGAGAATCGGAGAAAACGGAGGAAACGGAGGAGAGAAGAGCAGAGAATCGGAATAAACGGAACCGTGTTTGGGAGGAGAGAAGAGTAAAGCCTTATGCGCGATCGATTTGGGAGAGAATTTGGGAGGATGAAACCCTTATGCGACTAGGGAGATGAGAGGAGATGCACGATTGGGGAGGAGAGGGATAGAAGCCATGTTTTTTAAAATGCATCTCCAAAACGCGCGTCGTTTGGGAGACTGTAAAAAAAAAATTATGCTGCTATTATGCATACCCATTTTCCCTATATATATATATATATATATATATATATATATATATATATATATATATAGGGGTTTCATCCAAACAAAGAACCTAACATGGAGCAACTCTTTTTTGGCTTTGTTGAATTTTTTTTTTTTGCTCGGTTGAAATTTCAATAGCTGCCAAAAAGGTTGCTCCACGTTAACCGATTCTTTATCAGGATGGAACCCATATATATATATATATATATATATATATATATATATATATATATATATATATATATATATATATAGTTCGCTTCTCCAATGAATTAAAAAATCGAACCGGTATAGTGATTTATTTTTTTCGTCCGCTATATAAGATAAAAACCGATTTTTATGCTATAGAGACGGAAAAATCGTCATTATAGCTTTGATTCATCTTAGTTCGCTCCCTCCAGTTACATTTGGAGGAAAGTCAATATATATATATATATATATATATATATATATATATATATATATATATAGGTTAAACACAAACTTACTCGATGTTTAAACGCTTTCATCTCCCTACACGAAATACCGTTAAGTAACCACGATGGACCCTTTTATTATTTTCGATCAATTTTTTTTGCCAAAAAATAGTCACGTCATAATTTAATATTTAAATATAGTTGGCCGTATAAATACGTAATTGATTTATTAAAATAGTAAAAATACATATATATATATATATATATAAATAATAATAATAATAATAATAATATATTAAAGGTGTATAAAAATTCATACATAATTAATTCTTAACTAACCAAGTAAAGTAATAACTCAAATAATTATCACAAAATAAAATAATTAATATACTAATAAACCCTTGAGACGGAAAATTTGATTATCATTTTTAATTTTTTTTTATAATTTTTATTCCCTAAATTTAGGGGCGGATCCAGCTTGAAAGTTCAGTGGGGTCAAATTCGAATTTTTTTTCTTAAGAATAAAAATTTAATAAAATAAATCACAAAATTAAATAATTCTTAAATATTATTTACAATAACATTTTTCGAAGTTTCGATGCTTGAAATTGTTGCATGATAGCCTTATTTTTAATAGTTACAAAAATATCACGCTAAAAAATATCACATTTTTTAGTAACTGTAACTCTGTTTTTTACCTTAGTATTTAGGAGAAGTAAATTGATCAAGACAATAAAATACTTAAGTTCTTATAGTAATATTTTATTTTAACAAGATAGTAGCATATTCTTTTTTCCAATAATATAATAGTAGTGTACTAATATAACTGTAGTACTTTACTTATCTTATTCCACTAAACTTTAAAATTTGTGAATATATTATTAATTGTAGTGTGTATATATATATATATATATATATATATATATATATGAAGAGGCTTCCTGAAAATTCAGTGGGGGCATGTGCCCCCTGCCCTGGCTTTAGGTCCGCCCCTGCCTAAATTTAATAAAATTATGACTATATCCTTACAATAATTGTACACATAGCGTGTGTGTTAGGGTGACTAATATTTCCTTCATTTTTAAAAGGATAACACAAGTACAATTTTAACACAAATTAAGGTAGTGAAAAATTAGGAGAGAGTATATATTTTTTCCAATCTACCCTTGTGTTTAAGTAGTGTGATAATTGTTATTTATATGGGTTGATATATTTAATTGGGTTTTGGATAGAGAGAATTAGTGATGTGACTAGTTGACTATTAAGGTAAGTTAAATATAATACTAGTAAATCAAGGGTAATTTTATTTAAGTAAAAATTTATATTATACTTTTGTCATCTTTTGAAGGCAAGATATTTATCACTTAAATCATCCTTTTAAGAACGAAAAAGAAGTATATTACTAAGGGATAAGGAGAAGGAGAAAAATAAGTATCTCTTGAAAATGTGTAATATATCTTTTAAATTCTCTAAATAAATTATTTTCTCTCTCCACTTTATATTGATTTCTAATTTTTCTCTATTATATTTTTAGGGAACTAATATTTTCAAATAAGAAATTGATATTTCTACATGATTTTTTCACATGAATATTGAGTGAATTTCACCTTTATGTGAGAGAGACTCATATAAAAATATCATTTTAACACGTGAAAATATTAACTGTACTAACACGCTCTGTGTTTCAGGGTAGAACCGTAAAAGGCTAGGAAGAGTGTTATGTGATTTGATTTGATCCATCATTTCCACGTGCATAATTATCTTTCGAGCAAAAGTGATGCAGGATAGTCTGAGACCGAAGACACCGAATTATCCAATAGCATGTTGATACCTTCAGCTTCAGGAGATGAGATCTTTCAACTTCGAGTGATGGAACACCTTCAGCTTCGGGAGTTGGGAGGACACTTTCACCTTCGACTTCGGGAGACGGAATGACGTCTTGACTTTAGAGTTCGACAAACTAATAGTTTATTTACTTTCTCTTTCTATTTAGTTCTTTAATTAATAATATTTTATTATTTGCAAGTTTGTTAGAATCCTTTTTCGCATCCCTAGGAAGTTTGTTAGAATCTTTTCATATCCCTAGGACGATTTTATTTCCATATCTCTAGGAATATTCTAGAGTGACTTGGAGATAAAGTTTTGCTAAACTATATAAACCCAGCTTGAGGGTTGGAATAAGGGACTTTTGATTTTGATAAATATAAATTTACACAATAGAGAGAGTTTCTCTATGTTTTCTAGTGAAACTCTGTTCCTTTATTTATGAATTCATTTGCTTACCAGCCTGCAGGATAAACGCTATCTCGCTCGGCGTCAGTTGGTATCAAAACTCAAGCATCTTTCTGGGAATAAACTCATCAGTTTTAATGGCTGGTGGTTGTGGTCGTGGTCGTGGTCGTGATCGTAGAGGGCAGATTTCGGCTGAGGAAGTCCCATACCGTGATCGTATCGTCCAGGACGTGATGATTGAGGATTTACAGAGATATGTTACAGAGCTAAACCAGCACCTAGCAGGGCAAGATCTGGGTCGTGGAAAGGTTCCAGAGGAGGAAGTCCCGCACCTAGGCCGTCGTGGACAGGTTCTGGAGGAGGAAATCCCACATCTTAAATACGATGAAGAATCCTATGATTCTGAATCAAGTTATGAAAACCCTTACCACCAGAGGAGGCAGCTATGGGAATGACGTGACCTTGAGGACCATCGTAGTGATCTGGGTTTCAGAATGGAGTTACCATAACTTTTTGGTACACTGCAAGCAGAAGGATTCATCGATTAGATGAACGAGGTAGAGCGCATCTTTGAGTATAAAGAAGTATTAGATAGCGCTAAGGAAAAATTGGTTGCCATCAAACTGAAGGGCCGAGCATCTGCTTGGTAGGAACAGATGAGGCATTCAAGAGAGAGACATGGAAAGTCTAAAATCACTAATTGGGAGAAGATGACGAAGAAGATGCAGAGTCACTTTCTTCTTTTCAGATACACTCAGTCTCTGTTTAAGATATTGCATTTATTAAGACAAGGTACTCGATCTGTGGATGATTATACTGAAGGGATCTGGTTAGTATGAAGTTTATTTTTTGGAAAGTTGGTCAATTGATAAATATAATGCTGACACACATAGAGATTCGCCTACGTGTCAGCACTCTATTAGCCAATTGACCAACTTACCCAAAAATGAACTTCATGCTAACCACTTCCATACTGAAGAGTTTTACCAGTTAGTAGCAAGAAATGATCTATCGAAAACCTAAGAACAACTAGTGGCATGATATTTGGGAGGATTAAAATAGCCATTACAGAACACCATTAGCCTCCATTCACTTTAGACTATTTCTGAAGCATATCAGCGAGCTCGTGAAGGTAGAGCAACAATAGAACTGTAGACTGATGCCAAGGAACAATCCCCCAACAAGCCAAATCCATTCCCATAATTTCGTACTGCACCACACCCTCAGGGTAACTTTAATTCTAGCATCAAGTGCTTCAGATGTGAATAACCAAGTCATAAAGAGATAGAGTGCCAAAAGCTTGCTAACTAAAAGGGTATATAAGAACCTTTTTATTAAAGAAGGAATGACCGATGAAGCAGAGGAGTTCGGAGAGCCTATATATGATGAGTACGAGGACGAGGATGTGTTATATAGAGATGGACAGGAGACCCTACTCGTTCGCAAGAGTCTTCTGACTTCTAAAGAAGAATCTAAAGAGGATTGGTTGAGGACCAATATCTTCCACAATACTTGTACAGTGGCAGAAAAGATCTATAAAGTGATTATTGATAGCGGCAGATGTGAAAATGTAGTATCTAACAGAGTTGTTTGAAAGTTAAACTTGAAAATGGATCGACATCCAAAGCCATATAAGTTATCTTGGATGAATAAAGGTTGTGAAGTAACCATTGACAGAAAATATTTAGTACCCTTTTCAATCGGAAAGAAATAATTTGATAACGCTTGGTGCGATGTGGTGAAAATGGATGCTTGTCATATGTTATTAGGAAGACCATGGAAATATGACCGAAATGTCATCTATGATGGTCGAAGAAATATTTACTCCCTCAACATAAAAGGGAAGAAGATTGTGTTAGAACCTCAGCGAGAAGAAGATAGTTCGGCTCGAGCAGTCAGGAATTCGAACCTATTGTCTATTAAGAGATTCCTAACAGAGGTGAAGCATGAAGGAGTTATGTATGCATTGCTTCCTTGTGAAAAAAGTTCGGCGAATGGAAATGCAGAAGTATTGGTTGATATGCAGAAGTTGTTAACGGAGTTCGCTGATTTAATGCCCGAAGAACTTCCATCGGGATTACCACCATTAAGGGATATTTAATATGAAATAGATCGTATCCCAAGATCGAGTCTACTGAACAGGCCAACCTATAGACTCAGCCCCAGGAGTCAGAAGAGCTACAAAGGAAGGTAATGGACTTAATGGAGAAGGGATACATTCGTGAAAGCATGAGCCCATGTGCAGTTCCAACTTTATTAGTGCTGAAGAAGGACAACTCATGGAGAATGTGCATCGACAGTAGAGCAGTCAATAAGATCACAGTGAAGTATCGTTTTTAGATACCTTCTCTAGATGATATGTTAGATCAACTGTCCGGTGAATTTTTTTTTCTCAAAAATCGACCTTAAGAGTGGATACCATCAAGTTCGGGTGAGACTTGGAGATGAATGAAAGACAACCTTCAAAACACAGCAAGGCCTGTATGAATGGATGGTTACACCCTTTGAACTTTCCAACGCGCCCAGTACTTTCATGAGGTTTATGCACCAAAATAAGAGTTCCTATTTCACGACTTCAGTAACCTTCCTCGGTTTTGTATTTTCTATCGAAGGCGTTCACGCAGATCCGACCAAAATCAAGGCAGTCTCGGCATGGCCTACATTGAAGACCATACATGACGTAAGAAGCTTTCATGGATTAGTAACTTTTTACAGGCAGTTCATCTGAGATTTTAGCATTTTGGTCGCACCTATCACCGAATGTCTTAAAGGGAAATCATTTCAAGGTTCCTAGGAGGGCGGAGATAGTTTTTAGTTGATCAAAAAGAAGATAACCGAACCACCCGTACTGACACTTCCTGACTTCGAAAAGTTCTTCGAAGTAAATTGTGATGCATCGAAAGTTGGTATTGGTGGTATTCTTAGTCAAGAAGGTCGGCCAATTGCTTTCTTCAGTGAAAAATTATCAGGTTCAAGAAAGAATTATTCTACTTATGACATGGAATTCTATACCCTAGTCCAGACACTGAAGCATTGGCATCACTATTTAATACAAAAGGAATTCATTCTTTTTATTGATCATGAGACCTTAAAGTATATTAATGGTCGACATAAGCTCAACTGAAGACATGTTAAATGGTAGCGAATGTGACGCCCCCAAAATAGATCCACACGACCCATTCTGAGTCGCCAGATATTATACTATAAAAATCAAATATAAACTTCATTTATACAACTGTTGAACTGTCGTGCAGAATACGACCACAGTTAAACTGTGAGTTTTAATACAAATGTATGTAAATCTCATGGTGCCTCGACCACAACCTTACAATGGTACTTTACATAAAAGTACAGTCAAAAACTATTTTAGAAATTAACATCTTTGGAAAGTGCTCAAAGAAACCTTCGTACATGGGAGGCTATGCGTCTAGGTTATGATAGATATCATATGTCCACAGAATTATCCTTGGTTGACCCAATAGTCCCCAAAGAAAAATAAGAAGATTGCTATCATCTTCTTTCCAATGGTGAGTCTTCTCTTGACATATAATTATCTCTGTTTTCTCCAATTGAAAATTATATTTCAAATAAACTCCAAGATCATATAGGTAGTGCTCATAGATATACTCAGTAAGTGGATGTGCACAACCCTGTCTTATGATAACACGAGATTGTATGTCATTAGACATCTTATATGATAGTGGCAAAACACCCTTCCAAAGTTGGGTTCACCTCACTATTCGATTCACCAAAATTAAATATCAAATGACGTATACAATACGACACATTTATCTAAAGTTCTCAACAAAATTATTTCCATACTATTTAGGGAGAACCTCAATAGCTATAGACCACCGTTCTATTCCCCTGTTATCCCCGCTCGACCCAGCTACCCTCTTATTACCTGAAAGGAATTGTGAAGCAAAAAGGATGAGCAAAACTAACCTAGTAAAGAATATCATGACTAAAGATAATTTACATCATCAATAGCCTTCATCAGTAATAAATCAAAGATTTAGAACATATGGTAGATGATAAAACTTTTCAACCATAGTTGTAGCGGAACAAGCAATCCATTAGAAGAGTCAAATAAACCATCAGGTCTATTATCTTCTCCATGTTAAAAGTCCACCAATAATATTTTATCTGTGACGCCCCCAAAATAGGTAT
This sequence comes from Panax ginseng, assembly GCA_020205605.1. NCBI lineage: Eukaryota > Viridiplantae > Streptophyta > Magnoliopsida > Apiales > Araliaceae > Panax > Panax ginseng. Next base: position 12,435,854 of record CM035134.1, read on the forward strand.
ACATCACCTATTCTGAGTCGCCAAATACATGGTACAGAATACAAATACAATCTTAAATATACAACAAGAGCTGTGAGTTTTAATACAAATATTGTCTTCTAGACAATATCCACTCTCAGAATAAATCCTCATTACATTTATTATTACACTATTTTATAGAATAGTGAGGACTACTAAGACACCATCTTGGACTATCACTCCGTTCCCCGACTAGTCCCGGCTACGTTCTCATTTTCTGAAGAGAACAGTGAAAGAAAGGGTGAGCTCAACTAGCCCAATAAGAAATATTATGACTAAGATAATGCAGAATAAATTATCATTAGTCTTCAACAATGTTAAACTGATAAAATATAATAGACATCAAGTTTAATCAAGTAATGAACAAGAAATCCATTAAAAGAGTCAAGTAGAGAATAAAATCTACTATCTTTTATGATTTAAAAGGTTTTTCATCACTTTTATCATTTGGGACTCAACTTAATAAATAATCCACATCATCCTCAAGACTACTACTACCAAGGATATTCATTAGTATCACGACCACAAATTATCCATGCACTACGGGCCAAGGTTATTCATGTATTCATCAATGGTCATGATCATGCCAACAACTGTCCACCAATGCACTATGGGCCAATGAAGACTTTTATCACATCATTTGTAACATTACGGTCATGATTATACCGAATAATCCCTGGTCATAATCATACCAAGTCCATCTATGCACTACAGGCCACAAATAACTTTCAACATAATATAAACATGAGAATGATGACAATGATATAAGAATTCAATAAAACAAGTTCAAGAATTAATTTATCCAGGAACCAATAATGTCTAAATTGACAACATTATACTTCTTTGTAGAGTAAAATTTAAGAATGCTCAGAATAATATTTCCATGAAAAGATACTGGATGAAGCGCAAATATCAAGGATATTCCACTAATTTAATGAAATATAGAAGTCAAAGCTTTAACCAACTGAATATAAGAGAATATATGAAACTGCAAATGGATTTTTGTCCGCCATGCGGTAATCCACTTAGACAGATCATTAACACAATTTAATAAGGAACGAATACAAATGATCATTCACCATTCATGTGATAATCCACATAGACAGGTTATTCCAACAGAATAATAAAGAATGGAATAATAGAAGAAATCACCATGCATGCAATAGATCGCACCGACAGGTTATTCCCAACAGAATAATAAATAATGGAACCAGGTTAGGCGTAATACGCACCAACAGGATATTCCAACAGAATAATAAAGAATGGAATAACAACAAAAAACACCATGCATGCGATAAATCGCACAGACAGGTTATTCTAACCGAATAATAAATAATGGAACCAGTCCCACAGAACGTGACGCAGAATGTGATATTACGGCGAGAATAGTAAATAATGGAACCAGTCCCATGCAGAACGCATGCAGTGGATATTCCGGCGTAATAATAAAGAAACGTAATAATAGAAGAATTTCACCATGTATGCGGTACTTCGCATAAACAGGTTATTCCAACATAATAAGAAAGAATGGAATAACAGAAGAATTTCACCAAGTATAGGGTAGTCCGCGTATACATGTTATTCTAACAGAATAATAAAGAATGGAATAACAAAAGTTCTCTTCATGAATACAAAAGAAATAATACCCCTTACCTTATCAAGAAGAGTACTGGATATAGGAGTAGTGAAGTAGCAGAACACTTTTCTTCTTTCTCTCTATAGTTTCTCTCTCTAGAGTTTCAGTGAATTCGTAAGAAATAATGAAGGAATGAGCTTCTATTTGTAGAAGAATGGACTGCATAGTAACTAATTCATGAACGTTCCAGATTGATTTACTTTAAACGGACGGTCCAAATTTAAAACAAAATCTTTTAAATAAAATATAATATATTCTATTTATAATCTAATAAAACGAATAACTTTATAAAAGTATTCTGTTTTATATAAAAAGCTTTTCTGTTTTATTACATTAATAATACTAATAAAACAAAACTCATCATCATTATCATAATTCACACTATTAATTGACCAGGTCGTTCCCAGGAAAGAGGGGGCTTTCCAATAAAGATTTTTTCCTATTGGCGCGCAATTAGGTGACCAAACCTCTCCTTGGAAGAAATTCTAGACATCTTTAATATTGCAAATAATAATATTAACAACTTTGTTATCTCAATTATTGATTTAATAATATATAAAAATATTGACAATAATTGAATCAAAACTGAGTGACTTCTCATGTAAGCATCAATAATCAATACCGTGAGCTACTATGCAACCACGCGTATTATAGTACTTTTACTACCGAGTAGTTCAACAATATTAACGGTAAAACTTCCGCCGTTATTTTTAATAAAATATTTTTGTCGTTTTCTCAATCCGATAATAATTCTGTTGTGGGGTCCACTAATGATTACGCCGTCGTATGAATATTCCCCGACCAATCGAATATTATATAACAACTTGCGTACTTTGCAAAATTTATAAATATTACCACAACTATAACATAATATCAAATTCATTTCATAATATTCAAAAATGATAATTATAGAAAATTCATCTTTATTCATAAAAGTTGGGGTCTTAACAATCTCCCCTTCTTATGAAATTTCACCCTCGAAATTAGGGTACGTACCTGGTATATCGAAGAGATAAGGATACCTTGATTTCATTTCAGATTCTAACTCCTAGGTCATTTCCTCAACATCGTGGGTCCTCCATAAAACTTTGACTTGAGGTATAACCTTGGAGCATAGAATATGTTCCTTCTTATCCAAGATTTGAACAGGAACCTCTTCATACGTTAAATCTTCCGCTATTTCGTCCAGTTCTAACTCAATAATGTGGTTCGGGTCTTTCCCATATTTACGTAACATGGATACGTGAAAAACGTTATGAACACGAGACATATTTGGCGGTAAAGCGAGTCTATAGGCTACAGTCCCTACTCGATCGAGGATTAAAAATGGGCCAATGAATCAAGGATTGAGCTTTCCTCTCTTTTCAAATCTCGTAACTCCTTTCCATGGAGCAACACGTAACAACACATGATCTCCAATATCGAATTCCACGTCCTTTCGATGAAGATCAACATAACTCTTTTGTAGGTCTTGTGAGGTTTTTATAAGTTATCGGATCGTTTGAATCTTTTCTGTAGTCATACGTACTAACTCCGGTCCCAACAACGTTGTTTCACCCACCTCATCCCAGCATACTGGAGAACGACACTTTCTTCCATACAATGCTTTGAATGGAGCCATGCCAATACTTGCTTGATAACTGTTGTTGTAGGAAAACTCCACCAATGGGAAGAACTTGTCCCAACTTCCCTTGAAGTCAAGGACACAAAGTCTTAATAAATCTTTAAGAGTTTGAATAGTCCTCTCTGATTGCCCGTCCGTTTGAGGATGATATACCGAACTAAATCGTAAATCTGTGCCTATAACTTTTTGTAAACTAACCCAAAATTGTGAAGTGAATCTTGGGTCTCGATCAGAAACTATGGATACTGGCATACCATGCAGTCTTACAATCTCTTTTATGTACATACGAGCAAGACGTTCAAGTGTATAAGTTTCTCGTATTGGTAAGAAATGAGCAGACTTGGTCAATCTATCAACAATGACCCAAATTGCATCGATGCCTTGAGAAACCTTGGGAAGACCAGTAACGAAATCCATGGTAATGTGCTCCCAATTCCATTCTGTAATTTCAAGTGGTTGCAATGGACATTTTGGTACTTGATGTTCCGCCTTGACTCGTTGACAAGTTAGACACCTTGAGATAAATAAGCTATCTATCTCTCTCTTATTGCCCCACCAAAATGTATGTCAAGATCATGATACATTTTGTACTCCCAGATGGATTGCAAACGGTGTGTTGTGCGCCCCATCATGATTTTATACTTTAACTTCGTGGTCGTTAGAACAAAAAGTCCGAGTTGACTCAAGTATTCCTTCTTCATCGATTCTTGCTTCCGGCATAGCACCTTCTTGTACTTTCTTCCTCATACGCATAAGCTCCAGGTCTATAACTTGAGCAGCTTTAACTTTATCGATTAAAGTCGGTTCTACTCGTATATTCACCATCATCACGTGGGTCCCTGTAGTCTTTATCTCTATCTCCATCCTTTGCAAGTCATACAAAATGGGCCTTTGCGTTGACAATATCGCACTCGTACACGCATATGATCTTCTACTAAATGCGTCAGCTACCACGTTTGTTTTTAAAGGATGGTATTGGATGGTATGATCATAATATTTTAACAGTTCAAGCCAACGTCGTTGTCGCATGTTGAGTTCCTTTTGAGTGAAGAAATATTTGAGGCTTTTATGATCCGTAAAGATCTCCACTTTCTCCCTATACAAGTAATGCCTCCAAATCTTTAGTGCAAAAATGACTGCTACCAACTCTAGATAATGAGTAGGATAATTCCTCTCATATTATTTGAGTTATCGAGAGGCATAGACTATGACTTTCCCATGTTGCATGAGAACACATCCTAACCCTTTGCCCGAAGCATCACTGTAGATGAAAAATCCCTCTGAGCCAGATGGTATTGTTAGAACAGGTGCTGAAATGAGTCTCCTCTTGAGTTCATGAAAACTCTTCTCGCATTCCTAACTCCAACCGAATTTTGTATCTTTCCGAGTTAGCTGAGTTAATGGAGTAGCGATTCGAGAAAACCCTTCTACGAATCTCCGATAATAACCAGCTAAGCCGAGAAAGCTACGTACTTTGGTCACTGATTTAGGTTGTTCCCAGCTTTGAATGGCTTCAATCTTTGTCGGGTCAACAGATATTCCATGACTTGAAACCACGTGCCCAAGGAATGCTACTTCCTCAAGCCAGAACTCGTATTTCCTCAACTTGGTATAAAGCTTATATTCACGAAGCTTTTGGAGTATCAGCCTCAAGTGTTGCTCATGATCTTCACGGCTTTTGGAATAAATAAGGATGTCATCAATAAAGACGACCACGAAGTGATCCAAATATTCCTTGAATACTCGGTTCATCATATCCATTAAGGCAGCTGGAGCATTAGTCAATCCAAAGGACATAACTAGGAATTCATAATGCCCGTACCGAGTTCTGAAAGCCATCTTTGGAATGTCATCAGTTCTAATCTTCAATTGGTTATATCCAGAACGAAGATCAATCTTTGAAAAGAATTTGGCTCCTTGCAACTAGTCAAACAGGTCATCAATATGTGGCAATGAGTACCTATTTTTGATGGTGACATGATTCAACTCTAGATAATCAATACAAAATCGCATACTCCCATCTTTCTTTTTCATGAATAGAACAGGAGCACCCCAAGGAGAAGTACTAGGATGAATAAAGCAAATGTCTAACAATTCCTGCAGTTGGGTCTTTAACTCCTGAAGTTTAATAGGAGCCATTCGATATGGGGCTTTGGAAATGTGTTTTGTACTGGGTTCAAGGTCAATACAAAATTCAATTTCACGCTCTGGGGGTAGGCCAGGAAGTTCTTCAGGGAATACGTCAGGAAATTCATTAACAATAGAAATATCATTCAAAACTGACATATTTTTGTTTAGATTCGTGACATGAGCTAAGAAAGCTTGACATCCATTTTTCAATAAACGAATAGTTTATGGCTTGAGATGATAGTGATTGATTTTAATGGTTTGGTTGCTTGAATTCGCATAATAGGTTGGTTAGGAATATGAAAGCTAACAACCTTACGAAAATAATCCATTTTTGCATGATGAGTGGTTAACCAATCAATCCCTAGAATTACGTCAAATGCAAGTATTTTCAATGAAATAAGATCAACAGGTAATGTGAGGGTACTGATTTGAACCAAACAAGACTTATAAACAGTGGATGTAATGAAGGTTTCTCCCAACGGAGTTTCAACAAATAAGTCAAAGTCAAATTTCTCCGGAGTCAAATTTAAACGTTGAGCGCAAGTAGGAGAAATAAAAGAATGGGTAGACCCGGTATCAAATAAGGTATATACTTCGCTAGAGTTTATGATAAGCTTACCCGTGATGACCTCGTTAGGGTTCCTTGCTTTCTGGGAGGTCACGACAAACGCCTCTCTCCAGACTTACATTCGGCTTTGACTTTTGTGGGACGTCCTTTGGTGCCTCCATCCTAGCTGAACTTGTCTTTGGTGAACCACAAAATTGGGTTAGGTGACCTTCTCTTCCACAATTATAAAATGCTTTGGACGGCATCGCGAAGTTTGGACTGATGTGTCCTTCCCCTCCGCATTTCAAACATATGATAGGTGGTCGTTCTCCTTCCTTAACCACGGGTGCTGGTGCTGACGTCTGTCCATCATTGTTGAATTTCTTCTTCTTGAAATGTTCATTCTTATTGTTTTGGCCATGATTACCACCGAAGTGGTTACAATTTCTAACATGTTGATTCCCTCCACGCTTATTGTCACCGCTTCGATGACTGTTATCACTTGTATTATCATTTTGTCGGCTGCTCTCTTTTGGTTGGGTTGACTCATTATCGCGCTCCAATAACTGAGCCCTATTAACAACATCTGAATACAAACAGAGTTTATGAGAGATAATATATTGACGTATCTCGGGTTTCAAATCTCTTAGAAACATTCGCGTCATTCTCTCCTCATTATCAACCAAATGGGACGCAAACTGGGACAACTCGACAAACTTGGCTTCGTACTGCAACACGGTCATGCTGTTTTGCTCCAGCTTGATGAACTCTACCTCTTTCATGTGACGAATACTTTTGGGAAAGTACTTGTCGTTGAACAATTCTTGGAACTTCTCCCAAGTCATCTTCAGTGTGGCAGGTTGAGTACATTTTATAGATTCCCGCCAGTAATCTGCCTCTGCACGCAACATGAAGGTGGCAAAGGGAACCTTTTGCTCCTCGGAGTATCTCAAGATATCAAATATCTTGTAGATCTACTTTATCCACGTCTCCACCTTAAGTGGTTTTGGCTCTCCAAAAAACATCGGTGGTCCTAGTTCCTTGAACTGCTTAGCGGTGACCGTCCGAGAGTTACCAGTGTTTCCACCTGCATTTTGGACAGGAGCCGCTCTTGCCTGATGTTACATGAATTTCATAAAGCCTCTGAACATTCCATCGTTCATCATTTGGTCAGTGTTGTTGTTTGCCTGAGGAATGTCGCCTTCCTGATGCACATTATCCTGATTATTGATCTGTGGAGACTCAACGGTCTCCTGTGCTCCATTGATATTCTCAACATTCTCAGATGTCATTTTCAATTACTGTCACAAAAGAGGGGTTAAATATCATGTCACATATTAACCCTATACTCTGACCGACCAATTAAATACCAAATAAACTTAGGTAGGTCATACTAGCGAAAGAATTCCCCGTCTCTCCCCACATAGTTCTTATCTCACATCTTAGCCAGGGATCATATACCTAAGCTTTGATACCAACTATGACGCCCCCAAAATAGGTATACATCACCTATTTTGAGTCGCCAAATACATGGTACAAAATACAAATACAATCTTAAATATACAACAAGAGCTGTGAGTTTTAATACAAATATTGTCTTCTGCATAATATCCACTCTCGAAATAAGTCCTCATTACATTTATTATTACACTATTTTATAGAATAGTGAGGACTACTAAGACACCATCTCGAGATCATCACCCGCTCCCGACTAGTCCCGCCACGCTCTCATTTCCTCAAGAGAACAAAGAAAGAAAGAGTGAGCTCAACTAGCCCAAAGAAGAAATATTATGACTAAGATAATGCAGAATAAATTATCATTAGTCTTCAACAATGTTAAACTGATAACATATAATAGACATAAAGTTTAACTGCAGTGGAATAAGCAATCCATTAAATGAGTCAAGTAGAGAATAAAATATACTATCTTTTATGATTTAAAAGGTTTTTCATCACTTTTATCGCTGAGACTCACCTTAATAAATAATCCACATCATCCCTACACTACGGCCAAGGATATTCATTAGTATCACGACCACAAATTATCCATGCACTACGGGTCAAGGATATTCGTGTATTCATCAATGGTCATGATCATGCCAACAACTATCCATCAATGCACTACGGGCCAATGAGGACTTTTACCACATCATTTGTAACATTAAGGTCATGATTACAAGAATAATCTCTAAATATAATCATACCAAGTCCATCTATGCACCATGAAAAGCCACGAGATGACTTTCAAAAAAATATAAACATGAGGATGATGACAATGATATAAGAATTCAATAAAACAAGTTCAAGAATTAATTTATCCAGGAACCAATAACGTCCAAATTTTCAACATGATACTTCTTTGTAGAGTAAAATTTAAGAATGCTCAGGACAATATTTCTATAAAAAGATACTGGATGAAGCGCAAATATTAAGGATATTCCACTAATTTCATGGAGTATAGAAGTCAAAGCTTTAACCAACTGAATATAAGAGAATATATGAAACCGCAATGGATTTTTTGTCCGCCATGCAGAATCCACTTGATGCATCATTTCCACAATTTAATAAGGAATGAATACAAAGGATCATTCACCATTCATGTGATAATCCACATAGACAAAGTTATTCCAATGTAATAATAAAGAATAGAATAACGTAAGAAATCACCATGCATGCGATAGATCACACCGAAAAGTTATTCCCAATGTAATAATAAATAATGGAACCGAATTCGCGTAATAAACGCAAGCATGTGATATTTCAAATGTAATAATAAAGAATGGAATAATAACAGAAAACACCATGCATGCGATAAATCGCATGCATACATGTTATTCCAATAGAATAATAAATAATGGAACCAGTCCCAAAGAACGCACGTATACTGATATTTCGGCTGAATAATAAATAATGGAACCAGTCCTGTAAACGCATTGCATGTGATATATTTCGACGAGAATAATAAAGAATGGAATAATAGAAGAATTTCACCATGTATGTGATACTTGAGATAAACAAAAGTTATTCCAACATAATAATAAAGAATGGAATAATGTAAGAATTTCACCAAGTATAGGGTAGTCCACAGATACAAAAGTTATTCTAACGTAATAATAAAGAATGGAATAATGAAGTTCTCTTCATGAATACAAAAAATAATAATACCTTTACCTTAGAAAGAAGAGTAATCGGATATAGGAGTAGTGAAGTAAGCAGAACACTTTTTTTCTTTCTCTCTATAGTTTCTCTCTGAGTTTCAAAGAATTCGTAAGAAATAATGAAGGAATGAGCTTCTATTTATAGAAGAATGGACCTGCATAAGTAACTAATTCATGAGCGGTCCGTATTGATTTACTTTAAACTAAATCGGTCAGATTTAAAGCAAAATCTTTTAAATAAATATAATATATTCTATTTATAATCTAATAAAACGAATAACTTTATGTAAGTATTACTGCTTTTATATAAAAATATTTTACTATGCAAAACACTATGCAACACTATCCATAATAAAATATAATATATTTTAATTATTGTCTAATAAAACAAACAACTTTATAAAAGTATTCGCTTTATATAAAAAGATATTACTATACAAAACACTATGCGTAATAGAATATAATATATTCTATTTATAGTCTAATAAAACGAATAACTTTATAAAAATATTCATTTTTATATAAAAAGCTTTTCATTTTTATTACACTAATAATACTAATAAAACAAAACTCATCATCATTATCATAATTCACACTATTAATCGACTGTGTCATTCCTGTGAAAGAGGGGCTTTCTAATAAGGATTTCTCCTATCAAGCACAATTAGGTGACCAAACCTCTCCTCGGCGTAACTTCTAGACATCGTTAATATTGCAAATAATAATATTAACAACTTTGTTATCTCAATTATTGATTTAATAATATATAAAATATCGACAATAATTGAATCAAAATCGAGTGACTTCTTACGTAAGCATCAATAATCAATACCATGTGCTACTACGCAACCACGCCAGACATCGTACTTTTTACTACCAAGTAGTTCAACAAGATAATAACAGTGAAAACTTCCGTCGTTATTTTCAATAATATATTTTTGTCGCTTTCAATCCGATAATAATTCCATTGTAGGTCCACTAATGATTACTGCAGTTGTTTAATATTCCCCACCAATCGAATATTATATAACAACTTGCGTGCTTTTGCAAAATTTATAAATATTACCCACAACTATAACATAATATCAAATTCATTTCATAATATTCAAAAATGATAATTATAGAAAATTCATCTTTATTCATAAAAGTTGGGGTCTTACATTATCCCTGTAACATCAATCAACAATTCCTGTCCACAAACATATGAATAACTCATAATCATAATTGTGATTCTAAATTCTTCTTCGCACCCAGGACAAAGATAATTTTCATCACCTATCTTCACCTGAAACATCAAGAATCATGGTTATTCCAAATCACAATTCCTGCTTCATAATCATATTAATAAATTCATCTTTGCACTACTACCAAAGATATTCATTAACAATTCATCTTTGCACTACAGTGCCAAAGACATATAATCAGATTTTAGAAGAGTCAAGTAGAGCATGATATCTACTATCTTTTACTTAATTAAAAGTGTATAATCAATATTTTATCACCGAGACTCAAATTTTAATAAATAATCCACATCACTGAATCATCCATGCACTACGGCCAAGGATATTCATGTAATCATCAATGGTCATGATTATAACGAATAATCCCTGGTTATAATCATACCAATAAATGTCCATCAATGCACTACGGGCCAATGAGGACTTTTACCACATCATCTATAACATTACGGGTCATGATTATACCGAATGATCCCTAGTCATAATCATACCAATAAACAGTTCATCTATACACATAAGCCAAAGATACTCATCAATCAATAGTTCATCTTTGCACGTAAGCCAAAGATATACAACTCAGAAACTAATAATCGGCGATCCATCTTTGCACGTATGTCAAAGATATACAACTGTAAAACCAATAATCAATAGTCCATCTTTGCACGTAAGCCAAAGATGACTTTCATCATAATATAAGCATGAGGATGATGACAATGATATAAGCATTAATCAAACAAAATCAAGGATAAATATTAAAGACTTTAAATTTATCAAGAGTTTAAAATATCCAAATGTTATCAATCACTTAATAATCCCATAATCTAATATCATTAATATTATAACAATATTTTAATCATTTCTTAAACTTATAAACAATTTATTTTAATTGTTTACACTGCACTAAATAATGCATTTAATCATTCAAAATGCCATACTCATAAGATTTTATCACCAATGATCAAATCCTCATCAATAATCTCATGATATACCTTATATAGGATTTCTAAGCCATAACATCCTATTTACCAATTTTTCAACTTCACATAACATATTTAATTCATATGTTCAGAATTAAACCATTTTCATAAAAAAAAGAAATCATTCCCAAAAAGTTTTCTTTTAAGGATTTAGCGTAATATAGTCCCATATTGAACATATATTTTCTCGTAATTTTAAAATTCATTTACTATTTTCATACGGCCAAAACCGCCAATATTTAGACATTTATCATAAATTATACTTCTGTCCAAAAATTCCAAAATTTACGGGTTATACTCCTGTTATATATATGTACTCCCAATAAAAATTTTACCAATTTTGGAGTTAACCACAAGGAGTTATAAGGGTTTACTTTTAAAATAGTCTTTTCCCGTAAAATTCATAACTCCTAATATATACATCCAAAAATCGCCATTTTTGGACACAATCTAGAAAACTCATCAAATTATCATTTCAAATTTTTTCAGAATTTTTGAGGGTCAGAAAAATTACGAAACTGTAAATGGATTTTCGCCCGCCATGCGGTAATCCACGTAGACAAATCATTTCCACAATTTAATAAGGAATGAATACGAAGGATCATTCACCATGCATGTGGTAATCCACATGAGACAAAGTTATTCCAATGTAATAATAAAGAATAGAATAACAGTAAGAATTCACCATGCATGCGATAGAATCGCATGCATGTTATTCCAACAAAATAATAAAGAATGGAACCAGGTCATACGTAATCCGCACATACAGGATATTCCAACAAAATAATAAAGAATCGGAATCAGCAGTCATGCGTAATCCGCATGATAGGATATTTCAAATGTAATAATAAAGAATGGAATAACAATGTATTCACCAGGCATGCGATAGATCCATGCATGCATTATTCTAACAGAATAATAAAAAATGGAATAACATAAGAATTTCACCATGTATGCGGTACTTCTCATAGACAGGTTATTCCAACATAATAATAAGGAATGGAATAACAATAGCTCTCTTCATGAATACGAAAGAAATAATACCCTTTACCTTTAAAAAAACTGGATACTCGGAATAGTGAGGTAGCAGATTTCTTCTTTCTTTCTCTCTATAATAATTGCTCTATAGCTTTAGTGAATTGGTGAGAAATGAAGGAGGAATGAGCTTCTATTTATAAGAAAATATAGTTTCAATAATTGTACGTTTTGGGCCTCGAAATATTACAGTATAATACCCCCATCTTTTCCTTCATTATTAATTTAGTCATTCAAGTATTATCAAACTTGCACCATCTCCCCTAATAGTAAATCATGTGAATCAATAGTAAATCATGTAAATCAATAGTTCTAGACATGTAAAAATATAAATTACAGTATAGTACCTCCATCTATACCTCCATTTTTAACTTAGTCATGCAAGTATTATCAATCTTGCACCACCTCCTCTAATAGTACAAGAATGTGAATCAATAGTACACACATGTGAACAAATAGTTATAATCATGTGAATTAATAGCAATTAAATGCTCATTTATCCGGTTAATTACCCGATTGGTCAATATAACTTCCAAACGTCAATTAATATAGAAATAAATGTTGATTTTCACTAACACTAATAATCTCAACACAATGGAACTATTTTTATCAAAAAATTTATTTTTGAAATTTTGAAGTTTGACTTTTTCCGAAGAAGTCAACTATTGAATTTTTAACCAAAAAGTCAACCCCAGAAAATTTTGTGTTTATAGTCTATTTTACTAATTTCATCATTCCGGACTCAAATATCACGTCCGTGTCTCCAAATTCAACTCCGAACTCAAATTCGATTTTTAATAACATTTATTCATTATTATTATAATTTGCAATATTTAACAACCAGTCGCTCCTGTGAAAGAGGGGCTTTCCGATAAGGATTTCTTCTTCTTATTGCGCCGCAATTAGGTGACCAAACCTCTCCTCGATGTAACTTCTAGACATTGTCAATATTGCAAATAATAATATGAATAACTTGTTGTCTCAATTATTGATTTAATAATATAACATATTGTGACAATAATTGAATGAAACCGAGTGACTTCTCACATAAGCATCAATAATCAAAGATATCAGATAATACCAAAGTAACTATGCAACCAATGCCAGACATTATTCTTATACTTTATCATCAATTATTTTATAACAACTTGTTTACTTGAAAAAAATTTCACATATCACCCTTAACTTTAACCTTTTATCAATTTAACCATTTACTAAATAGAATAATTATAAGAAAATTGAATACTTTCATTTCAAAAAATTCGGGGTCTCACAGCGAACTTGCAAGAGTTCACTTTTACTCTTCGACATCAATCAAGGAGTCTAAATCGTGTTGCTGATGCGTTAAGCCGAAGAGCATTAATCCTTAGTACTATGCAAAACAAGATTGTAGGGTTTCAAGTCTTCCATAAAATGTATGAAAGAGATCCTTCCTTCGGTAAGATAGTTCAAGACATACGAGAAGGTTGACAAACTGATTTTATCTTACATGAGTGATATTTTTTTTGAGGACTCCAGTTGTGTATTCCTGATTGTTCTCTTCAGCAACAGATAATGAGTGAACTTCACAAAGAAGGACACTTCGGATGAGATAAGACATTGGCCTTAATAACATCTAAGTATTACTGGCCAAAGATCTCGAACAATGTGAATCGCTATGTAAAAGGGTGTTCTACTTGTCAGAAGTCAAAAGAAGTTCTTTCCAATGCGGGATTATACACCCCATTACCTGTCCTTAAAAGGCCTTGGTGTGATATTAGTATGGACTTTGTCTTAGGTCTACCCCGAACTCAAAGAGCCTCATATTCTGTTATGGTTATCGTCGACCGATTCTCTAAAATGGCTCATTTCATCGCTTGTCGGAAGACCATGGATGCTACTCGAATCGCCCATCTCTACTTTCGGGAGATTGTACGTTTACATGGCATTCCACAATCTATTACATTCGACCGGGATACTAAATTTATGAGTAATTTCTGGAAGAGTATGGGAAAATCTCAAAACGAAATTGAACTTCAACAGTGCTTACCATCCTCAGACCGATGGTCAGACCGAAGTGGTAAATCGATGTTTGGGCAATGGGATCTGGCACTTTCTCAAGAAGAATTTGCTTATAATCGTTCAAAGAATCGAACCACTAACATGAGTTCTTTTGAGATAGTTTATGGTCGGAACCCTTATGGAGTCTTAGATTTAGTTCATATTCCTTGGATTGGTCGAAAACATCCCAAAGTGGAAGAAATGACAGATCATCTTTCGGTTATCCATGATCAAGTGTACAAGTCTATCTTGGAAAATAATGCTAAATACAAGGATCAAGTTGACAGTCATCGTCGTCAGGTTATTTTTAAAGTTAGAGATATTGTTTGGGTCGTACTTACCCATGATCATTTTCCTGTTGGCGATTATAATAAACTTAAGGATCAAAAAATTGGTCCTTGTGAAATTCTGCAGCGAATCAACGATAATGCTTACTGGTTACGCATTTCGAGTCATCTACGGACTTCAGACGTTTTCAACGTTAAACATCTGATCCCCTGTTTCCAGTAGTCTGCTAAACAAACTGAGAACTCGAGGACGAGTTCTTCTCAACCTGGGGTGACTGATGCAGGATGGTCCGAGACCGAAGACACTGAATTATCGAATATCATGTTGATGGCCTTGGAATATTATGAAAGGGATGATCGTTTCAAACGAAGAGGCCATTAAACACCTTCGGCATTAATACCTTTAGCTTCGGGAGATGAGATCTTTCAGCTTCGACTTCGGGTGATAGAACACCTTCACCTTCGGGAATTGGGGGAGGACGCTTTCACCTTCGACTTCGGGAGACGGAATGACGTCTTGACTTCGGAGTTCGACAAACTAATAGTTTAATTGATTTCTCTTTCTATTTAGTTCTTTAATTAATAATATTTTATTATTTTCAAGTTTGTTATTTTGTTTCCGTAAAAGTAGGAAGTTTGTTAGAATCTTTTTTTGCATCCCTAGGAAGCTTGTTAGAATCTTTTCATATCCCTAGGAGGATTTTATTTCTATATCTCTAAGAATATTCTAGAGTGAGTTGCAGATAAAGTTTTGTTAAACTATATAAACCTGGCTTGTGGGTTGGAATAGAGGACTTTTGATTTTGATAAATTTAAATTTACACAAAAGAGATAATTTTTCTGTATTTTTCGATAAAATTCTTGTTCCTTTATTTATGAATTCATCTGCTTACCAGTCCGTCAAATAATTACTATCCCACCCAGCGTCAAAAAGTTCGTCTCATTTAATTTCCTCCATTCGTCTACTTTGCATTTGTTCGATAATTTCAATGTTCATGTGATGGGTCATCAGTCATGTGCTTGTACCTCTTGTAGTAAGAAATTGGTGCAAGTAGGTTGCTCAGGTTTTCAACCACCAACATTGAATTTGAATTATGAAAGAGAACAGAACTAGAACCTTTTAGTTTTTCGAACCATTAATTTTCTGACAGAACTCATATTTGAGGTATATCTGTACGGTAGTGCTCTATTTTTGGAGGGTGCATGGATGTAAGGGGGCGGGGGGCAGATGGGGTGTGGTAGTTCATGGTATGCTAAGAGTGTTTGGCATTATCATGTTACATTATTTTAATTTTTAAAAAAACTTTTTTGCAAATCAAGAATATATATATATATATATATATATATATATATATGTGGAAAAATAAGGTATTTCTTAGTTAAACTTGACTAAGGGACTGCTTATTTACATCTGAATCTGACTGATTAAATCATTTAAACCGTTTGTATAATTTTTAAATTCTGAATGCGTGAATGAGTCTGAACGATTCATCCGAAAAATTATGGCTAAATCAATAAGAAGTAGTGTTGAATGATATTTTTACCTACCTACCCTCACAAACCAGGGGCGGATTCAAAAAAAATTTTAGCAGGGGCGAATTTTAATTATTTTTTTTGTTAAATAAAAAAACTTGAATTAGTCATAATATTAAGTAATCATAATAATGTTTACAAATTGCAATAAATATTCATAATCCAAACTAAAAAAGGAATTTCAACTAAAAAAAATTTAGATACAATTTAGAAACATATTTCGGTTACTTGTCATATTTCAATTTGAATGATTCTCCAAATGCTTAAACCTTCAAACCAAATTTGCTTTCTATATTTAAACAAAACCATAAATTAATTTCAAAGTATAAACTAGTTGTAATTCTGTATATGTGCACACCTAGAGGGGGGTGAATAGGTGTTTAAGCTAAAAGTGTTAAACGGTGAAAACTTTTTGAAATTATCTGAAGCAGGTTTAAATCAGATAGCTACACCTGTCTGCTTTAGTGTCTGCTTTAGCTTATGTTCTTCATTTCTTATTATCAGACAACTAGACCTGTCTTCTTTAGTGTCTGGATATGATAACTTCAAGCAACGTAATGAACAAAAATGTGCAGAAGGTGATTAAAGAGATAAACATAAGTAAAAATCACACCGAGATTTTTACGTGGTTTAGCCCTTATCCTCTAATTTAGTGGCCTAATCCACCTCCAATCCCAACTAGGATTGGAGACTCTTTTTATTATTATTTAAACCTCAATACAAAAAATAAACTCCTTGTTACAAAGACGCTTCAATTCTGTCGTTGGACACCAATGCCCCCTTTGCACCTCTGCAACTTGTACACCTCTGCACCTGTTCTCACCTTTGAGACCTTTGAAGCTTCCTTTGAACAGACCCACTAAACTCTAGAAACTCTAGACCACCAAAACTAACAGTTGCTTGTTTCTCAGATTACAATGATGGTGATTCCAATGAAGTATCAATTTTCTAGCCTAAGAATAACAGGACATTAATGCTAGAAAGACTATTAGAAAGCTATATGAATTAAGAAGAATGAATTGCTGCTTTCAAATTGTTGGGCTCTCTTCATAACCAAGCATGATGAAGCTTTATATAAGATGAAGGCCAACGACTATATTTGTTAACAAGAAATCAGATTATTTAAATCCCAAAATTAAAGCTACTAATATTGACCAACAGATATAAACAGAAGCTAGAATAGGAACCACATATCACAATTGATATACCCCATGATTTTAGCATTTAAAGAGTACAACAGATTTGGTAAATCAAGGATATAATAAGAGTCCAAATAAAATAAGTTGCCATACAAGATTAGTTCAGTTGGATCACTTAATTCTAACAAACTGATTTATCCAAGATCTATATATATATATATATATATATATATATATATATATATATATATTCCTTGACAGCTATATAAAGAATCCCACAATATCAGGAGTCATAAATGTAAATCTATATCCAAACTTGATTAAAGGAGATTGATAGGATTTATTAAAGATTTGTTAATACCTGTTTCCTTAATAGATGGACATTTTAAAATCAAAATAGATTTCTTAGAATACAAACCTTCCTTAATAAACTCCAATTCAAATCTTCCTTAATAGACTCCAATTCAAATCTTCCTTAATAAACTCCAATTCAAATTTGAAATGATTTTAAACCATTCCAACATACCCACTGAAGGAAATCAGCACAAGTATTCATAACCATAACCCATGCATATTAATTATAATATTATAAACCATTTATAAACCATAATCCATGCATATTTAATAATATTATAACAAACCATGAACCATGCGCACGTTAATATACTTAAATTAGTCATCATTCAAAACATCATAAAATCAAAAACTAACATTTCCCCCTTTTTGATGATGACACTTTATGCACCAACATGCCCCCCCTAAGTATATGGCTCCCCCTAAATTTATACATATTAAAGAGCAAAAGAAAATGACTTTATCCAAATAACCATCATTGCATATTCCAGCATACACTACAAGAAATCACACAAAAAATGACGCTAAAATTTGTCACATAAAATTCATTTTTTGTCACTAAACATTTGGTGACGAGTGTTAATCGTCACAGAGACCGTCACCATGTGAGCGTGGTATTAGGTTTATTTGACAATATTTGATGTCGTCACTAAATGTTTTAACTTATGGTGACGATCTACATCATTGTCACTATAATTAATTACTTTTAGTGACGTTAATAGCGTCACTATTTGAATAAAACTTTTGTCACTCTATATTATGTTTCGTCATTAAAACTTGGTGCATTAAATGATGAAAATCGTTTTTCGTAATTAAATGATATTGTTTTAGTGACGAAAATATGTTACTCTATTTAAATTATCTAATTTTAATGACGACAATATTGTCATATTTATGATTATTCTTTCGCTAAATATATTATGTGTTTATCGTCACCAAAAATAAGAAAATAAATGACTTACGTAACAATTAAATCACCTAATAATATATTTAACATGACAATTATGTCGTCGTCATTTCATATTTTAACTAATATTACAAAATAATTTGTCATCAAAGAATTACTTTCTGAGACACATTTTTCAATGTCACTAATTAGATACTTATGGTGATGATACATCTTATCACAGAAAGAGTTATTAATAGTGACAAAATTATTTGTTGACTAAATGAAAAACTAAATATAAAATTATAGATCTAGAAATAAGAAAAAAAATTACACTAAGATCATGACCAATAAATTCCAACCCTTTAAATAAAATCATCGTGTTGTTACAACAACACTAGCAGAACTAAGCAACAAACTCGGCCTTACCAACAGAAGAACGCAATTAATTAATATTCAAATACATGAACATGTGCATGAACTATTTTCACAATCAAGTACAAAGTAATGAGTCAATGGCCACCATGTGCATGAACTATTTTCACGTGAACTCCAAACGCACCAAAGTTTCTGATTTCATCCTTCAGCGCCTCTATTTTCTGCTTTATATCAGGTCGTCCCAAGATCTCTTCATATTTCTTCTGAATTTCTAGCTGAAAGGTCTCCTTGTTCTTTGCGGATACATTCTTGATTTTAGTTGAATTATACTATTCTTGTAAAAGAACCAAGGTGAATGTCCTCACATCCATTGAATCAATAATTGCAGCCTTTATCTGTTGTGAGGTCCAATAGGGATCTGCATGTACACCACCAAGTGGCTCTTGCAGTTGGTTCAAAAATCCCATTCAGATAGCATAACAAGTAAAATATTTATCGTAAGTCTCTAAAGATTTCTCATGTAAAATGCTTGCATGTCAGATAACAAGTGAACCTGCTGCATAAGGTCTTCTTTCAATGCAAAGGGGGACCATTCTAGGATGGTTTTCAGGTTAGAAGACCAATCATCCTGAGAGCTATAAATAATAGGTTCAGCCCAATGGTTAGAGATATCAAAATCAACCTGCAATATGATTGAAAAATATTGTAAGACAGGAAGCATATGGTACCATAAAATTATGATAAGCTCAATTTGAAAGAATTGACAGATACAGTAAACATACATACCATTGGAACGATAACATCATCCAGCCCAGTTTTCCGAAAAAACGTATAGGATAAAAGACGAACACTTTGGGTTGCTTGGCTGAAAAGAATAGCAGGAAATAATGTCAAAAAAATGTACCGAGGACAAATAAGTATAATCCAGCAACAAAGTATAGTTGACACCAAATTTCAAGCAAAACTATAGCATATATACAAGTGGAGAGATAAAGAGAAGATAATAGCCCAAATTCAGACCAACTAAATAACGATAATTAAGAAGCTTTTACACATGAATTGAAGCAGTAGATGTTGTCAAATGACCTATAAATATTTACCCTCATATAAACTCTGTTTGACGGACCCTGCCTATTATCTATGTAAATTAAATCTAGAGCTTTGGCTGTGATATTACAAGCACTATCAATTAATCCAGCACAAAATATTCACATTTGAGAGTTAATAGGATTATGACAAAGCAATCAGCAACTTTTTTGGGCGTCAGCATGCTTAAATAAAAATCTTGCTATATTCTTGGGTAAAATCATACTTCAAATGAATTGACATTCAACCCCAACACTGAGGGAGGGTGGTCAGCATTGGTTCTACTGACAAACAATGGAAAAGGGAATAAATGAAAGATTACCCATTGCGAGATGTGCGACTGAAGACGATCACATCAGCTCCTAAATGCATAGTACTTGTCTTGAATCCATTGCCATCTGAAAACCGATTTATCAGTTGTATACCAAGAAACATGGAAACAAGAAGTATCTAAAGTTGGCCACAGACAACAAGTTACTTTCAAGTTTTAAGGGAATTAAATAGAACTCTAAAAAGCTTAAAGTAATAGCTTATATAAAATCTATTTAAAGTTGCATGGCCTTGGGTTTCAACAAAACAGACCATACGATTCGCATTCTAAAACTTTCACCTCAGAACCGAAGAACCTTTAAAGTACACATTTTGTAACAATACAGAATTCTGATCCTGACCATATAAATTGATAATTGAAGAACTATTAAAAACAGAACTTAATTTTTGAAAGAACTTAACCAAATAAGTAGCACAAAAACAGAAAAAATAACAAATCTTCCATGTGATAATAAAGAAAAGAAAAAGGAAAAGTATTTATTGTATTAAAAAGAAGACATGGATCTTTTTATGGGAAGTAATTTCCCTCACACATTTGGGGCTTCCTTCTCAACTATAAAAAATTTTAAGAAAACTTTAATATAACATTATTAATCATAATAGTCAAGATCACAAGTTTTGTATTTCCAATTAATTGTTAAGAGCCTGTTCGGCAGTGACTTAGAAGTTAGTTAAATTTTAGAGAGAGAAAAAGACTCAAACTCGGGTATACTATGCATATCAATTAGTCTTGAAAATCTTTATTTACATACCTACATATCATTACAAATCCTCAATCAAGCAAATCATTAATTACATTACATATCATATATTAGTAATTAGTTACTTTATCCATGCTTATCTCTGAACAAACTCAGTTGGGCTTAACTCAAAAATTCAGTATGTTACAACCCCAAATTTTATAGCAATCAATTCTCACAAATTAAATATTCATGTAGTCACATAACTTTCAATCACAGGTATCAATTAACACATAGCCCTAATTTCTTCACATAGCCCTAATTTCTTTTAGAGCATAAAAAGATAATAATACCTTTTGATTGTTGATTTCAGATGATAATCTCGTTGGTATAGTACTTGAAACTTAGCTATCTCCTTCTTCAATCTACCAATCATCGAATTCGCGACCCTTGCTAGAGAGGAGGAATTTTGTTATAATTGAGAGTTGATTTTCTAAGCAAAGGAGTTTGAAGGTCTAAGATTGGATTAATAGAGGAGTTTTTCTTGGTTCATACGCGTGATAGCTTTGATGTAAATCAAAGCTACTCTTCCAATTGAGAGTCACCTCCTGCTTTATGCCTAATACTCGGTCTCTCATGTAATCTTAAGGTTACAGCTTCTGCTTTTCTAATTAACTGAAGTCTTATAATCCTTATGCTTAGTTTGGTTTATTCGATTGTTATAACCCATTATTTTCCCCTCTGCATTTATCGCATTATATATATATTGTATTTATAAAATACCAAATGCCCTCCAAAAATTTGAACACAATATTCATAAACCATTTCTGCCAATACATAAATTATTTATCAAATAAAAATATTTTATTTAATAAATTAATTTTATTATATTAAAATAATTTATTTGCCATAAACTACTCTAATATTTACAAAAATACATAAAATATATTTTTCATTAACTTTTCACATATTCACATAACAAATATAATTAGATATATTTATCACGTCTTGTTTTCATATTTTAATTACATAATTAATATTATATAAGAGATACAATAGATCAAATATTTTAATAACTTGATTTCTTTTTCATCATAAATTGTTTCTCACAATTTATTAAGTATGATAAATATTAATTATTATACTAATCATATCACTATATCACATATTATACTGCTCATGATAATATATATAATATAATAACACATACTTAAATAAAAATAAAAATTTATTCCAGTAAATTCTTATTTCATTTACTCAAGAAAATGTGATTCGCTACAGATAGTCTCTTTTGCGAAAGATTTAGTTCGTAACAAATCATGCAATAAAAATATATTCATATATTTTATCACACATACGCATTATACCGCACATAGTTACTTATTATGTATCACATATTCAATACAGTATATATTAAAATAAAAAAAAATATTTTAGTAAATTCTTATTTTAATATATACTGAAAATTTGGACTATTACATTATCTTTTGTCAATATTATAAATGCATACATAACTAATAGAGCAGCCTTATGAATTTAAGTCTCTTGATACGCGAAATCACTACTCTCATTTTTTTTCAAGAAAGCAGAACCATTCTATGATGTCGATTCACTACACTTACTAATGAAATCTATAAAGTTGTTTCGTCAAAAATTCAAACTAAATAGTGATTTAGATTATCAAAATTGTACAAGATCGTCAACAACAATAGCAACCATCAACAACAATGGCATGCAATCATTTCAAAATCGTAGTTGTTCAATTAGAACAACTACTAATCAATTCAAATCAAAATCTAGAAACATACCTAAAATGTCAAATAATTTCTGCCTTCAAATTGGGATTATTAAAAATTGATAATGGAGATTCTTGACTAAATGGAGGCTGCCAATGATAAAAGAAAGACCGGTGACGTCGCTTGGATACAAGTTTGTTTGAAAAAAAATTTGCCTCGTCATTCCATACTTTGTCAATAAATATAAGAATTTATGACAAACCAGTGTTGTCACTTATCTGCTCATCCAATTAGTGACACATTATTATCTCGTCATATAAAATTGGTATTTGTGACAATAAAAATTGTCATAATTTATTAATTTTTTGTCTTTACAAAATTTGGCTCCAAAATTTCTTAAAAAAATTTTCCTCCAAATAAAATGGTGATGATATTACGTACTTTGTCACTAAATATAAGAATTTATGAGGAACCATTTTTGTCACTTATCCACTCATCTAATTAGTGACGAACTATTATCTCATCATATAAAAGTGATATTTATGATAATACAAATTGTCATAAAGTATTATTTTTTTCGTCTTTAAAAAATTTTCCTCCAAAATTTTTTAGAAAAACTTTGCCTCCAAATAAAATTGTGACGATATTACGTACTTTGTCACTAAATATAAGAATTTATGACAAACTATTTTTGTCACTTATCCACTCATCTAATTAGTGACGAACTATTATCTCGTTATATAAAATTGGTATTTATGACAATACAAATTGTTATAAATTATTATTTTTTTGTCTTTAAAAAACTTCCCTCCAAAATTTTTAAAAAAAATTTTGTGTCCAAATAAAATTGTGATGAATTTGTATTTGGCGTCACTAAATGTGAACATTAGTGACGACATCACATTGCCACTAAATTTTACAAATAATTAATGACAAACTATTATGTTGTCATCTAAAGAAATATTGTGTGACAATAAATACTATCATCAATTATTACAAAATGTCACTAAAATATTTTCCTCAAAAGTTTTGGTACGAAATTTTACCTCCAAAATAACTTGTAACAAAATTTTGTTAATCGTCATCAAATGTGTAAATTAGTGACGATAGAAATGATTAATAGTAACAAAAGTAAAAGTCGTCACAAAAGTTTTAGTGACGATTATGAATTTCGTAATTATTAATTAACAAAGTGTGGCAAAATTTTGTACGTGACAAAAATTTCATCATAAAATGTGTGATTTCTTGTTGTGATAATATAGTATCTCAATATCAACATGAATACCAATTCAAACCAATTTAAATATACCCAAATATCTTTCCCCCTTTGTCATTATCAAAAAAAAAAATCATCAAGTTATATCTCTCCCCCGTTGTCATCAAAAAAAAATTAATTCATATCACATATAGCAAGGTTATAAGCATAAAGAATGACATTGGAGCAATGTTATAACAAAATCACATATAGCAAGTAAACAATATAATCATACCTTTGTGATTTGTTACCTATATATCAAAATTCTGTTACCAGTATAAAGCTTGATAGTTGTTCTTCTTAATATAGATTTGGATTTTGTATTTTCAGAATCAAAAATCTCTTCAATAGCACTTCTTTTGGCATCCCAATGTTGTCTTTAAAACTTAGGTTAGGAGGATAATTTTTCACTACTCTGGTTGTTCTTGGAAGACTGCCATTGGTAATTTGTTCATCTGATTCACTTTCTAGAATATCGGATTTTGCATTAGAATATTCATCTGATTTGCCTTCAAAAATAGACGGGTCAAGCTGTCTGGATTTAGGTGTCTGCATGTTTTCCTGGTTCATCTGTTTTTCCTTCTGATGCAGACGACTAAGGCTGTCATGTGTATTAAAAATGGAGCATTTGACATAATAAATGATGTTATGAACCCTTGTAATAGAAAATTCATATATTCAATTAAAACATTATTAAAAAAATATGAGGTACTTACAGATTCTGCCAAATAATTTATAGGTAACTACTATTCGTCTCCTTTTTGACCTTGAGACATCTACAAAATGAACAAATAGTTTCTACCTTTTTGGTACCCAAATTTTCTTGCGTCCTTTTGGGTTAGTAGCATATAAATCACTTTTCTTTACCCAAACTTGTTTTATTTTTATTTTATTACAATTAGTATCAAAATGTCCTTTTAAACCACATTTTCTGCAAGTAACATAATGTGAGAAATAAAGAGGCTTGTTCCTTGGTTTATTATTTATTACTCTAATTTTATTAGTAGTGCTTTTTATATTTTTAACAGGATTATATCCAATTCCTTGTTTATTTAGGTTTGACCTTTGAGCACCCAACATTATATTTAAATTTTCTTCTCTTTGAACAAATCTTGCAAGATCCTTTTTCAATTATATTATTTTTTTCTCATTGTTATTTTGCATGTTAATTATTTTTCCATCATTAAAAGCATCTATACAAGTCTCTCTCATTTTCAAACTTTCTTTTAAAACATCATTTTCCTTTTTAAGGCAATTATTTTCTTTATTCAATTTGTTTGCACGATTATATAAGATTTTATTATAGTTATCTAAATATCCAATTTTAGCATTCATGAACTAAAGATACTTCACATGATGTGCAATCTTTAACTATTTCTTGTTTTTCCTCAATTAAAGTTTCTACTTCCTTCATTAAGTCATTTATCTAACTTTTCAAGTGAGCATTTTTCTCTTTTATACGAATGTTTTCATTTTTTAAAACAAAATAGTCAGAAATAGTAATCTCTCCGAGTTCAGGACTTACCTCAGATGTTTCCTCATTGTGTATTCCAGTAAAGCACAGCTGAGCATTTTCTTCTTCTTCATCTTCATGATCAGATTCATCATCACTCCATGTCATTAGAGCCTTCCCATTTGCGTTGTTCTTTTTTTTTAGTTGGAAGAAATCTCTTTTGAAATGTCCAGGCCTT
The DNA here is from genome assembly GCA_020205605.1 of Panax ginseng. Lineage (NCBI taxonomy): Eukaryota > Viridiplantae > Streptophyta > Magnoliopsida > Apiales > Araliaceae > Panax > Panax ginseng. The sequence continues at coordinate 12,461,612 of CM035134.1, forward strand.
CCACATTTGAAACAGGTTTCCTCTTGTGGCTTTTGCTTGAAATCCTTCTTGTTGTTGAAAACTTTTGTTGGTAATTTTGATCTATTCTTCTTTCGGATCATCTCCCTCAATTTTCTAGTCATTGAAGCTATTTCTTCATTCGAATCTTCATCATTGCCTTCTATGTAGCTTTCAGCTTGTAGAGCCAAGGTTTTCTTCTTAGGCGTCTCATCTTCTTCATCATACAATTTTAGTTGGTTTTCAAACTCTTCAAGCTCTCCAAATAAAGTAAGAGTTTCCATCGTGCTGATTGTGATTGAGTCTTGAAGTGTAGTAACCTTTGATGCGAATCACTTTGGCATCACTCTAAGAAGCTTTCGGTTGATTTCCTTTTAATCAATCTTTCGTCCAAGCATGCTTAGAGAATTCATTAGAGTGGGGAATCTTGCTTGGGCATCTCTAATTGTTTAATTTTTCTCCAATTTAAATAGTTCGTATTCGTTCATTAGCATGCTCAGTTTGACCTCCTTCACTTTAGTAGTACATTCGTGGCTCATGATGATTGTGTCCCAAATTTCCTTAGTCGTAGTACAAGAAGAGACCTTATCTATCTCTAATTGAACCATGCCACTTAAAAGTGTATTCATGGCCTTGGAATCATAAGATACCATATACGATTCATTTGAGTCCATTTTCATGAGATTCTTTGGCTTGCCATCATCATGTCGCGGAATGACGGGTCCATTTTTGACTACCCACCATTCCCATGGGTCACGGTTCAGATAGATCTTCATTTTGAACTTTCAAAAGTTGAAGTTCTCACTTTCGAGCAACAGCAGTGGCCTACTTGTGGACTGACCTTCTTGAAAGTTTAGGTGTGCCATAGGATCTTCCCTTACGACCTGCAATGATCAATATTAGTAGAGCCAAGCTCTGATACCAAATTTAATTCTGTATATGTGCACATCTAGAGGGGGGTGAATAGGTGTTTAAGCTAAAAGTGATAAACGGTGAAAACTTTTTAAAATTTTCTAAAACAGGTTTAAATCAGACAGTTATGCTTGTCTGCTTTAGCTTATGTTCTTCGTTTCTAATTATTAGACAGCTAGATGGCCTGTCTGCTTTAGTGTCTGAATATGATAACTTCAAGCAACGTGATGAAAAAAAATGTGCAGAACGTGAATGGCTGTTAAAGAGATAAACAAAAGTAAAAATCACACCAAAATTTTTACGTGGTTCAGCCCCTATCCTCTAATCTAGTGGCCTAATCCACGTCAAATCCCAACTAGGATTGGAGACTCTTTTTATTATTATTTAAACCTTAATACAAAAAATAAATTCCCTGTTACAAAGACGCTTTAATTATGTCATTGGACACTAATGCCCCCTTTGCACCTCTGCAACTTGTACACCTCTGCACTTGTTCTCACCTCTGAGACCTTTGAAGCTTCCTTTGAACAGACCCACTAAACTCTAGAAATACTATACCACCAAAACTAACAGTTGCTTGTTTCTCAGATTACAATGATGGTGATTCCAACGAAGTATCAATTTTCTAGCCTAAGAATAACAGGACATTGAATGCTAGACAGACTATTAGAAAGTTATATGAATTAAGAAGAATTAATTGCTGCTTTCCAATTGTTGGGCTCTCTTCATAACCAAGCATGATGAAGCTTTATATAAGATGAAGGCTAACGACTATATTTGTTAGCAAGAAATCAGATTATTTAAATCCCATAATTAAAGCTACTAATATTGACCAACAGATATAAATAGAAGCTAGAATAGGAACCACATATCACAATTGATATACCCCATGATTTTAGCATTTAAAGAGTCCAACAAATTTGGTAAATCAAGAATATAATAAGAGTCCAAATAAAATAAGTTGTCATACAAGATTAGTTCAGTTGGATCACTTAATTCTAACAAACTGATTTATCCAAGATATATATATATATATATATATATATATATATATATATATATATATATATATATTCCTCGACAACCTATAAAGAATCCCACAATATTAGGAGTCATAAATATAAATCTATATCCAAACTTAATTAAAGGAGATTGATAGAATTTGTTAAAGATTTGTTAATACCTGTTTCCTTAATAGATGGACATTTTAAAACCAAAACAGATTTCTTAGAATAGCAACCTTCCTTAATAAACTCCAATTCAAATCTTCCTTAATAGACTCCAATTTAAATCTTCCTTAATAAACTCCAATTAAAATTTGAAATGATTTTAAATCATTCCAACATACCCACTGAAGGAAATCAACACAAGTATTCATAACCATAACCCATGCATATTAATTATAATATTATAAATCATTTAAAAATCATAATCCATGCATATTTAATAATATTATAACAAATCATGAACCATGCACACATTAATATACTTAAATTAGTTATCATTCAAAACATCATAAAATCAAAAACTAACACTAATTTTGGTACTCCATCGGTTCCATTTTATTAGTTGCTATTACATAAAACACACATTAAGAATATAATTACTTTGTACCCCCTCTGTTCCTAAATAACTTATGTTTAAGGATATTGCACACAGATTAAGAAAGTATTTAATAGTTTAAAACATTCTTAATATACTCTTTTTGAGGAGAGCAGATCCTCTGTCCCCATTTTTCCTGTTCCCTTGTGTTCTTCCACTTAAATTTTGACATCTGGCCTTTTATTTAATTTTAGAATTAATTGATGTTAAGTAAAATATTAGGTGTCAAAATTTAAGTGGGGGGACACAAGGGAGACATGAAAAATGGGATAGAGGATCTGCTTCTCCTTTTTGAGAGGACAAGGTACGTAGAATGCAACTATATAAATACTTATATATATATATATATATATATATATATATATATATATATATATATATATTTGGTAATTAAAGAAAAGAAAATGTTATTTTGGGGCAAACGGACTTTTCTAAATAAATATGCTTTCTAAGTATGTTTATTACATATGTTAAAACTGGTACTAGGCCACTTATTCTCTTTTATATTAATCATGTGTAGGTATTTTTCTTCTAATTGACGTTGATGAATTTCTAAATTTGGATTAACTAATTCTCAAGTTTAATTGGTGTATGAGTTTGAAAAAAAGGTTAATTTTGTCCAATAGAAAACTTAGAAGCACCACAAGTAATTAAATTTTAGAGAGAGCATTTACAAAATTTTAGAGAGAGAGTATAAAAAATTTTAGAGAGAAGTTGAAAGGAATATAAAAAACAATCAATATACTCCCTCCGTCTCAAAATAAAAGTCTTAGTAGACTTTTCACGCATATTAAGAAGATGAATGAAATGACAAAATTATTCATAATAATATGTCATTAATCATTTTTAATGTAGGTGAGAAAGTGACTTTTTGGCTTTTCAATTTAAAATACTTTCAGCACATAACTAATTATACTTATTGAATTTGGAGAGAGAATTTGAATAAGAAAAATATGAGATATTTAATGTTAAGGGTATAATAGAAAAAATTGTGTAAAAGTTTGGTTATTAAGGGAAAGTGGACATTTAACATAGGATTACCCAAAATAATAATAAGAATTTTTATCCTGAGACGGAAGGAGTATTAAGTAATTTATTTTATTGGGTCATAACAATTTGAGAGAGAGTATAAAATTTTTAGAAAGAGAGAAAAAAGTATATAAAAATTGAGCATAAAAGAATTTTTAGAGAAAGCAAGTATACAAAAATTTTAGAGAAGGAAAATCTAAAAATTTTAGAGGAGTATAAAAAAATTTAAAGAGAGGAAAAATGTATAAAATATTAGAGATAAAAAGTGAAGGAATATAAAAATTAAATATCACAAATAATTATTTATTTAATTGAACCATAATAATGATAAACTTAAAATTTGAAATGTGAATTGACCTATATTTCGCCCATAACTATATGGTTTCAACCCACACAATATATTAAAAATAGATAATATAATTTTAATTCTTAAATAGAAGCCTAACTAAATTTGTTAATCAAAACCAATCCATAACAATATTTTGTCAAGCCTATCTATTACCAGTTCTGGATTCTTGCATGCCTTACCATTCAGTACGTAGAGCTGCCGGTGATGAACAAACTGCTAAATTAAATAATGAAAAAAAGGACTAAAACGCAAAAATGTTCCCGTCTTTAAGCCACGTGTATCATTTTTTCAGTTACAATTAGTAGTGCAATACTGACCACCATTTTAAAATATAATTAGTAGTGCAAAACCGTGGTCAAATGGGACAACTTTGCATTACTAATGGTAACCTTACGGAGGGTTTGGGGTCGTACATGAAATACTCATGAATGAAAATATTACAAGTGGATAAACTGAGGGTACAGATTTGCATTTTAATCATCCGGGATTATGCACATAATAGCATTATCTAGCCTGAGCTGTTTGGGTCAGCAACACATAAATCTTGGCGGAAGCCAATGCAACTGAACAAGTACTTTATGGCCAATATATAATCCTAGCAAATAAAAGAAAATGTCCAGCCATTGGAACCCTACTTGGAGAGATGAGGAACTAGCTAGTAAATCACTTGTAAGATTAAGTGGGGATTGAGTTATGAATTAAGCATCATTGCTTAGGGGGTGTTGATTTGATAAAAACCGAATGAATCTAAATGAGTTGAATTTGAATATGAATAAAAAAAGTTGTTTGATAATTAACATGTCTGAAACATCTGAATAACTTATTTTTATTATTTTACCCCTCTAAAAAAAATTCAAAATTGTTATAAATTTATTTAATATTACTTAATATAATAGTTAATATTGTATAAAAAAACTTCATTCAACCCTCATTTTGCCCATTCAGCCATAAAAAATGACACTAAACTATTAAACCCAAATCGTCTGCGAATGATCTAATCCAGATTCACCATTCGAATTTATTTTTTTTTTTTTTAAACAAAATAAGCACTTAATGATGATCGATTCAGGTCATTATTCATCGATCATTCAGACCTAAACAAACAATCTCTAAATCATGCAGCCCAAATCGTCTGAATGGCTAACCGATTCAGCCATTCTGACGATTTTTTTTCCAAAACAAACGTGTGAGACCCCAGATTTTATGAATAAAGATTTAAATTTCTCGAAATATTTTTTTGAATATTATGGTGTGGATTTGATATAATGTTATAGTTGTGGATAATATTTATAAATTTTGCAAAGTAAGCAAGTGGTTATATAATATTCGATTGGTCGGGGAATATTCGTTTTAACAGGGAATATTCGTACGATGGCACAATCATTGGTGGACCCCACAAGGAAAGTATTATCGTAGTAAGAAAATGACAGAATTATCTTTTATTAAAAATAATCTAATGAAAAGTGTTACCGTTAAAAGCTGTTGAACAACCCTAGTAGTAAAAGTACAATGTATATCGTGGTTGCATAGTAGCACTGCGGTATTGATTATTGATGCTTACGTGAAGAAGTCACTCGCTTATACTCAATTATTGCTACAGTAATTGTTGCATCATATCTCTCATATTATTGATTCAATTATTGTCACAGTATCAATATGTTATATTATTAAATCAATAATTAAGACGACAAAGTTATTCATATTATTAAATTGCAATATTTACAATGTCTAGAAGTTCTGTCAAGGAGAGGTTTGGTCATCTAATTGCGCGCCAATAAGGATAAATCCTTATCGGAAAGCCCCCACTTTCCTGGGAACGACCTGGTTGTTAAATATTGTGAATTATAATATTAATGATAAATAAGTTCTTGTTGATTAAAGATGAAATTGATAGTTTCATTGTGTTGAAATTATTAGTGTTAGTGAAAATCGACATTTATTTCGATAATAATTGATGTCTGGAGGTTATATTGACCAATCGGATAATTAACCGGATAAATGAGCAATTAATTGCTATTGATTCACATGATTATAACTATTTGTTCACATGTGTGTACTATTGATTCACATTCATTTACTATTAGGGGAGTTGGTGCAAGCTAGATTGATAATACTTGCATGACTAAGTTAAAAATGGAGGTATAGATGGAGGTACTATACTGTAATTCATATTTTCACATGTCTAAAACTATTGATTCACATGATTTACTATTAGGGGAGATGGTGTAAGTTTGATAATACTTGCAGGACTAAATTAATAATGAAGGAAAAGAAGAAGGTATTATACTGTAATATTTCGAGCCCCAAAACGTGCAATTATTGAAACTATATTTTCCTATAAATAGAAGCTTATTCTTCCTTCATTTATCACCAATTCACTAAAGCTATAGAGCAATTAGTATAGAGAGAAATTATAGAGAGAAAGAAGAAGAGAAGTCTGTTACGTCACTATTCCAGTATCCAGTCTTCTTTTGAGGTAACAGATATTATTATTATAGTAAGGGATATTATTTCTTTCGTATTCATGAAGAGAGCTATTGTTATTTTATTCCTTATTATTTTATTGGAATAACCTGTATATGCGAAGTACCACATACATGGCGAAATTCTTCTGTTATTCCATTCTTTATTATTATGTTGGAATAACCTGTCTGTGCGAAGTACCGCATACGTGGTGAAATTCTTCTGTCATTCCATTCTTTATTATTCTGTTGGAATATCCTATCGGTGCGTTTTACGCATGACCTGGTTTCATTCTTTATTATTTTGTTAGAATATCCTCGCTTTGCATTTTTCTGCATTTACTGGTTCCATTATTTATTATTACATTGGAATAACTCGTCTGTGCGGTCTATCGCATGCATGGTGAATTCTTCATTATTCCATTCTTTATTATTACATTGGAATATCTTATCTAATCGGCGTTTTATGCATGACACGGTTCCATTATTTATTATTCATTGGAATAACTCATGCATGGCTGGCTTATTGCATGCATGGTGAATTCTTCTGTTATTTCATTCTTTATTATTCTGTTGGAATAACCTATCTATGTGGATTACCACATGCATGGTGAATTAATGATCCTTCGAATTCATTCCTTATTAAATTGTGGAAATGATCTGTCTACGTGGATTATCGCATGGCGGACAAAAATCTATTTGCAGTTTCATATATTCTATGATACTCATTTGGTTAAAGTTTTGGCTTCTATACTCCATGAAATTAGTGGAATATCTTTGATATTTGCGCTTCATCCAATATCATTTCATGGAAATATTCTTCGGAGCATTCTTGAATTTTACTCCACAAAGAAGTATCATGTTGACAATTTGGACATTATTGATTTCTGGATAAATTAAATTATAAACCTTTAAAATTTATCCTCGAACTTGTTTTATTGAATTATTATGTCATTGTCATCATCCTCATGCTTATATTGTGATTAAAGTCATCTTTGGCTTACGTGCATAGATGGACTTGGTATGATTATGATCAGGGATTATTCGGTATAGTCATGACCGTAATGTGACGAATGATGTGGTAAAAGTCTTCATTGGCCTGTAGTTCATTGGTGGACAGTTGTTGGAATGATTATGACCAGGGATTATTCGGTATAATCATGACCATTGATGATTACATGAATATCCTTGGCCGTGGTGCAGGGATGATGTGGTTTATTTATTAAGCTGAGTCTCAGCGATAAAGTTGATGAAAATATTTTTAAATCATAGAAGATAGTAGGTTTTATGCTCTACTTGACTCTTCTAATGGATTGCTTATTCCGCTGCAGTTGTTGAGCTAAAACTTGTTATTTATTATATTCTGTCAGTTGTTATACTGTTGAATGCTAAGAATAATTTATTCTGCATTATCTTAGTCATAATATTGCTTACTGGGCTAGTTGAGCTCACCCTTTCTTTCGCTGTTCTCTTTAGGAAATGAGAATGTATCCGGGACTAGTCAGGGAACGGAGTGACGGTCCAGATGATAGCATTAGTAGTCCTCACTATTCTGTTAAATAGTGTGACAATAAATGTAATGAGGACTCCATTGAGTGTGAATATTGTCTAGATGACAATATTTGTATTAAAACTCACAGCATTTGTTTTGTCGTATTTTACACGATAGTTGTATAATTAAGTTTTTATTTGTATTTTGTACCATGTATTTGGCGACTCAAGATGGGTGATGTATACATTTTGGGGCATCACGGTTGGTATCAAAGCTTAGGATATGATCCACTGGTGAGATGTGAGACAAGAACTAGGAGGGAGAGACGGAAATTCCTTCGCTAGTATGACCTACCTAAGTTTATTTGGTATTTAATTGGTCGGTCAGAGTATAGGGATAATATGTGATCTGTTAATTAACCCTTATTTTGTGGCAGTATTTTAAAATGGCATCCGAAAATGTTGAGATAAGCAATGAAGCACATGAGACCGTTGAGTCACCAACGATCAATACCCAGGGTAAAGTGCAACAGGAAGACAATAATCCTCATATAAACAATAACACCGATGAAATGGTGAACGATGGGATGTTCAGAGGCTTTATGCAATTCCTGCAACATCAGGCGAGAGAGGCTCCTGTCCAAAATGCAGGTGGAAACACTGAAAACTCTCGGACGGTCACCACTAAGCAGTTCAAGGAGCTGGAACCACCGAAGTTTTTTGGAGAGCCAAAACCACTTAAGGCGGAGACGTGGATAAAACAGATCAACAAGATATTTAATGTCTTGGGATGCTCTAAGGAGTAAAAGGTTCCTTTGCCCTTTTTTATATTGCGTGAAGAAGCGATTCTTGGTGGGAATCAGAAAGCGTACTGACTGGCCTTTCAAGATGTCTTGGGAGAAGTTCCAAGAGCTGTTCAATGACAAGTACTTTCCCAAAAGTATTCGTCACATAAAGGAGGTGGAGTTTATCAAGTTGGAGCAAAACAATATGACCGTGTCGCAATACGAGGCTAAATTTACGGAGTTATCTCGGTTTGTATCCCATTTGGTCGATAATGAGGAGCGAATGACGCGAATGTTTCTAAGAGGTTTGAAACCCAAAATACGTCAATACCTCATTTCTCACAAACTTTAATAATATTCAGATGTTGTGAATAGGGCTCAGTTATTAGAGTGCGATAATGAGTCAGCACAACCAAAAGGCAATTACCAACAACATAATAATAATCGTACCGGTGGCAACGACCATCGGAACAATGATAACCATCGTGGGGAAAATTATCATGACAAGAATGGTAACCACTTCGGTGGTAATCATGGCCAAGATAATAGAAGTGGAAGTTTCAAGAAGAGGAAATTCAATAATGATGGAAAGGCGTCGGCACCAAAGACCGTTGTTAAGGAAGGAGAACGACCATCGATTAATTATGTTACAAATCACGAGGAGGAGGGACACATCACCCAAACTATACACAATGCAGTCAAAGCATTGTTTTTAATTGAAAGAGAGGTCATTTAGCTCGATTTTGTTGTGTGCACCAAAGTCAAGTCCAAACTGGGGCGGTGGCACCAAAAGGCGGATATGGACAAAACAAAGTCGGTGGTTTCGGAGAGCATTTTTCGTGACTTCTCAAAAGCGAGTAACTTACGAACGAAGTTAGCACGGGTTAGTTAATTATAAATTCTTGCGAAGTCTATACCTTATTAGATACCGGCTACCCATTCTTTTATCTCTCTTGCTTGCGCTCAACGTTTAAATTTGACTCCGGAGAAATTAGACTTTGACTTATCGGTTGAAACTTCGTTAGGAGAAACCTTCATTACATGTGCTATCCAAGTCTTGGATGAGAGTCACAGTTTTGAATGATATTTCTATTGTTAATAAATTTCTTGACGTATTCTTGAAGACTTCTTAGCCTGCCCCTAGAGCGTGAAATAAAATTTTGTATTGACCCCAGTACAAAACCCATTTCTTCAACTCTCAAATATTTCTTCAACCAAAATGAACGTATAATGCGCTAAAGACGTTGGCTCGAACTGTTAAAGATTACGATCGTACCATTCAATATCATTGTGGAAGAGCGAACGTGGTAGCTAACGCGTTGAGTAGAAGATCGTATGCGTTTACGAGTGCGATATTGTTAATACAAAAACCCATTTCGTATATCTTACAAATGATGAAGATAGAGTTAAAGACTCTAGAGACCCACGTGAAGATAATGAATATACGAGTAAAATCGACTTTAATCGATAAAGTTAAAGCTGTTCAAGCTACACACTTGAATCTGATGAATGTGAAGAAGAAGGTTCAAGATGGCGTTATCTCAACCCTCAATTTAATTGGGTCATTTGAAATCCTCGATCGAGTAGAAATTGTGGCCTATAGACTCATTTTACCGCCTCCAAGTATGTCGCGTGTTCATAACATTTTTCACATATCTTTGTTAGTAAAAACTTAATTTTGGGGGACTTTGGAGACAAATTTCGGAATAATTAATGAATCTAAAAAATTATGAAATCATAGGGGTTTTATAGAGCATGTTACAAGCTTTCTATAGCCTCAAAAACGGACTAATTCTAATAACGGATGAAGAAGTTATGAATATTTGAAGTATATGTGTCAAAATTTGCAAAATCTAGAAAATTGGAGTTAAGTGCCAAAGGTCGAGCGCCTAGGCACTAGGCTCGGCACTTAGAATCTGTTCTTGGGCGCCTAGGCACTTGCCCAAGGCCAAATTTGGGCGCCTAGGCGTTGGTCTAGTGTTAAGTCAAAATCTGTCCGGACGTCCTTTAGTAAATTGGGCATAACATTTTCATACGAACTCCGATTGAGGTGATTCAAGATGATTCGAAAAGATAACGAGTAGACCTAAATCTTTTATTCTTTATGTTTTGAGATTTGAGGTATCAAGGCCTAAAATGGCTATTTTAGGGACTGATGTGCATTCAAAGGAAATCGGAGGACATCGGGCATGTACGTATGCAACGTGTAATGTTTTCGACGATAAAGGTATTCAAGTTATCCTCACCTCTTTGGCATACCAGGTACGCACATAAATTTCAAGGGCAAAATTTCATAAGGAGGGGAGATTGTGAGACCCCAGATTTTATGAATAAAGATTTACATTTCTCGAAATATTTTTTTGAATATTATGGTGTGGATTTGATATAATGTTATAGTTGTGGGTAATATTTACAAATTTTGCAAAGTAAGCAAGTGCTTATATAATATTCAATTGGTCGGAGAATATTCGTTTTAACAGAGAATATTCGTACGACGACACAATCATTGGTGGACCCCACAACGAAAGTATTGTCGTAGTAGTAAGAAAACGATGTAATTATCTTTTATTAAAAATAACGGCGAAAGTGTTACCGTTAAAAGCGTTGAACTACCCTAGTAAAAAGTATAGTAATCTGGCGTGATTTCATAGTAGCACACGATATTGATTATTGATGCTTACGTGAAAGTCACTCGGTTATACTCAATTATTACTATGAATTAACTGTGCATCATATCTCTCATATTATTGATTCAATTATTGTCACAGTATCAATATGTTATATTATTAAATCAATAATTAAGACGACAAAGTTATTCATATTATTAAATTGCAATATTTATTTACAATGTCTAGAAGTTCTGTCAAGGAGAGGTTTGGTCATCTAATTGCGCGCTAATAAGGATAAATCCTTATCGAAAATCCCCCTCTTTCCTGGGAACGACCTAGTTGTTAAATATTGTGAATTATAATATTAATGATGAATAAGTTCGTGTTGATTAAAGATGAAATTGATAGTTCCATTGTGTTGGAATTATTAGTGTTAGTGAAAATCGACATTTATTTCGTTAATAATTGATGTCTGGAGATTATATTAACCAATCGGGTAATTAACCGGATAAATGAGAAATTAATTGCTATTGATTCATATGATTATAACCATTTGTTCACATGTGTGTACTATTGATTCATATGATTATAACTATTTGTTCACATGTGTGTACTATTGATTCACATTCATTTACTATTAGGGGAGTTGGTGCAAGATTGATAAGACTTGCATGACTAAGTTAAAAATGGAGGTATAGATGGAGGTACTATACTGTAATTTGTATTTTTACATGTCTAGAACTATTGATTTACATGATTTACTATTGATTCACATGATTTACTATTAGGGGAGATGGTGCAAGTTTGATAATACTTGAATGACTAAATTAATAATGAAGGAAAAGAGGAAGGTATTATACTATAATATTTCGAGCCCCAAAACGTGCAATTATCGAAACTATTTTTTCCTATAAATAGAAGCTCATTCTTCCTTCATTTCTCACCAATTCACTAAAGCTATAGAGCAATTAGTATAGAGAGAAATTATAGAGAGAAAGAAGAAGAGAAGTCTGTTACCTCACTATTCCAGTATTCAGTCTTCTTTTGAGGTAAGAGATATTATTATTATAGTAAGGGGTATTATTTCTTTCGTATTCATGAAGAGAGCTATTGTTATTCCATTCCTTATTATTCTGTTGGAATAACCTGTATATGCGAAGTACCGCATACATGGTGAAATTCTTCTGTTATTCCATTCTTTATTATTTTGTTGCAATATCATGTCGGTGCGTTTTACGCATGACCTGGTTCCATTCTTTAATATTCTATTGGAATATCATGTCGGTGCGTTTTACGCATGACCTAGTTCCATTAGTTATTATTTTGTTGGAATAATCTGTCTGTGCGTTCTATCGCATGCATGGTGAATTCTTCTGTTATTCCATTCTTTATTATTCTGTTGGAATATCCCGTCGGTGCATTTTACGTATGACCTAGTTCCATTATTTATTATTCTGTTGGAATAGCCTATCTATGAGGTCTATCGCATACATGGTGAATTCTTCTGTTATTCCATTCTTTATTATTCTGTTGGAATAACCTGTCTATGTGGATTACTACATGCACAGTGAATGATCCTTCGTATTCATTCCTTATTAAATTGTGTAAATGATGCATCTCATTGGATTACTGCATTATGGCGGCTAAAAATTCATTTGCAGTTTCATATATTCTATGATACTCATTTGGTTAAAGTTTTAGCTTCTATACTCCATGAAATTAGTGGAATATCCTTGATATTCGCGCTTCATCCAGTATCTTTTCATGAAAATATTCTTCGGAGCATTCTTGAATTTTACTCTACAAAGAAGTATCATGTTGACAATTTTAAGATTATTGATTTCTGGATAAATTAAATTATAAACCTTTAAAATTTATCATTGAACTTGTTTTATTGAATTATTATGTCATTGTCATCATCCTCATGCTTATATTGTAATTAAAGTCATCTTTGGCTTACGTGTATAGATGGACTTGGTATGATTATGATCAGGGATTATTCGGTATAGTCATGACCATAATGTGACGAATGATGTGGTAAAAGTCTTCATTAGCCTGTAGTTCATTGGTGGACAGTTGTTGGTATGATTATGACCAGGGATTATTCAGTATAATCATGACCATTGATGATTACATGAATATCCTTGGTCGTGGTGCAGGGATGATGTGGTTTATTTATTAAGCTAAGTCTCAGCGATAAAGTTGATGAAAATCTTTTTAAATCATAAAATATAGTAGGTTTTATGCTCTACTTGACTCTTCTAATGGATTACTTATTCCGCTGCAATTGTTGAGCTAAAACTTGTTGTCTATTATATTCTGTCAGTTGTTATACTGTTGAAGGCTAAGGATAATTTATTCTGCATTATCTTAGACATAATATTTCTTACTGGGCTAGTTGAGCTCACCCTTTCTTTCGCTGTTCTCTTCAGGAAATGAAGACGTAGTCGGGACTAGTCGGGGAACGGAGTGACGGTCCAGATGATAGCATTAGTAGTCCTCACTATTCTGTGAAATAGTGTGACAATAAATGTAATGAGGACTCCATTGAGTGTGGATATTGTCTAGATGACAATATTTGTATTAAAACTCACAGCAATTGTTTTGTCGTATTTTACACGACAGTTGTATAATTAAGTTTTTATTTGTATTTTGTACCATGTATTTGGCGACTCAAGATGGGTGATGTATACCTGTTTTGGGGGCGTCACAAAATGCATTGAATGATTGACCGATTAAGTCATTCAATCATAAATAAACAACCCCTTAGTAAATGCTTTTATAGAAAAGAGTGTAGGTATAAGCAGCCCAATCGCATATGTTGACAAATAGACTTTGATTGTGATAGAACTAGGGGTGAGCATGGTGCGGTTTAAAGTTCAAACCGCACCCGAAACAGTTTAGGTACGGTTTGACAAATCCAAAACTGCACACAAAATAATTTATGATTGGTGCGGTGCGGTTTCAATTGGTGCAATTTCGGTTACAAAACCAATTGAAACAACAAAAAAGTTTAAACCTTCAATAGAATTTAACACAGAGCTCATATCGAACAATTAACTTAGTGACATAGTCGACAATGAGAATTATATCAAGCAAAGAAACAAAACTCATTCTGCCAAACATGTTAAATTCACCATCAAATCATAGAATAGTGAGACATAAAATAATTTTATTTTATAATAAAGGAATGATGCTTTAAAACTAAAACATACGTTATATAAAACAACGGAGACCATATATTTGATAACAAGAAGATTTATCTAGTTCTCCAAAAATTAAAAGTATATACTTGAGATAGAATTAAATTCTATTTTATATTGCAGGGAGGACTTATAGAATATAATCCTAACTTATATTGCAGGCAAGTGCCCATCTTTGATTTTGGAATTTTTTGCAAGTATTAGGGTAATGTAGTAATGTGAGACCCCAGATTTTATGAATAAATATTTAATTTTCTCGAAATAATTTTTTGAATATTATGGTGTGGATTTGATATAAAGTTATAGTTGTGGGTAGTATTTATAAATTTTGCAAAGTATGCAAGTTGTTATATAATATTCGATTGGTCGGGGAATATTCATTTTAACAGGGAATATTTGTACAACGACACAATCATTGGTGGACCCTGCAACGGAATTATTGTCGGATTGAGAAAACGACAAAAATATTTTATGAAAATAATGGCGGAAGTTTTACCGTTAATACTGTTGAACTACTCGGTAGTAAAAGTACAGTAATACGCGTGGTTGCATAGTAGCACACGATATTGATTATTGAGGCTTATGTGAGAAGTCACTCTATTTTGTTTTATTAGTATTATTAATGTAATAAAACAGAATTTTTTTTATATAAAACATAATACTTTTATAAAGTTATTCTATAAATAGAATATATTATATTCTATTATGCATAGTGTTTTGCATAGTAATATCTTTTATATAAAATGTAATACTTTTATAAAGTTATTTGTTTTATTAGACAATAATTAGAATATATTATATTTTATTATGCATAGTGTTGCATAGTGCCTGCATAGTGTTTTGCATAGTAAAATCTTTTTATATAACACAGAATACTTTTATAAAGTTATTCGTTTTATTAGATTATAAATAGAATATATTATATTTTATTTAAAAGATTTTGTTTTCAATCTGGATCGTCCATTTAAAAGTAAATCAATATGGACCGTTCATGAATTAGTTACTATGCAGTCCATTCTTCTATAAATAGAAGCTCATTCCTTCATTATTTCTTACGAATTCATTAAAACTCTAGAGAGAGAAACTATAGAGAGAAAGAAGAAAAATATTATGCTACTTCACTACTTCGATATCCAGTACTCTTCTTTCTAAGGTAAGGGGTATTATTTCTTTTGTATTCATGAAGAGAACTTCTGTTATTCCATTCTTTATTATTACGTTGGAATAACTTTTGTATATCTGGATTACCCTATACTTGGTGAAATTCTTACATTATTCCATTCTTTATTATTATGTTAGAATAACTTTTATTTATGCCAAGTACCGCATACATGGTGAAATTCTTCTATTATTCCGCTTCTTTATTATTACGTCGTAATATCCTGCCTATTCGCTTACGTGGACTGGTTCCATTATTTATTATTCTATCGGATATATCACATGCTGCGTTTTATGCCGGACCTGGTTCCATTATTTATTATTCTGTCGGAATATTCTGTTTGTGCGATTTATCGCATGCATGGTGTTTTTTGTTGTTATTACATTCTTTATTATTCTGTTGGAATATCCTGTCGGTGCCTATTACGCTTGACCTGGTTCCATTATTTATTATTCTGTTGGAAATAACCTGTCGATGCGATCTATCGCATGCATGGTGATTTCTTCTGTTATTCTATTCTTTATTATTCTGTTGGAATAATCTGTTTATGTGGATTATCACATGCATGGTGAATGATATTTTGTATTCATTCCTTATTAAATTGTGGAAATGATCTGTCTAAGTGGATTACCGCATAGCGAACGAAAATCTATTTGTAGTTTCATCTATTCTCTTACACTCAGTTGGTTAAAGTTTTAGCTTCTATACTCCATGAAATTAGTGGAATATCCTTGATATTTGCGCTTCATTCAGTATCTTTTCATGGAAATATTCTTCTGAGCATTCTTGAATTTTACTCTACAAAGATGTATCATGTTGACAATTTAGACGTTATTGGTTCCTGGATAAATTAATTCTTGAACTTGTTTTATTGAATTATTATGTCATTGTCATCATCCTCATGTTTATATTATGTTGAAAGTCATCTATGGCCTGTAGTTCATAGATGGACTTGGTATGATTATGACCAGGGATTATTCCGTATAATCATGACCGTAATGTTACAAATGATGTGAAAAAAGTCCTCATTGGCCCGTAATGAATTGATGGACAATTTTTGGTATGATTATGGTTATGGATTCTCTTCGGCCAAGGGTGCAAAGATGAATTGTTTTATGGCATGATCAGGACCGTTGATGAAAATAAGATTATCTTTGGCCCGTAGTGCATGGATAATTCGTGGTCGTGATACTAAAGAATATCATTGGCCTATAGTGCAGGGATGATTTAATGATGTGGACTATTTATTGAGCTGAGTCTCAGCGATAAAAGTGATGAAAAACCTTTTAAATCATAGTAGATAATAGATTTTATTCTCTACTTGACTCTTCTAATGGATTGCTTGTTCCGCTGCAGTTAAACTTGATGTTTGTTATATTGTATCAGTTTAACACTGTTGAAGGCTAACGATAATTTATTCTGCATTATCTTAGTCATAATATTTTTTACTGGGCTAGTTGAGCTCACCCTTTTTTTCATTGTTCTCTTCAGGAAATGAGAACGTAGCTGAGACTAGTCGGAGAACAGAGTGATGGTCCTAGATGGTGCATTAGTAGTCCTCACTATTCTGTGAAATAGTGTAATAATAAATGTAATGAGGACTCCATTGAGTGTGGATATTGTCTAGATGACAATATTTGCATTAAAACTCACAGCATATGTTTTGTCGTATTTTACAAGACTATTGTATAATTAGTTTGTATTTGTATTCTGTACCATGTATTTGATGACTTAGAATAGGTGATGTATACCTATTTTTGGGGGTGTCACAGTTGGTATCAAAGCTTAGGGATATGATCCTTGGCTGAGATGTGAGACAAGAACTAGGAGGGGAGAGACGAGGAATTCCTTCGCTAGTATGACCTACCTAAGTTTATTTGGTATTTAATTTGTCGGTCAGAGTATAGGGATAATATGTGATATGTTAATTAACCCTTGTTTTATGGAAGTATTTGAAAATGACATCAGAAAATGTTGAGATAAGCAATGGAGCACAGGAGACCGTTGAGTCTCCACAGATCAATAATCAGGACAATGTGGAACAGAATGGCGATAATCCTCCTGTAAACAACAACACTAATCAATTGACGAACGACGGTACGTTTAGGAGTTTTAGAATTCATGCAACATCAGGCGAAGGCGACTCTTGTCCAAAAATGCAGGTGGAAACACTGATAACTCTCGGACGGTCAGCGCTAAGCAGTTCAAGGAGTTGGGACCACCGGAGTTTTTTGGAGAGCCAAAACCACTTAAGGAGGAGACGTGGATAAAGCAAATCAACAAGATATTTGATGTCTTGGGATGCTCCGATGAGCAAAAGGTTCCCTTTGCCACCTTCATGTTCCTTTTACCCGAATAGATTCATGAGTAAAGTTTCATAAAATATAGATTTAAAAAAATTAAATAGAAAAATAAAGTTTTTTTAATCTTAACCTTAATTTTCATGCGTATTTAATTTTTACAAATTTTTAAGGTTAAGATTAAATATAATTAAAATTTTCTGTGAGACCCCAGATTTTATGAATAAAGATTTAATTTTCTCGAAATATTTTTTTGAATATTATAGAATGAATTTGATATAATATTTTAGTTGTGCGTAATATTTATAAATTTTACAAAGTACGCAAGTTGTTATATAATATTCGATTGGTTGGGGAATATTCATTTTGACAGGAATATTAAATATAACCAAGCACAATCATTGATAGACCCATAATGAAATTATTGTCGGATTGAGAAAAGCGATAAAAATATTTTTATGAAAATAACGGCGGAAGTTATGCACTGATTAATCTGTTGAAACACTTTCGATGTTAAAAGTACGATGTCTGGCATGTGGTTGCATAGTAGCACACAAAGATTGATTATTAATTCTTACGTGAGAAGTCACTCAGTTTTGTTTTATTAGTATTTTTAATGTAATAAAAGCAGAAAAGCTTTTTATATAAAACAAAATACTTTTATAAAGTTATTCGTTTTAATAGACTATAAATAGAATATATTATATTCTATTATGCAAAGTGTTTTGCATAGTAATATCTTTTATATAAAACAAAATACTTTTACAAAGTTATATGTTTTATTAGACAATAATTAGAATATATTATATTTTATTATGCATAGTGTTGCATAGTGCACGCATAGTATTTTGCATAGTAAAATCTTTTATATAAAAATAGAATACTTTTATAAATTTATTCATTTTATTAGATTATAAATAGAATATATTATATTTTATTTAAAAAATTTGATTTAAATGTGGACCGTCTGGTTAAAAAGTAAATCAATACTGAATTTATTCATGAATTAGTTACTATCAGGTCCATTCTTCTATAAATATAAGCTCATTCCTATATTATTTCTTACGAATTCATTGAAACTCTAGAGAGAGAAACTATAGAGAGAAAGAAGAAAAGTGTTCTGCTACTTCACTACGCCTATATCCGATCTTTCTTTCTTCTAAGGTAAGGAGTATTATTTCTTTTGTATTCATGAAGAGAACTTACATTTATTCTATTCTTTATTATTCATTGGAATAACTTTGTATCACGCGACTACCCTATACTTGGTGAAATTCTTACATTATTCCATTCTTTATTATTATGTTGGAATAACTTTTGTCTGTCAAGAAGTATCGCATACATGGTGAAATTCTTCTGTTATTCCATTCTTTATTATTCTGTTGGAACATCCTGTCTGTGCTTTACGCATGACCTGGTTCCGTTATTTATTATTCTGTTGGAATATCCTATTTGTGCGTTTACACATGACACGGTTCTATTTCTTTAATATTACATTGGAATAACACATGCATGCGGTCTATCGCATGCATGGTGATTTCTTCTCATTATTTCATTCTTTATTATTCTGTTGGAATAACTTGTCTATGTGGATTATCACATGCATGGTGAATGATCCTTTGTATTCATGGCTATGGATTCTCTTCGGCCAAGGGTGCAAAGATGAATTGTTTTATGGCATGATCGGGAATGGTTGATGAACACACGATTATCTTTGGCCGTAGTGCATGGATAATTAAATGGTCGTGATACTAAAGAATATCCTTAAACTTGTAGTGCGGGGATGATTTGATGATGTGGATTATTTATTGAAATGAGTCTCGTGATATAAAAGTGATGAAAAACCTTTTAAATCATAGAAGATAATAGATTTTATTCTCTACTGACTCTTAAATGGATTGCTTGTTCATTGCAGATTAAACTTGATGTTTTTTATATTGTATCGGTTTAACATCTTTGAAAGGCTAACGATAATTTATTCTCGCATTATCTTAGTCATAATATTTCTTCTTGGCCTAGTTGAGCTCACCCTTTCTTTCATTGTTCTCTTGAGAAATGAGAACGTGGTCTGGTTTATGGCGCCCCAAAATAGGTATACATCACCTATTCTGAGTCGCCAAAAACATGGTACAGAATACAAATACAATCTTTAATATACAACAAGAAAGCTGTGAGTTTTAATACAAGTATTGTCTACTAGATAATATTCACTCTCAGAATAAGTTCTCATTACATTTATTGTCACACTATTTAACAAAATAGTGAGGACTACTAATACTATCATCCGGACCGTCACTCGGTTCCCAACTAGTCCATTTCGTTCTCATTTCACGAAGAGAACAAAGAAAGAAAGGGTGAGCTCAACTAGCCCGATGAAATATTATGACTAAGATAATGCAGAATAAATTATCATTAGTCTTCAACAATGTTAAACTGATAACATATAATAGACATCAAGTTTAACTGCAGCCTAACAAGCAATCCATTAAAAGAGTCAAGTAGAGAATAAGATATACTATCTTTTATGATTTAAAAGGTTTTTCATCACTTTTATCGCTGAGACTCACCTTAATAAATAATCCACATCATCCCTGCACTACGGCCAAGGATATTCAATAGTATCACGACCACAAATTATCCATGCACTACGGGCCAAGGATATTCATGTATTCATCAATGGTCATGATCATGCCAACAACTGTCCATCAATGCACTACGGGCCAATGAGGACTTTTACCACATCATTTGTAACATTACGGTCATGATTACACCAAATAATCCCTGGTCATAATCATACCAAGTCCATCTATGCACTACAGGCCACAGATGACTTTCAAAAAAAATATAAACATGAGGATGATGATAATGATATAAGAATTCAATAAAACAAGTTCAAGAATTAATTTATTCAAGAACTAATAACGTCTAAATTGTCAACATGATACTTCTTTGTAGAGTAAAATTAAAGAATGATCGGAAGAATATTTCCATGAAAAGATACTGGATGAAGCGCAAATATCAGGATATTCCACTAATTTCATGGAGTATAGAAGTCAAAACTTTAACCAATTGAGTATAATAAAGAATGGAATAACAAAAGAAATCACCATGCATGCGGTTGCCAGATGTAGACGGTTATTCCAACGAGATAATAAATAACGAAACCCAGTCGGGCGAAATTTGCAAATTGCAAGCGGGATGTTCCAACGAGAATAATAAAGAATGGAATAACAATGAAAATCACCATGCATGAGGTTTACTTGCATGAGAGCGGGTTATTCAAACAATATACTAAATAACGGAACCAGTCGGTAAATTACATTTACAGGGGATGTTCTAATAGAATAATAAAAACGGAACCAGGTCCGGCGTAAAATGCATAGACAGTATATTCCAACAAAATAATAAAGACGGAACCAGGTCCGTCGTAAAATGCACAGACATGATATTCCAACAAAATAATAAACAATGGAATAACAGAAGAATTTCACCAAGTATAAGTGTAGCAGCATGATCTGAGTTATTCAACGAATAATAAAGAATGGAATAACGAAGTTCTCTTCATGAATACAAAAGAAATAATACCACTTACCTTAGAAAGAAGAGTACTAGATATAGGAGTAGTGAAGTAGCAGAACACTTTTCTTCTTTCTCTCTATAGTTTCTCTCTCTAGAGTTTCAAAGTGAATTAAGTAAGAAATAATGAAGGAATGAGCTTCTATTTATAGAAGAATGGACGTGATAGTAACTAATTCATGAAACGGTCCAAATTGATTTACTTTTAATCGGACGGTCAGATTTAAAAGCAAAATCTTTTAAATAAAATATAATATATTCTATTTATAATCTAATAAAACGAATAACTTTATAAAATTATTACATTTTATATAAAAAGATTTTTACTATGCAAACACTATCACGAGCCTTATGCAAACACTATGCATAATAAAATATAATATATTCTAATTATTGTCTAATAAAATGAATAACTTTATAAAAGTATTACATTTTATATAAAAAATTTACTATTAGCCTAATAAAGCGAATAACTTTATAAAAGTATTCTATTTTATATAAAAGTTTTTCTGTTTTATTACATTAATAATACTAATAAAACAAAACTTCATCATCATTATTATTATTCACACTATTAATCGACCGTGTCGTTCCCGGAAGAGGGGTTTTCGAATAAGGATTTCTCCTATTAGGCGTAGCGCAATTAGGTGACCAAACCTCTCCTTGCGTAAACTTCTGACATCGTTAATTTTGCAAATAATAATATTAATAACTCTGTCATCTCAATTATTGATTTAATAATATATAAAATATCGAAAATAATTGAATAAAAATGAATGACTTCTCACGTAAGCATCAATAATCAATACTGTGTATTTCTTATGCAACCACGGCATATTCTTGTACTTTTACTACCGAGTAGTTCAACAAATTATTAATAAAACTTCCGTCGTTATTTTCAATAAAATATTTTTGTCTTTTTCTCAATCCGATAATAATTATGTTGCGGGGTCCACCAATGATTGTGCCGTTAATATTCCCTGCTAAAACGAATATTCCCCGACCAATCGAATATTATATAACAACTTGTGTACTTTGTAAAATTTATAAATATTACCCACAACTATAACATTATATCAAATTCATTCCATAATATTCAAAAATGATATTTATAGAAAAATCATCTTTATTCATAAAAGTTGGGGTCTTACAACCTCCCTTTCTTAAGAAATTTCACCCTCAAAATTAGGGTACATACCTGGTATGTCGAAGAGGTAAGGATACCTTGATTTCATTTCAGATTCTAACTCCTAGGTCATTTCCTCAACATCGTGGTTCCTCCATAAAACTTTGACTTGAGGTATAACCTTGGAGCGTAGAATATGTTCCTTTTTATCCAAGATTTGAACAGGAACCTCTTCATACGTTAAATCTTTCGCTATTTCGTCCGGTTCTAACTCAATAATGTGGTTCAGGTCTTTCACATATTTACGTAACATAGATACGTGAAAAACATTATGAACACGAGACATACTTGGCGATAAAGCGAGTCTATAGGCCACAGTTCCTATTCGATTGAGGATTAAAAATGGGCCAATGAATCGAAGATTGAGCTTTCCTCTCTCTCCAAACCTCGTAACTCCTTTCCATGGAGCAACACGTAACAACACATGATCTCCAATATCGAATTCCACGTCCTTTCGATGAAGATCAGCATAACTCTTTTGTCGATCTTGTGAGGTCTTTATACGTTGTCGGATCGTTTGAATCTTTTTCGTAGTCATACATACCAACTCTGGTCCCAACAACGTTGCTTCACCCACCTCAACCCAGCATACTGAAGAACAACACTTTCTTCCATACAACGCCTCAAATGGAGCCATGCCAATACTTGCTTGATAACTATTGTTGTAGGAAAACTCCACCAATGGTAAGAACTTATCCCAACTTCCCTTGAAGTCAAGGACATAGAGTCTTAATAAATCTTCCAGAGTTTGAACAGTCCTCTCTAATTGTCCGTCCGTTTGAGGATGATATGCCGAACTAAATCGTAAATCCGTGCCCATATCTTTTTGCAAACTAACCCAAAATCGTGAAGTGAATCTTGGATCTCAATCAGAAACTATGGATACTGGAATACTATGCATTCTTACAATCTCGTTTATGTACATACGAGCAAGACGTTCAAGTGTATAAGTTTCTCGTATTGGTAAGAAATGAGCAGACTTGGTCAATCTATCAACAATGACCCAAATTGCATCTATGCCTTGAGAAACCTTGGGAAGACCAGTAACAAAATCCATGGTAATGTGCTCCCACTTCCATTCTAGAATTTCAAGTGGTTGCAATGGACCTTTTGGTACTTGATGCACCGCCTTGACTCGTTGACAAGTTAGACACCTTGAGATAAACAGCGCTATCTCTCTCTTCATATTGCTCCACCAAAATGTATGACGAAGATCACGATACATTTTGATACTCCCAAGATGGATTGCAAACGGTCTGTTGTGCGCCTCCATCATGATTTTATACTTTAAATTAGGGTCGTTAGGAACACAAAGTCTGGAGTTGACTCGAAGTATTCATTCTTCATCGATTCTTTCTTCCGGTATAGCACCTTCTTGCACTTTCTTCCTCATACGCATCAGCTCCAGATCTGCAGCTTGAGCAACTTTAACTTTATCAATTAAAGTCGGTTCTACTCGTATATTCGCCATCATCACATGGGTCGTTGGAGTCTTTAACTCTATATCCATTCTTTTCAAGCCACACAAAATGGGCCTTTGCGTTGACAATATCGAACTTGTACCCGCATATGATCTTCTACTCAATGCGTCAGCTACCACGTTCGTTTTTCTAGAATGGTATTGGATGGTATGATCATAATCTTTCAACATTTCAAGCCAGCGTCGTTGTCGCATGTTGAGTTCTTTTTGAGTGAAAATATATTTGAGGCTTTTATGATCCGTAAAGATCTCCACTTTCTCCCCATACAAGTAATGCCTCCAAATCTTTAGTGCAAAAACGACTGCTGCCAACTCTAGATCATGAGTGGGATAATTCCTCTCATATTCTTTGAGTTTTCGTGAGGCATAGGCTATGACTTTTCCATGTTACATGAGAACACATCCCAACCCTTTGCCCGAAGCATCACTGTAGATGACAAATCCCTCCGAGCCAGATGGTATTGTCTGAACAGGTGCCGAAATGAGTCTCCTCTTGAATTCATGAAAACTCTTCTCACATTCCTCCCTTCAACCGAATTTTATATCTTTTAGAGTCAGCTGAGTTAGTGGAGTAGTGATTTGAGAAAACCCTTCTACGAATCTTCGATAATAACTAGCTAAGCCGAGAAAGCTACGTACTTCGGTCACTGATTTAGGTTGCTCCCAGCTTTGAATAGCTTCAATCTTTGCTGGGTCAAAAGATATTCCATGACTTGATACTACGTGCCCAAGGAATGCTACTTCCTCAAGCCAGAACTCACATTTCTTCAACTTGGCATAAAGCTTGTTTTCACGAAGCTTTTGGAGTATCAGCCTCAAGTGTTGCTCATGATCTTCACGGCTTTTTGAATAAATAAGGATGTCATCAATAAAGACGACCACAAAGTGAGAATACTCGGTTCATCATATTCATGAAGGCAGCAGGAGCATTAGTCAATCCAAAAGACATGACTAGGAATTCATAATGCCGTCTGAGGAGTTCTAAAAGCCGTCTTTGGAATGTCATCGATTCTAATCTTCAATTGGTGATATCCGGACGAAGTTCAATCTTTAAAAGAATTTGGCTCCTTACTGAATCGGGTCAAACAGGTCATCAATGTGTGGTGGCGGGTACCTATTTTTGATGGTAACATGATTCAAATCCAGATAATCAATACAAAGTCGTATACTCCCATCTTTCTTCTTCACGAATAGAACAGGAGCACCCCGAGGAGAAGTACTAGGATGAAATAAAGCCAATGTCTAACAATTCCTGCAGTTAGGTCTTTAACTCCACGAAGTTCAATAGAGCCATTCGATATGGGGCTTTGGAAAAGGGTTTTGTCTGGGGTTCAAGGTCGATACAAAATTCAATTTCACGCTCTGGGGGTAGGCCGGGAAGTTCTTGAGAAATCGTCGGAAATTTATTAACAATAGAAATATCTTTCAAAAGCGGCGTATTTTTCTTTAGATCCGTGACATGAGCTAAGAAAACTTGACATCCGTTTTTCAATAAACGAATAGCTTTATGGCTTGAGATGATAGTGATTGATTTTAATGGTTTGGTTGCTTGAATTCGCATAATAGGTTGGTTAGGAATATGAAAGCTAACAACCTTAAGAAAATAATCAATTTTTGCATGATGAGTAGTTAACTAATCAATCCCTAGAATCACATCAAATGCAAGTATTTTTAAAGAAATAAGATCGGCCCAATATCGTGTGGGTGCCGATTTGAACTAAACAAGACTTATAAATAGTGGATGTAATGAAGGTTTCTCCCAACGGAGTTTCAACAGATAAGTCAAAGTCTAATTTCTCCGGAGTCAAATTTAAACATTGAGGCAAGTAGGAGAAATAAAAGAATGGGTAGAACCGGTATCAAATAAGGTATAGACTTCGCTAGAGTTTATGATAAGCTTACCCGTGATGACCTCGTTCGGGTTCCTTACTTTCTGGGAGGTCACAACAAACGCTCTCCCTTGCACTACCGGCTTTGACTTTTCTGGGATGGCCTTTGGTGCCTCCATCCTAGCTGAACTTATCTTCGGTGAACAACAAAATCGGGCTAGGTGACCTTCTCTTCCACAATTATAACGTGCTTTGGACGGCATCACGCAGTTTGGACTGATGTGTCCCTCCCCTCCGCATTTGGAGCATATAATAGGTGGTCGTTCTCCTTCCTTAACAACGGGTGCTGGTGCTGACGTCTTTCCATCATTGTTGAATCTCCTCTTCTTGAAATGTCCATTCTTATTGTTTTGGCCCTGATTACCACCGAAGTGGTTACCATTTCTGGCCTGCGGATTCCCTCCACGCTTGTTGTCACCGCTTCGATGACTGCTCTCACTGGTATTATCATTTTGCCGGCTCCTCTTTTTTAGTTGGGTTGACTCATTATCGCATTCCAATAACTGAGTCCTATTAATAACATCTGAATACAAACACAGTTTATAAGAGATAAGATATTAACGTATCTCAGGTTTCAAACCTCTTAGAAATATTCGCGTCATTCTCTCCTCATTATCAACCAAATGGGACGAAATGCGGGACAACTTCGGCAAACTTGGCCCGTCTTTGCGACCTTTGTCATGTTGTTTTGCTCCGACTTGATGAACTCTACCTCTTTCATGTGATGAATACTTTCGGAAAGTACTTGTCGTTGAATGTTCTTGGAACTTCTCCCAAGACATCTTTAGTCTGCGGCGAGTTGAGTCGCTTCTGATTCCCACCGATGTCTGTCTCTCGCCTCAATAACATGAAGGTAGCAAAGGGAACCTTTTGCTCCTCGGAGCATCCCAAGACATCAAATATCTTGTTGATCTGCTTAATCCACGTCTCTACCTTAAGTGGTTTTGGCTCTCCAAAAAACTCTGGTGGTCCCAGTTCCTTAAACTGCTTGGCGGTGACCGTCCGAGATTTGCCAGTATTTCCACCTGTATTTTGGACAGGAGCCATTCTTTACTGATGTTACATGAATTGCATAAAGCCTCTGAATATTCCATCGTTCATCATTTGGTCAGTGTTGTTGTTTGCCTGAGGAATGTCGCCTTCCTAATGCACATTATCCTGATTATTGATCTGTGGAGACTCAACGGTCTCCTGTGCTCCATTGATATTCTCAAAATTCTTGGATGTCATTTTCAAATACTGTCACAAAACAAGGGTTAAATATCATGTCACATATTATCCCTATACTCTGACCGACCAATTAAATACCAAATAAACTTAGGTAGGTCATACTAGCGAAAAAGATTCCCGTCTCTCCCTCCTAGTTCTTGTCTCACATCTCGGCCGGGGATCATATCCTAAGCTTGAATACTGTTGTGTGGCGCCCCCAAAATAGGTATACATCACCTATTCTGAGTCGCCAAATACATGGAACAGAATACAAATACAATCTTAAATATACAACAAGAGTTGTGAGTTTTAATAAAAATATTGTCTTCTAGACAATATCCACTATCAGAATAAGTCCTCATTACATTTATTATTACACTATTTTATAGAATAGTGAGGACTACTAAGAAACCATCTCGGACGGTCACTCTGTTCCCCGATTAGTCCCGGCTACGTTCTCATTTCCTGAAGAGAACAGTGAAAGAAAGGGTGAGCTCAACTAGCCCAGTAAGAAATATTATGACTAAGATAATGCAGAATAAATTATCATTAGTCTTCAATAATGTTAAACTGATAACATATAATAGACATCAAGTTTAACTGCAGCCTAACAAGCAATCCATTAAAAGAGTCAAGTAGAGAATAAAATATACTATCTTTTATGATTTAAAAGGTTTTCATCACTTTTATCATTTGAGACTCACCTTAATAAATAATCCACATCATCCACACACTTCTGACGAGGATATTCAATAGTATCACGACCACAAATTATCCATGCACTACGGGCCAGGATATTAGTGTATTCATCAATGGTCATGATCATGCCAACAAGCATCCATCAATGCACTACGGGTCAATGAGGACTTTTACCACATCATTTGTAACATTACGGTCATGATTACAATTGAATAATCCTCAGTCATAATCATACCAAGTCCATCTATGAACTACAGGCCACATATGACTTTCAAAAAAAATATAAACATGAGGATGATGACAATGATATAAGAATTCAATAAAACAAGTTCAAGAATTAATTTATTCAAGAACTAATAACGTCCAAATTGTCAACATGATTCTTTTTTGTAGAGTAAAATTCAAGAATGATCAGAAGAATATTTCCATGAAAAGATACTGGATGAAGCGCAAATATCAAGGATATTCCACTAATTTCATGGAGTATAGTAGTCAAAACTTTAACCAACTAAGTATAATAAAGAATGGAATAACAAAAGAAATCACCATGCATGCGGTACTTTGCATAGACAGGTTATTCCAATAGAATAATAAATAACGGAACCGAAGTGTCGGTAAATTACATGCAAGCAAGATGTTCCAACAGAATAATAAAGAATGGAATAACAACAGAAATCATCATGCATGAGGTACTTCCCATAGACAGGTTATTCCAACAATATACTAAATAACGGAACCAGGTCAGGCAAAATTCGCACCGACAGGATGTTCCAAGAGAATAATAAAGATGGAACCAGGTCCGACGTAAAATGCACTGACAGGATATTCCAACAAAATAATAAAGACGGAACTAGGTCCGGCGTAAAATGCATAGACAGGATATTCCAACAGAATAATAAATAATGGAATAACGAAAGAATTTCACCAAGTATAGTGCGGCCACAGTATCTGAGTTATTCCAATAGAATAATAAAGAATGGAATAACAGAAGTTCTCTTCATGAATACAAAAGAAATAATACCCCTTACCGTAAAAGAAACTTGATATTGGAGTAGTGAAGTAACAGAATACTTTTCTTCTTTCTCTCTATAGTTTCTCTCTCTAGAGTTTCAGTGAATTCCTAAGAAATAATGAAGGAATGAGCTTCTATTTATAGAAGAATGGACTGCATAGTAACTAATTCATGAACGGTCCAGATTGATTTACTTTTAATCGGATGGTTCAGATTTAAAGCAAAATCTTTTAAATAAAATATAATATATTCTATTTATAATCTAATAAAATGAATAACTTTATAAAATTATTCAGTTTTATTTAAAAAGATTTTTACTATGCAAACACTATGCAGTACTATGCAAATACTATGCATAATAAAATATAATATATTCTAATTATTGTCTAATAAAAGAATAACTTTTAAATAAAAGTATTACATTTTATATAAAAAAAAATTTACTATTAGCCTAATAAAAAGCGAATAACTTTATAAAAGTATTCTATTTTATATAAAAAGCTTTTTTGTTTTATTACATTAATAATACTAATAAAACAAAAGTTCATCATCATTATTATTATTCACACTATTAATCGACCAGGTCGTTTCCAAGAAAGAGGGGGCTTTTCCAATAAGGATTTCTCCCTATTGGCGCGCAATTAGGTGACCAAACCTCTCCTTGGCAAAACTTCTAGACATCGTTAATATTGCAAATAATAATATTAATAACTCTGTCATCTCAATTATTGATTTAATAATATATAAAATATCGAATCAATAATTGAATAAAAATGAATGAAATGACTTCTCACGTAAGCATCAATAATCAATATCAAATATGCTACTTATGCAACCAAGCGTATTCTTGTACTTTTTTACTACCGAGTAGTTCAACAAAGATTATGATAAAACTTCCGCCGTTATTTTCAATAAAATATTTTTATAGTTTTCTCAATCCGACAATAATTCCGTTGTGGGGTCCACCAATGATTGTGCCGTTGTATGAATATTCCCTGCTAAAACGAATATTCCCCGACCAATCGAATATTATATAACAACTTGCGTACTTTTGCAAAATTTATAAATATTACCCACAACTATAACTTTATATCAAATTCATTCCATAATATTCAAAAATGATATTTATAGAAAAATCATCTTTATTCATAAAAACTGGGGTCTTACAACCTCCCCTTCTTAAGAAATTTCGCCCTCGAAATTAGGGTATGTACCTGGTATGTCGAAGAGGTAAGGATACCTTGATTTCATTTCAGATTCTAACTCCCAGGTCATTTCCTCAACATCGTGGTTCCTCCATAAAACTTTGACTTGAGGTATAACCTTGGAGCGTAGAATATGTTCCTTCTTATCCAAGATTTGAACATGAACATCTTTATACATTAAATCTTTCGCTATTTCGTCTGGTTCTAACTCAATAATGTGGATCAGGTCTTTCACATATTTACGTAACATAGATACATGAAAAATGTTATGAACACGAGACATACTTGGCGGTAAAGCGAGTCTATAGGCCATAGTTCCTACTCAATCGAGGATTAAAAATGGGCTAATGAATCGAGGATTGAGCTTTCCTCTCTTTCCAAACCTCGTAACTCCTTTCCATGGAGCAACACATAACAACACATGATCTCCAATATTGAATTCCACGTCCTTTCGATGAAGATTAGCATAACTCTTTTGTCGATCTTGTGAGGTCTTTATACGTTGTTGGATCGTTTGAATCTTTTTCGTAGTCATACGTACCAACTTCGGTCCCAACAGCATTGCTTCACCCACCTCATCCCAGCATACTGGAGAACAACACTTTCTTCCATACAACGCCTCAAATGGAGCCATGCCAATACTTTCTTGATAACTGTTGTTATAGGAAAACTCCACCAATGGTAAGAACTTATCCCAACTTCCCTTGAAGTCAAGGACACAGAGTCTTAATAAATCTTCCAGAGTTTGAACAGTCCTCTCTGATTGTCCGTCCGTTTGAGGATGATATGCCGAACTAAATCGTAAATCTGTGCCCATATCTTTTTGCAAACTAACCCAAAATCGTGAAGTGAATCTTAGGTTTCGATCAAAAACTATGGATACTGGCATGCCATGTCGTCTTACAATCTCGTTTATGTACATACGAGCAAGACGTTCAAGTGTATAAGTTTCTCGTATTGGTAAGAAATGAGCAAACTTGGTCAATCTATCAACAATGACCCAAATTGCATCTATGCCTTGAGAAACCTTGGGAAGACCAGTAACGAAATCCATGGTAATGTGCTCCCACTTCCATTCTGGAATTTCAAGTGGTTGCAATGGACCTTTTGGTACTTGATGCTCCACCTTGACTCGTTGACAAGTTAGACACCTTGAGATAAACAACGCTATCTCTCTCTTCATATTGCTCCACCAAAATGTATGACGAAGATCACGATACATTTTGGTACTCCCAAGATGGATTGCAAACGATATTTTGTGCACCTCCATCATGATTTTATACTTTAAATTAGGGTCGTTAGGAACACAAAGTCTGGAGTTGACTCGAAGTATTCCTTCTTCATCGATTCTTGCTTCCTAGATAGCACCTTCTTGCACTTTCTTCCTCATACGCATCATTTCTAGATCTCGTAGCTTGGCGACTTTAACTTTATCAACTAAAGTCAGTTCTACTCGTATATTCGCCATCATCACATGGGTCCCTGAAGTCTTTAACTCTATCTCCATTCTTTGCAAGTCACACAAAATGGGCCTTTGCGTTGACAATATCGAACTTGTACCGCATATGATCTTCTACTCAATCGTCATTACCACGTTAAGCTTTTCGTAATGGTATTGGATGGTATGATCATAATATTTCAACAGTTCAAGCCAACGTCGTTGTCGCATGTTGAGTTCCTTTTGAGTGAAGAAATATTTGAGGCTTTTACGATCCGTAAAGATCTCCACTTTCTCCCCATACAAGTAATGCCTACAAATCTTTAGTGCAAAAACGACTGCTGCCAACTCTAGATCATGAGTGAGATAATTCCTCACATATTCTTTGAGTTTTCGTGAGGCATAGGCTATGACTTTTCCATGTTGCATGAGAACACATCCCAACCCTTTGCCCGAAGCTTCACATGAGATGACAAATCCTCCGAGCGGATGGTATTATCTCACAGTGCTTAAAAATGAGTCTCGTCTTGAATTCATGAAAACTCTTCTCACATTCCTCCCTTCAACCGAATTTTATATCTTTTTGAGTCAGCTTAGTTAGTGGAGTAGTGATTTGAGAAAACCCTTCTATGAATCTCTT
This sequence comes from Panax ginseng, assembly GCA_020205605.1. Lineage (NCBI taxonomy): Eukaryota > Viridiplantae > Streptophyta > Magnoliopsida > Apiales > Araliaceae > Panax > Panax ginseng. Next base: position 12,493,844 of record CM035134.1, read on the forward strand.
GATAATAACCAAAAAGTAAAGAGAAAGCTACGTGCTTGGTCATCGATTTAGGTTGCTCCCACTTTGAATAGCTTCAATCTTTCTTTGGGTCAATGATATTCCATGACTTGATACTACGTGCCCCAAGGAATGCTACTTCCTCAAGCCAGAACTCGCATTTCTTCAACTTGGCATAAAGCATGTTTTCACGAAGCTTTTGGAGTATCAGTCTCAAGTGTTACTCGTGATCTTCACGGCTTTTGGAATAAATAAGGATGTCATCAATAAAGACGACCACAAAGTGATCCAAATATTCCTTGAATACTCTGTTCATCATATCCATGAAGGCAGCGAGGAGCATTAGTCAATCCAAAAGACATGACTAGGAATTCATAATGCCCGTCTGGAGTTTCCGAAGTCATCTTTGGAATGTCATCGGTTCTAATCTTCAATTGGTGATATCTCGGAACAAAGATCAATCTTTGAAAAGAATTTGGCTCCTTGCAACCGGGTCAAACAGTCATCAATACGTGGCAATGGGTACCTATTTTTGATGGTGACATGATTCAACTCCCGATAATCAATACAAAGTCGCATACTCTCATCTTTCTTCTTCACGAATAGAAACAAGAGCACCCCAAGGAGAAGTACTAGGGACGAATAAAGCCAATGTCTAACAATTCTGCAGTTGGGTCTTTAACTCCGAAGTTCAATAGGAGCCATTCGATATGGGGCTTTGGAAATGGGTTTTGTCTTAGGGTTCAAGGTCGATACAAAATTCAATTTCATGCTCTGGGGTAGGCCGTAGGAAGTTCTTCGAGAATACGTCGGAAATTTATTAACAATAAAAATATCATTCAAAAGCGACGTATTTTTGTTTAGATCCATGACATGAGCTAAGAAAGCTTGACATCCGTTTTTCAATAAACGAATAGCTTTATGGCTTAAGATGATAGTGATTGATTTTAATGGTTTGGTTGCTTGAATTCGCATAATAGGTTGGTTAGGAATATGAAAGCTAACAACCTTAAGAAAATAATCAATTTTTGCATGATGAGTAGTTAACCAATCAATCCCTAGAATCACATCAAATGCAAGTATTTTTAAAGAAATAAGATCGACAGGTATCGTGTGGGTGCCGATTTGAACTAAACAAGACTTATAAATAGTGGATGTAATGAAGATTTCTCCCAACGGAGTTTCAACAGATAAGTCAAAGTCTAATTTCTCCGGAGTCAAATTTAAACGTTGAGCGCAAGTAGGAGAAATAAAAGAATGGGTAGAACCGGTATCAAATAAGGTATAGACTTCGCTAGAGTTTATGATAAGCTTACCCGTGATGACCTCGTTCGGGTTCCTTACTTTCTGGGAGGTCACAACAAACGCTCTCCCTTGCACTACCGGCTTTGACTTTTCTGGGACGGCCTTTGGTGCCTCCATCCTAGCTGAACTTGTCTTCAGTGAATGACAAAATCGGGCTAGGTGACCTTCTCTTCCATAATTATAACATGCTTTGGACGACATTGCGTAGTTTGGACTGATGTGTCCCTCCCCTCCGTATTTGAAGCATATAATAGGTGGTCATTCTCCTTCCTAAACAACGGGTGCTGGTGCTGACGTCTTTCCATCATTGTTGAATCTTCTCTTCTTGAAATGTCCATTTTTATTATTTTGGCCCTGATTACCACCGAAGTGGTTACCATTTCTGGCCTGCTGATTCCCTCTACGCTTATTGTCACAGCTTCGATGACTGCTCTCACTGGTATTATCATTTTGTCGGCTACTCTTTTTTAGTTGGGTTAACTCATTATCACATTCCAATAACTGAGTCCTATTAATAACATCTGAATATAAACACAGTTTATGAGAGATAAAATATTGACGTATCTCAGGTTTCAAACCTCTTAGAAACATTAGTGTCATTCTTTCCTCATTATCAACCAAATGGGACGCAAACCGGGACAACTAGGCAAACTTGGCTTCGTACTGCGACACTGTCATGTTGTTTTTCTCTAGCTTGATGAACTCTACCTCTTTCATGTGACGAATACTTTTTGGAAAGTACTTGTCGTTGAACAGTTCTTGGAACTTCTCCCAAGACATCTTCAATGTGGCAGGTTGAGTACGCTTTACAGATTTCCACCAGTAATTTGCCTTTGGGTACAACATGAAGGTGGCAAAGGGAACTTTTTGCTCCTCGGAGCATCCCAAGACATCAAATATCTTGTTGATCTGCATAATCCACGTCTCCGCCTTAAGTAGTTTTGGCTCTCCAAAAAACTCTGGTGGTCCCAGTTCCTTAAACTGCTTGGCGGTGACCGTCCGAGAGTTGCCAGTATTCCCACCTGTATTTTGGACAGGAGCCATTCTTTCCTGATGTTACATGAATTGCATAAAGCCTCTGAATATTCCATCGTTCATCATTTGGTCAGTGTTGTTGTTTGCCTGAGGAATGTCGCCTTCCTGATGCACATTATCCTGATTATTGATCTGTGGAGACTCAACGGTCTCCTGTGCTCCATTGATATTCTCAAAATTCTCGGATGTCATTTTCAAATACTGTCACAAAACAAGGGTTAAATATCATGTCACATATTATCCCTATACTCTGACCGACCAATTAAATACCAAATAAACTTAGGTAGGTCATACTAGCGAAAGAATTCCCCGTCTCTCCCCTCCTAGTTCTTGTCTCACATCTCAGCCAGGGATCATATCCCCAAGCTTGAATACCAACTGTGACGCCCCCAAAATAGGTATACATCACCTATTCTGAGTCGCCAAATACATGGAACAGAATACAAATACAATCTTAAATATACAACAAGAGCAGTGAGTTTTAATAAAAATATTGCCTTCTAGACAATATCCACTATCAGAATAAGTCCTCATTACATTTGTTATTACACTATTTTATAGAATAGTGAGGACTACTAAGACACCATCTCGGACGGTCACTCTGTTCCCGGATTAGTCCCGGCTACGTTCTCATTTCCTGAAGAGAACAGTGAAAGAAAGGGTGAGCTCAACTAGCCCAGTAAGAAATATTATGACTAAGATAATGCAGAATAAATTATCATTAGTCTTCAACAATGTTAAACTGATAACATATAATAGACATCAAGTTTAACTGCAACCTAACAAGCAATCCATTAAAAGAGTCAAGTAGAGAATAAAATATACTATCTTTTATGATTTAAAAGGTTTTTCATCACTTTTATCGCTGAGACTCACCTTAATAAATAATCCACATCATCCCTGCACTACGGCCAAGGATATTCAATAGTATCACGACCACAAATTATTCATGCACTACGGGCCAAGGATATTCGTGTATTCATCAATGGTCATGATCATGCCAACAACTGTCCATCAATGCACTACGGGTCAATGAGGACTTTTACCACATCATTTGTAACATTACGGTCATGATTACACTGAATAATCCCTGGTCATAATCATACCAAGTCCATCTATGCACTACAGGCCACATATGACTTTCAAAAAAGTATAAACATGAGGATGATGACAATGATATAAGAATTCAATAAAACAAGTTCAAGAATTAATTTATTCAAGAACTAATAACGTCCAAATTGTCAACATGATACTTTTTTGTAGAGTAAAATTCAAGAATGATCAGAAGAATATTTCCATGAAAAGATACTGGATGAAGCGCAAATATCAAGGATATTCCACTAATTTCATGGAGTATAGTAGTCAAAACTTTAACCAACTGAGTATAATAAAGAATGGAATAACAAAAGAAATCACCATGCATGCGGTACTTGATATGATAAGAGTTATTCCAATAGAATAATAAATAATGGAACCGTGTCGAGCAAAATTAAGACCTAAGTGATGTTCCAAATGTAATAATAAAGAATGGAATAACAATGTAAATCACCATGCATGAGTGTACTTCCCATGTACGGAGTTATTCCAATAATATACTAAATAATCTTAACCAGTCAAAGCGAAATTATGCATGCGAGATATTCCAACAAAATAATAAAGATTTAAACCGTGTCCCACAGAAAACGCATTTTGACATATATTCTAAAAGAATAATAAAGAATGGAATAATGTAAGAATTTCAACAAGTATAGTGTAGAGTCTGGCAGATACAGGTTATTCCAACAGAATAATAAAGAATGGAATAACAGAAGTTCTCTTCATGAATACAAAAGAAATAATACCCCTTACCATAAAAGAAACTTGATATCGGAGTAGTGAAGTAGCAGAATACTTTTCTTCTTTCTCTCTATAGTTTCTCTCTCTAGAGTTTCAGTGAATTCTTAAGAAATAATGAAGGAATGAGCTTCTATTTATAGAAGAATGGATTGTATAGTAACTAATTCATGAACGGTCCAGATTGATTTACTTTTAATCGGACGGTCCAGATTTAAAGCAAAATATTTTAAATAAAATATAATATATTCTATTTATAATCGAATAAAACGAATAACTTTATAAAAGTATTCTATTTTATATAAAAAGATTTTTACTATAGAAATACTATGCAGGCACTATGCAAACACTATGCATAATAAAATATAATATATTCTAATTATTGTCTAATAAAACGAATAACTTTATAAAAGTATTCTGTTTTATATAAAAAAAATTTACTATTAGCCTAATAAAACGAATAACTTTATAAAAGTATTCTGTTTTATATAAAAAGCTTTTCTGTTTTATTACATTAATAATATTAATAAAACAAAACTTCATCATCATTTTTATTATTCACACTATTAATCGACCAGGTCATTCCCAAGAAAGAGGAGGCTTTCCAATAAGGAAAAACTTGCCTGAACCGTTGATTACCGCTACACAATTTATATCGCTTTATCCGAAGACCTAATATTGGTAATATAGATCTCCAATATTAGAATAATATCATCATAATATAATACTATTATATATATATATACACATAGAATAACCTAAACACGTAACATATAACCTATCAGTCTATACACACATAAGACTTAGTATCAAAGTATTTTTAATACCTTAAAAATCATATTTATATGATTTTTAAACACATAAATCCATTATCCGATAATTGCTTTTAATATTAAAATATTAATATTTTCATGACAAAATATCAAAAGTTATATTTTATAACTTAAAATATTTTCCTAACACTTAAATCATTTTCATATGATTTTTAAATAATTAATTCTATTTTTCTATAATTTATTTAATATATTTATTAAATAAATTAATTACCATTAATAATAAATTATTAATAAAATTCATCACAAAATATTAAAAGTCATCAAAAATAACTTAAAATATTTTTTTTATATCATAATATAATTTTTCATGATTTTCATGAATTAAAACTATTTTAAATAATTTATTTAATATTATTATTAAATAAATAATACCTTTTATATTCCAAAATATTAAATATTTTTGAAATATACTAAATTAATTAAAAACTATTTTTTCGTGCTTTAAAATAATTTTTTAGGAATTTAATATTAATTTTAAAAAATTAAAACCATTTTTAATAATTTTTATAATTTATTTCCTATTTTTAAGTATTTTTCTTAAAATAAGTGTCACTAAAGGGTCCTATAGCAGATGTAACCGTCATATATAGGTGTTCTTGAGCCAATTCTGCATTTTCATGTCGACTTCGAGGTATGAGGTTAAATCAAGCTTTTAATCTATGATCTAGTTGTTTTTCGAGGCTACTTAATGGTTTAGAACTGTAGTATAAATGTAATTTTATCATTATCTATAAATTTCATGGCAATCCAACAACTAAACATCAAGATCCAAGCAAAGAAAATCATAATCGAGTTCGTTTCTTCATTTCGGTTTCCCAAATGAAGAAACGACAATCATCTAGTTCTGAGCCTCAATCTAGCATTACGGACTTTGTTAGTGTAATACTAAGGTTCAAACATGTAGTAATCATGCCAGGGTACAATCATATAACACCAATCTAGTCTAACAATAACATAATTAAAAGATCAAGGCCGGTCAAACTACAGACTAAGAACTGTTCTTGAACATTTCTGGAAAACCCAGAAATGTTCTTTGAGCGCTTTTAATTGACCGCTTAACCTCTAATTCCTGTGATTCTGTGCAAGATAATGGTGATCTAAAAGCTTATAAATGTAATCCACATGATAGACAACAACATCAACACAACAACTTGACCTAAAAATTAAACCATAGCAAGATCAAAAGCTTCAAAAACGTTGTCAGACCATTCTGGGTTGCCCAGAAAATCAGTTGGTCATGGTCGGTCAAAGGGTTTTGACTGCTTATAAATTTAAATCGACACCAGTTCTGGACTTGATTCAAGTTTAAGATCAAAGACAACATGGCATACTACAGATATATAACTTAAAACACAACAAAACATTAACAGGTAAAAATCTAGAGGCCCTAACATATGTCTGTCAGGCCTTAAATTTCTAGATTTCCAGATTTGAGAAATCTTCAATTTCGAGCACTTTGATGATATGGATCTGAGTTTTAGCAACCCAGATCATCAAATGACACCCTATTACACATATCTAACCAACAAACAACAACATTTAACATCAAATCTAAGGATTTTGAAAATTAGGGTTTATACCACTTTGAGCTTTGATCAAGATTCTGATCCTTGATGTCTGTTCTTGGCTTGATAGAGATTATGCTAGGGACTGAATTACTTATACACTTCGTGGGTCTAGAGAGGAAAATGATGGTTGAACATTTGGTGATCAAATGAGGCATACTAGTGTCCTTTTCTCTCTCTAAATCTATATATATAAATTAGTGCAATGTATTGCAAGGTGTCATGCTAAATCAGATTGTAGCTGAGTAATAAGTCAAAAGGCTAGCATTAGTTGGTTACCAAATCAAGATTTGGTAAGATTTACACTCAACATTTTATAAAATGTGACAAAAGGGCATAATTATCATTTCTATACAATTTTTAAATTCTAAAATTGTCATTTGATCAAACCTTTAGGGTTTAGGGTTTACCATTTTAGGGTTTAGGGTTTAACCCTTAGGGTTTAGGTTTTAATCCTAAAGATTTTAGCAAATTAAAATTCTAAGATTTTCTAATTAGATTTTAAAATAGAAAATCATGATTTCTAAATTGTTATTAGGGCTTCCTAATTATATTATAATTTCCTAATCACATTAGGACTTAAACAAATTAGGATTAATATTTCCTAATTAAGATTGCTAATTTAGCAATTAAATCCACCACTATAAGTTAGGGTTTCTAACGGAACAATTAGGGTTTAAAAATTGAAATTAGGATTTGCAAATTAAATAAGCTTTACCCTGATTAAGCTTATACTCAAAAGCACTTGAGCATTATAATTATCATTTAAGTTCCCAGATTAGGGTTTCAAATTCCCAGAGTCTGAAATTAGGGTTTCCAGATCTGGTATTAGGGTTTTCTAATAGTCAATTAAGGTTTCCTTAAATAAATTATAATTAATAACGTTTTAAACTTATTTATAGCATTTAAATTCCCGAATTAGGGTTTTTCAATATCCGAATTAAGGTTTCGGATTCCCAGAACTAAAATTAGGGTTCCAGAACCGGTTTTTAGGGTTTCTTATCAAACGTTAGGGTTTTCTAACTGAACATTGACGTTCTTAATAATATTAGGGTTGGACACTGATAAAATTTATCTGGTCAACCCTTGACCCTTAACCATATATTCTGAACACATACAAAATCATATACACAGAACATATTCATATATACACTTAATCCTGAATAATTCACCTAAATCCTTCACAGAATTTTGAAATCCTCAAAATTCCATCCCAATAACATCAAACGCATACACTTATTTTTTGTCGAGGTCTATTATTTGACCTTAAATCAATCATTTAAGATTTTAATAAATTGTCTAATTTCTCGGGTTGTCACATTCACCCCTTCTTCTAAGAATTTCGTCCCCGAAATTTACCTTACACCTTACACCGTACAACTTACACCATTCACACATCATTACATGCTACCCAATACACCACTCACAAGAGTAAAAAGTTTTCAAATTGCTGAGGGGTCATATAGACCATGAACACCTAGTTTTAACGATATTCATACCGCAAAACTTTACATTACTTGGTAGGTTTACAATCACAAAGAACGTAAACTACCGTTGCTAGTACTTTAGGTGATTAGCCTATCGTACTCTTACATCATGCATAACTTATTAATCATGTTTAGCGAATATTTACGCTACTAGATTGGATTATTTATCCAAACAACATAGTTCACCTCAGTCTTATCATAGGATTCCGCACCAAAACAATTTAGTTCGGGAAATTTCTTTCAATAAACACTTAGAGCTTTCATAACATTAGTCTAGCTGAATCGAATAGCGTAGACTCATATCAATAATTCAGTTCAATCGAATTATTTAGGTGTAGCCAAACCCCGTTGGCAAATTAAACTTTTTGAAAACATTTTTGAGAATGACGTCATGATTCCGTACTGTATTAACATTCCGTTTGAGGATGTCGTCATTGTATGACTTTGTCATAACACATCATATAATAGTGGAACAGCGACATTAGGTCAAATTCACACTAAGTATTCCTGTATTTACAACTCCATCAACTTTTTATCATCTCTGCACCAGGTTACATGGTACATGAGTGATAAATAAAATAACTTTTGATATTTCAAATCATTTGAGTCTAGCTGAAATAAGTAGCATAGACTGTACTTTAGACCGTTTTAAAAATGATTACGAGTCTACATTTTTTTTTAAAAGCACATAGGGCGTATTTAGCTTGATGTCAAAATTTCGAAGTTTAGCTTAGCTAGGAGTTTAGGAAAACCTAATGCCTCCACTAATAATCATTTACGTAAACAGTCTATCTATTCCTATTATCCTCAACACTCCATTCATACAAAACTATACCCAGTTCATCAAACCACACTTATGAGTCCATAAACTTGCCACAATCATATGAGTTTAAGAACTTACCCTAGTCAGACCTTTGGCTTCCATTCACTGAGGGGTTCATAAACATTTCATATAACTATAAGTCAAGAATGTCACATAAGTATGAGTTTTAAGAACTCGTACTTAACCCTATATTCTCTACCTATGACCTATCTATTTGTTATAAACACGAGAAAGGAATCACCCTCTTAACATGCATATAGCAAATAGCGCGACACAACATTTCAATGATTATTAATGCCAAAAACTAAGTAGTTTTTACACCAAGTACAATTACCCGCCCATACAAGGAATCATACAAAAATAGGTCCATTCCATCCAACCCATTACGAGTTACATGAAAATACATGAGTGCAAAAATAACTACAACTTTATTATTACAACATATAAAGCTGTGAGTTTAAATCTGAGATATTGCCATCTAGACAATATCCACCGCATAAATAAATCCCCATCATAATTATTGATACATTATTTTACAAAAATGGTGAGGACTACTAAACAACTCTCTCTAGAACCTTCATTCCATACCCAGAGCTAGTACTACCATTCATACATTCTAGCCTCTGAGAAGAAAAATGGAACAAAAAGGAAAAGGGTGAGCTCATTAGCCCGATAAAGAATATTATGACTAAGATAATATACAACAAATTATCGTTAGTCTTCAAAAAGAGGAAAAAAAATCTAATAGAATACAATAGACAACCAAATTATCGTTTTAAATCAACAAGCTGCGGTGAAAACAACAATTCATTAGAAGAGTTAAGTAGAGAATGCAAACTACTATCTTACATATATGAATTTAAAAGTTCATCGTCGATATTTTATCCTGTAACATCAATCAATATATATATACGGAATCAAATATTCATCTTTTTTTACTTTCTGAGGCCAAAGATATTCATCGATTAGTCATGTTCATCTAAACACTGTTCATCTTTTTTTACTCTCGGGCCAAAGATATTAATCGATCGGTCGTATTCATCTCAACACACTTCATCTTTTTTCTACTGGGCCAAAGATATTCATCAAGAAATCATTCATCTTTTTTTTTTCTGGGCCAAAGATATTGATAATATCATCATTTAGGGTGAGGATGATGAAAAATATTTTAAAGGAAGCGAATCCGATGAAACAAAAGAACAAATATTAAGGATTAAGTATTTTAAACAATCCAAGTTCAAAAATACTTCATAAGTAATCGGTGGGAGTAAAATTCAAGAATGATCAAAACATGGATACAATCAAAACTAGTATCCATAATAGATATTTTGGACAAAAAAGAAGAAATTTCATTTTTTAAATGAATAGTGTTGTATTATAGTGAATAGTCTTAGTATCGTGAATAGTAGTCGTATGTGAATAGTAACTCAGAAACACCAAAAGATAGAAATTTCACAAAAAAAATCTTCGCTAGTAAATGAATAGTACTAAATGAATAGTAACTTCGTGAATAGTAACTCGTGAATAGTAACTTCATGAATAGTAACTCATGAATAGTAACTCATGAATAGTAACCCAAACATGAAAAAATTCCAAATTTGATAAAAATTTCCAACCATATTTGACATAATGATATTGAAGAAATAATATCATTTGAATAAAATAACATCCACTTACCTCGAAAAGCGATGCTTAGTTGAAACAGGATATAGGCTATGACTTGAACTTGCACCATATAGCAATACTCAAAGTATACTCAAAATACTCACAAGAATAAACTCGATAATATAGAGAGAAAACTTGATTACGGTGTGATTTTCAATTCTAACCTAAGCACCTATTTATAGGAAAATGCTTAGAACACCAAAGTAGAAAATTTAATAAATTAATATTATTTATTTTCCACATCTTCTCTCGCATCCATGAATCTGAACTTCAACCATCCTAACACATGTTAAATGAGTCCCAAAAAATGTAAAAAAAACGTTTTTCTTATTAAAAATAATTAAAACTTCAAAAATTAATTATTTGAACTTGAACTTCAATAATTCATAATAAATAGCCCTTTTATCGGAAAATTCAAATCTCATGACTTTTTATAGGAAATTCAATTCTCTACAACTTTGCGAGAAGAAAGTTTTCCAAATTCCAAACAAAAATTGGCCAAAATCCATAAGCAGGCGATTTTACAAATTATAAATCAAATTTGATCGATAATTGTGTCCACCAACACACAAAATATGTGTTAAACATTTAATGCCACAAAAATACTCTTCCTCCTCATATACTCATATATCCCACATTCATTATAAAAATATCATAGTTAATATATTATTAAAATAATATATTTAAATGAATTATTTTATCGAGAAAAAAGATAAAATATTAATTTTCAACAATTGTCACATTAAAAATTTTCTCCATCTATATCCACATAAAATCAATATTTTCCTCATCATATAAATCAATAATTAATTATTCACAAATAATATTACGAGAATCACGATCTTGTGACGGTAGTTCCCGAGGAAAGAGGGGCTTTCGATAAGGATCTCTCCTTCTTGCGCGCGCAATTAGGTGACCAAACCTCTCCTTAGAGCGAAACTTTCTAGACATTGCCAATAATGTTATCCAATAATATTATTAGGATAATATGAATTATTGCTCAGATAATGGAAAATCTTGTGTAATGACAATTTATTGAAACAACGATAATATAAAATATCAATGCGATGAATTATTGAATCAATAAAATAAAATCTTTGAGCGATAATTCTTTAACAACAATTATTGAGTAGTGCCTTCTTACGAAGAATCAATAATTGGTGCAATCTGATGTCTTTCTTTGTTCAACAACGGCGTATTAGTGTGTTTTTTAACCATAGGTATTCCAACGATGATTAACGGTAACAACTACTGTAGTTATTTATAAACAACTTATATTTGTCGTTTTCTTTCATCCAATCGCTTTTTCGTTATGGGGCCCACAAAAAGCTGCGCCATCGTAAATACGAATATTCCCAAAGCGATCGAATATTCCACGACCAACGAATATTCCAAACAATAATGAATATTTTATAACCACTTGCTTATTGAAATATTTGCGTATTTTACCCATAACTATCCACATTAATCAAATCAACCCTTACTATTTCAAAATAATAAATAGAGAAAATAAATTTCATTTATTAATAATTTGAGGTCTTCTGACCTCCCCTCCTTATGAAATTTAATCCTCGAAATTGGCGTCACGTACACAGTGTTTGAAAAGATGAGAATACCTCGCTTTCATTTCGTTTCCAACTCCGGTCATTTCCTCAATAGCATGGTTTCTCCACAAAACTTTAACTTGTGGTATAACCTCGATACATAGGACATGTTCTTTCTATCCAAGATCTTGGCGGTACCTCCTGCGTCGTTAAGTCTTGACTATCTCAAATCGGTTCTAACTTCGATAGGCGTGGTTGAATTCGTCCACATATTTACGTAACATCGATCGTGAAAAAGCGTTATGAACACGCGTCATACTTGGCGGTAAAAAAGCGAGTCTATAGGCCCACAGTTCCTATTCGATCGAGAATTTCAAATGGATTAATAAATCGAAGGTTTGAGCTTTCCTCACCTCACAGATTCTACGCTTTTGAAATAACAACTTCTTGCACCTCCTTTCTTCAAATTCATCGACTCGGGTGTGTAGCTTGAACGACTTTAACTTTATCGATTAAAATCGATTATACTCGTATATCATCACGTGGGTACCTAGAGTTTTCATCTCCATCTCTATTATTTGTAAATTATCTGAAATGAGTCTTTGACAATATCGTACTACGTGCTTGTATCGATCTTCTACTCAACACGTCGTCTACCACGTTCGCTTTTTCGGGATGGCATGGTGAAACATGTCTTTGAAATGAGTCTCCTCTTGAGTTCTTGAAGCTCTTCCCACATTCCTTGCTCCATTCGAATTTTGTATCTCTACGAGTCAATTTGCGTTAATGGAATAGCGATTAGAAATATCCTTCACGAATCTCAGATAATAACCAACTAAGCCTAGAAAGCTACGTATTTTTAGATTCTGAAACTTAGGTTGTTCTCAAGCTGTGACTCATATCCCAACCTTGGATATGCGTTACAATGACACCTATCGGTTTACTATCGCATCGCGAATATGGTGTCCCCTACGAATGCGGCTTGGTGCATTCCACAAAGGAAGTCACCGGATAAAGGCTCGGTACCAAATTCTATAGTTGAATTTTAACTCACGAAGTTCAATAGGAGCCATTCGATATGAGATTTTAGAAATGAGTTTTGTCTCTGGGTTCAAAGTCGATACAAAATTTAATATCGAGGCTTTGGGAGTAAGCGAAATTCTTGAAATCGTCGGGAAAAATCAATAACAACGGGAATATTATTCAAATCGGCGTGTCTTTATTCAAATCCATAACATGGACTAAGAAAACTTGACATCCGTAATAAGCGAATGACTTCATGGCTTGATATGAAAATGTTTGACTACAATGGTTTGATTGCTTGAATTGAATAACGAGGTTGCTTAGGAATATGAAAACTAACAACCTTACGAAAGTAATCAATTTTGGCATGATGAGTAGTTAACCTTAAAATCACATCAAAAGCAAATATCTCTATAGAAATAAGGTTAACGGGTAATGTGATAGTGCCAACTTTGAATCAAGCAAGATTTCTAAACAACGGATGTAATGAAAGTTTCTCTAACGGAGTCTCCATAAATAGGTCAAAGTCTAATTTCTCAAGTAGTCAAGTTCAAGCGTTGGCGCTTGAAGCAAGAGAGATAAAAGAATGGGTAGAACAGGGTATCTAGTAAGGTATAAACTTAGCAAAATTTATAATTAACTAACCCGTGCTAACCGTTCGGGTTCTCGCATTTTGATGGAAGTCCACGACAAAGCTCTTCTTCGAGGAACGAGTTGACTTTGACTTTTACGGGACATCCTTTTGAGTCACCATTCCATTTGGGTGGGTTTCGATATCTGCGTACAATCTCGGCGATATGTCCTTCTTTTCCACAATTATAGCATACCTTAAAGCTGTTGTGGGGCGTTTGGGTGATATATGTCCCTCTTTCCGCATTTGTAACATCTGACCGGTGGTCTTTCTCCTCCTTGGAACCGATTTCTTTGGCTTGGCGGCGTCTTCTTCACATAGTGGTTGTTGAATCTCCTCTTTTAAAATCTCCTCCCAGGCTAAACTTCTTCTATTTTTCATGGCCACGATTACCACGGAGTGGTTCTGCCTTTGTCCGTATTCTTCTTTCTCCGTTTGGTTATCGTTATTACGATTGGCTTTGCTATCTTGATATGATCCACGGTTATGGTCCCTCGGTTGAGCGTACTCGTTATCTCGCTCTAACAATTGAGCCTGTTGACAACATCTCTGAATAGAGAAAATTTATGAGAAATGAGATCTTGGCGTATCTTGGGGTTTCAAACCTCTCGAAACATCCGCGTCATCGTTCCTCATTCTCCACCAAATGAGGTGCAAACACAGATAACTCATGAACTTACGCCTCGTCTTTGGGACACCGTCATGTTATTACTGCTCCGATCTAATAAACTCCACTTCCTTCATATAGCCGAATACTTTCGGGGAAGTACTTGTCATTGAACTATTTCTGAAAAATGTCTCCCATGACATCTCTTGAGTGCGGTTTGGATGGAGTGCGCTTCACAATTCCCACCGATGTCTGCCTCGTTCTGGAACATAAAAAGTAGCGAATGGAACTTTACATTCCTCCGTGCATCCCAAGACATCGAATATCTTGGTAATTTGTTTGACCCGTCTCGCCTTAATCGGATCGGCTTTCCCCGAATTACGGTGGTCCCGACTCTTTGAAGCTGCTTGGTTGTGACCACCGTGAATTGCTATCATTTCCTCACTGTATTTTGAACACGAGTCTCCTAAATGCGATTTTGCATGAGCTATGCAAAAGCTTCTAAACATCCCTCGTTCATCATCTGCTTTCGGTGGTGTTGTTCACGGGGAGGTACATTGCCATTTGTTGTTACGTTCTCCTCGTTGGTAAATCTGAGGCATCTCCACGGTCTCATTTACTCCTTTGTTAATATTCTCGATCGACATTCTCAAATCTTGTCATAAAAAAAAAGGGTTAATTAAGAAATCAATATATCACATAATATCCTATATACTAACCAACTAACAAATAAGCTTAGGTAGGACACCTTAGCGAAGGATTTACTCGTCTCTCCCCTCTGAGTTCTATTCCCGATCTCATTGAGATCATATCCTAAGCTACGATACCAAGCTGTGGCGCCCCCAAAATAGGTCCCATTCCATCCAACCCATTACGAGTGCTTGAATACATGATGCGAAATAACTTTATGACTTTATTATTACAACATATAAGCTGTGAGTTTAAATACGAGATATTGCCATCTAGACAATATCCACACATGAAATAAATCCCCATCATAATTATTGATACATTATTTTACAAAAATGGTGAGGACTACTAAACAACTCTCTCTAGAACCTTCATTCCATACCCCAGACTAGTACTACATTTACATTCTAGCCTCACGAGAAGAAAAATGGAACAAAAAGGAAAAGGGTGAGCTCAACTAGCCCGATAAAGAATATTATGACTAAGATAATATACAACAAATTATCGTTAGTCTTCAACGAGGAAAAATCTAATAGAATACAATAGACAACCCGGTTTTAAATCAACAAGCTGCGGTGAAACAACAATTCATTAGAAGAGTTAAGTAGAGAATGCAAACTACTATCTTACATATATGAATTTAAAAGTTCATCGTCGATATTTTATCCTGTAACATCAATCGATATATATACGGAATCAAATATTCATCTTTGCACTACTGAGGCCAAAGATATTCATCGATTAGTCATTTCATCTAAACACACTGTTCATCTTTTTGCACTTTCGGGCCAAAGATATTAATCGATCGGTCGTATTCATCTCACACACATTTCATCTTTTTGCTTTACGGGGCCAAAGATATTCATCAAAAAATCATTCATCTTTGCACTACGGGCCAAAGATATTCGATAATATCATCATTTAGGGTGAGGATGATGAAAAATATTTTAAAGGAAGCGAATCGATGAAACAAAGAACAAATATTAAGGATTAAGTATTTTAAACAATCAAGTTCAAAAATACTTCATAAGTAATCGGTGGAGTAAAATTCAAGAATGATCAAAACATGGATCTGATCAAAGCTAGTATCCATAATAGATATTTTGGACAAAAAAGAAAAATTTCATTTTTTTGATGAATAGTGTTGTATTAAGTGAATAGTCTTGCAGTATCGTGAATAGTGTAAGTATCGTGAATAGTAACTCAGACACCAAAAGATAGAAATTTCACAAAAAAACATCTTCACGCTTAACTCGAATAGTACTAAATGAATAGTAACTTCGTGAATAGTAACTCGTGAATAGTAACTCGTGAATAGTAACTCGTGAATAGTAACTCATGAATGAATAATAGTAACCCAAACATGAAAAAAATTTCAAATTTGATAAAAATTTCCAACCATATTTTGGCATAATGATATTGAAGAAATAATATCATTTTGAAATAAAATAACATCCACTTACCTCGAAAGGCAGTACTTAGTTGAAACAGGATATAGGCTATGACTTGAACTTGCATAGTATAGCAATACTCAAAGTATACTCAAAATACTCACAAGAATAAACTCGATAATATAGAGAGAAAACTTGATTTACGGTGTGATTTTCAATTCTAACCTAAGCACCTATTTATAGGAAAATGCTTAGAACACCAAAGTAGAAAATTTAATAAATTAATATTATTTATTTTCCACATCTTCCTACGCATCCATGAATCTGAACTTCATCCATCCTAACACATGTTAAATGAGTCCCAAAAAATGTAAAAAAAAGTTTTTCTTATTAAAAATAATTAAAACTTCAAAAATTAATTATTTGAACTTGAACTTCAATAATTCATAATAAATAGCCCTTTTATCAGGAAAATTCAAATCTCGCGACTTTTTATAGGAAATTCAATTCTCTACAACTTTGCGGAAGAAAGTTTTTCAAATTCAAACAGAAATTGGCCAAAATCCATAAGCGCAGGCGATTTTACGGTATAATCAAATTTGATCGATAATTGTGTCCACCAACACACAAAATATGTGTTAAACATTTAATGCCACAAAAATACTCTTCCTCCTCATATACTCATATATCCCACATTCATTATAAAAATATCACCAGTTAATATATTATTAAAATAATATATTTAAATGAATTATTTTATCGAGAAAAAGATAAAATATTAATTTTCAACAATTGTCACATTAAAATTTTTCTCCATCTATATCCACATAAAATCAATATTTTCCTCATCATATAAATCAATAATTAATTATTCACAAATAATATTACGAGAATCACGATCTTTTGTGACGGTAGTTCCCGAGGAAAGAGGGGGCTTTCGATAAGGATCTCTCTTTCTTGGCGCATGATTAGGTGACCAAACCTCTCCTTAGCGAAACTTTCTAGACATTGCCAATAATGTTATCCAATAATATTATTAGGATAATATGAATTATTGCTCAGATAATGGAAAATCTTGTGTAATGACAATTTATTGAAACAACGATAATATAAAATATCAATCGTGACAATTATTGAATCAATAAAATAAAATCTTGAATAGTAATTCTTTGTAACAATTATTGAGTAGTGCCTTCTTACGTAAGAATCAATAATTGGTGCAATCTGAGTGTCTTCTTGTTCAACAATGCGTATTAGTGTGTTTTAACCACCGGGTATTCCAACGATATTACTTGGTAACAACTACTGTAGTTATTTATAAACAACTTATATTTGTCGTTTTCTTCATCCAATAAACTTTTTCAGTTATGGGGCCCACAAAAAGAATGTGCGTCGTCGTCGAATATATTCCCAAGCCGATGCGAATATTCCACGACCAACGAATATTCCCAAGCAATAATGAATATTTTATAACCACTTGCTTATTCAAAATATTTGCGTATTTTACCCATAACTATCCACATTAATCAAATCAACCCTTACTATTTCAAAATAATAAATAGAGGAAAATAAATTTCATTTATTAATAATTTGCCTGCATCCGAACGCATTTTCCTTATGTGCAATGTTTATCATGATATAGAAAGGGTGAGCATGAAAGTTGCCCAGCAAGTTTAAATACAATTTAAAGATATATCATGATTGAAAGAGTCTGAATAATAAGCTGGCTATAATTCATCAATATAATTGAGAACTAGCACGAACAAACTTTTGACTGAACTAGTATTGAACATGAACAAATATATCTGGACCAACTGGTAATGAAGGTGATCAGCCTTTCATACCTGACTTATACATGCAATATGTACAGAGTACAATTATCCATGGCAATCAGCAATGATTAACCATAAGCATATCTGAATGAAACAACTCTTGGTAGAGTTAAGTAAAAACTTTCCTGAACCGTTGATTACCGCTACACAATTTATATCGCTTTATCTGAAGACCTAATATTGGTAATATAGATCTCCAATATTAGAATAATATCATCACAATATAATATTATTATATATATACACATAGAATAATCTAAACACATAACATATAACCTATCAGTCTATAACACACATAAGACTTAGTATCATGTCAGATTATTTAAGTCTGACTTGAAACCGACACAATTCTATCATCCCGACGGTCTAGTCGGACAAATATCGAGTTTAAATTTAATTAAACTCTGCCTAAACATTTAACAATATCTTAGACAATTTTCTTATCAGTCAAAATATTTTTCACAAGCTTGTAATAATTTTCAGATAATTATTACCAATTAAAATGATTTTCCAATCATTAATATTCTATTAACATTATACAAATAGCACACAATTCCTTAATCATTAATACTTATTTATCATTAAATATTAATGAAAATAATAACATAATATTATAATATAATTATAATATATAAAGTATTTTTTAATACCTTAAAATCATATTTATATGATTTTTAAACACATAAATCTATTATCCGATAATTGCTTTTAATATTAAAATATTAATATTTTCATGACAAAATATCAAAAGTTATATTTTATAACTAAAAATATTTTCCTAACACTTAAATCATTTTTATATGATTTTTAAATAATTAATTTATTTTTCTATAATTTATTTAATATATTTATTAAATAAATTAATTACCATTAATAATAAATTATTAATGAAATTCATCACAAAATATTAAAAGTCATCAAAAATAACTTAAAATATTTTTTTTATATCATAATATAATTTTTCATGATTTTTCATTAATTAAAACTATTTTTAAATAATTTATTTAATATTATAATTAAATAAATAAATATCTTTTATATTCCAAAAATATTAAATATTTTTGAAATATACTCAAATTAATTAAAAACTATTTTTCGTGCTTTAAAATAATTTTTAGGAATTTAATATTAATTTTAATAATTAAAAATCATTTTTTAATAATTTTTATAATTTATTTCCTATTTTTAAGTATTTTTAAAAAATAAGTGTCACTAAAGGGTCCTATAGCGCGAGCAGTAACCGCATTATAGGTGTTCTTGGTGTGTTCTTGAGCCGGTCCAGATTTTCATGTCAGACTTCGAGGTATGAGGTTCGACCAACTTTAAATCTATGATCTAGTTGTTTTCGAGGCTACTTGATGGTTTAGAACTGTAGTATAAATGTAATACTATCATTATCTATAAATTTCATGGCAATCCAACAACTAAACATCAAGATCCTAAATTGCAAAAAATCATATCAAAGTTGTTTTCATTTCGGGTTTCCCGAAAATGAAGAAAATGACTGTGTGTCTAGTTTGCAAGCCTTGAATCTAGCATTCGACTTTGTTAGTGTAATAATAAGGTTCAAACATGTAGTAATCATGCTGAGGTACGATCATATAACACCAATCTAGTCTAACAATAACATAATTAAAAGATCAAGGTCGGTTGACTACGGACCAAGAATCGTGTTCTTGAACATTTCTGGAAAACCCAGAAATGTTCTTGAGCAGTTCGGTCAACGCTTGTTTGACCTCTAATTCCTGTGATTCTGTGCAAGATAATGGTGATCTAAAAGCTTATAAATGTAGTACATGTGATAGACAACAACATCAACACAACAACTTGACCTAAAAATTAAACCACAGCAAGATCAAAAGATTCAAAAACGTTGTCAGACCATTCTGGGTTGCCCAGAAAATCAGTTGGTCATGGTCGGTCAAAGGGTTTTGACTACTTATAACTTTAAATCGACACCAGTTCTGGACTTGATTCAAGTTTAAGATCAAAGACAACATGGCATACTACAGATATATAACTTAAAACACAACAAAACATTAACAGGTAAAAATCTAGAGGCCCTGACATATAGCTGTCATGCCTTAAATTTCCAGATTTGATAAATCTTCAATTTCGAGCACTTTGATGATATGGATCTGAGTTTTAGCAACCCAGATCATCAAATGACACCCTATTACACATATCTAACCAACAAACAACAACATTTAACATCAAATCTAAGGATTTTAAAAATTAGGGTTTATACCGCTTTGAGCTTTGATCAAGATTCTCGATCCTCGATGTCTCGCTTCGGGCTTGATAGAGATCATGCTAGGGACTGAATTACTTATACACTTCGTGGGTCTAGAGAGGAAAATGATGGTTGAACATTTGGTGAACAAATGAGGCATACTAGTGTCCTTTTCTCTCTTTAAATCTATATATATAAATTGGTGCAATGTATTGCAAGGTGTCATGCTAAATCAGATTGTAGCTGAGTAATAAGTCAAAAGGCTAGCATTAGTTGGTTACCAAATCAAGATTTGGTAAGATTTACACTCAACATTTTATAAAATGTGACAAAAGGGCATAATTATCATTTCTATACAATTTTTAAATTCTAAAATTGTCATTTGATCAAACCCTTAGGGTTTAGGGTTTAGCATTTTAGGGTTTAGGGTTTAACCCTTAGGGTTTAGGTTTTAAGCCTAAAGATTTTAGCAAATTAAAATTCTAAGATTTTCTAATTAGATTTTAAAATAGAAAATCATGATTTCTAAATTGTTATTAGGGCTTCCTAATTATATTATAATTTCCTAATCACATTAGGACTTAAACAAATTAGGATTAATATTTCCTAATTAAGATTGCTAATTTAGCAATTAAATCCACCACTATAAGTTAGGGTTTCTAACGGAACAATTAGGGTTTAAAAATTGAAATTAGGATTTGCAAATTAAATAAGCTTTACCCTGATTAAGCTTATACTCAAAAGCACTTGAGCATTATAATTATCATTTAAGTTCCCATTAGGGTTTCAAATTCCCGAGTCCTAAAAATTAGGGTTTCCAGATCTGGTATTAGGGTTTTCTAATAGTCAATTAAGGTTTCCTTAAATAAATTATAATTAATAACGTTTTAAACTTATTTATAGCATTTAAATTCCCGAATTAGGGTTTTTCAATATCCGAATTAAGGTATCGGATTCCCAGAACTAAAATTAGGGTTCCAGAACCAGTTTCTTATCAAACGTTAGGGTTTTCTAACTGAACATTGACGTTCTTAATAATATTAGGGTTTGACACTGATAAAATTTATCCGTCAACCTCGACCCTTAACCACATATTCTGAACACATACAAAACCATATACACAGAACATATTCACATATACACTTAATCCTGAATAATTCACCTAAATCCATCACAGAATTTTGAAATCCTCAAAATTCCATCCCAATAACATCAAACGCATACACTTATTTTCTGTCGAGGTCTATTATTTGACCTTAAATCAATCATTTAAGATTTTAATAAATTGTCTAATTTCTCGGGTTGTCAAATTCACCCCTTCTTCTAAGAATTTCGTCCCCGAAATTTACCTTACACCGTACAGCTTACACCATTCACCCATCATTACTTGCTACCCAATACACCACTCACAAGAGTAAAAAGTTTTCAAATTGCTGAGGGGTCATATAGACCATGAACACCTAGTTTTAACGGTATTCATACCGCAAAACTTTACATTACTTGGTAGGTTTACAATCACAAAGAAGGTAAACTACTGTTGCTAGTACTTTAGGTGATTAGCCTATCGTATTCTTTACGCCATACATAACGTATTAATCATGTTTAGCTAATATTTATGCTACTAGATTGGATTATTTATCCAAACAACATAGTTCACCTCGGTCTTATCATAGGATTCCGCACTCAAAATAATTTAGTTCGGAAATTTCTTTCAATAAACACTTAGAGTTTTCATAACATTAGTCTAGTTTGAATCGAATAAATAGACTCATATCAATAATTCAATTCAATCAAATTATTTAGGTGTAGCCAAACCTCGTTGGCAAATTAAACTTTTGAAAACATTTTTGAGAATGACGTCCATGATGCCGCATCAGATTAATAAATTGCTTGAGGATGTCGCCATTGTATGACTTTTGTCATAACACATCATACAATAGTGGAACAAAGAATTTAGGTCAAATTCACACTAAGTATTCCTCAGATTTACAACTCCATCAACTTTTTATCATCTCTCGCACTGTGTTACATGGTACATGAGTGATAAATAAAATAACTTTTGATATTTCAAATCATTTGAGTCTAGCTGAAATAAGTAGCATAGACTGTACTTTAGACAGTTTCAAAAATGATTACGAGTCTACATTTTATTTTATTTTTTAAAAAGCACATAGTGCGTATTTAGCTTGATGTCAAAATTTTGAAGTTTAGCTTAGCTAGGAGTTTAGGAAAACCTAATGCCTCCACTAATAATCATTTACTTAAACAGTCTATTTATTCCTATTATCCTTAACACTTCATTCATACAAAACTATACCCAGTTCGTCAAACCACACTTATGAGCCCATAAACTTGCCACAATCATATGAGTTTAAGAACTTACCCTAGTCAGACCTTTGGCATCCATTCGCTGAAGGGTTCATAAACATTTCATACAACTATAAGTCAAGAATGTCATATAAGTATGAGTTTTAAGAACTCGTACTTAACCCTATATTCTCTACCTATGACCTATCTATTTGTTATAAACACGAGAAAGGAATCACCCTCTTAACATGCATATAGTAAATAGCGCGACACAACATTTCAATGATTATCAATGCCAGAAACTAAGTAGTTTTTACACCAAGTACAATTCCCCGCCCATACAAGGAATCATACAACTCAGCTGCCGACATGAGTCCTCAATTGAAATCCCCACCTAATCTTAACCCCCTTCTCAATACGAATTTCATTTAATCCGTATTCATAATCCTTTCCTGAATCTGTATCAATTCGCACAGCAATCTTGCTATAAACTTTTCAATCATCAGATTAATTCTTTCTGACTGTCATAACCTTACCAGATCACGGGGTGATCTCATCGTATATATTACGATTCAATTCTATGTCTTGATCATTTTGTTTTACGATCTCCTATCCCTGCACTACTGTTCACCACTACTGTTCACCTTTATTATCAGAGTTAGGGAACTCTGTAACTTAACAACTCACCGAGATTCGTCTTTGAATCTTACCGACCAACTAACTCTATGTGAGTTAGTACTTATCCTAATCACTGCGGTTATTGGTCTCACGTATTCCTACCTAAGCTTCATAACCAACAGCTTTGATACCAATCAGGCATCCTCAATCGTGGGTCCCAAATCACCGCTGATTCTTTCAGATAATTCTTCTAAAACTATTACGGAATATATAAACATAAATTGTTTATACAATACATTTTACACACTATTCCCCAAAATCGAGTAACCTTAACTTATACACAATTCTTCAACTATCTAACACATAACATTATTATCCAACTATATTATTACAAACTAGCCGCACATTTTATCCCAAGTTGAACTTGGCTTTAACCTTTTCCTGCATTCGAACGCATTTTCCTTATCTACAATGTTTATCATGATATAGCAAGGGTGAGCATGAAAGTTTCCCAGCAAGTTTAAATACAATTTAAAGATATATCATGATTGAAAGAGTCTGAATAATAAGCTGGCTATAATTCATCAGTATAATTGAGAACTAACACGAACAAACTTTTGACTGAACAAGTATTGAACATGAACAAATATATCTGGACCAACTGGTAATGAAGGCGATCAGCCTTTCATACCTGACTTATACATGCAATATGTACAGAGTACAATTATCTATGGCAGTCAACAATGATTAACCATAAGCATATCTGAATGAAACAACTCTTAATAGAGTTAAGTAAAAACTTGCCTGAACCGTTGATTACCGCTACACAATTTATATCGCTTTATCCGAAGACCTAATATTGGTAATATAGATCTCCAATATTAGAATAATATCATCACAATATAATACTATTATATATATACACATAGAATAACCTAAACACATAACATATAACCTATCAGTCTATAACACACATAAGACTTAGTATCAAGTCAGACTATTTAAGTCTGACTTGAAACCGATATAATTCTATCATCCCGACGGTCTAGTTTGGGACAAATATCGAGTTTAAATTCAATTAAACACTTGCTAAACATTTAACAATATCTTAGATAATTTTCTTATCAACAAAACATTTTTCACAAGCTTTAGTATAATTTTCTTTATAATTATTACCATTTAAATGATTTTCCAATCATTAATATTGTATTTACATTATACAAATACCACACAATTCCTTAATCATTAATACTTATTTATCATTAAATACTAATAAAAATCATAACATAATATTATAATATAATTATAATATATCAAAGTATTTTTAATACCTTAAAATCATATTTTATGATTTTTAAACACATAAATCTATTATCCGATAATTGCTTTTAATATTAAAATATTAATATTTTCATGAAAAATATCAAAAGTTATATTTTATAACTTAAAATATTTTCCTAACAATTAAATCATTTTTATATGATTTTTAAATTATTAATTTATTTTTCTATAATTTATTTAATATATTTATTAAATAAATTAATTACCATTAATAATAAATTATTAATGAAATTCATCACAAAATATTAAAAGTCATCAAAAATAACTTAAAATATTTTTTTTATTTATATCATAATATAATTTTCATGATTTTCATGAATTAAAACTATTTTTAAATAATTTATTTAATATTATAATTAAATAAATAAATACCTTTTATATTTCAAAATATTAAATATTTTTGAAATATACTAAATTAATTAAAAACTATTTTTCGTGCTTTAAAATAATTTTTAGGAATTTAATATTACTTTTTAATAATTAAAAACCATTTTTTAATAATTTTTATAATTTATTTCATATTTTTAAGTATTTTTCGTAAAATAAGTGTCACTAAAAAGGGTCCTATAGCTTACAGTAACTAACCGCTTATAGGTGTTCTTGTGTGTTTCTTGGCTTACCAGAAACTTCGGTTGGTCATGGTTTCATTCAAAGGTTTTCACTACTTATAACTTTAAATCGACACCGCTCGGACTTGATTCAAGTTTAAGATCAAAGACAACATGGCATACTATGTATATTTAACTTAAAACAAAACAAAACATTAACAGTAAAAAAAATCTAGAGGCCACGACATATGGTCGTCAGTGCCTTAAATTTCCGATTTGATAAATCTTCAATTTCGAGCACTTTGATGATATGGATCTGAGTTTTAGCAACCCAGATCATCAAATGACACCCTATTACACATATCTAACCAACAAACAACAACATTTAACATCAAATCTAAGGATTTTAAAAATTAGGGTTTATACCGCTTTGAGCTTTGATCAAGATTCGATCCTCGATATCATTCTCGGCTTGATAGAGATCATGCTACAGGGATCTGAATTACGTATACACTTCGTGGGTCTAGAGAAGAAAATGATGGTTGAACATTTGGTAAACAAATGAGGCATACTAGTGTCCTTTTCTCTCTCTAAATCTATATATATAAATTGGTTCAATGTATTGCAAGGTGTCATGCTAAATCGATCAGAATGAGTAATAAGTCAAAAGGCTAGCATTAGTTGGTTACCAAATCAAGATTTGGTAAGATTTACACTCAACATTTTATAAAATGTGACAAAAGGGCATAATTATCATTTCTATACAATTTTTAAATTCTAAAATTGTCATTTGATCAAACCCTTAGGGTTTAGGGTTTAGCATTTTAGGGTTTAGGGTTTAACCCTTAGGGTTTAAGTTTTAAGCCTAAAGATTTTAGCAAATTAAAATTCTAAGATTTTCTAATTAGATTTTAAAATAGAAAATCATGATTTCTAAATTGTAATTAGGGCTTCCTAATTATATTATAATTTCCTAATCACATTAGGACTTAAACAAATTAGGATTAATATTTCCTAATTAAGATTGCTAATTTAGCAATTAAATCCACCACTATAAGTTAGGGTTTCTAATCTAACAATTAGGGTTTAAAATTGAAATTAGGATTTGCAAATTAATTAAGCTTTACCCTGATTAAGCTTATACTCAAAAGCACTTGAGCATTATAATTATCATTTAAGTTCCCAGATTAGGGTTTCAAATTCCCAGAGTCTGAAATTTGGGTTTCCAAATCTGGTATTAGGGTTTTCTAATAGTCAATTAAGGTTTCCTTAATTAAGTTATAATTAATAACGTTTTAAACTTATTCATAGCATTTAAATTCCCGAATTAGGGTTTTTCAATATCCGAATTAAGGTTTCGGATTCCTAGAACTAAAATTAGGGTTCCAGAATCGGTTTCTAGGGTTTCTTATCAAACGTTAGGGTTTTCTAACTGAACATTGACGTTCTTAATAATATTAGGGTTTGACACTGATAAAATTTATCTGATCAACCCTTGACCCCTAACCACATATTCTGAACAAATACAAAACCATATACACAGAACATATTCACATATACACTTAATCCTGAATAATTCACCTAAATCCTTCACAGAATTTTGAAATCCTCAAAATTCCATCCCAATAACATCAAACGCATACACTTATTTTCTGTCGAGGTCTATTATTTGACCTTAAATCAATCATTTAAGATTTTAATAAATTGTCTAATTTCTCGGGTTATCACACTCCCGAGTAGTTCAACAGTATTAACGGTAAAACTTCCGTTGTTATTTTCAATAAAATATTTTTGTCGTTTTCTCAATCCGACAATAATTCCGTTGCGGGGTCCACCAATGATTGTGCCGTTGTACGAATATTCCCCGACCAATCGAATATTATATAACAACTTGCGTACTTTGTAAAATTTATAAATATTACCCACAACTATAACTTTATATCAAATTCATTCCATAATATTCAAAAATGATATTTATAGAAAAATCATCTTTATTCATAAAAACTGGGGTCTTCCAACCTCCCCTTCTTAAGAAATTTCGCCCTCGAAATTATGGTACGTACCTGGTATGTCGAAGAGGTAAGGATACCTTGATTTTATTTCAGATTCTAACTCCCAGGTCATTTCCTCAACATCGTGGTTCCTCCATAAAAATTTAACTTGAGCTATAACCTTGGAGCGTAGAATATGTTCCTTCTTATCCAAGATTTGAACAGGAACCTCTTTATACGTTAAATCTTCCGCTATTTCGTCTGATTCTAACTCAATAATGTGGTTCAGTTCTTTCACATATTTACGTAACATAGATACGTGAAAAACGTTATGAACACGAGACATACTTGGCGGTAAAGCGAGTCTATAGGCCACAGTTCCTACTCGATCGAGGATTAAAAATGGACCAATGAATCGAGGATTGAGCTTTCCTCTTTTTCCAAACCTCGTAACTCCTTTCCATGGAGCAACACGTAACAACACATGATCTCCAATATCGAATTCCACGTCCTTTCGATGAAGATTAGCATAACTCTTTTGTCGATCTTGTGAGGTCTTTATACGTTGTCGGATCGTTTGAATCTTTTTCGTAGTCATACGTACCAACTCCGGTCCCAACAACGTTGCTTCACCCACCTCATCCCAACATACTAGAGAACGAAACTTTCTTCCATACAACGCCTCAAATGGAGTCATGACACTACTTGCTTGATAACTGTTGTTGTAGGAAAAGTTTCTCGTATTGGTAAGAAATGAGCAGACTTGGTCAATCTATCAATAATGACCCAAATTGCATCTATATGCCTTGAGAAACCTTGGGAAGACCAATGAATGAAATCCATGGTAATGTGCTCCCACTTCCATTCCGGAATTTCAAGTGGTTGCAATGGACCTTTTGGTACTTGATGTCTACCGACTCGTTGACAAGCTAGACACCTTGAGATAAACAACGCTATCTCTCTTCATATTCCTCCACCAAAATGTATGATGAAGATCACGATACATTTTAGTACTCCCAAGATGGATTGTAAACGGTGTTTTTGCTTCTATCATGATTTTATACTTAAAATCGTGGTCGTTAGGAACACAAAGTCCGGAGTTGACTCAAGTATTCCTTCTTCATCGATTCTTGCTTCCGGTATAGCACCTTCTTGCACTTTCTTCCTCATACGCATCAGCTCTAGATCTGTAGCTTGAGCAGCTTTAACTTTATCAACTAAAGTCGGTTCTACTCGTATATTCGCCATCATCACATGGGTCTCTGAAGTCTTTAACTCTATCTCCATTCTTTGCAAGTCACACAAAATGGGCCTTTGCATTGATAATATCGCACTTATACCCGCATATGATCTTCTACTCAATGCGTCAGCTACCACGTTCGCTTTTCCAAAATGGTATTGGATGGTATGATCATAATCTTTCAACAGTTCAAACCAACGTCGTTGTCGCATGTTGAGTTCCTTTTGAGTGAAGAAATATTTGAGGCTTTTAGGATCCGTAAAGATCTCCACTTTCTCCCCATACAAGTAATGCCTCCAAATCTTTAGTGCAAAAACGACTGCTACCAACTCTAGATCATGAGTGGGATAATTCCTCTCATATTCTTTGAGTTTTCGTGAGGCATAGGTTATGACTTTTCCATGTTGCATGAGAACACATCCCAACCCTTTGCCCGAAGCATCACTGTAGATGACAA
The DNA here is from genome assembly GCA_020205605.1 of Panax ginseng. NCBI lineage: Eukaryota > Viridiplantae > Streptophyta > Magnoliopsida > Apiales > Araliaceae > Panax > Panax ginseng. Next base: position 12,522,843 of record CM035134.1, read on the forward strand.
ATCCCTCCGAGCCAGATGGTATTGTCAGAACAGGTGCCGAAATGAGTCTCCTCTTGAGTTCTTGAAAACTCTTCTCACATTCCTCTCTCCAACCGAATTTTATATCTTTTTGAGTCAGCTAAATTAGTGGAGTAGTGATTCGAGAAAACCCTTCTATGAATCTCCGATAATAACCAGCTAAGCCGAGAAAGCTACGTACTTCGGTTACTTATTTAGGTTGCTCCCAGCTTTGAATAGCTTCAATCTTTGCTGGGTCAACAGATATTCCATGACTTGATACTACGTGCCCAAGGAATGCTACTTCCTCAAGCCAGAACTCACATTTCTTCAACTTGGCATAAAGCTTGTTTTCACGAAGCTTTTGGAGTATCAGCCTCAAGTGTTGCTCATGATCTTCATGGCTTTTGGAATAAATAAGGATGTCATCAATAAAGACGACCACAAAGTGATCCAAATATTCCTTGAATACTCGGTTCATCATATCCATGAAGGCAACAGGAGCATTAGTCAATCCAAAAGACATGACTAGAAATTCATAATGCTCGTACCGAGTTCTGAAAGTTGTCTTTGGAATTTGGCTCCTTGCAACTGGTCAAATAGGTCATCAATACGTGGCAATGGGTACCTATTTTTGATGGTGACATGATTCAACTCCCGATAATCAATACAAAGTCGTATACTCCCATCTTTCTTCTTCACGAATAGAACAGGAGCACCCCAAGGAGAAGTACTAGGACGAATAAAGCCAATGTCTAACAATTCTTGCAGTTGGGTCTTTAACTCCTGAAGTTCAATAGGAGCCATTCGATATGGGGCTTTGGAAATGGGTTTTGTACCGGGTTCAAGGTCGATACAAAATTCAATTTCACGCTCTGGGGGTAGGCCAGGAAGTTCTTCAGGGAATACGTCAAAAATTTATTAACAATAGAAATATCATTCAAAACTGACATATTTTTGTTTAGATCCATGACATGAGCTAAGAAAGCTTGACATCAGTTTTTCAATAAACGAATAGCTTTATGGCTTAAGATGATAGTGATTTATTTTAATGGTTTGGTTGCTTGAATTCGCATAATAGGTTGGTTAGGAATATGAAAGCTAACAACCTTAAGAAAATAATCAATTTTTGCATGATGAGTAATTAACCAATCAATCCCTAGAATCACATCAAATGCAAGTATTTTTAAAGAAATAAGATCGACAGGTATCGTGTGGGTGCCGATTTGAACTAAACAAGACTTATAAACAGTGGATGTAATGAAGGTTTCTCCCAACGGAGTTTCAACAGATAAGTCAAAGTCTAATTTCTCCGGAGTCAAATTTAATCGTTGAGCGCAAGTAGGAGAAATAAAAGAATGGGTAGAACCAGTATCAAATAAGGTATAGACTTCGCTAGAGTTTATGATAAGCTTACCCGTGATGACCTCGTTCGGGTTCCTTACTTTCTGGGAGGTCACAACAAACGTTATCCCTTGCACTACCGGCTTTGACTTTTCTGGGACGGCCTTTGGTGCCTCCATCCTAGCTGAACTTGTCTTCAGTGAATGACAAAATTGAGCTAGGTGACTTTCTCTTCCATAATTATAACATGCTTTGGATGGCATTGCGTAGTTTGGACTGATGTGTCCCTCCCCTCCGTATTTGAAGCATATAATAGGTGGTCATTCTCCTTCCTTAACAACGGGTGCTGGTGCTGACGTCTTTCCATCATTGTTGAATCTTCTCTTCTTGAAATATCCATTTTTATTATTTTGGCCCTGACTACCACCGAAGTGGTTACCATTTCTGGCCTGCTGATTCCCTCTACGCTTGTTGTCACCGCTTCGATGACTGCTCTCACTGGTATTATCATTTTGTCTGCTACTCTTTTTTAGTTGGGTTGACTCATTATCACATTCCAATAACTGAGTCCTATTAATAACATCTGAATATAAACACAGTTTATGAGAGATAAAATATTGACGTATCTCAGGTTTCAAACCTCTTAGAAACATTAGTGTCATTCTTTCCTCATTATCAACCAAATGGGACGCAAACCGGACAACTAGGCAAACTTGGCTTTCAGATCGCGACATTAATCGCATCATGTTGTTTTTCTCTAGCTTGATGAACTCTACCTCTTTCATGTGACGAATACTTTTGGAAAGTACTTGTCGTTGAATGCTTCTTGGAACTTCTCCCAAGACATCTTCAAGGTGGCGGTGTTGAGTACGCTTTTACTGATTTCCACCAAGAATTTGCCTTTTACGTACAACATGAAGGTGGCAAAGGGAACCTTTTGCTCCTAGGAACATCCCAAGACATCAAATATCTTGTTGATCTGCTTAATCCACGTCTCCGCCTTAAGTGGTTTTGGCTCTCCAAAAACTCCTGGTGGTCCCAGCCTTAAACCGCTTGGCGGTGACCATCCCGAGAGTTGCCAGATTTCCACCTGTATTTTGGACAGGAGCCGCTCTTGCCTGATGTTACATGAATTGCATAAAGCCTCTGAATATTCCATCGTTCATCATTTGGTCAGTGTTGTTGTTTGCCTGAGGAATGTCGCCTTCCTGATGCACATTATCCATATTATTGATTTGTGGAGACTCAACGGTCTCCTGTGCTCCATTGATATTCTCACCATTCTCGGATGTCATTTTTAAATACTGCCACAAAACAAGGGTTAAATATCATGTCACATATTATCCCTATACTCTGACCGACCAATTAAATACCAAATAAACTTAGGTAGGTCATACTAGCGAAAGAATTCCCCGTCTCTCCCCTCCTAGTTCTTATCTCACATCTCAGCCAGGGATCATATCCCTAAGCTTTGATACCAACTGTGATGCCCCCAAAATAGGTATACATCACCTATCCTGAGTCGCCAAATACATGGAACAGAATACAAATACAATCTTAAATATACAACAAGAGTTGTGAGTTTTAATACAAATATGTCTTCTAAACAATATCCACTCTCAGAATAAGTCCTCATTACATTTATTATTACACTATTTTATAGAATAGTGAGGACTACTAAGACACCATCTCGCATCACACCCGCTTCCCGACTAGTCACTTGCCACGCTCTCATTTCCTCAAGAGAACAAAGAAAAGAAAGGGTGAGCTCAACTAGCCCAAAGAAGAAATATTATGATTAAGATAATGCGAATAAATTATCATTAGTCTTCAACAATGTTAAACCGATAAAATATAATAGACATCAAGTTTAACTGCAATGAACAAGCAATCCATTAAAAGAGTCACGAGAGAATAAAATATACTATCTTTTATGATTTAAAAGGTTTTTCATCACTTTTATCATTGGGACTCAACTTTTAATAAATAATCCACATCATCCCACTTTTCTACTACCAACGATATTCATTAGAATCACGACCATAAATTATCCATGCACTACGGGCCAAGGATATTCGTGTATTCATCAATGGTCGTGATCATGCCAACAATCGTCCCATCAATGCACTACGGGCCAATGAGGACTTTTACCACATCATTTGTAACATTACTACCCATGATTACAATCCGAATAATCCCTCGGTCATAATCATACCAAGTCCATCTATGCACTTTCAGCCATGATGACTTTCAAAAAATATAAACATGAGGATGATGACAATGATATAAGAATTCAATAAAACAAGTTCAAGAATTAATTTATTCAAGAACTAATAACGTCCCAAATTGTCAACATGATACTTCTTTGTAGAGTAAAATTCCGAATGATCGTAAGAATATTTACATGAAAAGATCTTTGGATGAAACGCAAATATCAAGGATATTCCACTAACTTCATAGAGTATATAGAAGTCAAAACTTTAACCAACTAAGTATAATAAAGAATGGAATAACAAAAGAAATCACCATGCATGCGGATTGCATGCATGTGTTATTCCAATGTAATAATAAATAACGGAATAAAGTCAAAGTAAAATTGCACCGAAGCGGGATGTTCCAACATAATAATAAAGAATGGAATAACAATGAAATCACCATGCATGCAGATTGCGATGTATACATTTATTCCAACAATATACTAAATAATCGGAACCGGTGTCAAAGTAAATTGCACCGACGGATGTTCCAACAACATAATAAAGATTTTAACCAGTCCCAAGTAGAAAAGCGCATGTGATGGGATATTCCAACCTCAATAATAAAGATTTTAACTGTGTCCTACAGAAAACGCATGCATGTGATATATTCCAATGTAATAATAAAGAATGAAATAATGTAAGAATTTCACCAAGTATAGTGTAGCCTCGCATTATATACAAAAGTTATTCTAACAGTAATAATAAAGAATGAAATAATGTAAGTTCTCTTCATGAATACAAAAGAAATAATACCCTTACCGTAAAAGAAACTTGATATCGAGTAGTAAGTAGCGAGAATACTTTTTCTTTCTTTCTCTCTATAGTTTCTCTCTCTAGAGTTTCAGTGAATTCGTAAGAAATAATGAAGGAATGAGCTTCTATTTATTGAAGAATGTACTGCATAGTAACTAATTCATGAACGGTCCAGATTAATTTAATTTTAATCGGACGGTCCAGATTTAAAGCAAAATCTTTTAAATAAAATATAATATATTTTATTTATAATCTAATAAAATGAATAACTTTATAAAAGTATTCTGTTTTATATAAAAAGATTTTTACTATGCAGGCACTATGCAAATACTATGCATAATAAAATATAATATATTCTAATTATTGTCTAATAAAACGAATAACTTTATAAAAGTATTTTGTTTTATATAAAAAAAAAAATTACTTTTAGCCTAATAAAACGAATAACTTTATAAAAGTATTCTTTTTATATAAAAAGCTTTTCCGCTTTTATTACATTAATAATACTAATAAAAAAACTTCATCATCATTATTATTATTCACACTATTAATCGACTTGTGTCGTTCCCAAGAAAGAGGGGCTTTCCAATAAGGATTTCTCCCTATTGGTGCAAGCAATTAGGTGACCAAACCTCTCCTCGCGTACTTCTAAACATCGTTAATATTGCAAATAATAATATTAATAACTCTATCATCTCAATTATTGATTTAATAATATATAAAATATCGACAATAATTGAATAAAACCGAATGACTTCTCACGTAAGCATCAATAATCAATACCGTAAGCGCTACTATGCAACCACGCCAGACATCGCACTTTTTTACTACCGAATAGTTCAATAGTATTAACGGTAAAACTTCCGCCGTTATTTTCAATAAAATATTTTTGTCGCTTTCTCAATCCGGACAATAATTCCGCTATGGGGTCCATCAATGATTGTATCGTTGTATTTAATATTTCCCCGCTAAAATGAATATTCCCCGACCAATCGAATATTATATAACAACTTGCGTGCTTTGCAAAATTTATAAATATTACCCACAACTATAACATTATATCAAATTCATTCCATAATATTCAAAAATGATATTTATAGAAAAATCATCTTTATTCATAAAACTGGGGTCTTACATAGGGCTAGTCGGGAACAGAGTGATGGTCTTAGATGGTGCATTAGTAGTCCTCACTATTCTGTGAAATAGTGTAATAATAAATGTAATGAGGACTCTATTGAGTGTGGATATTGTCTAAATGACAATATTTGTATTAAAACTCACAGCTCATGTTGTATATGCTAACTGGTGCATCCGTATATGCTCTTTAATTTTACAGTATATATTGAAGTTTTCGTCATGTACGTCATTTGATGTTGTATTAAATCAATAAAGACATGAATTGTGAATAGATAATTTTGTTTTAGGATCATATATATACCGGTGTTTGATTTGTTCATATTATTAAATTTATTATTTAATTTTCCTATTATGTTGTGAATTTGTATTTGATATTTTGACTCGTAGATGAATAGATATATGAATAAATATTTTTCGCATTACTAAATGTCATAGTTTTATACTGATAAACTACTCAAGAGTCAATTACTTATGTCTCAATCCAAGAAATAAAGTCTTGAACAATGATTTTGTAGCAACTTTTATGTATTTTTAATTAAAATTTATATTTGGTGAACAAATGGAAAAAATAAAATAAAAACTACAATTATATATACAATTCTGTTTGTTCGTATGATGCCGTCCTAGTAGCTGGAAAAGCTAATTTAATTTTGCATGGCATTGAACCGAACATTAGATTAAGTTGATCTGGTCCAGTTAATCAATTTCAATGTGTCTGCATGTGATTAAGTAATTCAGCATGTACTATATAAACAAAAACAGCCTAAAGAAATTCAAAAATTAGAAGGGAATCAAGTCGTCTTACAAATTTTTCATTTTTTTGTGCTTGGAAAATGGGCATCCTCTTTCTAACTGAAATATTCTATTGTCTAAATTTTATGGTGTTAAATTACTTGGTACAAATATTAAAAGATCTTAAAAAACACAAACATAAATAGTGTTTTTAATATATTTTTAGTTAATTTATATATTTTATATTTCAACTATATTAAAAATATATAAAGATTATAATACAGAAATGTGTTTTTGGAAAATTATTATAATTTGTGTTGTTTCACAACACAATTTTATCCTTTAAGGTGTCGGAGTGCATGATCTTTTCAAGTTTTATTTTAATGAGAAAGTATAGGCAATAGGCTAATTAAGCTCCACATGTTTTCCTTTATTCTGTCCATTTAATATATGAATCATTTTACCTTTTTTACTTAGAGAATACAATAAATTATATAAGGATATACTAGTGGTTTACACTATCTAATAACAAATTTAGGAGAAAATTAAGAAATTTAAAATTCAATATAATTAACTAAATAATTTTAAATTGATAAATAGCAATTACACTATCTGTTAATTCATTTCAAATCTCTTTATTTTCTCCTAAATTTCATGTTGTTATTGGATATTGTAAAACACTTGTTTTACATGTCATTCTTAGTAAAATACACTATACCCGATAATTATAATAACACTCATCGCCCCTCTAGTTTTTCATGCAACGGTCTGTATTCTTTTATTCTACAAAATATAACATTCACTACCCTTAGTATGGTTGACAAACTAATATCTAAAATATTTTTAATATAATGTCTAATACACCCTTTAAGTTATAATGTTTACTATATCTACTAAATATAAATTTGTATATTATAATTTTACTTAACTTGATCTAATTAATTAAATTATTAACTTATAATAAGTAACATAAATGTCGAAAATAATAAATATTCATTTTATCGTAAAAAATAAAGTCACACTTTTTGCTAATTAAATTTCTCAAAGATTAAAATTTATTTAATATACATTCAAATATTTTTTTTGGTAATTAAAAGTAAAATTTTAATACCCATAAAAAGTAAAAATTAATGCAAAAAAATTATAATTATTTTTCCCAAATATTAAATTTACATAAAAACAAACTTATTATTACGTAACAAATCTTATTATTCATATAAAAATATTAAAATTATATTAATTATTTTTCTCAAATATTAAACTAAACATAAGTCACACTTAGACATAATTATTTACAGTAAAAATGACAAATTTTGTTACTCAAAAACTATAAGGGAGGTGAGTGTTATTATAATTATCTTAATCTAATTTATTCTTATTTAATAAATATATAATTTAAATTTAAATAAAAAATTTGTATTCCTATTAATTTGTGGTTGCAGGAATACCTGCTTCTACTCCTGCCTGTCCAAATATAGAAACAGATTAACACCAATTCTTCTAGGGGGATATTTTTTGGGGACATGTCTAGTGACTTTTTTTTTTTTTTTTTGTAGTACCTCTCAAAAAATGTATAATATTTATTTCAACTGAAATTTTTATAAAAAATAATATTTTAGGTGTAATTTGGATACATACAAGAAATAGGGTTGAAATTTGGATACAACCATGTTTCTTGTATGTATCCAATTTACACCTAAAATACTGTTTTTTACCAAAAAATTCAGTTGAAATAAATATTATACATTTTTTGAGAGGTACTACAAAAAAAAAAACCAAAAAAAATAAATGTCGCTAAAAAATGTCCACAAAAAATGTCCCCCTAGAATTATTCTAACACGGTAAAAGTTGTTGACATGATATTTGTCTTCTGCACATTGTATTATACATATATAGCAAGGATCAAGTGCATACCCCTTATCTTACTCACCCGTATTCACCCCCCTTTAGCGACGGACCCGACGACGATTTCGGTCATACAACCATCGTCTATACTTTTAGCGACAGACCCGGCGACGGTTTGGTCATACAACCGTCGTCTATACTTTTAGCGACGCTATATGTTGTCCGTTGCTAAAAGTATAGACGACGGTTGTATGACCGAAACCGTCGTCAGGTCCGTCGCTAAAGGGGGGTGAGTACGGGTGAGTAAGATAAGGAGTATGCACTTGATCCTTGCTCTATATATGTGTGTGTGTGTGTGTATTAGTACTCTCAAATGAACCTCAAATATATTAGTTCAAAATGTCACCAAGCATACAATATAAATGTAATAAAAGCCCCAAAAATTCAAACATAGGTACTAATTAACAGTTGTTGCACCATATCCATGATTTATGGTTTTTCATCCATTAAATATCTTAATTTATAAGTATATTTAATTCTTCCTAAGCAGTAATCATCTGATTAAAAGTAGTAGTAATTCTTAAGAAATTTCTCTTAAACCCTAATAGCTAGAAGTAGAGGGAAATGTGCAGTTTATCCATCCATAAGAAGCATCATACATGTATCCATCTGAAGAGGAATTAAAAAACACTAATTAGTAAATTGCAAGAAATCAAATAAAACCAAAATATTCATGAAAAAGAATGCTTTTTCTGACCATAATAAATATTCTTAAAAAGAATTTGTATTATAATTTTCCAAGAAATGTGAAGGTCAAAAAATTCTTCAAGATCAAGAATATTTATAGCAAAAGGAAGCCAGGGATTATTAGTAAAGAAAAAAGCTACATATATGAGTAGAAATACTAATAGGTCTTAGAGTTGCAATCACCAAACAATGTAATCATGGTTCACCTACTAAATGGAATATGCATGCATGTTAGCATAATGGGAATGTTAAGCAAAGTCCTCTAATTATAACGGTGATCAAGATTTTAAAAGAATTTGACTGCTAGTGCCAAGGACAAAAATCTTGATGTAAAAGAGAACCCTAGCTAGAATCCATATCTCAACAAACAAGAAGAGAAAAACACAAACTGGAGGACACAATATAAGAAAAATGTACTTCATTCATGTCTTGAATTTATGATAAAATCAAATGCATCTAATTTATATTTGAGTATATATGTATTGATAAATGAACCAAAGAAAGTAAGAAACTACTTCATTATTCTACAAGCAACTTCAAAAAATGGTCAAATGTATTCATGCTAATAAAACAATTTGCATGAAGGGCAGAAAAGATGCATGTCCAAATATGGCAAAAGAATACATATTGACAGTTTGAATCAGTAACTTGTCTAGTGAAACCTTCATCAAAATGTAATTACTATGATAGTACCATCCCCAAATCAATCAGTAATTGTCTTAAATTAATGAATTATCTACTGAAAATATTACACACTTGAAAACATGCATTAATTACAACTACTCATCAGTACTCAAGATTTCTTAATTATTACCCATAAATATATTTAAAAAATAAATATACAAAAATAAAAAATACAAAAGTAAAAAATAAAAAGAAGCTGAACAATCCATGATGTCTTTCTATTCAAAAAGGAATACTAGCATACCAAACATAGCATTAATGGTCACTATTAAATGGATATTTAAGAGCAAAGGACCATATGGAATATTATCAAAAGTACCCCTACCTAGTAACTACTAGCCGGTTGGCTGGCTACATATTGTCTGTCCACAACATCAATTAGCTTGCTAGCTATTGCACTTGCATACACCGAAGAACCTTCATTAATCTGATAATAAAAAATACTTAAAATTAATCCTCCATACATGAACCATAAAGATTTGAAAAAGAAAAAAAAGAGTAACACTATGGGGTTAACAGTTCACTACCTTAGTGTTGAACAGGAAACTGTAGAAATCACCAACAAGGCCACCAGCAACATGTTGAAGATCCAGCTGAAGTTCATCAAGAACCTTTGAGACAAACAACAAACAATTGATTCTCTTTTTCTGAACCAATTTAATGGTTACTTCGTCTTCGATGATTCGAACATCAACCTCAGTATTCTTGGACTTTCTTTGAAGCCATGAGCTCCTAAGTGATGACCCATAATAGGCCTGCTGCTCCGGATCACCACGAGGCTTCACGTTAGTGGTCTCAACTTCCAATACAGAATCATCTTCTGTCTTGTGCCTTCTGATCAACCTCTCTCTGCTATACCTTTTTTTCTCCACAAGAACCTGGAACTCATTAACTGTTCTTTGAAGTTCTTTTATGTAATCAATTGCATCCCCCACAGTTGAAGCTCTATCAGGCTTTGGATGTCAATCAGCATAAACAAAAATGTAATAAATATATCATTCATGAAAGAACACGAACAAATTATGCATCATTTGGTAAAAAAGTAATCCACAAATATGAAAGTAGTACACAAAATATGCAAGACAAAAAGGAAAAAAGGTAGGAAATGGTTAGAATTATATAAAATGTCACATTTTCATATATACAGAGGCAAAAAAACAAACAGATTGAGGAGGGGAAATTAGGAAAGTTTTGCTATGAATACCTTTGAGGGATTAGGAACCAATTTCTTCAAAGCAGCATATTTATCATTTAGATGGACTCGCCTTTGTTTCTCACTGGCGAAATGTTTGGTATTCTTACATCCCCTTCCTTTAGCAAAACACTTCATATCCCTACTGAACTCCAAAACCCCAGTATCAAACTCTCCACTATTCTCTCTTTCCTCCATTCCATCAAACAATGATCCCGTTTGTGTAGGCGGCAAGTTATACCCATTTGGGAAAGACTGAAACATTTCCCTAAACATCGGAGGGGGAGGAGGAAGGTTTAAATGAAACATTGGGTCATATAAAACACTTGAATTCGACCCAGTGTCGGGACCAGGGAGATTTGTGAAGGAGATTGTTGAATCTGGAAGCAAAGAGGATGAGCATCTGGGTAAGTGAAAAAGATTAAGGAGATCTGGTGTTTGAGGGTATGGAGTTTCTGTAGAGTTAATAAAGCTTTGGTGATGACTATTGCTATCATTGTGCACATCTTGAATTTGGGAATAATGACCATAGTTCATTTCTTGATGATTTTCCCAGTTGGCTTGATGATTTGGGTCTTGCATCAAATGGGTTTGATCAATATTGTTGTTGGGGTTGTAACAGTTTTCAATCATTAACCCCATTTGGTGTTGAAGCTCTAATTCCATGCTGGCAGCTGCGGCCGCAGCAGCATCTTGTTGGGAATAAGAGAGTACTTGTTCTTCCATAGGGAAATTGGGGTTGCAATTTGGGACTATATTTAGTGACAAACCGTCTTCTGCAAGTGTTTGATATTGCATAGGGGTTGAATCAAAGCATGAACTGCCCTCTTCAAACATTTCTGGGTTCACAATCATGCTTGTCTCCCACCTTTTTTAGTTTGTCTTTTTCTCTGCAATAGAACAGTCAAAAAAACAAAAATGGAGAAAAGGGTAAGTACATAATCTTCAAATCATGATCAATATATCTACATATATGCATATACATGAACTGATGACTAGGAAAGAATAAATTTGCTAGTATTTGAATCAAAAAAATTGTTGAAACCCTAACCTTCTGATGAAAAATATGAGCTAGCTGATTTTTGGTAGTGTTGAAAAAGATGAACTTTTTCCAAGCAAAACCCAGATTAAATCAAGAACAATACTATCAGAAAAAGAACTGAAGACATATATATATATATATATATATATATATTGAGAGAGAATGAATGGTTATGGATATATAGGCAGGTAGGGGTAGGGGTAGGGATAGGGGTGGGGGGACTGAAACTAGAAGATATTAGTATATTAGTCTGTTCATATACAATTTGCTTTTTTGCCACAGCAAGTAAGTTTGTTACTGAGATTCCCATCACTGGGCCCCACAACAATATCATAATATCCGTATTCTCTGATTTCTGATACTAGTACATTCCTGCAGCTTGATTTTCCTTGTCCCGTTATTTTTGTCCTCACATCATTTCATTCTCTCTCTTTTTTCTCCTAAAACTAGGGTTTTCAGATTTTACCTTCAAGAAGCATTAATTGTCATTGTTCTAGCTTTCATGTCAGATTTAGACATTAATGAGTTGCTACAGATTGAGTAGATATATAGACTTGTGGGTGGTGGTCCGGGGATTTGGATTTCAAGTCCTCCAAATTACACAATTTATTTGAACAATGCTATAGAATCACCTTGCATTTGCATTTGCATTTGTATAGTTGAAAGTTGTAAATATATATATGATACTTAAAGTTCATCCAAAATACAACTATTAACTATATCAATGCATGTTGTTACAATAGATTACCTAAATTGATTTACCTAATATTAAACGGTTTGGGATATGATCCGTTGCAAAGTATCTGTATAACTAATCACGAAATGTTATAGAAAAAACTTTTGTTACTTAAAAAGTAAAAAAAATAATTAAAGAAATTAGACAACCATTTGAAAAGAAAAAAAAATTGATCCACATATCAAATACCTATCTATTTCTTCATTTGTATAGGCAAGACTGTCCTATAAAAAGGGGGTGGCATATTTGTAGCTGCCAAAATACCATGCTCAAAATCTTTAAAGTACAGTGATTTTAAAGAAAATACTCTCAGTAACTTTTTGTTTCACTTTGGTATAAATACAAAACAGTACATACAGTACAATGATTTACAACCCTCAAGCTAGCTCTTCTGTTTATTTACTACCCCTCTTTCCCTTTTCCACTTCCTTTTCCATATCATTTTTGTTTATTTTCCCTTGTTTGGTTTCTCAGCATTTGGATAAAGACATTCCCAAGTGCTTCAAAATGATGTAGAATTAATTCTAGGTAAGAAGTACCCACAAGTTAATTTGCATCAGAAAGTGACCACTTCTTTCTAACTTTGACAGACTCATGGAGCTGTCCACTCCTTGTCATGAAGTACTCATATTTTATGATCACTTTCTTTTGTTTTCTTCTTTCTTTTTTTTTTTTTTTTTTTTTTGCTAATTAATTTGACACACCCCACCACACACAACCCCTCAAAAATTGAACCCTCAGTCTCATGGTAAACATGGGTTGGGTCATACCACTAGGCCGAAGGCCTTCGGTGTGACCCTTGTTTTCTTTTATCTCTTTCTTCTCTATTTTTTTCCTTTTCCTTTTATTTTGGCTTAATATAAACCCCAAAAAATTTACATTATATTGTTACATAGTGTTCAATAATGAGATCCTCCAATTTTAAAAAAATATATATATATACATTTTTGAGAAGTTTTAATTTATCATTTAACACAATTTTTGGGAGCCCCATATATAATTTATCATGGGGAACAATGAGATTTGGCCAATTAAATATGCAAGGGACATAATAAATAAATATCATTCTCATCCCAAAAGGAGTCTCACCCTTGTTAAAAAATATGCATGTCAAGATAATATTATCAAATTGATATTTGATAACCAATTTAAATGGTAGTGATAATATTATTAAAAATCGGATTTAAACTCTTTTATCACATATAATTTTGAAATATATTATTTAGTCCACTTTTAGACATGATAATAGTATTTTGAGACACATAATAAGAAAATACAAGTCTCTTAATTACTTTTTTAGGTATCAAATATAATAATTATAAACGAGTTTGTTGGGATTTAGATAGAGAATAAAGTCATGGAAAGTTGATGGACTCCAACTAATTAGTGATTAGATTATAAGTTTATAGTCGAACATTTGCAAAATATTTGAGTAATAATTTTGATATTGTTAGAGAAGTCAAATGTCATTAAAAAGTTAAAAGTGTCGCTGAATTAAGTGTAAAAGTGTGGTCAAATACTCCTTCCGTTCCTAAAAGATTGTCGTTTTAGAAGAAAAAAAATTGTTTCAATTTATTTTTCGTTTACAACTTTCTAGGAGAATAAATTATTTATTTTCCTATATCACCCCTACTTTCTCTCATTATCCCAAAAAATTCTATCACCTGTATTAATAGTTTTTAACTTCCCATAAAAGAGTAGTGATAAAATTTTAAATAAACTTTAATTGTTAAATGATAAAATTAAATAATTTTTTTAATCGATAATCTTTTTGAAACGGATGTAGTATATATACAATGTCACAGTTAACAATCATAATTATTATGCATCTAGTAACTAATCATGAGTTAATACCTACAAGTTTATTTTCGGGCTTATTCTTCCTCCTTTAGTGTTTGGTTCTTGATATTAAAATAATGATGATGTACTTAATTATGAATTTATATTATTAAAATAATTTTTTTTTATTTCATAAAACAATATTTATAATAAATTATCTATGACACATCATTTAAAACAATTTTTTAGACCAAAAATTTACCCCCTAACTTCACTTTGTGGTATGGTTTTACTTTTAATTACATTGTCTTTTTCATATATATATATATATATATGAAAAAAATGTATATACACAGTTATATAGTACACAGTCGCTTATGACGACGGTTTTTTGAGCTATGACAACGGTTCCGCGGTCGAACTACCAAAATAGAATGGACTGGGCTAGAAATACACGATCTAAATGATTCCTTTTTTATTGAAAAAAGTTAGGACTTTGAGGTTCTTATAGATCTAATCCATTGAAATTTCATCCTATAAAACGGAAGAATTATAAATCTCCAAAATAATAGATAGAAATATCGCAAATAGGGTCATTGTGACACCCATTAAAGGAGTCGTTACCATCCAACAGCTACTTTATCATATTCCGAATTTAATGGTTTCAATAAATTCTGTACAATTCAAAAAAATTATCGCCATAAATAATTATGTACTACACAGCTGTGTATATATATTTTTTCCCATATATAATTTCGGATCTCTCTTAATTTAATGCTCTTTTTCAGGAGTTCTATGAATTAGTTTCTACTGTGGAGGTTGGGAAATGCGAGACATGCTTCTCAATAACTAGCCACTAAAGATTTTATTAAACTACCAAGCGGGTTGCTTCCTAACTCACCCACGCAACTTGATTGGCTCAACACTAACGAAATTAAAAGTGCTTTTACACGTGTTTACTCGTGAAAATTGTTAGAATTAAGGGTATAAACAAATCGAGTTGAGCCGAATATTGAGTTACTCAAATTTGATTCACAAAATTTATCGAGTATAAAATAAGATTTAATTGAAATTCATTTAGAATTTTGAAAGTCGAAAGACGCGATTCCAAATCGAAATTTTAGGCGCTTTAAACTTTTCGAACAAATATGATCCGAGTATCAATAGAAAATTATAATTTGAAGAGATTCGAATAATTTATCGAACTTTAAAATTTACTCATATTTGACTCATTTATATTTCGAATCGAGCTCGAATCAAACTTTTAATCGAACAAATATAAATCGAACCCGAACTGTTTACTCATTTTACAACCTTAATTAGAACCGACTTTTCTTCCGGCAACATTGCAATACTTGATAAACTCAATAGCTTGGGTAGTCCCACACAAGGTTTAAAATTAATAGTACAACACGCAGTTGTAAATTTCTTATTAAAATCATGACCAAATAATATCATCAAAAATAGGGCACTGTATCCAGTCCGCTGAATAAGTGGGTAGATATATATTCAGAGCAATCCCTACAATATTTATTCTCTTCAAATTCTACTAATTCACTCGACATTACTTCATCAAGATCATGAATACGAACAATATTATCGCCTACTTGCAGTACGATATTGGTATTTACCATTTTTATTTCTCTATTATATTGCTCAAATACATTCACGGATAATATTACTAATTTCGTCAGCTCGAATGGTTACCATGAGTATTTCTTAATTCATTTTTTTTTAAAAATAATAATAATACCTTGAGTAGAAGGATTAATCAGTTATTTTTTTCATCGCCCCCAAGATGTCAATATTGACACTGATTGTACGTAAATGTAACTTGTTGTTCAAATAACTACTCAGAGATCCTTCCTAGAGCCCCTTGTAAGACTTGTTGGAAAATCCGTTATCGGACTTGATTAATCGTCCTTTGTTGTTCAAAATGAATAGTTTCGTTTTTGTAATTTTCTAATATATAGCACGAATTTTCATCTTTTCTTTTTCTTTTTTTTAAAGCAAGCAAGAGTCTAATTCTTGTAAAAAAGTAATTTAAACGGTATCTAGATTAGGCAAAATTTACTGTAATTCCTCAACCAACCTCTGTATGATAACTTGAATCACCATACAATAGAATTCCTTGGCAAGATATCTATAGCTTTCTTTCATAGGAATGAGTCCACAGCCAAATTTGTCCTGAAATTGCCAAAAATAAAAGGACAAACTTTAGAACAAGGATTTCACTAGTGAGTCATTGATATAGTTGCAGGTACAAATATTGTACAATAAAGATTGACAAATATTTGAAGTTCAATGATATCTTATGATCACACACTTCTAGGCTATCTCACTCAATGATATCATTAATAAAAATAATCACATTTTTGTTTAGAACATGTTTTTTTAGAGGTAAATTAAACCCGAAACAACTAAAATACAGCTATTTTTCCTAAAAATGGGGAGGATCATATAATAATAGGGTGAAGGTGGTACTAAATCGCACCCCTTTTGAGGTATATTTTATCCTAGGATGAGTATAAATATGGTGCAAAACATAGGATAAACATTTAAATGACTATATAATCCAATCTTGCAAATAAACATATCCCTATAGCCAACAACTTTTTCAAGGTCTCATATTATATTAGGTTGAACATAGTAAGCAATTAGTTATTGCAAGGCAAGAAAGCTATAGTATTAGTATCTTCTCTCTCTCTGTTTCATGTAGATGCCTAGTTAGTTCAAAACAGAAGATAAGGGTTAGTTTTACACGTTAATTAAGCCAACAGATTATTGTTTAATGTAAGCAATCTTCTCTCTTTTTCTTGATACCAAAATCTAGGTATCTTTAGACCCTTTACTCATAGTTTTTTTCATAATAATTAGTCTCCAAGGTCCTAGGAATTAGAAACTAACACGTTTCTTGAATGGTCCTGGTCGGATAAGTTGTTGGTAATGTCCAAATCCCGAGTCTTGTTGGCACAAAACTTGACAGTTTGTAGGAGGCAAGCTAGTCATGTGCCACCCCTTCTCTTCTAAAAAATAAAAATCATTTTTTAAGTAGAAGCTAGCTATGCTTCTTGGAGAAGCAGCATATTTCATATATAACTCGATTTTTCAGCCACAACAACAAAATCGACTATTTCCGACGAAATTATTTTTGACGGAATAGAATCCCTCAAAATCAACCTATTTCTGACGGAATAATTTGTCGACTATAATTCCCTCGAAATTATTATAATTCTGACGGAATTCCGTCGGAAGTATTAGGCCCTCCTTGCCGTCATCTTTTCTGCCCACGCGAAACTAATCTCAACGAAATAAGAGTAATTTCCGAGAGAATGTCCGTCGAAATTAACTTAATTCTGAGGGATTCATTCCGACGAAAATCCCGTCGAATATAACTAATAAAACCTAATCAGGCCTCTTCTCCAGCGCCTCCCATTCTCACTCTTTCACACACTCTCTCTCTCTTCTCACTCACCCCTTCCCCCACCCCTGTCCCCCTGCTCCCCTCCCTCCCAGTTCCTCAGTCCACCACCATTGTGCCGCTCCTCCTCCTCCTCCTCTTTTCTCCTCCTTTAGAACTGCTATTTTTGAAGATTAGTAGAATTAATTTATGTTTTTAGGTTTAATTTGTTGCAAAGATCAGTTGATGACCAATATGAAAATGATTTTGAGATTTTATGATATAACTGAAATTTATGGGTTAGTTTGTTAAAAGGATTAAATTTTGGGCTTCTTGTTATTCTTGCTGAAATTGGATTCTGTTAAATTATGCTCTGAATTATAGTTGTGCATATATATTCTGTTTTGTTGTTGGAATGAAATTTTGCTGAAATTTGGATTAATATGCTGAAATTGAGATATTGAAGGCTCTGTCTGTATATTTCATCAATTTGTATGTTTGTTTGTAATGTTTTATATAATGTTATACTTAGTTATAATTTGATTTGGAATGTTGTATAACTTGATTTGGATTTCAAATAATGGTTTGAAATGGTATGAAATGCTTTGGTTGATTGATTTATGGTATAATATTTGCTATTTCTGACAGAATTCCCGATGGAATTTCTATCAGAATTCTTTAATTGAAAAATTTGTGGACCCTACAAAATTTGTCAAAATTCTTCAATTGGCCAATATTAAATTTACATAATATAATATAAGATAATATAAAATAATAAATTAAATTTAAATTAAATTAATTTATAAAATATAAACAATTTAGAAAATTAGATAATATAATACAATACAAACTAAAATAAAATAAGTAAAATAAAAATTAATAATAAAGTAGAATAAAATAAATTAAGTGCAATGAAATAAATTTAATTTAATAAACCAAATTTAATTTAATTTAATACAATATAATAATATAATATAATACAAAATAAAATAAAATAAAATAACATAAAATAAGATAACACTTATGAGCATTTTAGAGATGTTATTTCTGGTCCGTACAAACTTATTAGTTTATATCCCAGATGCATCGTTAATGGGTACAGATTCAAGGTTAATGACTTGAATGAACTGACATTAATCAATTTTGGCGTTGTCGTGTTGGGAAGCTATTATCAAAATTCTGAGTCCAATTACTACGGACGATTAAAGGACGTGGTTGTGCTCAATTATCCCGGAGGTAAAAAGGTTGTCACATTTAAGTGTTACTAGTTTAATAATGAAAAGGGTATTAAAGTTGATCGTCATAGAATCGTCATAGTAGATATCAAGTCAAAGATACAGTCTGATGACGTGTTCGTATTAGCCAACCAAGCATGTGGAATAAACATGTGAATGATATTCCTATTTATATATGATTTGATTATGATATATATATGAATGAATATGCAAGTATGTTTTCATGAAGAAAAGGCATTAAGTCCTTTGATAGATAATAGAAATATATGTACAAGGACTTAGAATGAATTGATCAAAAATGTTAGGTTGATCCTACATAAGCAAAACGACTTTGTAAAGTCCTTAAAAAGAAATGATGTACAAGGACTATAAATATAGAAAGATCAAAGCTTGTTAGGTTGATCTTATGATGTAATAGATAAGCTTGTATGATCGTCGAAACTTTTGCACGAAGTCGTGATGCTGCCGGAGAGTCGAGTCGACTCGGGGATTATCGAGGCGAGAATAGGAGTATCAAGATAGTGAGATCTCGGGTTAAATAGACTTCGGGAAGCGAAGAAGGATCGTGGTGTCGAGAAGAGCCTCCTCGGGATCGTGGTGTCTTGAGGAAGTCGTGTTACGAATCGTGAGAGACGACTGCTTTATAAAGTAGAAACGACAATCTGCCAGAAGCTAAGTATGAAATGCACTCTACTGCTTCGGTCGTGAGAGTCTAGCGATCTGAAAGTCAAAGACAAGGATCGTAGACCACACTCTGCGATCGTGGAGTCCATTGAACAAATCTGACGAGAGATCGTGGTCGGACAAGATCGGATGAAGACAACAAGCTCAAGGCGGAAGTCGTAGAGTGTCGAGATCGATCTCGGGATTGTAGTGTCTGCTTGCTGCTTGAAGCATCTCGGGATCGTGAGTGTCTGCCTGCTAAGTGTCGAAGCATCTCGGGAGCGTAAGTCTGCGGTAGAAATCAGAATCGTGAAGTCTGATCTAGTGAGAGTGTCGAGATCGATCTTGGGATCGTAGTGTGTCACGCTGCGGTAGAAAATTTGAATCGTGAAGTCTTGAACTCCTCGACTCCAACGATAATGCTCCTGATGCTGCTAAAGTCGAATCGTGAAAGCGGATCACGGTTCTCAGCGAATGAGCACTCCCGAGAATATCCAAAGTGCGAAGCCTCTGGTTGGTCCTTTGCAAAGATGTAATCCACGAAGGGAACGAGAGAGCACTCAACGAATGGCATGCGAGGCTAGCGGAAAAAGTAAGCACCAAACCAATCGACATCAAGATTGAGTTGAAAGTAGTTCGTGATGAAGTCTTCCACAAGATGATTGAAAGAAGACTTGACGATTGACTAAGGAAAAATCGACTAATCTGATTCTTATCGAAAAAAGCAGAAGACAACGATCTTGGAAGCAACGGGATCGTAGTGTTTGTCGAACGAAAGAAAGAAGCGATGGAAGGTGAACCAGAGATCTTTAGTTAGCGACCACGAAGAAGCGAAGGCTAAAGTGATTAAGTGCGAAATTCGGTTCATTGATGATAAGTGAAGCGGAAGATCACCGGGAGAGAAAGCAAAATTTGGGCCAGCGCCACAAATCTGAAGTGTCTTGATATTGAAGGGAACGGAGAAAGCGAAATTAGGCCATCGATGTCGAGAAACGATCGAAATGAAGCGAAGTATTGAAGCCTTTGCACAATCTGAGGAAGAGGTGTTACACATTGAAGATCAATCAACACTCTTCAAGATCGTAGTGTTGTCTCCACCGGTCAACAAGACACTACGATCGAGTCCACGAAGGCGTGCATCGAGAATCGTGAGAGCTCGGATACACGAAGATTGAGGCATTGCAGCGGTTCAATCGAAGGGTAATTCGAACAAGTGCTTATTGAGAGCATCGATGCAAAAGACAACCTCGATCAAAAATCGGAAGAAATAAAGTCTTGACACACCCGGAGACGATAAAGTGATACATCGGCGGGGTAGGTGAAAAAAGTAAGCTAGAGTCGGAAAAAAGTATGTCATGTCACATCAAGCGATCTACATCAAGCAACTTGAGATCTGTGAAGACATTTGAATAGCTTCAATGGCTACTTTCCAGCGGAAGGATTGGGAAGGTGTATAAATGAAGAAGAGCTTCAAAGATCAAAGGTTCTTTGGAGAGCGATTGAGTTTTGGAGAGAAGGTGGGTGATCGAATCAAGTAATAGTGAGTCGAAGACTCACTCTACGATCCACGAGAACACTCGAAAGTCGGATCAAGCGAAGTAGAAGTGTGAGAGTTCTCTTATGTAGAAGTGAGAGTTCTACTACATGAAGAGTGTTACGAGCTGAGAGAGAGAAGAAGAGCATCATGCCATCTGGATGTCCATCATGGGAAGACTCTAAGTCTGATAGAGAAGAGCTTACGGTCATCTTAGCAAGTCCATCATGGGAAGGCATCGAGTAGCGAAGGGAGATCACAAAAAGCCATCTTGGTGTCGAGCTTGAGAAAGCTTCTAGGTACCTTGCGAAGAGCTTACGGTCATCTAGAAGCCTCTCATATGCGACGACCATCAAGTACCAAGAGAGAATGATCTTGAGGCGGTTCATCGAGGGTCATCCGGAGTAGTTGAAGCAACCTAAAGAAATTGAGCATCATGCAACACTCAAGCTCTTCTTGAGGATGATCAATGTGCTACGCTAAAGATAGAAGATGTTGAGAGCACATGAAGACATCTTAGCGACTCGTGCCAAACTCAACAACAACAACAACAACAACTCAAAAAGAAGCCGAGGGCTGAGGGGTCCTTGTCAGGAGGACTAAACAAAGCGAGGCGAAAGGGTCCTTGTCGGAGGGACTAAGCGAAGTTCCAAGCTTCTTTGGGCTTGAAGAGTTCTAGGGAACTAGAGGAGTCCCAAAGTGCTTTGCCTTGAAGAGTTCTTAGTGAGCTGAAGTCCCAATTGCTTTGGCCTTGAAGGAATCGTAGAGATTCGAGTCTTGCCGCTTCACTTGGTGGAAATCCTGCTTGGTTGAAAGCGAGAAGAGTGGATTAGGAGCTTGAGTCTACGAACCACTTAAAACCCTTTGTCTTTTACATTATGTCATTTACATTATATACATAAGCTATTATATAAGCTATATGTATGTTTTAACTGCTTACTGACTAAACTAACCCACGAACAATGTTTGTATGATTATGAATATATCGATGAAGGAGGGAATCTTTTACTTATTATTTTGTGCTTGAAAAGATTCTATGTTTGTCATATAATCTAATATGAACAATACATCATAAACCGAAAAAAGTATTTTGAAAGAAAAGAATCTATTCACCCCCCCTTACAGATCTATTGTGCCCTCTGGGATCTAACAATTGGTATCGAGGCGGTTCTCATCTTTGTATTCTAAAGCTAATCGCTTTGAGTGCGATCGAAGGCACCAACATTGTTCTAAACTTAGTTTAGTAGTAAGTAACTTTGTTATATCTTGAGAAGAGCTCACACGTTGGAAATATTGTGTATAGGTAAAAATGTGTATACACACAGAAAATACACTTTCAGTTGGTTCATATCCTCGATTCTTTATATCAATGAAGACCAATCCTAGCTGCGATCGATCTTGTAGTCTGAAGATCGGATGAGAGAAAGAAAGCGAGACACATCGATAACAAGGAGTAAAGCATTCATCGATCGAAAGATGAAGAGGTCAAAGCGTCTGAAGAAATCTTGATCAGTGGAGATAGAAGATCCTCTCGATCTTATGAGTGACCAACCAACAATAGAGTCTTTGTCTCTAAAAACTCAAAGATGTCAAAGATCTTAATGCCACGATTCTCTTGATCTACATCTTGAAGACCACGGTGATTGATGAAAAGTAAACAAGAGCATTAAAATGAAAAAGGGCAAAAGTAAAAAGCTATGCACATCGATACACGAACTCGGTGTATCTAAAGTAAATGGTTGTTAAAAAGCGGCGATAAAAAGATGCAGTTCCTCACCATCATTAATGTATATATCATAGTTGCACCATCTTATGAACTATGGCGATGATACATCGACAAGTCATAATCTTCCTAAAAAGGTGAATAGAAAGTAGTCTAAAGATGGAAAATTCAAATGTCTACAAACTTTCTCTTTAACGAGTTTTAAATTTGAAGATGACATCTTGAAGAAAATCTGAAATGGATCACAAAAGTATCACGGAGACAAAGAATCTTATGTTAAGTAATCATTCTTTGTTGTCTTTAGTATGTGTGTCTGAAGCCTATGTTCTAAGTGTTTAACAACACACGAGAGAATGATCGATTCTGAGAGGATCTTGTTGATTTGTAAAAGCGATCACATCCATAAATCAACTAGATACTCATAAATCGCGAGTTGATTCACACTATGTGAACACTTAAACATTGTGAACATAACCCGATAAATGATGAAATCATCATAGATAAAGAGTGTGTCATTAATTGTCAAATCCTACACACACTCAATCATATCATGCATCTAAAATGTATTATCCCAAGATAGTTGCATGCATGAATATACATTGGTGATAAACATGATGATTATCCGGATAAGAGGAATAGGGGTTTAGAAAACTAACCTAGCGGGACCCATTCAACAATGGGGACCAAAAGTAGAAATTACTTGAACTGCGGTGCTTGGTCGATCGACCACACTAAGGAATCTTTGAAGCGAAGACTTCATTCAAAAGTTCACCCGGTGAAAGGCTAAGGACTATTCGAAGAAAAAGTCGATAAAGTTCATATATGTCGAAGCACATCATTGAAGACCCTCTGAGCTAACTTTGAATGGAGCTCACATGGTTTTAAAATCATATATGGGGAGCATGCCATGCGATGAGAAGATAAAAGAGGATTCTATGTGCCCGTGTCGAGAGAGATCGCTTTATGGAAAGGATCCTCGAGGAAGCTCACAATAGAAGATCTTTGAGCTTGAGACAAAAGGAGTTCTCTCGAGACGAGAACTTCTCAAAACTAAGGGGCTGTCGAAAGAAGACTACGTTAAGTAGTCTTTGTCGAATGATCGTAGAAGTGATCGATCCACGAAAATACTCATCTCTACGATCTGAGAAAGACTAAGCAGCGATGATGATTCGGTCGAGTAGTAGAAGTCTTTGGCGACCCTCGAATGAACATGAAGAAGGAATCACATCTATCGAGAGATGGCGGCATCAACAATGGGGGAAGCGGTGATGCATTGAGGAATAAGCGCATCATTAACTGGAAGAGATGTACCCATTCTGAAGTCCCAAAACCTTGTGGTGATGAACGAAATGAAGATCCATAGTCGGTGGGATCGTCTCAAAGCGAACTCTTGATAACCCTTGACCACAATCCATAATCGTGAAGTGCTACGATCGAACACATGATCGTGAGAGTAAGAGTAAAGGACACCACGATTTGACAATGCGAGATACTTAAAGATGATAGAAGATCTTCCCATCGAAAAGGTCTAATGAGATGTCATTGCAAACCAACGACATAGTATTTCATCTGGAAGCGCCTCGGGGACAAACGACCCTTAGCTCTCTCTAAGAGGTTGGCCCTACTGAGCTACCTTATCCCGAAGGAATACTTGATCTAGTTCATCTCGGAAGAATCAAGTCGGTCAGCGATCGTAGAGTTGAGTTTGAAAAGGACTAAACGATCGTGGTGCAAGCTGCGGCGATCGTGAAAGACAACTCAGCGATCGTGGAGTTCTACCAAAAGGTACTCCGATTCCGCAGGAGCATGAAGAATGAGACATCTGCTAAGACATTCAAGTTGAGGAGATAAGTTCGAATACATCGATTGATTGAGCTATCTTTGCGTCGAAGTAAGGAGGAAAAGCGAAGCCATACAACTGCGGCATCTCTCAAAAATTGATCGTTGAGTAAACAAATGAAATCGTAGAGTCTATAACTATCTCATCATGTTACCTTCTGAATCAAAAGGTCAACGGTCAAAGCCACGTCGATTAAACGTCCACTCCTCTAATAAGCTGAAAAGTTGTGGGGAATTATAGCTCATTCTTGGGCAGCGTGCGTCTGACGATGGACAATTGACACATCATTGAGTATCACGAGTTAGAAGGAAGCGCCATAAAGACAAGTTCAAATCTGCGAGATAGTTACAAAAGATATCGAACCTTTCTCCTCCCCATTTCAAAACCAGAAAGCTTTTCAAGAGCAAAATCGATTAACCTCGAGCCTTACCAACGAGGACGGTCATCTCGCATAAACCTTTCTATATTTAATACCCACATTCTTGAACTACTCAAAATGGAAAAGCGGCAGTGATCAACGGTATTGACTTGGAACCAAATCGTTTGAGAAATCGAAAAGAAGTTGAGGAGATATTCTCGAGCTTGTAAAGAAGAAATTTGGATTTTGAGAATGCCTTGAAGCAAATACTCGAGTCTCTTGCAGACTTTGGTTAAAGAATTCTACTCAAAGCGTCTACATAAATTGAAAACCCTTACTACCAAGGTTAAAGGTCGGTCTCTCGAGTTAAAATCTTGACTAAACCAATGCCTAGGATTTCTAACGAGGCCTAAGAACCTTGATAATGTCGACCTTTGAATTGGCTAAAGAAATTATGGGGTATCAAAAAAACCCTAGTTTCGAGGACATGAAGAAGAAGGAGTTCCACGAAGCGATATGAGTTCCTTCTTTGAAATAGTTGGAAAGTGCATACTATGTAAGAACAACGCACATGACACGATGATCGACCGGTGATTTGAAAATCATGTCTGCAATAGTTTTGAAGAAACAAATCGACTTTGGATCTATCTTGATTGATCGGATCTCCAAATGGGTAGAAAAGGCGAGAAGAAGCCCACGACGAAGGTATATCATGGAAGGTTTATTAAGTATCATCTTGAAGAAAAAGCTAGGGGGAAGATCAAGGATGATGAGGAGAAGCCACAATGTGCACAAGGTGATGTCTCCACAACTATTTGAAAAGCTGGAAGAAGAACCTAAGGAGAACAAAAAGGCGGCAATTTGGGAGCGATAGTAGAGCCTCACGAAAGAAGAGGAAGGACGATAAAAGCGAGAGGCTCTGAGTCCGGTGACTCTGAGGCGGTGAAATCACACCAGTAGGAAGAAATCAAAAGTGGTGAAAAAGAAATTTGGTGATGTGAAAAAGCCCGAGGCCCCACCAGGAGAGTCTCCTCCTTGAATAAGAGTAAAGAAAGAAAAAAGGCCCAAGCTGAGACCACAAAAAGAAGCGGCGAGGTTGCTTGAGGGCGGTCGGCAAAGAAAGCTAAGGTGGAGGACAAACCGACCTTAAACTTCTCAAATCAATACATCTGGCTGATAAGGAAAGGTGCTCTAGCCCCATGGCGATACTCGGAGAAAGCAACTCGACGAAGAAGAAAAAATTTACGATCAAAGTGCATCCCCAAATCAAGCGCTGACCGACCCGAAGAATGGGTTGAAAATGCTATCGAAGAAGAAGAAGAACATGTCCCTCGATCGAGAGCTTTCATGATGACTCGAGAAAGTGATGAGGACAAGGAAGAAGAATCTGCCCTGCCGGTCTTGATATTCAAAGAAGTTTATCGATAAGGAAGTGGAGTCGGAGGCGAGGAAGAAGAAGAATCTGTCTCTCGATAGTTGAACCTCCAAAAAAAGAAAGAGCTACGAGTTTGAAGCCGGTTTGCCTCAAAAGGACGATGGCCAATCAAATGCCATCATTGAATTAAGTGATGATGAATCTGTATCCCCAGGAGAAGATCTTTGAAGAAGAAGCCCGGTGATGAAGAAGAAGTATCTAAGGAAAGTCTTGATGAAGAAAGTTCGGATAATGAAATTGATGAAAGGATTCTCTGTTGGAGATGATCGAAGAGTCTGAACATGAAATGCAACATGAAGATGATCCCTCTGCTGAAGGTGATCTAAATGGTTACGGTTACGAGAAGGAAGAAGCGAAAATGATTCCAACTCACGAAGATCGGGAATCGAAAACTTCGAGAACTCCACCTGTTCTCTCTCTCACTGCAAGATTTATCGGAGAATAGTAGTAGAAGTTCCCGATGAACCATCGAGAGACTCCTCTGACGGATGGATAAACCATGGAGGTGAACAGGTCGAGAATAGTAAGAATGACCTCCTTTGACTTGGTCGAGAACTGGAACAACATGGAAATGGGTACCTGACCATTCTCTACAACCACGATGATCTGCTAATGAGATGGTTCTTCCGATTGGATGCCATGGCTAAAAGGCCATTCTTGAAAAAGATGGAAGCTACTTGGTTGGTGTTATAAGCGGTTTCAAGCATGGGCGGTGGCTCGAAACTTTCAAGAGTGAAGAAGTTTGCCACCAAGGCGATCACAAACCATTTACTTGAGATCTATCGACATCTTTGGAAATCTCTACATCCCTACGATCGTGGGGTGGACTCTGAAGGAAGAAGAACCATGTCGAAGAAGGCGATCGTGAAGTCGATCACTCTCTTTTGCTTATGATGTTCAAATCCAATCTCGAAGTCTCCTTATGATCAAAACCTTTATATGAACACTCCATCATCCTCCACGAGACGATTGGTACTCCAAAATTGTTGATTATCCACACCTTTGAAAATCATCCAAAGATGACAATTGTAGAGTCGATCCATTGCCCATCTTGAAGCTACCAATCAAGAGGATCAAAGCGCTTTGGGCGGGAACTCTTGAAAAGCTCGATGATGATTTAAGCGAAGAAGATATCTATGCTCATTTGAAGAAACACGAAGCGAGGCAATGACGAGAGATGATTCTTTCCGGCCTGAAAAGCTTGAAGCTATCTTGGTGATGTATCTCTCAAACTCGAGAGAGATAACATCTATCGAAGAGAACCATCAAGATCGAGAAGGAAGAAAGCTCTACAAGTTCGGAGGGCCGATGCAAAAGCGGATCGAAGCCCTCTCGACAAGATTGATGATCTGAAAGCAGTCCTTCTCATGCATGACTTGAACTCGGACGGACAAAGAGCTAAAGTTTGAAGTTGCAAACTCCTCTACTGATGGAAGCGACTTATGTCCAACATGGGCGACTCTCTCAAATGATTGATGACAAAAGGGGGAGAAAGAGGCGAAGAAGAAGAAAGAAGAGGAGCAAGAGGCACCAAAAGAAGAAGCGGAGGTTAAGGGAGAAAAAGTCGAAGAAGAAGAAAGGCGACGGATAGAGAATCATCATCGAGGGGAGCACTGAAGATGATGATACCAAGTCCTGAAGTGAAGGGGAGCGGATCGGAAAGGTGATGAAGGGAATCAAGCAAAGATAGAAGGCCATCATCGGAGGGGGCGAAGCGGCGGCGGATGAGTGGTGATCAGCAAAGCATCCTGGAACCATCGTGGAGCGAGGAGGTATATCTCTAGTCGATAGTATGTTACGGATCCGAGTTTAGAATGTCTGAATATATAATTGCCATATTAATATAAATGACATTCATGATTAAGCTGTTAGAAATCTGATTTTCTCATTGTATCTAAGATTCATTCATAACATGCATATGCACTTATTGTTTTTATCATAATCAAATAGGGGAGATTATGGGGAATAAACATGTGAATGATATTCCTATTTATATATGATTTGATTATGATATATATATGAATGAATATCTGAAGTATGTTTGCATGAAGAAAAGGCATTAAGTCCTTTGATAGATAATAGAAATATATGTACAAGGACTTAGAATGAATTGATCAAAAATGTTAGGTTGATCTACATAAGCAAAAGCGACTTTGTAAAGTCCTTAAAAAGAAATGATGTACAAGGACTATAAATATAGAAAGATCAAGCTTGTTAGGTTGATCTTATGATGTAATAGATAGGCTTGTCGATCGTCGAAAAACTTTTGACGAAGTCGTGATGCCGGGAGAGTCGAGTCGACTCGGGAGAGCTATCGAGGCGAGAATAGGAGTATCTGAAGATAGTGAGATCTCGGAGTTAAATAGACTTCGGGGAGCGAAGAAGGATCGTGGTGTGTCGAGAAGAGCCTCCTCGGGATCGTAGTGTCTTGAGGAAGTCGTGTTACGAATCGTGAGGCGGAGCACTTTTATAAAGCCCGAAACGACAATCTGCTTAGAAGCTAAGTATGAAATGCACTCTACTGCTCGAGTCGTGAGAGTCTAGCGCGATCTGAAAGTCGAAGACAAGGATCGTAGACCACACTCTGCGATCGTGGGAGTCCAACTGAACAAATCTGAGAGATCGTGGTCGGACAAGATCGGATGAAGACAACAAGCTCGAAGCGAAGTCGTAGAGTGTCGAGATCGATCTCGGGATTATAGTGTATGCTGTTCTTAGAAGCATCTCGGGATCGTGGTGTCGCGCTTCTTCGCAAGAAGCATCTCGGGGCGTGGAAGTCTGCGGTAGAAAGCATTTGAATCGTAAATCGAGAAATCGTAGAGTGTCGAGATCGATCTTGGGGATCGTGAGTGTCTGCGGTAGTAAAGGCAGAATCGTGAGTCTTGAAACTACGACTCAACGATAATGCTCACAATGCTAAGTCGAGAATCGTGAAGCGGAATCACGGTTCTCAGCGAATGAAACACTCCCGAATATCCAAAGGTGCTGAAGCCTCTGGTTGTACTTTGCAAAGATGTAATCCACGAAGGGAACGAGAGCCTTTCAGCGAATGGCATGCGGGCTAGCGGAAAAGTAAGCACCAAACAATCGACATCAAGATTGAGTTGAAAGGTAGTTCGTGATGAAGTCTTCGTGACAAGATGATTCAAAGAAGACTTGACGATTGACTAAGGAAAAAATCGACTAATCGATTCTTATCGAAAAAGCGAAGACAACGATCTTGGAAGCAACCCGGGATCGTAGTGTTTGTCGAACAAAGAAAGAAAGAAGCGATGGAAGGTGAGCCAGAGATCTTGGTCGACGACGAAGAGCAAATGAGCTAAAGTGATTAAGTGCGAGGTCGATTCATTGATGATAAGTGAAGCGGAAGATCACCGGAGAAAGCAAAATTTGGGCCGCGCCACAAATCTGAAGTGTCTTGATATTGAAGGGAACGAGAAGCGAGAATTAGGCCATCGATGTCGAGAAACGATCGAAATGAAGCGAAGTATTGAAGCCTTTGCCGCAATCTGAGGAAGAGGTGTTCTACATTGAAGATCAATCAACACTCTTCTTGATCGTAGTGTTGTCTCCACGGTCAACAAGACACTACGATCGAGTCCTGAAGCGTGCATCGAGAATCGTGAAGCTCGGATACACAAAGATTGAGGCATTAGCAGCGGTTCAATCTGAAGGTAATTCGACACAAGTGCTTATTGAGAGCATCGATGCAAAAGGACAACCTCGATCAAGAAATCGGAAGAAATAAAGTCTTGACACGCTTGGGACGATAAAGTGATACATCGGCGGTGTAGGTGAAAAAAAGTAAGCTAGAGTCGAAAAAAAGTATGTCATGTCACATCAAGCGATCTACATCAAGCAACTTGAGATCTGTGAAGACATTTGAATAGCTTCAATGGCTACTTTCCAACGGAAGGATTGGGAAGGTGTATAAATGAAGAAGAGCTTCAAAGATCAAAGGTTCTTTGGAGAGATTGAGTTTTGGAGAGAAGGTGGGTGATCGAATCAAGTAATAGTGAGTCCGAGACTCACTCTCTACGATCCACCAAGAACACTCGAAAGTCGGATCAAGCAAGAAGTAGAAGTGTGAGTTCTACTATGTAGAAGTGAGAGTTCTACTACATGAAGAGTGTTACGGCTAGCTGAGAGAGAAAGAAGAGCATCATGCCATCTGGATGTCCATCATGGGAAGACTCTAAAATCTGATAGAGAAGAACTTACGGTCATCTTAGCAAGTCCATCATGGGAAGGCATCGAGTAGCGAAGGGAGATCACAAAAGCCATCTTGGTGTCGAAGCTTGAGAAAGCTTCAGGTACCTTGCGGAAGAGCTTACGGTCATCCTAGAAGCCTCTCGTATGCGACCATCAAGTACCAAGGAGAATGATCTTGAAAGGCGGTTTCATCGAGGGTCATCCGGAGTAGTTGAAGCAACCTAAGAAGGCGAGCATCATGCAACACTCAAGCTGCTCTTCAAGGATGATCAAAGTGAAAATTGCTAAAGATAGAAGATGTTGAGCATGAAGACATCTTAGCGACTCGACCAAAAACTCAACAACAACAACAACAACAACTCAAAGAAGCCGGGGGCTGAGGGGTCCTTGTCGGAGGGACTAAACAAAGCGAGGGCAAAGGGTCCTTGTCGGAGGGACTAAGCGAAGTTCCAAGCTTGCTTTGGGCTTGAAGAGTTCTAGGGAACTAGAGGAGTCCCAAGGTGCTGCGGCCTTGAAGAGTTCTTAGTGAATCAAGTCCCAAGTGGCCTTGAAGTCCCAGAGATTGAGGTTTGCCTTTCCTTGGTGGAAATCTTGAAGGAATCGTTAGAGATTACGAACCACTTAAAACCCTTGCCTTTTACTTATGTAAATCTCTGTAGTTGAAAGCGAACTAAAAGAGTGGATTAGGAGCTTGAGTCTACGAACCACTTAAAACCCTTGTGTCTTTTACATTATGTCATTTTTGACATTATATACATAAGCTGCTTTATATACCTCACGTATAAATTATGTTTTTAAAGTAACACATATATACTACCAATATTACACTAAACTAACTTGACGAACAATGTTTGTATGATTATGATATATATCGATGAAGGAGGAATCTTTTACTTATTTATTTCTTGAGTCTTGAAAAGATTCTATGTTTGTCATATAATCTAATATGAACAATACATTATAATCCACTCTCAATGAAAATTATCACACTATTTTGAAAGAAAAGAATCTATTCTCCCATTACCCCAATGCGTAATAAATTATCATTAGTCTTCAACAATGTTAAACCGATAAAATACAATAGACATCAAGTTTAACTACAAATGAATAAGCAATCCATTAGAAGAGTTATGTAGAGCATGATGTCTACTATCTTCTATGTTTTAAAAAATGTTGTCACTAATTTTTTTTTATCGCATTTGAGACTCAAACAATAAATAAAACACATCATTGAATCACCCCTGCACTACGGGCCAAGGATATTCATTAAATCATCAATGGTCATGACTATACCGAATAATCCCTTGTCATAATCATACCAAATCCATCTCTGCACGTAAGCCAAAGATATACAATTCAATAACCAACAATCCATCTTTGCACGTAAGCCAAAGATATACAATTCAATAATCAACAGTTCATCTCTGCACGTAAGCCAAAGATAACTTTCATCACCATATAAGCATGAGTATGATGACAATGATATAAACATTAATCAAACGAAAACAAGGATAATTATTAAAGACTTTAAATTTATCCAAATATTATCAACCACTCATAATCTAATATTATTAATATCATAACAATATTTTAATCACTTTTTAAACTTATAAACAATTTATTTTAATTGTTTACACTTTATCAAATAATGCATTTAATCATTCAAAAAATGTCATACTCATAAGATTTCATCACTAATGATTAAATCCCTCATCAAAAATCTGCATATACCTTATATAGGATTTCCAAGCCATAAAATCTTATTTTCCAACTTTGTTACTTCATATAACATATTTAACTTATATGCTCGTAACTAAACCATTTTCATGAAAAATATCAAATCAGTCCCAAAAATATTTCTTTTCTGGGATTTAGCAGAATATAGTCCCATAATGAACATATATTTTTCTCAAAATTTTTAAAATTCATTTACTATTTTTCAAAAATCAATTTCTAATTAATTTCTTAAGAAATTAGTTACCTCAAGTTTAACTCCAGAAATTCCCAAATCTTGGCAGGATCTTACACATGTTAACGTGAGCTTCCAGTTTAAATTTAATCGTCATCGGAGTTATAGAACTCCGGTTAGAGCGTTTTTCGTCGGAAAAACCTAAATATTGAAATGGTCATAACTTGCTCATTTTAAGTCGAAATTAGCTCATTTTTGGACAGGAGGTACTTTATACCATATATTTTCATGTCCCAAAAGCCCGAAATTTTTCTCACAAATTAAGTGGCCGAAAATGCCCTTTTAAAAATATGGACAGTAGTTGTTTTTCATTTTTCAGTTTTTCGTGCTTTGCTAAAATCAGTCCACACGGAAATCTACAACACATTTTTCAGTGATTCCACTTGGATAAGTTAGGAAACTCATAGATCTAACTCTAGAACTTGACCACACTTAAAAATTCAAAATATAATAGGAAATATGGTCAATTGAATTTCATGTTCCATTTTCACCAAAATTTGATTTTCAACCCTTTTGTGATTTCTAAGAAACTTTCATGTTTTCACATAATAACCAACATAACTCATCATGACAATGACATAATAATTCAATAAAACAAGTTCAAGAATAAATTTTAAAGATTTATAAGTTAATTTATCCACGAACTCAATAATGTCCAAATTGTCAACATGATACTTCTTTGTAGAGTAAAATTCAAGAATGCTCAGAAGAATATTTCCATGAAAAGATACTGGATGAAGCGCAAATATCAAGGATATTCCACTAATTTCATGGAGTAAAGAAGTCAAAACTTTAACCAACTGAGTATAATAAAGAATATATGAAACTGCAAATAGATTTTCACCCACCATGCGGTAATCCACGTATATAGATCATTTCCACAATTTAATAAGGAATGAATACAAAGGATCATTCACCATGCATGTGGTAATTCACATAGACAGGTTATTCCAACAGAATAATAAAGAATGGAATAACAGAAGAAATCACCATGCATGCGATAGATCGCACCGATAGGTTATTCTCAACAGATAATAAATAATGGAATCAGGTCAAGCGTAATACGCACCGACAGGATATTCCAACAGAATAATAAAGAATGAAATAACAACAGAAATCACCATGCATGTGATAGATCGCACAGACAGGTTATTCCAACAGAATAATAAAATGGAACCAGGTCATGCGTAACGCACAGACAGGATATTCCGACAGAATAATAATGAACGGAATAATAGAAGAATTTCACCATGTATCTTTGATTTCTTATAAACAAAGTTATTCCAACTTAATGATAAAGAATGGAGTAACAAAAAAATTTCACCAAGTATAGGGTAGTCCGCGTATATAGGTTATTCCAACAGAATAATAAAGAATGGAATAACAGAAGTTCTCTTCATGAATACAAAAGAAATAATACCCCTTACGAGTACAACAAATAATATCTCTTACCTTATAAAGAAGAGTACTCAAAGCGGGTAGGCGGTGATATACTTGAAGAAAACTTGCACTTCTTTCAAAGCTTTCTTAAACTCTAAAGAAATACGCTCAAGATTATAGAAGAAGAATTCTCTCTAGAGTTTCAAATTGAATTCATAAGAAATAATGAAGGAATGAACTTCATTTATAGAAGAATAGACTCGCATAGTAACTAATTCATGAACGGTCCGTTTGATTTAATAAAATATTCTAATAAAATAAAATATTTTAAATAAAATATAATATATTCTATTTATAATCTAATAAAACGAATAACTTTATAAAAGTATTATGTTTTATATAAAAAGATTTTACTATGCAAAACACTATCTGATACTTTATGCAATACTATGCATAATAAAATATAATATATTCTAATTATTGTCTAATAAAATAAATAACTTTATAAAAGTATTACATTTTATATAAAAAATTTTTACTATGCAAAACCACTATGCATAATAGAATATAATATATTCTATTTATAGTCTAATAAAACAAATAACTTTATAAAAGTATTCTGTTTTATATAAAAAGCTTTTCTGTTTTATTACATTAATAATACAAATAAAACAGAATTCATCATCATTATTACAATTCACAT
Source organism: Panax ginseng (assembly GCA_020205605.1). Classification (NCBI taxonomy): domain Eukaryota; kingdom Viridiplantae; phylum Streptophyta; class Magnoliopsida; order Apiales; family Araliaceae; genus Panax; species Panax ginseng. Next base: position 12,557,541 of record CM035134.1, read on the forward strand.
TATTAATCGACCAGGTCATTCCCAAGAAAGATGAGGCTTTTCAATAAGGATTTCTCCCTATTGGCGCGCAATTAGGTGACCAAACCTCTCATTGGCAGAACTTCTAGACATCGTTAATATTGCAAATAATAATATTAATAACTTTGTTATCTCAATTATTGATTTAATAATATATAAAATATCGACAATAATTGAATCAAAACTGAGTGACTTCTCACGTAAACATCAATAATCAATACCGGTGTTACTACTTAACCACGCCAGACATTATACTTTTACTTTAACAACTTAGGGTGTTTCAACAGTTAACGGTAAAACTTCCGCTGTTATTTTCATAAAAAATATTTTTGTCGTTTTCTCAATCCAACAATAATTCCGTTGTGGGGTCCACCAATGATTGTACCGTCGTACGGATATTCCCCGACAAAAAGAATATTTCCCGACCAATCGAATATTATATAACAACTTACATACTTTGCAAAATTTATAAATACTACCAACAACTATAACATTATATCAAATCCACACCATAATATTAAAAAAAAAATCGAGAAATTTAAATCTTTATTCATAAAATCTGGAGTCTCACATAAATTAAGTAAGATTCTAGGTATTATCATCAATTTCTAATATTTTAACATTATTTGTATAGATTTATTTTAGATATGAGGATGGTGTCTCAGAGGTAGCCGGGGACAGTGTTATTACTGCACATGTCGCAAAGAACTTGTGACGCCCCCAAAATAGGTATACATCACCTATTCTGAGTCGCCAAAAATATGGTACAGAATACAAATACAATCTTTAATATATAACAAGAAAGCTGTGAGTTTTAATACAAGTATTGTCTACTAGATAATATTCACTCTCAGAATAAGTTCTCATTACATTTATTGTCACACTATTTAACAAAATAGTGAGGACTACTAATACTATCATCTGACCGATCACTTCGTTCCCATTAGTCCCCAGCTACGTTCTCATTTCTGAAGAGAACGGTGAAAGAAAGGGTGAGCTCAACTAGCCCAAAGAAGAAATATTATGACTAAGATAATGCGTAATAAATTATCATTAGTCTTCAACGATGTTAAACCGATGAAATACAATAGACATCAAGTTTAATCTGCGGTGGAACATGCAATCTATTAAAAGAGTCAAGTAGAAATAAAATCTACTATCTTTTATGATTTAAAAGGTTTTCATCACTTTTATCATTTGGGACTCAACTTAATAAATAATCCACATCATCCTCGCACTTGACCAAGGATATTCATAAGTATTACAACCACAAATTATCCATGCACTACGGACCAAGGATATTCGTGTATTCATCGATGGTCATGATCATGCCAACAATCATCCATCAATGCACTACGGGCGATGAGAGGACTTTTACTACATCATTTGTAACGTTACGGTGGATGATTACAAGAATAATCCTTGGTCATAATCATACCAAGTCCATCTACGCTTCTACGTGCCACATATGACTTTCAACAAAATATAAATATGAGGATGATGACAATGATATAAGAATTCAATAAAACAAGTTCAAGAATTAATTTATTCAGAACTAATAACGTCCAAATTGTCAACATAATACTTCTTTGTAGAGTAAAATTTAAAAATGCTCGGAAGAATATTTCCATGAAAAGATCTTGGATGAAGCGTAAATATCAAGGATATTCCACTAATTTCATGGAGTATAGAAGTCAAAACTTTAACCAACCGAGTATAATAAAGAATGAAATAACAAAAGAAATCACCGGGCATGCGATAGATCGCACGCATGTTTATTCAAATGAATAATAAATAACGGAACCGGTCGTGCGTAACGCATGTACGGATATTCAACGAATAATAAATAACGGAACCAGTCATGCGTAAACGCATACGACGGGATGTTCCAACGAATAATAAAGAATGGAATAACAAAAGAATTTCACCACGTATGCGATACTTGATGTAGGCGGAGTTATTCCAACATAATGATAAAGAATGAAACAACAGAAGAATTTCACCAAGTATAAGGTAGACCACATATACGAGTTATTCAAATGTAATAAAAAAAATGGAATAACAGAAGTTCTCTTCATGAATACGAAAGAAATAATACTCCTTACCTTATAAAGAAAAGAGTACTCAAAGCGGTAGAGGCGGGGATATACTTTGAAGAAACTTGCACTCTGCTCAAAGCTTTCTTAAATGCTAAAAGAAATACACTCAAGATTATAGAAGAATAATTCTCTCTACGCTTTCTCCCTCTAGAGTTTCAATTGAATTAAGTAAGAAATAATGAAGGAATGAGCTTATTTATAAAAGAATGGATCTGAATAAGAACCAATCCATGAAACAGTCGAGATCGATTTACTTTAAACGAGACTGATTACAGATTGGTTTACAATAAAATATAATATATTTTATTTATAATCTAATAAAACTTATAACTTTTAAAAAAAATTTACTATCTGAAACACTATCAGCCTTATGCAAACACTATGCATAATAAAATATAATATAATCTAATTATTGTCTAATAAAGCAGATAACTTTATAAAAGTATTACATTTTATATAAAAAAATTTTACTTATTAGCCTAATAAAACGAATAACTTTATAAAACTATTACATTTTATATAAAAAGCTTTTCATTTTATTACATTAATAATACTAATAAAACACTACTTCATCATCATTATTATTATTCACACTATTAATCGACTGTGTCGTTCCTGTGAGGAAGAGGGGCTTTCCAATAAGGATTTCTCCTATCATGCGCAATTAGGTGACCAAATCTCTCATTAGGCGTAACTTACTGAGACATCGTTAATATTGCAAATAATAATATTAATAACTCTGTCAATTCAATTATTGATTTAATAATATATAAAACATCGACAATAATTAAATAAAACTGAATGACTTCTCACGTAAGTATCAATAATCAATACCGTGTGCTACTATGCAATCACGTGTATTACTGTACTTTTACTACCTAGTAGTTCAACAGTATTAACGATAAAACTTTCGCCGTTATTTTCAATAAAATATTTTTGTCGTTTTCTCAATCTGACAATAATTTTGTTGTGGGGTCCACCAATGATTGTGTCGTCGCATCGTAAATATTTCACTGAAAAACGAATATTCTCCAACCAATCGATATATTATATAACAACTTGCGTACTTTTGCAAAATTTATAAATATTACCTGACAACTATAACATTATATCAAATTTATTCCATAATATTCAAAAAAGATATTTATAGAAAATTCATTTTTATTCATAAAAGTTGGGGTCTTCTGAACTATTCCTACCGACTATACTGAAATGAGACAAAATTTGCCGCCTTGGCGATTATTGAAGCGACTAGGACTACCATACGTGATCATCAGCCTCGCATAGTCTCCGATGCAACATGGGAGGTTATGTGTGCACACTGGTAGCTGATGACTTCAAGAAAAATTCCAAGCAAGCAAAAAAGAATCGTGGAAGTGAAGTCGGTAAATATATTAATTTAGTTCTTTAGTTACTCGATTGTCATTTTCATAATTATTAAATGTTATTTTTATGTATTTATTAGGTCATGCGGGATAGCTTGGGTCGACCTCCTACCATGCTAGAGTTTTGGGATAGAGCCCACACGCCGAAGGATTCTAGCATGTCTCCCGCAGCATTAGCTATACGGGTAAGACTAATAGAAATTAATGTATATAATTATTAATATTAGGTAGTTGATATAATGATTTCATTAAGGTTCAATGTCGCAAAATAAATTACAAGATCGATTTCAGAAGCTTCGAGACCAACGTATAGTTGAGTTGGAGGCTGCTAGGGGGTGCTAAGCCGTTAGATTCCACCATTCCTCCGCCCAAGATTGTATTATCTCGGGATGACGAGTTGAGACTATGGGTCACGTCTCAGGATCCCACTAGTAGTAGTACCAGCAGGTATCGAGTGTTGGGTCTGCCGAGGATATTGGCGTTTACATATCTGGAGATAATATTATTTCAGCTATATAAGTTAATATAATTTAATTGCAAATATTATTAGTAATGATATATTTGTTTTCACAGGATCTAGCCAGCGCCAGCGTCCGAGAGCACCTGTTGGACCATCTCATACGAGCGCTGGCTTGGATGACCAGATTTTCCAGATGGTCATATCGATTGTGTCGAGACGCGTTCAGATCGGATCCAGCTTATCCGTCGTCGAGTTGCCAAATTGAGCTTGCCTTCACCAAATTAACGCAGATATTGCAACAGGGCGGCAAATCGAAATCTGTACGGGTATCCCGCAGGAGCAGTTTATCGAGATACGCGACGAGGTGCTCCGGTTGGTGGTTAACTAGAGTCAGCCCCCACCTACTCACGTATTATATTATTTTAAGCTTATTAATTTGTATGTTATTTAATTTTCATACTGTATATTTTGATTCTCTCATACAGACTAATGCGTTTTATTTTTAATTGTATCAACAGGGTGACGATACAATCGATGGTGATAATGAAAGGGATTTTCGGACACCGAAAGCGTAATCGTCGAATTCCTACTTTATGACTCTGATCTTACTGGTGGTAGTACTAGTTTAAGTTAATATATATATATATATATATATATATATAGTCCTGATCAAATCCGGACCTTTTATTATTTTATTTTATTTTTGCTTTTTTAAAAACAACTAAAAAAAAAAATTATGGAACTTGAATTTTTACACAATACAGTGTTTTGGGTGTGATTTGGATACATATAACAAAACATGTCTGTATTTTAGTCCATAATTCAAGTTCCATATTTTTTTTTATTTTTTTTAGTTGTTTTAAAAAAAAACAAAAAAAAATAAAAATTCGAGTCCGTATTTTAGTCCTGTCCGGGAGTCCGGACAGGATCGTCTCTCTCTCTCTCTCTCTCTCTCTCTCTCTCTATATATATATATATATATATATATATAGTGTTTATCATATATCTTGTCTAGATGTTTTGTAGAACATTGTATAGGCACGAAGTGATAATTCGGCGCCATTTTATTTTCGTTTTAGTTTATAAGTTATACTATATTAAAGTACACTACATATAAACACCATTGTTATCTATACAGGATCATTGATTATATTTTTGTAGTTTTATTTTGCAGTTTAATTTTGAAGTTTATAAGATACATCATTGTAGTTTATAAGTTTAGTTGTTTTTTTATCTTTATAGTTTAGTTTTTAATTGGCATTATTATTTAACATTAGAATGTATTCGACGAAAAGTATATACAACGTTGTATTATGGGTTGATTATGATATATATGTTATACTATATTAAAGTACAGTCTACATATAAACACCATTGTTATCTATACAGGATATTGATTATATTTTTGTAGTTTTATTTTGCAGTTTAGTTTTGAAGTTTATAAGATACATCATTGTAGTTTATAAGTTTAGTTTAGTTGTTTTTTTATCTTTATAGTTTAGTTTTTAATTGGCATTGTTATTTAACATTAGAATGTATTCGAAGAAAAGTATATACAACGTTGTTTTATGGGTTAATTATGATATATATGTTATTGCTGGTTGTTGGATGTAGTTATATTATGGGTTGAATATTATTGTATGTATTGTTGTGATAAACAGGTTACAGGTACAAAAAAGGGGTATAAAAACCTGGAAAATGCAAAATAAAAAAATAGTAAAAAAAAATTGCTATTTCCGACGGAATAAGTTAAAACCGACGGAATTTCCGTCGGAAATAATGAATTTATTTTATTTTATAAAATACTATTTTCGACGGAATAGAGGCTATTTCCGACGCAAATTCCGTCGGAATTAAAATTATATCACTTTCATGTTTGGCTACGTGGCAGGCTTTATCCGACGAATTTTTTCCGACGAGATAAATTTCGTCGAGTATAGTTTATTTGTGACGGATATTTCGTCAGAATACGCTTTTTCCTTGTTTAATTTATGACGGAAATAAGCTCTCACGCTATAATATATTCGTCCGAACATCCAACGGAATATGGTATTTTTGACGAAATAACCTTATTTCCAACAGAATATTCCGTAGGAATTAGCCATTTTCCTTGTAGTGAGCACGTTACTTATTGGAGTATAAAAAAGAAACATAATAGTTTCGTACATAAAAAAAAAATACACCACATAGATGCTAGAATGACAATTGAGTATTGTAAAAAATGGACATCGCAAACTCAAAACACAAAAGTTTTTAGATAAAATGAGGTAAATTGTTGAGGATATCATCTACATGAACAATCCATGAATATGTACTGTTAACGCCAAGATCTTCTGCCACGTCCCAATCACGTAAGACGTCCTGATCCTGCTCACTAAACACAGTCAACACTAAAGGCTTGACGGCTTCGACCGTCGAGGGATAGCTCAGGCGTGAGAGAGAAAGTTATCAGTTACCTTTACTTGGATGACCTCCTAGCTATGTTATACTATCTTGCCTTTGCTTAACTGCGTACCATCCTCGATGTCCGACGCTCATCCACCGACCACGAACATCCTAGGCCGATCGCATGCGCTTTACCCACTACATCCTGTCACTGTTCCTATCGCCGACCGACTATTATCCCATCCACATTAATGATCTGCAGACTTTCGGTCAACAACTATCCTTTTTCATCATTACAAGTCAAAGATGTAGGTATTAAAATATCTAATGGGTCGATCCATTCAATTCAGCTCAAGCCTTTCAAGACTTAACCAAGAAAAGCCACTGACCCGGCCCAACTGGCCAAGCCCAATAGAAATGACCCAAGAGATTTACTCAAATGAACGGGCCCAATCGGGTCGGCCCAATATGTGAAATATCACGACCCAACATTGCCCCCTAGTTTTTTATTAAACAAGATGTTTAGTAGAAAACTATAAATGGTCCAAGACATGGGGAATTTGATAAGAGTGGAATAGGCCCAAAATGAAGCATATTAAGGCCCAAATGGTAAAGGATTAAAATTATAAAGGCAAGCTAAAATCGGAAATCCAACCGAAAGGCCCAATCTAATAAATATCTAAGGCTTACACCGGACGCTACCCCTTCCAATTCTCCATCATTACCAGAAATTAAATGTGCCGCCTTCGTAATTCGTGTAACTACCAATATAAAAAGTAAATTCCCCCAAATTTGACAGTTTTTACTTGCCAATTTGAATTTCGGACGTTTGAGCTCTTCCCTTCTCTTTCGAACTTCCTTCCTAGCTTTGCAAAATCTCAAGCAAAATCTAAACAATGGTGGTCCTCAATTCGAACCAGAACTCTCCTCTTCGTGTGACCCCAATTAACACCGTCCCACCGAATCCAAGCCCTAGTAAAGAGGCATCAAGCTCAAACCCTAAGGCTACAACCCCAAGTAAAAATCCAACAACGAAGCCCCTTCCCAACCCTTCTGCGTTTTATAGGAGTAAGGAACGTTATGCTCACGCCAACACTCCATCGACTGTCACTGAAATCGATTTGAAGAGGATCCGAGCTCGCTGCCATATCCCGGATACCCATTTGGTGAGAGCTCCCAGGTCGGAGGAGCGAATGTATTAACGACCAGAGGGATGGACGGCTGTCCCGGTGACTATCCTTGAAAAGGGGGTTCGATTCCCTCTCCATGCTTTCGTAGTAACCATCCTAGGGTTTCTTGGCGTTGGGTTCGCCCAACTGGTGCTGAATTCCTACATACACATCTTGGCCTTCATCGCAATCTGCCATGAATTAGGCGTGGAACCTATACTTGATTTTTTCTGCACCGTATACAAGATCGGCCAGTCCAAAGAGAAAGGATTCAAGGCATAAGCAAACAATCTCCGAAGACAGGAGAGAAATTCGAGAGACGGTCGTTGGTCTCTACTCCGTCTAGCAACAAAGGATGGCACAAAGGATGGTTCTTCGTTAAGGGACCAGAGATTGCCTCCTTGCCGAATTGGGCCACCGATAAGAAGATTTCTGCCGATTTCGGAGACATTCCTGAGGAGCGTGAGGCCGAAATGATAGAGCTCGTTGACAACTTCCCGAAGGAGGAATGGGAATATGGACTTCTCTCCAAGCAGGCGTGGTTATAAGACCACAAATGTAAGTATTAATCTGTCTTATATATACATAAATTTGGAAATTTATGTGATGTGAATTCTGACATAGGACTGTTTACTTTATGCAGTATCTTTGATCAGACCGAGCTCCTTGGAAATAAAGGAATTCGAAGATTTTTTATTTGGAAAATCTTCGGAAGCTGTTAAAGCTCCACTACTAGAAACTGTACCCGAAGATGATCCAACCCCTGAAGCATATACCACTGAACCTCAAATAGACGAGCCAGAAGCTGACGATCTTCCTCTACCCGAAGAAAACCTTCAACCTCGCCAGAAAAAGAGGGCCATCCGAAAACCCCGATCAACCCCCATTCCGACCTCTACTGAGCCCATCCCAAATTCTGAACCAATCACCAACCCAGCCGCCCCCCCCCCCCCCTCGAGGAAGTTTACTCGATCTGCCCGTAGATGATCGAAAAAATCTTCTTCGAGTCAAGAAATTAAGAACCAGAGTTACCCCCTTATCAGCAGATGAACTTAGAATACCTTCATCTTCAACCGATCCACCCCCTATAGTTCCCGTCGAAATACAAGTTTCTGATGAGGAAGAACAAGTCGAACCTCCCCCCTCTCTGTCACGAAAAAGAAAACATCCTTCGGATAGTCACCCCAGTTCAACGTCTGCTCCATCGCCACCTCGAGAACCTATCCCAATTCGATCCCCATCTCCTGAGAATGTATATATGGATCCTTCTCCAACTCGTGACCAACCCATGCCCTCTCCTCCAAGGCCTTCGTCATATGAATTTCAGAATGATGCAACAGGATCACCGACCTTATAGCCTCGGTTCAACGCCAATTTCCCATTTCAGCTCTTTGATACCTTTGTTCGAGAGACTGACGATCACCGATTCGGCAATAGTACGATCGGGGATTTGGTTGATGAGGGCATGAGCTACCTAGCGAAGGTAATTGACTGTTTTCTTAGTTTATACACTTCTATCCCTGCTTAAGTATCTGAAACTAATTGAATATTGTTTGAATATGCAGGTAAATGTTGTTTTCGGGCGTTTACGTCCCAGACACGTAAATGCTGAGGCCGAAGAGGAGGCTATGAGAAATGAAAACAACATGTTGAGGTCGACGTTGGCTAGGGAGAGAAGTCAACACGAAAGTGTTCTTCATACCAATGAAGGTCTTAGGAAGGAATTAGCTCAAGTTAAGGAGGATCTGAAGGCTTCTAACGACGAACTGAAGTCGACCAAGTAGGAGCTGAAGGCGACAAAGACCAGCCAACAAAACATGACGAGTATGAATGCCGACCTTGTTGAAAAAAATGAGGTTCAGAAGACCAAGAATGAAGAACTTCGCCATGATCCAATCGAAGTCACAGATAAATTGATGATGAAGTTCGCATGAAGGCACGGGATGAAAAGGAAGCACATATGGCCAAACGTCGGAAGCTTCACGATAAGTTGAAGGCCTTGAAGGAGCTAGGTCCTCCTTTGACCGAAGAATTGCGTAAACAGATTCAAACTGAGTACCGGGCCTCTGATGAATTGAATGTCGAAATTCTGAAGGTATACTCCGAAGGTTATGAAGTATGACGAAGCCGAGGCAAAGAGAAATTAGTTGCGGCAAAGATAGATCCGGCTCTACTTGATTCTGAAGATGAAGATAATGCATGAATTTGATGTAAATTCTGTTTGTTTGTTTTTTTTTTTTAGTGTTAAGATTTTGTGAAAAAATTTTGTTTCTGTGTATGTAATCGTTTAACTATTAATGAAATTTTAATTTTCCTTCTCATGACTTCTGAGTAGTTCGTTTCTTGTCAATAATTCAGCATCAATTAATCTGAATGAACTTAACTTAGATTATGAATCAGATAAGGCATATAACAGTTAAGTTAATAAATGATATGAACTGAATTCAATGAACTGAACTGAATGAACCGAACTCAACACTTGAACAAAATAAAGTAATGTATACTTATCGCTTCCAAGTGTGAGATGATGTTGTCATGTATAAGGTGAATTCGGCTGATCCTCTTTGCACCATCAAGATCTTGTTTACCACTCGGGGTAAAACAAGTATATAAGAACATTTGTTTACCACTCGGGGTAGAACAATTTTATAAGGACTATGGAATTTGTTTACCACTCGCGATAAAACAAATTCATAAGGACACACCTAACAATAAGGCTACCATCGAATGGCCAGCAAGTCCCCCCGAACCTCCTTACTTCGGTGCATTTTGTTTACCACTCGCGGTAAAGCAAAATTAAAAGGACTATGGAATTTGTTTACCACTCGCGGTAGAACAAACCCATGAGGACACTCCTGCCGAAAAGGCTACCATCGACTGGTCAACAAGTCCACCCTGTCCTCCTTACACCGATGAAGTTTACCTACCACGAAGGGCCTGACAAATTCATAAGGACCACCTGCCAAAAAGGCTACCATCGAATGGTCAGCGAGTCCCCCTGTCCTCCATACACCATTGTGAATTTAGGACCAATAGGAAGAAGATCAATTGTGAAAAAGTGAATCTTTTATTGATGATGAACCACCATTTACAGACTTTCGATAAACTGACTCGATCTCTCATCGAAATATTTCCAAGTCCGCCAAGATGCCAAGTATTCTTGATCTCGATCCGTCTAATGCCTTCAACCGATAAGTTCCTCGCTTTGCAGATTTCAATTACTTCATACGGCACTTCCTTCCTAGTTAAGATCGCCTTTCCATGTTCTCGAGGCGTAGATGCTTCGACTTCTCCGAGGACGAAGTCCCCACTTCAAATCTACGGCTTAACCCCTTGTTGTAATGCTTGGCTACTCTCGCTGATAAGTCGCTAACTTGATCAAAGCCACCTCTCCGACTTCTTCCAACAGATCCAAGTTGACCTTCACCCTTCATCATTGTATCTCTTTGAACCGACTAACCCAAGACTTGAGATCCAATCTCAACTGGACTAAGGCATCGCGCCATAAGCCAATCTGAAAGGTGAATCCCCTGTGGTAGTCCTCGGTGTAGTCCGATAAGCCCATAACACGCTGAGAAGCTCTTCAGGCCATCTCCCCTTAGCTTCATCCAATATGTGCTTGATTCCATTCAGCAGCGTTCTGTTGGTCACCTCGACCTGTCCATTCGACTGTGGATGAGTCACCGAAGTCTTCTTGTGCTGAACTCCCAGCTCTTTCAGAAATCTTTCAAACTTCGATCCCACGAACTAGCGTCCGTTGTCCGATATCACCACTTTAGGAATTCCGAAACGAAACACTACGGACTCCTTCATGAACTTCAAGCATTCTTGTTCCGTTATCAACCGAAATGGCTTCGCCTCTACCCATTTGGTCATATAATCGATGGCAACTATAACAAAACTGACCTGAACTTTAGCTTTCTAAGAATGGACCCAAAGATATCTACCCCCTGCATAAAGAAAGGGTATAGGAGATAAGATCGAGTATAGCTCTTCCGTGGTCGATGTGGGATCTGATCGCTTGAGCTAACATTTTTCACACTTCTTTACATACTCCGTAGCTTCCTTGAAAATTGTAAGCCAGTAGTACCCCTGCCGAAGTACTTTGTAAGCTAATGACTTAGCAGCCATATGGTCGCCACAAATACCCTCGTGAACCTCCCGAAGAGCATACTCAGCCTCAGATGGAACCAAACACTTCAACAATGGAGACGAAAATGCTCTTCGATAAAGGTCCCCATCAATAAGAACGAAGTTGGCACTTTTGTACTTGATCTTCTTTGCTAGCATCTGATCCGAAGGAAGGACGCCATCTGCCAGATATTCGATGTAGGGAGTTATCCAACAATTAGAACGTTCAATGCACATCACCGCTTCATGTTGATACTTACCACCGCAAAACCTCCAAATAAATCGACCCATCGAAAACGCTAGCATCTCGTAGTGGCTACAATTTCGACAATGCATCTAAGAATAGAATTGTCGTTACGCTTATACCCTCAAACTCATAGAAGAGTGAATATCGTCGATCTTTCAACTCGCCAAATACTTGATCATTCTCGCCCACGAGCCTCATAATCTCCTGATACTTGCTTGACGACCAGCTGAGAGTCACTGTAAATGACCAACTTATGAACCTCCAGACTTTTCGCTAAACGGACCTCGCCAACATCGCTTCATATTCTACCGCGTTGTTCGTTACAGCTTCAAACCCAAATCTGATGGCTCGTCAGACTTTGAATCCCTCCAGACTTGTCAAGATAATCCTTGCCCCACTGACATCCGCAGTAGAAGACCCATCTTCATACAAATCATTCATGAATTCTCGATCAGGTCAAGAACTGCAATCGCTCGATTGACGTTTCACCACTCGCAACTCAAATATTCGCTTCAAGAAACTAACATTCCACCATGAAATCGGCCAAGGCTTGACCTTTGATAGCAGTTCGGGGATGATATTCAATAAAAAAAAAATTGAGATAATTCCATTGTCCATGCTGCTAGTCTCCCCGAAACTTCTGGCTTGCTCATCACCTTCTTCAGCGGTTGATCCGTAGACGATCAGAGCCGACCTTGAAAATATTGCTCGAGCTTTCACTAGCAATTATCAAAGCAAAGGCAAATTTTTCAATGTTCGGGTACACTGTTTCAAAGATCTCTTAGGACATGATCGACGAATAAACCGGATGTTGCTTCCCCTACTTCCCAAACTAAAATGTTTCCCACCGCCAAATCTAACTAGTCACCGATATAAATATAAAGTCTCAAATTGAAGCAGTTTTCACCAATAAAGGAGCCAAGACAACACGCCTTTATGCCTTGAAGGCGCTCTTCACACCAAGTCCACTCGAACGCCTTTCGCATTCTTCTGGTCCCTTCAACGTATCAAAGAATGGCAATCATCTCTCTCGCCGATTCGACATGAACCTCCTCAAAGTCGCATCCTACCAACTAGACGTTAAACGCCTTTGAATGACCGAGGAGTCTTCATATTTAGAATAGCCCGGATCTTCTCCGGATTGGCCTCAATGCCCTTCGACCGACCAGATAACCTGTGAACTTCCCCGCACCGAGCCCGGCAGTACACACTTTGCGAGATCGAGCCTCAACTTGTGATGACGAACCGTCTGAAAGCATTCCTCTAGATCGTCCAAGTGTTTCTGAACAATCATGCTCTTCACTATCATGTCATCAACATATACTTCCATGTTCCTTCCTAGCTGCCTCTGGAAGACGAAGTTCATCATTCTCTGGTAAGTGGCTCCAGCATTTATCAGGCCAAAGGTCATCTTTTTGTAGGCATACACCGAACGGTGTGTGATGAATGATGTCTTTGGGATGTCTTCTTTGCACATAAAAATTTGATGATAACCTGAAAAAGCATCCATAAAGCTTAGTAATGCATACCCCGAAGTGGCATCAATGAGTTAATCGATGTGGGGCAGGGGATAGAAGTCCTTCAGACAAGCTTTGTTCAGGTCTGTATAATCGATGCACACTCGCCATTTCCCGTTCTGCTTCTGAACCAATACCACGTTCGCCATCCACTCCGGATAGTCGATCTCAAAGATGAAGTCAAGAAGCCTATCGCCTTCAATCTCTTCATCAATGATCCTCTCGTCGCCAGTGCAAAGATCCGCCTTTTCTCGCCGAATCGCTTTTTTTGATGGATCCACATCTAATTCGGGTTTCGACAATCTTTCTACCGATTCTGTGTATATGTCTTGTGGCTCCCATGCAAAGATGTCCACATAGCAATGGGAAGAAGTTCCATAAGGTTTGTCCGGAGAGGTTCCGCAAAACCCAACCTATCTTCACTGCTTTGTCTTTCTTCCCAAGAACTTGCTCGATCTCCTCCGCCTCCCGCAGAATAACCAATGGCTCAATCGCTTTCAAAGAAGGGCTCGATCTCAATCGCCATGGTTTACTTCGCTTGTCAATTTCTACCCCGAGGCAATCACAAAGATTCCTATAGCATCGTCTCGCCGATCCAAGTCCCTCGCCACCTCCCAACCCATATGGGTCGTTGGGAACTTGATTTTGAAATGAGGAATGGAAGTCACTGCTTGGAGAGCAGTCAAGGTAGGTCGTCCCAATATGGCGTTGTAGGCCGAATCTATATACACAACATAGAATTTACACGTTATTTTTACCTATTGTGGAGCAGTACCGAATATGACTGGTAGCTCAATAGTTCCTGTCACTTTGACTGGATCGTTGTTGAAGCCATATAAAGGGGCCTCCTGCCCAACCTCCATCTTTTGCCCATCAAGATGCATCCTTTGATAAGCGTGGGCATAAAGAATGTCAACAGAAGACCCGTTGTCGATCATCATCCGCTTCATATCTATCGAACCCACTTGTGTCGTGATCACCAGTGCCCCTTCATGAGGTTCGATGGGCTCCGAAGGATAATCTGCATCGGTGAAAGATATAACTGTCCCTGGAAATGGCCTGTCGGTCTTCGGGGGAACACCTGCCACAGACATGACTGAATCCAGATATCCCCTCCTCTTCTTCTCTATCAACTTCCCTGCTGTCCCACCGGTTATTACATCAACGACGTGCCTTGGTGGTTGATTTGGAGCAGTCGCACGGTGGAACCGCTTTTGAACCGGTCTCGAATAAAGATACCAACATTCTCGTCGATCTTGTTGTTGATCCCTCCCAGCCACATATTGAACTAACAAACCGCTTTGAACTTTCCTCTCCACAAAGTCCTTCAAATTGCAACACTCATTAGTGTCATGACCTGTGGCTTAATGATAGCCACAATATTTTCGAGCATTGCTCTGTCCTGGCTTAAAATTATCACGAGGTGGTTCAAAGAACGGCTGGTTCCTGATCTGATCCAAAATTACCAACCTATCCGTATTCAGTTTGGTGTAAACCTTATTCACCTTCTAGGTAGGAGCAGTGGGCGATTACTTCCCCGTCGCCACGTGTTGTCAGATTTCTTCGAGCCGCCTCCGCCGATCATTATAACCTCCCACCTTCTTCTCGATCGCCTTCAAATTTTAGAGGTATCTACCTCTTTCATTCCTCGTCCAAGAAGGACGCTTCGTGCTATTCATAGCCTCCTCCACCACAATGTAGCCTTCGCTTTTTATCAAAGGCTTCGGCCAAATTCTTCGGATGGTGAAACATCAGCTTCTTCACCAACTTCTCCGACTTCACTAGGTCTAAACTGTTCTGAAACAACCCGACAGCCTGAAGATCATTAAGGTCGGACACTTGGCCAACGGCTTCCCTGAATCGCTTTACATACAGACCCAAAGACTCATCGGAGAACTTCTGGACCTGTGCCAAAGAGCTAGTAGGCTTTCCCCTCCGGTTACTCCCAAAATGAGCATGGAACTTGTCACACAACTCGGTCCACGAAGATACCGAATCACAGTAAAAAGTTCCCATCCACCGCCAGATCCTTTTTTAACGTTGTAACAAACGTATGACATTTAGCAAGACGGGTGAAATCATAATAATCCATCAGCCGATCGAACGCCTGGCTATGGTCATAAGAGTCTCCAGACCCATCGTAATCTCCATATGAGGCAACTTTTGGTGGTATCTGCTTTCTCCTTAAGAATATCCGAGGAAAATGGGGACACCTTCTTCCCGAGTATCCTTCACCGTTGAACCTCAATTAACCGCTTCCGAGCTCCTTCAACTCCTTCACCAAGAAATCCACACCTTCCGTCATGAGGAGACTTCTTTCTCCTCGAATAATCTTCGCTTCACAGGCGGATCGACCCATTCCACCGTAATCCACACGACCCTTAATGGACTTCTCGGATCTACTTTGCTGCGTGGACATGTCATCACGACGAGAATATTCACGCTTAATGCTCTCCTTCTATTCTCAGGTACATGCTCTCTTGACCGGCTTTTCTGTCTGCCACCATCTCGACCTTGAGAACCAATGACAACAAGTGTTTTCTTTGATACCTCAGGAGTTCTGCTTCTAGATCTCCTTCTCTCCTGAGGTTGACCCCGAGACACATGCATGGAATGTTTCGACTCCTTCCCCTCCCGATGATGCACATCCTTATGCCTACTACGCCTTTCGGACTGAATATAGGTGGACGCCTCGTCCTTCAGATCGGCCATCCGAAGCATCTGTACAGATATATCCTCCCTTTGCTTCAGAAGAACCTCTAAAGCTTTATCTGCTTCTTCTGCCATCCTCGCCAACTTGGCAGCTTTGTCATCTCGACCACTTTGGTGATGAGTTCTAGGTGGTGAACCCTCCACCTGCCTTCGATCTTGGTCACGGCCTCTATCATCAGCAAACACCAACCTCCGTCTAGCTCCACCATGAGCTCTCGAACGAGAACTCTTGGAAACATGCTTGAAGCAAAGGTTTCACTCTCATGAGCACTTTTTAAAGGACCTGACGATCCTTAATGTAAGTATGTTGAGATGATGAACTCACCGCCTTCTACCGTCCTTCTATCTCGCTACTACTCCTCACCATCTTTTTCGACGTAGAACAAATGAAAGTTGTGATTGAAAATTGCAAGACACTAAAACACAGCCCTCCTTCTAGCGCCAATGTTAACGCCAAGATCTTCTCGCCACGATCCCCAATCACGTCAACACTAAAAGCTTGACCCCGATCCAAGCGTGAGAGTCGTCACGATCACAAAACAATGGAGGATAAAATATCTAGTGTAAGAGAAAGTTATCGATTACCTTTACTTGGATGACCTCCTTGCTATGTTATACTATCTTGTCCGCTTCACTGCGGCCTCATCCTGATGTCTGATGTCTATCCACTGACCACGAACATCCTAGCCGCCATGATGCAGTTTACCCACTACATCCCGCCACCGCTCATCGCTTGGTTATTATCTCATCCATTAATGATCTGCAAAAATATCTAGTTCATCATTACAAGATGAGGTATTAAAATATCAATAATTACGATCCATTCAATTCAAATTTCAAGCCTTTCAAGACTTAACCAAGAAAAGCCATGACCGACTTAACCGCCTGGCCAAGCCAATAGAAATGACCCAAGAGATTTACTCAAATGAACACAACTATTTTTGGTTATTTTTATGTTTTTTGGTAAACATATTTCTTTAAAAGGTTTCAGTCCTATCAGGATTGTTACATCAACAGAGAATACAACTTTTAATCTTTTAGGAAGTTTTAAATTTTATTGCATTTTATGAAACCAATAATTAATCAATCAATAACCTCCCAATTATCTCCATTGATTAACAGGAATGATCGAGAGCAGCATCGTGTCATATATATATGTAAAAAATCAGAACAGTGTGCAAGTAATACCTTCAAGTTGAGATCTTCTGAGATGATATGATTAAGACAGCTTTTCCGATGAAGAATGCCTTCTCTAACTAAATGGAAATGAATCCAATAACCGGAAAATCTCTTGCTCACCTCTCCCGAAGTATGAAGAATATCCAATTTCCAGGTAAACAGTAATCAAAATGAAGAAACTGAGAGTAGAGTGTAGAAAAAAGTTGTGCAACTGCTAATAACTGATTCCAGTGTCCCTTGTAGTAATTATGCCTAGACACATTTTCTGGGATATGACATTTTCCTGTAACAAAAGTGAAAATTGTTATTTTCAAGGTGATTCAGAAAAGTTGAAGAAAACCATGCATGTTAATTCCAACTTCTAGTTTTTTGAAAAACTAGTCCAAGTAAAGTGCAAATTGCAATTGTTAGTCATGACATGATCTTTAATAATCTATCTTACCAAATTGCAAGAGTGCTAAATTTACTGTCCTAGTGTTCTTCCTTACCAAATTGTAGAGGTTGTAAATTGAGATGCATATAACAACTAATAAGTCTGAACTGGAAATTTTGTTGATATAGCTGTCATCAGAAAGCAATCATACAAAGGGCTTGAAAAATAAGTTTAAAAGATGCTACAATCCTACAACATTAATCATGTTAAGAATGAAATCATAAACAGAAAAATATATTATATGCATGTTCAAATCGAAAGATATGGCAAATATTAATAAACAGTTCCTTTCTTTTAAATATAAAAATTAGCAGTATCTCGGCTAGTTGCATGACAATTGCAGCCCCTTACCTTTCCCACACCAAACATCGAAAGAAACAGTAGCATCAAGAAAATTGTGGCAGCTCCTTTGTTAAGGTGTGAACATTACATGACAATACAAGTAATTAAGATAGTTGATTTCAACATGTAAAATAATGAGAATTCATAAAAGCTTTTATGGCAACAGATAAGATGATTTAGCAGAGCTTCCTAACGACAGTTGCACACACTACAAAGTTTCCCAACTAAGATTGCCTTTCCAGTTTGATATACTTTGCAATAAAAAAATCCGACTGTCAATCACTTACAAGCTGACCATGTTAAGATAGACCTTTATATGAATAGTATTAATGAAAAAAAAAAACTGTAGAGTACCTTTTAGGTAAACATGATCACGTTGAAGTCCAGAAAGCTGTCTTGGTTACTGTACTGGGAAAAGGAGTGAACAATTGCCTTACCTTCCCAATTTTTGCAATATGAAAATGTATCGTGATTACAAAACCTCTTGCTTGCATTCCACTGGATGCATACAGGTATTCAGCCACTCATAATGAACTCACAATTACTAAATTTTACCCTAATCTACACCTTTAAAAGCACATTAACGTGATACAACGGCTTCTGTTAGGTATCGTAGTGCAAACTCAGTTGTATGTGATTTTATGATTCATGTGGCACGCCAAAGTGCATAATAGAAACCAGTAAATTAATAAATCTGAAGGAAATGTAATGATCTCAATAAAAATTACTAAGTACTGAATGTCCAGCAATGTCTTTGATAGCTGATGGTTAAAACAAAGAAGTCATTGATATTTTTGTATTATTACATTTTCTACAACCTTGCATATCATTTTGTTCGGTTTGGAGGGGTGGATTTGTTATGGTAATATAAGAGAAAATAATTAGCAGCACAAGTTTGGAGAAATCAGTACGGCCAAGGATTGTAAAATTTAGGGAATGGTCACATTTTTGTACATTGGGAAGGAGAAAATTGTGCGGTGAGCATTAGAAGATGGAAGTGCAGTGAGGAAAAGTTGTTCAGTTGTGTCATTTTATGTTTCCTTTCTGCTTTATTTCTGACAAAAAAAAAAACAAATTCAATGTAAAAATTTTCTAAAACTCTTTTTAATCTATTTCTTTCAATTGATAATTAAGTAATTTCTCCAATCAATCTGACGAAACCAGAAAGCTGCTTGTCAAATAGCTTTTGCAAAGAATAGACAACCATGCAACAAAGCTTCTACTTCCCAAGAGGCCTCAATTTAATTTAAGGTAATCAGATTTTTTAATTACACATTTTTGTTGAATATCAATTCAGATTGAGAAGCATAAAAGTACTGTACTTGAGGAATATTCTTGCCATTGTGGGAGAGCACTTGTATAGTTGATTACATCAGATTCCAACTACTCTTAATAAAATCATAACCGTACTTAACATTTCAATCTCACCAAAGTACATATGTAGCCAGACAGGAGTCAGAAGCTCACCAGACATTTATTTCTTTCAAAAACAGAGATATTGATATGTAAAGAAATAAATAACATTTCCCCTGTAATTAAGGGTCTTTATTTACAAATAATTATTAAGTAAACTAAATCTCAAGGATTATGCTAAATCATCAGTGTAGATGGGTGTTCAAAATAGAAATATAGCTGACAAGAAACAGTGCTTCACTAGTGAAAACATAAATCATATTACTTCATCAAACTCACATGACATGCGTACAAGATTCTAGTTCGACACATATTCAAGGCAATTTACACAATGAAAGGAAGGACAAGTCTTAACGGCTGACTAGTAACTTAATTTCACTGAATATATTTTGGGATTTCGCCTTTCCTTAAGAGGGAGAGAGAGTACTCAGCTGTATCGATAAGATCCTCGACATTGTGGAGAGATCTCTCCTCAGAAGCCAGCATAAAGATGGCACGAACCTGTGCTTTCTTGGATAGTCTTGCTGCTAAGTTGAGAGGTAAATCAGGTGAGTTGAGGCTCTGCAATATCTGGCGATACAAAGAGAGAACCCGGCCTCTATTTCTAGCCAAATCCTCCGTCGTCGCCCATATCAAACCTTTTGCCATTTCTAACTTAATCAAAAAGATAATACAAGTCAGACTACATGCAGTTTGTGCACTCTACTGTTCATTGAGCTACAACCAAAAACATACCTCATTCAACAAGAATATAACAAGTTTTTGTAGCTGTATATTCATACAACGAATAGAAGTTTGACCCCATTTTTCAAAGTTATGAACTCCAAAGATTTCTATAAATTAAATTAAAAGCAATGGAGCTATTTCATTGGCATTAATAAGTAACTTGTTTCCCACAAATAAGGACCGTACCAAAATTTTGTTCCACCGAGCAACAAAAATTACATCCCAAATTGATCTATAAAGGTTAAGTATGGCGTTACCGCATCAATATCAACATGCTTAACACCAATAACAATGAACCCAGCCGGAATGCATTCACTTCTTTTTTACATAATCTCTTTTGGGAATTTTATCAAACAGGTTATGGGTTTCTTGAACTTTGAATTTTAACATTTACACAACCCGCACAAGAAATGATCTTTGAACTCGATTTACAACAAATGCAAATTACAATACAATAAAAATACATACATATATATATATAAATAATTATATGTATATATGTACATATATATAAATTTACAGTTTTATAGTTTTATAGTAGGAGATGCACTTGCCTCACCTGCTACTTAAGTCGAATAAACGAGATGGGTCAGAAGCAAAAGCTGATAGGTTATGGGTCATATATAAATATGCTTCTTAGTGGAGCGAAAAAACTGGGCAAGTTTGATCCGGAAATCCCGACCCATACCCGGTATTTGACTTGTTATGGAGTAGCTTAAAAAGAGTCCTTTATCAGAAGGAAACTAAAAATCTGTTTTTCCAAAAATAACAAAAACTCCCACTTATTCAGGGTGAACGTTGAGAACCCCTAACTAGCCCTCCTTAACAAAGAAAGAGGAGAGAGGGAGGGAGGGAGGGAGGGAGGGAATTAAAGTATTAAATTATAGCCCAGTATTCTCAAAATGCTGTTATGTATGCAGTTCCATTGCTGATCTGCCACCAAGTAGTAAGTTCCTCTCTATTTTTATTCTTTCCTTTTCTATTTTACATGCAAAAGCAGTTTGGAATTTAATAATTGTGCAGTGTAGGATTGTTGGTTGGTGAATTTCTTGACTTGGTCAAAGCTAAAGTTTTAAATTCACCATAATAGACTAGGATAGTTATTTCATTAACGTGTTTATGGGCCGATTTGAGCGTTTGCAGTGGTAGCATTTCAGTGCGTTTGGATCATCGCATTATTTTTGTTGTATTAATTGGGTTTGACCTCTAAATGTTGGGGTTCGTTTGTGAGTTAAATAAGTTGCATTTGAAATAAATTATTTCTAGAACTCCAATTTACTAAATGCTTCAAACGTTGTATAAGTTAACTTACACTATATACAGTGGGAAGTTCTCTTTCGCCACAAAATTAGTGTTCACTTTCAAGAAACAGGATTAAAAAATTCATTATATTTGAGTAAGTTGCAATCTTGTAGTTAATTATTTTAAAAATCTAAACTTTTGAAATGGGACTCTCATTTTCAGATGGAGGAGGGAGTACAATATAGACAAGGATATGAGATGATACTTTTATGATTTATAGTTGTTTTCTTGAACTATATATGGCCTACTCTCTCTTTTTCCTCTTCAATTTTTTTTTTTGCCTCGAACAAACATGATGAAAGTTTGTTTGTTAGAAAGAATATTACTATGTAGATTTTACCATCCTCTATCTCAGTAACATCATTAATCACTGTGGTAAAGTTACTTGGGAAACTGGTAATATACAGTGATTTGTTAGTTTTGCTTTTAAAGAACTGTTCTTTTTGGTTTTTACTGATTGTTGCCTTGATTTTCTGTTTAAGACTTATGTGTGTAGCCAAAATTTTGAAAAACCAGAAAGATATTCAGGCTAGTAATTTTCAGAAACCAACTCAAAATTGGAGGTTTACTTGTTTATTGTCAAAAGAAATACATATTACAATCATTTGATGTAACTGGTTTGTTTGAGCAGAATTTAGTCTCCTCAGCTAGAGCATTATGAAATCATTTATTCACTAGTATGATTATATTTGTTTGGCATTGCAACAAATCTAAAAGGTTTGATACACTAAGTACAAATGATGTATTTTTTTACAGAAGAATTACGTAATCTTTTTCATAAATTGTAAAGCTGAATCTTACTCTCTGTGTCTGGGGAAAAAGAAAAATAAAATAAAAAATCTAGGGAATAATTAAGCTATACAGTTGCTTTAGTTTCTTGATGACAATAGAGAGGGAATGATATGAAATTTTAGCTATAGTGATCATAGATAATGTCAGGAAATAGACCTGACTTTCTGAAGCTTAATGCAGTTTTTCAGGTGCAAATTGATAATTAATAACATGGCCAATAGAAACTGCACAGGATTATCATCCAGGTAACCAGTATCTCCCTTTTACCTGTATCAAAATTTTACACTTCCTCTTGAAAAATTGTTGACCTTTGTCTTTTTCTATGTTTTAGGATGCCCAAAATCTAAAATTTCGAAAGACTTCCATCTCCGCGTATGTGGGGAACCTTTCTTTTTGGATAGGGTAAGAACACATTCTACACATTATATCCCCTGATCCCCAGTTTTCCCCTCGAAATTATTGTCTTATAAATGACTTCTTCTTCGCCATCATTTAATTTAATTATTGATTCTTGTATGTTTTCACATGTACAGAAGCTTATGGCTTCTAGATCAGCTAAACTAGATTTACTGCTCAAAGAGAATCCTCAAGAAGACATTTCTCATTTACTCCAGGACATCCCTACAGACCCCGAAACTTTTGAGCTCGTAGCAAGATTCTGCCATGGGTTTAAAGTCAGTATATCAACTGAAAATGTCATCCGTGTCTGGTGCCTAGCTGACTACCTTGGAATGACAGAAACCCACAGCTGCAACAACCTATTGAACAAGGCAATTACTTTCTTTGAGCAAGATGTCACTCCTTGTTGGAACAAATGCGTAAGAGCACTCAAGAACACAGAAAATATACTTCAACAAGTATTGCATCTTGGCCTAGTTGTTGGCTTAGTTGATTCCATTATCACAAAGGTTCTGGCTAATCCGCTTCTTTTAGGAGAACCAATCAAGAATTTCACATCTGACGATGATGGCAAAGAGAATGAAAACGTGTATAGAACAAATGCAAGGATGAGACATTCTGATTTTGATTGGCAGACAGTAGATTTAACAACGCTCTCTGTCCAGCTCTACGAGCCCATTATTCGTGCAATAATTCAGCGCCAAGTCCCATCAGAGTATGTCGCCGCTTCTCTTTGTCAATATGTAAACAAAAGGGTATTCTCCAGTACTTTAGGGGAACTTGACAAGTCATTTGACAAGGGGAACTCTCAAAGGGAAGCCATTGAAGCAGTGGAGCGACTTTTGCCGCATGAAAGAGGACTTATTTTGTGCACATTATTGTTTGAAATGCTCCGATTTGCCATAGACTTGGAAGCTAGCCATGAATGTAGAAATGGATTTGAGGTCAGAATCGGAAAACAATTAGATCAGGCCAATGTTAAGGACCTCCTAATACCTTGTTTAGGATATACAAGAGAAGAAGAATATGATACAGATTCCTTTAGAAGGATTTTGAAGCATTTTTCTCGCAACTACTCTTGTTTAGACACTAGTGCAATAATTTCAGTGGCAGACCTTATAGAAGACTTTTTGGTAGAAGTAGGTAGTGATATAAATCTTAAGAAAAGCACATTCTTAGCACTTGTAGATATGGCTTTTGCAGCATCAGTAAAAACCCGAAAAAACTCTGATGGAATATACAGGGCCATAAGTATCTACTTAGACAAGCACACATATCTAACAGAATCTGAAAAAGAAGAGGTATGCAGGCTGTTGGATTTCAGTACGATGTCTCGAGAAGTTTGTGAGCACGCTGCAACGAATGAACAATTGCCATTAAGAGCTGTCGTTCAGGTGGTGTTTGTGCATCAGTTACAGCTGAGAGACACGATAGAAAACGAGGTACATTGTTGCGATGATGGATCGATAAAGTTGGAGGAGGAAGGAGCAAGGACAGAAATGGAGAAAATGAGCTGCAAGGTGACAGAATTGGAGAAAGAATGCTCTCTATAATGAGGACAGAAATTCAAGGTGGTTTATGCAGTAAAGCTAAAAAGGAGAAAGGAGGTGTTTGGAAAGAAATGAAGAGAAAATTTGGGTGTGTAAGTACAATGCACGACTATAACTGCCATGTGAAGAAGAAAAAAAATCATCCAAGATAAAGAGTACGTATATATATGGGCATTTATTTAGGTTCATGTCATTTTCTGAGTAAATTTTGCAAAATAATTGTTTCAATCACTGATAGTTTGAGTAATAAATAAATATTATAATTCATAGACTATGAGATATGTAATATAATATAATCCTGTTCATATTTATTTGTTGCAAAGTTTCTATAAATTATCTCATTGTCAAATTTGTGGTTTTTATATATCTCTTGCCTATGGTCTCTGTCTTTGATCTTTCAGCTTCTGATGGGATGCGCTGTAGGAGGGAAGTGATATTTTAACTGGTGATATTTTTATTAATCCTTTTGGTGCGACAGGTAAAGCGCGACCTATCTTTCAAAAAATATATAATATTTATTTTAATTAGAATTTTTACAGAATTCAATGATTTAGGTGTATTTTGGATACATATAAAAATTCTAAAATACACCTAAATTACTGGATGATTCTATAAAAATTTCAGTTGAAATAAATATTATACATTTTTTGAGAATCATAACCAAAAAAATAAAATTGGACCGCTCTAGACCGGCCACCCTTCCACGGTCGCCCTAGACTTATTGTATTTTTATAGGATTCTTTTATCAAAAAATGAATTCAAGTTATTTATATCTTAGGAAAACTTTGAGAATATCATATACATTATATTTCTCATTAAAGATAGCTTAAGTATTAAAAAATGTTCTATAAAAAATGACTATTAAAATGTTTAATTTTATCTTCAAATTTATTTGTAGGGTCCACTTTTTTTATAAAAAAAATCCCTAGTTTATTTTATGTAAGATCAATTATAGGTAAAAATTGAACGAACTTGATAATTTTTTTATACTCAAACTTCTTAATTTACATTAAAATGTGTATTTTAAGTCATTTTACCGTGCAAGAATATTTACCCAAGTTCTCGAAAGTATCTAAAAATTTTAAACTATTTTAAAAGATGAAATCATTTTCTTAGACAGGAGAGTATCTCTTTACATATTACTTATTACTTATGCCACAATTTATTAGTTGGTAAAACTACTTATAAGTTATTTTTTATTATTGTTATTCAAGTGTTTGGTTGTGATTTTTTTTTTTTAACTTAAAAATTGATTTATAAGTATATTTTAAGAAGTAACAATTTTTTATTTCTCAAAAAAATAAGTTATAAATTATTTTAAAATAAGTAGGTATTTTTTTTGCTAAATAAAATAAGTAGGTTTGATCTGAAGGGTTTTTAATACGCATGCTATTCATATTTACGCACAATTAAGATAATCAAAGGCATACTTCTTGAAGCGTGATTAAGCTTTTGATGCGGTAAACCTCCTGCCGTTCTTTTAACCCAACAGCGTTTCCAAACTACGATCGAGAACGGAACACTAATTCACGGTACGTAATAATTAGGGTTTGGTCTGTGTAGTGGGATCGGCTCTGTGTATTTGGCCAACTGAATGATATTGCGCATTTCATGATCGACTAAGGAATGTGGATATTTAATACGTGAGTAGTTAACCCACTACCCAACATTACCTCCACGTTTAGTCAATCCACGTTCACATTAATGAACTGCAATTGACCTTGTCAATTGGGAAATCAGTTAATGTAATTGGGTCGGACCCTCCATGGGTGACCCATTTGGATACCCAAGATCCAACATCTCCCACTCACCCATGGTGGGGACGATGTAATCCTCATATCTGCCAAAAGCAGCTCAAACCAAAACATGTAAACTTCTAATCTTGAGAACAGTATGCGGCCACCGAGTTCACTGCGCAATGCGGAGCTCTATATCAAACTTGTTAGGGCCAACATAGAGACATCTACCCTTTCAAAGAAATAATACGGGAGCTCTCACGTCGAACTTAATTAGTTCACGTAGAGGCTACAACCCACAAACTCAGAGTACCCCAGACATATTTGAATTTTCACTAGGTTAAGTATCTCTAACCCCTCAGAGAGCCTCATTTAACCACCTTTGGGCCCAAGTCCATTTCGTATCTCACTTATTACTATGTCGCTATCAAAGCGCTATAGTTGTCGACAATAAGTGCAGAACGAGGTGAAATCAAATTGTTTTCCTTTTGCCCTAATACTACTCAAAAATAAATCAACTGCTTTCCCTGAATTGGTCCTTATAGTCTCATCAATCCTGACCTTAGGAATCGAAACCAAAGTAGCAACATTAATCAATTTTTGCAGTATAGTCAAAGATCACAAAGAGCACTTGACGTAGGAACAAAACTTGTCCTACAATAACATTAAATACTTTCATTACTTGCTTCATTTTTAGTAGAATTAAATTATAACCTTCACATAAAATAGAGTTTTTATTACATGTAAAAACATATATCGTTAATTAACTTAATACTTGTAAAAATCAATTACTTATTTCACATATATTAGGTAATAATTATCAACCAATCTACTTGAACACCAATTATGCACTATAAACATATTGAACTAATAAAAGAAGTATTTAATAACAATATTCAAAGATCAAATGAATTTCATCCATATATATTAAATTAAAAGTTTAGAGTTGTACATATTTGGGCTTTAAAGTTTTAAAAATTAAGAGTTTAAATTTTTTTGATTTAATTAACTTATTTTTATAAGTCCAAAAAGCAAAGATACATACTTTTAATTATTTCACTTTGATAGGATCGTATTATCTCACACCGATCTTTTGATTCTATATAATCATATATTATTCTATACTATTATATACATATTTACGATCCTACTCTGATATAAATCGTTACAATTTTAAAATCCTCATCCAAATTTTATAACCACAAAGTCATAACTTAAAATGACTTGTAAATTATTTTAAATTTTAACTTATGTCATTTAAAAATAAGTCGGTGTGAGAAAATATCAATAGGCAAAGGGCTGTGAGCTCGAGGAACTAGCTATGAAAGATGCTTATGAATGTGAGGTAGAAACACGCTCATTAGTTCCCCATGAGCACAATAGATCTAGAAGGGGGTTGAATAGATCCTTTTAATTTCAAATACTTTTCCGGTTTATTTTGTATTGCTAATAATTTAGCATATGACAAACATAAGAATCTTTTCAAGCACAAATGGAATAAGTAAAAGATCCCTTCATTTGATATAATCATAATCATACATACATTGTTCGTTAGAGTTAGTTCAATGGTAAGTGCAGTTAAAACATACATAGCGCTTAATGTACATAATGTAAATGACATAAAGTAAAAGACACAAGGGTTTTAAGCGGTTCGGAGACTCAAGCTCCTAATCCACTCTTTCTGCTTTCAACTAGCGTGATTTCCACTAACGAAGGGCGCAAGACCAAATCACTAAGATTCCTTCAAGGCCGCCACCTTGGGACTTCATTCACTAAGAACTCTTCAAGGCCAACAGCCTTGGAACTTCTCTAGTTCCCTAGGAACAGTTCAAGCCCAGCAAACTTGGAAACTTCATTTAGTCCCTCTGGACAAGGACCCCTCAGGCCCTGGCTTCTTGTTGTTGTAGTTTGTTTGTTGTTGGTGCTGAGCTGCTAAGATGTCTTTAAGCTCTGAACATCTTTTGTACTTAGCAACTTGGCGTGATCATCCTTGAAGTGCAGTTGAGTGTTTCAAGATGCTCAGCTTCTTCAGTTACTCAACCACTTTTGATGATCCCTTGATGAACTGCCTTGAAGATCATTCATCTTGATACTTGATGACTGCACATGATGGGTTTCTAAGATGACTGTAAGCTCTTCTGCTAGGTACTTAGAAACTTTCTCATGCTTGCCACTATGATGGCATTGGTGATCTTCTTTCTTGATACTTGATGCCTTCTCATGATGGACTTCCTAAGATGACTGTGAGCTCTCTCTCTCTAAGTGCTTTCAGAGTCTTCTCATGATGGACATCAAGATGACATTGATGCTCTTCTATCTCTCGGCAGTTCAGAACACTCTTTTTGTAGTAGAACTCTCACTTCTACTTCTTTCTTTTTCTGTCTCTAAGTGTTCTTGATGGATCGTAGAGTGAGTCTTCAGACCTTCAGTGGTCACTCACTATTTACGTTGGTTAGATCAGTCCACCACTTCTCCAAACTCAGCAACTCCAGCAACTCCCGATCTTTGAAGCTCTTGCTGATTTATACTCCTTCCCAATCCTTCCGTTGGAAAGTAGCGTTGAAAGCTATTCAAATATCTTCACAGATCTCGAGTAGACAGAGGTAGACTGCAGATGTGACATGTCATACTTTTCTGACACTGCAGTCTACTGTTTCACCTACCCCGTCAGAGATGTCACTTTAATGTCTTGGGAAGGTCGAAGACTTTATTTCCTCCTTATGATTTCTCGATCAGAGGTTGTCCTTTTGCATCGATGCTCTCAATAAGCTCTATTCGAATATCAATCTTCAGATTGAGTCATTTTCAATGCCTCAATCTTCAGTTGTTCGAACTCTACTATTCTGATGCATATCTTCTTGGACCTGATCGTAGTGTCTTGTTGATTGTTGCTTCTTGACTTGTAGAATTAACACTACGATCTTGAAGAGTGTTTATTAGATCTTCAATATGGAACACCTCTTCCTTCTCTTGGCGCGAGGCTTCAATACTTACATTTACCTCGATCGTTCTCGAGATCTTCGATGGCTTGACTCCTTGCTCTGGCCCCTTCTGAATAACAAGACACTTCAGATTTGTGGCGTGTCCAGCTCGTTTTCTCCTTGTGATCTCCCGTTAACTTATCATCAATGGACTGACTCAATGCTTAATCACTTTAGCCTTGTTCTTCAGAGGCTGACCAGTATCTTTGTGTATACTCCATCAGTTCCTTCTTTGTTTGGCAAACACTACGATCCTGGTTACTTCCAAGATCGTTGTCATCTTTCCAGTTGATAGCTACTGCATATACTAACTTTCCTCAGTCAGCTGCTGAAGTCTTCTTATAATCATCTTGTGGAAGACTTCATCTTGAATGGCTTCACAACTCAATCTGGATACTGATTGGGTTGATGCTCAGATCTTCTATTAGCTTCCATGCCATTCGTTGAGTGCTCTCTGGCTTCCTTTAGGTGAGATGTATCTTTGCAGTACCAACCAGAGGCTTCATTCCTTTTGATATTCTGGCTTCCTTTGGGTTGATGCTCAGATCTTCTATTAGCTTCCTTTTCGTGTTCAACTTGAATCCACTGGGTTTGGTTTCTTCCTTTGATCAACGTTAGCCACCCAAGTGTTTGGCCTCTAGAGGTGATCCACTAAGAAAGAAGAAAGATTCAAGAAGATGGGTATTTGGCAAAACCCTAGTTTTTCTATCTCTCATAGAAAAAGAGCGTACTCTCTCAACTATTAAAATTATATCTGTTGTCAAAAAACCAACAACAACTCTACTCCCATAATAAGACTCATCTTATTTATAGATGTGGGCAACTTTCCTTAACAATTAAGGAATTGGGTTTTATTTTAATTAATTAAAATTCTTTAAGAAATTAATTAAACTTTTAATTAATTAGCATCCTAATCTTATTAAGAATATATGAGAGTACTTTTATTAATTATTTCCCAAACTCCTTTAGAAATTAAATAATAATAATAATAATAATAATAATAATAATAATAAGACTCCTCTTATTAATTTATATTTAATATTTCCAAAATATTAAATAATAAATATTAAGCTATTTAATTTATTCTATCACCGTAGATTAAATTAAATATACTTAACTTATTATTACGATTATGCCATTAACTTCTTAAATAATTATTCTTCCTTTTATGGTGTGACTCTTTAGGTTCTCCATATTAAACCGGTTGTGAATAAATCAATTAGAATAATTATAATCTTATTTAAATAAATAAATTAAACTATTAATTTATTTAAATAAATAATATTTATTCTACAATAGGGATAAGCCTCCCTAGCGATCAACGACTTTCCATATAATATAGATTTCAACATTAATCATAAAAGAACCTTTGAGTAAATAGTTACTGCATAATTTAATCCTTCCTCCATACAATGTCCCAATCAAATATAAGACATGGAATTCTTCACAAGTCTTATTTTATTTAATTATATGTATTTCGACTCTTAAATGCACAAAGACCAAATAATGCAAATTAAAACTCCTTTCTAATTTTATTATAACTTTGCCAAAGACTCTTTGGGTTGTTATTTATCGAATCACATAGACATTTCTCTTCTTTTACTAGAAGTTGTAGATTCTTTATTGATCATATATTATCTCCATGTACAACTTATTATACCCAAGCATACTTGTGACGCCCCAAAATAGGTATACATCACCCATCTTGGGTCGCCAGATATCACATTATAAAAATCAAATACAAACTTCATTTATACAACTGTTGAAGCGTAGCAATGCGATGATAACGATTAATCGTGAGTTTTAATACAATGTTGTCTCGTAGACAGTATCCAAACTCAAATTGTTACAATGCCATATAAAATACAGCAGCAAATATTTTAAGACCCCAAAGAAGAACGAGAAGATTACTATCATATTCATTCTAATGAGGTGCACTTTTGACGCTTTCAAAGTCGGGTTCTCATCACCCTATTGTTGTTCGTCAAAATCAATTATTAAGTAACGTATAAAATACGACACACACATCTTAGGTCTTCAATACAATTATCTATTGCATGTCATGCCGTTTTATAATGTATTAAGAAACTTTGACAGTTTCGGACCATCACATTATTGCCCTGTTATCCCCGCTCGACCCAGCTACACTCTTATTACCTGAAAGGAATTGTGAAGCAAAGGGTGAGCACAACTAGCCCAGTAAAGAATATCATGGCTAAGATATTTAATTTATCAATAGCCTTTATCAGAATAAATCAGAGATTTAGAACATATGGTAGATAATAAAAGTTTTCAACCATAGTTGCAGCGGAACGAGCAATCCATTAGAAGAGTCAAGTACAATATAATGTCTACTATCTCCTCTAGATTAAAAGTCTATCGTTGATATTTTATTTCTGTAATACTCATCAATAGTTCTTTGTTATACTTAAGACAAATAAAACTTTCAACACTTGTCTTCACCTGAACCACCAAAGATATTAGTTAAATTCACAATTCATATTTATAATAATGTGAATTAATAGTTCCTTCTTGCCACAAAGACTTAATAGAACATTTATTCAATATCCTTACCCCAAGGTTGAAGATATTCAAATGTAATAACAATGATCATACCAATCAATTGTCTATATATCTTTGCACTACGGGCCAAAGATATTCAACTATAAAATCAATGATCATGATCATACCAATCACATCATTGAATTATCCATGCACTACGGCCAAGGATATTCGTTAGTATCACCTAGTGGTCATGATCATGTCATACACCGTCCATCTTCGCACTACGAATCAAAGCTATCAAATAACGGATCATCTTTTGCCTACTGAGCCAAAGATATACAACCGTAAAACCAATAATCAACAGTATAATAAAGAATAGAATAATAAAAGAATTTCACCATGCGTGCGTAATCCGCATGACATATGTTTATTCCAACGAAATAATAAATAATGGAACCAGTCATGCGTAACGCATGACGTGGATATTCAACAGAATAATAAAGAATGGAATAACAACAGAAATCACCGTGTATACGGTAATCGTATATACAAGTTATTCCAACAGAATAATAAAGAATTGAATAACAACAGACTTCGCCAGGTATACGGTATTCCGCGTATACAGGTTATTCAAACAAAATAATAAAGAATTGAATAACAACAGACTTCACCAGGTATACGGTATTCCGCATATACAGGTTATTCCAACAGAATAATAAAGAATGGAATAACAATGAGACTTCACCGGTATCTGGTAATCCAGCATATCTGAGTTATTCCAACATAATAATATAAAATAGAATAACATAAGGATTTCACCAAGTAAAGGGTATGCCGCTTATACAGGTTATGTATAGGGTATGCCGCTTATATAGGTTATTCCAATAGAATAATAAAGAATGGAATAACCGAAGTTATCTTCATGAATAAGAAAGAATAACACCCCTTACCGTAAAAGAAACTTGATATAGAAAAAGAAAGTTAGCAGACTTCTCTTCTTCTTTCTATAATTTCTCTCTACAGAGTTTGGTGAATTAAGTAAGAAAAATAATGAAGGAATGAACTTCTATTTATAGAAGAATGGATCGTATAAGAACTAACTCATGAATGTACAGATTGATTTACTTTAATCGGACGGTCCAGATTTAAAGAAAAATCTTTTAAATAAAATATAATATATTCTAATTATTGCCTAATAAAACAAACAACTTTATAAAAGTATTTTGTTTTATTTAAAAAAGATTTTACTATGCAAAACACTATGAAACACTATGCATAATAAAATATAATATATTCTATTTATAGAATAACTTTAATAAAGTATTCTATTTTATATAAAAAGATGTTTCTGTTTTATTACGTTAATAATACTAATAAAACAAAACTTCATCATCACTTACTTTGAAAAATTTTCAAATATCACCCTTAACTTTAAACTTTTATTAATTTAACTATTCACCAAAATAGAAAAATTGAACACTTTTATTTCATAAAATTCGGGGTCTCACAATACCCTTTGATATACCCTAAGGGTCTTAAAGAATAAGTCAAAGTATAACTCACCATACACAAGATATTATGATGGTTTCAAGTCCAAGGATCACTTGTACTACTATCACTACAGGAATTCCTATTGACAGGCAAGTAAAACTCCATTAGGTATTCCTTAGCGAGTCACGTTTAGTGAACTTATTCTCTAATAAGCACCTACATACTTGCTTTAGTGTCTCCATACAAATGATCATGAGATCAATCATCCTCATCCAATGAGCAAGTAACGTATGTACCAATCTATCCGGATTCACTAATCCCCAATTTAGTAATCCAACGATTGAGAAATATTTTAGTTTTAAGCTTTCTAAGAATTTAGATCTCATTAGAATGATCATCATCATTATTCTAAAAGCATTGCTTAAAACTATGGGTTTATCACATATTATAAATAGCATCATGTAGATAATTAAAAGCCTTTAATAAATTAATACTTTTAATTAATAAATGAATAAGATTGTTACAAAGTATATGCTTTATCATCAAACATGATTGTCTTGTGTCCATACTACTTTCAATCTCCCACTTGCACTAAAGTCAATCGTCATGGTATCCCATACCCTTCTTCTCTAAGTGACGATTATCCTGCTGTTGGATAAGTTTTAGTTAATGGATATGTAATATTTTTCTTGAGAGTCCACTATCTCTATAGTGATTTTCCATCTTTCAATGATTCTTATAATCAAATAAAAGTGCCACAACATATGTTTAGATCCAAGATGAGACTTAGGAACTATTCCTAGTTCTGTAATGAACTTTTTC
Source organism: Panax ginseng (assembly GCA_020205605.1). Classification (NCBI taxonomy): domain Eukaryota; kingdom Viridiplantae; phylum Streptophyta; class Magnoliopsida; order Apiales; family Araliaceae; genus Panax; species Panax ginseng. The sequence goes on from CM035134.1 coordinate 12,591,335, forward strand.
ATCCAAATAATCAACTTGTAGCTTCATTCATAGCTATATACTTTGTCTTTATTACTAAACTAGCAACTCTTTGCTGTTTGAAACCTTTCCAATTCACTGCACCACCATTCAAGGTAACGCTTTACCTTAAAGTGGATTTTCTGTTGTCTTGGTCTGTCTGAAAAACTCGAGTCTATTAAGCCCTCTAGTTTTAATTTAGATCCACCATGAATAGGATCACATTCTTAGTGTCGGTTAAGTACTTTAAGATGTTTTTCACTGACTCATAGTGAACTTCTCCAGAATATGACTGATCAACATCAGGTCTCGTACATTTCATTGCATACATGATAGTTACTCATGCGATCTCCCTTTTATGAGTCTATGGGGACTATTAAGAGAGATACACTCCACGACTCATCAAAATAAGACATCTCTTGGAGTTTGCCATGCTAAACGACTTTAGCATCAAATGAATATACGTTCCTTGGGTTAAGTCGAGCATCCTTTTAAATCTATCTATATAGATTTGTATCCCCAATTAAGATACTCTTTCCAAATCATTCATAGAGGAATGTTTAGACAACTTTATCTTTACTGATTTTAGAATTAGTATGTCATTCCTTATCCGTAATATATCAACATATAATACTAGAAATGTCACGACGCTCCCACTGACCCTTTTGTACACACTAGGTTCATTCTTGTTTTTGATAAAATCAAACTCTTTTGATTGTCTTATCAAAATGAATGTTCCATTTTTGAGAAGCTTGCTTTAATCCATTTCTCTGAGTGTCTACAACTCTTACCTCATCGTATGTAACTGGATTATCATCTTTTATAATATGTACTTCATCATCATCATCCATTATGAATCCATACCTCCCAGGTATCTTCGGTATTTTCCAGATTTACGATTCGGTTGTGGTACAATAGTTCTATCTACAGGTTCCTCTTATTTGACTTATAGTGTTTTGTGGTTATTGAACTCTTCAAGATCTATTATTGTAAGACCCTAAATTATTAATAAATAAAATTTATTTTTCTCTATTTATTATTTTGAACTAGTAAGGGTTGATTTGATTAATGTGGATAGTTATGGGTAAAATACGCATATATTTCGAATAAGCAAGTGGTTATAAAATATTCATTATTGTCGGGAAATATTCGTTTGGTCGTGGAATATTCAATCTTTGTCAGGGAATATTCGCATTTACGGCCACCAGCATCTTTTTGTTGTCCCAATAACTTGAAAGTTTATTGGATGAAAAAAACGACAAATATAAGTTGTTTATAAATAACGGCATAGTTGTTACCGATTATCTTTGTTGGAATACCCTTGGTTAAAACACACTAATACGCGTTGTTGAACAAAGAAGACATGCGGTATTGCACCAATTATTGATTCTTACGTGAAGGCACTACTCAATAATTGTTACGATAATTATTTTTCGATATTTTATTTTATTGATTCAATAATTCTTTGTATTGATATTTTATATTATTGTTGTTTTAATAATTGTCACCGCACATATTTTCTATTATTGGAGCAATAATTCATATTATCCTAATAATATTATTAGATAACATTATTGGCAATGTCTAGAAAGTTACATCTAAGGAGAGGTTTGGTCATCTAATTGTGCGCCGATGAGAGAGATCCTTATTGGAAAGCCCTCTATCCTCGAAACTGTATGCGGTTGTCAATAATGTGATTCTCGTAATATTATTTGTGAATAATTAATTATTGATTTATATGATGAGAAAAATATTAATTTTATGAGGATATAGATGGAGAAAATTTTAATGTGACAATTGTTGAAAATTAATATTTTATCTTTTTCGATAAAATAATTCATTTAAATATATTATTTTAATAATATATTAACGGTGATATTTTTACAATGAATGTGGGATATATGAGTATATGAGGAGGAAGAGTATTTTTGTGGCATTAAATGTTTAACACATATTTTGTATGTTGGTGGACACAATTATTGACCGAAATTTGATTACAGCTTGTAAAATCTTCCGTTTGTGGATTTCAATCAATTTCTATTTGGAAATTGGAAAAACTTTCTTCTGTAAAGTTGTAGAGAATTGAATTTCCTATAAAAACTCGCAAGATTCGAATTTTATGATAAAAGAGCTATTTATTATGAATTATTGAAGTTTCGGAGTTCCGAAATAATTAATTTTTGGGAGTTTTAATTAATTATTTTGAGAAAAACGTTTTTTGGTGAGTTTGTGAACCTCATTTAACATGTACTATGGCTGAAATCAGATTTCAAAGGTGGGCTAAGGAATTTTGTTTATAAATAATATTATTATATTCAATTTTCTACTTTGGTGTTCTAAGCATTTTCCTATAAATAAGGAGCTTAGGTTAGAATTGAAAAACACCAGAAACTGAAGTTTTCTCTCTATTTCTCTCTTGATATTTTGAGCGTATTCTTGTGAGTATACTTTGAGTGTTGCTATACGGTGCAAGTTCAAGTCATAGCCTATATCTGATTGTTTCAACTAAATCTTGTCTTTTCGAGGTAAGGGATGTTATTTTATTCGAAAATGATGAGTTACTATTCACGAGTTATTATTCATGAGTTACTATTCATGAGTTACTATTCATATTCACGAGTACTATTCACGGCGTGAAGATGTTTTTTTGAAATTTCTATCTTTTGGTGTGAGATTACTATTCACGTGTACTGACTATTCACGTACTCGACCTTATTCACGAATACGCCACTATTCAATAGAAAAATGAAATTTCTTCTTTTTGTCCAAAATATCTATTATGGATACTAGCTTTGATTGTATCCATGTTTTGATCATTCTTGAATTTTACTCCACTCGATTACTTATGAAGTATTTTTGAACTTGGATTGTTTAAAATATGAATCCTTAATATTTGTTCTTTTTGTTTCATTTGATTCGCTTTCCTTTAAAATATTTTTCATCATCCTCGGTCCTAAATGATGATATTAATGAATATCTTTGGCCTCAGTAGTGCAAAGATGAATGATTTCTTGATGAATATCTTTGGCTTTGTAGTGCAAAGATGAGCAGTGTTGAGATGAACATGACCTCTCGATTAATATCTTTGGCCCGTAGTGCAAAGATGAAACAGTGTTTAGATGAACATGGCTAATGATGAATATCTTTGGCTGTGAGTGCAAAGATGAATATTTGATTCGGATATATATTGATTGATGTTATAAGGATAAAATATCGACGATGAACTTTTAAATTCATATATAGAAGATAGTAGTTTGCATTCTCTACTTAACTCTTCTAATGAATTGTTGTTTCATTGCAGATTGTTGATTTAAAACCGGTTGTCTATTGTATTCTATTAGATTTTTCCTGTTTGGAGACTAACGATAATTTGTTGTATATTATCTTAGTCATAATATTCTTCTTGGGCTAGTTGAGCTCACCCTTTTCCTTTTTGTTCCATTTTTCTTCTCGGGAGGCGAGAATGTAGCAGCAGTATGAGTTGGGGTATGGAATGATGGTTATAGAGAGAGTTGTTTAGTAGTCCTCACCATTTTGTAAAATAATGTATAAATAATTGTGATGAGGATTTATTTGGGTATGTATATTGTCTGAAGACAATAATTGTATTTAAACTCACAAAGATATATGTTGTCGTATTTTGCACGACAAATGTATTAATGAAGTTGTAGTTGTTTACATACCATGTATTTGGCGACTTCGAGAATAGGTTGGGTGGATTGGACCTATTTTGGGCGTCACGATTGGTATCGAGCTTAGGGATATGATCTCTGGCGGAGATCGGGGAATAGAACTAGGAGGGAGAGGCGAGTAAATCCTTCGCCTAGTGTGTCCTACTACTAAGCTTATTTGTTGGTTGGTTAGAGTATAGGAATATTATGTGGTATGTTAATTTACTTAATTAACCCTTATTCTATGGCAGTATTTGAGAACGTCGATTGAGAATGTTAACAGTGAAGTAAATGAGACCGTGGAAACGCCTGTACTCACCAATGAGGAGAAGCGTGCAATGAGTGGGCAATGTTCCTCCCGTGAACAACACCACTGAGAAGATGATGAACGAGGGATGTTTAGAAGCTTTTTGCGCTTCATGCAAAATCGCACAAGGAGACTCGTGTTCAAAATACGGGAGGAAATGATAGCAATTCACGGGTTGTCACAAAACGATTCAAAGAGTCCTGGACCACGAATTTAAGGAAAAGTCGGATCCGATCATGGCGGAAACATGGGTCAAGCAAATTACCAAGATATTCGATGTCTTGGGATGCACGAGAATGAAGGTTCCATTCGCCACCTTTATGTTCCGTGGCGAAAGCGGACTCTGGTGAGAGTCAGCAAAACGGACCCAACTTTCGCCTTTCGCATGTCTTGGGAAACGTTTCAGAAACTTTTCAACGAAAAATACTTTCCTGAAAGTATTCGCCATATGAAAGAGGTAGAGTTTATTAGACTGGAACAAAATAACATGACGGTGTCCCAGTACGAGGCAAAGTTTGCAGAGCTATCCAGGTTTGCACCTCATTTGGTGGAGAATGAGGAACGTATGACGCGGATGTTTCTGAGAGGTTTAAAACCCGAGATTCGGAAATATCTTATCTCTCATAAATTTTCTTTATATTCAGATGTTGTAAACATGGCTCAATTATTAGAGCGAGATAACGAGTATGGTCAATCGAAGGACCACAACCAGGATCATACTAGGGATAGCAGTCAACAAAACAATGATAACCAGCGGAGAAAGAAAAAGACGGACAAAAATGGTAACCACTCTGGTGGTAATCATGGCCATGAGAATAGAAGAAGCGAATCGGGAGGAGATTTTAAAAAGAGGAGATTCAACAACGACAATGTGAAAACGACAGCACCAGCAGCAACTGGTTCCAAGGGAGGGGAACGACCACCGGTCGTATGCTACAAATGCGGGAAAGAGGGACATATCAGTCCAAACTGTCCACAACAGTTCAAGGTATGTTATAATTGTGGAAAGGAAGGACATATCGCTCGAGATTGTGCGGTGAATAAAATCAAGTCCATGGGGATTTGGTGACTCAAAAGGCTGTGCCATAAAAGTCGAAGTCAACGGTTCCTGGAAGAGCATTTGTCGTGACCGATCAAAATGCGAAGAACCCGAACGAAGTTAGTACGAGTTAGTTAATTATAAATTCTTACGAAGTTTATACCTTACTAGATACCGGTTCTACCCATTCTTTTATCTCTCTTGCTTGCGCTCAACGTTTGAACTTGACTACGGAGAAATTAGACTTTGACCTATTTATGGAGACTCCGTTAGGAGAAACTTTCATTACATCCGTTGTTTAGAAATCTTGCTTGATTCAAGTTGGCACCATCACCTTACCTGTTGACCTTATCTCTTTAAAGATACTTGCTTTTGATGTGATTTTGGGGATTGATTGGTTAACTACTCATCATGCCAAAATTGATTGCTTTCGTAAGGTTGTTAGTTTTCATATTCCTAAGCAACTTTGTTATTCAATTCAAGCAACCAAACCATTGAAGTCAAACACTTTCATATCAAGCCATAAAGTCATTCGCTTATTGAAAAAGCGGATGTCAAGTTTTCTTAGCCCATGTTATGGATTTGAATAAAGACACGTCGATTTGAATAATATTCTGTTGTTATTGACTTTCCGACGTATTTCTGAAGAATTTCTTGGCTTACTCCCAAAGTGTGATATTGAATTTTTATCGACTTTGAACCCGTAACAAAATCCATTTCTAAAATCTCATGGCTCTATATGAACTTCGTTAAAAAAATTCAACTGTAGAAGTTTGTACCCAGCCTCTATCCTGTGTCTTCCTTTGTGGAATGAACCGGCCGGACTCTCTCCGCAGGGACACACCATATTCGTCGCGATAAGAAAGCGATAGGTGTCATTGTGACGTCTTATCCAAGGTTGGGATATGAGTCACGATTGAGAACAACCTAAGTCGGTAATCGAAATACGTAGCTTTCAGGCTTAGATGGTTCTTATCGGAGATTCGTGGAAGGATTTTATCAAATCAATACTCTATTAACTCAAATGACTCGTAGAGATACAAAATTCGAATGGAGCGAGGAATATAAAAGAGCTTCCAAGAACTCAACATACTAAGAACGACGTTGGCTCGAAATTTGAAAGATTACGGCCATACCATTCAATACCATCTTGGAAAAAACGAACGTCGTGGTGGTGACGCGTTGAGTAAAAGATCGTATCGCGTTCTGAGTGCGATATTGTTAACACAAAGACCCATTTCGTATGACTTACAGAAGATGGAGATAGAGTTAAAGATTCTAAGAACCTGCGTGAAGATAACGAATATATGATTAGAATCAATTTTAATCGATAAATTTAAAGCTGCTCAAGCTACACATCGGAGTTGATGAATATGAAGAAGAAGATGCAAGAAGTCGTTATTCCAAAAGCGAGAATCGGCGATGTGAGGAAAGCTCAACCTTTGATTTATTAGTCCATTTGAAATCCTCAATTGAATAGGAACTATGGCCTATAGACTCGTTTTACAGCCAAGTATGACGCGTGTTCATAACGTTTTTCACGTATCGATGTTACGTAAATATGTGGACGACCCGAACCACATTATTGAGTTAGAACCAAACAAGATAGCCGAAGACTTAACGTATGAAGAGGTACCTGTCAAGATTTGGGATAGGAAGGAGCATGTCCTACGCACGAAGGTTATACCACAAGTTAAGGTTTTGTGGAGAAACCATGCTATTGAAGAAATGACCTGGGAGTTGGAAACGGAAATGAAATCAAGGTATCCTCATCTTTTTGAAACACCAGGTACGTACGTCAATTTCGAGGATGAAATTTCATAAGGAGGAGAGGTTGTAAGACCCCAAATTATTAATAAATGAAATTTATTTTCCTCTATTTATTATTTTGAAATAGTAAGGGTTGATTTGATTACGCATATATTTCGAATAAGCAAGTGGTTATAAAATATTCATTATTGTCGGGGAATATTCGTTTGGTCGTGGAATATTAAATCATATTTTACCTAGCGATCTTTTGTGGGCCCCATAACGAAAAGCGATTGGATGAAGAAAACGACAAATATAAGTTGTTTATAAATAACGCGAAGTTATTATCAATTAATACTTTTGGAATACCCGGTTGGTTAAAACACACTAATGTCGCGTTGTTGAGCAATGACACTGCAGTATTGCACCAATTATTGATTCTTACGTGAAGAAGGCACTACTCAATAATTGTTACGATAATTATTTTTCGAGATTTTATTTTATTGATTCAATAATTCTTTGCATTGATATTTATATTATTGTTGTTTTAATAATTGTCAACGCACGCAGATTTTCTATTATTGAGCAATAATTCATATTATCTGAATAATATTATTAGATAACATTATTGGCAATGTCTAGAAAGTTACATCTAAGGAGAGGTTTGGTCATCTAATTGTGCGCCAGTAAGGAGAGATCCTTATTGAAAGCCCCTCTATCCTGGGAACTGCCTGGTTGTCAATAATGTGATTCTATAATATTATTTGTGAATAATTAATTATTGATTTATATGATGAGGAAAATATTGATTTTATGAGGATATAGATGGAGAAAATTTTTAATGTGACAATTGTTGAAAATTAATATTTTATCTTTTTCTGATAAAATAATTCATTTAAATATATTATTTTAATAATATATTAACGGTGATATTTTTACAATGAATGTGGGATATATGAGTATATGAGGAGGAAGAGTATTTTTGTGGCATTAAATGTTTAACACATATTTTGTGTGTTGGTAGACACAATTATTGACCGAAATTTGATTACAACCTATAAAATCTTCCGTTTGTGGATTTTGATCAATTTCTGTTTAGAATTTGGAAAAACTTTCTTCTGCAAAGTTGTAGAGAATTGAATTTTCTATAAAAACTCGCAAGATTCGAATTTTCTGATAAAAGGACTATTTATTATGAATTATTGAAGTTTCGGAGTTCCGAAATAATTGATTTTTGGGAGTTTTAATTAATTATTTTGAGAAAAAACGTTTTTTGGTGAGTTTGTGAACCTCATTTAACATGTACTATGGCTGAAATCAGATTCCAAAGGTGGGCTAAGGAATTTTGTTTATAAATAATATTATTATATTCAATTTTCTACTTTGGTGTTACAAGCATTTTCCTATAAATAGGGAGCTTAGGTTAAAATTGAAAATCACACCGAAACTCAAGTTTTCTCTCTATTTCTCTCTCGATATTTTGAGCGTATTCTTGTGAGTATACTTTGAGTGTTGCTATACTGGTGCAAGTTCAAGTCATAGCTTATATACTGGTGTTTCAACTAAAAGTCTTGTCTTTTCGAGGTAAGGGATGTTATTTTATTCAAAATGATATTATTTCTTCAATATCATTATCTTAAAATATTGGTTGGAACTTTTATCAAATTTGGAACTTTTTCATGCTCAAGTTACTATTCATGAGTTACTATTCACGAGATACTATTCACGAAAGTTACTATTCATGAGTTCTTATTCACGAGTACTATTCACGAAGCGTGAAGATGTTTTTTGTGAAATTTCTATCTTTTGTGTCTGAGAGTTACTATTCACGTGTACTGGTCTTATTCACGAATCTGGCCTTTATTCAATTTAAAAATGAAATTTCTTCTTTTTTGTCCAAAATATCTATTATGGATACTAGCTTTGATTGTATCCATGTTTTGATCATTCTTGAATTTTACTCCACTCGATTACTTATGAAGTATTTTTGAACTTGGATTGTTTAAAATACGAATCCTTAATATTTGTTCTTTTGTTTCACCGGATTCGCTTCCTTTAAAATATTTTTCATCATCCTCGGTCCTAAATGATGATATTACCGAATATCTTTGGCACGTAGTGCAAAGATGAATGATTTCTTGATGAATATCTTTGGCGCGTAGTGCAAAGATGAACATGACTCATCTTGATTAATATCTTTGGCCCGTGCAAAAGATGAACATGACTAATCGATGAATATCTTTGGCTCAGTGCAAAGATGAATATTTGATTCCAGATATATATTGATTGATGTTATAAGGATAAAATATCGACGATGAACTTTTAAATTCATATATAGAAGATAGTAGTTTGCATTCTCTACTTAACTCTTCTAATGAATTGTTGTTTCCGCTGCAGTTGTTGATTTAAAATTGGTTGTCTATTGTATTCTATTAGATTTTTCCCTGTTAGAGACTAACGATAATTTGTTGTATATTATCTTAGTCATAATATTCTTTACTGGGCTAGTTGAGCTCACCCTTTTCCTTTTTGTTCCATTTTTCTTCTCAAGAGGCGAGAATGTAGCGAGTACGAGTTGGGGTATGGAATGATGGTTATAGAGAGAGTTGTTTAGTAGTCCTCACCTTTTTTGTAAAATAATGTATAAATAATTATGATGAGGATTTATTTGGGTATGTATATTGTCTAGAAGACAATAATTGTATTTAAACTCACAGTATATATGTTGTCGTATTTTGCACGACAAATGTATTAATGAAGTTGTAGTTGTTTCTGTACAATGTATTTGGCGACTCAGAATAGGTTGGGAGGATTGGACCTATTTTGGGGGCGTCACAATTATCCTCCCACTAGCTCCTTCAATGATAAACACCTTTATCTTAGAAGGTAGCGAGTTTCGCAATAAAGACCTTTTGCTAAGTAGGATTATAGAACATATACCCTAAACTTACTTTAAGATGTCCCACAAATCTACATTTGTCAAATCTTGTCCCAAACTTATCATTTGAAAACTTTTCACATAAGTTGGACAACCCCTTATCTTAACGTACTTAAGATTAGGAATCCTCCCTGTTCATAACTTTTATGGAGTCTCGGGTAGGATTTTGAGGTTACCTTTTGTAGAAATATGCAGCCATATCTAGGACATGACCCCAGAAGGATACTGGAATGTCGGTAAAATCATTGTGGACTGGACAATGTTCAACAAGGTATGATTTTTTCCTTTTAGATACATCAATCAATTATTGCGTATCGGTAGGCGTCCATTATGAGAAAACCATTTGAGATGATCTAGAAACTTATTGCACAAGTATTTATTCCTTGATCTAATCAAAGAATCCTAATATTTTGCCAATTTGTTTCACTTCTGAATTCTTTGAACCTTTCAAATAATTCACACTTGTATTTCAGCAAATACACACATTCAACTCTTTGAATGATCATCTCCTTTTCTTATACTGGTTTGTTCAATTTGCAAAATTGTTTTTCACGTAAGTCAAGTATACAAAATCCATTAAGTAATATTCCAGTTCTATACAAAATATTATTATTATAAATAGAACAACAATTGTTCTTAATTATAATAACAAAGATTTTATTGTCCAACAATAAAATGGAAATAATGTTTCTAACACGAACTGGAATACAATAACAACTTATTGACTTAATATATTTGCCTGTAGGCAATGCTAAACTATTAGTTTCTATGGTTAATGTAGAAACCTTTGCTTCATTTCCCACACATAGGATTAATTATCTTTGTTTAGCTTTCTACTTCTGTGTGGTTCCTTCATAAATCTATATTTGTGATAACCAAAGTCGGTATCCAATACCCAAGTAGAACCTTGACTTTAAGAAAAAATTATTTTAAATCATGAACAAATTTGTATTTGTAACCGAAACTTCACTAAGCTTCTTCTGGTTAGCTCTGCAAGATGCTTCTCGCAGTTTCTTTTCCAGTGTCGTGGCTTATTGCAATGGAAGCAAACTCCTTTGCTATCCTTATCAGTTTTGTTCTTATTATCCTTTGTTTTTTCCCATTCTATATACCTTCTTAGAATCGTTCTTCTTTTCAGAAGATCATTTGGCCCTACTAGTAAGACATAGTCTTTCTTGGTTGGAAAGTGACTCTCAACATTTTTCAACATTTTAAGCAAATCAGCGAGGTTGATATCTAGCTTGTTCATATGAAAAATTCATAACAATTGTGAAAGGAGTCCGAGAGTGAGTGCAAGATCAAATCTTGGTTCAACTCTCCATCCATGACAAAACCCGTTGTCCTAATTAATCAATCAAATTGATCATCATTAGGGCATGTGTCTGTACTGTAGTGCCTTCGGTCATTCTAGATCAGAAGAGCTCCTTAGATATCTGATATCTATTAGTTTTACTTTTCTCACCATCAACTACTTGATGTGCAGGAATATAATAAGAGCATCCATAGTTTCATGCTAACGTTGAAGCTCGTTACTCATGGATGCGAGCATGATGCATTGAGCCAACTGTGCATCATCTTGCCACTTTCTAAAAGTAGCAATCTCTTCCTCAGAGGCATTATCTACAACCATTGCAGGGATATGCATATTAAGGACATAATGAGAACTATTCTCAAATTCCTTAACCAATCCGTTTAATTCGGTCCGGTTAAATAGCATCTAATATGCTTCACAGTGATAGTAATTTAGACATTGTAAAATTCTATAAATGAATTTGTAATTAACAACATTTTAGCATACATTCTTTTATTAATTAACAAAATAAATTAGGTCTTGTTTTAAATTGGTATCTCCCACTATTTTCATCAAATTATATTACCCTCACTTATATAGTTCGACAAAATCTAATTAAAGATTTGCTAGTGAGAATAAGGATCCCATTTCAAATGTATATAGCCTTGTGGTGACACAACAAACTATATATAAATAAATAGGTAGACAACTCTTGTTAATTATATCAACTATGCAACTCCTTATATTTTGCCTCTTAGATTATTTTGATCAAGTGGTGGCACATCCGAATCAAAATTATCCAAGTTAAGTCCAACCTAGCACTCCATATATTCAAAAAAGAAAAATATTGTCCTTGTGGTGACACAAAAAAATAATATTGTTCAATTTTCTTTATAAGCATCAAATGTGATAAATTAACATCTTAAATACTTAATACTTGCCTTGTGGTGACACAACAAACTCATATTAAATATTTAATACTCTATTTATTTTTATCATGCTAAAAGGCGACGTTCGATATTCCAAATATCTTTGAACGCTTAGGACTTAATATAAAATATTTGAGGGGTTTGTTATTAATTTGTCTCATCATGTTTATCGCGCATGCACATGTATATATAAAATACGCATCATATTAATTAACATGCAAAGCATGTTTGCATAATATAATATATATATATATATATATATATATATATATATATATATATATATATAGTATAAGCATGCACATATAGAATACTATATTCTACCCGGATTGATTATGGACTTTTATTCTAGTTTGGTTCACTAGAGCCACCAAGTGAACCAAAAAGGTCAAACACTAGGGGTGCAAGAATTAATATTTAAATATAACTATTATATTTAAACACGGGTTCCATTACAAACGGGTCTTCAAGCGCTCCTTGCTCCTTGATCTCTAATTCTTCAAAATTAATTCTAATTATTCCTATTACAAAACTATTTTAAATAAATAGAAACCTTGATCAACAGTCAAGTGGAAGTACATAGAAGGGAGATAGAATTTATATTAAGAAAAAAAATTAGAGAAGACGAGGTACCCATACATTCAAACATCCAACTAAAATAAAATCCAATCACATTGGTCAATAGTCCATAATCAATCTCATTTATTATCATACACATCACCATATGCATCAATAAATAACATCCATCTCATGAATAAGAAGCATTCAATATATATATTGATATCATTTAATGGGCAAATTTAGTTAGTATAAAATCTAATTTTGAATCAAAATAAACTCCTTTATTTTAATCCAAATTTAAATCAAAATAAACTTTTTTATTTTAATTTATCCTATTTTGAATAAAATAAACTATTTTATTTTAATCAAAATCTTTAATCAAAATAAACTCATTTATTTTAATTAATTATGAAATCCAATTCCAAGTAAAAAAAACTCTTTTATTAAAGGAAACACGGATTTTAAGGAAAGATGGATTCACTTTCCTATTCACAAATAAACTCCTTTATTTTAGGAAACATGAAATCCAATTTTAACTCCTATTAGTTATCATGGAATCCAATTCCAACTCTAATTAGTTAGCATGAAATTCAATTTTAAAATTAAATAAACCTTTTAATTTTAATATTAAAATAAACTTTTTATTTTAAGATTAAAATAAATTTTTTATTTTAATTATAAAATTATTAATATATATATATCATATATCATATATATAATAAACATATAAACTTATAAACCATTAAAGTTATATATATATAGAAGAGATCAGTCAAGTCGTACCCTTATCTTACTCACCTTGTCTTTTCCCTCCTTTAGGCTGACGGTTTCGATCATACAATAATCATTTATACTTTTAGTGACGTTATATGTTATCCGTCATTAAAAGTATGTATTTACTATTGTATTTAATCAAACCGTCGCCTAAAGGGAGGTATGCATGTGAGTAAGATAATAAGGGTATGCATGACTCTGATCCGTATATAATATATATATATATATATATATATATATATATATATATATATATATATATATAACTAATGTGTTTCTTATAAACCATCAAGTTATGTGATTCACGTAAATTACCAAAGAAATAATATATGTCTATGCGAATTCCGAAGTCACGGGATTAGCACGGATTTCACGAATTTTTTTTTAAAATTTTATACAATAAAATTATGTCTAATTAAATTGTTCTAAACACATATCAACATACATATCAAATTAAAACAATTAATAATTCCCATAAAGGTTTGACTCTGATACCACTGTTAGGTTTGTAATATTCATAAACGCAATCAAATTACATAAATAAAGCGGAAACGTGTAAAAAAAATAGAGTTTTAAAATTTTACAAATCATATACCCGGATCACACTTTATGCACAATTATTAATTAAACGAAAAAGAAAGAACAAGAATCATACCCTTGAAGATTCGAGCTTCCTCAGGTACAAGTTCACCTCCAATCCTTTTCGCGTTTAACTTAAACCTACCGGGTTTGGTTCCTTCCTTTGATCAACGTTAGCCACCCAAGTGTTTGGCCTCTAGAGGTGATCCACCAAAGAAGAAGAAAGATTCAAGAAGATGGGTATTTGGCAAAATCCTAGTATTTCTATCTCTCATAGAAAAAGAGCGTACTCTCCCAACTATTAAAATTATGTCTGTTGTCAAAAAACCAACAACAACTCTACTCTCATAATAAGACTCCTCTTATTTATAGATGTGGACAACCCTCCTTAACAATTAAGGAATTGGGTTTTATTTTAATTAATTAAAATCTTTTAATTAATTAGGCTCCCAATCTTATTAGGAATAATTAATTAAAATTTTAATTAATTAGCCTCCTAATCTTATTAGGAATATATATGAGAATACTTTTATTAATTAGTTCTCAAACTCCTTTAGAAATTAAATAATAATAATAGTAATAATAATAATAAGACTCCTCTTAATAATTTATATTTAATATTTTCAAAATATTAAATAATAAATATTAAGCTATTTAATTTATTCTATCACCATAGATTAAATTAAATATACTTAACTTATTATTACGATTATGTCATTAACTTCTTAAATAATTATTCTTCCTTTTATAGTGTGACCCTTTAGGTTCTCCATATTAAACCGGTTGTGAATAAATCAATTAGAACAATTCTAATCTTATTTAAATAAATAAATTAAACTATTAATTTACTTAAATAAATAATATTTATTCTACAATAGGGATAAGCCTCCCTAGCGATCAAATCTAATTTCCGGATAATATAGATTTCAACATTAATCATAAAAGAACCTTTGAGTAAATAGTTCTGGTGACAATTCAATCCTTCCACCATACAATGTCCCAATCAAATATAAGATATAGAATTACTTTATCAAGTCTTATTTTATTTAATTATATGTATTTCGACTCTTAAATGCACAACACCAAATAATACAAATTAGAAACTCCTTTCTAATTTTATTACATATATGCCAACCAAGGACTCTCTGGGTTGTCATTTATCGAATCACATAGGACATTTCTCTTCTTTTACTAGAAGCGGTAGATTCTTTATTGATCATACATTATCTCCATATAAACTTATTATACCCAAGCATACCTTTGATATACCCTAAGGGTCTTAAGAATAAGTCAAAGTATAACTCATCATACATAAGATACTATGATGATCTCAAGTCCAAGGATCACTTGTACTACTATCACTCAGAATTCCTATTGACAGCAAAGTAAACCTCCATTAGGTATTCCTTAATGAAGCCACGCGCTCAATGAACTTATTCTCTAATAAGCACCTACATACTTGCTTTAGTGTCTCCACACAAATGATCATGAGATCAATCATTCTTATCCAATGAGCAAGCAACGTATGTACCAATCTATTCAGATTCACTAATCCCCAATTTAATAATCCAATGATTGGAAACTATTTTAGTTTTAAGCTTTCTAAGAATTTAGATCTTATTAGAATGATCATTATCATTATTCTAAAAGTATTGCTTAAAACTATGGGTTTATCACATATTATAAAACAACATCATGTAGATAATTAAAAGCCTTTAATAAATTAATACTTTTTATTAATAAATAAATATGATTGTTACAAAGTATATGCTTTATCATCAAACATGATTGACTTGTGTGCATACTACTTTCAGTTAAAACATACATAGAAGTTATAACAGTTAATGTACATAATGTAAATGACATAAAGTAAAAGACACAAGGAGTTTTAAGTGGTTCAGAGACTCAAGCTCCTAATCCACTCTTCTGCTTTCAACTAGCAGGATTTCAACTAATGAAGGCAAGACCTCGAATCACTACGATTCCTTCAAGGCCAGCAGCCTTGGGACTTCATTTCACTAAGAACTCTTCAAGGCCAGCAGCCTTGGAACTCTTCAAGCCCAGCAAGCTTGGAAACTTCATTTAGTCCCTCCGGACAAGGACCCCTTAGGCACTGGCTTCTTATTGTTGTAGTTTGTTTGTTGTTGGTGCTGAGTTGCTAAGATGTATTTAAGCTCTGAACATCTTCTGTACTTAGCAACTTGGCGTGATCATCCTTGAAGTGCAGTTAAGTGTTGCATGATGCTCAGCTTCTTCAGTTACTCAACCACTTCTGATGATCCCTTGATGAACTGCCTTGAAGATCATTCCTCTTGATACTTGATGGCTTCACATGATGGGTTTCTAAGATGACTGTAAGCTCTTCTGCTAGGTACTTAGAAACTTTTCCATGCTTGCCACCATGATGACGTTGGTGATCTTCTTTTTTGATACTTGATGCATTCTCATGATGTACTTCCTAAGATGACTGTGAGCTATCCTCTATGGTACTTAGAGTCTTCTCATGATGGACATCAAGATGACATTGATGCTCTTCTATCTCTCGGCGATTCTCGAACACTCTTTTGTAGTAGAACTCTCTCTTCTACATCAGTAGAACTCTCACTTCTACTTCTTTCTTTTTACGTCTCTAAGTGTTCTTGGTGGATTGTAGAGTGAGTCTTGGACCTTCATTGGTCACTCATTTGCTTTACGTTGGTTAGATCACCCACCACTTCTCCAACTTCAAAGAACTCCAAAGAACTCCCAATCTTTGAAGCTCTTGCTGATTTATACTCCTTCCCAATCCTTCCGTTGGAAAGTAGCCGTTGAAAGCTATTCAAATATCTTCACAGATCTCGAGTTGACTGAGGTGAAGATGTGACATGTCATACTTTTCTGACACTGCAGTCTACTGTTTCACCTACCCCGTCAGAGATATCACTTTAATGTCTTGGGAAGGTCGAAGACTTTATTTCCTCCTTATGATTTCTCGATCAGAGGTTGTCCTTTTGCATCGATGCTCTCAATAAGCTCTATTCGAATATCAATCTTCAGATTGAGTCGTTTTCAATGCCTCAATCTTCAGTTGTTCGAACTCTACTATTCTGATGCATATCTTCTTGGACCTGATCGTAGTGTCTTGTTGATTGTTGCTTCTTGACTTGTAGAATTAACACTACGATCTTGAAGAGTGTTCATTAGATCTTCAATGTGGAACACCTTTTCCTTCTCTTGTGCAGTGCTTCAATACTTCTGTTTACCTCGACTAATCTCAGATACTGATGGCTTGACTCCTTGCTCTGGCCCCTTCTGAATAACAAGACACTTTAGATTTGTGGCGTGTCCAGCTCGCTTTCTCCTTGTGATCTCCCGTTCACTTATCATCAATGGACTGACCCAATGCTTAATCACTTTAGCCTTGTTCTTCAGAGGCTGACCAATATCTTTGTGTATACTCCATCAGGTCCTTCTGTGTTTGGCAAACACTATGATCCTGGTTACTTCCAAGATCGTTGTCATCTTTCCACTTGATAAATTCTCGTGATATGCTAACTTTCCTCGATCACCATCAAGTCTTCTTATGATCATTTTGTGGAAGACTTCATCTTGAATAGCTTCACAACTCAATCTGGATGTTGATTGGGTTGATGATCAAATCTTCTATTAGCTTGCATGTCATTCGTTGAGTGCTCTCTGGCTTCCTTTAGGTGAGATGTATCTTTGCAGTACCAACAAGAGGCTTCATTCCTTTTGATATTCTGGGAGTGCTCATATGTTGAGAATCGTGTTTACTCTACGATTCTACCTTGGCTTTGTGAGCACATCTGTTGAGGTCTTAGTTCTGCACTCTACAATTTGGTTTACCGCACGCAGACACTCACGACTGAGATCACATCTTGACACTACGATTTCTGTCGTTGTGCTTGTTGTCTTCATCCGATCTTGCTCGACTCACGATCTCTACGCCTTTGATATGATCGATGAGACTCTACGACTCAATGTAGTCTACGATTCTTGACTTAGCTTTGACATTAGTAGACTCTCTACGACTCAAGTGTAGTCTATAATTCTTGGCTTTGCGGCAGTGCTCGGTCGGCTACGTGAAAGGCGGTTGTCTCTACGATTACGAACATGACTTTCCCAATGATTACGGCTCCAAGGAGGTACTTCTACACATTATCCTTCCTCGTCTGCGTCTCTCACAGCGGTCTACGAACTCCAAGATCTACTATCTTGCGAGACTACGATTACGCCTCGATAGCTCTCGAGTCATCCTCGACTCTTCCGCACTACGATTTACAGTGCGAAGGCTCGATGATCAAACAAGCCTATCTATTACATCATAAGATCAACCTAACATGCTTGATCTTTATATATTTATAGTCCTTGTACATCATTTCTTTTTAAGGACTTTACAAAGCTGTTTTGCTTATGTAAGATCAACCTAAAATATTTGATCAATTCATTCTAAGTCCTTGTACATATGTTTCTATTATCTATCAAAGGACTTTACAGCTTTTCTTAATGCAAGCATACTTGCATATTCATTCATATATATATATATATATATATATATATATATATCATAATCAAATCATATGTAAATAAGAATATCATTCACATGCTTATTCCTGACATGTTCGATAATCACTTATAAGTTTGTCAAACTAATTTATAATTCATTTGTTACTATTTACGTTCGGGAATGACTTATTTTTTATTTATAAGTTGAATTTTAAGTAAAAAAATAAGTAAGTATTTGTAACTTATTTTAAAATGATTTATAAATTAGTTTGACCAAAAGTAATGTCTATTTTGCCTCTTTTTTTAGTAATGTCCCTTTTAATAATTTTTATATTTATTTTAAGGCTTAAATATAATTTACTACTCTAAACTATAGGCCATATTCCACTTCGGTGATCTACCTTTCAATTTTGTCAATTAGATGATTGAACTATTAATTTTTTTTCAATTTCATTCAATTAAGCTTGCCACGTCAGAAATTGCTGACGTGGCTGTCTGGGTGGGATATAACTCAGCTGATGTGGGTAAAAAAATAATTTTTTATTTTGTTATTCAAAACATTCAAGGGTAAAATTGTCACACAACAATCTTTAATACATTCATTCAGACTAATCTAATGTATATTAAGAATAAAATTTTAAAAATAACAACTATCTAATCTAATTTATATTAAGAACAAATTATAATAACTAAATAATAGATCCAATACAAAACAAAACTCCTTCATCCCCAAGCCAGAAAACCCTCACCAGTGACCATTGACCAACATTAACACCTTCATCACAAAAAGGGAAATCAATTCCTCATACCAGGTGAAAATATCGCCATCAAAGTTAGATGAAAATTTCGGCTCCGAGAACTCGAGTATGTCTACTTTCTAAGATCGATTTTGAAGATGAGAAGGTCGCCGAAATTTTAATTACAAAGTGGAGATAAAATTGAACTTTATGATGGTGGATCTAAAATTTCAGTTATCTTGTTCAACATACCATGTCGTCTCCTTCTAGATCTCTTCTTCCGATCTACTTTTGTTATTCAAATCTTTCTACTTTTCTCCAGATCTGCATTTAAAGTGTTCTTTTATCTTTGAATGTTTAATTAGAGATGTTATTTTGAGGTGGCGGTGGACATTCATTGGTGTTGGCGGTGGAGTTCGGTTGTTTCGTGAGTTATGGTTTATTTGTTTGTGGTGGGGGATGATTGGGTGTGATGGGTGGTGGTGGGTTGAGTGGTAGTGCTAGCTCGACTGATAGGGATGGTGCGGTGGATTGCTATTGATGGTGGTGATAGTGATGAAAGTTGGTGTTGGACTGATGGTGGTGGTTGTGGTCGGTGATAGCTGATGAGGGATTATTCCGATTAGGGAAGAAGAGAATTGAATCGATAGATTAGGGGAGAAGATGATTGAATGGGTTATTTTATTTTGGTTTTATTTAATTTAAGATAAAATATGGCTTGACAATTTTACCCTTCAATATATCATGAATTTTTAAAAAATATTAGAAATAATTTTCTTTATTAACACGTAAGCTGGAGATTTGCCATATCAGTATGTCACGTCATCAATTTATGACATGATATGCATAATTACACGAATATGGAAAAAATTAATAGTTTAATCATCTAATTGATAAAATTGAAAGATAGATCACTGAAGTGGAATATGACATATAGTTTAGAGTAATAAATTATATTTAAGCTTTATTTTAACTTATAAGTTATTAGAAGCCAAACAATTTTATAACTTATTTTAACTTAATTTTTAACTTATAAATCAAATTAATGCGGAATATTTTTATTTATAAATCACAACTTAAAATAACTTATAACTTGTATTTTTAATTGCAAGTCATTCCCGAATATTCATCACATACCTTTTTGACCCACCTCGCAAACTACAATTTGTGATTCTAGTAGATCTAATATCCTTTCTCTCTCCATACTAAAGCTAGTAGAGTACTAAATAGTTGAATTACCGGTTCTCCGAAAAAAATGGGACAAATCTTAGATTAATTCCAAGGTACTCATAATTCAACTCTATCTCCTTTCTTTTTGATTAACCCATTTCTTGAATCGACTTATGTGAATTTCTCTGAATCTTTTGAGCTTTGATGCTAGGACATATATGCTTCTAGGGTCTGTAAAAGTATGCTTATTTATTTTATAAAAATTTAATCTTGCGGGTTAGATTTTCCTCTTTACATTTTATATAAAATCTAAAGGGTATGCTTTACTTTTGCTTCAGATTCAAATTTCACACTTTCAGAACTTTTGGACCCAATATGAGATTAATCTTTATCTTCTCTTATGAAGAAGCAGAATGCTAAAGGGAAGTAAAATGATGGATGATGAGTGCATATACTTCTTATATAAATTTGAATTAAGTTTCCTGAAAAATACTTAGTAAAAGTTGAAATCCATGCTGTCTCTGAAATAGGTAATTAAATTTGAAAGAATATATTGGCTCACAAGAGATTGTGGATCTGTTCTTAGTGAGGACAACCGGATTGGGACGATTAGGTTGGTTGAACGATGGATCATAAGATGGCTAATCAGCTTCACTGCGAGGAATTTTCGAGTACCTGTTTCAATTTCTAGGAAAATTTAGTGGAAATATCTGAAACTTTTGGTATGGTAGCCATTTACATGCTTGTGGTGTGTGCTTAATGAAAGAGTAAAATCTTGTTCGGGTTGTCCGCGAAGTATCTCTCTTTTTAAGCAAAATATATATCTTGCTCAAGTACTTTGATAGCTTCTTTTTAGATAAAAAGCAAAATCATTAATCAATTACTCGAAGTTTCACTTGACAAACTAGACTGATAAATTGGCATCTCTGGTGGATGTAACTTCCAAGTGTTTAAGGAAAATATCTTAGTACAAATAAACAACTTGAATTTTTAGGAGTATTATCGCGATATATTATTAAACAATAGCAGGAAATTCTAAAATCCAGTAATATGGATTGGACTAGGCAACATGTTATATGAAGGAACATCAAGAACAATGGGTATATGTACTAGGTGATACATCTATGTTTTTTAATAGAAAAGACCTTGATTTCTTTGGTGGATTTGTCCCCATTGTTGCACCTCTATGTACAGTAGACAACCCTTTTCATTTGGATAGTATGCTCTTGAAACTGTTCGTAGCTGAAGTGAAATATCTCGACTCTCATAGTTTTTATCTTTAAGAACAATTTATTTCCAGGTCCATTTATAATTTTCTTTAGGTGGTTGTCTTGTTGATGACATCGAAGCATAACTGGATTTTCTACAAATTTATCATGCAATATCGCAGAGAAGCTCTTGTGATGCCCTTATAGACATTTGATATGCGCAGGCAAACAGTGGAGACAAAAACAAATACTAAAGATAACGGACAAGGTTTATGATTATTTCAAGAATGAAAGTGGACGAGCTAATTTGACATTTGAAGATCTATACATTGCTGTGTTACTTGTGTTCAAGTATGTTCTTTTCCAACATATTCTATACACTATGTTTTTCCATTCTAGCGAATTTATGTGCTTTTTAAAAATCATTTCAGAGACATGATATTCTTTCTGCGAATAATGTTTATATTGTAGTGATATCAATAAACGGTTGCCTGGGCCACATTTTGACCCCCCATCAAAAGAGAAAATCAAAGCTTTGATGCATATTTTCTGATTGTAATATATTGTGTTAAGTCCATAATCTTGTGAAGTAAAAATTTATATTGTGAAGGAAATTAGCAAATGATGGAACAATTAAGAACTATTGGTAAATTGACCTTTCCCTTTCAGACATTTGGTGTTTGCATATTAACATTATATTTCGAGGGCTTTGGTTTGAAACTTATAATTTATGTGATGCATTTTGACATAATTTAGGGTCATTGATCTGCAAAAGGTTTTCATACTAGTCTTAATGTCGTCAATATTTTACAGCTCTGATATATGCGAATGGGTTTGTCAGGATTGTGATATCAACCTTGATGGGGAACTGAACCATGAAGAGTTTGTGAAATTTATTAAACAGTTAACAGCTGATACATTATGCACTGTTAGTCAGGGACTGATTATCACTTTGGCTGTAGCACCAACCATTGCTTTACTTACAAAGAAATCAACTGAAGGTGTTCCTCACCTTGGGAAAGTAGTGCAGAAAATACCCAGTTCGGTGTATGCCTCCCTTGTGACCCTTGCAGTTATGATGTTCCAAAAATCAACCTGCACAATCAAATGAAAGATTTCTATGTTCTACACATGACACTCTCCACATTGTACATATAAGGTAGCCGATGATAATGGCATTCTAAAATAAATGAATAGGCGAAGATTATTTGCCAAATATTTGGAAAAAATCATAGAATTTGATTCGGCAGAGAACTGTCTCAAAATTTATGTACTTTATTCTTGCTGGAAATGCTATACATTAATTAAATTTTGTTCTAGTATATTGTTGTTGGAAATACTGTTGGTTTTGAATATCTGATGGAAGAAAAATTTGTCACACCACTGTGCTGATACAGTGTTGATACAAATTTATCCGTATTATTGGCAACCACTATGTGCTGGTGGTTTGCAACTGTTTGTATCTTCATAATAAATAGGTGCAATAATATATTAAATATGATTATTAATTCATTAATGGTATGTCTGCTGGAGATTGCTATCTTCAAATTTACATAAAATAGGTCTAATCAAACAGTGAAAAACATATTAACGGATGTCTGTTAAATCCATGTTGTCCAGACGCTGCTCCGATATCATCAACAGGCAAACCAGGACTTGAGCTTCGCTGTATCAATGTGAATTCAGCTTTTTTAGCTTTTGTAGTTGTTCTGCCACAACACCAAAGAGCGAGAACACAAACAACTAAAAAATGTTAGCAATGAACTACTCATTAGCAGAAACAGAAAACAGCTAGGGCTTCTGCAGGGGAAATTTCTTACTCTCTTCAAATGCTGTTGCTTTTGGAACAGTTGTACGAAAATATAAATTCCCATTTTTCTGATAGACAGCCTGTAGTTCAAAAAATATAACATATTACTTGTTAAACAACTAAATTTGCTCAGCCTAGTAAAACTCAGAAATTTCCAAACAAATTGATTCGAATAAAATATTCAAATAGATGTGAAACCGTTTATCTACAAACATTACAGTGCCATGCTTGTATAGACCCATATTTACACGAGAACAAAAAAAATAATGGTAACTCGAGCAGTCCACTCGTCAGATGAAACCGTTAAATTTTTACAGCTCCTCTCGCTCCACAAGGCATTGTGCATCGAGGATGGCTCGAGGGAGGAAGAAGCCATACATATAAGAGTGTAAAGCATACAAGTGACTCTCCACCAACCCCTACTCTACTTGACAAGCATTTTTACGGATCCAATCAGTTCATGTGTGTTAATCGATAACATTACAAGGTAGAGTAGGTAAAGATGCCAGACATGGAAGTTTGTACAGCAATCCTTTGTTAATTGTTCCAATGTATGACTCCAGATTCTTCGAGGAACATCACCTGGGATAACATGTAATGATGTAATAATGAGAATAAAACTTAATTAGACTGCATGGTGGCATCAAAGATTGACCAAAGTCGCAATTATTATGACGTAACTTGATTTGACCCTCTTAGTAGGCAAGGTGGATAGGAACCCAGTTGGCTTATGGTAAATTCCTTTGAATCACTTCTATGCAAATCCAACAAGCAAGCGTGTCAACTGTCAAGTAGACACCTCTATTTCTTCATTGAAGGTATGGTTTTAATTTCTTGTATCTCTTTAAGGATAAGATATGAAATAAATAAAAGCAACAAAACTTGTCTACCTTAATACAAACCAGCGTCAATGCTAAATATTTCAACAAAATAAAAAAATAATAATAATAATAATAATAATAATAATAATAATAAAGGAAAAAAGGAAAAAAGGAAAAAAGGAATGAAAGAAAGAAATGACACCATTGCGAAACCTGAAAGTTTTACAAAACTGAAATCCCACTAGAAACAAAAGTATTACCTAACATGAAAACTTCTTCAGCAAATGATCTAGGAAATGTCTGACTAGAAGGTAAGCAATGTCCTCACTCGGTCATATAATAAGGAAAATAATTTTGATCATATTGACCGTATACTTTTGAAAGGGATACCCATTTATCCTGCATATGGTCCTTTAAGAATCATCATTTCATGTATGTGTCACAACAGATTTTGAAGATCAGATCATGCTTCCAAGATTTATTTCTTTTTTAAACGTAAAAAATAAAATGGTTAAACTCAAGAATTGCATCTCTCCAGCATGATATATGTAATGCCGTCCATTACCCCAAACATGATAGTCAGCTTCCAATAGGAATATCACTATTTGTGTCTATAGCTTATAGTAGATACTGTCGCATACTACATGCTCGTATGTGAATGTAAGTTAAAGAGTTCATTGTTTTAGTTGGTTGATGTATTTAGTATTTAGAGACTAGAAGGTTCCATAAGAGTTTTATAAATAATCTTGTACCTGGGTAATTTGTTTAAATGGAAACATGGATTTCTCAAGTGTTTCTCCCATTTGTCCACTTTCTCTTCGTAGTATTTGAAGTGCACCTCCAATTTCTAAAACTCCCAAACAGAGAAATGGGATTGTAATTTTCTTATCCTTAGGCGCATTGGGAGCGTAGATAATTGTAACCATATACATATAAAATGACAGCAATGGAATGCCAATCCTCGGGTTTTATTTGTAAAGTCTCTATCCCTTGGAGACTATATGAAAATAAATAAAAAAAAATATGAAGAATTCACTCTTTTATCTGGTTGATTGAGGCTTCGCCTTTGAGCATGCACCTTTGATTTTGATAATGTCTCGAAGTCAACTAAGTAACTCCATATCTAAATCAAAAATTCAGATTGATAAGCAATTCAATTCAACAACTTAAAACTGCAATCTGAAGTATTTAACACAGAACAGACCCAAAAATAAAACTGATACCAAGAAAAAAAAATGACTTTAGAGTCTTAAATATCAACTTCCGTATGCAACTAAACACAAGAAGCAAAATTTTGGCAAAAACCCACAAGTGGAAAGGACTGACAAAATAAAGGGATTCACTACTACATACTAAATTGCTTACTTGTATCTTCCATTTTATAAAAAAACATAATTGCTATTGTAATACTGTTAGTACTGTGCGCTTAAAGAGTTGAACCTTGCTCCAGCAAAATTTGTTGAACTTGGGGAAAACTTGAAAATTTGTAAAGGTATAACGAGAAAAGAGGGGAATTTTGAGTTGGGTTTATTGGATAAACTTACCCGAGAAGAAGAAAGACTACTGAGCTCCCCAAGGGCAACCTCGTGGCTCCATATCTGTATTTGCATAAAAACCCATATAATTTTATCATCGAAATAAACGTAATTTCTAATATACAAACATTCACGCAGAATTACTCTTCTTGACAGGTTATAAGGAAGAGAGAGAGATGAGTAGACCTGTTTTTTGAGATCGGCATCGGAGTTTGCCGGAGCTGAGTTGGAAGAAGCCGGTGACGGTGACGGTGACGGTGACGGTGACGGTGACGAAGCCGGTTGTTTTGCGGCCATTGCTTATTTCTCCCTCTCGGTCTATGCTCTCTCTTTCTTAACCTTTAATTGAGAGAAATAAAAATGGGAAACTAACGGGAGGAATTACATATACTATTATATTTTTAAAAATAATTACAAACAATAGTGTATTTATAAAATATTTATATAATTAATATAATTTCATATTTATTTATAATATTAATGTAATTAGAATTCTTTAATTTAAATAATTAATATGTAATTAAAATTCATTAATTCTGCAAATATGCACGTATATTTAAGGAGAGGCGGTCCAAATTATCAAAGAGGCCTTGCAAAAATGAGGATCCGAAGGAAATTGGCATCCCTATTGAGGTACACAATTACAAAATCTGGGATTTCTAAAGTAATTTATATAAGTTTTTGAATTTGAATATATTTTTATTGTTAGATCTAAGATATTTGAATTTGAATTATTATTTATGACAGTTATTTCTCCTTGATTTTAGGTTTCTTTATTATTATGAATTGAATCCTATACTAATTTCCTAAATTAAGGAATCCTAATTACACTAATATTGTAAATAAATATGGAAAAGTGTATTATTTTTGTGATTATTTTTTGATGCACTAATAGTGTAATTACTTTTTAATTGTTGTATATTTCTGTAAAGAACCCCTAACTAATATATCTTAGGATAAAAAAACATTACAACTTTTACTATCACTAGACATATATATATATATATAAATTAGAGAGCTTCCTATGCACGGGTGATCCGTATGAGTCTGTCGCTCAGAACGTTCAGACTCTATAACAACGAATTTAACGACAATTTTATCTGCCGCTAAAGGTGATCCGCATGCAGACCACCCACATAAGCTCTCTAATATATAAATTATTCATATATTTACACTTAACTACGTAATATGCTATTATATCTAGCCGTAATAAAAATTGTAATTTTTAATTACCATATATAATAGAACTCATAAAAAATAAAATTTAAAAACATAAAAATTGAATAAAAATAGACTTTCTAAATTAAGGTACCATTTAATGCCAATTAACAAAACTCTAAAATTAAAAAGAGTTAATAGTTGAAAAGGAAAAAAAAAAAAAAAAAAGGTTAAAGCTCACCTTTTAGTTACCCCCATTATGATTTATTCACTTATTATTTTCTCGCACATTTCTAGTGAACCTTTTGTGGATAAAGAAACCAAGAGGGCGAAAAAAAAAAAGAGAATTTAAAAGAAAGAAAAAACAATTCAAAAAAAATTTCATTGTACTTTATCTGAGAATTCAGTAGGTTATTTTTTCCTGCAAAAAACTTGTACATTATTTGGAATGATACTACGTCTGAAATTTTCTCCACAATTTGAAAACAAAATAGAAAGTGGGGTGTTGCCTCCCATTTATATTCTTGTCTCTCTTTGTTAATTTCGATCAATTTTATTTCTAAGAACAAGTAACCTCTACCTTCTTTAATTATGTTCACTAATATGGAATTTTGATATGATCTATATCCAAATTACAAAAGTGTCCTTAAATATATAATTGCTCTTCCCACACCATCAAAAGCCAATATGCATCAACTTGTGTAACTCACTCGACACCAACAGAATTGATATTTTCACAAGTGAAATTATTAATTCCACGAGGGACACTCGCACGTGAGGGTGGACCCCACTTACTATTCATGTGAGGAGCGACATGTGAAACTATCAAATTTACTTGTGAAAATATCAATTTCCTACAATAACAATTAAATATAATACCAACAAGGATTAAGGATAAAAACATACAACAGCCTAATTTCCTCAGTCTATTGGAAATAACACCAGTTCTTTGAACTTGAACTTGAATTGTACCAACTATCAACAATTTTGAAAGAGTTTCAACATAGGAGTGAACTTTTGTCCATCTATGTCTTTAAATGTCAAAGGAACCTCTAATACCATCTATGCTCTCTCCCATAGATAACCTGCAACAAAATATATGAAAAACAAATATGATTCGGTAACAGCATAAATCATAGGTGGACACTGGACAGGCAGAAGATAATAAGTTTCCGATAAAGATAGTAGATGATACATAATGCCGCTAAAGAAAATGTCCTAATTAACATATATGAACAAAATAAATGTTGAAACTGAAGCCTGCTGGAAAGAAAAACTCAAATTAGCAGCAAAAAATAAATAAATTTGATCCCTAATTCTATCCTTGGGATTACAACTTGGAACAAAAACACAAACAAAAGGAAAACTTAAAAGAGAGCAGATTTCCCCCTACAAGTTTGCGGTGCGAGTCTGCGAAACCCAAAAAGCACATACAGCAGAACACGAGAAATTAGTGTGATGTCTCTCAAGAGATCAGGGCAGCTTAAAACTCCTTGCAATTCCATTCATTCCAAATAACTAAGAGAATTAGAAAACATAATACAGTTCAACAAAAGTTTTAAATCCTCAACTATTTTGCAAGTAAAACTTTTGCATCCTTGTTCCTGCTAAACTCCCTATATGACTGAGGGAAATTTGACAGGTAAGCAATGATATGTTGTTACTACATCGTTTTGAGTTCTAGGATGGCTATTTGCAACTTGACATGAACCGATCACGAAATTAGCAAGTTTGAGAGATTTTTCACATGTTCATGTCATTAACATGTCAACTCGTTTAGCACATATTAACGGTCTATCTTCGTGGCGGATCATGTCGCACATTCTTAATCTGTTTATGATACTTCATTCAACCCGTTTAAGTTTCTTCTAATTCAAATTTTTTTTTTACTTGAATACTTGTAGAATTGCTATTAAATATATTTAACTCTTTGTAATTTAGAGATAATGAAGGATAAACATACAACTCTCATGATCTTATATTTTGGAACAGAGGGAGTATTAAACAATAGTTTCTACAAATATATTTGAATGCCTTAAAATCCATTTGCCGAAATCACATTTTTCAAGATGCCACCAAGTTTCAGATGGAGCAAGTAGTGTTTCCTGTAACTAAGTTGGTTAATTGAGAGCCTATCATACTACAAGCAAAGCATTTACGTAGTTAACCAATTCTAATTTACTCTGGCCTGGCAGGAACACATCCTATGGATATGTTCTCAAGCACCCAAGTAACCCTTAAAAGGATACCTACATGTTCCTTGGGCCAAAAAGATACATGTAAATACCTTAACTTAATATGATATCTACATGTTACTCGGGGCCATTCACATGACCTTGCGATAAACCAAGTCTAATTCATCTAAAACTATTTGATTTTTGTTTAAAGAATGGTAAAGCTATCCATTTTGGCCGTTTCTGTCAACCTCACTTAGTCAGTTGGCTTAAAACTTAGGGTGATCCAAAAAAGAATAGCAGTTCCCTTCTCATTGCTAGAGGTCTGTTCAGTGACTTATTTTAAAATGACTTATAAATTAAAATATAAGTTGACTTATAAGTTGTTGTAAGTTGTGACTTATAAGTAAAAGTGTTCGGCTGATAATGACTTATAAGTCAGAAATTAAGTTAAAATAAGTTATGAATGTGTTCGGCTGATAATGACTTATCAGTTAAAATAAAATGTAAAGATTACTAAAAAAGATATTATAAAAAAATACATTGATTTAATATCATATCGAATATTATTATCGGTAACTAACTTATTGCTGGTAAACAACTTATTTATTTAAACAGCTTATTGGTAACCAACTTATTATTTACATAGCTTATTATTACAATATTACTAACCAACTTATTATTTAAAAAGCTTATTGGTAAACAACTTATTATTGGTAAACGGCTTATTATTGCTAAACAACTTATTATTTAAACAGCTTATTGATAATCAACTTATTTAAAAAGCTTATTGCTAAACAACTTACTTATTATTTAAACAGCTTATTGGTAAACAACTTATTTAAAAAACTTATTGGTAAACAACTTATTATTTAAACAGCTTATTGGTAAACAACTTATTATTTAAACAACTTATTATTGGTAAACGACTTATTAATAGTAAACAACTTATTATAATAACCAACTTATTATTTAAACAGCTTATCGGTAAACAACTTATTAGTAAACAACTTATTAGGAGCATAATTAAATAAGGCTGGGCTCTGTTGGTTTTGCTGGAGTAATAACAGTTGCCGACAAACAAGGGACTAAACCCATTTTTCTTGCATTTGATTGTAACAACATTTGTTCGTTCTTGCTTGGGTGTTACATGTTTTGTTTTTGTTGAAATAATTGATAATTACCAACTTTCTAAACTTTAAGTTAATAATCCTTTGATTGCAGCAGCTACAGTTGTATGCATTCACAAAAGATTTTGCTTCTTCCATTCGTAATGGAACAGATGACATTTGCATATTGATTCTCAATTATTGGAACGCAACAATTCGGAACAACTTTACAATTATAATTATATTCAGTAACCACAAGAGAGGAGGGTACATATGTAATTTGTCAAGACATAGGAGGGGCAAAATAATCATTACATTTGGTCAAAATAACTTATTAAGAATGACTTATAAGTCATTTTATTTTAAGTTACAAATTGTTACTTATTTTTTTTGACTTATAAGTCAAAAAATAAGTCATTTCCGAACACTCAAACAGTAAAGACAACTTATAAGTAGCTCCCGAACAGCCTCTAACTGTAGGCAAATAAGACTCCCAAAAAAGCTACGATCGAGCTGTTTATGAGAAAAATGTTTGGCTGCAGTCAGCCACAGCAAGGTGATAAACTAAACTGAAATCAATAAAACCATGTACCAGCTACGAGTCCATCGATTTAGTCTATCCATAATACCAACTCATATATGGTGTCTTCCTAAGTCCTAACTGGTCAGTATCAACAAATTCTGCTTTACACAAGACACTTTCAACTTGGACACTAGATTTTTTACTCCTTAATTGACATCAAATGGATTTGGATATGCAGCACATGGTTATATAAGCTTAGTCAGTTTTCTCACATACCATTCCTAATCTGTATTTCTAATAGAATGCATTTAGCTTACATATGTGCTCATATGTCTCACGACCCCTTTGAGCAAATTATATTTCTGGCGCTTGAAGATTTTGCCACTTTTGTCTATCAGTTTTCTTGATTGTTCCAGATTTGATCCAGATTCGTTCCAGATTCATAGTTTTACTTGTTGCTTTGTTTTCTTTACGAAAAATAATAAATAAAGCAAAAGTGATTTGGGATGTCCTTTTTTAGCATTGCTGTAAAAAAAGAAGTAACAATCTGGCCCAAGGCTGCTTTTTCTGAATTTCTTTCAAGCAAAAGGAAGAAGATAACAACGAAGCTAAAAACAAACTGGCCCATTAAAAAATATCATTATCATCAATTTGCAGTAAAATAGAAACACTAATAGGAATTAAAGCAGGCACATGATAAAAAACAGAGAGGAGACTAACCTGTGCATACAGTACTTGTACTCTTGGCTTCTACTATAATCTTTCTCCCCTTCTTCCAACTGATAAAGATAATACCAACAAAAAAAAATTACACTAAACATGACACTCAAATAACCGGTATAATACAAAAGAAATACTTAGTCAGTCCCCTCACCGGATCGCCTTCGTAAACCAGCCCATAACAAGACGGTGACAGACATTGCAACATGCAATTCTCTTTTGCTATCATCGAAGACTTGCACTGCTGACCCCATAATCCACTTCACAAATCAATTGTTCCCCACAATAACATAACAATTAGACAGATTACTCATATAAAGACAAATTTAATGAAGGGAAAATTAATATTACATTAAAGTTCTGTTTGGGGTTATTTGGCTACCCAGAAAATTTGACAAAAGCAAAACCAGAACCAAAACAAAGGAATTTAAAAATTACTACTTATAAGGGATTTTCATATGAACAAAATACATCAAAGATAAACAAAATTTCATCTTTTTTCTTAAAACAAAAATTACATGGGTTTACATATGTATGAAGAGAAAAACCCAAAAAAAATTTTGATGAAATTTTAAAAGAATTCTTGCAAGTTTAATAAGGAAACACCCGGATAAATCTGAAAATACCTCTCAATATCTGAATAACACTGATTCTTCATCTCTCGTATCTCGTTATCCTGCAATTTTTTGAAAAGGGCAATATAATCTACTTGTTTATAGAGTAATTGGAGAGAAATAAGCTCAAGTTTCATGAAGATGATAAGAAAACTTACAGAAATTGGGCGGCGAGACTTTGCAAGAACTTCATTGGAAAGGGCAATGGTTACCCATATGATGAAAACTAAAGTTTTGTGATTTTTCATCATACCCATTTAGTAATCAATTGGGAACTAAATTCCTCTGTTTCTATTTGGATTAAAGCTATATATAAGATGTGTGTAAATTCCTCCCGACTTGAAACTTTCCTCCTTGCGCCCAAACAAATAAATTTATTTTATATTTTTTTTATTAAAATTCTTTTAAACATACTCAAAAGAGGATTGAAATTTTACAAAGGTCCAAAACTCTGTTGGAAAGGGTAAAATGCAAATATGGCAACTGAAATTTATGCATTTTTGGATATTGAGTCTATTTCTTTTGATCAACACAAATCGAGCCCCTTTTTATTAAGGTATACTTTTTTCAAAAGTAATTCTCAAAATTATGTTGCTCCTCAAAATAGAACCTAAGACCTCAAGTTCAAAATTATGTTGATCCCCGTTGGTTGTCATTGCTCCGATGACTGCTGCCATCGGTACAACTCTGGTTGTGGTCCCCCGGTTGAACAAACTCATTATCTCGCTCTAATAATTGAGTCAAGTTCACAACATCTGAATATAGAAAAATTTTGTGAGAAATGAAGTATTGACGAATGTCGAGTTTCAAACCTCTCAAATACATCCGCGTCATAAGTTCCTCATTCTCTACCAAATGAGGTGCAAACCTGGACAACACCGCGAACTTAGCCTCGTCTTCGGGACACAGTCGTCATTGTTCTGTTCGGTCTACCGATAAACTCTACCTCCTTCATATGACATTTAATACTTTCAGAAAAGTACTTGTTATTGAACAGTTTCTGAAACGCTTCCCAAGACATATTAAGTGCGGCAGGCTGGGTACGCTTCATAGATTCCCACCAGTAATCTGTCTCACCACGGAACATAAAAGTGGCGAATGGAACCTTCTGTTCCTCCGTGCATCCCAAGACATCAAATATCTTGGTAATTTGCTTAACCCACGTTTACGCCTTGACGGATCCGCTTTCCCAAAAACTCCCATGGTCCCAACTCCTTGAATTGCTTAGCGGTGACCCAAATGTGAGTTGTCATTGTTTACCCATTTTGAATGAGTCTCTCTCGTCTGGTTTTGCATGAACTGTAAAAAGCTTCTAAACATCTCATCGTTTATCGTCTGATCAGTGATGTTATTTACAGGAGGAACATTGCCGTTCTGTTGCACGTTCTCCTGGTTGGTGATTAAATGTGTCTCCACGGTCTCATTCACTCCATTGTTAACATTTTCAGCTGGCATTCTTAAATACTGCCACAAAACAAGGGTTAATTAAAGAAATTGACATGCCACATAATATTCCTATATTCTGACCGACCAACAAATAAGCTTAGGTAGGACACACTAGCGAAGGATTTACTCGTCTCTACCCTCCTAGTTCTATTCCCCGATCTCCGCCAGAGACCATATCCCTAAGCTTTGATACCAACTGTGACGCCCTCAAAATGGGTCCACACAACCCATTCCGAGTCGCCAAATACATGGTACAGAAATAACTATAACTTTATTATTACAATTGTCGTGCAAAATATGACAACACATATACTGTGAGTTTAAATACAAATATTGTCTTCTAGACAATATCCACACTCAAATAAGTCCTCATTACAATTATTGATACATTATTTTACAAAATAGCGAGTACTGCTAAAACAACTGTCTAGAACCATCATTCCATACCCCGACTAGTTCCTGCTATATTCTCGCCTCCTGAGAAGAAAAATAGAACAAAAAGGAAAAGGGTGAGCTCAACTAGCCCAGTAAAGAATGTTATGACTAAGATAATAAAAAACAAATTATCGTTAGCCTTCAATAAATCAGATAAAATATAATGGACAACAAGTTTTAGATCAATCTTCGTAGCGAAAATAACAATTCATTAGAAGAGTTAAGTAGAGAATGAAGTCTATTATCTTCTATGATTTAAAATTTCATCATCAATATTTTATCCCTGTAACATCAATCAATATACATCTTGAATCAAATATTCATATTTGCACTACGGGCAAATATATTCATTCGTATCCCCAGTTGGTCATGTTCATCTCAACACCTGTTCATCTTTGCACTACGGGCCAATGATATTCATCATGTAATCGTTCATCTTTGCACTACAGGCCAAAGATATTCAGTTATATCACCATTTAGGACTGAAGATGATGAAAATATTTTAAAGAAAACGAATCCAGTGAGATAAAAGATCAAATATTAGGGATTCGTACTTTAATTTATCCAAGCTCAAAAATATTCCATAATAATCAATTGTGGAGCAAAATTCAAGAATAAAGATCAAAACATGGATACAATCAAAGATAGTAACCATAATAGACAACTTGGACAAAGAAAAAAAATTTAATTTTTCTGTGAATAAGGTCAGATATCGTGAATAAGAACTCCCGAAACGAAAAAGATAAAATTTTCACAAGAAAAATCATACTTCGTGAATAGTATCGTATTCGTGAATAGTGCCGTATACGTGAATAGTAACCTCGACATGAAAAGGTAAAAATTTCATAATAAAATGCATACCAATATTCCGGTATAATGATATTGAAAGAAATAATATCATTTACGAAAAACATAACATCCCTTACTTCTGGCTTGAATATCGGATATAACGTTGAAGGAAACTTGCACTGTATAGCAACACTCAAGATATCTAAATACTCACAAAAATACGCTCGATAATATAGAGAGAGAAAACTTCATATTCTGATATGATTTTCAATTCTAACATAAGCACCCTTTTTATAGAAAAATGTTTAGAACGCCAATGTAGAAAATTTAATAAAATATTAATATTTTTAAAAAATTTCCTACGCACACCTTCTTGACCAAATCATCAGCCCACATAAGTGGGGCCCACCTCACAAAAAATGTTTTTCTTTTAAAATACATTTATAACTCCAAAAATTAATTATTCCGGAACTTCAATAATTCATAATAAATAGCCATTTTATTAGAAAAATTCAAATCTTATGTTTATTCTATAGAAAATTTAATTTTCTACAACTTTGTAAAAGAAAGTTTTTCTAAATTCCAAACGAAAAATGACCGAAATCCACATACGGATGATTTTCAACGCCTCTATTCCGACAAAATACTGATAAAACACCTCATCATTAATTCCTTCATAAAATAAATATTTTATTATCATTTTTATCAATAATTAATTATTTATAAATAATATTACAGAATCATAATAATGACAACCAGGTCGTTCCCAGGAAAGAGAGGGCTTTTCGATAAAAATTTCTCTTTATTGGCGCGCAATTAAGTGACCAAACCCCTTTCCTAGATAGAAATTCCTTAGACATTGCCAATAATGCTATTTAATAATATTATTCAAATAATATGAATTATTGATCTGATAATAAAAAATATTGTGCAGTGACAATTATTGAATCAATAAAATAAAATATCAACGTAACAATTATTGAATCAATAAAATAAAATATTGAACAGTAATTACTGTAACAATTATTGAGTAGTGACTTCTTACGTAAGAATCAATAATTGGTGCTATGCCGTGTGCTACTGTGCAACACCGCCTATTACTGTGTTTTAACCACCGGGTATTCTAATAGTGTTAACGGTAACAACTACGACGTTATTTATAAAAAACTTGTGATGCCCCCAAAATAAGTATACATCACCCATTCTGAGTCACCAAATACATGGTACAGAATTCAAATACAACTTAATTAATACAACTGTCGTGTAAATACGACAAAATATATGTTGAGAGTTTTAACACGAATATTGTCTTCTAGACAATATCCAAACTCAAATTCAATATTATTACAATTATTATCACACTATTTCATAGAATAGTGATGACTACTAAAATAACCATCTGGACCGTCACTCCGTTCCCTGACTAGTCCCAGCTATATTCTCATTTCCTGAAGAGAACAATGAAAGCAAATGGTGAGCTCAACTAGCCCAGTAAAGAATATTATGACTAAGATAATGCAAAATAAATTATCGTTAGCCTTCAATAGTGTTAGACTAATAGAATATAATAGACAACAAGTTTAACTGCATCAGAACAAACAATCCATTAGAAGAGTCAAGTAGAGCATGATATCTACTATCTTCTATGATTTAAAAGTTTATCACCAATTTTATCATCTGAGACTCAGCTCAATAAATAATCCACATCACTGAATTATCCACGCACTACGGGCCAAGGATATTCATTATTATCACTAATGGTCATGATCATGCCAACAACTGTCCATCAATGCACTACGGGCCAATGAGGACTTTTACCACATCATTTGTAACATTACAAGTCATGATTATACCGAATAATCCCTGGTTATAATCATACCAATCAACAGTCTATCTATGCACTACGGGCCAAAGATGACTTTCATCACAATATAAACATGAAGATGATGACAATGATATAAGAATTTAATTAAATGAAAGCAAATGATAAATTTTAAAGATTTATAATTTAATTTATCCATAATTTAATAATGTCCAAATTGTCAACATGAGACTGCTTTGTGGAGTAAAATTCAAGAATAATATTGTATCAAAAATAATTTAGACCGAAAAGAAATCAATTTTTATCATGAATAGTACCTCGGGTGAATAGTACCCGAGTGAATAGTACTTCGGGAATAGTACCCCGACATGAAAAGATTACAATTTAACAAGAATATTCAGAAAAATATTTTTGTGAAACGATACTAGATGAAACGCAAATTTCAAGGATATTCTACTAATTTCAAGAATTATAGAAGCAATACTTATCATAGTAAGTTTAAATTTAGGAGTATGAAATGAAATAATATCCTTTCCATAATATGGAATATGAAAGAAAATAATATTTCTTACGAGTATTGAAATAAAATAATATCCTTTACCTTAGTAGAAACTGGATTTGACTGGAATATTAGATATTATTCTAAGAAAATCTTACAGAAAAACTACATTCAAAGTATCCTTATACTAAAAAAAAAAAATACTCACAATACTATAGAATAAGAATTTCTGATATGGAAATGGTGTGTTTTAGGAAGGAGGGGTTACCCCCTATTTATAGTGTAATCTGTTAGGTCCTAGTTGGCACAATAGTTATCTAGAAGGGGGGGTTGAATAGATATTTAAAAAAAATTTCGTTTTAACTTTGTTCTTTGACAGTGATTAAAACTTAGCGGAATTAGTATTTGTTTTAATCTTCTTAACCAAGCAATGGTGTTGTGAGTGAGTGTGAGGCAGTTATGGCAGATATAGCAGTTATGACAGTTATAACATGAATATAAAAGACAGTCATTTTTAAGTGGTTCAGAGCACTTAAAGCTCCTAGTCCACTCTTCTACTCAACGAGTAGGATATCCACTAAGGATGTCTTTTACAACTTCTGAATCACACTGATTCCTTCTAGACCAGGAACTTCAGTTCACTCTTGAACTCTTCAAGGCCAGCAACCTTAGAATTTCTCTAGTTCCCTAGGAACTCTTCAAGCCCAGCAGGCGTGGTACTTTTTCTTCAGTTGATTGAGTTGTTGAGTTCTTGATGGTTGCTACTCAGTTGCTGTGTAAGCACTGGTTCGAAGGAACTGAGTAGCTGAGCAAGCTTTGTAATATCTCAGATCGTAGAGTTGAGCCTTAGAGAGTTCTTCACGTTGTATGTTTATGCTTGCTTAACTCTTCTCATCTGTCTGATCTGTATAAATATGATGTTGAAAACTGACCGTTGGATCCATCCGTTGAGGCCTTAAATGCTTCTGAACTTTCTGAACTTTGATGGAGACATTTCTTTTCCTCTGCTGAATTCTGCATTCTGTCCTACAGACACTGCAGTCTGCTTTCTCACCTAACACCTGAAAAGGTGTTTTTGTCCCTTTTTCCCATGGTACTATCCTTGACTTCTACAACACTCTTCTTTGTTCCATACTAAGGATATTTCTTATTCTTGGGACTGATGAGTACTGCAACGTCTAGAATCCATTCCTCATTTGTTAAGATCTCCCTTTGCACAGATCTCGAGGTTCGTCGTTTTCTGATACAAGACAGATGGTGCTCTACGATTTGGATCGTGGTATTCTATGATTCAGATCGTAGTGTCTTGATGACTTTGCATACTACGATGCTATCAGTCGTGAACACTACGATTTCCCTTAGGCCTTCACACACTATGATCTTGACTTGCTCGTGATGTTAGCTCTTCGTTCCCGAGAGTACACTACGATCGTTGACTTGTATACTTCATGTTTCCTTCATCATACTACGATCGTGAAGTTTGCTCGGCAAACGTTGGGACCACTCTACGATATCCAAAGAGTCCCCTTCAAGGCAGGCACACTACGATCTTTCGACTCTACGATTTCTGCCCTGACTTCTGCAAAGTTGATCAGATTAATGCACCACGATTTCTTCAAGACTAATCTATTACATCTTAAGATCAACCTAACAGTTTTGATCTTTCTATTGATTCATTCCAAACAAAATGGTACACGTTGAAAGCTTAGATCAACCTAACAACTTTGATCTATCGCTAAGTCCTTGTACATATATTCATTAAAGGACCTTACAAATAATCATGAGCATATTCATTAAAACATCAAATCATGCTATGCATTCTCCCAACATAATCCTCGGAGGAAAAATCAACAGGCTGCCTAACTTGCCTATTTTTTCTCCGCCTAATCTTTTCCATTCAAAGCCTAACTTTCATTCATTTTCCATATAGGTGGGGGCCATCCTTTGAAAACCATATTTGCAGGCAACAAGTTCTACCAAATAAGTGGCCTAACAATTCATTTCTTTCTCCGCATAACCACCCAATTCCAAGATTGAGGGCCCACTTTTGAAAAACAAGTTTGCATGCATTACTCCACCACCAACCATTACTTTTATTTATCACATGCATATATATATATATATATATATAATATTATTTAAAAAATTATAAAATATTATAATAATATATTAGAATGAATATTTTATCGGACAAATAATTGTAATTCCACAAAAAATATGTCAAACTTTCAACAATTATTTCATGCTAAAAATTCC
Organism: Panax ginseng; assembly: GCA_020205605.1. Lineage (NCBI taxonomy): Eukaryota > Viridiplantae > Streptophyta > Magnoliopsida > Apiales > Araliaceae > Panax > Panax ginseng. The sequence goes on from CM035134.1 coordinate 12,630,502, forward strand.
TTCATTTAAATCAAAATTGAACCAATATACACGACATAATAATTAATATTATAAGCTCACAATATCAACAACCAAATCATTCCCAGAAAAGAGGGGGCTTTCCGATAAGGATTTATCCTTATTGGCGCGCAATTAGATGACCAAACCCTTTTTCTCGACAGAATTTTCTAGACATTGTCAATATTGCTAACTAATAATATGAATAATTATGTCGCGTCAATTATTTATTTAATAATATAAAATATTATGCAAATGATACTGTGACAATAATTAAATCAATAATATAAGAAACTGTGCAATAATTACTGTGGCAATTATTGAATAAAACTGAGTGACTTCTCACGTAAGCATCAATAATCAAAGATACTGTACAATATCGTGTGATACTATGCAACCACACGTATTACTGTACTTTTATCATCGGGTATTTCAACAGTTAACGGTAAAACTTTTGCCGTTATTTTTATAAAAAGATATTTATGTCGTTTTCTAACTCCGACAGTAATTCCATTGTGGGGTCCACCAATGATTGTGCCGTCGTACGAATATTCCCTGATAAAATGAATATTCCCCGACCAATCGAATATTTTATGACAACTTGCTTACTTTGCAAAATTTATAAATATTACCCACAACTATAACATTATATCAAATTCACACCATAATATTTAGAGAAAAATTAATCTTTATTCATAAAAGTTGGGGTCTTACAACCTCCCCTTCTTATTGAATTTCGTCCTCAAAATTGGTGTACGTACCTGATATGTCAAAGAGGTGTTGATACCTTGATTTCATTTCAGATTCTAACTCCCAGGTCATTTCCTCAACATCGTGGTTTCTCCACAAAATTTTGACTTGAGGTATAACCTTGGAGCGTAGAATATGCTCCTTCTTATCCAAGATTTTAGCAGGTACCTTTTCATATGTTAAAACTTCTGCTATCTCGTCTGGTTCTAACTCAATAATGTAGTTCGGGTCTTTCACATATTTACGTAACATAGATATGTGAAAAACGTTATGAACACGAGACATACTTGGCAGTAAGGTGAGTCTATATGCTACAGTTCCTACTTGATCGAGGATTTTAAATGGGCCAATGAATCGAGGATTGATCTTTCCTCTCTTCCCAAATCTTACAATTCCTTTCTATGGAGCAACACGTAACAACACATGTTCTCCAACATTGAATTCCACGTCCTTTCGTTGAAGATCAACATAACTCTTTTATCGATCTTGTGAGGTCTTTATACGTTGCCGGATCATTTGAATATTTTTCATAATCATACTTACCAATTCCGGTCCCAACAACGTTGCTTCACCCACCTCGTCCCAGCATACTGGAGAACGATACTTGCGTCCATACAATACCTCGAATGGAGCCATGCCTATACTTGCTTGATAACTGTTATTGTAGGAGAATTCCATTAATGGCAAGAACTTGTCCCAACTTCCTTTGAAGTCAAGGACACAGAGTCTTAATAGATCCTCCAAAGTTTGAATAGTCCTCTCTGACTACCCGTCCGTCTGAGGATGATATGCCGAACTGAATCGCAAATTCGTGCCCATAGCTTTCTGCAAACTGACCCAAAACCGTGAAGTGAATCTTGGGTCTCGATCAGAAACTATGGATACTGGCATACCATGCAGTCTTACAATCTCATTTATGTACATATGAGCAAGACGTTCAAGTGAATTAGTTTCTCGTATAGGTAAGAAATGAGCAGACTTGGTCAATCTATCAATAATGACCCAAATTGCATCTATGCCTTGAGAAACCTTGGGAAGATCGGTAACAAAATCCATGGTAATGTGCTCCCACTTCCATTCTGGAATTTCAAGTGGTTCCAATGGACCTTTTGGCACTTGATGCTCCGCCTTGACTCGTTGACAAGTTAGACACCTTGAGATAAACTCCGAGATCTCTCTTTTCATATTGCTCCACCAAAATGTATGTCGAAGATCACGATACATTTTGGTACTCTCAGGATGGATTATAAACGGTTTGTTGTGTGCTTCCATCATGATCTTATACTTCAAATCAGAGTCGTTAGGAACACAAAGTCTGGAGTTGACTCTAAGTATTCCTTCTTCATCGATTCTTGCTTTCGGAATAGCACCTTCTTGCACTTTCTTCTTCATACGCATCAGCTCTAGGTCTGTAGTTTGAGCAGCTTTAACTTTATCGATTAAAGTCGGTTCTAATCGTATATTTGACATCATCACGTGGGTCCCTGAAGTCTTTATCTCTATCTTCATCATTTGCAAGTCATACAAAATAGGCCTTTGCGTTGACAATATCGCACTCGTACCCGCATATGATCCTCTACTCAATGCGTCAGCTACCACGTTCGCTTTTTCAGGATGGTATTGAATGGTATGATCATAATCTTTCAGCAGTTCAAGCCAACGTCGTTGCCGCATGTTGAGTTCCTTTTGAGTGAAGAAATATTTGAGGTTTTTGTGATCCATAAAGATCTCCACCTTCTCCCCATACAGGTAATGCCTCCAGATTTTAAGTACAAAAACGATAGCTGCCAACTCTAGATCATGAGTAAGATAATTCCTCTCACATTCTTTATGTTTTCGTGAGGCCTAGGCTATGACAATCCCATGTTGCATGAGAACACATCCTAAACCTTTTCCTGAAGCATCACTGTAGATGACAAATCCCTTCGAACCAGATGGTATTGTCAGAACAGGTGCTGAAATGAGTCTCCTCTTGAGTTCTTGAAAACTCTTCTCACATTCCTCGCTCCAAGCGAATTTTTTATCTTTTCGAGTTAGCTGAGTTAATAGAGTAGCGATTCGAGAAAATCCTTCCACGAATCTCCGATAATAACCAGCTAAGCCCAAAAAGCTACGTACTTCGGTTACTGACTTAGGTTGCTCCCAGCTTTGTATTGCTTCAATCTTTGTCGGGTCAACCGATATTCTATGATTTGATATCACGTGCCCAAGGAATGCTACTTCCTCAAGCCAGAACTCGCATTTTTTCAACTTGGCTTATATAGCTTGTTTTCACGAAGCTTTTGGAGTATCAGCTTCAAGTGATGCTCATGATCTTCACGACTTTTGGAGTATATGAGGATGTCATCAATAAAGACAACCACAAAATGATCCAAATATTCCTTGAATACTCGGTTCATCATGTCCATGAAGGCAACAAGATCATTAGTCAATCCAAAGGACATGACTAAAAATTCATAATGCCCGTACCGAGTTTTGAAAGCAGTCTTTAGAATGTCATCAATTAATCTTTAACTGGTGATATCCGGAACGAAGATCGATTTTTGAAAAGAATTTGGCACCTTGCAACTGGTCAATAGGTCAGCAATACGAGGTAACGGGTACCTATTATTGATGGTGATATGATTTAACTCCCGATAGTCAATGCAAAGTCGCATACTCCCATCTTTCTTCTTTACGAATAGAACAGGAGCACCCCAAGGAGACGTACTAGGACGAATGAAACCAATGTCTAACAACTCCCGCAGTTGAGTTTTTAACTCCTGAAGTTCAATAGGAGCCATTTGATATGGGGCTTTGGAAATGAGTTTTGTACCAGGTTCAAGATCAATACAAAACTCGATTTCACGCTCTAGAGGTAGGCCAGGAAGTTCTTCCGGGAATACGTCAAAAAATTTATTAATAATAGAAATATCATTCAAATCTGACGTATTTTTGTTTAAATCTGTGACATGGGATAAGAAAGCTTGACATCTATTTTTTAATAAATGAATAGCTTTATGGCTTGATTTGACAGTGATTGACTTTAGTGGTTTGGTTTCTTGAATTGGCATAATAGGTTGGTTAGGAATATGAAAGCTAACAACCTTACGAAAACAATCAATTTTAGCATGATGAGTAGTTAACCAATCAATCCCTAAAATCACATCAAATGCAAGTATTTTTAAAGAGATAAGATCGACAGGTAATGTGCGGGTGCCGAGTTGAATCAAACAAGACTTATAAACAGTGGATGTAATGAATGTTTCTCCCAACGGAGTTTCAACAGATAAGTCAAAGTCTAATTTCTCTGGAGTTAAATTTAAACGTTGAGCGCAAGTAGGAGAAATAAAAGAATGGGTAAAACCGGTATCAAATAAGGTGTAGACTTCGAAAGATTTTATGATTAGCTTTCCCGTGGTAACCTCATTCGGGTTCCTCGCTTTTTGGGAGGTCACGACAAACGCTCTCCCTTGAACTACCAACTTTGACTTGTCTGGGACAGCATTTGGTGTCACCACCCGAGCTGGACTTGTCTTCACTACACGACAAAATCGGGCTAGGTGACCTTCTCTTCCGCAATTATAACACGCTTTGGGTTGCTGCGTACAGTTTGGACTGATGTGTCCCTCCCCTCCGTATTTGTAGCATACGACCGGTGGTCGTTCTCTTTCTTTAACAACGGGTGCTGGTGCTGACGTATTTCCATCATTATTGAATCTCCTCTTCTTGAAATTTCTATTTCTCTTATCTTGGCTAGAATTACCACTGAAGTGGTTACCATTTCTGCCATGTTGACTTCCTCCATGTTTGTTGTCACCGCTTCGATGACTGCTACCACTGGTATTATCAATTTGTCGGCTGCTTTCTCTTGGTTGGGTTGACTCATTATCGCACTTCAATAACTAAGCCCTATTCTCAACATCTGAATACAAGCAAAGTTTGTGAGAAATGAGGTATTGACATATTTCGGGTTTTAAAACTCGCAGAAACATTCGCATCATACGCTCCTTATTATCAACCAAATGGGATGCGAACCGAGACAACTCGGCAAACTTAGCCTCGTACTACGACACGGTCATATTGTTTTGCTCCAACTTGATGAATTCTACCTCCTTCATGTGACAAATACTTTCAGGAAAGTACTTGTCGTTGAACAATTCTTGGAATTTCTCCCAAGACATCTTCAGTGCGGCAGGCTGGGTACGTTTTACAGATTCCCACCAATGATCTGCCTCTCCTCGTAACATGAAGGTGGCAAAGGGATCCTTTTGCTCTTCAGAGCATCCCAAGATATCAAATATCTCGGTGTTTATCCACGTCTCTGGTTTAAGTGGTTCTAGCTTTCCCAAAAACTCCGGTGGTCCCAGCTCCTTGAATTGCTTAGTGGTGACCATCCGAGAGTTGTCAGTGTTTCCAGCTGCATTTTGAACAGGAGTCTCTCTTGCTTGGTGTTGCATGAATTACAGAAAGCTCCTAAAGACCTCGTCATTCATCATTTAGTCGGTGTTGTTGTTTACATGAGGATTGTTGCCTTTCTGATGCACATTATCCTGGTTATTGATCTGTGATGACTCAACGGTCTCCTGTGCTCCATTGCTTATCTCAATATTTTCAGAAGCTATTTTTAAATACTGCAACAAAACATGAGTTAATTGACATATCACATATTATCCTTATATTTTGACCGACCAATTAAATAACAAATAAACTTAGGTAGGTCATACTAGCGAAGGATTTACCCGTCTCTCCCCTCCTAGTTCTAGTCTTAAATCTCAGCCAAGGATCATATCCCTAAGATTTGATACCAACTGTGACACCCCCAAAATAGGTATACATCACCCATTCTGAGTCGCCAAATACATGGTACAAAATTCAAATACAACTTAATTAATACAACTGTCGTGTAAATACGACAAAATATATGCTGAGAGTTTTAACAGGAATATTTTCTTCTAGACAATATCCAAACTCAAATTCAATCTTATTATAATTATTATCACACTATTTCATAGAATAGTGAGGACTACTAAAACAACCATCTGGACCGTCACTCCATTCCCCGACTAGTCCCAGTTATATATTTACATTTCCCGAAGAGAACAATGAAAGCAAAGGGTGAGCTCAACTAGCCCAGTAAAGAATATTATGACTAAGATAATGCAGAATAAATTATCGTTAGCCTTCAACAGTGTTAAACTGATAGAATATAATAGACAACAAGTTTAACTGCAGCGGAACAAATAATCCATTAGAAGAGTCAAGTAGAGCATGATATCTACTATCTTCTATGATTTAAAAGTTTATCACCAATTTTATCGCTACGACTCAGCTCAATAAATAATCCACATCACTGAATTATCCACGCACTACGGGCCAAGGATATTCATTATTATCACCAATGGTCATGATCATGCCAACAACTGTCCATCAATTCACTATGGGCCAATGAGGACTTTTACCACATCATTTGTAACATTATAGGTCATGATTATACTGAATAATCCCTGGTTATAATCATACCAATCAACAATCCATCTATGCACTACGGGCCAAAGATGACTTTCATCACAATATAAGCATGAGGATGATGACAATGATATAAGAATTCAATTAAATGAAAGCAAATGATAAATTTTAAAGATTTATAATTTAATTTATTCAGAATTCAATAATGTCTAAATTGTCAACATGATACTGCTTTGTGGAGTAAAATTCAAGAATAATATTGTATCAAAAATAATTTAGACCGAAAAGAAATCAATTTTTATCATGAATAGTACCTCGGGTGAATAGTACCCGAGTGAATAGTACCCGAGTAAATAGTACTTCGGGAATAGTACCCCGTGAATAGTACCCCAACATGAAAAGATTACAATTTAACAAGAATGTTCAGAAAAATATTTTTGTGAAACGATACTAGATGAAGCGCAAATTTCAAGGATATTCTACTAATTTTAAGAATTATAGAAGCAATACTTATCATAGTAAGTTTAAATTTAGGAATATGAAATGAAATAATACCCCTTCCATAATATGGAATATGAAAGAAAATAATATTTCTTACGAGTATTGAAATAAAATAATATCCTTTACCTTAGTAGAAACTAGATTTGACTGGAATATCAGATATTATTCTGAGAAAATCTTGCAGAAAAACTACACTCAAATTATCCTTATAATCAAGAAAAATACTCACAATACTATAGAATAAAAATTTATGATATAGAAATGGTGTGTTTTAGGAAGGAGAGGTTACCTCCTATTTATAGTGTAATCCTCGGACGAAAAATCAACAGGCTGCCTAACTTGCCCATTTTTTCTCCGCCTAATCTTTTTCATTCAAAGCCTAACTTTCATTCATTTTCCATATGGGTGGGGGCACTCTTTGAAAACCATCTTTGCAGGCAACAAGTTCTACCATATAATTGGCCTAACAATTCATTTCTTTCTCTGTATAACCACCCAATTCCAAGATTGAGGGCCCACTTTTGAAAAACAAATTTGCATGCATTACTCCACCACCAACCATTACTTTAATTTATCACATGCATATATATATATATATATATATATATATATATATATATATATTATTATTTAAAAAATTATAAAAATTTATAATAATATATTAGAATGAATATTTTATCGGAGAAATAATTGCAATTCCATAGAAAATATGCCAAACTTTCAACAATTATTTCATGCTAAAAATTCCTTCATTTTAATCAAAATTGAACCAATATCCACCACATAATAATTAATATCATAAGCTCACAATATCAACAACCTGATCATTCCCAGGACAGAGGGGGCTTTCCGATAAGGATTTATCCTTATTGGAGCGCAATTAGATGACCAAACCCATTTCCTCGACAGATTTTTCTAGACATTGTCAATATTGCTAACTAATAATATGAATAATTATGTCGCGTAAATTATTGATTTAATAATATAAAATATTGTGCAGATGTTACTGTGACAATAATTGAATCAATAATATAAGAAACTGTGCAACAATTACTATGACAATTATTGAATAAAACTGAGTGACTTCTCACGTAAGCATCAATAATCAAAGATACTGTACAATATCGTGTGCTACTATGCAACCACGCGTATTACTGTACTTTTATCACCAGGTATTTCAACAGTTAACGATAAAACTTTTGCCGTTATTTTTATAAAAAGATATTTATGTCGTTTTCTAACTCCAACAGTAATTCTATTGTGGGGTCCACCAATGATTGTGCCGTCGTACGAATATTCCCTGATAAAATGAATAATCCCCGACCAATCGAATATTTTATGACAACTTGCTTACTTTGCAAAATTTGTAAATATTACCCACAACTATTATATTATATCAAATCCACACCATAATATTAAAAAATAATATTTAGAGAAAAATTAATCTTTATTCATAAAAGTTGGGGTCTTACAAAACTCATACTTGTCGTTTTCTTCATCAGACAATTTTTCGTTATGAGGCCCACAAATGGTTGCGCTGTCGTACGAATATTCCCTGACAACAAGAATATTCCACGACCAAACGAATATTCCCCGACAACAATGAATATTTTATAACCACTTGCTTATTTAAAATATTTGCGCATTTTACCCATAACTAACCACATTAATCGAATCAACCCCTTACTATTTTAAAATAATAAATAGAGGAAATTCTATTTTATTCATAAAAGGTGGGGTCTTACAAGTTTACCTTCTTTGTGCAATACATGCTTTTCTAAATACAAATTTATTAGAACAGGACCGCCAAAAGGGGTCTAAACCAAAACCCCTATAGCACTGGGATGAAAACTGCAGTTTCCCTATAACTCTTTGCTAATCTTGACAATATATTTTCGAGTTCAATTATGTATCTCGATTTTTATAGTAACCTTTCTTAATTACTATCTCCTAAAATCACTAATTTATACTCCCACATAAATATTTTAAATTTTTAATCCCCTAAATCACTAGAAATCTAAACCATTTTAGTTAATAGCATAATGTTATGATATTATCTTTTGTAATTTAATTGTTATCTCTTAATTTATTGAATTTATAATCCCCTAAATCACTATTACAAAATTGATAATATCTATACTGTTTTGATAATATCAACTATTCTGATATTATCCTTTGTAATTTAATTATTAACTCCTAAAATCATTACTTTTTAAATTTATAATCCCTAAATCACTACAAATTTAAATTGTTTTGATATTATCCTTTGTAATTTAATTCTATTAACTGCTTTTGATATTATCCTTTGAAATTTAATTATATCAACTTTTTGATATTGTCCTTTGTAATTTAATTATTATATATACTAAAATCACTACTTTATGCTATTAATTAATTTTTTGAATTTATAATCCCTAAATCACTACAAATCTATCTTTGTTTTGATAATATCAACTTTTATGATATTATCCTTTGTAATTTAATTATTAAATCCTAAAATCATTACTTTTTTAATCCAAAATTACTTTTAAAAATTTATAATACCCTAAATTACTACAAATTTAAATTGTTTTGATATTATCCTATGTAATTTAACTATATCAACTGTTTTAATATTATCCTCTGTAATTTAATCATATCAACTGTTTTGATATTATCCTTTAAATTTAATTATATCAACTTTTTTAATATTGTCCTTTGTAATTTAATTATCTATTAAATATACTAAATTGCAGTACATAACTCCAATGCATGACATTTGTCATTCCCAAATTGCAACACCTGTCCTACCTAATTAATGTGCTCATTCATTACTCCAGTTTTTATATTTTCGCTACTTAATTATTATCTCCTAAAATTACTACTTTTTAATCCCACATTAATATTTTGATTTTATAATCCCATAAATCACTACAAATCTAAACTGATCTGATAATGTTAACTATTCTAATATTATCATTACTTATTTAATTATTATCTCCTAAAATCATTACTTTTTAATCCCACATTAATATTTTGATTTTATAATCCCATAAATCACTACAAATATAAATTGTTATGATAATGTTAACTATTCTAATATTATCATTACTAATTTAATTATTATCTTCTAAAATCACTACTTTTTTAATCACAAATTAGTATTTTGAATTTATAATCCCTTAAATCACTACAAATCTAACCTATTTTGGTAATGTCAACTATTCTGATATTATCCTTTCTAATTTAATTATTAACTCCTAAAATCAATACTTTATGATATTATCATTCTTGAGCTATTATCATTACTCTCTCGTTATTTAACCTAAATTTCTCCCTATAAATATAACATAATATTATACCATTTATAATTATATTACAACAAAATATTATACATTTTAAAACATTTAAAATAAAATTAAAATAATAAATAATATCAATCATAACTTATTATGTTGATTTTATAATCCCCAAAATCCACAACTTTTCAAAACATAATTATTATATCCTAAAATCATTATTTTTCTAATATTATACCATTCATAATTATACCATACATTATATCATACATGTATGGTATAATATTATAATACACATATATAACAAAATGATAAAATCACCATCTATCTAAACTATGTGGATATTATCATTACTAAGTAAATTATATTACAACATAATATTATACTGTGACGCCCCCAAAATAGGTATACATCACTCATTCTGAGTCGCCAAATACATGGTACCGAAACAACTACAACTTTATTAATACAATTGTCGTCCAAAATACGACAACACATAAACTGTGAGTTTAAATACAAATATTGTCTTCTAGACAATATCCACACTCAAATAATCCTCATTATAATTATTGATACACTATTTTACAAAATAGTGAGGACTGGTAAACAACTATCTAGAACCATCATTCCACACCCCGACTACTCCCCGCTATATTCTCGCTTTCTGAAAAGAAAATGAAACAAAAAGGAAAAGGGTGAGCTCAACTAGCCCAGTAAAGAACATTATGACTAAGATAATATAGAACAATTTATCGTTAGTCCTCAATAGGGAAAATCTGATAGAATATATTAAACAACACATTTTAGATCAATATTCGCATCGAAAATAACAATTCATTAGAAGAGTTAAGTAGAGAATGAAATCTACTATCTTCTATGATTTTAAAGTCCATCATAAATATTTAATCCCTGTGACATCAATCAATATATATCTTGAATCAAATACTCATAACTACAATACGACCAAAATAATCAATCGTATTCGCAGTTGGTCATGTTCATCTCAACACCTGTTCATCTTTGCACTACAGGCCAAAGATATTCATCATGTAATCGTTCATCTTTGCACTACAAGCCAAAGATATTCAGTTATATCACCATTTAAGACTGAGAATGATGAAAATAATTTAAAGAAAAATGAATCTAGTAAGATATAAGGACAAGGTTTAAGGATTCGTACGTTTGTTTATCCAAGTTCAAAAATACTCCATAATAAACCATTGTGGAGTAAAAATTCAAGAATGAACATCAAAACACGGATACAATCAAAGCTAGTAACCATAATAACAACTTGGACAAGAAAAAAAAAGAAAATTAATTTTTCTGTGAATAGTGTTGTATACGTGAATAGTGTCGTATACGTGAATAGTAAATTCGACACAATAAGACAAGAATTTCACGAGAAAATCTTACCAATATTCCGGCATAATGATAATGAAAGAAAAAATATCATTTATAAAAAAATAACATTCCTTACCTCAAAAGAATAGTACTTCTGGATGGAATATCAGATAAAACGCTGAAAGGAACTTGCACCGTATAACAACACTCAAAGTATCAAAATACTCACAAAAATACGCTCGATAATATAGAGAGAAAACTTCAGTTTTTGGTGTGATTTTCAATTCTAACCTAAGCACCCTATTTATAGGAAAATGCTTAGAACACCAAAGCAGAAAATTTAATAAAATATTAATATATTTTTTATAAATTCCTACGCATACTTCCTTTGATCCAAAACATCAGCCACACAAGTGGGCCCCCCTCAACAAAATAAAAAAAACATTTTTCTTAAAAAAAATAATTAAAACTTCAAAAATCAATTATTCCGGAACTTCAATAATTCATAATAAATAGTCTTTTTATCAGAAAAATTCAAATATTATGTCCATTCCATAGAAAATTCAATTTTCTACAACTTTGTAAGTTTTAGTTTTTCCAAATTCCAAGCAGAAATTGACCGAAATCCACATACGGACGATTTTACAGGCTATAATCAAATTTTAGTCAAAATGGGGTCCACCAACACACAAAACATGTGTTAAATATTTTTTGTCACAAAAATACTCTTCCTCCTCATTTATTCATATATCACACATTCATTATAAAAATATCACCATTATTATATTATTATAATATAATAATATATTTAAATAAATTATTTTATCAAAAATAAATAAAATATCAATTTTCGATAATTTTCACTTTAAAATTTTTTCTCCATTTATATCCATATAAAATAAATATTTTCCTTATCAATAATTAATTATTCACAAATAATATTACAGAATCACAATACTGACAACCAGACTCTTCCCAGGAAAGAGGGGGCCTTTCGGTAAGGATTTCTCCTTACTGGCGCGCAATTACCTAACCTCTCCTTGACAAAACTTTCTAGATATTGCCAATAATGTTATCTAGTAATATTATTAAAATAATATGAATTATTGATAATGGGAAATACTGTGTAGTGACAATTATTAAAACAACAATAATATAAAATATCAACGTAGCAATTATTGAATCAATAAAATATTTAACAGTAATTACTGTAACAATTATTGAGTAGTGCCTTCTTACGTAAGAATCAATAATTGGTGCAATACTGCAGTGCTATCTTGTAACACAACGACATCGTGTTTTAACCAACGGTATTCCAACATGTTGTTAATTCAGAATAACTACTGCCATTATTTATAAAAACTTATACTTGTCTTTTCTTCATCCAATCGCTTTCAAGTTATGGGGCCCATGTAAATCATATTAAATCAATTTAATAATATTTTCGACTATTCCACAACAAAACGAATATTCCCAACAACAACGAATATTTTATAACCACTTGCTTATTTAAGATATTTGCGCATTTTACTCATAACTAACCAGATTAATCAAATCAACCCTTACTATTTCAAAATAATAAATAGAGAAAATTCAATTTTATTTATAAAAAGTTGGGGTCTTATATATACCATTTATAATTATATTACAACATAATATTATATAGTTTAAAAAATTGAAAACAAAATTAAAATAACAAATAATATCATTCATATATAACTTACTATGTTGATTTTATAATCCCCTAAATCACTGTTTTTTCAATCTAAACAGTTTTTATATTATCGTTACTTAATTATTATCTCCTAAAATCACTACTTTTTAATCCCACATTAATATTTTGATTTTATAATCCCATAAGTTACTACAAATCTTAACTGTTCTGATAATGTTAACTGTTCTAATATTATCATTAATAATTTAATTATTATCTCTTAAAATCACTACTTTTTTAATCCCAAATTAATATTTTGAATTTATAATCCCCTAAATAACTACAAATCTAAACTATTTTGGTAATGTCAACTGTTCTGATATTATCCTTTCTAATTTAATTATTATCTCCTAAAATCACTACTTTGCGATATTATCATTACTGAGCTATTATCATTACTCTCCATTATTTAACCTAATTTTCTCTCTATAAATACAATAAAATATTATACCATTTATACTTATATTACAACATAATATTATACGATTTAAAACATTTAAAATAAAATTAAAATAACAAATAATATCAATCATAACTTACTATGTTGATTTTTATAATCCCAAAATTCACTACTTTTCTAAACATAATTATTATATCCTAAAATCACTATTTTTCTAATATTATACCATACATTATATCATACATGTATGGTATAATATATATATTATAATACGATATAACTAAATAACAAAATCACCACCTATTTAAATCGTGCGATATTATCATTACTAATTAAATTATATTACAACATAATATTATACCATTTATAATTATATTACAACATAATATTATACACCATTTAAAATATTTAAAATAAAATTAAAATAACAAATAATATCAATCATAACTTACTATGTTGATTTTATAATCCCCTAAATCACTACTTTTTCAATCTAAATGATTTTTTATATTATCGTTACTTAATTATTATCTCCTAAATCACTACTTTTTAATCCCATATTAATATTTTAATTTTATAATCTCATAAATCACTACAAATCTAAATTGTTCGATAATATTAACTATTCTAATATTATCATTACTAATTTAATTATTATCTCCTAAAATCACTACTTTTTTAATCCTAAATTAATATTTTGAATTTATAATCTCCTAAATTACTACAAATCTAAGGTGTTGTGGTAATGTCAACTGTTCTGATATTATCCTTTTTAATTTAATTATTATCTCATAAAATTACTACTTTATGATATTATCAGTACGCCTGAATGACACTTCTATCCTTCCAAGTTGCCACCCATTTTCAAAGTCGTCCCTAAAGTTTAATTATTGTTAGTTAGGTCCTTAAAGTGGTATTTTTTTGGCGTTTCTGTTCCTTCAGCCCAATTTAACCTCAATCCGACCCATTTTGACCAATTATGACCCAATCCGACCCACTTTAACCCAAACAAAATTTTTAATATTTTAAAATATAAAATTATTTTTAAAATAAGTTTAAAACAATAATTATATTTAATTTTCTTATGTAATTTTTTTGAATCTATATTTTATGAAACTTTACTCATTTTTGAAAAAATAAAAGTTTCTAATATTTTTTCCTTATAATAATAATAATTATCTTTATAAATTTTTAAAATAATATTTTATTTTAAATATAAAAATAAATATTATTTAAAAATATTAAATATAATAATTATTATTTTCAAAAATATTTTATTTTAAAATATTAAATATATATTTTTTAAATGTTAAAATTGGGTCAAAATTGGTCAGGGTTGAGGTTAAATTGGGCTGAAGGTATGAAAACGCCAACAAAATGCCACTTTAAGGACCTAACTAACGAAAATTGAACTTTAGGGACGACTTTGAAAGTGAGTGGCAACTTGAAGGAATAGAAGAGACATTCAGCCAAAATTGAGCTATTATCATTACTCTCCGTTATTTAACGTAATTTCTCCTTATAAATACATACCAACTATTACACAACAACTTATGCTACAAACAATTCTAAATACTGTTGAAAGTGCAAAGGAGTTATATGGAGACCTTCAAATTATGGTGATAGTGCATTCAATGGTAGGGGTTATAGCTTCATTTTGTGGACTATATCTCACGGTGTTTATATTTATGGCTTCTTCATCTATTGTATTCTATTATCTGGATTGTGACTTTGCATGATTTGTTAAGTACTAGTATCCGGTAAATTATTTTCATCATCATTAATAGTTTTTTTTGGCATTATGGTAATACTGTGAGTGCCTCTAAAATTGCCAAAAATGGATAAAAAACTAATGATGCAATGTATTCGTTTTTTAACTATAACATTGTGTTATATATGAAACGATGCTATACTGCTATGTTTTTGGACATGGTGTTTGTTTGGCATGAAGATCCAACATAATTATTAATGCTCGTGTTTTTCAGTTTTCACATGTAACATGTAATTTCTCTTAAGGTCTGAGGATCGAAACTAGCACATTCTTCATCTGTTTCCCCTTTCGTTTGGATGTTTGAATTCTGGTGCAAGAAAGCGTATTTGGGACATGAATTTTTTAAAATGCATCAAGTACCCGTGTCAGATATTTGAGGCTCGGTGATGTTTGTGTAATGTGTAAAAGACTTCAAATATGCCACTAACAATCATATCAATATAACAACTCGATGACATTGTGCATTACACTTTTTTAAATATTTGTTAGTGCTTTAGAATGAAAGAAGTACCCATTTTTAACACTATTGGTTACATTATAAACATTTTTATCAAGAAATTAATATATATATATATGTATATATATACACACACAACTGTTATATAATGTCATGGAGTTTAGTGATCAAATTAATTCTATACTTGGATATGTATTTTGTGCACAAAATTTTTATCCAACTCTATGTAACATATGCTACCAAAATTTGATCATCGCACAACAGTCTACCATCTTCTTATTATATTTTAATTTATTAATTGCACGTATATATTTATTATTAACAAAATGAATAATCTCACCGCAACGCGCGAGTTTATATCTAGTTTTATAAACTGAATTGATCTTAAGATTAAAATTTTCTCACTTTTTCTATTGGAGGAATTGATTGATTAAGTATATCATTTATTTGTTGGGAAAACTAAACAATCAAGCCTTTGTTGTTTGGGTGGTCTTGTGACTAATATTTTAAATAGGGGGTTATTGGATCAAATTCATGGAACAACAAAAATTTTGATGAAATTTGAGTTTAAATACACGTAGCGATGCCACATGTGCCATGTAGGCAGGTCAACGAACATGTGTCACTTGGGGCTCAATATCTAAATTTTTGAACAAACGCTCATGTGCCACTTGGGGGCTCAATATCTAAATTTTCGAACAAAAAGGAGCTCGATTTGCGTTGACCTAAAATTCAGTGGCTACATTTACATTTTACCCGTGTTGGAAGTTTAAAATAGTGTTACCTCTTTAGAATTTCTTGCTCTTTTTCTAGCCAAAAGTTAACACTCCTTAACAATAAATATTTTTATTATTCAAAAGGGAATCCATATTAAAACAAGGTAAAATCTATTATTATTAATGTTATTATTTATTTATTAAAAACTTTATGTGGACATAAAAATTGGACATGAGTGTATTTGAATTTTATTTATTTGTATTTTAATTCCCAATAGTGGGTAAAAATATAAATAAGTGAAATTAAAATGTACTGATCAAGTGATCATGTCTAATTTTTATATCCGCCTAGAAGAACTCTTTATTTATTTATTTTGATAAGTTTCATAAGAAACTGGTGGAATTGTTTATGGAAACAAAACAACGAGCCTTATTTGGTAACCGTTTTGGTCCGTTTTATTTTTATTATCCTTTTTTAATAATAATACACAAAAAAAAAACATTATTTGGTAATTGTTTCTATTTTTATTTAATTTTTCAAACGTTTTAACTTTTGGGCCCAAAACTAAAACAAAAAAAATGTTTTGTTACTAAAAAAAATGAAAACATGCCGAGGAGTATTGGTTTAATTAGATTTGGACATCAAACCTTGTTAGAGGCAAAAATCAACTACATTATCAAAAAATATTTAAAGATCAAAATTAGTCAAATCTTCCTTCTTCCCAAACACAAATTGTGAGTCCAAATTGGACTTTTGTCTGCAAATCGAAGTAGCACAATTTTTCTTCTCTTTCTTCCCTGGGTTTCATAAAAACTCTCATCATATTCATAGTAGAAACAAACCCTAGAATTGAATTTATATTCTCCCTATAAATGTAAGGGATATATATATATATATATATATATATATATATTTCTCATGATTCTTGGTTACGTGAGAATCTCTTTCATGCAGGTTATAAAATTAACAATTTTTTGGAGTTGAAGTTTCACAAGACCTTAGTTTCTTTCTGTAGTCCGGGCTCTTTGTTTTGTCATTTCATCGATCAAAAGTCGTCTAGTACGCAGATCGAGAAAACGAATCAGTCTCTATGAAGCCGAACCCTAAGGGTCCGAACTATATATAGAGAGAACATGTGTGATAGAAAATGAATAGAAAGAAGTGTATCAAACTATCAATGGTGGCTATCGGAATAGTACTGAGGAAAAATGGGTAATGGCGAGCTTATGTTGGAAATCAATCATTGCTTCTCCCTCACAAATGCATGAAAAAAGCGCCAAGGCGAAAAATAAAACAAAACAAAATAATAACATGTTACTACTATTTTTTCCTTGATAATAGTGATAATCAAAATATTGTCAAATGGTAGGCTTGCCCAAAACCAAATTATAACAAAATATCATTTGCTTAACTTTCATACTAGTTCTTGAGAATTTCGGAGTTCCATATTGAACTTGGTAAAAGGGTCTTAAGTTCACGGGTCCCCCCAACTCATTTATCAAAAATTTGGTTTCAAACTTATATTTTTAAGTTCAATAAATTTCGACTTCATTTGGTTTTAGGCCAGCCCAAATCCATGACTGGTCCAACCCAGCTCATTCTTTAATAGCAGTCCAAAACTAGTTTATTTTACTAACTACTCATAAGTTAATAGTCAAATCCAACTCTTTTACAAATTTAAAAACAAGTAAACAAATACTCCATCCGCCCCTTAATATAAGACTTCCCTTAATATAAGACTTTTTAGAGTTGTGTACAACTATTAAGGAAATAATTATATAGTATTAAATATAATATCAAATCTCTATATTGACCTTGTATTGAAAAAAACGTTTATTATTTATTGGGCAAAAAATAATGAGAGAACCAAAGTTATATTTAATACTTTGGGTAATATTGAAAACTAAACAATTAATGCTTTCTTAGAATTCTAAAACGTCATATATTAAGGAAAAAAATAATTCTCTAAAACGTCTTATATTAACGGACGGAGAGAGTAAAAGAAATAGTACTTCTAATTTTGTTCTTCTCCATTTTCATCCACATTCTTTGTCTCCCAGTCGTCTTAGTCAAATCAATTATTTCTAATTTTTCAATTCAATTAATGTTTATATCATTTTCTGTGTCTTCCACTCTGTTAGTATATATACTTTGTGGTTTTAATGATGACAATGCATACATGGGCTAAATTGAAATTGTATTGCTTTATAACTTGATTGAGTCATGTTAATTCAAATATATATGGTTATGCATGTTAAATATGGTATGAATTGCATGATTTTTGTATTGGGCTGATATGGCAAGAATATGTGTGTATTATGGACTAATTGGGCTGATCCATAAAATGGGTTGTTAAATTTCAGCAGGTTAGATTTTGTTTCTAATATATATTGCCAAGTAAGCTTTTCAATTATAGAATCTTAAGGAAGTCTTCTTTATATAGAAGTCTGTTTGGCATCTTTTAAGGAATTCAATATTGCTGGGATTTGTCACTTTAATATATGTGTTGATATATTGGGTTATATATCTTTGTTAATTTGTTTTGATATGAAGACCAATTCGAAAATGAATTGGAGCATTTTAAAGAGCTTGGGATTTGGTTTTTGAATTCGAAATACAAGGTAACATGTTGTTTCAGTTGGAGTCTAAGTCTTATCATTATTATTCTTTATTTTCTTTTTATTAGCCTGCTATATTTTTTGAATTAATATTGCTAGGATATATCTTTCTAATATATATATATATATACATATATATAGTTACCAATTCAAATTTGATTTGGAGATTAGCTAAGGAATCTGGTTTATTTCAAATTTGAATTGTTAACAGGTTTTCAGCTATTAAAGGAGTATTAGTTCTAACAATATTATTCTTTGATATATTTGACTTCTTTATTTCAGCAAATAATATATGATTATCTATATCATGCTGAGTATTATATATCCATTAGTCTAACTAACAGATCTCTATTACGTAACTAGTGGAACTAGGCGTTGCCTCTTTTCTTTTATATATATATATATATATATATATATATTATGCAGCTTGCACGACTAAAGGAGATACAAGACTAAAAAGCTGAAATTCATAAAGCATTCTTCCAAATCATATCTGAGTCATATTCAAGGCATTGTGTCATTACTTTAGTTCTCAGATTATAGTAGAGTCTTTGTAATCCATCTCTTAATATCTATTGTAAACAGAGTTTAATTCAAGGTTGGCTTAGGGGATTTGTTATTGTAATATTCAATCTGTTCAACGAAGGTATCAAGGTCTCAGAGGTGAGAGGTGTTGCAGAAGTGAAAAGGGGGGCAAAGGTGTCCAATCGATTATTGTTGTAACAAGGAGTTTTATTTTCAGTGTAATTGCTAAATATTATTTTAATAAAGTGAGTCTCCAATATCATTTGGTATTGGACGTGGATTAGGCCACTAGAGTAGAGGATATGGGTTGAACCACGTAAAAATCTTGGCATGATTTACTGTTCCTTTGTTTTCTGTTATATACTTTAGTATTCGGCAGATTCTGGTTTAGCTCATGGTCAAAATTATACTAAAATAGATTAGTGCATTAGTCATCCGATTATAACAGCATTTAAGAACATATACTAATACGTATGGTGTATTAGTCATCCGATTATAACAGATTTAAGAACATATACTAATACTGAGACGAGGTTAGCCTCGTCTCCGATTATAGTCTGCAGTAGTAAACTTCAAAAATTGATCACTGCAAATCACTTTTGGGTATTTACACCTATTCACCCCCTCTAGGTGTGCTTAATTATAGAATTACATTTGGTATTAGAGCAAGACTCTACTAATATTGATCTTTGTAGGTCGTAGGAAAAGATCCTATGGCACACCTCAATTTTCAAGAAGGTCAATCCACAAGCCGACCACCTCTGTTACTCGGAAGTGAAAACTTCAACTTTTGGAAGTTTAGAATGATGATCTATCTCAAACGAGACCCATGTGAATGGTGGATTGTTGAAAATTGACCTGTCATTCCATGACATGATGATGGGAAACCAAAGACTCTCATGGAAATGGATCCAAATGAATCATACATGATATCCTATGACTCCAAAGCCATGAACACACTGCTAAGTGGTATGATTCAAACTGAAATTGACAAAGTTTTTGCATGAATTACTGCAAAAGAAATATGGGATACAATCATCATGAACCACGAAGGAACTACTAAGGTAAAAGAAGTCAAATTAAGTATGTTAATGCAAGAATATGAGCTTTTCAGGTTAGAGAAGAATGAATCTATCAAAGAAACTCAAGCTAGATTCCTCACTCTTATGAACTCTCTAAGTATGGTCGGCCAGAAAATTGATCAAAGGGAGATAAATAGAAAGATACTTAGAGTCATGCCTAAACGGTTCGTACCAAAGGTTACAACTCTTCAAGACTCAAGTACAATCAGTACTATGGAGACTCTCACCTTATTTGGAGAGCTTGAAGAATTTGAAAATCAACTAAAGATGTATGATGAAGAAGATGAGGGACCAAAAAGGAAGGCTTTAGCTCTACAAACTGAAAGCTACATAGAAGGTGATGATGAAGACTCCGATGAGGAAATAGCAATGATGACTCGAAAATTGAGAGAGCTAATGTGACGTGTAAGACCTCAACTTTTATGAATAAAATGGAATTTCCTCTATTTATTATTTTGAAATAGTAAGGGGTTGATTTGATTAGTTATGGATAAAATGTGTAAATATTTTAAATAAGCAAGTGATTATAAAATATTCATTTTTGTCGGAGAATATTCGTTTGGTCGTGAAATATTCTTGCTGTCGGGGAATATTCGTACGACGGCGCAACCTTTTGTGGGCCCCATAACGGAAAACGATAAGATGAAGTAAACGACAAGTATGAGTTTTTTTTAAAATAACGGCGTATTTGTTACCGTTAACACTGTTTGAATACCCGGTGGTTAAAACACGATGTCGCCGATGTCGTACGAAGAAGACACTGCAGTATTGCACCAATTATTGATTCTTACGTAAGAAGTCACTACTCAATAATTATTACAGTAATTACTGTTTAATATTTTATCGATTCATCAATAATTTCTACGTTGATATTTTATATTATTGTTGTTTCAATAATTTTCACTACACAGTATTTCCCATTATTAGATCAATAATTCATATTATTTTAATAATATTACTAGATAACATTATTGGCAATGTATAGAAAGTTATGTCTAGGAGAGGTTATTTAATTGCGCGCCAGTAAGGAGAAATCCTTACCTAAGGCCCCTCTTCCTAGGATCATCCCAGTTTGTCGATGATTGTGATTATGTAATATTATTTGTGAATAATTAATTATTGATCTATATGATAAGAAAAATATTTATTTTATGTGGATATAAATGGAGGATTTTTTTTAAAGTGACAATTGTTGAAAATTGATATTTTATCTTTTCTGATAAAATAATTTATTTAAATATATTATTATATTATAATAATATAATAATGGTGATATTTTTACAAAGAATGTGTGATATATGAATAAATGAGGCGGAAGAGTATTTTTGTTACAATAAATGCTAAAAACATGTTAAACATGTTGGTGTGCTCCATTTTTGCCTGAAATTTGATTATAGCCTGTAAAATCGTCCGTATGTGGATTTCGGTCAATTTCTGCTTGGAATTTGGAAAAACTTAAACTTACAAAGTAGTAGAGAATTGAATTTCCTATGGAATGGACATAAGATTCGAATTTTTCTGATAAAAGGGCTATTTATTATGAATTATTGAAGTTCCGGAATAATTTATATTTGAAGTTTTAATTTTTTTTAAAGAAAAATGTTTTTTTCATTTTGGTGGGCCCCACTTGTTGTTGTAAATGTGCTGATATTGGATTGTCAAAGTGTGCGTATGATTTTTTAAAAATAATAATATTTTATTTTATTTTCTGCTTTGGTGTTCTAAGTATTTTCCTATAAATAGGGTGCTTAGGTTAGAATTGAAAATCACACCAGAACTGAAGTTTTCTCTCTTTATATTATCGAGCGTATTTTTTTGAGTATTTTGATAATTTGAGTGTTGCTAAACGGTGCAAGTTCTCTTCATCGTTATATCTGATATTCCAGCCAAAAGTACTATTCTTTTGAGGTAAGGGATGTTATTTTTTTTATAAATGATATTATTTCTTTCAATATCATTATGCCGGAATATTGGTAAGATTTTTCTTGTGAAATTCTTATCTTTTTGTATCGAGGTTACTATTCATGTATACGACA
Source organism: Panax ginseng (assembly GCA_020205605.1). Lineage (NCBI taxonomy): Eukaryota > Viridiplantae > Streptophyta > Magnoliopsida > Apiales > Araliaceae > Panax > Panax ginseng. The sequence goes on from CM035134.1 coordinate 12,653,137, forward strand.
CTATTCACAGAAAAATTAAAATTTTCTTTTCTTTGTCCAAGTTGTTTATTATGATTACTAGCTTTGATTGTATCCATGTTTTAATTTTCATTCTTGAATTTTGCTCCACAATGGTTTATTATGGAGTATTTTTGAACATGGATGAACTAAAATACGAATCCTTAATCCTTGTCCTTTTATCTCACTAAATTTGTTTTCTTTAAAATATTTTCATCATTCTCAGTCCTAAATGGTGATATAACTGAATATCTTTGGCCTGTAGTGCAAAGATGAATGATTACATGATGAATATCTTTGGCCTATAGTGCAAAGATGAATAGGTATTGAGATGAACATGACCAACTGGGAATACGATTGAATATTTTGGTCGTATTGCAAATATGAGTATTTGATTCAAGATATATACTGATTGATGTCACAGGGATAAAATATTGATGATGGACTTTAAAATCATAGAAGATAGTAGATTTCATTCTCTACTTAACTCTTCTAATGAATTGTTATTTTCGCTGCGAATATTGATCTAAAACTTGTTGTCTATTATATTCTATCAAATTTTTCCCTGTTGAGGACTAACGATAATTTGTTCTATATTATCTTAGTCATAATGTTCTTTACTGGGCTAGTTGAGCTCACCCTTTTCCTTTTTGTTTCATTTTTCTTCTTAGGAGGCGAGAATGTAGCGGGTACTAGTCGGGGTATAAAATGATGGTTCTAGAAAGTTTTATTTTAGTTGTTCTCACTATTTTTGTAAAATAATATATCAATAATTGTAAAGAGGACTTATTTGTGTTTGAATACTGTCTAGAAGACAATAATTGTATTCAAGCTCACAATATATGTGTTGTCGTATTTTGCACGACAATTGTAATAATGAAGTTGTAGTTATTTTTTGTACCATGTATTTGGCAACTCAGAATGGGTGATGTACACCTATTTTGAGGGCATGACGCCCCCAAAATAGGTATACATCACCTATTCTGAGTCGCCAAATACATGGTACAGAATTTAAAATACAAACTCCCTTTATATAATACGACAATAACGTAGATGAGAGTTTTTATATGAATATTGTCTCATAGACAATATCTAAACTCAAATGGAGTCCTTATTACATTTATTATCACACTATTTCATAGAATAGTGAGGACTACTATAGCCACCATCGTGGACCATCACTCCATTTCCCGACTCGTCCCAGCTATATTCTCATTTCCTGAAGAGAACAATGAAAGCAAAGGGTGAGCTCAACTAGACCAGTAAGAAATATTATGACTAAGATAATGTAAAATTAATTATCGTTAGCCTTCAACAGATTTAAACTGATAGAATACAATAGACAACAAGTTTAACTGCAGTGGAACAAACAATCCATTAGAAGAGTCAAGTAGAGCATGATATCTACTATATTCTATGATTTAAAAGTTTATCATCAATTTTATCGCTGAGACTCAACTTAATAAATAATCTACATCACTGAATTATCTATGAACTACAGGCCAAGGATATTCATTAGTATCACATCCACGAATTATCCATGCACTACGGGCCAAGGATATTCGTGTTATCACCAATGGTCATGATCATGACAACAACTGTCCATCAATGCACTACGGGCCAATGAGGACTTTTACCACATCATTTGTAACATTACAAGTCATGATTATACCAAATAATCCCTGTTCATAATCATACCAATCAACAGTCCATTTATGCACTACGGGTCAAAGATGAATTTCATCACAATATAAGCATGAGGATGATGACAATGATATAAGAAATCAATTAAATGAGAGCAAGGATAAATTTTAAAGATTTATAATTCAATAATGTCCAAATTGTCAACATGATACTGCTTTGTGGAGTAAAATTCAAGAATAATATTGTATCAAAAATGATTTGGACAGAAAAGAAATCAATTTTTGTCATGAATAATACCCCAGGTGAATATTACCTGAGTGAATAGTATCCCATGAATAGTACTTCGAGAATAGTACCCCGTGAATAGTACCCCGACATGAAAAGATTAAAAATTATCAAGAATGTTCAGAATAATATTTCTGTGAAAAGATACTAGATGAAGCGCAAATATCAAGGATATTCTACTAATTTCACGGAGTATAGAAGCAATACTTAACAAAATGAGTGTAGAATTCGGAATCTGAAACGAAATAATATTACTTACATACTACAGAGTATGGAAGAAAATATTATTTCTTATGAATATTGAACAAAAATAATATCCCTTACCTTAAAAAGAAAGTACTTCTGACTGATAGGGCGGGGATATTCTTGAAGAAATCTTATACTGTTTTCTACGTTCAAAGCTTCCTTAAACTCTAAAGAAATATGCTCAAATATTATAGAAGAAGAATTCTCTAATTCTGGTGTGATTTTCAATTCTAAACTAAGCATCCTATTTATATTAGAATGGAATGATACTATTTAGAAAATAAAATCACGGACGCATAGTGCATGAATCATGGGCGCGCAACTGATCGGCTGAAAATTTTTCTGATTTACTATGCAAATACTATGCAAACATTATGCATAATAAAATATAATATATTATATTTTTCATAAAAAAACAAAACTTACTACAATATATATAACTCCCTCCATTTCACGTTTTCCTCCCCCCCCATTTCCCAAACAACACACACACACACACACACAGATATATATATATATATATATATATATATATATATATATATATATATATATTTAACACTTATATATATATATATATAAAATAAAACAAAAATAATTTTCTACCGACAGTTTTGAAAAATGGGTAAGTGGGGGGTCCATATAGTAAACAAAATTTACAACAAATACATCATAAAAATTCCCTCAATATTTTTAACAACATTTATTCATCAATAACATAACTTGCAATATTAACAACCATATCATTCCCAGGAAAGAGGGGGCTTTCCGATAAGGATTTCTCCCTATTGGCGCGCAATTAGGTGACCAAACCCATTTTCTCGACAGAACTTTCTAGACATTGTCAATAATACAAATAATAATATAAATAACTTGTCATCTCAATTATTGATTTAATAATGTAAAATATTGTTACAATAATTGAATCAACAACGTGAGATACTATGCAGCAATTGCTGTAGCAATAATTGAGTATAACTGAGTGAATTCTCACGTAAGCATCAATAATCAAAGATACTATACAATACCATGTGCTACTATGCAACCACGCGTATTACTGTACTTTTATCACCGAGTATTTCAACAGTTAATGGTAAAACTTTTGCCGTTATTTTTAAAAAGATATTTATGTCGTTTTCTAACTCCGACAATAATTCTGTTGTGGGGTCCATCAATGATTGTGTCGTTGTACGAATATACCCTGATAAAACGAAAAGTCCCTGACTAATAGAATATTTTATAACAATTTGCTTACTTTTCAAAATTTATATATATTACCCACAACTATAATATTATATCAAATCCACACCATAATATTCAAAATGATATTTAGAGAAAATTATTCATCTTTATTCATAAAAGTTGGGGTCTTACAGCTGATTAGAAAGAAGAACAAGTCAAAGTTCCAAAGCAAGACATTTAACAACAAGAAAGACTTCAAGCAAAAGTCACAAGAGGATACCTACTTTGAATATGGAAGGCTCGTATATTTTAAGAGAGACTGTTTCCAATTAAAAAGGAAGAACAAAGCAAGCAATTCAAAAGGAAATGAATTAATGACATGGAGCGATGATGATTCCGATCATGAAGAGCAAGAAGATGAAACTGCTCAACTGTGCTTCACTAGATTAAGCAATCAGGAATTATCCGAGTTAAACTCTGAACTTAGTGATATTACTATTTTTGATTATCTAGTTTTAAAAAATGTAAATATTCGTATTAAAGAGAAAAATGCTCATTTAAAAAATTGAATAAATGAACTAATGAAAGAAGTAGAAATATTAATTGAAGAAAAATAAGAAATAATTAAAGATTGCACATCAAGTGAAGTATCTAAGTTAAATACTAAAATTGATAATCTTGATAACTATAATAAAATTCTATATAATCGTGCAAACAAATTAAATGAAGAATTCAATGATCTTAAAAAAGAAAATGATGTTTTAAAAGAAAGTTTGAAAATGAGAGATACTTGTATTGATGCGTTTAATGATGGAAGAATATTAAACTTGCAAAATAACAATGAGGAAGAAATAATATTATTGAAAAAGGATCTTGCAAAATTTTTTCAAGGAGAAGATAATTTAAATATAGTGTTAGGCGCTCAAAGGTCAAGCCTAGATAAACAAGGAATTGGGTACAATCCTGTTAAGAACATAACAAGCACTACTAATAAAATTAGAGTAATAAATAATAAATCAAGGAACAAGCCTCTTTATTGCTCACCTTTTGTCACTTACAAAAATTGTGGTTTAAAAGGATATTTTGATTATAATTGTATTAAATTAAAAATAAAACAAGTTTGGGTAAAGAAAGGAGATTTAATTGCTACTAATAATACTAGACCCAAACAGATTTGGGTAGCAAAACGATGAGCTACTTCTTTCTTTTGTAGGTATGTTTAAAAGCTAAAGTACCATCACATAAATGGGTGCTAGAAAGTGGATGTTCTAGACACATGACGAGTGATAGTACTAAATTTACCTTACTAGCTACTAAGAAGGGAGTAACTGTTACCTTTCGAGATGACACCACATGCCAAATCAACAGTAAAGGTAAAGTTGGAGATGGTAAGATTTTTATTGATAATGTTCATCATGTTGAAGGATTAAAATATAATTTAATTAGTGTAAGTCAACTAATGGATAGTGGACATAAAGTAATTTTTGAAAAAGATAAATGTGCTATTATTCATGCTTCTCACAATGTTCCTTTAATTACTCAAAGGGAAGGTAATATTTATACAATTATTTTTGAAAATAAAAATGAAGATATTTGCTGAACTGATATTCAAGATCAAACTATTATATGGCATAGAAGGTTAGGACATGTGCATATGGAGTTGATTAACAAGTTAGCTACCAAGAACCTTGTCAAAGGATTGCCAAAGCTAAAATATGGGAAGACATGTATTTGTAATGCATGTCAGTTAGGTAAACAAGCAAGAAATTCCTTTATAAGAAAAAATCAGGTATCAACTTCTTTACCTCTTCAATTATTGCATCTTGATTTATTTGGACCCGAGAGATATGCTAGCTTAGGAAATAATCATTATGCTTTTGTTATTGTTGATGATTTTTCAAGATTTATATGAGTTTTTTTAAAAAACTAAAGATCAAGCTTTTGCTGAATTTGAAAAGCTTATAATGAATGTTGAAACAAAACACAACCTCAAGCTAATTAGTATACGGAGTGACCATGGTAGAGAATTTGGAAAAGGCTTTATACCATATTATAGTGAGAAAGGTGTTACACATGAGTTTTTCTGCACCAAGAACACCTCAACAAAATGGTGTGGTGGAACGTAAAAATCGTACTCTCCAAGAAACTGCTAGAACTTTACTTCAAGAAAATAAACTGCCTAAAAGATTTTGGGCAGAGGCTGTAAGTACTACATGTTACATTCTAAATAGAGTAATGATTAGACCCATATTATTGAAAACACCATATGAGTTACTAAACAAGAGGATTCCTAATATTAATTATTTTAAAGTGTTTGGTGCTAAATGTTTTGTTTTAAATACTAATGGAAATCTTGGAAAATTTGGTGCAAAATCAATCGAAGCTATTTTTCTTGGTTATTCAGTGTATATTAAGGCATATAGGGTTTATAATCTTGACAAATCAAAAGTTAAAGAATCTTTTCATGTAATATTTGATGAATTTAACCATGACCTGTCAAAAGATGAAGATTCTACAGGAAATAACAATATGAATCATGGAAGCCAAACTGCTAAATTCGGACAACCTAAGCCGTCCGAATCAGGAGGAAAGACATCTGAAATTAGACACCCTGACCCGTCCGTTTTAGTAGAAAACACAGACATGTAGACACCAAAAAAAAGACAACCAGACCCGTCCGATTTAGAAGAAAAATCAAAAGAACATTCAGATACAGAATTTGACATACCACAGTTTGAATCTAACGAACAAATGTCCACTGCAAAGCTCCCTAGATCATCTTGAACTGTGAGAAATCATCCTCCAAATCTGATCATAGGAGATCTTAACACTTGGATGAACACGAGAAGGAAAACAAGGAATTATTGTGCATTTTCAGCCTTTCTTTCTCAAGTTGAACCAAAAAATGCCAAGGAAGCAACTAAAGATGAAAATTGGACAATCGCCATACAGGAAGAGTTAAATCAATTTAAACGATGTCAGGTATGGGATCTTGTTAAGCCTCCTAAAATAGCATCTATTATTGGTAAAAAATGGATTTTGAAAAACAAATTAGATGAAAATGGTGTTATAATAAGAAACAAAGCTAGATTGGTAGCTCAAGGCTATAATCAACCAGAAGGTATAGACTATGGAGAAACCTTTGCCCTTATTACAAGGTTGGAAGCGATAAGAATTTTATTAGCCTATGCATGCTTTATACAATTTAAATTATATCAAATGGATGTGAAAAATTCTTTTCTAAATGGTTATTTAAATGAAGAAGTATATGTTAAGCAACCACATGGTTTCAAACATAAAAAATATCCACATCATGTGTTTAAATTGAAAAAGGATTTGTATAGATTAAAACAAGCTCCAAGAGCTTGGTATGAAAGATTAAGCAAGTTTTTATTAGAAAATGGTTTTAATCGCGATAAAATTGACTCTACTCTTTTTATTAAAATAAAAAATAAAGACTTATTAATTATTCAAATTTATGTGGATGATAAAATTTTTGGAGCTACTACTAATTCTTTGTGTGAGTGGTTTTCCCAATGTATGCATAATGAGTTTGATATGAGTCTTATGGGTGGGTTAAACTATTTCTTGGGGCTTCAAATCAAACAATCCAATGAATGGATTCACATTCACCAATCAAAGTATGTAAAGGAGTTATTGAAGATATTTGGTTTTGAAAATACCAAGCCGAAGTCAACACCAATGCGCACTATCGTCAAGCTAACTGCTGATGCTACATGTAAAGATGTTGAAATAACAATTTATCGAGGTATGATTGGTTATTTACTTTATTTTATTGCATCTAGGCCAAATATTATGTATAGTGTATGCCTTTGTGCTAGATTTCAAGATCAATCGAAAGAATCTCATCTGCAAGCGGTAAAAAAAAATTTAAATATTTATCTTGTACAGTTAATTTTGGCTTATACTATCATGTATCTCCTAGCTTTGAACTGATTGGATATTCAGATACAGATTATGCAGGGTGCCAAGTTGATAGAAAAAGCACAAATGGATCTTGTGAATTTTTAGGTCAAAGCCTTGTGGCTTGGCACAACAAGAAACAAACATCAGTTGCCTTGTCCACAACGGAAGGTGAATATTTGGCTGCAGGTAGTTGTTGTTCACAAATTTTGTGGATGATACAAACTCTTCATGATTTTAATGTGATATGTGAAAATGTGTCTATTATGTGTGACAATACCAATGCAATTGACATATCTAAAAATCATGTGCTTCATTCTCGTACTAAATATATTGAAGTGCATCATCATTTTTTAAGAGATAATGTTGCTAAAGGATTAATTAAATTAGTTTTTGTCCTTACTGAACATCAATTGGCTGACATTTTTACAAAATCTTTATGTGAAGAGCATTTTTGCACTTTGAGAAGAGAACTTGGTATGTTTCTATGTGCTTAAAAGTTTTTATTCTTTTAATATAAAAAAAATTATAATATATATATATATATATATATATTTTAGTTTAGTATATTTTCTTTTTTAAAATAAAAACTATATAAGGATTCAACTCACATCAAATAAATTATTTGCTTTTATATCTGCTTTATGTGAGTTAGCATTCTGATCTTATTTAAATAAGGGTAAAATTGATATTTTTAGTTTATAGGGGCACGATTAGTATTTGTTATGTTGGTTTTTGAGCGGGAATAAAACTCTAAAAGATCTTTTTATCAGTCTTTACCCGTTTGTACTTTTTTTTAAACTCTTCATCTCCCACATGTCTTAGAACACATCCTAAACTGATCAGGTATCAATCTTTCTAAAACCCTTTTGTATATTTATTTTTCTCTATTCTATATATTTTCTTTTTCTCTGTTCTACTTAACAAATCATTTTTTAAAACCTTTCATTTTCTATTCTTCTCTGTACTCTCTATCTCGCCTCCTCTCCCACAAACCTAGGGTTTTGCTTCAGATTTTTCTAGGGTTTGTCTCTTGTTGGTTCGATCTCTAATAAACTTTCATAGTTATGGCCAAAACATGGGGTGGCTTTGCCTTCAACACCGATCGCCAGCCAATTCAACGACCCATGACGCCAGCTGTGGAATCCCAAGAGTCAGAGGCAACGTCGTCTTCCAGAGGACCAATTGATGAACGTAGGCTGAATCAAAACCTCTCCAAACTGGCATCTTATTTGAGAGCTTCGTCACAGAAGATGAAATGCACCGAAAAAGCATACAAGGGTAAAACCCCTGTCTCAGTGAGTATACCTAATTCCTCTCCTATTCATAGCAATCGTGATTCAACTATTATCTTTCGATCCCACAAGTTTGGTAAACAATTTCAGAAATTGATGATTAATAAACCTATTGTATTTGGCAAACCTGTCAACCCAGTGCTTTTTTGAACTATTGGTGTCATTGATATGTTTAAACAAATTGATCTATCTAGTTTGTTATTTCCACCAACCTCTGCCTATCCCAAATTGATTAAGCAATTTTATGAAATTCTGTCAGTAAAAAATAATCAGATTCAATCCTTTGTGCAAAACAAAATAATTTCCATTGACTCTGCTTTGCTAGGTGTTTTGTTTGACATACCTTATTCTGGCTCTTCCCCATTCACTCTAAAAGGGCCACTGGAATTTAAAAACCTCTCTGTTTTGCAACAATTTGAGAATTGTTAAAGACTGTCCCACAACTGAGTTTGTCTCTTTGCCAATAGTTCTTGAGACAACTCCACTAAATAGTGTCATTCACAAGCTTATTCATGCAAATATTATCCCTTGAACGGGTGGTAAGTCAGAAATGACTTATAAAGATTTGATACTGTCAGCCTTAATTTTGTCAAAAATAAAATTTAATTATGCCCTTTTTAATGATTAATCACATGGAAAGCTGTGTTATAATCAAATCTAAGTGTTTTCCATGTGGTGGTTTTTTGACAAAAATATTTGCTCATTTTGATAAATCTTTTGAGCATCAAGAAGTTTTTTAATTGACTGAAGTGATTGATGGCTTAGTTTTTCCAAATTCAAAACTAAAAGTTGGGGCTAATAATGTTTTATCTTGAGACATAGAAGAGGATATTCCTGATCTCACTGCCCCTGTTTTTTCTCCTTCCTATTCTCCTACTCCTAACTCTATTCCTATTCCTCTTGCTTCCCAATATTCAGATCTTCATCATCTTGTTACTGATATGAACTCCAAGTTCGACACAATGCTTGAACTCATGCATACTTTTTCAGCTTCACTCAATTCCTTATCAGTTAGGGTACTCACAGTTACTGAAAAGGTGGACTCCTTAGATGCCCAGTTCAAGTCCCTTACTAAAAAGATTGAAGATGGAATGTTTAAAATTGTTCAAGAAGAAGATTAGGTTCTTCTTTTTGATGATGTCAAAGGGGGAGAGATTTGGAGATTTTGGGAAAGGTAGCTACTGCTATAGGTTTGGGAAAATGGAAAGTTTATGGATTTTTGATAACTATTTGGATATTTGGATTTGGATAGCTTATAACTGTTTTGAGATTCGATAGCATTTAAATCTGTTTTGGTTGATTAAACAGAAATTGAAGATATGATATTATGATTACTGTTATGTTGCTCTGTTTTGGATATTACTTGTTTCACATGACATATTTGATATACATAAAGATTGTGATATGCATAAATTAAGGGGGAGCCATATATTTAAAGGGAATATGTTGTTTATATATTGTCATCATCAAAAAGAGGGAGAATTTAGTATATATACTTTGTGATTTTAATGATGACAATGCATACATGGGCTAAATTGAAATTGTATTGCTTTATAACTTGATTGGTCATGTTAATTCAAATATGGTTATGTAATAACCCGATATTTTTCATTTAAATAAATAAGAAATTTTGCATAAATTTTTTATTTATTTAATGATGAGAATATGTGTCAAGTAATGTGTATAATAAATGCAAATATATTTATTACCTGAAAAATTATAAATAATTTTAGAATTATTAATCATTACAAATTATATTCTTATAGTAATTAATTTTTGTAAGCAAAAATATTTTTATTAATTATTTTCTATGAAAACATGATTTTATATTATTTAAATAATATATGAAATGATTATTAGAATTATGATATTATTATATAAATTTATTCAGAATATTTAAGTTAATTATTTGAACTTAATTATTATTGTTGTATATGAAGGATAAATCAGATATGGAATCCAAACCTTTAATTTGGATTTTGTTCAAGGGATTAGAATAATAATATAATATAATTTTTGTTTTTTCAGTGCTACAAATATATCCTGTATATGTGTAGACTGATAATGGTTGGTCAATTATGATAAATTATGTCATAACCCTTATATCATGTTATTAAACCCTAGTTGTTAAAATCAGTTATGAGTTTAAGACTGAGTAGTAATTGTGTTATATGAATTTTACTGTGTATTATAAAATTTCTGTTAATTAGGAGAAACCCTAATTATTATTTGAAAACCCCAATTTGCTAAAATTAGAAACTCTAATTATTATTTTAGTAAATTATAATGTTAATTAGGAAATCCTAATTGTTAATTTGGGAATCCTAATAAGATTAAGGAACCCTAATTTTAGATTCGTATGTTTTAATTAAAAATCTTATTACACTTTAATTTTTATTTTTGAACCCTAGAAATTATTTGGGAAACTTTAAGATTTAAAAACTAGTGAATAAACCCTAGATTCAAGTATCATGGACAAGAATACCCTTAAAATTGTAAGCAAAATTACCATTTTACCTTTTTTGTCCCATTTGGTGAATTATTGCTAGAAAATCCTACCATATCTTGCAAGTCATCATTTACCCAACCTAGCTAGGGGCTAATAACACCAGCACATCAACCATGTAGCCAGCCAAATACATTGAATCAATTCATATACAAGATCAAGAGAGAGAAAGTCTCACATTATTCCTCATTTCTCTCCAAACACCCAACCAAGTCTCTCTCTATCTAACCCTACAAAATTCATTAATATTTCAGTCCCACATCAAGCTCCTAGATCACCCATAACAGATCAAGAAGCCAGATTTAATATTTTGTTCATAAAAAGGTATAAAACCTAATTTATAATCTGATCTTGATCAAAGTGTTAGATGTTAGCTTTTTTGTGTTAAACATGTAGTATGTAGTATATAATGATGATCTGGGTTGCTAGATGTTAGATCCATAACATCTAGAGGCTCGGATTTGATGTTTTATAAAATCTGGAAAACTGAGAAATATGGTCTGACAACCAAATGTCAGGTCCCATAGATCTCAGTCTGTTATGTGTTTTTGTTGTTTTAAGCTTTGATCTTGTAGTCTGCTACGAGATCTTGGATCTGGAACTTGAATCAGGTTCAGATCTAGCATAGATTGAAAGTTATTATTGGTCAAAGTCAGTTGACCGACCATGACCAAGCATTTCTGGGTAACCCAAAACTTACCCAGATGGCTCTGACAAGAAGTTCATTGTGACGCCCCCAAAATAGGTATACATCACCTATTCTGAGTCGCCAAATACATGGTACAAAATACAAATACAATCTTAAATATACAACATAAGTTGTGAGTTTTAATACAAACATTGTCTTTTAGACAGTATTAAAACTCAAAATAAGTCCTCAATACATTTATTAACACACTATTTCACAGAATAATGAGGACTACTAATGCTATCCTCTGTACCATTACTCCGCTCCCCGACTCGTCCCAGCTATATTCTCATTTCCTGAAGAGAATAGTGAAAGAAAGGGTGAGCTCAACTAGCCTAGTAAGAAATATTACGACTAAGATAATGCAGAATAAATTATCCTTAGCCTTCAACAGTATAACAACTGATAGAATATAATAGACAACAAGTTTTAGATCCACAACTGCAGCGGAAATAAGCAATCCATTAAAAGAGTCAAGTAGAGAATAAAATCTACTATCTTTTATGATTTAAAAGGTTTTTCATCACTTTTATCAATTGAGACTCGACAATAAATAATCCACATCATCGAATCACCTCCACTACTGACGATGATATTCTTTAGTATCACAACCACAAATTATCCATGCACTACAGGCCAAGGACATTCGTGTATTCATTAATGGTCATGATCATGCCAACAACTGTCCATCAATGCACTATGGGCCAATGATGACTTTTATCACATCATTTGTAACATTACGGTCATGATTATACCGAATAATCCCTGGTCATAATCATACCAAGTCCATCTATGCACTACAGGCCACAGATGACTTTCAACAGAATATAAACATGAAGATGATGACAATGATATAAGAATTCAATAAAACAAGTTCAAGAATTAATTTATCCAGGAACTAATAACGTCCAAATTGTCAACAAGAAAATGTTTTGTGGGGTAAAATTCAAGAATGCTCAGAAGAATATTTCCATGAAAAGATATTGGATGAAGCGCAAATATCAAGGATATTCTACTAATTTCATGGAGTGTAGAAGTCAAAACATTAACCAACTGAGTATAAATAAGAATGGAATAACAAAAGAAATCACCATGCAAGCGATATTTCGTATAGACAGGTTATTCCAATAGAAAAATAAACAACGGAACCGGTGTCGATTTAAATTACATGCCAAGCGAGGATGTTCCAACGAGAATAATAAAGAATGAAATAACAATGTAAATCGGCATGCATGCGGTACTTTGCATAGACAAAGTTATTCCAATGTAATACTAAATAACGGAACCGAATTCAAAGGCGAAATTCACCAAATAGGATGTTCCAATGAGAATAATAAAAAGGCGGAACCAGTCCTAAAAACATGACGATGTGATATTCCAACGAGAATAATAAAGAATGGAATAACGTAAGAATTTCACCAATTATAGGGTAGCCAGCATTATCTGAGTTATTCAAATGAATATTAAAGAATGGAATAATGTAAGTTCTCTTCATGAATACAAAATAAATAATACCCTTACAGAGTACAACAAATAATATCTCTTACCGTAAAAAAAGCGGGTTATAAGAGTAGGGAAGTAGCGAATACTTTTCTTTCTTTCTCTCTATAGTTTTCTCTCTCTAGAGTTTCAGTTAATTAAGTAAGAAATAATGAAGGAATGAGCTTATTTATAGGAGAATGGACCTGCATAAGTAATTAATTCATGAACGGTCCAGATTGATTTACTTTTAAAACTAGACGGTCCATATTTAAAGCAAAATCTTTTAAATAAAATATAATATATATATATATATATATATATATATATATATATATATATATATATATATATATACATGACACAAAAAAAACATTCACCGGGTGATACCCCGTGAACTTCATCCTCCTCCATTATCAAATATATATATATATATATATATATATATATATATATATATAAAGTAACTTATAATAATTATATATCTATATATATAAAGCTTACCTTTTCCATACAACAACTTCCTTCCTCCCCAATTTCAAATTCCAAAGTCACACATGGGCCTCACATGCGGCCCCCACATGTGGCCCCATCTTTATTAAATTAAATAATTTTCTACCGATTATTTTGAAAAATGGGTAAATGGGAGTCCAAATAATAAGCCAAAATCTACAACAAATACTATGATAATAATTGAACAAAACTAAGTGACTTCTCACGTAAGCATCGATAATCAATACAACATGTCTTACTTATGTAACCACAGCCAGATATCGCATTTCTTTTACTCTATGAGTAGTTCAACAAAGATTAATCGGTAAAACTTCCGCCATTATTTTCATAAAATATTTTTGTTGTTTTTTCTCAATCCGACAATAATTCCGTTGTGGGGTCCACTAATGATTGTCTTGTCGTCACGAATATTCCCCCGTTAAAATGAATATTCCCCAGCCAATCGAATATTATATATCCACTTGCGTACTTTGCAAAATTTATAAATATTACCCACAACTATAAAATTATATAAAATTCATTCCATAATATTCAAAAATGATAATTATAGAAAATTCATCTTTATTCATAAAAGTTGGGGTCTTACATTCATGTCCTCAGATCTTGCTTATGTTTGTGGTTTTGATTCTGTTGTTGTAACCATGTTGTAGTATATTAGTTTATCTTTAGATCCATGCTTTTATAACCTCTAGATATCATATATCTTGGATTTAGTGGCTGGTCAAAGGAGGTCAGTCATTCATGAAATCAGTTTTATGGGTAACCCAGAAAATTGATGATCGTGACTACTGACAGACTTTGACCGGCATAGATCTGTTTGCTGTAATGTTGTTATGGTGATATGTTGTATTAGATATCTTCACCTACATGTTTTCTACACACTTGAATCACTAAATCACAAAAACATCACACTAACAGCATGTACTGGAAGCCCAAACATGCCTACTCGATCTGTTCTTCAGTTCTGGAAAACCCAGAAATGAAGAACAGCCTCTGACATGTTTTTCTGAGGCCTAGATCTTTTAGCTAGATGATTTTTAAACTTGATACGTGCTTGATTCATGTACCCTGATAGATATTCTACACAGTCCGACGTCTAAACTACCTAAAACATGATCAGATTTCAAGATATAAGGTCAACAAAAGCATTGACCGACCATGACTAGATTTTCTTGGCAGCCCAGAAACATGATGAACACTTTTGACACCTAGTTTGCAGGCTTATAAGTTGCTATTGTGATGTTGTTTGACCCAGTTTATTGTTGATTCTTGTAGTACTTACATCGATCTTTACAAGATCAAAGCTCTAGAACACCGTAAAACATCATAGGTTCGAAATTAATCATGGTCAAACAAGCTAACTCGATAACTGACTTGGAAGGTCTGGGTTTCTCAAGAACACCTAAGGCGACATTTTTATCGTCAGCCAAAGGGCTTTTTAATGACAGAGACTTATTAAAATTAATTAGTTTAATTTCTAAAATTATTTAAAATAGTAAATAAATTAAAAATTATAAAAATGATTTTAATTTTTTTTAAGTTATAAAAATTATCTTTTAATAATTTGACATATTTTTCATAAATATTAGTATTTATTTGAATATTATTGATATTTAATCTATTTAATAAATGTATTAAATAAATTAATTAAAAATGATTTTATTATATTAAAAATCATTTTAAATGATAATAAGGTATTTAAAAATATTTTAAGTTATAAAATATAACTTTTGATATTTTGTCATGAAAAATATTAATATTTTAATATTAAGGATATTAGATTTATTTAATAATTATATTAAGTAAATTAATTTAAAAATGATTTTAATATTAGAAAAATCATTTTAAGGAAAATAAAATGTTTAAAGATATTTTAAGTTATAAAACATAACTTTTAATATTTAAAGGATAATTTTATTAATAATTAAATATTAATGATAATAATTTAATATTAAGGATATTAAATTTATTTAATAATTATATTAAATAAATAGTTTTAAAATGGTCTTATTGATTTAAAATTCATTTAAAAAGGATATAAATGGATTAAAAATATTTTAAGTTATAATTAATGACTTTTAATATTTTGATGAATAATACATTAATAATTAAATATTAATGATAATTATTTAAAAATGATTTTAAATGTTTTAAAAATCATTTAAGGGTAATATTAATACTTTTTAAAAATATTTTGAGTTATTATAAATAACTTTAATATTTAGGTAATGGTTTCATTAATAATTTAATATTAATTAAATATTAATGATAATAGAATTATTCAATATTTAAATCAATTTATAATGATTCCGGTATTTGAAAAAATCATGATAAATTATAATAATTATTTAAAAATTATTATAAGGCTATGAAAGGTAATATGACTGACATTTAAATTTATCTAATCGAATATTGAATTACAGAATAGAGTTTTAGACTCGATAATTATCCGATAAAGCCGTCGGTACACTGAAATACTTTAGAAATTGATCTAGACTTATATAATTTGACTAGATATGTGTCTGTTTATGACCCAATGACTGTTAAACTTGCGTAAAAATATGATTAGGTTAAGTATTGACTGCAAATAACAGTACTATGTGTTTTGATAAATTATTCTAATCGAATGAATGATCTTATTAATGATAGATTTTGGTATAAAAGATAAAACTAAGTTGTATTATTGTAAGCAGCAGCTCAGACAAGTTTCCTAAACTTACTCAAATTATTATTGAGAAAGTATCTGAACTATCCTTTTATTGTGCAAGTATCCTAAGTTTGTATTTCCTTTATGCAATGGACATGAGTAAGAAGGTTTCAAAATCATATTATTATGCCAGATTATTAACTCTATTGCTATCAATTATGTATTCAGTTATTTGTATTCTTACAAGTTCTTAAATTATCCGATCATTGCTTATCAATACAGTATTACATTATAATTCAGATATTTATTCTGTTCGTTAATTTCTAATTAGGGTTATACAAGTGTCCCCACTTGGATAATCATTGTATTTAATCACATGTTGATACATATTAATTTCTAGTATATATACATTGACTTCAAAGCCGTCTAAGCTATTTGCTTTGGCTAGACACAAACTTAGAAATATTGTTGAACAAGATAGAACTTTATTGTATCTAACCAGATTATTTTGGTTCGGATTCCCGACTAAGTATGAACATCCCGTACATGGGAAACCTTTCGTGCGCCCAAGGCGGACAAAGTGAATGATATCATTGTTCTTGCATGTAGTATTGATCAATACAGGGCATAACGGGCTGATCACCCCCGTGCCTGTAAGTTAAGACGGTTTACAGATGAAATTCTGTTTAAACCTTTTCGAAAATAGAAAATAATGTTCATAGTCAGTCGACTAATCTCCAGTTTAGTCAGTACGTAGTTTCAAAAAATTTGATATAGAATTGACATGTTGCTATTATTGGTTCAGTTTACTTCACAACTGTTGATTCATTGTAGAAGTATTATTCAAAAAAAATATTTAATTCTTTCAGCTAATATTTATTGTTGCTATTACTTGCTGGGCATCCAAATACTCACTCTTTCTTTGAATTTAAATGTTTTCATTTAAGTATGATCAACCCGAAGGCTCAGGCAAGAACAAGGGAAAAGGAAAGCTGTTCGAATGAATTAAATAATATTCTGTGTAATAGTTAAAGTTTATTAAGACAATGATACTTATTATTTATGATGTAATGAATGTTTAAAGGTCTCGTACCTGGGAGTAAACTTTGATGAATATGTAAATTAAGTTTGAATTTTAAATTATTGTTATTATTATTAGAATTATTCCGCTTATAGAAATGGTATCGTGAAGCACCGAGTTCGGGTTTCAAGTACCCGGGTTTTGGGCATCACAGGTTATGCATGTTAAATATGGTATGGATTGCATGGTTTTTGTATTAGGCTGATATGGCAGGAATATGTGTGTATTATGGACTAATTGGATTGATCCATAAAGTGGGTTGTTAAATTTCAGCAGGTTTTGGATTTTGTTTCTAATATATATTGCCAAGTAAGCTTTTCAATTATAGAATCTTAAGGAAGTCTTCTTTATATAGAAGTCTGTTTGGCATCTTTTAAGAAATCCAATATTGTTGGGATTTGTCTCTTTAATATATGCATTGATATATTAGGTTATATATCTTTGTTAATCTGTTTTGATATGAAGACCAATTCGAATATGAATTGGAGCATTTTAAGGAGCTTGGGATTTGGTTTTTGAATTCGAAATACAAGGTAACAGGTTGTTACAGTTGGAGTCTAAGTCTTATCATTATTATTCTTTATTTCCTTTTTATTAGCCTGATATATTTTTTGAATTAATATTGCTGGGATATATCTTTCTGATATATATACATATATATATATATAGTTACCATTGGAGATTAGCTAAGGAATCTGGTTTATTTCGAATTTGAATTGTTAAAAGGTTTTCAACTATTAAAGGTGTATTAGTTCTAACAGTATTATTCTTTGATATATTTAACTCCTTTATTTCAGCAAATAATATATGATTATCTATATCATGCTGAGTATTATTTATCCATTAGTCTAGCTAACAGATCTCTATTACGTAACTAGTGGAACTAAACGTTGCCTCCTTTCTTATATATATATGCAGTTTGCACGACTAAAGGAGATATAAGACTAAAAAGCTGAAATTCACATAGCATTCTTCCAAATCATATATGAGTTATATTCAAGTCATTGTGTCATTTCTTTAGGTATCAGATTATAGCAGTGTCTTTGTGATCCATCTCCTAATATCTATTGTAAACAAAGTACAAGTCAAGGTTGGTTTGGGGATTTGTTATTGTAATATTTAGTCTGTTCAACGAAGGTATCAAGGTCTCAGAGGTGAGAGGTGTTGCAGAAGTGCAAAGGGGGGCAGAGGTGTACAATCAAACGTTGTTTTAATAGGGAGTTTTATTTTTTGTGTAATTGCTGAATATTATTTTAATAAAGTGAGTCTCCAATACCATTTGGTATTGGACGTGGATTAGGCCACTAGAGTAGAGGATAGGGGCTGAACCACGTAAAAATTTTGGCATGATTTACTATTCTTTTGTTTTTTGTTATATGCTTTAGTATTTTGCAGATTCTGGTTTAGCTCGTGGTCAAAATTATACTAAAACAGACAGGTATTAACTATCCGATCATAACAGACGAAGAATATATACTAATACAGACATGTAGTAGTTGTTCGATTATAACAGACGAAGAACATATACTAATACGGACATGGTTAGCCTTTTCGATTATAGTCTGCAGTAGTAAACTTCAAAAATTGATCACTATAGATCACTTTTGGGTATTTACACCTATTCACCCCACTCTAGGTGTGCTTAATTACGGAATTACACACTCATTTTACTCAAATAATGTTTTTAGTTCTTTCAATTCAATATCTTTATTAAAAAGTTGTTTTCATTTTCTTTCTATATGGTTGAATTGTAATTCTCTTGATACATTTGCCTTAACTACATATTGATTATTATGTATTATTTTTTCAAGAAAACAAAATAAATTATAATTTTTTTAGATTATGCGAAAGTAAACATATGCAACATATACAAAAAATAGTCATAAACAATTATTAAGTTAGTTAGAATTGATTATTTGTTATCAATGTTGTTCATGTTAATCAATTGTAATGTTATCGGTGTCGTGTTAATCAATTGAAATTAACCTCAGGTTTTAATCAAATTAAATTGGCCACTTGAATGACTCAATTGAAATTTTTAGCACTTAAACGATGTTATTAAAAATGGGTTGTTACTTAAAGGGATATTTTTACAATTCAATCGATTACTTTGGTTTGATAGAGAGTGTAGGGCTATATATATATATATATATATATATATAGCCCTACACTCTCTATGAATTATCTGTTTTATACACAAATATAAATCATTAGAAGCAAACTAACAATTTTATGTTTCATCATTTTTCTAATTTGTTAACAACAGAGGATGCCTATGTGGTGGAGATGGTATTATCGGGCATGTCCGGTTTCATGGACCTCAGATGGATCGTTGCTTCTTCCCGGTTTGGAGAAGTAATTGACGACGTGCTTTCGATGATACAAATGTTGTTACCGTCGAGGAATTCTTGAAATATTACTTTGGCTTCCATCACATGAAAATAGTTCATGCACATGGTGGTCATTGGCTCATTACTTTGCACTTGATTGTGAAAATAGTTCATGCACATGTTCATGTATTTTAGTATTAATTAACTGCATTCTTCTGTTGGTAAGGCTCAGTTTGTTGCTCAGTTTTGCTAGTGTTGTTGTAACAATATGATGATTTTATTTAAAGGATTGGAATTTATTGGTCATCATCTTGGTGTAATCTTTTTTCTTATTTCTAGATCTATAATTTTATATTTAGTTTTTCATTTAGTCACAACAAATAATTTCGTGACTATTATTAACTTTTTCTGTGACGAGATGTATTGTCACCATAAGTATTCAATTAGTGACATTGAAAAATGTGTCCCAAAAAGTAACTCTTTGGTTACAAATTATTTTGTAATATTATTTAAAATATAAAATGACAACGACATAATTGTCATGTTAAATATATTATTAGGTGACAAATTGTTCTATCGTCATTTATTTTCTTATTTTTGGTGACGATAAACACAATAACATGACGAAAGAATAATCTTAAATATGACAATATTGTCGTCATTAAAATTAGATGATTTAAATAGAGTAACATATTTTCGTCACTAAAACAATATCATTTAATGAAGAAAAAAGATATTCGTCATTTAATGCACTAAGTTTTGATGACGAAACATAATATAAAGTGACGAAAGTTTCATTCAAATAGTGACACTATTAATGTCAATAAAAGTAATTAATTATAGTGACATTGGTGTAGATCGTCACCATAAGATAAAACATTTAGTGACGACATCAAATATTGTCAAATAAACCTTTTACTACGCTCATACGGTGACGGCCTCTGTGACGATTAACACTCGTGACCAAATGTTTTAGTGACTAAAAATGAATTTTATTTGACAAATTTTAGCGTCATTTTTTGTGTAATTTCTTGTAGTGATCTAATAAAAAATTAGAAAGGACTCACGTAGGAGTATTAATTTTGAGAGAACACTAATATTAATTTAGGGCAAAGGTCCAAAAATGCCCTTGATATTTTTCTCAAAATTCCACTTCCACCCTGAACTTTATTTTTTTTTTTCAAAAGTACACTTAACGTTACAAAACGTAGCTCAAATATGCCCCTCCCGTTAAAAAAAATACCAGCTGGACAAACAGATGTTAGTTTATTTCTGATCAAATAACACGTGGCTTGAAATTACACGTGTCTCCACTTCTTTGAACAATAGCTACTAAAAAATAAATCAAAATTTCAGTTTGTTTCAAATTAAAACAAATTACAAAATCTATCATTATTTTTAATTTGTTTCACAAATTAAAAATAACTTGAACAACTTAAATATATCTGTTCTAGTCAGAAACTCAAGTTTTATATCTCCCTATCCTTAATATCTCTAAGTAATGGGAAAAGATGGCTGCCATGACTACAATTTTGATTTTTCATGATTAGATAACTTGAATCTACATCACGATTGTTCTGATCTGGTTCAGATCTGATGCTCGGCAGCAAAACAGAGACTTATTGATTGTGAAAGACAAAAATAAAGATATGGTTCGATCGAAATGTTCAGATCGGATCGGATCGGCCAGTAATCACGATTGAAAAATTAAGGACTTATTGAGCTAAAACAGATGACCCTTTTTGCCTAGTTAGTGTTGTTCAAAAACTCCCCTGAAATTCGACCTGCTTTCAAGGTAGGTTAGGTTCAGTTCATGTTCTTGGGATTGTGTTTTGTTCTTCATCTTGAACCTTGATTCTCTTAAATTTGCATAACCTTTGTATCTGGGTCCTCTTTCTATGAAGAAATAAAATGGGTTTATTTCAAAAATTGATGATTCTCCGATCTATGATCTCATATACCTTTATTTCTCAAAATGGGGCTGTTAATTCATGATATTGGATTCACAACAAATTCCAATTTTGTGGAGGTGGTATGTTGGATTAATTTTTATTAATCTTAATTGGGACCACACATGTATATTATTAATGTGTGTTATCATGTATAGGCCTAAATTTAAGTTATCTAATTAAGTTTTAAGTAGGCTTAAGGGTATGTTTGTCATGGAATTAATGTTTAGAGATCGGACTTGTATTTTTAAATTGATAAGATAATAACTAAAAGATAGTTTTCTTTATAAAGGTATGACGCCCCCAAAATAGGTATACATTGTGACGCCCCCAAAATTAGGTCCACACGACCCATCCTGAGTCGTCAGATATCACATTATAAAAATTAACTACAAACTTCATTTATACAACTGTTGAACTGTCGTATAGAATACGACCACAATTAACTGTGAGTTTTAATACAATATTGTCGAGTAGACAATATCCAAACTCAAATTGTTACAATGCCATATAAAATACAGCAGCAAATATTTCAAGACCCCAAAGAAGAACGAGAAGATTACTATTTGTTCATTCTAATGAGGTGCACTTTTGACTCTTCCAAAGTCGGGTTCTCATCACCCTATTGTTGTTTGCCAAAATCAATTATTAAGTGACGTATAAAATACGACACACACATCTTATGTCCTCAATACAATTATCTGTTGCATGTCATGCCGTTTTATAATGTATTGAGAAACTTCGACAGTCTCGGACCATCCCACTATTTCCCTGTTATCCCCGCTCAACCCAGCTACACTCTTATTACCTGAAAGGAGTTGTGAAGCAAAAAGGGTGACACAAATAGCCCAGTAAAGAATATCATGGCTAAGATAATTAATTTATCAACAACATTTATCAGAATAAATCAGAGATTTAGAACATATGGTAGATAATAAAGGTTTTCAACCATAGTTGCAGCAGAATGAGCAATCCATTAGAAGAGTCAAGTAGAACATAATGTCTATTATCTCCTCTAGATTAAAAGTCCATCGTTGATATTTTATTCCTATAATACTCATCAACAGTTCTTTGTTATACTTAAGACAAATAGAACTTTCATCACTTGTCTTCACCTGAACCACCAAAGATGTTAGTTAAATTCACAATTCATATTTATAATAATGTGAATTAACAGTTCCTTCTTTCCACAAAGGCTTAATAGAACGTTTACTCAATATCCTTACCCCAAAGGCTGAAGATATTCAAATGTAATAACAATGATCATACCAATCAGTTGTCTATCTTTGCACTACGGGCCAAAGATATTCAACTATAAAACCAATGATAATGATCATACCAATCAATTGCCTGTCAGTGCACTACGGCCAAAGACATTCAACTGTTAACTAATGGTCATGATCTTGCCAATCACATCATTGAATTATCCATACACTACGACCAAGGATATTCGTTAGTATCACCATAGGTCATGATCATGTCATACAACTGTCCATCTCCGCACTAAGGGTCAAAGTTATCAAACAATAGATCATCTTTGCACTACAGGCCAAAGATATTCAACAACATATCATCTTTGCACTACAGGCCAAAGATATACAACTGTAAAACTAATAACCAACAGTATAATAAAGAATGGAATAACAACGGAAATCATCATGCATCTTTGTATTGCGCCAGATGGAGTTATTCCAATTGAATAATAAAGATTTTAACCACCGGTCATGCGTAAACTTAAGCGAGGATATTATAATGTAATAATAAATAATTGAATAACAACAGACTTCACTGGTATCTGAGTGGCCGCGATATCTGAGTTATTCCAACAGAACAATAAAGAATTGAATAACAACAGACTTCACCAGGTATACGGTAAACCGCGTATACAGGTTATTCCAACAGAATAATAAAGAATTGAATAACAACAGACTTCATCAAGTATACGGTAAACCGCGTATACAGGTTATTCCAACAGAATAATAAAGAATTGAATAACTATAGAGTTCACCAGGTATACGGTAATCTGCGTATACAAGTTATTCCAACAAAATAATAAAGAATGGAAGAACAACAGACTTCACCAGGTATACGGTAATCTGCATATACAGGTTATTCCAACAAAATAATAAAGAATTAAATAACAACAGACTTCACCAAGTATTGGGTATGCCACTTATACAGGTTATGTTTAGGGTATGCCGCGTATACAGGTTATTCCAATAGAATAATAAAGAATTTAATAACAACAGACTTCACCAAGTATAGGGTATGCCACTTAAACAGGTTATGTATAGGGTATGCAGCGTATACAAAGTTATTCCAAAGAAATAATAAAGAATTGAATAACAACAGACTTCACCAAGTATAGGGTATGCCACTTATACGAGGTTATGTATAGGGTATCTTTAGATATCTGAGTTATTGCAATGTAATAATAAAAATTGAAATAAGAAGAATTTCACCAAGTATGCGGTATCTTAGCATAAACAAAGTTATTCAACATAATAATAAAGAATGGAATAATAGTAGAATTTCACCAAGTATGCTAGATTGCTTGATAAACAAGTTATTCCAACATAATAATAAAGAATGGAATAACAGAAGTTCTCTTCATGAATAAGAAAGAATAACACCCCTTATTATAATAATATCCCTTAGCGTAAAAGAAACTAAAAATAGAAGTAGTGAAGTAGCGAATACTCTTCTTCTTCTCTCTATAATTTCTCTCTAGAGTTTCAAAGGTGAATTAAAAGAAAATAATGAAGGAATGAGCTTCATTTATAGAAGAATGGAATGAATAAGTAACTAATTCATGAACGGTCCGAGATCGATTTACTTTTAAGCCAAGCGGTCCATATTAAAACTTAAAGCAACGGTCCATACTGATTCACTACTAAAACTTTAAACCAACGATCCATATTGATTCACTATTATAACTTTCCACCAGCGGTCCATATTGATTCACTATTATATCTTCAACCAACGATCCATATTGATTTACTATTATAACTTCAACCAACGGTCTAAAAAATTAGCATATCTCCTCATGGAATAATATTGTACCCAAATACCCGAATGCACAATACTAGAGTGAATAGTAACTGGGTGAATAGTAACTCGTGAAGAGTAACTCATGAATAGTAACTTGTGAATAGTAACTCATGAATAGTAACTCGTGAATAGTAACTCTAACACAAAAAGTGTCCCAAATACTCGAGTGAACAATACTAGAGTGAATAGTAATTTTGATAAATAGTAACCCGTGAATAGTAACTCGTGAATAGTAACTCTGACACAAAAAGTGTCCCAAATACTCGAGTGAACAATACTAGAGTGAATAGTAATTTCGGTGAATAGTAACCCATGAATAGTAACTCATGAATAGTAACTCCGACACAAAAAGTATCCCAAATACTCGAGTGAACAATACTAGAGTGAATAGTAATTTTGGTGAATAGTAACCTGTGAATAGTAACTCATGAATAGTAACTCCGACACAAAAAGTGTCCCAAATACTCGAGTGAACAATACTAGAGTGAATAGTAATTTTGATGAATAGTAACCTATGAATAGTAACTCGTGAATAGTAACTCCGACACAAAAAGTGTCCCAAATACTCGAGTAAACAATACTAGAGTGAATAGTAATTTTGGTGAATAGTAACCCATGAATAGTAACTCGTGAATAGTAACTCCGACACAAAAAGTATCCCAAATACTCGAGTGAACAATACTAGAGTGAATAGTAATTTCGGTGAATAGTAACCCGTGAATAGTAACTCGTAAATAGTAACTCCGACACAAAAAGTGTCCCAGATACTCGAGTGAACAATACTAGAGTGAATAGTAATTTGGGTGAATAGTGACCAAGTATTTTATGACAACTTGTTTACTTTGAAAAATTTTTACATATCACCCTTAACTTTAACCTTTTATCAATTTAACTATTTACCAAAATAGAAAAAATTAAGTACTTTTATTTCATAAAATTCGGGGTCTCACAATCTCCCTCCTTATGAAATTTAAGCCTCGAAAATTACGTGACGTACTGATATTCAAGAGATGAGAATACCTTGCTTTCTTTTCAGATTGTACCTTCCCGGTAATTTCCTCGCTATCATGATTTTCCCATTTCTCATCTCCTGTATTCCAGATATCATTCTAGAATATAGCTTCAAGACAAAGTTTAATTGACATATCATAATTTGTCAACTTATCAAGTAAATAATTTTAGCTTAGGTAAGTCACACACTAGCGAAGTATAAAACTCGTCTATCCCCTCCTAGTTCTAGACTCTTATCTCCGCCAGCGACCATATCCCTAAGCTCTGATACCAATTGTGACGCCCCCAAAATTAGGTCCACACGACCCATCCTGAGTCGTCAGATATCACATTATAAAAATCAACTACAAACTTCATTTATACAACTGTTGAACTGTCGTATAGAATACGACTACAGTTAACTGTGAGTTTTAATACAATATAGTCGAGTAGACATTATCCAAACTCAAATGGTTATAATGCCATATAAAATACAGCAGCAAATATTTCAAGACCCCAAAGAAGAACGAGAAGATTACTATTTTTTTCATTCTAATGAGGTGCACTTTTGACGCTTCCAAAGTCGGGTTCTCATCACCCTATTGTTGTTCGCCAAAATCAATTATTAAGTGATGTATAAAATACGACACACACATCTTATGTCCTCAATACAATTATCTGTTACATGTCATGCCGTTTTATAATGTATTGAGATACTTCGACAGTCTCGGACCATCCCACTATTTCCCTGTTATCCCCGCTCGACCCAGCTACACTCTTATTACCTGAGGAGTTGTGAAGCAAAAAGGGTGAGCACAAATAGCCCAATAAAGAATATCATGGCTAAGATAATTAATTTATCAATAGCATTTAACAGAATAAATCAGAGATTTAGAACATATGGTAGATAATAAAAGTTTTCAACCATAGTTGCAGCGGAACGAGCAATCCATTAGAAGAGTCAAGTAGAACATAATGTCTACTATCTCCTCTAGATTAAAAGTCCATCGTTGATATTTTATTCCTGTAATACTTGTAAGACCCCAACTTATTATAAATAAAATTGAATTTTCCTTTATTCATTATTCTAAATTAATAAGGGTTAATTTGATATAATTCTTTGGTTATGGGTGAAATATGCAAAGTTTACAAAATAAGCAAGTGGTTATAAAATATTCATTATTGTCGGGGAATATTCGTTTGGTCGTGGAATATTCTTTTTTTATGAAGAATTTCCGTCATTTACGGCAGCGCGATCATTGGTGGGCCCATAACTTGAAAACGGTTGGATGAAAGAAAACGACAAAGATTGAGTTTTATAAATAATCTACGTAAATTGTTACCAATTAACACTTTGTGGGGTTACACGGTGGTTAAAATACTGATAATATACGTGGTTGCACGGATAGCACTGCGGTATTGCCGATATTGTTGAATTATTGATCCTTACGTGAAGCCACTACTCAATAATTGTTACGATGAGTTCTTGCTCATATTTTATTGATTCAATAATTGTTGCGTTGCTAGTTTATATTATTATTATTTCAATAATTGTCACTGCACATTATTTTCCATTATCAGATCAATAATTCATATTATTTGAATAATATTATCGAGATAACATTATTGGCAATGTCTAGAAAGTTACGCCCAAGGAGAGGTTTGGTCACCTAATTGCGCGCCAAGAAGGAGAAATCCTTATTGGAAAGCCCCTCTTCCTGAACCTGCCTGGTTGTTAGTAATGTGATTCTATAATGTTATTTGTGAATAATTAATTATTGATTTATATGATATTGATTTTATGTGGATATAGATGGAGAAATTTTTAATGTGACAATTGTTGAAAATTAATATTTTATCTTTTTACGATAAAATAATTCATTTAAATATATTATTTTAATAATATATTAACTATGATATTTTTATAATGAATGTGGGATATATGAGTATATGAGGAGGTAGAGTATTTTGTGGCATTAAATGTTTAACATATATTTTGTGTGTCGGTGGACACAATTCTTGATTAGAAAATTGATTATAGTATCGTAAAATCGCCTGGTTTGTGGATTTGGATAATTTCGCTTGGAATTTAGAAAAACTTCCTTTTGCAAAGTTGTAGAGAATTGAATTTCCTATAAAAATTATGCGAGATTCAATTTTCCGACAAAAGGATATTTATCATGAATTATTGAAGTTAGGAGTTCAAATAATTGATTTTTGGAAGTTTCAATTATTTTATAAGAAAAAAACGTTTTTGTGGTTGTTGGCACATGGGTGGTGATGTTTTTGACCAAAGAAGGCATGCTAGAGTTTTCAAAACATGTGGGTAGGAATTTTGAATAAATAATAATATATTTTATTAATTTAGTCTCCTTTGGCGTTAACATTTTCCTATAAATAGAGGGCTAAGTTAGAATTGAAAATCACACCGAAACTAAGTTTTCTCTTTCTCTCTCTATATTATCGAGCGTATTCTTGTGAGTATACTTTGAGTGTTGCTTTACTGATGCGAGTTTCATCAAAGACTATATCTAGAAATTCAATCAAATACGGTTATTTTGAGGTAAGGATGTTATTTCTTTCATAAATGATATTATTTTCTTCAATATCATTATGCCAAAATCTTTGTTGAACTTTTTATCAAATTTGGAACTTTTTCATGTCGGGGTTACTATTCATGAGTTACTTATTCACGAGTTACTATTCATGAGTTACTATTCACGAGTTCTTATTCACGAGTACTATTCACGAAGCGTGAAGATGTTTTTTTATGAAATTTCTATCTTTTGTGTGGGTTACTATTCACGATATCTGGCACTATTCACGAATCTGACACTATTCAATAGAAAATGAAATTTTTTTTTGTCCAAGATGTCTATTTTGGCTACTATCTTTGATTGTATCCATGTTTTGATCGTTATTTTTGAGTTCGCTTCAAAATCGTTTATTATGAAGTATTATCGATCTTGGATAAACCGTTGTACTGAATCCCTAATATTTGTCCTTCTATCTCACCGGATTCGTTCTTAAAAATATTTTTCATCATCCTCGGTCCTTAATGGTGATATTTTGATGAATATCTTTGGCACAGTAGTGCAAAGATGAGCGATTAATCGATGAATATCTTTGGCACAGAGTGCAAAGATGAGCAGTGTTGAGATGAACATGACCAACTGGTGGATTTAAATGAATATCTTTGGCCTGTAGTGCAAAGATGAATATTGATTGTTGTTACAGGGATAAAATATTGATGATGGACTTTTAAACCTTAGAAGACAGTAGAATTCTTTCTCTACGTGACTCTTCTAATGGATTGTTGTTTCCGCTGCATTTGTTGATCTAAAACTTGTTGTCTATTGTATTCTATTAGATTTTTCCCTGTTGAAGACTAACGATAATTTGTTGTATATTATCTTAGTCATAATATTCTTTACTGGGCTAGTTGAGCTCACCCTTTTCCTTGTTGTTCCATTTTTCTTCTCAGGAGGTGAGAACATAGCAGGATCGAGTCGAGGTATGGAGTGAAGGTTCTAGAGAGAGTTGTTTAGTAGTCCTCACCATTTTTGTAAAATAATGTATCAATAAATGTGATGAGGATTTATTTGAGTATAGATATTGTCTAGAAGATAATATTTGTATTCAAACTCACAGTTTTACTGTTGTAATAATAAAGTTGTAGTAATTTCTGTACCATATATTTGGCGACTCAGAATGGGTTGGGTGGAATGGACCTGTTTTGGGGCGTCACGGTTGGTATCGAGCTTAGGGATATGATCTCCGGCGGAGATCGGGAATAGAACTAGGAGGGGAGAGACGAGTAAATCCTTCGCTAGTGTGTCCTACCTAAGCTTATTGGTTGGTCAGGTCATAATATAGGGATATTATGTGACATGTTAATTTGTTTAATTAACCCTTTTTTATGACAGTATTTGAGAATGTCGACTGCGAATATTAACAGTGGAGTAAATGAGACCGTGGAGACGCCTGTACTCACCAACGAGGAGAACGTGCAACAGTCGCAAATGTTCCTCCCATGAAACAACGCCAATGAGCGGCGATGATGAACGACGGGATGTTTAGAAGCTTTTTGCGTTCATGCAAAATCGACGAGGAGACTCGTGTACAAAATACGGTGGAAATGATAATGTAGTGGTCCGTCACATGACCCAAGCGATTCAAGGAGTTGGGACCACCAGATTTCCATGGAAAGCCGGATCCGATCAAGGCGTAAACGTGGGTCGAAGCAAATTACCAAGATATTTGATGTCTTGGGATGCGGAGAGGAATGAAGGTTCCATTCGCCACCTTTATGTTTAAATGGTGAAGCAGACTTTGGTGGGAATCAGTGAAGCGTACCAACCAGATGCACTCAACATGTCTTGGGAAATATTTGAGAACTGTTCAATGACAAGTACTTCCACGAAAGTATTCGTCATATGAAGGAAGTGGAGTTTATTAGGCCGGAGCGAGAACAACATGACGGTTTCCCAGTATGAAGCGAAGTTTGCGAGTTGTCGAGTTTGCACCTCATTTGGTGGAGAATGAGGAAAGTATGACGCGTATGTTTCGAGGGGTCTAAAACTTCAAAATTAAATCAATACCTCATTTCTCATAAATTTTCTCTATATTCGAGATGTTGTAAATGGGCTCAATTATTAGAGCGAGATAATGAGTCCGTGCTTCAACCGGCGACCAACAACACGATAAAATCATCTCGGTGGCAACGGCCAACGGACAATGATAACCATCATGAAAGAAATTATCAGGCAAGAAATGGTAACCACTTCGGTGGTAATCATGGCCAAGATAATAGAAGAAATAATTCAAGTGGAAATTTCAAGAAGAGAAGATTAAACGATGGCGGGAAGACGTCGGCAGCAGCATCAACACCAGCAACAAATTCTAGGGGAGGAGAACGACCGCCAGTTAGATGTTACAAATGTGGAGAGGAGGGACATATAAGTCCAAACTGTTCACAGCCTTCCAAGGTATGTTTTAGTTGTGGAAAAGAAGATCACATAGCTCGATTTTGTCACATGTAAGAAATCAAGTCCAATTTGGGCAATGGTACCAAAGGCGGATCTGGAAAAGACAAAGTCAATCGGTTCTGGAAGAGCGTTTGTCGTGACTCCAATCAAAATGCGAGGAACCCGAACGAAGTTAGCACGGGTTAGTTAATTATAAATTCTTGCGAAATTTATACCTTACTAGATACCGGTTCTACCCATTCTTTTATCTCTCTTGCTTGCGCTCAACGTTTGAACTTGACTACGGAGAAATTAGACTTTGACCTATTTATGGAGACTCCGTTAGGAAAAACTTTCATTACATCCGTTGTTTAGAAATCTTGTTTGATCCAAGTTGGCACCATCACATTACCTGTTGATCTTATCTCTTTAAAGATACTTGCTTTTGATGTGATTTTAGGAATTGATTGGTTAACCACTCATCATGCCAAAATTGATTGTTTTCGTAAGGTTGTTAGTTTTTATATTCCTAACCAACCTGTCATACGAATTCAAACTACTAAACCACAAAGCTATTTGTTTATTGAAAAACGAATGTCAAGCTTTCTTAGTCCATGTTATGGATTTGAATTAAGACACGTCGATTTGAATAATATTCCCATTGTTATTGATTTTTCCCGGACGTATTTCACGAGGAATTTCTTGCCTACTCCCAAAGTGTGATATTGAATTTTGTATCGACTTTGAACCCTGACAAAACCCATTTCTAAAATCTCATATCGAATGGCTCCTATTGAACTTTAGGAGTTAAAACCCAACTATAAAGTTGATACTCAAGCCTCTATCTTATGACTTCCTTTGTGGAATACACCGCTGCATCTCCGTAGGGGCGCCATATTCGCAAGCAAGAGTAAAGCCGATAAGTGCTATTGTAACATGCTATCCAAGGTTGGGATATGAGTCACGATTGAGAACAACCTAAGCTTCAGAATCGAAATACGTAGCTTTCAGGCTTAGTTGGTTATTATCGGAGATTCGTGGAAAGATTTTCTCAAATCGCTAGTCCATTAACTCTGCTAACTCGTAGAGATACAAAATTCAAATGGAGCACGGAATGTGGGAAGAGCTTCGAAGAACTCAAGAGGAGACTCATTTCTAAGACATGTTCCGACCATACCATCCTCGGAAAAGCGAACGTGGTAGGCGACGTGTTGAGTAAAAGATCGTATCGAAGGACGAGTACGATATTGTCAAAGACTCATCTCGTATAACTTACAAATGATGAAGATAGAGTTAAAGACTCTAAGTACCCACGTGATGATATACGAGTATAATCGACTTTTATCGATAAAGTTAAAATTGTTCAAGCTACACAATGGAGCTGATGAATATGAAGAAGGAGGTGCAAGAAGTTGTTATTCCAAAAGCGAGAATTGGCGATGTGAGGAAAGCTCAAACCTTCGATTTATTAGTTTATTTGAAATCCTCGATCGAGTAGGAACTGTGGCCTATAGACTCGTTTCACCGCCAAGTATGACGCGTGTTCATAACGTTTTTCACGTATCGATGTTACGTAAATATGTGGACGACCCGAACCACATTATTGAGTTAGAACTAGACGAGATAGCCGAAGACTTAACGTACGAAGAGGTACTTGTCAAGATATTAGATATGATGGAGCATGTCCTATGTACCGAGGTTATACCACAAGTTAAAGTTTTGTGGAGAAACCATGCTATTGAGGAAATGACCTGGGAGTTGGAAACGGAAATGTAAGCGTGGTATCTTCATCTTTTCGAAACACCAGGAACGTACATCAATTTCGAGGACGAAATTTCATAAGGAGGGGAGGTTGTAAGACCCCAACTTATTATAAATAAAATTGAATTTTCCTTTATACATTATTCTAAATTAATAAGGGTTAATTTGATATAATTCTTTGGTTATGGGTGAAATATGCAAAGTTTACAAAATAAGCAAGTGGTTATAAAATATTCATTATTGTCGGGGAATATTCGTTTGGTCGTGGAATATTCTTTTTGTTGGGAATTTAAAATGCATTTAATAGGATCATTATGGGCCCTGCATAACGCGGTTGGATGAAAGAAAACGACAAAGATTGAGTTTTATAAATAATCTAGAAATTGTTACCAATTAACAATCGTGGGGTTACTCGGTGGTTAAAATACGAGAATATACGTGGTTGCACAAAGAAGACACCAGATTGTATTACAGATATTGTTGAATTATTGATCCTTACGTAAAGGCACTACTCAATAATTATTACGATGAGTTATTGCTCAATATTTTATTGATTCAATAATTGTTGCGTTCTTTAGTTTATATTATTATTATTTCAATAATTGTCACCGCATTATTTTCCATTATCGATCAATAATTCATATTATTTGAATAATATTATCGATAACATTATTGGCAATGTCTAGAAAGTTCATCCTAAGGAGAGGTTTGGTCACCTAATTGCGCTGCCAAGAAGAGAAATCCTTATTGG
Source organism: Panax ginseng (assembly GCA_020205605.1). Lineage (NCBI taxonomy): Eukaryota > Viridiplantae > Streptophyta > Magnoliopsida > Apiales > Araliaceae > Panax > Panax ginseng. The sequence continues at coordinate 12,686,423 of CM035134.1, forward strand.
AAAGCCCCCTCTTCCTAGAACCCCTGCTGGTTGTTAGTAATGTAATTCTATAATATTATTTGTGAATAATTAATTATTGATTTATATGATATTGATTTTATGTGGATATAGATGGAGAAATTTTTAATGTGACAATTGTTGAAAATTAATATTTTATCTTTTCTCGATAAAATAATTCATTTAAATATATTATTTTAATAATATATTAACGGTGATATTTTTATAATGAATGTGGGATATATGAGTATATGAGGAGGTAGAGTATTTTGTGGCATTAAATGTTTAACATATGTTTTGTGTGTCGGTGGACACAATTCTTGACCGAAAATTGATTATAGACTGTAAAATTGCCCGTTTGTGGATTTCGGATAATTTATGTTTGGAATTTGGAAAAACTTCCTTTTGCAAAGTTGTAGAGAATTGAATTTCCTATAAAAACTCGCGAGATTCGAATTTTCTGACAAAAGAGATATTTATCATGAATTATTGAAGTTCCGGAGTTCCGAAATAATTGATTTTTGGAAGTTTCAATTATTTTATAAGAAAAACGTTTTTGTGGTTGTTGGCACATGGGTGGCTGATGTTTTTGACCAAAGAAGGCATGCTAGAGTTTTCAAAACACGTGGGTAGGAATTTTGAATAAATAATAATATATTTTATTAATTTAGTCTCTTTTCATGCGTTAACATTTTCCTATAAATAGAGGGCTAAGTTAGAATTGAAAATCACACCGAAACTAAGTTTTCTCTTTCTCTCTCTATATTATCGAGCGTATTCTTGTGAGTATACTTTGAGTGTTGCTATCTGGTCTGAAGTTTCATCGACTATATCTAGAAATTCAAATGTAAATACGGTTATTTTGAGGTAAGGGATGTTATTTCTTTCGCAAATGATATTATTTTCTTCAATATCATTATGCCAAAATCTTTGTTGAACGTTTTATCAAATTTGGAACTTTTTCATGTCGGGGTTACTATTCATGAGTTACTATTCACGAGTTACTATTCATGAGTTACTATTCACGAGTTACTATTCATGAGTACTATTCACAAAGCGTGAAGATGTTTCTTTATGAAATTTCTATCTTTTTTGTCGGGTTTACTATTCACGATACTGTGCACTATTCACGAATACGACCTTATTCACTTTAAAAATGAAATTTTTTTTTGTCCAAGATGTCTATTTTGGCTACTATCTTTGATTGTATCCATGTTTTGATCGTTATTTTTGAGTTCTGCTTCAAAATCGTTTATTATGAAGTATTATCGATCTTGGATAAACTGTTGTACGAATCCCTAATATTTGTCCTTCTATCTCACTGGATTCGTTCTTAAAAATATTTTTCATCATCCTCGGTCTTTAATGGTGATACTTGATGAATATCTTTGGCCTGTAGTGCAAAGATGAACAGGTGTTGAGATGAACATGACCAACTGGTGATTTAAATGAATATCTTTGGCCTGTAGTGCAAAGATGAATATTGATTGTTGTTACAGGGATAAAATATTGATGATGGACTTTTAAACCTTAGAAGACAGTAGAATTCTTTCTCTACGTGACTCTTCTAATGGATTGTTGTTCCGCTGCATTTGTTGATCTAAAACTTGTTGTCTATTGTATTCTATTAGATTTTTCCCTGTTGAAGACTAACGATAATTTGTTGTATATTATCTTAGTCATAATATTCTTTACTGGGCTAGTTGAGCTCACCCTTTTCCTTGTTGTTCCATTTTTCTTCTCAGAGGTGAAAAACATAGCAGGATCGAGTCGGGTAAATTATGGAGTGAAGGTTCTAGAGAGAGTTGTTTAGTAGTCCTCACCATTTTTGTAAAATAATGTATCAATAAATGTGATGAGGATTTATTTGAGTATAGATATTGTCTAGAAGATAATATTTGTATTCAAACTCACAGTTTTACTGTTGTAATAATAAAGTTGTAGTAATTTCTGTACCATATATTTGGCGACTCAGAATGGGTTGGGTGGAATGGACCTGTTTTGGGGGCGTCACAATACTCATCAACAGTTCTTTGTTATACTTAAGACAAATAGAACTTTCATCACTTGTCTTCACCTGAACCACCAAAGATGTTTGTTAAATTCACAATTCATATTTATAATAATGTGAATTAACAGTTCCTTCTTGCCACAAGGCTTAATAGAACGTTTACTCAATATCCTTAGCCCAAAGGCTGAAGATATTCAAATGTAATAACAATGATCATACCAATCAGTTGTCTATCTTTGTACTACGGGCCAAAGATATTCAACTATAAAACCAATGGTCATGATCATACCAATCAATTGCCTGTCAGTGCACTACGGCCAAAGACATTCAACTGTTAACTAATGGTCATGATCCTGCCAATCACATCATTGAATTATCCATGCACTACGGCCAAGGATATTCGTTAGTATCACCATAGGTCATGATCATGTCATACAACTGTCCATCTTCGCACTAAGGGTCAAAGTTATCAAACAACAGATCATCTTTGCACTACAGGCCAAAGATATTCAACAACATATCATCTTTGCACTACAGGCCAAAGATATACAACTATAAAACCAATAACCAACAGTATAATAAAGAATGGAATAACAACGGAAATCATCATGCATGCGGTTGCTTGGATGACAAAGTTATTCCAACCGAATAATAAAGATTTTAAGCAGTCATGCGAACGCATGGCGATGTGATATTCTAATGTAATAATAAATAATTGAATAACAACAGACTTCACGGTATACTAGAAACTGCAGTATACAAGTTATTCCAACAGTAACAATAAAGAATTGAATAACAACAGACTTCACTGTATACAGAACTCACAGACACAAAAGTTATTCCAACGTAATAATAAAGAATTGAATAACAACAAACTTCATCGTATACTGTAGAAATCACAGATACAAAGTTATTCCAATGTAATAATAAAGAATTGAATAACAACAGACTTCACCAGTATACTAAGAATCATCAGATACAAAGTTATTCCAATGTAATAATAAAGAATGGAAGAACAACAGACTTCACCGTATACGGTAATCCGTATCAGAGGTTATTCCAATAGAATAATAAAGAATTAAATAACAATGAGACTTCACCAAGTATATGGTATGCCACTTATACAAAGTTATGTATAGGGTATGCCAGATATACAAAAGTTATTCCAAAGAGAATAATAAAGAATTGAATAACAACAGACTTCACCAAGTATAGGGTATGCCACTTATACAAAGTTATGTATAGGTATGTCACAGTATACAAAGTTATTCAAATGTAATAATAAAGAATTGAAATAATAGAAGAATTTCACCAAGTATGCGGTACTTCGCATAAACAGGTTATTCCAACATAATAATAAAGAATGGAATAATAGTAGAATTTCACCAAGTATGCGGTACTTCGCATAAACAGGTTATTCCAACATAATAATAAAGAATAGAATAATAGTAGAATTTCACCAAGTATGTGGTACTTCGCATAAACAGGTTATTCCAACATAATAATAAAGAATGGAATAACATAAGTTCTCTTCATGAATAAGAAAGAATAACACCCCTTATTATAATAATATCTCTTACTGTAAAAGAAACTGAAAATAGAAGTAGTGAAGTAGCAGAATACTCTTCTTCTTTCTCTCTATAATTTCTCTCTCTAGAGTTTCAGTGAATGCGTAAGAAAATAATGAAGGAATGAGCTTCTATTTATAGAACAATGGAATGAATAGTAACTAATTCATGAACGGTCCAGATCGATTTACTTTTAAACCAAGCGGTCCATATTAAAACTTAAAGCAAATTCATCCATACCGATTCACTATTAAAACTTTAAACCAAATGATCCATATTGATTCACTATTATAACTTTCCACCAGCGGTCCATATTGATTCACTATTATATCTTCAACCAACTATCCATATTGATTTACTATTATAACTTCAACCAACGGTCTAAAAAATTAGCATATCTCCTCATGGAATAATATTGTACCCAAATACCTGAATGTACAATACTAGAGTGAATAGTAATTGGGTAAATAGTAACTCATGAATAGTAACTCATGAATAGTAATTCCGACACAAAAAGTGTCCCAAATACTCGAGTGAACAATACTAGAGTGAATAGTAATTTTGATGAATAGTAACCTGTGAATAGTAACTCGTGAATAGTAACTCCGACCCAAAAAGTATTCCAAATACTCGAGTGAACAATACTAGAGTGAATAGTAATTTCGGTGAATAGTAACCCATGAATAGTAACTCGTGAATAGTAACTCCGACACAAAAAGTGTCCCAAATACTCGAGTGAACAATACTAGAGTGAATAGTAATTTGGGTGAATAGTGACCAAGTATTTTATGACAACTTGTTTACTTTGAAAAATTTTCACATATCACCCTTAACTTTAACCTTTTATCAATTTAACTATTTACCAAAATAGAAAAAATTAAATACTTTTATTTCATAAAATTCGGGGTCTCACATACATCACCTATCTTAAGTTGCAAAATACATGGTACAAAATTCAAATACAAACTTAATTATACAACCGTTGTGTAAAATATGACAAAACATAGCTGAGAGTTTTAACAGAAATATTATCTTCTAGACAATATTCAAACTCAAATTCAATCCTCATTACATTTATTATTACACTAAATGGTGAGGACTACTAAAACAACCATCTCTTGACCATCACTCCGCACTCGACTAGTCCCGCCACGCTTTCATTTCTCAAGAGAACAATGAAAGAAAAAGGGTGAGCTCAACTAGCCCAAAGAAAAAATATTATGACTAAGATAATACAGAATAAATTATCGTTAGCCTTCAACAATGTTAAACTAATAAAATACAATAAGCATCAAGTTTAACTGCAGCGGAACAAGCAATCCATTAGAAGAGTCAAGCAGAACATGATATCTACTATCTTCTATAATTTAAAAATTTATCATCAATTTTATCGCTGAGACTCAGCTTAATAAATAATCCACATCACTGAATTATCCATGCACTACGGGCCAAGGATATTCATTAGTATCACAACCATAAATTATCCATGCACTACGGGCCAAGGATATTCGTGTTTTCACCAATGGTCATGAACTTGCCAAACAACAATTCATCTTTGCACCCTTGGCCGAAGAGAACGCATGGTTATGATCATACTAACAACTGTCGCTGAGACTCAGCTCAATAAATAATCCACATCACTTGTAACATTACAGGTCATTATTATACCGAATAATCCCTGGTCATAATCATACCAATCAACAGTTCATCTGTGCAGTACGGGCCAAAGATGACTTTTATCACAATATATGCATGAGGATGATGACAATGATATAAGTATTAATCAAACAAAATTAAGGATAAATATTAAAACTTTAAATTTATCCAGAGTTTAAAAATATCCAAATTGTCAACATGATACTGCTTTGTGGAGTAAAATTCAAGAATAATATTCATATATCAAAAATAATTTTGGACAGAAAAGAAATCAATTTTTATTGTGAATAGTACCCGAGTGAATAGTACCATATGAATAGTACTTCGGGAATAGTATCCCGACATGAAAAGTTCCCCGAATACCTGAATGAATAATACTCGAGTGAATAATACCCGAGTAAATAGTAACCCGTGAATAGTACCCTGGTATAAAAAGTACCCTGAATTCCCGAGTGAATAGTAACTGAGTGAATAGTAACCCGTGAATAGTACCCCGAGTGAAAATATTAAAATTTAATAAGAAAGTTCCGATCAATATTCCAATGAAATGATACTATATGAAGCGCAAAACTCAAGGATATTCCACTAATTTCAGGGATTATAGATGCAATACTTACTATAGTAAGTTTAGATTTAAGAATATTAAAAGAAATAACATACGAAACTGCAAATGGATTTTCACCTGTCATGCGGTACGTAATTCGCGTACACAGGTTATTTCGACATATTAAAGGATGAATACGAAAAATAGTATTCCTTATGAATACAAAAGAAATAATACCCCTTACCTTAGTAGAAGACTGGATACTGCAATAGTAAAGTAGCAGAATACTCTTCTTCTTGCTCTCTATAGTTTCTCTTGTGAGTCTTAATGAATTGGTGAGAATGAAAGAAGAATTAAGCTTCTATTTATAGGAGAATGGACTAAATAGTAACGGATTCACGAATGGTTCAGATTGATTTACTATTAGAACGAATGGTCCATAGGGATTACTATTAAAACCACAACTGACGGTCTAGATTGATTACTTTTAAAACCACCATCGACAGTCCAGATTGATTACATTTAAGACCACCATCAACGGTTCAGATTGATTACTTTTAAAACCACCATCGACGGTTCAGATTAATTTACGATTAAAACCACCACCGACGGTCCATAAAATTAGTAAATCTTCCCATGGAATACTAAGTCAAACTTACCACAAACTCCTCATAACAAATCCCTATATTTATATCAAAAATTAAATAAATATTTATCACAAAGCATTTAACTTTAATAAACACATTTTTAATCTATTAACAATTATTCATCATTAATAGTATAACTCACAATATTTAACAACCAAATCATTCCCAGAAAAGCGGGGGGTTTTCCGAAAGGATTTCTCCCTATTGGCGCGCAATTAGGTGACCAAACCCCTTTTCTCGACAGAACTTTCTAGACATCGTCATTATTGCAAATAATAATATGAATAACTTTGTCGTCTCAATTGTTGATTTAATAATATAAAATATTATGCAGATGATACTGTGACAATAATTGAATCAAATAATGTGAGATACTATGCAGCAATTATCGTAGCAATAATTGAGTATAACTGAGTGGCTTTACGTAAAGCATCAATAATCAATACCGCAGCTACTATGCAACCAATGCGTACAGACATCGCATTTTTTATCACCGTGATATTTCAACAGTTAATGGTAAAATTTTTGCCGTTATTTTTATAAAAAGATATTTCTGTCATTTTCTAACTACGACAAAACTTCCGTTATGGGGTCCACCAATGATGGTGTCGTCGTACAGATATTCCCCGATAAAAAGAATGTTTCTCGACTAAACGAATAATTCCCGACACAACGAATATTTTATATCAACTTGCTTACTTTGCAAAATTTTCAATTATCACCCTTAACTTTAACCTTTATCAATTTAATCATTTACTAAATAGAATAATAATTATAAAAAAATTGAATACTTTCATTTCATAAAATTTTAGGGACTTACAAAAGGGGTCATGGTCCCCAATTGAGCATATGTTTTTAGTTTTCTTTGTATCCCCATCAGCAGATAAATTCACTTCTAAAAATAAAAATACGCATCAATTAGAAGTTCTTAACCCGTTTGATCAAATAATATTATGGAATCTACAGGTACACTTCTGTTATGTTTTTCTTCTTCTTTTTGTTTCAACATGGGTTATATTTATATACATGTTTAGTTTAGTAATTAATTTCTAAAATTGGTATCAGAGCCACCCATGTTTGATTTATAGAGAATTTATGAATTTTGGAGATTTTATATATAGAAAATTTCAATTCAATTTGGTGTGATTAAAAGTTGAAACTATACAAATAAGTCATGTAGGTAACACTTGATTGTACTCAGTTAGGTGTTCCGTGTTCGCCACATACAATTAATGAATGCAATTAATTTTTATTGTTTGAAATAAGTAAAAGTTTAAAACTTGTGTGATAAAGACAGTTTTTCCATAACGTTACACTTTTGTTGATATGCTTCAATGATTGAAAGTGATCTGATACAGTCAAGTTTCTTTCTTGTGTCCATGATGTATTTTATATTTGGCTACTATTTTGGAACCTAACAATTTGCGTAAAAAAAATATTGAATTTGCGGATTGACTGTTGATGGAAAATTAGAAGAGATAGTTGTCCATTTGTTTTTTGAAGTCTAAATCATGTTTTAGTGCTTTTGAATTCTAAATCATATCTTCCCATCATTTGCCATGGTATTATGCACAATAGTTACCAAAAAGGTACTAAGGTAATTAGCCCCAACCATAGTAACAAAAAATAGTGAAATAGCCAAACTTCTCATAGTCTCAGGAAAATCTTTGCATTTTGCATTTTGAATCTAAGTCTTGAATTGTATGGATTCTCGGCCTCACTTGAATAAAGTATTATGATTAAATTCATGGGAATTTTTTCACTGTTTCCGGCTATATATATAATATAAAATAAATAATAATCAATTAAAATAAGATGTCACTAAAGTGACCTCTCTAATCTAGATTATTTTGTATGAATTGTTTAGATGTTCGTGTATGTGTAATTCATTCAAATATTAACCAATCTAAAGATGGGTTCATATTTGATCGAATTTTATACATATTTGTAATGATAAACATGTGATACTTATCGAGGTAACCTAATATGAATAATGAATTCATGCAAACAAGGATTTATTATTTGACATAATTATTGTCAATATTTATTTATTTTAACATGAGTACCAATTACAATTAATATCACTGTCCAAAGGCATGATATTAATATTGTGTAGGTATCTTAAAATGTTGTCATAAAATTAATCAATTTAAAGATTGTTTATTTGGTTATTTAATGAGAACATAGTAATTATTAAGTTTTTTTATATTTGTTCTTTATTCAGCTTTAATGTCTATTACTGCTATATCTGCTAACATGAATAATGTTCCAAAGTTAAATGGAACAAATTCTAAAGACTGGAAAGAGAACATATTAATTGTTATTGGCTACATGGACATAGACTTAGCATTAAGAATGCCGAAACCGAATGACCTCACTGAAGAAAGTACTCCCGAGGAAATTGGGTACTTTGAAAAGTGGGACCGTTCAAACAAGCTAAGTCTTATGATCATGAAGCGTGGTATTCCAGAAGCCTTTAGAGATGCAATTACAAATGACAATATCACATCCATTGAGTTTCTTTCAGAAATTCAGAACCGTTTTGTCAAAAATGATAAGGCTGAAATAAGCACGCTTCTAGCAAGCTTGATTTCAATGAAGTACAAGGGCAAGGGTAATGTCAGGGAGTACATCATGGAGATGTCTCATCTTGCTTCAAAGCTTAAGGCACTAAAGCTTGATTTACTGGATGATATGCTCGTACATTTGATCCTAATTTCTCTTCCTACACAATTCAGTCAGTTTAAAATAAGTTACAACTGCCAGAAGGAGAAATGGACTCTGAATGAGCTCATTTCATTTTGTGTGCAAGAGGAAGAAAGATTGAAGCAAGATAGGACCAAAAGTGCTCATTTGGCAAGCACCTCTAAAGGCAAGGGCAAGAGGAAAGATAGGGGAAAAGAAGTTGATGTTCCTAAGGGCCCGGGGAAAAAGAAATAAAAGACTAAAAATGGTTGTTTCTTTTGTGGCAAGCTAGGACATAAAAAGAAGGATTGTACCAAATTTACCGCCTGCCGTGAAAAAAAAGGCACATTTCATGTTTTGGTCTGTTCTGAAATCAATTTAACTTCAGTACCAAGAAACAATTGGTGGGTAGATTCTGGTGCTACTACTCATATTTCTGTTTCTATACAGGGTTGCCTGCACTCCCGAATGCCAACTGATGCTGAAAGATCTATCTATGTGGGTGATGACAAATCAGTGGAGGTGGAGGCAATAGGGCATTTTAGATTGTTGTTAAGTACTGGTTACTATTTGGATTTAAAAATACTTTTGTTGTACCATCATTTAGACAAAATTTAGTTTCTATTTCTGTATTGGACAAATTCGGTTATTATTGTTCTTTTGGAAATAAGAATTTCAGTTTGTCTATTAATTCGAATGTAGTTGGTACCGGTTTACTTAATTTTTTTGATAATCTATATTTGCTGGAAACTATTTCATCTTACAATGAAACCTTGCATGTGGAAACACATGGTACTAAATAAAAATTAGATAAAGAAAATTTAGCCTCATTATAGCACAAACGCCTAGGTCATATCTCTAAATCCAGAGTTGAGCGTATTGTGTCTGTTGGGATTTTGGACTCCCTTGATTTTTCTGACTTTGATATCTATATTCAGTGTATCAAGGGAAAATAGACTAAAATGAAGAAAATAGGTGCCAATCAAACTATGGTCAATAATACTTTATAACATTCATAGACGACTATTCTAGATATGGTTACCTATTTCTTATAACATTCTTGGAATGGTCAATAATACTTTATCGCATTCTTTGGATGTGTTCAAAACATTTAAGGCTGAAGTTGAGTTAAAACTCAATAAACGGATTAAAAGGGTCAGATCTGACCGTGGTGGTGAATATTACGGTAGATATGACGGCGCAAGTGAACAATGTCCAGGACCATTTGCTAAATACCTAGCTAGAGGAATGTGGAATCGGCCCACAGTACACTATGCCAGGGTCGCCTAGTATGAATGGTGTATCTGAGAGACAAAATCGGACTCTTAAGGATATAGTAATGTGAGACCCCAAATTTTATGAATAAAGATTTAAATTTCTTGAAATATTTTTTTGAATATCATGGTGTGGATTTGATAGAATGTTATAGTTGTGGGTAATATTTACAAAATTTTCAAAGTAAGCAAGTGGATATATAATATTTGATTGGTCGGGGAATATTCATTTTAACAGGAAATATTCGTACGACGACACAATCATTGGTGGACCCCGCAATGGAAGTATTGTCTTAGTTAGAAAACGATAGAATTATCATTTTATAAAAATAACTACGAAAGTGTTACCGTTAAAACCGCTGAACTACCCTAGAGTAAAGTATAAAGAATACGCTATGGTTGCATAGTAGCAGACACTGTATTGATTATTGATGCTTACGTAAGAAGTTACTCATTATATACTCCATTATTGCTATAGTAATTGTTTGATCATATCTCTCATATTATTGATTCAATTATTGTCACAGTATCATCTACATAATATGTTATATTATTAATAACTCAATTTTCTCCCATGAACTATTTGTGTCAATGGATTAGTTCGATCCAAAACTTGAGATAATGGGTGTAAACCGAAAAAAGATTCATAAGTAGTTGCCAAGCTCAGAAGCTATTGAGCCGTCAATACCATTGACTAGTAAAGGTGAATCAGAGCAGTAATTACACAGTTTACGGCCTTGGCAAAGCTAGAGAACTTGAATAAGATTCTCTTTCACTCCCGGCTGAGCCAAAATAACAAGTTATTCATATTTTTATTTACAATATTGACAATGTCTAGAAGTTCTGTCAAGGAGAGGTTAGATAATCTAATTGCGCGCCAATAGGGAGAAATCCTTATCGGAAAGCCCCCTCTTTCCTTGGAACGACCTGGTTGTTAAATATTGAGAGTTATAATATTAATGATGAATACGTTCGTGTTGATTAAAGATGAAATTGATAGTTCCATTATGTTGGAATTATTAGTGTTAATGGAAATCGACATTTATTTCGATATTAATTGATGTTTGGAAGTTATACTAACCAGTCGGGTAATTAAACGGATAAATGAGCAATTAATTGCTATTAATTCACATGATTATAACTATTTGTTTACATGTGTGTACTATTGATTCACATTCTTGTACTATTAGGGGAGGTGGTGCAAGATTGATAATACTTGCACGACTAAGTTAAAAATAGAGGTATAGATGGAGGTACTATACTGTAATTCGTATTTTTACAAGATTATAACTATTGATTCACATGATTGAACTATTGATTCACATTATTTACTATTAGGAGAGGTGGTTCAAGTTTGATAATACTTGTAAGACCCCAGATTTTATGAAATAAAAGTATTCAATTTTTCTTATAATTATTATTCAGTAAATGGTTAAATTGATAAAAGGTTAAAGTTAAGGGTGATATATGTAAATATTTTCAAATTTCGCAAGTGGTTATAAAATACTCATTTCTGTTGGGGAATATTCGTTTGGTCGTGGAATATTCTTGTTGTCAGGGAATATTCGCATTGACAGTACAGCAGCCTATTTGTGGGCCCCATAATGTAATAACCGCTCGGTTGAAGAAAATGACAAGTTTGAGTTTTTATAAATAATTACAGTAGTTGTTATCGTTAACACCGTTGGAATACCGTGGTTAAAATACGAATACGCATTGTTGCACAAAGAAGACACACCTGCAGGTATTGCATTATTTTTGAATTATTGATCCTTACGTAAGAAAGGCACTACCCAATAATTGTTACAGTAATTCTTCGCTTAATATTTTATTTTATTGGTTCAATAATTGTTGCATTGATATTTTATATTATTGTTGTTCAATAATTGTCATCGCACAAAGATTTCCATTATCAGATCAATAATTCATATTATTTGAATAATATTATTAGATAGCATTATTGGCAATGTCTAGAAAGTTCTCATCAAGGAGAGGTTAGGTCATCTAATCATGCTACCAAGAAGAGAAAATCCTTATTGAAAGCCCCTCTTCCTCGAACCGCGCTGTCATTGTCATTATTGTGTTTCTGTAATATTATTTGTGAATAATTAATTATTGATTTATATGATAAGAAAATATTTATTTGATGTGGATATAAATGATGGATTTATTTATGTGGTTATAAATAAAGGAATTAATATTGAGGTGTTTTATCAGTATTTGTCGAAATGGAGAACAAAATATGGGATTTTCAGAAAAATTAGTTTATTACTTGATTTTGTAAAATCCATAACTCTTTGTGTATAATGAAGTTAAGAGATGAGACATATATCAAAAGAAAGCCCTAGAAGTAAGCTAACTGTAGAAATTTGAATCACCCAAAATTCTTTGTGGATATTTCGTGGTGAATTTTTGAATGAAACTGGTCCGAAGGACTAATAGTCCGAAAAATCAGTGTTCTTCAGCTATATTATGTGAGTTATAAATTTTGATCCGACTGTTGGATCGTTGTGATTTTTGGATATGTTATACATATATAAGTTAAGTATATGTCCACAAATTTTGAACCGTTAAAAATGAACGAATGATTTGTTATGAATTTTAAGAGGTAACTGCTTCGGAAATTAGGGTTATAAATGATTTTGGTGGAAAATTCTAGAATTGAGTGGGCCCCACTTGTGGTTGGTCAAGAAATGTGCTAAAATTGTAATTCAAATGTGGTGGGTGAGAATAGTAGCAGGTAAAGCCATCAGGTTACAGGTCAGTCTGCTTCGGCGTGCTAACATTTTTCTATAAATAGAGGGCTAAGTTAGAATTGAAAATCACACCAGAAATAAGTTTTCTCTCTACTTCTCTCTCTATATTATCGAGCGTATTCTTGTGAGTATTTTGATACTTTGAGTGTTGCTATACGGTGCAAGTTCCTTCAGCACTATATCTAGTATTCCAGTCAAAAGTACTGTCTTTTTGAGGTAAGTGGTGTTATTTCTTTCGTAAATGATATTATTTTCTTCAATATCATTATGCCAAAATATTGGGTGAACTTTTTATCAAATTTGGAACTTTTTGTGTCGGGGTTACTATTCACGTATACGGCACTATTCATATATATGGCACTATTCACGTATACGGTACTATTCACAAATACGGTACTATTCACCCAAAAAATGAATTTTCTCTTTTTCTTCCAGATGTTTTTTTGGTTACTATCTTTGATTGTATCCATGTTTTGATCTTTATTTGTGAATTCTACTTCACACTTGATTATTATGGAGTATTATTGAATTTGGATAAACCGAAATACGAATCCCTAATATTTGTCCTTCAGACATCGGATTCGTTCTCTAAAATGTTTTTCATCATCCTCATCCTTAATGGTGATATTTGATGAATATCTTTGGCTCAGAAAGGCAAAGATGAATGATTAATTGATGAATATCTTTGGCCCGTAGTGCAAAGATGAACAGGTGTTGAGATGAACATGACCAACTGATGATATAAATGACTATCTTTGGCCCGTAGTGCAAAGATGAACAGGTGTTGAGATGAACATGACCTACTACTGGTGATACAAATGAATATCTTTGGCCTGTAGTGCAAAGATAAATATTTGATTCAAGATATATTGATTGTTGTTACAGGGATAAAATATTGATGATGGACTTTTAAATCTTAGAAGATAGTAGAACTCATTCTCTACTTGACTCTTCTAATGGATTGTTGTTTCCGCTGCATTTGTTGATCTAAAATTTGTTGTCTATTATATTCTATCAGATTTTTTCCTGTTGAGGACTAATGATAATTTGTTGTATATTATCTTAGTCATAATATTCTTTACTGGGCTAGTTGAGCTCACCCTTTTCCTTGTTGTTCCATTTTTCTTCTCAGGAGGTGAGAATATAGCAGGGACTAGCCGGGGTATGGAGTGATGGTTCTAGAAGTTTTTTTTAGTAGTCCTCACCATTTTTATAAAATAATATATTAATAATTGTAATGAGGACATTATTTGGGTATAGATATTGTCTAGAAGACAATATTTGTATTTAAACTCACAAAATATATATTGTCGTATTTTTTCACAACAAATGTATTAATAAAGTTGTAGTTGTTTTTTGTACCATGTATTTGGCGACTCAGGATGGGTTGGATGGAATGGACCTATTTTGGGGGCGTCACAATACTTGCAGGACTAAATTAAAAATGAAGAAAAAGAGGAAGGTATTATACTGTAATATTTTGAGCCTCAAAATGTGCAATTATCAAAACTATATTTTCCTATAAATAGAAGCTCATTCTTCCTTCTTTTTCACCAATTCACTAAAGCTATAGAGCAATTATTATAGAGAGAAATTATAAAGAGAAAGAAGAAGAGAAGTCTGCTACCTCACTATTCCAGTATCCAGTTTTCTTCTAAGGTAAGGGGTATTATTCTTTCGTATTCATGAAGAGAGTTATTTTCTTTTAGGGTTGTTATTCCATTCTTTATTATTATGTTGGAATAACCTGTCTATGCGAAGTACCGCATGCATGGTGAAATTCTTCTATTATTCCATTCTCTATTATTCTCATTGGAATATCCCATCTGCTGCATGATTACGTTTAACTTCGGTTCCATTCTTTATTATTTTGTTGAATAACTCCGTCTGCATGCGGTCTATCGCATGCCCGTGAATTTTGTTGTTATTCCATTCTTTATTATTCTATTGGAATATCCTGTCTGTGCGGATTACGTATGACCTGGTTCTATTCTTTATTATTCTGTTAAAATATCTTGTCTGTACGGATTATGCATGACCTGATTCCATTCTTTATTATTCTGTTAGAATAACTTGTCTATATGGATTACCGCATGCATGCTGAATGACCCTTTGTATTCATTCTTTATTAAATTGTGAAAATGATTTGTCTACGTGGATTACCGCATGACGGGTGAAAATCCATTTGCAGTTTCATATATTCTATTATACTCGTATGAGATATCATTTCTTTTGTACTCGTCATGGAATATCATTTTCTTTGGTATTTTTCTTTTACGAGTTACTATTCACAGGTTACTATTCACCCGATTAATATTCACTCTAGTATTTTTCACTTGGGTATTCGGGGCACTTCTCATGTCGGAGTACTATTCACGGGTTACTATTCACAGGTTACTATTCACCCAATTACTATTCACTCTAGTATTATTCACTCGGGTATTTGGGACACTTTTCGTGTCAGGGTACTATTCACGGGGTACTATTCCTGAAGTACTATTCACCCGAAAAATATATTTCTTTTCGGTCCAAATCATTTTTGGGTACAATATTATTCTTGAATTTTACTCCACAAAGCAGTATCATGTTGACAATTTGAACATTATTGAATTTTGGATAAATTAAATTATAAATATTTAAAATTTATCCTTGAACTTATTTTAATGAATTATTATGTCATTGTCATCATCCTTATGCTTATATTGTGATGAAAGTCATCTTTGGCTTACGTGCATAGATGGACTTGGTATGATTATGACCAGGGATTATTCGGTATAATCATGACCGTAATGTGACGAATGATGTGGTGAAAGTCCTCATTGGCATGTAGTTCATTGATGGACAGTTGTTGGTATGATTATGACCAGGGATTATTCGGTATAATCATGACCATTGATGATTACATGAATATCCTTGGCCGTGGTGCAGGGATGATTCGATGATGCGGTTTATTTATTAAGCTGAGTCTCAGCAATAAAGTTGATGAAAACCTTTTTAAATCATAGAAGATAGTAGATTTTATGCTCTACTTGACTCTTCTAATGGATTTCTTATTCCACTGCAGTTGTTGATCTAAAACTTGTTGTCTATTATATTCTATCAGTTTTTATACTGTTGAAGGCTAAAGATAATTTATTCTGCATTATCTTAGTCATAATATTTCTTACTTGGCTAGTTGAGCTCACCCTTTTCTTTCACGGTTCTTTTCAGGAAATGAGAATGTAGCTGGGACTAGTCGAGGAACAGAGTGACGGTCCAGATGTTTGCATTAGTAGTCCTCACTATTCTGTGAAATAGTGTGATAATAAATGTAATGAGGACTCCATTGAGTGTGGATATTGTCTAGATGACAATATTCGTGTTAAAACTCTCAGCTATGTTTTATCGTATTTTACACGACTGTTGTATAATTAAGTTTGTATTTGATTTATGTACCATGTATCTGGCGACTCAAGATGGGTGATGTATACCTATTTTGGGGGCGACACAAGTAAGAAGTATGATTAGTCAATCTACTTTACCAGAGTCACTCTGGGGTGAGGCTCTAACGATAACAACTTATATCCTCAATCGGGTGCCAACAAAAGCGGCTGTAAAAATGTCGTATGAACTTTGGGTTGGGCGAAAGCCTAGTCTAAAGCACTTATGTGTTTGGGGATGTCCTGCTGAAGTGAGGCCTTATAAGCTTCATGAAAGGAAATTCTACTCCAAAACTATTAGCAGCTACTTTATTGGCTATGCATGTGAGACCCCGGATTTTATAAATAAAGATTTAAATTTCTCGAAATATTTTTTTAATATTATGGTGTGGATTTGATATAATGTTATAGTTGTGGGTATTATTTATAAATTTTGCAAAGTATGCAAGTTGTCATATAATATTCGATTGGTCGGGGAATATTCGTTTTAGCAGGGAATATTCGTACAACGCCGCAATCATTGGTGGACCCTGCAATGTAATTATTGTTTCGAGAAAATGACAAAAATATTTTCATGAAAATAACTATGAAGTTTTACCGTTAAAACTGTTGAACTACTCGATAGTAAATCTACAAAGAATACGTTGTGGTTGCATAGTAGCACACGATATTGATTATTGATGCTTACGAGAAAAACGCTTCGCTTTTGTTTAATTATTGCTATGAGATGACGATAGTATCTCACGTTATTTGATTCAATTATTGTTGATTTATAAGTTTTGTTTTATTAGTATTATTAACGTAATAAAATGTAAAACATCTTTTACATAAAATGGAATACTTTATTAAAGTTATTCTATAAATAGAATATATTATATTTTATTATGCATAGTATTTGCATAGTGCCCACATAGTGTTTGCATAGTAAAAATCGTTTTATATAAATAGAATATATATTATTTTATTTAAAAGATTTTGCTTTTAAATATGGACCGTCGATTAAAGTAAATCAATCTTGACTGCTTCATGGTTAGTTACTATATGTATCCATTCTTCTATAAATAGAAGCTCATTCCTTCATTATTTCTTACAAATTCAATTTGAAATTCTAGAGAGAAAATTATAGAGGTTTATAGAAAAGTATTCTCGCTACTTCCATACTCTTATTTCCAATTTCTTTTTACTAAGAGGGGTGTTATTCTTTCTTATTCATGAAGAGAACTTTTATTATTCTATTCTTTATTATACTGTTGGTTATTGGTTTTACAGTTGTATGTCTTTGGCCTGTAGTGCAAAGATGATCTATTATTTGATAGCTTTGACCCGTAGCGCAAAGATGGACAGGTGTATGACATGATCATGACCACTAGTGATACTAATGAATATCCTTGGCACGTAGTGCGGGGATGATTCGATGATGTGGATTATTTATTTAGCTGAGTCTCAGCGATTGATTTAATAGTTTAATATCTTTGGCACGTAGTGCAAAGGTAGACAACTGATTTGTCTGATCATTATTATTATACTTGAATATCTTCAGCCTTTGGGGTAAGGATATTGAGTAAACGTTCTATTAAGCCTTGTGGCAAGAAGGAATTGTTAATTCGTGTTATTATAAATATGAATTGTGAACTTAATTAAAATCTTTAGTGGTTCAGGTGAATACATGTGATAAAAGTGATGAAAAACCTTTTAAATCATAAAAGATAGTAGATTTTATTCTCTACTTGACTCTTTTAATGGATTGTTTATTCCGCTGCAGTTGTTGATATAAAACTTGTTGTCTATTATATTCTATCAGTTGTTATACTGTTGAAGGCTAAGGATAATTTATTCTGCATTTACTTAGTCATAATATTTCTTACTAGGCTAGTTGAGCTCACCCATTCTTTCACTGTTCTCTTCAGGAAATGAGAACGTAGCTGGGACAAGTCGGGGAATGGAGTGATTGTCCAGATGATAGTATTAGTTAGTAGTCCTCACTATTCTGTGAAATAGTGTGACAATAAATGTAATGAGGATTTATTTGTGTTTGAATACTGTCTAGAAGACAATATTCGAGTTAAAACTCACAGTATATATTTGTCGTATGTTACACGACAGTTGTATAATTAAGTTTGTATTTGATTTATATACCATGTAAGTGGCAACCCAAGATGGGTGACGTATACCTAATTTTAGGGGCGTTACAGTTGGTATCAGAGCTTAGGGATATGATCCCTGGCTAATATGTGAGATAAGAACTAGGAGGGGAGAGACGGGGAATTCTTTCGCTAGTATGACCTACCTAAGTTTATGTGATATTTAATTGGTCGGTCAGAGTATAGGGATAATATGTGATATGTTAATTAACCCTTGTTTTGTGACAGTGTTTGCGAATGACATTTGAAAATATTGAGATAAGCAATGAAGCACATAAGAGCGTTGATTCAGCTCAAGCAAAAGGTAACGACCAACAACACGATAATAATCATACTGGTGGCAACGGCCATTGGAACAATGATAACCATCGTAGGGGAAATTATCATGCCAAGAATAGTAACCACTTTGGTGGTAATCATGGCCAAGATAATAAAAGTGGAAATTTCAAGAAGAGAAGGTCATTTAGCTCGATTTTGTCGTGCACCAAAGTCAAGTCCAGCTGGGACGGTGGCACCAAAGGCGGATACGGACAACACAAAGTCGGTGGTTTCAGGAAGAACATTTTTTGTGACTTCTCAAAAAGAGAGTAGCCCGAACGAAGTTAGCACGGGTTAGTTAATTATAAATTGCGAAGTCTATACCTTATAAGATACCGATTCTACCCATTATTTTATCTCTCTTGCTTTGCATACCAACGCTTAAATTTGACTCGGAGAAGTTAGACTTTGACTTATTGGTTGAAACTTCGTTAGTAGAAGCCTTCGTTACCTCCACTGTTTATAAATCTTGTTGATTCAAATCGACATTTTCACGTTACCTGTCGATCTTATCTCTTTGAAAATATATTTCTTTGATGTGATTTTTGGAAACAATTGGTTAACTACTCATCATGCTTTTCATAAGGTTGTTAGCTTTCATATTCCTAACCAACCTGTTATACGAATTCAAAGTAACCAAACCACTAAAGTCAATCACTGTCATATCAAGCCATATGTTAAGAGCCCCAATCCTTTCGTTGTTGACTTCCTTGTGTGGAATGCACCGAAGCCAGACTTTTCGTAGGCGACGTCATGAATGAATATGGCAAGTTGATAGGTATCATTGTGAGGTGCTATCCAGGTTAAGGGATAGAAGTCACAGTTGGTATCAATGTGACGTATTATCCAAGTCTTGGATAAGGGTCACAGTTTTGAATGATATTTCTATCGTTAATAAATTTCCTGACGTATTCTTGAAGACTTCCTAGCCTACCCCTAGAGCGTGAAATAAAATTTTGTATTGACCCCAGTACAAAAACCTATTTCTTAAACCCTTAAATATTTCTTTACTTAAAAGGACGTATAATGCGCCAAAGACGTTGACTCGAGCTGTTGAAGATTACGATAGTACCATTCAATATCATCGTGGAAGAGCGAACGTGGTAGTTGATGTGTTGAGTAGAAGATTGTATGCGTTTACGAGTGCGATGTTGTTAACACAAAGACTCATTTTGTTTAACTTACAAATGATGAAGATAGAGTTAAAGACTCGAGGGACCCACATGAAGATAACGAATATACGAGTAGAATCGACTTTAATCGATAAAGTTAAAGCCGTGCAAGCTACAGACCCGGAGCTGAGGAATACTAAGAAGAAGGTTCAAGAGGGCATTATTTTAAAAGCAAGAGTTGCTGAAGAGAGGAAATTTCAACCCTCGATTTAATTGGCCCATTTGAAATCCTCGATCGAGTAGGAACTGTGGCTTATAGACTCATTTTACCGCCAAAAATGCCGCGTGTTCATAACATTTTTAACGTATCGATGTTACGTAAATATGTGGACGACCTAAACCACATTATTAATTTAGAACCGGATGAGATAGCGGATGATTTAACGTTTGAAGAGATACGTGTTAAAATCTTGGATAAGAAGAATCGTATTCAACACTCAAAGATTACATCTCAAAGAGTTAGAATCGGACGAGGTATCCTCATCTGTTCGGCATACCAGGTACGTACGTAAATTTCGAGGGCGAAATTCCATAAGGAGGGGAGATTGTGAGACCCCATATTTTATAAATAAAGATTTAAATTTCTCAAAATATTTTTTTAATATTATGGTGTGGATTTGATATAATGTTATAGTTGTGGGTAGTATTTATAAATTTTGCAAAGTATGCAAGTTGTCATATAATATTCGATTAGTCGGGGAATATTCGTTTTAGCAGGGAATATTCGTACAACGGAGCAATCATTGGTGGACCCCACAATGGAATTATTGTCGGAATGAGAAAATGACAAAATATTTTCATGAAAATAATTCATGAAGTTTTACCGTTAAAGCTGTTGAACTACTTTCGGTAGTAAAACTACGATGTCTGGCGTGGTTGCATAGTAGCACGCGGTATTGATTATTGATGCTTACGTGAGAAAACGCCGCTTTGTTTAATTATTGCTACGAGTCACCGTGACAGATATCTCGCGTTATTTGATTCAATTATTGTTGATTTATAAGTTTTGTTTTATTAGTATTATTAACGTAATAAAATGTAAACATCTTTTATATAAAAAATGTATACTTTATTAAAGTTATTCTATAAATAGAATATATTATATTTTATTATGCATAGTGTTTGCATAGTGCCCACATAGTGTTTGTATAGTAAAAATCTTTTTATATAAATAGATTATATATTATTTTATTTAAAAGATTTTGCTTTAAATATGGACCGTCAGATTAAAGTAAATCAATCTTGACCGTTCATGAGTTAGTTACTATGCAGTCCATTCTTCTATAAATAGAAGCTCATTCCATCATTATTTCTTACAAATTCACTAAAACTCTAGAGAGAAAATTATAGAGAAGCTATAGAAAAGTATTCTGCTACTTCCATACTCTTATTTCCAATTTCTTTTACGGTAAGGGGTGTTATTCTTTCTTATTCATGAAGAGAACTTTTATTATTCCATTCTTTATTATACTGTTGGTTATTGGTTTTACAGTTGTATGTCTTTGGCCTGTAGTGCAAAGATGATCTGTTATTTGATAGCTTTGACCCGTAGCGCAAAGATGGACAGGTGTATGACATGATCATGACCACTAGTGATACTAATGAATATCCTTGGCACGTAGTGCGGGGATGATTCGATGATGTGGATTATTTATTTAGCTGAGTCTCAGCGATTGATTTTATAGTTGAATATCTTTGGCACGTAGTGCAAAGGTAGACAACTGATTTGTCTGATCATTGTTATTACACTTGAATATCTTCAGCCTTTGGGGTAAGGATATTGAGTAAACGTTCTATTAAGCCTTGTGGCAAGAAGGAATTGTTAATTCGTGTTATTATAAATATGAATTGTGAAATTAATTAAAATCTTTAGTGGTTCAGGTGAATACATGTGATAAAAGTGATGAAAAACCTTTTAAATCATAAAAGATAGTAGATTTTATTCTCTACTTGACTCTTTTAATGGATTGTTTATTCCGCTGCAGTTGTTGATCTAAAACTTGTTGTCTATTATATTCTATCAGTTGTTATACTGTTGAAGGCTAAGGATAATTTATTTTGCATTATCTTAGTCATAATATTTCTTACTGGGCTAGTTGAGCTCACCCATTCTTTCACTGTTCTCTTCAGGAAATGAGAACGTAGCTGGGACAAGTCGGGGAACGGAGTGATTGTCCAAATGATAGTATTAGTTAGTAGTCCTCACTATTCTGTGAAAAAATGTGATAGTAAATGTAATGAGGATTTATTTGTGTTTGAATATTGTCTAGAAGACAATATTCGAGTTAAAACTCACAGTATATATTTGTCGTATGTTACACGACAGTTGTATAATTAAGTTTGTATTTGATTTATATACCATGTAAGTGGCGACCCAAGATGGGTGACATATACCTAATTTTGGGGGCGTCACAATGCAAAACGATCACGGGGTTACAAGTTTTATGATCCCAATAGTAAGTTAATTTTTGAGACGGGAACTGCAACGTTCTTTAAGGATGTTGAGTTTGGGGGAAGAAATCAAGTTAGGAACATTTTCTTTCAGGAGGAAGAAGGAGAAATCTCAATTCCTACTACTATTTTTGATAATGTGCAGGTTTCTAAACCTGTAACTCAACAACCTCAAGAATCTGAGCAATTAAGGCGATCCACGAGAGAAAGAAAATTTTCAATTTCAAACGATTATATCGTATATCTTCAAGAACAAGAGGTAGAAAGTGGAATGTCGGAAGATGATCCAATTAATTTCTGTCAAGCCATGCAAAGTTCTAACTCTCAAAATTGGATTAAAGCCATGAATGAAGAGTACAAGTCTATGCAAGATAATAAAGTTTGGGAACTTGTTCCATTACTGTATGGTGCAAAACCCGTAGGTTGCAAATGGATATTTAAAACTAAAAGGGATTCAAATGGTAATATGGAGAGGTATAAGGCACGTCTTGTGGCTAAAGGCTTTACTCAAAAGGAAGGAATTGACTTTTAAGAGACTTTCTCTCTAGTTTCTTCGAACGACTCTTTTAGGACAATTATGGCGCTTATTGCACATTTTGACCTTGAGTTACATCAAATGGATGTCAAAACAGCGTTTCTCGATGGTGATATTGAAGAAACAATTTATATGGTGCAGCCAGAAAACTTTGTGTCTAAAGACCCAAAGAATATGGTTTGCAAATTGACAAAATCCATCTATGGACTCAAGCAGGCATCTAGTCAGTG
Organism: Panax ginseng; assembly: GCA_020205605.1. NCBI lineage: Eukaryota > Viridiplantae > Streptophyta > Magnoliopsida > Apiales > Araliaceae > Panax > Panax ginseng. Next base: position 12,709,827 of record CM035134.1, read on the forward strand.
GTACTTCAAATTTCATCAAGTCATTGTTTCATATGGTTTTGAAACAAATATTGTTGATAATTGTGTGTATCACAAATTCAGTGGGAGTAAACATATTTTCCTGGTTTTATATGTCGATGACATATTACTTGCCACAAATGACATAGCCATGTTGCATGACACCAAGAGATTTCTATCAAAGAACTTTGAAATGAAAGATCTTGGTAATGCTTCTTTTGTGTTAGGAATTGAGATACACCGAGAACATTCTCGGCGTATATTGGGATTGTCACAAAGGAATTATATTGAGAAAGTTCTCAATAGGTTTAACATGCAAAATTGCAAATCAGGTAAAACCCTGGTCGCTAAAGGAGACAAGTTTAGTCTCAGTAAATGCCCGAAGAATAGCCTTGAAATTAAAGAAATGCAAAAGATTCCCTATGCATTGGCAGTAGGGAGTCTAATATATGCTCAAGTATGTACACTTCTGGATATTGCGTTCATAGTTGGCATGTTAGCCAGATATTTAAATAACCCTGACATGGATCATTAGAAGACAGCCAAACGGGTTATGAGGTATTTACAGAGAACAAAGGATTATATGCTCACATATAAGAGATTGGATCGGTTAGAGATAATTGGGTATTCCGATTCTGATTTTGCTGGATGCCAAGAGAGCTGGAGATCCACTTCAGGCTATGTTTACTTGTTGGCTGGTGGAACGATTTTGTGGAGGTCTGCAAAACAGACGCTCGTTGCTTCGTTTACCATGGCTGTAGAGTTTGTAGCATGTTATGAGGCATCAAATCATGGAATATGGTTACGAAATTTTGTCACTGGGCTACAAATTTTGGAGGGTGTTGAAAGACCATTAAAATTATATTGTGACAATAAATCAACGGTATTATATTCCAACAACAACAGAAGCTCGACAAAGTCAAAGCACATTGGAATCAAGTTTCTCGTTGTGAAAGAAAGAGTGCAGAGTGGACAGATTTCCATAGAGCACATTGGGACAATCTCCATGATAGTGGATCCGCTCACATAAGGATTATCACCAAATATCTTTCATGAGCACACTGCTCATATGGGTGTTATTCTATTTGAGGATACTTTAGTTTAATGAGAGTTTGTATTTGGATTATTACTTTATGTTAAAACTACATATTTCATTTATATATTTTCTGCAGAATTAAAGTATTCAGTTTACTACATTCAATTAAGTATATTGAAGTATTGGTCTCACTACAGTTAATTAAGTAGGACCAGTTGGAAATAGGCATGGGTGAATCACATTACATGTAATTTCCATGCTATGCATCCATGATTGATCTATGTTATTTAGCTATGTTGGCATACGAGACCATTGATAGGTCCAATTACGGTTATTATAATGAAGACCGCTTTGATCCTACATTGATGTAGCTAATGGACGAGATTGTTTGAATACCCTTTAGAACATGAAAAAAAAATTTAGGAGCTCACTAAAGTTAAACACATTTCTTAGAATACATATATGGTCCAGTGGGAGATTATTGGATTAATTTTTATTAATCTTAATTGGGACCACACATGTATATTATTAATGTGTGTTATCATGTATAGGCCTAAATTTAAGTGATCTAATTAAGTTTTAAGTAGGCTTAAGGGTATGTTTGTCATGGAATTAATATATAGAGATCGGGCTTGTATTTTTAAATTGATGAGGGGCCAATTTAAAAATACTAAAATATAATAGCTTCCATTGGCAGTTTCTTCACAAGGCAGTTTTCTTTATAAAGGGGTCATGGTCCCCAATTGAGCGTATATTTTTAATTTTTTTTATATCCCCATCAACAGAGAAATTCACTTCTAAAAATAAAAATACACATCAATTGGAAGTTCTTAACCCGTTTGATCAAACAATATTATGGAATCTGCAGGTACGCTTCCGTTATGTTTTTCTTCTTCTTTTTGTTTCAACATGGGTAATATTTATATACATGTTTAGTTTTAGTAATTAATTTCTATAGGTACTACTGGGGTTCTCCAATGGCATGGACAATCTACGGACTTGTGACATCTCAGGTTGGTGACGAGATGGATTTGGTCTATGTCCCTAAACATGGTGAAATCCCAGTGAAGGAATACCTTAAGCAATTTTTGGGCTATACGACTTCCTGGTTATGTTGAACTGGCTCATATTGGTTGGGTTTTCCTCTTCTTTATTGTCTTTGTTATTAGAATTAAGGTCCTTAACTTTCAAAGGAGATAAGCTCTGGCCTCGTGATAATGATTTTATTTTTGTTAATTTTTTTTGTTGGTTCTGTTAATTATTTTATCAGAATTGTCGTACTTCAATCCAAACATAACATAAACAAAGAAATGAACAGAGGATCAAATTTGTGGGTGACGATGATAAAATTTGTGAGGGAGTTGATCTAAGTATTTCGAATTTGTAATAAATTTGATCCGAGTATTTTGAATTTGTGATAAAGGGATGAGAAGGAAGACAGAGGAGAGAGAGAATCTAGGAAGGAGATTGGAGAGAGAGAGAAAAGAGAAAAGAGGGAGAAGAAATATAATATTTCTTTTATTAAATATTTGTTTTGTTATGTGTCAGTAAAAGTAGATGAGGTGTTCATACCTCGTCAGTAAATTTAGATGAGGTGTTAGTTACGTTAGTTTATGTGTCATGTCTGTTAGTGAGAGGGGCACAATTGGCCTTAAATTCGTAACGTTAAGTGTACTTTTGGAAAAAATAAAGTTCAGGGTGGAAGTGAGATTTCGGGGAAAACATCAGGAATATTTTTGGACCTTTGCCCTATTAATTTATTCTAGTTGTCATCATTTTTCCTAACTCTGTCAATATCTACCATTTTTAAAAAAGATAAATTGTTGGAAGTAACTTTTACTTTTATGGGCCCGATGAATGGGCACTATGACATGGTAAGAGCTAGGGTTTGTAGTGACTATAAAAGTATTGTTTGGTGTATGTATCATGTAATGTGTGAAACTACTAAATGAATACATAAGACAAGCATGACTAGCATATAAATTTGTGTATTCTTTTACTTTTTTATTCTTTAATTTATATGTGATTGTTTGTGATATCCAATCTTAAATCTACTATAAATTAATCCAAACAAATTTGTAATTAAGTTAAAATTTTTATAGCTATGGGCATTATAAAAATGTGATTTTTGAAGTCAATCGATTGGCATTTGACAATCTTAGAATAGAGAATACAGTAGAACCTCTATAAATTAATAATCTCTCTAAAATAATATTTTTTCCTAGTCCCGACTTCGGCTAATGGGATAAATTAATAATTTTGATAAAATAATAAAATAATAATTTTTAAAAAGACCCTTATATAAATATATGGTCACATCAAAATCATAAATAAATAATTCTTTTAAATTACAAATATATCTAGGGTAATCTTGTAAAATATGATTTTATTCTCGTTTGTTTTGTCTTGAAATTAAAATCTAATTGAATTTCATCCTTAATTTTTCTTATTGTGTCCAAAAGTTTAGGTGTTTTATTCTCGAATTGTAATAAAAACTTGTGAAGAGTTGTTGACGCTATATATGAGTGCTTCCTTTCGTGTTATTGGCTCTAAAGGTATTGCATCATCCTCACAAGTATGATACATTAATTTAATAAGTATGATACATTGCATCAAAAAATATATGATATAAACATCAATAAAATGCAATAAAATAGCATCGCGTAGGTATTAGACACGCGTTACAACTTACGGGACTCGATTCCGATATACGGAGGCCAAGTTATCGCCCAGTTTGCAAAACTCGCCACTTACGCAAAAAGCCGAAAAAGAGCCCAAAACTCGCCTCGGCCATCCAAACGCCACACAAACACACATATAGCATCGCGTAGGTATTAGACACGCGTTACAACTTAAGAGACTTGATTTCGATATACGGAGGCCGAGTTATCGCCCAATTTGCAAAACTCGCCAACACTTAGGCAAAAAGCCAAAAAAGAGCCCAAAACCCGCATCGGCTGTCCAAACGCCACACAAACATACATGTAGCACTGCGTAGGTATTAGATACTTGTTACAACTTATGGGACTCGATTCTGACATACGGAGGCCGAGTTATCAGCTTATAGGCAAAACTCGCCAGCACTTAGAAAAAACGTTGAAAAAGAGGCCAAAATCCGCCTCGGTCATCCAAACGACACGCAAACACACACATAGCACCGCATAGGTATTAGGCACGTGCTAAAACTTAAGAGACTCAATTCCGATATACGGAGGCTGAGTTATCGCCCCATTTGCCAAACTCGCCAAACCCGCCAATACTTAGGCAAAAAGTCAAAAAAAGAGCCCAAAACCCGCCTCGGCCGTCCAAACGCCACACAAACACACACATAGCATCGCGTAGGTATTAGACATGCTTTACAACTTACGAAACTTGATTCTAATATACGGAGACCGAGTTATCGCCTAGTTTGCAAAACTCGCCAACACTTAACAGAAAGCCGAAAAAGAGCCCAAAACACACCTCGGCCGTCCAAACGCCACGCAAACACACGCGTAGCATCACGTAGGTATTAGATTCACGTTATAATTTACGGGACTCGATTTCGACATACGGAGGCCGAGTTATCAGCCCGTAGGCAAAACTTGCCAACCTTAGGGAAAACGTCAAAAAAGAGGCCAAAACCCGCCTCGGTCATCCAAATGACACGCAAACACACACATAGCACTGCATAGGTATTAGGCATGCGTTGCAACTTACGAGACTCAATTCCGATATACGGAGGCCGAGTTATCGCCCCATTTGCCAAACTCGCCAACACTTAGGCAAAAAGTCGAAAAAGAGCCCAAAACCTGCCTCGGCCGTCCAAACGCCACGAAAACACACACATAACATTGTGTACATATTAGATACGCATTACAATTTACGGGACTCGATTCCGATATACGGAGGCCAAGTTATCGCCCAGTTTGCAAAACTCGTCAACACTTAGGCAAAAAGCCGAAAAAGAGGCCAAAACCCACCTCGGCCGTCCAAACACCACGCAAACACACATATAGTATCGCGTAGGTATTAGAAATACGTTACAACTTACAGGATTTGATTCCAATATATGAAGGCCGAGTTATCGGGCCATTTGCCAAACTCGCCAACACTTGCAGAACACAAACTAAAATGATTCAAATATGCTCTATTTTGGACTTCGTTATTAATATTTTAATTTTGTAGGGTCTTGTTTATGAGACTCATGGGGGTGGAGGTTGCGGCACAGGTGATGCCCGTGGAGGAGATGGTGATGACCGCCGGGCTGATGCTGAGATTATAGACGGTGGGACCGGCGATGGGACCGGAGGCGATGACACAAACATTCCTGATCTTGGGTTGTAGTTAGTTTATATTTATATTTTGACTTTTATGTATGTATTTATATAGCTTTTGAGTTGTACAGACTAGAGTTTGGTATCTAACTATATTGACTGTTGATAGTAAAAGATATGATTGTTATTGATATGCGTACATTGTCATTATTTGTTTTTCTTTAGTTTATAACAGGTACAATGTATATGTAAATGAACAGGGGAATTTTGCAATTATAATAATTTTTTTAAAGTGGGTCATTGGCGACGGTGTCACGCCCCTAAAATAGGTATACATCAACCATTCTAGGTCGCCAAATACATGGTACATAAAACAACTATAACTTCATTATTACAATTGTCGTGCAAAATACGACAACAAATATACTGTGAGTTTAAATACAAATATTGTCTTCTACACAATATCCATACTCAAATAAGTCTTCATTACAATTATTGATACACTATTTTACAAAATAGTGAGGACTACTAAAATAACTGCCATGAAATATCACTCCACACCCCGACTAGTTCCCGCTATATTCTCGCCTCCTGAGAAGAAAAATGGAACAAAAAGGAAAAGAGTGAGCTCAACTAGCCTAGTAAAGAATATTATGACTAAGATAATATACAACAACTTATCATTAGTCCTCAACAGGGAAAAATCTGATAGAATATAATAGACAACAAGTTTTAGATTAACAACTGCAGTGGAAACAACAATCTATTAAAAGAGTCAAGTAGAGAATGAAATCTACTATCTTCTATGATTTAAAAGTCCATCATCAATATTTTATCCCTGTAACATCAATCAATATACATCTTGAATCAAATATTCATCTTTGCACTCTGACAGCCAAAGATATTCATTTGTATCACCAAATGGTCATGTTCATCTCAACACTTGTTCATCTTTGCTACGGGCCAAAGATATTCATCGATAATCATTCATCTTTGCACTTTCTGTGCCAAAGATATTCAAATATCATCATTTAGACCGAGGATGATGAAAAATATCTTAAAGAAAATGAATCTAGTGAGATAAAAGGATAAAGATTAGGGATTCGTACTTCGATTTATCCAAGTTCAAAAATACTCCATAATAATCATTTGTGGAGCAGAATTCAAAAATGAAGATCAAAACATGGATATAATCAAAAATAGTAATCACAATAGAAAACTTGGACAAAGAAAAGAAAATTTAATTTTTCTATGAATAGTGCCGTATTCGTGAATAGTGCCATATTCGTGAATAGTGTCGTATACGTGAATAGTGTCGTACACGTGAATAGTAACCCCGACACAAAAAGGTAGAAATTCTACAAGAAAAATCATACTTCATGAATAGTACTCGTGAATAGTACCGTATTTGTGAATAGTATCGTATACATGAATAGTGCCGTATACGTGAACAGTAACCTAGACATGAAAAGGTAAAAATTTCATAATAAAATTCATACCAATATTTTGGTATAATGATATTGAAAAAAACATCATTTATGAAATAAATAACATCTCTTACCTCAAAAGAGCAGTACTTCTGATTGGAATATATCAGATATAATGCTGAAGGAAACTTGCACTGAATAACAACTCTCAAATTATTTAAATACTCACAAGAATACACTCGATAATATAGAGAGAGAAAACTCAGATTCTGGTGTGATTTTTAATTCTAACCTAAGCACCTATTTATAGGAAAAATGCCAGAACGCCAAAGCAGACTAAATTAATAAAATAATATTTTGTCAAAAAATTTCTGCGCACACCTCTTGGACCAAAATTCAGATTTTTCACACCAACTAAAAGTGAGGCCCACCCATATTTTTAATAAAAAATATTTATTTTTGAAACTTCAATAATTCATAATAAATAGCCCTTTTATCAGAAAAGTACGAATTTTATGTCCATTCCATAGAAAATTAAATTCTCTACAACTTTGTAGAAGAAAGTTTTTTCAAATTCTAAACAAAAAATATCCGAAATCCACAAACGGATGATTTTTAATACCTCCATTTCGACAAAATACTGATAAAACACCTCAGCATTAATTTCTTCATTTATATCCACGCAAAATAAATATTTCCCTATCCATCATTTATATCCACATAAAATAAATATTTTCTTATCATATAAATCAATAATTAATTATTCACAAATAATATTACAGAATCACAATAATGACAACTAGGTCGTTCCCAGGAAAGAGGGAGCTTTTCGATAAGGATTTCTCCTTACTGGCGCGCCATTAGATGACCAAACCCCTTTCCTAGACAGAACTTTCTTAGACATTGTCAATAATGTTATCTAATAATATTATTCAAATAATATGAATTATTGATCTGATAATAGAAAATATTGTGCAGTGACAATTATTGAGACAATAATAATATAAAATATCAACGCAGCAATTATTGAATCAATAAAATAAAATATTGAACAAAGAATTACTATAACAATTATTGAGTAAAGCCTTTCACGTAAGAATCATTAATCCAAAAATATCGTGTAATATCGTAATATTTCGCAAATGCGACACACGACATCGTATTTTTAACCACCGGTATTCCAACAATTATTAATCAGTAATAACTATATACGCCGTTATTTATAAAAAAACTCATACTTGTCATTTTCTTCATCCAATAGCTTTTTAGTTATGAGGCCCCTAAATGGTCGCTACTAATGTATTTAATATTCCATGACAACAAGAATATTCCCCGACCAAACGAATATTCCCCGACGACAATGAATATTTTATAATCACTTACTTATTTTACAAAATTTTCACATTTCACTAATAACCAAAGCATTATATCAAATTAACACTTTATTATTCAAAATAATAATTAGAGGAAATTCAATTTTATTTATAAAAAGTTAAGGTCTTACAAACGGGGCCATTGGCGACGGGGTGCCGTCGACGATCACCTATAGCGACGGATCCAGAATTATATTAAATAGAGGTCATTGGAGACGGGGGTACACCCATTGGCGACGGCAGTGCCGTCGAGAATGCCTGAATTATTAAAATTAAAGTATTGTTATTACCGACGGTTTGTCCGCAGCTGTTGCTGTCGCTAATGACTTATTACCGACGGCGTGCCGTCAGCAATGACCTCGTTGACAATGACATTGTTCCCGACGGTGAGCGACGGGAGCCAGAGGCGACGACCCGAGGGGCGACGGTAGGGGCGACGGGGTCTGCTGTCGCTAATGACCTCATTGCCGATGACAAGAGGGTCATTGGTGACGGCATGACCCGTCGACAATGACTGATTTTTTTGTAGTGTTTAATGTAATTAAATTTATGTTCACCGAATAGAAAAACACTCTTTAAATTAATAAATTATTAATTTATCGATTAAATAATAACTCTCTAAATTAATAAAATTTTTCAGTCCTAACAATATTAATTTATAGAGGTTCTACGATCAGATACACTTGTTTTTTTTAATATATATATATATATATATATATATATATATATATATATATATATATATATATATATATATATATTTATATAGATTTATATATGGTAATTTTAGCTATGACCCATATATGTCATATGTGCATGAGAAAATGGAATATTAGAAGATCCCCGGCCTAGTGGAATTCCCAATGTTAATTACTACGAACTACCTCCCGCTTTGAACGCTCTTCTTACATATCTTTCTTTGTTTTGAATCCGTCCACCATATTCTTGGCTTCCTGCAACTCAACCCTAATTGCAATTAATTAAAGAAATTAAGAGAGAGACTCTTGATTTTTTTCAGCTACCCTAATTGCCAAGAAAAAGATATAGATATATAGAACGAGAAAAAAGAAAAAAAGAAAGGCATTTTGGGACAAGAAGATTAGAATGGAGGAGCAAAGACAAGGAGATCTTAGGGTTCCTATTATCTTTGCCGTTTTCTGCCTATTTGTATTAGCCGGTGGTGTAATCCTTATCCTATACGTTTTCTCACCGGATTCTTCCGCGCCTTGGTATCCCATGGCTGCATTGGTTTTGATAGGCTCCCCATGGATCTTTTGGTTCATGACCTACATTTACACGTGCATTAAATCATGTTACCGTCGAGTTAGCCCCAATATCGATAACCGTCAGATATCCAAGAGAACGCCACGTGCCGCCAGCACCAACACCGCGATGAATCGGACAGCATCAAGCAATAAGCCCGAAGAACAATCGAGGGATGGCAATGAAGATCCACAGGTGCATTTTGGGGAGATGATTGTGCATGGTGGCCAAAATTCGGGACGAATTGGAGGAGAGTCGGGGTCGGTTGCCTCCTCGACGGAAATTGAAATGCCGTTAAACGTATCAGTCTCCTCTTGATGAATATATATATGGTAAATCATGTTTTTGTTTCTTGGATTAAGAATTTTGAGGCCAATATATTATTGGTTCATCTCCCTTTAATTAAATTGATGGATCATATACAATAAAATTGTTCTTCGAGAGGGTTGAAAATTAAGTGATGATAAAGAAGATGAGTGATGATTCAATGGCGTGTACACTAAAAAGGGGGAGATGATTTGAGAAGTGTAGAAGGTAGATGTTATGAAATTGGAAATGATGATTATATTATGTGCTAGTATGAAACATTTGTATTCATTTGCTTAGCACAAAACAAAACAGAGAAATTTGTCCATTCAATGTTTTAGATTCCACCCCCCCTAGCTAATTCATTTTTTTTTGTATAAGAAAATATACTAATGTTTAGTTTTCAATAGGAACAAATTTTCTTTCCTAGTACAATATTTGTCTTTGTGGAGATCTTATTAATGTAGGTAGTAGGCTTGTTCCACGTTTCTACTATATTCTTATTAACAATAAACAATGACAAGTTCTTCATTAAATCTTTGGTAATTTTGGAGAAATAGCATGATCAATAGTACTAAGGTTAATTGGGTTAATTACTACCTTAGCTTCAAACCTTAAAGATTACGTACTCAAATTGCACATTGCGTCATAGAGTTCGATTTTTATAATTAGGTCTGCCAAAGTATGATTATGGGTTGGTTTTGATTTAAAAAATTTGGTTATAATTCTATTTAAAAACTAAAACCACATTACTTATTTTTAATATGGGTTGTGTGAGTTGGAATCATATATTTATGGGTCAAATATAGGTCAACTCATATTTTAAATTTCAAGCTTACCATTATTATGGTCCAATTAAATAAATTATTTATGATATTTAATTTTTATATTCCTTCACCTTTTATCTTTAATATTTTATACTTAATATTTTATACATTCTTCCTCTCTAAAAATCCGTATTCTCTCTAAAATTTTTAGATTTTCTCTCTAAAATTTTTTGTAAACATGTTTTTTTTATATACTTTTTTTCTCTCTAAAATTTTTATAATCTCTCTCAAATTTTTGAATAATTTTTCTCCCTCTTAATTTTTTATACACCCTCCAAACTTTTTAAACTTGTAAAGTTCCTCTCTCTAATTTTTTTTGTACACTAAATTTCTTTATATTTCAAAAAACCATAGTACAGCTCTTGTCTTTGTTTGACGCCTTGATGTACATATTTTATTTATTTAATATGTTGATGTGGTATTCATTTGGAGCTGGGAAATTCTGTTTTTTTTTTTTAAATACTACTTATAGTAATGTATTCATTTTGCATTAACTGTTATACACGATTCTTTGCTTTAATAAATATAAGTTAAAATAACTATTATTCATTTTATTTGTTAATACTGCGTATAGCAATGCTATGGCCAGAAATTCCGTCAAGTGCTGCAAGGAGGAGAAACTGAGGAAGCAGCCAAAATATACTCATTGGGAAGGAGTGCTTATTAGGTTTGTCGAGTAAACCATGACACATACATGGGTTGGAAAATGGTTTAACCAATTTGCGCTTATTTTATTTTTTGTATAAAATATGGTTTCAAATTTTATGCAACTCAAGTAATAAAAAAATAGTTAATCAATTCAAATGATTTTAATTAATTTGAGTTGACCCAACAGGTTATGACCTATATTGTTAGGTTTACAAATAATTAAGTCAATTTCTTTCCTAGCTATTGATAGGTCTCCAAACCTTGAAGTTTATTTTGATGATAACAATGTTTAAGGATAGGATTAATTAAATAAAGTAGAATCCTCTCCATAGAATTTTATATAAAATATTTTAAATATCATATCTATTCTGACCAAAAATGTTTTTTATCCTAAATTGAATTTTTTCAACCTTGATAATTTAAATATCAAGTATTAATAAAATTGATTCATATAATAACATTTTCTAAGGCAAGGAGATTCCTATTTATTTTCAAAATGATTTTCTATATCTTTTCAGACAAAAAGAAAAATCATATATATACATACATATATATATATATATATATATATATATATATATATATATATTAGTGTATATATATGTAAAATATGAGCATGTGTGTGTAGGCCTGAGCAAAAAACGGATATAACCGAATAATCGAATCGAACCGAAATTTTTAATTAATCAAAATTTCTTGATAATTTGAGTATTTTCTGAAATTCGGTTATATCCGAATTTTTATTCGATTTTCGGGTACAAGATTGAGTTTGGATTTTGTGTTATTCCGTTAACCGAATAACTAAATAAGAAAGAATAATGCTACAGACAAACTATTTTACAAATATTTTACAAACTGCAGCACATTGATCAACAAATTATTTTAATGTAGTCTCCGGCCCCACACAATATGTTGATGTGAAATATGCCACATCAGCAATTTGTAAAATATTTATAGAATAATTTGTGTCTCTAGTATTATTCAATAAGAAATAAAATAACCCAAATTCCCAAATCTTTCATCTCTCATCTCTCACTATCTGATGACTGATCTTTCATATCTCTCATTTTCCGTCTCTCTCTCATCTCTTATATCTCACACTTTCAGTTTCTCTAATCTCTCATCTCTTACTCTCAAGTCTCAACCCTAGTGCCCTAACCCAAAAGCCGTGGCCCAGTTTTTGGATCCATTTTTCAACAGCTTCTAGACTTTTGTCAATTCCATGAACTACCCGCATCAACAAAAAACTAGGACAGTAGGGCTATCATACATAGCTTCCCCATCTCTCTAAGAATACACGAAAATTGCACACACACACACACACACACACACACACACACACACACACACATATATATATATATATATATATAGGCACTCATTCCAATCAAAACCTACCCCAAATCGCGAGTCCTAAATCTGGAATTTCCTTGGTAAGTATAGATATAGATCTGGAATTTTTTATTATTCATTTGTTCTGTTCATAGCCTTTATGGGTATCTTTGTATTTAAGAAACAATCATAATTAATTTTAAATTGTTTGTAGATTGTTTCTGAGGCTTAATTGGAGTTTACTTGTGGAAAGATTAGACTATTTTGAAAAAAAATCTAAATTCTGTTCCAATAATTTAGTGTAGCTCTTTGATTTTATAAATCTGGCCATCTAGGTATTTCTATGTATCCTTTTCACTTAATTGTTGAGATTCATTTCGGTTATTAACCGAATATCCGAATAGTAAGTTCGGTTTATTCGGTATTCGGTAACAGTAGCGGCCTTGGGCTAAAGCCCAAGGTGTCCGGGCTTTAGGCCCAAATTTTTTTAGGCCCCTTTTTCTCTATTTTTTAGTGCTTTGAATGATGGTTTGAAAATATTGAAAAAGTCGATTATTATATTTGGTATTCTTTCGTATTTATGTTCTTTTGTTCAGAAAAAATTCATAGTGTTTTTTTATACCTATCTTAATAACAATTCGCAAATGACTCAATCTTTTTTTTTGTCGTTTTAGACCCTGAAAAACTCACGGCTGGCCTTGTTCGGTAATTCGATTATCTACCAATTCAGTTAACAGTTCAAATATCAGAAATGTGTTCTTTTCAATTTTCAGTTATAATTAAATAAACTATTCGATTCGATACTCACCAAATTGCTCACCCCATTTTGTGCATATGTGTATATAATGTGAATATGTGTTCCCATGTGAGGAAAAAGGAAACTAAAGGCTTTACTAAGCCATATGCTGGCTGCATGGTTTTGAGAGTTTGACTATGTAGTGTGCATTGTCCAAGAACAAATAAAGCTATGCATGGGCTATGCTTTGAAGAAAAAGTTAGCTTGTTTTCTTTGGGAATCCGTGTGCCTCAATTTTAAGAATTAAAATTCGGACCTTTCTCTTCTTATCAAAGCAATCTGAGTCATTAAAATGAAAATGAATTTTTAAAATTACGTGTTTTGTAATAGCCCAACTTTTATGAATAAAAATTATTTTTTTTTGAAATATATTTTTGAATATTATGGTGTGGATTTGATATAATATTATAGTTGTGGGTAATATTTATAAATTTTGCAAAGTAAACAAGTTATAAAATATTCTATTGGTCGGGGAATATTCGTTTTAACAGGGAATATTCATACGACGTCATAATCATTGGTGGACCCCACAACGGAAGTATTGTCGTAGTTAAAAAACGTCAGAAATATCTTTTTATAAAAATAACGGCGAAAGTTTTACTGTTAAACTGTTGAAATACCCGGTGGTAAAAGAACAATAATACGCGTGATTGCATAGTAGCACACGATATTGATTATTGATGCTTACGTGAGAAGTCACTCAGTTATACTCAATTATTGCTATAGTAATTGCTGTATAATATCTCTCATATTATTGATTCAATTATTATCACAGTATCATCTGCATAATATTTTATATTATTAAATCAATAATTGAGACGACAAAATTATTCATATTATTATTTGCAATATTGACGATGTCTAGAAAGTTCTCATCGAGGAGATGTTTGGTCACCTGAAGTGCGGCGCCCTATAGGAGAAATCCTTATCGAAAAGCCCCATCTTTCCTGGGAATAATCTGGTTGTTAAATATTGTGAGTTATAATATTAATGATGAATAAGTTCGTGTTGATTAAAGATGAAATTGATATTTCCATTGTGTTGGGATTATTAGTGTTAATAGAAATCGACATTTATTTCGATAATAATTGATTTCTGGAGGTTATATTGACTAATCAGGTAATTAATCAGATAAATGAGCAATTAATTGCTATTAATTCACATGCTTATAACTATTTGTTCACATGTATGTACTATTGATTCATATGCATGTACTATTATGGGAGGTGGTGCAAGATTGATAATATTTGCATGACTAAATTAAAAATAGAGGTATAGATGAAGGTACTATACTGTAACTATTTTTTCACATGTATAGAACTATTGATTCACATAAATGTACTAATGATTCGCATGCATGTACTATTAGGGGAGGTGGTGCAAGTTTGATAATACCTGCAGGACTAGATTAAAAATGAAGGAAAAGATGAAGGTATTATACTGTAATATTTCGAGCTCCAAAACGTGCAATTATCGAAAATATGTTTTCTTGTAAATAGAAGCTCATTCTTCTTTCACTACAAGAAAATTCTCTATCTGCGACCAAACCTTTCAGCGACCACCCTTTCCGATCACTGATATCAATAATAGCGACGGCCATTTGCGATCGGACTTGCTTCTAGTCGCTAATCATTATCATCGACTGCATGCGGTCGCTGAGCGGTCGCTGGATTAATTTTCTCTCCCAAAAATTGGTGCCAAATGTTGGCGCATTTAGTTTTTGCGACAAATCTCTATCAGCGACCGTGAGGCGGTCGCTGATGTGTCCACATCATTAAAAATCAGCGACCGCGTGCGATCGCTGATGGCGGTTGCTGATCATATTAACATTTACCAGTTTCAGTCATTCACTCGACACAGACGAAGTAAAAAAAAATGAGGGAGCAGAATAGAGAGAAGAGGGAGAAAGGGGAAGAAGAGGAGAAGCCAGCCAGCCTCACTCCGCCACCGCCTCACTCTCACCGTCTAGTTCTTCAGGTTTGTTTTCGGATCAAATAAAACATCTCCAAAAACATGTGGTTTTTAGGGTTTATCCTTTTTCTTTTCTTTTAATAATTAATTACATTAATCTTGTTGACTTTGATTATTGCTTTATCCCTTTACAATTTTCGCGTTCCTTTTTTTTTTGGCTTTGTATACCTTTTTAGTTTGTTTTTTTATCTTGCACTTTGATTATTGCGGGAAGCAGAAGAGGATAAGGAAGCAATTTTTTTTCGCTTTTGTTTACGCTTATTTGATACAAATATATAAATTTCACTAGCTCTCATCTTAATTGATTTTCTGGCAACTAAATTGAGGCTCACTAATGCTTAGTTTTGGTTTCCATTGAGTCAATAAATAGAAATAGAAATAAAATTCTTATTTGTATAGAAGTTTGAATTTAGGGGTTTTCTAGTTCATGTATTAATATATTTAGGTTAAATTTGTTTACTGTTCATATGGGTCTTTTCATTATTACATGGTTCTAATGTATTTTTGCAAACTTATGGATTATTTATAGTGTGCGCGGGTGCAAAAAGAAAGAAACTGAAGTGTAGGATTTATTACTTACGTATCTAGAATTTTTGTTGCTTCTTCTACTTGGTTTTCTCTTCAACCAAAATGAGTGTTACTGTTTGGTTGATGCTGTATATTCCCAAAGGATTGATTTTTATTGCATTTTTTTTGGTTTGAAAATTCATATATTAATGCTATTACATTATTTTAGATTTCAACCATAATTTTTGGTAGAGATTATTTAATGCCACAAATGTTATAAGACAGCTATTTGTTTGTGTTTTTATCCAGTGTTAGAGAGCGCTAGGTCATGTCTATAATGCTCTATGCGAATTATAATTGTGCACATTCTGTTTTGTTGTTGGGATTATATTTTGCTAAAATTGGAATTCACATCCTTTGATTTGGGACTTCATATTATTTGGTAATGTTTTGTGTCTTGGGTGCCTAGAAATGTCCATATATGCATGCCGTCGTGCATGTGGCTAGTCCATATTGTAGGGGAGACTCTGGCAAATTTTTTTTAAGTATTATAAGTATAAGTTTGAAAAATGTTCATAAGTATTATAAGTATAAGTTTATAGGAGAGTCTGGGTGCTGCTTATCAATTGGATATAAATATATTGGTGATCCACTAGAGCCTATTAAGAAATCATTGAGGCGATGGGATGGGCTTAGGGCCGCGAGGCCACACGAGGCCACGCCAAGCTTAGCCAAGCCTCACGGGGCCAAGCCAAGCTTGGTTGTCAGCATAATAAGCTATTGGAGGGCTGTTAAGCCAAAATAGGCAGTGCTAGGGAACTGTTAGTGCAACAGAGAAGGTAACTAGACACACTTGGTTAATAAAGAGACTATTTTGGCTATAACAGAAAAATAAGGGTATTTAACATTTATGTATACAAGAATAGAAGCTATAAATTGCTCGACCAAGTTGTGACTATCCCAAAACATAAAAGATTATAGAAAGGGACCGTGAGGGGTATAATCTTAAAACATGAAGCCTTAAACTAAGTAGTATAATATAACAAATTTAAAACAAATTAAAATAAAATAACATGATATAATATAACTATTAAACTAAGTAGTATTTACTTAGTTTCTCATACTAAATTTAATAACATTTAAAGTTTCTCATACTGCTTTTATTTGCATTCATTCGTTAACATTGAGTATGCTTAAATGTTAATCATATGCTTACAAGTATGCTCAAGTTATATGGTTACAAGTATGCTGAAATGTTAATCATATGCTTACAAGTATGCTCAAGTCATGGTTACAAGTATGCTCAAGTCATATGATTAATAAGCTCATGTTGTCTGTAGTAGGTACCGTGGAATCATGGACCCCTATTCAGACCGTAGTTGGATTGCACGACGAAAGTCAAGTGTCCAGATAGGTGCTACAACTGAATTTAGAGCTGGTTGCCAAGTGTTTTTGGAGTATGCATATAGTCACCTGGAATGTATGAATGGTAAGTCGCAGATACGATGTCCATGGTAAGATTGTCAAACCGCATGGATGGTACACATTGTCCAAAAAGCAAGTTGAAGATGTGTGCACATGGGTTAAGTCTCTGAAACTACCAGATCATGCGTCAAACATTGCAAGGTGTGTTACGAGTGGGAAATTGCATGGGGTGAAGAGTCATGACTGTCATATGTTCATGGAGAGACTCATGCCTATAACATTTCGGGATCTGCTTGATAAAACAATATGGGATGCTTTGATGGATCTTAGTCATTTCTTCAAAGACTTATGTTCAAAATCATTAAATGGGAAAGACATGTCTGTACTTGAGAAAAACATTATAGAGATCACGTGTAAACTGGAAAAAATATTCCCACCTAGTTTTTTTGACTCCATAGAGCATTTGCAAACCCATCTTCCCTATGAAGCTCGTGTTGGGGGTCCAGTTCAATATAGATGGATGTACCCTTTCGAGAGGGTGATGGGAAACCTAAAGAGGAAGGTGAAGAATAGAGCTTATGTCGAGGGGTCGATATGTGAGGTATACAGTTTCGATGAGATATCTACGTTTGTCTCAGACTATTTTTTCGGACGAAGTCTTGACAAAGGCCAATCGAGTATCGAGACATGATGATGGGAGAAATGTTGAACTAAATGGTCGGCTCTCTATATTTGGTCTATCGGGCCGCGCTTATGGAAAAGAGAAGCGCATATTCCTCTCTGAGCAAGAATTACATATTGCACATACTTACATTCTTCTCAATTGCGAGGAGATTGACGAATTTGTGAGGTACATATGTAAACTTGATAATTTATCTTTTAAGTTGAAAATTTATTCCAATATGTTAATGTTTATAACATGGTATAGATTGTACGATGACGAGTTAAAAGTGAAGCATCCCAGATAACCCGATAAAGATATTCAAATCAATCGTGATAAAAATTTGCACTTTGGCTAAAAGAACAAAGTAAGTTCAATTTCTTAAGACGTAGTATATATATATATATATATATATATATATATATATATATATATATATATACTCCATATTAACTATGACTTCATTTAATAAGATGGAGTTTTTGTAGGCTTTGTAGAAAATATATCACATTTTTACTTAGTAATATTGTGTTATTTTTTGTATAGGAGTCTCAATCTCAAGGTCAGCCTATCCAATAGCTGGATGTATACGTGGCCACCCGTGATGGTTTGCCTGATGCTATCCTGATAGCAGTAATAAGTTTTAACAACTTGATCTTGTTTATCAATGCTTACAGAATTAATTAATTTTTAACTATTTAATTGTTAACATGATGACATGATACTTATAAGCGTTTATTGAATGAGCGCTATCCTGAAGGCACTCCACGTCCACCTATTGATCAAGAGTTGTGGGAGAGGGCATCTGTTGTGAAGAAGAACTACATTAAAGGTCAAGGACAACGATGACACCCATCCTTCAAAGATGGCTCAAGTTCGCTTTTCTTCCCCAATCCACACGATCATCGAGCCATCCAAATTATTCATATTTTTAATTTGTGTGTGAGAGCTATATGTCGAGATCGAGATCTGCTGAAGATACTGGGCGGGCATCTGGGGGCTCTGAGTCCTGAGGAGTTAGCTGAAGCAGTAGCGGCAGCAGCATCATCACAATATGGGGATGGGGACGAGGTATAAAATCAATTTGTTGTATATATTGTCGTAATATACCAATATTAACATAGTTAGTATATATTTGTAACTTAGTTTATTATTTTGTTAATTACATGGTGATCAAGGAGGCGATGATGCTTGACGTACCTGCTTTAGATCAGTTTTGTAGTTATAGTATAAGCTTGTACTTGTATATTCATTCTTTGGATGTCTGTATGTTACTTAAACAAGTTTTAAAATGTTATTCTATTTATTTAAATCATATTGGTTTTTAAAGGTTTATATACTAGTTTGGTGTATGTGTTGGTGGACGATGGATGTTTATATTGTTGTGTATGCTGTTTATCTTATTGTGTATGTGTGTTGGGATAAAGCAGGTACAAAATAGGTACAAGTTTTTGGGAATTCTGCAAAACAGCAAAAAATTGGTTTTCATTTTTTTTCATATCAGCGACCGCATGTGGTCACTGATAGTTATTAGCAACGGCTAAAAATTTGAGGGTATCAGCGACCGCATGTGGTCACTGATAGCAGTCGCTGCCATGTGGACCACGTCAGCTTTGGCCTTGGACCATGCTGACTCAGCTTAGCGACCGAATTTTTCATTTTGATCGCTCATATCGGTCGCAGATAGTTCGGTCGCTAATAGTGGTCGCTGATGTGCATCCCAGCGACCAGATTTTATGCGACGACTATTAGTGACCGCATTCGGTCGCTGATAACTATTTGCAACCGTACGCGGTCGCTGATAAACATTTTTCTTGTAGTGTTTCATTCTCACCAATTCACTAAGACTCACAAGAGCAATTATAGAGAGAGAAGCTATATAGAGAAAGAAGAAGAGTATTCTGCTACTTCACTATTCTAGTATCCAATCTTCTTCTAAGGTAAGGGATATTATTTTTGTTCAGTGTTCATAAGAAATAATATTTTCTTCCATACTCTGTAGTATGTGAGTAATATTATTTCGTTTCATATTCCTAATTCTACACTCATTCTGTTAAAGTATTGCTTCTATACTCTGTGAAATTAGTAGAATATCCTTGAAATTTGCATTTCAGCCAGTATCGTTTCACAAGGATATTTTTTTGAACATTCTTGTTAAATTTTAAGCTTTTCATGCTGGAGTACTATTCACGGGTTACTATTCACAAAGTACTATTCATGAGGTACTATTCATAAAGTACTATTCATGAGTTACTATTCATAAAGTACTATTCACTAGATACTATTCACAGAGTACTATTCCCGAAGTACTATTCATGAAGTACTATTCATGGAGTACTATTCACTCGGGTATCCACCCGGGATATTATTCATGACAATAATTGATTTCTTTTCTGTCCAAATCATTTTTGGTACAATATTATTCTTGAATTTTACTCCACAAAGAAGTATCGTGTTGATAATTTGGACATTATTGAATTCTAGATAAATTAAATTATAAATCTTTAAAAATTTATCCTTTGTTTTCTTTTAATTGAATTCTTATATCATTGTCATCATTCTCATGCTTATATTATGATGAAAGTCATATGTGGCTTACGTGCATAGATGGATTATTGATTGGTATGATTATGACTAGAGATTATTCGGTATAATCATGACCGTAATGTTACAAATGATGTGGTAAAAGTCCTCATTGGCCCGTAGTGTATTGATGGACAGTGGTTGGCATGATCATGACCATTGGTGAAAACACGAATATCCTTAGCCCGTAGTGCATGGATAATTCGTGGTCGTGATACTAATGAATATCCTTGGCCCGTAGTGCATGGATAATTCAATGATGTGGATTATTTATTAAGCTGAATCTTAGCGATAAAATTGATGATAAACTTTTTAAATCATAGAAGATAGTAGATATCATGCTCTACTTGACTCTTCTAATGGATTGTTTGTTCCGCTGCAGTTAAACTTGATGTTTATTATATTTTATTAGTTTAACACTGTTGAAGGCTAACAATAATTTATTTTGCATTATCTTAATCATAATATTTCTTAATAGGCTAGTTAAGCTCACCCTTTTGCTTTCATTGTTCTCTTCAAGAAATGAAAACGTAGCTGGGACTAGTCGGTGAATGGAGTGACGGTCCGAGATTATTATTTTAGTAGTCATCACCATTTAGTGTGATAATAAATGTAATGAAGATTGAATTTGAGTTTGGATATTGTCTAGAAGACAATATTCCTGTTAAAACTCTCAGCTATATTTTGTCGTATTTTACACGACAATTGTATAATTAAGTTTGTATTTGAATTCTGTACCATGTATTTGGCGACTCAAGATGGGTGATGTATACCTATTTTCGGGCCGTCAAAGTTGGTATCAAAGCTTAGGGATATAATCCCTGGCTGAGATGTAGACTAGAACTAGGAGGGGAGAGACAGGTAATTCCTTCGCTAGTATGTCCTACCTAAGTTTATTAGTTATTTAATTGGTCGGTCAGGATATAGGGATAATATGTTGCATGTCAATTAACCCTTGTTTTGTGGCAGTATTTGAAAATGACATCCGAGAATGTTGAGAATAGTAATGGAGCACATGAGACCGTTGAATCACTGATGATCAATAACTAGAATAATGTGCATCAGGAAGGCAACAATCCTCATGCAAACAACAACACTGACCAAATGATGAACGACGAAATGTTTAGGAGTTTTCGCAATTAAATGCAACATCGAGCAAAGAGAGACTCTTGTTCAAAATGCGGTGGAAACACCGACCTCGACGGCCACCGCTTAGCGCTTCAAGGAGCTGGGACCACCGGAGTTTTTGGGAAGCGAACCACTTAAAGCGGAAACGTGGTTAAAGCGAGATCACCAAGATATTTGATGTCTTGGGATGCTCCAAGGAGCAAAAGGTTCCCTTTGCCACCTTCATGTGCGAGGATAGGCGGATCATTGGTACCCAGCCTGCCGCAC
Organism: Panax ginseng; assembly: GCA_020205605.1. Classification (NCBI taxonomy): domain Eukaryota; kingdom Viridiplantae; phylum Streptophyta; class Magnoliopsida; order Apiales; family Araliaceae; genus Panax; species Panax ginseng. The sequence continues at coordinate 12,731,630 of CM035134.1, forward strand.
TGAAGATGTCTTGGGAAAATTTCTAAGAATTGTTCAACGACAAGTACTTTCTGAAAAGTATTTTATTAGGAATAAGTGTGACAACCCGAAAATTTAGAAGATCTTGAATGATTAAATTAAGGGTTAAAGTGTGAGATCCCAAATTTTATGAAAGAAAAGTATTCAATTTCCTTATAATTATTATTTATTTAGTAAGTGGTTAAATTGATAAAAGGTTAAAGTTAAGGGTGATATTTGAAAATTTTTCAAAGTAAGCAAGTTGTCATAAAAATAATCGGTGATAAAAGAAATACGATGTCTGGCATGGGTTGCATAGTAGCACACGGTATTGATTTATTGATGCTTACGTGAGAAGTCACTTTCGATTATACTCAATTATTGCTATAGTAATTCTTTGCATCATATCTCTCGTATTTATTGATTCAATTATTGTCACATTATCATCTGCATAATATGTTATATTATTAAATGAATAATTGAGACGACAAAGTTATTCATATTATTATTTGCAATATTAACAATGTCTAGAAGTTACATCGAGGAGAGGTTAGATAATCTAATTGCTTGCATGATAAGGAGAAATCCTTATCGGAAAGCCCCTTTTTTCCTCGAAGCGACACGGTTGTTAAATATTGTGAGTTATAATATTAATGATGAATAAGTTCGTGTTGATTAAAGATGAAATTGATAGTTCCATTGTGTTTGGGATTATTAGTGTTAGTGGAAATCGACATTTATTTTGATAATAATTGATGTGCGGAGGTTATATTGACCAATCGGGTAATTAACTTGGGATAAATAAACAATTAATTACTATTGATTCACATGATTATAACTATTTGTTCACATGTGTGTACTATTGATTCACATTCATTTACTATTAGGGGAGTTGGTGCAAGATTGATAATACTTGCATGACTAAGTTAAAAATGGAGGTATAGATGGAGGTACTTATCTTTAATTAATTTTTTCACATGTTTAGAACTATTGAGTCACATGATTTACTATTGATTCACATGATTTACTATTAGGGGGTGTGGTGTAAGTTTGATAATACTTGCGGGACTAAATTAAAAATGAAGAAAAGAGGAAGGTATTATCTTTGTAATATTTTGAGCCCCAAAATGTGCAATTATTGAAACTATATTTTCCTATAAATAGAAGCTCATTCTTCCTTCATTTCTCACCAATTCACTAAGTCTCACAAGAGCAATTATAGAGATAGAAGCTATAGAGAGAAAGCTATAGAGAGAAAGAAGAAGCGAAGTCTGCTACTTCCTTTACTCCGATATCGATCTTCTTACGAGGTAAGAGTTATTTTTTTTATATTACGAAGAGATATTATTTTTTTTCGTATTCGTATGAATATTATTATTGTTCAATATTCATTATATTAGTTTAATATTAAGTAAGGAATATTATTTTACGCTCAATATTAAGTAAGGAATATTATTTTCGTTCAACCGATTGTAAGTAAGGGGTTTACGCGAGGCGCGTTTGTAAATTTTTTGACCCTCAAAAATTCTAGAAAAATTTAAAATGATAATTTGATGAGTTTTCTAGATTGTGTCCAATAATGGAAATTTTTGGATGTATAGATTAGGAGTTATGAATTTTATGGGAAAAACTATTTTAAAAGTAAACCCTTATAACTCCTTGTGGTTAACTCAAAATTGGTAAAATTTTTATTGGGAGTACATCTATATAACAACGATATACCTGTAAATTTTGGAATTTTTGGACAAAAGTACAGTTTTGATAAATGTCTAAATATTAAAGCGATTTTAGCCATATGAAAAATAGTAAATGAATTTTAAAAATTTTTGAGAAAAATATATATTCAATATGGGACTATATTTTGCTAAATTCGAAAAAAAAATTGTTTTGTCTTGATTTGATATTTTTCATGAAAATAGACTAGTTATGAGTAAATGAATTAAATATGTTATGTGAAGTAAGAAAATTGGAAAATAGGATTTTATGGCTTGAGAGTCATGTATAAGGTATATGCAAATTTTTGATGAGAGTTTTGGTTATTGGTGATGAAATCTTATGAGTTTGTCATTTTAGGATGATTAAATGCATTAATTAGTAAAGTGTAAACAATTAAAATAAATTGTTTATAAATTTAAGAAATGATTAAAATATTATGATAATATTAATAATATTAGATTATGAGATTATTAAGTGATTTATAATATTTGAATTAAGGTGTTATAAATATTGATATGGATTTTATTGTGAACCTTTATCTTTTTGTGTCGGGGTTACTATTCACGTATACGACGACATTATTCATGTATTCATGTACTATTTATTTTGCGTATATGACATTATTTATGTATACTGATTACTATGTACAAATCTGATAGTACTATTCATGAATTACTATTCACGAGTTACTATTTATGAGTTACTATTTCACGAGTTATTATTCATTCATGAGTTCTTATTCACGAGTTACTATTCACGGGGTACTATTTACCCGAAAAATATATTTCTTTTCTGTCCAAATTATTTTTGGGTACATGAATATTATTCTTGAATTTTACTCCACAAAGTAGTATCATGTTGACAATTTGGATATTTTTAAACTCTGGATAAATTTAAAGTCTTTAATATTTATCCTTGATTTCATTTGATTAATGCCTATATAATTGTCATCATCCTCATGCTTATATTGTGATGAAAGTCATTTGTGGCTTACGTGCATAGATGGACTGTTGATTATTAGTTTTACAGTTGTATATTTTTTGGCTTACGTGCAAAGATGGACTGTTGATTATTGGTTTTATAGTTGTATATCTTTGGCTTACGTGCAAAGATGGACATGTGTATGATATGATCATAATTACTGGTGATAATAACGAATATCCTTGGCCCGTAGTGCATGGATAATTCGATGATGTGATTAAGCGGGATCATGACCATTAGTTAACGATTGAATGTCTTTGGTAGTAGTTCTTGACGAGATAATTGATTGGTATGATCATGACCATTGGTTTTATAATTGAATATCTTTGGCCCGTAGTACAAAGGTAGATAACTGATTGGTATGATGATTGTTATTACATTTGAATATCTTTAGTCTTTGGGGGTAAGGATATTGAGTAAAGTTCTATTAAGCCTTTGTGGGAAGGAGAAACTGTTGAGTTATATGATTATAAATATGAATTGTGGATTTAACTATAATCTTTGGTGGTTTAGGTGAAGACAGGTGATGATAGTTCTTTTTGTCTTTATAACAAAGAAGTATTGATGAGTATTACGAATGAAATATTAACTATGGACTTTTAATCTAGAAGAGATAGTAGACATTATGTTCTACTTGACTCTTAAATGGATTGCTTATTCAATTGCGCGATTTGTTGATCTAAAACTTGTTGTCTATTATATTCCATCGGTTGTTATATTTATTGAAGGCTAAGGATAATTTATTCTGCATTATCTTAGTCATAATAATTCTTATTGGGCTAGTTGAGCTCATCCTTTTCTGTCAATGTTCTCTTCAGGAAATGAGAATATAGCTGGGATTGGTCGGGGAATGGATTGACGGTCCGAGATGGTGGCTATAGTAGCCCTCACTATTTTTATAAAATAGTGTGATAATAATTGTAATGAGGACTCCATTGAGTGTGGATATTATCTAGAAGGCAATATTCGTGTTTAAATTCTCAACTATGTTTTGTCGTATTTTGTACGATAATTGTATAATTAAGTTTGTAGTTGAGTTATGTACCATGTATCTGGCGACTCAAGATAGGTGATGTATACCTGTTTTGGGGGCGTCACAGTTGGTATCAAAGCTTAGGGATATAATCCCTGGCTGAGATGTGAGACAAGAACTAGGAGGGAGGCAGGGTAATTCCTTCACTTAGTATGACCTACCTAAGTTTATTTGGTATTTAATTGGTCGGTCAGAGTATAGAGATAATATGTGGCATGTCAATTAACCCTTATTTTGAAACTATATTCTAGAATGATATCTGAAATACAGGAGATGAGAAATGGAAAAATCATGATAGAGAGGAAATAGCCGGGAAGGTACAATCCGAAAGGAAAGCAAGGTATTCTCATATCTTTGTATATCAGGGATGTACATAAATTTTGAGGGCAAAATTTCATAAGGAGTGGAGATTGTGAGATCCCGAATTTTATGAAATAAAAGTATTCAATTTCCTTATAATTATTATTTATTTAGTAAGTGGTTAAATTGATAAAAGGTTAAAGTTAAGGGTGATATTTAAAAATTTTTCAAAGTAAAGCAAGTTTTCATAAAATAATCAATGATAAAAAATATAATGATGTCTGCTGTGGTTGCATAGTAGCACCTTTGTATTGATTATTGATGCTTACGTGAGAAGTCACTCGGTTATACTCAATTATTACTTGCGATAATTCTTTGCATTATATCTCTCATATTATTGATTCAATTATTGTCACGATATCATCTGCATAATATGTTATATTATTAAATCAATAATTGAGACGACAAAGTTATTCATATTATTATTTGCAATATTGACAATGTCTAGAAGTTACATCGAGGAGAGGTTAGATAATCAAATTGCTGCGCTTGATAGGGAGAAATCCTTATCGAAAAATCCCCTCTTTCTCAGAAGCGACACGGTTGTTAAATATTGTGAGTTATAATATTAATGATGAATAAGTTTGTGTTGATTAAAGATGAAATTGATAATTCCATTGTGTTGAGATTATTAGTGTTAGTGAAAATCGACATTTATTTTGATAATAATTGATGTCTGGAGGTTATATTGACCAATCGGGTAATTAATGGGATAAATGAGCAATTAATTGCTATTGATTCACATGATTATAACTATTTGTTCACATGTGTATACTATTGATTCACATTCATTTACTATTAGGGGAGTTGGTGCAAGATTGATAATACTTGCATGACTAAGTTAAAAATGGAGGTATAGATGGAGGTACTATATCTTTGTAATTAATTTTTTTCACATGTTTAGAACTATTGATTCACATGATTTACTATTGATTCATATGATTTACTATTAGGGGAGGTGGTGCAAGTTTGATAATACTTGCAGGACTAAATTAAAAATGAAGAAAAATAGGAAGGTATTATACTGTAATATTTTGAGCCCCAAAATGTGCAATTATTAAAACTATATTTTCTTATAAATAGAAGCTCATTCTTCCTTCATTTCTCACCAATTCACTAACTCTCACAAGAGCAATTATAGAGATAGAAGCTATAGAGAGAAAGAAAGAAGAAGCGAAATCTGCTTTGCTTCACTTTACCCAAGATATCCGGATCTTCTTACGAGGTAATGGTTATTTTTTTTATATTATGAAGATATTATTATTTTAGTATTATTATGAATATTATTATCCTTCAATATTCATTATATTATTTTAATATTAAGTAAGGAATATTATTTTAAGATTCAATATTAAGTAAGGAATATTTTTTTCGTTTCAATAGATTGTAAGTAAGGGGTTTACGCGAAGGGCATTTTCATAATTTTTCCGACCCTCAAAATTTTTGAAAAAATTTGAAATGATAATTTGATGAGTTTTCTAGATTATGTCCAAAAATGGCGATTTTTGGATGTATAGATTAGGAGTTATGAATTTTATGGAAAAATACTATTTTAAAAGTAAACCCTTATAACTCCTTGTAGTTAACTCTAAAATTGGTAAAATTTTTATTGGGAGTACATCTATATAACAATGATAACCACAGAAATTTTGGAATTTTTGGACAAAAGTACAGATTTTTGATAAATGTCTAAATATTAGGCGATTTTAGCCATATGAAAAATAGTAAATGAATTTAAAAATTACGAGAAAATATATATTCAATATGGGACTATATTACGCTAAATCCGAAAAAAAAAATTTGTTTGTCTTGATTTGGTATTTTTCATGAAAATGGACTAGTTATGAGTAAATGAATTAAATATGTTATGTGAAGTAAGAAAATTGAAAAATAGGATTTTATGGCTTGAGAATCCTATATAAGTTATATCTGATTTTTATGAGTGTTTTGGTTATTGGTGATGAAATCTTATGAGTTTGTCATTTTAGGATAATTAAATGCATTAATTAGTAAAGTATAAACAATTAAAATAAATTGTTTATAAGTTTAAAAATGATTAAAATAATGTGGTAATATTAATAATATTAGATTATGAGATTTATTAAGTGATTTATAATATTTGGATTAAGGTGTTATAAATATTGATATGGATTTTATTGTGAACCTTTATCTTTTTGTGTTTAGGGATTCTTATTCACGTATCACACACTATTCATGTATATGACACTATTTTAGTATATGATATTATTTATGTATACGATCTTATGGATGTACAAATCTGAATCTACTATTCATGAGTTCTTATTCACGAGTTACAATTTATGAGTTACTATTCATGAGTTACTTTTCACGAGTTATTATTCATGAATTACTATTCACGGGGTACTATTTACCCGAAAAATATATTTTTTTTTGTCAAAATTATTTTTGGGTACATGAATATTATTCTTGAATTTTACTCCACAAAGTAGTATCATGTTGACAATTTGGATATTTTTAAATTTTGGATAAATTTAAAGTCTTTAATATTTATCCTTGATTTTGTTTGATTAATGCCTATATAATTGTCATCATCCTCATGCTTATATTGTGATGAAAGTCATCTTTGCTGGCTTACGTGCATAGATGGATTTGTTGATTATTAGTTTCTGATTGTATATTTTTTTGGCTTACGTGCAAAGATGATGCTGTTGATTATTGGTTTTATAGTTGTATATCTTTGGCTTACGTGCAAAGATGGACATGTGTATGACATGATCATAACCACTGGTGATAATAACGAATATCCTTGGCCTGTAGTGCATGGATAATTCGATGATGTGATTGGCAGGATCATGACCATTAGTTAAGAGTTGAATGTCTTTGGCCGTAGTGTACTGACAGACAATTGATTGGTATGATCATTATCATTGGTTTTATAATTGAATATCTTTGGCCCGTAGTGCAAAGATAGACAACTGATTGGTATGATCATTGTTATTATATTTGAATATCTTTATCCTTTGGGGTAAGGATATTGAGTAAACGTTCTATTAAAACTTTGTGGCAAGGAGAAACTGTTGAATTATATGATTATAAATATGAATTGTGGATTTAACTATAATCTTTGGTGGTTTAGGTGAAGACAAGTGATGATAGTTCTTTTTGTCTTGGGTATAACAAAGAACTGTTGTAGAGTATTACAGGAATGAAATATTAACGATGGACTTTTAATCTAGAAGAGATAGTAGACATTATGTTCTACTTGACTCTTCTAATGGATTGTTTATTCTGCTGCAGTTGTTGATCTAAAACTTGTTGTCTATTATATTCCATCATTTGTTATACTGTTGAAGGCTAAGGATAATTTATTCTGCATTATCTTAGCCATAATAATTCTTACTGGGCTAGTTGAGCTCATCCTTTTCTGTCAATGTTCTCTTCAGGAAATGAGAATATAGTTGGGATATTTTTATAAAATAGTGTGATAATAATTGTAATGAGGACTCCATTGAGTGTGGATATTGTCTAGAAGGCAATATTTGTGTTTAAATTCTCAGCTATATTTTGTCGTATTTTGTACGACAATTGTATAATTAAGTTTGTAGTTGAGTTATGTACCATGTATCTGGCGACTCAAGATGGGTGATGTATACCTGTTTTGGGGGCGTCACAGTTGGTATCAAAGCTTAGGGATATAATCCCTGGCTTAGATGTTTAAAATAATTTGAATTTCCCGATAAATATTTAAAATAAGAAATTAGAAAATAAAATATTAATTTATTATATATGATGTGTATACGTGCAATATACAAATATTTGTGATGTGATAAATATATGTATATATATGATTATTACGCAAAAATAAATTGTTAAGAGAATTTATATTACTGAAACGAAATAATTAGTAAAGTATCTGAAATTATAGTATACTTTAAATAAAGGATATTAAAATAAATTCTAGAATTGAATTATTTTAATAAAGAGAGGATATTATATTAATTTTAATATCTTATTTATTGAATAAATTTCCATTTATACGGAAAATAAAATGAAACGCATATATTTTGCGCATACGATGTAAAAAAAATAAATAAATATTACATTTGTATTTAATGAATATTATGGGTAATATATAATATGTATAATAAATATTATATAAAAGGGAGCTTAGTCAGAAAAAAAATAAAATGGAGCTGAAAGTGGAGCAAGGGGCCGAGTGTGAGGTGAAAAGATAATAACACGTGGGTTATTTATTTTTCAAAACCTATCTACTAACTCACCTGGCCTAAATAATCTAACCTAAGATTTTGCTAAGATTTGCAAGATTTTAAAAGGATGCTTGAGAGGGCTTAAGGAAATTTCATTTTGGTTTCTCATCTGTACTCCTCATCTGTTCCAAACCATTTTTTTAATTTCTACTCTTTATTACTTGCAAAATTCTAGCACAAAGTACTCCTGAATATTACTAAACCACTGAATTACTCCAAAAAACGAAGCCATCAGTGGAAATAGAAAAAGTATTGGTGCAGGGAGCAGCTAGAAAGAGGGGAAATATTGCATCAAGTATCCTTAATTAAGCTATAAAGGTAATTAATTATCTTTCCTATGTTGGTATGAAGTTAGTTGGTTTACAAAAGAAAAAAACAAAGATAGTTAGTAATGACTGTGATTGAGAAATGAAGAGTAACAGTTCTATGTATGGTTTGTTATCATGTTATTTAGTAAATTAGAGTTGATAGATAGTATGGTTATGTTGAAATTGTATAAAGTAAAGTTTTGAAATGAATTAGAAAGCTAGTAAGTAACTAGTTAGTGTATTATGTATACATGTATAGTATATCTTATAAATGGATCCTTGTGGACTAAAGTAGAGCCATGGAGATTAGCGTGGTTGTGTGGAGCAATAAGGTTGGCGAGAATGGGTTGATTACTGTAAGACCCTATCTTTTATAAATAAAGATGAATTTTCTATAAATATCATTTTTGAATATTATGGAGTTAATTTAATATAATGTTATAGTTGTGGGTAATATTTATAAATTTTGCAAAGTATGCAAGTTGTTATATTATATTCGATTGGTCAGGGAATATTCATTTTAACAGAGAATATTCGTACGACGACACAATCATTGGTGGACCCCATAATGTAATTATTGTCGGATTGAAAAAATGACAAAAATATCTTTTTATAAATAACGGCGGAAGTTTTACCGTTAACTGTTGAACTACCCGGTAGTAAAAGTACAATAATACGCGTGGTTGCATAGTAGCACACAGTATTGATTATTGATGCTTACGTAAGAAGTCACTCAGTTTGCTCAATAATTGTTACAGTAATTACTGTTTAATATTTTATTTTATTGATTCAATAATTGTTGCGTTGATATGTTATATTATTGTTGTTTCAATAATTGTCTCTACACAGTATTTCCCATTATCAAATCAATAATTCATATTATTTGAATAATATTATTAGATAGCATTACTGGCAATGTCTAGAAAGTTCTGTCAAGGAGAGGTTTGGTCACCTAATTGTGCGCCAATAAGGAGGAATCCCTATCGGAAAGCCTCCTCTTTCCTGGGAACTACCACTGCAAAAATATCGATCATTGCCGACGGGGTATGCCATCGCCAATGACCCTCTTGCCGTCGGCAATGAGGTCATTAATGACGGGTATCTCATCCCCAAATCGCCCCTCGGTCTTCGCGCTGGATCCCGTCATCATTCATTGTTGGGAACTCTGTCATTATTCTTTTACCGACTGCGAAGTAACAATAAGTCATTAATGACAAATTGACCCAATAACGAATAGACCGTCGGTAATAAGTCAGTAGCGACGGCCCCCACGAGTCTCATCAACAATGTGACGCCCCCAAAACAGGTATACATCACCCATCTTGGGTCGCCACTTACATGGTACATAAATCAAATACAAACTTAATTATACAACAGTCGTGTAAAATACGACAAAATATAAACTGAGAGTTTTAATAAGAATATTGTCATCTAGACAGTATTCAAGCACAATGGAGTCCTCATTACATTTATTATCACACTATTTCATAGAATAGTGAGGACTACTAATACACCATCTAGGACCATCACTCATTGTTCCCCAGGCTAGTCCCACCTTGCGTTCTCATTTCACAAGAGAACAATGAAAGCAAAGGGTGAACTCAACTAGCCCAGTAAGAAATATTATGACTAAGATAATGCAAAATAAATTATCCTTAGCCTTCAACATTATAACAACTGATAGAATATAATAGACAACAAGTTTTAGATCAAAAACTGCAGCGAAAATAAGTAATCCATTAGAAGAGTCAAGTAGAGCATAAAATCTACTATCTTATATGATTTAAAAAGGTTTTTCATCATTTTTATCGCTAAGACTCAGCTTAATAAATAATCCACATCATCGAATCATCCCTGCACTACAGGCCAAGGATATTCTTTAGTATCACAACCAAAAATTATTCATGCACTACAGGCCAAAGATAATCGTGTTTTCATCAACGGTCCTGATCATGCCATAAAATAATTCATCTTTGCACCCTTGGTCGAAGAGAACCCATGCACATGATTATACCAAAAACTGTCCATCATTGTACTACGGGCCAATGATGATTTTTACCACATCATTTGCAATATTACGGTTATGATTATACCGAATAATCCATGATCATAATCATACCAAGTCCATCTATGCACTACAGGCCGCAGATGACCTTCAATATAATATAAACATGAGGATGATGACAATGACATAATAATTCAATAAAACAAGTTCAAGAATTAATTTATCCAGGAACCAATAACGTTAAAATTGTCAACAAGATACTGTTTTGTGGGGTAAAATTCAAGAATGCTCAGAAGAATATTTCCATGAAAAGATACTAGATGAAGCGCAAATATCAAGGATATCCCACTAATTTCATGGAGTATAAAAGCCAACACTTTAACCAACTGAGTATAATAAGGAATGGAATAACAACAGAATTCACTAGGTATACGGTAATCCGCGTATACAGGTTATTCCAATAGAATAACAAAGAATGGAATAACAGAAGGATTCACCATGCATGCGATAGACTGCACAGACAGGTTATTCCCGATAGAATAAAAAATAATGAAACTAGGTCCCATGTAGCGCACGTAGACGTGATATTCCGACGAATAATAAATAATGGAACCAGTCCGAAGCGTAAGCGCACGCAGACGGGATATTACGACAAAATAATAAATAATGGAACCGAGTCCCAAAGTAGAAACGCTTACGTATATGATATTTCGACGAGAATAATAAATAATGGAACCGGTCCCATAGAAAGCATACGAGATAGGATATTTCGACAGAATAATAAAGAACGAAATAATAGAAGAATTTCACCATCTATGCGGTACTTCGTATAAACAGGTTATTCCAACAAAATAATAAAGAATAGAATAATAGAAGAATTTCACCAAGTATAGGGTAGTCCACGTATACATGTTATTCTAACAAAATAATAAAGAATGGAATAACAGAAGTTCTCTTCATGAATACGAAAAAAATACCCATTACCTCAAAAGAAGATTGGATACTAGAGTAGTGAGGTAATAGACTTCTCTTCTTCTTTCTCTCTATAATTTCTCTCTATAATAACTGGTCTATAGCTTTGGTGAATTGGTGAGAAATGAGGAAGAATTAGCTTCTATTTATAGGAAAACATAGTTTCAATAATTGCACGTTTTGGGGCTCAAAATATTACAGTATAATACCTTCCTCTTTTTCTTTATTTTTAATTTAGTTCTGCAAGTATTATCAAACTTGCACCACCTCCCCTAATAGTAAATCATGTGAATTAATAGTTAAATCATATGACTCAATAGTAAAATCATGTGAAAAAATTAATTACAGTATAGTACCTTCATCTATACCTCCATTTTTAACTTAGTCATGCAAGTATTATCAAACTTGTACCAACTCCCCTAATAGTAAATGAATGTGAATCAATAGTACACACATGTGAACAAATAGTTATAAGCATGTGAATTAATAGCAATTAATTGCTCATTTATCCGGTTAATTACCCGATTGAATAATACTAGAGTGAATAGTAACCGGGTGAATAGTAACTCGTGAATAGTACTTCGGCATAAAAAGTACCCCGAATACCCGAGTGATCAATATAACCTCCTGACATCAATTATTATCGAAATAAATGTCACTTTCCACTAACAATAATAATTCCCACACAATAGAATTATCAATTTCATCTTTAATCAACAAAACTTATTCATCATTAATATCATAACTCATAATATTTAACAACCAGGTCGTTCCCAGGAAAGAGGGGGCCTTCCAGTAAGGATTTCTCCTCACTGGCGCGCAATTACCTAACCTCTCCTTGACAGAACTTCTAGACATTGTCAATATTGTAATTTAATAATATTAATAACTTTGTCGTCTCAATTATTGATTTAATAACATAACATATTATGCAGATTATACTGTGACAATAATCGAATCAATAATATGAGAGATATGATGCAGCAATTCCTGTAGCAATAATTGAACAAAACTGGGTGACTTCTTACGTAAGCATCGATAATCAAAACCGTGTGCTACTATGCAACCACGCATGTTACTGTACTTTTACTACCGGGTAGTTCAACAGTTTTAAAGGTAAAACTTCCGCCGTTATTTTCATAAAAATATTTTTTTGTCGTTTTCTCAATCCGACAATAATTCTGTTGTGGGGGTCCACCAATGATTGTACCGTCGTACGGATATTCTTCGACAAAAAAAATATTCCCCGACCAATCGAATATTATATAACAACTTGTATACTTTGCAAAATTTATAAATATTACCCACAACTATAACATTATATCAAATTCACACCATAATATTCAAAAAAAATTTATTTTGAGAAAATTAAATATTTATTCATAAAATCTGGGGTCTCACAATCTCCCCTCCTTATGGAATTTCACCCTCGAAATTTACGTACGTACCTGGTATGCCAAACATGTGAGGATACCTTGACTTCACTTCAAATTCTAACTCTTGAGGTATAACCTTTGAGTGTCGAATATGATCCTTCTTATCCAAGATTTTAACAGGTACATCTTCATATGTTACGTCATCCGCTATCTCGTCCGGTTCTAAATTAATAATGCGGTTCGGGTCGTCCACATATTTATGTAACATCGATACGTTAAAAACGTTATGAACACGCGACACACTTGGCGGTAAAACGAGTCTATAAGCCACAGTTCCTACTCGATCGAGGATTTCAAATAGACCAATAAAATTGAGGGTTGAGATTTCCTCTCTTCGTTGATTCTTGCTTCTAGAATAACGCCCTCTTGAACCTTCTTCTTCACATTCATCAACTCTGAATCTGTAGCTTGAGCAACTTTAACTTTATCGATTAAGTCAATTCTAATCGTATATTCGCACTCGTAAACGCATACGATCTTCTACTCAACGCGTCAGCTACCACGTTTGCTTTTCTATGATGGTATTGAATGGTATGGTCGTAATCTTCAACAGCTCGAGTCAACGTCTTCAGCGCATAATACGTTCATTTTGGGTAAAGAAATACTTGAGGGTTTTAGAAATAGATTTTGTACTAGGGTCAATATAAAATTCGATTTCACGCTCTAGGGGTAGGCTAAGAAATCTTCAGAAATACGTCAGGAAATTTATTAACAATAGAAATATCATTCAAAACTGTGACTCTCATCCAAGACTTAGATAACACGTCACATTGATACCTATCAACTTGCCATCGTCATTCACGACGTCGCCTACAGAAAGTCTGGCTTCGGTGCATTCCACACAAGGAAGTCAACAACGAAAGGCTCGGGGCTCTTTACTTATGGTTTGATATGACAATGATTGACTTTAGTGGTTTGGTTACTTTGAATTCGCATAACAGGTTGGTTAGGAGTATGAAATCTAACAACCTTTCAAAAAGTATGATAAGCAGTTAACCAATCGATTCCTAAAATCACATCAAAGGCAAATATTTTCAAAGAGATAAGATCGACGGGTAACATGAAAGTGTTGATTTGAATTAAACAAGATTTATAAATAGTAGAGGTAACGAAGGTTTCTCCTAACGGAGTTTCAACAAATAAATTAAAGTTTAACTTCTCCGGTGTTAAGTTCAAACATTGAACACAACTAGGTGAAATAAAAGAGTGAGTAGAACCGATATCTAACACGGTATAGACTTCGCAAGAGTTTATGATTAACTTACCCGTGATAATTTTATTCAGGTTCCTTGTCACGGAAAAAAAATGCTCTCAATTAAACTACCGGCTTTGACTTGTCTTGGACATCCTTTGGCATCACTATCCCAGCTGGACTTGACCTCACCATGCGATAAAATCGAGCTAGGTGACCTTCTCTTCCGCAATTAAAACACACTTTGGATTGCTGTATACATTTTGGACGGATATGTTCCTCCTGTCCGCATTTGAAACATACGACCGATGATCATTCTTCTTCCTTTGAAATGGGTGTTGGTGCTGCTGTCTTTCCATCATTATTGAACCTTCTCTTCTTGAAATTTCCACTTCTATTATCTTGGCCATGATTACCACTGAAGTGGTTACAATTCTTGGCATGATAATTTCCCCCACGATGGTTATCATTGTTCCGATGACCATTGCCACAGGTAAGATTATTATCGTATTGTTGGTCGTTGCCTTTTGGTTGTGCTGACTCATTATCGCGCTCCAATAACTGAGCCCTATTCACAACATCTGAATATAAACAAAGTTTATGAGAAATGAGATATTGACGTATTTTAGGTTTCAAACCTCGCAAAAACATTCGCGTCATTCGCTCCTCATTATCAACCAAATGGGATATAAACCGGGATAACTCGGCAAACTTAGCCTCGTACTGCGACACGGTCATATTGTTTTGCTCCATCTTGATAAACTCCACCTCCTTCATGTGACGAATACTTTCGGGAAAGTACTTGTCGTTGAACGACTCTTGGAACTTCTCCCAAGACATCTTGAGTCGCGTCGATGCAGAGTGCGTTTTCTGATTCCCACCAATGACCGCTTCTTCACGCACGCAACATAAAGGTGGCGAATGGAACCTTTTGCTCCTCTGAGCATTCCAAGACATCAAATATTTTGGTGATCTGCTTTATCCACATCTCTGCCTTAAGTGGTTCTGGCTTTCCCAAAAACTCCGGTGGTCCCAACTCCTTGAACTGCTTAGCGGTGACCAACCGTGGGTTGCCATTGCTTCCACCTGCATTATGAATAGGAGTCTCTCTCGTTTGGTTTTGCATGAATTCTAGAAAACTCCTAAACGTACCATCGTTCGTCATTTGATCAGTGTTGTTATTTACACGAGGATTATCGCCTTCCTGTTGTACATTATCCTGGGTATTGATCGTTGGTGACTCAACGGTCTCATGTGCTCCATTGCTATTCTCAACATTCTCGGATGCCATTTTCAAATACTGCCACAAAACAAGGGTTAATTAACATATCACATATTATCCCTATACTCTGACCGACCAATTAAATACCAAATAAACTTAGGTAGGTCATACTAGCGAAAGAATTCCCGTCTCTCCCCTCCTAGTTCTTGTCTCACATCTCGGCCGGGGATCATATCCTAGGCTTTGATACTAACTCGTGGCGCCCCAAAGCAGTATACATCACCCATCTTGGGTCGCCACTTACATGGTACATAAATCAAATACAAACTTAATTATACAACGATTAAGTGTAAAATACGATAAAACATAAAGCGAGAGTTTTAATAAGAATATTGTCATCTAGGCGGTTATTCAAACACAATGGAGTCCTCATTACATTTATTATCACACTATTTCACGTAATAGTGAGGACTACTAATACACCATCTAGGACCATCACTCTGTTCCCAGAGACTAGTCCTCGCTACGTTCTCATTTCACAGAGAGAACAATGAAAGCAAAAGGTGAGCTCAACTAGCCTAGTAAGAAATATTATGACTAAGATAATGCAGAATAAATTATCCTTAGCCTTCAACAGTATAACAACTGATAGAATATAATAGACAACAAGTTTTAGATCAAAAACTGTAGCGGAAATAAGCAATCCATTAGAAGAGTCAAGTAGAGCATAAAATCTACTATCCTATATTTAAAAAGGTTTTTCATCATTTTTATCGCTGAGACTCAGCTTAATAAATAATCCACATCATCGAATCATCCCTGCACTACAGGCCAAGGATATTCTTTAGTATCACAACCACAAATTATCCATGCACTACATGCCAAAGATAATCGTGTTTTCATCAACGGTCCTGATCATGCCATAAAACAATTCATCTTTGCACCCTTGGCCGAAGAGAACCCATGCACATGATCATACCAAAAACTATCCATCATTGCACTACGGGCTAATGAGGATTTTTACCACATCATTTGTAACATTACGGTCATGATTATATCGAATCATCCCTGGTCATAATCATACCAAGTCCATCTATGCACTACATGCCACATATGACTTTCAACATAATATAAACATGAGGATGATGACAATGACATAATAATTCAATAAAACAAGTTCAAGAATTAATTTATCCAGGAACCAATAACGTTCAAATTGTCAACAAGATACTGTTTTGTGGGGTAAAATTCAAGAATGCTCAGAAGAATATTTCCATGAAAAGATACTGGATGAAGCGCAAATATCAAGGATATCCCACTAATTTCATGGAGTATAAAAGCCAACACTTTAACCAACTGAGTATAATAAGGAATGGAATAACAATAGAATTCACGGTATCTGATGTCACAGCGTACTGAGTTATTCCAACGAATAACAAATAATGGAATAATGAAGGATTCACCATGCGTGCGATAGATCGCATGAGACGAGTTATTCCCGATAGAATAATAAATAATAGAACCGTGTGCAGGCGTAAGCGCGCAGACGGGATATTAAACGAGAATAATAAATAATGGAACCGAGTTGATGTAAAAGCGCCACGAATGAGGATATTTCGACGAGAATAATAAATAATGGAACCAGTCAAAGGCGTAAATGCCGCAGACGAGGATATTAAAGCGAGAATAATAAAGAACGGAATAATAGAAGAATTTCACCATGTATGCGATGCTTATTGCCAGCGAGTTATTCAACGAGAATAATAAGGAATGGAATAACGAAGAATTTCACAAAGTATAGGGTAGTCCACGTGATCGAGTTATTCCAACAAAATAATAAAGAATGGAATAACGAAGTTCTCTTCATGAATCTGAAAAAATACCCTTACCTCAAAAGAATATTGGATACTGGATTAGTGAGGTAATAGACTTCTCTTATTCTTTCTCTCTATAATTTCTCTCTATAATAACTGCTCTATAGCTTTGGTGAATTGGTGAGAAATGAGGAAGAATTAGCTTCTATTTATAGGAAAACATAGTTTCAATAATTGCACGTTTTGGGGCTCGAAATATTATAGTATAATACCTTCCTCTTTTTCTTTATTTTTAATTTAGTCCTGCAAGTATTATCAAACTTGCACCACCTCCCCTAATAGTAAATTATGAGAATTAATAGTTAAATCATGTGACTCAATAGTAAAATCATGTGAAAAAATTAATTACAGTATAGTACCTTCATCTATACCTCCATTTTTAACTTAGTCATGCAAGTATTATCAAACTTGCACCAACTCTCCTAATAGTAAATAAATGTGAATCAATAGTACACACATGTGAACAAATAGTCTTAAGCATGTGAATTAATAGCAATTAAATGCTCATTTATCTGGTTAATTACCCGATTGAATAATACTAGAGTGAATAGTAACTGGTTGAATAGTAACTTGTGAATAGTACTCTGGCATGAAAAGTGCCCCGAATACCCGAGTGATCAATATAACCTCCTGACATCAATTATTATCGAAATAAATATTGATTTTCACTAACAATAATAATTCCCACACAATAGAATTATCAATTTCATCTTTAATCAACACAACTTATTCATCATTAATATCATAACTCATAATATTTAACAACCGAATCGTTCCCGAAATAGGGGCCTTAGGTAAGATTTCTCCTCAATTGGGCGCAATTGATTACCTAACCTCTCCTCAGCGAACTTCTAGACATTGTCAATATTGTAATTTAATAATATTAATAACTTTTTCTCAATTATTGATTTAATAACATAACATATTATGCGAGATATCTTTGTAACAATAATCGAATCAATAATATGAGAGATGTGATCTGCAACAATTCTTGTAGCAATAATTGAACAAAAGCTGGGTGACTTCTTACGTAAGCATCAATAATCAAAAGCGTATCTACTATGCAACCCACAGCGTATTCTTCAGTACTTTTACTACCGAGTAGTTCAACGGTTTTAACGGTAAAACTTCCGCCGTTATTTTCATAAAAATATTTTTGTCATTTTCTCGATCAAGATGATAATTACATTGTGGGGTCCACCAATGATTATCTGAGTCGTCACGGATATTCCTCGATAAAAAGAATATTCCCTGACCAATCGAATATTATATAACAACTTGCATACTTTGCAAAATTTATAAATATTACCCACAATTATAACATTATATCAAATCCACACCATAATATTCAAAAAAAAATTATTTCAAGAAAATTAAATATTTATTCATAAAATCTAGGGACTCACAAACAAGACCCTAAAAAATAAAAATATTAATAACGAAGTCCAAAATAGAGCATATTTAAATTATTTTAGTTAGTGTTCTACAAGTGTTGTCGAGTTTTGCAATTTGGGCGATAACTCGGTCTCCGTATGTCAGAATCGAGTCCCGTAAGTTGTAACACGTGTCTAATACTTACGCGGTGATAAGTGTGTGTTTGCGTGGCGTCCGGACGGACGATGCAGGGTTTGGGCTCTTTTTCGGCTTTTTGCCTAAGTATTGTCGAGTTTTACAATTTGGGCGATAACTCGGTCTTCATATGTCGGAATCGAGTCCCATAAGTTGTAACACATGTCTAATACCTATTGGGTTCTATGTATGTGTTTGCGTGGCGTTCGGACGACCGATGCGGGTTTTTGGCTCTTTTTCGGCTTTTTAACTAAGTGTTGTCGAGTTTTGCAATTTGGGCGATAACTCGGTCTCCGTATGTCGAAATCGAGTCCCGTAAGTTGTAACGCGTGTCTAATACCTAGGCGGTGCTACGTATGTGTTTGCGTATTTGAACGGACGATGCGGGTTTTGGGCTCTTTTTGGCTTTTTGCTAAAGTATTGTGAGTTTTGCTATTTAGGCGATAACTTCGGTCTCAAGTAAATCGAGAATCGAGTCTTGTAAGTTATAGCAGGTTATCTAATACCTACACGGTGATACGTGTGTGTTTGCGTGGCATTCGAACAGACGATGCAGGTTTTGGGCTCTTTTTTGGCTTTTTGCCTAAGTGTTGTCGAGTTTTGTAATTTGGGCTATAACTCGGTCTTCGTATGTCAGAATCGAGTCCCGTAAGTTGTAATGCGTGTCTAATACCTCTGCGGGTTTTGGGATCTTTTTGGCGTGTGTATTAAGCGTGGTGTCGAGACCATAAGAGCGATCACGGGTTTTGGGATCTTTTTGGCTTTTTGCTAAGTGTTGTGAGTTTTTGTAATTTGGGCGATAATTCGGTCTCCGTATGTCAGAATCGAGTCCCATAAGTTGTAACGCGTGTCTAATACCTACGTGGTGATACGTGTTTATTTGCGTGGCATTCGGACGGATGATGCGGGTTTTGGGCTCTTTTTCGGCTTTTTGCCTAAGTGTTGTCGAGTTTTGTAATTTGGAAATAACTCGGTCTCCGTATGTCAGAATCGAGTCCCATAAGTTTTAACGCGTGTCTAACACCTATACGGTGCTACGTGTGTGTTTGCGTGGTGTTCGGACGGACGATGCGGGTTTTGGGATCTTTTTTGGCTTTTTGCCTAAGTGTTGACGAGTTTTGTAATTTGGGCGATAACTCGGTCTCCGTATGTCGGAATTGAGTCCCATAAGTTGTAACGCATGTCTAATACCTATCTTGATTACTTCGTGTGTGTTTTTAATGGCGTTAGAGATGGATGATCTGGGTTTGGGCTGTTTTTTGACTTTTTACCTAAGTCTTTGGCGAGTTTTATAATTTGGGCGATAACTTTCGGTCTCTTCGGATCGAGTCCGTTATTGTAACACATTTCTAATAACTACTGCGGTCTTCGTGTGTGTTTGCATGGTCGAGGATGGATGATCACATTTTGGGCTCTTTTTTGGCGATTGGCGAGTTTTGCAATTTGGGCGATAACTTTCGGTCTCATTATGTCGAATCTAGTCTGTAAGTTTTTACATAAATACCTACATGGTGCTACGTGTGTGTTTGCATGGCTTTTAGACAGACGATGCAGGTTTTGGGCTCTTTTTCGGTTTTTTGCCTAAGTGTTGGCGAGTTTTGTAATTTGGGCGATAACTCGATCTCTGTATATCGGAATCGAGTCCCATAGTTTCTGGCGTGTCTAATACCTCTGGCGGTCTTTACGTTTTAGCGTGGCATTTAGGCCGGATAATCTGAGTTTTGGGATCTTTTTGACTTTTTGCTAAGTGTTGGCGAGTTTTGCAATTTGGGGCGATAACTTTCGGTCTCCGTATGTCGAATTGAGTCCCATAAGTTGTAACATGTGTCTAATACCTACTCTGGCGATTGCTACGTGTGTGTTTACGTGGCATTTAGGACGGACGATCACGGGTTTTGGCCTCTTTTTGACTTTTTGCCTAAGTGTTGGCGAGTTTTGCAATTTGGCGATAACTTTCGGTCTCCGTATGTTGAAATAGAGTCCGTAAGTTATAGCAGCATGTCTAATACCTCTGTGGTGCTTTCGTGTGTGTTTGCGTGGCGTTCGGACGACGATGCGGGTTTTGGGCTCTTTTTTGACTTTTTGCCTAAGTGTTGGCGAGTTTTGCAAACTGGGCGATAACTCGGTCTCCGTATGTCGGAATCGAGTCCCGTAAGTTGTAACACGTGTCTAATACCTACGCGGTACTATGTGTGTGTGCATGGCGTTGGACGGAAGATCTGGTTTTGGGCTCTTTTTTGGCTTTTTGCCTAAGTGTTGTCGAGTTTTGCAATTTGGGCGATAACTTTCGGTCTCGGTATCGTATCGTGTTAATCGAGAATCGAGTCCGTAAGTTATAACATGTGTCTAATACCTACTGCGATGCTACGTGTGTGTTTTGCGTGGCATTGGACGGACGATCACGGGTTTTGGGCTCTTTTGGCTTTTTGCCTAAGTGTTGGCGAGTTTTGCAATTTGGGCGATAACTTTCGGTCTTATTATGTCGAATCGAGTCTCATAAGTTATAACATGTGTGTAATACCTACATGCGATGCTACGTGTGTGTTTTACGTGGCGTCTGAGACAGACGATCACGGCTTTTGGGCTCTTTTTTGGCTTTTTGCCTAAGTGTTGGTGAGTTTTGCAATTTGGGCTATAACTTTCGGTCTCACGTATGTCGAATCGAGTCCGTAAGTTTTAACGTGTGTCTAATACCTACAGCGATTTATGTGTGTGTTTTGCGTGGCGTTGGACGACGGACGATCTGGGGTTTTGGGCTCTTTTTTGGCTTTTTGCCTAAGTGTTGGCGAGTTTTACAATTTGGGCGATAACTCGGTCTCCGTATGTCAGAATCGAGTCCCATAAGTTGTAATCCATGTTTAATACCTACACGATACTATGTGTGTGTTTACATGGCGTCCGAACGGACGATGCGGGTTTTGGGCTCTTTTTCGGCTTTTTGCCTAAGTGTTGGAAGGTTTTGCAATTTGGTCTATAACTCGGTCTTTGTATGTTGGAATCGAGTCCCGTAAGTTATAACGCGTGTCTAATACCTACGCGGTTCTACGTGTGTGTTTACGTGGCGTCCGGACGGACGATGATTACAGGTTTTGGGCTCTTTTTGGTTTTTGCTAAAGTGTTGTGAGTTTTACAATTTGGGCGATAACTCGGTCTCCGTATGTCGGAATCGAGTTCCGTAAGTTATAACGCGTGTCTAATACCTACGCGGTGCTATGTGTGTGTTTGTGTGGCGTTCGGACGGCCGAGGCGGGTTTTACGCTCTTTTTTGACTTTTTACCTAAGTGTTGGCGAGTTTTGCAAACTGGACGATAACTCGGTCTCCGTATGTCGGAATCGAGTTCCGTAAGTTATAACGCGTGTCTAATACCTACAGCGATTACTTTCACCTGTGTGTTTGCATGGCGTTCGAGACGGATGATCGTGTTTTGGGCTCTTTTTGACTTTTTACCTAAAGTGTTGGCGAGTTTTTGCAATTTGGGCGATAACTTTCGGTCTCGTATGTCGGAATCGAGTCCGTAAGTTATAACATGTCTAATACCTCTGGCGATTGCTATGTGTGTGTTTGTGTGGCGTTCGGGATGGACGATCTGGGTTTTAGGCTCTTTTTGACTTTTTGCCTAAGTGTTGTGAGTTTTGCAATTTGAGGCGATAACTTTCGGTCTCCGTATCTCGAATTGAGTCCGTAAGTTGTAACATGTGTCTAATACCTACGTGGTGCTAGGTGTGTGTTTGCGTGGCGTTCAGACGGACCATACTGGTTTTGGGCTCTTTTTCGGCTTTTTGCCCAAGTGTTGGCGAGTTTTACAATTTGGGCTATAACTCGGTCTTCGTATGTCAGAATCAAGTCCCATAAGTTGTAATGCGTGTTTAATACCTACACGGTGCTATAAGTGTGTTAATAATGGAGTTCAGGGGTTTTATAATGGAAGTTAGGGTTTTATCTTAAGTTTATCTAAGCAATACAATTACAAATTACATAAATTAAATAAAGATATACATAATTTAATTATTTTTACCTGTCGAATATGTGGTGGGAAGATGTTGGCCAAGACAACTGCACACAAGCAAATGGCCTCCTCCCGTACTACACCCATGAGGTCGTCAATGGCAGCTGTAGGATCGATAGAGCCGTGGACAACCTCCTGAGCCAGCTGATAGATCCGCTCGCGTGATGGTGCGCTTTATTTGCACAACACATTCTCGACATGCACCCCTCATGATCCATAGAAAGAAGTCGTCGGATAATGAAGGGCGGACGCCGATCCACTCGCACCACTACCTCCAGGTGGGTGGGTGTCATTTGAGATCTCACAATGAGGGACTAGGGTGTAAGTGGGACATGGGGAATGCCCACAACTCTACCCTTCTTGGTCCCCACAGCACTGCGGCCAGATCCTCTATCTCTCTCGTCCGTGCGTGCGTGGACTCAAATCTCTTTGGAGTGTCACCTCTCTGCAGGTACTCTCAGTGCCCTTTGCAAGATCCTCGAGCAAATCGTTGAAAAAAAACACATTAGTAGATGATGATATGCAAAGTATAAAATGAAATAATACAAAAGAATATCCGAATTTTAAATACATACTAAATAAGAGAATTAAATAACTTATAGCAATGCGTTCTGCCTCAGGTGAGATATAACCACCGTTACCTTTCTTTTGGTGGGCGTGCCACCAAAACTCCAAGCGGAAGGGTGCATGCTTTAAACTCACCTCAAGTCTCTCCCGTGCAGGTTAAATGCAGCTGAGACCCGGTCTTGAGTGTGGGAGGCGACTCTGCTTTGTCGAGGCGGTGAGCAGCTGTCTTGACATCTTCTTGAAGGCCTCATAGTCCCAAATGTTTTTACATATCTGGTCCCACACCGCAGTGAGATATGAAATCTGGCGGACATCCTTAAGTGTCATCCATCGACCATCTTCGTCAGGCCTTCTTCTTCCGATCGTAGACCCACTTGTGCCAATTCATCTCTAGGTATTTATGCGAAACGGTCATACCATGGGCTTCTGCCCCCAACCTCAAAACAATAATATCTCTACACATTACACATTAAGAAGTTTAGTAGACAACATAAATCAAAGAGATAACATAAATCAAAGAGTTAACGGTATATTCAAATGGAATATAAAACTAGCATATGAATGATTGACATCCTACCTTAAACTCGGCAAATAATCAAGCGGCGTAATGCGGTCATCCACATCGCCCACCTCATCCACGGGCTTGAGAATCGGTTGCGGACGATCCCAAGCAATGTGTTCCTTGGCGTGGCGTCGAGGATACTACAATTGAAATTAATAATTTGCAAATTACAAAGAATATATAAGAACTAAATACTTATATTATAGTAATATTATATAGGATTATGAAATTACCTATGAGTCCCACCACGACATATAAGAGGCGCTGGGGGGATTCACTAGCAAACCACGTCTTTAGTCCCATGAGAGGCCTACGTCGATCACCTATGTAGTGAAATACATCAATATTTATATAAGCGAATATAATGTCAATACAATATAAAATAAAAAATAATAAGATGTATCCCAATAAAATATATAATTATACACACGATCCGGCACGATCATCATCGTAGAATCTCCACGGCCCCCGACGACTTGCCGCCCCCACCACGATCGCCAGCAGTGGTGTGCGCGCCATATATATATATAATGTCTAACTAAAAGAATGCAACATACGATAAAGAGGGATAACATAGAGGATAACATACTGAATCTGAGATAAAGAGGATCACATATCTTTGCCCACCTCATATGTATGTATACATACGTAAATACTATATTTGTGATCGATAACAAAGAGGATAACATACTGAGATATAATTAAAAGAATGCAACATAAATAGTAACCTAAAAGGATACAACATAAATAGTAACCTAAAACAACTAACACCTTATTTAGTAGATTAATATAAGTTGAAGATAATGATTGCCTTTTACTGACTATTACATTTGAATACAACTAAAAGGACACAAATAGTACATACTCTAATCATTTATATCATCAAAGCCATCAATATCGAATCGTCATCTTGACGGTAGATCTTCACTATCGTTGTCATCACCATCTTACGTTGTCCTCAATGATTTCTTCATTATATCTACCTCCTCAACAACATCGTCTTCACTTTTGGCGGCGACAACATCATCCTCTTCTTCACTAGACTCACTAATAATTGTCACATCGGCGGTGTGACACTAGTAGACTTCGACTTGTAAAGGTTCATCGTGCGGGCGAGGAGTTGTGCCTTGAAAACCACGGGCTTTGGTGGTTATAACAACATGCCATGGGCTTGCGAGAGTCTTAACACTCATGTCGTAGTACACATGTATGTTGCTTGACTTGCTAAAATAAAAGCTCGTCCATACCACTCATCGATCTTAGTTTTGACTTAACGTTAACAATCACGATCACGATTTTTTATCTACTTTAACTCCATTCTCAACATTAAACCAATGACAATTGAAGAAAACTTATTCTTTATGACCCCAATATTTGAGAACGATAACTTCTAGTAATCGTCCATACCAGTCATCCCAAATGTTATCGTAGCAACTACCTTTCACCACAATACCAAAATCAGCAAAAGCGACTTCCCTAATATCGCAACACTTAAATATGTAACCGTTGACAATGCAACATGTATAAGTATCTAGAGATCTTTTGGGGCCGTCGGCTATAAGCTTTAGCCGATTGTCAGCTAACTCATCTGTGAGGACCTAATGTACATTAACACAACATATTCTAAAGTTAATTATGCCATAAGAACAAGTCTATGATGGTAGATTCATTGAACGTTTAAAGGTTAGACTTACATGATCTTTAAACAATTGCACAAATTCTCCATTTCTCAAATTTTGCAAATCCTCGTCCGATATACTCGAATTCGCTTCACGTACTTGACATCATATTAAGCTGACCACAATTATATACTCGATGTGTTTGTAAAGGAACTTGACATAATTACACCAAACATATATAGTTATGACTACTTACTTAATGTATGACTCTAATTCATTCATGTTGACAAGTGCATACAATGTGGCAGCTGCATACTCGCTATCGGTCAAGAATCGCCTTTTTTTACCTAAGAATGGGCGTCTGAAGATGACTAAAGGCCGTTAATTCTCCATTTTCCTCGTCTTGTGACTGACTTGATTCAACGTAGGCGATTGTGCTTCGTCCGAACATTCGACTCAAAATACAATGAGCATAAATTAACAAGTTCCTCCATAACATAACTTTCAGCAATCGACCCCTCTACACGGGCTCTATTCTTCACCTTTTGCTTTAGACGTCGCATATATCTATGTGATATATAGATTAGCAAAAAATAATGAACATTTTACCGTATTAAAAACATTAATGTCATTACCTCTCGAATGGATACATCCATCTATATTGTATGGGACCTTGAACTTAACCCGTATGGCAAGTGAATAGGTAAATGCTCCATTGAATCAAAAAAAGCGATGGAGGAAGATCATTTCTAACTTGCACATTATTTCCACTATCTGCATCTCCATTTTATCTATGTCTTTGACACGAAGCTCCGTCGAGCATAGATCTCTGAAGAAATTAGAAAGCTCATCGATTACTTTGACCACGTTTGGTAACAAGTCGATAAATGCCACGAGGATCAACTTACGCATGAATACGTGACAATCATGACTTTTGAGACCCCAAAACTTGACTCTTGACTTTACAACACCTTGCTATATTGAAGAATATCCATCTGGGAGCTTGGTCCAGCGATCCAATTACATATCAATATCAACTGTTCCACACTGGTCAAAGTATATTCGACTTTAGGCGTTCTTAGTCTTACTACCCTCTGATCTGACCCACAGATCTTCCCTAATGTTCATTTCTACCAAATCAAGCCTCGACTTGTTGTTGTCCTTTGTTCTACCAAGGTGGCATCTAGGGTTTGTATAAAAATATTATCAAATCGTTCTTCTCGGTATGCATCGGATCTAAACAATGATGGATGCGAGTGTAGCCCAATAAAGCGGTCGAAGAACATGGATCTGTGTGTCGATTGTGAACCTTGCCATAACCATAAGCTTCGCTCTAATATGTGATTCTTCCTTGGAGGTGGAAACTTCAAATGACTAATCCAACTCAACACTGCTTGACCCGGAAAAGATGGCGGTGCTTGGCGTTTCTCTGTTTTTTGATTGAATTGTCTACTCATCCGTCGATAACGATGTTCAATCGGGCAAAAAAGCTATCTGGATGTTGCAAAAGAAACTCATTTCCCCCCATGTTTGAGCCAGCACAACTTTAAGCGACCCCATGCACACGGGACATGACAAGCCCCGTGAGTCGACCATCCATTGATCATTCCTAATGTGGGAAGTCATTTATTGTCCACAATAAAACTGCCCTCATGTCAAAGTTACGCTTAAGAGATACATCATAAGTTTGAACCCCTTTTTCCCACAACATCTTCAACTCATCAACTAACGGCCTGAGGTATACATTGATGTCTTTACTTGGACTCTTATCACCCGGAATCAGTAAAGGCATGAACATGTAGGGATCTTTCATGCACATCGAAGGCGGGAGGTTATACACCACAATAATCATCGGCCAAGTTGAGTAGGGCTTTGTGTAAGGCCTGTTAAACGGATTAAACCCATCCGTAGCAAGTCCAAGCCTAACATTGCGAACCTCTTCAGCAAATGAGGGGTGCTTGTTATCAAAATTTTTCCACTCAAGC
The DNA here is from genome assembly GCA_020205605.1 of Panax ginseng. Lineage (NCBI taxonomy): Eukaryota > Viridiplantae > Streptophyta > Magnoliopsida > Apiales > Araliaceae > Panax > Panax ginseng. The sequence goes on from CM035134.1 coordinate 12,759,285, forward strand.
CCATCTGTCGGGTGCGTCAGTTGACCTTCAACTATGTCCCGTGTAGAGTGCCACCTCATATCCTCGGCGGTATGTGTTGACATGAACAACCGCTGAAGCCTCGGGGCAATGGGAAAGTAACGTAAGATCTTTCTCGGCACGTCTTTTCCCTTTTTCTTGCGCTGTTCACGGTATCTACTTGTACCACAAATATCACATGACCTCTTATCTTTATTGACATCACCGTAATACAACATACAGTCATTCTCACAAGCATCAATCTTCTCATACCCTAGATTGAGCCTTTTGACCATTTTCTTCACATCATAGTACGACTCCGGTAACTTATTGCCTGCAGGTAAGCACTCCTTCATAATGCTTAACAGTTCATTAAAACCTCTCTCGCTACAGTCATGCTCGTTCTTGAAGTGTAAAAACTTAGTCACCACAGATAAGACGGTGTGATTTTTGTGCCTGTTATACAGTGGCGTCGCTGCTTCATGCAATAACTCATAGAAACCCTTAGCCCCATCATTCGGCTCTTGCTCGGCGCTTCTTCCATCCTTATGCGTATTCCACTAGAAGTATGAACCAAAGACTTGACTATCATGTTAAAATACAGATCAAAGTTTTCGTCACCTCTGGATTAGGTTACGATTCATGTTCATCCAACGAGGTTTCCCCATGATAGATCCATGTCGTATAACCTGCTTGAACCCATACATGAAATAAATCGCACATGACATCACTCCTTTCCTTCCACACTTCATTCACACACCTCTTACAAGGACATCTAATCTCATCGCCGTGACTTGCTCAAGCGAAGTTGAAAACTATTCAACCCCACTACGATACTCGAGCTAAGCCCACTCTTATCGGTGGCTACCCTATGTTCCATCCAACTTTGATCAACAAACATCTCGGACAATTATATCTTATATATATATATAAAGTCGACAAACACAATCAAGTCTCCAAGTTAATGTATATGCAAGCTTATGAGTTTCTAACTTCATCTCCACCTCTAACGAATTGGGCTTCTATCCCATTCCGGGATGTGTACGCCTCATTGATGCCAACAACTTGAACACATCTTTAAATTTTTAGAAATTTGTGACACCTCCCATGGTCTTCAAGTATCGAAATAGACTAACACATACGTAGTCTAAATATGCACCGAAGAACATCAAGAGATATATCTTGGCCAAAATTCAAAAAATATAAAGGCGTGCTCAAGTCGTTAACAAACCTAAGTGAGATCGAAACATACAAAACAGGTCCCAAAAAGCAGGGGACTATTTGAGATTCACTCATACTAAGTGAATCTCAAAGCGGGTTTTAAGATTCTAAACTATATGAAAATATATGCACATGTGAAAGTATAATGAGCTGGTAAATTTCTTAACCCACCCTCAAATAGGAAAAAACAAATAAATTGAGAATTTGAATATGCTTGCAGTTTAATGGACCATCTATATATTACATGTTACATATAAATTAGTTAAACTCAAATCAAATCTCTCCACAACAAACTATAAATTCGTCTGTATGTCAAGAGAGGGCATGCAGATATAGATGCAAAAATATATTTCAACTTCAACCAGAAAGATATAGTTTTTAGCCAAAACCATAAAGTTGATCATTTTGATGTTTTCCCCTAAGTCAACTACTATTACCTTTCTTCAGCTATCACGTTAGTCCAATTATATACCTCTCAAGCCATGACCAAAGATCTGGTTAAGGCAATATCGAATCAACTAGGAAAAGGAAAACAAACAACAGATCCTAAAACAAGTTTACAGCTAGTCAAACACTAAAGTAAAAAAGGGCAAATCAAATGCAGTAGAAACAACCTGGATATTATAACTCTGCCATTGAAAAATACTAAATTACTTTCTTAAACTTGAATATGATACAAAGAAAAGAAAATAAACAACTCAAATTACCAAGCAATCACATGCAAAGATTAGACACCAACTGAAAAAAAAATAAAAATAGAAAAACTGAAAGCAAACGCATTATATAGGAAATGGTTATTCATAAATATGATAAACAAAAAACATGAGAGAAACAGTTAATGCTTGTAAGTGCTTTAAACGATGGTCATGTCAAAGTAATATCTAAGTTTTCTAAATTATTAATTTGATTATTTATTTTTTATTCTCTACAAATTATAATTGTAACTTTCATTTTTTGGAACATACTCCACCTAAAACTTTGTTCTATTTAGAATTTTAAAGTAAAAAACTTTCTTATATTCAAATTAATTTTTACACTTTCTTTTTTGGTAATTTATTGTATTATATCATCAATGGTTAAGCAATTATGGACAAATATATAGCAGCAGTAATTACTCTTTAGTATTTATCATCACAATTATAAGACATCATATTGGATGGTTTCTTTCGTTTTTAATTTTTTTTAGTTGAATGGTAATTGTACACTAGACTGATTTACGCGTACTAAATCATTTCTCGAGTGATTTTGAAAGTGCACTCTCAATATTAATCTTATGCATTCAAATTTTTTTATCTGACCCTAAAATTTGAACCAAAAAAATTAAAAAACTGAGCAAATCTATGTGATCACCATGTCAACCTCCTAAGGTTAAAGAGGTTCTTCTACGTAGACAAGAAAATGGAACAAAAAAATTAAATATGAATATTTTGAATTTTATAAAAATCAAAACACAAATATATAAAATTTAAATACACTCTTATTCAATTTTCTTGTGCACCAAGAATTTTTGAAGGATAAATGGTTTATTCATCACTAGAGTAGAGATAGTATTCCACGTGTGGGTTTGATATCTTTTGGGTCAAAATCTGTGGCACTATAGTCGAAGGAGGCACATCTCTACCATTTATTGCTTTACTACAATTTTACTCCACATTGGATCTCAATATTTACTGATTTCAATTAGGTGTCAAATATCAAACTGATTTCACTTCTGATACTAACCAAGGTGAAGATAGGAATCTACAAATTTACTACTTAGCAGCAAAGACAATAATTGAAACATACAAATTTAAATTGGAACATACAAATTTACTACTCTTTAAAGCCTGATAACATAAATGCATTGAAGACTCAAATTAAACCCTAACATAAATAAATTGGAACATACAAATTAAAGCCTAAGAATAAAAAAAATTAACTTACGAATTGAACCAGCAGAACCAAGATGGGCAGGCGACGGCAAAGACGGACGAAGAGGCGGACGAAGAGGGACAGAACTAAGTGGGAATCAGCAGAACCAAGAGGGACAACCAAGTGGGATAGAAAGTAAGATCGAGAGGCACGCCAAAGGATGAGGGAGATGACGACGGCGATAATGGTGCACAGGCGACGGCGACGATGGTACACAGGCGACGGTAGAGGTGCAGAGATCGAGCGGGAGAAAGGGAGAAAGAGAATAGAAAGTAGAAAAAGAAAAATGAATTTTAGGGATTAAATAGAACCTAATTCTCGACGGCAAAAGGAATTGACTCAATACCGACGGCAATGCCGTCGCCTATAACCTTTTCCCACGCGCACGAAAAAATTTCCACCAAATTTAGTCCCGGGAAGGGTCATTCTCGACGGGCATCATTGGCGACGGCTATGCCGTCGATAATGAGCTTATTCTCGACGGGGATAACGCCGTCGCTAATGAAGCCGTCGCCAATGACCTATTTTTTTGTAGTGTGCCTAGTTGTCATTATTGTGATTCTGTGATATTATATGTGAATAATTAATTATTGATAAGGAAATATTTATTCAATGCAGATATAAATGATGAAGTTATTTATTTTATATGGTTATAAACAAAGGAATTAATGTTGAGGTATTTTATTAGTATTTTGTCGGATTAGAGGTATTAAAAAATCAAATTGGTGTTCTTAAAGCTCTATTGCGTGAATTATAATTTTGATCCGACTGTTGGATCGTTGTGATTTTTGGATATGTTATACATATATAAGTTGAGTATATGTCCACAAATTTTGAACCGTTAAAAATTAACGCATGATTTGTTATGAATTTTAAAAGGTATTAAAAATCATCTTTTTATGGATTTCATATATTTTCTATCTGGAATTTGGAAAAACTTAAAGCTACAAAGTTGTAGAGAATTCGATTTCGTGTGGAATGGATATAAAGTTCGTATTTTTTTGATAAAAGGGCTATTTATTATGAATTACTGAAGTTTCAAAAAATAAAATAATTTTTATTAAAATTAGGTGGGACCCACTTTTGGTTGTTGAGAAAGTTGGCTGGTCTTTGGTGAGCCCCACTTGTGGTGGCTGAAAATTTTCAAATAAGCATGCGTAAAAAAAAAAATTAAATGAATATTTTATTATTTAGTCTCCTATGGCGTTCTAGCATTTTCCTATAAATATGGTGCTTAGTTGGAATTGAAAATCACACCAGAATCAGAGAATTCTTCTTCTTTAATCTTGAGCGTATTTCTTTAGAGTTTTAGAAAGCTTTGAGCGTAGAAAATAGTGAATGTTTTCTTCAAGAATATCCCCGCTATACCAGTTGGAATACTCTTCTTTTCAAGGTAAGGGATGTTATTTTTGTTCAATATTCGCTTGAAATAATATTTTCTTCCATACTCTGTAGTATGTAAGTAATATTATTTCGTTTCAAATTTCGAATTCTATACTCGTTTTTGTTAAAATTTTGGCTTTTATACTCCATGAAATTAGTAGAATATCCTTGATATTTGCGCTTCATCCAGTATCTTTTCATGAAAATGTTATTTTGAGCGTTCTTGATAAGTTTTAACCTTTTCATGCTGGAGTACTATTCACGGGATTACTATTCCCGAAGTACTATTCACGGGATACTATTCACCCAAGTACTATTCACCCATGATACTATTCATGATAAAAATTGATTCGTTTTGGTCCAAATTATTTTTGGTACAATATTATTCTTGAATTTTACTCCACAAAGTAGTATCATGTTGACAATTTGGACGTTATTGATATATAGATAAATTAAATTATAAATCTTTAAAAATTTATTCTTAAACTTGTTTTATTGAATTCTTATATCATTGTCATCATCCTCATGTTTATATTCTGTTGAAAGTCATCTGTGGCCTATAGTGCATAGATGGACTTGGTATGATTATGACCAGGGATTATTCGGTATAATCATGATCGTAATGTTACAAATGATGTGGTAAAAGTCCTCATTGGCCCGTAGTGCATTGATGGACAGTTGTTAGCATGATCATGACCATTGATGAATACACGAATATCCTTGGCCCGTAGTGCATGGATAATTTGTGGTTGTGATACTAAAGAATATCCTTGGCCGTAGTGCAAGGGTGATTCGATGATGTGGATTATTTATTAAGCTGAGTCTCAGCATTAAAAGTGATGAAAAACCTTTTAAATCATAGAAGATAGTAGATTTTATGCTCTACTTGACTCTTCTAATGGATTTCTTATTCCGCTGCAGTTAAACTTGATGTTTGTTATATTTAATTAGTTTAACACTGTTGAAGGCTAATGATAAATTATTCTGCATTATCTTAGTCATAATATTTTTTACTGGGCTAGTTGAGCTCACCCTTTTGCTTTCATTGTTCTCTTCAGGAAATGAGAACGTAGCCGGGACTAGTCAGGGAACGGAGTGACGGCCCAGATGATAGCATTATTAGTCCTCACTATTCTATGAAATAGTGTGATAATAAATGTATTGAGGACTCCATTTGAGTTGAATACTGTCTAATAGACAATATTCATATTAAAACTCTCAGTTTATGTTTTGTCGTATTTTACACGACAGTTATATTATTAAGTTGTATTTGAATTTTGTACCATGTATTTGGCGACTCAAGATGGGTGATGTATACCTATTTTGGGGGCATCACAATTACGTAGCCCCAAATCTATAGACAACAGTCCACAATTTAAGCGCACGCTATATGTTTGTAAAAATGCTCAAATGAGCTAAATTGACTAAAAATGCCTAATGTAATGGAGACGAGACATTAGATGAGTCTGATTATGTTAAATAAGACTTATATGTAAAGAAAGTTGGGTTAGATTTGAGTCGAGTCGAGTTTTGGATGTCAAAACGAAAAATTGAAAACTAGTGTGACCACTAACCTTGAGGCCAATTTTGGGTCTAAAATATGTTTCCAGAAAATTCTAGACTTTTGGGATATTATATTACACTGAATAATCTTTCCATAGACTCTAGAACGGACTAATTCTGACTTCGGAGCAAAGAGTTATGATCGTTCAAAGTAGTCGCTTCAAAACTGTCTAACCAACTCGGGGCAGTCACCTTGAACGAATTTTTTGGAATTCTATGTTTTGAATTTGGTAATGGTCAAAGAATGGAAGTTGTAGCCTCGGAAGTTAGCTTCGCCTGGACTCAAGAATCGCTCAAAAATGTTTTGAAAAGATAAAGTTATGACTGTTTTAGCGAGAGAGGGTACAACTAGGAAGAAATTTAAACTGTTATGAACGTATACTTTTTACGCATTGTTTAGGCTGCCTAATGAACCCGAATTAGGTGACTCATATTTTCTAAAAATAGTCTCATATTCCAAGTATGTCATATTCTAAAATCAACACAATTCGATATATGAGCTGAAAGTAATTAAACCACAAAATGGGTATGTTGGGAACAAGGCAACTGCCCACGGCAGCGGCAGTGGCTATATTGGGCGATGACGGGGGGCTCTCTTGGCTCTCAGTCAACCCATTTGAGCTAATCAAATTGCTCAGCTAATGTGTCTCAATATTTGGTGAATATATCATCTATGGTAGCTTCAAAACCTAACTCAAACAAATCAAGAATGTGGGAATAAAAGTGTAGCAAAGCACAGAGCAAAGGAAAGAGCTGCTGTCCAGCAGCAGAAGCATGTAGTAGTTTTGGGTTGGGAAAATTATAGCTTCATGTTTAGTTTCTTAATGTACCAAAAAGATTTGCTTATAAATTTCTAGAGTAAGCAATTACAAGAGTTATAATATATTCAAATTTAACATAATTGAATTAGTAAAAATTAAGAAATGAAATTTCGCAAGGAGGGGAGCAAGGACTACTGCCTAATGGCAGCAGTAGGTAGTAGGGGAGACCTGCTAGAGTAGCTTTGGGCCATCCATTTTCAGCTTTATGGCATAGTTCAAAAGTTTACCCATAAAGCTTAATTTATAACTCCTAAATGAACAAGTGTGTAGAATATATAGCAAATCTATAATTCAACTAAATGGGTTATGTAAAAGATAAGAAAATTTGTAAGAAGGTGTATAACAAGTTTAAGGGTTGTTAGGCTATGATTGGGGCTGCGAGGCCAAGTGAGGCCACACCAAGCTCGACTGAACCCCACAGGGCCAAGCAAAGCTTAGCTGCCGACTTGGCTGGTCAATAAAGGACTGTTAAACCAAACCAGGCCGTAGGGCTGCTAGCAAAATAATAATAAAAAAAGGGGTTGTTTATTATTACTTGGAAACACAATGGGTTTTTACAACATAATTTACAAGAATGGGTTTATTAAGCAATTTGAAAGCTATAATTTATCCATAAATTATATAATCATGAACAATACATAAAATATATTTTGTATTCACCTTGAATACTTAAGTAAGGAACAAGAGATATGGAAAACCCATATATTAAGCTATGAATGGGTTATAAATGGTTTGCAACCACATATATAACGTATTAATGTGCTAAAAGCTATGTTAAAACCTTTTGAGCAAATAGTGGCTAAAGAAAGTCAAAGTCTAAAAGGTTCTAAATGAATATAAAAGTTTTTCAAAAACGAAAAACAAGGGATGCTGAAATAACCTATGGGATTATATAGATACTCGCGTACATGTTATATAATCTTGAGTTTGCACATAGAATACGAATAATTTATGTAATGAATTATAGAAGGAATACGTTGGCACCGTTAAAAGCTACCTTAAATGTAAAAGTACTATACCAAATTGAAATTGACAAAAGGTATACATCGAAAACAAATGGTTTTCGATATGCAAAACAAGATTGTGGAAAAGAAATCAAAAGTTGGTTAAATGGCATATGTAGGTACATGAATAAATGATTATAATCATAAGTTATGTACATACATAAGGTGAATAGATATCATATGTATATCTATGAGCTAAGCGAATGAGATATGACTTTTCTTTGTAATTCAAGTATATACGTGAAAAATATATATTTCATTAATATGTATACGTTAAGCATGGAAAGCTACTATACATGCGAAATGGAGCCTAAGTTACTCATAAAAGAAAAGTTAAGCTAGAAATGCTCAAAGAAAGACACAAATGTACTATATAGCTATAAATTTACATATAGATGCATGATAAGCTTATAAATGCATTGTAAAGAATATATAGACTATAAATGTAATGAATTGCCATTTTAAAAGTCGTGTTAAAACGTTTTGAGAATGTATGGCTATATTAAGCCGAAACCTAAAATATTAAAGAGGAATACGGAGGTTTCTTTGAAATAAGAATATCAGATATTGATATAGTTTATGTGAATATTTACTAACCATACAGGTTATCAGATATGAATGTGTGACTAATGTATGCATACATGTGAACATAACTGTGTAGGATTCGTGAAGTGAAGTTAAACTAAAGTTTGTATCAATGGTCATTGAACTAGGCAAGTTTTTCAGTTCTATTATATTTGTGGATTAAATGTGATTATGTGGTGAGTTACATACCATGATTTATGAATTGGTAAAGTCAAAAAATTACTAAGTTAATTGGGTTATGGAACTCAATTTATATGTGATATGATATCACATGTTGTATAATGTAACTTAATAAATTAGAAATGTATAATGCATGAATGTATATTTTGTATGAAATTATTGATACATGCGGATATGCATAATAAAAGAAATATAGTGCATATAGAATTGTGTGTTATGTGAAACATGATAGACTGTTAAATTTGCTGGGTTGTCGAGCTCAATCTTGCAAACATAAACTTTTTGCAGGTTAATGATGTTAAGCAATATTACTTGCTATACGGATGATGAAGATTGAACGATGTGCAAAATGAATACATTTGAATTAGAAATGGTATAAATCTATGATTAATAGTTTTGTTAAATGTAATTAGCAGTTATGTATAGTTTAAAATATTGAATGGATAAAGAATTTTTATTCTGAAATGAGAATAAATATGATTATGAAATAAGTGAATCATCAATAGAAAAGATATTAAGTATTGAGACTTAAATTTTTAATACGTTTACACAGATTATATAATAAATATGATTCTAGTATAAAGAAGCATTGTAAAGGTTGCGATTCAGGGAATAAATGAATGGAAAGAAAGAAAAAAAATTTTATTCCGCATTTTTAGTTATTTTAACATTAAATAATGTTTTAAAGCTAGAACAGGATAATATTAACGCACAAGATCGGGGAGAGAAATTGTCCTGATTTTGGGGGCGTTACAATAAGTATGTGAATGATATTCCTATTTATGTATGATTTGATTATGATATAAATGAATGAATATGCAAGTATGCTTGCATTAAAAAAAGCTGTAAAATCCTTTGATAGATAATAGGAACATATGTACAAGGACTTAGAATGAATTGATCAAATATGTTAAGTTGATCCTACATAAGCAAAACAACTTTGCAACTACCTTAAAAAGAAATGATGTACAAGGACTATAAATATAGAAAGATCAAGCTTGTTAGGTAATGCAATAGATAGGCTTGTCTGATCGTCGAGCACTGCACCAGAAATTGTAATCTGCCATGAGAGTCAAGGAAAACTCGAGAGCTATCAAGGCAGAATCGTAGTCTGCAAGATAATAGATCTTGGAGTTTGTCGACTGCCAGGAGAGACAAGGAGGGATTGTAGTGTGTCGAGAAGAACTTCCTTGGAGCTGTAGTCTGCTGAGGAAGTCATGTTCAAAAACGTAGAGATAGTCTGTCTACGAACCAACCGAGCATCTGCCGAAGCCAAGTAAAGAATCGTAGACTACACTCGGAGTCGTAGAGTCTACTGATCACTTCAGAGGCAGAGATCGTAGTCGAGAAAGATCAGATGAAAACAAAGAGCATAAAGACAGAAATCGTAGAGTGTCAAGATCTGATCTCAGAGTCGTAGTGTCTGCACAACCCAAGCTGAATCATAGGGTGCAGAACTAAGGCTTCAACAAATGTGCTCACAACACCAAGGCAGAATCGTAGAGCAAACACGATTCTCAATAAATGAGCACTCCCAGAATATCCAAAGTAATGAAGCCTCTGGTCTGAGCTGCAAAGATACATTCCACCTAAGGGAAACGAGAGAGCACTCAATGAATGGCTGACAAGCTAACAGAAGATCTAAGCACCAACCCAATCAGCATCTAGATTGAGTTGTAAAGCCATTCAAGATGAAGTCTTCTACAAGGAGATCAAAAGAATACTTTAGTAAAAGTGACTGACTAAGGAAAAGTCAGCAAGTGCAGTAGTTGTAAATTGAACTGAAAACAACGATCTTGGGGTCAACCAGGATTGTAGTGTTTGCCAAGCAAAGAAGGAACCGATATAGTTTACACAGAGATACTAGCCAACTTTTGAAGAATAAGGCTAAAGTGATTAAGCATGGGTCAGTCCATTGATGATAAGTGAACGGGAGATCACAAGGAGAAAACGAGTTGGGCATGCCACAAATCTGAGGTGTCTTACTATTCAGAAGAGACCAGAATAAGGAGTCAATGTGACGCCCCCAAAATTAGGTATACGTCACCCATCTTGGGTCGCCACTTATATGGTACATAATTCAAATACAAACTAATTATACAACAATGTAAGTAAGAATCGACAAAATATATACAATGAGTTTTAACTCGAATATTGTCATCTGAGCATGATTCAAATACAAATAAGTCCTCAATACATTTATTGTCACACTATCTAATAGAATAGTGAGGACTACTAATGCTATCATCTGGACCGTCACTCCGTCCCCCGACTAGTCCCAGCTACGTTCTCATTTCCCAAAGAGAACAGTAAAAGAAAGGGTGAGCTCAACTAGCCCAGCAAGAAATATTATGACTAAGATAATGCGAGAATAAATTATCATTAGTCTTCAACAATGTTAAACTGATAATATACAATAGACATCAAGTTTAACTACGGCGAATAAGCAATTCAATAAAAAAGATCCAAGTAGAGAATAAAATCTACTATCTTTTATGATTTAAAATATTTTTCATCACTTTTATCGTTGGGACTCAAACAATAAATAATTCACATCATCGAATCACCCCTACACTACGGCCAAGGATATTCTTTAGTATCACGACCACAAATTATCCATGCACTACGGGCCAAGGATATTCGTGTTTTCAATTACGGTCATGATTATGCCGAATAATCCTTGGTCATAATCATACCAAGTCCATCTATGCACTACGGCCAAAGAAGACTTTTACCACATCGTTGTAACATTACGGTCATGATCATGCCAAATAATCTCTGGTCATAATCATACCAATTCCATCTATGCACTACAGGCCACATATAACTTTCAACATAATATAATCATGAGGATGATGACAATGAAAACAAGGATACATATTAAAGACTTTAAATTTATCCAAATATTATCCACCACTCATAATCTAATATTATTAATATCATAACAATATTTTAAAACTTCTTAAACTTATAAACAATTTATTTCAATTGTTTACACTTTACTAAATAATGCATTTAATCATTTAAAAAAAATGCCATACTCATAAAATTTCATCACCAATGATCAAATTCCTCATCAAAAATATGCATATACCTTATATAGGATTTCCAAGCCATAAAATCCTATTTTTCAACTTTGTTACTTCACATAACATACTTAACTCATTTACTCATAACTAGATCATTTTCATGAAAAATACCAAATCAGTTCCAAAAATATTTCTTTTCTAGGATTTAGCAGATTATAGTTCCATAATGAACATATATTTTTCTCGGAATTTTTAAAATTCATTTACTATTTTTCAAAAATTAATTTCTAATTAATTCCTTAAGAAATTAGCTACCTCAAGTTTAACTCCAAAAATTCCCAAATCTTGGAAGGATCTTACACATGTTAACATGAGCTTCCAATTCAAATTTCATGGTCATCGGTGTTATAGAACTCCAGTTATAGCGTTTTCTGTCGGAAAAACCTAAATATTGAAATGGTCATAACTTGCTCATTTTAAGTCGGAATGAGCTCATTTTTGGACAGGAGGTTCTTTATACCACATACTTTCATGTCCCAAAAGACCAGAATTTTTCTCATAATTTAGGTGGACGAAAATGCCCTTTTAAAAATCTGGACAGTAGCTTTTTCAAAATTTACAGCTTTTGCCTCATTTACTAAAACCAGTCCACACGAAAATATACAATACCTTTTCTAGTGATTCCACTTGGATAAGTTATAAGACTCATAGATCTAACTCTAGGACTTGACCACACTCAAAAATTCGAAATATAATAGGAGATATGGTCAATTGAATTTCATGTTATGTTTTTACCAAAATCTGATTTTTCAACCCTTTGTGATTTCTAAGAAACTTTCATGTTTTCACATAATAACTAACATAACTCATCATAACACTTACTAATACTTCATATACCCATGATTTTTATCAGTCCAATACTTTTATTATGACTCTCATCATAATCAACGTAAAAAGATAATTTTCTCAATTTAATAAGGAATGAATATAAAGGATCATTCACCATGCATGTGGTAACCCACATAGACAGGTTATTCCAATAGAATAATAAAGAATGGAATAACAGAAGGATTCACCATGCATGTGATAGAGATCACACAGATAGGTTATTCCCAAAAGAATAACAAATAACGGAACTAGGTCAGGTGAAATTCACACCGACAGGATGTTCCAACAGAAGAATAAATAATTAAAACAGAACCAGGTCCGGAGTATAGCACATACATGATATTCCAATAGAATAACTGAATAATTAAAACGGAACCAGGTCCGACGTATAACACAGACATGATATTCCAACAGAATAACTGAATAATTAAAACGGAACCAGGTCCGACGTATAGCATAGACAGGATGTTCCAACGAAATAGTAAAGACAGAATAATAGAAGAATGTCACCAAGTATAGGGTTGCGCGCTTATACAGGTTATTCCAACAGAATAATAAGAAATGGAATAATAGGAGTTCTCTTCATGAATACAAAAGAATAATATCCCTCACCGTAAAAGAAACTGAATATAAGAGTATGGAAGTAGCAGAATACTTTTCTATAGTTTTTCTATAATTTTTATCTCTAGAGTTTCAGTGAATTTATAAGAAATAATGAAGGAATGAGCTTCTATTTATAGAAGAATGGAATGAATAGTAATCAATCCATGAACGATCCAGATTGATTTACTTTTAATCGAACGGTCCATATTTAAAGCAAAATCTTTTAAATAAAATATAATATATTATATATATATATATATATATTTATATAACATAATTCAACCACTAACAATATATATATATATATATATATATATATATATATACATGCCAATTAAATATATATATATATATATATATATATATATATATAATATCAACCACTTATTTTTTCTCCCCCCTAACCAACATCAATCCCCACACACCCAATAATCAAATTCACTACACTTACCCATCACTATCACACTATCACTTTCACTCTTTCTTTTTTTCCCACCATTTTCCACTCACACATATAATATATATATATATATATATATATATATATATATATATATATATATATATATATATACACACACACACACATATATATACAATTCCTCCCCTATAATGTATCCCCCACTTCAAAAATCAATTCTTCAACACATATGGGCCCCACCTTTAAATAATTTTCTATCGATTATTTTGAAAAATGGGTAAATAAGGGTCCATAAAATAAGCAAAACTTCATAAAAATCACCTTAATAATTTTAACAACATTTATCATCTTTATTACAATTCACAATATTAATCGACCAGGTCGTTCCTGGATGAGGGGCCTTCCTAGGTAAGATTTCTCTCACCATTTAGCGCAATTATCTAACCTCTCCTTTACAGAACTTCTAGACATCGTTAATATTACAAATAATAATATTAATAACTTTGTCGTCTCAATTATTGATTTAATAATATATAAAATATCGACAATAATTGAACCAAATAACGTGAGATACTATGCAATAATTACTATAGTAATAATTGAATAAAACTGAATGACTTCTCACGTAAGCATCAATAATCAATATCGTGTGCTACTATGCAACCACATGTATTACTGTACTTTAACTACCGAGTAGTGCAACAGTATTAACGGTAAAACTTCCGCCGTTATTTTCATAAAATATTTTTGTCGTTTTCTCAATCCGACAATAATTCTGTTGTGGGGTCTACCAATGATTGCGCCGTTGTACGAATATTCTTTGTTAAAATGAATATTCCCCGACCAATAGAATATTATATAACCACTTGTATACTTTGCAAAATTTATAAATATTACCCACAATTATAACATTATATCAAATTTACTCTATAATATTCAAAAATGATAATTATAGAAAAATTCATTTTTATTCATAAAAGTGGGGTCTTACAGTCAAGCTATCAGTTCCTAAGAACAGTTGAAGACAAACAAAAGTATTGAAGCACTGCACAAATGAAGGAAGAAGTGTTCTACATTAAAGATACAATGAACACTCTTTAGGATCATAGTGTTTTCTCAACCAGTCAAAGAGTAACATTCAACAAGACACTACAATCAGGTCCAAGAATATGCATCAGAATCATAGAGTTCGGTCATCTAAAGATTGAACGGTTTAATCTGAAGAGTGATATTCAAATATGGCTTATTGAGGGCATCGATACAAAAGGACAGATCCTGACGTTCTAATCAAGAAGTGAGATTGGAGAAATAAAGAAGACTACCTGTCCGAGGCATCAAAGTGACATCTCTGACGGGGTATGTGAAACAGTACTAGACTGCAGTGTTAGAGAGATGAAAAAGGGGATGTCATGTCACATCTACAGTCTACATCAAATAACTCGAGATCTGCGAGGCAATTCAAACTACTTTCAATGGCTATATTCCAACGGGAAGATTGGGAAGGAGTATATATCAGCCAGAGCTTCAAAGATCAAGAGTTGCTGATATTGAAGGATCATTGAGTTGTTAGAATGTTGTATTGTTGACTCCACGAGTTCCACCATAACTGAACAGAACAAGTTTCAGGGATAGTGAGATTACAAAGGTAGAAGTGAAGCAGCTTTGAAGAAGGACTTGAACAGACTAAAGCTTCACTCAACTAAGATGAGAATGCCACTGAAGATGGCAGTTAAGCTGAGAGCCGAGAAGGCCAAGAAGATAGCATTCAGAAAAGTGGCAGAGCATAAAGAAGATCCAGAAAGCCACTCTACAGATCACCATGAACCAAAAGCTAAAAAAGAACAGATGCAGAATCATGTCTACAAAACATTCAAGAAGGGTTCAGGGATTGCTAAGTGCCAGACGAAGTCTACCAAAAGCTTAGAGACTTAGCAAATCCAGATGGTGATGGTGCACAGTTGACATCAGATGAAGATGAGCAGAAAAGAGTGGAGATCAGCTGCACCAGAGAAGATGTGGTCTAGACTCAAAGCAGAATGCAAAGATGACCACGCCAAGCTGCTAAGTATAGAAGATGTTCAAGCTTAAAGACATCTTAGCAGCAAGGCACCACCACCAACAACAACTAAAACAACAAGAAGCCAGGGCCTGAGGGGTCCTTATTCGGAGAGACTAAATGAAGTTCCAAGCCTGCTGGGCTTAAAGAGTTCCTATGGAACTAGAGGAGTGCCAAGACTGCTGGCTTTGAAGAGTTCTTAGTGAACTAAAGTTCCAAGGCTGCTGGCCTTGAAGGAATCTTAGTGATTCAGGGTGCTTCCCTTCCTTAGTGGAAATCCTGGTAGTTGAAAGTAGAAGAGTGGATTAGGAGCTTGAGTCTCTGAACCACTTAAAATCCCTTGTGTAGTAAGACCCCAACTTATTATAAATAAAATTGAATTTCCTCTATTTATTATTTTGAAATAGTAAGGGTTGATTTGATTAATGTGGTTAGTTATAGGTAAAATGCGCAAATATTTCAAATAAGCAAGTGGTTATAAAATATTCATTGTTGTCGGGGAATATTCGTTTGGTCGTGGAATATTCTTACTGTCGGGGAATATTTGTACGACAACGCAGCCTTGTGTGGGCCCCATAACGAAAAGCGATTCGATGAAGAAAATGACAAGTATAAGTTGTTTATAAATAACGGCGTAGTTGTTACCGTTAATATTGTTGAAATACTCGGTGGTTAAAAATACAGTAGCACACGGTATTGCACCAATTATTGATTCTTACATAAGAAGGCACTACTCAATAATCGTTACAGTAGTTACTGTTTAATATTTTATTTTATTGATTCAATAATTGCTACGTTGATATTTTATATTACTGTTGTTTCAATAATTGTCACTACACGGTATTTTTCATTATCGGATCAATAATTCATATTATCTGAATAATATTATTAGATAACATTATTGGCAATGTCTAGAAAGTTCTGCTCAAGGAGAGGTTTGGTCATCTAATTGCGGCGCCAATGAGAGAAATCCTTATTGAAAGCCCTCTTTCTTGGAAAGCGCACGGTTGTCGATTGTGATTCATAATATTATTTGTGAATAATTAATTATTGATTTTTATGATAAGGAAAATATTCATTTTATGTGGATATAGATGGAGAAAATTTTTAATATGACAGTTGTTGAAAATTAATATTTTATCTTTTTCTGATAAAATAATTCGTTTAAATATATTATTATATTATATTAATATAATAATGGTGATATTTTTACAATGAATGTGGGATATATGAGTATATGAGGAGGAAGAGTATTTTTTGTTGCATTAAATGATAAACACATGTTTTGTGTGTCGGTGGACCCCATTTCTTGACTGAAATTTGATTATAGCCTGTAAAATCGTCCGTTTGTGGATTTCAGTTAACTTCTGTTTGGAATTTGGAAAAAAACTTTCTTCTGCAAAGTTGTAGATAATGGAATTTCTTATGGAAAAGACATAAGGTTCGAATTTTTCTGATAAAAGGGCTATTTATTATGAATTATTGAAGTTCTGAAGTTCCGGAATAATTGATTTTTGGAGTTTTAAATGATTTTATTAACAAAAACGTTTTTGTGACTTTAGGTGGGTGGTGGCTGATGTTTTTGACTAAAAAAGTGTGTTAAGGAAATTAAGAAAAATATATTAATATTTTATTAAATTTTCTGCTTTGGTGTTCTAAGTATTTTCCTATAAATAGGGTGTTTAGGTTAGAATTGAAAATCACACTAGAAACTAAAGTTTTCTCTCTATATATCATCGAGCGTATTCTTGTGAGTATTTTGATACTTTGAGTGTTGCTATATGGTGCAAGTTCCTTTCAGCACTATATCCGATATTCCAGCTAGAAGTACTGTCTTTTCGAGGTAAGGGATGTTATTTTCTTTTGTAAATGATATTATTTCTTCAATATCATTATGCCGAAATATTGATTTGAACTTTTTAATCAAATTTGGAACTTTTTGTGTCTAAGTTACTATTCACGATACTCGACTATTTACTTAAATCTGACCTTATTCAATTTAAAAATAAATTTTTTTCCTTTTTGTCTAAAATATCTATTATGATACTAACTTTGATTGTATCCATGTTTTGATCTTCATTCTTGAATTTTTCCCCATAATTGTTTATTATGGAGTATTTTTGAATTTGGACAAACTGAAGTACGAATCCTTAATCCTTAATCTTTTTCCTTTTGTTTCACTGGATTCGTTTCTTTAAAAAAATATTTTTCATCATCCTCAGTCCTAAATGATGATGTTACTGAATATCTTTGGCCTGTAGTGCAAAGATGAACGATTACATGATGAATATCTTTGGCCTGAGTGCAAAGATGAACAGGTGTTGAGATGAACATGACCAACTGCGAATATGATTGATTATTTTGGTCGTATTGTAGATATGAGTATTTGATTCAAGATGTATATTGATTGATGTTACAGGGATAAAATATTGATGATGGTCTTTAAAATCATAAAAGATAGTAGATTTCATTCTCTACTTAACTCTTTTAATGATTTGTTATTTTCGCTGCGAATATTGATCTAAAACTTGTTGTCTATTATATTCTATCAGATTTTTCCCTGTTGAGGACTAACGATAATTTGTTTTATATTATCTTAGTCATAATATTCTTTACTGGGCTAGTTGAGCTCACCCTTTTCCTTGTTGTTCCATTTTTCTTCTTAGGAGGCGAGAATGTAGCGAGTACTAGTCGGGGTATGGATTGATGGTTCTAGAAGTTATTTTAGTAGTCCTCACTATTTTTGTAAAATAATGTATCAACAATTGTAATGAGGACTTATTTGGCTGTGGATATTGTCTAGAAGACAATATTTATAATTAAACTCACAGTTTAAGTGTTGTCGTGTTTTGCATGACATTTGTATTAATAAAGTTATAGTTATTTCTGTACCATGTGTTGGCGACTCAGAATGGGTGATGTATACCTATTTTGGGGGCGTCACAGTTGGTATCAGAGCTTAGGGATATGATCTATTACGGAGATCGGGGAATAGAACTAAGAGGGGAGAGACGAATAAATCCTTCGCTAGTATGTCCTACCTAAGCTTATTTGTTGGTTGGTCAAAATATAGGGATATTATGTGATATGTTAATTTCTTTAATTAACCCTTGTTTTATGGCAGTATTTGAGTATGGCAACCGAGAATGTTAACAGTGGAGTAAATGAGATCGTGGAGACACCTTTACCCACCAATGAGGAAAACGTGCAACAGGCCGGCAATGTTCCTCCTGTAAATAACACCACGGAGCAGACGATGAATGGTGAGATGTTTAAAAGATTTTTGCGGTTCATGCAAAACCAGACAAAGGAAATTCCTGTTCAAAATACAGGTAGAAATAATGGCAACGCACAGTTGGTCACAGCCAAGCAGTTCAAAGAGTTGGGACCACCAGAATTTTGGGGAAAGCCGGATCCGATTAAGGCAAAAACGTGGGTCAAGCAAATTACCAAGATATTCAACGTCTTGGGATGCACGGAGGAACAAAAGGTTCCATTCGCCACTTTTATGTTCTATAATGAGGCGATTATCGGGTGGGAATCATGAAGCGTACTCATCCATTGCTGCCAAAGATGTCTCTCGGGAGAGACATTTCAGAATCGCTCAATGACAAATACTTTCCTCGAAAGTGTTCGTCGTATGAAGGAGGTAGAGTTTATTAGACTGGAACAAAACAACATCACGGTGTCCCAGTATGAGGCGAAGTTTGCGGAATTATCCAGGTTTGCACCTCATTTGGTGGAAAATGAGGAACGTATGACGCGGATGTTTCTGAGAGGTTTGAAACCCGACATACGTCAGTATCTCATTTCTCATAAATTTTCTCTATATTTAGATGTTGTCAATGTGGCTCAATTATTAGAGCGAGATAACGAAATGCGCTCAACCGAGGGACCACAACCGTGGTCATACCGGGTGATGCGAAATATCTGAGCAACGATAACCACCAAATGGGGAAGAAAAAATGCAGACAAGAGCTGACCACTCTAGTGGTAGTCATGGTCATGATAATAGAAGAAGCGAGTCGGGAGGAGATTTTAAAAAGAGAAGGTACAACAACCACAATGTGAAGACGTCAACACCAGCATCAACTGGTTCTAAGGGTGGAGAACGACCACCGGTCGTATGCTATAAATGCGGGAAAGAGGGACATATCAGCCCAAACTGCCCACAACAGTTCAAGGTATGCTATAGTTGTGGAAAGGAAGGACATATCGCTCTAGATTGTACGGTAGCAAAACCAAGTCCAGCGGGGATGGTGACTCAAAAGGCTATCCCAGAAAAGTCAAAGTCAACGGTTCCTGGAAGAGCGTTTGTCGTGACTGGTCAAAATGCAAGGAACCCAAACGAGGTGATCACGGGTAAGCTAATCGTAAATTCTTGCGAAGTTTATACATTAATAGATACCGGTGCTACCCATTCATTTATCTCTCCTGCTTGTGCTCAACGTTTAAACTTGACTCTAGAGAAATTAGACTTTGACCTATCTGTGGAGACTCCGTTAGGAGAAACTTTCACCACATCCATTGTTTATAAATCTTGTTTGATCCAAATTGGCACCATCACATTACCCGTTGATCTTATCTCTTTAAAGATACTTGCTTTTGATGTGATTTTAGGGATTGATTGGTTAACTAATCATCTGCCAAAATTGATTGTTTTCGTAAGGTTGTTAGTTTTCATATTCCTAATCAACCTGTTGTTCGAATTCAAGCAACTAAACCACTAAAATCAACCACTATTATATCAATTCATAAAGTCATTCGTTTATTAAAAAATGGATGTCAAGCTTTCTTAGCCCATGTTATGGATTTGAATAAAGACACGTCAGATTTGAATAATATTCTTGTTGTTATTAACTTTCCTGACATATTCCCTGAAGAACTTCCCGGTCTACCCCCAGAACATGAAGTTGAATTCTTTATTGATCTTGAACCTGGTACAAAGCCCATTTCTAAAACTCCATATCGAATGGCTCCTATTGAACTTCAGGAGTTAAAGGTCCAACTACAGGAGTTGTTGGACATCAGTTTCATTCATCCTAGTACATCTCCTTGGGGTGCCCCTATTTTATTCGTAAAGAAGAAAGACGGGAGTATGCGACTTTGTATTGACTATCGGGAATTGAACCATGTCACTATCAAGAATAGGTATCCGCTATCTCGCATTGATGACCTGTTTGACCAGTTTCAAGGAGCACAATTCTTCTCAAAGATCGATCTTCATTCTGGATATCATCAATTGAGGATTAGAACTGTGGATATTCCGAAGACTGCCTTTAGAACTCGGTATGGGAATTATGAATTCCTAGTCATGTCTTTTGGATTGACTAATGCTCCTGCGGCTTTCATGGATATAATGAATCGTGTGTTTAAGGAATATTTAAATCAGTTCGTTGTTGGCTTTATCGATGACATCCTCATCTATTCCAAAAGCCGGGAAGATCATGAGCACCATTTGAAGCTGGTACTTCAAAGGCTTCGTGAAAACAAGCTATATGCCAAGCTAAAGAAATGCAAGTTCTTGCTTGAGGAAGTAGCATTCCTTGGGCACGTGGTGTCAAAACATGGAGTATATGTTGACCCGGAGAAGATTAAAGCAATAAAAAGTTGGGAGCAACCGAAGTCGGTGACCGAAGTTCGTAGCTTTCTGGGCTTAGCTGGTTATTATCGGAGATTCGTGGAAGGATTTTCTCGAATCGCTACTCTGTTAACTCAGTTGACTCGGAAGGATACAAAATTCGTATGGAGCGAGGATTGCGAGAAGAGTTTTCAAGAGCTTAAGAGGAGACTCATTTTGGCACTTGTTCTGACAATATCGTTTGGATCAGATGGATTTGTTATTTACAGTGATGCTTCAGGCAAAGGGTTAGGATGTGTTCTCATGCAACATAGAAAAGTTATAGCCTATGCCTCGCGACAACTTAAAGAATATGAGAGGAATTATCCTACTCATGATCTATAATTGGCAGCAGTCGTTTTCGCGCTAAAGATCTGGAGGCATTATCTATATGGGGATAAAGTGGAGATATATTCAGACCATAAAAGCCTCAAATATTTCTTCACCCAAAAGGAACTCAACATGCGGTAACGATGTTGGCTCGAGCTATTGAAAGATTATGACCACACTATTCAATACCATCCTGGAAAAGCGAACGAGGTAGCTGACGCGTTGAGTAGAAGATCATACGCGGGAACGAGTGCGATGTTGTTAACACAAAGGCCTATTTTGTGTGATTTACAAAAGATGAAGATAGAATTCAAGACTCCGGGGACCCACATAATGATGTCAAGTATACGTATAGAACCAACTTTAATCGAAAAAGTTAAAGTTGCTCAAGCCACAGACCCGGAGCTGATGCGTATGAAGAAGAAAGTGCAAGAAGGTGCTATTCCAGAAGCAAGAATCGATGAAGAAGGAATACTTCAAGTCCACTCTAGACTTTGTGTTCCTAACGATTCTAATTGTATCGTGATCTTCAACATACATTTTGGTGGAACAATATGAAAAGAGAGATTGCAAAGTTTATCTCGAGGTATTTAACTTGTCAACGTGTAAAGGCAGAGCATCAAGTGTCAAAGGGTCCATTGCAACCACTTGAGATTCCGAAATGGAAGTGGTAACACATTACCATGGATTTCGTTATGGGTCTTCCCACGGTTTCTCAAGGCATAAATGCTATTTGGGTTATTGTTGATAGATTAACCAAGTCTGCTCATTTTTTGCCGATACGGGAGACTTATTCCCATGAACGTCTTGCTAGTATGTACGTGAATGAGATTGTGAGGTTGCATGGCATGCCAGTATCCATAGTTTTGGATCGTGACCCAAGATTCACTTCAAGATTTTGGGTTAGCTTGCAAAAAGCTATGGGCACAGATTTATGGTTCAGTTCGGCATACCATCCTCAAACGGACGGACAATCAGAGAGGACTATTCAAACTCTTGAAGATCTATTAGGACTCTGTGTCCTAGACTTCAAGGGAGTTGGGATAAATATTTACCATTGGTGGAATTCTACTACAACAACAGTTATCAGGCAAGTATAGGTATGGCTCCATTCGAAGCATTG
Organism: Panax ginseng; assembly: GCA_020205605.1. Classification (NCBI taxonomy): domain Eukaryota; kingdom Viridiplantae; phylum Streptophyta; class Magnoliopsida; order Apiales; family Araliaceae; genus Panax; species Panax ginseng. The sequence goes on from CM035134.1 coordinate 12,782,020, forward strand.
TATGGACGAAAGTGTCGCTCTCCAATATGTTGGGATGAGGTGGGTGAAGCAACATTGTTGGGACCCGAGTTGGTACGTATGACTAAGAAAAAGATCCAAATGATTCGACAACATATACAAACGGCACAGGATCGACTAAAGAGTTATCCGGATCTTCATCGAAAAGACGTGGAATTTAGTATTGGGGATCATGTATTGTTGCGTGTGGCTCCATGGAAGGGGGTTACAATATTTGGGAAGAGAGGAAAGCTCAATTCATGATTTATTGGTCCATTTCAGATTCTTGACCGAGTAGGAAATGTAGCCTATAGACTCGCGTTAGCTCCAAGTATGTCTCATGTTCATAATATTTTTCACATATCTGTACTTCGTAAATATGTGAAAGACCTAAATCACGTTATTGAGTTAGAACCGGACGAGATAGCCAAAGACTTAACGTACGAAGAGGTACCTGTCAAGATCTTGGATAGAAAGGAGCATGTCCTACGCACAAAGGTCATACCACAAGTGTGAGACCCCAGATTTTATGAATAAATATTTAATTTTCTCGAAATAATTTTTTTTTAATATTATGGTGTGGATGTGATATAATGTTATAGTTGTGGGTAGTATTTATAAATTTTGCAAAGTATGCAAGTTGTTATATAATATTCGGGGAATATTCTTTTTTTCGGGGAATATTCGTACGACGACATAATCATTGGTGGACCCCACAACGGAAGCACTGTCGTAGTTAGAAAACGACAAAAATATTTTATGAAAATAACGGCGGAGGTTTTACCGTTAAAACTGCTTGAACTACCCTAGTAGTAAAAGTACGATGTCTGGCGTGGTTTGCATAGTAGCACACAGTATTGATTATTGATTCTTACGTGATAAGTCACTCAGTTTTACTCAATTATTGCTACAGTAATTGCTGCATCATATCTCTTATATTATTGATTCGATTATTGTCACAGTATCATCTGCATAATATGTTATTTTATTAAATTAATAATTGAGACGACAAATTTATTCATATTATAAATTGCAATATTTATAATGTCTAGAAGTTCTATCAAGGAGAGGTTAGATAATCTAATTGCGCGCCAATAGGGAGAAATCCTTATGGGAAAGCCCCCTCTTTCCTAGGAACGACCTAGTTGATAAATATTGTGAGTTATAATATTAATGATGAATATTATTAAAATTGAAGTTGTGTTCAGAGTTGAATTTGGAGATGCGGACGTGATATTTGAGTCCGGAACGATGAAATTAGTAAAAATAGTCTATAAACACAAAATTTTCCGGGATTTACTATTTGGTCAAAAAGTCAACAGTTGACTTTTTCGGGAAAAGTCAAACTTTGAAATTTCAAAATTTATATTTTTGATAAAAATAGTTTCATTGTGTTGGAATTATTTGTGTTAGTGAAAATCGATATTTATTTCGATGATAATTGATGTCTGGGGGTTATATTGATAAATCGGGTAATTTATCGGATAAATGAGCAATTAATTGCTACTAATTCACATGATTATAACTATTTGTTCACATGTGTGTACTATTGATTCACATTCTTGTTACTATTAGGGGAGTTGGTGCAAGATTGATAATACTTGCATGACTAAGTTAAATATGGAGGTATAGATGAAGGTACAATAATGTAATTAGTTTTTTCACATGATTTTACTATTGAGTTACATGAATAAACTATTAATTCACATGATTTACTATTAGGGGAGGTGGTGTAAGTTTGATAATACTTGCAGGACTAAATTTAAAATAAAGAAAAAGGGGGAGGTATTGTACTGTAATTTTTCGAGCCCCAAAACGTGAAATTATTAAAACTATATTTTTCTATAAATAGAAGCTCATTCTTCTTCATTTCTCACCAATTCACTAAAGCTATAAAGTGGTTATTATAGAGAAAAATTGTAGGGAGAAATTGTAGAGAGAAAATCTAAAGAAGAAGAGAAGTTTACTACCTCACTACTCCTTTATCCAGTTTCTTTTACGGTAAGGGGTGTTATTCTTTCTTATTCATGAAGAGAACTTCTATTATTCCATTCTTTATTATTCTGTTGGAATAACCTGTATACGCGACATACCTATACATAACCTGTATAAGCGGCATACCCTTTACTTGGTCAAATTCTTCTGTTATTCCATTCTTTTATTATTATGTTGGAATAACTTTTGTTTATAAGTACCGCATACATGGTGAAATTCTTCTATTATTCCATTCTTTATTATTCGGCTTTTAATATCCTGCTTGTGTGAATTTCACGACTGGTTCCATTATTTATTATTCCGCATTTAATATTCTGTCGGAATATCCTGTCGGTGTGAATTTCACCACTGGTTCCATTATTTATTATTCCGCATTTAATATTCTCGTCGAATATCCCGCTTGGTCTGAATTTCACCTGACCTGGTTCCATTATTTATTATTCCGTTATTTATTATTCTGTTAAAATAACTTGTCTATGCGAAGTACCGCATGCATGGTGATTTCTGTTGTTATTCCATTCTTTATTATACTCAGTTGGTTAAAGTTTTGATTTCTATACTCCATGAAATTAGTGGAATATTCTTGATATTTGCGCTTCATCCAGTATCTTTTCATGAAAATATTCTTCTGAACTTTCTTGAATTTTACACCACAAAACAGTATCTTGTTGACAATTTGGACGTTATTGGTTCCTGGAAAAATTAATTCTTGAACTTGTTTTATTGAATTATTATATCATTGTCATCATCCTCACGTTTATATTTTATTGATAGTAATCTGTGGCCTGTAGTGCATAGATGGACTTGATATGATTATGACCATGGATTATTCGGTATAATCATGACCGTAATGTTACAAATGATGCGGTAAAAGTCATCTGTGGCCTGTAGTGTATAGATGGACTTGGTGTGATTATGACCAGGGATTATTCGGTATAATCATAACCGTAATGTTATAAATGATGTGGAAAAAGTCCTCATTGGCCCGTAATGCATTGATGGACAATTTTTGGTATGATCATGGCTATGGATTCTCTTCGGCCATTGGAGCAAAGATGAATTATTTTATGGCATGATCAGGACCATTGATGAATACACGAATATCCTTGGCCCGTAGTGCATGGATAATTTGTGGTCGTGATGCTAAAGAATATCCTTGGCCGTAGTGCATGGGTGATTTAATGATGTGGATTATTTATTAAGCTGAGTCTCAGCGATAAAAGTGATGAAAAACCTTTTAAATCTTAAAAGATAGTAGTTTTATTCTCTACTTGACTCTTTTAATGGATTGCTTATTTCCGCTGCAGTTTTTGATCTAAAACTTGTTGTCTATTATATTCTATTAGTTGTTATACTGTTGAAGGCTAAGGATAATTTATTCTGCATTATCTTAGTCATAATATTTCTTACTGGGCTAGTTGAGCTCACCCTTTGCTTTCATTGTTCTCTTCAGGAAATGAGAACGTAGCAGGGACTAGTCGGGCAACAGAGTGATGGTCCTAGATGGTGTATTAGTAGTCCTCACTATTCTGTGAAATAGTGTGATAATAAATGTAATAAGGACTCTATTGTGTTTGAATACTGTCTAGATGACAATATTCTTATTGAAACTCTCAGTTTATGTTTTGTCATATTTTACACGACTGTTGTATTATTAAGTTTGTATTTGTATTTTGTACCATGTATTTGGCGACCCAAGATGGGTGATGTATACCTATTTTGGGGGCGTCACAGTTGGTATCAAAGCTTAGGGATATGATCCCTGGCTAAGATGTGAGACTAGAACTAGGAGGGGAGAGACGGGGAATTCCTTCGCTAGTTTGACCTACCTAAGTTTATTTGTTATTTAATTGATCGGTCAGAGTATAGGGATAATATGTGATATGTTAATTAACCCTTATTTTATGGCAATATTTGAAAATGGCAGCTGAAAATCTCAACAATGGAGTGATTGAGACCGTGGAGACACCTCTAATCACTAACCAGGATAATGTAATATCAGGCGAAGAAGGAATTAGAGATATCCATGTGGTGAGAGAAGAATTAATAGTTGCACCCGAGCTAGTCGCAGAGGTAGCAGCTGAGAGTGAGGAAGAAGAGGAAGAAGAGGAACCTGAGGAGAATTTATTAGAATTGATCGAAATTTCAAATTGCAAAATCGTGTTCATGAGTTAGAAGAGCAGGCTGAAGAACGGCAGGCGGTCGTGGAACGAAAGGATGCAATAATTCAAGCTTGTGTTACCCGATATGTGATGCTTGAACAAAATCACTCTTTGGCAGAGTGTAAGATATTAAAGTTGGAATCTGAGAATTCGAATATCAAGGATCAGCTGAAAGAAGAAACAACTGAACGAGTGAGAATGAAGGATTCATGGGCAAAAGCCGCACGACGTGTTGATATTGTAAAAAGAGACGTCTGATCCAAAAAGGCTAAAATAGATGATATACATTTCTCTTTTTGGACAGCAATTGGGAGAACCCAACATCGAGTTTTGAATTACCCTGTACAGAGAGGTTAATCTCAATTCGATATGGATAGAAGATTGATGATTCAGATCATGAATCAGGAGTACGATAAAGCAGTTGAGGGTGGAATATGCCCTATAGAAAAGTCAATTCTAACGATAGTGATGACACCAAATGCTACCCAAGACAAGTCAAAGCCGGGTAGTTCAAAGGAGAGCAGTTGTCATGACTTCCCAACAAGTGAGGAACCCAAATAAAGTTATCACGGGTAAGCTAATCATAAACTCTTGTGAAGTTTATACCTTATTCGATACCGGTTCTACCCACTATTTTATCTCTCTTGATTGCGCTCAACGTTTAAATTTGACTTCAGAGAAATTAGACTTTGACTTTTGGGTTGAAACTCCGTTAGGAGAAACCTTCGTTACACCCACTGTTTATAAATCTTGTTTAATTCAAACCGACACTTTCACGTTACCTGTCGATCTTATCTCTTTGAAAATACTTGCCTTTGATGTGATTTTAGAAATCGATTGGTTAGCTACTCATCATGCTTTTCATAAGGTTGTTAGCTTTCATATTCCTAACCAATCTGTTATGCGAATTCAAGCAACCAAACCACTAAAGACAATCATTGTCATATCAAGCCATAAGTAAAGAGCCCTGATCCTTTCATTGTTGACTTCCTTGTGTGGAATGCACCGAAGCCAGACTTTCTGTAGGCGACGTCGTGAATGACGATGGCAAGTTAATAGGAATTAATGTAACGTATTATCCAAGTCATGGAGGAGAGTCACAGTTTTGAATGATATTTCTATTATTAATAAAATTCCTGACATATTCTTGAAGACTTCTTAACCTACCCCTAGAGCGTGAAATCAAATTTTGTATTGACCCTAGTAAAAAACCCATTTCTTAAACTCTCAAATATTTCTTCAACCAAAATGAACGCCGAAGACCTTGGCTCGAGCTGTTGAAGATTACGATCGTACCATTCAATATCATCATGGAAGAGCGAACGTGGTAGCTGACGTGTTGAGTAGAAGATCGTATGCGGATACGAGTGCGATATTGTAAACGCAAAGACCTATTTCATATAACTTACAAATGATGAAGATAGAGTTAAAGACTCTAGAGACCCACGTAAAGATAGCGAATATACGAGTAGAATCGGCGCCGCTCAAGCTGCATACTCAGAGCTGATGAATGTGAAGAAGAAGGTTCAAGAGAGCGTTATTCTAGAAGCAAGAATCGACGAAGAGAATAAATCTCAACCCTTGATTTTATTGGCCCATTTGAAATCCTCGATCGAGTAGGAACTGTGTCCTATAGACTCGTTTTACTGCCAAGTATGTTGCGTGTTCATAACGTTTTTCACGTATCGATGTTACATAAATATGTGGATGACCTGAACCACATTATTGATTTAGAACCGGATGAGATAGCAAAAAGATTTAACGTATGAGGAGATACGTGTTAAAATCTTGGATATGAAGGATCACATTCGACACTCAAAGGTTATACCTCAAGAGTTAGAATTTGAAATGAAGTCAAGGTATCCTCATCCCTTCAGCATACCAGGTACGTACGTAAATTTCGAGGGAGAAATTTAATAAGGAGGGGAGATTGTGAGACCCCAGATTTTATGAATAAATATTTAATTTTTTCGAAATAATTTTTTTTAATATTATGGTGTGGATGTGTTATAATGTTATAGTTGTGGGTAGTATTTATAAATTTTGCAAAGTATGCAAGTTGTTATATAATATTCGGGAAATATTCTTTTTGTCGGGGAATATTAAATGCATTTACGACATAATCATTGGTGGACCCCATTAACGGAAGCTTAATCGTGTAAGTAGTTAAAAACGACAAAAATATTTTATAAAAATAACTACGGAGGTTTTACCGTTAAAACCGTTGAACTACCCTTTAGTAAAGTATAATGTCTACGGCGTGGTTGCATAGTAGCACACCAGTATTGATTATTGATGCTTACGGGATAAGTCACCTCGCTTTTACTCAATTATTACTACAATAATTCTTTGCATCATATCTCTTATATTATTGATTCGATTATTGTCATAGTATCATCTGCATAATATGTTATTTTATTAAATTAATAATTGAGACGACAAAGTTATTCATATTATAAATTACAATATTTACAATGTCTAGAAGTTCTGTCAAGGAGAGGTTAGATAATCTAATTGCGCGCCAATAGGGAGAAATCCTTATCGGAAAGCCCCCTCTTTCTTGGGAACGACCTGGTTGATAAATATTGTGAGTTATAATATTAATGATAAATGTTATTAAAATTGAAGTTGTGTTCAGAGTTGAATTTGGAGACGCGGACGTGATATTTGAGTCCGGAACGACGAAATTAGTAAAAATAGTCTATAAACACAAAATTTTCCAGGATTCACTATTTGGTCAAAAAGTCAACAGTTGACTTTTCAGAAAAAGTCAAACTTTGAAATTTCAAAATTTATATTTTTGATAAAAATAGTTTCATTGTGTTGGAATTATTTGTGTTAGTGAAAATCGATATTTATTTCGATGATAATTGATGTCTGGGGGTTATATTGATAAATCGGGTAATTTATCGGATAAATGAGCAATTAATTGCTACTAATTCACATGATTATAACTATTTGTTCACATGTGTGTACTATTGATTCACATTCTTGTTACTATTAGGGGAGTTGGTGCAAGATTGATAATACTTGCATGACTAAGTTAAATATGGAGGTATAGATGAAGGTACTATAATGTAATTAGTTTTTTCACATGATTTTACTATTGAGTTACATAAAATTCAGGCCTTTTGGGACATAAAAGTATATGGTATAAAGAACATCGTGTCCAAAAATGAACTCATTCTGACTTAAAATGATCAAGTTATGACTATTTCAATATTTAGGTTTTTCCGACGAAAAACGCTATAACCGGAGTTCTATAACTCCGATGACCATAAAATTTAAACTGGAAGCTCACGTTAACATGTGTAAAATTCTGCCAAGATTTGGGAATTTTTGGAGTTAACCTTGAGGTAGCTAATTTCTTAAGGAATTAATTACAAATTGATTTTTGAAAAATAGTAAATGAATTTTAAAAATTCCGAGAAAAATATATGTTCATTATGGGACTATATTATGCTAAATCCCAGAAAAAAAAAATATTTTTGGGACTGATTTGGTATTTTTCATGAAAATAGTTTAGTTACGAACATATGAGTTAAATGTGTTATGTGAAGTAACAAAGTTGGAAGATAGGATTTTATGGCTTGGAAATCCTATATAAGGTATATGTAGATAGTTGATAAGGAATTTAATCATTGGTGATGAGATCTTATGAGTATGACATGTTTGAATGATTAAATGCATTATTTGGTAAAGTGTAAACAACTGAAATAAATTGTTTATAAGTTTAAAAAGTGATTAAAATATTGTTATAATATTAATGATATTAGATTATGAGATTATTAAGTGATTGATAACATTGGGATATTCTTAAACCCTGGATAAATTATATTATAAATGTTTAATATTTATCCTTTATCTCATTTGATTGATTCTTTATATCATTGTCATGATCCTCATGCTTATATTGTGTTGAAAGTCATCTGTGGCTTACGTGCATAGATGGACTTGGTATGATTATGACCAGGGATTGTTCGGTATAATCATGGCCGTAATTGAAAATACGATTATCTTTGGCACGTAGTGCATGGATAATTCGTGGTCGTGATACTAAAGAATATCCTTGGCATGTAGTGCATGGATGATTCGATGATGTGGATTAATTATTGAGCTGAGTCTCAGCAATGAAATATTAATTCATGGATGTGGTAAAAGTCATCTTTGGCCGTAGTGCATTGATGGACTTGGTATGATTATGACCAGGGATTGTTCGGTATAATCATGACCGTAATTGAAAACACGATTATCTTTGGCACGTAGTGCATGGATAATTCGTGGTCGTGATACTAAAGAATATCCTTGGCCTGTAGTGCAGGGATGATTCGATGATGTGGATTAATTATTGAAATTTGAGTCTCAAAGAATGAAATATTAATTCATGGATGTGGTAAAAGTCATCTTTGGTAGTTGTGCATTGATGGACTTGGTATGATTATGACCGAGGATTGTTCGGTATAATCATGATCAGAATCGAAAAACACGATTATCTTTGTACGTGGTGCATGGATAATTCGTGGTCATGATACTAAAGAATATCCTTGGCCCGTGAGTGTGCGGGGATGATTCGATGATGTGGATTAATTATTGAAATTTGAGTCTCAAAGAATGCAATATTAATTCATAGATGTGGTAAAAGTCATCTTTGGTAGTAGTGCATTGATGGACTTGGTATGATTATGACCGGGATTGTTCTATATAATCATGATCGAATTGAAAACACGATTATCTTTGTACGTAGTGCATGGATAATTCGTGGTCGTGATACTATTAAGTCGAGTCTCAAAGATTATTGATTTTATACTTGTATATCTTTGGCCTGTAGTGCAAAGATGAACTGTTGATTATTGGTTATACAGTTGGCATGTAGTGCAAAAATGAATTATTAATAAATATCTTTGGCTGTATTTCAAATATGAATTTAATGTTTTCAACGATAAAGGTATTCAAGATATCCTCACCTCTTCGTGATACCAGGTATGTACGTAAATTTCGAGGGCAAAATTTCATAAGGAGGGGAGATTGTGAGACCCCGAATTTTATGAAATAAAAGTGTTCAATTTTTCTATTTTGGTGAATAGTTAAATTGATAAAAGTTTAAAGTTAAGGGTGATATTTGAAAATTTTTCAAAGTAAGTGATGATGAAGTTTTGTTTTATTAGTATTATTAACGTAATAAAACAGAAACATCTTTTTATATAAAACAGAATACTTTATTAAAGTTATTCTATAAATAGAATATATTATATTTTATTATGCATTGTGTTTTGCATAGTAAAATCTTTTTATATAAAACAAAATACTTTTATAAAGTTGTTTGTTTTATTAGGCAATAATTAGAATATATTATATTTTATTTAAAAGATTTTGCTTTAAATATGGACCGTCAGATTAAAGTAAATCAATCTGGACCATTCATGAATCAGTTACTATGCAGTCCATTTTTCTATAAATAAAAGCTCATTCCTTCTTTATTTTCTTACGAATTCACTGAAACTCTAGAGAGAGAAAACTATAGAAAGAAAGAAGAAAAGTATTCTGCTACTTCCCTACTCTTATATCTAGTTTCTTTTACAGTAATGGATATTATTTGTTGTACCCGTAAGGGGTGTTATTCTTTCTTATTCATGAAGAGAACTTCTGTTATTCCATTCTTTATTATTCTGTTGGAATAACCTGTAAAAGTGGCATACCCTATACATAACCTGTATACGCGGCATACCCTATACTTGGTGAAATCCTTATGTTATTCCATTCTTATTTATTCTCATTGGAATAACTCAGATACGCTCTGTGACATACCCTATACTTGGTGAAATCCTTGTGTTATTTCATTCTTTATTATTCATTGGAATAACTTTGTATGCTGGCTTTACCCTATACTTGGTGGAATGACCAGATATATGCGGTTTACCTAATACTTGGTAATCTTCTTACATTATTCCATTCTTTATTATTATATTGGAATAACTTTGTTTATCACAATCTGCATACCGGTGAAATCCTTTTATTATTCCGCATTTATTATTACGTGAATATCACACTTGGGTGAATTTCACGACTGGTTCCATATTTATTATTCGCATTTATTATTCTTTTCGAATATCCGCTTGTGTGAATTTACTTTGACACAGTTCCATATTTATTATTCCGCATTTATTATTCTGTTGGGAATAAACTGTTTGTGCGGTCTCTATTGCATGCATGGTGAATCCTTCTGTTATTCCATTCTTTATTATTCTGTTGGAATAACTTGTCTATGTGGATTGCCACATGCATGGTAAATGATCCTTTGTATTCATTCCTTATTAAATTGTGGAAATGATCTGTATACGTGGATTACTGCATGGCGGGTGAAAATTCATTTGCAGTTTCATATATTCTTTATTATACTCAGTTGATTAAAGTTTTGACTTCTATACTCCATGAAATTAGTGGAATATCCTTGATATTTGCGCTTTATCCAGTATCTTTTCATGGAAATATTTTTCTAAGCATTCTTGACTTTTACTTTACAAAGAAGTTTCATGTTGACAATTTGGATATTATTAGTTCTTGGATAAATTAATTCTTGAACTTGTTTAATTGAATTCCTATAACATTGTCATCATCCTCATGTTTATATTATGTTGAAAGTCATCTTTGGCTTACGTGCATAGATGGACTTAGTATGATTATGACCAGGGATCATTCGGTATAATCATGAACTGTGATGTTATAAGTGATGTGGTAAAAGTCCTCAATGGCCTATAATGCATTGATGGACAATTTTTGGTATGATTATGATCAGGAATTATTCGGTATAGTCATGACCGTGGATGATTTAATGAATATCCTTGGCTCGTAGTACAGGGATGATTAGAAGATGTGGTTTATTTATTAAGTTGAGTCCCAGCGATAAAAATGATGAAAAACCTTTTAAATCATAAAAGATAGTAGATTTTATTCTCTACTTGACTCTTTTAATGGATTGCTTATTTCCCTGCAGCTTTTGATCTAAAACTTGTTGTCTATTATATTGTATCGGTTGTTATCTTTGTTGAAGGCTAAGGATAATTTATTACGCATTATTTAGTCATAATATTTCTTCTTTGGGCTAGTTGAGCTCACCCTTCTTTCAATGTTCTCTTAGAATGAGAATATAGCCGACCGAGTCGAGAAGGAGTGATGGTCGTAAGATAGCATTAGTAGTCTTCACTATTCATTAAATAGTGTGACAATAAATGTATAGTATGGATATTGTCTGTTCCTATTGTACTCTCCGATTTATGTATTGTACCATTTGTGTTGTATTTGTATTTATGTACCATGTAAGTGGCGACTCAAGATGGGTGATGTATACCTAATTTTGGGGGCGCCAGACCGAGAGTTCTAATAGGAATATTGTCATCTAGACAATATCCATACTCAAGGAGTCCTCATTACATTTATTGTCACACTATTTAATAGAATAAAGGAGGACTACTAATGTTATCTTCTCTCGACCATCACTCCTTTCCCCGACTCGTCCCAGTTATATTCTCATTTCCTAAAGAGAACATTGAAAGAAAGGGTGAGCTCAACTAGCCCAGTAAGAAATATTATGACTAAGATAATGCAAAATAAATTATCAATAGTCTTCAACAATGTTAAACTGATAAAATACAATAGACATCAAGTTTAACTGCAGCGGAATAAGCAATCCATTAGAAGAGTCAAGTGGAGAATAAAACCTACTATCTTCTATGATTTAAAAATGTTTTCATTAACTTTTATCGCTGAGACTCAACTTAATAAATAAACCACATCTTCTAATCATCCCTGTACTACGAGCCAAGGATATTCATTAAATCATCCACGGTCATGACTATACCGAATAATCCCTGGTCATAATCATACCAAAAACTGTCCATCAATGCATTATAGGCCACTGAGGACTTTTACCACATCACTTATAACATCACAGTTCATGATTATACCGAAAGATCCCTGGTCATAATTATACTAAGTCCATCTATACACGTAAGCCAAAGATGACTTTCAACATAATATAAACATGAGGATGATGACAATGTTATAGGAATTCAATTAAACAAGTTCAAGAATTATATTATCCAGGAACTAATAATATCTAAATTGTCAACATGATACTTCTTTGTAAAGTAAAAGTTAAGAATGCTTATAAGGATATTTTCATGAAAAGATACTGGATAAAGTGCAAATATCAAGGATATTCCACTAATTTCATGGAGTATAGAAGTCAAAACTTTAACCAACTAAGTATAATAAAGAATATATGAAACTGCAAATGGATTTTCACCCGCCATGCAGAATCCACGACATGTATCATTTCCACAATTTAATAAGGAATGAATACAAAGGATCATTCACCACGCATGTGGCAATCCATTACATGCAAGTTATTCCAATGTAATAATAAAGAATGGAATAATGTATGATTCACCATGCATGCGATAGAGACCGCATGCATAAAAGTTATTCCCAAATGTAATAATAAATGCGGAATAATAAATATGGAACGAGGTCAGGTGAAATTCACACCGACAAGATATTCTGACAGAATAATAAATGTGGAGTAAAAAATATGGAACCAGGTCAGGTGAAATTCACACCGACATGATATTCCGACAGAATAATAAATGCGAGTAATAAATATGGAACCAGTGTCGTGAAATTACATTCGGAGTGATATTTCCGGCGTAATAATAAATGCGGAATAATAAATATGGAACCAGGTCAGATGAAATTCACACCGACAAGATATTCTGACAGAATTATAAAGAACGAAATAATAAAAGGATTTCACCAAGTATGCGGTACTTCGCATAAACAGGTTATTCTAACATAATAATAAAGAATGGAATAACAGAAGTTCTCTTCATGAATAAGAAAGAATAACACCCCTTACCGTAAAAGAAGAATATTCCGACTGATAGGGTGAGGATTTTCTTAAAGAAAACTTATACTATGTTCTTCGCTCAAAGTTTCTTAAAACTCTTAAGGAAATACACTCAAGATTATAGAAGGAGAATTCTCTGAACTTCTGGTGTGATTTCAATTCTAACTAAGCTTCCTATTTATAGGAAAATGGACTGCATAGTAACCAATCCATGAACGGTCCAGATTGATTTACTTTAATCTGACGGTCCATAATTAAAGTAAAATCTTTTAAATAAAATATAATATATTCTAATTATTGCCTAATAAAACAAACAACTTTATAAAAGTATTTTGTTTTATATAAAAAGATTTTACTATGCAAAATACTATGCATTATAAAATATAATATATTCTATTTATAGAATAACTTTAATAAAGTATTCTGTTTTATATAAAAAGATGTTTCTGTTTTATTACGTTAGTAATACTAATAAAACAAAACTTCATCATCACTTACTTTGAAAAATTTTCAAATATCACCATTAACTTTAAACTTTTATCAATTTAACTATTCACCAAAATAGAAAAATTGAACACTTTTATTTCATAAAATTCGGGGTCTCACACCGGCGAGCTATCCTTCTGCTAACTGACTTGCTGCAATACTGAGTTGTTTCCAAATATGCTCCATTTAAGTTCCAAATACACTGAATATCCCCAATAGTATGTTAATTTCCACAACCACCAACCTACACATAAAACAACATAAACCAAGTAAAAATGTACTTGTTTACAAGAATATAGCAACGGATAAGCATGAATTAGACATGTAATTGCGTATATAATATACACTTATCAACATCCCCCAAACTTAAACTGTGCTAGTCCTCGAGCACAAGACAACTACATGCAATGCAATGATATGAATACGACCTACCTTATATGTTATCTCATCCAATCAACATCGCAGAATCAAAATTATTTTAATGGCCTCATCGAAAAATAAGCAACTATACAACATTAACCATCAAAACTAATCTACAAATCACTTTTAATCCTCGATTCTCAAGCCAACATCACTGATATCGTGTGTGTGTAACATCCATGACAACTGATACTGACTCAAATTCAGTACATAATCAGCCTCTTAGAAGGAATCATGCAGCACAAACTCCAAAACTTCAAAAATAACTAGTTTCAACTAAAAATCAAGCAATCACCAATCGTCAGGGTTCACTCGGGTACTTATGCTCTATTTCCATCCGCGGGGGCTTTTTGCTCTTATTTCCCATTTTTTTTTAAACATGACTGTGCAATGTTTCATTCCATTAGGCTAACAGTGCTACCCCTTAGCGAGCTTTCGACCAACGACTCCCAGACCATATAGACCTTAGGGTGCTAGGTTTTAAGATACCTCTTCGGGCTTACTTGCTCAAGTAACAAAGGCCCCAAAACAAAACTAGCCACGGTATATATTTTGTGAGACCCCATATTTTATAAATAAAGATTTAAATTTCTCGAAATATTTTTTTGAATATTATGGTGTGGATTTGATATAATGCTATAGTTGTGGGTAGTATTTGAAAATTTTGCAAAGTATGCAAGTTGTTATAAAATATTCTTTTTGTTGGGAAATATTCTTTTTGTCGGGAATATTCGTACGACGACATAATCATTGGTGGACCCATAACGGAAGAATTGTCGTATTTAGAAAACGACAAAAATATTTTTATGAAAATAACGACGGAGGTTTTACCGTTAATACTGTTGAACTACCCGATAGTAAAAGTACAGTAATACGCGTGGTTGAATAGAAGCACACTGTATTGATTATTGATGCTTACGTGATAAGTCACTCGGTTTATACTCAATTATTACTACGATAATTCTTTGCATCATATCTCTCATATTATTGATTCGATTATTGTCACAGTATCATCTGCATTATTTGTTATATTGATGTCTGGAGAGTATTTGGGACACATTTTATGTCAGAGTTACTATTCATGAGTTACTATTCACCAAAATTACTATTCACTCTAGTATTGTTCACTCGAGTATTTGGGACACTTTTTGTGTCGGAGTTACTAGTCACGGGTTACTATTCACCAAAATTACTATTCACTCTAGTATTGTTCACTCGAGTATTTAGGACACTTTTCATGTCGAGTTACTATTCACGAGTTACTATTCATCGAAATTACTATTCACTCTAGTATTGTTCACTCGAGTATTTGGGACACTTTTCATGTCGAGTTACTATTCACGAGTTACTATTTATGTGTTACTATTCACAAGTTACTATTCATCCAGTCACTATTCACTCTATTATTGTACATTCGGGTATTTGGGTACAATATTATTCCATGAGGAGATGTGCTAATTTTTCACACCGTTGGTTGAATGAATTAATATGGACCGCTGGTGGAAAGTTATAATAGTGAATCAATATGGATCGTTGGTTTAAAGTTTTAATAGTAAATCAATATGGATCGCTGGTTTAAAAGTTTTAATAGTAAATCAGTATGGACCGTTGCTTTAAGTTTTAATAGTAAATTGATCTGGACCGTCCGTTTAAAAGTAAATCGATCTGGACCGTTCATGAATTAGTTATTATTCACTCCATTTTTCTATAAATAGAAGCTCATTCCTTCATTATTTTCTTACGAATTCACTAAAACTCTAGAGAGAGAAAACTATAGAGAGAAAGAAGAAAAGTATTCTGCTACTTCCCTTTATATCCAGTTTCTTTTACGGTAAGGGATATTATTTGTTGTACCCGTAAGGGGTGTTATTCTTTCTTATTCATGAAGAGAACTTCGGTTATTTAATTCTTTATTATTCATTGGAATAACTTTCAGATATGCTGATACCATATACATAACCTGTATAAGCGGCATACCCTTTACTTGGTGAAATCCTTATGTTATTCCATTCTTTATTATTCAGTTGGAATAACCTGTATACACGGCATACCCTATATATGGTGAAGTCCTTATGTTATTCCATTCTTTATTATTCTGTTGGAATAACTTGTATACGCGGCATACCCTATACATAACCTGTATAAGCGGCATACCCTGTACTTGGTGAAATCCTTATGTTATTCCATTCTTTATTATTCATTGGAATAACTCAGATATCGTGTATACCCTATACATAACCTTTGTATAAGCGGCATACCACATACTTGGTGAAATCCTTATGTTATTCCATTCTTATTATTACATTGGAATAACTTGTATCGTGGACTCCCTATACTTGGTGAAATCCTTATATTATTCCGTCTTTATTATTCTCGTTTATCACCGTCGCTTGTGAATTTCACCCGACTTCGGTTCCATTATTTATTATTTCGCATTTAATATTCTCGTTTTAATATCCTGCTTGGTGTGAATTTCACCGACTGGTTCCATTATTTATTATTTCAGATTTATTATTCTACATTAGAATAACTTATCTATCTGGCACCGCATACATGGTGATTTCATTTATTATTCCATTCTTTATTATTACATTGGAATAACTGTCTATGGCAATCCGCATGCATGGTGATTTCTGTTGTTATTCCATTCTTTATTATTCTATTAGAATAACCAGTCTATGCAAAGTACCGCATGCATGGTGATTTCTGTTGTTATTCCATTCCTTATTATACTCAGTTGGTTAAAGTTTTGACTTTTATACTCCCTGAAATTAGTGGAATATCCTTGATATTTGCGCTTCATCCAGTATCTTTTCATGGAAATATTCTTCTGAGCATTCTTGAATTTTACCCCACAAAACAGTATCTTGTTGACAATTTGGACGTTATTGGTTCGTGGACAATTAATTCTTGAAGTTGTTTTTATTGAATTCTTATATCATTGTCATCATCATCCTCATGTTTATATTATGTTGATAGTCATCTATGGCCTGTAGTGCATGGATGGACTTGGTATGATTATGACCAGGGATTATTCGGTATAATCATGACCGTAATGTTACAAATGATGTGATAAAAGTCCTCATTGGCCCGTAGTGCATTGATAGACAGTTGTTGGCATGATCATGACCATTGATGAATACACGAATATCCTTGGCCCGTAGTGCATGGACAATTTGTGGTCTTGACCCTAATAAATATCCTTGGCCGTAGTGCATGGAGGATGTGGCATGATCATTACCATTGATGAATACACGAATATCCTTGGCCCGTAGTGCATGGATAATTTGTGGTCGTGATACTAAAGAATATCCTTGGCCGTAGTGCAGGGGTGATTCGATGATGTGGATTAATTATTAAGTTTGAGTCCCAAATGATAAAAATGATGAAAAACCTTTTAAATCATAAAAGATAGTAGATTTTATTCTCTACTTGACTCTTTTAATGGATTGCTTGTTCCGCTGCAGTTAAACTTGATGTCTATTGTATTTTATCAGTTTAACATTGTTGAAGGCTAATGATAATTTATCCTACATTATCTTAGTCATAATATTTCTTACTGGGCTAGTTGAGCTCACCCTTTCTTTCACTGTTCTCTTTAGGAACATATAGCTGTGACGAGTCAGGGAACGGAGTGACAGTCCAGATGATAGCATTAGTAGTCCTCACTATTCTGTGAAATAATGTGATAATAAATGTAATGAGGACTTATTTGTGTTTGAATACTTTCTAGAAGACAATATTCGAGTTAAAACTCACAGTATATATTTGTCGTATGCTACACGACAGTTGTATAATTAAGTTTGTATTTGATTTATGTACCATGTAAGTGGCGACCCAAGATGGGTGACGTATAACCTATTTTGGGGGCGTCACAGTTGGTATCAAAGCTTAGGGATATGATCCCTGGCTAAGATATGAGACAAGAACTAGGAGGGGAGAGACGGGGAATTCCTTCACTAGTATGACCTACCTAAGTTTATTTGTTATTTAATTGGTTGGTCAGAGTATAGGGATAATATGTGATATGTCAATTAACCCTTGTTTTGTGACAGTGTTTGTATTCAGATGTTGTGAATAGGGCTCAGTTATTGGAGCGCGATAATGAGTCAGCTCAACTAAAAGGTAATGACCAACAACACGATAATAATCATACCGGTGGCAACGACCATCGGAACAATGATGACCATCGTGGAGGAAATTATCATACCAATAATGGTAACCACTTCAGTGGTAATCATGTCCAAGATAATAGAAGTGGAAATTTCAGGAAGAGAAGGTCATTTAGCTCGATTTTGACATGCACCAAAGTCAAGTCCAAATGGACGGTGGGTGGCACCGATAGCGACATCTGGACAAAACAAAGTCGGTGGTTTCAGGAAGAGCATTTTTCGTGACTCCTCAAAAAGCGAGTAACCCGAACGAAGTTAGCACGGGTTAGTTAATTATAAATTCTTGCGAAGTCTATACCTTATAAGATACCGATTCTACCCATTATTTTATCTCTCTTGCTTGCGTTCAACGTTTAAATTTGACTCCGAAGAAGTTAGACTTTGACTAATTGGTTGAAACTTCGTTAGTAGGAGCCTTCGTTACCTCCACTGTTTATAAATCTTGTTGATTCAAATTGCCATTTTCACGTTACCTATCGATCTTATCTCTTTGAAAATATTTTCCTTTGATGTGATTTTAGGAATCGATTGGTTAACTACTCATCATGCTTTTCGTAAGGTGGTTAGGTTTCATATTCCTAACCAACCTGTTATGCAAATTCAAGCAATCTAACAACTAAAGTCAATCATTATCATATTAAGCTATAAGTAAAGAGCCCCAATCCTTTAATTGTTGACTTCCGTGTGTTTAATGCACCGAAGCCAGACTTTCTGTAGGCGACATCGTGAATGAAGATGGCAAGTTGATAGGTATCATTGTGAGGTGCTATCCAGGTTAAGAAATAGAAGTCACAGTTGGTATAAATGTGACTTACTATCCAAGTCTTAGATGAGGGTCACAGTTTTGAATGATATTTCTTTCGTTAGTAAATTTCCTGGCGTATTCTTGAAGACTTCTTAGCCTACTAAGAACGTGAAATCAAATTTTTTATTGACCCCAGTACAAAACCCATTTCTTAAACCCTCAAATATTTCTTCAACCAAAACAAATGTATAATGCGCCAAAGACGTTGGCTCGAGCTGTTGAAGATTACGATCGTACCATTCAATACCATCGTGGAAAAGCGAACGTGGTAGCTGACGCATTGAGTAGAAGATCGTATGCGTTTACGAGTGCGATGGTGTTAACACAAAGACTCATTTTGTATAACTTACAAATGATGAAGATGGAGTTAATGACTCTAGGGACCCATGTGAAGATAACGAATATATGAGTAGAATCGACTTTAATCGATAAAGTTAAAGCCATGCAAGCTACATACTCAGAGCTAATGAATGTGAAGAAGAAGGTTCAAGAGGGCGTTATTCTAGAAGCAAGAATCGACAAAGAGAGGAAATCTCAGCCCTTGATTTAATTGGCCCATTTGAAATCCTCGATCGAGTAGGAACTGTGGCCTATAGACTCGTTTTACCGCCAAATATGTCGCGCGTTCATAACATTTTTAACGTATCGATGTTGCGTAAATATGTGGATGACCCGAACCACATTATTGATGTAGAACCGGACGAAATAGCGGATAATTTAATGTATGAAGATGTACCTGTTAAAATCTTGGATAAGAAGGAGCGTATTCAACACTCAAAGGTTATACCTCAAGAGTTAGAATATGAAATGAAGTCAAGGTATCCTCACCTGTTCGGCATACCAGGTACGTACGTAAATTTCGAGGGCAAAATTCCATAAGGAGGGGAGATTGTGAGACCCCAGATTTTATAAATAAAGATTTAAATTTCTTGAAATATTTTTTTGAATATTATGGTGTGGATTTGATATAATGTTATAGTTGTGGGTAGTATTTGAAAATTTTGCAAAGTATGCAAGTTATAAAATATTCTTTTTGTTGGGGAATATTCTTTTTGTCGGGAATATTCGTACGACGACATAATCATTGGTGGACCCATTAATGAAGAATTGTCGTATTTAGAAAACGACAAAAATATTTTTATGAAAATAACGGCGGAGGTTTTACTTTTAATCTTGTTGAACTACCCTTAGTAGTAAAAGTACGATGTCTATCGCGATGGT
The DNA here is from genome assembly GCA_020205605.1 of Panax ginseng. NCBI lineage: Eukaryota > Viridiplantae > Streptophyta > Magnoliopsida > Apiales > Araliaceae > Panax > Panax ginseng. The sequence continues at coordinate 12,802,180 of CM035134.1, forward strand.
TGCATAGTAGCACACAGTATTGATTATTGATCTTACGTGATAAGTCACTCAGTTATACTCAATTATTGCTACGGTAATTGCTGCATCATATCTCTCATATTATTGATTCAATTATTGTCACAGTATCATCTGCATTATTTGTTATATTGATGTCTGGAGAGTATTTGGGACACTTTTTATGTCAGAGTTACTATTCACCAAAATTACTATTCAGTCTAGTATTGTTCACTCGAGTATTTGGGACACTTTTTGTGTCAGAGTTACTATTCACGGGTTACTATTCACCAAAATTACTATTCACTCTAGTATTGTTCACTCGAGGATTTGGGACACTTTTCATGTCGAGTTACTATTCACGGGTTACTATTCACCAAAATTACTATTCACTCTAGTATTTTTTACTCGAGTATTTGGGACACTTTTCTTATCGAGTTACTATTCACGAGTTATTATTCATGAGTTACTATGCACGAGTTACTATTCATGAGTTACTATTCACGAGTTACTATTCACCCAGTTACTATTCACTCTATTATTGTACATTCGGGTATTTGGGTACAATATTATTCCATGAGGAGATGTGATAATTTTTCAGACCGTTGGTTGAATGAATTAATATGGACCACTGGTGGAAAGTTATAATTGTGAATCAATATGGATCGCTGGTTTAAAGTTTTAATAGTAAATCAATATGGATCGCTGGTTTAAATGTTTTAATAGTAAATCAGTATGGACCGTCGCTTTAAGTTTTAATAGTAAATCGATCTGGACCGTCCGTTTAAAAGTAAATCAATCTGGACCGTTCATGAATTAGTTACTATTCATTCCATTTTTCTATAAATAGAATCTCATTCCTTCATTATTTTCTTACGAATTCACTGAAACTCTAGAGAGAGAAAACTATAGAGAGAAAGAAGAAAAGTATTCTGCTACTTCCCTACTCTTATATCCAGTTTCTTTTATGGTAAGGGATATTATTTGTTGTACCCGTAAGGGGTGTTATTCTTTCTTATTCATGAAGAGAACTTCGGTTATTTAATTCTTTATTATTCTGTTGGAATAACCTGTATACGTGGCATACCCTATACATAACTTGTATAAGCGGCATACCCTTTACTTGGTGAAATCCTTATGTTATTCCATTCTTTATTATTCTGTTGGAATAACCTGTATACACGGCATACCCTATATATGGTGAAGTCCTTATGTTATTCCATTCTTTATTATTCTGTTGGAATAACTTGTATACGCGGCATACCCTATACATAACCTGTATAAGCGGCATACCACCCTCAGATTGGTGAAATCCTTATGTTATTCCATTCTTTATTATTCTGTTGGAATAACCTGTATACGTGGCATACCCTATACATAACCTGTATAAGCGGCATACCCTGTACTTGGTGAAATCCTTATGTTATTCCATTCTTATTTATTCTGTTGGAATAACCTGTATACGTGGACTCCCCTATACTTGGTGAAATCCTTATATTATTCCGTCTTTATTATTCTGTCGGAATATCCTGTCGGTGTGAATTTCACCTGACCTGGTTCCATTATTTATTATTCCGCATTTAATATTCTATCGAAATATCCTCGCTTGTGTAATTTCACCGACACGGTTCCATTATTTATTATTTCAGTATTTATTATTACATTGGAATAACTTTGCCATCATGCAATCTACGCATGCATGGTGATTTACATTGTTATTCCATTCTTTATTATTACATTGGAATAACCTATCTATGCGAAGTACCACATGCATGGTGATTTCTGTTGTTATTCCATTCCTTATTATACTTAGTTGGTTAAAGTTTTGACTTTTATACTCCATGAAATTAGTGGAATATCCTTGATATTTGCGCTTCATCCAGTATCTTTTCATGGAAATATTCTTCTAAGTATTCTTGAATTTTACACCACAAAACAGTATCTTGTTGACAATTTGGACGTTATTGGTTCCTGGACAATTAATTCTTGAAGTTGTTTTATTGAATTCTTATATCATTGTCATTATCATCCTCATGTTTATATTATGTTGAAAGTCATCTGTGGCCTGTACTGCATGGATGGACTTGGTATGATTATGACCAGGGATTATTCGGTATAATCATGACCGTTATGTTACAAATGATGTGATAAAAGTCCTCATTGGCCCGTAGTGCATTGATAGACAGTTGTTGGCATGATCATGACCATTGATGAATACACGAATATCCTTGGCCCGTATTGCATGGACAATTTGTGGTCTTGACCCTAATAAATATCCTTGGCCGTAGTGCATTGAGGAGGTGGCATGTTCATAACCATTGATGAATACACGAATATCCTTGGCCCGTAGTGCATGGATAATTTGTGGTCGTGATACTAAAGAATATCCTTGGCCGTAGTGCAGGGGTGATTCGATGATGTGGATTAATTATTAAAAGTTTGAGTCCCAAATGATAAAAATGATGAAAACCTTTTAAATCATAAAAGATAGTAGATTTTATTCTCTACTTGACTCTTTTAATGGATTGCTTGTTCCGCTGCAGTTAAACTTGATGTCTATTGTATTTTATCAGTTTAACATTGTTGAAGGTTAATGATAATTTATCCTACATTATCTTAGTCATAATATTTCTTCTTTGGCTAGTTGAGCTCACTCTTTCTCTTTCACTTTATTCTCTTGAAATGAGAATATAATATGTGACGAGTCGGGGAGCGGAGTGATGATCCGATGATGATAGCATTAGTAGTCCTTACTATTCTGTGAAATAGTGTGATAATAAATGTAATGAGGACTTATTTGTGTTTGAATACTGTCTAGAAGACAATATTCGTTTGTATTTGATTTATGTACCATGTAAGTGGCGACCCAAGATGGGTGACGTATAACCTGTTTTTGGGGCGTCACATATTTCTATTTTTTTTTATTAAGGATAGGAAATATATAGCCTCCATACCCCAAATATTCCCCCAAAACTTGAGTTCTTGCCTAAGTTTAGCCTATACTAGCCATCCTTGTCATTTTAACATTTGCTCTAGTATTATCCTTTAGAGACCATTTAAGTACCGGTTTGAACTTAACCAATTAACACAAATGTTCGTTCAGCGTGCTACCCTTGTATACCAGTTTCAAACAAACTCAAGATTCGAATCAAAAACGCTCATTGTGTCACAGTTCTAATATTCAATACTATATTTGCTACTTATTTGACAATCACATCATAGGCCACAATAACATGAAACACAACATTAAAGGACTAAAATAACACAATAATTACTAAATAATTTTTTTTTTTAGTATTTTTTAAACAGATAATAAAATGCAATACCGAGAATGCACTATACTAATCTCTACTATGCAAACCTAAGCTACCATAAATGCCCTAAGCTATCATGCACTACCAAACATAAAATGAAATACAGAAATTTAATGACAGAAAAAAAAACACATCCATATATGCAACCTAAACTAAAATGCATGCAAAACATGTATGGAAATCCCCCAAACTTAAGATGAACAATGTCCTCATTGTATGATTTAGCAAAGTAATTGTGAGGACTTCCCTTGTTGTGCTTAAGTCGGAGGAGATGGTTGTTGTTCTTCTTCATCGGAATCACTCGGAGGGAACCTGGGCATTGGACCGGGCTGAAGATAAGGAAATTGTCCCGCCGAATTGAAACAATGCAGAGTTGAGTTCAATGATGCAAAAGAGGTGTGCATAGCCTTAAACATGTGTTTTTGCCGCATCGCCAATCGGCGCATTTCTCTACGAGTAACCTTGACATTTTCCGTCATTTGATTTTGAAAATTTAGGAATTGAGATCTGGATATAGCGTCGGTCCCATGCCCAATCCCTTGATCGGCCATGTCGTCATCCTCATCCTCTGAGCCCTCTGTAGCATCCCCTTCTTCTTCCGAAGATGATGAAAAAATGAAACCCAGTCCACGTGGGTGCAACTCGCCGCCTGCCCACACAGAATATCGCGTAATCATTCGTGAATCAAGCAGTACGAGAGGCATTTGCGTGGGTTCATCATCAGACCATCTAACTCCTGCTTGACGGCACAACCCACATATGAGTGATGGGTGTGGCAAGCCTCCCGAAAAATTCTAACGTAAGCACCGGCGGATAGAGAAACAGATGATCGCCCCGACGTCAATAATAAAATCTTGCACAATAGCGAATAAAAGCAATGCCTTCTCCTTGGTGACATCGGAAGTGTGTTGGGACGGAAGAAATTTTGCACAGAGGAATGCATACCAAATTTTGCCATAAAGGCTTAAGGTCTTGCTAGGGAACACCGTCCCTCCCTTTCGGTCTTTCATCCATGTTGTACCGGGCTTGGTCATGTGCACAAGAACTTTATCAAAATCTGGATTAGAAGTGCGGAGCTGCTCGTACTGGCATTGGCGCGGCACCCTCAGTTGGTAGTATGTATTGATGGCATTAGCACTAAATGGCACCAACCGTCCTCGCACAAAAGCTCAGAATGGCTCTTTGTCCTCAATATTGGCATAGAACTCCTTGACAATATTCACGACGGCGGGTTCCGGGTTCTCGGTGAATTTCACCCATCCCTTCTGATGAATTTGTGGCATAAGCTCTCCGTCATTACCATCTGGTGCCAAACCCCGCTCCGGTGTAAGAGCCTTGTTAAGCATATAGTCATACTGGTCAGCGGCGGCGGCACTCGCAAACTTTTGACGATTGAAGATGCGAGTAGGTTGGGATGGGCGTGAACTCTCCCCCCATTTGTGTTTAGATGATGATGAAGCCATGTCTCCCCTTGTAGCTTGTACTCTCACTGTCCCCCAAACCGTGTAATAATACCTCTCAAGATCCCAAGTATGAAATTTTATGCAAAATATGAAATGTGGTGAAGAAGGGTGGAGGAATTTGTGTGGTATTTATAGATGGGAGGGTTAATCTTCCATTGGTGGGATGAGGAGGTGGGAAGGTGGGTGTAGTAATGGTCTTGGGAATGTGGAGAAGGTGGGTGAGAGTTATGGAGTAGTGGGTTAATGAAAGAGTGGGGGTTGTAGAGTGTGGTAGAAGATTAATAACCTGCCACGTCCATTCCTCTCTACAGACCCACTTGAATGGGGTATTGTGATCGAAATGCCCACCCCGGCGGGCTTTACCTTTGTCTTTTCTTTTGGGACCCATTGCCGTGGTAGTAGACATAGTAAAAGGCCGCCCGTGGCTGGTCCCCTAATCTTTTCTTTGTTTTGCTTGGACTCATCTTACTTTTGCTACTTTTGTACTCCAATAATGCTTCTTTTCCCAGCCTGCATGGTGTGAAACATGAACTTAGTGAGTATTGGATGTCATGTGCTTTTGTGTGAAGTATAACGAGAATTTTCTTTTATTCTTCTATCTAGTGAATTAGTAAAACTACGCTTATGCAAATATGAATGAAAACTAAGATAATAAACTAAAAATTGGGTTGCCTCCCAATGAGCGCTTGATTTTAAGTCGTTCAGCCTGACTACTTCCTGTTTAAGTTGTGTCGACCAACGTGATGGCTATCACGTTGGTGTTGGATTCTCCACCCCAGTAATGCTTCAGCCGGTGTCCGTTGACTTTGAATGTTTCGAGAGGGTTGCTACTGTAAATTTCAACTGCCCCGTGAGGGAATACTTGTTTGACTGTGAATGGTCCCTACCATCTTGATTTGAGCTTTCCAGGGAATAAACGTAGCCTTGAGTTGAATAATAGGATTGATTGGCCCGGCTCGAATGTTCGACGCAAAATTTTTAGGTCGTGCCATCGTTTGACCTTTTCCTTGTATATCTTGGCATTCTCATAGGCTTGAAGGCGAAATTCATCTAGTTCATTCAACTGAAGTAGTCTCTTCTCTCCTACAGCTTTTTGATCAAAAATTAACTTTTTCACTGCCCATTATGCTTTATGCTGTAGTTCAACAGGTAAATGACATGCTTTCCCGTACAACAGTTGATATGGTGACATCCCTATTGGTGTTTTATATGCAGTTCGGTAGGCCCATAAAGCATCATCCAATCTAAGTGATCAATCTTTTCGACTCGAATTCACCACTTTCTCCAATACTTTTTTAACTTCTCTATTTGATACCTCAGCTTGTCCACTGGTTTGCGGGTGATATGTTGTGGCTATCTTGTGGTTCACTCCGTATTTGGCCAAAAGAGCAGTAAACAGTTTATTGCAAAAGTGACTACCTTCGTCACTTCTAATTGCTCTTGGTGTGCCAAGCCTCGTGAATATGTTCTTTTTCAGAAATTTGAGGACCACATTGGCATCATTTGTTGGTAGAGCTGCGACTTCGACCCACTTTGACACGTAGTCCACTGCGAGGAGAATGTATTGATTATTCATGGACGATGGAAATGGTCCCATGAAATCGATACGCCAAACATCAAAAAGTTCCACTTCCAGAATCGTTTGTAAGGGCATCTCATTACGTTTTGAGATGTTTCCCACCCTTTGACACCTATCACATTGTTTGACAAACTGATGTGCGTCTTTGAATAACGTGGGCCAATAGAAACCGCATTGAAGCACCTTTTGTAAGACCCCAACTTTTTATAAATAAAATCGAATTTCCTCTAATTATTATTCTTGATAATAAGGTGTTAATTTGATATAATGCTTTGGTTATGGGTGAAATGTGAAAATTTTGCAAAATAAGCAAGTGGTTATAAAATAATCATTGTTGTTGGGGAATATTCGTTTGGTCGTGGAATATTCTTTTTGTCAGGAATATTCATACGACGGCGCAGTCATTTGTGGGCCCCATAACAGAATAACTGTCGGATGAGGAAAACGACAAAGTATGAGTTTATATGAATAACTACGTAGGTGTTACCGAATAACACTTTGTTGGATTACACAGTGGTTAAAATACTGATGTCTGGCGTTGTTGCCTGATGGACACCAGATTGTGCAATATTTTGAATTATTGATCCTTATGTAAGAAGGCACTACTCAATAATTGTTACGATGAATTCTTTATTCAATATTTTATTTTATTGGTTCAATAATTGTTGCGTTGATATTTTATATTATTGTTGTTCAATAATTGTCACTGCACAATATTTCCATTATCAGATCCATAATTCATATTATTTGAATAATATTATTAGATAACATTATTGGCAATGTCTAGAAAGTTCTGTCAAGGAGAGGTTAGGTCATCTAATTGCGGCGGCGAGAGGAGAAATCCTTATTGAAAGCCCCTCTTTCCGGGAACTACTGTGGTTATAATAATTGTGATTTTGTAATATTATTTGTGAATAATTAATTATTGATTTATATGATAAGAAAATATTTATTTTATATAAATGATGGATTTGTTTATTTTATGTGATTATAATTGAAGGAGTTAATGTTGAGGTGTTTTATCTGTATTTTTGTCGGAATGGAGGTTTTAAAAATCAAATCAGTATATTTATTTGATGTGGATATAAATGATGGATTTATTTATATGGTTATAAATTAAGGAATTAATGTTGAGGTGTTTTATCAGTATTTTGTCGGTATTAAAAACTCAAATTGGTGTTCTTAAAGTTCTTTTGCGTAAATTATAATTTTTAATCCGACCGTTGGATCGTTGTGATTTTTGGATATGTTATATATATATATAAGTTGAGTATATGTCCATAAATTTTGAACCGTTAAAAATGAACGTATGATTTGTTATGAATTTTAAGAGGTGACTGATTCAGAAATTAGGTTTATAAATGATTTTGGTGAAAAGTTCTAGAATTGAGTGGGCCCCACTTGTGGTTGGTGAAAAAATGTACTGAATTTTTTTTCAAATGTGGTGGGTGGCAATAATAGCAGGTAAAGCCATCAGGTAGCAGGTCAAGTCTGCTTCGGTGGGCTAACATTTTCCTATAAATAGAGGGCTAAGTTAGAATTGAAAATCACACCAGAAACATAAGCTTTCTTTCTCTCTCTCTCTCTATATTATCGAGCGTATTTTGTGAGTATTTAGATACTTTGAGAGTTGTTGTTCAAAGACAAGTTTCATTCAAATCACTTGAGCCTTTCATTCTAAAGTCTTCGATTCTTTGAGGTAAGGGATGTTATTTCTTTCAAGAAATGATATTATTTTCTTGAATATCATTTTGCCAAAATATTAGTTAAACTTTTTATCAAATTTGGAACTTGTTGTGTTTGGGGTTACTATTCACGATATCTGGCACTATTCACGTATCTGACCTTATTCACTTGATATTTACTTTATTCACCAAAAAATAAATTTTTTCTTTTTTGTCCAAAATATCTATTATGGGTCTTGTCTTTGATTGTATCCATGTTTTGGTCTTTATTTTGAAATTTCGCTTCATATTTGGTTATTATGGAGTATTATTGAATTTGATATATCTGAAATACTGAATCCATAATATTTGTCCTTTTATTTCAATTGGATTCGCTTTTTTTTAAAATATTTTTCATCATCCTCGGTCCTAAATGATGATACTTCTTCAATATCTTTGGCACCGTAGTGCAAAGATGAATGATTAATCGATGAATATCTTTGGCCCGTAGTGCAAAGATGAACAGTGTTGAGATGAACATGACCGATCGGTGATATAAATGAATATCTTTGGCACAGTAGTGCACTGATGAATATTGATTGTTATTCTGAGGATAAAATAATGATGATGGACTTTTAAATGTTAGAAGATAGTAGAACTCATTCTCTACGTTACTCTTCTAATGGATTCTTTATTCATTGCATTTGTTGATCTAAAACTTGTTGTCTATTATATTCTATCAGATTTTTCCCTGTGGAGGACTAATAATAATTTGTTGAATATTATCTTAGTCATAATATTCTTTACTGGGCTAGTTGAGCTCACCCTTTTCCTTGTTGTTCCATTTTTCTTCTCGTGGAGGTGAGAATATAGCCTGGACTAAGCCAAATGGTATGTAGTGATGATTGAAGATAGTTATTTTAGTAGTCCTCACTATTTTGTAAAATAGTATTTCAATAAATGTATTGAGGACTTATTTGGGTGTAGATATTGTCTAGAAGACAATATTTGTATTTAAACTCACGATATGTGTTGTCGTATTTTGCACGACAATTGTAATAATGAAGTTGTAGTTTTTTTCTGTACCATGTATTTTGGCGACTCAGAATGGGTGTTGTATACTTATTTTGGGGGCGTCACACCTTTGCTGCTATTCTCTCGCTTCCATAATGCCCACCATATGCCGATGCGTGACACTCATGCAGAATATTCTTTACTTCGCTGTATGGGACGCACCGTCGAATCATCTTGTCGGCGCATTACTTAAACAAATATGGATCATCACACATGTACCATTTAACATCGTGCAGAAATTTCTTTTTCTGTTGCCTTGTGAGGTCAGGTGGTAGAATGTTGCTCACAACGAAATTTGCATAATCGCCATACCACGGAATCTCTGCTGAAATCTCAAATAGCTGCTCATCCGAGAATGCTTCATTGATTTCACATTTGTCATTTTTTTCTTTCCCATGGTTTTCCAGCCTTGACAAGTGATCAGCTACTTGGTTCTCCGTCCCCTTTTTATCCTTTATTTCTAAATCAAATTCTTGTAGTAGGAGAATCCACCTGATAAGGCGTGGTTTAGCATCCTTTTTTGCTATCAGGTACCGAATTGCAGCATGGTCAGTATAGACTATCACCTTAGTCCCGATTAAATAAGCACGAAATTTGTCAAACGCATATACCACGGCAAACAACTCCTTCTCTGTGGTTGTATAGTTCAATTGAGTTTCTATAAGTGTTTTGCTTGCGTAGTATATAACGTGAAACACCTTTTCTGTACGCTGACCTAAAACAGCTCCAATCGTGAAGTCACTTGCATCACACATAAGCTCGAACGGCATGCTCCAATCCGGTGCAACTATAACGGGGGCTGTAGTCAATTTCCTTTTTAATAACTTAAATGCTGCCTTCCAATCTTCATCAAAGCTGAATGTTGCATCTTTCTCTAAAAGACTGCAAAGAGGTTTTGCAATTTTTGAGAAGTCCTTTATAAATCTCCTGTAGAACCCAGTGTGTCCCAAAAAAACTCCTAATACCCTTCACTGAGGTTGGTGGAGGCAATTTTTCAATTGTTTCCAGCTTTACCTTGTCAACTTCCAATCCTTGAGCTAATACCTTATGGCCTAAAATTATGCCTTCTTCAACCATGAAGTGGCATTTTTCCCAATTCAGAACGAGATTCGTTTCCTTGCATCTTTGCAGTACCAGTACCAGATTATTCAAATAATTATCAAAACTATTCCCATATACTGAAAAGTTATCCATGAAGACCTCAACATTTTTCTCCACCAAATCGGAAAAAATTGCCATCATACACCGTTAGAAAGTCGCTGGTGCATTGCATAACCCAACTGACATCCTTCTGAAGGCAAATGTACCGTAGGATCACGTGAATGTGATCTTTTCTTGGTCCTCTGGAGCAATGACTATTTGGTTGTAGCCCGAGTACCCATCCAACACACAGTAATACTGATGTCCAGCTAATCTATCTAACATTTGGTCAATAAAGGGCAGTGGGAAATGGTCTTTCCGGGTTGCCTTATTTAATTTTCTGTAATCCATGCAAACCCGCCAACCCGTCACTGTTCTGGTTGGGATTAACTCATTGTTATCATTCTGCACCACCGTCATTCCTCCTTTTTCGGTACACACTGGACTGGACTAACCCATTTACTGTCGGATATCGGATAGATGATGCCGGCATCTAACCATTTCAAGACATCCTTCTTTACCACCTCTTTCATAATTGGATTGAGTCGCATCTGTTGTTCTACTGTTGGTTTTGCCTCATCTTCCATCAAAATTTTGTGCATACAAAATTTTGTTCTACTGATTCCCTTTATATCGGCAATTGTCCATCCAATGGCTGATTTGTGTTCCCTAAGCACCCTCAGCAACTTTTCTTCCTGTAAGTCGTTAAGTGCAGCTGAAATAATAACAGGTAAAGAATTTAAATTGCCTAGAAATGCATACCTGAGGTGCTTAGGAAGTGGTTTAAGTTCCAGCTTTGGTAGCTCCACCAATGATGGTTTTAACTTTTTTGCAATTACCTCCTCTGCGTGCAATGGTTCAAATAGTGGTCTAAATCTTGGTACACGCAGCAATGAATCTAGTAATTATAGGTAATCCACCAATTCTGGATCGTCGATCTCTTCGTCTCCCACCAATGTTGTTTCCAACGGATCATTCACCAAACTTTTGCTCATGTCCTCACTAATGATTTGATCAATTAGATCCATTCGAATACATTCTTCCTCACCCGTAGGGAACTTCATGGCCTCAAACACATTGAATTTCACTTCTTGATCCTGGACCCTCATCGTGAGTTCTCCCTTTTGAACATCTATAAGAGTTCTCCCTGTGGCCAAAAATGGTCTCCTTAAGATAATTGGTATATTCTTGTCCTCTTCAGAATCCAGAATGATGAAGTCCACAGGGAATATAAATTTGTCCACTTTCACTAAGATGTCCTCTACTATGCCTCTGGGATATGTGACTGATCTATCCGCCAATTGTAAGGAGATGTTCGTAGGCCTTGGATCGGGCAAACCTAATTCTAAGTATACTGACAATGGCATCAAGTTTACACTTGCCCCCAAATCACATATACACTTACTGAAATACCTCTCACCGATCGTGCATGGAATTGTAAAGCTCCCCGGGTCCTTGAGTTTTGGTGGTAATTTCTGCTGTAGTACCGCACTGCATTCCTCTGTTAATGCCACAGTTTTAAAATCTTCCCTTTTCTTTTTCCTTGATAGAATCCCTTTCATAAATTTTGCATAACTAGGCATTTGTTCTAGGGCTTCTGCAAATGGTATGTTAATTTGAAGTTTCTTGAAAACTTCCAAAAATTTTGAAAATTGCTTATCTAACTTTGTTTTTGAACTCTTTGCTGGAATGATGGGGGAGGATAAACATCTGGTTTGTTCACTGGGTTGATATTTTCTGTTTGGTTCTCATTTCCCTACTTTATCTCACCCCCTGTATTTTCTGTCTCCGTTGCACTTTCCTTTGTAACTAAAATTTCTGGCTCTTGACCCACAATTTATTTTCCACTTCTCAACATAATGGCTTGACACTGCTCATGATTACCCTTAGGATTTTTCTCGGTGTCGCTTGGCAGTGTTCCTTGTGGTCTATTCTTTGATTCCATTGCTATCTGACCTATCTGCATTTCTAAATTCTTAATCGCCAACTGGGTGGTAGCCATGAATTTATCTAACTTATCCTCCAGGTATTGTCGTGACGCTTGATTTTGCTGGTTGTTGCTCCATGAAAGATTCGGATGGTTTCTGTTTCCTTGATTGTATGTGTTCTGAAAGTTATTTTGAGGAATTCTATTATAATTTCCAATGAACTGCACAGCTGCTGGATTAATTGCACATTTTTCCGTTAAGTGTTCACCTGCGTACAATTCACATATTATTGCTAACTGCTGTGCTAGCTGTGTTTGTGCTGCTATCACTTGCTCCAACTTCTTCGACATTACAGCCATCTGTGCTTATACCACTGTCATATTATCTACTTCTAATACCCCAGCCGCCTTCACCTGTGTCATTCTCGATGTGGGCCACTGGTAGTTATTAGCAGCCATGGTTTCAATCAATTCGTAGGCTTCTTCGTAACTCTTAGCCATAAATGCTCCGCCCGATGCTGCATCGATACTTGTCCTAAGACTCCCATATAGCCCGTTGTAGAAGGTGTTCATTTGCAGCCATTGGGGCAGTCCATGATGTGGACATTTTCTAAGTAGTTCCTTGTATCTCTCCCATACCTCATATAATGACTCCCCATGTTGCTGTTCAAACAATGTAATCTCATTCCTCATCTTTGCAGTTTTCGCTGGTGGGAAGAATTTTGCAAGGAATTTCTGAACTAAATCCTCCCATGTTGTTATTGACCCAGATGGTAAGGAATGCAACCAACTCTTCGCCTTGTCCCGTAAAGAGAATGGGAACAATTGAAGTCTCACCGCCTCATCTGAAACTCCATTAAACCAAAAAGTATCGCACATTTCCAAAAAACTGACTAGGTGCTCGTTCGGATCGTCGTTTGCCAATCCCCCAAACTGAACTGAATTCTGAATCATGTGAATCATCTCAGGCTTAATTTCAAACGTGTTTGCTGCTATTGCTGGTCTTATTATACTTGAATGCAGTTCCGTTACTTTGGGTATTGTAAAGTCCCTCAACGCTTTCCTATCTTCGGCCGCCATCACTAATTCCTCTTCCTTTTTGGGTGTTTCGAATTCTTGCCTCGTTTCTTTAATCCACTTACTCAACCTCTGAAACCTTCTCTCAATGTCGTCGTCAAAAGGCAGTAAGTCTGGATTTTTGACCGAGTTTACATAAACTATGTCCAACACCTGAAATAAGAAGCACAAAACAAAAATAAAAATATCTAAGTAAAACTGGATTAATTTAACTGATATTGTAAAAGTATTAAGAATTATACTAATTTTAGTCCCTGGCAACGGTGCCAAAAACTTGTTGGGTATGATCTATATACGCTCAACATGCAAGTATACGTGGTCAACAAGTAATAAAGTGATGAGAAAAGTATCGTTCCCACAGAGACTAATTAGCAAAATACCTTAACTTACAATTACCAATTTTTTTATTAACCCTAATTTTATTAAACAAATCAAATTCAATGATTTAAATGAATAAAACTAACATAAAGAATAATTAAATTAATATAAATTAAACACAAACACCAAAATCTAAATTTTCAAACAATTGATGGAGAATTAGACTCATGATTTCAACTTAAGCTTCACTCTGATTTTAACACTTTTATCCCAATTTAATGCACTATTCAAGTTTATTAATCAAGAACACGAACGCAGTACTAACAACCTCTCGATGTACTAATACCATATTAACTTCAATCCATAATTAAGATAGAAATCCGTTAAATACCTAAATCAACTAACTCACTATATCTCTATGTGAATTACAATTAAAAAAGGTCGAAGGATAAGTTCTCTATTTGATTACATGCGGTGTCAAGCATATCTCTACCTTAACACAAATCAGATTTAAGCTACTAAAAAAGTTCTGAACACATGCTATACTAATTAGGTCTAGATTTGAACATCCTCTCTCGATTCCATCCAACCCCACAACGAATTGTTAATCAGGCAATTCATAAATTCAAGCGCAAATTAGTATAGATAAACTGAAAATAACTTATTAAATTGGGAATCAAAATTTACAAAACCATCGATTCACTTAAGGATCCATCACGAGCCTAAAAAGTGACGTAGTTCATAATAAACAAAGTAAACACTGAATAAATCATGGAAATCATCATTTCAATTACAAATAATAATCTAACACAAAGAATATTAGAAAACACCCTTTACGTAGACTAAAATTGCAATTTTCTCAAAAACTCCTCGGAAATACTCCTCCACTTTTGCTCTCCAAAATCTTACCTTGATCTTCTTTTTCCTCTTTTTGTTGTTTTTCTCTTTTTTTTTTCAATTGACGTCCCTCTTCTATTTAATAAAGAAGCCTCTATCAAGCATAACACTCACGCCACCTTTGTTTCTGTCCAATAGAGTTCTATGACCATATAAAAAATAAAATTCGTATCCAAAAGAAATTATAACTGAACAGGACACTTCCAGATTTTCCCAACCCTACCTTTGCCGTGTGGTGTGTATGTTTAAATGCCCACTTCCTAAGTGTTTCTTGTGCTTTGACTTGATCGATCACAGACCCCAGCCTGATAGGGTGTAGATAGATAAACGCCTGCCCAAATGGCTTTGTCTCTCCTGCTAGTTGACTTGTTAGACCCCCCCTCCTCGGCGGGGGTGTAAGGCTTGTTTATGCCCACCACGGCGGGCTATCCTTTTGCTAACTGACTTGATGAAATACTGAGTTGTTTCTAAATATGCTCCATTTAAGTTCCAAATACACCAAATATCCCCAATAGTATGTTAATTTCCATAACCACCAACCTACACATAAAACAACATAAACCAAGTAAAAATGCACTTGTTTACAAGAATATAGCAACGGATAAGCATGAATTAGACATGTAATTGCGTATATAATATACACTTATCAACCCCCCCCCTTCTAGATCTATTGTGTACCTACTGGGTACTAACATATTCGTCACATAAAGGAGGTAGAGTTCATCAAGCTGGAGCAAAAAAATATGACCGTGGCGCAGTACGAACCTAAGTTTGTTGAGTTGTCCCGGTTTGCGTCCCATTTGGTTGATAATGAGGAGAGAATGACGCGAATATTTCTAATAGGTTTGAAACCCGAGATACGTCAATACCTTATTTCTCACAAACTTTGCTTGTATTTAGATGTTGTGAATAGGGCTCAGTTATTGGAGCGCGATAATGAGTCAACCCAACTAAGAGAGAGCAGCCGGAAAAATGATAATACCAGTGGTAGCAGTCATCGAAGCGGTGATAACAAACATGGAGGGAATCAACATGCCAGAAATGGTAACCACTTCGGTAGTAATCATGACCAAGACAATAAAAGTGGATATTTCAAGAAGAGGAGATTCAACAATGATGGAAAGACGTCTGCACCAGCATCCGTTGTTAAGGAAGGAGAACGACCACCTATCATATGCTTCAAATGCGGAGCGGAGGGACACATCAGTCCAAACTGTGCGCAACAGTCCAAAATGTGTTACAATTGTGGAAGAGAAGGTCACCTAGCTCAATTTTATCGTGCAGGGAAGCCAAATCCAGCTGGGATGGAGGCACCAAAGGTCATCCCAGAAAAGTCAAAACCGATAGTTCAAGGAAGAGCGTTTGTCGTGACCTCCTAGAAAGCGAGGAACCCGAACGAAGTCATCACGGGTAAGCTAATCATAAACTCTAGCGAAGTCTATACCTTATTTGATACCGGTTCTACCAATTCTTTTATTTCTCCTACTTGCGCTCAACGTTTAAATTTGAATCTAGAGAAATTAGACTTTGACTTATCTGTTGAAACTCTGTTGGGAGAAACCTTCATTAGATCCACTGTTTATAAGTCTTGTTTGATCCAAATCGATACTCGCACTTTACCTGTCGACCTTATCTCTTTGAAAATACTTGCATTTGATGTGATTTTAGGGATTGATTGGTTAACTACTCATCATGTAAAAATTGATTATTTTCGTAAGGTTGTTAGCTTTCATATTCCTAACCAAACTATTATGCGAATTCAAGCAACCAAACCACTAAAATCAATCACTGTCATATCAAGCCATAAAGCTATTCGTTTATTAAAAAATGGATGTCAAGCTTTCTTAGCCCATGTCACGGATTTAAACAAAAATATGTCAGATTTGAATGATATTTCTATTGTTAATAAATTTCCTGACGTATTCCCTGAAGAACTTCCTGGCCTACCCCCAGAGTGTGAAATCGAATTTTGTATCGATCTTGAACCCGGTACAAAACCCATTTCTAAAGCCCCATATCGAATAGCTCCTATTGAACTTCAGGTGTTAAAAACCCAACTGTAGGAGTTGTTAGACATCGGTTTCATTCGTCCTAGTACGTCTCCTTGGGGTGCTCATGTTCTATTTGCAAAGAAGAAAGATGGGAGTATGCGACTTTGTATTTATTATCGGGAGTTGAATCATGTTACCATAAAAAATAGATACCCGTTGTCTCGCATTGATGACATATTTGACAAGTTGCAAGGCGCCAAATTCTTTTCAAAGATCGATCTTCGTTCTGAATATCACCAGTTAAAGATTAAAATTGATGACATTCCAAAGACTGCTTTCAGAACTCGGTACGGGCATTATGAATTCCTAGTCATGTCCTTTGGATTGACTAATGCTCATGCTGCCTTCATGGATATGATGAATCGAGTATTCAAGAAATATTTGGATCATTTTGTGGTTGTCTTTATTGATGACATCCTCATATACTCCAAAAGCCGTGAAGATCATGAGCAACACTTGAGGCTGATACTCCAAAAGCTTTGTGAAAACAAGTTTTATGCCAAGTTGAAGAAATGCGAGTTCTGGCTTGAGGAAGTAGCATTACTTGGGCACGTGATATCAAATCACGGAATATCTGTTGACCCAACGAATATTGAAGCAATTCAAAGCTGGGAGCAACCTAAGTCAATGACCGGAGTACGTAGCTTTCTGGGCTTAGCTGGTTATTATCGGAGATTCGTAGAAGGGTTTTCTCGAATCGTTATTCCATTAACTCAGCTGACTCGAAAAGATACAAAATTCGGTTTGAGCGAGGAATGTGATAAGAGTTTTCAAGAACTCAAGAGGAGACTCATTTCATCACCTGTTCTGACAATACCATCTGGCTCAGAGGGATTTGTCATCTACAGTAATGCTTCAGGCAAAAGGTTAGGATGTGTTCTCATGCAACATGGAAAAGTCATAGCCTATGCCTCACGACAACTCAAAGAATATGAGAGGAATTATCCTACTCATGATCTGGAGTTGGCAGTTGTCATTTTTGGGCTTAAGATTTGGAGGCATTACCTGTATGGAGAGAAGGTGGAGATCTATACGGATCATAAAAGCCTCAAATATTTCTTCACTCAAAAGGAGCTCAACATGCAGCAAAGACGATGGCTTGAGCTGTTGAAAGATTACGATCATACCATTCAATACCATCCTGGAAAAGAAAACGTAGTAGCTGACGCATTGAGTAGAAGATCATATGCGGGTTCGAATGCAGTATTGTCAACGCAAAAGCCCATTTTATATGACTTACAAAGGATGGAGATAGAGTTCAAGACTCCAGGGACCCACGTGATGATGGAAAATATACGAGTAGAACCAACTTTAATAGATAAAGTTAAAGATGCTCAAGCTATAGACATGGAGCTGATGCGTATGAGGGAGAAAGTACAAGAAGGTTCTATTCCAGAAGCAAGAATCGATGAAGAAGGAATACTTCGAGTCAACTCCAGACTTTGTGTTCCTAACGATTCTGAATTAAAGTATAAAATCATGAGGGAGGTGCACAACACACCATTTGCAATCCATCTTAGGAGTACCAAATGTATCGTGATCTTCGACATACATTTTGGTGGAGCAATATGAAAAGAAAGATAACGGGGTTTATCTCAAGGTGTCTAACTTGTCAACGAGTCAAGGTGGAGCATCAAGTGCCAAAAGGTCCATTGTAACCACTTGAAATTCTAGAATGGAAGTGGAAGCACATTACCATGTATTTCGTTACTGGTCTTCCCAAGGTTTCTCAAGGCATAAATGTGATTTGGGTCATTATTAATAGATTAACCAAGTCTGCTCATTTCTTACCGATACGAGAAACTTATACACTTGAACGTCTTACTCGTATGTACATAAACGAGATTGTAAGATTGCATGGTATGCCAATATCCATAGTTTCTAATCGAGACCCAAGATTCACTTCAAGATTTTGGGTTAGTTTGCAAAAAGCTATGGACACGAATTTACGATTCAGTTCGGCATATCATCCTCAAACGGACGGGCAGTCAGAGAAGAATATTCAAACTCTTAAAGATCTATTAAGACTCTATGTCCTTGACTTCAAGGGAATTTGGGACAATTTCTTACCATTGGTGGAGTTTTCCTACAATAGCAGTTATCAAGCAAGTATTAGCATGGCTCTATTTGAGGCGTTGTATGGAAGAAAGTGTCGTTCTCCAGTATGCTGGGATAAGGTGGGTGAAGCAACGTTGTTGGGACCGAAGTTGGTACGTATAACTACAGAAAAGATTCAAATGATCCAACAACGTATAAAAACCTCACAAGATCGACAAAAGAGTTATGCTGATCTTCATCGAAAGGACGTGGAATTCAATATTGGAGATCATGTGTTGTTATGTGTTGCTCCATGGAAGGAGTTACGAGATTTGGAAAGAAATAAAATCTCAATCCTCGATTCATTAGCCCATTTGTAATCCTTGATCGAGTAGGAACTGTGGCTATAGACTCGCCTTACCGCCAAGTATGTCTCGTGTTCATAACGTTTTTCACATATCTATGTTACGTAAATATGTGAAAGACCTGAACCACATTATTAAATTAGAACTAGACGAGATAGCGGAAGATTTAACGTATGAAGAGTTACCTGTTAAAATCTTGGATAAAAAGGATCATATTCTACGCTCCAAGGTTATACCTCAAGTCAAAGTTTTATGGAGAAACCACGATGTTGAGGAAATGACCTGGGAGTTAGAATCTGAAATGAAATCAAGGTATCCTCACCTCTTCGACATATCAGGTACGTACCCTAATTTCGAGGATGAAATTTCATAAAAAGGGGAGGTTGTAAGACCCCAACTTTTATGAATAAAGATTAATTTTTCTCGAAATATATTTTTGAATATTATGGTGTAGATTTGATATAATGTTATAGTTGTGGGTAATATTTACAAATTTTGCAAAGTAAGAAAGTTGTTATAAAATATTCGATTGGTCGGGGAATATTCGTTTTAACAAGGAATATTCGTACGATGGCACAATTATTGGTGGACCCCACAACAGAAATATTGTCATAATTAGAAAACGACATAAATATCTTTTTATAAAAATAACGACGAAAGTTTTACCGTTAAACTCTTAAAATACCGGGTGATAAAAGAACAGTAATACGCGTGGTTGCATAGTAGCACACGGTATTGATTATTGATGCTTACGTGAGAAGTCACTTAATTATATTTAATTATTGCTACAGTAATTGCTGCATAATATCTCTTATATTATTGATTCAATTATTGTCATAGTATCATTTGCATAATATTTTAGATTATTAAATCAATAATTGAGATGACAAAGTTATTCATATTATTATTTGCAATATTGACGATGTCTAGAAAGTTCTGTCAAGGAGAGGTTTGGTCACCTAAGTGCGCGCCAATAGAGAGAAATCCTTATCGGAAAGCCCCCTCTTTCCTGGAAATGATCTTGTTGTTAAATATTGTGAGTTATAATATTAATGATGAATAAATTCATGTCGATTAAAGATGAAATTGATATTTTCATTGTGTTGGGATTATTAGTGTTAATGGAAATCAACATTTATTTCGATAATAATTGATTTCTGGAGGTTATATTGACCAATCGGGTAATTAATCGGATAAATGAGCAATTAATTGCTATTAATTCACATGCTTATAACTATTTGTTCACATGTATGTACTATTAGGGGAGGTGGTGAAAGATTGATAATACTCACATGAATGTACTATTGATTCACATACATGTACTATTAGGGGAGGTGATGCAAGTTTGATAATACTTGTAGGACTAGATTAAAAATGAAGGAAAAGATGAAGGTATTATACTGTAATATTTCGAGCCCCAAAACGTGCAATTATCGAAACTATATTTTTCTATAAATAGAAGTTCATTATTCTTTCATTCTCACCAATTCACTAAGACTCACAAGAGCAATTATAGAGAGAGAAACTATAGAGAGAAAGAAGAAGAGTATTCTGCTACTTCACTATTCCAGTATCCAGTCTTCTTCTAAGGTAAGAGATATTATTTTTGTTCAGTATTCGTAAGAAATAATATTTTCTTCCATACTCTATAGTATGTGAGTAATATTATTTCGTTTCGTATTCCTAATTCTACACTCATTCTGTTAAATTATTGTTTCTATACTCCCTAAAATTAGTAGAATATTCTTGAAATTTGCGCTTCAGCCAGTATCGTTTCACAAGGATATTTTTTTGAATATTCTTGTTAAATTTTAAGCTTTTCATGCCGGAGTACTGTTCACGGGGTACTATTCACAAAGTACTATTCACGGGGTACTATTCATAAAGTACTATTCACGAGTTACTATTCACAAAGTACTATTTACGGGGTACTATTTATATAGTACTATTCACGAAGTACTACTCATGAGGTACTATTCATTCAGGTACTATTCACCCGGAGTATTATTCATGACAAAAATTGATTTCTTTTCTGTCCAAATCATTTTTGATACAATATTACTCTTGAATTTTACTCCACAAAGCAGTATCATGTTGATAATTTGGACATTATTGAATTCTGGATAAATTAAATTATAAATCTTTAAAAATTTATCATTTGCTTTCTTTTAGTTGAATTCTTATATCATTGTCATCATCATCATGTTTATATTGTGATGAAAGTCATATGTGGCTTACGTGCATAGATGTATTATTGATTGGTATGATTATGACCAGGGATTATTCGGTATAATCATGACCGTAATATTACAAATGATGTGGTAAAAGTCCTCATTGGCCCGTAGTGCATTGATGGACAGTGGTGTGCATGATCATGACCATTGGTGAAAACACGAATATCCTTGGCCTGTAGTGCATGGATAATTCGTGGTCGTGATTCTAATGAATATCCTTGGCCCGTAGTGCATAGATAATTCAGTGATGAGGATTATTTATTAAGCTGAATCTCAGCGATAAAAGATAGTAGATATCATGTTCTACTTGACTCTGCTAATGGATTGCTTGTTTCGCTGTAGTTAAACTTGATATTTATTATATTTTATCAGTTTAACACTGTTGAAGGCTAATGATAATTTATTCTGCATTATCTTAGTCATAATATTTCTTACTGGGCTAGTTGAGCTCACCCTTTTGCTTTCATTGTTCTCTTCAGGAAATGAGAACGTAGCCGGGACTAGTCGAGGAATGGAGTGACGGTCCGAGATGGTTGTTTTAGTAGTCCTCATCATTTAGTGTGATAATAAATGTAATGAGGATTGAATTTGAGTTTAGATATTGTCTAGAAGACAATATTCCTGTTAAAACTATCAGCTATGTTTTGTCGTATTTTACACGACAGTTGTATAATTAAGTTTGTATTTGAATTCTGTACCATGTATTTGGCAATTTAAGATGGGTGATGTATACCTATTTTGGGGGCGTCACATGTTTACCCTTGGCTCAAAAATCTCTTATGAATAGGAAGTTTTTTATTTCATTTTACCTTACCAATTTACAAATCAAATAAAAGCTCTATCTCACTACCTACATAATCTCTCTCTAAAGAAGTTATCTGGAAAACCCCGAATTTTATGAAATAAAAGTATTCAATTTTTTTTATAATTACTATTCAGTAAATGGTTAAATTGATAAAAGGTTAAAGTTAAGGGTGATATATGTAAATATTTTAAATAAGCAAGTGATTATAAAATACTCATTGTTGTCGAGGAATATTTGTTTGGTCGTGGAATATTCTTACTGTCGGAGAATATTCGTACGACAGCGCAACCATTTGTGGGCCCCATAATAGAATAACTGTCAGATGAAGAAAATGACAAGTATGAGTTTTTTTTATAAATAACGGCGTAGTTGTTACCGCTAAAACTGTTGGAATACCCGGTGGGTAAAGTACAGTAATACGCGTGGTTGCATAGTAGCACACAGTATTGATTATTGATGCTTACATGAGAAGTCACTTAGTTTGCTCAATAATTGTTACAGTAATTACGGTTCAATATTTTATTTTATTGATTCAATAATTGCTACGTTGATATTTTAAATTATTGTTGTTTCAATAATTGTCACTGCACATTATTTCCCATTATCAGATTAATAATTCATATTATTTGAATAATATTATTAGATAATATTATTGGCAATGTCTAGAAAGTTCTGTCGAGGAAAGGGGCTAGGTCATCTAATTGCGCGCCAATAAGGAGGAATCCTTATTGGAAAGCCCTCTCTTTCCTGGGAACAGTCTGGTTGTCATTATTGCGATTCTGTAATATTATTTATGAATAATTCATTATTGATTTATATGATAAGGAAATATTTATTTTATGTGGATATAAATGAAGGAAATATTTATTTTTATATGGATAAAAATGAAGGAATTAATGTTGAGGTGTTTTATCAGTATTTTGTCAGAATGGAGGTATTAAAAGTCATCCGTATGTGCTATCCAAGTAAAGGGATGAGAGTTACAGTTGGTATTAAAACTCACAGTATATGTGTTTTCGTATTTTACACGACAATTGTAATAATGAAGTTGTAGTTGTTTTTTGAACCATGTATTTGACGACTCAGAATAGGTTAGGTGGATTGGACCTATTTTGGGGGTGTCACATTTTCTCTTTACCTTCTACTCATAGTTATAATCTTTTGAAGAAAATAAAAATTGGTCAAAGTACTCGAGATAAGTTATTGAATTATTGTATTTACATTATTTCATACTTGTTATAATTATAGATATAAAAATATAAATTGTTATGCGCGCACACACACACACACACACACACACACACACACACACACATATATATATATATATATATATATATATAAAAAGTCAGTTCTTACAAACCGAAACAATTCGAAAGCTGTTCTCTAAAATCTTTCGAACGGTATTTAAAATCCTAAGTGACCTTTTATTTATATATATATATATATATATATATATATATATATATATATAATCGAACCTAACAATTTAGTCAAGATTAGATAGATACCTATATTTGGAGATATTTCATAAATGAAATATTATCTGAATGGTCTTTAAAATCTTAAGTGTCCTTTTATTGATATAGATAATTTATATAAATATTGTAAAATATTTATATAAATTATTTGAATGGTCTTTGAAATCCTAAGTGGCTAAATTTTCACAATGTAGATCAAATATAATATACTATATATATATATATATATATATATATATATATATATATTGAGTAAAGCAAATTTATTTGTTATATCAAGTATTATTTAATTGATTCAACTGTTATACTTGATAACTGTCATCACAAGTATTTTGCTTACAATATTATTCATTTATAAAATACTTGTTGCATAATATAAACGTTATTCAAACTTCTATATATTTGGACTCAAAGCTAAATCAGTTTAACATAGAAACACATCCTTTATTTCTATAAAAAAGAGTAAAATACACTTACACCCCTTGTAGATAATCATAATAACACTCACCACCCCTCTAGTTTTTTAACTAACAGTCAGTACCCCTCTAGTCTATTATATGTAACATTCACTACCCCTAGTGTGGTTGACCAACTAATATTCAAAAATATTTTTAATATAATGTCTAATATACCCTTCAAGTTATAATGTTTAATATATCAACTAAATATAAATTTGTATATTATAATTTTTACTTAACTTGATCTAATTAATTAAATTATGAACTTGTTCAATAAATAACATAAATGTCAAAAAATAATAAATATTCATTTTATTCATTTTGCTAATTAAATTTCTCCCAGATTAAAATTTATGTAATATACATTCAAATATTTTTTTCTTTGTAATTAAAAGGTAAAATTTTAATACCCATAAAAATATAAAATTAATGCAAAAAAATTATAATTATTTTTCCCAAATGTTAAATTTTACGTAAAACAAACTTATTATTACTGAAACAAATCTTATTATTAATATAAAAATATTAAATATTATATTAATTTTTTTCTCAAATATTAAACTAAACATAAGTCACACTTGGGTATAATTATTTATAGTAAAATGATAAATGTTGTTACTCAAAAGAGTATATATTAAAAGAAAAATTTGTTTGCAAGATAGATGTAGTAATAAATATTATTATATTTTCTTTTATTTAACATTGCACAAAAACAACACCAACTGTATACTAAAAAATGTAATCAAAATCATAAACATCCCAAATTTTGACATATACTCGAAAATATTTAACATATATAAATCATAATATGAAACTAAGAATTCAAATAATAATTTTTGTTGTTAAACACAAAAAGCTAAACTATCAACATACTCAATTTGTAATTAGAACAACTCCATTAATAATTTACTTTAAAATTTTTAATATTTTATCATTTATCTAAAAATATGTGTTAATTAAACTAAATTAGTTTTTTATAAGTTACCAACAATTTGAATGAGATAATCTTAATTACAAATAAAACTATAATTAAAATATATTGTATTAAAAAGGATAATTAAACATATATATATATATATATATATATATATATATATATATATATATATTTATTTAGGAATTAAAATTTGATAACATACAAGGGGAAATATGTAATTTTATCTATTTTTGTCAACCCTAAAAACTTGCAGGGGTATTAGCTGTTATTTAAAAAACTAAAAGAGATATAAGTGTTATTATGGTTATCTAGAGGGGATGTTACTGTATTTACTCTATAAAAAAAAGAAGAAGATTTTTTCTAAATACATAAAAACACACTCTTTATTTACAAAAAAAAGAAGAAGTAAAATCATATTTAAAAGCATCAAGTACAATTTAGTACTTATTTAAGAAGCATATTTCTCACAAATCATTTGTAAATCTTTGTGCATTGTGTGATTGAGTTTTTACTATCTTGATTATTGATTTCTGACACTGCAAGTTAATCTACTAAAAATTCAAAAAGATCTAAGATAATTTTTTAAACAATGATAATCTATTCAATCCCTTCTAGATTATTATTGAACTTTTACTTATTTTACGAAGTACTTGTTATACTCTTTGGATCATGACCTTTCCATCACTGTTGGACTTTGCTTATTTATAGGGTAAATATTTTTGCACCTCTAGTTTCGTTGGCTTCTTAATTTTATCACTTTGTGGATGTAAATGGAATGGTGTGGAGATGGTCAGAAATCGATGAGTTTTTACAAAAATACTTGTTAACTAACAAGGCAACTGGAAAACTTTGAAAAGATCAAGTCATATATAGATGTCCTTTTGTTGAGTGATGGCAAAATGTTAACTTGCAAACACTACACTAAAATTCATCTATATTGAACTTATTCTCGACAACAGAGTCGTCATTTCTATCAGTCGTCGTTAATGGTTAATGTAGGATTATGAAACACCATGTTGGACTAATCCTCAACCAAAACATGTTTTTGCATGTATCAGGTTTTGCTACATGGATCATGCATTTTCCCTGGTTTCATGCCTTGTCCATGTTACATGTGTTTTTTGTGTTCCTCTTATGTCTTTCTCTCTCCTTCATATATGCACTTGCTGAGAATTGAGAAATTGAATGGAAGTGAAGAGTTAATAGAACTTGAGAGAGCTAGACATACATACATACATATATATATATCCGGATCAAGTCATCTACTTTATCTTATTCACTAGTGCTCACCCCCCTTTAGCGATGGATCCGGACGGATGTTTCGGTCATCATACAACCGTCGTCTATACTTTTAGCGACGCTATATGTTGTCCATTGCTAAAAGGATGATTTACGGTTGTATGACCGAAATCGTCACGGTCCGTCGCTAAAAGGAGGGTGAGCACGGAGATAAGTAAGATAAAAGGTATGCACTTGATCGATCACTTACTATATATATATATATATATATATATATATATATATATATATATATATATATATATATATATATATACTATGCAGATCTTAAGCTCATCTTATATCAACTCACCCAAGCTCACCTCTTATATGATGACGGTTCGGTTATATATAAATAAATCGTCTATACTTTTAGCGACACTATATGTTGTCCATCGCTAAAAGTATAGACGACGGTTGTATGACAAACCGTCGCCGAGTCCGTCGCTAAAGGAGGGTGAGCTCGGGTGAGTTGGATAAGAGGTGATGTGACACCCCCAAAATAGGTATACAACACCCATTCTGAGTCACCAAAATACATGGTACAGAAAAAAATTACAACTTCATTATTACAATTGTCGTGCAAAATACGACAACACATACTGTGAGTTTAAATACAAATATTGTCTTCTAGATAATATCCACACCCAAATAAGTCCTCAATACATTTATTGAAATGCTATTTTACAAAATAGTGAGGACTACTAAAATAACTATCTTCAATCATCACTCCATACCCCGGCTAGTCCCTGCTATATTCTCACCTCCTGAGAAGAAAAATGGAACAACAAGGAAAAGGGTGAGCTCAACTAGCCCAGTAAAGAATATTATGACTAAGATAATATACAACAAATTATCATTAGTCCTCAACAGGGAAAAATCTGATAGAATATAATAGACAACAAGTTTTAGATCAACAAATGCAGCGGAAACAACAATCCATTAGAAGAGTAACGTAGAGAATGAGTTCTACTATCTTCTAACATTTAAAAGTTCATCATCATTATTTATCCCTGTAATAGCAATCAATATTCATCTTTGCACTACGGGCCAAAGATATTCATCAGTTAATCATTCATCTTTGCACTTTCTAAGCCAAAAGATATTCAAGAAGATATCATCATTTAGACCGAGGATGATGAAAATATTTTAAAAAGAAACGAATCCAAAGAAACAAAAGGACAAATATTAGGGATTCAGTATTTCAAGATATCCAAATTTAATAATACTCCATAATAACCAAATATGAAGCAGAATCAAAAATAAAGACAAAAACATGGATACAATCAAAGATAGTACCCATAATAGATATTTTGGACAAAAAGAAAAAAAATTATTTTTCGATGAATAATGCCGTATCCGTAGGTCTTTGATATATCGTGAATAGTAACTCTCAAACACAACATGTAATAATTCAAAATAATAATAATAATAATAATAATAATAATAATAATAATAATAATAATAATAATAATAATAATAATAATAATAATAATTTTGTTTTTAAAGCATATTAATAGTACTTTATCTTTTGCTTGGGTTAACTAGTCATTTATTTTGGGTCAAACTAATTATTTAATTTTTGTGGGCTAATGTATTAATAAATGTTGGATAAATTAAATTGGTAAATTGGGCTTTAAACTAAATGGGTCTAATTTATAGTTGTGTAGTTTTTAAAATCTTATTAAAATTTGGAGGGTTAATAAACATATTTTATTAATTAATAAAATATTAATAATAAATAACTAAAGCACAAACCCTATTGTATACTTAAGTCGTCATTTTAAATGCGAAAGAAAAGAACAAAAAGAATCATGCAAATAGCATTATAAGAAGGGAGAAAAAGAAAGAAAACAAACTGAGTTAAGGTATGTAAAATTGTTTGTGTATATCAGTCTAATCGATTATTTTGAGCAAAAATGGATCATCTGTGGCGGCTATAGTATTTTTTTATATACGTCTTTTATTTTATTAAAGAAATTTGTTAGTCCAATTCTTAAAAATCCAGTTGCCATCCTAATTCAAGTGTATGTGAGAAAATAATAATAAATAAAAAAAAAATCGAATCCAGGCTTCGGTTAAGTCTTGTACTTTTGAAATGGTGAGGATTATATATATATATATATATATATATATATATATATATATATATATATATATCGTGTATATATATATATATAATGGTAGAATGTATGCTCATAAAGACTGCATAGTGACGTTTTAGTTATATATATATATATATATATATATATATATATATATATATATATATATATATATATATATATATTATTTTAATAAATATTTGATCATGAAATTTTATAAATCAGAATTGGTAAATTAAATTGAAGTTATGTATATTAATTTAAATTAATTAATTTTGCTGACATAGTTATAAAAGTTTCTAATAATAAATTTAATAGTATTATGTTATTAATGATTGGATAGTAATAAAATTTTATTAAATTATTTAGATTGAACGGAGAGAGTCTAAGCGTGTTTTTGGATTATACTTTGGGTATTACATTACCTAATTCAGGTACGGATTCCGTACTCCTTCAGCGATAATCCTTTTAATGTTGATTTGTTCGTTTTGTTTTCGTTTAGAAGTTAGTTATTGTTTCGCATGTTTGTTCCTTCTCAAATCCACGTGATAGTTTCGTTTTAGAGCATTGATATTTAGAAATCATGTTTGTACTCTTTGAACTTGTTTATCATGGTTAATATTAATTTCAATTTTTGTAGTGATGTACATGTTAGTATGTTTTGGAGACTTGTATTGATAATTCGTTCGATCGAACATGTACACGTTAAAACCCTTTTGTTTGGTATTATGTCGCATGTGTTGTGACATGATATTTTTGTTAGAATACCGTAGGGTATACCAGAACTATAACCACCTGTGGGGGTACCACAGGCATGTCCTCTTGGCACCGAGGCATGACACCTTCCGTGACGGTGTGATCAGTCCACGGCGTCTCCATTTTGTGCTCCGGTGGGAGTTGGCCATTTAGTGTTTTGTTGTGGGAGGCGTATGGGTCGACCCTAGTTTCTGTTCTATTCTGTGGATTGCTGATGTTTGTGCCAAACACACCTTCCGATTTTACATGCATTGGATTCGCGGTCCAATGTGTGTGACTTGCCTGTGTGGCATAATTTGACTTGCCTGTGTGGCAAGGTATATTTCTGTTTTGTTCTGAGCTCGGTATGAAATAACACCCAGCCATTTGATTCAGCCTATTATTTCGTTGTGTTAGTTTTGTTCGTTCGTTTCAGTTCATTTAATTGAGTAAGTTATTTCGGTTCATTATTTGTATTCTATATCCGTACTGGGCATTTGGCTCATCTTTGTATTTTTCTTCCTAAGGTAATCGGGGATCAAGGGCAAGTGTGATGAGAGCTCCATTCATTCCAATGACTTAGAGATATTCTGTTTAGTCTTGATGTGTCAGTTTACTTGGAATTGTAATAATTATTTTAGATTGCGGTTTGAGACAGTTTGAGATTTATTATGGTTGACTTGTGGTATTTATCAGTTATTAAGACTATTCTTTTGTGGCTTTGAGCCTTGCTATTAAATTCATCAGTTTTGTTATATTTTGAGTAACCTCTCTTTCTATTTTGGAAAGGGGGTGTTACACAACAAGTTCCAAATTTGATAAAAAGTTTAACCAATATTTTGGCATAATGATATTGAAGAAAATAATATTATTTGCGAAAGAAATAACATCCCTTACCTCAAAGAATCAGTACTTCGGAATGAAAGGTCGAAAGTGATGCTGAATGAAACTTGTACTGAACAGCAACTCTCAAAGTATCTAAATACTCACAAAATACGCTCGATAATATAGAGAGAAAGAAAGAAAAGCTTATGTTTCGGTGTGATTTTCAATTCTAACTTAGCCCTCTATTTATAAGAAAATGTTAAATTGGCATCAAGCGCGACTTGACTTATACTTGCGATGGCTTTACCTGCTACTATTGCCACCCACCACATTTGAAATAAAATTCAGCACATTTTTTCACCAACCACAAGTGGGGCCCACTCAATTCTAGAATTTTCCACCAAAATCATTTATAACCCTAATTTCTGAAGCAGTTACCTCTTAAAATTCATAACAAATCATTCGTTCATTTTTAACGGTTCAAAATTTGTGGACATATACTCAACTTATATATGTATAACATATCCAAAAATTACAACGATCCAACGGTCGGATTAAAAATTATAATTTACACAAAATAGCTTTAAGAACAGCGATTTGAGTTTTTAATATCGACAAAATACTGATAAAATACCTCAACATTAATTCTTTCATTTATAATAATATAAATAAATCCATCATTTAAATCCATATCAAATAAATATTTTCTTATCATATAAATCAATAATTAATTATTCACAAATAATATTACAGAATCACAATAATGACAACCAACGAGGCGCCTTCGAGAAAGAGGGGCCTTAGGTAAGGATTTCTCTCATCTTGGCAAGAATTAAATAACCTCTCCTTAGACGAACTTTCTAGACATTGTCAATAATGCTATCTAATTATTTTATTCCAATTATATGAATTATTGATTCTAAAAAGGAAATATTGCAAGTAACAATTATTGAACAACAATAATATAAAATATCAACGCAACAATTATTGAACCAATAAAATAAAATATTGAATAAAGAATCACCGTAACAATTATTGAGTAGTGTCTTCTTACGTAAGGATTAATAATTCAAAATACTTGCGTAATACCGGTGTGCTATCGCGCAACAACGTATTCATCAGATTTTAACCACCGAGTAATCCAACGGTGTTAATGTTGGTAATAACTACTGTAGTTATTCATATAAACTCATACTTTGTCGTTTTCCTCATCCGATGCTTATTCTCATTATGGGGCCCCTGAAATGACTCACTTGCAAATCATATGGATATTCTTTACAAAAAAGAATATTCCACGACCAAACGAATATTTCCCTACAACAATGATTATTTTATAACCACTTGCTTATTTTGCAAAATTTGCACATTTCACCCATAACCAAAGTATTATATCAAATTAACACCTTATTATCAAGAATAATAATTAGAGGAAATTGATTTTATTTATAAAAATTTGGGGTCTTACAGTGAGCTTTTATATATATATATATATATATATATATATATATATATATATATATATACAATTAAGCTCCCAAATACTAAGTAAAAATCTAGTTGTTACGGATCGTGGATTTGAGCTCCGTTCTCATCCCACAACGATGATAGATTGGAAATCCCGCTGAGTCGTTAAATCGTTCGAGATTTTTTCACACCAAAAATTAATACGCTTCAAGAAATATTTTTTTGGGTTCTCTTGTTTGTGTAA
Source organism: Panax ginseng (assembly GCA_020205605.1). NCBI lineage: Eukaryota > Viridiplantae > Streptophyta > Magnoliopsida > Apiales > Araliaceae > Panax > Panax ginseng. The sequence goes on from CM035134.1 coordinate 12,833,646, forward strand.
ACAAGTTATAGCATACATGTTATAAAACCTTCACTTATTTTGGCCCATATCCTGGCAAAGTGGTCGACGACAAACATGGTTTGTTTGTCAATGACCTTCGTCCATGGATAATGAAATGTGTTTTGCCACCAAATTTTCACGCCCGAGGAGAAACGTACAAATTAGAAGTCAATGGATAATTGTTCTAGGCTTGCCTCGAAGTTGAGGGATACAAAGTCAACTGATTGTTCTAGCTTATTGCAAAGTTAGGGTTTATATAATTTACTATGGCAAGTTGGTAACTAGAAGGAATAACTAAGAAAATTGATATTTTTACAAAATTTTTTGATATTTTAAAATGAAAAGTGTTATTATAGATGTATAGCGACGGTTTTTACCGTCGCTATAGAATTTATAGCGACGATTTCATACAAAAAATATCATTTTTTGTTATGAATTTATCGATTTCCTTAAACTAAACATACATATATCCATGATTCATCACGATTTAAGAAAAGAGACACTTCAGTTTTTTTGAAGTTAATTGTGAAATTTTATATTTTAAAATTAGAAAAGTTATTTATTTTAGTTAATATAATCATAATTATTATAAACTATATGGGAAATACTACTAATTATAAAATATTTAATCTTGAAACTAACTGATTAACGTCAATTTTTAATTTTAAAATTTTGTTATTTTAATTGTAGGAGAGGTACTAATTTAAATCGTTAGATGTAGTCCCCAACTATGAACTACCAAAGCTTGAAATTAGGTATTTACATAACATCTCTTCTCATAATTTTGTCAGTCAAGTAGTAGGACAAATTTACAAGTCAATCAATTAGTAGGACAAGTTTACAAGTTTATAAGGCGTGTGGAAGTCTTGATGGCGATATTGTAGTTTAAATTTTGTTCGTTTTAAATTTATTGTATTCTATTTTAACGACGATTATGACCCCACTTACTAAAAATTCTAAGTCATTCAATCCACACACCACACATATACACCAATTAAACACCACACACTGTTCACACATCCATACCACACAATGCTCACACACCACACAATCTGTACACGCACAATTTCCACACACATTTATCCAAAAAAAAGGGTTTCATTTGTAAAATTATAAGTTTTAAAAATATAATTTTATTCCAGATATATCCTTAAGTATAATTAGTATTCAACTTAGCAGCGACTCTTATTATACGTTATTATCACTATTACGATACTAAAACCCAATTATGCCTCACTAGAAGAGAAAGAATTAAATCACAAATCAAATAAGCCTCACAATAAAGGAGTAAACACAACTTCACATAAAAAAAAATAAACTAACCTAAATGAGAATCCAACATGAGACCTAAAAGTCATTACATGAAAAAAGCTCTTCTGCGACTGCATATCAGCAATCACATTCGGTCACCAATCGACATCAGCGACCGAAAACGGTCACTACTATAGGTCGCACGTACTATGGTCGCTGAGTGGACGTCATCGACCATCTTTAGCGACCGTCTTGTCAGTGACCGTATAATAGCGACCGATCGCGTCGCTGAGCTGTGTCACCATGAGTTAGATGTCAGAGGTGACGTGGCCAAGTGTTAGCGACCAATAATAGTGACTGACGCGGTCGCTGACACCCTCGAGTCATATGCGGTAGTTGATGAGTAATTTTTTTTAAAAAAAATTTGGCTCTGTTGTTGATTTTCCAAATTTTTTGTACTTGTTTTATATCCCAACACACAACAATATATATAAATAAGCCAACATCCATACAAATCCATCGATATCCGTATATATATATATATATATATATATATATATATATATATATATATATATATATATACAACCTAATAAAACCAACACAACAGAATATAAACATCCACGCATATTGTGCTCATATATATATATTAAACAAGTACCGTATCCCGAGTAAAATTTATATACAAAAGTCAGAATGTACAATATAAACATGAATTTAATTATTCAGTGGGTAAAAAGTTTACTGAACTGTCAATTACCAAGACAAACAAGGAATACAAATGCCTTCACAGATCAATATTGTTCGGATAGAACATATAAAAAGAATAAAACATGTATTATTGAATGTAAAGTGAAACATGCAAAGTAATATATATATATATATATATATATATATATATATATATATATATATATATATATATATAAAGCTAAAGTACATAAAGTTAAACATATACAAGATTACCTCCTGCTCATTCTGCTGCTCTGCTGCTCTCGCCACTACATTTGCTAACTTCTCAGGAGGCATAGATTGCAGATGCACGCCTAGTGTGAGCAGAAGAGTCTGATCCTGACATATTGTTCTCACACAGTTAGTAGAAGTGTGCAACATCGGATGGCGGGGAGGATCGAGTAGACCGACTAAGCAGAGAAAAATGCTAGTGCCCTTTGAAAGTCGGTCGTCGTTGTCCTTGGCCTTTGACATAATTCTTCTTCACAACTGACACCCTCTCCCACAGTTCTTGATCAATCGGCGGTCGCGGGGTGCCTTCTGGATAGCGCTAATTCATTAGGTTCTTATAAGTGTCCTATCAGCAGGTTAGAAATTAAATAGTTAATAATAAATATAAAATGCTTAAGAATGATGTAAAAATTTATAAACATATCAAAGTATACGGCTATCTTGATATCCTCAGGTAAACCATCGCGGGTGGCCACATATACATCAAGTCAATAGATGGGCTGACCCTGAGACTATGCCTCCTACAAAATTAATATACTCATATATTAATAAGTAAACACGTGTGATGCACTAAAACTAAAACTGAAACTTTATACTCAATACGTACCCTGGAAGTAATGTGTTGCACCTATGATATATTGCCGCCTTTATAGGTCCCTTTTTCCTTTTAGCCTGTAGGTACACCAAAGGCTCTGTTCACGGAGGCAGTCTTCTGTCTCTTGACCCATCCCTCGGCTCTCCATTGGACACACATAACAGCCCATATGCTCCGTGTGCACCAGCAGGGGCTATGCTAATGCATGTAGTCCTCACCCTGTCCTGGATGGTCAATCCCTGCATTATGAATGACTTTTTTTCTTTTCTTAATTAGATTATCTTCGGTTCGAACGGCGCACTTCTGCCAGAATAGTGTCTGAATAACTGATGTTTGTGCGCCGTCCCATCTATATCTCTTCTGTAAATAAAATAAGCATTAATAATATTAGAAAAGTTATTAATTATATTGTGATGAGCATTAACAAAAAATATACCTGAAATTCAGCCCAAATAGCATCGTTATGGGTGCTAGGTGAGCTCGGCCACATAATCACTGGCGTAGGCCAGTTCTGTAAGCATAATTATGAAATGTACTTCATAATTTTGTCATCACAAAAATTACTACAATATACAACAATTTACAGTAAATACGGGCATTTGATTATAATATTTTAAGCAAGTTACATTAGTATAGATATTAAACAATTGAAATATAAAATGTTGATATATAAAGGTTTAACATACATGTTGTCAGGAGGAGGATGGATATGTATAAAAATTCGCTCATCTGGATTTGTCAGGGCCTTTGGCACGTGATTAGGACCTCTAGCCAAGTCGCACTTTCTTGCAGCTGGTTCATCCGTCATCTGTAAAAACATATTTCATGATATTAATACGCTGATAAATTTTAGTACATATACAAATAAAATGACAATAATTACATGTAATGGTATGAAATAGTTAACTACAACAAAGTAATAAATGAAAGATACTTAAACATGACAATGATATATAACATGTATATATATGTATAATTGGAAGTACTACAAGTAATACTAAATACATCCTATTTTTTAGTCAGAATCATCTTGTATATAGTTTGGAGATTCATAACCATCATCTTCTTCAAATTTAGTGTCGATGTCAGTCAGTAACTCTTCTTCCTCAGTATCAATGTCATATGGCACACGTAGTGACTTAGAACCCAATTTAGTAGGTTCATCTCCACCCTCTAACTGTATTACTTCAGTATCATCCTTCACATTTATTGGTGTACGTATATGAAGCATGGTAGAACTTGTGACGCCCCCAAAATAGGTATGCACAACCCATTCTGAGTCGCCAAATATATGGTACATAATTTAAATACAAACTTAATTTATACAACTGTCGTGCAAAATACGACAACACAATAGCTGAGTTTCAATACAAATATTATCTCGTAGACAATATCCAAACTTAAATAAAGTCCTCATTACAATTATTTTCACACTATTTTATAAAATAGTGAGGACTATTATAGCAATCATCTTGGACCATCACTCCATTCCCTGATAAGTCCCAGCTATATTCTCATTTCGTGAAGAGAACAATGAAAGAAAAGGGTGAGCTCAACTAGCCCGGTAAAGAATATTATGAATAAGATAATATAGAATAAATTATCATTCGTCCTCAACAGTATAAAAACTGATAGAATACAATAGACAACAAGTTTAGATCAACATCTGCAGCGAAATAAGCAATCCATTAGAAGAGTCAAGTAAAGCATGATGTCTACTATCTTCTATGATTTAAAAGTTCATCATCAATATTTTATCTCTGCAACACAATTCAATAAATGATCCACATCACCGAATTATCCATGCACTACGGACTAAGGATATTCGTTAGTATCACATCCACGAATTATCCATGCTCTACGGGCTAAAGATATTCGTTATTATCACCAGTGGTCATGATCATGCCAAACAACTGTCCATCTATGTACTACGGGCCAAAGAGGACTTTCACCACATCATTTGTCTGTAACATTACAGGTCATGATTATACCAATACATAATTCCTGGTCATAATCATACCAATCAACAGTCCATCTATGCACTACGAGCCAAAGATGACTTTCATCACAATATAAGCATGATGATGATGACAATGATATAAGAAATCAAGATTGATATATAATTCAATTTATCCAGAGTTTAAGAATGTCCAAATTGTCAACATGATAATTAATTGTGGAATAAAATTCAAGAACGATATTCACGTATCAAAAGTAATTTGGACAGAAAAGAAAATTAAATTCTGTTGTGAATAGTACTAATGAATAATACCGTATGAATAGTACCGTATCCATGAATATTACCAGAGTGAATAGTACCATGCGAATAGTACCCCGAATAAAAATATTAAAATTTAGTAAGAAAGTTCAGAAAAATATTTTTCGTGAAACGATACTAGATGAAGTGCAAAATTCAAGGATATTCTACTAATTTCAAGGAGTATAAAAGCAATACTTATCAAAATAAGTGTATATTTAGGAATATGAAACGAAATAATATTACTTACATACTATAGAGTATGGAAGAAAATAATATTTCTTACGAATATTGAACAAAAAATAATAACCCTTACCTTAAAAAGAGAGTAATTCTGACTGGTATAGCGGGAATATTCTTGAAGAAAACTTGCACTATTTGCTACACTTAAAGTTTTCTTAAACTCAAAAGAAATACGCTCAATATTATAGAAGAAGAATTCTCTGATTCTGGTGTGATTTTCATTTCTAAACTAAGCATCCTATTTATAGGAGAATGGCATGATACTATTTAGGAAAATAATCACGAACGCACAGTAGGAAAATTCGGGCAACGAATTCGGTTGAAAATTTTGGTTTTCACTATGCAGCACTATGTAATAAAATATTCTAATAAAACAAAAACTTTATATAAAATATAATATATTTTATTTATAATCTAATAAAATGAATAATTTTATATATAATATAAAAGTATTCTGTTTTATATAAAAAGTTTTTTGTTTTATATAAAAAAAATTTCTGTTTTATTACTATTATAATAATAATAAAACAAAAAACTGAGATAACTTTCTATCGACGATTTTGAAAAATGAGTAAGTGGGGGTCCATGTAATAAGATAAATTTACAATAAATACTTCATGACAAACCCTTTTATTTATATCAAAAATTGATTAAATATTTATCACAATTCACTTATTGTCAATAAACATATTTTTAATCTTTCAACAATTATTCATCATTAATATTATAACTCAGAATATTAACAACCAGATCATTCCCAGGAAAGAAGGGCTTTTCGATAAGGACTTCTCCTTATTGGCACGCAATTAGATAACCTAACCCCTTTCCTCGACAGAACTTTCTAGACATTGTCAATAATGCAATTAATAATATGAATAACGGTGTCATCTCGATTATTGATTTAATAATATAAAATTTTGTGCAGATGATACTGTAATAATAATTGAATCAATAATATGAGATACTATGCATCAACTATTGTTGCAATAATTAAATAAAACTGAGTGACTTCTTACGTAAGCATCAATAATAACAGATACTGTGCAATACCATGTGCTACTGTGCAATCACGCGTATTACTGTACTTTTATCACCGGGTATTTCAATAGTTTAACGGTAAAAGTATTGTCGTTATTTTTACAAAAAAGGTTATTTATGTCACTTTCTATATTCGACAGTCATTCCGTTGTGAGGTCCACCAATGATTGTGTCGTTGTACGAATATTTCCTGAAAAAACGAATATTCCCCGACCAAACGAATATTTTATGGCAACTTGCTTACTTTACAAAATTTGTAAATATTACCTACAACTATAACATTATATCAAATCCACACCTTATTATTCAAAATAATATTTTGAGAAAAATAAATCTTTATTCATAAAAAGTAGGGGTCTTACAGAACTCCCCATCTACTAATTGTACACGACTGCGCGCGGGAGTATGAATTACAACTTGCCAATCTGCAGGCGGTCTATCCCTTTTCCTAACAGGACTAGGAGTGTAATATACTTGTACTATTTGGGTTGGAAACACAAATGGTTCGTTGGCGTACGCATACCTATGGACGTCAATATCGACGATTCCATGTCGATCGACACGTATATCTCTTTTTCTGTATAAAACCAACGACACTTGAACAAGTAAATTTGACCTCCGTAAGTGCCCTTGTACGACAAATCTATGATTTCCTCCAACCCCCCATAAAAGGTACGACTAAGCTCATTGTAACAATCTCCTTGGACACATAATCCAATGTTCGTTGTTCTTTTACCACGATCATATGTCTTTGTATGAAATTCATAACCATTAATCTTATAACCATTGCAGCTGACTTGGTCCTTGTCTGGGCCCATGGCTAGGACTTGTACATTATTCAGAATCGTTCTATCAGTAAGAGCCTACAAAAACTCTATTACATTAAATGAAGTCATAAATTAATGGAGTATATATTAATGTTTAATATATGTAACTTACTTTTTCCCTTAGCCACCTTGCAAAGTTTTTATCACGACCGATTTGAACATCTTTATCAGTTACGCTAGGCTGATTCGCTTTTAACTCGTCATCTTATGATCTATAAAATTTTATAAAGATTAACATATTGGAATGTATGTCATTGCAGGTTAAGATATAGTTATCCCTAAAATAATTGAAATTTTACACGTGTATCTCATAAATTCGTCAATCTCCTCGCAATTGAGAAGAATGTAATTAAGTATGTGCAGCATGTAAATCTTGTTTAGAGAGAAATATGCGCTTCATTTTTCCATAAGTGCGACCCGATAGACCAAATACAAAAAGCCGACCATTTAGTTGAACATTACCCCCATCATCATGTCTCGGGATTCGATTGGACTTCATCAAGACTTCGTCAGGAAAATGGTCCGAGACAAACGTAGATATCTGATCGAAACTGTAGGCCTCATATATCGACCACTCGACATAAGCTCTATTTGTCACCTTCTTCTTAAGGTTTCCCATCACCCTCTCAAAAGGGTATGTGACGCCCCCAAATTCGGGTCCCTTCCAACCTCGGATTCGGTCCGCCACGATACTACTATCGTCAAACTATTTATATCTTTTATTCCTAACTTAATGAATATAACTTTACTTATTACAATTTAGAATATAAATTATTTCCATTTTCAGGATCTGTATAATGACCCCAAACTTTTATAAGTTTCAAATCTTGGTCATTTACCATTCCTATATTACATCATATTCGATGTTATAAAAATATGCGGAATAATTTAAACTTTTTCAATCTCCTTTAAAAAAAATATCTTTTATTGATTTCTTAACTTGACTCAATTACATATCCTTGAATCAAATTATGTTATGATTCATCCTATTCTAATTATTGTATAACTTTTTACATCTTGATTCGAATTCCTCTATGCATCATATAGTATAATTTTACAACTCAACATATAATACACATCGTAAACTACTATCATGTACATCTTTAGAACCTAAACATGGTTCAAGAGCATATATTTAAATAAATAAATCAATCTCCTTCAATACTATTGAACTCTATCAATCAAGTAACATGAAATCTTTACCATGAGTCCTTAATTTGCAAAAGTGGTTATTTACAAGGGTGAGCTCGACAGCCCAGCAATTCTAACAGTTTTCATACATCATATAGCATATAATAACATACTCAGTTCATGCATTCGTAATCAATTAATATTTACTACACATGTTACTTCTCACATAACAGGCATAAAGATTTACTTCATAAGCATATCATCAAAGATCAACTTTCAAATTTCATATATATCTCATATATATATATATATGCATCAACATTCTCATAGCATAATATAGCTCAACTAACAGTTATCGAATTCATATATCAAATAGGAGCTGAAAGACTTGCCTGATTCATAGTTTATCAACTACGACTTAACTGCTTAAAGTTTATCTGCACTGCGTGTATTCCTACGCAGTTATATAACCATGGATTCTTACCCATCAGTCATACATTTCATACGCTCTTAATATAATAACAAATATTGTTTCCTAACTTGGTTTCATTTTTACTGGAACTTACGATAACCATGAGACTAGCTCATTCTACTATCATATTTATCTAAATAATCTGGTTTCATATCTTGTAGTCCTTAAGGACAACATATATCCATAACTTAAGACCATGCAGTTAACGAACTACTCTTGGTCACTCTGCAGAACAACTTTGCCAAGGCTTACATTTAAGCTTGGAGTGGCATTCTATCTCTCCTCCCATGTAACCAGAACTTAGGCTTTTTATTGCCCTATATAATTTCAAGCATAACATGTATTATGATACGTACTGTAAACTTACATCAAGTAGGTTGCGATCTATTTTCAAGTTTATATTCAAACTACTTAGCTCCATAATGATTTATTTCAATCAATAAGGCTTAACAACTTTCTTTAACAAGATTTGATGTTATAAGCTTTTAAACCAGATATTGGTACTAATATGCCTCTAATAGCATGCTCACATGTATATATCTTATTTACATCGACATAGCATAATTCATTATTTGCAAACTTATTTTAAACCACACTTGAAAGGTTCAATTCATGCTTAGCTAGATGATGAACATATTCATCATGTCTAGAGGCATAAGGCATCCTATCATAGTTGTTCAAAAGTTCACAATACAAGTCATAGAGTTTTCAACTCAATTGATTTTCAAACCTTAAAATTTTATGATAAATAACTAAGCATAAAAAGTACATTGAATTCACATTTCTTACATATTTATAAAACTAACTAAGTTGCGAATACATGCTCAAAAGGTTAGATTTCAAAAAGGCATAAGGTTTTCTAAACATAGTTTTCGCCTTTTAGCTTTTCTTTCAAAAGATTATAATTCAAACTCGAAACTTACTAAAACATCTTCCAATACGCATTGACACGTGTGTAAGGATTATGTATGTGAGACCCCAGATTTTATGAATAAATATTTAATTTTCTCGAAATAATTTTTTTTGAATATTATGGTGTCGATTTGATATAATGTTAATAGTTATGGGTAATATTTATAAATTTTGCAAAGTATGCAAGTTGTTATATAATATACAATTGGTCGGGGAATATTCTTTTTGTCGAAGAATATCTGTACGACGGTACAATCATTGGTGGACCCCACAACAAAATTATTGTCGGATTGAGAAAGCGACAAAAATATTTTTATGAAAATAACGGCGGAAGTTTTACCGTTAAAACTGTTGAACTACCCGGTAGTAAAAGTAAAAAATGTCTGGCGTTGGTTGCATAGTAGCACACGGTTTTGATTATTGATGCTTACGTAAGAAGTCACCCAGTTTTGTTCAATTATTGCTACAGTAATTGCTGCATCATATCTCTCATATTATTGATTCGATTATTGTCACAGTATTATCTGCATAATATGTTATGTTATTAAATCAATTATTGAGACGACAAAGTTATTAATATTATTAAATTGCAATATTGACAATGTCTAGAAATTCTGTCAAGGAGAGGTTAGGTAATTGCACGCCAGTGAGGAGAAATCCTTACCAGAAGGCCCCCTCTTTCCTGGGAACGACCTGGTTATTAAATATTGTGAGTTATGATATTAATGATGAATAAGTTCTATTGATTAAAGATGAAATTGATAATTCTATTGTGTGGGAATTATTATTGTTAGTAGAAATCGACATTTATTTCGATAAGAATTGATGTCAGGAGGTTATATTGACCACTTTCGTATTGAGGGCACTTTTTTTGTGCCGAATAATTATTCACGGGTTACTATTCACCCAGTTACTATTCACTCTAGTATTGTTCACTCGGGTATTCGGGGCATTTTTCATGCCGGAGTACTATTCATGAGTTACTATTTACCTGGTTACTATTCACTCTAGTATTATTCAATCAAATAATTAACCGGATAAATGAGCATTTAATTGCTATTAATTCACATGCTTATAACAATTTGTTCATATGTGTGTACTATTGATTCACATTCATTTACTATTAGGGGAGTTGGTGCAAGTTTGATAATACTTGCATGACTAAGTTAAAAATGGAGGTATAGATGAAGGTACTATACTGTAATTAGTTTTTTCACATGATTTTACTATTGAGTCACATGATTTAACAATTAATTCACATGATTTACTATTAGGGGAGGTGGTGCAAGTTTGATAATACTTGTAGGACTAAATTAAAAATAAAGAAAAAGAGGAAGGTATTATACTGTAATATTTCGAACCCCAAAACGTGCAATTATTGAAACTATGTTTTCCTATAAATAGAAGCTCATTCTTCCTCATTTCTCACCAATTCACCAAAGCTATAGAGCAGTTATTATAGAGAGAAATTATAGAGAGAAAGAAAAAGAGAAGTCTACTACCTCACTACTCCAATATCCAATCTTCTTTTGAGGTAAGGGGTATTATTTCTTTTGTATTCATGAAGAGAACTTCTGTTATTCCATTCTTTATTATTCTGTTGGAATAACCTGTATACGCGGACTACCCTATACTTGGTGAAATTCTTCTATTATTCCATTCTTTATTATTTTGTTTGAATATCCTGCATGCATGCATTTCACCGGGACTGGTTCCGCTTCTTTATTATTCATTTGAATATATCACATGCATGCGTTTCTGGCCGGACTGGTTCTCCTCTTTATTATTACATTGGAATATCACATGCAGGAATTTTACTTGGGACTGGTTCCGTCTTTATTATTCTGTTGGAATAACTTTTATACATCAAGTACCACATGCATGGTGATTTACATTGTTATTCCATTCTTTATTATTCTGTTGGAACATCCTGTCAGTGTGAATTTCGTCTGACCTGATTCCGTTATTTATTATTCTATTGGAATAACCTGCCTGTGCGGTCTACCGCATGCTTGGTGATTTCTTTTGTTATTCCATTCCTTATTATACTCAGTTGCTTAAAGTTTTGACTTCTATACTCCATGAAATTAGTGGAATATCCTTGATATTTGCGCTTCATCCAGTATCTTTTCATGGAAATGTTCTTCTGAGCATTCTTGAATTTTACCCCTCAAAATAGTATCTTGTTGACAATTTGGACGTTATTAGTTCCTGGATAAATTAATTCTTGAACTTGTTTTATTGAATTCTTATATCATTGTCATCATCCTCATGTTTATATTTTGTTGAAAGTCATTTGTGGCCTGTAGTGCATAGATGGAATTGGTATGATTATGACCAGGGATTATTCGGTGTAATCATGACCGTAATGTTACAAATGATGTGGTAAAAGTCCTCATTGGCTCGTAGTGCATTGATGGACAGTTGTTGGTATGATCATGACCATTAATGAATACACGAATATCCTTGGCCCGTAGTGCATGGATAATTTGTGGTTGTGATACTAATGAATATACTTGGCTGTAGTGCAGGGATGATGTGGATTATTTATTAAGATGAGTCTCAGCGATAAAAGTGATGAAAAACCTTTTAAATCATAGAAGATAGTAGATATTGTTCTCTACTTGACTCTTCTAATGGATTGCTTATTTCCGCTGCAGTTTTTGATCTAAAACTTGTTGTCTATTATATTCTGTTAGTTGTAATACTGTTGAAGGCTAAGGATAATTTATTCTGGATTATCTTAGTAATAATATTTCTTATTGGGCTAGTTGAGCTCAACCTTTCTTTCACTGTTCTCTTCAGGAAATGAGAACGTAGCCGGGACTAGTCGGGGAACGGAGTGACGGTCCAGATGATAGCATTAGTAGTCCCCACTATTCTATTAGATAGTGTGACAATAAATGTAATGAGGACTTCATTGAGTATGGATATTGTCTAGATGACAATATTCTTATTAAAACTCTTATATTATGTTTTGTCGTATCTTACACGACTGTTGTGTTATAAAGTTGTATTTGAATTTTGTACCATGTATTTGGCTACTTAAGATGGGTGATGTATACCTATTTTGGGGGCGTCACAGTTGGTATCAAAGCTTAGGGATATGATCCCTGGCTGAGATATGAGACAAGAACTAGGAGGGGAGAGACGAATTTCTTATTTAGTATGACCTACCTAAGTTTATTTGGTATTTAATTGGTCGGTTAGAGTATAGGGATAATATGTGATATGTTAATTAACCCTTGTTTTGTGACAGTATTTGAAAATGGCATCCAAAAATGTTGAGAATAGCAATGGAGCACAAGAGACCGTTGAGTCTCCACAGATCAATAATCAGGATAATGTGCATCAGGAAGACAAGAATCCTCGTGTAAACAACAACACTGATCAAATGATGAACGATGGTACGTTTAGGAGTTTTCTAGAATTCATACAAAACCAAATGAGAGAGACTCTTGTTCATAATGTAGGTGGAAGCAATGGCAACCCACGGTCGGTGACCGCTAAGCAGTTCAAGGAACTGGGACCACTAGAGTTTTTTAGAGAGCCAAAACCACTTAAGGCGGAGACGTGGATAAAGCAGATCACCAAGATATTGATGTCTTGGAATGCTCAGAGGAGCAAAAGGTTCCATTCGCCACCTTTATGTTGTGTGAAGAAGCAGATCATTTGTGGGAATCTGTAAAACGTACCCAGGCTGACGCACTCAAGATGTCTTGGGAGAAGTTCCAAGAATTGTTCAACGACAAGTACTTATCTGAAAGTATTCGTCACATGAAGGAGGTGGAGTTCATCAAGCTGGACAAAACAATATGACCGTGTCGCAGTACGAGGCTAAGTTTGCCGAGTTATCCCGGTTTACATCCCATTTGGTTGATAATGAGGAGCGAATAACGCGAATGTTTCTGCGAGGTTTGAAACCCAATATGCGTCAATACCTCATTTCTCACAAACTTTGTTTATATTCAGATGTTGTGAATAGGGCTCAGTTAGTGGAGCGCGATAATGAGTCAGCACAACCAAAAGGCAACGTCCAACAACACGATAATAATCGTACCAGTGACAACGGCCATCGGAACAATGATAACCATCGTGGGGGAAATTATCATGCCAAGAATGGTAACCACTTCGGTGGTAATCATGGCCAAGATAATAGAAGTGAAATTTTAAGAAGAAAAGGTACAATAATGATGGAAAGACAACAGTACCAACACCCATTTCCAAAGAAAAAGAACGACCACCGGTCGTATATTTCAAATGTGGACAGGAGGGACACATCCGTCCAAATTGTACGCAACAATCCAAAGCGTGTTTCAATTACAGAAGAGAAGGTCACCTAGCTCGATTTTGTCGTACAGTGAAGTCAAGTCCAGCTGGGATAGTGATGCCAAAGGATGTATCAGACAAGTCAAAGCCGGTAGTTTAAGTGAGAGCGTTTTTCGAGGAACCCGAACGAAGTTATTACGGGTAAGTAAATCATAAACTCTTGCGAAGTCTTTACCGTGTTAGATACCGGTTCTACTCACTCTTTTATTTCACCTAGTTGTGTTCAATGTTTGAATTTAACTCCGGAGAAGTTAGATTTTGATTTATCTATTGAAACTCCGTTAGGAGAAACCTTCGTTACATCCACTGTTTATAAATCTTATTTGATTCAAATCGACACTTTCACGTTACCTGTCGATCTTATCTCTCTGAAAACACTTGCCTTTGATGTGATTTTAGGAATCGATTGGTTAACTGCTCATCATACTTTTTGAAAGGTTATTAGATTTCATACTCCTAACCAACCTGTTATGCGAATTCAAAGTAACCAAACCACTAAAGTCAATCATTGTCATATCAAACCATAAGTAAAGAGCCCCGAGCCTTTCGTTGTTGACTTCCTTGTGTGGAATGCACCGAAGCCAGACTTTCTGTAGGCGACGTCGTGAATGACGATGGCAAGTTGATAGGTATCAATGTGACGTGCTATCCAAGTCTTGGATGAGAGTCACAGTTTTGAATAATATTTCTATTGTTAATAAATTTCCTGACGTATTTCTGAAGATTTCTTAGCCTACCCCTAGAGCGTGAAATCGAATTTTGTATTGACCCTAGTACAAAACCTATTTTTAAAACCCTCAAGTATTTCTTTACCCAAAATGAACGTATTATGCACTGAAGACGTTGACTCGAGCTGTTGAAGATTACGACCATGCCATTCAATACCATCCTAGAAAAGTAAACGTGGTAGCTGACGCGTTGAGTAGAAGATCGTATGCGTTTACGAGTGCGAATATACGAACCTACGTGAAGATAACGAATATAGAATCGACTTTAATCGATAAAGTTAAAGTCGCTCAAGCTACAGATTCATAGTTGATGAATGTGAAGAAGAAGGTTCAAGAGGGCATTATTCTAGAAGCAAGAATCAATGAAGAGAGGAAATCTCAACCCTCGTTTTTATTGGTCAATTTGAAATCCTCGATCGAGTAGGAACTGTGGCTTATAGACTCGTTTTACCACCAAGTGTGTCGCGTGTTCATAACGTTTTTAACGTATCGATGTTACGTAAATATGTGGACTACCCAAACCGCATTATTGATTTAGAACCGGACGAGATAACGGATGACTTAACGTATGAAGATGTACCTGTTAAAATCTTGGATAAGAAGGATCATATTCGACACTCAAAGGTTATACCTCAAGAGTTAGAATTTGAAGTGAAGTCAATGTATCCTCACCTGTTTGGCATACCAGGTACGTACGTAAATTTCAAGGGTGAAATTCCATAAGGAGGGGAGATTGTGAGACCCCAGATTTTATGAATAAATATTTAATTTTCTCAAAATAATTTTTTTTGAATATTATGGTGTGAATTTGATATAATGTTATAGTTGTGGGTAATATTTATAAATTTTGCAAAGTATGCAAGTTGTTATATAATATTGATTGGTGGAGAATATTCTTTTGTCGGGGAATATCCGTGACATTTGACAGTAATCATTAGTGGACCTGACAACGGAATTATTTTCGGATTGAGAAAGCGACAAAAATATTTTTATGAAAATAACGGCGGAAGTTTTACCGTTAAAACTGTTGAACTACCCGGTAGTAAAAGTACAATAATACGCGTGGTTGTATAGTAGCACACGATTTTGATTATTGATGCTTACGTAAGAAGTCACCCAGTTTTGTTCAATTATTGCTACAGTAATTGCTGCATCATATCTCTCATATTATTGATTCGATTATTGTCACAGTATTATCTGCATAATGTTATGTTATTAAATCAATAATTGAGATGGTAAAGTTATTAATATTATTAAATTGCAATATTGAAAATATCTAGAAGTTCTGTCAAGGAGAGGTTAGGTAATTGTGCGCCAGCGAGGAGAAATCCTTACCGGAAGGCCCCCTCTTTCCAAGGAACGACCTGGTTGTTAAATATTATGAGTTATAATATTAATGATGAATAAGTTGTGTTGATTAAAGATGAAATTGATAATTCTATTGTGTGGGAATTATTATTGTTAGTAGAAATCGACATTTATTTCGATAATAATTGATGACAGGAGGTTATATTGACCACTCGGGTATTCGGGGCACTTTTCATGCCGAAGTACTATTCACGGGTTACTATTCACTCTAGTATTATTCACTCGGGTATTCGGGATACTTTTCATGCCGGAGTACTATTCACGAGTTACTATTCACCCGATTACTATTTACTCTAGTATTATTCAATCGAGTAATTAACCGGATAAATGAGCATTTAATTGCTATTAATTCACATGCTTATAACAATTTGTTCACATGTGTGTACTATTAATTCACATTCATTTACTATTAGGGGAGTTGGTGCAAGTTTGATAATACTTGCATGACTAAGTTAAAAATGGAGGTATAGATGAAGGTACTATACTGTAATTAGTTTTTTCACATGATTTTACTATTGAGTCACATGATTTAACTATTAATTCACATGATTTACTATTAAGGGAGGTGGTGCAAGTTTGATAATACTTGCAGGACTAAATTAAAAATAAAAAAAGAGGAAGGTATTATACTGTAATATTTCGAGCCCAAAAACGTGCAATTTTTGAAACTATGTTTTCCTATAAATAGAAGCTCATTTTTCCTTATTTGTCACCAATTCACCAAAGCTATAGAGCAGTTATTATAGAGAGAAAGAAAAAGAGAAGTCTACTACCTCACTACTCCAATATCCAATCTTCTTTTGAGGTAAGGGGTATTATTTCTTTTGTATTCATGAAGAGAACTTACATTATTCCATTCTTTATTATTACATTGGAATAACTTTGTATCTGCTGACTACCCTATACTTGGTGAAATTCTTCTATTATTCCATTCTTTATTATTCATTGGAATATCCTGTGTACATTTTACATTCTGGACCTGGTTCCATCTTTATTATTACATTAGAATATCACATGCAATGCGTTTCTGTGGGACTGGTTCCGCTCTTTATTATTCTATTGGAATATCACGTCTGCATGCATTTATGCTTTAAACTGATTCTGTCTTTATTATTACATTGGAATAACTTTTGTCTATCAAGATGAAATCCGCATGCGTGGTGATTTACATTGTTATTCCATTCTTTATTATTACGTTGGAACATCATGTCGGTGCAATTTCGCCCCGACACGTTCCGTTCCGTTATTTATTATTACTGTTGGAATAACTTTGCTGCAAGGTCACTTCACCGCATGCTTGTAGTGTGATTTCTTTTGTTATTCCATTCCTTATTATACTCGGTTGGTTAATGTTTTGACTTCTACACTCCATGAAATTAGTGGAATATCCTTGATATTTGCGCTTCATCCAAGATCTTTTCATGGAAATATTCTTCCGAGCATTCTTGAATTTTACCACACAAAACAGTATCTTGTTGTCAATTTGGACGTTATTAGTTCTGGATAAATTAATTCTTGAACTTGTTTTATTGAATTCTTATATCATTGTCATCATCTTCATGTTTATATATTATTGAGAGTAACGTAGCCGGGGACTAGCTTGGGAACGGAGGTGTGAGTCGGTCCGATGATAGCATTAGTAGTCCCCACTATTCTCATAGATAGTGTGACAATAAATGTAATGAGGACTTCATTGAGTGTGGATGTCAGCCTGATGACAACATTAACGTATTAAAACTCTTATATTACGCTTTGTCGTATCTTTAATGCATTTGTCTGTATTATAAAGTTGTATTCAATTTTGTACCATGTATTCATGTACTTCAATCGTGGCGAAAGTTTCTACCGTTAAATCAGAGAACAAATCCGGTGGTAAAGAAATGCTGATGTCTGCTGTTGTGGCGAATCCCAAAATATACAACACCCATTTTTAGCAAAATACAAACGTACGAAGGAAAATATAACTTCAACACAAGATATGTAATAAAATTACTTGAAATCACAGAGAAGCATCTTGTGAAAATACAAATATACGTCTTTTGATCAATATCACACCGTCAGTCTGTTCTGAATTGATACTGCATTTTACAAAATAGTGAGGATGTAGCAAACAATTCAATCATCACTCCATACCCGTGGTACCGCTTCCAGAAATTCTCACCTGAGGATCAAGAGTGAACTGACCTTAGGAAAGAGCTCGACTGGCCCGATAATATTATGGCTGAAAATGATAATTATCATTTCTGACGAGAATAAATACGATAGAATATAATAGGCGACAAATTTGATCAACAATGGAACTAATCGCGTCAGGAATGAGTTCTTATCTTAATTAAAGTCCACATCATCGATATTTTATCCCATACTTGATAATCAGCTATCTTGATGATATTCACCTTTGCTCTGGGGCCAAGATATTTATATCACGGTCGATGCATTATTCGTCGACACTTGTTAAATCTTTTTGCTACAGATAAAGATATTTATCCTTTAAGCCATTACGTCTTTGCTGCTACCCAATTGAAGATATTGAATCATCATTGTTTCAATGATGAAAATTTTTAAAAGATCAGTTGAAACAAAAGGACAAATAGCGATTAGTATTTGATATGTCAAATTCAAGAATACTCCGTAAGCGAATGGGCGAGGAATTTAAAAATAAAGATCAGAGAAACATGGATCTGATCGATGTACTATATTTTGGACAAAAAGGAAAAATTTCATTTTTTAAATTGAATAATGTATGATAAGTGAATAGATATGCCGATATCGTGAGTCATAGTCTTTGAGTATGTTGAATAGTAACCAACAAAAAAGTTCCAAATTTGATAAAAAAGATCGGATGAATATTTGGTTATAATGATATTGAAAAAATAATATCTCTAACATAGAAAATAGGTATCCCTTAGCTCAAATAACATTATACGTGAACTTCTCAAACTTGAAGCGAATACAATTTCAGAAGTATCTAAATACTACAAAATCACGCCGACAACATAAGAGAAAGAAAACTTGTCAGCGGGTGTGATTTTCAATTAACCTAAGCTCCTATTTATAGAAAATGCTAACTACATATGGCAGACTAAATTAATAAAATACTAATTTTTAAACAATAATTCTCACGATGCTTCAAAACGACCAAAAGACCGTACCCACCACCTTTGAATATATTTTGTTCACATGTTAAGTTATTCAAAGTGGGTCCCACCCATAATTAAAATTGTTTTATTTTCGAATCTTGACAACAATTGCTTGAATTTATCAAAAATACGAATTTATGTCCATTCTCGCATGAAATCAATTCTTTATACAACTTCAGAGCTTTTAGTTTTTCTAAATTTCAAATGTAATATCCAAACCATAAACGGATGATTTTAAACACGCTTCAACACTTTTAATTATAATAACACTAATTCAAGTTTAAAAATTTTATTTATAAGAACCATCAACACATGCCGTATTTATAACCAAGGCTGCTGCATTCATCGACTATGATTCAATTTTCTCGACACTTTTAAATAATGTTATTCACACTATCAACGCAACCACTGTTAGTACCCATAAATACCTTAAAATACCATTTACACCTCCTCTCATGAAATTTCATCCGTCAATGACGACGCACTGGGTGTTTGAAGAGGGTACCTTCGACCATCATCAAGATTTCTCCATACAAATTTATCTCAGTATATCTTATGTTCCCTAACTTAATTTTTAGCAATTTTCACATCTGCCTCAATTTAATCCCTCAATACAATTTTCACGGGCAATGACCAACGTCGAAATTTCAGTCTTTCAAATCTTCATCTCAAAAGTAATGTATTTCCAGATCATTTGATCTTCAATACTTCCCATCGTCTTCACATGAAGACTGCAGATACTTTGAAATGTTATTGATGAGCAGCCACGTCAAATCATTTGATCTTTCTCGTATGGCTATGATCCCCTCGTCCTGCTTTCCCATGTTGCCTTCTCCTACGGGCAGATATCAATATTGTTCACATTTCTATCAGACGTACCAAATGGATCTTTCAGAGATATACTGTCCATCTTTTTTTCATACGCATCCATCCCAAAGATCGGTAGTAACCGACTTTAATCGATAAAGCAAAGCCGCTGCTACTTGACTGGACCGATGCGTATGAAGAAGAAAGTGCAAGAAGGTGCTATTCCGTAAGCAAGAATCGATGAAGAAGGAATACTTCGATTCAACTCTGCACTTCAAGGCTCCTAACGATTCTCGATTCAAGCATGGAATCATGATGGAGGCAAATAAACACACCATTTGTAATCCATCTCGATAGTACCAAATGTATCATGATCTTCGACATACATTTTGGTGGAATAATATGATGAGAGATCGCCAAGTTTATCTCGAGGTGTTTAATTTGTCAACGGTAAAGGCGGACCATCTAGTGCCAAAGGTTCCATCGCAACATCTTGAGATTCCAAAATGAAGTGGAACACGCTACTATGGATTTTGTTATGTGTCTTCCTAAGGTTTCTCAAGGCATGATGCGATTCGGGTTATTGTTGATAGATTAACCAAGTCCGCTTTATTTCTTACCTATACGAGAAACTTATTCCTCGAACGTTCGCTAGTATGTAAGTGAATGAGATTGTAAGGTCGCACGGCACGCCAAGATCCATAGTTTCGATCGTGACCCAAGATTCACTTCACGATTTTGGGTTAGCTTTGTAAAGCTATGGGTACGATTTATTTATTCAATTTGCATACCATCCTCAAACGGACGACAATCGTGAGAGGACTATTCAAACTCTGAAGATCTATTAAGACTTTGTGTCCTTGATTTCAAAGGAGTCAGATAAGTATTTACCATTGGTGGAATTCTCCTACAACAACAGCTTATCAAACAAGTATCGCATGGCTCCATTCGAGGCGCTAGATGAAAGAAATGTCGCTTCCAAAGATGCGGGACGAGGGAGAAGCAATATTATTGGGACCGAATTGGTACACACGACTACAGTAAAAGATCCAAATGATTCGACAACGATACAAACGCATACAAAGATCGACAAAAGAGTTATGTGGATCTTCATCATAAGGACGTGAATTTGGTATCGGGGATCATGTATTGTTACCGTTGCTCCATGGAAGAGAGTTACAAGATTTGGGAAGAGAGGAAAGCTCAACCCACGCATTTATCGGGTCCATTTCAGATTTCGACCGAGTAGAAACGTGGCCTATAGACTCGCCGTGCTACTCCAAGCATGTCTCATGTTTATAATATTTTTTAAATATCTATGCTTCGTAAATATGTGAAAGACTTAAACCACATTATTGAGTTAGAACCAAACGAGATAGACGAAGATTTAACGTACGAGGAGGTACCTGTTAAGATCTTGGATAGGAAAGAGCATGTCCTACGTACCAAGATTATACCACAAGTTAAGGTTTTATGGAGAAACCATACTATTGAGGAAATGACATGGGAGTTGGAATCGGAAATAAAAGCGAGGTATCCTCATCTTTTCAACACACAAGGTACGTACGTTAATTTCGAGGACGAAATTTCATAAGGAGGGGAGGTTGTAAGACCCCAACTTTTTATAAATAAAATTAAATTTTCCTTTAATTATTATTGTGAATAATAAGGTGGTAATTTGATATAATGCTTTGGTTATGGGTGAAATGTGCAAATTTTGCAAAATAAACAAGTGATTATTAAAATATTCATCATTGTCGTTTGGAATATTCGTTTGGTCGGAATATTCTTTAGCTTCTGGGAATATTCGTATTTACAAATGCTAAAAATTTACTCAGGGCCCCATAACAAAAAACAATTGGATGAAGGAAAATGACAAGTATGAGTTTTTATAAATTACGACGTAATTGTTACCATTAACACTGTTGGATTACTCCGGTGGTTAAAATACAAGAATACGCTGCGGTTGCATTTGCAGAAAGCACACCTAGATTGCACAATATTTTTGAATTATTGATCCTTACGTAAGAAGGCACTACTCAATAATTGTTACAGTAGTTTCTATTCAATATTTTATTTTATTAATTCAATAATTACTGCATTGATATTTTATATTATTGTTGTTCAATAATTATCACTGCACAGTATTTCCATTATCGATCAATAATTCATAATATTTGAATAATATTATTAGATAAAGATTATTGGCAATGTCTAGAAAGTTCTGCCGAGGAGAGGTTAGGGTCATCTAATTGCTTGGCCGAGAGGAGAAATCCTTATCGAAAAAGCCCCTCTTTCCTGGAACCGCTCGATCACATTATCAGATTCGTAATATTATTTCGTGAATAATTAATTATTGATTTATATGATAAGAAAATATTTATTTGATGTGGATATAAATGATGGATTTACTTATGTGGTTATAAATGAAGAAATTAATGTTAAGGTGTTTTATCAGTATTTTGTCGGATTGGAGGTATTAAAAATCAAATCGGTGCTCTTAAAGCTCTATTGCGTAAATTATAATTTTTAATCCGATCGTTGGATCGTTGTGATTTTTGGATATGTTATACATATATGAGTTTAGAATATGTCCACAAATTTTGAACCGTTAAAAATTAACGCATGATTTGTTATGACTTTTAAAAGGTGTTGAAAATCATCCGTTTGTGGATTTCGGATATTTTCTATTTGGAATTTGGAAAAACTCAAAGCTACAAAATTGTAGAAAATTCGATTTCTTGCGAAATGGACATAAAATTTGTATTTTTCTGATAAACGGGCTATTTTCTATGAATTGCTGAAGTTTCAAAAAATAAAATAATTTTTATTAAAAATGGGGTGGGACCCACTTTTGGTTTTTCAAGCATGTGGGCTGCTAGTTTGTTTTTGAAAGAAGGCACGCTAGACTTGTTCAAATCATGCGTAGAGAATTTGTTAATTAAATAATATTATTTTATTATTTAGTCTCCTATGGCGTTCTAGCATTTTTCTATAAATAGACGCTTAGGTTAGAATTGAAAATCATACCATAAATAAGTTTTCTTTCTCTCTAAATTATCGAGCGTATTTTTGTGAGTTGTTATTCGGTGCAAGTTTTTGTCAGCACTATATCCGAAATTCAGTCAGAAGTACGGTTATTTTGAGGTAAGGGATATTATTTTCTTCATGAATGATATTATTTTCTTCAATATCATTATGCCGAAATATTGATCTGAAGTTTTTATCAAATTTGAAACTTTTTGTGTCGAGGTTACTATTCACGTATACGGCACTATTCACGAATACAACACTATTAACCGAAAAATAAAAATTTTCCTTTTTGTCCAAAATGTCTATTATGGTTTCTATCTTTGATTGTATCCATGTTTTGATCTTCATTTTTGAAATTCTGCTTCATATTTGGTTATTATGGAGTATTATTGAATTTGGATAAACTGTAATACGAATTCCTAATATTTGTCCTTTTGTTTCACTGGATTCGTTTCCTTTAAAATATTTTTCATCATCCTCAGTCCTAAATGATGATATTACTGAATATCTTTGGCCTGTAGTACAAAGATGAATTATTAACTGATGAATATCTCTGGTCCGTAGTGCAAAGATGAACAGGTGTTGAGATAAACATGGCCGACTGGTGATACAAATGAATATTTTTGGCCTGTAGTGTAAAGATGAATATTTGATTCAACATATATTGATTGTTGTTACAGGGATAAAATATTGATGATGAACTTTTAAATCTTAGAAGATAGTAGAACTCATTCTCTACGTGACTCTTCTAATGGATTGTTGTTTCCGCTGCACTTGTTGATTTAAAACTTGTTATCTATTTTATTCTATCAGATTTTTCCCTATTGAGGACTAATGATAATTTGTTGTATATTATCTTAGTCATAATATTCTTTACTGGGCTAGTTGAGCTCACCCTTTTCCTTGTTGTTCCATTTTTCTTCTCAGGAGGTGAGAATTTAGCAGGGACTAGCCGGGGTATGGAGTGATGATTGAAGATAGTTGTTTAGCAGTCCTCACTATTTTGTAAAATAGTGTATCAATAAATATATTGAGGACTTATTTGGGTGTGGGTATTATCTAGAAGACAATATTTGTATTTAAACTCACAGTATGCGTTGTCGTATTTTGCACGACAATTGTAATAGTGAAGTTGTAGTTTTCTTTCTGTACCATGTATTTTCGAGACTCAGAATGGGTGTTGTATACCTATTTTGGGGGCATCACATATTTTCTGCACATTCTTGTTGAATTTTAAGCTTTTCATGCCGGAGTACTGTCCATGAGTACTATTCATTTATACGGTATTATTCACAAAGTACTATTTATGGGTACTATTCATAAAGTACTATTCACGAAGTAATATTCACAAGTACTATTCATAAATTACTATTCACAGGGTACTATTCCTGAAGTACTATTCACCTGGGTACTATTCACCCAGAGTACTATTCATAACAAAAATTGATTTCTTTTCGGTCCAAATCATTTTTGATACAATATCATTCTTGAATTTTATTCCACAAAGTAGTATCATGTTGGCAATTTGAACATTATTGAATTCTGGATAAATTAAATTATAAATCTTTAAAATTTATCCTTGGCTTTCTTTTAATTGAATTCTTATATCATCGCCATCATCCTCATGCTTATATTGTGATGAAAGTCATCTAGGCTTACGTGCATAGATGGACTATTGATTGGTATGATTACTACCAGGGATCATTCGGCATAATTATGACCCATAATGTTACAAATGACGTGGTAAAAGTCCTCATTGGCTCGTAATGCATTAATGGATAGTTGTTTGTATGATTATGACCAAGGATTATTCGGTATAATCATGACCATTGATGATTACATGAATATCCTTGGCCCGTAGTGCAGGGATAATTCGATGATGTGGTTTATTTATTAAGCTGAGTCTCAGCGATAAAGTTGATGAAAAAGTTTTTAAATCATAGAAGATGGTAGATATTATGCACTACTTGACTCTTCTAGTGGATTGCTTGTTCCGCTGCAGTTAAACTTGATGTTTATTGTATTTTATCAGTTAACATTGTTGAAGGCTAACGATAATTTATTATGCATTATCTTAGTCATAATATTTTTTATTGGGCTAGTTGAGCTCACCCTTTTGCTTTCATTGTTCTCTTCAGGAAATGAGAACGTAGCCAGGACTAGTCGGGGAACGGAGTGATGGTCCGAGATGGTGTCATAGTAGTTCTCACTATTCTATGAACTAGTGTGATAATAATTGTAATGAGGACTCAATTTGAGTTTGGATATTGTCCAAAAGACAATATTCGTGTAAAAACTCTCAGCTCATGTTGTATAATTAAGTTTTTATTACTATTTTGTACCATGTATTTGGTGACTTAGAATAGGTGATGTATACCTATTTTGGGGGCATCACAGTCGGTATCAAATCTTAGGGATATGATCCCTGGCTGAGATGTGAGATTAGAACTAGGAGGGGAGAGACGGGAAAATCCTTTGCTAGTATATATGACCTACCTAACTTTATTTGTTATTTAATTGGTCGGTCAAATTATAGGGATACTATGTGGCTTGTCAATTAACCCTTATTTTATGGCAGTATTTAAAAATGACATCTGGAAATAAGAAGATGAACTCGTATAGAGTTTTAAGTGATGAGTCGAGGAGATTCATTTAAAGATTGGAGAATAATATTTTATTATAACAAAGATTTTATTGGGGAGTACTAATTAAGTTATTAAACTTGAGTGTAGGATGTCAGGTGTCGACGTCGGGATTTTTAAATGTCCCTTTTCGTTACTTGTTCTTTGGTGTTCTCATGTTAATGTGAGATTTATTTGAAAAAACAAGTGAAAAGGTCCGACATGTATAATGTCGACGATTTGACTTTAAAATTAAGCCATTGGTGTATTTAATCGTTACACCAACGCATAATGAAAAAGGTTTGCACATTGACCCAGATGATTTGACAACGCTAAATCGCGAATCAATGAAACCGAGATTCATTAAGGGTTCGGGGGCTTGATTATGCAGAGGGAAGGTGTTAGGCACCCCCCGACATCCGTGTTGCTACGGTGACCACCACTCTTCAAAGAAACTGTTATATAAATGTGTGTATGTGTGTGTGTGTGTGTGTGGATCAATGTGCAATTATTTGGAAGTAGTGCTATGTCTCGTTCGCACCTATATATATAGGGTTGGAATTTAGAAAAAAATTCAGTTTTAAACATGATATAGCAGTGATGTTTTATAAAAAGAGATTTTTCAAACCCTGTGCTCAATAGTAATTGAGGCATTTGATACTTCCATTTTATTATTAAATGTTCGGCTTGTTTGTTTTTATTTTTCGAGATGCAAAGCATCTGCGCGAAAATAATATACAGCAGTGCTGAATTCCTCACGAGCATAGCAACCATCCAAGGAAAATCAAACACTGTAAAATAATGTACAAGCTGCTTACAGCTGAAAAATGTCCATCACAGGAACCGAATCTAGATTCATCATTCTGAATCTGTAAGATCACATGATTCCTAGGCTCACAAGATACTGCAATTGATAGGGAAAGCGATGGCAGTTATATATATATATATATATATATATATATATATATATATATATATATATATATATATATATATATATATATATCTTGACATGATATACCATGAATTATTCTCCATGGGGAATCAAATAATGAAAATATATATATATATAAAAAGCGGTAAATATATATATATGGACATGATCCGCCACCACAATTATTCTCCATGGGGGGGTCGAAAAAGTAAATAAAGGCATATAAATCGATCACATACATGAAGTGAACTCTAGGCGGGGACGGAATGTAAATAAAGCTTTAAAAAGCGATCACCGCCACGAAGTGAACTCCGAGCCTATGATAATGTAATGTATATATATATATATATATATATATATATATATATATATATATATATAAAAGCGATAAACGCATTAGGATGTGAATCCGGGCTCATCGGATATGTCCGATGACAATTATATATATATATAAGCGAGTAAATGCACTGGATGTAAAATCCGGGCTCATCGATATGTCCGACAACGAGTTATATATATATATATATATATATATATATATATATATATATATATATATATATAAAAGCAATTAAACGCTCGATGTAAAATCCGGGCTCATCGTATGATGTCGACCACGATTCATATATATATAAGTATATATATATATATATATACAAAAGCAAAAAACGCTCGGGGCCAAGAAGTTCAGGCTCAATCGAGGCATAACTTCGATAATGTTAGTCCGTATATAAGAAATATATATATATATATATATATATATATATATATATATATATATATAGGCAGAAATAAAAACCATGGACATAAGTCCAGGCAAACACACTCACACGACTCTCAATGTGTGCAACAGTGTGTAATAATAGAAGAAATAAGCTTTCTAAAATACAAGGAGGCTTATAGTGGATTGCCAAAGTAGACTTCTTTGACTTTAAATGTATGAACACTCAGATTTTTTCGGATAAAAAGTATCTATATATAAGCTCACTAGTGTTTAAAGAAAAGGAAACTCTCAAAAGATGTGTATGCAGAGCTAAATGGACAGGGCTTCCTCGCCTTTTTCCTCCTTCCTCTCTTGAAATGGCTGACCCCAAGCCTTATATTTATAGGCCCGATGGCCTTGAGTCTACTGCAGGCTACCGGTAAATCGTGTGGGCCCGAACTTGGCGGGTCTCGTCGTCTCGTAGTACGTGCACTTGCGTACTGTAATGTCAAATCGAACTTTCGGAACTTTAATCCTAGCATCCAAACGAAGCGTGTCTGTACTTCTTCAAACCGCTGGTGTCGAGAGTTATGTAATGACATGGATTAGAGGTTGTACGAGGTCTAAAGTATTGCCACACGTAATAGTCACTCGGGATTGTCATTTCTCGGTTATTCGGGACATTGTTGTATGTATGTACGTCTGAAATGTTGAGACGATGTGCCATTTTTCGGACGAACAAGATGATGTTTGACTCTTTGTCGGGGTTATCATCGGGGTTGTGAAAGTGACGTTGCTTTCGGGTTTTCTGGTGAGATTGGACTACTTGTTGGTATCTTTGATATATCATCTTGTTGATGTTGTGAGATGATGTTGGTGACTCCTCATCGGGGTTATCGCCGGTTTAAGCGGAAAGCAGACGTTGCTCAGGGTTACAGCTGAGATTGGACTGCTTGTTTGTGTGCCTCACTGTCATCTGTGATTGAAGCTGATGGCATGTGGTTGAAACAAGCAATTAGGAGTTATCGCCGGAATGCGGACATCCTTGGGGTTATCACCAAGGATGGGATTCTATTCGATGTTGTCTCTGGAGGAATTTGGAAATGAACGTCGCGATGTTATCGTAGAGACAGGGGCTATCTCTCCGGTGTTGTTCTTGGGTCTTTTGATCTGCATATCTAAAGTTTATCTCCGAGATTGGAAATGACGTTCCCGGTGTGTGTTCCGAGTTTGGAACCAATGCTCCCAGTTTGTGTTCCGGGTTGGAGCGAAACTTCCGGTAGTATCCGAAACTGTTATAAGTTATCATTCAGGGTTATCTCCAAAAGATGAATCTACCCTCCTGCCATGTTAGTAATAGGAGTGCAGAAAATTTCGAGTGTCTACAGATGCCCCTCTTTATCATATTCATGCAGTGCGATACATTGATAGGATAAAGAATCCTAGACACTTGAAATGCAAGCAAGATTATCATGATGCAATGTACAGCAACATGATGCAAATGTATGCAGAATGCATGAAAGATTGTCAGGAATTCCTGTTGGGATGACAATCAATGATGGCTTGGACATGCGATCCAAGTCTTCGAGGATGCTGATGCTTGGACTAATACCAAAGTCTTGAATCCTAGACACCGGCCTATACTCCATAGAGGTACCTCTTATGTGCAAGAGATCTGTGGGGATAAAACTGTGTCCGTTTTGAGGATGTGTATGACATGTTCCCTCATACTGTCGGAGTTACTGCCAACAGTTGGTTGTTATCAAGGTTGCCTGATCTTCGCTGATGTGTGTATCACCGGTTGTATTGTGTTGTCGACCTTGCTGAGGAAGGTTAATTCAATGGATTTACTTGCCATTGGTTGACATGATGCCGACCTTCTTTGATGTGTGTTTCAAGGTTAATTCAATGGATTTACTTGCCATTGCGTTGTAACCCCCGCCGGGGATGTTCAGATGATTCGTGGTTTTGCGTTGTAACCCCCGCCGGGGATGTTCATATGTAACCATGCAAATGACGGCATCGGACCGTTGTGGGGTATTGCCGAGCATGGTTGGTGAAAGATAAGATTTTTGGTATCGTATACCCTTTATCCGGGTGAATACCATTGAGGCGACGGGAGTTCAACTCTGATCGACAGAAAACCAGATTTTCAAGCTGTTCCTCTCAATCGCGTAGCGTTTTTACTCCTGATTTGGCCTTTTCAGCTTACTAAACCTCCTTTGCAACTCTAACTGGATCGAGCCGGAGGTGTGGGACCCATGTAGGGGGCTGCAAGTGTCGCAGGTTGACATGCGGCCAGTTATGCCTATGTATAGGTGGCTGGTTGCTTTCATAAGTCATTTTCAAAATTGCTAGTGAAGGAAATCTGAGAGCTTTTACGGAGATCTGCTGAGTTAAGGCAACTTTTTGCATATTACATCACCGTACAAGCGTTCTTCAACATCACAGGTAACACATGCATGTATTTTTTCCAATTTACATCCGTTTGGAAAATGACTTATCGCATGAAATGCATTTAGACACATAGTAGTGAATATAAATCTTTGGTATGACTTGATAAAAATATTCAACATAGCAAATGTTAGTATTAAACTATCTTTGAACATAATGATGTGAAAAAATTTAACTTTTAAAGCAGTCAAATTGATACCTTTTCTTGTCATTTCTTATCTGTTTGAGGACAAATGAGCAAAGGTAGAGTAGTAAATAATCCACGGTAATTAGAGTACAACTTACAGTTTTCAACGTGATGTGATGAATGCATACGAGGATGTATATGGTCGTATGCAATGTGTCTTCTTGAATGGCCACTAGTCATGCCTATGTGCATATGGATAGTCCCCTTTACAAAGGAAACTATGGCAAAAATTTTCCAAAATGCAAGCATTGAGTAGCTATGCATTTTTTAACTCTACAATATATGTATGTTAAAACAGTGCATGTATGCATGTGATCATGAAATGTATTTTGAAAAATACTCCGGGTATAGAGTTACCACACCCTTTCTGAGGTGATTTGGAGATTTGTTGTCCAGATATTATGGATCCAGATCAGCCGAGTAGTTCCCGTAGGACCACTTCTGGTGTACGGAGGGCTGTTGAAGAGCCTCAATGTCGTTCTACGAGACAGCCTCGTCACTTGGCAGAGGCGGTGGTGCGTCCTATTCGGGTTGAGGTGCCGAATGTCGAAGACGAGGAGGAGGATGTGCCATTCGAGGTTCCGACTCCTGCTTGCGTGTTCTCGCGAGGAATTGCGGTATTCAAGTGGTAAACCCGGATCTTACGGGTGACTTGAGTAAACATCCTACCTGTATACACAAGCCGCAAATGAGGTATGAAGTTAGATCTTTAATCTTCCTTATTTCCTATTGATGAGGAGTCGAGGAGTCGATGTTGATTTGTATTTAATGTAGGTTCACGGCTTCACACACGACCTTGAGGAAGCGGTTTAGCATCCACTCTATGTATCGGGCCTTGCATGATGACTATAGAAGCGATCGTCCATGGTAGAGGATTTGAGAGGTTCTTCTCCATTCTACCCGTCATTGTCCACAGAGTTACCTCGAGCCTTTATCGGCGGTGGTTCCACGGACTTCGATCCACTTCATTTGTTGGTTTGTGAGGTGATGATGGCCTTGGATGGATTGGCGGTTTATCACGAGCATGGAGTTTGGAGAGGAGGTGCGGTGCCTTGCGGCGGATATTACCCTACTGCCGTCGGATCCTTGTTGGGAGTTCGAAGGGCGTTCAAAGGTAGGGGCTGTTAGGGACGAGGTCCTTTGGCGTAGATGCTTTATGAGTGGGGTGTTGAGCGAGCCCATACCGATGATGTGAGAGTTAGGGATCGCGTTCTGCTGCGCGATTTTCTGATGATCATTAGAAATTTGCCATAGCGAGATAACTCTTCTACGGTGTCTTTCACTTTGATCGGTACCACTCGACCGTGGACCGTATGGGAGAGTATGATTGGGGTTCCTACACCTTTGCCTATTTCCTCGGGGAATGCGCGTGCGATCGCGAGGCTTGAATGGGCGTGGTTAGGATTCTACCCATTTACTTTGGTGAGTGTTTTTCTTGTCTTTTCCCATGTACAGGTTAAGAGTATTGACTGACAGCAGATGTTTTGCCTTTGTGTTGGCAGTTTTGGGCTTATGAGAGGCTCCCATGTTTACGTCCTATGAGTGTGTTAGGTTTAGACACCTACCCACGAGGACGGAGATAGCATCATTCCATACTGGTGGAGGTCCCTGTTTCTAAGGGTTTTACTCATTGTCGCCTGCAGTTGGAGATATTGACAGCTGATGTCATCACCTGGATTCCCTACTCTGGAGAGCATCTGGGAGTTGGTTTTGAGGATGGGTACCCAACTGGATTAGAGTACTTCATATCCACCCGTAGGATTCCTCTCTTTATCGAAGGAGGATGAGAGCTCTATTTAAGAGAGCGTGCGATTAGGAGCACCACCATAGGAGATTAGTATCTGCGATCTTGCCTCCCCGCCCAGGCGTTATTAGCTGTCTTTAGCGATCACCGTCAATCGACATCCCATTGATGGGGATTGTGCGGTTTTACTTTATCGAGAGGCCCCTGTTCTCGGGAGATATTCCGATATTGGTGGATCCTCGCACCATTGGAGCTCGAGACCGCCACACCATTTCATGGGGATATGGTTCGGGATCCGTGATGATGACGGATTGGATAGCTTTATGTCGGAGATCCGACTCATACGACCTGATCGAGAGATTTACTTGGCGGTGGATCGATCAAATCTTTTCATTCGGCATTTGGGCGAGAGAGATCCTTGACGAATACTTTTGATCCTTCCAGCGGTGGGTAGCCCCTCGGTGACCCATTTGGTTTTGTGTGGTGTGATCCTCCTTTGTATAGGCTGACATCCCGGTAGATAGAGATCCGGTGACTCGGAGGAGTTACATCGGTGGATAGCATCAATGATGTTGACATTGACACTATTAACTTCTTCGATGTATTTCTCGTTATCTCTTTTGATAGGCCTCTGTTAGATATTGGGTAACTTCCCCATTCTCGCTATATCTTTTGGTAGGCCACTTATTATTTGTTGGGTAGCTTCGCCCCATTTCCACATATTTTTAGTATGTCTGAGATGTATTAGATGATGATATACTTAGGAATGTATGTACATTTTCATTCCTATATCATATTGCCATCTATTGTATCATCGTGTTATTATTATGCATATGTATGTATATCCGGAGATATTCGGCATTGACCTGGATGGTCTTATGACATGGCATGCCACGGATGTCTTCTTCACAGATTAGCCGTATTGATCATACCCCACCATCTGCGGTGGTAGTTGGTATTCGATCATGGTATGATAGTATATCACCATTAGACATGGTGATCGTAGATGATTTGTTGCAGCATACTATGACCCTCTTGATGTTTGAGTTCCTCCGAGTTTGTAGAGGCATCTTTAGAGCATTGGATATCGGATAGAGCAGTTATTACGCCTTGGGACCCGCGAGTTGACTCCTACTTTGGAGGAATACGCACGTTTGATGATGCTGCCTTTGGACAGACCTTGCGTGCACATGGTGATGGGAGACATGAGTAGATAGTTCATGACTCTCACAGGTTTGAGGCGTAGAGTGGTGTAGTATGAGATTACATCCGGTCATACGATATCTCTGCGTTTCCTGGTCGACAGATTTGGCTCTGAGGACAGCTATGCACGACATTCCGGGGATTTCACCACACCGGAGGATCATTGGCGTTCAGCCCGTGTAGATGTACTGCTCTTATGTGTATTGTCATACGTTTACATGACGCGGTACATAGATGAGCTAGACATTGGCGTCATCGTGGCAATGAGAGCTCTCAGGGACGGTCATACCATTATTCCGATGATCATTGCAGAGACCTTGAGGTCAGCTACATACTGCTGCATTTATCTGACATGAGTATTTACAGGAAGTTCGGTCATGCTGTACGTGTGGTTCATGTCACACTTGCGACCGATTGGCACCTTTAGACGTCATGGATTTTGTTTCACACATGAGATAGCCATGTCGTACTCCTTTCAGTACGGAGTGTACAGATGCTGCATCTTGGTTCGCTTTCCTGGCAGAGATTTGATATCCGTTTGACATATTGCCATGTTCAGGGCTCGTCTCACCCTACAGCTTCATTACTCATGCTCCAGGCATGGATTATCTCCCTCTGGTTGGTTTGAGGGGCATGATTACCTACCACCCACTGGCCGTGATGTGTCAGTTTGACTAGTTTCAAGACTTCCATCCATATGAGGGGGTAGTGAGTCGGTTTCGTCGTCTGCCGGTTGTCGGTGGAGGATGATCCAGGTTGTATACTGTTGGGATCAGCGAGAGTTGGCTGAGTTTTCTGTCAGTCATCCAGGTAGTTCTGCAGAGTATTCCGCATGGATAGAGACAGAGATTGCACTAGCTGCGGCAATATTCACAGTGCAGGAGACTGATTATGACGATGAGGAGCCTATCTGAGGAGGCATCATTCCCAGATTGAGTTGGCTATTTGGGTTACCATCATTGGTGATAGATTCTCCCACCCAGTGCTCTTTCATACTCGATACTCAACACACCATTTGGGCCGAGCTTACATCGATGACCTATGAGATAGATCGAGGCTAAGCTGCGATGTTGTGACTCTTAATGGGAGAGCCTCTGTTAGAGAGGGATGAGGCTATATCGGCCAGGGATGCCATGATTGTGGAGCGGGATGCCGCCTTATCTGCTAAGGATGTGGCCATTGCAGATAGTAATTTATTGCGATCCAAGATGGCTGTCACTTTTGCCAACATGAATGCCTACATTGATGGACATTATGCCACCATGCAGTTGGCCTATGATCTGCTAGCTCGTGTAGATACCCTTGGGCAGGAGCTTGCAGCATTACCTCCGTCTTCAAAGAGAGATGCTATGTTGGGTCTGATAGTTCGCATATACACAAATCTGTAGATAGCTTTATATTTTCCCTGCGGGACTAAACAGCCATTTTGTCATGTATGACCTGGATGTATATGATGTATATATCAAACAGTATTATATATATGGGGAAATATATGTTGATTCACTTCCCTTTTAGTTATGCCTTGATACTTGCTTGATATTTGCACATGTCTCTCCGGGGCCTTTGATCTTGATGCATTACGAACTTATCCTTGATAGATGGACATTGAGGCGTCCACAGATCTCTCGAGCGAATCATTGATTTACGAAAATCCTACCATCTTTGGTGTCTTGGGGTTTGTATCTGTATGGAAAAGTGGAGGATGATAGTTTCTTCCTCTCTGAGATTGACCAAGCTCACGGATGGTGCCAGATACTTCTATTCATGAGAAGCCTAGTTAATTCCATCTCTTATGGTTTGGTGTTTCTCTTTGAGGCACGATCGCATGTTAGATGGTCACCGTATCTTCTATTTATGAGAAGAGGCTGGATAATTCCATCCATTTGATCTGGCCCGATGAAGTGTGCAATTTGAAGTTTGATCCCGATCTTGTGTGACAAGTATATGCTTGTTACGGTAGAATCGAGGCGCACCATGAATGGTTGCCTATGTACTCCTATTGAAGAGGAGATCAAGTCTGCATAGTTCGAACCTAGTGTAGGAGGTTCAACGCTGAATACGGAAGACAGAAGGGTGTGGAAGTATTTTTGTTGTTTTTGTTTTTTTTTGTGAAGAAATGGTAGAAATGTTTTTGTTGTTTTTCTGTATTACGACCGGGCCATATAGAATATGGTTGCTTACGTACCCCCGGGCATCAAGGAGATCAGGTCGACGTAGTTCGCCCCTCAGGACGAATGACTGAAAAGTGGAGGTCCCATGTGCAGGGTAATCTGCGGGGAAGATCTTGATCCCATATACAGGTTAAGCTGTGGGGAATAGATATGAATCCCATATACAAGATAGACTACAACGAAAAGAAAGTTTAATCCCATGAGGGGGATAAACTGCAAGTGTGGAGAAAGTTTGATCCCGTCTTCAGGATAAACTGTAGATGTGTGAAAAGTTTAATCCGTCCTCGGTATAAGCCATGCGATGTGAAAAGTTTAGAAAGTTTGATCCGGGATAAAGCTTGAGGATAAGTTTACCGCGGTGTGTGAAAAGTTTATTCTCGTTTTCTGGAAAAACTGCAGAGAACCGAGTTCTTTGGTTTGAATTGTATGTTTCCACGAGGGGCGAAGAGTGTATATGAAAGGGTTTAAAACCGGAATGGTGGTGATTTGATGATCAAGACCGGGATGTTTGTTTGATGGCAACTTCGAGGACATAGTAATCTTAGTTTCACGGTGTCCGAATTAATAAGCTGTGGAAATTCATCACCGTCCATTTCTTGCAATCTGAGAGCACCTCCTGTCAATACTTCCTTGACAACAAACGGGCCTTCCCAGTTAGGAGCGAATTCTTCCTTAGACTGATCTTGGTTGTCAATGATCTTCTTCAAAACCAAATCATGTTGTTTGAATTGCCGTAGTCGGACTTTTCTGTTGTAGGATCGTGCGATCCTTTGTTGATATAACTGACCATAGAAGATAGCCGCGGTTCGCCTTTCATCTATCAGAGACAATTGGTGATACCTGTCTTGTATCCATTGGTCTTCATCCAACTGAGCATCCATCAATGTTCTGAGGGATTCCATTTCCACTTTTATGGGGAGCACTACTTCCATCCCATAGACTAGTGAGTAAGGGGTTGCCTCAGTGGAAGCACGCATTGAAGTTCTGTAGGCTAATAAAGTTAGGGGTAAGAGGTCAGGCCATCCTTTGTGATTGGCGGACATTTTCTGCATGATCTTCTTGATGTTTTTATTAGCCGCTTCAACAACACCATTCATCTTTGGTCGGTAGATGACAAAGTTGAGATGTTTGATGTGGAATTTTCTTCATAATTCCTTCATCATTTTGTTGTTGAGGTTTTTAGCATTGTCTGACACAATGACCTCTGGTTGCCCATATCGGCAAACAACATTGTTTCTGATGAAAGAAATGATGACTTCTTTAGTAACCTTGGGGAAGGAAGCTGCTTTGACCCATTTGGTGAAGTAGTCGATCATGGTGAATATGAACCGATGTCCATTACTGGCTTTGGGCTCGATGGGCCCGATCACGTCCATTCCCCACATTGAGAAGGGCCTTGGTGAACTCATATTGTGGAATTCCCTTGGAGGGGCGTGGATAACATTCCCATGGATTTGGCATTGATAGAACCTCTTGACGTGATCATCACAGTCAGCCTTGAGTGTAAGCTAATAATGTCCCGTTCTGAGAATTTTCTTAACAAGTAGGGATCCACTCATGTGAGGGCCGCATACTCCACCATGGATTTCATCCATGAGTCTCTAAGCTTGATCTTTGTCCAGACATCTGAGGAGACCTAATCCCACATCTCTATTGTAGGGTACATCTCTGCTCAGGTAGAATTTCATAGCAAGTCGATGAATCCGCCTTTTCTCAGTTAGGCTCGCCTCGGCGGGTGTAGATCAATCTCGCAAATACTCCTTAATATGTTGATACCAAGGGTTATGGATGGGAGGTAGCTCATCCGATTCTTCTCCAATGTAATTCCCATAAACTGGGGTCTTATGCATAGCAATCGTGATGTTTGGCATGTATTCCTTGTCAGGTATGTAAACCAAGGAGGCCAACGTTGCTAATGCATCTGCAAAATCATTCCTGTTGTGAGGAATGTGTAGAAAGGAGATTTCTTCGAACTCCAAAGCCATCTGTAGAACTTGCCAATGGTAGGGCAGTAAATGCAATTCTTTGGTCTGATAAATTCCTGTGGATTGCTTGATTACCAATTGGAATCCCCGAAGGCAGTTAAGCGCTGATACCCGTTGAGCGAGCAAGTTTGAGTCCCATAATACAGCCTTCATACTCCGCTGTGTTGTTGGTGTTGACAAACTACAATTTGACGGCGATGGGATACTGCTCCCCCGTGCAAAATATTAAAATTGCTCCAGCTCCGGAGCTTTCTGAATTGACAGCTCCATCAAAATACATTTTCCAAATCGGGATGTATCGTACTGATGTGTTAGCTGAATTGCCATTACCCCTTCATCGGGAAAATAGGTCTCTAAAGGTTGATAATCCCCTGTAGGTGCGGCGGCCAGTTGATCCGCCATTCCTTGACCTTTGACAGACTTTTGTGTCATGTAGACAATGTCAAATTGTTGGAAGATCAACTGCCATCTGGATAGCCGACAATTCAGTATGGGTTTACTGAACACATACTTAAGAGGATCCACGCGGGATATGAGATGGGTTGTGTGACCATGAAGATAATGTTGTAATCTCATGGAGGCCCATGCCAAAGCACAACAAGTTTTCTCGATCAAAGTGTACTTATGTTCACTGATGCTGAATCTTTTGCTGAGGTAATAGATAGCTCGCTCTTGGCCTCTATTATCTTTTTGCCCCGACATCTGACCCATGGCATTGTCATTTATGGGCAGTACATGAGCAGAGAACATCATCCACAGGAGGTACCAAAATAGGGGCGTTAACTAGTCATTCTTTAATGGTGAGGAAGGCTTTCTAGCACTCATCATTCCATTTCATGGAGGAGTTCTTCCTTAACAATTTGAAGATTGGCTCACAGGTTGCTGTGAGTTGATAAATGAATCGGCTTATGAAGTTAATCCTTCCCAAAAATCCCCGTATTTCCTTTTCTGTCTGAGGAATGGGCATTTCCTTGATGGCCTGGATTTTAGCAGGGACCAGTTCAATTCCTTTGTGGCTAACTAGGAAACCTAACAACTTGCAAGACTTAACACCAAAGGCGCACTTGGCGGGATTCAACTTCAAGTTGTACTTACGCAACCTATTGAACAGCTTTCTGAGATGGTCTAAATGGTCATCCTCCTTCCGGGATTTGACAATGATGTCATCCACGTAGATCTCTATCTCCTTGTGTATTAGATCATGGAAAAGAGCCATCATAGCTCGTTGGTAAGTTGACCCGGCATTAATGAGGCCAAACGATAGCAAATGCAGTAAAAAGGTTCCCCAAGGCATGATGAAAGCGGTTTTCTCACGATCTTTTCTCGTGACCATAATTTGATGGTACCCATGAAACAATCGGTGAAGGAGTACATGTAAATCTTGGCGGTATTGTCGATGAGAATGTGGATAAATGGCGCGGAAAGCTATCTTTGAGGCAAGCTTTGTTCAAATCCGGTAATCCACGAGACTTCGCACCTTTCCCCCTGGTTTAGATGCAGGGAACAATGTTGGATATCCACTCAGAATATGTAGACACCATGATGATGTCAGCTTGAAACTGTTTCACAATTTCTTCTTTAACCTTTAAACTCTACTCGGGTTTCAATCGCCTGAGCTTTTGCCTAACTGACTTGAATCCTTCTTTGATGGGAAGACGATGAAGAACAATGTCAGTGGACAATCCCACCATGTCTTCATGGGACCATGCAAACACATCCTCGAATTGGGCTAATAATGCAACCATGTCATTCCGTTGATTTGTGGTAAAGAGTGCGAACCAATTTGGATTAGCTTAGGGTTGTCTGGGTTCCAAGATTGTGGGAATGGTTTGATCGAGATTGAGTTTGGGTTTGTCGGCGACCCATTCCTTAATCTCTTGAGGTGTCTCAATGGCGTCTTGGATGTCCATCAAGTCTGAGTCCAACTTTGCATCAAAGTTATAGCCCTGGTGGAGAGAAGGCACCTTATCAGCAAGAACAGGCACATCTAAATTGAGTCTGAAACAAAATATGGTTTCACTTAATATATGCAATTTGTTCGATCATACAAAAGTGTTAGCATATGCGTGATAAAATAAGCTAAGTCTTTGTAAAGGAAAGCAAGCAATTAAAAGTTATCTACGAGGTGAGGAGGATTTTACCCCATTTTACCCTCGTTGACCAATGCATGGAATCTGGCTCCAATTATCGAGGGCAAAAAGTCTGAAGAATTGCGATGATAGAAGGATTATTAGTGCCCTTCTCCTCCTGAATGATAACCATAACATCTGGGCAATCATCATCTGGAGTGTATCTGTTTGTATGTTCATCATGAACAATGACGTGAATGCCTGCCCATCATCAAGGCAAAGTCAAGTTTATGTTTCCACTCCTTCTCTTCCGCCTCGGGATCAGGAGTCAGAACCTCTTTAGCTTTGATGGGTACTGGTTTTGGAAATAGTATAGCCATAGTCTTGGGCTGGAACCTTTACTGGAGATTGCATCAACTCATGTGGTAAGGGTATCGGAGATCGCCATACGGCGGAAGGTTGAGAAATCTGCTTATGCTTATAAGGATTCCTGTGCTTGGAATTAGCAGAATAGCCAAGTCCGGCTGTACTGATTTGACTAGACATTTGTATAGGGTGTGTAATACCCTGCTGATCCTTACCAAGCCCTTGTCCAGGTTGGTAGCCCAATAACATCATTTCTTGAGTGGTAGACATAACCTCGTCAGAAATCTTGGGTACGGGAAGTGGTGTTCCAATAGAATGGTATTGAGTATTACTCACTTCCAGGGTGTGAAAACTAGCAGGCTCAACCTCTGAATTGAAGCTGATAATTGGTAGAACTCCTGGTTTAGAATCTTCCGGCGTAGCATTGACAGTGACTAGACTGTTGTTGATAATGTATTTGAGTTGTTGATGTAAGGTGGAGGGAACAGCTCCAGCCACGTGTATCCATGGTCTCCCCAATAACAGGTTGTATCCCGACTCAATGTTGAGGACGTGGAAGGATACGTTGAATATGTGGGGACCAATCTCAATTGGCAACTCAATCTTTCCAACAGAATTTCGCCTAGATCCATCAAAAGCTCTGATAATCGTATGACTACTTTGGATTCAATTGGGATTGATGTTCATCTTCACCAAGGTGGCATAAGGACGGATATTTAGAGATGAACCCCCATCTATAAAAACTCCTGCGAGCATATACCCAGAAGATAACACAACAATGTGTAGTGGTTTGCAGTGACCAGTCCCTTCGGGAGGTATGTCATCATCAGTGAAGGATATCACATTATTGTTAAAAATGTGATCAACCAAATGTTGAAATTTTTCCACATCCACTGATTTTGGCAAGTAGGCTTCTTCCAAAACCTTTAGCAAGACCTTCCGATGATCTTCGAAAGAGAAAACCAAATCTAAGATTGATATCTGGTGTGGAGCTTCACGCAAGCTTAAAACCACTTTGGCTTCATTGTGGCCCATAGTATGGAGGAATTTTTAAATCTTCTCTATGGACAATTTCCCCTTTGCTTCGCATGTAGGCTTGATAACCCGTTGAGGAAGGTATAATGGATTCTCTTTCGCCACTACAGCAGCAATATGAGATGTAGATCCTTCAGCTTCTCCATAATTCCATGGCACTTTATGTAAGCTGACAACATGATGTTGTATTCTGCAAGGCAAAAGAATTGGCTCTGGTACGGCCACTTCCAAAGGATTGTAAACTCATTTGAGTTGAATTGGTTGTATGGGAAATGTTTTAACAGTTTGTCACCCTCCTCGGATATAACTGCTACTGATCCCTTCCATGGAGTAGGAGATGCATTCCCACCCTTAAGTTGCACAGTGTAATCATACTGTACTTGCGAACACGCTATCGATAAGATTTTTAAATAAGATGGCGAGTGCCCGACATTCTTACGTCTTTGTGTGGCGAGAATGTTAATGATATTGACACATTTCATCGAGTTGAACATACATACTGGCGAGGATTGATTGGAGGAGAAGGAATGTGATCCTTCCTTCGTTGATCAATATTTGAAGTATTTCCTCTATAGATTGGCCCGGATAGGTGAATTCCTTACATTAGCAAAATCCGACGAACTTTAGCACTTGCTCTCCCATGACCTTATCCTCCATAGCTTCGCTTTCTGAAGGTGTTGAAGGAGCATTCATAACAAATGGAAGGAGATAGGGACATGATGTTGGTGGGTCATCAGCTCTGCCAATTGCTCGACTAATTTGTGAAGAGCCTTCATCTTTCGTTCCATGGTGAATTAGAACTTTGCACAATCCCATTTGTCAACACCATCTTCGATGGGTTGGGATGATTCGCCAGTGGAATTGGAACCATGTCCAGTGCTCCAACTGATCATGTGGACTTCTTCCTCTTTGTGTTGAGGGAGAGGATTATCTTGTACGTGGGGTTGATCTGGTTTGGTGATCACGATCTCACCATTGTCGATCAAATCTTGGATCTTGTGCTTCAAGGCCCAAAAATCTTGAGTATCATGTTCGGGTGCCCCAGCATGATATGCACATTTCCGATTAGCATTGAAACCCCTACCAGTAGGGTTGGCTGGCGGAAGAAGATGTGTAATTTTCTTCTGAGTGGTCAGAAGAGCCAGAATGTTTTCGAGCGAATCCCCTAAGGGTGTGAACGTTCAAAATCGCTTTACTTCTCCATTTTTGGGCAATGGAGGATTTAAAGGTTGTACTGGAAAAGAGGAGTAGTTTTTCCTCTACATAGGCATGTTTGGATTGCCTTTCTGTCATTGTAATACCAAGGAAACATCCTCTTCTTTCTTCTTATGGACCCTCCGGGGGTTGTTTCCATAAGATCCGGACTGGATGTGCTCAGCAACAGCTTTAAGAGCGGCTAGGTCTTGAATTTTACCAGACTTCAATCCCATTTTAGCCATCTCGCCGTGTTTAATCATCTCAGAAAATGGTTTGCCAATGCCAGCTAGGACTCTTTCATAGAAAGGGGCTTCCTGTACATCTATGAAGGTCATGACCATCTCTGATTCTGTCATGGAAGGAATAACTTGAAGCGACAAAGCGCCTCCACCTTTGAGCGTACTCTCTAAATGACTCGTTAGGCTGTTTCTTGACCTTGGTAATTTGATGCTGGGTCGGAAGCCATTTGAGAATGAAAACTGTACTGAGTGAGGAAGGCATGAGTCAGCTCTTCCCAACTATGGATCTTAGAGTTATCTAATCTGGTATACCATGAATGGAACTTCTCGATCGGACTTTTAAAAACAGCAATTGCATTACGAGCTTTTCATCCTTAGCATAAAATCCGAGCTCTCCAATGAACACCTTTAAATGTGTGTAAGGGTCCCCTAATCCATCATATTTCTCAAAAT
Organism: Panax ginseng; assembly: GCA_020205605.1. Lineage (NCBI taxonomy): Eukaryota > Viridiplantae > Streptophyta > Magnoliopsida > Apiales > Araliaceae > Panax > Panax ginseng. Next base: position 12,876,101 of record CM035134.1, read on the forward strand.
CAGGGGTTTTGAATTTTTCTGGATAATGCACGCCAGGAAATATACAAAGGTCTGTATATAAAACACTGCCATGTGTTCCTATTCCTTTAAGAGTACGAATGGTTTCCTCCATCTGAAGGACCTTCTTCCTGATATCTCCGGTGTCTAGATCTGCTTTGAGATGGGTGTTTTCAGGGTCTTTGATGGTGGTATCCAGTTGATGCTCTAGAATTATTTTTTTCAGATCTTGAACTCCCCCTTGTGCAGAGGATTCTGTTGGTGTGGGCATTTTTGTACCTTGAGTAAACTGGTGTAACTCTCTTAATAGGACACCCATATCGTATGATCTGTTTGCTCAATCAATTTAAATTCTTCTTGGGAGGCGAGTTAGGCATTGAGAGAGGAAGACATGATTGGATGTAAATTTGGATGCTGTTTAGACTTGGAGCAGATGGCAAGCCCCGATTGCTTCCCTACAAAAAAGACTTATGTAGTTTAGTCTTAGAAGATGTAAATGTTATCATAACATATCCGTGTTAGGAATTTGTCTGCAAAAAGCGGTTTAGTTAATTGACAACATGTTATGCACGATTATTCTTCATATTTTCCATTACATATGGATGAACACGGAATAAAATTACAAGTAAATGCTTTTACGGTAATTTGAAAATAGAAAGCATGGAGAGACTTTCCTCGCATTTGGTTTATCGAGAGTTGACCTATCCTAGGGTTTCTCTCATGGATTTTTGGCAATGAAGGTTCCCGGATCATCGTGATCTACTCAGCGGGAAGTTAATCCGGTTTTTCAAGCTGGAGCGAATCACAGGTGGTGCCTTTCCGAGCCAGGGAACAATTCTTCCCTGGGTCTAGTAATCAAACAAGCGAGGATAGCCTCTAACGGAGGACCCACACAACTTACATTCACATACAACGTGTCTCACCGTTTATGCAAAATGATGACATGTCTGCGAATAACTAATATGCGAAGCACTAATATCCTGAATAGATATTTAGCGGTCATGATAAGTAAGATGCATTTGTACACATGTATCGAAGATGTAAATGCAACAATCACACACAAAACACATAACAATTTTGAAAAGCTTGTAATAACGGCTTAAGCCCTCTTCTTTGGAGTCCCAATGAGTGCGCCACACATCGGCGTCGGGATTTTTAAAATGTCCTTTTTAGTTACTTTTCTTTGGTGTTCTCATGTTAATGTGAGATTTATTTGAAAAAACAAGTGAAAAGGTTAAACGTGTATAATGTCGACGATTTGACTTTAAGAGTCGCCCGATTGGTGTATTTAAGCTGGTTTGCACCAACCTGCCAGAAAAGGTTTGCACATTGACCCGGTGATTTGACAACGCTAAGCGAGGTGCAATGAAATCGAGATTCATTAAGGGTTCGAGGGCTTGATTATGCGATGGGAAGGAGTTAGGCACCCCCCAACATCCGTGTTTCCACGGTGACCGCCACTCTTTAAAGAAACTGTTATATGAATGTGTGTGTGTGTGTGTGGATCAATGTGCAATTATTTGAAAGTAGTGTTATGCCTCGTTCTCACCTATATACATAGGGCTTGAATTTATAGAAAAATTTAGTTTTAAACAAGATATATCAGTGATGTTTTAAAAAAAGAGGTTTTTCGAACCCTGTGCTCAATAGTAATTGAGGCCTTTGATACTTCCATTTTATTATTAAATGTTAAAACATTTTGTTTTTATTTTTTGAGATCTGAGCATCTGCTGTAAAAATAAAATCTGACGATCTTTGAATTCCTCACAGGAATATGACCATCCTAGGAAAATCAAACACTATAAAATAATGTACAATTTAACTACAGGTGAAAAATGTCCATCACGGAGCCGAATCTAGATTCATCATTACGAATACATAAGATCACATGATTCCTAGGCTCACAAATCTCTGCAATTGATAGGGAAAGCGATGGCGTTATATATATATATATATATATATATATATATATATATATATAAGGTGTAAATATATATATATATATATCTTGACATGATAGCCACCACAAATTATTCTCCATGGGGAATCAAGCAACAAGCAATATATATATATATATATATATATATATATATATATATATATATATATATGTAAATATATATATATGACATGATCCGCCACCACGAATTATTCTCCGTGGGGGTTAGAGAAAAATAAATAAAAGGAATAAATCGATCATACATACGAAATGAACTCCAGGCGGGGCGGAATGTAAATAAAGCTTTAAAATGATCACCATACACAAGTGAACTCGGTAGGATGAAATATAAAGAAAAGCAAAAAGGCCACAAGTGAACTCCGGACTGACGAAATGTAAATATAAAATATATATATATATGCAGATATATATAAAAGCGTAAGCATACCGGATGTGAATCCGGGTTCATCGGATATGTCCAATGACAATTATATATATATCAAGCGAGTAAATGCACTGCAGGATGTAAAATCCGAGGCTCATCAAATATAATACGACAACGATTATATATATATATATATATATAAAAAAGTAATTAAAACGCTTCAGGATATAAAATCTAGGCTCATCGAATGTAGTCGACCACGATTCATATATATATAAAGTATATATATATATATATATATATATATATATATATATATAAAAAAAAAAAAGCGCTTAGAGGGCAGAAGTCTAGGCTCAATCGAGACATAACTTTCGATAATATTAGTCCGTATATAAGAAATATATATATATATATATATATATATATATATATATATATATATATATATATATATTATATATATATATCACAGAGAAATGAAAACCACGGACATAAGTCCGGGCAAACACACTCACACGACTCTCAATGTGTGCAACAATGTGTAATAATAGAAGAAAGAAGCTTTCTAAAATACAAGGAGGCTTACAGTGGACTGCCAAAGTAGACTTCTTTGACTTCAAATGTATGAACACTCAGCTTTTTCCGAATAAAAAGTATCTATATATAAGCTCACTAGTGTTTAAAGAAAAGGAAACTCTCAAAAGATGTGTATCTGAGCTAAATGGGCGAGGCGTCCTCGCTTTTCCTCCTTCCTCTCTTGAAATGGGTGACCCCAAGCCTTATATTTATAGGCGATGGCCGCGAGGTCTACCCTCAGTACCGGTGGTGGTGGCCCGAACTGGCGGGTCTCGTCGTCTCGTAGTACGTGCACTTGCGTACTGTAATGTCCAATCGAACTTTCAGAACTTCAATCCTAGCATCCAAACGAAGCATATACGTATTCTTCTTGGATAGTTGGTGTTCTCAAAATCTTGCCACGTAATAGTCACTCGGGATTGTCATTCCTCGGTTATTCGGGACATTGTTGTATGTATTTACGTCTGAAATGTTGAGATGACGTGCCATTTGTCGGACGAACAAGATGATGTTTGACTCTTTGCCGGGGTTATCGCCGGGTTGAGCTGAAAGTAGACATTACTCAGGATTACAGCTGAGATTGGACTACTTGTTGGTATGCTGCGATATCATCTTGTTGACGTTGTGAGATGACGTTAGTGACTCCTCACCGGGGTTATCGGCAGTTTAAGCAGAAAGCAACGTTGCTCAGGGTTACAGCTGAGATTGGACTGCTTGTTTGTGTGCCTCACTATCATCTGTGATTGAACCTGATGGCATGTGGTTGAAACAAGCAATTTCGGAGTTATAGCCGAAACTGCGATGGCATCCCTTGGGGTTATCACCAAGGATGGGATTGTTATTCCCAGTGTTGTCTCTGGGATGGGGCTGAAACGTCATGGTGTGTTATCGTAGAGGCAGGGTATCTCTCCGTTGTTATTCTTGGGTCTTTTGATCTGCATATCTCGGGGTTATCTCAAGAGATTGGAAATGATGTTCCGTGTGTGTTCGAGTTTGGAACCAATGCTCCGGCGATTGTGTTAGGGTGGAGGCGAAACTTAGGTAGTATCAAAAGCTGTTGTAAGATGTCTTTCAGGGTTATCTCCAAAACAAGAATCTACCCTCCTGCCATGTTAGTAATAGGAGTGCAAAAAATTTTGAGTGTCTACATCAGGCGAAGAATTAATTAGAGATATCCATGTGGTAAGTGAAGAATTAATAGTTGCACCCGAGCTAGTCGCAGAGGTAGCAGCTGAGAGTGAGGAAGAATAGGAACCTGATGAGGATTTATTATGAGAACTTTATGATCGAAATGTAGAATTGAAAATTTGTATTCATGAGTTAGAAGAGCATGCTGAAGAACGACAGGCGGTCCCGGATCAAAGGGATGCAACAATTCAAGCTTGTGTTACTCGATACGTGATGCTTGAACAGAAGCACTCTTTGGCAGAGTAAAAAATGATAAAGCTGGAATCTGAGAATTCAAATGTCAAGGATCAGCTGAAAAAAGAAAAAACTAAACGAGTGAGAATGAAGGATGTGACGCCCCCAAAATAGGTATACATCACCCAAATACATGGTACAAAATACAAATACAAACTTAAATATACAACATGAGCTGTGAGTTTTAATACAAATATTGTCCTCTAGACAGTATTGAAACTAAAAATAAGTCCTCAATACATTTATTATCACACTATTTCACAGAATAGTAAGGACTACTAATGCAAACATCTGGACCGTCACTCCGTTCCTCAACTAGTCCCAGCTATATTCTCATTTCCTGAAGAGAACAATGAAAGCAAAGGGTTAGCTCAACTAGCCCAGTAAGAGATATTATCACTAAGATAATACAGAATAAATTATCGTTAACCTTCAATAGTGTTAAACTGATAAAATATAATAAATATAAAGTTTAACTACAGCGGAACAAGCAATCCATTAGAAGACTCAAGTAGAGCATGATATCTACTATCTTCTATGATTTAAAAGAATTTATCATCAATTTTATCGCTAAGACTCAGCTTAATAAATAATCCACATCATCGAATCATCCCTGCACTACGGGCCAATGATATTCATTAGTATCACGACCACAAATTAACCATGCACTATGGGCCAAGGATATTCATGTTTTCACCAATGGTCATGTTCATCTCAACAACTGTCCATCAATACACTACGGGCCAATGAGGACTTTTACCACGTCGTTTGTAACATTACAGGTCTTGATTAAACCGAATGATTCCTGGTCATAATCATACCAATCAACAGTCCATCTATGCACTACGGGCCAAAGATGACTTTCATAACAATATAAACATGAGGATGATGACAATGATATAAGAATTCAATTAAATGAAATCAAAGGATAAATTTTTAAAGATTTATAATTTAATTATCCATAATTCAATAAAGTCCAAATTGTCAACATGATACTGCTTTGTGGAGTAAAATTCAAGAATAATATTGTATCAAAAATGATTTGGACATAAAAGAAATTAATTTTTGTTGTGAATAGTACCCCGGGTGAATAGTACCCCGTGAATAGTACTTCAGGAATAGTACCCCGTGAATAGTACTCCGACATAAAAAGGTTAAAACTTAACAAAAATGCTCAGAATAATATTTTCATGAAAAGATATTGGATGAAGCGCAAATATCAAAGAATTACTGATCATTTCAGGAATTATAGAAGCAATACTTACCATAGTAAGTTTAGAGTTAGGAATCAGAAATGAACAATATACGAAACTGCAAATGTGCAAAAAACCCAAAACCCTAATAAGACTCGTATGTGTAAAATTCTGTTATATAAATAAAATTTCTCCGTTCTGAATGTGTTATGTGTTAAAATATACTTTATTTAACAAATTTGACTAAATAAATTTTTGTCCGAAAAACTTCGTGCTTAACACCTCGTGCTTAAATATTTTTTTTCCCATAATCGGACTTTTCGGTAAAATTATTTTGACAAGTTGCTTTGTCATGCTTACACTGACAAAACGTTTTGTCGTGCTTGTTAGGATTAGTGAGAAATTTAGGTTAACAACCCTAGATTAATAAACCCTAATCCTAATTAGCAAAACCCTAACCCTAATTTGTAAATGAAACCCAAATTAGCTAAACTAACTCTAATTAGCTTATCTTAACACCTAATCATGGTTAGTAAACTTCAATTAGGTACTAATTAACATCATTTAACATTCCTAATCATTAGAAACAAAACCCTAATCAAGATTAGTGAATATTAAAGCCTAATTAAGCTACTAATTTGATCAACTAGCTCATAAGTTGGTTAGGAGTCACCATTACAAGTCCCAAAACATCACATGACATGCTTCCAAACTCCCAAGCACCAGAAGAGTCACAAATCAGATCTTTAAGGAGGCAAGTAGGCAGAAAAATGACCAAAAAGCCAAGTTGAAGAATTCTATAAATAGGAACCTTAGAGCTGAGCAAACTCACGAAATTTCAAAGCCTAGATACACTTATAAACCTACCAAATCAAGCCTGGGTGATAGCAATAATAGCATCAGAAGCTAGAATCACGATTTGCTCAAGAAAAGGTGCAAACCCTAATTTATAATTAGCTCTTTGATCTTATGTTAGATTTGTTGTTTAGATGTTTAGAATTATGTATAAGTATGTTAGAAAGTATGTTAGATTGGTAGAACACGTTTTTATAATATCTAGATGCCTTAATTAAGTGTTTTAAGAAATCTGGAAATTTTCAAAAACTAGGTCTGACAGCCGAATTCAAGGCTTGTAGATTCATATGTGTTTATGTTTTGGTCTGTTAATTGATTGGTATTTGTAGCCTGTTAGTAGGTCTTTAATCTGGAAAAGAAAACAGGTTCAGTTGAACCATAGATTTCAAGTTATAAGAAGTCAAAGTGGGTTGATCGTTCACGGATTTTGGCTTTCTAGGTTACCCAGAAAACTCAAGAAAAGTCGAACCGGCTACTTTGACCAACCTTTTTAATCACATTCTGTTTGTTTTTTTTATAATGTTTTGTTATAGATCAATACCCTGTTATATGTAATACATATCTATGATCTTCAATTGAACAAACAACTCATAGGATTACTGGGATTAATGGTCAAAAGTCGTTGATAGAAGTTGACTAAGTTTTAAAGGTCGCCTGAAAACTGAAGAACACTCTGAAACGGCGTTTGGCTGTACTTTAACCAGCATAATTAGAGACCTTAGAGTTATGCTTTGTTCATTTTAATGTTATATATATGTACCCTGACATATATACTACATGTTACAACAAACACAACGCACATCTAATACACAGAATCAAAGATATTCAAGCCACAAAACCGTTGACCGGCCATGACTACTGTTCTAGGTTACCCAGAAACTCAAGAACAGCTCTGACAGTGACTTTGAGCCTCTATAACTTCTTGTTATATGTAGGTTAAAGCCTGAATTTTGCTTGATGTTGTACTCCTGTAAGAGTACTATAACACCAACACTTGACCAAACCAAAAATCATTACCAGTAGCTAAATAACTAATGGTCAAACTTGTAAGACCCCGATTTTTTTTATATATAAAATGAAATTTCCTTTATTTATTATTTTGAAATAGTAAGGGTTGATTTAATTAATGTGGTAAGTTATGGGTAAAATACGCAATTATTTCAAACAAGCAAGTGGTTTTAAAATATTCATTGTTGACGGGAATATTCTTATTGTTGGGAAATATTAAATGCGACGGTATGATACGACTTAATGTATGGGCCCCATAACGAAAAGTGATTGGATGAAGAAAATGACAAGTATAAGTTGTTTATAAATAACTGCAGTAGTTCTTATCATAGTTATCTTTATAAAATACTCGGTTGGTTAAAACACGATGCTTACCAGTATTGCACCAATTATTGATTCTTACGTGAAGAAGGCACTACTTAATAATTGTTACGATAATTCTTTATTCAATATTATATTTTATTGATTCAATAATTGCTACGTTGATATTATTGTTGTATCGATAATTGTCACTCCACGATATTTTTTCTATTATCAGACAATAATTCATATTATCCCAATAATATTATTAGATAACATTATTTGGAAATGTCTAGAAAGTTCTGTCTAAGGAGAGGTTTGGTCATCTAATTCTTGTATTTAGTAAAGAGAGATCCTTATTGAAAGCCCCTCTTTCACTGGAACTCACTGGTTATCGATATTATGATTACATAATATTATTTGTGAATAATTAATTATTGATTTTTATGATGAGAAAAATATTGATTTTATGTGGATATAGATGGAGAAAATTTTTAATGTAACAATTGTTGAAAATTAATATTTTATCTTTTTTGATAAAATAATTCAATTAAATATATTCTTTTAATAATATATTGATGGTGATATTTTTACAATGAATGTGGGATATATGAGTATATGAGGAAGAAGAATATTTTGTGGCATTAAATGATTAACACATGTTTTGTGTGTGTCGGTGAACCCCAATTATTGAATGAAATTTGATTATGGCCTGTAAAATCGCTCGTTTGTGGATTTTGGTCAATTTCTGTTTGGAATTTGAAAAAAATTTCTTCTGCAAAGTTGTAGAGAATAGGATTTCTTATGAAAAGACATAAGGTTCGAATTTTTCTGATAAAAGGGCTATTTATTATGAATTATTGAAGTTCCGAAGTTCCGAAATAATTGATTTTTGGAAGTTTTAATTATTATTTTCAAGAAAAACGTTTTTGTGGTTGTTGGCACATGTGTGGCTGATATTTTGACCAAAAAAGTGGGCTAAGGAAAATTTATATAAATATATTAATATTATATTAAATTTTCTACTTTGGTGTTCTAAGCATTTTCCTATAAATAGGGTGCTTAGGTTAGAATTGAAAATCACACCAGAAACTGAAAACTTCTCTCTTTCTCTCTCGATATATTGAGCGTATTCTTGTGATTATTTTGATACTTTGAGTGTTGTTATACGGTGCAAGTTGCCTTCAACCCTGTATCCAGTATTTTAGTCAGAAGTACCGTCTTTTCGAGGTAAGGGATATTATTTTTTTTTCGTAAATGATATTATTTCTTCAATATCATTATGCCGAAATATTGATATGAACTTTTTATCAAATTTTGAACTTTTTGGTGTCGGGGTTACTATTCACGTATACGGCACTATTCACGTATACGGCACTATTCACGAATACGGCACTATTAACAAAAAAGTTAAATTTTTGTTTTTGTCCAAAATATCTATTATGGATACCAGCTTTGATTGTATCCATGTTTTGATCATTCATAAATTTTTCTCCACTATGATTGTTATTGAGGTATTTTTGGACATGGATAAATCGAATTACGAATCCTTAATCCTTAATCCTTGTCTTTTGTTTCACTGCATTCGTTTTATTTAAAAATATTTTTCATCATCCTCTGTCCTAAATGATGATGTTACTGAATATCTTTGGCCTGTAATGCAAAGATGGTTAATTTTATTATGAATATATTTTCTCGTAGTGTAAAGATGAACAGGTGTTGAGATGAACATGACCAACTGATGAATATCTTTGGCCCGTAGTGCAAAGATGAATATTTGATTCCAGAAGTGTATTGATTGATGTTACAGGGATAAAAATACTGATGATGGACTTTTAAATTCATAGATAATAGTAGATTTCATTCTCTACTTAACTCTTCTATGAATTATTATTTCCACTGCAAATATTGATCTGAAACTTGTTGTCTATTATATTCTATCAGATTTTTTCTTGTTGAGGACTAACGATAATTTGTTCTATATTATCTTAGTCATAATATTCTTCTTCTTGGGCTAGTTGACCTCACCCTTTTTCTTGTTGTTCCATTTTTCTTCTCGTGGAGGCGAGAATGTAGCGCGAGTGCAGTCGGGGTATGGAGTGATGGTTCTAGAAGTTGTTTTAGTAGTCCTCACCATTTTTATAAAATAATGTATCAATAATTATGATGAGGATTTATTTGGTTGTGGATATTGTCTAGAAGATAATATTTGTAATTAAACTCACAGTTTAAGTGTTGTCGTATTTTGCACGACAAATGTATTAATAAAGTTGTAGTTGTTTCTGTACCATATTTTTGACAACTCAGAATGGGTGATGTATACCTATTTTGGGGGCGTCACAGTTGGTATCAGAGCTTAGGGATATGATCTCTGGCGGAGATCGGGGAATAGAACTAGGAGGAGAGCAGTAAATCCTTCATAGTGTGTCCTACCTAAGCTTATTTGTTGGTTGGTCAGAGTATAGGGATATTATGTGATATGTTAATTTGTTTAATTAACCCTTGTTTTATGATAGTTTTTAAGAATGGCTGCTGAGAACGTTAACAATGGAGTGAATGAGATCGTGGAGACACCTCTAATCGCCAACCAGGATAATGTAATGTGAGGCGAAAAAGGAATTAGAGATATCCATGTGGTGAGTGAAGAATTGATAGTTGCACCCTAGATAGTCGCAGAGGTAATTTCTGAGAGTGAGGAAGAAGAGGAAGAAGATGTACCTGAGGAGAATTTATTAGAGGTATTTTATGATCAAAATGTAGAATTGCAAAATCGTATTCATGAGTTAGAAAAGCAGGCTGAAGAATTGCAGGCAGTCGTGGAGCAAAAGGATGCAACGATTCAAGCTTGTGTTACCCGATATGTGATGCTTGAATGAAGCACTCTTTGGCGAGTATAAGATGATAAAGTTTGAATCAGTGAAAGAAGAAATAAGCGAGCAGTGAGAATGAGTGATGCATGGGTAAAAAAGCGCACGACGTTGATATTATGGAAAGAGATGTCCGATCTAAGAAGAAAGATTTAACGATGACGAGAAGGCGTCGGCGACAACATCGATGACAATGACAAATTCTAGGGAAGAGAACGATCGCCAGTTAGATGTTACAGATCACGGAGAGGAGGACACATAAGTCCAAACTGCTCCTGACCTTCCAAGGTATGTTTTAGTTGTGGAAAAGATGGTCACATAGCTCAATTTTGTCCTCAGAGTAGCAAAATCAAGTCCAAATTGGAGCGGTGGCACCAAAGACGAATCTGGACAAGTCAAAGTCACGGTTCTGGAAGAAGCGTTTATTGTGACCGAATCGAGAATCACGAGGAATCCGAATGAAGTTAGCAGGTTAGTTAATTATAAATTCTTGTGAAGTTTATACTTTATTAGATACCGGTTCTACCCATTCTTTTATCTCTCTTGCTTGCGTTCAACGTTTGAACTTGACTACAGAGAAATTAGACTTTGACCTATCTGTGGAGACTCCGTTAGGAGAAACTTTTATTTCATCCACTGTTTAGAAATCTTGCTTGATTTAGGTTGGCACTATCACATTACCTGTTGACCTTATTTCTTTAAAGATATTTGTTTTTGATGTGATTTTAAGGTTAACTACTCATCATGCCAAAATTCATTTCTTTAGTAAGGTTGTTAGTTTTCATATTCCTAAACAACCTGGTATTCGAATTCAAGTAACCAAACCATTTGAAGTCAAACACTTTCATATCAAGCCATAAAGTCATTCGTTTATTGAAAAACAGATGTCAAGTTTTCTTAGCTCATGTCATGGACTTGAACAATAATACGTCAGATTTGAATGATATTTTTGTTGTTAGTGAAATTCCTGACGTATTTCTTGAAGAATTTCACGCCTACTCCCGGGCGTGATATTGAATTTTGTATCGACTTTGAACCCGATACAAAACCCATTTCTAAAATCTCATATCGAATGGCTCTATTGAACTTGAGGAGTTAAAACCCAACTATAGAAATTGGTACCGAGCCTCTATCTGGTGACCTCCTTTGTGGAATGCAAAGCGGACTCTCCGTAGGGGACGTCATATTTGTCTTGATAGTAAAGCGATAGGTACCATTGTGACGTCTTATCCAAGATTGGGATATGAGTCACGATTGAGAAACAACCTAAGTCGATGTCGAAATCGTAGCTTTCTAGCCTAGTTTGATTATTATTGGAGATTCGTGGAAGGGTTTTCTCGAATCGCTACTCCATTAACTCAAATTAACTCAAAAGGATACAAAATTCGTTTGGAGTGAGGAATGCGAGAAGAGTTTCCAAGAGCTTAAGAGGAGACTTATTTATTTTGTTACAACAATACCATCTGGTTCGGATGGATTTGTTATCTCTGACGATGCTTGGGAAAAGGGTTAGGATGTGTTCTCATGCAACGTGGGAAAGTCATAGCCTATGCCTCATGCGGTAACTTAAAGAATATGAGAGGAATTATCCTACTCATGATCTAGAGTTCTGTTGATCGTCTTCTTATTAAAGATTTGGAGGCACTATTTATGGGGAGAAAGTGGAGATATATTCGGACCATAAAAGCCTCAAATATTTCTTCACTCAAAAGGAACTCAACATGCGGCAGCGCCGGTGGCTCGAAAGTTATTGAAAGATTATGACCACACTATTCATACCATCACAGAAGCGAATGTGGTGGTATGACGCGTTGAGTAAAAGATCATATCACGAGAAGCGAGTACGATGATGAAAAGTATACGCATAGAGCCAACTTTAATAGAAAAAGTTAAGGTTGCTCAAACCACCGACCCAGAGCTGATGCGTATGAAGAAGAAAGTACAAGAAGGTGCTATTCCGGAAGCAAAAATCGATGAAGAAGGAATACTTCGAGTCCACTCCAGACTTTGTGTTCCTAACGACTCTGATTTGAAGTACAAGATTATGATGGAAGCACACAATACACCATTTACGATCCATCCTGGAAGTACCAAAATGTATCGTGATCTTCGACATACATTTTGGTGGAACAATATGAAGAGAGAGATTGCAAAGTTTATCTCGACGTGTTTAACTTGTCAACGTGTAAAGGCGGAGCATCAAGTACCTAAGGGTCCATTGCAACCACTTGAGATTCCGAAATGGAAGTGGGAACACATTACCATGGATTTTTTTATGGGTCTTCCTACGGTTTCTCAAGGCATCGATGCTATTTGGGTTATTGTTGATAGATTAACCAAGTCTGGTCATTTCTTGTCGATACGGGAGACTTATTCCCTTGAACGCCTTGCTAGTATGTATGTGAATGAGATTGTGAGATTTCATGGCATGTCAGTATCAATAGTTTCGGATCGTGACCCAAGATTCACTTCAGATTTTGGGTTAGCTTACTTGAAAGCTATGGAGTGCGGATTCTGATTTAGTTGACATATCATCCTCAAAGCAGACGGACAATTAGAGAGGACTATCCAAACTCTTGAAGATCTATTAAGACTCGTGTCTTTAGACTTAAAAGGGAGTTAGGATAAGTATTTGCCATTGGTGGAATTCTCCTACAACAAGCAGATTATCGAGCAAGTATTGGTGTGGCTCCATTTGAAGCATTATATGGGCGAAAGTGTCGCTCTCAATATATTGGGACGAGGTGGGTGAAGCAACATTGTTGGGACTCAAGTTGGTACGTATAACCATGAAAAAGATCCAAATGATTCGACAACGTATACAAACGGCACAGGATCAACAAAAGAGTTATGCGGATCTTCATCGAAAGGATGTGGAATTTAGTATTGGGGATCATGTATTGTTGCGTGTGGCTCCACGGAAGGGAGTTACAAGATTCGGGAAGAGAGGAAAGCTCAATCCATGATTTATTGGTCCATTTTAGATTCTTGACCGAGTAGGAAATGTGGCCTATAGACTCGCGTTACCTCCAAGTATGTCTCGTGTTCATAATATTTTTCACATATCATGTAGCCGTAAATATGTGAAAGACCCGAACCACGTTATTGAGTTAGAACCAGACGAAATAGCCGAAGACTTAACGTTCGAAGAGGTACCTGTCAAGATCTTAGATAGGAAAGAGCATGTCTTATGCACAAAGGTCATACCACAAGTTAAAGTTTTGTGGAGGAACCATGCTATAGAGGAAATGACCTGGGAGTTGGAAACGGAAATGAAAGTGAGGTATCCTCACCTTTTCAAAACACCAGGTACGTACGTCAATTTCGAGGATGAAATTTCATAAGGAGGGGAGGTTGTAAGACCCCGAATTTTTTTTTATATAAAAAATGGAATTTCCTTTATTTATTATTTTGAAATAGTAAGGGTTGATTTAATTAATGTGGTAAGTTATGGGTAAAATCCGCAATTATTTCAAACAAGCAAGTGGTTTTAAAATATTCATTGTTGACGGGGAATATTCTTCTTGGTTGGGAAATATTAAATGACGGGAATATTAAATGTTTCTTTGTGACCCCCATATGGGCCCCATGTGAAGCGATTGGATGAAGAAAATGACAAGTATAAGTTGTTTATAAATAGCAGGCGTAGTTATTACAATTATCTTTGTTAAAATACTAAATTGGTTAAAACACGAGTAGCATTGCGGTATTGCACCAATTATTGATTAACTACGTGAAGAAGGCACTACTCGATAATTGTTACGATAATTCTTGCTCAATATTATATTTTATTGATTCAATAATTGCTACGTTGATATTATTGTTGTATCAATAATTGTCACTCCACAGTATTTTCTATTATCGGAGCAATAATTCATATTATCTGAATAATATTATTAGATAACATTATTTGGCAATGTCTAGAAAGTTACATCTAAGGAGAGGTTTGAGGTCATCTAATTGCGGCGTCGATAAAGAGAGATCCTTATTGAAAGCCCCCTGCTCACGGGAACCTGCACAGTTGTTAGTATTGTAATTCTGTAATATTATTTGTGAATAATTAATTATTGATTTTTATGATGAGAAAAATATTGATTTTATGTGGATATAGATGGAGAAAATTTTTAATGTGACAATTGTTGAAAATTAATATTTTATCTTTTTTTGATAAAATAATTCAATTAAATATATTATTTTAATAATATATTGATGGTGATATTTTTTACAATGAATGTGGGATATATGAGTATATGAGGAAGAAGAATATTTTTGTGGCATTAAATGATTAACACATGTTTTGTGTGTCGGTGAGACCCCAATTATTGATGAAATTTGATTATAGGCTTTTGTAAAATCGCTTTCGTTTACGGATTTGGTCAATTTACATTTGGAATTTGGAAATATTTTCTTCTGCAAAGTTATAGAGAATGGGATTTCCTATGAAAAGACATGAGGTTCGAATTTTTCTGAAAAAAGGGCTATTTATTATGAATTATTGAAGTTCAGAAGTTACGAAATAATTGATTTTTGGAAGTTTTAATTATTATTTTCAAGAAAAATGTTTTTGTAGTTGTTGGCACATGTGTGGCTGCTATTTTGACCAAAAAAGTGGGCTAAGGAAAATTTATATAAATATATTAATATTATATTAAATTTTCTACTTTGGTGTTCTAAGCATTTTCCTATAAATAGGGTCTTAGGTTAGAATTGAAAATCACACCGTAAACCGAAAACTTTCTCTCTTTCTCTCTCGATATATTGGCGTATTCTTGTGAGTATTTTGATACTTTGAGTGTTGTTATCTGGTGTAAGTTGCCTTGACCACATATCCGATATTTTTAGTCGAAATCTTGTCTTTTCGAGGTAAGGGATATTATTTTTTTTTCGTAAATGATATTATTTCTTCAATATCATTATGCCGAAATATTGATATGAACTTTTTATCAAATTTTGAACTTTTTGGTGTCGGGGTTACTATTCACGTATCGGCCTTTATTCACGTATCTGACTATTCACGAATCTGACATTATTAATGAGAAAAGTTAAATTTTTGTTTTTGTCCAAAATATCTATTATGGATACCAGCTTTGATTGTATCCACGTTTTGATCATTCATGAATTTTTCTCCACTATGATTGTTATTGAGGTATTTTTGGACATGGATAAATCGAATTACGAATCCTTAATCCTTAATCCTTGTCTTTTGTTTCACTGGATTCGTTTCTTTAAAAATATTTTTCATCATCCTCTGTCCTAAATGATGATGTTACTGAATATCTTTGGCCTGTAGTGCAAAGATGGTTAATTTTATTATGAATATATTTTCCCGTAGTGTAAAGATGAACAGATGTTGAGATGAACATGACCAACTGATGAATATCTTTGGCCCGTAGTGCAAAGATGAATATTTGATTCCAGATGTGTATTGATTGATGTTACAGGGATAAAAATACTGATGATGGACTTTTAAATTCATAGATAATAGTAGATTTCATTCTCTACTTAACTCTTCTATGAATTATTATTTCCACTGCGAATATTGATCTGAAACTTGTTGTCTATTATATTCTATCAGATTTTTTCTTGTTGAGGACTAACGATAATTTGTTCTATATTATCTTAGTCATAATATTCTTTACTGGGCTAGTTGACCTCACCCTTTTTCTTGTTGTTCCATTTTTCTTCTCAGGAGGCGAGAATGTAGCGAGTACGAGTCGGGGTATGGAGTGATGGTTCTAGAAGTTGTTTTAGTAGTCATCACCATTTTTATAAAATAATGTATCAATAATTATGATGAGGATTTATTTGGTTGTGGATATTGTCTAGAAGATAATATTTGTAATTAAACTCACAGTTTAAGTGTTGTCGTATTTTGCACGACAAATGTATTAATAAAGTTGTAGTTGTTTCTGTACCATATTTTTGACAACTCAGAATGGGTGATGTATACCTATTTTGGGGGCGTCACAGTTGGTATCAGAGCTTAGGGATATGATCTCTGGTGGAGATCGGGGAATAGAACTAGGAGGGGAGAGACGAGTAAATCCTTCGCTAGTGTGTCCTACCTAAGCTTATTTGTTGGTTGGTCAGAGTATATGGATATTATGTGATATGTTAATTTGTTTAATTAACCCTTGTTTTATGATAGTTTTAAAGAATGGTCATTGAGAGCGTTAACAATGGAGTGAATGAGATCGTGGAACACCTCTAATCGCCAACCGAGATAATGTAATGTCGGTGAAAAAGGAATTAGAGATATCCATGTGGTGAGTGAAGAATTGATAGTTGCACCTAGATAGTCATGAGAGTAATTCTTTGAGAGTGAGGAAGAAGAGGAAGAAGAGGTACCTGAGGAGAATTTATTATTGGTATTTTATGATCAAAATGTAGAATTGGAAAATCGTATTCATGAGTTAGAAAAGCAGGCTGAAGAATTGCAGGCAGTCGTGGAGCAAAAGGATGCAACGATTCAAGCTTGTTTACCCGATATGTGATGCTTGAATGAAGCACTCTTTTGGCGAGTATAAGATGATAAAGTTGGAATCGAAAATTGAAAGAAGAAATAAGCGAGCAGTGAGAATGAGTGATGCATGGGTAAAAAAAGCCGCTTGCGACGCGTTGATATTATGGAAAGAGAAGTCCGATCTAAGAATAGAAAGATTTAACGATGACGGAAAGAAATCGGCGACAACATCGATCAATGAACAAATTCTAGGGGAGAAGAACGATCGCCAGCTTAGATGTTACTGAAGTAGAGAGGAGGGACACATAAGTCCAAACTGCTCACGACCTTCCAAGGTATGTTTTAGTTGTGGAAAAGATGGTCACATAGCTCAATTTTGTCTCAGTAAAAAAATCAAGTCCAATTTGAGCAGTGGCACCAAAGATGATCTGGACAAGTCAAAGTCAGCGGTTCCTGGAAGAGCGTTTATTGTGACCGGTCAGAATGCGAGGAATCCGAACGAAGTTAGCACGGGTTAGTTAATTATAAATTCTTGTGAAGTTTATACTTTATTAGATACCGGTTCTACCCATTCTTTTATCTCTCTTGCTTGCGTTCAACGTTTGAACTTGACTACAGAGAAATTAGACTTTGACCTATCTGTGGAGACTCCGTTAGGAGAAACTTTCATTTCATCCACTGTTTAGAAATCTTGCTTGATTTAGGTTGGCACTATCACATTACCTGTTGACCTTATTTCTTTAAAGATATTTGCTTTTGATGTGATTTTAAGGTTAACTACTCATCATGCCAAAATTCATTTCTTTCGTAAGGTTGTTAGTTTTCATATTCTAAACAACTTTGTTATTCAATTCAAGTAACCAAACCATTTGAAGTCAAACACTTTCATATCAAGCCATAAAGTCATTCGTTTATTGAAAAAGCGGATGTCAAGTTTTCTTAGCTCATGTCATGGACTTGAACAATAATCGTCGATTTGAATGATATTTTTGTTGTTAGTGAAATTCTGACGTATTTCTTGAAGAATTTCTGGCCTACTCCCGAGGCGTGATATTGAATTTTGTCGACTTTGAACCCGATACAAAACCCATTTCTAAAATCTCATATCGAATGGCTCCTATTGAACTTGAGGAGTTAAAACCCAACTATAGAAATTGGTACTCGAGCCTCTATCTGGTGACCTCCTTTGTGGAATGCACCGCCCGGACTCTCCGTGGGGGCGTCATATTTGTCTTGATGAGTAAAGCGATAGGTACCATTGTGACGTCTTATCCAAGATTGGGATATGAGTCACGATTGAGAACAACCTAAGTCGATGTCGAAATCGTAGCTTTCTACGCCCTAAATTTGGTTATTATTGGAGATTCGTGGAAGGGTTTTCTCGAATCGCTACTCCATTAACTCAGCTAACTCAAAAGGATACAAAATTCGTTTGGAGTGAGGAATGCGAGAAGAGTTTCCAAGAGCTTAAGAGGAGACTTATTTGGCACTGTTTCTAACAATACCATCTCCGTTCGGATGGATTTGTTATCTACAGCGATGCTTCGGGAAAAGGGTTAGGATGTGTTCTCATGCAACGTGGGAAAGTCATAGCCTATGCCTCGCGGTAACTTAAAGAATATGAGAGGAATTATCCTACTCATGATCTAGAGTTTGCAGCAGTCGTCTTCGCGCTAAAGATTTGGAGGCACTATTTATATGGGGAGAAAGTGGAGATATATTCAGACCATAAAAGCCTCAAATATTTCTTCACTCAAAAGGAACTCAACATGCGGCAACGCCGTTGGCTCGAGTTATTGAAAGATTATGACCACACTATTCAATACCATCCTGGAAAAGCGAATGTGGTAGCTGACGCGTTGAGTAAAAGATCATATCACGAGGAGCGAAATACGATGATGAAAAGTATCGCGTAGAGCCAACTTTAATAGAAAAAGTTAAGGTTGCTCAAACCACGGACCGGGTGATCGTATGAAAGAAGAAAGTACAAGAAGGTGCTATTACGGAAGCAAAAATCGATGAAGAAGGAATACTTCGAGTCCACTCCAGACTTTGTGTTCCTAACGACTCTGATTTGAAATACAAGATTATGATGGAAGCACACAATACACCATTTACGATCCATCCTGGAAGTACCAAAATGTATCGTGATCTTCGACATACATTTTGGTGGAACAATATGAAGAGAGAGATTGCAAAGTTTATCTCGACGTGTTTAACTTGTCAACGTGTAAAGGCGGAGCATCAAGTACCTAAGGATCCATTGCAACCACTTGAGATTCCGAAATGGAAGTGGGAACACATTACCATGGATTTTTTTATGGGTCTTCCTACGGTTTCTCAAGGCATCGATGCTATTTGGGTTATTATTGATAGATTAACCAAGTCTGGTCATTTCTTGTCGATACGGGAGACTTATTCCCTTGAACGCCTTGATAGTATGTATGTGAATGAGATTGTGAGATTTCATGGCATGTCAGTATCAATAGTTTCGGATCGTGACCCAAGATTCACTTCAGGATTTTGGGTTAGCTTGCAGAAAGCTATGGGTACGGATTTACGATTTAGTTCGGCATATCATCCTCAAACGGACGGACAATTAGAGAGACTATCCAAACTCTTGAAGATCTATTAAGACTACGTGTCTTAGACTTAAAAGGGAGTTAGGATAAGTATTTGTCATTGGTGGAATTCTCCTACAACAACAACAGTTATCGAGCAAGTATTGGTGTGGCTCCATTTGAAGCATTATATGGGCCGAAAGTGTCGCTCTCCAATATATTGGGACGAGGTGGGTGAAGCAACATTGTTGGGACTCAAGTTGAGTGCGATATAACCACGGAAAAGATCCAAATGATTCGACAAGCGTATACAAAGCACAGGATCGACAAAAGAGTTATGCGGATCTTCATCGAAAGGATGTGGAATTTAGTATTTGGGATCATGTATTGTTGCGTGTGGCTCCACGGAAGGAGTTACAAGATTCGGGAAGAGAGAAAGCTCAATCCATGATTTATTGGTCCATTTCGATTCTTGACCGAGTAGGAAATGTGGCTATAGACTCGCGTTACCTCAAAGTATGTCTCGTGTTCATAATATTTTTCACATATCTCATAGCTTCAGTAAATATGTGAAAGACCCGAACCACGTTATTGAGTTAGAACCAGACGAAATAGCCGAAGACTTAACGTTCGAAGAGGTACCTGTCAAGATCTTGGATAGGAAAGAGCATGTCTTATGCACAAAGGTCATACCACAAGTTAAAGTTTTGTGGAGGAACCATGCTATAGAGGAAATGACCTGGGAGTTGGAAACGGAAATGAAAGTGAGGTATCCTCACCTTTTCAAAACACACTGTATGCGTCGTCAATTTCGAGGATGAAATTTCATAAGGAGGGAGGTTGTAAGACCCCAATTTTTTTTTATATAAAATGGAATTTCCTTTATTTATTATTTTGAAATAGTAAGGGTTGATTTAATTAATGTGGTAAGTTATGGGTAAAATCATAATTATTTCAAACAAGCAAGTGGTTTTAAAATATTCATTGTTGACGGGAATATTCTTTTTGTTGGGAAATATTCTTCTTTGTCGGATATTAAATGCAACAATAGCGACCTTGTGTGGGCCCCATAACTTGAAGCGATTGGATGAAGAAAATGACAAGTATAAGTTGTTTATAAATAGCATCGTAGTTATTCACAGATTATCTTTGTTAAAATACTTTCGTGGTTAAAGCACGTTGACAGACGGTATTGCACGAATTATTGATTCTTACGTAAGAAGGCACTACTCAATAATTGTTACGATAATTCTTGTTCAATATTATATTTTATTGATTCAATAATTGCTACATTGATATTATATTCTTGTTGTCAATAATTGTCACTCCACAATATTTTTCTATTATCGAGACAATAATTCATATTATCTGAATAATATTATTAGATAACATTATTTGGAAATGTCTAGAAAGTTACATCTAAGGAAAGGTTTGAGTCATCTAATTGCTGCACAAGAAAGAGAGATCCTTATTGGAAAGCCCCTCTTTCCAGGAAGCTGCACAGTTGTCGATATTGTGATTACGTAATATTAATTGTGAATAATTAATTATTGATTTTATGATGAGAAAAATATTGATTTTATGTAGATATAGATGGAGAAAATTTTAATGTGACAATTGTTGAAAATTAATATTTTATCTTTTTTTGATAAAATAATTCAATTAAATATATTATTTTAATAATATATTGATGGTGATATTTTTACAATGAATGTGGGATATATGAGTATATGAGGAAGAAGAATATTTTTGTGGCATTAAATGATTAACACATGTTTTGTGTGTCAGTGGGTGGACCCAATTATTAATAGAAATTTGATTATAGCTTGTAAAATCGCTTCGTTTGTGGATTTGGTCAATTTACATTTTGGAATTTGGAAATATTTTCTTCTGCAAAGTTGTAGAGAATGGGATTTCCTATGAAAAGACATGAGGTTCGAATTTTTCTGAAAAAAGGGCTATTTATTATGAATTATTGAAATTCCGAAGTTCCGAAATAATTGATTTTTGGAAGTTTTAATTATTATTTTCAAGATAAACGTTTTTGTAGTTGTTGGCACATGTGTGGCTGATATTTTGACCAAAAAAGTGGGCTAAGGAAAATTTATATAAATATATTAATATTATATTAAATTTTCTACTTTGGTGTTCTAAGCATTTTCCTATAAATAGGGTGCTTAGGTTAGAATTGAAAATCACACCAGAAACTGAAAACTTCTCTCTCTTTCTCTCTCGATATATTGAGCGTATTCTTGTGAGTATTTTGATACTTTGAGTGTTGTTATCTGATTGTAAGTTGCCTTGACCTTATCATATCCGATATTTTAGTCGAAATGCCTTCTTTTTCGAGG
This sequence comes from Panax ginseng, assembly GCA_020205605.1. Classification (NCBI taxonomy): domain Eukaryota; kingdom Viridiplantae; phylum Streptophyta; class Magnoliopsida; order Apiales; family Araliaceae; genus Panax; species Panax ginseng. Next base: position 12,898,021 of record CM035134.1, read on the forward strand.
TAAGGGATATTATTTTTTTAAGTAAATGATATTATTTCTTCAATATCATTATGCTTAAAATATTGATATGAACTTTTATCAAATTTTGAACTTTTTGGTGTCGGGGTTACTATTCACGTACTCTGGACTATTCACGATATCTCTGACCTTTATTCACGAATCTGACACTATTAACGAAAAAAGTTAAATTTTTGTTTTTTGTCAAAATATCTATTATGGATACCAGCTTTGATTGTATCCATGTTTTGATCATTCATGAATTTTTCTCCTTATGATTGTTATTGAGGTATTTTTTTGGACATGGATAAATCGAATTACGAATCCTTAATCCTTAATCCTTGTCTTTTGTTTCACTGGATTCGTTTCTTTAAAAATATTTTTCATCATCCTCAGTCCTAAATGATGATGTTACTGAATATCTTTGGCCTGTAGTGCAAAGATGGTTAATTTTATTATGAATATATTTTCCGTAGTAGTGTAAAGATGAGCAGTGTTGAGATGAACATGACCAATCGATGAATATCTTTGGCCGTAGTGCAAAGATGAATATTTGATTCCAGATGTGTATTGATTGATGTTACAGGGATAAAAATACTGATGATGGACTTTTAAATTCATAGATAATAGTAGATTTCATTCTCTACTTAACTCTTCTATGAATTATTATTTCCACTGCGAATATTGATCTGAAACTTGTTGTCTATTATATTCTATCGATTTTTTCTTGTTGAGGACTAACGATAATTTGTTCTATATTATCTTAGTCATAATATTCTTTACTGGGCTAGTTGACCTCACCCTTTTTCTTGTTGTTCCATTTTTCTTCTCAGGAGGCGAGAATGTAGCGAGTACGAGTCGGGGTATGGAGTGATGGTTCTAGAAGTTGTTTTAGTAGTCATCACCATTTTTATAAAATAATGTATCAATAATTATGATGAGGATTTATTTGGTTGTGGATATTGTCTAGAAGATAATATTTGTAATTAAACTCACAGATTTAAGTGTTGTATTATTTTTTTACACGACAAATGTATTAATAAAGTTGTAGTTGTTTCTGTACCATATTTTTGACAACTCAGAATGGGTGATGTATACCTATTTTGGGGGCGTCACAGTTGGTATCAGAGCTTAGGGATATGATCTCTGGTGGAGATCGGGGAATAGAACTAGGAGGGGAGAGACGAGTAAATCCTTCGCTAGTGTGTCCTACCTAAGCTTATTTGTTGGTTGGTCAGAGTATATGGATATTATGTGATATGTTAATTTGTTTAATTAACCCTTGTTTTATGATAGTTTTAAAGAATGGCTGCTGAGAACGTTAACAATGGAGTGAATGAGATCGTGGAGACACCTCTAATCGCCAACCAGGATAATGTAATGTCAGGCGAAAAAGGAATTAGAGATATCCATGTGGTGAGTGAAGAATTGATAGTTGCACCCTAGATAGTCGCAGAGGTAATTGCTGAGAGTGAGGAAGAAGAGGAAGAAGAGGTACCTGAGGAGAATTTATTATTGGTATTTTATGATCAAAATGTAGAATTGGAAAATCGTATTCATGAGTTAGAAAAGCAGGCTGAAGAATTGCGAGCGATGCGTGGAGCAAAAGGATGCAACGATTCAAGCTTGTGTTACCCGATATGTGATGCTTGAATGAAGCACTCTTTGGCGAGTATAAGATGATAAAAATTTGGAATCTGAAATTGAAAGAAGAAATAATCGAGCAGTGAGAATGAGTGATGCATGGGTAAAAGCCGCACGACGCGTTGATATTATGGAAAGAGAAGTCCGATCTAAGAATAGAAGATTTAACGATGACGGAAAGAAATCGGCAGCAACATCAGTACCAGCAACAAATTCTAGGGGAAGAGAACGATCGCCAGTTAGATGTTACAGAAGTAGAGAGGAGGGACACATAAGTCCAAACTGTTCACAGCCTTCCAAGGTATGTTTTAGTTGTGGAAAAGATGGTCACATAGCTCAATTTTGTCCTGTAGCAAAATCAAGTCCAGCTGGAACGGTGGCACCAAAGACAGATACGGACAAGTCAAAGTCAGCGGTTCCTGGAAGAGCGTTTATTGTGACCGGTCAGAATGCGAGGAATCCGAACGAAGTTAGCACGGGTTAGTTAATTATAAATTCTTGTGAAGTTTATACTTTATTAGATACCGGTTCTACCCATTCTTTTATCTCTCTTTAAGCTTGCTCGTTCGCGTTTGAACTTGACTACAGAGAAATTAGACTTTGACCTATCTGTGGAGACTCCGTTAGGAGAAACTTTCATTTCATCCACTGTTTAGAAATCTTGCTTGATTTAGGTTGGCACTATCACATTACCTGTTGACCTTATTTCTTTAAAGATATTTGCTTTTGATGTGATTTTAAGGTTAACTACTCATCATGCCAAAATTCATTTCTTTCGTAAGGTTGTTAGTTTTCATATTCCTAAACAACCTGGTATTCGAATTCAAGTAACCAAACCATTTGAAGTCAAACACTTTCATATCAAGCCATAAAGTCATTCGTTTATTGAAAAACAGATGTCAAGTTTTCTTAGCTCATGTCATGGACTTGAACAATAATACGTCAGATTTGAATGATATTTTTGTTGTTAGTGAAATTCCTGACGTATTTCTTGAAGAATTTCCTGGCCTACTCCCAGAGCGTGATATTGAATTTTGTATCGACTTTGAACCCGATACAAAACCCATTTCTAAAATCTCATATCGAATGGCTCCTATTGAACTTCAGGAGTTAAAAACCCAACTATAGAAATTGGTACCCGAGCCTCTATCTGGTGACCTCCTTTATGGAATGCACCGAAGCCAGACTCTCCGTAGGGGACGTCATATTTGTCTTGATGAAAGCGATAGGTACCATTGTGACGTCTTATCCAAGATTGGGATATGAGTCACGATTGAGAACAACCTAAGTCGATGTCGAAATCGTAGCTTTCTACTTAAATGGTTATTATTGGAGATTAAGTGGAAGGGTTTTCTCGAATCGCTACTCCATTAACTCATTAACTCAAAAGGATACAAAATTCGTTTGGAGTGAGGAATGCGAGAAGAGTTTCAAGAGCTTAAGAGGAGACTTATTTCTAAGACTGTTTCTAACAATACCATCTGGTTCGGATGGATTTGTTATCTCTGATGATGCTTGGGAAAAGGGTTAGGATGTGTTCTCATGCAACGTGGGAAAGTCATAGCCTATGCCTCGCGGTAACTTAAAGAATATGAGAGGAATTATCCTACTCATGATCTAGAGTTTGCAGCAGTCGTCTTCGCGCTAAAGATTTGGAGGCACTATTTATATGGGGAGAAAGTGGAGATATATTCAGACCATAAAAGCCTCAAATATTTCTTCACTCAAAAGGAACTCAACATGCGGCAACGCCGTTGGCTCGAGTTATTGAAAGATTATGACCACACTATTCAATACCATCCGGAAAAGGCGAATGCGAATGTGGTAGTGAGCGTTGAGTAAAAGATCATATCAGAAGGAGCGAGTACGATGATGAAAAGTATCTGCGTAGAGCCAACTTTAATAGAAAAAGTTAAGGTTGCTCGAACCACGGAATTTGAGTGATGCGTATGAAGAAGAAAGTAAAGAAAGAAGTGCTATTAGGAAGCAAAATCGATGAAGAAGGAATACTTGAGTCCACTCCGGACTTTGTGTTCTAACGACTCGATTTGAAATACAAGATTATGATGGAAGCACACAATACACCATTTACGATCCATCTGGAAGTACCAAATGTATCGTGATCTTGACATACATTTTGGTGGAACAATATGAAGAGAGAGATTGCAAAGTTTATCTCGACGTGTTTAACTTGTCAACGTGTAAAGGCGGAGCATCAAGTACCTAAGGATCCATTGCAACCACTTGAGATTCCGAAATGGAAGTGGGAACACATTACCATGGATTTTTTTATGGGTCTTCCTACGGTTTCTCAAGGCATCGATGCTATTTGGGTTATTATTGATAGATTAACCAAGTCTGGTCATTTCTTGTCGATACGGGAGACTTATTCCCTTGAACGCCTTGATAGTATGTATGTGAATGAGATTGTGAGATTTCATGGCATGTCAGTATCAATAGTTTGGATCGTGACCCAAGATTCACTTCGAGATTTTGGGTTAGCTTGCAAAAAAGCTATGGAGTGCAGATTTACGATTTAGTTCGACATATCATCCTCAAACAGACGGACAATTAGAGAGGACTATCCAAACTCTTGAAGATCTATTAAGACTACGTGTCTTAGACTTAAAAGGAGTTAGGATAAGTATTTGTCATTGGTGGAATTCTCCTACAACAACAGCTTATCGAAGCAAGTATTGGTGTGGCTCCATTTGAAGCATTATATGGACGAAAGTGTCGCTCTCCAATATATTGGGACGAGGTGGGTGAAGCAACATTGTTGGGACTCAAGTTGGTACGTATAACCACGGAAAAGATCCAAATGATTCGACAACGTATACAAACGGCACAGGATCAACAAAAGAGTTATGCGAATCTTCATCGAAAGGATGTGGAATTTAGTATTTGGGATCATGTATTGTTGCGTGTGGCTCCACGGAAGGGAGTTACAAGATTCGGGAAGAGAGGAAAGCTCAATCCATGATTTATTGGTCCATTTCAGATTCTTGACCGAGTAGGAAATGTGGCCTATAGACTCGCGTTACCTCCAAGTATGTCTCGTGTTCATAATATTTTTCACATATCTGTGCTTCGTAAATATGTGAAAGACCCGAACCACGTTATTGAGTTAGAACCAGACGAAATAGCCGAAGACTTAACGTTCGAAGAGGTACCTGTCAAGATCTTGGATAGGAAAGAGCATGTCTTATGCACAAAGGTCATACCACAAGTTAAAGTTTTGTGGAGGAACCATGCTATAGAGGAAATGACACAGGAGTTGGAAAGCGAAATGAAAGTGAGGTATCCTCACCTTTTCAAAACACCAGGTACGTACGTCAATTTCGAGGATGAAATTTCATAAGGAGGGGAGGTTGTAAGACCCCGAATTTTTTTTTATATAAAAAATGGAATTTCCTTTATTTATTATTTTGAAATAGTAAGGGTTGATTTAATTAATGTGGTAAGTTATGGGTAAAATCCGCAATTATTTCAAACAAGCAAGTGGTTTTAAAATATTCATTGTTGACGGGGAATATTCTTACTGTTGGGAAATATTCGTACGACGGCGCAGCCTTGTGTGGGCCCCATAACGGAAAGCGATTGGATGAAGAAAATGACAAGTATAAGTTGTTTATAAATAACGGCGTAGTTATTCTGAATTATCTTGTTAAAATACTAAATGTGGTTAAAGCACAGTAGCACACGGTATTGCACCAATTATTGATTCTTACGTAAGAAGGCACTACTCAATAATTGTTACAGTAATTACTGTTCAATATTATATTTTATTGATTCAATAATTGCTACATTGATATTATTGTTGTATCAATAATTGTCACTCCACAGTATTTTCTATTATCGGAGCAATAATTCATATTATCTGAATAATATTATTAGATAACATTATTTGGAAATGTCTAGAAAGTTCTGTCTAAGGAAAGGTTTGGTCATCTAATTGCATACACCAATGAAAGAGAGATCCTTATTGAAAGCCCCTCTTTCACAGGAAGCTACACAGTTGTCGATATTGTGATTACGTAATATTAATTGTGAATAATTAATTATTGATTTTTATGATGAGAAAAATATTGATTTTATGTAGATATAGATGGAGAAAATTTTTAATGTGACAATTGTTGAAAATTAATATTTTATCTTTTTTTGATAAAATAATTCAATTAAATATATTATTTTAATAATATATTGATGGTGATATTTTTACAATGAATGTGGGATATATGAGTATATGAGGAAGAAGAATATTTTTGTGGCATTAAATGATTAACACATGTTTTGTGTGTCGGTAGACCCCAATTATTGACCGAAATTTGATTATGGCCTGTAAAATCGCTCGTTTCTGGAATTCGGTCAATTTCTGTTTGGAATTTGGAAATATTTTCTTCTGCAAAGTTGTAGAGAATGGGATTTCCTATGAAAAGACATGAGGTTCGAATTTTTCTGAAAAAAGGGCTATTTATTATGAATTATTGAAATTCCGAAGTTCCGAAATAATTGATTTTTGGAAGTTTTAATTATTATTTTCAAGATAAACGTTTTTGTAGTTGTTGGCACATGTGTGGCTGATATTTTGACCAAAAAAGTGGGCTAAGGAAAATTTATATAAATATATTAATATTATATTAAATTTTCTACTTTGGTGTTCTAAGCATTTTCCTATAAATAGGGTCTTGGGTTAGAATTGAAAATCACACGAAACCCAAAACTTCTCTCTTTCTCTCGATATATTGGCGTATTCTTGTGAGTATTTTGATACTTTGAGTGTTGTTATACGGTGTAAGTTGCCTTGACCTCGTATATCCGATTTTACCGGAAATCTTTCTTTTCGAGGTAAGGGATATTATTTTTTTAAGTAAATGATATTATTTCTTCAATATCATTATCTTAGAAATATTGATATGAACTTTTATCAAATTTTGAACTTTTTGGTGTCGGGGGTTACTATTCACGATATCGGACTATTCACGTGATCTGACACTTTATTCACGAATCTGCACTATTAATGAAAAAGTTAAATTTTTGTTTTTGTCCAAAATATCTATTATGGATACCAGCTTTGATTGTATCCATGTTTTGATCATTCATGAATTTTTCTCCACTATGATTGTTATTGAGGTATTTTTGGACATGGATAAATCGAATTACGAATCCTTAATCCTTAATCCTTGTCTTTTGTTTCACTGGATTCGTTTCTTTAAAAATATTTTTCATCATCCTCTGTCCTAAATGATGATGTTACTGAATATCTTTGGCCTGTAGTGCAAAGATGGTTAATTTTATTATGAATATATTTTCCCGTAGTGTAAAGATGAACAGATGTTGAGATGAACATGACCAACTGATGAATATCTTTGGCCCGTAGTGCAAAGATGAATATTTGATTCGAGATGTGTATTGATTGATGTTACAGGGATAAAAATACTGATGATGGACTTTTAAATTCATAGATAATAGTAGATTTCATTCTCTACTTAACTCTTCTATGAATTATTATTTCCACTGCGAATATTGATCTGAAACTTGTTGTCTATTATATTCTATCAGATTTTTTCTTGTTGAGGACTAACGATAATTTGTTCTATATTATCTTAGTCATAATATTCTTTACTGGGCTAGTTGACCTCACCCTTTTTCTTGTTGTTCCATTTTTCTTCTCAGGAGGCGAGAATGTAAGCGAGTGCAGTCGGGTATGGAGTGATGGTTCTAGAAGTTGTTTTAGTAGTCATCACCATTTTTATAAAATAATGTATCAATAATTATGATGAGGATTTATTTGGTTGTGGATATTGTCTAGAAGATAATATTTGTAATTAAACTCACAGTTTAAGTGTTGTGTTGTATTTTTTTTTACAAATGTATTAATAAAGTTGTAGTTGTTTACGTACCATATTTTTTGACAACTCGGAATGGGTGATGTATACCTATTTTTTGGGGGCGTCACGGTTGGTATCGAGCTTAGGGATATGATCTCCGGAGATCGGGGAATAGAACTAGGAGGGGAGAGACGAGTAAATCCTTCGCTAGTGTGTCCTACCTAAGCTTATTTGTTGGTTGGTCAGAGTATATGGATATTATGTGATATGTTAATTTGTTTAATTAACCCTTGTTTTATGATAGTTTTAAAGAATGGCTGCTGCGAACGTTAACAATGGAGTGAATGAGATCGTGGAGACACCTCTAATCGCCAACCAGGATAATGTAATGTCAGGCGAAAAAGGAATTAGAGATATCCATGTGGTGAGTGAAGAATTGATAGTTGCACCCTAGATAGTCGCAGAGGTAATTGCTGAGAGTGAGGAAGAAGAGGAAGAAGAGGTACCTGAGGAGAATTTATTATTGGTATTTTATGATCAAAATGTAGAATTGGAAAATCGTATTCATGAGTTAGAAAAGCAGGCTGAAGAATTGCAGGCAGTCGTGGAGCAAAAGGATGCAACGATTCAAGCTTGTGTTACCCGATATGTGATGCTTGAACAGAAGCACTCTTTGGCAGAGTATAAGATGATAAAGCTGGAATCTGAGCTGAAAGAAGAAATAACTGAACGAGTGAGAATGAGTGATGCATGGGTAAAAGCCGCACGACGCGTTGATATTATGGAAAGAGAAGTCCGATCTAAGAATAGAAGATTTAACGATGACGGAAAGAAATCGGCAGCAACATCAGTACCAGCAACAAATTCTAGGGGAAGAGAACGATCGCCAGTTAGATGTTACAGAAGTAGAGAGGAGGGACACATAAGTCCAAACTGTTCACAGCCTTCCAAGGTATGTTTTAGTTGTGGAAAAGATGGTCACATAGCTCAATTTTGTCCTCAGAAGCAAAATCAAGTCCAAATTTGGAGCAATGGCACCAAAGATGAATACGGACAAGTCAAAGTCGGTTTTCTGGAAGAGCGTTTATTGTGGCCAAATTCGAGAATGCGAGGAATCCGAACGAAGTTAGCACGCAGGTTAGTTAATTATAAATTCTTGTGAAGTTTATACTTTATTAGATATCTGGTTCTACCCATTCTTTTATCTCTCTTTGCTTGCGTTCAACGTTTGAACTTGACTCTGGAGAAATAGACTTTGACCTATCTGTGGAGACTCAGCTAGAGAAACTTTCATTTCATCCAATTTGTTTAGAAATCTTGCTTGATTTAGGTTGGCACTATCACATTACTGTTGACCTTATTTCTTTAAAGATATTTGCTTTTGATGTGATTTTAAGGTTAACTACTCATCATGCCAAAATTCATTTCTTTAAATAAGGTTGTTAGTTTTCATATTCCTAAACAACTTTGGTATTCAATTCAAGTAACCAAACCATTTGAAGTCAAACACTTTCATATCAAGCCATAAAGTCATTCGTTTATTGAAAAACAGATGTCAAGTTTTCTTAGCTCATGTCATGGACTTGAACAATAATACGTCAGATTTGAATGATATTTTTGTTGTTAGTGAAATTCCTGACGTATTTCTTGAAGAATTTCCTGGCCTACTCCCAGAGCGTGATATTGAATTTTGTATCGACTTTGAACCCGATACAAAACCCATTTCTAAAATCTCATATCGAATGGCTCCTATTGAACTTCAGGAGTTAAAAACCCAACTATAGAAATTGGTACTCGAGCCTCTATCTGGTGACCTCCTTTATGGAATGCACCGAAGCCAGACTCTCCGTAGGGGACGTCATATTTGTGCGGTAGTAAACTGATAGGTACCATTGTGACGTGCTATCCAAGATTGGGATATGAGTCACAGTTGAGAGCAACCTAAGTCAGTAATCGAAATACGTAGCTTTCTCGCCCTAGCTTGGTTATTATTGGAGATTCGTGGAAGGGTTTTCTCGAATCGCTACTCCATTAACTCAGCTAACTCAAAAGGATACAAAATTCGTTTGGAGTGAGGAATGCGAGAAGAGTTTCCAAGAGCTTAAGAGGAGACTTATTTCGGCACCTGTTCTAACAATACCATCTGGTTCGGATGGATTTGTTATCTCTGAAATGATGCTTGGGAAAAGGGTTAGGATGTGTTCTCATGCAACGTGGGAAAGTCATAGCCTTTATGCCTGCAGAAACTTAAAGAATATGAGAGGAATTATCCTACTCATGATCTAGAGTTTGCAGCAGTCGTCTTCGCGCTAAAGATTTGGAGGCACTATTTATATGGGGAGAAAGTGGAGATATATTCAGACCATAAAAGCCTCAAATATTTCTTCACTCAAAAGGAACTCAACATGCGGCAACGCCGTTGGCTCGAGTTATTGAAAGATTATGACCACACTATTCAATACCATCCTGGAAAAGCGAATGTGGTAGCTGACGCGTTGAGTAAAAGATCATATGCAGGAACGAGTACGATGATGAAAAGTATACGCATAGAGCCAACTTTAATAGAAAAAGTTAAGGTTGCTCAAACCACAGACCCGGAGCTGATGCGTATGAAGAAGAAAGTACAAGAAGGTGCTATTCCGGAAGCAAAAATCGATGAAGAAGGAATACTTCGAGTCCACTCCAGACTTTGTGTTCCTAACGACTCTGATTTGAAATACAAGATTATGATGGAAGCACACAATACACCATTTACGATCCATCCTGGAAGTACCAAAATGTATCGTGATCTTCGACATACATTTTGGTGGAACAATATGAAGAGAGAGATTGCAAAGTTTATCTCGACGTGTTTAACTTGTCAACGTGTAAAGGCGGAGCATCAAGTACCTAAGGATCCATTGCAACCACTTGAGATTCCAAAATGGAAGTGGGAACACATTACCATGGATTTTTTTATGGGTCTTCCTACGGTTTCTCAAGGCATCGATGCTATTTGGGTTATTATTGATAGATTAACCAAGTCTGGTCATTTCTTGTCGATACGGGAGACTTATTCCCTTGAACGCCTTGATAGTATGTATGTGAATGAGATTGTGAGATTTCATGGCATGTCAGTATCAATAGTTTCGGATCGTGACCCAAGATTCACTTCAGGATTTTGGGTTAGCTTGCAGAAAGCTATGGGTACGGATTTACGATTTAGTTCGGCATATCATCCTCAAACGGACGGACAATTAGAGAGGACTATCCAAACTCTTGAAGATCTATTAAGACTCTGTGTCTTAGACTTAAAAGGGAGTTAGGATAAGTATTTGTCATTGGTGGAATTCTCCTACAACAACAGTTATCAGGCAAGTATTGGTGTGGCTCCATTTGAAGCATTATATGGACGAAAGTGTCGCTCTCCAATATATTGGGACGAGGTGGGTGAAGCAACATTGTTGGGACTCAAGTTGGTACGTATAACCACGGAAAAGATCCAAATGATTCGACAACGTATACAAACGGCACAGGATCAACAAAAGAGTTATGCGAATCTTCATCGAAAGGATGTGGAATTTAGTATTTGGGATCATGTATTGTTGCGTGTGGCTCCACCAAGGGAGTTACAAGATTCGGAAGAGGAAAGCTCAATCCATGATTTATTGGTCCATTTCAGATTCTTGACCGAGTAGGAAATGTGGCCTATAGACTCGCGTTACCTCCAAGTATGTCTCGTGTTCATAATATTTTTCACATATCTGTGCTTCGTAAATATGTGAAAGACCCGAACCACGTTATTGAGTTAGAACCGAATTTAAATAGCCAAAGACTTAACGTTCGAAGAGGTACCTGTCAAGATCTTGGATAGGAAAGAGCATGTCTTATGCACAAAGGTCATACCACAAGTTAAAGTTTTGTGGAGGAACCATGCTATAGAGGAAATGACCTGGGAGTTGGAAACGGAAATGAAAGTGAGGTATCCTCACCTTTTCAAAACACCAGGTACGTACGTCAATTTCGAGGATGAAATTTCATAAGGAGGGGAGGTTGTAAGACCCCGAATTTTTTTTATATATAAAATGGAATTTTCTTTATTTATTATTTTGAAATAGTAAGGGTTGATTTAATTAATGTGGTAAGTTGTGGGTAAAATGCGCAATTATTTCAAACAAGCAAGTGGTTTTAAAATATTCATTGTTGACGGGGAATATTCGTTTGGTTGTGGAATATTCTTACGATTAGGGAATATTAAATGCATTTACAGCGCAATTTTGTGAGCCCCATAACGGAAAGCGATTAGATGAAGAAAACGACAAGTATAAGTTGTTTATAAATAGCGAGTAGTAGTTATTACAGAATTATCTTGTTAAAATACTCGGTGGTTAAAACACAGTAGCACACGGTATTGCACCAATTATATATTCTTACGTAAGAAGGCACTACTCAATAATTGTTACAGTAATTACTGTTCAATATTATATTTTATTGATTCAATAATTGCTATGTTGATATTATTGTTGTATCAATAATTGTCACTACACAGTATTTTCCATTATCTGACAATAATTCATATTATCCTAATAATATTATTAGATAACATTATTTGAAAATGTCTAGAAAGTTACATAAAGGAGAGGTTTGGTCATCTAATTGCTTGCGCAAAGAAAGAGAGATCCTTATTGAAAGCCCCTTTCTTCCAGGAGCTGCTGGTTGTCAGTATTGTAATTCTGTAATATTATTTGTGAATAATTAATTATTGATTTTTATGATGAGAAAAATATTGATTTTATGTGGATATAGATGGAGAAAATTTTTAATGTGACAATTGTTGAAAATTAATATTTTATCTTTTTCTGATAAAATAATTCAATTAAATATATTATTTTAATAATATATTGATAGTGATATTTTTACAATGAATGTGGGATATATGAGTATATGAGGAGGAAGAATATTTTTGTGGCATTAAATGATTAACACATGTTTTGTGTGTCGGTAGACCCCAATTATTGACCGAAATTTGATTATGGCCAGTAAAATTGCTCGTTTGTGGATTTCGGTCAATTTCTGTTTGGAATTTGAAAAATTTTCTTCTGTAAAGTTGTAGAGAATGGGATTTCCTATGCAAAGACTTGAGGTTCTAATTTTTCTGACAAAAGAGGTATTTATTATGAATTATTGAAGTCCGAAGTTCCGAAATAATTGATTTTTGGAAGTTTTAATTATTATTTTCAAGAAAAACGTTTTTGTGGTTGTTGGCACATGTGTGGCTGATATTTTGACCAAAAAAGTGGGCTAAGGAAAATTTATATAAATATATTAATATTATATTAAATTTTCTACTTTGGTGTTCTAAGCATTTTCCTATAAATAGAGTGCTTAGGTTAAAATTGAAAATCACACCAGAAATTAAAAACTTCTCTCTCTTTCTCTCTCGATATATTGAGCGTATTCTTGTGAGTATTTTGATACTTTGAGTGTTGTTATACGGTGCAAGTTGCCTTCAGCCCTGTATCCAGTATTTCAGTCAGAAGTACCATCTTTTCGAGGTAAGGGATATTATTTTTTTTCGTAAATGATATTATTTCTTCAATATCAGTATACCGAAATATTGATATGAACTTTTTATTAAATTTGGAACTTTTTGGTGTCGGGGTTACTATTCACGTATACGGCACTATTCACTAATACGGCACTATTCACAGAAAAGTTAAATTTTCATTTTTGTCCAAAATATCTATTATGGATACTAGCTTTGATTGTATCCATGTTTTGATCATTCTTGAATTTTACTCCACTATGGTTGTTATTGAGGTATTTTTGGACATGGATAAACCGAATTTGGAATCCTTAATACTTAATCCTTGTCCTTTGTTTCACTGGATTCATTTCTTTAAAAATATTTTTCATCATCCTCAGTCCTAAATGATGATGTTACTGAATATCTTTGGCCTGTAGTGCAAAGATTGTTGATTTTCTTATGAATATCTTTGCCCGTAGTGTAAAGATGAACAGGTGTTGAGATGAACATGACCAACTGATGAATATCTTTGGCCCGTAGTGCAAAGATGAATATTTGATTCCAGATGTGTATTGATTGATGTTACAGGGATAAAAATACTGATGATGGACTTTTAAATTCATAGATAATAGTAGATTTCATTCTCTACTTAACTCTTCTATGAATTATTATTTCCGCTACGAATATTGATCTGAAACTTGTTGTCTATTATATTCTATCAGATTTTTTCCTGTTGAGGACTAACGATAATTTGTTCTATATTATCTTAGTCATAATATTCTTTACTGGGCTAGTTGACCTCACCCTTTTTCTTGTTGTTCCATTTTTCTTCTCATGAGGCGAGAATGTAGCAAGTACGAGTCGGGGTATGGAGTGATGGTTCTAGAAGTTGTTTTAGTAGTCCTCACCATTTTTATAAAATAATGTATCAATAATTGTGATGAGGATTTATTTGGTTGTGGATATTGTCTAGAAGACAATATTTGTAATTAAACTCACAGTTTAAGTGTTGTTGTATTTTGCACGACAAATGTATTAATAAAGTTGTAGTTGTTTCTGTACCATATTTTTGACAACTCAGAATGGGTGATGTATACCTATTTTGGGGGCGTCACAAAACTGGTCACTCGACCACGACCAAACCGCTGCCCAAAAACTCAAGAACACCTACAGCGACACTTTCTATCACTGAAGGGCTTTAGCTACAGACAGAAATTATTTTCTTTAAAAATAAATTATAAAAAAAAATTTGAAATAATTAATAAATAAATATAAAAATAGTTTTAAAAATTATATTAAATTATTATAAATAAATTCAAATATTTTTACATAAATTTAATAATTATTTTATTTTATTTAGATATTATTTATAATTAACTTATTAATAAAGTAATTAGAATAATTACTTATAAATACAAAATAATTATGGAAAAATATTATTAATGAAATAAAATCATAACAAATGTTTATAAATTATTTAAAAATATTAAATAATGTTTTTATAAAATTTTAAGTAAATATTAATTACTTATAAATAGAGATAAATGATTTAAATATCATTTAAGGGATAAATAAATATTTTAAAAATACTTTAAAACTTCTAAAAATATTATAAAGGATAATTAAATTATCTAAAAATATAATAAAATTTAATAAATAAAATTTAGTTTATTTATCAACTTATTCAATTTTCGGTAAAGGTATTAAACACCGAAACTTTATTCAATCTAACCCGTTCATATGTAAATGATATAATTGAATATTATTATGAATACTAACGTATTAGCAATATGTATATGAACATCGTAGGTACTTATTAACGTTTGAATAGCATAACTTGACTGATCTACGCTCAGGCAAGTTCTCTAACCCTCATTTTTCATTATGCAAGTTCTCTATCCTTAAATCTCTTATAAAGCAAATTTCTTAAACCATGTTTATTCGTTGAACAAGATTTTTCTTGATATACTGTTGATATACTACACCTACAATTGAATTACCTTCTTATTGTAAAGTTATTACTATAGTTCCAACATAACTAAGAAATGAATTGTTTATTCATATGATATTGTTTATTGAGCATAAACTGTTGTGTCAAACCAAATTGTTTTGGCAAGACAATCCTTTACTGAAGTTGGGTATCTCGTAAGGGATCGAAATTTGGTCAATTCATATATTGACAGTAATTTTGGTGTATTTTGAGCACTAGTAGGATGAGATGCATACTCCTAGGATGTTGAATAGGTTGATCCCTTATCTTACATCTGAACAAAATTTCTAAGTCTTTGTGACTGACAGAAATAAAGAAAATTCCAGAAATGGTTGAAATAAATATCCAGAAATGGTAACAACTATCAGTTGAAATTTGATTTGTTATATTTCTTCAAATCCTATATTGTTATAAATACACAACTTGATGAGCATGTCATAGCTCACCCTTGCAAATTATTCCCTTTGCAGTTTTAGATGGTAATCCTGGAACATCTGGAGTAGATAAAGGGAAGCGTCCCTATATAGATTAGATTATATTCTTGTCTATTTGAATACATTGTAATAAGAACTCGTTATGAGAATCATGTAATCGAATCTTAATATTATGATATATATATATATATATAACATCTTTTATTTCTGCAACCATGTTTTCTTACATATATAGATGTAAAATTAGACTTCTTCGAATCTAGTTGAGATCCTTGGGAACTATTTATCTAAGTGAGGGTGTTAATAGCATGGACTGTTCATGTTGTTATTAATACTCTGGATTTCGAATAGATAAATACTATCTATACGATAGTATAAATTCGCATGGCATAGACTATACATCTGGGTGAGGGTATTGGTAATATGGATTGTTCATGTTATTACTGGTACTCTAAATTTCAGATAGATAGACTCTAGTCACAGATACAGTTCATATATTCAAGTGAGGGAATCCAAACACAGTAATAGTTCTCTTGACAATTACCATCTGTTATGGGATACTGTGAATCTTGAATCTATAGGAATTATATCTGATAGTCCCTCTATTTAATGTAATATTTTAATCAAATACCATGGGTGTATAGATTTAAATGCATTATATTGATTCGTTATAAACACCATATCGGATACCATGGGAGTATAGATATGGGGGAGTTACAAAATGGATTTTCAACTGTCATGCGGTAGTCCGTGTAGACAGAACATTTCCATAATTTAATATCAAATGAATACGAAGGGTTATTCACCAGGCATGCGGTGATCGCGTGATGTGTTATTCCCACGAGAATAATAAAGAATGGAACAACAAAAGGATTTCACCATAAATGCGGTGTCCGTAGCGTGAGCGAGTTATTCCAACGAATAATAAAGAATGGAATAATAACCCTTACGAGTATTGAAAGAAATAACTCTCTTCACGAATACAAAAGAAATAATACCCCTTACCTTAGTAGGAGATTGGATATTGCAATAGTGTAGTAATAGAATACTCTTCTTCTTTCTATCTGATTCTCTCTATAGAATTCTCTTATGAGTCGTAGTGAATTGGTGAGAATGAAAGAAGAAATAAGCTTCTATTTATAGAAGATTTCCATCTTAGCCCTTACAATGGGAAGAGGCAAGTGGCTTGACGACTAGTGATGTGAAAAGAAAAGTGGTTTGACGCCTATAATGTGAAACAACAAATGGTTCGACGCCTGTAATGTGAAACGACAAGTGGTTCGACGCCTGTAATGTGAAACGACAAGTGGTTCGACGCCTGTAATGTGAAACGACAAGTGGTTCGACGCCTGTAATATGAAACGACAAGTGGTTCGACGCCTGTAATATGAAACGGCAAGTGGTTTGACGTCAGGTAAAGGCAAGTACTATTGGCAAAATTGACTCTTAGATGATGACATATGGGCCCCATAGAATAAACCAAATTTATAACAAACGTCTCAAAACAGACTTCTTATTTATATCAAAGATTGAATACATATTTACTATAAATCATTTTGTCTTCAATCAACATATTTTATTAATCTTTCAACAATTATTCATCATTAATATTATAACTCACAATATTGACAACCAAATCATTCCCAGGAAAGAGGGGGCTTTCCGATAAGGACTTCTCCTTATTGGCACGTAATTAGGTGACCAAACCCCTTTCCTCAACAGAACTTTCTAGACATCGTCAATAATATAAATAATAATATGAATAACTTTATCGTCTCAATTATTGATTTAATAATATAAAATATTATGCAGTTGATATTGTGACAATAATTGAATCAATAACGTGAAATACTATACAAAGAAATTCTTGTAGCAATAATTAAGTATAATCGGTGACTTCTTACGTAAGCATCAATAATCAATCAACAAGGTGTCTGCTACTATATGCAACCACGCATATTCTTTACTACTTTATTACCGGTATTTCAGCAGCTTAACGATAAAAATTTACCGTTATTTTTATAAAAAGATAATTTTGTCATTTTCTAACACCGACAATAATTCTATTGTGGGGTCCACCTATGATTGTGTCTTCGTATGAATATTCCCTGACCAAACGAATATTTTATAACAACTTGTTTTACTTTGCAAAATTTTCACATATCACCCTTAACTTTAATCCTTTTATCAATTTAACCATTTACTAAATGAAATAATAATTATAAGAAAATTGAATACTTTTATTTCATAAAATTCGGGGTCTTATAATCTCCCTTTCTTATGAAATTTCACCCTCAAAATTAAGGTACGTACCTGGTATGTCGAAGAGGTGAGGATACCTTGATTTTATTACAGATTCTAACTCCCAAGTCATTTCCTTAACATCGTGATTTCTCCACAAAACTTTGACTTGAAGTATAACCTTGGAGCGTAGAATATGTTCCTTCTTATCCAAGATTTTAACAAGAACCTCTTCATACGTTAAATCTTCCGCTATTTCGTCCAGTTCTAACTCAATAATGTGGTTCGGGTCTTCCACATATTTTCGTAACATGGATATGTAAAAAACGTTATGAACACGAGACATACTTGGCGGTAAAGCGAGTCTATAGGCCACAGTTCCTACTCGGTCAAGGATTTCAAATGGGCCAATGAATCGAGGATTGAGCTTTCCTCTCTTTCCAAATCTTGTAACTCCCTTCCATGGAGCAACACGTAACAACACATGTTCTCCAACATTGAATTCCATATTTTTTTTGATGAAGATCAGCATAACTCTTTTGTCGATCTTGTGAGGTTTTTATACGTTGTCGGATTATTTGAATCTTCTCCGTAGTCATACGAACTAATTCTGGTCCCAACAACATTGCTTCACCCACCTCATCCCAACATACTAGAGAACGACATTTTCTTCCATACAACGCCTCAAATGAAGCCATGCCAATACTTGCTTGATAACTGTTGTTGTAGGAGAATTCCACTAATGGTAAGAACTTGTCCCAACTTCCTTTGAAGTCAAGGACACAGAGTCTTAATAGATCCTCAAGAGTTTGAATAGTCCTCTCTAACTGTCCGTCCGTTTGAGAATAATATGCTGAACTAAATTGTAAATCCGTGCCCATAGCTTTTTGCAAACTAACTCAAAATCGTGAAGTGAATCTTGGGTCTCGATCAGAAACTATGGATATTGGAATACCATGCAGTCTTATAATCTCGTTTATGTACATAGGAGCAAGATATTCAAGTGAATAAGTTTCTCGTATAGGTAAGAAATGAGCAGATTTGGTCAATCTATCAACAATGACCCAAATTGCATCAATTCCTTGAGAAACCTTGGGAAGACCAGTAACGAAATCCATAGTAATGCGCTCTCACTTCCATTCTGGAATTTTAAGTGGTGCAATGGACCTTTTGGCACTTGATGCTCCGCCTTAACTCGTTGACAAGTTAAACACCTTGAGATAAACTCCGCTATCTCTCTTTTCATATTGCTCCACCAAAATGTATGTCGAAGATCACGATACATTTTAGTACTCCCAGGATGGATTGAAAATGGTGTGTTGTGCATGTCCATCATGATTTTATACTTTAAATCAGGGTTGTTAGGAACAAAAAGTCTAGAGTTGACTCGCAATATTCCTTCTTCGTCGATTCTTGCTTCTGGAATAGCACCTTCTTGCACTTTCTTCCTCATATGCATCAGCTCCAGGTCTGTAGCTTGAGCAGCTTTAACTTTATCGATTAAGGTCGGTTCTACTCGTATGTTTGCCATCATCATGTGGGTCCCTAGAGTCTTTAACTCTGTCTCCATCCTTTGCAAGTCATACAAAATGGGCCTTTGCGTTGACAATAACGCACCCGTACCAACACATGATCTTCTACTCAATGTGTCAGCTACCACGTTCGCTTTTCCAGGGTGGTATTGAATGGTATGATCATAATCTTTCAACAGTTCAAACAAAAATACTTCAGATTTGAATGATATTTCTATTGTTAATAAATTTCTTGACGTATTCCCTCAAGAACTTCATGGCTTACCCCAGAGCGTGAAATCTAATTTTATATTAATCCCAGTACAAAACCCATTTCTAAAACCCTCAAATATTTCTTCACTCAGAACTAACGTAACTCGCGCAGAAGACGTTGGCTCGAGCTGTTGAAAGATTACGATAATACCATTCAATACCATCGTAGAAAAGCGAACATGGTAGCTGACGCGTTTAGTAGAAGATCGTATCCGTTTACGAGTACGATATTATTAACACAAAGAAACATTTTGTACGACTTACAAAAGATGGAGATAGAGTTAAAGACTCCAAGAACCTACGTAAAGATAGCGAATATACGAGTAGAATCGACTTTAATCGATAAAGTTAAAGCTGCTCAAGCTACAGACTTATAGCTGATGAATGTGCAAGAAGGCGTTATTCCAAAAGCAAGAATCGATGAAGAGAGGAAATCTCAACTCTCGATTTATTGGTCTATTTGAAATCCTCAATCGAGTAGGAATTGTGGCCTATAGACTCGTTTTACCGCCAAGTATATCGCAATGTTTTTCACGTATCGATGTTACGTAAATATGTGGAAGACTCGAACCATATTATTTAATTAGAACTAGACGAGATAGCAGAAGATTTAACGTATGAGGATATAGCTGTTAAAATCTTGGATAAGAAGGAATATATTCTACGCTCAAAGGTTATACCTCAAGAGTTAGAATCTAAACAAGGTATCTTCACCTCTTCGGCATACCAGGTACGTACGTAAATTTTGAGGGCAAAATTTCATAAGGAGGGGAGATTGTAAGACCCCGAATTTTATGAAATGAAAGTATTCAATTTTCTTATAATTATTATTTTATTTAGTAAATGGTTAAATTAATAAAAGGTTAAAGTTAAGGGTGATATGTGAAAATTTTGCAAAGTAAGCAAGTTGTTATAAAATATTCGATTAATTGAGAATATTAGTTTTAACAGGAATATTAAATGCGACAACACAATCATTGGTGGACCCCTGGCCAATATTATTGTCGTAATTAGAAAATGAAATAAATACTTTTTTGTAAAAATAACGGCAAAAGTTTTACCTTTAAACTGTTGAACTACCTGGTGGTAATAGTAAAGTAATATGCGTGGTTGCATAGTAGCACACGATATTGATTATTGAAGCTTACGTGAGAAGTCACTCAGTTATACTCAATTATTGCTTTAGTAATTGCTGCATAATATCTGTCATACTATTGATTCAATTATTGTCACAGTATCAATATTTTATATTATTAAATCAATAATTGAGACGACAAAGTTATTTATATTATTATTTGCAATATTGATGATGTCTAGAAAGTTCTATCGAGGAGAGGTTTGGTCACCTAATTGCGCGCCAATAAGGAGAAATCCTTATCGAAAAACCCCCTCTTTCCTGGGAATGATCTAGTTGTTAAATATTGTGACTTATAATATTAATGATGAATAAGTTTGTGTTTATTAAAGATGAAATTATTGATAAAAAAATATTTTCATTGTGTTTGGATTATTAGTGTTAGTGGAAATTGACATTTTTTCGATAATAATTGATTTCTGGAGGTTATATTGACCAATCGGGTAATTAATCGGATAAATGAGATATTAATTGCTATTAATTCAAATGCTTATAACTATTTGTTTACATGTGAGTACTATTGATTCACATGCATGTACTATTAGGGGAGGTGGTACAAGATTGATAATACTTGCACGACTAAATTAAAAATGGAGGTATAGATGAAGGTACTATACTGTAACTATTTTTTTCAGATATATAAAACTATTGATTCATATGAATGTACTATTGATTCACATGATGTACTATTAGGGGAGGTGATGCAAGTTTGATAATACTTGCAGGACTAAATTAAAAATGAAGGAAAAGATGAAGGTATTAAACTGTAATATTTCGAGCCCCAAAATGTGCAATTATCGAAACTATATTTTCCTATAAATAGAATCCCATTCTTGTTTCATTCTCACCAATTCACTAAGACTCATAAGAGCAATTATAGAGAGAGAAGCTTTAGAGAGAGAAGTTATAGAGAGAAAGAAAAAGAGAAGTCTGCTACCTCACTATTCTTGTATCCAGTCTTCTTCTGAGGTAAGAGATATTATTTTGTTCAGTATTCATAGGAATAATATTTTCTTCCATACTCTGTAGTATGTGAGTAATATTATTTCGTCTCGTATTCCTGATTATACCCTCATTTTGTTAAAGTATTGCTTCTATACTCCGTGAAATTAGTAGAGTATCCTTGAAATTTGCGTTTCATCTAGTATCGTTTCACAAGAATATTTTCTACACATTCTTGTTAAATTTTAAGCTTTTCATGCCGGAGTACTGTCCATGAGTACTATTCATTTATACGGTACTATTCATAAAATACTATTCATAAAGTACTATTTACAAAGTACTATTCACAGAGTACTATTCCTGAAGTACTATTTATGGGGTACTATTCACCTGGGTAATATTCACCCCGGAGTACTATTCATGACAAAAATTGATTTCTTTTCGGTCCAAATTATTTTTGATACAATATCATTCTTGATTTTTACTCCACAAAGAAGTATCATATTGGCAATTTGAACATTATTGAATTCTGGATAAATTAAATTATAAATCTTTAAAATTTATCATTGGCTTTCTTTTAATTGAATTCTTATATCATTTTCATCATCCCCATGCTTATATTGTGATGAAAGTCATTTGTGGCTTACGTGCATAGATGGACTATTGATTGGTATGATTACTACCAGGGATCATTCGGTATAATCATGACCCGTAATGTTACAAATAATGTGGTAAAAGTCCTTATTGTCCCGTAGTGCATTGATGGACAGTTGTTGGTGTGATTATGACCAGGGATTATTCGGTATAATCATGACCATTGATGATTGCATGAATATTCTTGGCCCGTAGTGCAGGGATGATTCGATGATGTGGTTTATTATTAAGCTGAGTCTCAGTGATAAAGTTGATGAAAAACTTTTTAAATCATAGAAGATAGTAGATATTATGCTCTACTTAACTCTTCTAATGGATTGTTTGTTCCGTTGCAGTTAAACTTGATGTTTATTGTATTTTATCAATTTAACACTGTTGAAGGCTAACGATAATTTATTCAGCATTATCTTAGTCATAATATTTCTTACTGGGCTTGTTGAGCTCACCCTTTTGCTTTCATTGTTCTCTTCAGGAAATGAGAAAGTAGCCGGGACTAGTCGGGGAACGGAGTGATGGTCTAAGATGGTGTCATAGTAGTTCTCACCATTCTATAAAATAGTGTGATAATAATTATAATGAGGACTCTATTTGAGTTTGGATATTGTCTAGAAGACAATATTCGTGTAAAAACTCTCAGCTCATGTTGTATAATTAAGTTTCTATTTGTATTTTATACCATGTATTTGGCGACTCAGAATGGGTGATGTATACATATTTTGGGGGCGTCAAACTTTGCTCAATGGAATGAAGAAGAAACTAATGGTTCATGAGAAGTTGGTGGAAAATCAAATCCTACACACTATTCAACCCACTCCCTTTTCATCATTTGGAAGCTATGGATTTTGGAGAAGAATAAACAAGTTAGGTAGCTTACCTTTTTGAGTTTCACGTGGTGAAGAAATGACTCTCAATTTGGGAAACTACCCTTAAACTCAGCATTTCATATTACTATTAACATATATGGGTTTATTTGATATTTGTCCCCAAATAAGCATATACACCCACTCATACATTACACATAGAATTTATATATTCCATGTACATTGGTTTATTTCAAATAATATCTTAATTGGGCTAATTATAAAATAGTTGAATATTCTCAATCCATCATTTTCCATAAAATTTATCATCTCAAATATACCCAATTATCATAATGATAATTAATATCAATTTTTATTAAATCACCATTTATTTTATTTTAATACTTCCCATTAATACTCCCTTTGATTTAACTTCCCTAGTTATGCCACACAAGACATAATTAGGTGAACTTAGTAACTAATAGTCCACAAGCTTATAATAATATAATCTCACAAAATAATATTATTCTTAACATTACATCTTATAACATGGTCATATCTTAAATATTAATTCAATTTATAAAGCTTTAACCAATATTTATTTAGTTTAGTTTAATATCCTTCATAAAGTACACATTAATGTACCACACAAAACACATTGTCACAGAGGTCCATTTATGTAACTCATGCGACTCATTCCACTTTGCCATATAGTTTCCTATATTATATAGTTACCATCGAAGTGTCCCACTTCATTTCATATCATATAGATGTAGCTACTATATAATATATAATCATTGCACATACAAATTAATTCCTTCAATTATTCATTCATTAAATTATTTAATGAATGCTTATTTCATCACTTTGCCACACTGACATATCTCACAAGCTTACATTAAGCTTATTCTCATTCTCATTACTTATTTATTTTCCACCACATTACTATTTATAACATGTTCAATTTACATCGAACTATTATATCACAAGGTTCACATATATAAATATATCGTGAATGGAAATGTTTAAATATTCTTTATAACATTCGCGGTAATATAATAACTAGTTATTAAAATAACTTAGTTTTTTTTATAGCTTTAACCCTCTTGGAAATACATTACTATAATCAAAATTATGTATTTTGCCATAACATAACATAAGATGTTTTTATCATGTTTTCTCTAAATATAGGAACTAATCATAATAAAACGATTTACTCATTTTCTCAAGATATTACTCTTAATATAATATCTATGTATTATTAAAATATTTACATGCACGACACACGTACACACTATATAAGTTTATTTTTTATTATGATAAATTGTTTCCATCAACTTATATAGCAAATATATTTTACTATATTTACCATATTACTTAATCACACACATTACCTCGTACAAAGCTACATAAGGTAATATCAAAATAATATTCTCCCCTTTTATTAAAATAATCAAATGCTAGAATTTATTTTAATATCCTTTATTAGAAATATACTATAATTATTTCTCTTTCCTTTCTATATATTGTCTCAACATAATTTCTTTAATCTATACATTTAACCATATCTCAATATTAATCAATAAATCGCTAACCAATATTATCTAAAGATATATCGATTTTCTTCTCTCGTCAACAACGTACATATATACAAGTCTAAACCTAGCACAAAATGAGTTTTTAATAGTATTCAATATAGTTCATTGAGTGGTTTCCCACAAACAACCAATAAATTAGTTTCTGTCTCGTCTACACTGTTTTCATAGTGAGTTAGATCGGTTACTAATTCGTATACACCTTCGCTCTCTGAAGGAATCATTTAGCCCAGCTCCTATACATCCATTTATTTTATTAATAGCTTAAGGCCATGAGGTTGAAAGAACTGGCCAAGGATCTTGAGAACCAGAGACAGAAGAATGATGCCAAGGGTAAAAGGAAAATCACAGATAAAACAGATATAGCTGGGACCACTCCAGAATGAACTGAAACAGTCCCTGAAAGTTATAATCAAGAAGAAATAAATGAAATGTAAGCCCTATCGTAGATCATGTTATCTAATTTTTAGTCCTAATATGTGAAGTTTTCTGATTTTTGTTTGATGAGCTGATTAAGGTTGGCGGCCTCCCTTGCGGCGGAGAGAGTGAGAGTCTAATGCACCATGCATCAACATCTATTTTGCTTGTGTTCTTTACGAGGAAGAGGATAATGAGGAAGATGAGGAAATTATACTTGTTAGTATTTCCTATGTTTGTTAGAGGTCTTATATTTCACCAATTTCAGTTGATTACGTCTTAGACAAAATGGTTGTTGGAGTTAGAATTGACTATCTAAATCTCAAGATTGGCTTAATATATGGATCATCCATAATTCTATTTGTTGACTGGTTGTGTAATGTGCTTTGAATTTCACAGAATAATGTGTTTCTGTAGTTGTTATTTTCGTTTCATAAAATTAGTTTCTTATTAGAAGTATGATGAATGTTGTTTCTTTATCTGAAACTTAATGCTTATAATTGCTTATCTGATTTGAACAAAGGGCTTTTACAAGAAATTAAACTTATTCATTATGTTTAAATGCCTGTCTGTTGTTGGACAGACAATGAATGCATTTTTAAAGACATTACTAGTTGATAAAAAGAATTGAAATTTAGTGGCTATTTATGTATTAAAGATGTGACGCCCCCAAAATTAGGTATACATCCCCCATCTTGAGTCGCCAAATACATGGTACAAAATACAAATAAAAACGTAATTATACAATTGTCGTGTAAAATACGACAAAATATATGCTGTGAGTTTTAATACAAATATTGTCATCTAGACAATATCCATACCCAATGGAGTCCTTATTACATTTATTGTCACACTATTTAACAGGATAGTGAGGACTACTAATGTTATCATCTGGACCGTCACTCCGTTCCTCAGACTTCGTCCAAATTATATTCTCATTTCACAAGAGAAACGGTGAAAAGAAAGGGTGAGCTCAACTAGCCCGATGAAATATTATGACTAAGATAATGCGAATAAATTATCATTAGTCTTCAATAATGTTAAACTGATAAAATATATTAGACATCAAGTTTAACTGTAGCGGAATAAGCAATCCATTAGAAGAGTCAAGTAGAGAATAAAATCTACTATCTTATATGGTTTAAAATATTTTCATCAGTTTTTATCGCTAAGACCCAACTTAACAAATAAACCACATCATCGAATCATCCTTTTACTGGGCCAAGGATATTCATTAAATCATCAATGGTCATGACTATACCGAATAATCCCTGGTCATAATCATACCAAGTCCATCTCTGCATGTAAGCCAAAGATATACAACAATAAAACCAATAATCAACAATCCATCTTTGCACGTAAGCCAAAGATATATAATTCAATAAACAACAGTCCATCTTCGCACATAATGCCAAAGATAACTTTCATCACCATATAAGCATGAGGATGATGACAATGATATAAGCATTAGTCAAACAAGGGATAAATATTAAAGACTTTAATTTCATCCAATTATTATCAATCATTTCATAATCTAATATTATTAATATAATAACAATATTTTAATCACTTCTTAAACTTATAAACAATTTATTTCAATTGTTTACACTTTACCAACTAATGCATTTAATCCTTCAAAGAATGTCATAATCATAAGATTTCATCACCAATGATCAAATTCCTTATCAACAATCTACATATACCTTATATAGGATTTTCAAGCCATAAAATCCTGTCTTCCAACTTTGTTACTTCACATAACACATTTAACTCATATGTTCGTAACTAAACTATTTTCATGAAAAATACCAAATCAGTCCCAAAAATATTTCTTTTCTGGGATTTAGCATAATATAGTCCCATAATGAACATATATTTTTCTTGGAATTTTTAAAATTCATTTACTATTTTTCAAAAATCAATTTTCAATTAATTCCTTAAGAAATTAGCTACCTCAAGGAAACTCCAAAAATTCCCAAATCTTGGCAGAATCTTACACATGTTAACGTGAGTTTTTAGTTTAAATTTCATGGTCATCGGAGTTATAGAACTCCGGTTATAGCGTTTTTTGTCGAAAAAACCTAAATATTGAAATGGTCATAACTTGCTCATTTTAAGTCAGAATGAGCTCATTTTTGGACAAGAGGTAATTTATACCGTGTACTTTTATGTCCCAAAAGGCCTAAATTTTTCTCATAAATTAAGTGGCTGAAACAATCCTTACAAAAGCGTGACATCAGTCTTTTTCATATTTTTGCAGTTTTTCGTGCTTTACTAAAATCAGTACACACGAAAATCTACAACACTTTTTCCAGTGATTCCACTTGGAGATGCTACAAAACTCATAGATTTAATTCTAGAACTTGACAACACTCAAAAATTCAAAATATAATAGGAGATATGGTTAATTGAATTTCTTGTTACGTTTTTACCAAAATCTGATTTTTCAACCCTTTGTGATTTCTAAGAAACTTTCATGTTTTCACATACTAACCAGCATAACTCATCATAACACTTAACTAATACTTCATATACCCATGATTTTCATCAGTCCTATACTTTTATTATGACTTTCATCATAATCCACGTAAACAGATCATTTTCACAATTCAATAAGGAATGAATAGAAAGGATCATTCACCATGCATGTGGTAATCCACATAGACAGGTTATTCTAACAGAATAATAAAGAATGGAATAACAAAAGAATTCACCATACATGCGATAGAGACCGCACCGACAGGTTATTCCCAACAGAATAATAAATGCGGAATAATAAATATGGAACCAAGTCAGGTGAAATTCATACCGACAGGATATTCCGACAGAATAATAAAGAACGGAATAATAAATATGGAACCAGGTCAGGTGAAAATCACACCGAGAGGATATTCCAACAGAATAATAAAGAATGGAATAACAGAAGTTCTCTTCATGAATATAAAAGAATAACACCTCTTACCGTAAAAGAAGAATATTCCGACTGATAGGGTGAGGATTTTCTTAAAGAAAAATTTATACTATGTTCTTCGCTCAAAGTTTCTTAAAACTCTTAATGAAATACGCTCAAGATTATAGAAGGGGAATTCTCTGAACTTCTGGTGTGAATTCAATTCTAACTAAGCTTCCTATTTATAGGAAAATGGACTGCATAGTAACCAATCCATGATCGGTCCAGATTGATTTACTTTAATCTGACGGTCCATATTTAAAGCAAAATCTTTTAAATAAAATATAATATATTCTAATTATTGCCTAATAAAACAAACAACTTTATAAAAGTATTTTTTTTATATAAAAAGATTTTACTATGCAAAACACTATGCAACACTATGCATAATAAAATATAATATATTCTATTTATAGAATAACTTTAATAAAGTATTATGTTTTATATAAAAAGATGTTTCTGTTTTATTACGTTAATAATACTAATAAAACAAAACTTCATCATCACTTACTTTGAAAAATTTTCAAATATCACCCTTAACTTTAAACTTTATCAATTTAACTATTCACCAAAATAGAAAAATTGAACACTTTTATTTCATAAAATTCGGGGTCTCACAAAAGATTTGAGGTCTTCTCAATCGAAGAATAGGCTATGTACATGACATTGTCCAAGGAGGGTATTAACACGGTTATCTGTGTATGACATGAATCCATCTGACAAGAAAGTAATTTGTCTGAACCACTATTGTGACCGAGGTGTTTTTTTTTTGGGTTTTTTTTTTGTTGTTGGGGGAGGAGTGTTTACCTTGCATATACAGTGAAAAGATATCATAGATTTTTAATATTCAGGCATACAAAGCTGTGTAATTCTGGATAGGTACAATTTAGTAGATTGCCAATCAAATTAATTTGATTCTTCTCTGAACAAATTTTTTATGCTCACATGTGTATATCATATCTCATAATGTTAGGAAATGGAAAATACATGGTTTGTTTCAATTTTGTAATTAGTTTCTGAGATATGAGATATGATATACACATTGGCAATGGAGAGCCCTTCAATTTTGTTATTTTTTTCAATTTTATTTCAACAATTTTGCAACCTGCTTCTTTATTTTCCATTCATTTATATCTGCTTATAAATTTCCACATTCGTGAAACTAGTTCTCCAGATAGAAAGATATCACATCAAGCGACAAAAGAAGTTCATGGTTGATGTTGACGACACGTGAGGAGGGTCCAGATACATACCCCAATTTGGGTGACGAAATTGTGTATTTGAGACAGTACTACTCTTCACGGGTTCCTGATCAGTAAATTTTTGTTGTATAAGATGATACTTTGGTGATTTTTAATTTAGCTATACATTTTGTTTTTCGGGGCCATCAGTATATAAGTGAAAGTGGTTCAAAAGAGAGCCCTTGGAGAATAATCAAGGGTAACATCGAGTATGGAGTTTTTAAGGTTGAAGACCTTGATTATTCACCCATTCGTGTTACGGAGAAAGTCATTGTAGAATGACTCTTCAGTTTGTAGATCCGACTTCCAGTGTGGTTGGTAAATCTTTTAAAATGACTCTGCCTGAAGTTTCTCATTATGGAGTTCAAAAACTGAAACAAGTTTCTCAGAAGTCAACATTTGTTAATAGGTAAAAGCTTTGATGGTTCATCATAGTTTTCCATTATGGTGTTTGATGCCTTACTCACAAAAGAACCTTGCTAAAAGGTGTCAGATGTGGTGTAATATGTGCAAATTTATGGAAGATGTAAAGATGTAACAACAATTATGGTCTTCGACTATTGTATGTTCCTCTCCTTTGTAACAACAATTATGGTCTTCGACTATTGTATGTAAAGATGTAACAACAATTATGGTTTTCCATTATGGTGTTTTATCGGCTAGAGAATTGTGTGTAGTTGGATTACTTGGAATCTTTGATAAATGATTGAAGTTACAACTCTTTTAATCTTTCAGGCTATAATATGTTAATCTTTCAGGCATTAGCATATTGCAGGTGCATTGGTAATGTAGGTGAACCACAACTTTTTTTTTAATCTACAACATTTTAAAAACGTTGTGTAAATATGCTTAAACGTTGTGTGATATATTAAACTACAACATTTTTATCCAGAAAACGTTGTGAAATCATACATTCTACAATATTTTTAAGCATCTGCTAATTTATAGAAAACAAATCTACAACGTTTTTTCTTAAAAAACGTTGTGTAATGTGCTTAACAACAACGTTTTAAAAACGTTGTGTAAGGGTGTCAAATAGATGACACCCTTAACCACGTTTTTCTGACTGAAACCACAACGTTTGTTCCGCGTTGTTTATTTACTGTTTTGTAGTAGTGATCTACCACATAGATCAATACAACAAAATTATAATTTTCTTTATAATTATAATTTCATTTAATAAATTAACACATCATTTTAATTACAAATTCAAATTCAAATATCATTATAATAATTCATTTATTCATTACAAACTCTCTAACTTAATTATAATTTAAATTAGAATATTATCTCATGATGATCAATTTTCTTAACTCATAAATTATTTATTTAACAAATAAATAATCAAATCAAATCACCTTAAACAAATATTTATTCGATCAATAAACACATCAATTAAAATATTTATATAACTCAATAAATATTTTGAATTACAATTTAAAATTCTAAATTGTTATATCCTTCCGTCCTTACAAGGATTATGTCCCCAGAATCACAACTCAAACAAATTATTCGTCACATAACCTTGCTCAGATTCTACTCATATTTTTATTCAAACTATTTTTAATGCTCAAATTTGGATCATATTATTAACGAATCCGAGACTCGCTCATATTTTTTTGAGTCGAGCCCAAATCGAGCCCGAACTATTTGGCTCGTTTACAATCTTAATTCTGGGAGTAGAAGAAAATGTTAAAATTAAATAGGAGTATTGCACTTAGAAAGATGAGATATTTTAGGGATAATCTAAAAAAATAAGAGAAAAATTCTCCTAAAAATATGGAAACGATAATTAATTAGGAATCAATTTTTTTGGCTAAAGCGACACTTATATAGGAACTGAGGGAGTATCTCCGTTCTTTTTTACTTTCTTTTTAGAGAATGAAATTTGTTTATTTTTATTTGTCATTTATAAATTTGAAAAATAAAACATTAATGATTTAATTTACAAAATTATTCCTGTATTAAATACTCTCTCTATCCTAAATTATTTATATTTTTAACTATTTGTACACTTATTAAGAAATACAATAATTATGCCAAATTTATCATTAAAAGTATAATTATACTCATAATTTTGTAATTTGGAGATTATACACTTATGAGAAGAGAGAATAAATGAATAGAGTAATATAACAACTTTAATTTTCTAAAAAAATCTTTAAACATCAGATAATTTGAGATGAAGGGGGCACTAAATTATTTATCTGTCATTTTATTTATTGAATTTTGAAAAATAATACTGAAATTGTATACTCATTTTAATTAATCGGATAAAATATTAATTATATTTTTAAATCTTTATATTTTTTTAAAACGTGAAATCAAAAAAAATATATAGTGATTATATATTAAAGAAATTGTGAAGTAATCAATTATGCATTTGTCACGTGTATAAATACAATTAAGGGTGTAAACGAATCGAATCGATCCGAGTATTGAGTTGCTCAGATTTGGTTCACAAAATTTATCGAGTATAAAATAAGGTTTGATTGAAAATCGTTTAGCTCTACCTAGAAATTAAAGATAGCGATTCCAAATCGAGCCCGATAGATTTTCCCAACGAATATGATCCGAGTATTAATAGAAAATTATAATTTGAGAAGGTTCGAGTAATTTATCGAACTTTAAAATGTGCTCATATTTAACTTATATATATTTAAAATAGAAATTTCGAATCGAACTTTTAAATCGAATGAGATGCGAATCGAACCCGAAATCTGTTTAGTCGTTTTACTGTTTTTTAAATACAATTACATATATTCAAACAAAAAACTGCCAGAGATAATATGGAACATCAACTAAAGGAGACAAACTGTGTGATTAGTAGTCTATTTCTAGTTCTCGAGTAAACAAATTGTCGCTTTTACTGTTACGCTTTTAACATGTGTATGGCTCAAAATTCATACTCATTACCGCCAGAAAGATTTTGTTATTGAATTAGAAAGAAAAAAAAGAGATTTTGTTATATATTGTCATCAGTCCCTTTTAATTTATTTTTTAAAAAGATAATTATTCTTTTTATTGTACATTTCATTTAAATTCTCTAGATACATATTTAATAATAAAATAATATTTACGTAAATAATTGTGTCGTAGATAGTATTAATAAAAATAAAATTTATGTCTTTAGATGTGTACATAACAAATTGATTGAAAGATATAATAGAGTGATTCTAATCCGTTAAACATGATTAATTTTGTCATAGTAAAGATTATATTATCAGAAAAATAAGTATCATTTAAGATGTTAGTTATCGTTATAATAATTATAAAAATATTACTAGTAGATATATATTTGATTACTATAGAATCATTGTTTGACGAAATCAATTGTCTAATTATTCTAATACTCTTCTTTAATTGTCAGTGATGTACTGGAATTCATCAAGGATGGTAAATTTAAAACCAAGGGATTATTTGATTAACATTGAATGGTTGAATGACTGAATCGGTCAATTATTTAGTGCGTTTATTTTAAAAAAAAATTGTCTGAATGACTGTATCGGTCAACCATTCAGACGATTTGAGTTGAATGGTTTAGTATCATTTTTTTGATTGAATGGGCTACTCAATAAAGTTTTTTTTTTTTTACAATATTAACTATTATACTATATAATATTAAATAAATTTACAACAATTTTAATTTTTTTTCAGAAGGATAAAATAATAAAAATATGTTATTCAGATATTTTAAATAAGTCAATTATCAAATAATTTTTTTTATTCAGTATTCAATTTCATTCCGCTAATTCAGATTCAGAAATATTTCGTTTAAACAATTCTTAAATAAAATGTTACACAATATATATTTTAATATTTATATTTCCTACTTTTTATAAAGATTAAAATATGCAACAACTAAAGTCAGACCTACAAAATATTTACCGGTAAACCAAATTACCTTAAGTTGCAACTACAAATTTTCCGGCACACTTATCCTTGGCAATATATGAACTGCAACTACTTCCTTTTCTACCGGAAAATCCACAACGTTAATCCTCACCGGCCTCGCCACCACATCCACCACCGCAACACCGCCACCATTTGCACAAACCACACAAACTCTCCCTCTACCCACAACTATTTGCTCAGCACCTTTCAAATGCTCCATTGACTCCATCACCTCTTCCCAACAATCGTTCTCTTGATCATACTTTCTCAAAACACCCTTTTCTTCTTCCACCACATACATCACTTCTTCGTCCTCCACGCCGGCCGGGCCGTTCCATCCAGCCAGCATTCCGGCAGGCATTTCCTCCCACCGGTCAGACAAAACGTCGTAAACCGCCCCTTGTTTAGTTGCATTACCCTTCACATTCACCATATAAAGCTTCCCTTTATACCCTACGGCTTCAACCGCTTCTCTACTAAACCTACCATCTTTAAGCCCTTCCATTTTTTCCCATTTCCACTCTTTATTTTTCCTACCCTTCAGGTCCCATTTCTCAACCGACCGCGCTACGTCGCTCTGGTACTGCGGCCCCACACCGCTTGCCACATAGATTGCGCCATTGGCTGAGCCGGTGACGCACCAGCGACGTGGCGTGGTCAGTGGTGGGCCATAGAACCATTTATTTGAAAGAGGGTTGAACACTATTGGATGGGAAAGAGCTGGGAGTAGGTGGTGGTTGGTGGCGGCGATGAGGACTAGCTGGCCGGAGACGGTTGTGGATTGGATAGGGAGGTTTCGGGATATGAAGGAGGGGTGGCGGTGGAGGAGGTGGAGAGGGGGGTTTGACGGAGGAGGAGGGAGGGGATTCCATGTTGATGAAATAGGGTCTAGAGAGAAAAATTCAACTGAGTTTGATAGGTTTTGAATTTTATTTTTGGTCGAAAAAAGGGCGTATATGGAGTAGAAAGGAGGGAAGGAAGGAGAGTAGATGAGGCGGCGCCATGGGCGGCAGACGGCGGAGAGGAGAGAAGGGGGGAGTGTTGTGAGGCAAAGATGTGCAAGGTGGTTTGGTAAGCCGGGGATTAATATGGATTCCTCAAGGTTGTTATCGGAGTTTTCGGATTTGTGGTGTTTTATTAGGGTTGAATTCATGGCTATGTTTGTGGAGATATGGGAGGCTTTGGTTATGGTTGTGAAGGAAGGAATGGTGGATTTAGAGTAGTTGTGATTTTAATACTCTCTTCTTTCTTTTTTCATTTGACCTTTTTTTCCCGATTGTGAATTGTTATAGGAAAAAGAACATACATTTTAAAGTTGTTTATTGAACCAAGACCTGGCAAACGTATGGGCCAAATTCAAACTAACAGGGTGAGTGGCGGATCAGGTCAAAAACGGGCGGGCCTTTTAAGTTTTGCTAGGCTAAAAAACTGCAGTCCAAAACCCGGCCCATGGCGGGTCGGATTAGGCTTACCATGGTAGAGATCATTTCTATACTTATTTTATCTTATTTTTTTTTTTTGGCCCAAACAAATGTGGACGGGTGGACCGCAAAAAAAGCAGGTGGAAAAACGCCTCAATTTTCTTGGGCTAAAAATTATTAAACTCAACTCTTCGTGGCGTCACGTGCGGTAAGCCAAACCATGAAACTTGGGCTTGATTTGCCAGGTCTAAGGTTGTGTTTGATAAACCTGAGAATTAAGATCTGAATGATTATGATGTCTTAATAAATTAGATCATCTGAATAGTTATGAGGTCTGAATCTAAAAAATTGTTTGATAATTAAAAAGTAAGTTGTCTCTTAATGACACTATTTTACCATTTTAAAGGGTAAAATTTGATTTAATAATTTTAAATATTCAATTTAATAAAAATGAGTGCATAATATTGTTGAATATATTTATATAAAAAAAAATTATCAAAAAAATTCATTAAGAGGTACCTCTTAATTATTAAGATTTTATTTTCTGTCTTACCGATTAAGAGGCATTCAGAGGTAATAAAAAAAAAATAAACAGCATCATGCCTCTTAACGAATAAGAGGCAGTCCATTAAGAGGCAATCAGATGTAAACAAATAGCACCTAATTAAACTATTTGTGTGCGACTCTTGCTACATACTATAACAACAAATTTATATCGATTAATAAAAATATTGGTGTATGTAAATATAAAAAATACATGTGAATTAAGAAAATATTGGTGTATATAAATATAAAAAATACATGTAAATTAAGAAAGAATATGTAGTCGTAATTTAATTTTGTCACGAGATTTACCTATATATAAATTATTTCCCTTTGTGTATATGCCAATATTGGTTCATGTTGAATATATGCATTTGTATGTTTATTATTATGGGGTATATTCAAAACTTAACTTTCTTTTCATAAAAATTCTATTTAAACGACCATGTTAATCAAAAATAAAAGAAAGAGAAAAGATCAGAAAATTTGATAGTGTTTCAAAAGATAAAAAAGAGTACTATGTATACTGTTGGGTCGTGATATTTCCTATTTTTGGGTCGGGTACATTGGGCCTACTCACATGAAGAGTCCATTGGGCCTTTATTTTTTCCGTTAAAACCATTGGGCCCAGTCACCATGTTGTATCCGTTTTAATCTTTAAAATCGGGTCGGTCCAGCGGATTGACCCATTGGATATTTTAATATCTGTTACTTTGACTTGTGATGATGAAAAAGCATGACGGTTGACCAAGGTTCCTGCCATGCATTAATGTGGATGGGATCATAGCAGGCCGGCGGTAGAAAACAGTGGCCAAAAGCAGTAGATAAACCTGATATAGTAGGCAGAGCCCATCAGATCAGAGGGGGTGTCAGGTAATAGTGGGTGGCACAGTAATCCAAGCAAAGGTAATATAACCTAGCAAAGAAGCCATCGGATGGAGGTACGTTCTCACATATATTGATTATTCATATTCTCCCATACACACACAACTGAGATTTATTATCTCTCTCAATACACTAGACCATATATTCCTCCATTGTTAACCTTGTGAACACGCATTTAATTCTCACGCTGAAGCTATCCCCAAGAACGGCCGCCGCTGCTTGTAGTGTTTCTGAAGTGTTTTTGTCTCGAGGATCGGGGACGTCTTACGTGATTGGG
Organism: Panax ginseng; assembly: GCA_020205605.1. NCBI lineage: Eukaryota > Viridiplantae > Streptophyta > Magnoliopsida > Apiales > Araliaceae > Panax > Panax ginseng. Next base: position 12,934,202 of record CM035134.1, read on the forward strand.
ACGTGGCGGAAGATCCTGGCGTTAACATTGGCGCTAGAAGGAGGGCTTTTTCTAGTGTTCTTGAGTTATCAATCACAATATTTTTAGTTGTTATACATTGGAAGTTATGGCACAAATTAGGGGTTCTCGTTCGAGATCCCCGTGGCTTCGAAGATAGTTGGTCTTTGTTGTCGACAAAAGAGCATGATCATGGCCGAAGGCAAGTAAAAACATCCCTTTAGAACTTCGGCATTAGTGGTGGTCGGTGATGAAGATGGTGGACGAAGCGAGATAGAGCTTTGGAGGCTCTCTTGAAGCGGAAGCAAGGATGTAGTATGGTAAGCGGAGCGAGGATGTAGGCCGAGAACAAAGCATTCAATTATGTCCATCTAAAAGACGTGGTACGCTAAAGATGGACAACCATGAATTGAAAGCGATCTATATACTTTAAAGACATGTCTCGAGGCCGCCCCTTGGGATCGAAGCGGACCAACAACCCATTTTTCTTGATTGGTAGAGAAGGGTATTCCGCCTATTGGTCTTGAGGATTATGGTCGAAGCGAGTAGATGAAGACCCAATGACCATTTTTCTGATTGATTGGTCGAGAAGGGTATTCCGCCTATTGGTCTTGGGATTATGGTCGGCGAGTAGATGAAGACCCAACGACCATTTTCTGATTGATTGGTAGAAGGGTATTACGCCTATTGGTCTTCGGGATTATGGTCGAAGCAGAGTAGATGAAGATCCAACAGCCATTTTCTTGATTGACCGAGGAGGGTACTTCACCCTATTGGTCTTTGGGATTATGGTCGCAACAGACGAATAAACTGATCCAGGGAGCATGCACCTCAGAATACAAATAAGGCATTCTGCCTTGAGTATCCTCACCACAGTGACAGAAAGTTTCACCGAAGTAGATCCAGAAATCATACTCCTGAGAATCCACTGAGGGCACACCGCCCTGTAGACACTTGTCTTCGGAGATGCCCATCTAAGGCTGTCAGTTTCAGATTCAGCACACAAAATGCACCTATATTCCTAAGCATCCGAAGAAGGTACCTCATCCAAGTGGTTCTCGGGACTATGGCGCAAGCGGACTATGGCGCAACCTATGGAGTAATTCAAGAATATATTCACCCGAGAACACAAAAAGGCACTCTGCCTTGAGTGTTCTCGCCAACAGCGAAGGACTCGTCACCAAAGCAGATCTATAAGCCGCACTCCTGGAAATCCAAACACTTAGGTAAATATTTCTAAGGTCGGTTGGCATTGTGGTCCAAAGCTGATAATAGTTAAAGAGAAGCTGAGGAGTCCGACAAAGCCGTTGCAGTTCTTCAGCAGAAGCAGAGTTCGTGGATATTGCATGCAGATGGATATTCTATTTCGGTCATCGGTACAGCAGGCTATCAAGGAGTCGATCACAATAGCAATTCCACCGCTGGTGCATTATCAAAGTTGGCCACTACAGATGCTTGTAACTTCGATGGCAGCCCATTTGTCGTTCTACCCCGAGTGGTAGACGAAGGATCCTATATTGATTTTACCAGGGTGGTAAATCAATGGTCACTATTGGTCCTGGTCCTATTTTGTCCTATGGTCACTATGGTGTAAGGAGGTATGGTAGGACTCGCTGGCCATTCGATGGCAGCCCATTTGTCGTTCTACCCCGAGTGGTAGACGAAGGATCCTATATTGATTTTACCAGGGTGGTAAATCAATGGTCACTATTGGTCCTGGTCCTATTTTGTCCTATGATCACTATGGTGTAAGGAGGTATGGTAGGACTCGCTGGCCATTCGATGGCAGCCCATTTGTCGTTCTACCCCGAGTGGTAGATTTAGGATCCTATATTGATTTTACCGGGTGGTAAATCAATGGTCACTATTGGTCCCGGTCCTATTTTGTCCTATGGTCACTATGGTGTAAGGAGGAATGGTAGGACTTCTTTGCCATTCGATGGCGACTTGCTTGTCGTTCTACCCCGAGTGGTGAGCGAAGGATCCTATATTGATTTTACCAGGGTGGTAAATCAATGGTCACAATTGGTCCTTATATCTTGATCCTTATATCTTGATCCTTATATCTTGATCCTTATATCTTGGTCCTTATATCTTGATCCTTATATCTTGGTCCATATATAATTGTTTCACCTCGAGTGGTAAACAAATGACCGATCTCACACTTCGGAGCCAATGAGTATGTGGTACTTTATTTTATTTAAGTGTTGAGTTCGGAATGCCTCATTCTTTAACATCACTTTATCTGTTATATGACATGCTTAATTGTTAATTAACAATTTGAGTTAAATCCCCGAAGTGTTTGAATTCAGTCCTTTCTGTTCAGTTAAGGTAAATCCTGTCCATGAAATCCAATCCCCTTCGTCTCATACATTAACTATTATATATCTTAACTGATTCACTGTTTAGGTTCATTTTACTGATATTGAATTATTGACAAGAAACTAACCGAGAACATAGTTCACAATTAAAGAGATTACAAATTCGTCAGGAAAACTAAAACATTCATGAACAAAAAATACACTAATATAGAAACGTAAAATGTTTAAAATTTTTTACATAAGTCAAAATGAAAGCAGGAAGAACACCTAGGCACCGCCTTCGTCTTCGGAGTTGAGTAGAGTTGGGTCCAGTTAAGCGTGACGGTTTTTTCTTTGCCTCTCTCGGCGGTCTTACGTAGCCTTAAAGTAAACTTTCATGATCTCGACATTAAGCTCGTCCAGAGTCTCTATTACTCTCTCATGACGCTTTACGAGCTCTTGATCGAGAAGAGGACCCCTTCCCTCAAGATCCTTTATTTTAAGACGAAGCTTGTGGCGTTTGTTCTTGTGTCTCCGTCCTTCATCCTGGGCCTTTGATTGAGCCTCGCCAAGTTGAATAGCCGGAGCTTCGGTTGGCAAGAAAAAACTCCTCATTTTTTTGCCCTCAACAACGTTTTTCTTCGACTAAAGCCGTGATCGAGATCGGTTAAAGTTTGTTGGCTAGCTTCAGAGGCGGCCAACCTATCTCTTGTGGCCCTTACTTCATCGTCAGACGTCCTCAAATCCATCTTAGCTCTATCCAAGTCTCGTTGGAGGCCATCGATGACTTGAAGAGAGTCTTCTCGATCGGCCCTTTCTCGAGCCAAGGTCGATCTCAGCATATTGATCTCTTGTCGCATAAAATCTTCCTCGGCTTCCCCATTTATGTGTCTTGGACGCAAACGTCCAAAAGACGACGATAACTGCGTATGTTCTAAGCAATTACTCAAGCCAAGATTCCGGATATACAATTAAGGGCGGAAAATGTAAAAAATAAAGGAATGATTATTTACCTTAGCCAAATAGCTCATCCTTCATCGAGCAAATTCCGTCCGTGTGATCATCGAACCTATGATCGTCGGCGTTCACTTACGAAGGCCCCGAATAGGTCGAACGGAAAATTAGCATTGAATCTAGGCCATATAATCGAGATCCCACGGCCTCGGCATGATAGCCCGACTGAAGGACTGCTTGCTTTAGGGCGAAGGTCTTGACCTTCCGGGAAGGAGCTGGTTGCTTTCGGAGAGTAGGTTCGAGTTCGCCGTCACGGTCTCGGGAGAGGAGATTTGTTTGACTCGGGGTTCTTGTAGAGGTAGCCGTCGTGCGAGCTTGGGTGGTGTCGGTGTTCGTTTCCTCTTCTGGGCGAGGTTTGGGCGACTTCATCTGATCACCTTCTTCGCTAATCAGTATTTCTGAAAGTGATGCGAAGGGGGTATGATCGAAGATTGGGGCACCCTAAGCTCTTGGCGATCAAAGCGTTATCTTGCTTCTCGGCTTTTTGAGTGCGGAGGATGCTTCTTCGATCAGGACGATCGAGTAGGCCTCCTCGTCGGGTGACGGACGTGGTGGTTGGCTCGATTTCTAGGGTGGCTTCGGAAGGGGTTGGAAAGGGTGTTGTTCTGGGTTTTCTGATCGCCCTCCTCTTTTGGCGAGGGCGGAGAGTCTCTTCCGAAACGGGAACCTCTTGACTTCGGTTCGTCGGTTTGGAATTCGATGCATACATGTTTCTAGGATTGGTTCGGCCGGGGCACCTTTCTGCTGAGTTTCAACAACTTAGAAGGCTTTCCGGACAAAAATCTTGAGCTCTTTTATCTCTAAAGAGCTCGGTTTGATCAAAGATACTGCATAACTAATACAACTCTGCGTTAGAATCCACATCATAAAAGCATTTTCAAAAATTCATATATATATAAAATAGACCGATACTTACATTTATGGTCGATATAACCATGCTTGCTTGAGAGAGTCCGTACTTCCACTCCTCCTTGGGGAAGTTGTCAAAAAGTTCCATAATTTCCATTTCTCTTTCTTGAAATGTCTCCAAAATCGGCAGAGATCTTCTCGCCGATTGGCCCGATTCGGTAGAGAAGAGATTTGGGGCCTTTGACGTAGAACCATTTTTCATGCCGATCCCTATTGCTCAAGGCGTGTTTACCAATGACGCCTCTCGAACTTCTCTCGACTTGAGAATGCTTGCTTAATGGCCTTGAACCCCTTCTCCTAGATTGTACTATTTTGTATATCGTAAAGAAGGAGTCCAGGGAGGGCTCCACGCCCAATTCATGGCAGAGGGCAACGAAGGCCAAGATGTGAATGTACGAGTTCGATACTAGTTGAGCGAACCCCACCCCTAGAAACCCCAGCAGGGTTACTATGAAGATATGCAGAGGGAAGCGAACCCCCTTCTCCAGTAGGGTCACAGGAACGGCCGTCCAACCTTCTGGCCGTTGGTACATCTTCTCACCGGATCTAGGAACCCTAGCTGCGTGGGTATCCGGGATGTGGTATCGAGACCGAATTCTCTTCAGTTCAGCCTCTGTGACGATCGAGGGAGTGTTGGCGTGCGAGAATCGCTCAGTATTCCTGTAGTATTCGGAGGGGGTTTTGGGATTTATGGGGAGAGGGTTCTTATCAGATTTCGACACTTTTGGGTTCAGTGTCGAGGCTCCTTCATGAGCAGCGGTGGTAGGGTTTGGTGGAACAGCAGTGAGTGGGGTTACCAATATGGGAGAACCTTGTGCAGAATCCTGGGAAGCCATTGTTGATTATTTGCGAAAGAAAGGAGAAAGTTCAGAAAGTCAGAGAGTTCAGAAGGCGCTCGAAATTCAAATGAGCAGGTAAAACCGTCAAAATTGATGAAGTTACCTTTTATACTGACGGTTACACGGTGTTCAAGGCCGGCTCATTAAATGCTATTGATGATTTGGAATTTGAATGGGAAGGGTCCGGTTCCGGGTCCATGTATCTATTAAATGGGGTTTTTCTGATTTGGGCCTCCATCCTCTTCTCCTTTTATTTCGTGAATAACGATTGGATACACTTCAATTATATCTCACTATGGACCTTTATTAAATTATCTTAGGCCATTCATAGTTTTCTATTAAACATTCTGTTTAACAAAAAAACTAGGGGGCAATGTTGGGTCGTGATATTTCCTATTTTTGGGCCGGGTACATTGGGCCTACTCACATGAAGAGTCCATTGGGCCTTTATTTTTTCCTTTAAAACCATTGGGCCCAGTCACCATGTTGTATCCGTTTTAATCTTTAAAACCGGGTCGGTCCAGCGGATTGACCCATTGGATATTTTAATATCTGTTACTTTGACTTGTGATGATGAAAAAGCATGACGGTTGACCAAGGTTCCTGCCATGCATTAATGTGGATGGGATCATGGCCATGGTGAGAAAACAATGGCCAAAAGCGTAGATAAACTTGATATAGTAAGCGTGAGCCCATCGGATCGAGAGGGTGTCGAATAATAGTGGGTGTAAAGAATCCAAGCAAAGGTAATATAACCTAAGAAGAAGCCATCGGATGGAGATGCGTTCTCACATATATTGATTATTCATATTCTCCCATACACACACAATTGATTTATTATCTCTCTCAATACACTAGACCATATATTCCTCCATTGTTAACCTTGTGAACACGTCTAATTCTCACGCTGAGCTATCCTCGACGGAACCGCCACATCGAGCTTGTGGTGTTCTGGTGTTTCTTGTCTGCAAGATCGGGACGTCTTACGTGATTGGGACGTGGCGGAAGATCCTGGCGTTAACATATACATTTCTTTTATTACATTCACTGCACTTCTAGAAATTTCATTATAAATACATATATATATATATATATATATATATATATATTCAAAACCCATTGGACTATTATTCTTTATCAATAAAAAATATTGGGAGAGCTCTCATTTTTGGAATTTCCCCGTGCGTGAGTTGATGATTTTTTCTAGCATTAATTAATAATTTCAGGGCGAAATTTGTACTTAACTATACTTGGGGTTAAAGTCAAGATGACCTTTATATAGCGCAAAATTGATTGTGGGGTAGGAGGTATGGGTAGCATTGATGTGCTATAAGGAGATCAAACTTCTCTCTATCTCGCTCTCTCTAGATATAGTGGACTTATTGAATAAATAAGTATATGCGGAAAATTAGATTGAAAAAATAAAAAGAATTTGTTTTTATGAATAAATAAATTATATTGTTTATTTGTTTGTGAAAATAAATTTATTTTATTTTTTTGATTCAATTTTTCTATTTAATTTTTCTGTCCGTGCAGAAATAATCTATTGAATTAGTATTCCTTGGCCTTAGATGCTCGGTGGAGTTGGGGTTTTCACAATATCAGCTGAATTGGGCTTTTGACTTGACATCCTATTATTAACAATAAAGACACACCGAAATAGTTTAGCTGACTTTTTATATATAGAAAAAAAAAATTGCAACCGGCGCAATTGTTTTGCGGATTTTTTATCGGTGTTTCCGGTTGTATTTTTTTTTTTTTTTGATAGATTAGACTGAATTTAAATACACACACCCTACCTTGGTTTCCGTTTTCCGTATACTTAATGTCCTACTAATCTTTATAATTTTTATTGTTAGAAGTGGGGTCAAAAATAACTTATTCTATCTATTATTTTTAAATAATTGACAAATATGTCCTTTAAAAAAAATACTTATCTTTATTAAAAAAAAAATATTTATCTTTGTTGAAAGAAATACCCCCTTCCCCTTACCCACCTTTCTCCACCCCTACCAACCTACCCCCACCCAGTCATCCCACTCCACCCCACCCACTCCCACTCCCACCCCTTACCCACCTACTCCCACCCCTACCAACCTACCCACTCCACCCCACCCCCCCCCCACCCCCACCCACCCACCCACCCACCCTTATCCACCCACCCAACCCTTACCCATCCACCCCACCCCTACCATACCTACCCCCACCCACCCACCCCACCCCCACTTCATCTGATGCACCCCTTACCCACCACCCCACCCCCACAATTCCACAAAAAAAAAATAATATTATGTGATTATGTATATATTCTTTATAGTCAAATTTTTTGAGAGAGAGTGTTGGGTTGATTGTGCTGAGGTGGGGGGGGGGGTGGGGTCAATGAAATGGAGGCTGAGGTGGTGGGTGGATGAGGTGGAGTGGATGGATAGGGGTAGGTGAGGGTGAGGTGAGGTGAGGTGAGGTGGGTGGGGTATACATAATCGCTTAATATTATTTTTGGGAGGAGAGTGTTGGGTGGATGGAGTGCGTGGGTAGGTGGGGTGGGGTGGGGTGGGGTGGGGTGGGGTGGGTGGGGTGGGGTGGGGGTACATGGTGGGTGGGGTATACATAATCGCTTAATATTATTTAGTTTTGGGTGGTATTATACTAGTTGATTTAATTTTGTTGGTTGTATTTTATTTTACACTACTTATCTTTAAATTTCATCAATTAAAATAAAGTTAATTCTAGAGAAATAAAAAATATATAAAAAAAGATAACTTACAAGTAAGAAAAAAATTATAAAAAAAAAATTATAAGAAAAGTATAGTAAAAAAAAGAAGAATATAATTATAAAAAAAATCTAGAGAAATATGTGTTAAATTTTTAATATAAATTGAATTTAAGTTAAATTTGAACATTTTGGGGGTATTTAAGTCACTTTCTAATTAATTATTTCATTCTTAGATGTATTCCTGACATCAACCAAACATGTACATGGAATATTAAAAAATCATTCCATTCCCTTCCTTATTCCATTCCCTCATTTATTCTATTCCTTCAATCCAAACGTAGCATAAGTGTATAATTTTAAATTTATTAATGCTCGATTCGTTAAGAAAAAAAAAGAAGAAATCGCATTTGCACCAACAATTTGCTTCATGTATAATAATAGTTGCCAATAAGGTCTTAACCTAGTAATTAAGATTGAGATATTGTGACTCACTATAAGAAAAAGGCTCAACAGCGATCAAGATTATCTGTGACCGCCATTTACGGTCGCTAATGCTTATAACAGCGACCGGTATTAGCGACCTCATTTTAATTTAGTCACTATTACTTTTCGCGACTGCAATCGTTCCCTGATATCTGGATGTTCGGTCGCTGAAAGAATTTCCCACCAAAAATTTGGCGTGAAAGTAGGGCGGAAAACCTTTTTGCGACCGGATCGTAATAGCGACCGAATATCGGTCGCTAATTCTACTACGTAGTTAAAAATTAGCGGTCGCAGAAAGCGGTTGTTGATCTTATTTAATCTATCAGGAACCAGACAGTCAGACAGAAACAAAAAAGAAGAAAGAAAAGAGAAGAGGGAGAAGAGAGAATAGAGGAGTGCCCTCACCTCGGCCGGTCCACCCCATGCCGCCCCATCAGGTATGTTTTCTTAGTAATATAATGTGTATAAATGTATAAATTAATGTGTATAGATGTATAATCCTTTTAACTGAACATATGTAAAAATTTTCTTATGTGCACTTTAATGGTGAGTAGTAATTTCAACCCAACTCGTGTGTAAAAGCTTTGCGAAATAAATCTTCAATTTACCAAACTTGGAAATTTTATATGGGTCCTATAACGTTCTGCTATTGTTCTTCTTGGGTATTAGCAAGTATAATCTAATTATATCAGTTGTGCATTGATATGTTCCAGAAACATGAATATATTGTACCATTTTTGAATCAATGTATTAATATTAACCTTCATCTTATAAAGTATATATAATATCACTAATACATTATAATATAGTATAATGCTTATAATTATTTATTGGTGCAATGCGATTTAAAAGAATGAACCCTCTAATGCATTCTAGTATAACATTTTCATAAATTTAGATGAGTAGAGGTGCAATTATTTGTGCAAATTTTTGTAAATAAGTACGATACCAAATTACTTAATAATCGTTATCCCACCGTACCATAGTCATCGTAATTTTATGGTGTGGTACTCATACATAAAAGTTTACTTGAGTTGCTCTTTAGAATTCTAAGTTGGCACAAACAATAATTGAATAGTCTTATCTTTTTTTATATTGTGCTTTGTAGGATTAACATTTTGTTGTTTTTGCATCAATTCGTTATTGTTTTGGTCTTATTATAAATTTGTATATTTCTCTTGGGTTGTGTCTTGGGTGCCTACAAATGACCATATATGCATGCCCTCGTGCATGTGGATAATCCATATTATAGGGGAGACTCTGGCGAAATTTTTTCGTTGGTCGGATAACTGAAAAGAGGGGTATATTTATATAATACCTACATATATGCAAAAACAAATGATGTAGACTTGTCCCAATGCATATGCAGACCATGCATGATGCAATGATTTATATTCTATCCCTAGGAATCTATTGTCTTTAGACTGGTGCAGAAGTTTAAGTTAAGTTAAAATATGTAGGATCACATAGGACCATACTTCATTTTAATTTGAGATCTACAACAACATATCATGCTATGCAAATTTGTTTGGGTATACATGTATCCTCATTCCATTCCCGAAATAGCATTTATGATGCACACACATGTTATATATATATATATATATATATATATATATATATATATATATATCTATATGTATTTATAAGCATCATAAATGACATTGGGCTGAATTGTAAATCTCTAACAAGGGGAATACAATAATTATTGTCTGCAGTAGGCACCGTGGAATCATGGACCTCTATTCAGACCGTAAGTGGATGAGTCGATGAAAGTCAGGTTCCCAGATAGGTGCTTCAGTTGAATTTAGAGTTGGTTGCCAAGTGTTTTTGGATTATGTGTATAGTAACCCGGAATGTGTGAATGGTCAGAACAAGATAAGATGCCCTTATTTAAAGTGTAAGAATGTAAATTACATAGGCAAAGACATTGTCAACTATCATTTACTTATTTCTGGTTACGAAGAATGCTAATGGGCACATGGTCAGAGAAGAGATAGTGGTACATCATACGTACACAATCTGGGCAGCAGTACCCATCGTATGAATGAAATGGTTCATGATATTGCAGATCCGAATTTTGATTGGGAACAAGGTAGAGAGCAACCTATGAATTCTGATGCCAAAGTGTTCTTTAAATTGTTAGACGAGGGTAGCGAGCCGTTGTGGCATGGTTGCACTAAGCACACTATATTATCTACAGTGGCGACATTACTTAACATTAAGACTGATCACAACATGAGCCATAAGTGTTTTGAGTCGCTTTTGAAGGCAATTAAGAGTATGTTGCCTGAGGGTGAAAAATTGCCCGAAAACTACTACTATTGTAAGAAAATAGTGAAGAAGTTGGGTCTTGGATGCCAAACGATCGATGCATGTCCGAACAATTGCATGTTATTTTATAAGGAAGATGAACATGAGACAAGGTGCACATTTTGCAGTCATGATTGGTTTTGGCCTAATAAAGAGGGTGTGTGTGACGTCCCCAAAACAAGTATACATCACCCATCTTGGGTCCCCAGATACATGGTACTGAATACAAATACAACTTAATTATACAACAGTCATGTAAAATACGACAAAACATAATCTGTGACGCCCCCAAAATAGGTATACATCACCCATCTTGAGTCGCCAAATACATGGTACAAAATTCAAATACAACTTAATTATACAACAGTCGTGTAAAATACGACAAAACATAATCTAAGAGTTTTAATAAGAATATTGGCATCTAGACAATATCCACACTCAATGGAGTTCTCATTACATTTATTGTCGCACTATTTTATAGAATAGTGAGGACTACTATGACATCATCTCGGACCATTACTCCATTCCCCGACAAGTCCCGGCTACGTTCTCATTTCTTGAAGAGAACAGTGAAAGAAAGGGTGAGCTCAACTAGCCCAGTAAGAAATATTATGAGTAAGATAATGCAGAATAAATTATCCTTAGTCTTCAACAATATACAACTGATAGAATATAATAGACAACAAGTTTTAGATCAATAACTGCAGTGGAAAAAGCAATCCATTAGAAGAGTCAAGTAGAGCATAAACTATACTATCTTCTATGATTTAAAAAGTTTTTCATCAACTTTATCGCTGAGACTCAGCTTAATAAATAAAATCGAATCATCCCTGCATCACGGCCAAGGATATTCATGTAATCATCAATGGTCATGATTATACCGAATAATCCCTGGTCATAATCATACCAACAACTGTCCATCAATGAACTACAGGCCAATGAGGACTTTCACCACATCATTCGTCACATTACGGTCATGATTATACCGAATAATCCATGGTCATAATCATACCAAGTCCATCTATGCATGTAAGCCAAAGATGACTTTAATCACAATATAAGCATGAGGATGATGACACTGACATAATAATTCAATAAAACAAGTTCAAGGATAAATTTTAAAGATTTATAATTTAATTTATCCAGAAATCAATAACGTCCAAATTGTCAACATGATACTGCTTTGTAGAGTAAAATTCAAGAATAATATTCATGTACCAAAAATAATTTGGACAGAAAAGAAATATATTTTTCAGGTGAATAATACCCCGTGAATAGTACTTCAGGAATAGTACCCCGACACGAAAAGTGTCCCGAATACCCGAGTGAATGATACTAAAGTGAATAGTAATTGGGTGAATAGTAACCCAGGAATAGTAACTTGTGAATAGTACTCTAGCACGAAAAGTGCCCCGAATACTCGAGTGAATAATACTAGAGTGAATAGTAATCGGGTGAATAGTAACCCATGAATAGTAACTCGTAAAAGAAAAATACAAAAAAAAAATGATATTCCATGACGAGTACAAAAGAAATGATATCTCATACGAGTATAATTGAATATACGAAACTGCAAATGAATTTTCACCCACCATGCGGTAATCCACGTAGACAGATCATTTCCACAATTTAATAAAGAATGAATACGAAGGGTCATTCACTATGCATCAGTAGTCCAGTAGATAGGTTATTCAAATGTAATAATAAAGAATGAAATAATAAAAGAATTCACCGGGCATGCGATGAATTACGCGCAGACGAGTTTATTCTAACAGAATAATAAAGAATGGAATAACAGAAGAATTCACCAGGCATGCGATAGACCACACAGACAGGTTATTCCAACAAAATAGTAAAGAATGGAATAACAGAAGAATTCACCAAGCATGCGATAGACCGTACAGACAGGTTATTCCAACAGAATAATAAAGAATGGAATAACAATAGAATTCACCAGGCATGCGATAGACCACACAGACAGGTTATTCCAATAGAATAATAAAGAATGGAATAACAGAAGAATTCACCAGGCATGCGATAGACCGCATGCAGACGAGTTATTCCAACGAATAATAAAAAAATAGAATAACGAAGAATTCACTGTGCATGCGATAGATCGCATGCATGAAGTTATTCCAAATGTAATAATAAAGAATCGAATAATAGAAGAATTTACCATGCATGCGGTAGTCCGCGCAGACAGGTTATTCCAACAGAATAATAAAGAATGGAATAACAAAGAATAACAACCCTTACGAGTATTGAAGGAAAATAAATCTCTTCATGAATACGAAAGAAATAATACCCCTTACCTTAAAGAAAAGCTGATCTTTTGAAAAATAGTGAGAGTAGCGAGACTTCTTTCTTCTTTCTCCCTATAATTTCTCTCTATAATAATTGCTCTTGTGAGAATTAGTGAATTGGTGAGAATGAAGGAAGAATGAGCTTCTATTTATAAGAAAATATAGTTTCGATAATTGCACATTTTGGGGCTCGAAATATTACAGTATAATACCTCCCTCTTTTTCTTCATTTTTAATTTAGTCCTGCAAGTATTATCAAACTAGCACCACCTTCCCTAATAGTAAATCATGTGAATTAATAGTTCATTCATGTGACTCAATAGTATAATCATGTAAAAAAAACTAATTATAGTATAGTACCTTCATCTATACCTCCATTTTTAATTTAGTCATGCAAGTATTATCAATCTTGCACCAACTCCCCTAATAGTAAATCATGTGAATCAATAGTACACACATGTGAACACATAGTTATAAGCATATGAATTAATAGCAATTAATTGCTCATTTATCCGATTAATTACTCGATTGGTCAATATAACCTCTAGACATCAATTATTATCGAAATAAATGTCGATTTTCACTAACACTAATAATTCCAACACAATGGAACTATCAATTTCATCTTTAATCAACATGAACTTATTCATCATTAATATTATAACGCATAATATTTAACAACCAGGTCGTTCCTAGGAAAGAGGGGCTTTCAGATAAGGATTTCTCCTTATTGGCGGCCTGATTAGGTGACCAAACCTCTCCTTATGAGAACTTCTAGACATTGTCAATATTGAAAATAATAATATGAATAACTTTGTCGTCTCAATTATTGATTTAATAATATAACATATTATACAGATGATACTGTGACAATAATTGAATCAATAATATGAGAGATATGATGTAGCAATTCTTCGTAGCAATAATTGAGTAAAAGCGAGTGACTTCTTACGTAAGCATCAATAATCAATCTGTGTGCTACTATTCAACCACAGCGTATTCATCGTACTTTTACTACCGGGTAGTTCAACGGTTTTAATTGGTAACAATTTCATTAGTTATTTTCTAAAATGATAATTACGCTGTTTATTACTACGACAATACTTCCGTTATGGGGTCCACCAATGATTGTCTTTGTCAAATGAGATATTCTCGAAAAAAAATATTCCCCGACCAAACGAATATTTTATAACCACTTGCTTACTTTGAAATTTTTTTCATATATCACCCTTAACTTTAACCTTTTATCAATTTAACCATTTACCAAATAAAATAATATTTATAAGAAAATTGAATACTTTCATTTCATAAAATTCGGGGTCTTACAGTGTGCTTAAGATTTTAAGGTATTTTCCAATTACACATCGGCTAAAAAGATTGTACATGTCTTCCAGAACAGCTGAACATATGACTTAGCATGCGTAATCTCAAGCTAAGGATGGGGAACTAAACCATCCCGTAGAGAGGCAGGCTTGGAAAAATTTTAACTTAACACATCTTGGGTTTGAATTAGAACCTAAGAATGCGAGACTTGGATTGCCCACTGATGGTTTCAACCCATTCGATCACTCTGCTGTTTCGTACTCCTGCTGGCCTGTGATTGTTACTCTGTATAACTTGCCTCCTTGGATGTGTATGAAAAATCATACTTGCTTCTTTTACTTGTGATTCATGGTCCCAAGAGTCCTAGAAAGAACCTAGATGTTTATTTGAGACCTTTGATAGACGAGTTGAAAGTGTTAGGAATAAACATGTCAATGATATTTCTATTTTTATATGATTTGATTATGATATAAATGAATGAATATGCAAGTATGCTTGCATCAAGAAAAGCTGTAAAGTCCTTTGATAGATAATAGGAACATATGTACAAGGACTTAGAAAGAATTGATCAAATGTGTTAGGTTGATCCTACATAAGCAAAACAGCTTTGTAAAGTCCTTAAAAAGAAATGATGTACAAGGACTATAAATATAGAAATATCAAGCTTGTTAGGTTGATCTTATAATGTAATAGATAGGCATGTCTGATCATCGAAACTTTTGCACTGAAATCGAGAGTCTTGAAGAGAGTCGAGGAAAGCTCGAGAGTTATCAAGGCAGAATCGTAGTCTACAGGATAGTAGATCTCAGAGCTCGTAGACTGCCAGGAGAGGCGAGGAAGGATCGTAATGTGTCGAGAAGAACTTCCTCAAAGCCGTATTATGTTGAGGAAGTCATATTTAGAATTGTAGAGATAGCCTGTCTAAGAGCCGACTAAGCATCTGCTAAAGCCAAGTCAAGAATCGTAGACCACACTCGGAGTCGTAGAGTCTACTGATCAAATAAGAGGCAGAGATCATAGTCGAGCCAGATCAGATGAAGACAGCAAGCTTAAAGGAAGAGATCGTAGAGTGTCAAGATCTGATCTCGGAATTGTAGTGTTTGCAGAACCCAAGCCAAATCGTAGAGTGTAGAACTAGGGCTTCAACAGAAGTGCTCACAACGCCAAGGCAGAATCGTAGAGTAAACACGATTCTCAACAAATGAGCACTCCCAGAATATCCAAAGGATAAAGCCTCTGGTCTCAGCAGCAAAGGCTCATTCCACCTAAAAAAAACCAGAAAGTACTTAAAGAATGACATGGAAGCTAACAGAAGATCTAAGAACTAACCCAATCAGCATCCAGATTGAGTTGTAAAGACATTCAAGATGAAGTCTTCTACAAGTAGATCAAAAGAAGGCTTCAGTAAAAGTGACTGACTAACGAAAGTCAGCTAGTGCAGTAGCTGTCAAGTGAACAGAAGACAACGATCTTGGGGACAACCATGATCATAGTGTTTTCCAAACAAAGCAGGAATTGATGTAGTCTACACAGAGATACTGGTCAGCTTCTGAAGAACAAGGCTAAAGTGATTATGTATGGGTCAGCCTATTGATGATAAGTGAACGGGAGATCACAAGGAGAAAGCGAGCTGGACATGCCAAAAATCTGAGGTGTTTTACTATTCAGAAGAGACCAAGGAGTCAAGCTATCAGTTCTTAAGATCAGTTAAAGGTAAATAGAAGTGTTGAAGCACTGCAAAAATAAAGGAAGAAGTGTTCTACATTGAAGATCCAATGAACACTCTTCAGGATCGTAGTGTTGTCTCAATCAATCAATGAACAACATTCGACAAGACACACTACGATCATGTCCAAGAACATATGCATCAGAATCATAGAGTTCGGTCATCTGAAGATTGAAGCATTGGCAACGGCTCTATCTGAAGACTGATATTTGAACATTGCTAATTGAGAGCATAGATGCAAAAGGACAATCTATGATGTTCTAATCGAGAAGTCAGAAAGAAGAAATAAAGATGAATACATGCCTTATATGGAAAGCAGACTGCTATGTCAGTAAAGTCATAAAGGAACTGTCACGTCACATCAAGCAGTCTGCACCAAATATCTCGAAATCTATAAAGCAATTTAAATAGTTTTCAACGGCTATATTCCAACGAGAAGATTTTGAAGGAGTATATATCAGCCAGAGCTTCAAAGATCAAAAGTTGCTGAATTGACGGATTGTTGAGTAGTTGGAATGCTATAGTGTTGACTCTACGAGTTCCACCAAAGCTAAAAAAAACAAGTACTAGTGATAGTGAGACTACAAAGGTGGAAGTGAAGCAACTTTGAAGAAAAACTTAAACAGATTAAAGCTTCACTCAACAAAAATGAGAATGCCACTGAAGCTGGTAGTTAAGATGAGAGCCGAGAAGGCCAAGAAGATAACATTCAGAAAAATGGCAGAGTACAAAGAAGATCTAGAGAGCCACTCTACGAATTACTATGAACCAAAAGCTGAAACAGAACACATACAGAACCATGTCTGCAAACCATTCAAGAAGGGTTCAGGGAATGCTAAGTGCCAGATGAAGTCTACCAAAAGCTCAAACACTTTGCAAACCCAAATGGTAATGGTGCACAGCTGACATCTGATGAAAATGAGCAGAACAGAATGAAGATCAACTGCACTAGAGAAGATGTGGTCTAGACTCTACGCAGAATGCAAAGAAGACCACGCCAAGCTGCTAAGTACTGAAGATGTTTAAGCTTAAAGACATCTTAGCAGCTCAACACTAAAAATAACAAGCAACCATCGCCTGAGGGGTCTTTATTTGGAGGGACTAAATGAAGTTCTAAGCCTGCTAGGCTTGAAGAGTTCCTAGGGAACTAAAAGAGTTCCAAGCCTGCTGGGCTTGAAGAGTTCTTAGTGAATTGAAGTTCCAAGGCTGTTGGCCTTGAAAGAATGTTAGTGATTCAGGGTGCTGCCCTTCTTTAGTGGAATTCTTGCTCGTTAAAGCAGAAGAGTGGATTATGAGCTTGAGTCTCTGAACCACTTAAAATTCCTTGTTTTTTTTTACTTTTTGTCATTTACATTATGTACCTAACTTTTATAAATGCTATGTATGAATTAACTGCTTACAGCTAAACTAACTCTATGAACGATGTGTGTATGTTCATGAATATATTAATGAAAGGAATCTTTTACTTATTCTATTGTACTTAAAAAGATTCTTATGCTTGTCATATGCCAAGTTATTAGCAATCCAAAATAAATAGGAAAAGTATTTAAAAATTAAAAAGGATCTATTCAACCCCCCTTCTAGATCTATTGTGTGCCTACTGGGAACTAACAATTGGTATCAGAGCAGGTTCTCATGCTATATTAAAAAGCTAATCACTTTGAGTCTGATCCTAGGAATAAACATTGTTCTAAACTTAGTTTAGAAGTAAGTCACTTGTAAATGCAGATGAGAGCTCACACGCTGGAAATATTGTGTACAGGTAAATGTGTATATACACCTGAAGCTGCTCAGATTGGTCCATGTTCTTAAATGCCATAACAACAAGACAATTACTTGGCCACAGTCAATCTTGTAGTTTGAAGACCAGGCAAGGAAGCTCAAGAGGCATCAAAAGCAAAGAGTCAAGCATCCACCAGTCTGAAAGATAAGATGGCCATATAGTACTTATCCAGAGAAGAAAGAAGAATTTCTCAAATATGTATTTGGCTAACAAGCAGCTGGATGTGAACCTTGAGGTTCAAAGTTATCAAAGAACTAAGGATGCCAAGATTCTCTTAGCTTACATCTTCAAATACTATGACTGATTGATCGAAGGACAACTGGGGCAACAAGCTGTCAGAAATGAATGAAAAAATTATGCACATCAATGCCTAACCTCATTATATCAAGATAAATGACTGTCAAGAAACTGACGGTGGAAAGGTACGGTTCCTCATTAATATAAATGTGTACATCATGTTGCACCACCTTATGCACTATAACAATATTCCATCAAGAGACCATACTCTACCTAAAAAGGGGAAGAGAGAAAGTAAACTGAGGTTGGAAACTCAAATGCTAACAAACTTTCTCTCCATCCAAGTTTTAGGTTGAAGATAACATCTTGAAAGAAGTCTGAAATAGGTAATGAGCATATCATGATTTAAATAATCTTAAGTGGAGTAATCTTTGCTGATGGGTTAGTATGTATGTACAAATCTATGTTTTAGGTTTTTGATAACACATAGAGTATGATCAGTTATACAAGAGTATCTTGAAGATTTGTAGAAACTAATCACCTCAATGAATTAACCAGATACAAATAAGTGATAGAGTTGATTCTCACTCTGTGAACTTTAAAAAAAACTATGAACATAACCAAGTAAATGATGAAACCATCAAAGAAAAAGAGTGTTTTATTAAAGAGGTTAATCTTACACACACTCATCATCATGCATCGTAAAATGTCATATATAAATTGGATACATGCATGAATATGATTGTTGGTGATCAATATGATGAAAATTCAAATATATGAGGAATAGGGATTTTGAAAACTAACTTAGCAGGACCCTTTAACCATGGGTACCAAAAATAGAAATTTATCTAACCTGCAGGTACTTCGTCTATCTGACCACACTAAGGAATGCTGAAACAAATGACTTTAATCAAGAAGAGTCAACCAGCTGGAGGCTTAAGACATTTTAGAAATGTTTCTGACAAAATCCCTATTTGTCAAAGCTTGTCCTTGAAGACATGCTGAGCTAACATGAATGAAGCTCACATGGTTGCTGATCTCTATATGGAAGCAGACCATTCACCCTAAGATAAAAAGGGTCTTATATGCTCAATCATCCAAAGCATATCATCTAAGAAGAACCCTCGAGAAACTCATTATAGAAGTAGAACTCCACAAGTACAAACTGTCAAAGAAGACTACGTTCGTAGTTCTGTCGTAGAATGATCAGTCTTGAAGATAGCTATTTCTATGATCTAATTTAAATAATTGTCATGACTTCAGTCAAAAGGAGATATACAAGGCTATCTTTTGATGCATATAAAGAGGAAGATCTCACACTCCTCTGAGAAGATAGTATCAACTATGGGGGAGCAGTGATCTGTTAAGGAAAAATAGTACTGAAAGTATCAGAAATACACTATGAAGCAATGTACCAGTTACAAAGTCCCAAAACTTTATGGCTGATGAACCAAATGAAGATCCATAGTCAGTAGGAACGTCTCAAAACGTACTACTGATAACCTTGTCAACCACCTAACTCAAAATCATGGAGCGCCTACGATTATACATCTGATCGTAGTGTAAGAGCAGGAGGACACCTTGATTGCAACCAATGCAAATGTCTAAAGTTGGTAGATGAAATTCTCAGTAGAAAAGATCAAATGAGATATCAGTGCTAATCACTTCTAAAGTTTTTCATCTGGAAAGCGCCTCAGGACAAACCTGACCCTTAGTTCACTCTAAAAGGTTGGCCCTTCCTAAGCTACCTTAACCAAGAAGGAATGCTTAGTCTAGTTCATCTCAAGGACCAGGAAAGATAACGATCGTAGAGTTGATTCTGAAGTGAAATCGACGATTGTAGTGAAAACCTCAACAATCGTAGAGTAGGCTCGACAATCGTAGTCTTCCTAGAGGATACACTAGCTCATAGGGAGCTCGGAAGAACTAGACACATGCTTAATTATTCAGATTGTGTGGAGATAAGTTTGGAAAGATGCCGTAAAGACTCACCTTAGAAGTTCAGTGTCCAAACTATCATGAGGTACATTAGTGGTTAAGCCATGCAACTTTAAGATGAGGATTTATGTCAAAACATCCACTGACGCATCTCTCAGAAGACGATCGTTGAGTCGACAAAGAAAAACATAGAGTCCATAGCTACCTCACCAAGCTACTCTACGTACTAAAAAGGTCAACATTCAATCTATGTTATTAATGTTTATTTTCTTAAAAGGAAATTAAAACTAAAAAACTATTCAGTTTATGGGGAATTACAGTTTCTTACTGGGAGTCGTGCAAAAAATGACTGGTTGACACATCACAGCTTATGCAGAGTCAAAAGGAACTGTCACAGAGACAAATTCAAAATCTAAAAATAGTTATCAGAAGCTATCGAACCTCTCTCCCTCCCTTTTTCAAACCCTAAAATCCTCTTCAAAGCCTGAATCCACTAAACCGCTAGATTCGCCCAAATCGCATTCAACTATGTCTCATAGAAGGTCTGAAACTAAATACCCATATATCTCGAACTCTCAAAATGGAAGAATGACGTGTTATAACCGGAATCCAACTCGGCTTCAAGAAGTTC
This sequence comes from Panax ginseng, assembly GCA_020205605.1. Lineage (NCBI taxonomy): Eukaryota > Viridiplantae > Streptophyta > Magnoliopsida > Apiales > Araliaceae > Panax > Panax ginseng. The sequence goes on from CM035134.1 coordinate 12,954,711, forward strand.
GAAAGATCAGAAAAGAAGTTCAAGGATATACTTGATCTGGTAAAGAATGTTGGGTTTTATGCGTGCTTGGAAGCTAACACTCCAGTCTGTACCGAGCTAGTGAAGCAATTCTACTCCAATAAAACAATAGGCTCTGGGTTTCTGTCCACAAAGGTCAAAGGAGTAAGCCTGAAAATAGAAGCTTCAAACATCAACCAATGTCTAGGGTTTCCTAACTAAGGTCTGAAAAACCTCGAGGACATCGACATCGAAGAAAGTAAGAAGTTAATGCGTTACAAGAGGAACGTAAATCTAAAAGATATGAAGAAGAAGGAATTTTCTGAAGAGTTTAAGTTCTTAGCTGAGATTACGGGAAAATGCATTTTGTGCAAGGACACTGTACATGATACTATCAGTGATCCACAACTGAGAGTTATGACTGCAATAGTCATGAAGTAGCAGATGAACTTCGGAGCCCTTTTAATTGATTGGTTGACTAAATGACTAGAAAAGGCCGAAATGAAGAAGTCTACAGATAAACCTCTCACAAAAGTTTTTCATGGAAGACTCTTGAGCACTATACTAAAGAAGAAACTGAAAAGCAAGATAAAGGATGATGATGGAGAACCACTGAATGTTCATAAAATAATGTCTCCACAGTTGTTCGAAAACTGGAAGAAAAATCCCAAGGAAAACAAGAGGCTAATAATATCTGGGAGCAGCAGCAAGGTCTCTGCTAAAAAAAGGAAGGCAAAAGAGGTGGAAAGCAAGCTATCTCAATCTGATGACTCTGTACCTGTAGCAGCAACTCAAGCAAAGAAGAAATCTAAGAGTGTGAAGAATACAGAGGCTCCACCAAGCAGTCTCTCCACTGATAAAAAAAGACATGTAGCAGGAGAAAAATAAGCATCAATTGCAGAAACCCCAAAAAGAAGAAGAAGTAACAGATTACTCCAAGGGCCATCCAAGAAGAAAGCAAAGGTGATGAAGAAGTCAGTTCCAGTTCCTCAAAGAAGCCTATCTACTCAAGAAGAAAGAGAAAATGTAGAGTCAAAAAATGAGAAGGGATCTGAAAGCTTCAAGGATAAATCCTCAAAGAGCAAATCCAGCAACGGAAAAGAAGCTGAATCTATGAAAGAAATAGCCAAATCTGATGGTGAAGAAGAATGTGCAAGTCATGTGGCTAACACTCAGAGTTGCCACTCTACTGATGAAGAAAAGTTGAAACTTGAAACAATTGCACCTCCTACTGCAAATGCTCCAACAAGTTCATATGATGGTTCAAAAGATGTTGAGTCCGAGGAAGAGGGACATGTTCCTACTATTGCTGAACATCAAGGAAGCTTATATGGGGATACAGAGGCTTCTGATTCTGAAGAACAAAAGTCTGAAACTCCTATAGCTGACCCTCTAATGAGAAGAAAGAGCAACAGACTGCTTGTTAAATCTGTCCCAAAGAAGAAAGGTTAACCCTCTACTGCAATCATTGAAGTGAGTGATGATAAGTCTGAATCCAAGGGAGAAGATGTTGAAGAAGGTACTAGTAATGAAAAACTGATGAATCAGATAAAAGAAGTCAGCATGATTCAAGCACAGAAAGTGAAGAAATGGAAAAAGATTCTAATTCTACAAACCAGGAATCAGAAAAATTAGCAGACTATCATGTTCTCTCTCTAGCAAGAGTTTGCAGAAGAATAGTGGTGGGAGTCTTTAATGAACTACAAGATGTGTCATCAGAAAGATGGATAAGCTATGGAAATGAACAACTCAAAGTTGTAAGGATGACTACAGATGAGGTGTTTAGCAACTAGAACAACATAGAGTTAGACTGCACTGCAATACTGTACAATTCTGACGATCTTCTGATGAGATGGTTCTTTCCATGGATGTCCTAGTTAAAAGCATGTACTGATAATGATGGGAGTTACTTCAGCTGGTGTTACTCAAAGTTTCCAAACATGGAGCTGGTATCTTAAAACTTTTTAAGGGTAAAGAAGTTTGCAACCAAGATGATCAAAGACTAGTCTCACTTTAAAGTCTATCGACATACTGGTAACCACTACATTCCTTACGATTGCAAAGTGGGTTCTGATGGCAGAAGGAGTATGCCCAAGTGGATGATCGTAGAGTCCCTTCACTCTACCATTGAAGATGATCAAGTTCAGTTTGAGAAGCTTTCCTCTGCCCATTCACAATTGTCTGATATTCCTTCATCCTCCAACAGTGATTGGCACTCAACGATTTATCAGATTCTCACTGCATTCGAGGAGAGAATCTGTCCAAGAATGAAAATCGTGGAGTCCTGTCTAGTGCTCAACAAGAGTTTTCCCAACCAAATGACAAAACTCCTACGAAGCAAGAGTTATTGAAGAATTCTGATGAGTTGGTTGAGAAGATATCTATCATCACTGAAGAGGCAAAGATGTTGACAGAAGTAGGAGATAATGCGGTTCAAGACAGACTCCAAGCCACTATGTCTGATATATCTCTCAAAATCAAAGAAAGAGATCAAATCTATCTGAAGGCCATGAATGATCAGAAGAAAGAATCTCTATGAGCACATAAAGCAACTAAAGATCAAATTATATCTCTATCTGATAAGATTGATAATCTGAATCAGTCTCTCTCCCTATAACTTGAGCTGAGCCAACAAGAACTCAAGATTGAGGTTGGTAACTCATCTTACCTCATGGAGCAACTTATGTCAAACGTGGAGCAGCTTTCCCTAGTGATTAATGACAAAAAGGGTGAGAAAAAGAGACACAGAAAGAGGCACTCAAGGAAGAGTAAGGAGAACAGGAGAAAAGAAGAAAAGAAGAAGGTTAAGAGAAAGGCAAGGGAACAAACGAATACAACAGCAACAGAAGCAGAATCATCTTCTGAGGGGGAGCCAGACAAAGATGAAGAGCATGAATCTGAGGGGGAGTAGGAGAAAAAAGATCAAACAGATAAGTAGCTGATCAACAGACATCCTAGAGACTCACATGAAGCCTAAAAGGTACATCTCTATCTAGTTAGTAATGTTCTGGATCCAGGAATGTAAAGTGACAAAGTTTATGTAATTCCATATTATTATCAATGACATTCATGGTTATCTACTTTAGAAATACAGTTGCCCACTGTATATAAGATTCATTCATCTCATGCATATGCACTAATTATTTTTGTCATAATCAAATAAAGGGAGATTGTTAGGAATAAGCATGTGAATGATATTCCTATTTTTATATGATTTGATTATGATATAAATGAATGAATATGCAATTATGCTTGCATCAAGAAAATCTGTAAAGTCCTTTGATAGATAATAGGAACATATGTACAAGAACTTGGAAAGAATTGATCAAATGTGTTAGGTTGATCCTACATAAACAAAACAGCTTTGTAAAGTCCTTAAAAAGAAATGATGTACAAGGACTATAAATATAGAAAGATCAAGCTTGTTAGGTTGATCTTATAACGTAATAGATAGGCATGTCTGATTGTCGAGCACTGCACCAGAAATCGTAGTCTGCCAGGAGAGTCGAGGAAAGCTCGAGAACTATTAAGATTGAATCGTAGTCTGTAATACCTGAGAAATTCCTCATATTATTAAATAAATATGCTAATGAAAGTAATATTTATATGAATAAAAGTGTTAACATTTTATTGAGATCAATTGATTCGTATTAGATCAATGTGCATTGAGAAGCTTAGTTTAAGCTTGGAAGATTATGCCTAGTGTGGCATTGAGATGTAAATAATTATTGCATATGATGATAAGCTTAACTTATACAATTTATTATGTGAGTAGAATTATTAATTGAGGGATAACTTAATATTGGATCTAGGATTATTCGAGCCCAACCGTAGTATGTAGATTGGGAGTCTAGGCCAATAACTTAATTGATAGACTTTTGAGTTAGCCAAATAACTTGGAACATTTAAAGACCAATTCGGAACCCAACATAACAATTGATACAAGGTTGACTTTTAAAATATGGCGTAGGCGATTAGCCCCGACCGACCACCCCATGCTTATGTCCGAGATCGCCTCTCTTGTCTCAAGTTAGGGGTCACCAAGTACAAAGGACGATGAGCTTCAAACTCTCTTTACGTAAACTTTCAAGTCGCTAATCCTGAGTAATCATGGCTAATGAGTGGTTGGTATGAAGTGGTTAAACAACTCCTTAAGCAACCATTGTCTTTCTTTCATTGCGCCATGGATCCCCACATTGTGTAAAGCAATGGTCTAGTCCATGCTTTCCTCTATAAATACGAGCTGCCTTTGCAGTCTGTTATATTGTTAAGAGTATTGGAGAAATTTGAGTAAAGAATTCTTAGTTGCTAAGCATTACCAAATCAGTGTGTGAGATATCAAGGTTAAAGCTCGAGAAGGTATAATTTCTACTCCGTTCTTAACTTGAGTCTTGTTGATTCTCGTTTTTCAGATTATTAGGTCAAGTATGATGAATTAGCATGATAAAGGGTGTTTAGAAAGTTTACCTTCGTGCATGAATCGTTAAAAAATTATCTCGAATCAAGTTGTATTTACTACTGCAAAATGCGAGCATGTTCACCGCTTCTGAAATCCATGGGGTGCAGCTGCACCGTGCTTAGGAACCAACTGATGGGTTCGGTCATGTTAGACCTTGTATTAAGAAATTCCCTTAGGTTGTATGCATATAGTAAAGTCTTAATGAAATTAACCCGACGAACTTAAACTTTGTCGAAATAGTGTAGACCAAGTCTCTCAAAGGAGGCGGCTTTTGACAAAGCGTGATGTCTTCTTGGACAAAGCGTGATGTCTTCTTGGACAAAGCGTGATGTCTTGGACAAAGCGTGATGTCTTCTTTGACAAAGCATGATGTCTTGAACAGGCGTGATGTCTTGGACAAAGCGTGATGTCTTCTTTGACAAAGCGATGTCTTGGACGAAGCATGTTGTCTTCTTGGACAAGTCATAATATCTTCTTGACATGGCGAGATGTCCCGGACTCCTGAGACAAAGATCGTAACTTGATATAAGGATGGATTAATAAATACTCCTATACTTTGTTGTAAACTATTAGTACACGAATGAGTTCTAAGTAGAGAATTTTTACCAACTTCGGGAAAATAAATCTAATACTTGCAAGCATGCGTAGAAAAAGGTCGGTGGGATTAATAGACGTTATGGTCTACTTAAAGCAATGAACCTCTTAGAACTTCGAGGAAGAAAGAGTATGAATAAGCTAGCAGTGGTCAATAGTATGAGCATGTTAGTGTACCATTATGAGTTTTGATGGGTACAACAGATAGAAAGAAAAATGTGTTATGTGTACATGTTGTTGATATATATCAAGTGTATTTGGCTAATGAATACCTATACTTACATGAATAGGACAGACATAGTTCGTTGAAGTGATTTTCGCTATTAGTAGTAATCAACGCTAAAGGCAAGTTTCTTACTCTACCTTGATTTCAAGTATGCAAGTTTTCTATCCCTAACTTATTGTTATTGTTGGGCAAATTCTCTAACCTCACTCAAATTTACAATGAGCAAGTATACGAACACTATTATTACTGTGTTGCAAGTTCCTTAATTCACACACTTTATACGTTGAATTGTTGTCATATCAATCATATTTTATCAAGCAAATATCTGCTTCTATTCGAAAATCACTTGTATACCTTGACGTTGTTGTAAGCATTGGACTTATCATTCCTCAATGCATGATGAAAAAGCTATCTCAAGCCCTTGATTCAAGCTAGACTATTATTATGAGTTAAAGAGCTATCCAAACCGATTGATTTGTGCGGACTATCGTAAATCTATTGAGATGAACAACCCTCATGTAAGGGAAATTATATATTGTCGGGGAACCGACGTGCGCATATGAGTATGATTAAATGTTACGCATAACATAGGGTACCTTAGTCGATCACCGATGTACTCGTGGATGTTGGATTACGTGTAATATCTTTATTAATTCTAGTAAGAGTTCTTGGTCCTTAGTATTACTTTCGATTACTCAATTATGTTGAACCTCGAAATGAATAAATCCACGAGATTTTGTTGATATCCTTCGGTCCATAGCGATACCTGTGAATACTCTTGGTATTCTTGATATCCTTGAACTATCAATTATTATTATACCTTTGAAAGATTCAAATGCTATAACCGCTTGTTCTTCTAGCTATATTGCTTCTTTGGGCAAACTTGTTGCTCATTCTTGCTTCCTAAAACATTACGCTTAAAAAGCGAGCAAGGCATACCTCGTGAAAGGACAAGGAAAGGAAAAGCGACGTGAGAATAATTTAGACTAGAAGTATTATTATTATTGTTATTATGATGTATTCAAGAATGATTAAGCTATGTTAAGCTAATCACAGAATTGTTGTAGTAATGGTTACGGTACCTTGGGACGTGAATATTTATATTACATCAATGTAATTATTCTATTATTTCCGTTGTTAATGATTTAGCAAGATATTCGTAGTAGTAGCGTGATACACCGAAATTCGAGATATGAGTGTCTGAAATTTTAGGGGAGTCACATAGTCTGCAGGATAGTAGATCTCGGAGCTCGTAGACTGCCAGGAGAGACGAGGAAGGATCATAGTTTATCGAGAAGAACTTACACAAAGCCGTAGTCTGTTGAGGAAGTCATATTCAGAATCGTAGAGACAGTTTGTCTAAGTGCCGACCGAGCATCTGCCAAAGCCAAGTCAAGAATCGTAGACCACACTCGGAGTCGTAGAGTCCACTGATCAAATAAGAGGCAGAGATCGTAGTCGAGCCAGATCAGATAAAGACTGTGATGCCCCCAAAACAGGTATATATCACCCATCTTGAGTCGCCAGATACATGGTACATAATACAACTACAAACTTCTTTTATACAACTGTCGTGTAAAATACGACAAAACATAGCTGAGAGTTTAAATAAGAATATTGTCATCTAGACAATATCCACACTCAATGGAGTTCTCATTACAATTATTATCATACTATTTCACAGAATAGTGAGGACTACTAAAACAACCATATCCGATGACCGTCAATCCGCTCTCACTCATCCCAAATATATTCTCATTTTCGAAGAGAAACAATGAAAGAAAAGGGTGAGCTCAACTAGCCCAGTAAGAAATATTATGACTAAGATAATGCAGAATAAATTATCCTTAGCCTTCAACAGTGTTAAATTGATAAAATACAATAAACATCAAGTTTAACTGCAGCGAAATAAGCAATCCATTAGAAGAGTCAAGTAGAACATAATGTCTACTATCTCTTCTAGAATTAAAAGTCCATCGTTAATATTTCATTCCTGTAATACTCAACAACAATTCTTTATTATACCCAAGATAAATAGAACTTTCATCAACTGTCTTCACCTGAACCACCAAAGATGTTAAGTTAAATTCACAATTCATATTTATAATAATGTGAATCAACAGTTTCTCCTTGCCACAAAGGCTTAATAGAACGTTTACTCAATATCCTTACCCTAAAGGCTAAAGATATTCAAATGTAATAATAATGATCATAGCAATCAGTTGTCTACCTTTGCACTACGTGCCAAAGATATTCAACTACAAAACCAATGGTCATGATCATACCAATCAATTGTCTGTTAGTGCACTACGACCAAAGACATTCAAATGTTAACTAATTGTCATGATCCTGCCAATCATATCATCGAATTATCCATGCACTACGGGCCAAGGATATTCATTATTATCACAAGTGGTTATGATCATGTCATAAACCTGTCCATCTTTGCACGTAAGCCCAAGATATACAACTATAAAACCAATAATCAACAATTCGTCTTTGCACGTAAGCCAAAGATATACTACTGTAAAACCAATAATCGACAGTCCATCTTTGCACGTAAGACAAAGATGACTTTCATCACAATATAAGCATGAGGATGATGACAATGATATAATAATTCAATAAAACAAGTTGGACAATGATATAATAATCAAACAAAATCAAGGATAAATATTAAAGACTTTAAATTTATCTAGAGTTTAAAAATATCCAAATTGTCAACATGATACTTCTTTGTGGAGTAAAATTCAAGAATAATATTCATGTACCAAAAATAATTTGGACAAAAAAGAAATATATTTTTTGGGTGAATAGTATCCCGTAAATAGTACCCTGTGAATAGTACTTCGAGAATAGTACCTCGTGAATAGTACCCCGGCATGAAAAGTGTCCCAAATAACTGAGTGAATAATATTCGGGTGATTAGTAATTTGGGTGAATAGTAACCCGTGAATAGTAACTCGTGAATAGCACTCCGACACGAAAAGTGCCCCGAATACCCGAGTGAATAATACTAGAGTGAATAGTAACTAGGTGAATAATAACCCGTGAATAGTAACTCATAAAGAAAATACCAAAGAAAATGATATTCCATGACGAGTACAAAAGAAATGATATCTCATACGAGTATAATAGAATATACAAAACTGCAATTGGATTTTCACTCGCCATGCGGTAATCCACGTAGACAGATCATTTCCACAATTTAATAAAGAATGAATACAAAGGATCATTCACCGTGCATATGGTAATCCACACAGTCAGGTTATTCCAACAGAATAATAAAGAATGGAATGACAACAGAATTCACCATGCATGCGGTAGTCCACATAGACAGGTTATTCCAACGAGAATAATAAATAATGGAACGGTCACGCCATAATCATCCGCATGACGGTGATATTCCAAATGTAATAATAAAGAATGGAACCAAATTATCCGTAATCCGCATGAGATAGGATATTCCAATGTAATAATAAAGAATGGAACCGTGTCATGCGTAATCCGCATTGCATGTGATATATTCAACATAATAATAAAGAATGGAATAACAGATTTAATTTCACCATGTATGCGGTTGCATGTGAAAAGTTATTCCAACATAATAATAAAAATGGAATAACAGAAGAATTTCACCATGTATACTAGGTAGTCCACGTATCTGAAGTTATTCCAACATAATAATAAGGAATGGAATAACAATAGCTCTCTTCATGAATACGAAAGAAATAATACCCCTTAATATAATAATAATATCCCTTATCTCGGAAGAAGACTGGATACTAGAATAGTAAAGTAACAGACTTCGCTTCTTCTTTCTCTCTATAACTTCTCTCTCTATAATTTTTCTATAATAATTACTCTATAACTTTAGTGAATTGGTGAAAAATAATGAAGGAATGAGCTTCTATTTATAGGAAAATATAGTTTCAATAATTGCATATTTTGGGGCTCAAAATATTACAGTATAATACCTTCCTCTTTTCCTTCATTTTTAATTTAGTCCTGCAAGTATTATCAAACTTGCACCATCTCTCCTAATAGTAAATCATGTGAATCAATAGTAAATCATGTGAATCAATAGTTCTAGACATGTGAAAATACGAATTACAAAGATAAGACATCCATCTATACCTCTATTTTTAACTTAGTCATGCAAGTATTATCAATCTTGCACCAACTCCCCTAATAGTAAATGAATGTGAATCAATAGTACACACATGTGAATAAATAGTTATAATCATGTGAATCAATAGCAATTAATTGCTCATTTATCCTAAGCATTACTGATTGGTCAATATAACCTCCAGACATCAATTATTATCAAAATAGATGTTGATTTCCACTAACACTAATAATTCCCACACAATGGAACTATCAATTTCATTTTTAATCAACACGAACTTATTCATCAGTAATATTATAACTCACCATATTTAACAACCAGGTCGTTCCCAGGAAAGAGGGGGCTTTCCGATAAGAATTTCTCCCTATTGGCGCATAATTAGATTATCTAACCTCTCCTTGATAGAACTTCTAGACATTGTCAATATTGCAAATAATAATATGAATAACTTTATCGTCTCAATTATAGATTTAATAATATAACATATTATGCAGATGATACTGTGACAATAATTGAATTAATAATATGAGAGATATGATACATCAATTACTGTAACAATAATTGAGTATAACTGAGTGACTCTCACGTAAGCATTAATAATCAATACCGTGTGCTACTATGCAACCACGCATATTACTATACTTTTACCACCAATTATTTTATGACAACTTACTTTGAAAATTTTTCACATATCACCCTTAACTTTAACCTTTTATCAATTTAACCATTTAGTAAATAGAATAATTATAGAAAAATTGAATAATTTCATTTTATAAAATTTGGGGTCTCACAAAGACAACAAGCTTAAAGGCAAAAATCGTAGAGTGTCAAGATCTGATCTCGGAGTCGTAGTGTCTGCAGAACCCAAGTCAAATCATAGAGTGCAGAACTAAGGCTTCAACAAAAGTGCTCACAACGCCAAGGCAGAATCGTAGAGTAAACACGATTCTCAACAAATGAGCACTCCCAGAATATCCAAAGGATGAATCCTCTGGTCTAAGCTGCAAAGACACATTCCACCTAAAGGAAACCAAAGAGCACTCAAAGAATGACATGCAAGCTAGCAGAAGATCTAAGCACCAACCCAATCAGCATCCAGATTGAGTTGTAAAGCCATTCAAGATGAATTCTTCTACAAGTAGATCAAAAGAAGACTTCAATAAAAGTGACTGACTAAGGAAAGTCAACAAGTGCAGTAGCTGTCAAGTGAAAAGAAGACAACGATCTTGGGGACAACCATGATCATAGTGTTTTCCAAATAAAGCAGAAACTGATGTAGTTTACACAGAGATACTAACCAGCTTCTGAAGAACAAGGCTAAAGTGATTAAGCATCTGTCAGTCCAATGATGATAAGTGAACGGGAGATCACAAAGAGAAAGCGAACTGGGCATGCCACAAATTTGAGGTGTCTTGCTATTCAGAAGAGAGTAGAACAAGGAGTCAAGCTATCAGTTCTTAAGATCAGTTAAAAACAAACAGAAGTGTTGAAGCACTACAAAAATAAAGGAAGAAGTGTTCTACATTGAAGATCCAATGAACACTCTTCATGATCGTAGTGTTGTCTCAATCAGTCAATGAGCAACATTCAACATGACACACTACGATCATGTCCAAGAACATATGCATCAGAATCATAGAGTTCGGTCATCTGAAGATTGAAGCATTGGCAACGGCTCTATCTGAAGACTGAGATTTGAACATTGCTAGTTGAGAGCATTGATGCAAAAGGATAAACTTTGATGTTCTAATCGAGAATTCAGAATGAAGAAATAAAGATGACTACCTACTTGACATGCAAAGGTGACAACTCTAAAGGTGGTAGGTAAGGTAGCAGACTGCTATGTCAGTAAAGTCATAAAGGGGCTATCACGTCACATCAAGCAGTCTGCACCAAATATCTCGAGATCTACGAAGCAATTCAAATAGTTTTCAACGACTATATTCCAACGGGAAGATTGGGAAGGACTATATATCAGCCAAAGCTTCAAAGATCAAAAGTTGTTGAGTTGATGAATTTTTAAGTAGTTGGAATGCTATAGTGTTGAATCTACGAGTTCCAGCAGTGCTAAACAAAACAAGTACTAGTGACAGTGAGACTACAAAGGTGGAAGTGAATCAGCTTTGAAGAAAAACTTAAACAGACTAAAGCTTCACTTAATAAAGATGAGAATGCCACTGAAGATGGCAGCTAAGTTGAGAGCCGAGAAGGCCAAGAAGATAACATTCAGAATAATGGCAGAGTACAAAGAAGATCCAGAGAGCCACTCTACGAATTACCATGAACCAAAAGATGAAATAGAACAGATGCAGAACCATGTCTGCAAACCATTCAAGAAGGGTTCAGGGAATGCTAAGTGCCAGACGAAGTCTGCCAAAAGCTTAAACACTTAGCAAACCCAAATGGTAATAGTGCACAGCTGACATCTGATGAAGATGAGCAGAACATAATAAAGATCAGCTACACCAGAGAAGATGTGGTCCAGACTCTACGTAAAATGCAAAGAGGACCACCCCAAACTTCTAAGTACTGAAGATGTTTAAGCTTAAAGACATCTTAGCATTTCAAAGACCAACAACAACAAAGTCGCCAGGGGCTCGAGGGTCCTTGTCCTAGGGGACTAAATGAAGTTCCAAACCCATCGGGCTTGAAGAGTTCCTAGGGAACTAGAGAAGTTCCAAGCCTACTGGGCTTGAAGAGTTCTTAGTGAACTGAAGTTCCAAGGCTGCTGGCCTTGAAGGAATCTTAGTGATTCAGGGTGTTTCCCTTCCTTAGTGGAATTCTTGCTCGTTAAAGCAAAAGAGTGGATTAGGAGCTTGAGTCTTTGACCCACTTAAAATTCTTTGTGTCTTTTACTTTTTGTCATTTATATTATGTACCTAACTGTTATAAATGCTATGTATGGATTAACTGCTTATAACTAAACTAACTCTACGAACGATGTGTGTATGTTTATGAATATATCAATGAAGGGGATCTTTTACTTATTCCGCTGTGCTTGAAAAGAATCTTATGCTTGTCATATGCTAATTTATTAGAAATACAAAATAAATATGAAAAGTATTTGAAAATTAAAAAGGATATATCCAACCCCCCTTCTAGACCTATTGTGTGCCTACTGGGAACTAACAGAAGGTATTGTGGGAGGATGGAGTACAGACTTGGGATCTTTTTTCAAAAATAAATTTCAACCATAGGGTTGCGGTTATGTGGACTAGAAGTGACTTCCCTGCTTATGGAATGTTAGCTTGTCCGTGGAGTACACACGGTATATTGGCTTGTCCGTATTGTATGGAGCATACAAAGTCTTTCAATCTATTAAAAGGTAGAAAGCTTTGCTGGTTTGACTGTCATCGTCGTCTTTTGCCAGTAGATCACCTATTTCGAAGAAACAAAGAACACTTCAGGAAAGGAAAAATAGACAATGATATGTATGCACCGTGATTTTTAGAGATGGAGATGCGTGACCGTGTGATGAGATTGTTAGTTATCCCGTTCAGAAAGGTTGTTGCTTCAAACACAATCGATGTGGTGAGTCTCATAATTGGGTTCGCAAAATCATCTTTTGGGAACTGCCTTATTGGTCTACAAATTTGATTCGGCATAATCTAGATGTGATGCATATTGAGAAGAATGTGTTCAAAAATTGTGATGAGTGTTACGGGAAAGACGAAAGATAATGATAAAGCACGGGTGGACATGGAAGATATTTGTAAGCGTCCTGGATTAGAACTTTATGAATCTGCAATTGGTAAGATGTTCAAACCGCATGCAAGGTACACATTGTCCAAAAAGTAGGTTGAAGATGTGTGCACATGGATTAAGTCTCTCAAACTACCACATGGATATGCGTCAAACATTGCAAGGTGTGTTACGGGTGAAAAATTACAAGGGATAAAGAGTCATGACTGTCATGTGTTCATAGAGAGACTCATGCCTATAACATTTCGGGATATGTTAATAAGCCAATATAGGATGCTTTGACTGATCTTAGTTATTTTTTCAGAGACTTGTGTTCCAAAACATTAAATAAGAAGGACATATCAGTACTTGAGAAAAACATCATTGAGATCACATGTAAGCTTGAAAAATATTCCTGTTTAGTTTTTTTTGACTCCATAGAGTATTTGCAAATCCATCTTCCCTATGAAGCTCGTGTTGGGGGTCCAATTCAATATAGATGGATGTACCCTGTAAAAACCCGAATTTTCAGAAATTATTAAAATAAGAATTTAGTAAATAAAATTTTGAAGGCATGAGAAGGGTTCGAATAAGAATATATATATATATATATATATATATATATATATAGCATTGTGAGGTATGTGGTATTGTGTTGCATGGGGTAATATAAACTATGCAATAAGTGATTTCTGTGTTTAATAAATATATTATTATTATATATTTGTTTTTTATTGAAGAGGCGAGTTATTTGAAGTAAAGAAGATGGATAGAAATTTATCTATCGATATTAAATAATTTATGTGAAATTATTTTATCATAGTAAGTTGGTGACATTAAATATCTTTGATAATCATTAATTTCTTGAGTATATGTACGAGTAAGTATCAAGTCTAAGGCAGTGCAAACGTACCCTTAGATGCACAGTTGATTGAGAAGCAAAATCGGGAATTCATGGTTGCATTTGAGAAGAGATGGGCTTTGGGATGGAAATTGAGAAGCAAAATCGGGAGTTATGGTTGCAATTGAGAGCTATAGTTGCAAAATCGGGAGTTATGGTTGCAAAATCGGGAGCTATGGTTGCAATTCGGGATTTGGGATTTTGAGAAGATGGATTTTGGGATTTTGGGGATTTTGGGGATGGCATGGATCGAACGTATTCTGGGTGTGGCCTGGGATGGAAATTAACGATCGATTAGTCTTATTTGGTTTCTTCTTCTTTTCTTTTTGTTGATATAGTTAGAGGAAAGTTTTGGTGGGAAACTAAAATACTGAGACGGACTATATCCGTCTCGAATCCGTCTCTAATAATAAGGAAGGAATTGGAGACTAATATTTGGAGGGAAAATAAAAGTCAGAGACGGACATTTCGGTCTCTAATCCGTTTCAAACATAAATATTTAATTCTTTTTTAATTATTAATCTGAGACGAGCAACACAGTTGGTCTCAAATCTGCTTTCAAAATGAGTTTATAATTTTCTAAAAATACTTACTTTTTGATACTGAGTTAAATCCGCCTTTAATCCCGTTTCTAAAATTTGAGACGATGCTTGTGGTTTCGTAATCCTTCTCGGTTTTTTACTTCCAAATTATGTCGAGACATAGCAAAATTTCAGTTTCTAAGTCCGTCTCAAATTACTAGAATTAGAGACGGAACTTAGTCCGTCTCTAAAAATTGGTTTCAATTGCCCAGTATTCTAGTAGTGGAAGTTTATTTGTGATAATATGGGGAGACATTGAAATTTATTAGATTAAGGTTTGCAATAAGGGATGATTGATTTATTATATGATTAGATAGTAAGTGATAAAATTCAATTGATTTTGAGAGATCTTGAATATTTATAGTTTGCTTATGCATATAGTAGAATATTTGAGTTAGAGTTTGATATGGTGATAAAGGGATAGTAGTAGTATATTCTTCGATGTAATAATATTTGAGGACTAGTTCAAATTGAGGATGAGATATTTTGAATCTCTTGAGGACTTGGGGAGAGTTGGTAATATAGTTTGCATAATTGTTTTGTTTATCCGATGTCATTGAAGTTTTGCATGAATTTATGTAAAATAAATAAATATAAATAAAAATAATTTGTTAAATCTTTGTCATGTGTGGAAAAATATTTTACGAATTAAAGATAATTTTAAATATTTTTGGTATTCGAATCGTATTTAGATGAAGAATTTTTTTTTGTGATTTCGAATTATGTTCCGAAGTACGTTTACAAGAATTAAACTCAGAGATATTAGCGACGGCCGCACCAACGATGGATCGTGTGATCTAATTTGATGCAACATGAAGAACCTTACCAAGGCTTTACACGGTAGCTGACGAATCTTTTACAAGTACATTGATAATTACGTGGACCGATGACTTATCCGCATTGATCGTTACAAATGGCGACGCTACGTCGTAACTAAATTTATTTATTTATTTGTAGCTTATTTGAATTCCGAGGACGAAATTATTTTTAAGGGGGTGAAAAATGTAATAACCCATATTTTTTAAAAATTAAATAGTAATTAATTTTATTTTATACAATTGTATTTAAATTGAAAAAGGTAACTGATTTTTGTTTCCCTCTTTTCTTCCTTATTTTGTTTGGAAAATTTAATTCTTTTAGTTGGTAATTAAATAACTGATTAAATTAAAATTGAGAAAGATAATTCCTTTTGTTAAAGTCTTGTGGTAAAATTATTCGGAGCGGGAAGCTACTTGGGAGATAGAGGAGTCAATTCGAGCGGAGTATCCGTATTTTTTTATAATTAGGTACGTTCATTCTTTTGATTCCGGGGACGAAATCCTTTTTAAGGGGTAGGTGATGTAATACCCGATAAAAAATAAAAAATAAAATTCGGAGAGTGAAGTATCCGCATCTTTTTGAAAATTAGATACGTTCCATTCTTTTGAATTCTGAGGATGGAATTCTTTTAAGGGGGGAGGTAATGTAATACCTAATATAAAAAAATAATTATAAATAAATAATATTTAAATCCATATTTTAATTGAGTTTTTCTTATATTTGGGTCAAATTGTATTAAATTTGTGTGAACTATAATAAGTATATGATTACATTAATTTGGGTTTTTATACTAATTGGCTCTATTTTGTATTTGGGTAATATTAAAATCCTATTAAAATTAGGAGACACAATAAGATATATAAATAAACAAGTAAAACCTAATTAGACTCCCATATGCTTTATACGTAACTGAAGGAGAAGAAGGGAGAAAAGCGGCTGTGGAAGAATAAAACAAAACGGAAGAAGATTCTTTCAATAAGATAATATTATTACTTTGTGAATCAGTATAATTTATTTTGTGAATTAATATATATATATATATATATAGTATTACATCAAGTGACCAATTGGTGAATCAAACGAGGAGCCAGTTAATGGATTAATAGTTAATTTAATATAATCCTTATATATTTTATTAGATTGGTTTAGGTGTAGTTATCAATTTAACTAGATCTATATTTTTAGTAAAGTTTGATTTTTGCAACAGAGAATGTGAAGTTCTAATTAAATTTTGTAAGTTGAGATTTGCTTCAGGAATTAAGTTTATGCAAGTTTAATAAATAAAAGAAAAAAAAAAGAAGAAATTGTATCTAGTAAATAGTGAAGTTGTAATATATATATATATATATATATATATATATATATATATATATTAGTTTATTAGATTACCATAGTATATATATATATATATATATATATATATATATATATATATATATATTTTTTGAACTCGCTTCTTAAAAAAAACGAATCATGATTAACAGGATTATGTTATAAGTTTTTATTCATATATATATATGACTAAAGGAATTTAACGAGTTATATTCGGATTATAATTTTGGGTATGACGTTGCTTAACTCAGGTACGGATTCCATACTCTTTCAGCGATACTTTTGTTAAATTTAAATTGTTTGCTTTGTTCCTCGTTTTAAATTTCTGTTATTATTTCACATAATTGTTTCTTGTGAAATTGATATATTTGTTTCATTTTGGAGTTGACACATTGGACTCGTACTTGTACTCTTTGAATCAGGTTATCATGTATAGTATTTATTTTGATAATTGTAGAGCGGTACATGTTGTTACCTTCTTTTTGAAACCTTGTGACTAGAATTTGATTTGGTTCAATATGTACATATAAAACCCTTTTTGTTGGTATTATGTCGCATGTGTTGTGACATGGAATTTTTGTTAGAATATACCGTAGGGTATACCTGAGCTATAACCACCTGTGGGGGTACCACAGGCATGTCGTCTTGGCACGAGAGACATGACACTTTCCGTGGCAGTGTGATTAGTTCACGGCGTCTTCGTTTTGGGATCCGAAGGAAGTGGGCCATTTGGTGTTTTGTTGTGGGAGGCGTATGGATTAACCCTAGTTTTCTGTTCTAAGGATTAGTGATATTGTGCCAAACACACTATCCGATTTGTATATATTTGGATTCGCGGTCCAATGTATGATTTGTCTGTGTGGCATTATTTTTGTTGCCTGTGTGGCATTATTTTGACTTTCCTGTGTGGCATTGTTTTGACTTGTCTATGTGGAAAGATATATTTCTGAGCTCAATCGGTATGAAATAACCCCAACCATTTTTTCCAGCCTATTATTCCATTGTGTTAGTTTTGTTCGTTTCGTTTCAATTCGTTTCGTCTCCTTTCAATTAATTGGGTTAGTTATTTCAATTCATTATTTTCTTTACTCTTCTGTTTGTTTCGTTAATTCTGTTGGTTCAGATATATTCTATTCAAATCTTTGGGATTTTAATTATTTTTTTTTGTCAGAGGCAATATTTTGTCTCTGTTGATTTCATATTTCAGTTGTATATCTTTTGTATCTTTATATCCGTACTGGGCAAGTGGCTCATGCTGTGTTTTTCTTCCGGCATGTTGCAGGGGTGATTCAGGACTAGTGTGATGAGAGTGTTGCCTTTGACCATCTAGGTTATTTCGATTTTAAGTTTTGATTATTTTGACTCTGTTTGGAGAATTATATTTAGTACTTTATTAATGGATCATCCACTATTAATATTTTGAAGTTATTAGTGCTCTGTTCACTTATTTTGAGGTTTGATGTGCTTTTCACATGACCTCCCTTTCCTTTTCGAGAAGGGGGTGTTACAGTTTTGCGGATTTTAGTCTAGGCATTTTCTCGCTGCCTACGACGGGCGATGACAGTTCGGCGCTTGAGAGCGAGAGTGGCGCCATCTAAAACAAACACAGGTTTTGTACGGAGAAATAGTAGCTTACATATTCGGCGGAAAAATCTCAATGTGTGAGCGTTCCTCACCATTTCTCCTTATTCGGCGGAAAATTCCAATATAATGTGCTTTGTTGAACCGTCTGTCGATCGGTGTTAAAGGCGTGCCCTCCGCTTGTCTTTGCCATGGATCTAGAGATTTGAGAGTTACAGGAAATCTAGGCAAACCCTAGCTTTTGTTTTCCAGATGGAAACGAAAAGAGGCTAAACAGAGAGAGATGAGAGACGAAGACACTCGGTGAGAAAGGAAATAGAGGACTTGAACCCTCTTTCTCTGCGAAAGAGAGCAGATTTAATTTTAAGTTTTCATTTAACCGCCTTTTTTTTAGCTTCGTGTTTTTTAGATACATAACGTTTTTAAAAAAAACGTTATCTAGTTAAAACTAAAAAATGCCCTTTTTAAATAGACAACATTTTTTCATATTTATCTACAACGTTTTGTTAAAAAACGTTGTGGAAAAAAAATACCACAACATTTTTTTATAAAAACGTTGTGGTTTAAGTGTTGTCTATTTACTACTTTTTACTAGTGGATTCATTTAATAAATTTTTATTAGAATTAATTAAATTAAGTGTGACCATAAACTATATTATAAAGGAGTTATTAAAATAAGTTAAGGGAGGTTAATTCAGTTTTGTCAAACAAGGCTTAATGAATGTTAAGTCTTTAATTTAAATATGTTTTACCAAACAAGACATAAGGATTAATTGGTTAATTTTGAGGTAGTTAGCCAAACAAGCTTTATGGCTTTTGAGTTTCAAAAATAAAAAAAAAACTGATGTCAGTTAATAGATATATTTATATTATACAATTATTATATATTATATCATATACGTTATAATCTATGTATGTAAGATAGAAAGAACTCAGAAGAAAAAAATTTGAAAGAGAATTAGGAGAATTCTAGAGAGATTTTGAGAGAGGAATTTTTGGGAAGGAAGCTTGATAATCAAAGGGTAACTATCATCTTCAAACAAACTAAGTTATCATCTTACTCTTACTTTTCAAAAAAATTTAGTTTTATTCTATTCAAATGAATTCTCTACAAAAATTTGTGTGAAGGTTAATTATTTGTTATATATATAGTTTCTATATGATAATTGGTTGTTATAAAATTATTTTCATAAGATTATAGATGAGTTATAGTAAATTAATTCATGTTATATATTTATCTGTGAAAGAAATCATGTTATTGTGAATTGGTATGAAAATATATGAAGATGGCTTAGTTTAAAATAAAATTGAGGTTTAATTCTTTGTATAACATATCAATTGGCTATTGAGTTTGAAAGAAGATGAAGAAACTAAAACATAGTATGTTGAATTAACTGTTTTGGTTGAAAAATAAAATCACAGTGATAATTTCACTGAACTGTCAAAAAGTGAAACTTTAGCAAAAATAGTGAAAATTAAAGGTTGTAATCTTGATGTTTATGTTGTTTAGGTGGTTAGAAACGTGTTAGAAAACATTAGTTTATGTTTCTGTAAACATATTACACCTTGGGTAGGTTGGTATGGTTGTTAGAAAGGAGTTTGTGGGCCTAATTTGGCTTTCCGTAGTGTTCTAGAGCATAAATCGCAAAAAAGCATAAGGGACCCCCGCCCCGGCGGGCCCCCTAGTGCAAAAACCCCCGCCTCGGCGGAGCGGAATTTTAGAAAAAAAACTGACCGGACATGTTTCACTAAAATGAGCATAACTTTTTCATATGAACTCCGATTGATGCGATTCAAGATGATACGGAACGAGGAATAGTAGACCTATAACTTTTATTCTTTAAGGTTTTTAATTTGATGTCGTTATGAAGGGTCAAAATGGTCATCTTTAGGACTGTTGTGCATTTGGAGGCAATCGGAGGGCGTCAGAATGCGCGAATGCAAGTGCAATCCTTTGTGTATTAGTATAACCTAATGACAACATGTTGGACATGTAATAGGATGTTGTATCAAGTTGTTAATATGTATATGGTGCAATGACATGATCACTTAACTAGTTTTAATAAAGCTAAAATGTGATGTTGTTTAAACTTCAACTTAGTGAGCTATACTAAAAGTGAGAAAGAAACTCATGAAGCTAATATTAGTGTAACTAATGTGTATTGTCAATACATATGGTATGTGTAGGACTTGTGGTGAACGTGAGTAGTGATTGTTTAACCTACGCACGAGGCAAGTTTTCCTAACTCTAAACTTTCTTTGAGCAAGTTTTCTAACTCTAAGCTTTCTTTGTGCAAGTTTCTTAACCCTAATTATATCGTGCAAGCTCCTAAACCTTATCTATTGATATTGAGCCGATCTTTAAATTGTTATTTAGCATGAAAATTTCTATATTTTGATACACTAATGTTGAGCAAGTTTTATCATTCAACTTACTATTTGTTATGCATGCCTAAGACTCAACTCTAAATAAGGTTTTAACATTAGCTTAACATTGTTCAAGCAAGGTATGTTACGTTATTCAATACTTATGCTCTTAGATTATTCCTAAAGCATGACCTTAGTATATAATGTTGATTCACTTATGAATTATTCCATAACATAATGTTATTACAGTTTTATTCAACTAATCATTAGTTGATGTTCGTAAACTCTAAATTACCTTGAAACTTATCCAAACCAAACTTACTTTGGTGCGGACTCGTATTCTAAATGTTGAGATGAACAACCCTATTATAGGGGATTATTTACGCATAGTGTTAAAATGTTTGTGCACAATACATTGTACGAAGAGCTGATCCCCCTAAGTACGAGGAGTCCTTATAGTCTTACGACTGTTAAAATTTAAGGTGAAAGAATACTTATAACTATGGACATAATTCGTGGTCTTTTGACCCTCAGTTATATATTTCAGATTTTGTTCCTGATTATTATAATTGATGAAGTACCTTATTCATTTTCTATTGAGCCTATTCATTTGGCAATTGATATGATATTTATTCATTGTCATTTTAAGCGAGCTTTGTTTGTTCACTCTTGCTTATATAAACATTACAGCTAAAGTCGAGAAGGTTGATAAAGCTACAACCAGTAGAGGAAAAGGGAAGATAAGCAAGTTTTGAAGACTTGTAAAACTGTTGACTATTATTTTGTTGAACTTTATTTTAATTTGATGATGTAT
Organism: Panax ginseng; assembly: GCA_020205605.1. Classification (NCBI taxonomy): domain Eukaryota; kingdom Viridiplantae; phylum Streptophyta; class Magnoliopsida; order Apiales; family Araliaceae; genus Panax; species Panax ginseng. The sequence continues at coordinate 12,976,192 of CM035134.1, forward strand.
TTATTTAATTTTCCGCATATGATGTTTGTAATTAAATATTAGATAACCTGGGAGATTTTGTTAGATTTATTGATGTAACCCTTTAATGGGAAGGTTTATCACTTTTGTTATCAAACCAGATTTTATTATCAAAGATGTCATTGTCCTAGTAGATAGTGGTGCTGATATGAATTATATTCAGGAAGGATTGATCCCTACCAAATACTTTCAAAAAATCACTCAATATTAGTAAAACAAATGTAAAAGTTATTTGGTTGGGGGAAGATTCAACCAGACTCATATCAGGCTGAAGTTCCACTCTTTAGGTAGGTATATTTTTCACTGTTTATTTATTCTGACAGTAAAATTATTACTCTGTCATTTGAAATATAAAATTATTACTGTACTATTATCAACTTTATAAATATTAATCATCTCAATTAATATTAAAAAATTGAAAAAAAAGAAAAAAAAAGGCAGGAGTGTCATCATTCATGGAATTAACGAGCTCTAGCACACTACATATTCTGATATTCACGTGGAGGAAAGTAAAAGACAAAGACAGGTTTGGATAAAGTCATCAATTAATCTTATGCTCTAGGCAAGAGTGCAAGAACACAAAAGTTAATGAATCGTCACGGGTCATAGACTAGACTGGCGTGATGTTTGCATTTCTGCCGACAAACAATCATTTTAAATGTCCTTCAAGTTGACACGTATGAAAATTATTTCAATTCTATTACTCCCTCGATTTCATTTTATTAATCGCTATTAGATAAAACGCACATATTAAGGATATTATTATTTTATAATTAATATAGATCTTAATTTCTATATTTACCTCTTATATGTTGATAGTCTCTCTCCTTCAATTAAAATACAAACTTACGTGTATCTTTCCTTAAATAAGAGAGAATAAAATGGAGTAAATAGTATTTTTATATGAATAAATTTTCTTGAAAAGTGGAGAGGAATTAGATGTACTCGTGTTTATATGGAAATAAATTTACTTAGAAAATGTTGCACTTGAAAAGAGAGATATTTAGGGGTAAATCAAAAAAATATGAGAAAATTTCTCCTAAAAATCTGCAAACGACACTTAATTAGGAATCAATTTTTTTTCTCTAAAACGACACTTAATATGGAATCGAGGGAGTAACATAGAAGTAGTTAATATAAAATTAACTTTAATTAATTGACTAATACAATATTAATATGCAAGCGATAAGTGATCTCTCTGCGTATCAATACTGTATTGATCAATTGACTAACTTATTATGAAATTAACTTAATGATAACCGAATCTTATAAACATAATTTTATTTAAAATAAATTATTTAACTAAAAAAAGTTTTTTCCCTGATGAATGATGATAATAATATAAAATGATCATTCTCAAATATAACATAAATTTATTGTCATGTTATTATTATTAAAATAAACGGTGATTATATACGAAAAAATGTTAAATTTATATAATTATCCTTCACAAAATTTTGTTAAGAAGCTCGACACCAAGTAAGTGCGCTTTATAGGCCGGCTACAGTTTAAACAAATAAACTAAAAATGCATTCCGACTAATAAAATAGAAAATTGATATTTTCATAAGAGAAATATCAATTATTGTTATGATAGACTAACTATTATATTAACATATGCAATGACATTTTAAACTCCTTTTTCTCCTTTTGTTTGCTTTTTATTGTCTGTATTTTAAAAAGAGTAATGTTATAGATACAAACTATTTTATAAATATTTTACAAACTGCTGATATGACATAATCCACCTCAGCATATTAATAAATAAATTATTTCAATGTAGTCTTCGGCCCCGCACAATATGTTCATGTGAAATATGTCACATCAGCAGTTTGTAAAATATTTATAGAATAGTTTGTGTCTCTAACATTATTCTTTTAAAAAATGACGCTACCAAGGAACTTATTACCATTGTTGATGATGTCAGAATAATAATTATGTCAACAAAACAACAAGTATAATTAAAAACTCAAATACAGCTTAAACAAGTGTAAAATATATAGTAGTCCCTCGATTCTATACTAACTGTCTTTTTAAAAATAAAAATTTGTTTCAATTTATTTGTCGTTTATAATTTTCTAGGAGAAGAAATTATTTATTTTCCTATATTATCCCTAACTTCTCTCATTTTCCCAAGAAATTTTTTTCCTTGTATTAATAGTTTCTAATTTTCCATAAAAAGGTAGTGATGAAATTTCATAGAAATTTTAATTCTTAAATGATAGTAGTAGTATTAAATAACTTTCTTAATTCATGCGCATGAAGCTAAAAAGACTATTATTATGGAATGGAGGTAGTAAAAGTATTACTAAATGTATATTTACTCTAAATAATATTATGTGCACAAATTATACATAAAAAGTTTTGCACCAATCATATAGGACTCATGTATTATTTAGTAATAAAAATATGTAAAACATTTAATATTACGTCTTTCTATTTTAGTATCTCCTTTTTTATACCCTTTTTGCACAATTATTTTATCAAGATTATGTTTGGTTACAATAATAATGCATAAGTACAGATTATTTAAATAATTTTTTTCCCATAGGTTTTTCCCTGGATGGTGGCTGGGAGTATACAATCGACATAAGTGACTAACAAACTACTTTCCTAGCTAGCTGGATTTCCCAATTTAATGACCAAAAGGCTCTCCCTACCCATTCTGATCCCTGACTAAATATTTAATACTTCATAATAAATACTAGTACATGTTATAAATTATTACCCATATATATATATATATATATATATATATATATATATATATATATATATATATATATAACAAAATATAAATAAGTCATCTCGAATCAGTATAAAATTTGGAATAAATCCAAACGTCTAAAGTGTCAGAGGTACGGGACTGTTGCTAGTATATATATATTAAGGTAATAAAGAAAGTGACTAAACCCCAACAATAGGTGCAGTTGTTCAAATGGGATCCAGTTAGCATGAAGTTTGTTTTTTGATAAGTTGGTCAATTGACCAATAGAATACTGACACACATAGAGTCTCGCTGCGTGTCAGCACTCTATTGATCAATCGACCAACTTACTTAAAAATGAATTTCATACTAACCACTCCCGTTCAAATGAGACCTCGTGACGAGTCGTAGACTCCAAATATCTTGGGTTTGAATTCCACCAGCTCCAATTTGTCAAGTCAATAAAAATGATCACGGGAACATGGTCGTATAAAAAGTCTGACCCGAAGTTGGGGAGATTAGTTGGACAGCAGAACGTATACTCCACATTATCAAAAAAAAAAAGAAAAAGAAAAGAAAGAAAGTGGCTAGATAGACAAATAAATAATTGGATTGGATGACACGAATCGGAGAAGAGACTTTCTATTTTTTAACTTTAACATAGAAAGCGATAAATATGCATTGTTCGTGAAATAATCAAATGGGGGAACTCTCACTTTCTCAACAACTCCCAACCGTACTTATTTATACCCTTGATTACTACTTCCATCTTTTCATTTTTATTGTTCATTCCGTCAGCAGAATCTATCGAGACCTTTAATCTCTTGTTTTGTGATATATGAATTATAAAGTGGTACGTATTTTTCAAAATTACAAATATATTTTAAATATATTGAATATTATTATCTTGCAATCACTATTATACTTTTGACAATTATTAAAGAAATATTTTAAAAACTAATAAATTTTTTTCTAAAAGTCGTTTTAGAAATTTATGTCTTAGGATTCTTCTAAGTTTTTGGGGGAATGACAAAGATATTTATATAAAATATTTCCACTATCATCAAAAATTATAATTCCTCTGTTTTGTTGTTGATTTTTTTAAATTCAACTTAAGAGATTTTTAAACTTAAAATTGATATAAATTCTTTTTATATTTATTAAAATAAAATGATAACTATTGTAAATTATCTAAAGTATTTTACTTATTGTATGTTTTATTGTTGCATAACTTTTAACGAGTCATCTCAATTTTGAATTGAAAAATATTTTTAATTGAATTTCAGAAGTCAATAATGATTATATATTCTGAAAGAGAGAGAATATTTTTTTTGAATATAAGGTAAATTTTAAAAATTACTTTTTAATATAAGGTAAATTTTAAAATTTATAAGTATTATATATAAATTGACCCCACTAAAATTTTATAAATTTTCTATTATACGGGGTCAAATTAAAAATTTATGACTTTGTCAATCAAATTTTAACCACATATGACTCATATCTTCTCAATATATGTATCACTCTCTATAATATTTTAAACTAAATAATAATCTAATTTATATTATTTTTAAAAATAAATAATGAAATACTTACTTATGAATAATTGTGATTAAAAAAGTCTATTATGAGTCAATATAGTGTATGTTGAAATTTGAGCCTAAATTAATGTGGGTGTCATTAATTAATTTTAATGATTCCATATATTAATGTGTTCTACTCCATAAGTAGATTAAATCAAGTATTTGGAAGCTCAAATTCATGGAGTAATGAATGAGATATTAACTCCCAAAGATCGTACACTTGGAAATAATAAAAGATAATAAATACATGTGAGAAAAATCAAGTCCCACATAGGTTAGAAATTAAATATTTTATATGTTTATATACAAGAAAAGTGCTCTTGGATTTGGGCCCCAAGGGGCACCTCACTTTTGTGGAAGGGAGAGGACCTAGCCAATGCTAGGTTCGAATCCACATGCGCGCCGCCGCTGTGAGATCCCAGATTTTATAAATAAAGATTTAATTTTCTTGAAATAATTTTTTTTTATATTATGGTGTGGATTTGATATAATGTTATAGTTGTGAGTAATATTTATAAATTTTACAAAGTAAGCAAGTTGTTATATAATATTCGATTGGTCAGGGAATATTATTTTTGTCGGGGAATATCCGTATTTGACTAAGACAATCATTGGTGGACCCCTACAAACGGATTTATTGTCGGATTGAGAAAACGACAAAAATATTTTTATGAAAATAATGGTGGAAGTTTTACCGTTAAAACTGCTGAACTACCTTTGGTAGTAAAGTAAAATAATACGCGTGGTTGCATAAGTAAGACACTACAGATTGATTATTGATACTTTCGTGAGAAAACACTCGCTTTTGTTTAATTATTGCTACAGTAGTTGATGCATAGTATCTCACTTTATTTGATTTAATTATTGTTGATTTATAAGTTTTGTTTTATTAGTATTATTAACGTAATAAAATAGAAAAACTTTTTATATAAAACAAAATACTTTTATAAAGTTATTCGTTTATTAAATTTAATAGTAAAATCTTTTATATAAAAAATGTAATACTTTTATAAAGTTATTCGTTTTATTAGACAATAATTAGATTAGATTATATTTTATTATGCATAGTATTTGCATAGTGTCTGCATAGTATTTGCATAGTAAAATCTTTTATAAGGTTATTCGTTTTATTAGATTATAAATAGAATATATTATATTTTATTTAAAAGATTTTGCTTTAATTATGGATCGTCCGATTAAAGTAAATCAATCTGGACCGTTCATGAGTTAGTTACTATGCAATCCATTCTTCTATTAGTAGAAGCTCATTCCTTCATTATTTTCTTACGAATTCACTGGAACTTTAGAGAGAAAAATTATAGAGAGAAAGAAGAAAAGTATTCTGCTACTTCACTACTCCGATATCAAGTTTCTTTTACGGTAAGAGATATTATTATAATAAGGGGTGTTATTCTTTCTTATTCATGGAGAGAACTTCTGTTATTCCATTCTTTATTATTCTGTTGGAATAACCTGTATACGCGGAATACCCTATACTTGGTGACATTCTTCTATTATTAGTCTTTATTATTACATTGGAATATCCTCGTCATGTGTTTTACAATCGACACGTTCCGCTCTTTATTATTTTGTCTTTATTATTCGCTTGGAATATCCTATCATGTGTTTACACCTACTGGTTCCGCCTTTATTATTATGTTAGAATATCCTCACATGCATGTGTTTTACACCGGACTTCGTTCCGCTCTTTATTATTCTCATTGGAATAACTTTGTCATCTGCAATCTTAGTATGCATGGTGATTTCATTGTTATTCCATTATTTATTAATCATTGGAATATCCTCGCTTGGTGCAATTTTGCTTGACTTTTTCCGTTATTATTATTCTGTTGGAATAACTTTATATCTGTCACAATCTGCATGCATGGTGATTTCTTTTGTTATTCCATTCGTTATTATACTCGGTTGGTTAAAATTTTGACTTCTATACTCCATGAAATTAGTGGAATATCCTTAATATTTGCGCTTCATCCAAAGATCGTTTCATGGAAATATTCTTCGAGCATTCTTGAATTTTACTCTACGGTAAGTATCATGTTGACAATTTGGACGTTATTAGTTCCTGAATAACTTAATTCTTGAACTTGTTTTTATTGAATTCTTATATCATTGTCATCATCCTCATGTTTATATTTTTTTTAAAGTCATCTGTGGCCTGTAGAGCATGGATGGACTTGGTATGATTATGACAAGGGATTATTCGGTGTAATCATGACCGTAATATTACAAATGATGTGTTAAAAATCTTCATTGGCCCGTAGTGCATTGATGAACAGTTTTTGGTATGATTATGACTATGAATTCTCTTCGGCCAATGGAGTAAAGATGAATTATTTTATGGCATGATCAGGACCGTTGATGAAAACACGATTATCTTTGGTCGTAGTGCATGGATAATTCGTGGTCGTGATACTAAAGAATATCCTTGGCCTGTAGTGCAGGGATGATTTAATGATGTGGATTATTTATTGAGCTGAGTCTCAGCGATAAAAGTGATGAAAAACGTTTTAAATCATAAAAAATAGTAGATTTTATTCTCTACTTGACTCTTTTAATAGATTGCTTGTTCCGCTGCAGTTAAACTTGATGTCTTTTGTATTTTATCAGTTTAACATTATTGAAGGCTAACGATAATTTATTGTGCATTATCTTAGTCATAATATTTCTTACTGGGCTAGTTGAGCTCACCCTTTCTTTCACTGTTCTCTTCAGGAAATGAGAACGTAGCCGGGACTAGTCGGGGAATGGAGTGACGGTCCAGATGATAGTATTAGTAGTCCTCACTATTCTGTTAAATAGTGTGACAATAAATGTAATGAGGACTCCATTGAGAGTGAATATTGTCTAGAAGGCAATATTATTGTTTAAACTTTCAACTATGTTTTGTCGTATGTTACACGACAGTTGTATAATTAAGTTTGTATTTGATTTATGTACCATATAAATGGCGACCCAAGATGGGTGACGTATACCTAATTTTGGGCGCTCTCACAAGCCGTCCGTGATTGCTCTGGCCTGCCTCAGGTACGCGGGTCCAGGTCCCATATATAATTTTTAGATAAAATTTATTTAAATTTTTTAATAAAAATTTATTTAAATTTTATGTATTTAATTCTATTATCAAAACTGTGTCGTTTTGAGAAGCTGTATTTATTATATTATCAAAACTGTGTTGTTTTGAGAAGCGGTATTATCAAAACTGTGTCATTTTGAGGAAGCAGTATTTGTAAGGTTGAACAGGCGGCCTAAAACTACGTCATTTTTGTCGCGCCTTTTCTTCTAAGCCTAAAACTACGTAGTTTTGGTTCTACTAACGCTTAAACTATGTCATTTTAATGGACCGAATAGATGCACATATTCTGCAAATGGTCAAAACTACGTCGTTTTGACCAACAGATACAAATAATACCTCTTCAAGAGGCACTCCAAGCCTTTTTAGGGGTGATGTGCCTATCCGAAGGGTCACCAACCCTCCTATAATAGATAGGAGGGGGCAGCCTTCATTTTCATTTCTTCGTTTAAGCATTTAAGCATATAAAGCATTCTACTCTTTATTTCTTCATTAGTTTAATTAAGTTTATTTTGAGAGATCAGAGTCAGAGCATTTCTTTTGGTTCGAAGTGTATACTTTTAATAGTCTTTGTTAAAGTATACACATCATCATTGTATCTTGGGAGACAAGTCTTATATCAACTCTAAGCACCATACTGGAGGGCATAATTTTTATTGTAATATATATATATATATATATATATATATATATATATATATATATATATATATTCGAAAGTATAAAGTATTAAAAAAATTTTTAAAGGCCGCTTCCTAATCCTCGTCAAATTTTTTGTAACTCAATAATAATTTTGACTCTACTATCAAAAGTTTCTGGCTTTGCCACTGTACACATCCAAAGTGTATATACATATAAAGATACATTCAAGTATAAAATAATAATAAATGAGAAGAGAGAAATTGTTATAGAGGAGAAAAATATTTTACTATACTATGTACGCTATCTGAAATTGTGTGCCCGGACTTATTACCATCTTGTTTTTAAGTTTTTAAGAAAGCCAATGAGCTAATGATGACGAGCCTTTGAAGGCCGGCCCAAGGCAAGGAATGCGAAAACAAGCGAGGTCCTACTTTGTTTGTATTCAAAAAGCAAGATCAGATTTCCTTAAATTTTTTCTGAATCAAAATGGTAGGAAAGCTAAGGATAGAAAAATAAATTTAATAAATTTATTTTTAATTTTATAATTGCCCTTACTTGTACTATATGAAATAAATTTAATTTAGATATTTATGTCCTAATTTTCTTACTAAACTAACAAACATGACTAAGAAAAATTGCTTTACTATCATTTCCTGTGTTAAAAATTCTTATGAATCCTTAAATGAAAAACTCATAAACATAGTGCTTGTACGTGTTTCTATCTATGGCTTTAGAGGTGCTTGCATCCGATTTCAAGTTGAGAGGACACCATTTATCATGTTTTCGAACATAATATGTGGACAATAAGTTCGTGGACCACTTTTTTGTAGTGAAATAAAGCCAACTGAAACCTTTTATTTGTTTTCGACTCATGTCATTAGTAGTTTAGTACATTATATATATATATATATATATCGCGAGTGAGGATCGAGCGATAATCTTAAATAAGCATAACGCTTAATAATATATTTTATCAAAACGACGTATTTTACCATGTCACCGCGTATTTACAAAAATACCATCGCGTCCCTCCAAAATTACGTCGTTTTGATAAAATTATACTATTTAAGGCGTTATGCTATTTAAGGATTATGCTCTTGATCCTTACCGTGTATATATATATATAGGTACGTAATAATAGCCTACAACTTGTTATCATGAGTTTTAATGCTTATGGATTAAGCAACCCAACAATAATTGATTTCCAGCATGCATGCATACATATACTCATGACATTTGTGCAATATGTTCATGCGTCACATTATTAGTACTATTGAATCGGATCCGATTATCATAAAATTAACTTCATGTTAAATTAATAAATTGATCAATACAGTGCTGACATGTAATTAAAGAGAGATCACCTTCCGACCTTCGTATCGACACTATATTGATCAATTAACCAAAGTTAATTTCATGCTAATCACTCCCTATTGAATCATTATAAAACTAAAATTCAAATAAATATCTTTATCATTTTAACTGAACCCTTGGCATTCCTTTTCTTCCACCATTATATAATAAGAGGTCCCCATCCATGATCATTATATTACTTTTTGTTCTAGAAGCTCCAAATATGATTTAGTCTCCTGCCCTACACTGCAAGTTAGTTTTTGCTTCTTTTCGTTCATAAAAACAGTCATATAAATCATACTGAAAAGAAGAAGGGCAGTTTGGCAAATACTCATGCATGCACTAAAACACAAAAGAGCATTAACAAATTGATAGGACAAAAAGATCGAGATTCACAAGGAAAAGACAATGTCCTTAATTTCGGATTTGACATAGCAAGTGGATAGAAAGGCATTAAAAGAAGGTTTGTTTCTTGTGATATATCTATTCAATGGAGAATTCTCTCTTTCCAACCAGCCCCATCTGAACGTACTAATTAATTCCCAGTACTACTGCCTCCTTTTCATTTTTATTGTCCATTCTATACCCATAGCATTACTCATTATTAATGGCTTCCCTCCAAAAAAAAAAAGAGCTTATGATGAAGTCACAATCTCATAAAAAAGTAACAGAAAAATACGTGAAAATAATAACCAATATTGTTTTTTCTTAGAAAAAAAATGAGAAATATTTTACAATCAATAAGAGACTTGATTTTAGGTAGGTCGCGTGGCGAGGGAATTAAGGAGATGCCAAGTAAAAAGGGCAAGTTTATTCTGGATTTTGTGGTTAGAAATTAAGACCAGTCAAAAAGGCATTTTTGGTGAGCCACTCAATGCAAAGCTGTGCAAACCACTAGTCTCCAACTGCTCCCACCTTTTCTTATTTATTCTCAGAAACCCCAATCACTTTTCCTTATTTATTACTATTAAAGTTCATTGGACCTTTTCTTGTGTCATTATTACGTTTTTTCCTTTCATTTCTCTCTCTCTCTCTCTCTCTCTCTCTATATATATATATATATATATATATTATTTTTTTTCGTTTTAATTTAAACTTTTTATTTAGTCTTCTAAATTCATAAAGTTTTAATTTTATCCCACATAATTTATACACGAAATACTAGTAGTCAATAAAGATTTTATATCAGATGGAATAGGTGATATCAAATGGGAATTATATTTCCAGTATTAGAAAAATATTATTTTCAGTACAAGACATGAATTCGAATCAACAAAATGCTAAATTATGACATCACTTTCCCTTGCAACATATAAAGCCCACTTGAGATTAATTGTAATTTGGGCTCCTTTAATGGAGGAGGCTGTCTTATGGTACTTGCCCACTGGAGATTAGCATAGCCCTATGTTGTAACCAAAGAGAACTACTAGTAAATCATTTCAAAGTACATACAATACAGGCTTTATCCTTCGGCTTTATATAGCTTGATTAATTTTAGGGTGCTTTACATAAATATACAACAGTTACAAAGTAATTATAATATTAGTGCATAAATAAAATAATTACAAAAAGATTGTAATTAGGACCCATATTACAAAAATAGTACAATTCACATTAATAATGAAACCTATAATCAAGGAGAAATAACTGACATAATTCATAATTCAAATTCAAATATTTGGGATCTAACAACAAAAATAAATTTAAATTCAAAATATTCACCAACTCTAAGTCAGTAAGTCCAATAACCCAAACAAAACAAATTACTTAAAATAAAACCCGATGTATTACAAACTTTTTCTTTCTTAACGAAGAGAGAGCAGAGCATTAACCGCCATTGAAATCTGGTGCGAGCCACCTCAAGTAGAAACCTTCATCATCGAATATTACAGTGGACTCGCAGAGAAAATATTAGTCAAGCTTTAGCAACTGGATAGAGAAGCATGACTATTTGATTTTTCACAATTTATTCATGTCCGAAAATTTCAATTCCAATTTCATATTTAAAACAAAACAACAACATAGCATAGGAAAAAGAAAGATAATTGAGTGATGTGTAATGTAATATTAATAATCAAACATTCGTACGAAGGTAACCAAACTTTTATACCAAGATAACCAAACCTTTATACCAAGGTAACCAATCTACCTCCACACCTGCACTATGAATTGGTTACCTTGATCTGAAAGTTTGGCAACCAACAGCATGAAGTTTTGGCTACCAACTGCATTACATTAAAAAAAAATTGGTAACTTAATAAAATTGAATTGGTTACCTTGGTTTGAAGGTTTGGCTACCAACTGCACTATAAAAAAACTGCAGCTATGGATGTGGATTGGTTACCTTAGTACGAAGGTTTTGTTACCTTAGTATGAAGGATTGGTTACCTTGGTGTAAGGTTTGATTACCAACTGCACTATGAAAAAAATGCACCTAGATAGAGTAATTAATAAATGTCATAAACATTTTTTTTAGTAAGTGGGCATGCACTACAAAATTAAAAACCCAAACATACACATTTTTTATCTCTTGTCAGAGATCCACGACAAAGAGATCTCGCCACATTACACCAAATCCTCCGGAAACCAAAAAGCGAGAGAGCAACAAAAACGTGGTTATCGTCGCCAGAACCAAAACCGAATGCAAAAGAAACATCACAGGGGTGGCTAGGGTCGGTCGATCATCGTTACGGGCGAGGGTCGTGCCCAGAGGACAAGAAGGTGTGACGCCCCAAAATAGGTATACAACACCCATTCGAGTCGCCAAAATACATGGTATAAAAGCAAACTACAACTTTGACAATACAGATGTCGTGTAGAATACGACAATACAATTGTGAGTTTGAATACAAATATTGTCTTCTGCATAATATACACACCCAAATAAGTCCTCATTAATTATTCATACACTATTTTATAGAAATAGTGAGGACAAATTAAAACATCTTCCTAGAGCCATCACTCCATACCCCGACTCGATCCTCGCTATGTTCTCACCTCCCGAGAAGAAAAATGGAACAAAAAGGAAAAGGGTGAGCTCAACTAGCCCAATAAAGAATATTATGACTAAGATAATATACAACAAATTATCGTTAGTCTTCAACAGGAAAAATCTAACGTAATACAATAGACAACAAGTTTTAGATCAACAAATGCGGTTGAAATAAAGAATCCATTGTAAGAGTCACGTGAAGAAAGAATTCTACCGTCTTCTAAGGTTTAAAAGTCCATCATCAATAGTTTATCCTCAGAATAACAATCAATATACATCTTTAATCATCTTTGCACTCACAGCCAAAGATATTCATTTGTATCACCAATTGGTCATGTTCATCTCAACACTGCTCATCTTTTGCACTACAAAGCCAAAGATATTCATCGATTAATCGTTCATCTTTGCACTACTGTGCCAAAGATATTCATTTATATCACCATTTAGGACCGAGGATGATGAAAAACATTTTTAAAGAAACGAATCCAAAGAAACAAAATGACAAGGATTAAGGATTAAGGATTCGTACTTTGTTTTACCCATGTCCAAAAATACTTGAAAATAATCATATTGGTGTAAAATTCAAGAATGATCAAAACATGGATACAATCAAAGCTAGTATCCGTAATAGATATTTTGGACCAAAAGAAAATTTTTATTTTTCGATTGAATAGTCTTCGTATTCGTGAATAATTAGGTCGATACGTGAATAAAGTCCGTATCGTGAATAAGAACCCCGACACAACAAGTTCCAAATTTGATAAAAAAGTTCACCAATACTTCCAAGATAATGATATTGAAGAAAATATCATTTAAGAAGAAAATAATACCCACTTACCTCAAAATAATCGTCATTTCCGAAATTTCTAGATATAGTCTTGTGAACCCAAGACCAGATAGCAACACTCAAAGTATACTCACAAGAATAAACTCGATAATTTAGAGAGAGAAAGAAAGAAAACTTTGTTTACGGTGTGATTTTCAATTCTAACTTAGCCTCTATTTATAGGAAAATGTTAACGCCAAAGGAGACTAAATTAATAAATTATTATTATTTACCAAATATTCAAGCCCACCACCAAGGAATCTGATTTTAGCCACCAACCACATGTTAAAGATGCTCACCAACCTTTGAAAAACGTTTTTCTTGAAAATAATAATTAAAATTTCCAAAATCAATTATTTGAACTCAAAACATCAATAATTCACAATAAATATCCCTTTTATCAGAAAAATTCAAATCTCGCGACTTTTATAGGAATTTCAATTCTCTACAACTTTGCGTAAGAAAAGTTTTCCAAATTCCAAATGAAATTATCCAAAATCCACAAACGGGCAATTTTACGATCCTATAATAAATTTTGATCAAGAATCGTGTCCACCGACACACAAAAACATATATTAAACATTTAATGCCACAAAATACTCTACCTCCTCATATACTCATATATCCCACAATTATTATAAAAATATCACCGTTAATATATTATTAAAATAATATATTTAAATGTATTATTTTATCGTAAAAAGATAAAATATTAATTTTCAACAATTGTCACATTAAAAATTTTCTCCATCTATATCCACATAAAATAAATATTTTCTTTATCATAATAATCAATAATTAATTATTCAAAAATAATATTACGTAATCACAAAGATCGACACAACCGTGTAGTTCCGTGAGTAGAGGGGGCTTTCCAATAAGGATTTCTCCTTACTTGGCAGCAAGCAATTAGGTGACCAAACCTCTCCTTAGATGTAACTTTCTAGACATTACCAATAATGTTATCTCGATAATATTATTCAAATAATATGAATTATTGATTTGATAATGGAAAATACTGTGTAATGACAATTATTGAAACAATAATAATATAAATATCAATGCAAAGAATTATTGAATCAATAAGATAAAATAATGAATAATAATTATCGTAACAATTATTGAGTAGTGCCTTCTTACGTAAGGATCAATAATTCAACAATCTTTGCAATACCGTGTCTTCTACGTGTAACCACGCCAGACATCAGATTTTAACCACCGAATTAACCCAACAAAGGTTAATTCAGTAATAATTTACGTCGTTATTTATAAAATTCAATCTTTGTCGCTTTTCCTTCATCCAATCGCTTTTTCAGTTATGGGGCCCACCAATGATCAAGTCAATGCATTTGAGATTCCCGACAAAAAGAATATTCCACGACCAAACGAATATTCCCCGAATAATAATGAATATTTTATAACCACTTGCTTATTTTGTAAACTTTGCACATTTCACCCATAACCAAAGAATTATATCAAATTAACCCTTATTAATTTAGAATAATGAATAAAGAAAAATTCAATTTTATTTATAATAAGTTGGGGTCTTACAAAGGGACCCACCGAAACGATGATTTCTGGAACGGCGCTGTGCCGCGATCAAAAATTCGCCAAATGGGGACAATCAGTTGGGAGTTGTTGATCTTGATTACGAGGATTCTGATGAGAGATGGACAAATGGGGGTCATTTTCTGTTTTGGACATTGCTTTACTTTCAATTAGAGATATTGTGTGTTGATGGAAGAATTGATGGATGAGAGAGAAAAAAAGATGAGGAAAACAGTGAGTTAGATCTGTAAACATTTTTGTCTTGTTTTGATTTGGGAGAGACACAAGTAAAGGGATAATAAATATATTAATTTTGTAAACAAAATATTTAAATGCATTAATTTTATAAATATTTTATGAGTGCACTATTGTTGTAATAATTTTTAAAAATGTAATAGAAAATGTAATTGTTCCTTAATTTTATTTGGGGTCTATATTTGTTTGCAGTTAAGAGCATAGCTCAACCTTGGACATGCAACGGATGCTACTATTTTCAATTACATACATAAATAAATGCTAATTACACTTCTGTTACATGAAGTATCATTTCAGTCATATCATATTTCAGTCATTTTTCATTACATTTGCAGCAACATTATGCATCATATCGATAACTCACCGATTCCCTCTTATTGAAGCTACCAATGGTGGTATCAACATTGATCTCATCCGCCGCGATTCGCCAAAATCTCCCCTCTATAATCCTTCCCTTACTCATTCACAAAACGTTCGTATCATCGTGCAAATAGTCTCGTGTCAATTTCACTAAACTCAGCCTTAAGCGAAGCAATCATTAGTGGAAGAGAATACCTAATGAAAATATCCATCGGCACACCCGCATTTGAAACCCTAGCCTATTATGATACCGATAATGATCTTCCATGGACTCAATGTTGTTATCAACTAGAAAGGAAACTATATATATATCACTATTAAAAAAATGGTCATTTGTGATGGCCAAAATCCATCACAAAAAGTAGAAAAACCATCACGAAAAGTTTACGTGATGGCATTTGTCAATGCTAGTACTTGGTACTATGTCCTTAAGACAATTATGCCCTCTCTGTATGGTGCTCAGAGTTGATAGCACTTGTATCCCAGGATACAATGGCACCGTACACTTTAGCAGCACTACTAAAAGTATACTCTTCGAACCAAAAGAAATGCTTTAACTCTCTCTCAAAATTAACTTAAAGAAACTGATGAAGAAATAAAGACTAGAATGCTCTATATGCTTAAAATGCTTGAGAATTGAATTAATTTGAAGGCTGCCCCCTCCTATCTATTTATAGGAGGGGTTGGTGACACTTCGAATGGGCACTTAGCCCTTGAAAAGGCATGAGATGCCACTTAAAAGGCATCGATGACATCATTTGGTCAAAACGACGTAGTTTTATTCATATGCAGTATGGACGCGTCTTTTCGGACATATAAAACGACGTAGTTTTAGCATTAGCTGAATCAAAACTACGTAGTTTTAACCTTAGCAGAAAAGGCGCGACAAAACGACGTAGTTTTGAGTCGTTCGTTTAAACTGATACTGTAAGACCCCAACTTTTATGAATAAAATAAAATTTCCTCTATTTATTATTTTGAAATAGTATGGGGTTGATTTGATTAATATGGTTAGTTATGGATAAAATGCGCAAATATTTTAAATAAGCAAGTGGTTATAAAATATTCATTGTTATCGAGGAATATTCATTTGGACGTGGAATATTCTTCTTTCGTTTGGGAATATTAAATGCGACCACAAGCATTTTTTGGGGCCCCATAACTGAAAAAACGATTGGATGAAGAAAACAACAAGTATGAGTTTTTTATAAATAATCTACAGTTTGTTACCGTTAACACTTTGTTGAATACCGGTGGTTAAAACATAAGTCTACGCGGTGTTGCACAAGAAGACACTCAGATTGCACCAATTATTGATTCTTACGTAAGAAGTCACTACTCAATAATTTTTACAATAATTACTGTTCAATATTTTATTTTATTGATTCAATAATTGTCACTGCACAATATTTTCCATTATCAGATCAATAATTTATATTATTTGAATAATATTATTAGACAACATTATTGACAATGTCTAAGGAAGTTCTGTCTAGAAAAGGGGTTATGTCATCTAATTGCGCATCAGTTAGGAGAAATTCTTATCGGAAAGCCCCCTTTTTCTTGGGAACGACCTGGTTGTCATTATTGTGATTCTGTAATATTATTTGTGAATAATTAATTATTGATTTATATGATAAGAAAAATATTTATTTTATGTGGATATAAATGAAGGAATATTTAGAAAAGTGATAATTGTTGAAAATTAATATTTTATCTTTTCTGATAAAATAATTCATTCAAATATATTATTATATTACATTATAAATGTATAATGCGATAATATAATAATATAATAATAGTGATATTTTTACAATGAATGTGTGATATATGAATAAATGAGGAGGAAGAATATTTTTGTTACAAAAAACATGTTAAACATGTTGTTGGGCCCCATTTTTGACTGAAATTTGATTATAGCCTGCAAAATCGTCCGTTTGTGAATTTCGGTCAATTTCTGTTTAGAATTTGGAAAAATTTAAATCTACAAAGTTGTAGAGAATTGAATTTCTTAAGGAATGGACATAAGATTCGAATTTTTCTGATAAAAGGGCTATTTATTATGAATTATTGAAGTTCCGAAATAATTAATTTTTGGAGTTATAAATGGTTTTATTAAGAAAAACATTTTTTTTTATTTTTTGTGAGGTGGGTCCCACTTGTGGATGATATTTTGGTCTGGTATGGTGTGCGTAGGAATTTTTTTAAAAATATTATTATTTTATTAAATTTTTTGCTTTGTTGTTCTAAGCATTTTCCTATAAATAGGGTGCTTAGGTTAGAATTGAAAACCACACCAGAATCTGAAGTTTTCTCTCTCTATATTATCGAGCGTATTTTTGTGAGTATTTTGTGTGAAACCCCATATTTTATGAATAATGATTTAATTTTCTCGAAATAATTTTTTTTTATATTATGGTGTAGATTTGATATAATGTTATAGTTGTGGGTAATAATTATAAATTTTGCAAAGTATGCAAGTTGTCATATTATATTCGATTGGTCGGGAAATATTCTTTTTTGTCGAAAATATCCGTACGACGGTAGAATCATTGGTGGACCCCACAACGGAATTATTGTAGGATTGAGAAAACGACAAAAATATTTTTATGAAAATAATGGCGGAAGTTTTACCGTTAAAACTGTTGAACTACTTTCTTAGTAGTAAAAGCGATAAAGAATACACGTGGTTGCATAGTAGCACACGGTATTGATTATTGATGCTTACGTGAGAAAACACTCAGTTTTGTTTAATTATTGCTACAATAGTTGTTGCATAGTATCTCACATTATTTGATTCAATTATTGTTGATTTATACGTTTTGTTTTATTAGTATTATTAACGTAATAAAAAAGAAACATCTTTTATATAAAATGTAATACTTTATTAAAGTTATTCTATAAATAGAATATATTATATTTTATTATGCATAGTATTTGCATAGTAAAAATCTTTTTATATAAATAGAATATATTATATTTTATTTAAAAGATTTTGCTTTAAATATGGACCGTCAGATTAAAGTAAATCAATCTGGACCGTTCATGAGTTAGTTACTATGCATTCCATTCTTCTATAAATAAAGCTCATTCCTTCATTATTTCTTACAAATTCAATTGAAACTCTAGAGAGAAAATTATAGAGAAACTATAGAAAAGTATTCTCGCTACTTCCCTACTCTTATATCCAGCTTTTTTACTTGTGAAGGATATTATTCTTTTGTATTCAAGAAGAGAACTTCATTATTCCATTTCTTTATTATTACATTTGGAATAACTCGTATACGCTGGCAACCCTATACTTGGTGACATTCTTCATTATTCGCCTTTATTATCCTGTTGAAATATCCCGTCTGCTATATGTTGGACCTAGTTCCGCTTTTAATTATTCATTTATTCTTCATTGGAATATCCTCGTCTGTAGGCTATACGTAGGACCGGGTTCCGCTTTTAATTATTTATTATTCTCATTGAACATCCTGCTTGTGTGAATTTCACCACATGGTTCCGTTATTATTATTATTCGTTGAATAACTGCCTACATCTTGAGTACCACATGCATGGTGATTTCTTTTGTTATTACATTCTTTATTATACTCAGTTGGTTAAAGTTTTGACTTCTATACTCCATGAAATTAGTGGAATATCCTTGATATTTGCGCTTCATCCAATATCTTTTCATGGAAATATTCTTCTGAGAATTCTTGAATTTTACACCACAAAACAATATCTTGTTGACAATTGGAACGTTATTGGTTCCTGGACAAATTAATTCTTGAAGTTGTTTTATTGGATTCTTATATCATTGTCATCATCCATATGTTTATATTCTGTTGAAAGTCATCTGTGGCCTGTAGTGCATAGATGGACTTGGTATGATTATGACTAGGGATTATTTGGTATAATCATGACCGTAATGTTATAAATGATATGGAAAAAGTCCTCATTGGCCCGTAGTGCATTGATGGATAGTTTTTGGTATGATTATGGCTATGGATTCTCTTCGGCCAAGGGAGAAAAGATGAATTATTTTATAGCATGATCAGGACCGTTGATGAAAACACAATTATCTTTGGCCCGTAGTGCATGGATAATTCGTGGTCGTGATACTAAAGATTTATATCCTTGGCCTGTAGTGCAGGGATGATTTAATGATGTGGATTATTTATTGAGCTGAGTCTCAGCGATAAAAGTGATGAAAAACTTTTTAAATCATAAAAGATAATAGATTTTATTCTCTACTACTCTTTTAGTGGATTGTTTATTCCGCTGTAGCTGTTGATCTAAAACTTGTTGTCTATTATATTCTATCAGTTGTTATACTATTGAAGGCTAAGGATAATTTGTTCTGCATTATCTTAGTCATAATATTTCTTACTGGGCTAGTTGAGCTCACCCTTTCTTTCACTGTATTCTTCAGGAAATGAGAATATAGCTGTGACGAGTCGGGGAACAGAGTGATAGTCCAGATGATAGCATTAGTAGTCCTCACTATTCTGTTAGATAGTGTGATAATAAATGTAATGAGGACATATTTGTGTTTGAATATTGTCTAGATGACAATATTCGAGTTAAAACTCATTGTATATATTTTGTCGTATCTTACACGACTGTTGTATAATTATTTTGTATTTGTATTCAGTACCATGTAAGTGGCGACCCAAGATGGGTGATGTATACCTAATTTTGGGGGCGTCATAGTTGGTATCAAAGCTTAGGGATATGATCCCTGGCTAAGATGTGAGACAAGAACTAGGAGGGGAGAGACGGGAAATTCCTTCGCTAGTTTGACCTACCTAAGTTTATTCGGTATTTAATTGGTCGGTCAGAGTATAGGGATAATATATGATATGTCAATTAACCCTTGTTTTGTGACAGTGTTTGCGAATGACATTTGAAAATATTGAGATAAGCAATGAAGCACAGGAGACCGTTGAGTTAGCACAACCAAATGGTAACGACCAACAACACGATAATAATCGTACCAGTGGCAACGGTCATCAGAACAATGATAACCATCGTAGGAGAAATTATCATGACAAGAATGGTAACCACGTCGGTGGTAATCATGGCCAAGATAATAGAAGTGGAAATTTCAAGAAAAGAAGGTCATTTAGCTCAATTTTGTCGTGCACTAAAGTCAAGTCCAGCTGGGACGGTAGCACTAAAGGCGGATACAGACAAAACAAAGTCAGTGGTTTCAGGAGAGTGTTTTTCGCGACTTCTCAAAAAGTGAGTAAACCGAACGAAGTTAGCATGAGTTAGTTAATTATAAATTCTTGCGAAGTCTATACCTTATTAGATATCGGTTCTACCCATTCTTTTATCTCTCTTGCTTGCGTTCAACGTTTAAATTTGACTCCGGAGAAGTTAGACTTTGACTTATTGGTTGAAACTTCGTTTGTAGGAGCCTTCGTTACCTCCACTGTTTATAAATCTTGTTGATTCAAATCGACACTTTCACGTTACCTGTCGATCTTATCTCTTTAAAAATACTTGCAGTGATGTGATTTTTGGAAACGATTGGTTAACTGCTCATCGTGCTTTTCGTAAGGTTGTTAGATTTCATATTCCTAACCAACCTATTATGCGAATTCAAGCAACCAAACCACTAAAGACAATCATTGTCATATCAAGCCATAAGTAAAGAGCCCCGATCCTTTCATTGTTGACTTTCTTGTGTGGAATGGACCGAAGCCAGACTTTCTGTAGGCAACGTTGTGAATGACGATGGCAAGTTAATAGGTATCAATATGACGTGTTATCCAAGTCTTGGATGAGGGTCACAGTTTTGAATGATATTTCTTTCGTTAGTAAATTTCTTGACGTATTCTTGAAGACTTCCTAGCCTACCCCTAGAGCGTGAAATCGAATTTTGTATTGACCTCAGTACAAAACCCATTTCTTAAACCCTCAAATATTTCTTCACCTAGAATGAACGTATTATGCGCCAAAGACGTTGACTCGAGCTGTTGAAGATTACGATAGTACCATACAATATCATCGTGGAAGAGCGAACGTGGTAACTGACGTGTTGAGTAGAAGATCGTATGCGTTTATGAGTGCAATGTTGTTAACACAAAGACTCATTTCGTATAACTTACAAATGATGAAGATAGAGTTAAAGACTCGAGGGACCCACATGAAGATAACGAATATACGAGTAGAATCGACTTTAATCGATAAAGGTAAAGCCGCAAAGCTACGGGTCGGTGAAATGAGGATACTACCAAGAAGAAGGTTCAAGAGAGGCGTTATTTTAAAAGCAAGAGTTCTTTGAGAGAGAAATCTCAACCCTCGATTTAATTGGCCCATTTGAAATCCTCGATCGAGTATGAACTGTGGCTTATAGACTCGTTTTACCACCAAAAATGTCGCGTGTTTATAACGTTTTTAACGTATCGATGTTATGTAATTATGTGGACGACCCGAACCACATTATTGATTTAGAACCGGACGAGATAGTGGATGATTTAACATATGAAGATGTAACTGGTAAAATCCTGGAATATATTCTACGCTTAAAGGTTATACATCAAGAGTTAGAATATGACGAAGTATCCTCACATGTTCGGCATACCAGGTACGTACGTAAATTTCGAGGGCGAAATTCTATAATGAGGGGAGATTGTGAAACCCCAGATTTTATGAATAAAGATTTATTTTTTTCGAAATAATTTTTTTTTATATTATGGTGTGGATTTGATATAATGTTATAGTTGTGGGTAATAATTATAAATTTTGCAAAGTATGCAAGTTGTCATATTATATTTGATTGGTCGGGAAATATTCTTTTTTGTCAGAAATATCCGTACGACAGTAGAATCATTAGTGGACCCCACAATGGAATTATTGTCGGATTGAGAAAACGACAAAAATATTTTTATAAAAATAATGGCGGAAGTTTTACCGTTAAAACTGTTGAATTCCTCGGTAGTAAAAGTACAGTAATACGCGTGGTTGCATAGTAGCACACAGTATTGATTATTGATGCTTACGTGAGAAAACACTCAGTTTTGTTTAATTATTGCTGCAGTAGTTGTTGCATAATATCTCACATTATTTGATTCAATTATTGTTGATTTATACGTTTTGTTTTATTAGTATTATTAACGTAATAAAATAGAAACATCTTTTTATATAAAACAGAATACTTTATTAAAGTTATTCTATAAATAGAATATATTATATTTTATTATGCATAGTGTTTGCATAGTAAAAATCTTTTTATATAAATAGAATATATTATATTTTATTTAAAAGATTTTGCTTTAAATATGGACCGTCAGATTAAAGTAAATCAATCTGGACCGTTCATGAGTTAGTTACTATGCTGTCCATTCTTCTATAAATAGAAGCTCATTCCTTCATTATTTCTTACAAATTCACTGAAACTCTAGAGAGAAAATTATTGAGAAACTATAGAAAAGTATTCTGCTACTTCCCTACTCTTATATCCAGTTTCTTTTACGGTAAGGGATATTATTCTTTTGTATTCAAGAAGAGAACTTCTGTTATTCCATTTCTTTATTATTCTGTTGGAATAACCTGTATACGCGGGTAACCCTATACTTGGTGACATTCTTCTATTATTCTGTCTTTATTATTCTCATTGGAATATCCCGTGCATCTTTATACTGTAGGACACCAGTTCCGCTTTTAATTATTCATTCATTCTGTTGGAATATCCTCATGCATGCTATATCTGACCGGACACTCTATTTTAATTATTTATTATTCTATTGGAACATCCCGCTTGCAGTGAATTTCACCCGACTTTCGGTTCCGTTATTATTATTCTCGTTGAATAACTTCGCCTATCGCAAAGTACCGCATGCATGGTGATTTCTTTTGTTATTACATTCTTTATTATACTCAGTTGGTTAAAGTTTTGACTTCTATACTCCATGAAATTAGTGGAATATCCTTGATATTTGCGCTTCATCCAATATCTTTTCATGGAAATATTCTTCTGAGCATTCTTGAATTTTACACCACAAAACAATATCTTATTGACAATTGGAACGTTATTGGTTCCTGGATAAATTAATTCTTGAAGTTGTTTTATTGAATTCTTATATCATTGTCATCATCCTCATGTTTATATTCTCATTGAAAGTCATCTCGTGGCTCTGTAGTGCATAGATGGACTTGGTATGATTATGACCAGGATTATTTGGTATAATAATCATGACCGTAATGTTACAAATGATGTGGAAAAAGTCCTCATTGGCCCGTAGTGCATTGATGGATGCTTTTGGTATGATTATGGCTATGGATTCTCTTGACCAAGGGAGCAAAGATGAATTGTTTTATAGCATGATCAGGACCGTTGATGAAAACACAATTATCTTTGGCCCGTAGTGCATGGGTAATTTGTGGTCGTGATACTAAAGATTTATATCCTTGGCCTGTAGTGCAGGGATGATTTAATGATGTGGATTATTTATTGAGCTGAGTCTCAGCGATAAAAGTGATGAAAAACTTTTTAAATCATAAAATATAGTAGATTTTATTCTCTACTTGACTCTTTTAATGGATTGTTTATTCCGCTACAGTTGTTGATCTAAAACTTGTTGTCTATTATATTCTATCAGTTGTTATACTGTTGAAGGCTAAGGATAATTTATTCGCATTATCTTAGTCATAATATTTTTTCTTGGCTAGTTGAGCTCACCCTTTCTTTCACCGTTCTCCTTAGGAAATGAGAATAAATGACGAGTTAGCCTGGGTGAACCCGGAGTGATAGCATTAGTAGTCCTCTCCTCCTCACTATTCATAGTGTGATAAGTGATAATAAATGTAATGAGGACTTATTTGTGTTTGAATCTTCGCCTAGATGACAATATTCGAGTTCAAACTCATTGTATATATTTTGTCGTATCTTATCTCATTGTCAGATAATTAGTTTGTATTTGTATTCAGTACCATGTAAGTGGCGAACCAAGATGGGTGATGTATACCTAATTTTGGGGGCGTCACATTTTGATACTTTGAGTGTTGCTATACGGTGCAAGTTTTCTTCAGCATTATATCCGGTATTCTAGTCAGAAGTACTGTCCTTTTGAGGTAAAGGATGTTTTTTTTAATAAATGATATTATTTTTTTCAATATTATTATACCGGAATATTGGTAAGATTTTTCTTTTGAAATTTTTACCTTTTTGTGTCGGGGTTACTATTCATATATACGGTACTATTCACGTATACGGCACTATTCACATAAAAATTAAAATTTTCTTTTCTTTATCCAAGTTGTTTATTATGGTTACTAGCTTTGATTGTATCCATGTTTTGATCTTCATTCTTGGAATTTGCTTCACAATGGTTTATTATGTAGTAATTTTGAACTTGGATAAACTAATGTACGAATCCCTAATCCTTGTCCTTTTATCTCACTGGATTCGTTTTCTTTAAAATATTTTCATCATTCTCAGTCCTAAATGGTGATATAGCTTAATATCTTTGGTCTGTAGTGCAAAGATGAACAATTACATGATGAATATCTTTGGCCTATAGTGCAAAGATGAACATGTGTTGGGATGAACACTACCAACTGGGAATATGATTGAATATTTTGGTAGTATTGCAAATATGAGTATTTGATTCAAGATATATATTATTTGATGTTACAGGGATAAAATATTGATGACAGACTTTAAAATCATAGAAGATAGTAGACTTCATTCTCTACTTAACTCTTCTAATGAATTATTATTTTCGTTGTGAATATTGATCTAAACCTTGTTGTCTATTATATTCTATCAGATTTTTCTTTGTTGAGGACTAACGATAATTTGTTCTATATTATCTTAGTCATAATGTTCTTTACTGGGCTAGTTGAGCTCACCCTTTTTTTTTTGTTCCATTTTTCTTCTCAGGAAGCGAGAATATAACGGGAACTAGTCGGGGTATGGAATGATGGTTCTAGAAAGTTGTTTAGCAGTCCTCACTATTTTTTATAAATAATGTATCAATAATTATAATAAGGACTTATTTGAGTTTGAATACTGTCTAGAAGATAATATTTGTATTTAAACTCACAGTATATGTGTTGTCGTATTTTGCACGATAATTGAAATAATGAAGTTGTAGTTATTTCTGTATCATGTATTTGGCGACTCAGAATGGCTTGTGTGGACCTATTTTAGGGCCGTCACAGTTGGTATCAGAGCTTAGGGATATGGTCTCTGGCGGAGATCAGGGAATAATTCATTCAAATATATTATTATATTACATTATAAATGTATAATGCGATAATATAATAATATAATAATGGTGATATTTTTATAATGAATGTGTGATATATGAATAAATGAGGAGGAAGAATATTTTGTTATAAAAAATATGTTAAAAATGTTGGCGGGCCCCATTTTGACTGAAATTTGATTATAGTCTGCAAAATCGTCCGTATGTGGATTTCGGTAATTTTCTGTTTAGAATTTGGAAAAACTTAAATCTACAAAGTTGTAGAGAATTGAATTTTCTATAGAATGGACATAAGATTCGATTTTTTTTTGATAAAAATGCTATTTATTATGAATTATTGAAGTTCTGGAATAATTGATTTTTGGAGTTATAAATGTTTTTATTAAGAAAAATATTTTTTTTATTTTTTGTGAGGTGGGTCCCACTTGTTACTGATATTTTGGTCTGTTGTGGTGTGCGTAGGAATTTTTTTAAAAATATTATTATTTTATTAAATTTTCTGCTTTGGTATTCTCAGTATTTTTCTATAAATAGGGTGCTTAGGTTAGAATTGAAAATCACACCAGAATCTGAAGTTTTCTCTCTCTATATTATCGAATGTATTTTTGTGAGTATTTGGATACTTTGAGTGTTGCTATACGGTGCAAGTTTCCTTCAACATTATATCCGGTATTCCAGTCAGAAGTACTGTCCTTTTGAGGTAAGGGATGTTATTTTTTTTATAAATGATATTATTTCTTTCAATGTCATTATACCGGAATATTGGTAAGATTTTTCTTGGAAAATTTTTGCCTTTTTGTGTCGGGGTTACTATTCACGTATACGACACTATTCACCAAAAAATTAAAATCTTCTTTTCTTTGTCCAAGTTGTTTATTATGGTTACTAGATTTGATTGTATCCATGTTTTGATCTTCATTCTTGAATTTTGCTCCACAATGGTTTATTATGGAGTATTTTGAACTTGTATAAACTAAAGTACGAATCCCAAATACTTGTCCTTTTATTTCACTGGATTCATTTTTTTAAAAATATTTTCATCATTCTCAGTCTTAAATGGTGATATATTGAATATCTTTGGCTTGTAGTGCAAAGATGAACGATTACATGATGAATATCTTTGGCCTATAGTGCAAAGATGAACAAGTGTTGAGATGAACATGACCAACTGGGAATATGATTG
The DNA here is from genome assembly GCA_020205605.1 of Panax ginseng. Lineage (NCBI taxonomy): Eukaryota > Viridiplantae > Streptophyta > Magnoliopsida > Apiales > Araliaceae > Panax > Panax ginseng. The sequence continues at coordinate 13,002,957 of CM035134.1, forward strand.
AATATTTTGGTCGTATTGCAAATATGAGTATTTGATTCAAGATATATATTGTTTGATGTTACAGGGATAAAATATTGATGATGGACTTTAAAATCATAGAAGATAGTATACTTCATTCTCTACTTAACTCTTCTAATGAATTGTTATTTCCGCTGCGAATATTGATCTAAAACTTGTTGTCTATTAAATTCTATCAGATTCGTCTCTATTGAGGACTAATGATAATTTGTTCTATATTATCTTAGTCATAATGTTCTTTACTAGGCTAGTTGAGCTCACCATTTTCCTTTTTATTCTATTTTTCTTCTCAGGAAGCGAGAGTATAGCGGGAACTAGTCGGGGTATGGAATGATGGTTCTAGAAAGTTTTTTTACCAGTCCTCACTATTTTTTGTAAATAATGTATCAATAATTGTAATGAGGACTTATTTGAGTTTGAATACTGTCTAGAAGACAATATTTGTATTTAAACTCATAGTATATGTGTTGTCATATTTTGCACGACAATTGTAATAATAAAGTTGTAGTTATTTTTGTACCATGTATTTGGCGACTCAGAATAGGTTGTGTGGACCTATTTTGGGGGCGTCACAGATACCCTTTCAGCACATACCGCTTCTCAAAACGACACAGTTTTGATAATAAACGACACAATTTTTGATAATAATAAATACTGTTTATCAAAACGACATAATTTTGATACTAGAATTAAATAAATAAAATTTAAATAAATTTTATCTAAAAAATTATATACAGACCCATGTGCCTCGAGCCCGAGCCAGGCCGGCCTGGCGACGACGTCGAATGTGTGGGTTCGAACCTAGCCTTGGCTAGGTCCTCTCCCTTCCACAAAAGTGGGGTGCCCCTTGGGGCCCAAACCCAAAAGCATTTACCTTGTATATAAACATATGAAAACTTTAATTCTTAACCTCTGTGGGACTTAGTTTTTCTCACGTGTATTTATTATCATTTATCATTTCCAAGTGTGATCTTAGGGAGTTAATATCTCATTTATTACTCCATGGATTTGAGCTTCCAAATACTTAATTTAATCTACTCATGGAGTAGAAAATATTAATATATGGAATCATTAAAATTAATTAATGGCGTCTATATTTATTTAGGCTCAAATACTAACAATCCCCCACATGAATGATATTGACTGCTAGCTTTATGTAAATGTTATGCAGACTCTGAGAGAGAGACAAAATTAGAAATTATTTATATCGAGAGCGATAGCTTTTGGCTTTGAACCTTCCCTTGTGAAAGACTATCGGATTTACTGGTTGTCTAGTGAACGTGATGTCTTGAATTGTCCAATCACTTGTGTAAATCGAGACAATAGTAATTCACACAGAATCTTTCCAGACATTATTTGGTTCTCATGATTTTTTTCATTTTGGCCCCGAATAATCCCGGATTTATGAGTGCTTTAGAGAAGTATAGTCTTATCCTTCTCATAGAATTGGCCCAGTTCACACTCACATTGGTGATTCTTAATAAGAGTACCCTGCCATACTCCACATGTTTTTCAAGATTTAAGAATCATTAAAAGCATAGCTTATCATGTAACCGCTGCAGGTATCACTATCTCGTATCATAGGAATGAGCAGAAGAAATTAATTTCTTTATAGTAATTTAATTGAATCGTTCACAATTTAGTTGTGTGACGCCCCCAAAATTAGGTATACGTCACCCATCTTGGGTCGCCACGTACATGGTACATAAATCAAATACAAACTTAATTATACAACTGTCGTGTAACATACGACAAAACATAGCTGAGAATTTTGAAACGAATATTGTCTTCTAGACAGTATTCAAACACAATGGAGTCCTCATTACAATTATTATCACACTATTTCATAAAATAGTGAGGACTACTAATGCTATCATCTGGACTGTCACTCCGTTCCCCGACTTGTCACAGCTATATTCTCATTTCCTGAAGAGAACAACGAAAGAAAGGGTGAGCTCAATTAGCCTAGTAAGAAATATTATGACTAAGATAATGCAGAATAAATTATCCTTAGCCTTCAACAATGTTAAACTGATAAAATACAATAGACATCAAGTTTAACTGCAGCGGAACAAGCAATCTATTAAAAGAGTCAAGTAGAGAATAAAATCTACTATCTTTTATGATTTAAAAAGTTTTTCATCACTTTTATCGCTGGGACTCAGCTTAATAAATAATCCACATCATCGAATCACCCCTGCACTACGGCCAATGATATTCTTTAGTATCACGACCACAAATTATTCATGCGTTACGGGCCAAAGATACTTGTGTTTTCAACAACGGTTATGATCATGCCATAAAATAATTCATCTTTGCTCCCTTGGCCGAAGAGAATCCATAACCATAATCATACCAAAAACTATTCATCAATGCACTACGGGCCAATGAGGACTTTTTCCACATCATTTGTAACATTACTAAGCATGATTATACCGAATAATCCCTGGTCATAATCATACCAAGTCCATCTATGAACTACATGCCACAGATGACTTTTACCACATCATTTGTAACATTACGATCATGATTATACCGAATAATCCCTGACCATAATCACACCAAGTCCATCTATGCTCTAAAGGCCACAGATGACTTTTAACAGAATATAAACATGAGGATGATGACAATGATATATGAATTCAATAAAACAACTTCAAGAATTAATTTATCTAGGAACCAATAACGTCCAAATTGTCAACAAGATACTGTTTTGTGGTGTAAAATTCAAGAATGCTCAGAAGAATATTTCCATGAAACGATACTGGATGAAGCGCAAATATCAAGGATATTCCACTAATTTTATGGAGTATAGAGGTCAAAACTTTAACCAACTGAGTATAATAAAGAATGGAATAACAACATAAATCACCATGCATGCGGTACAGATGATAGACAAAAGTTATTCCAATGTAATAATAAATACGAAATAATAAATAATGGAACCGTGTCGTGAAATTACACAAGCGAGGATATTCCGGCGTAAATATTAAATGCGAAATAATAAATAATGGAACCGAATCGTGTGAAATTCACAAGCAAGCGTGATATTCAACGTAATATTAAATGCGAATAATAAATAATGGAACCAGTCGTGAAATTATAATTGACGAGGATATTCGGCTGTAATAATAAAGATGTAATAATATAAGGATTTCACCTAGTATAGGGAGTCCACGTGATCTGAGTTATGTATAGTATATGCCACAGATATGATATGTCAAAGTTATTCCAATGTAATAATAAAGAATGGAATAACCGAAGATCTCTTCATGAATAAGAAAGAATAACACCCCTTATGGGTACAACAAATAATATCCCCTACCATAAAAGAAACTGGAAATAAGAGTAGGGAAGTAGCAGAATACTTTTCTTCTTTCTCTCTATAGTTTCTTTCTCTAGAGTTTCAATGAATTCGTAAAGAAATAATGAAGGAATGAGCTTCTATTTATAGAAGAATGGATCGTGATAAGAACTAATCCATGAACGGTCCGTATTGATTTACTTTAATCGACTATCCATATTTAAAGCAAAATCTTTTAAATAAAATATAATATATTCTATTTATAATCTAATAAAACGAATAACTTTATAAAAGATTTTACTATGCAAACACTATGCATAATAAAATATAATATAATCTAATTATTGTCTAATAAAACGAATAACTTTATAAAAGTATTATGTTTTATATAAAAAGATTTTACTATTAGCCTAATAAAACGAATAACTTTATAAAAGTATTCTGTTTTATATAAAAAGTTTTTCTATTTTATTACACTAATAATACTAATAAAACAAAGCTTAAATATATAATATAACAATCGACAATAATTGAATCAAATAACGTGAGATACTATGCAACAACTGCTGTAGCAATAATTAAACAAAACTGAGTGTTTTCTCACGTAAGCATCAATAATCAATACCGCGCGCTACTATGTAACCATGCATGACATCGCATTTTTTACTACTACGAAGTAGTTCAACAGTTTTAACGGTAAAACTTCCGCCGTTATTTTCATAAAAATATTTTTGTCGTTTTCTTAATCCGACGATAATTCCGTTGTGGGGTCCACCAATGATTGTACCGTCGTACGGATATTCCCCGACAAAAAGAATATTCCTCGACCAATCAAATATTATATAACAACTTGCTTACTTTGCAAAATTTATAAATATTACCCACAACTATAACATTATATCAAATCCACACCATAATATAAAAAAAATTATTTCGAGAAATTTAAATCTTTATTTATAAATCTGGGGTCTCACAATCTCCCCTCTTTATGGAATTTCACCCTCAAAATTTACGTACGTACCTGGTATGCCGAACAGGTGAGGGTACCTTGACTTCATTTCAGATTCTAACTCTTGAGGTATAACCTTTGAGTGTTGAATACGATTATTCTTATCCAAGATTTTAACATGTACATCTTCATACGTTAAATTATCCGCTACCTCGTCCGGTTCTAAATCAATAATGTGGTTCGGGTTGTCCACATATTTACGTAACATCGATACGTTACAAAATGTTATAAACACTCGACATTTTGGCGGTAAAAGCGAGTCTATAGCCACGCCCCTACCGATCGAGGATTTGAAATGGGCCAATTAAATCGAGGGTTGAGATTTCTCTCTTGAAGAACTCTTGCTTTTAAAATAACGCCTCTTGAACCTTCTTCTTAGTATTCATCACCGTGCAGTAGCTTGCGACGGCTTTAATTTTATCGATTAAAGTCGATTCTACTCATATATTTGTTATCTTCACGTGGTTCGTATATTATTATTTGTAAACGCGATCTTCTTCTACTCAACACGCCGACCACCACGTTCGCTTTTCCACGATGATATTGAATGGTACGATCGTAATCTTCAATAGCTTTCGAGCCAACGCTTTTGCATGATGATACGCTCGCTTTAAGTAAAGAAATATTTGAGGGTTTAAGAAATGGGTTTTGTACTGGGGTCAATACAAAATTCAATTTCACGCTCTAGGGGTAGGCTAAGAAGTCTTCAAGAATACGTCAGGAATTTTATTAACAATAGAAATATCATTCAAAACTGTGACTCTCCTCCATGACTTGGATAATACGTTACATTGATTCCTATCAACTTGCCATCGTCATTCATGACGTCGCCTACGAAAAGTCTAGCTTCGGTGCATTCCACACAAGGAAGTCAACAACGAAAGGATTTGGGCTCTTTTTACTTATGGATTGATATGACAGTGATTGACTTTAGTGGTTTGGTTACTTTAAATTCGCATAACAGGTTGGTTATGAATATAAAAGCTAACAACCTTACGAAAAGCATGATGAGTAGTTAACCAATTTATTCCTAAAATCACATCAAAGAAAAATATTTTCAAAGAGATAAGATCGACAGGTAACATGAAAATATCGATTTGAATCAACAAGATTTATAAACAGTGGAAGTAACGAAGGCTCCTACTGACGAAGTTTCAACCAATAAGTCAAAGTCTAACTTCTCCGGAGTCAAATTTAAACGTTGAACGGAAGCAAGAGAGATAAAAGAATAGGTAGAATCAGTATCGAATAAGGTATAGACTTCGCAAGAATTTATAATTAACTAACCTGTCTTAACTTCGTCGTTACTCGCTTTTTTGAGAAGTCACAAAAACTCTCTCCACTACCTGGGTTTTGACTTTTTCGGGGACTACCTTTGGTGCCTCCATCCTAGTTTAACTTGTCTTCTTGGTGAACGACAAAATCGGCTAGTGACCTTTTCTTCCACAATTATAACATGCCTTGGGCTAAGATCGCACGCATTTGGATTGATATGTCCCTCCCTCCGTATTTGAAACATATTATATGTGGTCGTTCTCCTTCCTTAACAACGGGTGCTGGTGCTAACGTCTTTCCATCATTGTTGAATCTCCTCTTCTTGAAATATCCATTTCTATTATCTTGGCCATGATTACCACCGAAGTGGTTACCATTCTTGGCATGATAATTTCCCCTACGATGGTTATCATTGTTCTGATGACCGTTGCCACCGGTACGATTATTATCGTGTTGTTGGTCGTTGCCTTTTGGTTGTGCTGAATCAATGCTCTCATGTGCTTCATTGCTTATCTCAGCATTTTCAGATGCCTTTTTCAAACACTGTCACAAAACAAGGGTTAATTAACATATCACATATTATCGTTATACTCTGACCAACCAATTAAATACCAAATAAACTTAGGTAGGTCATACTAGCGAAGGAATTCCCCGTCTCTCTCCTCCTAGTTCTTGTCTCACATCTCAGCCAATGATCATATCCCTAAGCTTTGATACCAACTGTGACGCCCCCAAAATTAGGTATACGTCACCCATCTTGGGTCGCCACTTACATGGTACATAAATCAAATACAAACTTAATTATACAACTGTCGTGTAACATACGACAAAACATAGTGAGAATTTTGAAACGAATATTGTCTTCTAGCGGTGATTCAAACACAATGGAGTCCTCATTACAATTATTATCACACTATTTCACGTAATAGTGAGGGACTACTAATGCTATCATCCGATCATCACTCCGCTCCCCGACTTGTCACATTATTCTCTCATTTCTCAAGAGAACAACGAAAGAAAGGGTGAGCTCAATTAGCCTAGTAAGAAATATTATGACTAAGATAATGCAGAATAAATTATCCTTAGCCTTCAACAATGTTAAACTGATAAAATACAATAGACATCAAGTTTAACTGCAGCAGAACAAGCAATCCATTAAAAGAGTCAAGTAGAGAATAAAATCTACTATCTTTTATGATTTAAAAAGTTTTTCATCACTTTTATCGCTGGGACTCAGCTTAATAAATAATCCACATCATTGAATCACCCCTGCACTACGACCAAGGATATTCTTTAGTATCACGACCACAAATTATCCATGCGTTACGGGCCAAAGATAATTGTGTTTTCAACAACGGTTATGATCATGCCATAAAATAATTCATCTTTGCTCCCTTGGCCGAAGAGAATCCATAACCATAATCATACCAAAAACTATTCATCAATGCACTACGGGCCAATGAGGACTTTTTCCACATCATTTGTAACATTACGGTTATGATTATACCGAATAATCCCTGGTCATAATCATACCAAGTCCATCTATGAACTACATGCCACAGATGACTTTTACCACATCATTTGTAACATTACGATCATGAATATACCGAATAATCCCTGATCATAATCACACCAAGTCCATCTATGCTCTACAGGCCACAGATGACTTTTAACAGAATATAAACATGAGGATGATGACAATGATATATGAATTCAATAAAACAACTTCAAGAATTAATTTATCTAGGAACCAATAACGTCCAAATTGTCAACAAGATACTGTTTTGTGGTGTAAAATTCAAGAATGCTCAGAAGAATATTTCCATGAAACGATACTGGATGAAGCGCAAATATCAAGGATATTCCACTAATTTTATGGAGTATAGAGGTCAAAACTTTAACCAACTGAGTATAATAAAGAATGGAATAACAACATAAATCACCATGCATGCGGTACTTCGATGTATAAAGTTATTCCAATGTAATAATAAATACAAAATAATAAATAATGGAACCAGTCGTGAAATTACACCGATGTGATATTCCGGCGAGTAATATTAAATGCGAATAATAAATAATGGAACCAGTCGTGAAATTCACCGAAGCGAGTGATATTCCGAACGTAATATTAAATGCGAATTATAAATAATGGAACCAGTCGTGAAATTCACACCGAGCGTGGATATTCCGATAGAATAATAAAGATGTAATAATATAAGGATTTCACCTAAGTATAGGAGTCCACGATCTGAAAGTTATGTATAGGGTATCTTGCAGTACAAAGTTATTCCAATGAATAATAAAGAATGGAATAACCGAGGTTCTCTTCATGAATAAGAAAGAATAACACCCCTTACAGGTACAACAAATAATATCCCTTACCGTAAAAGAAACTGGAAATAAGAGTAGGGAAGTAGTAGAATACTTTTCTTCTTTCTCTCTATAGTTTTCTCTCTCTAGAGTTTCAGTGAATTCGTAAAGAAATAATGAAGGAATGAGCTTCTATTTATAGAAGAATGGACTGCATAGTAACTATTCCATGAACAGTCCAGATTGATTTACTTTAATCTGACGGTCCATATTGCAAAATCTTTTAAATAAAATATAATATATTCTATTTATAATATAATAAAACGAATAACTTTATAAAAGATTTTACTATGCAAATACTATGCAGACACTATGCAAACACTATGCATAATAAAATATAATATAATCAAATTATTGTCTAATAAAACGAATAACTTTATAAAAGTATTATGTTTTATATGAAAAGATTTTACTATTAGCCTAATAAAACGAATAACTTTATAAAAGTATTCTGTTTTATATAAACAGTTTTTCTGTTTTATTACACTAATAATACTAATAAAACAAAGCTTAAATATATAATATAAAAATCGACAATAATTGAATCAAATAATGTGAGATACTATGCAACAACCATCAGTAGTAATAATTAAACAAAACTGAGTGTTTTCTCACGTAAAGATCAATAATCAATATCGTGTGCTACTATGCAACCACGCGTAGACATCGTACTTTTTACTACCGAGTAGTTCAACAGCTTTTAACGGTAAAACTTCCACCGTTATTTTCATAAAAAATATTTTTGTCGCTTTTCTCAATCCGACATAATAATTCCGCTAGGGGTCCACCAAATGATTGTCAGACTGTCGCATTTGGATATTCTCCCGACAAAAAGAATATTCCCCGACCTATCAAATATTATATAACAACTTGCTTACTTTGCAAAATTTATAAATATTACCCACAACTATAACATTATATCAAATCCACACCAGAATATAAAAAAAATTATTTCGAGAAATTTAAATCTTTATTTATAAAATCTGGGGTCTCACAAGTTGTCCCTTTGAACCTAGATCTTGTGATCTCCAGTCAACTAGGTTGGGTTTCCATCACGACGATCCTTATTTATAGGCTTTAAACTAATTCCCCTCGAAGTTATTTTTACTTGCTCTCTAGTCAAACCTTTAGTCAACGGATTCGCTATATTTTCTTTTGATTTTATGTACTCAATAGACATAATGCCGTTAGAGAGCAATTGTTTTATGATATTGTGTCTACGATGAATATGTCTTGACTTACCATTAATTATACATGTGACTCTATGCCCTTCCAATTGCTAATTGACTATCACAATGGATACAAATAAGCGTATATGTTTCACCATATAGAATATTGTGGCGCCCCAAATTCTAAGTTACGACCCCCAGTCCGGTGCTCATGATCCATAATATAAATAATATTTAACTACCCATATTATATAGATAGTAACATACATAAGACTTTATCAGAGTTTGATAATACATTACCCAGGTTCTCTAACCTTAACATTACAAACATACCCTTTAGATATATATAAGGGTTTACAAACATAACATACTAATAATGCTATTCATAACTAATTTATTACAACGCTTTTGCCTTTGTCCTTTTCAAGCAAGACTCTCCTGCAACTTCGTCCCTAAATTGAAAAGTTTTATTTAGCAAGGGTGAGCAACTAATTTGCCCATGAGTTAAGACATACAATAAATGTATAAGAATTCCAAACAACAAACTATCTATTTTGATAGAATGAAACCAAAGTTCGGGAAACTTTGAAATAGCTGAACAAATCGTTATTTAATAACAAGTCTTCTCGTATCCTATACAACCCAATAATTCAATAATGAAAGAGTACAACGCTTTCAAAGTTCTACGATATATTCAAATGAATAATTAAGAATCAATTCTACGAAATAACAAAGTGGAATGTTTTCCAGAATTATACTGAGCGATCACACTAGATCTTGAACTTATATTCTCGGGTATCTATCAAAGATTTACTTCAATAAATACTCAGGTGTATCAAATAACCATAAAGATTAAATCATACCCCTATGCAAGTACTCAGAGCCGGCCAACTCTTTGTACCCTATATTATGCATAATACTTATGTCGCGCGCAATGATCGAATATATGATTTAATGATGTTCCCTTTTTTATAAAAGGTTGTTCTTCTCAGTCTCAGAATCAAGATTTGATTTAACAACGAAATACTGTGATTTCAAATTCTATTTACTTCTCGATCTAGCCTAAATAATTGGCATCGATCTGTCAATAATAATTGAATTCTCTTTTCGAACCTATCAAGTTCAAACAAATGTTCGTCTAGCTAGAATAATTAGCTAAGACATTTCTCATTATAATTTGACAATAAACAGGAATTATCTGTAGTGTCAATTCTAACTTCTACAGGTATGAATATCCAACAACAGTAATTCTACGAATATATATTTCTAAATCCATAATTTAATTTCAACAATAAATCCCTGGACGTGGTATAATTAGCAATAATTATCCACCAATAATAATTAATAAAAATAACTCAAGGGTGAGTTAGGGAACTTGCCTCTTCCGCTGATTACAGCTACACAATATAATTAACTGCGTTCGTAAGACCTATATCCAATAATATCGGTCTCACAATTAGCACAATCATTTATAACACACAATACTGTAATTCACGGTCAAACTTCTCCTAGGCACATTACCACATAGCCACATCAGTGTTTATAACCTATATAAACACATAACAAGTCTAACTATTTCGGTCTGGTTAGACTTCGGTCCAATCTCGGTGTTCAGGTCACCCTATCCGACAATTAACACAGTTATCTGTCAATTACACTTGGTCTCTAAGCTTCAATATTAATTCAGATAAGTCGATTATCAATAATAATATTTTTCGAAAGTTTTTAATAATTATCAAACAATTATTTTAATTTATAATAATTTTTCAAAGATTAGAATCATTTTTAAATGATTTAATTATCAATTAATCGTATCATTGTTAATATTTAATAATATCAAAATATTAATAACATACTTGTCAAAATATTAAAGTTATTATTAATAACTTAAAATATTTTTAAATTAACAATATTCCACTTAAATGATGTTTAAAGTAATTAAAATTATTTTTAAATCATCACCATTAATATATAAATATTAATAAAATTATCATCTAAATATTAAAAGTCATTAATTACAACTTAAAATATTTTTAAAACATTTTTCTCATTTTTAAATAATTTTTAAATCATTTATTTAATATAACAATTAAATAAATCTAACATCATTAATATTAATTTATTAATGATCATTCTCCAAAAATATAGAAAATTATATTTTATAATTTAAAATCTTTTCAAACACTTTATTCTCAATTAAAATGATTTTTTAATCATTAAAATCATTTTATCTTATTTATTTAATTGAATAATCAAATAAATCTAATATCATTAATATTAAATTATTAATGAAAATTCTCCAAAAATATTAAAAGTTACATTTTATAACTCAAAATATTTTTAAATTCATTATTCTTATTTAAAATGATTTTCATAATATTAAATCATTTTTCTCTAATTTATTTAATACATTAATTAAATAAATTAAATATCATTAATATTTAAATAAATATAAATATTAATGAAAAAATATCCCAATTGGTCAGAAATTATTTTTTCATAATTTAAAATAATTTTTAAAATCATTTTTGGTAATTTTTATAATTTATTTCTTATTTTTAATTATTTTCCAGAAAAACAGAAAATAAAACTAATTAAACCGTCGCTATAGGGCTTTAGCGACAAAAAGCGTCGCTGTTGGTGTTCTTGAGCTCAAGAACACTGACAGCCGGCAGCTTCAAGGCGTCAACTTTGACCACGTTTAATTCTCAGCTCAGGCATGATCTGGGCTAACTGAAACATTGATATTGTAGTAGAAATGCAGTACTACAATAATCAATCACCAACTGGGTCATACGACATCACAACAAGAAGATCAAAGCCTCCAAAATTGGGGATCTAAAGACATAAACATATAGTCCATATACTAGGCTACAATATGCATATAACAACAACATTATAACAACTAACGTCTGACAGATCAGTAGGCTTCAAAAGGTTGTCAGACACTGCATAAACTTTATGGGCTTGCCCAGAAAGTCCTGGTCATGCTCAGTCAACGTTGTTTGACCAAGAATAACATGAAATCTAGATATCAAATTACTATGCTACCACTTGCAGCTTAAAGCCAACATACCAGGCTACAGATTAAAACTTTATAACAACAAAAACAACAAACGAACAAAGATCTGTGGCTCCTGACATTAGCTTGTCAGACCAAAAAATTTGTTCATGGACAGATTTGAAAATCAACACTTTTAAAGCCATTTGATGCTATGGATCCATCATGGATCATCATAGATCAACTAAAAACATCTTATAACACAATAATAAACACTTAAACACAAAAATTTTCTTAGCAACTTGGATCAAAAATAAAAATAGATTTATACCTTCTAACTTTAAATTCTTGATCTTGGATCTACAATACTGATCTTGAGGATCTATGAAGTGTTTTAGGGACTGATACACTTATGATTTTCGAAGGTTTAGAGAGAGAGAGAGTTATTGAGAGCAAGATAGCAAAATGAGCAAATTTTTGAGACTTTCTCTCTCTTTACCTCTTAAATATTTGATTCAATGAATCAATTATGCTAGGTGGCGACTTGGATCTGATTTGGCTGATAATACAAGCCACAATGGTCAATAGATTTGGTTACCAACTAAAGGTATTACCAATTTTACAAGTTAGCTAATTTAAAATGTAAAAAGGGTATTTTTTGGTCTTTAGCAATATATTTTTAATGGCAAATTGGACAATAACCAAACCCTTAGGGTTTAACCCTTAAGGTCTGACCCCAAGGTTCTAACCCTAGAGTTTTACAACTTTAATTTCTATAATTATTTTCTAATTAGGGTTTATAAATTAGAAAATTAAAATTTTAAAACTAAAATTAGGGTTTCTGTGACACCCCCAAAATAGGTATACATCACCCATTCTGAGTTGTCAATACACGGTACAGAAATAACTACAACTTTATTATTACAACAATAAAATCGTGAGTTTAAATACGAGATATTGCCATCTAAACAATATCCACATACAAATAAATCCTCATCATAATTATTGATACATTATTTTACAAAAAATGAGTGAGGACTACTAAACAACTCTCTAAAACCATCATTCCATACCCCACTGCGTACTCAAGCTACATTCTCGCCTCCCCGAGAAGAAAAAATGGAACAAAAAGAAAAAGGGTGAGCTCAACTAGCCCAAAAAGAATATTATGACTAAGATAATATACAAAAAATTATCGTTAGTCTTCAACAGGAAAAATTTAATAGAATACAATAGATAACAAGTTTTAAATCAATACTCATGACGAAAAATATTAATTCATAGAAGAGTTACGTAGAGGATGAAATCTACTAATATCTATGAATTTAACAGTCCATCATCAATATTTTTATCCCTGTAACATCAATCAATATATATCTGAAATCATATATTCATCCTCGCACTACAGGCCAAGGATATTCACCAGTTAATCATGTTCATCTAAACACTGCTCATCTTTGCACTACGGGCCAAAGATATTCATCGAATCATTCATCTTTGCACTACAAAGCCAAAGATATTCATCGAAATCAATCATCTTTTGCACTACGGCCAAAGATATTCAATAATATCATCATTTAAGACCGAGGATGATGAAATTTTTTTTTTTTTTAAAGAAACGAATCCAAAGGAAACAAAATGACAAGGATTAAGGATTAAGGATTCGTACTTTTGTTTTATCCACGTCCAAAATACCTCAAAAATAATCATAGTGGTGTAAAATTCAAGAATGATCAAAACATGGATACAATCAAAACTAGTATCCACAATAGATATTTTGACGAAAAGGAAAATTTTCATTTTTCGATGAATAGTCTTAGTATTAAGTGAATAATCTCAGATATCGTGAATAAGTCAGATACGTAAATAGTAACTCCGACACCAAAATTTCTAAATTTGATAAAAACTTCAGATCAATATTTCAGCATAATGATATTGAAGAAATAATATCATTACGAAAAAAAAAATATCCCTTACCTCGGAAAGACAATACTTCTAACTGGAATACTGGATATAGGCTATAACTTGAACTTTCACCGTATAGCAATACTCAAAGTATACTCAAAATACTCACAAGAATACGCTCGATAATATATAGAGAGAAAACTTCAGTTTCTGGTGTGATTTTTAATTCTAACCTAAGCACCCTATTTATAGGAAATTGCTTAGAACACCAAAGCAGAAAATTTAATATAATAATATTATTTATACAAATATTATACGCATCATTTGAAATCTGAATTTCAGCTCTCAACACATTTATATCACACGTTAATGATGTCCCCAAACATTCCAAAAACGTTTTTGTTATTTAAATCATTTTAAACTTCCAAAAATCAATTATTTCGGAGCTTCGGAGATTCAATAATTCATAATAAATAGCCCTTTTGTCAGAAATTCGAATCTGGCGAGTTTTTATAGGAAATTCAATTCTCTACAACTTTACAGAAGAAAGTTTTTCCAAATTCAAATGTAATTGGCCAAAAATCCATAAACAGACGATTTTACGGTATAATCAAATTTCAAATCAATAAATGGGGTCCACCGACATGTTTAACATGTTTTAAACATTTATTGCAACAAAAATACTCTTCCTCCTCGTATACTCATATATCCCACATTCGTTGTAAAAATATCACCATTATTATATTATTAAAATATAATAATATATATATATATATATATATATATATATATTTAAATGAATTATTTTATCAGAAAAAGATAAAATTTCAATTTTCAACAATTGTCACGTTAAAAATTTTCTCCATCTATATCCACATAAAATTAATATTTTCTCATCATATGAATCAATAATTAATTATTCACAAATAATATTACGTAATCACAATATTGACAACTAGGCGGTTCCAGAGGAAGAGGGGCTTTCAATAAGAATTTCTCCTTCTTGGCGCCGCAATTAGGTGACCAAACCTCTCTTTAGATGTAACTTTCTAGACATTGCCATTAATGTTATCTAATAATATTATTCGGATAATATGAATTATTGCTTCGATAATGAAAAATCTTGTGTAATGACAATTATTGAAACAACAAAGAATATAAAATATCAACGCAACAATTATTGAACCAATAAAATACTAAACAGTAATTACTGTAACCATTATTGAGTAGTGCCTTCTTACGTAAGAGTCAATAATTGGTGCAATACCGTGTACTTCACTATGTAACAACGCGTATTACTGTGTTTTAACCACCGGGTATTCCAACAATGTAAACGGTAACAACTACGCCGTTATTTTTAAACAACTTATATTTGTCATTTTCTTCCTCCAATCGCTTTCAAGCATGGGGCCCACATGGGCTGTTAAGTGCTAATCGATTTAATATTCCCCGACGATCTGAATATTCCACGACCAAACGAATATTCCCAAACAACAATGAATATTTTATAACCACTTGCTTATTTTGAAATATTTATGATTTTACCCATAACTATCCACATTAATCACATCAACCCTTACTATTTCAAAATAATAATTAGAGGAAATTAAATTTCATTTATTAATTATTTGGGGTCTTTGTAATAACCCGAGATTTTCTATATAAAATAAATAAGAAATTTTGCGTATAAATTTTTTTTTTAATGACGAGACTAAGTGTCAAGTAAAGTGAACGATAAATGCGAATACATTTATTACTTGAAAAATTAGAAATAATTTTGGAATTATTAATTACCACAAATTATATGGTAATAAATTTACGTAATAAAAATATTTTTATTAATTATTTTCCATGAAAACATGATTGGAAATAATATATGAAGTGATAATTAGATTTATATAATAACTATTTTATTATATGAATTGTTCGTAATATTTAAGTTAATTATTTTAACTTGATTATTGATGTTGTGTCTGAAGAATAAGTCGTATACATGAGATCCAAACCTGGATTGGGATTGTGATCAAGAGATGAGAATAATAATGTTATATTATTTTACATCCATAATTATGTCTTCGGGTATGTGCGAACGAGATAATATTGAGCAATGACGGTCAATTAGGTCATAACATATTACCGTCTTTGTGAAACCCTAATTATTAAACTTCGGTTATGGGGTATTTCGAGTAGTATTTGTGTATATGAAATTACTTGTGAATAAGAATATCGGTAATTAGAAGAAACCTAATTCTTTATTTGTACATCGATAATTAGGACAAACCCAATTCATCGCCTCCCCAAGACACGCAAGTAATTTGGATGGAGTACGCTTCACGCACTTCCACCAAGAATCTGCGCTCGCATGGGAACATAAAGGTGGCGAATGGAATCTTCTGTTCTCATGCATCCCAAGACATCGAATATCTTGGTAATTTGCTTGACCCATGTTTACGCCATGATCGGATCGGCTTTCCCTTAAATTCGGTGGTCCCAACTCTTTGAACCGCTTGGTTGTGACATCCCGTGAATTACTATCATTTCCTCCTATGTTTTGAACACGAGTCTCCTCGTCGATTTTGCATGAATCGCAAAAAAGCTTCTAAACATTCGTTGTTCATTATCTGATCGGTGGTGTTGTTCACAGGAGGAACATTGCCAATTTGTTGCGCGTTCTCCTCGTTGGTGAGTACAGCGCTCTCCACGGTCTCATTTCCATTGTTAATATTCTCGATCGACATTCTCAAATCATCATAAAACAAGGGTTAATTAAGAAAATCAATATATCACATAATATCCTATATATCTTGACCAACTATCAAATAAGCTTAGGTAGGACACACTAGCAAAGGATTTACTTGTCTCTCCCTCCTAGTTCTATTCCCCGATCTCCGCCAGAGATCATATCCTAAGCTCGATACCAACCGTGACACCCCAAAAAAGGTATACATCACCCATTCTGAGTTGTCAATACACTAAGATGTAAACAACTACAAATTTATTATTACAACAATAAAATCTGTGAGTTTAAATACGAATATTGCCATCTAAACAATATCCACATACAAATAAATCCTCATCATAATTATTGATACATTATTTTACAAAAATGGAGAGGACTACTAAACAACTCTCTAAAACCATCATTTCATACCCCAGACTGCATACTCGCTACATTCTCGCCTCCCGAGAAAGAAAAATGGAACAAAAAGGAAAAGGTGAGCTCAACTAGCCCAAGAAGAATATTACGACTAAGATAATATACAACAAATTATCGTTAGTCTTCAACAGGGAAAAATTTAATAGAATACAATAGACAACAAGTTTTAAATCAATACTCGTAGCGGGAAATATTAATTCATAGAAGAGTTACGTAGATGATGAAATCTACTAATATCTATGAATTTAACAATCCATCATCAATATTTTTATCCTCGTAACATCAATCAATATATATCCGGAATCATATATTCATCCTCGCACTACTGAGCCGAGGATATTCACCATTAGTCATGTTCATCTAAACACTGTTCATCTTTGCACTATGGGCCAAAGATATTCATCAGAAATCATTCATCTTTGCACTACAGGCCAAAGATATTCATCAGAAATCAATCATCTTTGCACTACAGGCCAAAGATATTCAATAATATCATCATTTAAGACTGAGGATGATGAAAAATATATATATATTTTTTAAAGAAACGAATCCAGTGAAACAAAATGACAAGGATTAAGGATTAAGGATTCGTACTTTGTTTTATCCACGTCCAAAAATACCTCAAAAATAATCATAGTGGTGTAAAATTCAAGAATGATCAAAACATGGATACAATCAAAACTAGTATCCACAATAGATATTTTGGACGAAAAGGAAAATTTTCATTTTTCGATGAATAGTCTTAGTATTCGTGAATAATGCAGATATCGTGAATAGTCTTGAGTATCGTAAATAGTAACTCAACACCAAAATTTCTAAATTTGATAAAAACTTCAGATCAATATTTCAAATAATGATATTGAAGAAATAATATCATTACTGAAAAAAAATATCCCTTACCTCGGAAAGATGATACTTAACCGGAATCTTCGGATATAGGCTATAACTTGAACTTTCACCGTATAGCAATACTCAAAGTATACTCAAAATACTCACAAGAATACGCTCGATAATATATAGAGAAAAACTTCAGCTTACGTGTGATTTTAATTCTAACCTAAGCACCCTATTTATAGGAAATTGCTTAAACACCAAAGCGAAAATTTAATATAATAATATTATTTATACAAATATTATACGCATCATTTGAAATCTGAATTTCAGCTTCTCAACACATTTATATCACATGTTAATGATGTCCCCAAACATTCCAAAAACGTTTTTGTTATTTAAATCATTTTAAACTTCCAAAAATCAATTATTTGAGCTTGAGATTCAATAATTCATAATAAATAGCCCTTTTATCGAAATTGAATCTGGCGAGTTTTTATAGGAAATTCAATTCTCTACAACTTTACGTAAGAAAGTTTTCCAAATTCAAATGTAAAATTGACCGAAATCCATAAACTAGACGATTTTACAAAAGTATAATCAAATTTCACCAATAAATGGGGTCCACCGACATGTTTAACATGTTTTAAACATTTATTGCAACAAAAATACTCTTCCTCCTCGTATACTCATATATCCCACATTCGTTGTAAAAATATCACCATTATTATATTATTAAAATATAATAATATATATATATATATATTTAAATGAATTATTTTATCAGAAAAAGATAAAATTTCAATTTTCAACAATTGTCACGTTAAAAATTTTCTCCATCTATATCCACATAAAATTAATATTTTCCTCATCATATGAATCAATAATTAATTATTCACAAATAATATTACAGAATCACAATATTGATAACTAGCGGCCTTAGGAGAAGAGGGGCTTTCAATAAGAATTTCTCCTTCATTGGCCGTGATTAGGTGACCAAACCTCTCTTTTAGACGTAACTTTCTAGACATTGCCATTAATGTTATCTAATAATATTATTCAGATAATATGAATTATTGCTTCGATAATGAAAAATACTTGTGTAATGACAATTATTGAAACAACAAAGAATATAAAATATCAACGCAACAATTATTGAACCAATAAAATATTTGAATAAGAATTATCGTAACCATTATTGAGTAGTGCCTTCTTACGTAAGAGTCAATAATTGGTGCAATATCGTAAATCTTCTTTCACAGACATTCTTGTGTTTTAACCACCGGTATTCCAACAATGTAAACTGTGAATAACTACGCCTGGTTATTTTTAAACAACTTATATTTGTCGTTTTCTTCCTCCAATCGCTTTTCGTTATAGGGGCCCACATGGTCATGCTACTGGCAGCAAATAATAATATTTCCGACAAAGATGAATATTCCACGACCAAACGAATATTCCCAAATAATAATGAATATTTTATAACCACTTGCTTATTTTGAAATATTTAAGTATTTTACCCATAACTATCCACATTAATCACATCAACCCTTACTATTTCAAAATAATAATTAGAGGAAATTAAATTTCATTTATTAATTATTTGGGGTCTTTGTAATAACCCGAGATTTTCTATATAAAATAAATAAGAAATTTTATGTATAAATTTTTTTTTAATGACGAGACTAAGTGTCAAGTAAAGTGAACGATAAATGCGAATACATTTATTACTTGAAAAATTAGAAATAATTTTGGAATTATTAATTACCACAAATTATATGGTAATAAATTTACGTAATGAAATATTTTTATTAATTATTTTCCATGAAAACATGATTGGAAATAATATATGAAGTGATAATTAGATTTATATAATAAATATTTTATTATATGAATTGTTCGAATATTTAAGTTAATTATTTTAACTTGATTATTGATGTTGTGTACGAAGAATAAGTCGTATACAGAGATCCAAACCCTGGATTGGGATTGTGATCAAGAGATGAGAATAATAATATTATATTATTTTACGATCCATAATTATGTACTTTGGGTATGTGCTTGAGACGAGATAATATTGAGAAAATGACGGTTAAATTAGGTCATAACATATTACCGTCTTTGTGAAACCCTAATTATTAAACTTCGATTATGGGGTATTTACGAGTAGTGATGTGTATATGAAGTTACTTGTGAATAAGAATATCTCCAGTATTGTAAGAAACCCTAATTATCATTGTACATCGATAATTAGACAAACCCTAATTATTATAACCCTAACCGGTTGAAATTAGAAACCGTAACGATCGTGTTAGTAACATACGGATAATTAAAGAACCACTAATGGTCAATTAGAAACCTTAATTTTAATTACACGGTTTAATTTCGATGTTATTGTATAAGTGTTTTAATTTACCAAAGGATAGAAGTTAATTGGTAAATTATAAGAATTAAATCTAGTGATGAAATATTACATTTAATTGCCTTGTACAAGATTGCCCATACACTCTTAAACAAAGCCCAACCATCACCCATAACAAATCGTAAGCAAGAATTAAGAATTTTTGGCAAAAAGGGTATCTGAACACTAAACCTAGAAATCCTTTGATTCGATGTTATTTGATACAATTGATTGTTTAAAGTTGTGTAATAGAATGTTAATTGATGATATGGGTTGATAAATCAAAGACCCATAACATCAAAGTGCACCAATTTGAAGATTTAAGCAAGTTGGAAAAGCGAATTATTATTTTTTCACCAAATGTCGAGGCCATAACTCTTTGCTCGATCATGAGTTTTGTTCTTCAAAAGTTGTTATGTGTAGCCCGATATGTGGTCTTTAATCTGCAAAAGAATCAAGTCCATATCATGTATAGATTAGAAGTTATAGATGGTCAAACATGGTTGATCGATCATGATAAACTGCTTTTTTAGGCGATGCATAATGGGGCATTCTCGTCCACTTTTGTGCTTTAAAAGGTCTGGACTTTTGATATGTTGTAGTGCACTGAGTTAGGAAGCCATAGGCTTTGGAATGACCTCATTCCGACCTCGGATGAGGGAATTACGGTGATTGGAAGGAAATGTGTCAAAAGCGAAAAGTCAGCAGCGGATGTGCTATTCGGGACACTGTTTCGATCAGTTAATGTTTTCAAAACCTTCTGGGCTTTTGGTATGTTATAGTACACCGAATAAGCTTTCCATAGACTCAAACGGACTAAATCCGATATCGGAGAGAGAGAGTTATGACATTTCAAAGTAGTAGTGTCAAAACTTCGCAACAAGTGCGGTGCAGTCCATTTGAACGGAATTTCTGGGCTGATGTGTTCGGAATTTGGAAATGGTCAAAGAATAAAAGTTGTAGCCCCAGAAGTTATCTTCAAGTGGGCTCAAGAATCGCTCAAAAATGTTTTAAAATGAAAGAGTTATGACTGTTTTAGCAGAAGAGGGTAAAGCTGAAACGAGATTGAAAACTGTTATGAACGTCCACTTTTGACGCACTGTTTGGGCTACCTAATGAACCCGAATTGGGTAATTCGTATTTTTAAAAATAGTCTTACATACCATGTATAACATATCCAAAAATCAGATTAATCGGAGTTATGAGCAATGCGTTAGAAAATCGCAAAGTGAGCTATTGAAAAATTAGTATAAACCAAGTCCCACATCGACTAAGTTGAGAACTTCACCATTTTCTAAACCTATAAATAGAAGGGCTTGGCCTTTGTTTCATTCACCAACAATAAGGCCTCCAATTTTTTTGAGAAAGGCTTTGTTGTGGGAGAACTTTTTATAAAGATCTCCTTAGTTAAATTTTGGGCGTGGAAGTCGTATTAGATTCACCGCGGAATTCAGTATTTAGGGTATGTTTCTTATTTAATTTTTGTAATGTTATTATTTTTAATTGTTAGTTAAAGTTTGAATTTTGAAGTTTAGTTAGTGTTGTTAATAAACTAGTTAGTTTACTATGTTTATTTTGGCTTAGAATTAGTTATGTAAATGAGTTATTTGTGATGACTTTTAATATTTTGTGATGAATTTCATTAATGAATTATTATTAATGATATTAAAGTTATTTAATGATTATATTAAATAATTTAGTTTAAAAATGATTTTAATATTATAAAAATCATTTTAAATGAAAATAAGGTATTTAAAAATATTTTAAGTTATAAAATATAACTTTTAATATTTAAGTGATAATTTCATTAATAATTAAATATTAATGATATTAAGATAATATTAATGATATTTAGTTTATTTAATAATTATTATTAAATAAATAGTTTAAAAATGGTTTTACTTATTTAAAAACCATTTAAAGAGGATATTAAGGATTTAAAAATATTTTAAGTTATAATTAATGACTTTTAATATTTGGATAAATAGTACATTAATATTTAAATATTAATGGTAATTATTTAAAATGATTTTTATTGTTTTAAAAATCATTTAAGGGTAATATAAATGTTTTAAAAATAGTTTGAGTTATTATAAATAACTTTTATATTTTAGCGATGGTTTCATTAATAGTTTAGTATTAATTAAACTATTAATGATAATGGAATTATTTAATGTTTAAATCATTTAATTATGATTCCGATAATTGAAAGTTATAAAAGCCCAAACTAGTGACTTGAGAACCGATTATGAAGTTCTAAATTTGAAGAAGAACACCTATAAGTATAGCTTATATCACTATAGGCCCTTTAGTGAATGATTTGAATTATTTTAAATTTTTCAATTTCGGAAATTTCAAAATGATTAAAAATTAAGATGTCCGATATTTACAGATGTTGAGGTATAAAATAAGAGTCTTAGACTCAGATTTACCCGATAAAGTTTTGTTGATGCATACGCCGCAAATGTCGGACCTATAATAGAAAGAAAAAGGCTACTTTGTAAGAGCATGAATGAGATATTTGAAAAATGTATAAAAATATTTCAAGTATAGAATAGGAACTAAAAGTATGATCACCGTGATTATGTGATTAGACTATGTCTTTGTTGTAATAATGCGATCTTATGTGTTAAGATATATTGTTCTAATCGAACGAATGATCCGATTATTGATAGGTTGTGATAAAGAGATAAAACCTAAGTTGAGATTTGTAATCGCGAATCAGCAAAAGTATCCTACCTTTGCATTTTCTTTATCAATGGACATGAGTAAGAAGTTTGAATTATTCTATTCTGTGCATGATTATGTGCGCTTTGATTATCAACATGTTAGCTCGATATATATTACGTTAAGTTGATTTCTAAATGGTTATACAAGTGTCCCCACTTGGATAACCATGGCATTTATTCACATGTTGATATACCTCATCGATTACCCGTATATATATATGTTGAATTACATATTATTGTTGAAAGAAGATTAAAAACTTCTGGTTTTGGAACTGTGCATGTATGAACATCCCTATATGGGAGATTTTTGCATGCCAAGGCGGATAGAGTGAAAGATGAATTTCGCTCAAGTTATGTAGTATTGATCAATCACAGGGTACAATCTGGCCGATCACCTCCGCGTCTGTAAATAAGCTAGAGCGGTTTCTTGCGGATGGATTTCGCCAAACCTTTTCGAAAATGAAAAGAATGTTCATAGTATGATTCTTAAACCCTATTCATGGGTAGAAGCCCGAGCCAAATTTAAATAATTTGGAAGAGATTTGTTATGTGAATTTTTATCAAGATCTGATTACTTCACAACTTTCGATTCGTTGTAGAAGTGTTATGTAAAGAGAATACTTATATTCTTTCAAATTATATATATAATTGCTATTACTTGTTGGGCACTCAAATGCTCATCCTTGCTTAAATTAAATGTTTTCGATTATGTATGAGCAAACCAAGGCTCGTACACGAAACAAAAGGAAAAGGAAAGTCGATCGAATAAGTGTGTATCATGAGTTAATGGTTATAGTTGTATTGGTATCTATTCAAGTATTATAAGGAATGTATTTGAAGGTCACGTGCAGGGAAGTAAACTTTGATGTATGTAAATTAAGTTCGAATGTATTATTATTTTAGTATTATTCAACTTAAAGAAATGGTATCGTGGAGAACCGAGTTCGGGTTTCAAGTACCTGGATTTGGGGTCGTCACAGTCTTACAGTTTCCTAATTAAATTAGGCTTCCTTAATCATATTAGTGTTTAATAAACACCTTATGCTTGCCAAATGAAATTAGGGCTTTCTAATTAGGGTTTAGGAATCCCGGATTTAGAATTAGGGTTTCCCAATATATAATTAGGGTTTCTAACTGTACACTAAGATTTCTATATCTGAGATTAGGGTTTCTAATCCCTTATTAGGGTTTATTAATATTAAACCTTATCCAGTCAACCATTGGTCAACTTTTCTATACAGTCCTAACACATAATCAACAGTACAAATATTTTAATCATATTTTCTATCGAATCCCTATCCGAAAATTAGGGTTAGGGTTTTTAAAGTTATTAAGCACAACCCTACTCTATTTTCTCAGTCAATACTTACTTTGACCAGTTCTCGAGACTTGTCTCACAGATACATAATACAATATTAACAGTTAATGTCAATATTAAATAAAAAAAAAATTATTCGTAAAATTTTGATTATTCGAAATCCCGGGTTATCACAAATATCTTCTAAAAAGTTACAAAGCCATTCAAATTCTTCTTCAGCCTTATCCAATGTAATAAACTCGGATTCCATCGTTGATCGAGCAATGTATGTTTGTTTAGAAGATTTCCATGAACTTATTTGAACTTGTTTCTTGTTCGTCAGAACTTGGCTCTTGTTCCTTTTTATTTGGAAATACTGTTTCAAATAATTCAGCATCTTTTGACTCAATAATCATATTTTCATGTGTTTCCTTTATTTTTGATTTAGTAACCAAAAATCTATATGCACTGCTATTATTAGCATAACCAATGAATATACAATCTATTATTTTTAATCCTATTTTCACCTTTTTAGGTAGAGGAACCATTACTTTTGCTAAACACCCCCACACTTTTAAGTGTTTATAAGACGACTTACGTCCTTTTCATAATTCATAGGGTGTAACATTAGACTTCGTTTGAGGTATTCGGTTGAGAATATAATTTGCTGAAAGAATTGCTTCCCCCCAAAAATTCTGAGGTAACCCTGAATTTAATAACAATGCATTTATCATTTCTTTTAAAGTTCTATTCTTTCTTTTTACAACACCATTTTGTTGTGGTGAATAAGGTGCAGTTATTTGGTGTATTATACCATGTTGTGAACAAATTTCAACAAATGAAAATTCATATTCCCCACCTCTATCACTTCTAACTATCTTGATCTTTTTATCAAGTTGATTCTCAACCTCATTTTTGTAATGTTTAAACATTTCCAAAGCCTCATATTTACTTCTCACTAAGTACTAAACATAAAAATATCTTGTACAATCATCTATAAAAGTGATAAAGTATTTATTACCTCCTTTTGTCTGTATATACTTTAAATCACAAATATCAGTGTGTATTAATTCAAGAGGTTCTGTACTTCTTTCAATTGATTTAAAAGAAGATTTTCTAAGTTTTGTTTCAACGTAAATTTCACATTTATGATTAGAGTTAATATCACATTTTGGCAAATATTCCATATTAATTAATCTACGTATAGTATTATAATTAACATGTCCTAATCTACCATGCCATAAATTAGATGACTCAATTATATAAGTAGAAGATGTAATTTTATTAATATTAGAAGGTACAATAGTCATTACATTCATTTTGAAGAGCCTATTGCTCATATAACCCTTCCCTACATACATCCCATTTTTAGTTAATACAAATTTGTCTGATACAAAAACTAATTTAAATCCCCTTTGACTAAGAAAGGATCCTGACACTAAATTTTTCCTAATATCAGGCACATGGAGCACGTTGTTGAGGGTGAGTTCCTTGCCATATGTCATCTTCAGAATCACCTTTTCTTGTCTAGTAATCTTGGATGAAGAAGAATTTCCCATGTATAAATGTTCTCCATTCTCAATTTCTTGATATGTGGAGAACATCTTCCTGTCGGAACACATATGGCGGGTTGCTCCAGTATCTACTCACCATTCTCTTGGATTCTCAACCATATTTATTTCTAAAATAATCGCTGAAAGGTTCATTTCAAAAACATCTTGAAGAAGACCATCTACCTCCGCTATATCGGCTTGTCATGACTTCTTGTTCGGTCTTTAAGTTTTCGACAATCTTTTACCCTATATCCCCAAGCTTGTCACAGATGTAGCATTTGCCTTGGAACTTCTTATTTGTTCCATGTTAAGGCCCATTACCAGAGAATTTTCTCTTTTTGGATTTCGAATCTTGTTCCACCACGTTGGCTTTATATTCCACAAAGGTCCTTCCAGTTTTCTTTTCAGAGGCACGGTTGTCCTCTTTTATCCTTAATCTTATGATTAAGTCTTCAAGTTTCATCTCTTTGTGTTTATGCTTGAGATAATTTTTAAAATCTTTCCACATAGGTGGTAGTTTTTTAATAATAGCAGCAACTTGGAAAGATTCACTTAAAAGCATACCTTCTGCATGTATTTTATGCAGGATTACTTGTAATTCTTGGACTTGGTTGATCGCTTTGGAATCAACCATCTTGTAGTCCAAAAATATACCAACTACGAATTTCTTCGTGCCAACATCTTATGTTTTATATTTTTTTATCCAAGGAATCCCATAATTCTCTTGCTGTTTTGAGAGAACTATACACATTGTATAATGTGTTATCCAATCCATTAAAGATATAATTTCGGCACAAAAAATCTGCATGTTTCCATAAATCTATTGCAGAACAAACTGCACCGTCATGTTCATCTTTTTTGAGCACAGGGGGATCCTGGTGAAGAAACATCGCTAAGTTCAAAGTAGTAAGAGAAAACAACATCTTTTGTTGCCATATTTTAAATTCTGTTCCATTGAACTTTTCTGGTTTTTCACCATGGTTCACAGGAACATTTGGTATAGAAGGTGTAGAAGAAGAACCAATTATAGTATCAGACAGAATTGGTATCTATATTTCTTGCAAATATATATAAATATATAGATAAAAGTTAATTGTCTTAAGATTGTTATCAACTAGAAAGGAAACTATATATATATTGACTTATCTCAAATAACCAGAACTGTAGAAAAATATTTATCAAGGCTAATACTTGGTACTATGTCCTTAAGACAATTATGCCCTCCGTATGGTGCTCAGAGTTGATAGCATTTGTCTCCCAGGACACAATGACACCGTACACTTTAGCAGCACTACTAAAAGTATACCCTTCGACCAAAAGAAATTAATGCTCTAACTCTCTCTCAAAATGAACTTAAAGAAATTGATGAAGAAATAAAGATTAGAATGCTCTATATGCTTAAAATGCTTGAGAATTGAATTAA
This sequence comes from Panax ginseng, assembly GCA_020205605.1. Taxonomy (NCBI): domain Eukaryota; kingdom Viridiplantae; phylum Streptophyta; class Magnoliopsida; order Apiales; family Araliaceae; genus Panax; species Panax ginseng. Next base: position 13,030,399 of record CM035134.1, read on the forward strand.
TTTGAAGGCTGCCCCCTCCTATCTATTTATAGGAGGGGTTGGTGACCCTTCGGATGGGCACCTAGCCCTTGAAAAGGCATGGGATGCCACTGAAAAGCCATGGATGGCTTCATTTGGTCAAAACGACGTAGTTTTGATCATATGCAGTATGGGCGCGTCTTTTTAGACCTATAAAATGACATAGTTTTAGCATTAGCAAAATCTAAACTACGTAGTTTTAGCTTTAGCAGAAAAGGCGCGACAAAACGACGTAGTTTTGAGCCTTCCGTTTAAATCGATACCCTTTCAACACATACCGCTTCTCAAAACGACACAGTTTTGATAATAGAATTAAATAAATAAAATTTAAATAATTTTTGTCTAAAAAATTGTATACAGGACCAAGTCTCGGACCCACGTGCCTCGTACACCTGCCCGAGCTAGGCTTGCCGACGACGGCGCGCTGCGGTGAGTTCGAACTTAGCCTTGGCTAGTCCTCTCCGTTCACAAAAATGGAGTGCCCTTTGGGCCTAATCTCGAGAGCACTTTCCTTGTATATAAACATATGAAAACTTTAATTCCTAACTTATGTGGGACTTGGTTTTTCCCATGTATTTATTATCATTTATCATTTCCAAGTGTAATCTTTGGATTACTCCATGGATTTGAGATTCCAAACACATTAATATATGGAATCATTAAAATTAATTAATGACATCCATATTTATTTAGGCTCAAATACTAACAAATGCAACCCTTTCAATAATTGTTTCCCACAACAAATATCCCTCTTTACTCCAAATAATTCATCAACATACACACCTATTTCTTGTAGCTCAGATATATGCAGGGCTGTTCTAAGACCTACTTTCCCCATCTCTAGCAATACGTGCCAATATACAGTAAATTATTTTGACGGAGGATACGGTACTGGTGATCTTGCAGTTGAAAAGTTCACAATAGGTTCAAATAATGGCGACCGACATTAGTAGCTAATCTTGTCTTCGGATGTGGAAGCAGCGATATTGGTAACTTTTTTAATGGCTCTGGCATAATTTTCCTTGGGGTAGGAGCATTTTCACTAACTTCACAGTTGCGTGATATTATAAAAGGTAAATTCTCGCATTGTTTCGTGCCAAGATATGAAATCTCGAGGCCTAGCCAATTGAATTTTGGTGAAACGGGTGTGGTTTCGGGTGAAGGGGTAGTATACACTATTCACTACTATTTGATAACAATGGAAGGAATTAGTATTGGAGAGAAAAATTGAACTTTTATAACCAGTGGAATTCAGTAAATGTTTCCGGTGATTTTCACACTATCATAGACTCGGGATTCGGGAAGGACATATACGTTTCTTCCACCGGAATTCTACCAACGCGTAGAATTCGAATTGATAAATGTAGTACAGCCCGAGCTTGTCCCGGATCCTCAACGTCTTTTCAAAGTGTGCTATAGTTCTTTACTCGAGGCGAAAATTCCAATTATTACCGTACATTTTAAGGGTGCGGATGTGCAGTTGAATCCTTTCAACACTTTCTATAAAACCAGTTATGATGATTTGATATGCTTTGCTATTGGTCCTCTTTTTAATGATGCGGTCGACTTATAACTAGGCCATTTTTTGGTAACTGGGCACAAACCAATTTTTTTGGTAGGCTAGGCTATGACGGATCTGGTTACTGTGGAGTTAACTTCGTGGTAAGTTAGTCATATAACCAATACAGTGCTGACACACAGAGAGAGATCACCTCCCTCCTGCATGTCGATATTGGTCAATTGATCAAAATTAACTTCATGCTAACCACTCTCGGATATGACCGAGAAAAAAGTTCTGTCCTTTAAACCTACTGATTGCAGCATAACAAAGATAAAATCTTTAGGAATAATGATGTTAAAAAGATAATGGAGATAACATCTTTAGAATAATGATGTTCATATTATCAATATAATTCATTAATTTTTAGTTTCAATATTGACATTATTTTGTTAAAGGTCAATAATAATTTTCATGTTTATGTTCATGTGACACTTTTTTATCAGTGAATTATAAATACTTGCTATAATTGCGTATATTGATATGCAAGATTTTTGTCTATTTTCGTAAGCTCAAATGAACAAACTAATCGGACTATTTTGGCAAACCTTGATGCAATTTTGTCTATTCCATGAAACAAAAACTTTTTTCCTAATAAATTCTCCTTATCGCATATTTTGGCATAAACTTTATGTTTGTTGTGACACTATTCAAGAAACATATCCCCGATCATTCATATCTTTCATTAAGGTTTGAAACTATTTTTCTTCCTCACAACCGCTTTTGATTCTAAGCCTCCATTACTTTTGCTAAACACCCCACACTTTTAAGTGTTTATAAGACGACTTACGCCCTTTTCATAATTCATAGGGTGTAACATTAGACTTTGTTTGAGGTATTCTATTGAGAATATAATTTGTTGAAAAGAATTGCTTCCCCAAAAAATTCTCGAGTAGCCCTAAACTTAATAACAATGCATTTATCATTTCTTTTAAAGTTCTATTCTTTCTTTCTACAACACCATTTTGTTGTGGTGAATAAGGTGCAGTTATTTGGTGTATTATACCATGTTGTGAACAAATTTCAACAAATGAAAATTCATATTCCCCACCTCTATCACTTCTAACTATCTTGATCTTTTTATCAAGTTGATTCTCAACCTCATTTTTGTAATGTTTAAACATTTTCAAAGCCTCATATTTACTTCTCACTAAGTACTAAACATAAAAATATCGTACAATCATCTATAAAAGTGATAAAGTATTTATTACCTCCTTTTATCTTCAGATATACTTTAAATCACAAATATCGGTGTGTATTAATTCAAGAGGTTCATGCATTTCTTTCAATTGATTTAAAGAAGATTTTCTAAGTTTTGTTTCAACGTAAATTTCACATTTATGATTAGAGTTAATATCACATTTTGGCAAATATTCCATATTAATTAATCTACGTAAAGTATTATAATTAACATGTCCTAATCTACCATGCCATAAATTAGATGACTCAATTATATAAGTAGAAGATGTAATATTATTAATATTAGAAGGTACAATAGTCATTACATTCATTTTGAAGAGCCTATTGCTCATATAACCCTTCCCTACATACATCCCATTTTTAGTTAATACAAATTTGTCTGATACAAAAACTAATTTAAATCCCCTTTGACTAAGAAAGGATCCTGACACTAAATTTTTCCTAATATCAGGCACATGGAGCACGTTGTTGAGGGTGAGTTCCTTGCCATATGTCATCTTCAGAATCACCTTTTCTTGTCTAGCAATCTTGGATGAAGAAGAATTTCCCATGTATAAATGTTCTCCATTCTCAATTTCTTGATATGTGGAGAGCATCTTCCTGTCGGAACACACATAGAGGGTTGCTCCAGTATCTACTCACCATTCTCTTGGATTCTCAACCATATTTATTTCTAAAATAATCGCTGAAAGGTTCATTTCAAAAACATCTTGAAAAAGACCATCTACCTCCGTTACATTGGCTTGTCATGCGGACTTCTTTGTTCGTCTTTAAGTTTTCGACAATCTTTTACCCTATATCCCAAGCTTGTCACAGATGTAGCATTTGCCTTGGAACTTCTTATTTGTTCCATGTTAAGGCCCATTACCAGAGAATTTTCTCTTTTTGGATTTCGAACCTTGTTCCACCACGTTGGCTTTATATTCCACAAAGGTCCTTCCAGTTTTCTTTTCAGAGGCACGGTTGTCCTCTTCTATCCTTAATATTACGATTAAGTCTTCAAGTTTCATCTCTTTGCGTTTATGCTTGAGATAATTTTTAAAATCTTTCCACATAGGTGGTAATTTTTCAATAATAGCAGCAACTTTGAAAGATTCACTTAAAAACATACCTTCTGCATGTATTTCATGCAGGATTACTTGTAATTCTTGGACTTGGTTGATGACTGCCTTGGAATCAACCATCTTGTAGTCCAAAAATATGCCAACTACGAATTTCTTCGTACAACATCTTATGTTTTATATTTTTTATCCAAGGAATCCCATAATTCTCTTCTTTGTTTTGAGAGAACTATACACATTGTATAATGTGTTATCCAATCCATTAAAGATATAATTTCGCACAAAAAAAAATCTGCATGTTTCCATAAATCTATCATGCAACAACTTGCTCATCTGTTTCATCTTTTTTTTGAGCACTTTGGGGATCTTGGTGAAGAAACCTCGCTAAGTTCAAAGTAGTAAGAGAAAACAACATCTTTTGTTGCCATATTTTAAATTCATTTCCATTGAACTTTTCCGGTTTTTCACCATGGTTCATGGAACATTTGGTATAGAAGGTGTAGAAGAACCAATTATAGTAATGTAATTGGTATCTATATTTCTTGCAAATATATATAAATATATAGATAAAAGTTAATTGTCTTAAGATTGTTATCAACTAGAAAGGAAACTATATATATATTGACTTATCTCAAATAACCGCTATCAGAAAAATATTTATCAAGGCTAATACTTGGTACTATATCCTTAAGAAAATTATGCCCTCAGTATGGTGGTGCTCAGAGTTGATAGCATTTGTCTCCCAGGACACAATGACACCGTACACTTTTAGCAAAGACTACTAAAAGTATACCCTTCGACCAAAAGAAATTAATGCTCTAACTCTCTCTGAAAATGAACTTAAAGAAATTGATGAAGAAATAAAGATTAGAATGCTCTATATGCTTAAAATGCTTGAGAATTGAATTAATTTGAAGGCTGCCCCCTCCTATCTATTTATAGGAGGGGTTGATGACCCTTCGGATGGGCACCTAGCCCTTGAAAAGGCATGGGATGCCACTAAAAAGCCATGGATGGCATCATTTGGTCAAAACGACGTAGTTTTGATCATATCGCGATGGCGTAGCGTCTTTTCGGACCTATAAAATGACATAGTTTTAGCATTAGCAAAATCAAAACTACGTAGTTTTAACTTTAGCAGAAAAGGCGCGACAAAACGACGTAGTTTTGAGCCGTCCGTTTAAACTGATACCCTTTCAACACATACCGCTTCTCAAAACGACACAGTTTTGATAATAATAAATATTGTTTATCAAAACGACACAGTTTTGATAATAGAATTAAATAAATAAAATTTAAATAATTTTTGTCTAAAAAATTGTATACAGGACCAAGTCCCAGACCCACGTGCCTCGTGCCACAAGCCCGAGCCAGGACGGTCGACGACGCACGTGTGGGTTCGAACTTAGCCTTGGCTAGGTCCTCTCCGTTTCACAAAAATGGAGTGCCCCTTAGGGCCTAATCCCGAGAGCACTTTCCTTGTATATAAACATATGAAAACTTTAATTCCTAACTTATGTGGGACTTGGTTTTTCCCACATGTATTTATTATCATTTATCATTTCCAAGTGTGATCTTTGGATTACTCCATGGATTTGAGATTCCAAACACATTAATATATGGAATCATTAAAATTAATTAATGACATCCATATTTATTTAGGCTCAAATACTAACAAATGCAACCCTTTCAATAATTGTTTCCCACAACAAATATCCCTCTTTACTCCAAATAATTCATCAACATACACACCTATTTCTTATAGCTCGAGATATATGCGTAGGTCGTTCTAAGACCTACTTTCCCCATCTCTAGCAATACGTGCCAATATACGATGAAATTATTTTGACGGAGGATACTGATCGGTGATCTTGGCAATTGAAAAGTTCACAATAGGTTCAAATAATGGCGCAATTTACATTAGTAGCTAATCTTGTCTTCTGGATGTGGAAGCGGCGATATTGGTAACTTTTTAATGGCTCGCATAATTTTCCTTGGGGTAGAGCATTTTCACTAACTTCACAGTTATGCGTGATATTATAAAAGGTAAATTCTCGATTGTTTCGTGCCAAGATATGAAATCTTGAGGCCTAGCCAATTGAATTTTGGTGAAAGCGGGTGTGGTTTCGTGAAGGGGTAGTATACACTATTCACTACTATTTGATAACAATGGAAGGAATTAGTATTGGAGAGAAAAATTGAACTTTTATAACCAAAGTGGAATTCAAGAATGTTTAGGTGATTTTCACACTATCATGAGACTCCTGGATTCGGGAAGGACATATACGTTTCTTCCAATTTAATTCTACCAACGCGTAGAATTCAATTGATAAATGTAGTACACTGAGCTTGTCCCGATCCTCAACGCCTTTTCAAAGTGTCTTATAGTTCTTTACTCGAGGCAAAAATTCCAATTATTACCGTACATTTTAAAGGGCGGATGTGCGATTGAATCCTTTCAACACTTTCTATAAAACCGATTATGATGATTTGATATTCTTTGTTATTGGTCCTCTTTTTAATGATGCGTTCGACTTACAACTAGGCCATTTTTTGGTAATCTGGCACAAACCAATTTTTTGGTAGGCTAGAAGCTATGATTTGATCCGTTATTGTGGAGTTAACTTCGTGGTAAGTTAGTCATATAACTAATATACGGTCTTTGACAGAGAGAGAGATCACCTCCCTCCTGCATGTCGATATTGGTCAATTGATCAAAATTAACTTCATGCTAACCACTCTCGGATATGACCGAGAAAAAAGTTCTGTCCTTTAAACCTACTGATTGCAGCATACCAAAGATAAAATTTTTAGGAATAATGATGTTGCAGCATAACAGAGATAACATCTTTAGGAATAATGATGTTCATATTATCAATATAATTCATTAATTTTTAGTTTCAATATTGACATTATTTTGTTAAAGGTCAATAATAATTTTCATGTTTATGTTCATGTGACACTTTTTATTGTGAATTATAAATACCGCTATAATTGCGGTATTGATATCTGAGATTTTTGTCTATTTTCGTAAGCTCAAATGAACAAACTAATCTGGACTATTTTGGCAAACCTTGATGCAATTTTTTGTCTATTCCATGAAACAAAAACTTTTTTCCTAATAAATTCTCCTTATCAGATATTTTGGCATAAACTTTATGTTTGTTGTGACACTATTCAAGAAAAACATATCCCCGATCATTCATATCTTTCATTAAGGTTTGAAACTATTTTTTTTTTCTCAAACCTGCTTGATTCTAAGCCTCCATTACTTTTGCTAAACACCCCCACACTTTTAAGTGTTTATAAGACGACTTACGTCCTTTTCATAATTCATAGGGTGTAACATTAGACTTTGTTTGAGGTATTCGGTTGAGAATATAATTTCTTTGAAAGAATTGCTTCCCCAAAAATTCTGAGTAGCCCTAAACTTAATAACAATGCATTTATCATTTCTTTTAAAGTTCTATTCTTTCTTTCTACAACACCATTTTGTTGTGGTGAATAAGGTGCAGTTATTTGGTGTATTATACCATGTTGTGAACAAATTTCAACAAATGAAAATTCATATTCCCCACCTCTATCACTTCTAACTATCTTGATCTTTTTATCAAGTTGATTCTCAACCTCATTTTTGTAATGTTTAAACATTTTCAAAGCCTCATATTTACTTCTCACTAAGTACTAAACATAAAAATATCGTGTACAATCATCTATAAAAGTGATAAAGTATTTATTACCTCCTTTTGTCTGTATATACTTTAAATCAAAAATATCAGTGTGTATTAATTCAAGAGGTTACAGATTTCTTTCAATTGATTTAAAAGAAGATTTTCTAAGTTTTGTTTCAACGTAAATTTCACATTTATGATTAGAGTTAATATCACATTTTGGCAAATATTCCATATTAATTAATCTACGTAAAAGTATTATAATTAACATGTCCTAATCTACCATGCCATAAATTAGATGACTCAATTATATAAGTAGAAGATGTAATTTTATTAATATTAGAAGGTACAATAGTCATTACATTCATTTTGAAGAGCCTATTGCTCATATAACCCTTCCCTACATACATCCCATTTTTAGTTAATACAAATTTGTCTGATACAAAACTAATTTAAATCCCTTTGACTAAGAAAGGATCCTGACACTAAATTTTTCCTAATATCAGGCACATGGAGCACGTTGTTGAGGGTGAGTTCCTTGCCATATGTCATCTTCAGAATCACCTTTTCTTGTCTAGCAATCTTGGATGAAGAAGAATTTCCCATGTATAAATGTTCTCCATTCTCAATTTCTTGATATGTGGAGAGCATCTTCCTGTCGGAACACACATAGAGGGTTGCTCCAGTATCTACTCACCATTCTCTTGGATTCTCAACCATATTTATTTCTAAAATAATCGCTGAAAGGTTCATTTCAAAAACATCTTGAAAAAGACCATCTACCTCCGTTACATTGGCTTGTGCGGACTTCTTGTTCTGGTCTTTAAGTTTTCGACAATCTTTTACCCTATATCCGGGCTTGTCACAGATGTAGCATTTGCCTTGGAACTTCTTATTTGTTCCATGTTAAGGCCCATTACCAGAGAATTTTCTCTTTTTGGATTTCGAACCTTGTTCCACCACGTTGGCTTTATATTCCACAAAGGTCCTTCCAGTTTTCTTTTCAGAGGCACGGTTGTCCTCTTCTATCCTTAATCTTACGATTAAGTCTTCAAGTTTCATCTCTTTGCGTTTATGCTTGAGATAATTTTTAAAATCTTTCCACATAGGTGGTAATTTTTCAATAATAGCAGCAACTTTGAAAGATTCACTTAAAAACATACCTTCTGCATGTATTTCATGCAGGATTACTTGTAATTCTTGGACTTGGTTGATGACTTCCTTGGAATCAACCATCTTGTTGTCCAAAAATATGCCAACTACGAATTTCTTCGTGCCAACATCTTATGTTTTATCTTTTTTTATCCAAGGAATCCCATAATTCTCTTGCTGTTTTGAGAGAACTATACACATTGTATAATGTGTTATCCAATCCATTAAAGATATAATTTCGGCACAAAAAATCTGCATGTTTCCATAAATCTATTGCGGCAACAACTTGCCTGTCTGTTTCATCTTTTTTGAGCACAGGGGGATCTTGGTGAAGAAACCTCGCTAAGTTCAAAGTAGTAAGAGAAAACAACATCTTTTGTTGCCATATTTTAAATTCTGTTCCATTGAACTTTTCTGGTTTTTCACCATGGTTCACAGGAACATTTGGTATAGAAGGTGTAGAAGAAGAACCAATTATAGTAACAGAATTGGTATCTATATTTCTTGCAAATATATATAAATATATAGATAAAAGTTAATTGTCTTAAGATTGTTATCAACTAGAAAGGAAACTATATATATATTGACTTATCTCAAATAACCAGAACTGTAGAAAAATATTTATCAAGGCTAATACTTGGTACTATGTCCTTAAGAAAATTATGCCCTCCGTATGGTGCTCAGAGTTGATAGCATTTGTCTCCCAGGACACAATGACACCGTACACTTTAGCAGCACTACTAAAAGTATACCCTTCGACCAAAAGAAATTAATGCTCTAACTCTCTCTGAAAATGAACTTAAAGAAATTGATGAAGAAATAAAGATTAGAATGCTCTATATGCTTAAAATGCTTGAGAATTGAATTAATTTGAAGGCTGCCCCCTCCTATCTATTTATAGGAGGGGTTGATGACCCTTCGGATGGGCACCTAGCCCTTGAAAAGGCATGGGATGCCACTAAAAAGCCATGGATGGCATCATTTGGTCAAAACGACGTAGTTTTGATCATATGCAGTATGGGCGCGTCTTTTCGGACCTATAAAATGACATAGTTTTAGCATTAGCAAAATCAAAACTACGTAGTTTTAACTTTAGCAGAAAAGGCGCGACAAAACGACGTAGTTTTGAGCCGTCCGTTTAAACTGATACCCTTTCAACACATACCGCTTCTCAAAACGACACAGTTTTGATAATAATAAATATTGTTTATCAAAACGACACAGTTTTGATAATAGAATTAAATAAATAAAATTTAAATAATTTTTGTCTAAAAATTGTATACGAGACCAAGTCCTGAGACCCACGTGCCTCGTGCCACAAGCTTGAAACCCAGTAGGTCGACGACAGCGTGTGGGTTCGAACTTAGCCTTGGCTAGGTCCTCTCCGTTTCACAAAAATGGAGTGCCCCTTAGGGCCTAATCCCGAGAGCACTTTCCTTGTATATAAACATATGAAAACTTTAATTCCTAACTTATGTGGGACTTGGTTTTTCCCACATGTATTTATTATCATTTATCATTTCCAAGTGTGATCTTTGGATTACTCCATGGATTTGAGATTCCAAACACATTAATATATGGAATCATTAAAATTAATTAATGACATCCATATTTATTTAGGCTCAAATACTAACAAATGCAACCCTTTCAATAATTGTTTCCCACAACAAATATCCCTCTTTACTCCAAATAATTCATCAACATACACACCTATTTCTTATAGCTCAGATATATGCAGGGCTGTTCTAAGACCTACTTTCCCCATCTCTAGCAATACGTGCCAATATACGAAGAAATTATTTTGACGGAGGATACTGAGATCGGTGATCTTGCAAATGAAAAGTTCACAATAGGTTCAAATAATGGCGTAATCGCATTAGTAGCTAATCTTGTCTTCTTGATGTGGAAGCAATGATATTGGTAACTTTTTAATGGCTCGCATAATTTTCCTTGGGGTAGAGCATTTTCACTAACTTCACAAAATGTGATATTATAAAAGGTAAATTCTCGCATTGTTTCGCGTGCCAAGATATGAAATCTTGAGGCCTAGCCAATTGAATTTTGGTGAAAGCGGGTGTGGTTTGGGTGAAGGGTAGTATACACTATTCACTACTATTTGATAACAATGGAAGGAATTAGTATTGGAGAGAAAAATTGAACTTTTATAACCAGTGGAATTCAGTAAATGTTTCCGGTGATTTTCACACTATCATAGACTCGGGATTCGGGAAGGACATATACGTTTCTTCCACCGGAATTCTACCAACGCGTAGAATTCGAATTGATAAATGTAGTACAGCCTGAGCTTGTCCCGGATCCTCAACGTCTTTTCAAAGTGTGCTATAGTTCTTTACTCGAGGCAAAAATTCCAATTATTACCGTACATTTTAAGGGTGCGGATGTGCAGTTGAATCCTTTCAACACTTTCTATAAAACCAGTTATGATGATTTGATATTCTTTGTTATTGGTCCTCTTTTTAATGATGCGATCGACTTACTTAACTAGGCCATTTTTTGGTAATCAAGCACAAACCAATTTTTTTGGTAGGCTAGGCTGAAGCTATAGCGGATCTGTTATCGTGGAGTTAACCGTGGTAAGTTAGTCATATAACTAATATAAAGGTCTTGACACGCAGAGAGAGATCACCTCCCTCCTGCATGTCGATATTGGTCAATTGATCAAAATTAACTTCATGCTAACCACTCTCGGATATGACCGAGAAAAAAGTTCTGTCCTTTAAACCTACTGATTGCAGCATACCAAAGATAAAATTTTTAGGAATAATGATGTTGCAGCATAACAGAGATAACATCTTTAGGAATAATGATGTTCATATTATCAATATAATTCATTAATTTTAGTTTCAATATTGACATTATTTTGTTAAAGGTCAATAATAATTTTCATGTTTATGTTCATGTGACACTTTTTATTGTGAATTATAAATCGCTATAATTGCAGGTATTGATATGCAAGATTTTTGTCTATTTTCAGAAGCTCAAATGAACAAACTAACTGGACTATTTTGGCAAACCTTGATGCAATTTTGTCTATTCCATGAAACAAAAACTTTTTTCCTAATAAATTCTCCTTATTGCATATTTTGGCATAAACTTTATGTTTGTTGTGACACTATTCGAAGAAACATATCCCTGATCATTCATATCTTTCATTAAGGTTTGAAACTATTTTTTCTTTCTCACAACTGTTTGATTCTAAGCCTCCATTACTTTTGCTAAACACCCCCACACTTTTAAGTGTTTATAAAGACGACTTAAATCCTTTTCATAATTCATAGGGTGTAACATTAGACTTTGTTTGAGGTATTAGGTTGAGAATATAATTTCTTTGAAAGAATTGCTTCCCCAAAAATTCGAGTAGCCTAAACTTAATAACAATGCATTTATCATTTCTTTTAAAGTTCTATTCTTTCTTTCTACAACACCATTTTGTTGTGGTGAATAAGGTGCAGTTATTTGGTGTATTATACCATGTTGTGAACAAATTTCAACAAATGAAAATTCATATTCCCCACCTCTATCACTTCTAACTATCTTGATCTTTTTATCAAGTTGATTCTCAACCTCATTTTTGTAATGTTTAAACATTTTCAAAGCCTCATATTTACTTCTCACTAAGTACTAAACATAAAAATATCGTGTACAATCATCTATAAAAGTGATAAAGTATTTATTACCTCCTTTTGTCTGTATATACTTTAAATCAAAAATATCAGTGTGTATTAATTCAAGAGGTTCTGTACTTCTTTCAATTGATTTAAAAGAAGATTTTCTAAGTTTTGTTTCAACGTAAATTTCACATTTATGATTAGAGTTAATATCACATTTTGGCAAATATTCCATATTAATTAATCTACGTAAAGTATTATAATTAACATGTCCTAATCTACCATGCCATAAATTAGATGACTCAATTATATAAGTAGAAGATGTAATTTTATTAATATTAGAAGGTACAATAGTCATTACATTCATTTTGAAGAGCCTATTGCTCATATAACCCTTCCTACATACATCCCATTTTAGTTAATACAAATTTATCTCGATACAAAACTAATTTAAATCCCTTTGACTAAGAAAGGATCCACGACACTAAATTTTTCCTAATATCGGGCACATGGAGCACGTTGTTGTTGAGGTGAGTTCCTTGCCATATGTCATCTTCAGAATCACCTTTTCTTGTCTAGCAATCTTGGATGAAGAAGAATTTCCCATGTATAAATGTTCTCCATTCTCAATTTCTTGATATGTGGAGAGCATCTTCCTGTCGGAACACACATAGAGGGTTGCTCCAGTATCTACTCACCATTCTCTTGGATTCTCAACCATATTTATTTCTAAAATAATCGCTGAAAGGTTCATTTCAAAAACATCTTGAAAAAGACCATCTACCTCCGTTACATTGGCTTGTGCGGACTTCTTGTTCTGGTCTTTAAGTTTTCGACAATCTTTTACCCTATATCCGGGCTTGTCACAGATGTAGCATTTGCCTTGGAACTTCTTATTTGTTCCATGTTAAGGCCCATTACCAGAGAATTTTCTCTTTTTGGATTTCGAACCTTGTTCCACCACGTTGGCTTTATATTCCACAAAGGTCCTTCCAGTTTTCTTTTCAGAGGCACGGTTGTCCTCTTCTATCCTTAATCTTACGATTAAGTCTTCAAGTTTCATCTCTTTGCGTTTATGCTTGAGATAATTTTTAAAATCTTTCCACATAGGTGGTAATTTTTCAATAATAGCAGCAACTTTGAAAGATTCACTTAAAAACATACCTTCTGCATGTATTTCATGCAGGATTACTTGTAATTCTTGGACTTGGTTGATGACTTCCTTGGAATCAACCATCTTGTTGTCCAAAAATATGCCAACTACTAATTTCTTCGTACAACATCTTATGTTTTATCTTTTTTTATCCAAGGAATCCCATAATTCTCTTCTTTGCTTTGAGAGAAACTATACACATTGTATAATGTGTTATCCAATCCATTAAAGATATAATTTCGCACAAAAAATGCATGTTTCCATAAATCTATTATGCAAGAACAACTTGCTTCGTCTGTTTCATCTTTTTTTTGAGCACGGGGATCTTGGTGAAGAAACCTCGCTAAGTTCAAAGTAGTAAGAGAAAAACAACATCTTTTGTTGCCATATTTTAAATTCTGCTCCATTGAACTTTTCTCGGTTTTTCACCATGGTTCACAGGGAACATTTGGTATAGAAAGGTGTAGAAGAAGAACCAATTATAATGTAATGTAATTGGTATCTATATTTCTTGCAAATATATATAAATATATAGATAAAAGTTAATTGTCTTAAGATTGTTATCAACTAGAAAGGAAACTATATATATATTGACTTATCTCAAATAACCGTAATCGTAGAAAAAATATTTATCAAGGCTAATACTTGGTACTATGTCCTTAAGAAAATTATGCCCTCAGTATGGTGCTCGAGTTGATAGCATTTGTCTCCCCAGACACAAATGACACCGTGACACTTTAGCAAAAGACTACTAAAAGTATACCCTTCACCAAAAGAAATTAATGCTCTAACTCTCTCGAAAATGAACTTAAAGAAATTGATGAAGAAATAAAGATTAGAATGCTCTATATGCTTAAAATGCTTGAGAATTGAATTAATTTGAAAGTATCCCCCTCTATCTATTTATAGGAGGGTTGATGACCTTCTCGGATGGGCACCTAGCCCTTGAAAAGGCATGGGATGCCACTAAAAAGCCATGGATGGCATCATTTGGTCAAAACGACGTAGTTTTGATCATATCTGCGATGTAAGCGCGTCTTTTTTAACCTATAAAATGACATAGTTTTAGCATTAGCAAAATCAAAACTACGTAGTTTTAACTTTAGCAGAAAAGGCGCGACAAAACGACGTAGTTTTGAGCCGTCCGTTTAAACTGATACCCTTTCAACACATACCGCTTCTCAAAACGACACAGTTTTGATAATAATAAATATTGTTTATCAAAACGACACAGTTTTGATAATAGAATTAAATAAATAAAATTTAAATAATTTTTGTCTAAAAAATTGTATACAGGACCAAGTCCCAGACCCACGTGCCTCGTGCCTGCCCGAGCCCGTAGCCAGCCGACGACGACGCGTGTGGGTTCGAACTTAGCCTTGGCTAGTCCTCTCCGTTTCACAAAATGGAGTGCCCTTGTACCTAATCCAGAGAGCACTTTCCTTGTATATAAACATATGAAAACTTTAATTCCTAACTTATGTGGGACTTGGTTTTCCCACATGTATTTATTATCATTTATCATTTCCAAGTGTGATCTTTGGATTACTCCATGGATTTGAGATTCCAAACACATTAATATATGGAATCATTAAAATTAATTAATGACATCCATATTTATTTAGGCTCAAATACTAACAAATGCAACCCTTTCAATAATTGTTTCCCACAACAAATATCCTCTTTACTCCAAATAATTCATCAACATACACACCTATTTCTTATAGCTCGAGATATATGCGAGTAACGTTTCTAGACCTACTTTCCCCATCTCTAGCAATACGTGCCAATATACAGTAAATTATTTTGACGGAGGATACGGTACTGGTGATCTTGCAGTTGAAAAGTTCACAATAGGTTCAAATAATGGCGACCGACATTAGTAGCTAATCTTGTCTTCGGATGTGGAAGCAGCGATATTGGTAACTTTTTTAATGGCTCTGGCATAATTTTCCTTGGGGTAGGAGCATTTTCACTAACTTCACAGTTGCGTGATATTATAAAAAAGTAAATTCTCGATTGTTTCGTGCCAAGATATGAAATCTTGAGGCCTAGCCAATTGAATTTTGGTGAAAGCGGTGTGTGGTTTTGGTGAAGGGGTAGTATACACTATTCACTACTATTTGATAACAATGGAAGGAATTAGTATTGGAGAGAAAAATTGAACTTTTATAACCAGTGGAATTCAGTAAATGTTTCCGGTGATTTTCACACTATCATAGACTCGGGATTCGGGAAGGACATATACGTTTCTTCCACCGGAATTCTACCAACGCGTAGAATTCGAATTGATAAATGTAGTACAGCCTGAGCTTGTCCCGGATCCTCAACGTCTTTTCAAAGTGTGCTATAGTTCTTTACTCGAGGCAAAAATTCCAATTATTACCGTACATTTTAAGGGTGCGGATGTGCAGTTGAATCCTTTCAACACTTTCTATAAAACCAGTTATGATGATTTGATATTCTTTGTTATTGGTCCTCTTTTTAATGATGCGGTCGACTTACAACTAGGCCATTTTTTGGTAACTGGGCACAAACCAATTTTTTTGGTAGGCTAGGCTATGACGGATCTGGTTACTGTGGAGTTAACTTCGTGGTAAGTTAGTCATATAACCAATACAGTGCTGACACGCAGAGAGAGATCACCTCCCTCCTGCATGTCGATATTGGTCAATTGATCAAAATTAACTTCATAAGCAACCACTCTTGGATATGGCCAGAAAAAAGTTCTCATCCTTTAAACCTACCGATTAAAAGATACCAAAGATAAAATTTTTAGGAATAATGATGTTGCAGCATAACAGAGATAACATCTTTAGGAATAATGATGTTCATATTATCAATATAATTCATTAATTTTTAGTTTCAATATTGACATTATTTTGTTAAAGGTCAATAATAATTTTCATGTTTATGTTCATGTGACACTTTTTTATTGTGAATTATAAATACTGCTATAATTGCAGGTATTGATATGCAAGATTTTTGTCTATTTTCAGAAGCTCAAATGAACAAACTAACTGGACTATTTTGGCAAACCTTGATGCAATTTTGTCTATTCCATGAAACAAAAACTTTTTTCCTAATAAATTCTCCTTATTGCATATTTTGGCATAAACTTTATGTTTGTTGTGACACTATTCGAAGAAACATATCCCTGATCATTCATATCTTTCATTAAGGTTTGAAACTATTTTTTCTTTCTCACAACTGTTTGATTCTAAGCCTCCATTACTTTTGCTAAACACCCCCACACTTTTAAGTGTTTATAAGACGACTTACGTCCTTTTCATAATTCATAGGGTGTAACATTAGACTTTGTTTGAGGTATTCGGTTGAGAATATAATTTGCTGAAAGAATTGCTTCCCCCCAAAAATTCTGAGTAGCCCTAAACTTAATAACAATGCATTTATCATTTCTTTTAAAGTTCTATTCTTTCTTTCTACAACACCATTTTGTTGTGGTGAATAAGGTGCAGTTATTTGGTGTATTATACCATGTTGTGAACAAATTTCAACAAATGAAAATTCATATTCCCCACCTCTATCACTTCTAACTATCTTGATCTTTTTATCAAGTTGATTCTCAACCTCATTTTTGTAATGTTTAAACATTTTCAAAGCCTCATATTTACTTCTCACTAAGTACTAAACATAAAAATATCGTGTACAATCATCTATAAAAGTGATAAAGTATTTATTACCTCCTTTTTTATCTCAGATATACTTTAAATCAAAAATATCAGTGTGTATTAATTCAAGAGGTTCTGTACTTCTTTCAATTGATTTAAAAGAAGATTTTCTAAGTTTTGTTTCAACGTAAATTTCACATTTATGATTAGAGTTAATATCACATTTTGGCAAATATTCCATATTAATTAATCTACGTAAAGTATTATAATTAACATGTCCTAATCTACCATGCCATAAATTAGATGACTCAATTATATAAGTAGAAGATGTAATTTTATTAATATTAGAAGGTACAATAGTCATTACATTCATTTTGAAGAGCCTATTGCTCATATAACCCTTCCTACATACATCCCATTTTTAGTTAATACAAATTTTTCTCGATACAAAAACTAATTTAAATCCCTTTGACTAAGAAAGGATCCTGACACTAAATTTTTCCTAATATCAGGCACATAGAGCACGTTGTTGAGGGTGAGTTCCTTGCCATATGTCATCTTCAGAATCACCTTTTCTTGTCTAGCAATCTTGGATGAAGAAGAATTTCCCATGTATAAATGTTCTCCATTCTCAATTTCTTGATATGTGGAGAACGTCTTCCTGTCGGAACACACATAGCGGGTTGCTCCAGTATCTACTCACCATTCTCTTGGATTCTCAAGCATATTTATTTCTAAAATAATCGCTGAAAGGTTCATTTCAAAAACATCTTGAAGAAGACCATCTACCTCCGTTACATTGGCTTGTGCGGACTTCTTGTTCTGGTCTTTAAGTTTTCGACAATCTTTTACCCTATATCCGGGCTTGTCACAGATGTAGCATTTACCTTGGAACTTCTTATTTCTTCCACGTTAAGGCCCATTACCAGAGAATTTTCTCTTTTTGGATTTCGAACCTTGTTCCACCACGTTGGCTTTATATTCCACAAAGGTCCTTCCAGTTTTCTTTTCAGAGGCACGGTTGTCCTCTTTTATCCTTAATCTTACGATTAAGTCTTCAAGTTTCATCTCTTTGCGTTTATGCTTGAGATAATTTTTAAAATCTTTTCACATAGGTGGTAGTTTTTCAATAATAGCAGCAACTTGGAAAGATTCACTTAAAAACATACCTTCTGCATGTATTTCATGCAGGATTACTTGTAATTCTTGGACTTGGTTGATGACTGCCTTGGAATCAACCATCTTGTAGTCCAAAAATATGCCAACTACTTAATTTCTTCGTACAACATCTTATGTTTTATATTTTTTATCCAAGGAATCCCATAATTCTCTTGTTTGTTTTGAGAGAACTATACACATTGTATAATGTGTTATCCAATCCATTAAAGATATAATTTCTAAGACAAAAAATCGCATGTTTCCATAAATCTATTAAGCAACAACTTGCACATGCATTTGTTTCATCTTTTTTGAGCACAGGGGGATCTTGGTGAAGAAACCTCGCTAAGTTCAAAGTAGTAAGAGAAAACAACATCTTTTGTTGCCATATTTTAAATTCTGTTCCATTGAACTTTTCTGGTTTTTCACCATGGTTCACAGGAACATTTGGTATAGAAGGTGTAGAAGAAGAACCAATTATAGTAACAGAATTGGTATCTATATTTCTTGCAAATATATATAAATATATAGATAAAAGTTAATTGTCTTAAGATTGTTATCAACTAGAAAGGAAACTATATATATATTGACTTATCTCAAATAACCAGAACTGTAGAAAAATATTTATCAAGGCTAATACTTGGTACTATGTCCTTAAGAAAATTATGCCCTCCGTATGGTGCTCAGAGTTGATAGCATTTGTCTCCCAGGACACAATGACACCGTACACTTTAGCAGCACTACTAAAAGTATACCCTTCGACCAAAAGAAATTAATGCTCTAACTCTCTCTGAAAATGAACTTAAAGAAATTGATGAAGAAATAAAGATTAGAATGCTCTATATGCTTAAAATGCTTGAGAATTGAATTAATTTGAAGGCTGCCCCCTCCTATCTATTTATAGGAGGGGTTGATGACCTTCTGGATGGGCACCTAGCCTTGAAAAGGCATGGGATGCCACTAAAAGCCATGGATGGCATCATTTGGTCAAAACGACGTAGTTTTGATCATATGCGATATGGTATGCGTCTTTTTCTAACCTATAAAATGACATAGTTTTAGCATTAGCAAAATCAAAACTACGTAGTTTTAACTTTAGCAGAAAAGGCGCGACAAAACGACGTAGTTTTGAGCCGTCCGTTTAAACTGATACCCTTTCAACACATACCGCTTCTCAAAACGACACAGTTTTGATAATAATAAATATTGTTTATCAAAACGACACAGTTTTGATAATAGAATTAAATAAATAAAATTTAAATAATTTTTGTCTAAAAAATTGTATACAGGACCAAGTCCCAGACCCACGTGCCTCGTGCCACAAGCCCGAGCCAGGCCGGTCGACGACGCGCGTGTGGGTTCGAACTTAGCCTTGGCTAGGTCCTCTCCGTTTCACAAAAATGGAGTGCCCCTTAGGGCCTAATCCCGAGAGCACTTTCCTTGTATATAAACATATGAAAACTTTAATTCCTAACTTATGTGGGACTTGGTTTTTCCCACATGTATTTATTATCATTTATCATTTCCAAGTGTGATCTTTGGATTACTCCATGGATTTGAGATTCCAAACACATTAATATATGGAATCATTAAAATTAATTAATGACATCCATATTTATTTAGGCTCAAATACTAACAAATGCAACCCTTTCAATAATTGTTTCCCACAACAAATATCCCTCTTTACTCCAAATAATTCATCAACATACACACCTATTTCTTATAGCTCAGATATATGCAGGGCTGTTCTAAGACCTACTTTCCCCATCTCTAGCAATACGTGCCAATATACAGTAAATTATTTTGACGGAGGATACGGTACTGGTGATCTTGCAGTTGAAAAGTTCACAATAGGTTCAAATAATGGCGACCGACATTAGTAGCTAATCTTGTCTTCGGATGTGGAAGCAGCGATATTGGTAACTTTTTTAATGGCTCTGGCATAATTTTCCTTGGGGTAGGAGCATTTTCACTAACTTCACAGTTGCGTGATATTATAAAAGGTAAATTCTCGCATTGTTTCGTGCCAAGATATGAAATCTTGAGGCCTAGCCAATTGAATTTTGGTGAAACGGGTGTGGTTTCGGGTGAAGGGGTAGTATACACTATTCACTACTATTTGATAACAATGGAAGGAATTAGTATTGGAGAGAAAAATTGAACTTTTATAACCAGTGGAATTCAGTAAATGTTTCCGGTGATTTTCACACTATCATAGACTCGGGATTCGGGAAGGACATATACGCTTTTTCCAATTAATTCTACCAACGCCAGAAATTCAAATTGATAAATGTAATCTGACTGAGCTTATCCCGATCCTCAACGCCTTTTCAAAGTGTGCTATAGTTCTTTACTCGAGGCAAAAATTCCAATTATTACCGTACATTTTAAGGGTGCGGATGTGCAGTTGAATCCTTTCAACACTTTCTATAAAACCAGTTATGATGATTTGATATTCTTTGTTATTGGTCCTCTTTTTAATGATGCGGTCGACTTACAACTAGGCCATTTTTTGGTAACTGGGCACAAACCAATTTTTTTGGTAGGCTAGGCTATGACGGATCTGGTTACTGTGGAGTTAACTTCGTGGTAAGTTAGTCATATAACCAATACAGTGCTGACACGCAGAGAGAGATCACCTCCCTCCTGCATGTCGATATTGGTCAATTGATCAAAATTAACTTCATGCTAACCACTCTCGGATATGACCGAGAAAAAAGTTCTGTCCTTTAAACCTACTGATTGCAGCATAACAAAGATAAAATCTTTAGGAATAATGATGTTGCAGCATAACAGAGATAACATCTTTAGGAATAATGATGTTCATATTATCAATATAATTCATTAATTTTTAGTTTCAATATTGACATTATTTTGTTAAAGGTCAATAATAATTTTCATGTTTATGTTCATGTGACACTTTTTTATTGTGAATTATAAATACTGCTATAATTGCAGGTATTGATATGCAAGATTTTTGTCTATTTTCAGAAGCTCAAATGAACAAACTAACTGGACTATTTTGGCAAACCTTGATGCAATTTTGTCTATTCCATGAAACAAAAACTTTTTTCCTAATAAATTCTCCTTATTGCATATTTTGGCATAAACTTTATGTTTGTTGTGACACTATTCGAAGAAACATATCCCTGATCATTCATATCTTTCATTAAGGTTTGAAACTATTTTTTCTTCCTCACAACTGTTTGATTCTAAGCCTCCAATTTAACAACAAATATCAACTGTTGTAGCACAAAATATACAAACTATCAACCTCATTTTTCTCACAAATAAATAGCTATTCTCATCCTCATTCCCACTACTAAAAAAATGATCATTTGTGATAGCCAAAATCCATCACAAAAACTAGAAAAATCATCACGAAAGGTTTACATAATGGCTTTAAGCATTACAATGGTCGTCTTGTATACGTCCATCATGAAAGGTTTTACGTGATGGTTTTGGCAATCACCATTCAATCCTTTTTGTGATGGCTAACCCTGTCACATTAGTATAATAGTTATTTGTGATGACTGAAACAATCACATCCTTTTGTGATGGTCACGACCATCACAAAATTGGTAAGGTTTCTATGATGGCCAAAACAACCACCAATTATTTGTGATGGTCGAAGCAATCATGTCCTTTTGTAATGGTCATGACCATCACATAATTGGTAAAGTTTTTATGATGGCCAAAACAATCACCAAATGTTAAGGCATTTGTGATGGCTAAAGCAATCATGCACATAAGGTCTCTTGTGATGGCTAAAGTAATCACAATCGTTCCTATTTTTGTAACTCATTTATACTTTTTGGTGATAGTAAAACCATCACAAAATTCTTATATTAAAATATATTTAATTGCTAATTTTATATTTCAAGTCTGTAAATGCCATAAATTTCAATAAATTTAAAACGTAAAATCATACAAATTTATTAAAATGAAAAAACTTGATCCATTTAATTAAAAATCAATTCATAACCAACTACTTAAATAAGTAGCTACATTTCATAGGTTAATCAAACAATTAACTAACCCAACATCTATCAAAGAACTCCTAAACTAATAAATTGATAATCAAAGGAAACCTAGATCATCCCAAATTCTACATGGAGACCTCTTCAGAGTCGTCATCATCTGCGTATATCAACTGATGCATTTGATGAATCAAATAAATCATCTAGGTCGGATCAAGTGCAAGTGTTTCAGCCATATTCTTTGCATATTGATGAAGATAACTCAAGTAATTTTTCATTTTCTTTAATTTAATAGACTTGTCATCTACAACCAAAGATGGACAATAGGAAACTCAATCAAGAAAAATGTAATCAAACAATAACAAAATTGAGATAAACATCACACAATGAGTTCCAATATGTAGATATAAAGAACTCTTACTAAAAAAAATTAACAAGAATGAAACCACTTTGAAAATAATGTCATTCATTACTGGGATACTGCATAATGAGACAAATGTTGGCACCCACCCATATTTTAAGGAGAAGTTAGTTCAAGAAAGTTGTTTAACATATTAAAAGAGTATGGAGCATCATTCTTGCGCTAAATTTCAAGATTACCCTCCTCCAAGAAAAATGTTCATCGATCTATTGTTACTCCTCCTTCTATTCCAAAAAGAGCCCTGCTTACATAATTTACAAATTTTAAAGAAATATTTTCTTCTTTATTCCAAGTGTTAACTAAAGCACTTCAGTCAATTGGAGCTTAATAACATATCTTACTTCAAATAAAGATTATTAAAACAAAGTTAGAACGCTAAATAATGTTATGGGAGAGAGAGAAAGAGAGAGAAGAAGAAGTACCTGAAAATGTCTAATGCGAAGCTGACAGCTGTTGCTGGATTAAGTGCAGTCTTCTCCTTAAGGTACTGATGAAGATCACCTTATAACCAAATACCGAATGTAATGCTAATATTTAACAAAGGGAAGTTCCTAGTTCGGAGAAATAAAAAAGTATTACTCCCTCCTACCCTTTTCAAAAATTAGTATACAAACAGATCTTCTGAAAGCCAACTATTCAATTTTCCTCGATCAAAATTACATTTAAGATGTCAAAAGAATAGTTCTAAAAGAACTACATATAGAATATAATCTCAAAATATGACGAACAAATGTGAGAAAAATCTATGCCGAAATAGAACAACTACTTAAAACACAAATACAATACATTGAAATGCCTTCACTTACCCCTCGCAGGTATTCAGTAATTAACATTAATGGTTTCCTTTCAATAACTGCTCCAACAAATTGCACTATATTAGGGTGGCGAAGTTTCATGACTAGCAAATTTACCTCATGCCTGAAGTTCTGACTGAATCAATAAACAAAAAGGATAATGAATGTACTTTAGTCCAAAAATAAAGGAAACTGTAAGTGAAGGATGTACATTATATCTTTGACAAGGACTATAATTTCAGTGGCAGAACTCTATAAAAGTTGATGTATACTAATTCATGATTCCTTTATTAAGCTCAACGAGATCAACATTTTCAAAAAAGGCAACCGTACGAATGAAGAAGAATTAATATCCATTTTGCATTTCATTGGCTGTATGAGTCTATTTTTTGGTTTCAGGTCTATTAAAAGCAACAAAATTAGTAGAAAAAAAAGTAAACAACAAATGGATCATCATTCCAGATCCCGTTGCTTAAGTAGGTATTTATACACTTAATACTCTTTGATAATTGTGAATATATCATTAAATTATCAATATTATATATCATACATTAAAAAACATGAGATACAGAAAATGAACTTTACATCACAAATAAATCATCTAAAAGATTTTGAAGAATTCGCTTGATAGCTACAAGTATTCCAGGCCAACCATCTTTTAAAATCTCACCAAAAGACCCCTAACAAAAAACAAAAAAAGTATTCAGAGAACTCCGACAGTAACTTTAATAACATTAATCAATAAGAAAAAAAATAACTACTGCGTATTAATATATTTACATTTTAAAACTTGAAGGTCCTAGAAAAAACAGTAACTGCAGACTAGAGAGTACTGATGACACAATAGGAATAAATGATATGCTAGTTAAAATCACATATAAACCTTATCATATATCACATTGTGATATATTCAGATCAATATCCTTGAGGATCATTACAAGAATAAAATTGCACAGATTCTTATTTCAGTACAATTCATGAGCCACATATTCTAATTTCAGTACAATTCATGCCTATTTTAAAATTGCCCATAGACATGTTCAAACCTTAGCATTAATTCGTGGAATGAAGAACAAAAAATTAAAACAATTGACGTACCAGTAGTCAGTAGAGCGGAGGCGGAGTCAGAGACACGGAGAGACCGAAGGAGGAGATGCAATTTGGAGTTCTGGGTTAGGGCAGGCAGAAAGTGAGACGCGATTTGGTTTGCCTCTATACTGGTTTTCACGTCCAACTCCTCCTTTACTATACCAATCAAGTACACAACCTCTGTTTCAAAAAAAGAGTTTGATTTCAGCTTATAAAAATAAACTCTTTAAAAAGTAATATAATAAATAAAATTATTATTTCAAAAACTTAAATAAATTTAAATTTAAATTTAAAGATATAATAAATTAATTAATAACAAACTGAAATTTAACTCTTTTGTGAAACAGAAAAGTAATAATTTAACATGTGTGATCTGTTCTACAAAAATACCCTTAATTATTATATTTTTTATTATCAATTTACAATATTTTAAAATTTGAATTATTGTAACTTAATATTTTAATAAATATTATAAATTATTTAAAAATCATTATTAAGAATAAAATTTTAGTTTTAAAAGTTAATCATATTACAATTTGAGTTGTAGGATACCATAAATTAACTAGGAATAAAATTCAAACTTACTCTTTCTACAGAAACTTAACTCTTTCTATAGAAACAAACTTTTTTCCAAATAAATTCTCCGTATTGCATATTTGGCATAAACTTTATGTTTGTTGTGACATTGTTTGAAGAAACATATCCCTGGTCGTTCATATCTTTCAGAAAGGTTTGAAACTATTTTTTCTTCCTCACAACTGTTTGATTCTAATCCTCCAATTTAACAAAAAATATCAACTGTTGACTGTTGTAGCACAAAAAATACAAACTATCAACCTCATTTTTCTCACAAATAAATGGCTATTCCCATCCTCATTCGAAAATCCCTGCAAGGCCACTTTTGGTTAATTTGTGAAAGATTTGAATACAATTTTTCAATGGAAGTTAATAAAGAATTTATAGGGTTTCTACTAAAAAAATAGCAAAAGCTAGTCTATCCGTTCTATGGACAGGCATTGTCCTAAGCTTAAGTAGTCAATAATTTTGCTTAAGACGCTCTTCTCCAAACAAACACAAACCTAGCTACTATTAACAGGGGAATCCTTTGATTACATCTTATCTACATATTGTTACTATTATTATTATTAATTTTAAAGTAAATTACTATTATTATTATTATTATTTTAATATAAGACCATTATTAATTTTTAAAGTAAACTTAATGACAATTTTATCCTTTTTTGGTAAATTAATTTTAAATTAAATTACTATTATTATTATTTTAATATAACACTATTATTAATTTTTTGAAGTAAATTTAATGACAATTTTATCCTTTTGGTAAATTATTATTTTTTAAAGTAAATTAATTATTAATCTTATCTACATATTAATTTTAAAGTAAATTACTAAAATTATTATTTTAATATAAGAGCATATTAATTTTTGAAGTGAATTTAATGACAATTTTATCCTTTTTGGTAAATTACTAATTTTTAAAATTAAATTTAATGACAATTTTTAAAGTAAAATTAATAATGCTCTTATATTTAACATTTTGGTATAAAAATTAATTGAATAAATGTTAAAATGATACTCAATATTACACATAAAT
This sequence comes from Panax ginseng, assembly GCA_020205605.1. NCBI lineage: Eukaryota > Viridiplantae > Streptophyta > Magnoliopsida > Apiales > Araliaceae > Panax > Panax ginseng. Next base: position 13,056,530 of record CM035134.1, read on the forward strand.
ATTTTTTAGTCACGAGTTGATGTCATGTCATTTGTTAGTCGATTTCATAATCGATATATGCGTGCAAGTATACACGGTCAACAAGTAATAAAGTGTAAGTAAAGTATCGTTCACACGAGAAATTATTTAATAAAACTTACCAAATACTAACTCGTAATCAAATTAATTTTATTTAAACAAATGATTTAGGATTGAGAATAAAAATAATTAATAAAACTAATTTTTAAATAACACTAGATTAAAATCAGGTTATGGATAATTAAGATCACAACTTCATTTATTGCTTCACTTATATCAATACACTTCTTATTAATTATGCTCACTATTTTAGAAAATTATTCAGAAACTTATTAGTATTTATAACCACCTTCCAATGCATCACAAACATATTAATCCAAATCCAAAATTGATAGAATTGAATTAAACACCCTAATTAACTAATTCACTATATTCTTATATGAATCACAATTAAAAAGGATTTAAAGCACAGGTTCCCTATCAGATTATATACGGCGTAAATTATATCCTTATCCTAAATATAAATCATGAATTTCATCATCAAGCAGAAAACACAATCACATGATATTATGATCAGATCTAAATCTATACACCATCTCCTGAATTCATATAGAGTATCACGGTAATTGTTAGCTCGACAATTAAATAATTATGCACAATCATAATATAGACAATCCATAGAATAGATCTCAATAATTAATAAAGAAGCATACTAAAACAAGCTACACAATAAGATTCGTTGAAATCTTAAATAATAAATTTAGTTCATTATTATTGAATTAAAATCTAGAATCCACAATTGAATAAACATTAAATGAAAAAAAATAGAAGTAGAGTAAAAAATAAAATCTGTTGTCTGTAAATTTGAGATTCTCTTCTTGCTCCTGTTTTTGATCTTCGATGATCTCCAAGTTGCTTCAATCTTCAATCCAATCTAAACTAGGGTTTATGAATGAAAGATAGAATGTATTCCTAAACTAATCTACCCTCTACTTTATGCATCCCATCATGTATTTATAGGTTACAAGTCAAATCCCTAGTTTAGGGGGAAACTAAATCTAATTTGGAGTCAAAAAGTATCAAAATTCGCCCAAAAACGCATTCCAACTTGATTTGGCCTGACTCCAGTGCCCCAGCGATGCTCACGGCGCTGGAAATCTACCTCTGGGCCCCTCGACACTGGAAACTTTTTTGGAATTTTCTACTCTGACTTCCTATGGGAAAATGGCCATAATTTCTTCGTCTGAACTCCAATTTATATGATAAAAGATGTTTCGGAAAGAGGAGAAGTAGATCTACAACTTTCATAATTTATTTCGTAAAAGGAAAAATTCACCATTCAAAGCAACTATTTTCGTAAACACAACAATTCCAGCCAAAATCACATATTTACCAAGCATCGAGGGTCCCTATGAAGTTTTATTCCTAATTCATTTCTTCACGAGTATATGTTACGCTCCATCCCATGCTAAAACTTGACTGTGCAATGTCTGATTCTCTTAGGCTTTTCAGAACTACCCATTGAGCGAACTTTCTACCAAAGACTCACAAACCAGATGGTTTTAAGGCGCTAGGTGTAAGAACATCTCCTAGGCCTTACTCGTTCGAGTAGTAAAGGCCACAGAACCAAACAAGTCAATATAATAATGCATATATAAATATTTTTTTTGATTTCCTATTTTTTTTTTTAATATCTATTCCCACATAGATTCCCCAAACTTGTTTATTTAGTTCCTTCTAGCCTTCTTGTTAACATTATAGATGACATTAACATTTGAACTTTAATTTTCTCCCCTAGAAGATAGCTATGAACTCCTTTGATCCAAATCAGTTAAAATAAGCAAATCTAAGTGCTAACCAGTTACACCAGCTTCTGAAAAACTTAGATTACCATTATGACTCAATTTAGAGGTAAGAACCAACTATCAATTCAGTTCAAATTAATATAAAATACCAATCTTATCATTGGTCAAGCCAAGACCACACCAACCCATTGCACAGATTCCTGCAAATGCAACTATACTACGTGCACACATTTTAATGCAATAAATATGAATATGCAATTAACTATCATGTATTATACAAACTAAATGCAACACGATCCTAGATCTTAACACATAAAAACAACGAACTACCATAGCAGTACGACACTTAAATGCCCCCAAACTTAAACTAGACATTGTTCTCAATGGTTGAAATAGGAAAAAGTAAAGTAAAGGACTTTCCTAAAAATATAGCAATCTTCCTCCTTGCCCGCTATGATTGGAGAATAGGCTAAGCACATGGAACAAATTGGGCACCACACTTGAATTTGACTTGAATAACTTGTAAAACCATGATAGAAATAATTTTATTAAATCCTAAATTTATAAATACAAATTAAAAACTACTAATATAAAACCTAATAAAAACAAAAACTAAAAATTAAACTTAGGTTGCCTTCCAATAAGCGCTTATTTTATAGTCTCAGTCTTCTGAAACTCTCTATCCAATTACCCTACGAAAATTGAGGAACCCTCCATCCATCAGTAACAATGTCTTTTTTGGAAGGTTCCCATTAGTAAAAGCCATTAAATCTAAGTCACATAACATTCTCTTTTTAGATAGGACCCCCATTAAGTACGACAAACAACTAGGTGTTTTCCCCATTATGTTTGTGATCAGATTGTGGCATGGAAGTTTGTCAAACACAACATGTTCTTCTTTTATCTTCCCTTTTTCATTCTACCATAGCTCTAAAGTTGTGCTAGCTCTCATATCACATATAGCCTTGCATATGACATGACTATCAATTGGATACGATCTTGCAAAACTGTCTGGATCCTTGAACTTTGGTGGAGAAGGTACATGGGACACTAACAAAATCGTCTCATCTTTGTTGAAACTCAAAGTTAGATCTTCGCCGACCTCATTTTTATGGTCCCCAATTGTCTCCTTTCTTTCAACATCCACATCATAGGTCATATCCAGTTACAGATTTGGCTCGGGCTCTCCATCAGTCTCAGAATCCATGTGACAAAGCCAAGTGTATTGAGGACAAATATTCGAGGCATTAATTAGTTGTTCCATCGATCTGGTTCGCAAAATTTGAATCGATATCTCCTGACTAATCCTCCTCTCCTCACTTGAAGCTATGAACTTGGACAAAATTTCCTCCAAACTTAAATTTTCTTCCTGTTGTAGTGGAGGTGAAAACGAGAACTCCAATGGGTATGTTGGACTTGGAGCATAGAATTGATCTTGATTAGTATGTCTCCATGAAAAATCTGGGTGATACCCCCAATCCTGATGATAGTTGTTGGGATAGACATAATTGTTAGGGTAATTAATCACCGCCATACGGTACCGGCTCGAAACTGATGTTGCATTGCTGAGTCGAATGATTTCTAGCACAATAATTACAAGTAACCGCCACACTTTGGCGACGTTGTGTTGTGAAAGCGTCCAACCTCCTCGAAAGTGTCTCTATCTGTGCTCACAATGCAAAAAGTGTCGCGAGTCCATCAATCTCTGCTCCCCTTGGCTGAGTCATTCTCGTATACAGCTATTGATAATTAAATTCAACCATGGTACCTAAAAAAGAAAAAAAATAGAAAGATAATTAAATAAAATAAAAAAATGTTTAAATTAAAACTAATTTGATTAAAGTTAATATTGGAAAAAAAATATTAAACTAATTTTCTGGCAACGACGCCAAAAACTTGTTGGTCGATTCCACAATAATATATGCGTGCAAGTATACACGGTCAACAAGTAATAAAGTGTAAGTATAGTATCGTTCCCACGAGAAATTATTTAATAAAATTACTAAATACCAACTTGTAACCAAATTAATTTTAATTAAACAAAAGATTTAAGATTATGAATAAAAATAATTAGTAAAACACAATTTTAAATAACACTATATTAAAATCAAGTTATGGAGAATTAAGATCATAACTTAACTTATTGCTTCACTTATATCAATACACTTCTTATTAATTATGTTCACTATTCTGGACTGTTAATCAAGAACTTATTAGTATTTATAACCACCTTCTGATTCATCACAAACATATTAATCCAAATCCACATTTGATAAAATAAAATCAAACACTCTAATTAACTAATTCACTATATTCCTATGTGAATTACAATTAAAATGGATTTAAAGCACATATTCCCTATCAGATTACATGCGGAGTAAAGTATATCCCTACCCTAAACACAAATCATGAATTCCATCACCATGCAGAAAACACAATCACATGCTATTATGATCAGATCTAAATTTATACTTTATCTCCCGAATTCATATAGATTATCATAATAATTGTTAGCTAGACAATTAAACAATTATGTACAATCATAATAGACAATCCATAAAATAGATCTCAATAATTAATAAAAAAGCATACTAAAACAATCTATGCAATAAGATTCGTTGCAATCTTAAACAATAAATTTAGTTCATTGTTATTGAATTCAAATCTAGAATCCACAATTGAATAAACATTAAACGAAAAAAGTAGAAGTAAAGTAGAGAATAAAATATGTTGTCTGCAAATTTGAGACTCTCCTCTTGCTCCTGCTTTTGATCTTCGATGATCTCCAAGTTGCTTCAATCTTCAATCGAATCTAAACTAGGGTTTATGAATGAAAGATAGAATGTATTCCTAAACTAATCTACCCTCTGCTTTATGCCTCTCATCATGTATTTATAGGTTACAAGTCAAATCCCTAGCTTAGGAGTAAACTAAATCCAATTTGGGGTAAAAAAGTATCAAAATTCGCCCAAAAACGCGTCCCAACTTGATCTAGCTCGAGCCCAGCGCCCCGACGCTGGAAATAGCCTAGGTTTGGCCGCCCCGGCGCTGGAAACTTTTAATTTTAGAATTTTCTGCTCTGACGTCCTTTGGGAAAATGACCTTAACTTCTTCGTCTGAGCTTCAATTTATATGATTGAAGATGTTCCGAAAAGAGGAGAAGTATATCTATAACTTTTATTCTTTGAGGTTTTCGAAATAAGGGCTGGAGCAATGTCGAAATTTATCCTGAAGTGACTGCTATGTAAATGGTAAGCCGAAAAATGCAAATCTAGCAACCCCAAACGTCGATCCAAGTAAGTTTTGTCCCAATTTCTACAAAACAAAGTAAAGCACGCACAAATAGACACAAACATACTACCAAAAGATTAAGCTCAAACACACTCAATTCATGGGTATAAAACCCACTTATCATCATTAATTTCCTGACGTGAAACTATTAATTAGACGTAATCAGAAAAAAAAAAGTTTAATCTCCTAATGAAAAAAATTAGAAGACAGTCTCAAAAGTGGAAAAAAAAATTAAACGTTTAATCCCTTAATTGAAAAAAAATTGAGAAGACTCCAAAGTAGAAAAAATTAAAATTTTAATCCCCTAATTAAAAAAATTGAGAAGACAATCTCTAAAATGGAAAAAATCTAAAAGTTCAGGATATTAATCTATATTTAGGTCTTTAATTAATATACATTTTCATTTATATTTTCAATTTAATAATTTTATTATTATAAATTAAAATTTATTAGCTTATATTTTATAGTTCATATTTTTAATATTTAAAATTAAAAGTTAAAAAAAAGAGTGGGGTTGGACGGGACCTTTAGACTGGATCGACCTGGGCCTTGGCCAACATACTAAAATAGATCAAACCTTAGGCCACATAGCTCGGCATGGCATGTCCTTCATAGCTAGTAAATCGTGTGTGCCTGGCCAGTGCACCTCTACTTTTGAGTCATTATATTTCTATTTACTTCCTCCATTTATTTTTAATTAGATGAAAACATACGAATTAAAAGATATAATAATATTTTATTTGACTAAATTAGTTAGATATAAAATTTTAATATTACCCTTTTAAAATTCATTAAATAGATGGGATTGAATATATTTATTTGTGATCCAAGTACGGAACATAAATTGTACTTTTTTGAATTCAAATGAAGTAAAGTAGGGGAAAAAAATTATTATTTAATGTAAGAATCAAATGCGAAAGTAAGTCATTAATATTTTTTTAAATCTACAAAAGACAAATAAAAAAATAAATTTCATTCTATAAAAAGACGGATAAAAAAGAATGGGGAGAGTAAGTGTCTTTTAAAATAGAAAAAATTCTTTCCTTTTACATGGTGTTCGTACATTTTAAAGAAGATTTAGTATTTTAGTTTATTATATTATGTCTAAATATATATAAATTAGCAACAGTCTCGTGCCTCCGGCACTACGGACGGTGAGATTTATCCCAAACTTTGGACGGTCCAGACAATTTATTAGTATGAGCGGGAAGTTCAAAATTATTTGTATTTTGTTATATAGACTAGCTGGGTCCCGTGCCTCCGGCACTGTATGAACGGTGTGACTTAGCTCAAACTTTGAACGGCTCAGATGATTTATTGAGTGAGAGAGAAATTCAAAATCATTTATATTTTATTAGATAGATTTGTTTCTCTCTCATATCTTTTCAGTCAATTTACTCCTTTAAGATAATTTTCTCTCTTATCTTTAAATGTATTTTAGAATAAGAATATTAGTAATATTTTATACATAATTTAACAAACTAAACAATTAAAACATTAATTACAAATTTTAATTTATATTCTAACTCCTAAAACATCAGTTACAAACGGATTGAGGAGAAATTTGGAACATATTATCAGAGTTCGTTAAAATACAAAGATATGCTATATACTATTATATAAACGTCATCCTTCCCACAGAGCCAACCCAAAAGGGCCCCATTTTTGCCAATAAAGCATTACATAAGAGACAAGTAATTTTTTATTTATTTATCATAACTCGTTTTTAAATTTTAAAAAAATATTAATGATTTAAATTTTCATATTATTTTTATATTAAATATCAACTTGTTTTTCTCTCATCTTTTTAATAAATATTAAAATTTTATAATTATTTTGGTCACTCGGACATAATATTAATTGTATTTTTTAATTTTTATATTTTTATCCAAGACGATAAGTAAAAAAGAACGAATAGAGTATTTGTTTTGAAAAATAATATACATTGCGAATATTTATATCGACTTTTTGATTGTAATACACAAATAAATATTAATAGTAACTTACATTGGTATTAATTATGATCATCTATCTATATAAAATGAAATAAGATGGCTTAGTACTGATATAAGACTGAGTATTTATTTGTTAGGCTTTATGGTATACTGTACTAGTGACCGGTACAATATGCATCGGTCCGCCCCCAATCCTTAAAAACAACGGATGGAGTACATTGAAGAAATTTTAAGCAGCCCTTAAAGCCTTTACCGAAGCAATCATAAGCCAAGGCCAAAGAATCTAAGAGCAATCAATATATAGTTGACATTGATATATTAATTTATTGGATTAGATTTTGATTTCCTTCCTATATAAATTTATTGATAGGAGCATATATATATATATATATATATAGGATCCGGTTCTTATTCGGACTCCCACATTTCTTAAGTTACGGACTTTTTTTTTTGTTTTTTTGTAAACAACTAAAAAAAAGTTTAATATTTTATAGAACTGAAATTTTTATAAAATACAGTATTTTAGGTGTGATTTGGATACATATAACAAAATAGGTCTGTACACATACATATTTTGTTATATGTATCCAAATCTCACCCAAAATACTGTATTATGGAAAAATTCCAGTTCCATAAAATATTAAACTTTTTTTAGTTTTAAAAAAGAAAGCTAAAAAAAAAATGGGGTTAGTATTTTAATCAGTCCGGAGTCCTGACCGATCCTCATTATATATATATATATATATATATATATATATATATATATATATATATAATCGAATTTGATGTCCTTATATATAAATTTATTTATTGGAGCATTATATAATCGTCTATATATAAATATATACATATAATCGAATTTAATGTCCTTATATATAAATTTATTTATTGGAGCATTATATAATCTTCGCTGGAAGAAGAACAATTGTCACAATTAAATGGCTACTTCATGGTTTCAACCTTCAGTGTTTTTCTATGTTCTTCTCCTTTCACAGCTTGCTACAAACGAATGTAAGTCTATTAAATTTGATCTGCCTATTATTGATAAATATATCTAAAATAATGTGTTTGCGGGCGCACACACACATATAATAATTTAAGATTTTCTTTTCTCTTTACTTTCGGTTTCGTCACTTACTTTTTCTTTGTTTCACTTGTCAATTCCCAAACATTGTCTTCGTGTTTGTCACATGCAAAAAATATGCACATATAGCATATAATTACAAGAAATTTAAGAAAAAATAAAATAAAAATTAAGATGAACGAAAAAGAAAAGAACACACCATATATCCGGGTTCACCCAATTCAACTATTTAAGTTTGTCTGAGTATTTATTAGATATTTCACACACTCTTTATATATAATGATCTACACACTATACAATGTTTATATATTAACTAAAAAACACTAGCTTCTATATCATGGACTCAAAACATACTAGACCCAAAACTTTATTACTAAAACCCACGACCCGGCCGGATACTAATAATTCTCCAAACCAAAATACACATGTCGTTTGGTCGGACGACGGACATACAGAAATATAAGTCAATTCCAACATGTGTCACAGTTTGCTACAAATGAATGTAAGTATATGATTACTATTGCATGAATATATCTAAATATATTTACAAACGCGCTTATGATCCTTACCTCCCCACTCCAGATGATAGATGTTCATTTTGTTGATGTGTAGGACTTAAATCTATTATCTAAATGAAAAATACTTAACCATGTGTATGATTGGTTCATCAATATTTAATTGTTAGACTTGAGAAAATATAATGAAAATATAAGAGTTCATTGTATTCATTATATAATGAATACGGTCAACTCTTATTGTCAATTTGTTTTGAGTTAGACATATCTCTTTATGCTAGACTTGGGTCCGTTTCATAAACATGATATGAAATTATTTTTGTATTATTTTCTTGTTCTTGATAAGTGTTAACTTTTATAAATAATTTGCTAGATCTGGTCTCCCATTTTATTACAAGCTTCTGACATTTTTTTTCTATATTTTTAAAATAGATGCAATCAACAGGGAAACTAAGATTATGCAGGATGGTAACAAAACTTTGATTACAAACCCAAGAACAATGAATACTACTAAAATTGATCTTACCTTTTGTTATCCTTTTATGTGCAAGGATAAGAAACTTTGTTGGTGTTGTTTTGATCTTAAGAAGGGACCTTGTTATGCAGAGAAATCGGTTTGTAAGGCTCATTGTCCCTCCTCCACTGGTCCAACTATTCCATGATTTTCAATTTGCTTTCACATTGCAAGTGAACAACATGTACTCTTATGGTTTATTAGTGTGCATTCAATAGCTATAATGAAATTTGATTTTATCTTCAAAATAATGTCTTATTTGCAAAAGTCAAAGGTATTAAATAATTGAAGATAATTGAGACTTGTCTATTACTTTTTGATTTGGAATACAAAGTTAAGGAAAATGTAGTATTTAAAAAATAATTTGTATAGAAAATGCCCAAATTTTGACAAGATTATATGTATACGTCTGGTTATAATAGTCAAATTTGGGTATTTTATGCCAATTATTTGAAAGTTTTACAGATTTTGGTGAAAAATCTGTAAAACTTTTTTTCACTATGACCAATGGATCTGTAAAATTTGACAAAATTACATTTGGACAAAATTTGACCAACATAATAATCTCTCCCTTTTAAAAATAAAATCTCGACTCAAAATTGAATTTATTTAAAAAAAAAAAGAGAGTATTGTACTCGATATCGGGATTTTTTTCAAATTATTAAGTAAATATTCATTTGAGGTGAATTAGGTGATGTTTTCCAAATCATTAAGAAAAAATTCATGATGAGATTTAAGAAAAATGAAAGCTTTCAGGTGTCTTTTATGTTACGTTTGAATTGAAGGAATGAAATAGAGAGTAAAATTATTCATTCCATTCTAGTTATAATGAGTTATTACATCTCCCTCCCCAGGGAATAAAATTTATAAATTTGGGAGGAATAATTATTTATGATATTTTTCTAAAACATGCTAAAAAACAAATTTATTGTTAACAACAAAATATTATATCATCTGCTAGCTAACATATTTATCTATTAAACAACTTTAATTAATTTTTGAAAAATATTATGAAGTTAATGATATAAATCCATCTAATCATTCTTTTTCCTTTAGAAATTAGAATCACAAAATTTTATGTCTATTCATGATTACGACGCATATCAATGTATATGAGATTTGGTATGATTATAAGGTTGGCCAATCATTTCACGCATCTCATTAAAATATTACCAATAATAGTTATCTACCTAACTGGCAGCAAAAATGGATGAATAAAATCGCAAGATATAATATTTTTCTAGAAATTACTATATACTTTTAATATAGATTATCTCCAAGAACTTGTTCTCACAATTTCGATAAATGTATGAATTTATTGAATCCAGAAAACTGAAGACAAGAAAAATACTAAATATTTTCATTGAAATCCTTACAAGTACATGCTAGGCATTGCAATGGAAAAGAAATCCGAAATAAATGAATTACAGTCGGATTTCTTCTTATAGCATTGGTCGTGGTCGAATTTAAAATTAGCACAACACCAACATAATGACAAATGGCATGTAAGCTAGGGATATATCATTACTATTTTTCTTTTTATGTTTTATTTTTGGACATAAAAATATGTTCATGATTTAAGTTACTCCCTCCATCTAAGAATAAAAGTTCTTACTATTTTATGTAATCTCAAGTTAAATATTTACTTATATTAAATAATCTATTTTTTTACAATAATTTGTACGTAATATCCTTAGTATTAAATGTCATATTTTTATTATTTATAAATATTTATATAATATCACTAGTTATGTATAGAAAATATATAATTAGATGAGAATTTAAATATGAATAATTTTATCAGTTGACATTTTTTTTAAAAATTCGCATAAAATCAATCATTACTTTCATTCTCGGATTGAGGGAGTACTTGTAAGTATATCCTACTTCTATCTAGAAATAGGAAACATTGGGAAGCATAGATATAATAATCAGGTTTGATGAGGTTGGGTTTATTTGGGTCGGAGGCCCGGAAATAACATGTTTGGCAATCGGTTGTCACGGGTACTATTTCAACAACCATAATTTATACTGTTAATCGCAACATTGGATGACATGGATTGAAATGGATTTCTCCATGTCGCTATAGGCTGTAGCTACATAAAAAATTACTCATTTGCCCCTCATTTGCTCATGTGCTGTCTACCACTACAAGTTATGGCGGTAGTTTAGTTAACTAATAAATTATAATGGCTCAGTGGTAGCTTAATAGCCTAATAACTATAGGTCTCAGGCTCGAAACCTAGTTATAATATTTTTGCTTTTTATGTTATATTTTTTGTGTATTAGATAAATTCTATTACCATCTATAAATATATACCCATCTTAAATATCAACATTAAACTAAATATATATAAAGTAACTATGAATATTTTAATATATATATATATCTAAATATTCATATAAATATTTATAAACAATATTCATATAAATTTATCTTTAAAAATTATAAAAAAAATATTTATTTATAAATTTATAATATTTCATCTAAAATTTAGATATGAATATTTTTATAAATATTTATATGAATATTTAGAGATAAATTTATAAATATTTATATGAATATTTGTTTACATATATATATATATATATATATATATATATATAAATATTCATAGTTACTTTATATATATTTAGTTTAATGTTGAGATTTGTTTAGTATTTTATTTAGTTTGACAAGAAATTTTGAAAAGAACATATATATATATATATATATATATATATATATATATATATATATATATGGTAGTAAAATTTATCTAATACATAAAAAATATAGCACATGAAGCATGAAAAAAATTAATAATGACTATAAGTCAAAAAAAAGTTAAAATTTAAGTTATTGTCAAACACTAAATAATAATAAATGACTTGTAACTTAGTTTGACCAACTTATAAGTCATTGTCAAACACCCTCTAATTCAAGATATAAAGAGAAATTAATATTTGATTATAAAAAAATTTACAAGTCAAGAAAAATGAGAATTTGAAAAAGGTGAGTTAAAAAAGAATTTAGACACAATTGGTGCAATTAATTGGTCTATGTCGGAACCATTGGCGCGACTTAATTGGTGTAGTTCGGTCGATTTTTGGTGCAATTTTGGAAGCAATTTTGATTCCTTGCCCATCCCTTGTCAAAAAGTATATATGTAAAATAACGAGTTACAAGAAAAATTCATATAAACTATTTTAGAAATTAATTATATTTTTTTTCAAAATTATAAGTGTGCGAATATGATCATTATAAACTACATCCAATTAACTACAAAATTTAATTTTTGTAAATTAGAAAATATATCTATTATGTGCTCATTTTTAATTTCAAAAATTATAACTTTAAAAAAAATAAAACTGGGCATTTATTTTGAGACTTTAGATGAGTTGAAACATTTCAACGTATAAAATTGTGTCCAAATAAATAAAATTTTTAAATAAAAAATGATGCGTTTTGGGGGGAAAAAAGAGGCATGCATATTGAATTTGTCTTAATTTTGGGCAACAATATACTAGTCATTGCAAAAAAAAAATGTATTAAATACGCAACGAAAAAAAATTATTGCCAATGAATGTGGCCTATATTAGGCAACAAAATATAGCAACAAAAAAGTTTTCGTTGCCGACGATGAGGAGAAATCTCATTGGCAAAAAAAAAATGAAAATAGGCGGTGTGTTTTTTTTCCTGCCAACGATTTAGCAACGAATTTTTTCAACGACTTATGCATTTCGTTACGAAAAATGAAAGACTTTCATAAATTGCAACAAGTGACAAATTTCATTGCTAAATACATGGTACAAAATACAAATACAAACTTAATTATACAACAGTCGTGTAACATATGATAATACATAAACTGAGAGTTCTAATAGGAATATTGTCATCTAGACAATATCCATACCTAATGGAGTCCTTATTATATTTATTGTCACACTATTTAACAGGATAGTGAGGACTACTAATGCTATCATCTGGACCGTCACTCCGTTCCTCGACTCGTCCCCATGAACGCTTCTCATTTCACGAAGAGAACAAAGGAAAGAAAGGGTGAGCTCAACTAGCCCAAGAAATATTATGACTAAGATAATGAAAAATAAATTATCGTTAGCCTTCAACAATGTTAAACTGATAAAATACAATAGACAACCAGTTTAACTACAGAGGAATATGCAATTCATTAAAAGAATCAAGTAGAGAATAAATTCTACTATCTTTTATAATTTAAAAGGTTTTCATCAATTTTTATCGCTGAGACTCAGCTTAATGAATAAACCACAATATCTAATCATCCCTGTACCACGGTCAAGGATTTTCATTAAATCATCAATGGTCATGACTATACCGAATCATCCCTGGTCATAATCATACCAAAAACTATCCATCAATGCATTACAGGCCACTGAGGACTTTTATCACATCATTTATAACAGGTCATGATTATACCGAACGATCCCTGGTCATAATCATACTAAGTTCATCTATGCATGTAAGCCAAAGATAACTTTTAACATAATATAACATGAGGATGATGACAATGACATAATAATTTAATAAAACAAGTTCAAGAAATAATTTGTCCAGGAACCAATAACGTCCCAATTGTCAACAAGATACTGTTTTATGGTGTAAAATTCAAGAATCCTCAGAAGAATATTTCCATGAAAAGATATTGGATGAAGCGCAAATATCAAGAATATTCCACTAATTTCATGGAGTATAGAAGCCAACATTTTAACCAACTGAGTATAATAATTAATGGAATAACAAAAGAAATCACCATGCATGCGATAGAGATCGTATGCATGAAAGTTATTCCATCGTAGTACTAATAATCGGAACCAGTCGTGAAATTCACAATCCCGACAGGATGTTCCAACAGTAATAATAAATGCGGAATAATAAATGATGGAACCAGTCCCATATAATACGTATGCATGATATTCCGGCTGAATAGTAAAGACAAAATATTAAAATGGAACCAGTCCCACAGATAAGATGCATGTGATATTCCGGCGTAATATTTAAAGACTTTAATAATAGAAGAATTTCACCAAGTATGCGGTATTTTGCATAAACCTATTATTCCAACATAATCATAAAGAATGAAATAATGTAAGAAGATCACCAAGTATTGGGTGAACCGCGTATATCGGGTCATTCCACCAAGTATAGGGTAAACCACATACATAAAAGTTATTCCAATGTAATAATAAAGAATGGAATAACATAAGGATATCACCAAGTATAGGTGAACCGCATATACTGGTCATTCCACCAAGTATAGGGTAAACCACGCATACAGGTTATACCAACAGAATAATAAAGAATGGAATAACATAGGGATATCACCAAGTATAGGGTATGCCGCGTATACAGGTTATTCCAACAGAATAATAAAGAATGTAATAACAGAATGGATTTCACCAAGTATAGGGTATGTCGCGTATACAGGTTATTCCAACAAAATAATAAAAAATGGAATAACAGAAGTTCTCTTCAAGAAGAAAGAATAACACCCCTTACCGTAAAAGAAACTGGATAAAGGAGTAGTGAGGTAGTAATCTTCTCTTCTTCTTTAGATTTTCTCTCTACAATTTCTCCCTACAATATCTCTCTATAATAACCGCTCTAAAGCTTTGGTGAATTGGTGAGAAATGAAAAAGAATGAGCTTCTATTTATAGAAAAACATTGTTTCGATAATTGCACGTTTTGGGGCTCTCTAAAATTACAAAGACAATACCTCCAACTTTTATTTCATTTTTAATTCACCATCCAAGTATTATCAAACTTGCACCAACTCCCCTAATAGTAAATCATGTGAATCAATAGTAAAATCATGTGACTCAATAGTAAATCATGTGATAAAATTAATTACGATATAGTACCTCTCCATCTATACCTCCATTTTTAACTTAGTCATGCAAGTATTATCAATCTTGCACCAACTCCCCTAATAGTAACAAGAATGTGAATCAATAGTATAACATGTGAACAAATAGTTATAATCATGTGAAATAATAGCAATCAATTGCTCATTTATCCGGTTAAATACCCGATTGGTCAATATAACCTCCAGACATTAATTTTTATCGAAATAAATGTCGATTTTCACTAACACAAATAATTCCAACATAATAAAACTATTTTTATCAAAAATATAAATTTTGACATTTTGAAGTTTGACTTTTCCCGAAAAAATCAACTGTTAACTTTTTGACCAAATAGTGAATCTCGGAAAATTTTGTGTTTATAGGCTATTTTTACTAATTTCATCATTCCGGAATCAAATATCACGTCCGCGTCTCCAAATTCAACTCCGAACACAACTTCAATTGTTAATAACATTCATCACTAATATTATAACTCATGAATAGTACTCCGACACGAAAAGTGTCCCAAATACTCGAGTGAACAATACTAGAGTAAATAGTAATTTCGGTGAATAGTAACCCGTGAATAGTAACTCGTGAATAGTAACTCCGACACAAAAGTGTCCCAAATACTCTCCAGACCTCAATTATTGATTTAACAATATAACAAATAATGCAGATATCTACCGTGACAATAATCGAATCAATAATATGAGATATGATGCGTGAATTATCGTAATAATAATTGAGTATAACTGAGTGACTTATCACGTAAGATCAATAATCAATACCGTGTGCTACTATACAACCACGCCAGATTCTTATTTTTACTACCGGTAGTTCAACAAGATAATAATGAAAAACCTCCGCCGTTATTTTTATAAAAATATTTTTGTCATTTTCCAAATACGACAATTCTTCCGTCAGGGGTCCACTAATGATTGTGCCACGTCATTTAATATTCCCCAAAAAAAGAATATTCCCCGACCAATCGAATAATTATAAGAAAACTTGCGTACTTTGCAAAATTTTCAAATACTACCCACAACTATAATATTATTTCAAATTCATACCTTAATATTAAAAAAATATTTCGAGAAATTTAAATCTTTATTTATAAAATCTGGGGTCTCAAATCTCCCCTCCTTATGGAATTACGCCCTCGAAATTAGGGTACGTACCTGGTATGATAAAGAGGTGAGGATACCTTGAATACCTTTATCGTTGAAAACATTAAATTCATCTTTGCAATCCGGCCAAAGATATTCATTAACAATTCATCTTTGCACAACAAAGCCAAAGATATACAACCCAGAAAAACCAATAATGTTTGAGACTCACTTTAATAGTATCACGACCACGAATTATCTATGCACTACGCGCCAAGGATAATCGTGTTTTCAATTACTACCATGATTATACCGAATAATCCCCTCGGTCATAATTATACCAAGTCCATCTATGCACGTAAGCCACGTATGACTTTGAACACATCCATGAATTAATATTTCATTCTTCGAGACTCACTTTCAATCATTAATCCACATCGTCAATCATCCCCGCACTACGTGCCAAGGATATTCTTTAAGTATCACGACCACGACTTATCCATGCACCACGTACAAAGATAATCGTGTTTTCAATTACTACCATGATTATACCGAACAATCCTTGGTCATAATCATACCAAGTCCATCTATGCACGTAAGCCACGATGAATTTGAACACATCCATGAATTAATATTTCATTGTTTGAGACTCAAATTTCAATAATTAATCCACATCGTCAATCATCCCCGCACTACGTGCCAAGGATATTCTTTAGTATCACGACCACAATTATCCATGCACTACGTACAAAGATAATCGCGTTTTTCAATTACTACCATGATTATACCGAACAATCCTCGGTCATAATCATACAAAGTCCATCTATGCACGTAAGCCATGTATGACTTTGAACACAATATAAGCATGAGGTATAATGATATAAAGAATCAATCAAATGAGATAAAGGATAAATATTAAACATTTATAATATAATTTATCCAGGGTTCATGAATATCCCAATGTTATCAATCACTTAATAATCTCATAATCTAATATCATTAATATTATAACAATATTTTAATCACATCTTAAACTTATAAGCAATTTATTTCAATTGTTTACGCTTTACCATATAATGCATTTAATCATTCAAAAAATGCCATACTCATAAGATATCATCACCAATGATCAAATCCCTCATCAAAAATATGCATATACTCTATATAGGATTCTCTAGCCATAAAATTCTATTTTCCAATTTTGTTACTTCACATAACATATTTAACTCATTTACTCATAACTAGATCATTTTCATGAAAAATACCAAATCAGTTCCAAAAATATTTCTTTTCTGGGATTTAGTATAATATAGTCCCATAATAAAAATATATTTTTCTCAGAATATTTAAAATTCATTTACTATTTTTCAAAAATCAATTTCCAATTAATTCCTTAAGAAATTAGCTACCTCAAGTTTAACTTCAAAAATTCCCAAATCTTGGAAGGATCTTACACATGTTAATGTGAGCTTCCAGTTTAAATTTCATGGTCATCGGAGTTATAGAACTCCAGTTATAGCGTTTTAATTTTAAAAAACCTAAATATTGAAATGGTCATAACTTGCTCATTTTAAGTCAGAATGAGCTCATTTTTGGACACAATGTTCTTTATACCATATACTTTCATTTTTCAAAAGGTCTGAATTTTTCTCACTAATTAAGTGGCCGAAACAGCCCTTACAAAAACGTGGCAGCAGCTTTTTGGACATTTTGCAATTTCCGCATCCTTTGCTAAAATTAGTCCACACAAAAATCTACAACACCTTTTTCAGTGATTCCACTTGGATTAGTTAGGTAACTCATAGATCTAACTCTAGGACTTGACCACACTCAAAAATTCGAAATATAATAGGAGATATGGTTAATTGAATTTCATGTTACGTTTTTCACCAAAATCTGATTTTTAACCCTTTGTAATTTCTAAGAAACTTTCATGTTTTCTCATAATAACCAAAATAACTCTTCATAACATTTACTAATACTTCATATACCCATGATTTTCATCAGTCCAACACTTTTATTATGACTCTCCTCATAATCAACGTAAACCCGATCCTTTTAGTTGATGAAATATTTGAGGGTTTTAGAAATGGGTTTTGTACTGGGGTCAATACAAAATTCGATTTCATGCTCTGGGGGTAGTTTAAGAAGTCTTCAAGAATACGTCAGGAAATTTATTAACAATTAAAATATCATTCAAAACTGTGACTCTCATCCAAGACTTGGATAGCACATGAAATGAAGGCTTCTCCTAACGGAGTTTCAACCGATAGGTCAAAGTCTAACTTCTCTAGAGTCAAATTTAAACGTTGAACGCAAGCAAGAGAGATAAAAGAATGGGTAGAACCGATATCTAATAAGGTATAGACTTCGCAAGAATTTATAATTAACTAACTCGTGCTAACTTCGTTCGGTTTACTCGCTTTTTGAGAAGTCATGAAAAACGCTCTTCCTAAAACCAACGACTTTGTTTTGTCCGTATCCGCTTTTGGTGACACCGTCCTAGCTAGACTTGACTTTGGTGCACGACAAAATCGGGCTAAATGACCTTCTCTTCTTGCAATTTTCACTTCTATTATCTTTGCCATGATTATCACCGAAGTGGTTACCATTCTTGGCATGATAATTTCCCCCACGATGGTTATCATTGTTCCGATAGCCGTTGCCACCAGTATGATTATTATCGTGTTGTTGGTCGTTACCTTTTGCTTGAGCTGAATCAACACTCTCATGTGTTTCATTGCTTATCTCAGCATTTTCAGATGCCATTCTCAAACATTGTCACAAAACAAGGGTTAATTGACATATCACATATTATCCCTATACTCTGACCGACCAATTAAACTTAGGTAGGTCATACTAGCGAAGGAATTCCCCGTCTCTCCCCTCCTAGTTCTTGTCTCACATCTCAGCCAGGGATCATATCCCTAAGCTTTGATACCAACTGTGACGCCCCCAAAATTAGGTATACATCACCCATCTTGGGTCGCCACTTAAATGGTACATAAATCAAATACAAACTTAATTATACAACAGTCGTGTAACATACGACAATACATAAATTGAGAGTTCTAATAGGAATATTGTCATCTAGACAATATCCATACCCAATGGAGTCCTTATTACATTTATTGTCACACTATTTAACAGGATGGTGAGGACTACTAATGCTATCATCTGGACCGTCACTCCGTTCCCCGACTCGTCCCCGCAACGTTCTCATTTCCTGAAGAGAACAGTGAAAGAAAGGGTGAGCTCAACTAGCCCAGTAAGAAATATTATGATTAAGATAATGAAAAATAAATTATCGTTAGCCTTCAACAATGTTAAACTGATAAAATACAATAGACAACCAGTTTAACTGCAGCGGAATATGCAATCCATTAAAAGAATCAATTAGAAAATAAATTCTACTATCTTTTATAATTTAAAAGGTTTTCATCAATTTTTATCGCTGAGACTCAACTTAATGAATAAACCACAATATCTAATCATCCCTGTGCCACAGTCAAGGATTTTTATTAAATCATCAATGGTCATGACTATACCGAATCATCCCTGGTCATAATCATACCAAAAACTATCCATCAATGCATTACAGGCCACTGAGGACTTTTATCACATCATTTATAACAGGTCATGATTATACCGAACGATCCCTGGTCATAATCATACTAAGTTCATCTATGCACGTAAGCCAAAGATAACTTTCAACATAATATAACATGAGGATGATGACAATGACATAATAATTCAATAAAATAAGTTCAAGAATTAATTTGTCCAGGAACCAATAATGTCCCAATTGTCAACAAGATACTGTTTTATGGTGTAAAATTCAAGAATCCTCAGAAGAATATTTCCATGAAAAGATATTGGATGAAGCACAAATATCAAGAATATTCCACTAATTTCATGGAGTATAGAAGTCAACATTTTAACCAACTGAGTATAATAACGAATGGAATAACAAAAGAAATCACCATGAATGCGATAGAGACCGCACAGACAAGTTATTCCAACAGAATACTAATAACGGAACCAGTCGTGAAATTCACACCAAGCAGATGTTCCAAATGTAATAATAAATGCGGAATAATAAATGATGGAACCAGTCCACATATATATACAGATGTGGATATTCCGGCGAATATTAAAGACCTAATAATAAATGGAACCGTGTCTCATGATAATAAGATGAAAAGGATATTCGACGAATATTTAAAGAAGGAATAATAGAAGAATTTCACCAAGTATGCGGTACTTCGCATAAACCGGTTATTCCAACATAATCATAAAGAATGAAATAACATAAGAAGATCACCAAGTATTGGGTGAACCGCATATACTGGTCATTCCACCAAGTATAGGGTAAATCACAGCATACAAAGTTATTCCAATGTAATAATAAAGAATGGAATAACATAAGGATATCACCAAGTATAGGGTGAACCGCATATCTTGGTCATTCCACCAAGTATGTGGTAAACCATGATATCAAAGTTATTCCAATGTAATAATAAAGAATGGAATAACATAAGGATATCACCAAGTATAGGGTATGTCACGATACAAAGTTATTCAATGTAATAATAAAGAATGGAATAACGAATGGATTTCACCAAGTATAGGTATGCCAGATATAAAAGTTATTCCAATGTAATAATAAAGAATGGAATAATGTAAGTTCTCTTCAAGAAGAAAGAATAACACTCTTACCGTAAAAGAAACCGGATAAAGGAGTAGTGAGGTAGGTAATAATCTTCTTTCTTCTTTAGATTTTCTCTCTACAATTTCTCCCTACAATATCTCTCTATAATAACCGCTCTAAAGCTTTGGTGAATTGGTGAGAAATGAAAAGAATGAGCTTCTATTTATAGAAAATATAGTTTCGATAATTGCACGCTTTGGGGCTAGAAAAATTTACAAAGACAATACCTCCAACTTTTATTTCATTTTTTAATTCACCATCCAAGTATTATCAAACTTGCACCAACTCCCCTAATAGTAAATCATGTGAATCAATAGTAAAATCATGTGACTCAATAGTAAATCATGTGATAAAATTAATTACAGTATAGTACCTCCATCTATACTTCCATTTTTAACTTAGTCATGCAAGTATTATCAATCTTGCACCAACTCCCCTAATAGTAACAATAATGTGAATCAATAGTATAACATATGAACAAATAGTTATAATTATGTGAAATAATAGCAATCAATTGCTCATTTATCTGGTTAAATACCCGATTGGTCAATATAACCTCCAGACATCAATTTTTATCGAAATAAATGTCGATTTTCACTAACACAAGTAATTCTAACATAATGAAACTATTTTTATTAAAAATATAAATTTTGAAATTTTAAAGTTTGACTTTTCCTGAAAAAGTCAACTATTGACTTTTTGACCAAATAGTGAATCTCGAAATTTTTTTTGTTTATAGGCTATTTTTACTAATTTCATCGTTCCAGAATCAAATATCACGTCTGCGTCTCCAAATTCAACTCCGAACACAACTTCAATTGTTAATAACATTCATCACTAATATTATAACTCATGATTAGTAACTCGTGAATAGTACTCCGGCACGAAAAGTGTCCCAAATACTCGAGTGAACAATACTAGAGTGAATAGTAATTTCGGTGAATAGTAATCTGTGAATAGTAACTCGTGAATAGTAACTCCGACACAAAAGTGTCTCAAATACTCTCCAGACCTCAATTATTGATTTAATAATATAACAAATAATGCAGATGATGCCGTGACAATAATCGAATCAATAATATGAGAGATATGATGCAGCAATTACTGTAGCAATAATTGAGTATAACTGAGTGACTTATCACGTAAGCATCAATAATCAATAACGTGTGCTACTATGCAACCACGCCAGACATCGCATTTTTACTACTATGGGTAGTTCAACAGTATTAATGGTAAAACCTCCGCCGTTATTTTCATAAAAATATTTTTGTTGTTTTCCAAATACGACAATTCTTCCGTTGTGGGTCCACCAATGATTGTGTCGTCGTACGAATATTCCCTGATAAAAAGAATATTCCCCGACCAATCGAATAATTATAAGACAACTTGCGTACTTTGCAAAATTTTCAAATACTACCCACAACTATAATATTATTTCAAATTCATACCTTAATATTAAAAAAAATATTTCGAAAAACTTAAATCTTTATTTATAAAATTTGGGGTCTCACACTATAAACTAGTAAAAGTATCATCATCGAAGTGAGAAGCGACGCTTGCTCGTATGTATGGAAAGCGAGGTCGTCCATCTTTTTCAAATCATCGCCAGTCTGCTTGCCATCGCCACCCTGTTGATAGAATCAAAAATATAAATCATTAGTCCTTATATATATGTGTAAGAATTAACAAGCTAGCCTTAATTGAAAAAAACATAAACAATAAAAATGCTTGAGTAGGCAGGGGCAGACGAAAAGCCTCCTCCAAAAGGGTAATCACCATCCGGAGCATCTCGGCGCTCCAAGTGTCGAACTGCTCCCGCGGTAATCCCATAGTCTCTGCGGAGGCCCCTGCTATAATATCCCGAGCAATCTGGTGAAGACGAGAACTGGAAGGCAATTGTCACGACACCGAAAGACCTGGATCGAGATGAAACCTAACAAACACACCCCTATCATCACCGGAAGATATCGTCATCCAAGCCAGCGCCCATATGAGATTGTCCGACATGTGCTCTCGGACGCTGGCGCTGGCTGGAGCTTATAAAAAGATACAAATTTTATTACTAATAATAATTTATATAATGTGATAAATTCGGAAAATTTTGTGAAACATAAAAAAATTATCTCCAGGAAGTGTATATGCGGGTATCCTTGGCAAACCCAACACTCGATATCTGTCGGTACTGCTAGTAGGGGGATCCTGAGATGTGACCCATAGTCTCAGCTCCTCATCCCGATCTAATACAATATCGAGAAGAGGGGTGGCGAAATCTAACTACTGTAAACCCTCCTAATAGCCTCCACTCACCATACGCTCGTCCAAGCCTCTCTGAAATCCATTCCAGAATGTATTTTTTGTATACGTATGTTAATTATATCATTTTATTTATGATTGAATATTACTAAAAGCTAAATAGTAAGATGAGTTTTACCCGTATAGTTAAAGCTGTCTGAGACAAAACATGCTCAGTCTTAGGCGTGTGGGCTCGATCCAAAAACTCTAAAATGGTAGGATCTCGGCCCAAGGTCCGCAAGACCTAATAAAAATATTCATAAAACATGTATTAAGTATTTGTGTGAGAACTTGATAACTAAATAACTAAATACAACGTACTTACCGTCTTCGCCTCCTCGAACGACTGAGAACCAGTGGTGTGTACTATCCGGAGCTGACCACGGTTCTTCTTCACCGCTTTCGATTTTTTCTTGAAGTCATCACCCCCAAAGTCTTTACATATCCTCCAAGCCTAAATCGGAGACTATTCGGGGCTGATGATCTCTGATGGTGGTCCCGGGCTGATCCTCAACTACCCGGGCTACCCTATGTCTCATCTTATACAACCAACCAGAGTAATTCGCTGCGACATGATGCTCAATCACATATTCGCCAGCTGACTGAGAGATGCTTGGGTCAAATCTATAGTAAACCTATAACAAAAGTTAATTTAAAATTAAGAACAATTGATTTCATCATCCTAATACAACTATGTAGTAATTAATATAATATAATTAACTTACGTGGAACTCCCATAAGACGGTTTGCATAAAAGTGGCATCGCATCTGCCAGATATCGACTAACCGCATGCACCCTCTCGGGAGATGCGTCAAACAGATCGCGTGTAGGGTGTGCTTAGCCACCAGGTCTAGTATACTACAGAAAAAGTATAACAATATATGTTATGTGAATTGTGTTTTGCAATAACTGACAGAAATATTACCAATATATTAACACTTACTGTAGGGAAGCGACATCCACCGGTACTGTAAGTGGCACTGTCGGAGGACGACTAAATATATCGAGGTTCGTCCCTCGGTGTCGTCGATGAGGTGCATCTGTAATAATTGTATTTAACTGAGTCAATAAAAATTATAACTAATGCAGCTTGAGATATATTTAAATCCTAGTTAAGATAACTTACTAACGCCTAAAGAAGAGCCTTCATCGTGGTTACCGTCTCCAGTACCGGATCGCCCACCACCTCGGCGACCTCCACCGCTATGTCTAGCCATGAATATCCTACTGCAATAACCAAATTGGTAGATTATGAATATGTAAGATTTAATAATATTTGGTATGTACTAATATGAATGCTCATTTTCAATTAATGTACGTCATCAAACCCATCAGAATCAACGTGTATATCATTCTCGGATTCGATATCTTCCTCATCCTCAGTTTCGAGATCAGTTTCATCATCGTTATCATCCTCAACGACTACATAATCATTGGTTTGTACGTTTGCCTCGACAACCTCATCGTCAGGTACATCAATGACATCAGTACTCACCACATCTTCAGTATGGAACACTACGGCCAAAGGGTTGCTAACATCATCTTGCAATGCCTCATCCATACCAAACATGTTATCAGCATTAAATGAACGTGTTTTAGTAGTGACTACTGTATACTAGGGGCTTCGAGTATTTACGACATTAGGAGCGTAATACACTTGAGTCGCTTAAGTACTTGCTAACACGAACACGTCATCAGATTTTAACACCGACTTGATATCCATGGTTATGATTCTATTACGATCAACTTTAACCCCCTTTTCAGTATCAATTAACCAACTACACTTAAATATAACAACCTTTTTACCCCCGTGATAATTGAGCACAACCACATCCTGTAAACGACCATAGTAATTGGACTCAAAATCTTGGTAGCAGCTTTCTAACACCACAACCCCAGAATTGACTGATGTGAGTTCATTCAAGTCATCGACTCTAAATCTGTACCCATTCACGATGCAACCGGGAAAAGAACTAATAACTTTGTAAGGTCCTTGGATGACATCTATAAAATGCTCAGAAATGTTCTTCACTTCAACCCTTTTCTTAAACCACTGTTGAAAATTAGCATTAGTGAATGATTCCAACTCTGCTACAGTAAAATCTGGGTTAGAAGCATACGCTTCCTCTTCGAATGAACTGCAATAATAGTAAAATGTCTTTAACATATATAGATGACTACACTTATAAATTCCACTAAATACAGCAAATAAGTTGAGACTTATGTGATGTATGATGATACTTTGGGCATATTTAGAAGCACGTATGTAGCTATAATCTTCAACTCTTTATCGTTTAAGTAAGTCAGTGACTCATGGCCAAATGGCTTAGCCGGATATGTGAATACAACTAACTCATCATCAGCATGAGACATTGGACCAACAACCTCATTCCTTCCTAAAAAGTTGTGCTTTATTAAGACAACATCGGTAAAGTACAATGAGCAGAAGTTGACAAGCTCTTCCTCCGTATAGCGTTCAATAATAGAACCCTCTACACGAGCTTTGTTCTTGACCTTTTGTTTTAATTGACGCATATACCTAAGATAAATATTCCGACAAATATGAGTATTATTAATATGAGCAACATAAAGCAATTAGTAGTTTATATTACCTCTCAAAAGGATATATCCACCGATATTGCACCGGTCCTTCAAGTTTGGGTTCATAAGGTAGATGAATAGGCAGATGTTCCATCGAGTCAAAGAATCCTGGAGAGAAGATCATTTCGAGCTTGCAAATGGTAAAAACAATATTCTTCTCCATCTGCTCGACATCACTGTGAAAGTAGTATGCACACAAGCCAATCATGTTTGATGATAAAACATATACTTTGTAACAATCTTATTCATTTATTAATAAAAAGTATTAATTTATTAAAGGCTTTTAATTCTATATGATGATGTTTTATAATATGTGATTAACCTATAGTTTTAAGCAATGCTTTTAGAATAATGATGATGATCATTCTAATGAGATCTAAATTCTTAGAAAGCTTAAAACTAAAATAGTCCCCAATCGTTGGATCACTAAATTGGGGATTAGTGAATCCGGATAGATTGGTACATACGTTGCTTGCTCATTGGATGAGGATGATTGATCTCATGATCTTTTGTGTGGAGACACTAAAGCAAGTATGTAGGTGCTTATTAGAGAATAAGTTCAATGAACGTGACTCGCTAAGGAATACCTAATGGAGTTTTACTTGCCTGTCAATAGGAATTCTTGTAGTGATAGTAGTACAAGTGATCCTTGGACTTGAGATCATCATAGTATCTTGTGTATGATGAGTTATACTTTGACTTATTCCTTAAGACCCTTAGGGTATATCAAAGGGTATGCTTGGGTATAATAAGTTGTACATGGAGATAATGTATGATCAATAAAGAATCTACCGCTTCTAGTAAAATAAGAGAAATGTCCTATGTGATTCGATAAATGATAACCCAGTAATCCTTGGCCAAGGCAGAATGAAATTAAAAAGGAGTTTCTAATTTGCATTATTTGGAGTTGTGCATTTAAGAGTCGAAATACATATAATTAAATAAAATAAGACTTGACAGTAATTTCATGTCTTATATTTAATTGGGACATTGTATGGTAGAAGGATTGAATTGTATTTTAACTATTTACTCAAAGGTTCTTTTATGATTAATGTTGAAATCTATATTATCTTGAAAGTCGCCGATCGCTAGGAGGCTTATCCCTATTGTAGAATAAATATTATTTATTTAAATAAATTAATAATTTAATTTATTTATTTAAATAAGATTAAATTGTTCTAATTGATTTATTCACAACCTGCTTAATATATGGATAACCTAAAGGGTCACACCATAAAAGGAAGAATAATTATTTAAGAAGTTAATGGCATAATCGTAATAATAATTAAGTATATTTAATTTAATCTATGGTGATAGAGTAAATTAAATAGCTTAATATTTATTATTTAATATTTTAGAAATATTAAATATAAATTAATAAGAAGAGTCTTATTATTATTATTACTATTATTATTATTTAATTCCTAAAGGAGTTTGGAAATTAATTAATAAAAGTACTCTAATTTATTCCTAATAAGATTAGGAGGCTAATTAATTAAAAGTTTAATTAATTATTCTTAATAAGATTGGGAGCCTAATTAATTAAAGGATTTTAATTAATTAAAATAAAATCCAATTCCTTAATTGTTAAAGAGGGTTTTCCACATCTATAAATAAGAAGAGTCTTATTATGGGTGTAGAGTTGTTGTTGACTTTTTCACAACAGACGTGATTCCAATTGTTGGAGAGTACGCTCCTTTTCTATGAGAGATAGAAAAACTAGGGTTTGCCAAACACCCATCTTCTTGAATCTTTATTCTTTCTTGGTGGATCACCTCTAGAGGCCAAACACTTGGGTGACTAACGTTGATCAAAGAAAGGAACCAAACCCAGAGGATTCAAGTTGGAAGCGAAAAGATTGGAGGTGAACTTGTACCTGAGGAAGCTCGAATCTTCAAGGGTATGATTCTTGTTCTTCATATCTTTTCGTTTAATTAATAATTGCGCATAAAGGATGATCCGGGTATATGGTTTGTAAAATTTTAAAACTCTAATTTTCCACGTTTTCGCTTATTTTGTGCAATATGATTGCGTTCATGAATATTACAAATCTAACACACTGTACTTAATTACAGTTGAGCAAAGATCTCGAAAGAAATTTGAAAGTTCAGTCAACGCATCCATAACTTTTCTGGGTAACATCTCACGAAATGCAATTGGGATCAAATTCTGCATGAATACATGACAATCGTGACTCTTGAATACAGAAATTTTCAATTGCTAAACCTTACAAAAACATGTTATGTTCGACGCATAACCATCTGGGAGCTTCAACCCACTAACCCACTTACACACGTCCTCAACTTGTTGCTTAGTAAGACAAAATGGAGCTTTAGGTTTCAGAAGTTGTTAGTAAAGCCACACCGGGTCTAATTTTCAATGCCTCCAAATCTTTTCGAGTATTGTCATTGTCTTTGGTTTTACCACTCACATCTAACACGGTGTAAAACAAGTTCTCGAAAACATTCTTTTCGGTATGCATGGCATCTATAAAATGGCGAACTGAAAGTGTGCCCCAATACGGCAACTCAAACCATATGGGCAAGTGTGTCCAATTATGAGTCTTTCCGTACTCGGATACAATTAATTTACTATGTTCCTTCCCCGAAAAAGGAAAATCAAGCTGGTTCAACAAGCCCAAGACCTCACTGCCCGACAGTCGACCAACAACCCCCTTCTTCTCTGTCTTTCTGTTGAACTGTGCAGACATCTTTCTGTAATTATGATCAAGAGGCAAGAATCTACTAGCAGTTCTAAAGAAACTACATTTTCGCCCATACTGCAACTGGTTGCCTTGCACATCCCCTATACACACTGGACAAGACAACTTCCTGTGAGTTGACCAACCACTAACCATCCCAAGAGCCAGAAATTCAGTGATAGTCCATAATAGGACTGCCTTCATCATAAAATTCTCGCATATCAATTTGTCATACGTCTGGACCCCTGTCTCCCACAACATCTTTAGTTCATCCACTAACGGTAGAAGGTACACATTAATGTCTGTTGTAGGACTTTTATCCCCCGGAATAAGTAAGTAAAGAATAAATACGGATCCCTCATGCACATTGTCGGTGGAAGATTATAAGCGACCATAATGATTGTCCAAACTGAGTACGGTTGGCTAAAATTATTAAAAGGGCAAAAGCCATCAGTAGCCATGCCAAGCCTAACAATCCTAACTTCTTCTGCAAACTCAGAATAATTTGTATCAAATCTCTTCCATTCATCTCCATCAGCTGGGTGAGTCAGCTGACCAGGCACGATATCCCTTGTTCGATGCCAACTCATATGTTGAGCCGTATGAGACGACATGAATAGCCGCTAAAGTCTCGGCGCAAGTGGAAAGCACCGTAAGATTTTCTTGGGAACACGTTTCTCCTTCCCCCCACGTTTTGTAACCTTGTAGCGCGGTAAGCTGCATATATCACATTGTCCCTTATCTCTGTCCTCCCCATAGTATAACATGCAATCCTGCTCATAAGCATCAATTTTTTGATAACCCATATTTAACCCCTTGACCATCTTCTTCACTTCGTAATAATTCGTAGGAAGAGTATGATCCTTGGGTAAGAACTGTCCAATTATAGCAAGCAAATCGTTGAAACCTCTCTCACTACAGTCGTGCTCATTCTTGAAGTGTAAGAGCTTTGTCACAGTAGAAAGCTTGGTGTCCGTATCATTTCTCGGATACAACGCGACCCCAGATTCAGATAGCAACTTGTAAAAAGAAGCAGCTGTATCATTTGGTACTTGCTTCGTACTGCTTGAAGAAGGCTCATTTTTAGCCCAGTCAATATTAGTAGGGATATAAGCATCGACCAACATCTCCACTGGATCATAGTTTTCGACGTATGAATCCCGTAGAATTGGTTGTTCCACAATATTTTCAATCATTTCTGATTCCCCGTGATGAGTCCATACGAAGTACCCATCCACAAATCCACGGGAAAATAAGTCGAATTTAATCTCATTGACTTTCTTCCAAATCAGGTTTTTACACTTGACACACAGGCATCGCATCCTCCCGTTCAGATCATCCGTATGTTCTAGTGCTTTGTTCAAGAAATCTGACACCCCAACACGATATGCTGAGACTAATCTCCTCCCATCACTGGGTATCCTACGGTACATCCAACTCTGGTCGGCTGACAATTTTAACTACATAGAAGACGCATTCAGTTAATTTGGTTATTCATGCATGAATTAGATTTACCTAGTATCTCCACTCTACAGGACAGGGGTAAGGCTTCTATCACTTTATTGGTTGCGTCTCGTCACTAGTGCAAACACGTTGAGTACGTTTCATGAGTTTCAAGAAAATTTCGGCAGCACCTCCCCATGGTCTCCAAGCACCCGAAATAGACTAAGATAACTTAATCTTAGTATGCACTCGGAGAACATATAGAGATAGCAGTCGAAAAATCCTCAAAACAACAAAAGCGTACCGTTTAGTATTGGCATCGGCCTAAGTGAGAGACATAACATCCAATAATAGTCCCAAACTGGGGACTGTTCGACATTCACTCCTACTGAGTGAATGTTAAACGAGTTTCTAAGTTCCAAAGTATAATATATATATATATATATATATATATTATTATTAAGTGTATTGAAGATTAAAGGGAGAGTATTACTGAGTTTATTGAAAATTATGACAAACTAAGCAAATGCTACTTAGTTTATTTTGCCAATGATAAACTAAGTAAGTGGTACTTAGTTTATGAGAATTGTTATTTGGAATCTATAGAGACTACTGTTCGACATTCACTCCTACTTGTCAAACGGGTTTCTAAGTTTCATAGCAGTTGCAGCTGTAATGACTACTTGGAGAAGTGTCAAGGACTTCCTTGTATGCAGGGTTCGACATAGCTTCACGACTAATAGTACTCAATCGGTTCTCTAAGAATCCAAAAAAAGGGTCGTAGTTAGTTCATGTTTGTGTCCTATACTTGAATAATAAAGTTAATTCAATTACTACGGACATTCCTCATTGTTCCATCATAACAGATGACAACATCCCAAAGGAGTTCCATTAAGCTATTGAACAAAGTTCCAGGTTAAGCAACCCTTTAGATGAACGAATGATCATTTCTCTGCTAGGAATGAATCATCTCCCCACATGGGTCCAATCCATGACATAAACATATTCTCACCACTCCGAATTCCTCAGATGGGTAGTTCTCATAGAAAAAGAGGTGAGACGTTCTATGAGAACTACCCATATGAGGAATTCAGAGTGGTGAGAAGCTGTCTGTGTCATGGATTGGACCCATATGGGGAGATGATTCATTCCTAGCAGAGAAGTGATTGTTCGTTCATCTAGAGGGTTGCTTAACCTAAAACTTTGTTCAACAACTTAATGGCAATCTTTCCGGATAAACTCATCTGTTATGATGGAACAGTGAGGAATGTCCGCAGTATTTCAATTAACTTTATTATTCGAGTATATGACACAAACAGGAACTACGACCCCTTTTTTTTAATTGCGGTCGAGGAACCGATTGAAGTACTATTAGCTGCAACTGCTATGTCGAAACTTGCATACAAGGAAGAGTATATATATGTAGTGAGAGTATTATTGAGTTTATTGAAAATTGTGGCAAACTAAGCAAATACTACTTAGTTTATTTTGCCAATGATAAACTAAGTAAGTTCTACTTAGTTTATGAGAATAGTTATTTGAAATCTATAGAGACTACTATTCGACATTCGCTCCTACTTGTCAAACGGGTTTCTAATTAAGTTCCAAAGTATATTATTTTATTTAATCGAAAACATTCTTATTCAGTTTCTTTTAATTGCATCCCAACTAAGCAAATGCTACTTAGTTTATTATTGTATTTTCTTTTATTTTATTTTGTATTATATTATATTATAGTATATAATTGGTTTATTTATTTCTTAAATTAAATTAAATAAATTAAATTAAATTAAATTATTTTATTTTATTTTGCCAATGAAAAACTAAATAAGTGCTACTTAGTTTCTAAGAACTCATTATCCTAAATATATATATGGAGACTACTATTAAATTATTTTATTTTATTTTATAAAATTTAATTGTATTTATTATTTTAAATATTTTATTTTATTTTATTTTGTACTATAATATAATATAAATTTTGATTATTTTATTAAATTAAATTAAATTCATTTTTTTATTAAACTAAATTATTTTTATTATTATTTAATTTCATTTATTTTTATTTAATTTTATTTATTTAAGTTAATTTATTTTCATTGTTTTATTAAATAATTAAATTAAATTAAATTAAATTAGTTTTATTTTATTCAATTTAATTTAATTTATTATTTAATTCATTTAGTTTTATTTTATTAAATTTATTATTATGTTTTAATTTAATTTAATTTATTTTATATTATATTATATAATTTTAAATTTTTTTATTAAATTAAATTCTTTAAATTTAATTTAATTTAAATTATTTTAATTAAATTATTTTAAATTTATTTTATTTTATTTTTTTTAAAATATTTTTTATTAATTTTAATTTATTTATTAAAATAAATGAAATTTATTTTATTTTATTCAATTCAATTTAATTTTTTATTTTATTTTATTTTATATTATATTATATTATCAAATTTTAAAATCTATTTCATTTTATTTTATTTTAGTACTAAGAAACTAAGTAAATGCTACTTAGTTTATATTTTAATATTTGGAAACTAATTACTTATACAATACATGCAGGGCCCACAAATCTTGCAAATAAATAATTCTGACAGAAATTCCGTTGAAAATATATTAGAATTAAAAGCAGTTCCAAAACAGTCATAAAATCAATGCCAAAATCAATTATACCAACAAACAATTGAGTAAATTAAATATCTCAATATATATACACAGGCAGAACCCTAATATCAATGTTCTGAAGTTCCAAAAAAGTATTATATATATGTAGTCTTAAATCAAATGATGTTCATCCGAATTTCAGCATATTTATCCCAATTTCAGCAAAATATAATTCCAAATTCCACAACAACAACAATTCCAACAGTATGCCCAATTTCAGCAGAATGACCAAGTCAAAAAAAATCACTGTGACAACAATATCAACAACTTAAAACAGGAAACAAATATAAGCTATCTAGTAATCTAAAATTCTCAAACGAGTTCTAATTTCAGCAACAACATATACAGTATGCCCAATTTCAGCAGAAATTATCACATTAAAACCAATATATATTAACCCTAAAAATTAAATTTGAAAATTTCAGTACCTTGAGAGTTCGCCGGAATGGAGGAGGAACTGCTGGAATCGCCCGAGGAGAAAGGAGGAGTCGACGCCGGAATGAAAGGAGGAGAGAGACGCCATGACATGGGGGCGACTGAGTGTCTGGGGACCGTTGGTTGGGTGGTGGTGGTAGAGGGAGACGAGAGAGAGGAAGGAGAGGTGAGAGGAGAAAGGGAGAGGGAGAGCTACAGTAAGAGCTGAGAGGGAAATGAGAGAAATAAGACGCGGCTGGAAGAAGAGGATACTAATTAGGTTTTTTAATTATTTTAGACGGAATATCCGTCAGATTTACTTCCCTCGAAATTACCTTTTTTCGACGAAAATTCCCTCGAAATTAACTATCATTCCGTCGAAGGTAGGGTTTGCGCTGGCGGGAAACTTGGCGCCAATGAGGGTATTCTATTTTCGATGGAATTCTGTCGAGATAAGCTTATTTTCGAGGAACTTATCTTCGACGAAAACTTCCATCGTAAATAGGCTTATTTTTTTTCGACAGAATTAAATCCGTCGATAATAATTTCGTCGAATATAAGGGTTTTTCTTGTACTGCATCCATCGCGATTCGCCAAAATCTCCCCTTTATAATCCTTCCCTTATTCATTCACAAAACGTTCATTTCATCGTGAAAATAGTCTCGTGTCAATCTCACTAAACTCAGCCTTAAGCGAATCAGTCACTAGTGGAAGAGAATACCTAATGAAAATATCCATCGGCACACCTGCATTTTGAAACCCTAGCCTATTATGATACCGGTAGTGATCTCCCATGGACTCAATGCAACCCTTTCTATAATTTTTTCCCACAACAAATACCCTTCTTCACTCTGAATAATTCATCAACATACACACCTATTTCTTGTAGCTCAAATATATATGCAAGGTTGTTCTAAGACCTACTTGCCCCATCTCTAGTAATACGTGCCAATATACAGTAAATTATTTTGATGGAGGATACGGTATTGGAGATCTTGCATTTGAAAAATTCACAATAGGTTCAAATAATGGCGACCGACATTAATAGCTAATCTTGTCTTCGGATGTGGAAGCAGTGACACTGGTAACTTTTTAAATGGCTCCGGCATAATTGGCCTTGGGGTAGGAGCATTTTCACTAACTTTACAGCTGCGTGATATTATAAAAGTTAATTTTTTTGGTAGGCTAGGTTATGACGGATCTGGTTACTATAGAGTTAACTTCATGGTAAGTTAGTCATATAACTAATACAGTGCTGACACGCAATGAGAGTTCACATCCCTCCTGTGTGTCGATATTGGTCAATTGACCAAAATTAACTTCATGCTAACCACTCCCGGCTATGACCGAGAAAAAAGTAATGTCCTTTAAACCTATTGAGTGCAATATAACAAAGATAACATCTTTAGGAATAATGATGTTCATATTATCAATATAATTCATTAATTTGTAGTTTCAATATTAACATTATTTTGTTAAAGGTCAATAATAATTTTCATGTTTATGTTCATGTGATACTTTTCTATTGTGAATTATAAATACTGCTATAATTGCAGGTATTGATATGCAAGATTTTTGTCTATTTTCAGAAGCTCAAATGAACAAACTAACTGGACTATTTTGACAAACCTTGATGCAATTTTGTCTATTACATCAAACAAAAACTTTTTTCCAAATAAATTCTCCTTATTTCATATTTTGGCATAAACTTTATGTTTGTTGTGACGCTATTTGAAGAAACATATCCCTGGTCGTTCATATCTTTCAGAAAGGTTTTAAACTATTTTTTCTTCCTCACAACTGTTTGATTCTAAGACTCCAATTTAACAAAAAATATCAACTGTTAACTGTTGTAGCACAAAAACTACAAACTATCAACCTCATTTTTCTCACAAATAAATGGCTATTCCCATCCCCGTTCGAAAATCCCTGCAAGGCCACTTTTGGTTAATTTGTGAAAGATTTGAACGCAATTTTTCAATGGAAGTTAATAAATAATTTACAGAGTTTCTACTAAAAAAAATAGCAAAAGCTAGTCTATCCGTTTTATGGACAAGCATTGACCTAAGCTTAATTAGTCAATAATTTTGCTTAAGACGCTCCTCTCCAAACAAACACAAAGCTAGCTACTACTAACAGTGGAATCCTTTGATTACATCTTATCTACATATATATTGTTACTATTATTATTAATAATTTTAAAGTAAATTACTATTATTATTATTATTATTATTATTATTTTAATATAAGACCATTATTATTTTTTTTTTAAATTAAATTTAATGAAAATTTTATCCTTTTGGTAAATTAATTTTAAAGTAAATTACTATTATTATTTTAATATAAGACCATTATTAATTTTTTGAAGTAAATTTAATGACAAATTTATCCTTTTTGGTAAATTATTAATTTTTTAAAGTAAATTAATTATTAATCTTATCTACATATATATTAATTTTAAATTAAATTACTATAATTATTATTTTAATATAATATCATATTAATTTTTTGAAGTAAATTTAATGACAGCTTTTTATCCATTTTGGTAAATTATTAATTTTTAAAATTAAATTTAATGACAATTTTTTAAAGAAAAATTAATAATGCTCTTATATTTACTATTTTTGGTTCAAAAAATTAATTGAATAAATGTTAAAATGATACTCAATATTACATATAAATATTTTTTAGTCACGAGTTTATGTCATGTCATTTGTTAGTCGATTTCACAATCGATATATGCGTGCAAGTATACACGGTCAACAAGTAATTAATAAAGTGTAAGTAGAGTATCGTTCCCTTGAGAAATTATTTAATAACAATTACCAAATACTAACTTGCAATCAAATTAATTTTATTTAAACAAATGATTTAGGATTGAGAATAAAAATAATTAATAAAACTAATTTTTAAATAACACTAGATTAAAATCAAGTTATGGAGAATTAAGATCACAATTTCACTTATTGCTTCACTTATATCAATACACTTCTTATTAATTATGCTCACTATTCTGGACAATTAATTAGGAACTTATTAGTATTTATAACCACCTTCTGTGCATCATAAACATATTAATCCAAATCCACAGTTGATACCCCCAATCTTGCTGATAGTTGTTGGGATATGCATAATTGTTGGGTAATCATCGCCATACGGTACCGGCTCGAAAATGATGTTGCATTGCTGAGTCGAATGATTTTCAGCACAATAATTACAAGTAACCGCCACACTTTGGCGACGTTGTGTTGCAAAAGCGTCCAACCTCCTCGAAAGTGTCTCTATATGTGCTGACAATGCAGAAAGTGTCGCGAGTTCATCAATCTCCGCTCCCCTTGGCTGAGTCATTCTCGTATACAACCATTGATAATTAAATTCAACCATGGTACCTGAAAAAAAAAGAAAAATAGAAAGATAATTAAATAAAATAAAAAAAATGTTTAAATTAAAACTAATTTGATTAAAGTTAATATTAGAAAAAAAATATTAAACTAATTTCCTGGCAACGACGCCAAAAACTTGTTGGTCAATTTCTCAATAATATATGCATGCAAGTATATATACAGGGTCAAAAAATAATAAAGTGTAAGTATAGTATCGTTCCCACGAGGAATTATTTAATAAAAATTATCAAATACTAACTCGTAACCAAATTAATTTTAATTAAACAAATGATTTAAGATTGTGAATAAAAATAATTAATAAAACACATTTTTAAATAACACTAGATTAAAATCAGGTTATGGAGAATTAAGATCACAACTTCACTTATATCAATACACTTCTTATTAATTATGTTCACTATTATGGACTGTTAAT
This sequence comes from Panax ginseng, assembly GCA_020205605.1. NCBI lineage: Eukaryota > Viridiplantae > Streptophyta > Magnoliopsida > Apiales > Araliaceae > Panax > Panax ginseng. The sequence continues at coordinate 13,093,345 of CM035134.1, forward strand.
CAAGAACTTATTAGTATTTATAACCACCTTCTGGTGCATCACAAACATATTAATCCAAATCTACAGTTGATATAATTGAATCAAATACCCTAATTAACTAAAAAGGATTTAAAGCACATGTTCCCTATCAGATTACATACGACGTAAAGTACATCCCTATCCTAAACACAAATCATGACCATGCAAAAAACACAATCACATGTTATTATGGTCATATCTAAATCTATACTTTATCTCCCGAATTCATATAGATTATCATAATAATTGTTAGCTAGACAATTAAACAATTATGCAAAATCATAATAGACAATCCATATAATAGATCTCAATAATTAATAAAAAATCTTACTAAAACAAGCTATGCAATAAGATCCATTGCAATCTTAAACAATAAGTTTAGTTCATTGTTATTAAATTAAAATCTAGAATCCACAATTGAATAAACATTAAAAGACAAAGGTAGAAGCAAAGTAAAGAATAAAATCTGTTGTCTGCAAATTTGAGACTCTCCTCTTGCTCCTGCTTTTGATCTTTGATGGTCTCCAAGTTGCTTCAATATTCAATCCAATCTAAACTAGGGTTTATGAATGAAAGATAGAATGTATTCCTAAACTAATATACCCTCTACTTTATGCCTCTCATCATGTATTTATAGGTTACAAGTCAAATCCCTAGCTTAGGAGGAAACTCTATCCAATTTGGAGTAAAAAAGTATCAAATTTACCAAAAAAACGCGCGTCCCTAACTTGATCTGCTTTTGAGCACCAAAGACTTTGCTCACGCTTACTTTGGAAATATGTCTCTAGGCACCCCGGCGCTGGAAATAGCCTAGGTTTGGGTGCCCCGGCTCTGGAAACTTTTCTGGAATTTTCTGCTCTGACGTCCTTTGGGAAAATGGTCATAACTTCTTCGTCTGAACTTCAATTTATATGATTCAAGATGTTCCAGAAAGAGGAGAAGTATATCTACAACTTTCATTATTTGAGGTTTACGAAAAAAGGGCTGGAGCAATGCCGAAAATTGTCCTAAAGTGGTTGCTATGTAAATGACAAGCCGAAAATGCGAATCTAGCAACCCCAAACGTCGATCCAAATAACTTTTGTCTCAATTTCTACAAAACAAAGTAAAGCACGCATGAATAGACATAAACACACTACCAAAAGATTAAGCTCAAACACACTCAATTCATGGGTATCATCATTAATTTTTTGATGTGAAACTATTAATTAGACGTAATCAGAAAAAAAATAAAAGTTTAATCTCCTAATGGAAAAAATTAGAAGACAATCTCAAAAGTGAAAAAAAATTAAACGTTTAATCCCTTAATTGAAAAAAATTGAGAAGGAAATCCCCAAAGTAGAAAAAATTTAAAATTTAATCTCCTAATTAAAAAAGTTGAGAAGATCTCAAAAATGGAAAAAAATCTAAAAGTTAAGGATATTAATCTATATTTAGGCCTTTAATTAATATACATTTTAATTTATATTTTCACTTTAACAATTTTATTATTATAAATTAAAATTTATTAGCTTATATTTTATAGTCTATATTTTTAATATTTAAAATTAAAAGTTAAAAAAAAGAGGGGGCTTGGACGGGACCTTTAGACTGGATCGACCTGGGCCTTGGCCAACATACTACAATAGATCAAACCTTAGGCCACATAGCTCGGCATGGCCTGTCCTTCCTAGCTAGTAAATCGTATGTGTCCGACATGGTCTGGTCAACGGTTAAAATCTATTCGTGCACCTCTACTTTTGGGTCATTATATTTCTATTTACTTCCTCTATTCATTTTTAATTAGATGAAAACATACAAATTAAAAGATATAATAATATTTTATTTGATTTTATTTGACTAAATAAAATATTATTATTATTTGGCGGGTATGAGAGTGGAGCCCTCTCTTATCTCGCGGGTCAAAGAAGCTCAAAAAGAAGATGGGGAGTTGTGGGGTCTGACGCAGAATCTAGAGGAGGGAAAGCAACCCGAGTTTCGTATTGATGACCACGGTGTGATTTGGTTGGGTGAGCGGTTGTGTGTACTATCCGATCCAATCATTTGAGAGGCTGTGTTGGCTGAGGCTCATAGTTTGCCATTTTCTATTCATCTAGGTTCTACGAAGATGTATAGGGATTTGAAGAAGAATTTTTGGTGGAATGGGATGAAACAATACGTGGCTAAATATGTTGGGAAGTGCCTTACTTGTTAACAAGTGAAGATAGAACATCAACGAGCTAGTGGTTTGCTGCAACAGTTAGACATTCCAGTGTGGAAGTGGGAGGATATCACGATGAATTTTGTAACTGGTTTGCCGAAGACTTTCAGGAAGAATGATGTCATTTGGGTAGTGGTGGACCGACTGACCATATCGGCACACTTTTTGGCTATCCATGAGGGTTACTCAGTGGATAGGTTGGCACAAATCTTTCAGCAAGAGATTGTTAGATTTCATGGTACTTCGGTGTCTATTGTTTCAAATCGGGATCCGCGGTTCACTTCACGTTTTTGGAAAGGGTTTCAACGAGTTTGGGGCACTCGGCTCAACTTTAGTACTTCTTTCCATCCACAAACTGATGGGCAATCCGAACGGACTATTCAGACGTTGGAGGACATGTTGAGGTCTTGTGCACTTGAGTGGTCGGGTAATTGGGATGATTACTTGAGCCTAGTTGAGTTTGCTTATAACAACAGCTGGCATGCAAGTATTGGGATGGCTCCGTTTGAGGCATTGTATGGTAGGAATTGTCGAACACCAACTTGTTGGGATGAGGTTGGCGAAAAGGCCATAGAAGGGCCTGAGTTAGTCCAAATCACTACGGAGAAGGTAGCGATGGCTAAGGAGAAATTGAAGTCAGCTCGATCACAGCAGAAGTGTTATGCGGATAAACATAGGAGGACTTTAGAGTTTGAACCTAGTGAGCATGTGTTTCTAAAAGTTTCTCCTTGGAAGGGTATTCGGCGATTTGGGTTGAAAGGAAAACTTAGTCTGCGTTATATTGGCCCATTTGAGATTTTGGAGAGGGTTGGTGAAGTTGCATATCGGTTAGTTTTGCCTCCACAGCTAGCTCATGTGCACAATTTGTTCCATGTGTCGGTGTTAAGAAGTTACAATTATCATCCATTGCATGTGGTGCAATATCCGTTCGATAAGATTCGGGAGGATCTTACTTGTGAGGACCAAGCCGAGGAAATTTTGGATCGTCAAGTGCGGATTATGATGAGGAAGACAATTTCGTTTGTTAAGGTTTTGTGGAAGAATCATTCAGAGCGGAAAGCCACATGGGAGATGGAGGAGTCTATTCCAGTGGAGTATCCACATCTTTTTGATAATTAGGTACGTTCATTCTTTTGATTCCGGGGACGGAATCCTTTTAAGGGGTAGGTGATGTAATACCCGAAAAATAAATAAATAAATGACATTTAATTTCATTTTTAAATATTTTAATTGGACTTTCATTTGTTTGGGTAAAGCATTGTTTTTAACTTATGTGGACTAAAATAAGTAAGAGATTTCATTAAATTGGCCTTTAAAATTAGATTGGGTTTAATTTATATGTGGGTAATATCTAATTCTATTAAAATCTGAAGAAAAAAAAAACTTACTTAAAACCCTATATGTTGTACGCTACTTTGTTCATCTAGTAAAAGAAAGAAGAGAGGAAGAGAGAACGGCGGCAACATTACTAAAAAGAAAAAAGGGAGTTGACAAGTGAAGCTTTGTTACAAAGGTAAATTAAACTTTTATTGAATTTTTGCCAATCATATAGGTTATGAGTAGGATCTGTTGGTTAGATTTTATTTTATTTTATTTTATTTTTTTTGCTATATAAGACATGTAAACATAGATCAGTACTATTAAAGGAAGAGTATGACTTTGAATTTCGTGCACCTATATATGATTAATATTTTTTTTTCTTCTTCTTTTCACCAAACCTTATTGTTACTGTTGTTTGGATTCCAAATAGTAGAAGTATCAAGTATTGGCTTTGCTAGAATTTTTTTTAAGTATTATATATGTTATATGATTTAAAATTTATATTGTTAATTATTAATAAAATATACATACTTTATATAAAATGTAATCATAAGCATATATATGGAGACTTGGGTTGTTTAATTAGTAATCTGAGATGCAAAAGACAGTGGTCGGTAAAGTTAATGTGTAATATTTTAGTAATTAATTAATTATAATGATTAAACTTATGAAATGTTTTGAGGTTTTTTTTTGTTTATATATTAAATCAAACTGAATCATTTTGCTGATTAAAAGTTATAACAGTAAATTAATAAATTACCGGTATAATGTTATTAATGACTAGATTTGTAAAAAAGTTTTATTTTATTTTATTAGATCGACTTGAAGGGGATTAGCATAATTTTTTTTTAAATTTTGGGTATTACATTGCTTAATCCAAGTACGGATTTCATACTCTTTCAGCGATACTCTTTAATTTTAGTTTGTTCGTTTTGCTTCTCGTTTTGATTTTGAATATTGTCTCGATACCTTGATCTTAGTGAAGTTCATATGATAGTTTATTTTGATCTTTAGAATATCATAACTTGTACTCTTTGAACTAGTTTATCATATTTAATATTTTTTTCTATTTTCGTAGTGATGTACATGTTAGTATATTTTTGGAGACTTATGTTGACAATTCGTTCGATTTAACATGTATACGTTAGAACCCCTTTGTGTTGATATTGTGTCGCATGTGTTGTGACATGGTATTTTTGTTAGAATATACCGTAGGGTATACCAGAGCTATAACCACCTGTGGGGGTACCACAGGTATGTCCTCTTGGCACCGAGGCATGACACCTTCCGTGGCGGTGTGATCAGTCCACGGCGTCTCCATTTTGTTCTCCGGTGGGAGTTGGCCATTTGGTATTTTGTTGTGGGAGGCGTATGGCTTGACCCTAGTTTTCTGCTCTGTTCTGTTCTGCGGAGTGGTGATGTTTGTGTCAAACACGCCTTCTGATTTTGCATGCATCTGGATTGCGCAGTCCGATGTGTGATTGCCTGTGTGACATTATTTGACTTGCCTGTGTGGCAAGGTATATTACTATTTGTTTTGAGCTCGGTATGAAATAACACCCAGCCATTTGATTCAGCCTATTATTTCGTTGTGTTAGTTTTGTACGGTTCGTTTCAATTCGTTTCGTTTCAGTTCATTTAGTTGAATTAATTATTTCGTTTCTTTATTCTTTTATTCTATATCTGTACTAGGCATTTGGCTCATGCTGTGTTTTTCTTTCGGCAGGTAATCAGGGGGATCAAGGGAAAGTATGACGAGAGCTTCCTTTAATCCAATAGTTTTGATATATTTTGTTAGGCTATGATACATTGATTTATTTAGAGTCGTAATAATTATTTTAGATTGTGGATTGAGCCAGTGTGGCATTTATTATGGTTTCTCTTATGACATTGAATTATTATGAGATTATTCTTTTTTAGTTTAGAGCCTTGTGATCTTCCTTAGTTCTGTTGTGTTTTGAGTAACCTCTCTTTCTATTTCGAAAAGGGGGTGTTACAGAGTTGGTATCAGAGCTTAGGTTCTTTCTTGTAGAAAACCTATTTAGGTTTGACCTATGAGTTATGGGTAGACTTCTGGGTTAGGTTTTGTTCTGTTTGATTTTCTGTTCAGCTATCATATCAACTATCACTAAAAGAAAAAACTTTATTTCCGACGGAATTATTGTCGACTAAACAAATTCAGTTGATGTTAATATAAGACCGACCGAATATTTAGTCGACATTAATTCAGTTGGAGTTAATGTATCCTCGACTGACATCAGTCGGACTTAAGATCCTCTCCCTGGCGCGAGGGTTTCCCGCCAATACAAATATATCGTCGACCGAATATGGGACATCCTCGACGGAAGAATGAATTGAGGTTATTCTAACGTCGACTGACACAACCTCGACGGCAGTCCGTCGGAAATAAACCTAAAAAACCCTTCGCCTTCCCTGCGCCCTCTCATTTTCATTTCCCTCTCTATTCTCAAAACACGACTGATCTCTCTCTATCTCTCTCTCTCTCATACGCCGGTCCCAACCACCTCTCCACCGGCCGGTCCCCCCACTACACCCGATACCCCCACTCCCCCCGTCCGGTCGTCCCCCCACCGCATTTACTCCACCTCGCCTTGCACCCCACTCCTCTCCCCCCATCGACATCGTCCCCCACCCCAGACGTCAGTCCCACGGTAGTGGTCAGGTGCCCACCCCAACCCAACCACCCTCGGTACCCCCACTCCCAAACCCTTCCCTGTACTACCCCACCCTCCCCAGGACCCTGACCCACACACTTCATCGCCATCGACCCACCGGCCATGAATTCACTGCCATTACCATTACCACCCAGCCCACAGGTCAACGGGAGATGCCACCATTTTGACTCTCACTTTTTTTAATTTCCAGTGTGTATATATATATATATATATATGTTAGTAGTATGAAATTTAAGTATGAAATTTGTGTATGAATTTGGTATTATAATGTGCAATTGGTTTAAATTTATTTTGTTTTTGGATTGATAATGTATAATAATGTATATTTGCTTGAATTCTATTTTTGGTATTATAATGTATATATGATTTCTGTTTTTGTATGGACTACCGTGTAATGGTTATTTGCAGCTTCTGTACAGTAGCATCCATTTTATTGTTTGGCTTTATTTTCTTTTATGTAATTGCAGTGTATATTTCTTATTCAATTTCAATATTGTATGTTGTATGTTAATAACAGTAAAGTATGCTTGATATTTCCGACGAAATTTCCCACGGAATTCTGTTAGAATTCTTGAGATGCAAAATCTGTTGCTCTAAACTATTTATTACTTAATTTACTAATACTAAAATTCACTAATTAAGTAGCATTTACTTAATTAGTTTTCGACAAATAATTTATACTTCAAATATCAATTATTTTAATCAACTTAATTAAAAAAACAAAATAAATTTGAATTTAACTATTTAATATACTAATATATAATTTAGAGAATAAAATAAAATAAAATAAATTTTAATAAATGAAATAAATATAATTTAATATATAAATAGATTAAATTAAAAATAAAAATTATTAACAAATTAATAAAATAAATAAAACAATAAATTTCATTTAATTTAGTTTATTAAATAAAATAAATTTTAAAAATGAGATAATATAATATAATAAAAAAAAAATAAATTAAATTAAAATAATTAATAAATTAAAATAACATAAAATAAATTTAATAAATTAAATTAAAATTAAAATTAATAATTAATAAATGTTATAAGGTAGTTTAATTTAATTTAATTTAATAAGAAAATTTAAAAATTATATTATATAATACAAAATAAAATAAATTAAAATAAAATAAAATAAATTATAATAGATTAAAATAATACATTAAATCAACTCAAAATAATAAACTAAGTAGCATTTGCTTAGTTGGGATGCAATTCAAAGAGACTGAATATATAAGAATGTTGTCGCGGAATTAAAATAATATACTTTGCAACTTAATTAGAAACCCGTTTGACAAGTAGGAGTGAATACCGAACAGTAGTCTCTATAGATAACAAATAACAATTCTAATAAACTAAGTACCGTTTACTTAGTTTATCATTGGCAAAATAAACTAAGTAGCATTTGCTTAGTTTGCCACAATTTTCAATAAACTCGATAATTAATACTCTACCTACATATATGTGTACTCTTCTTTGTATGCAGGATTCGACGTAGCAGTTGCAGCTAATAGTACTCCAACCGGTTCCTCGACAGCAATTAAAAAAAAAGGGTCGTAGTTTCTGTTTGTGTCTTATACTCGAATAATAAAGTTAATTGAATTATTGAAGACATTTCTCATTTGTTCCATCATAAATGAGATGTCAACATATGGAAGGGGTTCCATTAAGTTGTTGAACAAAGTTATAGGTTAAGCAACCCTCTAAATGAGCGAACGATTACTTCTCTACTAGGAATGAAGCATTGCCTGATATGGGTCCAATCCAGGACATAGACAGCTTCTCACCACGCCAAATTCCTCAGATGGGTATTTGGAGTGGTGAGAAGCTTTCTATGGCTTGGATTGAACCCATATCGGGCAATGATTCATTCATAGTAGAGAAGTGATCGTTCGTTCATCTAGAGGGTTGCTTAACTTGGAACTTTGTTCAATAGCTTAATGGAACTTCTTCGGGATGTTGTCATTTGTTATGGTGGAAAAGTGAGGAATGTCTGCAGTAATTCAATTAACTTTATTAATAGAGTATAGGACACAAACAGAACTACGACTTTTTTTTTCCTCGATTTCCATGCAGAATCGGTTGAATACTATTAAATTAATCGCAACTAATATGAAACTTATAGATGATACTCTCCTTTGCTCTTCAATACACTCATAAATATATATATATGTAATATACTTTGAAACTTAGAAACCGCTTTGACATTCACTCAAGGTAGGAGTGAATGCCAGAATAATCTCAATTTGGGATTTATTCTTCGGATGTTATGTCTCTCACTTAGGTCGGTGCTAATTCACAAGGTGCGTACATGTTTATAAATTTTTGAGGATTTTGCAGCTGGTGTCTCTACATATGTTTTTCGAGTGCATACTTAGACTAAGTTGTCTTGGTCTATTTCGTGTACTTGAAGACCATGGGGAGGTGATACTGAAATTTTCTTAAAATATTATAAACACGCACCTTGTGAATGACAATAGTGAGGAGACGCATCCAGGAACGGGATTGAAGCCTAACCCCTGTAGAGTGGAGATATATATTAGGTAAACTAAATACATGCATATATATTCTAATTGGGTATTTTCTTCAATTAAAGATGTCAGCCGACCGGAGTTGGATGTACCGTAGGATACCAATTGATGGTAGGGGATTAGTTGATGCGTACCGTGAAGGGGTGTCCAATTTTATGAACAAAGGAATAGAACATGTTGATGATCCGAACGGAAAGATGAGATACCCGTGTTCCAAGTGTAAGAACATGATATGGAAGACTGTCAATGAAGTTAAATTTGACTTATATTCACGTGGGTTTGTGGATGGGTATTCGGTGTGGATTCATCACGGGGAATCAGCTGAGTTTAGAGAACGAACATATAGTACTGTAGAGCAGTCGAATCACGGGGATTCGCAAGCAGATAACTATGACGTCGTGCAGATGTTGGTTGATGCATATGGCCCTACCAATATTAACTGGGCTGAAAACGAGCATGCGTCAAGCAGTTCTCAGCAAAAGCCAAATGATTCAGCAGCTACTTTCTACAAGTTGCTATATGAATTGGGTGTTCCATTGTATCCTGGAAATGACAAGCACACCAGGCTTTCTGCAGTTACGAAGCTTTTACATTTCAAGAATGAGAATGACTGCAGTGAGAGAGGATTCAATGATTTGCTTGATATTCTCAGCGAGTTCTTACCTAGGGATAATACGTTGCCCGCGAATTACTATGAGGTGAAGAAGATGGTTAAGGGGTTGAATCTCGGGCATGAGAAGATTGATGCTTGTGAACAGGATTGTATGTTATATTATGGGGAGGACAAAGATAAGGTGCAGTGTGATATCTATAACTCGCCAAGGTACAAGATCACAAAACGTGGAGGGAAGGAGAAACATGTTCCAAAGAAGATTTTATGATATTTTCCTCTTGCGTCGAGGTTGAAGCGGCTATTCATGTCTGCGCACACTGCTCAGCATATGAGTTGGCATAGAACAAGGGATGTCGTGCCTGGTTAGCTGACTCACCCAGCAAATGGAGATGAATGGAAGAATTTTGCTGCCAATTTTCCACAATTTGCCGAAGAAGTACGGAATGTCAGGCTTGGGATGGCTACAGATGGATTCTTTCCATTTTATAATTTTAGTCAGCCTTATTCTGTTTGGCCAGTGATTATGGTAGCTTACAATCTTCCACCGTCAATGCGCATGAGGGATTCGTATCTTTTCTTGACCTTACTTATACCGGGGGATAAGAGTCCTACAAAAGACATTAACATGTACCTCAGGCCGTTTGTCGATGAACTTAAGATGATGTGGGAAACAGGTGTTCAGACTTTTGATAAATCTGTCGGGCAAAATTTTGTGATGAATGCAGCCTTGTTGTGGACTATCACTGACTTTCCGGCACTTGGGATGATTAGTGGTTGGTCGACTCATGGCAAGTTGTCATGTCCAGTCTGCATGGGGGATGTGCAAGGCACTCAACTACGTCATGGCCGGAAAACTAGTTTCTTTGGAACTGCTCGTAGATTCTTACTTGCTGAGCACAATTATAGAAAGATGTCTACACAATTCAACGAGAAAACAGAGAAGAAAGGGGTTGTTGGTCGCTTGTCGAGGCGGCGACATATTAAATTTGGCTAAATGATCTAACATTTCCACCCACAGGAAGGAGCATGAATACGTTGAGAGCTATAGGATATGGGAAAAGTCATAACATGACTCACTTTCGCCAATTTGGTTTGAGTTGCCATCTTTGGGTCACACTAAGCACTTCGTCATTGTATAGATGTTATGCATCTGAGAAAAGAATGTATTTGAGAACTTATTTTACACAGTACTAGATACAAGTGGTAAAACAAAAGACAATGATAAAGCACGTAAAGACTTGGAGGCAATGGATATCAGGCGGGAATTGTGGCTCCGACCTAACAACACAAAACCAAAAGCTCTATTTTGTCTTACCAAGCAACAGGTTAAAAACATTTGCAAGTGGCTTAGCGCATTGAAGCTCCCAGATGGATATGCTTCTAACATATCTCGTTGTACTAAGGTTGAGCAGTTGAAAATTAATGGCTTCAAAAGTCACGACTGTCATGTATTCATGTAGAAGTTGATGCCAATTGCATTTCGTGAGATGTTACCTAGGAATATTAATGATACTTTTACCGCACTTTCAAATTTCTTTCGGGATATTTGCTCAACTGTTATAAGGTATAGTGATGTGGAGCAGATGGAGAAAAACATAGTGTTGACAATGTGCAAGCTCGAAATGATTTTACCACCGGGGTTCTTTGACAGCATGGAGCATTTGCCTATTCATATGCCATATGAACTTAAGCTTGGAGGACCGGTGCAATATCGATGGATGTATCCATTTGAGAGGTAATATCACATACATTGTGCAATATTAAATCATCTTTATATTTAACTTATCAGGTAATATATATCACATACTTTCATGTGACAGGTATATGCGTCGATTAAAGTAGAAAGTTAAAAACAAAACGCATGTAGAGGGTTCTATTGCTGAACGCTATACGGAGGAAGTGCTTGTCAACTTCAGCTCGTTGTACTTTGACGATGTAGTCGCAACGAAGCATAACCGTCTAAGTCGGAATGAGGTCGGGGATCCGTCTGGTCGTGCTGATGATGAGTTGGTTGTATTCACTTATCCAGCTAAACCATTAAGACATGAGACAAAGACTTACCTAACCGTTAAAGATTTAAAGATTGTCTCTACATACGTGCTTCTAAATATGCCTGAAGTATCGTCGTACATCAAGTATGTATTATTACAAGTTGAAAATGATTTATCTATCCTTAATCAAAATTTAATTAATTGCCATATTATTGTACGCAGTTCATTCGAATTGGAAGTGCATGCTTCTAACCCGGGGTTGACAGAATTACAGATGGAAGCATTCACTAATGCAAATTTTCATCAGTGGTTTAAGAGAAGGGTCGAAGAAAAGAACGTGTATGATCGTTTTACAGATGTCATTTTAGGCCCGTACAAACTTGTTAGTTCATTTCCAGGTTGTATCGTGAATGGGTATAGATTCAAGGTTGATGACTTGAATGAATTGACATCAATCAACTCCGACGTTGTCGTGTTGGGAAGTTGTTATGGAGATTCCGAATCCAATTACTATGGAAGATTAAAGGAAGTGGTTGTGCTCAATTATCCGAGGGCTAAAAGGTCGTTACATTTAAGTGTCATTGGTTTGATCTTTGCAAAGGTGTTAAAGTTGATCGTAATAGAATCGTAATAACGATAGATATAAAATCATTTCTGATCGATGATGTATTTATGTTGTTAGCCACCAAGCAACTCAAGTGTACTATGCCCCTAATGTCGTTCACATTAGAACCCCACGGTATCTGATTTGTGACAACGAAGACTCAGACATTTGATGGTACTAATTTGTCTGGAATGGATGACCCGTTGCAAGAACAAGTTAGCAATCCCAGCCACGTTGTGGTATATGATGACGATGTGTTGGGTGATGATGTCGTTGACCTACTCGATGTTGACGAAGTGGAGGAAGATGTGGTTGTTAGTCCGGTATGTGATGGTAGAAGATGATATTGAGGAAGAAATTGATCTGAGAAGAGGAAGAGATGAAATTAGAGGATGAAAATGATTTTGACTCGGCGGGTTTGACGACGTCTTACTTCTTCACTAATTGGAGTTTTGTAAATACTATACAACTAAAATCAATCATTATATATATATTTCACACACATAGGATGGTCATTTGATCGTTCATCGTATCTATGTTTGTTATTTCAGTAGTACAATTATATATGCCTCGACATAGTGGTGGAGGTGGTCGTGGTGTGTGGCCAATAGCTCCGGATCGGGTGACTGCTACCCGGGAGGGTCGTCTTCAGATGTTAGTGAGTTTCATTCTTTTTTGGCTCAGTAACATTATTTTTATAACTATATTATACATCCATTTACTATTTTTGGACAATATATCAACATACAGATGTTAGACGTCATCGTTCGCGAGGGCCTAACCTCGGTCGATTAGGTAAATCCACCGGCGATTGGCTCCTGCACACGTTCCGATTGATGTCGAGTCGTCTATGTAGTTTTCAACTCTAATATATCACTTATGTTCAATTAGAATGATATTATCATGTTAAATTAAAATGTTCTTAATAAATTTTGTATTCTAGTATTATGGATCACATGTTAAAGGCGACGATACCGCGCCATCTGCCTGGCACATCTCCCTACTGATTTCATACGATATAGTCAGTACGCGCGCTACGATGCCAGCTTCATGGTGACAGTGTTGCGGGAGTTTCACGTAAGTCAACTTACATATATTATATCAAGGTCAATGCATGTTATTTATATATTGTTCAAATAATAAATTATACGTATGTTATGTCTGTTTGATAGAGATACTACAGATATGAGGCCGGCATCACTAAGGCGGATGGTGACGCCGTTATCATTGCCCACATCTCGAGGAATTATGTCGGCTGGTTGTACGAGATGCGACAGAGGGCAGTCCGGGCGATAGAAGAAACGCCCGGGACTAGTTTGCGAGATCATCGACCACGGCGATGTCGGATCTTTGACATGGGCTACGATGTGTGAAAGTCTTGGGATGATCTTTGCATCCAAGACCAAGTCGAACAAATGAAGAAGAATCGCGTCGAAGATCTGAGTTATACATACTTGACTCACTCATGATCGTTTCAAGAGGTTAAATCGGATATGTATTTCTCTTTAGTTTAGTTTAATCTTATATTGCAACTATAGTAAATTTAGGTGATCTTATTTAATGTATATGATCTAGGCCATGCGAGAGTAGCTTGGGCCGACCTCCTACTATGATCGAGTTCTGGGATAAAGTCCATACGCCCAAGGGCTCTACTTTGGGTCGATTTATATCTCCAAAGACATTAGCTATCTGGGTAATACATTTACTAAAATAGATATTATTTAGGATAATATTATGTAATTTATATGATGATACCAAGATAAATCACTTGTATATCAAATTACGAGGCGGTTTGAGAAGCTCATGACCGATAACAGATAAGCATGATTTGCAGTTCTTATGGGTGATCTTGAGACGTTAGATTCCACCAGTCCTCCTCCCTTGAGATTAGTTTATCTCGGAGACGAGGAGATGGCTCTTTAGGTCACGCGTCTCGGATATCGCCACTAATCTTCTACTTGCTACTAGGTGTCGAGTCTTTGGGGTTCTGAGGATACCGACTATACTGCTTTGCCGGGAGGTATAATATTTGTGTTTATTTCATGTTTATGAATAAAGTAAACTTGTAATATTATTCATGTTATATTTATTTTTTGTAGGCTCTCTGCCCAATGTCTGCGTCAAGAGACCCAGTGGGACTATCACATCGGAACCGGGCTTAGATGATGCTTTGTTCCAGTGTGTTATGGGCTGCGGTGTGGAGAGGTTTGAGACCGATCCATTGTTCCATCGTCGAGACCACCGCCCGTAGTTCTCGCCTCCATCGACTTCTTGCGCAGACGTTGCGATTGGTGCCACCACCGAAATACGGGTATTCCTCCGGAAGCGATGGGCGCGATCTGTGACGAGATTTGTTCGAATGGTGGTTACCTTAGCCAAAGACGCGTTTGGGCGATATTGAGTCATTTCATTGCTCGGTATATTTCGTTTTAAATACAAATATATATTCTGCATGTTATTTAATTTTCATTTAGTTATCTTTAACTGAATCATATATATGGACTAATGAGTTACATTATATTGTAACAACAGGGTGACGAGCGGGATGATGATTTTCATACTCTCGAAAATACGTCGACCTTGCTTAGATGATCCTTCTCACACCGGGGCTCTACTAAGCTTGACTTAGTTTACATTCTTTTGTAGTTTAAATTCTTTTGTATTAATTTTACATAACTTTTGACGTACATATTGTAGTTTAAAGTACCTTATCATTAATTACTTTGGTTTTGTTGCGATTTGACACTTATCTTAATGGGATGTTTGTTATAGTTAGTTTAGATTAATGGGATCTTTTGTAATTTACATTAGTTTAATTTACATTGATTAATGCGGTTTTACATTTCATTACTTTGGTTTGTTGCGGTTATGCTAGTAGTAATGGGATATTTTTGACATTTAGCTTAATTTAGCTTGTGTATGTGATGTTGGGAAACAGGTACAGGTACAGGTACAAGATGTGGGTTAAATCCCTTGATATTGTAAAAACAAAAAAAATATTTAAAAAAAACAGTAACCTCGACGGAATAATGGTATTATCGACGGATAACCGTTGAGGTTAAGTTTCTTCCCATTTTCGGTATATTGCCACATGGCATGCATAGGCTCGACCGAATATCATCGACGGACGAGTTATAACATCGACGGAATTCCGTCGCGCTTAAGGTGATTTTTCATTTTTGTCAGGTTGCCACGTGGCATGATTATCATCAACCGAATATCCTCGACAGACACATTTCAGTTGGGGATATATTAACGCCGACTAAATATTCGGTCGCAAATCGTTCCGTCGACGTTAAGTATTCCCGATCGAAGAATCGACAGACTTATTTTCGACGTGCTTATATACGACCGAATTTTCGACCGAATATTACGTTGGAGATGAGAACACCCTCAACGGAATAACCTTAGTACCGACGGAATATTCCGTCGGAAATAATCCTTTTTGTTGTAGTGTATATTCAAATATGTCTCTAATCTGCTTTGTTATCTATTCGTGATCTCTTTCTTAGATGGCTCAAATGAGATCACTTGAGTTCTTTGGGAGGCGAGGTAACAATAGGGGAAGAGGTGAGGTTAGCCCAATGAGTAACCTAATGATCAGGTTAATGCTCAATTGGCTACCTTGGTGAATCAGGCGGTGAATCAGGCTTTACCTCAGTTGGTGGCACGGGTTATGCAGCAATGAAACGGCCGCGCCGAAATTCTGACGGGGAGAACCTTGGAAATAATGGTCCGCATGCAAATGAAGTGGAAGGGAATGCGGATGGTCATAATCAGCAGAGGGTTGCGATGTATGTATGGTTGGAGAGATTCCAGAAGCAGAAATCACAGTCATTCAGTTCCGCTCCGACTCCAATTGATGCAGAGAATTGGATTACCCATCTGGAGAAGATTTTTGATGTGTTGGAGTGCTCAAATAATCAAAGAGTATTACTTGCTGCTTACAAGCTGGAAGGGGATGCACAGAGGTGGTGGAAGGCGGTAAAAGTAACAAAGGGTGATGGATATGTTAAAACACTTGGTTGAAATTTGAGTTTACGTGAGGTCTTTATCGCCAGATATTTTCCATTGGCGATAAAGAGGCCTATCTTGAAGAGTATCTGTCTATTCGACAGAAAGATAATGAGTCCATCACGGACTTCATGACGAGGTTCACCAGGTTGGCAGGATTTGCAGGAACCTCAGTAGGGACCGCAGCAGAACAGGCAGAGAAGTTTAAGTGGAGAATTCATTACAGGTATCGGCACGTGTAAGCGATGTGCCAATGCAATGAAAAAGAATATTGAGGCGGAGCGGCAGATTTTCGGTCTTCTAAACCGGAGGGAGTCGAAAGAGGGAGAGATGACCAAAGAGGTCAAACTTGGTCAAGCCGGAAGAATCGGGGTGGTCGGTGGAACCGGAACCGTGGTGGCCAGCGAGGGGACGATGGCGTGGCGTAATCGAAACAATGGTTATCAGCAGATGGCTCGGCAAAAGGCGGAAATCGTCGATTCAAATACCTTAGTATGGATGAGAATCGTCGGCGAGGGCAAAATCAGAGTCGTTATCCAGGACCAGCTGGTGGGGGTAACCCAAATCTCATTCCGATAGCTCCTTCTGCTACTTGTGGGGCAAATCATATAGGGAGGCAGTGCCACAGACTTACCGTTGCATGCTTCTTATGTGGACAGACGGGTCATATGGCTAGAGATTGTACCGGGCCACGTGGTAATGGTGGAGGTGGTGATAATGGTGGCAATGGAGGTCAGCGTCAGGGTGGTCGAGTGTTTGCTTTGACGTATAACCAGGCGGCAGGTACACCATGTACTGTTTCTGGAACTCTTTTAGTTGGCAATCGCGATGCTTCTATTTTATTTGATACGTGTTCTACTCATTCTGTTGTCGCTCAGTCTTTTGTTCGGCACCTGGGTATGCCATCTCAGTCTTTAGATTCTGTTATGTATATTGTTACCCCGATGGGGACTTCTGTTGTTATTTCTGATTTGTATCGAGGGTGTGCGATCAGTTTTGGGGATAAGATTCGTAGGGCTAATCTCCTTCCGATGAGTATGCACGATTTCGATGTCATTCTTGGGATGGACTGGTTGGATAAACACCAAGCCACTATCGATTGTCAGGCTAAGAAGGTTATATTTAGAGATGTGAAGTCTCCAGAGTTCGTGTTTCAGGGTTCACAGCCGAGTAGGGTGTTGAAGTTGATTTTCTCTTTGAAGGTTGGGAAGTTGGTAGCAAAGGGTTGTGAGGGGTATTTGGCGTTTGTGAAGGATACCTCTAAGGGTGAGTCCCGTATTGAGGATGTTCCAATTGTTCGTGATTTTTCTGATGTGTTTCCTGAGGAGTTTTCAGGGTTGCCACCGCAGCAGGAAGTGGAGTTTTCTATTAAGCTTGTTCCTGATGCGAAGCTATCTCTAAGGCGCCAGTGTCGGATGGCATGTTGGAGTTGGAGTTGAGAGTTGAAGGAAGCGATTCTTGAGGAATTGTTAGATCGTGGTGTGATTCGGTAGAGTGTTTCATCGTGGGGTGTTACGGTCTTGTTTGTAAAGAAGAAGGATGGAGTCATGAAATGTGTATAGACTACGAGAGAGTTGAACAAGATTACCATCGGGAATCGATTATCCATTCTGAGGATTGATGACTTGTTTGACCAACTTCGGGGCAAAAAGTATTTTTCGAATATAGACTTGAGATCGAGGTTATCATCAGGTTGAGGGTGAGGGATGAGGATATCCCTAAGAATGACTTTTAAATTACTCGATATGGCCATTCTACGAGTTTACGATGATGCCATTCGGGTTGACTAACGCTCGTGGTGTTCATGGATTTAATGAATCGGGTGTTCAGAAGTACTTGGACCAATTTGTTATTGTATTTATTGATAACATTTTGGTTTACTCCAAGTCTAAGGAAGAGCATGAGGAGCATCTTCGCACAGTGTTGGGGATTTTGCAGAAAGAGAAATTGTATGCTAAATTCTCTAAATGCGAGTTTTGGTTGGAGCAAGTCGCATTTTTGGGACATGTTATTTCTGCTGAAGGCATTAAGGTGGATCCTGCAAAGGTTGAGGCTATCACTAAATGGCCAAGACCTACACAGTCACAGAGATTAGGAGTTTCTTGGGTTTGGCAGGGTATTATAGGCGGTTTGTGGAAAGATTTTCCTTACTTGCCTTACCATTGACCTAGTTGATGAGAAAGGGCACGAAGTTTGTGTGGAATAAGGAGCGCGAAAAAAGTTTTGAGGAGTTGAAGAAACGGCTTGTGACAGCTCCAATACTTGTATTGCCGTCGGGAACAGGAGGCTACCAGATTTATAGTGATGCTTCTAAGAAGGGCTTGGGGTGTATTTTGATGCAACACAACGATAAGGTGATTGTTTATGCTTAAAACTTAAACCTTATGAGGTGAACTACCCACACATGATTTGGAGTTAGCGTGGTGATCTTTGCCTTAAAGATTTGGAGGCATTATTTGTATGGAGAGACTTGTGATATCTTCACTGATCACAAAAGTCTTAAATACATCTTCACTCAGAAAGAGCTCAACATGAGGCAGAGGCGTTGGTTGGAGCTTCTAAAGGATTATGATGCTAGAATTCAGTATCACCCGGGAAAAGCAAATGTGATTGCAGATGCTTAGCCGAAAAAAAAAGTCGAGGAGTGTAAAAGACCCTTATTACACAACCTCGACTTATTTTATTTTATGGAAGCGGATCGAGTTAGATATAAAATTTTAATATTACCCTTTTAAAATTCACTAAATAGATGGAATTGAATATATTTATACTTTTTTGAATTCAAATGATGTAAAGTAGGGAGAAATTTATTATTTAATATAAGAATTACATGCGAAATTAAATCATTAATGCTTTTTTAAATCTACAAAAGACAAGTAAAAAAATAAATTTCATCCCATAAAACACGGATAAAAAATAATGGGGAGAGCAAGTGTCTTTTTAAATAGAAAAATTTCTTTCATTTTACATGGTGTTCGTACATTTTAAAGAAGATTTAGTATTTTAGTGTATTATATTATGTCTAAATATTATATATAAATTTGTTTCTCTCTCATATCTTTTCAGTCAATTTACTCCTTTAAGATAATTTTCTCTCTCATCTTTAAATGTATTTTATAGAATGAGAATATTAGTAATATTTTATACCAAATTTAACCAACTAAACAATTAAAACATTAATTACAAATTTTAATTTATATTCTAACTCCTAAAACATCAGTTAAAAACAACGGATGGAGTACATTGAAGAAATTTTAAGCAGCCCTTAAAGCCTTTACCGAAGCAATCATAGCCAAGGCCTAAGAATCTAAGAGCAATCAATAAATAATTGACTTTGACATATCAATTTATTGGATTTGACTTTGATTTCCTTTCTATATAAATTTATTGATTGGAGCATATATATATATATATATATATATATATATATATATATATATATATATATTCGAATTTGATGTCCTTATATATAAATTTATTTATTGGAGCATTATATAATCTTCGCTGGAAGAAGAACAATTGTCACAATTAAATGGCTACTTCATGGTTTCAACCTTCGGTGTTTTTCTATGTTCTTCTCCTTTCACAGCTTGCTACAAACGAA
The DNA here is from genome assembly GCA_020205605.1 of Panax ginseng. NCBI lineage: Eukaryota > Viridiplantae > Streptophyta > Magnoliopsida > Apiales > Araliaceae > Panax > Panax ginseng. Next base: position 13,112,939 of record CM035134.1, read on the forward strand.
TGTAAGTCTATTGAATTTGATCTGCCTATTATTGATAAATATATCTAAAATAATGTGTTTGCGCGCACACACACACACACACACATATATATATATATATATATATATATATATATATTTTATAAACTAAATTAATTTTACATATAATAATTTAAGATTTTCTTTTCTCTTTACTTTCGGTTTCGTCACTTTCTCTTTACTTTCGGTTTCGTCACTTACTTTTTCTTTGTTTCACTTGTCAATTCCCAAACATTGTCTTTGTGTTTGTCACATGCAAAAAATATGCACATAGTCAGATTTAAGATTGAAATATAACATACAATTAAAAGAAATTTAAGAAAAAATAAAATAAAAATTAAGATGAACGAAAAAGAAAAGAACACGCCATATATTCTGGTTCACCCAATTCAACTATTTCTACTTATCTGATGTATTTATTAGATACTTTACACACTCTTTAAATGATATACACACTATACAATGTTTATATAGTAACTAAAAAACACTAGCTTCTATATTATAGACTCAAAACATATGAGACCCAAAACTTAGTACTAAAACCAAAGACCCGGCCGACTACTAATAATTCTCCAAACCAAAATACACATGTCGTTAGGTCGGACCAACAGAAATATAATTAAGTCAATTCCAACATGTGTCACATGGTCATAATGTAATTTAAACATAAAAAACAGATAAAAGATGGGTGCTTCCGCATATTATTCTCTTGTTCTTGATAAATTTTAATTTTTATAAATGGTTTGCTAGACCTTAATTAGTGTTTCATTTTACTAAGTGCTTCTTACTTTAACTTTTAATTTTAATTTTAAAATAGGCGCTATTGATACGGGAAGAAAGATTATGCAGGATGGTAACAATACTTTGAGTACAGAGCTAAGAGCTTATAATGGGACTGTGGATGAAAAAGTTAATCGTAGCTTCTGTTTTCCTTTGATTTGCCAGCATTGGAAACTTTGTTGGTGTTGTTTTGACTTCAAGAATCGACTTTGTCATAAAAGTAAATCAGATTGCCGGGCTTCTTGTCCAGCACATAATCCTACTAGGCCAACTATTTCATGATTTCATAATATCTTTTCAAGAAATTAAAAGATTATAAAATACATATATATGTTACTAAATATCTTACACAATTGTAATAATTAATAGACTATTATAAAAGATTACTAAAATTAAGAACAAAGATGATTAGAGGAAAGAGATCATTGTCATTGTATTTTCATGTCTTACTCACTTTACAATGCTATTATTTATAGATATAAGAACATCAATACTAGGAGGTTACAAAACTCAAAGGTCATGGGAGTTTCAAAATCATTATAATCAAAGATAAGAAGAATGAATCTAGACATACATTATAATTTTATAACACTCTCCCTTGGATGTCTATTGTATAGTCATACGCATTGAAAGCTACCTCATTAAAAACTTTACCAGGAAAACCCTAATAGAAAAAAAAAGCATTGGTTAAGGGAAAAAGAGTACAACACGTATTAGCTTCCCCTCATGAATGTATCTTCCTTCAGCTGTTGCATTCTAATATTGTGATGCAATCTTTCAAACATTGTAGTTGGTAATGCTTTGGTGAACAAATCTGCTAGATTATCTTTTGATCGAATTTGTTGAACATCAATGTCACCACACTTATCAAGGTCATGTGTGAAAAAGAATTTCGGTGATATGTGCTTTCTTCTCTCTCTTTTGATGTATCATCCCTTTAATTGAGCTATACATGCAACATTGTCTTCATACAGAATGGATGGAGTTCTTTTGTAGCAATTTTCTAAGAATATGCCTCATTAAAAACCTTACCAAATAAAAACTCAGTGGAAAAAATTTTGGCGAAGGAATTAAAAGAGTACAATATTCTTGTATAACTTCTAATGCCTTGGGATTGCCTTATTAAAACCTTGCAAAGGAAAACTCAGTGGGGAAAAAAATTAGCGAAGGAAAAAGAGTACAAACAACACATATCATTTTTACTCCCCTTCATAAGTACATAGAATTTGCATTGTTCATGGTAAAAATATCATTAAATCGAAGCATGCCAATATTGTGCACCATCTTCTTCAAAATCATAGTTGATAATGACTTAATGAATATATCAACCAAATTATCACATGATCATATATGTTTGATATAAATATCGCCATTCTTCTGGGACTCGTGTGTGTAAAATAATTTTGGTGCAATATACTTGGTTCTATCACCTTTAGGATAAAATAATCTCAAATCAATAGTCTCACGAAGATAACGTAAAATATGTTTAATTTTATTACAATGTCTTCGAGTTGGTGCAAATTGCAAGTAAGTTAACGCAAATGCTAAATTAGGTCTTGTCAAATTTGCAAGATACATCAAGTACCCCATTACATTTTATATAAACCAAAACACCAATTTCACGAAGATATGATACTTCAAAACCAAAAGTTTCTTCATCATTTTCTTATTCAAAAGCGATTAATAAGGTACTCAAAGGTTAATTTGAAAGTTACTTGATTTTTTTTGTGTATGTTTTGATGAACAAGAATTTTATAGGTAGTCGAACAAAAATTTGTCTTACCAATATCTTTCATCTCAAATTTGTTATAAAGTCAAGATCTTTCATCAATAAATCTGATAATAATATTCATATTATGATCTTTAGATAAAATCATTTTATTCTCAAATCCTTCTTTTCACAAGATATCCACTCGGGATTATACCACACTATGCGTATGGTGTAAGACCCCAACTTTTTATAAATAAAATTGAATTTCTCTAATTATTATTCTTGATTAATAAGGTGGTAATTTGATATAATGCTTTAGTTATGGGTGAAATGTGCAATTTTTGCAAAATAAACAAGTGGTTATTAAAATATTCATTTTTGTCCAAATATTCTTCTTTGGGGAATATTAAATGCCCATGCCATTTATTTGGCCCATGTGGAAAAGCGGTTGGATGAAAGAAAGCGACAAAGATTGAGTTTTATAAATACTTGGCGTAAATTATTCTGAATTAACCTTTGTTGGGTTACACGTGGTTAAAATACGATAATATCGTTGGTTGCACGATGGCACGCGGTATTGCAGATATTGTTGAATTATTGATTAAATGCGTGAAGGCCTTTACTCAATAATTATTACGATAATTCTTTATTCATTATTTTATTTTATTGATTCAATAATTGCTGCGTTGATATTTATATTATTATTGTTTCAATAATTGTCCTTTGCCTGATATTTTCTATTATCAAATCAATAATTCATATTATTTGAATAATATTATCAGATAACATTATTTTTGGCAATGTCTAGAAAGTTCTGTCTAATGAGAGGTTTGGTCACCTAATTGCGCGCCAGTAAGGAGGAGTCCTTATTGGAAAGTCCCCTCTTTCTTGGGAACGGCCTGGTTATAATAATTGTGATTCTGTAATATTATTTGTGAATAATTAATTATTGATTTATATGATAATGAAATATTTATTTGATATAAATGATGGATTTATTTATTTTATGTGGATATAATTGAAGGAATTAATGCTGAGGTGTTTTATCAGTTTTTGGTCGGATTGGAAGTATTAAAAATTATCCGTTTGTGGATTTCGGATATTTTTTGGTTTGGAATTTAGAAAAACTCAAAACTATAAAGTTGTAGAGAATTCAATTTCAGGCAGAATGGACATAAAATTCGTATTTTTCTGATAACCGGTCTATTTTCTATGAATTGTTGAAGTTTCGAAAAAATAAAATAATTTTTATTAAATTTATGGGGGGACCCACTTTTTGGTTGGTGGATACAACATGTGAAATTTCTTTGGGTGTTTGTTCATAAGTTGGCTTGCTTGGTTGGTGGAGCATCGTAGGATTTGAAAAGTAAATAATAATAATTTATTATTTTAGTCTCCTTTTAGGCGTTACTAGCATTTTCCTATAAATAGAGGCTAAGTTAGAATTGAAAATTACACGAAACAAGTTTTCTCTCTTTCTCTATATATTATCGGTGTATTCTTGTGAGTATACTTTGAGTGTTCTTGCTATCTGGTGCGAGTTTACATCGACCTTATCTGAAAATTCGATCGGAAATGCGGTTATTTTGAGGTAAGGATGTTATTTCTTTTGCAAATGATATTATTTTCTTCAATATCATTATGCCAAAATATTGGTTGAACTTTTATCAAATTTGGAACTTGTTGTGTCGGAGTTCTTATTCACGTATCGACCTTTATTCACGAATCTGACACTATTCATAGAAAAATGAAAATTTTTTTTTTGTCGAAGATGTCTATTTTGGCTACTATCTTTGATTGTATCCATGTTTTGATCGTTATTTTTGAGTTATACTTCAAAATCGTTTATTATGAAGTATTATCGATCTTGGATAAAGCTGTTAAGCGAATCCTAATATTTGTCCTTCTATCTCATTTGGATTAGTTCTTAAAAATGTTTTTCATCATCCTCGAGGTCCTTAATGGTGATACTTGATGAATATCTTTGGCTTGTAGTGCAAAGATGAATGATTAAAGCGATGAATCTCTTTGGCCCGTAGTGCAAAGATGAGCAGTGTTGAGATGAACATGACCATTGGTGATCTGAAATGAATATATTTTTGGCACATGGTGCAAAGATGATTAAAGATGTATATTGATTGTTATTCTGAGGATGAAATATTGATGATGGACTTTTAAATCTTAGAACACAATAGAATTCATTCTCTCGTGACTCTTACAATGGATTGTTGTTTAGTTGCCTTTGTTGATCTAAAACTTGTTGTCTATTATATTTTATCGATTTTTCTGTTGAAGACTAACGATAATTTTTTGTATATTATCTTAGTCATAATATTCTTCTTTGGGCTAGTTGAGCTCACCCTTTTCCTTTTTGTTCCATTTTTCTTCTCGGGAGGTGAGAACATAGCGAGGATCGAGTCGGGGTATGGAGTGATGGTTCTAGGAAGATATTTTAGCGATTCTCACTATTTACATAAAATAGTGTTTGAATAATTGTAATAAGGACTTATTTGCGTGTGGATATTGTCTAGAAGACAATATTTGTATTTAAACTCACGGTATGTATTGTAAGTATTTCACGACATTTGTATTATTGAAGTTGTAGTTTGCTTTATGTACCATGTATTTGGCGACTCGAGAATGGGTGTTGTATACCTATTTTGGGGGCGTCCACGAGTTAATATTAGAGCTTAGGATATGATCTCTGGCGGAGATCGGGGAGTAGAACTAGGAGGGAGAGGCAGGTAAATCCTTGAGCTAGTGTGTCCTACTAAGCTTATTTGTTTGGTTGGTCATAATATAGGGATATTATGTGATCGTTAATTTATTTAATTAACCCTTGTTTTATGGCGATGTTTAGAATGGCTGCTTTTGAAGCGTTAACAATGGAGTTTATGAGGCGGTGGAACAACCTTTAGTCACAAACCGAGGAGAGAGCGTGCAGCGAAAGCAATATTCCTCCATAAACAACACTTTGCGAAGCAAGCGATGAATGATGTGATGTTTAGAAGCTTTTTGCGATTCATACAAAATCGAGACGAGGGAGACTTCGTGTGCAAAATCTGGTGGAAATGATGGCAACGATGATGATCCTGATCCTGACGATTCGAGGAGTTGGGACCACAGTTTCCATGGAAAGCGGGATCCGATCAAAGCGAAAGCGTGGGTCAAACAAATTACCAAGATATTCGATGTCTTGGGGTGCGGAGAAACGAAGGTTCCATTCGCCACCTTTATGTTAAAGTGGAAGCGATTCTTGGTGGGAATCAGTGAAGCGTACCAAACCCGGCCGCTTTCAACATGTCTTGGGAAAGATTTGAAGCTGTTCAATAACAAGTACTTTCCGAAAGTATTAAATCATATGAAGGAGGTAGAGTTTATTAGACTCGAAGCGAGAACAATATGGCGGTGTCTCGATCTGAGGCAAAGTTCGCGAGTTATCGAGTTTGCATCTCATTTGGTGGAGAATGAGGAGCGTTATGGCGCGGATGTTTACGAGAGGTCTAAAACCGAGATTAAATCGATACCTTATATCTCATAAATTTTTCTACGTATTCGGATGTTGTAAGCAGGGCTTAATTATTAGGCGAGATAGTGAGTATACTCAATGAGGGACCCTGACCCGAGTCATATCGGTGGCAATGATCATTGAACGATGATAACCGGCGAGGAGGAAAGAATACGGACAAAGCGGTAACCACTCGGTGGTAATCGTGGACATGATAATAGGAGAGGTGAGTCAGTGGAAATTTGAAAAGGAGGAGATTCAACAACGGCGGGAAGAGATCGGCTGACTGACACCGGCACCAACAACAAATTTTAGGGAGGAGAGCGCGGCCAGGTTAGATGTTACAAATGCGGGAAGGAGGGACATATCATTGAAACTATCCACAACAATCCAAGGTATGTTACAAGCTTGTGAAAGGAAGGCCACATCGCTCGAGATTGTCTATAAGCGAAACCAAGTTCGGTGAGAGTGGTGATTCGAGGTTGTCCGGATAAGTCAAAATCGGCCGGTTCTGGAAGGCGTTTGTCGTGGTAGCCAAAATGTGAGGAACCCAAGCGAGGTGATCATGGGTAAGCTAATCTTGAATTCTTGCGAAGTTTATACCTTACTGAATCTTGGTTCTACCCATTCTTTTATCTCTCCTGCTTGTGCTCAGCGTTTAAACTTGACTCTGGAGAAATTAGATTTTGATTTATCTGTTGAAACTCAGTTGGGTGAAACCTTCATTACATCTACGGTTTATAAATCTTGCATGATCCAAGTTGGCACTATCACATTACACATTGATCTTATCTCTTTAAAGATACTTGTTTTTGATGTGATTTTAGGAATTGATTGGTTAACCACTCATCATGCAAAATTGATTATTTTCATAAGGTTGTTAGTTTTCATATTCTAAACCAACTTTTGTCATACAATTCAAACCACTAAACCACTAAAATCGATCCTTTGTCATATCAAGCCACAAAGCTATTAGTTTATTGAAAAAATGGATGTCAAGCTTTCTTAGCCCATGTTATGGATTTGAATAAAAACAAGTCGATTTGAATAATATTTACGTGGTTAGAGAATTTCACGATGTATTTCTGAAGAACTTCCGATCTACCCCGAGCGTGATGTTGAATTCTTTATTGACCTTGAGCAAATTACAAAGCCCATTTCTAAAACCCCATGTCGAATGGATCTATTGAACTTGAGGAGTTAAAAGTCCAACTACTGAGGAATTATTAGACATCGGTTTCATTAAATCTAAATCGTCTCCTTGGGGTGCTCTGTTTTATTCGTAAAGAAGAAAGGCGGGAGTATCGACTTTGTATTGACTCTGAGGAATTGAACCATGTCACCATCAAGAATAGGTATCGCTACCTCGCATTGATGACTGTTATTAGACCCGATTACAAGAACACAATTCTTTTCAAAGATCGATCTTAGATTACGGATATCATCGGTGAAGATTAAAAGCGAGGATATTCAAAGGCGCCTTCGAGGACTCGGTATGGGCATTATGAATTCTTAGTCATGTCTTTTGGATTGACCAATGCTCCTGCTACTTTCATGGATAAGATGAGCCGTGTATTCAAGGAATATTTGGATCGATTCGTTGTTGTCTTTATTGATGACATCCTCATCTATTCAAAAGCCGTTAAGATCATGAGCACCATTTGAAAATTTGGTACTACAAAAGACTTACGTGAACACAAGCTTTATGCCAAGCTAAAGAAATCACGAGTTACGGCTTGAGAAAGTAGCATTCCTTGGGCGCGTGGTATCAAAAAAAGGAGTATCTGTTGACGGCGAAGATTAAGCAATACAAAGTTAGGAGCAACAAAAGTCGGTGGCCAAAAAATCTGTGACTTTACGGGCTTAAATTTGGTTATTATCGGAGATTAGTGGAAGGATTTTCTCGAATCGCTACTCAGATAACTTCGGTGACTCGGAAAGATACAAAATTCGTATGGGCGAGGAATGTGAGAAGAGCTTCCAAGAGCTCGAGAGGAGACTCATTTCGACACTGTTACGACAATACCATCTGGTTCGGATGGATTTTTTATCTCTGATGATGCTTACGGCAAGGGGTTAGGATGTGTTCTCATGCAACATGGGAAAGTCATAGCCTATGCCTCACGACAACTCAAAGAATATGAGAGGAATTATCCTATTCATGATCTGAGTTAGCGTGATCGTTTTTCGCGTTGAAAATATGGAACACTACTTGTATGGGAAAAAAGTGGAGATTTATCTGGATCATAAAAAGCCTCAAATATTTCTTCACCCAAAAAGAACTCAATATCTTGGCAGCGACGTTGACTTGATTTGTTGAAAGATTACGATCACACTATTCAATATCATCTGGAAAAAGCGTGAGCGTTATGGTAGCGCATTGAGTAGAAGATCATATCTGAATCTGAGTTCGATGTTGTTAACACAAAGACCCATTTTGTATGACTTACAAAGGATGGAGGTAGAATTAAAGACTCGAGGTCCCACATGATGATGGCGAATATCTGAGTAGAAACAGACTTTAATTGATAAAGTTAAAAGGCTGCTCGAGCTACGGACACTGAAGTGATACAAATAAAGAAGAAAGTGCAAGAAGGTCTTATTCGAAGCGAAAATCGATAAAGAAGGAATACTTGAGTCGACTCTAGACTTTGCGTTCTAAACGATTACGACTTGAAGCATAGAATCAAGATGGAGGCACACAACACCCCGTTTGCAATCCATCCTGGGAGTACCAAAATGTATCATGATATTATTGACATACATTTTGGTGGAACAATATGAAGAGAGAGATCGCGGAGTTTATCTCGAGGTGTTTAACTTGTCAATGAGTAAAGGCGAAGCATCAAGTGCCAAAGGGTCCATTGCAACCACTTGAGATTCTGGAATGGAAGTGGGAACACATTACAATGTATTTTGTTACAGGTCTTCCCAAAGTTTCTCAAGGCATAGATGCGATTTGGGTTATTGTTGATAGATTAACCAAATCTGCTCATTTCTTACCTATCTGAGAAAATTATTCCTTGAGCGTCTTGCTTTCGTATGTGCGTGAATGAGATTGTGCGATTACATGGCATGCCGGTATCCATAGTTTTGGATCGTGACCCAAGATTCACTTCAAGATTTTGGGTTAGCTTGCGAAAAAGCTATGAGCGCAGATTCTGATTGATTCGACATACCATCCTCGAAGCAGACGGACAATCGAGAGAGGACTATTCAAACCCTCGAAGATCTATTAAGACTACGTGTTCTAGATTTCAAAAGGAAGTTGGGATAAGTACTTGCCTTTTGGTGGAATTCTCCTACAACAACAATTATCAAGCAAGTATAGGCATGGCTCCATTTGAGGCGTTGTATGGGCCGAAAGTGTCGTTCTCTAGTATCTTTGGGACGAGGTGGGAGAAGCAACGTTGTTGGGACGAGTTAAATGCATGACTACGAAAAGATCCAAATGATTAAACAACGTATTCAAACCTCACAAGATCGACAAAAGAGTTATCTTGATCTTCATAGAAAGGGCGTGGAGTTTAATATTGGAGATCATGTATTGTTACGTATTGCTCCATGGAAAGGAGTTACAAGATTTGGAAAAGAGGAAAGCTCGATCAGGTTTGTTGGTCCATTTGAGATTCTTGACCAGAATAGGAAAGCGTGGCGTATAGACTCGCGTTACCTCGAAATGTCTAAATGTTCATAATATTTTCACATATCTATGCTTTATAAATATGTGAAAGATCCAAACCACATTATTGCGTTAGAACCAGGGGCGAGATAGCCAGAACATTTAACGTCTGAAGAGTACCTATTAAGATCTTGGATAGGAAAGAGCATGTCCTACGCACCAAGATTATACCACAAGTTAAGGTTTTATGGAGAAACCATGCTATTGAGGAAATGACATGGGAGTTGGAGTCAGAAATGAAAGTGAGGTACCTCTCACCTTTTTCGATACACTAGAGTGCGTCACGTCGATTTAGAGGCGAAATTTCATAAGGAGGGAGATTGTAAGACCCCAACTTTTTATAAATAAAATCAATTTCCTCTAATTATTATTCTTGATTAATAAGGTGGTAATTTGATATAATGCTTTAGTTATGGGTGAAATGTGCAATTTTTGCAAAATAAACAAGTGGTTATTAAAATATTCATTTTTGTCGGGGAATATTAGTTTGGTGGTGGAATATTCTTGTTGCGGGGGAATATTAAATGCGACCAGTATGACCATTTATGGGCCCCATAACTGGAAAAGCGGTTGGATGAAAGAAAATGAAAAGATTGAGTTTTATAAATAATGGCGTAAATTATTCTGAATTAACAACATTGTTGGGTTACACGTGGTTAAAATCTGATGTATGCGTGGTTTCCGCGGTGATGGCACGGTATTACCTGCAGTATTGTTGAATTATTGATTAAATGCGTGAAGCCTTTACTCGATAATTATTACGATAATTCTTTATTCATTATTTTATTTTATTGATTCAATAATTCTTTGCGTTGATATTTATATTATTATTGTTTCAATAATTGTCAACTACGATATTTTCCATTATCAAATCAATAATTCATATTATTTGAATAATATTATCGGATAACATTATTTTTGGCAATGTCTAGAAAGTTACATCTAATGAGAGGTTTGGTCACTAATTGCGCTTGATGAGGAGAAATCCTTATTGGAAAGTCCCTCTTTCTTGGGAGCGACTTTGGTTATATAAATTGTGATTACTTTAATATTATTTGTGAATAATTAATTATTGATTTATATGATAATGAAATATTTATTTGATATAAATGATGGATTTATTTATTTTATGTGGATATAATTGAAGGAATTAATCTTTGAGGTGTTTTATCGGTTTTTGGTCGGATTGAAAGTATTAAAAATTATCCGTTTGTGGATTTGGATATTTTTGGTTTGGAATTTGGAAAAACTTTCTTTTATAAAGTTGTAGAAAATTCAATTTGAGCGTGAGAATGGACATAAAATTAGTATTTTTTACGATAAGCGGTCTATTTTCTATGAATTGTTGAAGTTTTAAAAAATAAAATAATTTTTTTAAATTTATGGGGGACCCACTTTTTGGTGTTGATGGATACAACATGTGGAAATTTTGTTCAAAATGGGTCAAAGATGGGTGGTGTTAGGCAAAGCATGCGTAGGATTTGAAAAGTAAATAATAATATTATTTTATTATTTTAGTCTCCTTTTAGGCGTTCTAGCATTTTCTATATAAATAGAGGCTGCTAAGTTAGAATTGAAAATCACACGAAAACAAGTTTTCTCTTTTCTCTCTATATTATCGGCGTATTCTTGTGAGTATACTTTGAGTGTTGCTATATCTGGTGCGAGTTTACATCGACCTTATCTCTGAGAAATTCGATCGAAATACGGTTATTTTGAGGTAAGGGATGTTATTTCTTTTGCAAAAATGATATTATTTTCTTGATATCATTATGCCAAAATATTGGTTGAACTTTTATCAAATTTGGAACTTGTTGTGTAGGGGTTACTATTCACGTATCTGACCTTATTCACGACCTTTATTCACGAATCTGACATTATTCATAGAAAAATGAAAATTTTCCTTTTTTGTCCAAGATGTCTATTTTGGCTCTATCTTTGATTGTATCCATGTTTTGATCGTTATTTTTGAGTTCTACTTCAAAATCGTTTATTATAGAATTATTATCGATCTTGGATAAAGCTGCTTAAGCGAATCCTAATATTTGTCCTTCTATCTCCTTTGGATTAGTTCTTAAAAATATTTTCATCATCCTCGGTCCTTAATGGTGATACTTGATGAATATCTTTGGCACATAGTGCAAAGATGAATGATTAAGCAAATGAATCTCTTTGGCGTAGTCGCAGATGAGCAGTAAGACCCCAAATAATTAATAAATGAAATTTAATTTCCTCTAATTATTATTTTGAAATAGTAAGGGTTGATGTGATTAATGTGGATAGTTATGGGTAAAATCATAAATATTTCAAAATAAGCAAGTGGTTATAAAATATTCATTGTTGTCGGGGAATATTAGTTTGGTGGTGGAATATTAAATGCTGTCGGGGAATATTAAATGCGACCAGTAGCGACCGATGTGTGTGGGCCCATGTGAGAAAGCGATTGGAGGAAGAAAGCGACAAATATAAGTTGTTTAAAAATAACGGCGTAGTTATTCTGGTTTTACCTTTGTTGGAATACCGGTGGTTAAAACACGATGTCTGGCGTTGTTGCTTGCGATGGCACGCGGTATTGCACCAATTATTGACTCTTACGTGAAGGCCTTTACTCGATAATGGTTCTGATAATTCTTTATTCGATATTTTTTTTATTGGTTCAATAATTGTTGCGTTGATATTTTATATTCTTTGTTGTTTGATAATTGTCATTACGATATTTTTCATTATCGAAGCAATAATTCATATTATCTGAATAATATTATTAGATAACATTATTGGCAATGTCTAGAAAGTTACATCTAAGGAGAGGTTTGGTCACTAATTGCTTGGCGCGATGAGGAGAAATTCTTATTGGAAAGCCCCTGCTTTCACAGGGAGCTGCTTTGGTTGTCGATATTGTGATTACGTAATATTATTTGTGAATAATTAATTATTGATTCATATGATGAGAAAAATATTGATTTTATGTGGATATAGATGGAGAAAATTTTTAATGTGACAATTGTTGAAAATTGAAATTTTATCTTTTACGATAAAATAATTCATTTAAATATATATATATATATATATATTATATATATATATATAATAATATAATAATGGTGATATTTTTACAACGAATGTGGGATATATGAGTATCTGAGGAGGAAGAGTATTTTTGTTGCAATAAATGTTTAAAACATATTAAACATGTCGGTGGACCCCATTTATTATTTGAAATTTGATTATAGCACAAAAAATCGCTTGGTTTATGGATTTGGTCAATTTTTGTTTGGAATTTGGAAAAACTTTCTTACGCAAAGTTGTAGAAATTGAATTTCCTATAAAAACTCACGAGAGATTGAATTTTACGACAAAAGGGCTATTTATTATGAATTATTGAAGTTAGAAGCTCTCAAAATAATTGATTTTTGGAAGTTTAAAATGATTTAAATAACAAAAACGTTTTTGGAATGTTTGGGGACATCATTAACATGTGATATAAATGTGTTGAGAGCTGAAATTCAGATTTCAAATGATGCGTATAATATTTGTATAAATAATATTATTATATTAAATTTTACTGCTTTGGTGTTACAGCGATTTCTATAAATAGGGTCTTAGGTTAGAATTGAAAATCACACGAAGCTGAAGTTTTCTCTCTCTATATTATCGGCGTATTCTTGTGAGTATTTTGAGTATACTTTGAGTATTGCTTATCTGGTGAAAGTTCAAGTTATAGCTTATATCCGATATTCGGTTAAATCTTTGTCTTTCCAGGTAAGGGATATTATTTTTTTTTTAATGATATTATTTCTTCAATATCATTATCTTTGAAATATTGATCTGAAGTTTTATCAAATTTGGAACTTTTGGTGTCGGAGATTCTTATTTACGTATCTGACTTTATTCACGTATCTGATCTTATTCACGAATCTGACCTTTATTCATCGAAAAATGAAAATTTTCCTTTTAAGTCCAAAATATCTATTGTGGATACTAGTTTTGATTGTATCCATGTTTTGATCATTCTTGAATTTTACACCACTATGATTATTTTTGAGGTATTTTTGGGCGTGGATAAAACAAAATCTGAATCCTTAATCCTTAATCCTTGTCATTTTGTTTCCTTTGGATTCGTTTCTTTAAAAAAAAATATATTTTCATCATCCTCGGTCTTAAATGATGATATTATTGAATATCTTTGGCTTTGTAGTGCAAAGATGATTGATTTCGATGAATATCTTTGGCACATGTAGTGCAAAGATGAATGATTTCGATGAATATCTTTGGCCGTAGTGCAAAGATGAGCAGTGTTTAGATGAACATGACCATTTGGTGAATGTCCTTGGCACGTAGTGCGAGGATGAATATATGATTCGGATATATATTGATTGATGTTCGAGGGATAAAAATATTGATGATGGTATTTATTAAATTCATAGATATTAGTAGATTTCATCCTCTACGTAACTCTTACATGAATTAATATTTTCATTGCAGTATTGATTTAAAACTTGTTGTCTATTGTATTACATTAAATTTTTCCTGTTGAAGACTAACGATAATTTGTTGTATATTATCTTAGTCATAATATTCTTCTTTGGGCTAGTTGAGCTCACCTTTTCCTTTTTGTTCCATTTTTCTTCTCAGGAGGCGAGAATGTAGCGAGTACGAGTCGGGGTATGGAATGATGGTTTTAGAGAGTTGTTTAGTAGTCCTCACCATTTCTGTAAAATAATGTATCAATAATTATGATGAGGATTTATTTGTATGTGGATATTGTTTAGATGGCAATATCGTATTTAAACTCACAGATTTTTCTTGTTGTAATAATAAAGTTGTAGTTGTTTACATGCAGGTGTATTGACAACTCGAAATGGGTGATGTATACCTATTTTGGGGGTGTCACGGTTGGTATCGAGCTTAGGGATATGATCTCTGGCGGAGATCGGGGAATAGAACTAGGAGGGAGAGCGAGTAAATCCTTGCTAGTGTGTCTACTACTAAGCTTATTTGATAGTTGGTCGATATATATAGGGATATTATGTGATATATTGATTTCCTTAATTAACCCTTGTTTTATGGCGGTGTTTGAGAATGTCGTGAGAATATTAACAATGGAAATGAGGCCAGTGTGGAGCCTGTACTCACCAGCGAGGAGAAGCGTCAGCAGTGGCAATGTTCCTCCTGTGAACAACACCACTTGATCGAGAGACGATGAGCAGCGGGATGTTTAGAAGCTTTTTGCGATTCATGCAAAATCGAGCGAGGAGACTAGTGTTCAAAACATAGGAGGAAATGATAGCAATTCACGGGTTGTCCACGACCCAAGCGATTCGAAAGTTGGGACCACGAATTTAAGGAAAGCGGATCCGATCATGGCGAAAACATGGGTCAAACAAATTACCAAGATATTCGATGTCTTGGGATGCGCGAAGAAACGAAGGTTCCATTCGCCACCTTTATGTTAAAATGGCGAAGCGGACTCTTGGTGGGAGTGCGTGAAGCGTACCCATCCGTACTTTTTCGGCATGTCTTGGGAGACATTTGAAAACTATTTAATGACAAATACTTTCACGAAAGTGTTAATCATATGAAGGAAGTGGAGTTTATTAGGCTGGGCGAGAACAACATGGCGGTGTCTCGATCTGGCGAAGTTTGCGAGTTATCGAGTTTTGCACCTCATTTGGTGGAGAATGAGGAGCGTGTAATGCGGATGTTTACGAGAGGTTTGAAACCCGGCGTCGTCGATATCTCATCTCTCATAAATTTTCTCTCTATTAGGATGTTGTTAACGGGGCTCAATTGTTAGGCGAGATGCTTGATCTGGTCGGCCAGGGTACCCTGATCGAGGATCATCTGGGAGATAGCGATCAACAAAACAACAATAACCCGGTGGAGAAAGAAAAAGGCGGACAAAAATGGTAACCACTCTGGTGGTAATCATAGCCATGAAAATAGAAGAAGCGAGTCGGGAGGAGATTTTAAAGAGGAGATTCAACAACGACCATGTGAAGGCAGCGATTGCCGGTGACAAGCTGGTTCCAAGGAGGAAACGACCACCGGTCATATCTTATAAATCTGGGGAAAGAGGGACATATCGGTCAAAGCGCCTAGCAGTTCGGTATGCTATAATTGTGGAAAGGAAGGACATATCGCTCGAGATTGCAGTAGCGAAACCTAGTTATTGAGGACGGTGACTCGAAAAGGCATCCCGGAAAAAGTCAAAGTCAGCGGTTCTGGAAGGCGTTTGTTGTGGTTGGTCAAAATCGAGGAACCCAAAGCGAGGTGATCACGGGTAAGCTATTTATAAATTTTTGTGAAGTTTATACTTTACTGAATCTACGGTCTTACCCATTCATTTATCTCTCTCTACTTGTGCTCAGCGTTTAAACTTGACTCAGGAGAAATTAGACTTTGACTATCTGTGGAAACTCAGTTAGGAGAAACTTTCATCACATCCACTTGTTTATAAATCTTGTTTGATTCAAGTTGGCACCATCACACTTACACAGTGACCTTATCTCTTTAAAGATACTTGCTTTTGATGTGATTTTAGGGATTGATTGGTTAACTACTCATCATGCCAAAATTGATTGTTTTTAAATAAGGTTGTTAGCTTTCATATTCTAAACAACTTTGTTATGCAATTCAAACAACTAAACCATTAAAATCAATCAACATCATATCTAATCATAAAGCTATTAGTTTATTAAAAAGCGGATGTCAAGCTTTCTTAGCCCATGTTATGGATTTGAATAAAGACCGTCAAATTTGAATAATATTCTGTTGTTATTGACTTTCTGGCGTATTTCTGAAGAACTTCCGGTCTACCCCGAGCGTGAAGTTGAATTCTTTATTGACCTTGAACACAGTACAAAGCCCATTTCTAAAACCCCATATCGAATGGCTCTATTGAACTTGAGTTAAAGGTCCAACTCTGAGGAATTGTTGGACATCGGTTTCATTAAATCTAGTACATCTCCTTGGGGTGCTCTGTTTTATTAAGTAAAGAAGAAAGAGCGGGAGTATCGACTTTATATTGACTATCGGGAATTGAACCATGTCACCATCAAGAATAGGTATCCTCTACCTCGTATTGATGACTTGTTTGACCGATTCAAGGAGCACAATTCTTTTCAAAAATCGATCTTAGATTACGGATATCATCGGTGAAAATTAGAAGCGAGGATATTCAAAGCGCCTTTAGAACTTCGGTATGGGCATTATGAATTCTTAGTTATGTCTTTTGGATTGACTAATGCTCCTGCGACTTTCATGGATATGATGAATCGAGTATTCAAAGAATATTTGGATAAATTCGTTGTTGTCTTTATTGATGACATCCTCGTATATTCCAAAAGCGTGTGAAGATCATGAGCACCATTTGAAGCGGTACTCCAAAGGCTTCGTGAAAACAAGCTATATGCTAAGTTGAAGAAATCACGAGTTACGGCTTGAGGAAGTAGCATTCCTTGGGCGCGTGGTGTCAAAACATGGAGTATCTGTTGACGGCGAAGATTGAAGCAATGAAAGTTAGAACAGCAGAAGGTGGTGGTAAAGTCACGTAGCTTTACGGGTCTAAATTTGGTTATTATCGGAGATTAGTGGAAGGTTTTCTCGAATCGCTACTCAGATTAACTTCGATTGACTCGGAAGGATACAAAATTCGTTTGGAGTGAAGAATCGAGAGAAGAGTTTCCAAGAGCTTAAGAGGAGACTTATTTGGCTTTGTTCTAACAATACCATCTGGTTGGGATGGATTTGTTATCTGACTGATGCTTGAGGCAAAGGGTTAGGATGTGTTCTCATGCACATGGGAAAGTCATAGCCTATGCCTCGCGACAACAAAAAGAATATGAGAGGAATTATCCTACTCATGATCTAGAGTTAGCGGCCCGATCGTTTTCAGCGCTAAAAGATATGGAGCACTATCTTTATGGGGAGAAAGTGGAGATATATTCGGACCATAAAAAGCCTTAAATATTTCTTCACTCAAAAAGAACTCAACATCTTGGCGGCGACGTTGGCTCGAGCTATTGAAGACTACGACCACACTATTGATACCATCTGGAAAAGCGAGCGTGGTAGTGGCGCGTTGAGTAGAAGATCATATCACGAGGAGCAGAGTGCGATGATGTCAAGTATCTCGCGTAGAGCCAACTTTAATAGAAAAAGTTAAGGTTGCTCGAGCCATAGGCCGGGGCGATGCATATGAAGAAGAAAGTACAAGAAGGTCTTTATTAGGAGCGAGAATTGATGAAGAAGGAATACTTGAGTCCACTCGGACTTTGTGTTCTAACGATTACGATTTGAAGTACAAGATCATGATGGAGCACACAATACACCATTTGCAATCCATCACGGAAGTACTAAAATGTATCGTGATCTTGACATACATTTTGGTGGAACAATATGAAGAGAGAGATTGCAAAGTTTATCTCGACATGTTTAACTTGTCAGCGTGTAAAGGCGGAGACATCAAGTGCCTAAGGGACCATTGCAACCACTTGAGATTCCGAAATGGAAGTGGGAACACATTACCATGGATTTAGTTCTGGGTCTTCCACGGTTTCTCAAGGCATAAATGCTATTTGGGTTATTGTTGATAGATTAACCAAGTCGCACATTTCTTGCCGTCTGGGAGACTTATTCTCTTGAGCGTCTTGCTAGTATGTATGTAAATGAGATTGTGAGGTTGCATGGCATGCCGATATCTATAGTTTGGATCGTGACCCAAGATTCACTTCAAGATTTTGGGTTAGCTTGCAAAAAAGCTATGGAGTGCAGTTCTGATTGATTCGGCAATACCATCCTCAAGCAGACGGACAATCGAGAGAGGACTATTCAAACTCTTGAAGATTTATTAAGACTACATGTCCTAGACTTCAAGGCGGTTAGGATAAGTATTTACCATTGGTGGAATTCTCCTACAATAACGATTGTCGAGCAAGTATAGGTGTGGCCCCATTGAAGCATTATATGGGCCGAAAATGTCGCTCTCAGGTATGTTGGGATGAGGTGGGTGAAGCAACATTGTTGGGACCGAGGAGTTGATGCGTATGACCACGAAAAAGATCCAAATGATTAGACAAGCGCATACTGAAGCGGCACAGGATCGACAAAAAAGAGTTATCACGGATCTTCATCGAAAGGGCGTGGAGTTTAGTATAGGGGATCATGTATTGTTGCGTGTTGCCCGTGGAAGGGAGTTATAAGATTTGGGAAGAGAGAAAGCTCGATCCACGATTTATTGGTCCATTTCAAATTCTTGACCAAGAGTAGGAAATGTAGCCTATAGACTCGCTTTTACCTCCAGTATGTCTAAATGTTCATAATGTGTTTCACATATCATACTTAAATAAATATGTGAAAGACCGAACCACGTTATTGAGTTAGAACCGGACGAGATAGTGAAGACTTAACGTGTGAGGAGGTACTGTCAAGATCTTGGATAGGAAGGAGCATGTCCTACATACGAAGGTCATACCACAAGTTAAAGTCTTGTGGAGGAACCATCTTATAGAAGAAATGACACAGGAATTGGAAGCGGAAATGAAAGCGAGGTATCCTCATCTTTTGAAACACAGAATGCGTATGTCGATTTAGGGCGAAATTTCATAAGGAGGGAGGTTGTAAGACCCCAAATAATTAATAAATGAAATTTAATTTCCTCTAATTATTATTTTGAAATAGTAAGGGTTGATGTGATTAATGTGGATAGTTATGGGTAAAATCATAAATATTTCAAAATAAGCAAGTGGTTATAAAATATTCATTGTTGTCGGGGAATATTAGTTTGGTGCGTGGAATATTAAATGCTTTGTCGGGGAATATTAAATGCGACGTAGCGACCATGTGTGGGCCCATAATGAAGCGATTGGAGGAAAGAAAAGCGACAAATATAAGTTGTTTAAAAATAACGGCGTAGTTATTCTGGTTTTACCTTTGTTGGAATACCGGTGGTTAAAACCACGATGTCTGGCGTTGTTGCCGCGATAGCACCGCGGTATTGCACCAATTATTGACTCTTACGTGAAGGCACTACTTTCGATAATGGTTCTGATAATTCTTTATTCGATTATTTTATTGGTTCGATAATTGTTGCGTTGATATTTTATATTCTTTGTTGTTTGATAATTGTCATTACGGTATTTTTTTTCATTATCGAAGCAATAATTCATATTATCTGAATAATATTATTAGATAACATTATTGGCAATGTCTAGAAAGTTACATCTAAGGAGAGGTTTGGTCACTAATTGCGGCGCCGATGAGGAGAAATTCTTATTGGAAAGCCCCTGCTCACGAGGAGCTACTACGGTTGTCGATATTGTGATTACGTAATATTATTTGTGAATAATTAATTATTGATTCATATGATGAGGAAAATATTGATTTTATGTGGATATAGATGGAGAAAATTTTTAATGTGACAATTGTTGAAAATTGAAATTTTATCTTTTACGATAAAATAATTCATTTAAATATATATATATATATATATATATATTTTATATAATATAATAATGGTGATATTTTTACAACGAATGTGGGATATATGAGTATCTGAGGAGGAAGAAGTATTTTTTTTTGCAATAAATGTTTAAAACATATTAAACATGTCGGTGGACCCCATTTATTGGTGAAATTTGATTATAGCACAAAAAATCGCTTGTTTATGGATTTGTCAATTTACATTTTTGGAATTTGGAAAAACTTTCTTACGCAAAGTTGTAGAAATTGAATTTCCTATAAAAACTCATGAGATTCAATTTTTACGACAAAAGGGCTATTTATTATGAATTATTGAAGTTAGAAAGCTCAAAATAATTGATTTTGGAAGTTTAAAATGATTTAAATAACAAAAACGTTTTTGGAATGTTTGGGGACATCATTAACATGTGATATAAATGTGTTGAGAGCTGAAATTCAGATTTCAAATGATGCGTATAATATTTGTATAAATAATATTATTATATTAAATTTTACTTTTGGTGTTACAGCGATTTCTATAAATAGGGTCTTGGTTTAGAATTGAAAATCACACGAAGCTGAAGTTTTCTCTCTATATTATCGGCGTATTCTTGTGAGTATTTTGAGTATACTTTGAGTATTGCTATCTGGTGAAAGTTCAAGTTATAGCTTTATATCCGATATTCGATTAAATCTTTGTCTTTTTCGAGGTAAGGGATATTATTTTTTTTTAAGTAATGATATTATTTCTTCAATATCATTATCTTTGAAATATTGATCTGAAGTTTTTATCAAATTTGGAACTTTTGGTGTCGATTCTTATTTACGTATCTGCCCTTTTATTCACGTATCTGATCTTATTCACGAATCTGACCTTATTCATCGAAAAATGAAAATTTTCCTTTTAAGTCCAAAATATCTATTGTGGATACTAGTTTTGATTGTATCCATGTTTTGATCATTCTTGAATTTTACACCACTATGATTATTTTTGAGGTATTTTTGGGCGTGGATAAAACAAAATCTGAATCCTTAATCCTTAATCCTTGTCATTTTGTTTCCTTTGGATTCGTTTCTTTAAAAAAAAAAATATATTTTTTCATCATCCTCGGTCTTAAATGATGATATTATTGAATATCTTTGGCACATGTAGTGCAAAGATGATTGATTTCGATGAATATCTTTGGCACATAGTGCAAAGATGAATGATTTCGATGAATATCTTTGGCCGTAGTGCAAAGATGAGCAGTGTTTAGATGAACATGACCAATTGGTGAATGTCCTTGGCACATGTAGTGCGAGGATGAATATATGATTCGGATATATATTGATTGATGTTCTGAGGGATAAAAATATTGATGATGGATTATTAAATTCATAGATATTAGTAGATTTCATCCTCTACGTAACTCTTATGAATTAATATTTTCATTTTGCAGATATTGATTTAAAAAAACTTGTTATCTATTGTATTATATTAAATTTTTCCTGTTGAAGACTAACGATAATTTGTTGTATATTATCTTAGTCATAATATTCTTCTTTGGGCTAGTTGAGCTCACCCTTTCCTTTTTTGTTCCATTTTTGTTTCTCGGGGAGGCGAGAATGTAATGCGAGTGCAGTCGGGGTATGGAATGATGGTTTTAGAGAGTTGTTTAGTAGTCCTCACCATTTTTTTGTAAAATAATGTATCAATAATTATGATGAGGATTTATTTGTATGTGGATATTGTTTAGATGGCAATATACGTATTTAAACTCACAGTTTTCTTGTTGTAATAATAAAGTTGTAGTTGTTTTTTACATCAGTGTATTGACAACTTTCGAATGGGTGGGTGATGTATACCTATTTTGGGGTGTCTATTTTGTTATTATCGGTGAAAAATTCTGGTAATTAATTTGCAATTCATTGCAAATGTATAATCTTTTGAACTTCTAGTTTATATTGATTTATATGAGGATCAAGATTAAATAACGTTGAAATATTCCAATTAATCTCCCATCGTGCTTCAGAAAACGATCTCACGTCGTGCTTCAGGCAATGATTTTTCTCCCCCTAATGGTGGGAAGACTGTTTCATTAAAATAACAATCCTCAAAATATACCTTAAAAATATCACTTATTAAGGTTATGATGCAGCATGTAAAATAGCATTACCCCAAGCATAAATTGGTAGTTTTGATTTCATAATCAAAGGTAGAGCAATAATTTAAAATCTCTTGAAAATTGATTCAGCTATACCATTTTGAGTATGTGTATGTGCAACATGATGTTTAACATAAATTCTAATTAACATACAATATTCATCAAAAACTTAAGATGTGAATTTTAATTACCAGCATTATCTAAATAAATTTTCCTAGTTATATAATCAGGAAATTGTACTCGCAACCTAATTATTTAAGCAAGAAGCATAGGAAATGCAATATTTCTAGTTAAAAGTAAACATATATGTGATCATCTGGTTAATGCATCAATTAAAACCATAAAATGCTTGAATAAACCACACATGGTGGGTGTATTGGTTCAAATAGATCACCTTGAATTCTTTCTAAGAAATATGAACACTAAATAACTATAATTAAATGTGATACTTTGGTAATTAATTTACTTTGATATAATTAATAGGTAAAGGAATCTTCTAGTTCTTTAAAGGATGTTCATGAGAGTTTTCAATAATTTAACGCATCATTATTGATCCTAGATGATTAAGCCACATCATAAAAATATTTGGATCCGAACACTTCTGGTGTATTGCACACTTTTGGTGTATTACAACATTTGTTTCAACTATTCTCATTTTAGTATAATATAACCCAGAAGAGAAAATATACAGTTTTTCTAATATGAGCTTCTGGCCTAATACTATTGAAGTAATATAAAGAAATTCTTCAATGCCTTCGTTATTGGTTTCAATTAATAACCATTATAACGTATATCCTTACAGCTGAGCAAATTTCTGTTTGTCTCAAAAGAATATAAGGAATCATCAATACAAAGTTTTGTGCTCTTTGACAATATTATAATCGCTCTTCCAGATACTTTAATTAAGTTTGATGAATAATCGCTCTTCCAGAGCCTTTAATTAAGCTTGATGAGCTTTTGGCCCATACATCTTTATATATGCAAAAACATAAATTTAACTTTATTACTTGAAACCTAAATAAAACATATAATAAAAATACCAATTATAATGTCATAATACAATGAAATAAAAATAATTAATTGGTATGAACATTTCTATCAACATCATCAAGGAAATCATAGATATCAAAATTAGTTATTTCCACTCCATTTGAAAAGTCAAAATAATTCATGGGAATATCTTCAGGATCATTATGATCAATAAAGTCTATTTCAATTCCATTTCTTTTTCTTTTATGGAATCTTGGTATAAATTTACCAAATGTTTAGAAGTACAACATGTACATTCTCTTTTCTATATTGATTGTTCCTTTCACGCCCACGACCACAACCATAATTTCTTCTATGTTTATCAAATGAGGTTTCATTCACTTCAGGGAATGGAGTAGAACCGGTCGGACGAGATTGGTAATTTTTCAGCAAAAACTCATTATTTGTTCAGCCACTAGAAGAAATGATATCACCTCTAGGAATATAATTTCATTTATCGCTTCAGTGAATATATTATGAACTTACACTCACAATTTTGCTACTGCAGGAGCATATTCGAGGCATGGAATATAATAAATATTTTTTCTAACATGCATGTCTTTATCAATATTTTTTTCCATAGAGATGATGGCGAATAAAAATAATTGATTTTGTATGATCCTGCAGGGATGCATGCTTGTCAATCTTAATTATATCTCCAAAGTTGTCTTTATATGACTATCAGTATCAAGAGTCCATGACAAGTAATTCTTTCTCGATATATATCAAGGACAACAAATTCAAATTCATAAGATTTGACATCTATATAAATAAATAAATACGTAAAAAATTAAATAACTAAGTATAAATTTATAAGAAGACAATAAAAATGTTTACCCTTCTCTAGTCACTTTCAAAGTGGGAGAATTGGGAGGTGGAATGATTATTTGTTTATACTAATACTACCATATCACAAAATAGTGTACTTACGTAATTTGTATTCTCAGAAACTTCAGAGTTGTCCATTATCATTATTGTCTCATGCGTCTTTTGTTAAACAAAATGTTTATATGTATATCAAATTTAATTGTAATGAAACAATACTTGCAGTGAGTTGAGAGACCCTTTTTTTTCTTCCCAAAATTGGGTAGAGAATCGTGTTGATAACGTATTATAAAAGATTACTAAAATTAAGAACAAAGATGATTAGAGGAAAGAGAGCATTCTCATTGTATTTTCATGTGTCACTCACTTTACAATGCTATTATTTATAGATATAAGAACATCAATACTAGGAGGTTACAAAACTCATAGGTTATGAGTTTCATAACTCAATGATCATGGGAGTTTCAAAATCATTATAATCAAATATAAGAAGAATGAATCTAGACATACATTATAATTTTATAATCTATAAAATTTGAATTTTCATTCATTTTAACATTACAAATGAGCTAAGCAAACACACAATGGCTTACAAAATATACCAAAATGCCAAATCCAAACATGCCTTTAAGAATTCAGGCTTAAAACTATGACTAGGATGGAGATGGAGATGGGGATGGGGATGGGGCATAGATTACAACACATCTCACCCACATCTCAGATCTCACAAATATTTTTCATAACAATCCCATTTTTCACAGGGAATAAAATTTAATAACCATCCCATCCGTGGGGAATTTAAGTCCTCACGGAGAATTTAAATCACTGCAGAGAATTATACTTTGTGGGTTATTTTATTTAAAACGTCCACTTTTAGTTATATTAACACTAATATATATAATGCATACATAAAAATAAATCATGTGCTAATGAATGCATAATACAATTAAAAAATAAATAAATAATAACTATATATTGATTATATGTCTATACACACAAACACACACAAAAAGGACATATATTTTAATAATATAAATATATAAAAGTATAAATATTAATTTAATTAATATATAACTATTTGGGGAGAGTATGATGCAGAAATTGGGGTAAGGAAGCAAGTACCATCCCCTCCTCATCCCCACATATAAATTTTCTGTGATTCCCCATCCACAATATCATTCATCGATCAAAGCCAAAATTATTGTCCCATTCAGAATGGGGTGGGGTGGGGTGGGGTGGGGTGGGGCAAATTGTCATCCCTCAAACTATGAACAATTCAAATGGCCCCAAACCTCAAAAAGTATTTTATGTTCTAAAATATTAGATAAATTTAAATTTTCGAAGCCAACTTGAAATTTTCTTTAAAATTAAAAATGAGATGGTTTATTAAACTTTTAAAATATGATATAAATTTAAATTTTGGAAGTCAACTTGAGATTTTCTTTAAAATTAAAAATGAGATGGTTTATTAAACTTTTAAAAATAATAAATCTTGCAATTAAACTAGTTTGATAGTTTACATTTTTTATAATTATATTGCCTAAAGTTAAATTAAATTATATCAATTTTGAATTTGAAAATATCTTAAATTTGTAAGAAACCACAAATAAAATATAGGATTCAATTATAAAATAAAGAGAGGCTAAAGAAGGGCTTATCAAGTTATAGCAAATTATGTTGAGCAGAGGCGTGCAATGCACTGTCCTTAACTAGAAATTTCGCCCCTCAGAGAACTTTTCTCGATTATAAGGTCACTGAAATAGTTGAATGACTCATGAACATCTTCTAATTTTCCTTACTCAAACTCAAAATTGTACCACACACACACACACACACACACACACACACACACACACACACACACACACACATATATATATATATATACATACATACATACATATATATATGTATGTGTGTGTGTGTGTGTTCTAGTAAAAGTAGTTAGAATAACAAAGTGAGCTCAGCCTTTTTATAGAAAAGAATTGCAACGGTAATATCACATCAACGTTAACAAGTCATAAAACTTTCTCCAAGAATAGGCCTATTAATTTATTTAGAACAGTTACAAAATCTTCATGTCTAAATTAATTTTGTCTCATTCAATTTACACATAACGGTAACAACACAAAATAAACTATTATATATATTTATTTAACTTTGTAATATATTATTTTGTATAAAATACAACAATCCCCCACATATTACAAAGTAAAAAAAAAAGTAAAAAATATAAGAATGTAGTGCGTCAACACTGGTGTCTTTTGGACTAAGAACCAATGTATAGAGAGAATATGACTTGATTCACATGAATTTGGTGAAATGAAAATTTCTATGAACATTCTTCCTTATTATGAATCAGTAATCATATTACTCACACTACAAACTTTAATTGAAGCTGCTTTACGCGATTTGGCACATTTTGGCCTTGCGCCATACCTGGAATTCATGAGCGCTCTAGAAAATCTGTCTTGTTTTCATAAGAGGCGGCCTCACCTCGACACTCATATAGGTGTTTCCATCAAATGTGTTCTACAGTTAAACACATCACCCAAAAGGACTATGAAAATCATTTAGAGTATATAGCTCAACCTCTAACACTATAGAATTACATTATCCTACATAATAGGGATGAACTAAAATATGTATAGAATGGATAGTGTCTCAATCAATCAACCAATGAATTGTTGTTACCTATATGAACCTACTTCCTGGTATTACCATTCATATAGGTTAGGTTACCATCACTGTTGATTTCTGTAATAGACAGTAGTCCACCCCCTCGATGTATTGCTCATTAGCCTCTTGCTTAGTGACTTTGTTAGAGGATCCACAAGATTTGCCTCTGACCGAACAAAATTAAGAGATATAATCCTATTACATAACAACTGTCTCACAATATTATGTCTTAGGCGTATATGCTTACTTTTGCCATTATATCTCTTATTCTTAGTTCTGCATATAGCAGCTTGGCAATCATAATGTAGAGACACAGATGGAATTGGTCTCGTCCACAAAGGAATATTTCTCAAAAGATTTCTGAGCTACTCTGCTTCAGAACTTGCCTTCTCTAAGGCAATAAACTCAGACTCCATAGTAGAGTGAGTTATACATGTCTGTTTAGAAGACTTTCAAGAAACTGCTCCTCCTCCTAAGGTAAATATATAGCCACTCGTGGATTTGATTTCATCTGACTCAGAGATCCAGTTGGCATCATTATAGCCCTCAAGATTTGTAGGATTACCACAGTAATAGAAACCAAATCCAATAGTAACTCGCAGATACTTGAGTATTCTACATAAAACAGTCCAATGATCCTTATTAAGATTATAAGTATATTTGCTTAGTCTATTAACTGCATATGATATCAAGTCTTGTGCAATTTGTAAGATACATTAAGCAACCTATAATTTGGGCTTACTCAGATTGAGACACACTTGGTCCCTCATGTTTTTTTTAAATGCAAACAAGAATCATACGGAGTACTAACAGGATTAACATTATAATGTCCAAATCTCTTAAGCATTTTCTCCACATAATGATCTTGAGAAATTATATACCCATTACAAACTTTTCTCAAATTAATTTCGAGAATAAAATTTGCTTCTCCCAAGTCTTTCATATCAAATTTAGTGGATATATAACATATTTTTAGTCTCATATACAACATCAATATTGGTTCCAAAAATAAGCAAGTCATCCATATAACGATATACAACAACACCACAATTCTCATTATTAAATTTGGTATATATATATATATATATATATATATATATATATATATATATATATATATATATATATATCTCCATCATTTATTATATACATTAGAAGTCATCACACTATCAAATTTATCATTCCATTGTTTAGGAGCTTGTTTAAGACCATATAAAGATTTAACTAATTTACAAACTTTATGCTCATTGCCTAAGGAAATAAATCCCTCAAGTTGATCCATATAAATTTCCTCTTCTAAATCTCCATTAAGAAACACAGTCTTAACATCCATTTGATGAATTATTAAATTTTTAATAGCGGCTAGAGCAATTAAAACTCTAATGGATGATGTTCTTGCAACTGGTGAATAAGTCTAAAAAAAAGTCTAGATCTTGCTTTTGTTTATAACCTTTAGTAACAAGCCTAGCCTTAAATTTATCAATTGGTCCGTCAGGTTTTAACTTACTTTTAAAAATCCATTTACAACTAATAGTTTTAGATCCAGGAGGAAGGTCCACTAATTCCCAAGTGTGATTAGCCATATAGACTCAATCTCACTATTTATGGCTTCTCTCCAAAAAGGAGTATAGGAAGAAAAAACAACATCCCTAAAGGTTAATGGTTATTATCTAACAAAAACATAAAAAAACATCTCCCAAATTAGTGAATTTTCTAGTATGCTTACTCCTCCTTGGTTCAATCTCAGATTCTTCAGTCGGAACTATATAAGAGCTCGTAGGAAGCTCAACTATTAGTTGTTCCGTTTTAGATTTCAAAGGGAAAATATTTTCAAAGAAATCAACATTTTTTGACTCAATGATAGTACTATTATCTAATACATCACTTTTAAAAACAAGAAATCTAGAAGCAACACTATGTTCAGCATAACCAATAAACAAACAATCAGCAGTTTTAGAACTATTTTTTCTTTTTTTAGGGTCGGGTAACATTACCTTAGCAAGACACCCCCACACTTTAAGGTATTTCAAGTTATGTAAATGGTTTTCTCAAAGCTCATAAGGTGTTTTTCCAGTTTTCTTATAAATGATTCTATTTTGCAGGTGAAAAGCAGAAAGAAGAGCTTCCCCCCACAAATTTGGTGGAGCCCCAGAACTTACTAACATAACATTCATCATTTCTTTTAGTGTTCTATTTTTCATTTCGACTACCCCATTAGATTCCGGAGAATAGGGAGGTGTTACCTAGCTCATGTATAATTCCTTGTTCTTCACAATATTTACTAATAGGTCCGGAGTCATACTCTCCACCTCTATTGGACCTGAGTCTTTTAATCTTCTTTTCTAATTTATTTTCAACTTCGACCTTATAAATTTGAAATTTATCTTCAGTTTCATTTTTATTTCTGAGAAGATAAACTTTAGTATATCTATAGTAATCATCTATAAAGGTCACATAATAATTTTTTCCTCCTCTAGAAGTATTTCTAGACATATCACCTAAGTCTGAATGAATTAAACTGAGAGGTTCAGATTCTCTAATAAGTACCGGTTTACAAGTCTTTTTAGTAGTTTTGGATTTCATACACACTTGACATTTCTTGGTATTTGAAATTTTTACATCTTTTAAAATTCCTAATTTTTTCATAATTTTTATATAAGAGTAATTCACATGGCCTAATCTCGCATACCAAACATCATCACATTCAACCAAGTAAGCAAAAGAAGTACTAGCATTATTATTCATAAGTTCAAGTACATTCAAATGAAATAAACCAGCATTAAGATACCCTTTTCCTACAAACACCCTATTTTTGGTTAACACGACCTTATCAGATTCAAACATAACTTTAACCCCAACTTTTTTCAAGTATCCCAATAGATACGAGATTGTAGCGAATCTCAGGAATATGAAGAACATCGATAAGAGAAAGGATCTTTCCAGAAGTCAATTTTAAATTTACTTTCCCTTTACCCATCACTGATGCAGACCTCGAATCGCCCATGTAAACATGTTCATCTTTTTCTTTTAAGGAAGTGTAAGAGATGAATGCACTACGATTCGCACAAATGTGCTTGGTAGCACCAAAATCCACTACCCATGACTCTTTGTCAACTACCATATTCACCTCGAAGACAACCGCCACAATAGTATTGTTTGCCTTAGCTAAGTTAGCTCTCGGAGGAACAGACTGGTTGTTTCCCTTTTTGAACTTGCATTGGGCAACATGATGACTCGACCTTACACACACAAAACAATCACCTTTAGTTTTTGAGGTTTTGTGTTTGAACTGATTTGGTTTTACCTTCGGACCGGTGTTATACTTATGCCCATGTTTAGGATGTTTGTAGAACGAGTTACGAGGCTTGCGGTCATAAACCAAATTTGTCTTGGAAGACATCTCCTTAGCTTTGGCAGTTTTATCTAAATTTCTATTCTTTTCCTCAATACGAATATGAATAATTAACTCATCTAAGGTCATGTCTTTCCATTTATGTTTCATAGTTTTCTTGTAATCTTTCCAAGAATTAGGCAATTTCTCTATAAGGGAACCAACAATAAAAGGAGCAGATAAAATAATGCCTTCATTATTAAGCTCGACTACGACAAGATGAAAAACATGAATTTAGGAAGAGACATCTTTTTCATCGGTCATGTAAAAATTAAGAAAATTTTTAATTGCATACTTCTTGACACCAGCATCTTCCACAACATATTTTAAAACTAAAGCATTCCAAATTTCAGCAGCATGTTTATATAGACAATAGATATCAAAAAGTTCATTCGAAAATGAGTTGAGAATGATAGCCTTGCAAATTTTATCAGCAGAAATCCAAGTACTAATAGAAGAATCATATTCTTTCTTTTGTTCATCGGTAGCATCCTTAGGGGGTTCAACTGGTTTTGGTTTGGTTAAAATATGGTCAACTTTAGCAATATCCATAATCAAAAGTAATTTAGTTTGCTATCGTTTAAAGTTGGATCCATCGAAAGGTTCAACTTTGGTCAAATCAAGGACAAATTTAGTTGCGGTAAGCATAGCAGAATCCATAATTTCTACTTAAGATTGTAGGAAACCCCAAATAAAATATAGGATTCAATTATAATATAAAGAGATGCTAAAGAAGGACTTATCAAGTTATAGCAAATTATGTTCAGCAGAGGCGTGCAATGCACTGTCCTTAAAAAGAAATTTCGCCCCTCAGAGAACTTTTCTCAGTGCTAAGGTCACTGACGAAATCCTACTCCATTATTCAATGACTCTTCACTCAACTAATTAGCACTCGAAATAATTGAATGACTCGTAAACAATTTCTAATTTTTCTTACTCAAACTCAGAATTGTACCACACACACATATATGTGTGTGTGTGGACAACAACTTTTTAAAAAATGAAAGATCACAATGTGATAATGGCAGAATAATGTATTATATATATATATATATATATATATATATATATATATATAATATGAGGACATTTTTTGAGTATTGATTGTAGCAATATATGTATATATAGATAGATATGTTCCAGTAAAAGTAGTTAGAATAACAAAGTGAGCTCAGCCTTTTTATAGAAAAAAATTGCAACGATAACATCACATCAACGTTAACAAGTCATAAAACTTTCCCCAAGAATAGACCTATTAATTTATTTAGAACAATTACAAAATCTTCATGTGTAAATTAATTTTGTCTCATTCAATTTACACATAACGGTAACAACACAAAATAAATTAATATATATTTTTATTTAATTTTGTAATATATTATTTTATATAAATATAACAAAATTGACTTCAAAAAGTTAATATCGATTATATAAGAAAATAGATGGAGTGCTTTTGAATAAAATGCAAAACTGTACTATGAGCTTATTATTTGGTGAAAATATGGTACGTAATTTTACAATATAGCGAATCACTACCTTGTGGTACATTTAGTAGTGCAAAAGTATATTTTTAAGGCCAATTTTGCACTAATAATTAGACCTTAAAAGGTACGATTTTTCACTAATAATTGTACCACGAGTTAACGATTTATTATGATATTATAAAGTCAAATTCATATCTCTATAAAATGTTAAATTCAAAGTACAATTTTGTATTCTATTTTTGATGAGGACATGTCATGAGTTGATTCAAATAAGTCTAATAGAGCATGGGGAGATATCCAATTTAAGTGTCAGTTGGACCAATTACAAAGAGTAGAGCTAAAAGGTTCAAACAAGACTTCAATAAATTGATCCAAGAAATTTGGGCTGAAGCTAACTCAAGGAGACCCAAAGAGGAGGCTAAAGAGTATGAGACACAAGTTTGGATCAGTTTGATACAAGCTCAATTAGGAATTAGAGAAGATTTTGTTTTCTAAAATATTAGGCAAATTATATTGTAATTTGTTTCCTTTTGTGTTTTAGGTAATTTAACATGATTTTAGGACTTTTAGAATTTTTATTACCATAATTAAGTCATTGTACTAGTATAAATAGGCTTCAGGGCCAATGGTTTTAGGACTAATTGATTTAATAATATTTCTTCTTTTTAGATTACTTCAGAATATTCTATCTTTATTCTTTTCAAGAGCTCTTGATCTTATATCGGTATGTTCGTGGCGATCAATCCGACTTATTAACCATCAATCCATAGGTGTTTGTTGCATATTCTACCATATATTAACCGTTGATTGTACCAAAGTTACCGCTTCAATATAAGTGACAGGTTAACGTGTCATTAATGTTTCATTCAAAATCATTTTTATAACGATCTGGGCAACGACCATCTCATACAAGCGTAACGTGAAATATCAATTTTTATATAAAGGAAATTTACTTTCTTCTTGTCTTGGAAAATGTGTTTAAGAGGAAGTCTTTGACTAGAGAGCGAATACTTTAATTATTGCATTAATTGATTGTTGAGTTGGACTAGGAAGAAATATAGATAGTTTTAGAGGTTTTTTAAAGTCTTTAAAAATTAATATTCATCCTATAATGAATTAATTAAATAGAGTATTTGTTATACTAAGTATTGGAATTGATTTATATTTTAGTGAGTTCAATTAATGGTCATTATGATAGGGTAATTAAGTCTCACTCTTCGATGAGCTAGCGACTATCTTGCTCGTCAGTGAGTGGATGAGGTTCGGACGTATCGGGCAAAGTCCCTGCAAGCCAAGCATCATATGTATTTGGGTTTGAGGATTTATTAGCTGTCTGATCTTGAGTTTGAATAATATTTTTAATCTCATGGGTTTGAGCCCATATTATAACAGATAGAATTTTTTAGTTAATATATAAATATTGTTTGATATGTGGATCATTGTTGAGTGTGATAAACACGTATATAAATTTATAGATAAGCAAGACTAGCCATAACTTGGTGAATCTGGACATGTCATGTGTCATTTATTTTTTGTTTTTCTTTAATTTTTATGAGATTGTGTACTATATTTGGATCTTAAATCTAACATCAAGGAAACCTACTTTCTTCTTATCTAAGAAAATGTATTTAATTAAGACCAGAGTGAATACATTAACCTATGGCATTAGTTGATTGTTGAGTTGGATTCATTAACTTATTGCATTTGTTGAGTTGGACCAGAAAGAAACTTAAATACTTATCCCGTGTCCAAAAGAATGATTAAAAGTATATATTTTTTTAGTCCTACTATATATTACAATTTTTTGCCGAATTACAAATGCAACTTATATTAATATATGGAATTAGATAGTACTATAAAATTGACCCATTACATCCGATATATTATAAAAGTATTAT
Organism: Panax ginseng; assembly: GCA_020205605.1. NCBI lineage: Eukaryota > Viridiplantae > Streptophyta > Magnoliopsida > Apiales > Araliaceae > Panax > Panax ginseng. The sequence continues at coordinate 13,146,546 of CM035134.1, forward strand.
CATTTAGATTTATCCATGTAATTTATAATAAAAAAGTCGACATGCATGTAAAGTTCCAATATATATTATTTTCTAAATTTTTTTGCCCTCAAAAAAATGAGATAAAAGTACATGAAATGAAGGATAACTAAGTCATTATGTGGGGGTCTATTAATATAAAAAAATAAAAGTAATCATCACTTTATATAATCTTGTGGGTCCACTAAAGATAAAATTGATATTTTTTCACTTTATTTTTTTTTTTTCTTAACATGTGTGCAAATTATATTTTGCTCATTTTTTAGGACGCAACGAGTAGTTGAGTAGGTTTAAGAGGCCCTTAAAGCCTTCACTAAACAACCGTTATCTAGTAGTGTAAGAGCAATCAAAAGATAGTTGACTTTTTGATTGTCATAATTTTATCAAGCTTTATATTTTCCTCCTATAAAAATTCATATAATGGGAACTAAAACAATTTTAACAGTGTTATGGCTACTTTTAGGTTTCAAGCTTTGGAACTTTTCTTCTATGTAATTCTCCTTTCACAGTTTGCTACAAATGAATGCAAGTATATGATTACTATTGCGTGAATATATCTAAATATTTGCAAACGCGCTTATGATCCTTACCTCCCCACTCCAGATGATAGATGTTCATTTTGTTGATGTGTACAGTGGCGGAGCCAGAGGATTTCAACAGAGGGATCGGAGTAAGCATGTAATTTTTTTTTGGACGGCCTCTTAGTTCGTTGATATTTTTTTTTCATATTCCTAAATCACAAATAATTCAACATTCAACAAAATCATAATCCTAAATCACAACAGGGGGGGCCGTGGACCTCGGACCCCCGAACTTCCCGAATTTCAAGTTAGACCCTCCCTAGTACATAAAAAAAAAAATTCGCAACAGGGGGGCCGTGGACCCCCCGGGACCCCCCCCCTGGATGTGTAGGACTTAAATCTATTATCTAAATGAAAAATACTTAACGATGTGTATGTTTGGTTCATCAATATTTAATTGTTAGACTAGAGAAAATATAATGAAAATATAAGAGTTCACTGTATTCATTATATAATGAATACGGTCAACTCTTATTGTCAATTTGTTTTGAGTTAGACAGTCTGATATCTCTATATGCTAGACTTGGGTTCCTTTCATAAATTTGATATTAAATTATTTTTTGTATTATTTTCTTGTTCTTGATAAGTTTTAACTTTTATAAATAATTTGCTAGATCTAGTCTCTCATTTTATTACAAGCTTCTGACATTTTTTTTTTCTTTCTATTTTTGTAAAATAGGTGCAATCAACAGGGAAACTGAGATTATGCAGGATGGTAACAAAACTTTGATTACAAACCTAAGAACTATGAATACTACAAAAATTGATCTTTCCTTTTGTTATCCTTTTATGTGCAAGCATAAAAAACTTTGTTGGTGTTGTTTTGATCTTAAGAAGGGACCTTGTTATGCAAAGAAATCGGTTTGTAGGGCTCATTGTCCCCCTCATTCCTCCACTGGTCCAACTATTCCATGATTTTCAATTTGCTTTCACATTGCAAGTGTCCAACATGTACTCTTATGGTTTATGGGTGTGCATTGAATAGCTATAATGAAATTTGATTTTATCTTCAATATAATGTCTTATTTGCTAAAGTCAAATGTATTAAATAATTGAAGATAATTGAGACTTGGTCTATTACTTTTTGTTTTGGAATACAAAGTTAAGGAAAATGTAGTATTTAAAAAATAATTTGTATAGAGAGTGGTACCCCATTTTACTCTTATAAAAAATGCCCAAATTTTGACAAGATTATATGTATACGTCTGGTTATAATAGTCAAATTTGGGTATTTTATGCCAATTATTTGAAAGTTTTATAGATTTTGGTGAAAAATTAATAGTTTATTTTCTTGATAGCTTGACAAAGTTATGGAAAATGTAATTTTCTAAGAATAATTTTGTATCATTCACTATGACCAATGGATCTGTAAAATTTGACAAAATTACATTTGGACAAAATTTGATCAACATAATTGTTAACGCCAGATTTTGTATGTCTGACAAAATTACCAAAATAACAGGCCAAAATCGCGCTAACGGTTGATTGTATTGTTGTAAAATCAAACTCACGAAATACACTCACATAAACATAAATAAATGAATATAAAGTATGAACACAAGATTTACGTGGAAACCCAATTGAAAAAAAACCACGGAGAGAGAGAGAGAGTAATCCACTATAATAATATTGAGAGTACAAGTTGTGTATTTGTGTTGTATCTCATGTGCCCCTTTCAAACCTTAGCTTATAGCCGTATATATAGAAGTCACCTCCACCCGCATCCAACTAGGAGAAGGACTCCTTATCCCTCCAAATAAGGAAACACAATCCTATTTTAATAAGGAGTACTCTCCCACTGTCACAATAAATACATATGGGTCATCACTAGATCCGGACCATTAAATAGACTGGGTTTCACCATGGCTAGACCCAAATAATCACATCCCAACATTGCCCCCCAATCTCTTATTTATAAGGAACTTATAAATAAGAGAGTATTCAAAAAGTCTCATCGGAATTTTTATCCTCGGGATTTTTATCCAGAGAATGTTCATCCTTTTGGGAGATCAAAGCCTTCGCGAAGGACGTTTAGTGCTATTGCTGCTTGGTGCGCCGTCGAACCACGCTTGCACCATTTTTAATCCCTCACAGATGAGCACGTTGACACATATGTATAAGAATTGAATCCTTTAATTTCCTTCAGTCTGTTGTTGATGATGAAACTGAAGCCGCCTTTAAGCACTTTGTTGGGAGATTGCATATTTAAAATTTGATGTTGAAAGTAAATATTCATGATTATATGTAAATTTCCTTCAAGGAACATATGTACAAGGACTTAGTGATAGATCAAACTTGTTAGGTTGATCTGAACTTTAATGTTTATCATTCTGTAAATGAATGTATAGAAGAAAAGATCAAAACTGTTAGGTTGATATATATATTGAGATGTAATAGATAGGCTTCAGCAGAATCGTAGAGCATCGAGAATAGTAGCCTGTCTGCTTTGGAGGGCCTCTCATGAAATCTTAGAGTGACCCAAACGCCTGCCAAGTCTAACTCAAGAATCGTAGATTGTTCTTCGAAGAACATAGAGTCTGCAAGACAAGGAAGTGAAGGTCGTAGAGTACCGAAACTTAAGAGAAATCGTAGTGTCCTCATCCTTCAGTACCAGATCAAGTTCCAAGGTGGCAAGACACCACGATCAAGATCGTAGTGAATCATCTATCTACATCAGAAGCATCGAGCAGTGTCCATTATTTTAATAATAAAGGTCAACACATGTGGTATGGATTATAGACGTTGAGAGTATCGGGAGTCCCAATGACACAACAGTCATCCTTAGTATGCAACAAAGAAACGTATTAAAGAAGCTAAGAAAAGTATTATAAGTCAGCAGAAAATACCTTTTCAGGTGTTAGGTGAGATAGCGATCTGCGATGTCGATGGGTCGACAATTTGGATGGAAGGTTTTCAGAAAGTCACCATCAGTGCTCAAAAATGTCAAATATAATTAATGCTTCAACAGATGTCTTCAAACGGATATATTTTCAAGGCATCATATATGCAAAGCAAAAGCAGATGAAAAGATCAAGCAAGCAAAGAACAAAAACACTAAAGAACACTCAACTCTTAACTCTACGATCTAAAAAGAAAGCTTGCTCAGCTACTCAGTTCTTTCGAACTCAAGCTTAACGATAACTGAGTAGCACCATTCAAGAACTCAACTAATCAAGTAAAGTAAGAAGTTCCAAGTCAGAAGGACTTGAAGAGTTCTAAGTGAACTGAGAAGTGCCAAGTCTGCTGGACTTAAAGAGTTTAAGAGTGAACTAAGAAGTTTCAAGACTGCTGGTCTTGAAGGAATCTGTGATATTCAAAGATTGTAAATATATCATTAGTGGATTTCCTACTCGGGGAGTAGAAGAGTGGACTAGGAGCTTTGAATGCTCTGAACCACTTAAAATCACCGTGTCTCTTATATTCTTGCTATAACTACTATAACTGCTTAACTCCTATTAGCTCGTTATATCTTAAAGAAAAAAAACAAATCTCAAATTCGCTGTGATTAAGTCATTATCTAAACTAACAAGTATTTTGGAAAGAAGAATTTAAAAATATCTTTTCATCCCCCATTTCTAGATAACTTTTGTGCCTCTAGGAACTAACAATTGGTATCAGAGCATGTTCTATCAAACAGCCTACAAAGCTTAAGTAGATCCAATGGCACATCTGATAAGTGAATCAAAGACTGGAGGAGGCAGCAAGCCACCTATGTGCAACAAAGATAAACTCGCCAACTGGAAAGTTCATATGCAAGCCTGCATGGATTCAATAGATGAAGATCTATTTGAAATTGTTCAAAATGGGACCTACATCCCTACCAAGCTTGCACCTACAGCAGACGACCCAAACAGAATTCTTATCAAGGTCAAAGAAGAATGGACTGACAATGAAAAGAAAGTTATCCAACTAGACAAGAAGGCCAAAAACATTCTGTTCCAATCTTTAGAAGACAATCTATTTGAAAATGTGGTCAACAACAAAACAACAAAGGAAGTATGGGAAGCATTGCTCATCATGCATGAAGGAACTGAAGAAGTCAGAGAAAACAAGCAATCTCTTCTGACTCAGCAATATGAAATGTTTACCCACGTTCCAGGAGAAAATGTCACTTCCACCTATTCCACCTATGAAAGATTTAATGTTCTGCTTAACTCTCTTCGAGCCTTTGGAAAGATCTATCCAAATAAAGATCTAATCATAAAGTTCATGAGAGCCTTACCTAGCAAATGGGACGCCAAAACCACGGCTATTAGAGAATCAAAGAATCTCCATGAAATAACTGTTCAATAGTTATATGGCAACCTTCTCACGTATGAACTAGAGCTGACTCAACGAGCAAAAACTCTTTTTGAAAGAAGAAAGAAGGACAAAGGGGTTGCCCTCGAAGTAACATACAACATTTCCAAAACTAACACTTGAAATGACTCTAACTATGATGAAGATGATGAGGACTTTGCAATGTTGGTAAGAAGACTCAAAAGGTTCATGCGTCAAAAGCGTAAGCGTGAACCTAAGAAGTTCAACAAAATACTGACAATGTACCAAACGGATAAATAACTTATGCTACAACTGCAAGAAGGCTGGCCATTTCATTGCAAATTGCAACAAACCTCTAAGAAAAGAACTAAAGAGGAAATCAAATCCAAAGAAAGAATTCAAAGGCAATAAGAGGCTCCAGAAGAAAGACAAAGGTCTTGTGGTCGGAGAATCGAGGAGTGACTCAGACAACGACTCAACTCCCGAATCTGGAGATGATGAAGATCCTCAAATGGCAAATCTTTGTCTGATGACCAAACATGCAAAGGATAAAAAGAGCTCTGACATTCATGAAGTAAGTATAGATGAGGTATTTGACTTTAACTCTCCTGATGTAGATATTGATGATTTAAGAACTGCTCTACATGGCATAACATATGATCTGTATCAATACATGAAATGGTTCAGAGTTATGTCTAAAGATTATTCTCTTCTTCAAAAAAAGAAAGAGAAAGTTCAGAAAGAACTGGAAATAGCTCTTCTAAGTACTAACTCTCTCTCCAAATTTGAAGCTGAAAATAAACTCTTAAAACAGACCAATGAACTTAATGCACAAAGAGAGTCAAATCCAACTTCTAAGATTGAGGAATAAGAAAAGACAATCTTTACATGGAATAAATCCTCTTCTTCTATGGACTCCCTAATCTCTAGTCAGAAAAGTACATCTGACAGAACAGGATTAGGTTTTGGGGAATCTACCTCAGAACCATATATGAAAAAGATAAAGAAAACTAGCTCTAGTAATGTTTCAAACTTTAATAGAAGCATTACATTTGTGAAATCCTCACAAAAGGAAGAATCAGTCCATCCCTGCTATTCTGATCTAATCTATGCCTCAAAGGATAATGGATCCCATGCTGGTCTAGGATTCAGAAAAGAGAAGAGTAATTTAGACACTACTCTCCAACCTCGAAGGATCGTAGAGTCGAGTAAAATCAACTCCACGAACCAACTGGGTAGGAACAGTAGATTCAAGTTTCACTCCTCACAAATCATGAATCACAAGGATACATGGAAGAACCAGTATAAAGGAAAGATTGCTAAGAACCCACATAAGTCCAAATAGAGGAAGAGTCCACATACACACACAAACATGCATCATATTAGATGTTTTGTATGTAATAAGATTGGTCATATAGCTGCAATATGCTATCACAATCCAATGCATATGAGACCCAAGGTCAAGCAAATATGGGTTCTCAAGGATACTAACAAAGTAGGACCTATGCAAGTATGGGTACCAAAATGAGAGTTTAATCTTACCACGGGAACAGAACTCCACGATCACAACCTGATATCTGGACAGTGGATGTTCAAGACACACTACTACAAAACAGTAAATAGATAACGTGTAAAAAACGTTGTAGAAGGTCTTACAGAAACGTCATGGTTAAGGGTGTCATCTATTTGACACCTTTATACAACGTTTTTAAAACGTTGTAGTTTGATACATTACACAAAGTTTTTTTTTCTTAAAAACGTTGTATATTTGTTTTCCATAAATTCTTGGATGCTTGAAAACGTTGTAGATGATATGATTTCACAACGTTTTTTGGCTTAAAATGTTGTGATTTGGTACATCAGACAACGTTTAGACTCATTTATACAACGTTTATAAAGTGTCATCTATATAGATTACTTTATACAATGTTTTTAAAATATTGATGTTGTAATAGTTGTGGTTCACCTATATTTGAGTTTAAACTAATAACTCCAATGCACAGTATAGAATGCATAATTATATATTAGAAAATGCAGGTTAATCCAATTAAAACACGAAATCAGATTCCAAAAGTATATATCTTAAAGTTGCTCTTAATCTAAATAACAAAACTAAAATTCCATAAAGCCGTGAAGGGTAAGGCCTCATCATAGTAAATTGCTGATCCAGTACATCTTTTTCTCTTCCTTGTAGTCTGGATTCTCTTTCAGGATAACAAATCCTTCTAGAATGGGGGATAAAGGTATATATCTGCACAAACCACTAATTTGTCAATAAAAATGCATATACATCCTATACAATTAACACAATTTGTTAATAAAAATGCATATACATCCTCTAATTTGAGCACACTGACCAAGGAAGTGTTGAACCTATGACAGAGAGACAGTTAGAAATTTCATATAGCTAAAGGAATTAGTTGTAGCTTGATTGACTCAATATAATATTACACCTTCAATACGTTTCCGGTTCCAGCATATGCACAAGAAAGCAGGGTCATGTCACTGTATTTTCTGATTTTTTCATTGAACGTCTTTGAGACCTCAGTTGTGGCCTCTACGCTTTCCTGTTTAATACCAAAAATTATTATCGAAAACAATTTAAACCATACAACTAAGTAATTTTGAAATCATGATATCATTTTTGCTAACTCTAGATTAATAAATACCATGTGAACTTTCTCAAAGACAGTTACAAAATTAAACTTACAAAGTAAAACTTCCTTTGTCCACAACTATTGTCCTCATTTTCTTTGTTTTAGATGACCCAAAATAAAAGCCCATTTAGAAATTGGTTGGTAACAGACTTCCTATATTATCCTATATTTCAATGGAGATTGCAATTGTCTTACAGACCCAAAATCAATTATAGAAGAGGACATCCATTAACTTGAGCTTTGTGAACACCTTATGCAATGTCTAAGTGGATCTCGATAATTTTCAGTCAGACTCTTAACAGGACATGAGTTACTGACCTGATGAAGTCAAAAAAAATTTGGTATTCATTTCTCTGGATATTTTGGAATAGATGTTCATGCTCAGTCTTCAGTCTTAACAAAAGATCAAAGTTATGCATGTTTGATCCTCCAGCAGCATGTCTCTCAAACTCCACATAGTCAATCCCATAAAATCCGTAACGATATTGGCTGAAGCTGCACTGGGCACATGCATTATTCCTCCAAAGTATGTCACAAGGTTTACAGCTATTCCCATTGTTGAAAGCCTCTCACATATTTCAATCACTGTAGATTTCAAGAGAATCAAAATACTTGGCAGATACAAGACAATGGGCATACGTATTTTTCTTCCGATGACATATCAAACTAAGTTTCACTCTTCAAATCAACATGGTACTTCTAAGTTATAACTTCTAATAGACAAGTTTCTAAACCTCAAATTTTGGGTTATCTTACGGCTGCCTGAAAATGCAGTGTACATACAAGTATTCTAATGTACTATGTCACATTCCGCATGACCATGCACATACAAGTATTCTAATAAAAAGGAAGGAAAATAATTGCCTTACAACTTACTCAACTGTTGAGTATGTTAGCCATTGAAATCAAGAACAACCATATAAAATCATTATTTGAAATAATAGTATAAACACTTCTACATTCTACACTCTTAATAACCTTAAAAATATAGAGCAGACTGCTATATCCCTTCCAAACTTCATAATCAGAACTAGAAAAACAGACACAATCTCATAACAAACACATAACACCAAAATGATTGGAAGTCAAATAATTTTAGCTTGGTTACCTCTCGAGAGATGAAAATATCTGGAAATCCAAAATCCATAGAAGCTCAGTAGGTAAAAACAATACTTTCTACAATTCTACTCGCTAAAAACATAACTAGAAACATAAAAAGCATAACAACAATCCTTTCTACAATTCTTTCTTTTTTTGAGCATCACGGTCAGTCTGAAGCTGTTCAAGCTGCTGCTCAACCGCTGCAGCGACCAGATGTGGATGACTAATCATGATCTGTGTTAGGAACTGTCCAGAAGACAATGATCAGTTAAAGCAATACGGCTTAAAAAACATAATATAAGAAATAATTACTTGAACATTCTCACAAGTTTTATGTTTCTTCTGAATTTTGTATCAAATAATTTAGAAGAATATTGTTTTCTCCTAAAAAATCTGAAGTTTTAAAAAAACCAATAATTGCTGAGTCGGCTTATGATTTTCGTATTTGAAATTAGTTAAATCTTAAAGACTGGTGATGTTGTCAATCTTTTAGTTGAAAACTCGTGAAAGAAATTTTTAGGGATTGGATGTCTTCAGTAATCTATCTGTTAAGTTAAGGTAAGGCCCAATTGCTGACTTTCTGTTTGCTGTAAACTGATGCAATAAAACACCAAACATAGATAAAATTACCTAGGAGAGGTAAGATATTCTATAGAATGTTTTACATGTGTATAGAACATGTGATCAACTGGGGGAACACAAAATGAGATTTTAATGGAAGTTTGTACATGAAGCCTTAAGATCATTCTCTTCTTCTTACAATTGTATTGACTAACCTCAAATCTTTTTAAGCGAATCTCACGAATTCCTCCTAATCATTCAATCATAGCACATCAAATGATCCAAATTGACCCAAATGTCCAAAACTACAATCCTTTAACCGAAAATTGAAAAAAGGGCCACCAGACAAACAAACATGAATAAGTATTTGAATCAGACAAATTATTATCATATCATCAACCCTTGAAAGAAAATCATAACTGGATTCCCAACTGCTGCTGCAGCACGAGCCATTTTTTCTGCATTAGCCATCTCGGCATGAAGTTTTTCCAATTCTCGAGCCATCGGGACTAGCTTCTTAAACATTTATTTTTAATTTTTTTTATGGGGGTGGGTGTAATACCCGATAAAAAACAAAAAATAAAAAATAAAAAAATTAATAAATAAATATTGTATAGCAAAAATTATTTTGTTTTAGAACATATTAATTAGACTTTGTAATTTAATTGGGTCAAGTGGTTATTTAATTTATGTGGGCTAATAAACATTAATAAGTGGTAGATAAATTAAGTTAGTAAAATTGGGCCTTAAAATTTATATTTGGGTCTAATATATATTTGTGTAATTTTTAAAACCTATTAAATTAGGAGAGTTAGTAAAATATATATTAATTAATAAATATGTAAAACCTAACAATACATATCATATTTGACACAAACCCTACATGATTTTTGTTGTTATTATTAAATGCGAGGAGGCTTGATGCATTTGTGGGAAACATAGGAGCAGTCTCATTTTTTTCAAGATCAAGTAAGTTGTTATAATTACTATACATGTGATGCGCACTACATATGTGATGGGCAGTTGTTTTATAAAGTAAAAGAGTGTACGGAATTATTAGATTATAGTATGCAGTGTGAATGTCTTGGTAGGAACGGAGGATAGATTATTTATCTAATTTATATAGAGATATGGTATATAAGGGTTTTGTTTTTTTTTTTTTACATCAAATTGCTAATCATTGTGGAAGAAAAGTTGTTGGAATATATTGAAATACATGAGGTTTATATAAATCATGTAGGTAGCATATTATTTTTATATATATTTATATATGGATTCCGTTGGTTTGCAGGTTCTGCAGGCCATGAATTGATTTATATATATATATATATATATATATATATATATATATTATATTTTAATACGTATTTGACCATGAAGCTTATAATAAAATTTGGTAAATCAAATTGAAGTTATGTATATTAATTTAAATTATTTAATTTTGCCGACATAGTTGTAAAAGTTTTTAATAATAAATTTAATATTATTATGTTAGTAATGATTGGTTTGTAATAAAATGGTATTTTATTTTATTTAGATTGAACGGAGAGAGTCTAAACGAGTCAAATTTGGAGTATAAATTTTGGGTATTACATTGCTTAATCCAGGTACGGATTCCGTACTCCTTCAGCGATAATCCTTTTAATTTTGTTTTGTTCGTTTTGTTTTCGTTTAGAAGTTAGTTATTGTTTCGCATGTTTGTTCCTTCTCAATTCCATGTGATAGTTTCGTTTTGGGACATTGATATTTAGAACTCATGTTTGTACTCTTTGAACTTGTTTATCATGTTGAATATTTATTTCGCTCTTTGTGGAAGGTACATGTTAATATTTTTGAAGACTTTGTGTTGATATATCGTTTCAGTTTAAAATGTACATATTAGAACCCCTTTTTGATGGTATTATGTCGCATGTGTTGTGACATGGTATCTTTGTTAGAATCTGTAGTAGGGTATACCGAGCTATAACCACACAGTGGGGTACCACAGACATGTCCTCTTGGCACCGAGGCATGACACCTTCCGTGGAGGTGTGATCAGTCCACGGCGTCTCCGTTTTGTGCTCCGGTGGGAGTTGGCCATTTGGTGTTTTGTTGTGGGAGGCCTATGGGTCGACCCTAGTTTTTTGTTTTGTTCTGTTCTGCGGATTGGTGATGTTTGTGCCAAACACACCTTCCGATTTTACATACATTGGATTCGCGGTCCAATGTGTGTGACTTTCCTGTGTGGCATTATTTGATTTGCTTGTGTGGCATTATTTCACTTGCTTGTGTGGCAAGGTATATTTCTGTTTTGTTCTGAGCTCGGTATAAAATAACACCCAACCATTTGATTCAGCCTATTATTTTGTTGTGTTAGTTTTGTTCGTTTCGTTTTAGTTCGTTTCGTTTCATTTCATTTAATTGAGTTAGCTATTTCGGTTCATTATTTGTATTCTATATCCGTACTGGGCATTTGGCTCATGCTGTATTTTTCTTCCGGCAGGTAATCAAGGGGATCAAGGGCAAGTGTGATGAGAGCTCCATTCATTCCAATGATTTAGAAATATTCTGTTTAGATTTGATGTGTCAGTTTACTTAGAATTCTAATAATTATTTTAGATTGTGGTTTGAGACAGTTTGAGATTTATTGTGGTATTTATCAGTTATTAAGATTATTCTTTTGTGGCTTTGAGCCTTGCTATTAAATTCATAAATTTTGTTATGTTTTGAGTAACCTCCCTTTCTATTTCGGAAGGGGGTGTTGAAGTTAATTATCGAGCTTAGGTTCTTTCTTGTAGAAAACCTATTTAGGTTTGACACATGAGTTATGGGTAGACTTACGGGTTAGGTTTTTGTTACATTTGATTTTACTGTTCGGCTATTATATATCGGTATATTGAATCACGCCTCTAATAATCTTTTTTGTTATCTATTCGTTGATCTCTTTGTTAGATGGCTCGTAGATCCGCTAGAGTTGCTGGGAGGCGAGCCAACAATAGGGGAAGAGGTGAAGGTCGGTCCAATGAGCAACCTAATGACCAGATTAATGCTTAGTTGGCTACCTTGGTGAATCAGGCAGTGAATCAGGCTTTACCTCAATTGGTGGCACAAGTTGTTCAGGCAATGCAGCAACCGCCACCAGAAATTCCTGAGCAGGAGAATCCGGAAAATAATGGTCCGCATGAAAACGAAGTGGAAGGGAATGCAGATGGTCTTGATCAGCAGGGGGTTGTGATGTATGTATGGTTGGAGAGGTTCCAGAAGCAGAAACCACAGTCCTTGAGTTCAGCTCCAACTCCAATTGATGCAGAGAATTGGATTGCTCACCTAGAGAAGATTTTTGATGTGCTGGGGTGCTCGGATAATCAAAAAGTATTGCTTGCAGTGTACAAGTTAGAAGGGGATGCACAGAGGTGGTGGAAAGCGATGAAAACAACAAAAGGTGATGGCTATATTGAGACACTTAGTTGGGTGGAGTTTTGTGAGGTCTTCTATCAGCAATACTTCCCAGCTGCTGATAAAGAGGCCTATGCTAGAGAGTATCTGTCGATTCGGCAAAAAGATGATGAGTCCATCACGGACTTCATGACGAGGTTTACTAGGTTGGCAGGCTTTGCGGGAACCTCAGCAGGGACTGCAACAGAACAGGCAGAAAAGTTTAAGTGGAGGATTCATTACAGGTATCGACAGCATCTCATTAACACCAAGTTTGCAGATGTGTCAGCAGTGGCAAATGCTGCCAAGAATATTGAGATGGAGAGACAGGACTTTCGGTCTTCTAAGCCGGAAGGGAGTCGAAAGAGGGACAGAGATGATCAGCAGGGTCAAACTTCGGGTCAGCACGGGAAGAATCAGGGTGGTCAGCGGAACAAGAATCGTGGTGGCCAGCAGGGACAATGGCGTGGCCAAAATCAGAACAAGGGTTATCAGCAGATGTCTCAGCAAGAGCAGAATCGTCAGCTTCAACTACCTTGGCATGGTCGAAATCGTCGGTGATGGCGGGAATCATCATCAGCAGGCGAGAATCGAGGTCGTTATCCGGACCACCGGTGGGGTAACTTGAATCTCATCCTGATAGCTCCTTGTGCTACTTGTGGGGCTAATCATCCGGGGAGGCAGTGCCACAGACTCACGGGTGCATGCTTCTTGTGTGGACAGATGGGTCATATTGCTAGGGATTGTATTGGGCCACGTGGAAATGGTGGAGGTGGTGATAATGGGGGAAATGGAGGTCAGCGTCAGGGTGGTCGAGTGTTTGCCTTGACGTATAACCAGGCGGTAGGTGCACCAGGTACTATTTTTGGCACTCTTTTAGTTGGCAATCATGAGGCGTCTATTTTGTTTGATACGGGTTCTACTCATTCTGTTGTTGCTCAGCCTTTTGTTAGGCACCTGGGTGTGCCATCTCAGTTATTAGATTCTATTATGTCTATTGCTACCCCGATGGGTACTTCTGTTGTTATTTCTAATTTGTATCGAGGGTGTCCGATCAGTTTTGGGGATAAGATTCGTAGGGCTAATCTTCTTCCAATGAGTATGCACGATTTCGATGTCATTCTTGGGATGGACTGGTTGGATAATCACCAGGACACTATCGATTGTCAGGCGAAGAAGATTATATTTGGAGATGTGAAGTCTCCGAAGTTTGTGTTTCAGGGTTCACAGTCGAGTAGGGTATTGAAGTTGATTTCAGCTTTGAAGGCTGGGAAGTTGGTAGCAAAGGGTTGTGAGGGATATTTAGCATTTGTGAAGGATACCTCTAAGGGTAAGTCTCGTATTGAGGATGTTTCAATTGTTCATGATTTTTCTGACGTGTTTCCTGAGGAGTTGTCAGGGTTGCCACCGCAGCGAGAAGTGGATTTTGCTATTGAGCTTGTTCCTGGTGTGAAGCCTATCTCTAAGGCGCCGTATCGGATGGCACCGTTGGAGTTGCAGGAGCTAAAGGAGCAGTTGCAGGAGCTTTTAGATCATGGTGTGATTCGGCCGAGTGTTTCGCCGTGGGGTGCTCCGGTTTTGTTTGTAAAGAAGAAGGATGGGTCTATGAGGCTGTGTATAGACTACAGAGAGTTGAACAAGATTACCATCAGAAATCGGTATCCATTGCCAAAGATTGAGGACTTATTTGACCAACTTCAGGGGGCGAAGTATTTTTTGAAGATAGACTTGAGGTCGGGATATCATCAGTTGAGGGTGAGGGATGAGGATATCCCTAAGACGGCTTTTCGTACTAGATATGGGCATTACGAGTTTCTGGTGATGCCATTCGGGTTGACTAACGCTCCGGCGGTATTTATGGATTTGATGAATCAGGTGTTCAGGGAGTATTTGGACCAATTTGTCATTGTCTTTATTGATGATATTTTGGTTTACTCCAAGTCTAAGGAAGAGCATGAGGAGCATCTTCGCACAGTGTTGGGGATTTTGCAGAAAGAGAAATTGTATGCTAAATTCTCTAAATGCGAGTTCTGGTTGGAGCAGGTTGCATTTTTGGGCCACGTTGTTTCTGCAGAAGGCATTAAGGTAGATCCTGCGAAGGTTGTGGCTATCACTAAATGGCCAAGACCTACTACAGATACAAAGATTAGGAGTTTCTTGGGTTTGGCAGGGTATTATAGGCGGTTTGTGGAAGGGTTTTCCTTGCTTGCCTTACCATTGACCCAGTTGATGAGAAAGGGCGTGAAGTTTGTGTGGAATGAGGAGCGTGAGAAGAGTTTCGAAGAGTTGAAGAAACGACTGGTGACAGCTCCTATACTTGCATTGCCGTCGGGGACAGGAGGTTATCAGATTTATAGCGATGCTTCTAAGAAAGGCTTGGGGTGTGTTTTGATGCAACACGGTAAGGTGATTTCTTATGCTTCTAGGCAGCTTAAACCTTACGAGGTGAATTACCCCACACATGATTTGGAGTTGGCAGCGGTGATCTTTGCCTTAAAGATTTGGAGGCATTATTTGTATGGAGAGACTTGTGATATCTTCACCGATTACAAAAGTCTTAAATACATCTTTACTAAGAAGGAGCTCAATATGAGTCAGAGGCGTTGGTTGGAGCTTCTAAAAGACTATGATGCTAGAATTCAGTATCACCCAGGGAAGGCAAATGTGGTTGCAGATGCTCTTAGCCGAAAGAGTTCAGGGAGTGTAGCAGCCCTTATTACACAACCTCAGCTTATTTCGGATATGGAGAGGCTCGAGTTGGAGTTGTATGTATGAGGTTCAGATGGGCATTTGGCAGGTATGAGAGTGGAGCCCTCTCTTATCTCGCGGGTCAAAGAAGCTCAAAAAGAAGATGGGGAGTTGTGGAGTATGACGCAGAATCTAGAGGAGGGCAAGCAGCCCGAGTTTCGTATTGATGACCATGGTGTGATTTGGTTGGGTGAACGGTTGTGTGTACCGTCAGATCTAATCATTTGGGAGGTTGTGCTGGCTGAGGCTCAAAGTTCGCCATTTTCTATTCATCCAGGTTCTACGAAGATGTATAGGGATTTGAAGAAGAATTTTTGGTGGAATGAGATGAAACGAGTCGTGGCTGAATATGTTGGGAAGTGCCTTACTTGTCAACAAGTGAAGATAGAACATCAACGAGCTAGTGGTTTGCTGCAACAGTTAGACATTCCAGTGTGGAAGTGGGAGGATATCACGATGGATTTTGTGACTGGTTTGCCGAAGACTTTCAGGAAGAATGATGTCATATGGGTATTGGTGGACCGGTTGACCAAATCGACACACTTTTTGGCTATCCATGAGGGTTACTCAGTGGATAGGTTGGCACATATCTTTCAGCAGGAGATTGTTAGACTTCATGGTACTCCGGTGTCTATTGTTTCAGATCGGGATCCACGGTTCACTTCACGATTCTGGAAAGGGTTTCAACGAGCTTGGGGTACTCGGCTCAACTTCAGTACTTCTTTTCATCCGCAGACTGATGGGCAATCCGAACGGACTATTCAGACGTTGGAGGACATGTTGAGGTCTTGTGCACTTGTATGGTCGGGTAATTGGGATGATTACTTGAGCCTAGTTGAGTTTGCTTATAACAACTGCTGGCATGCAAGTATTGGGATGGCTCCGTTTGAGGCATTGTATGGTAGAAAGTGTCGGGCACCAACTTGTTGGGATGAGGTTGGCGAAATGGCCATAGAAGGGCCTGAGTTAGTTCAAATCACTACGGAGAAGGTAGCAGTGTTATGCTGGTAAGCATAGGAGGACTTTAGATTTTGAACCTGGCGAGCACGTGTTTCTAAAAGTTTCTCCTTGGAAGGGCATTCGGCGATTTGGGTTGAAAGGGAAGCTTAGTCCGCGTTATATTGGCCCATTTGAGATTCTGGAGAGGGTTGGTGAGGTTGCATATCGGTTAGCTTTTCCTCCGCAGCTAGCTCACGTGCACAATGTGTTCCATGTGTCGGTGTTGAGGAGTTATCATTATCATCCGTTGCACGTGGTGCAATATCCATTTGATAAGATTCGGGAGGATCTTACTTGTGAGGAACAAGCCGAGGCGATTTTGGATCGTCAAGAGAGGATTATGAGAAGGAAGACTATTCCGTTTGTTAAGGTTTTATGGAGGAATCTTTCAGAGCGGGAGGCTACTTGGGAGATGGAGGAGTCTATTCGAGCGGAATATCTGCATCTTTTTGATAATTAGGTACGTTATATTCTTTTAATTCTGGGGACGGAATTCTTTTAAGGGGTAGGTGATGTAATACCCGGTAAAAAAAATTAATAAATAAATATTATATAGCAAAAATTATTTTGTTTTAGAACAAATTAATTAGACTTTGTAATTTAATTGGGTCAATTGGTCATTTAATTTATGTGGGCTAATAAACATTAATAAGTGGTAGATAAATTAAGTTAGTAAAATTGGGCCTTAAAATTTATATTTGGGTCTAATATATATTTGTGTAATTTTTAAAACCTATTAAATTAGGAGAGTTAGTAAAATATATATTAATTAATAAATATGTAAAACCTAACAATACATATCATATTTGACACAAACCCTACATGATTTTTCGTTGGTTATTCGTCTAAGGAGGCGCAGAGTCTGTTTGTGGGAAACATAGGAGCAGTCTCATTTTTTTCAAGATCAAGTAAGTTGTTATAATTACTATACATGTGATGCGCTCTACATATGTGATGGGCGATTGTTTTATAAAGTAAAAGAGTGTACGAATTATTAGATTATAGTATGCGATGTGAATGTCTTGGTAGAACGGAGGATAGATTATTTATCTAATTTATATAGAGATATGGTATATAAGGGTTTTGGTTTTTTTTACATCAAATTGCTAATCATTGTGGAAGAAAAGTCATTGAATATATTGGAATACATGAGGTTTATATAAATCATGTAGGTAGCATATTATTTTATATATATTTATATATGGATTTAGTTGGTTTTGCGAGTTCTGCGAGCCATGAATTAATTTATATATATATATATATATATATATATATATATATATATTTTAATAATGTATTTGACCATGAAGCTTATAATCAAAATTGATAAATCAAATTGAAGTTATGTATATTAATTTAAATTATTTAATTTTGTTTGACATAGTTGTAAAAGTTTTTAATAATAAATTTAATATTATTATGTTAGTAATGATTGGTTTGTAATAAAATGGTATTTTATTTTATTTAGATTGAATGGAGAGAGTCTAAACGAGTCAAATTTGGAGTATAAATTTTGGGTATTACATTGCTTAATCCAGGTACGGATTCCGTACTCCTTCAGCGATAATCCTTTTAATTTTGTTTTGTTCATTTTGTTTTCGTTTAGAAGTTAGTTATTGTTTCGCATGTTTGTTCCTTCTCAATTCCATGTGATAGTTTCGTTTTGGGACATTGATATTTAGAACTCATGTTTGTACTCTTTGAAATTGTTTATCATGTTGAATATTTATTTCGCTCTTTGTGGAAGGTACATGTTAATATTTTTGGAGACTTTGTGTTGATATATCGTTTCAGTTTAACATGTACATATTAGAACCTCTTTTTGATGGTATTATGTCGCATGTGTTGTGACATGGTATCTTTATTAGAATACCGTACGGTATACCGAAGCTATAACCACCACGTAGGGTACCACAGAGCATATCCTCTTAACACCGAGGCATGACACCTTCCGTGCGGTGTGATCGATCCACAGCGTCTCCGTTTGTGCTCCCGGTGGGAGTTGGCCATTTGGTGTTTTGTTGTGGGGGCGTATGGGTTGACCCTAGTTTTCTTTTTTACATTACATTACTGCGGATTGGTGATATTTGTGCCAAACACACCTTCCGATTTTACACATACATTGGATTCGCGGTCCATGTGTGTGACTTACAATAATGGCAAGGTATATTTCTGTTTTGTTCTGAGCTCGGTATGAAATAACACCCAACCATTTGATTCAGCCTATTATTTCGTTGTGTTAGTTTTATTCGTTTCGTTTCAGTTCGTTTCGTTTCATTTCATTTAATTGAGTTAGCTATTTCGGTTCATTATTTGTATTCTATATCCGTACTGGGCATTTGGCTCATGCTGTGTTTTTCTTCCGGCAGGTAATCAGGGGGATCAAGGGCAAGTGTGATGAGAGCTCCATTCATTCCAATGATTTAGAAATATTCTGTTTAGATTTGATGTGTCAGTTTACTTGGAATTGTAATAATTATTTTAGATTGTGGTTTGAGACAGTTTGAGATTTATTGTGGTTTATATCAGTTATTAAGATTATTCTTTTGTGGCTTTGAGACTTGCTATTAAATTCATAAATTTTGTTATGTTTTGAGTAACCTCCCTTTCTATTTCGGAAGGGGGTGTTATGATGAGGGGGATAATACCAAGAAGAAAACCCAAAGCCTATAGTCTTAACATGAAGAAATCGAGGATAGTTTTAACATTATCCTTTCCCGATTTGATTTGATTCTCATTTAATGTTTCAAAAATACTAAAGTATTGGGACAAAAAACCACAAGACTATAGTTTTAACATGTCAATTGAAAGTATATATATCTTCCAAGAAGAAAAAGAGGGTACATTGGGTGAACTAGTGGGATATATTTCACCCAATCGGTCTTACAATAGAACATAAATTTTGAACCGGATAGAAAAATCTAAGAACCAAGTCAACCTTTTGAACCAAAACTATCATATTATGCTCCCTTCAAGCCCAAAACCAAATTTTAATCCAACTTTTACCCAACAAGGTTAAATACAAACCAAACAAATTCAACTTTTACCTAACATGGTTAAATACCTAAAGTTTAAATTAGCTTAATAATTTTCATACTAAATTATTCAAATTTAAACATGAATAGTATTCAAATTCAAAACCAATTTTTAAAAATAATTTAGGCTTACAATTTCTTTACTTTAAATCCAAACAAAATTAGAAAGACCCAAGTTTTATATTCACTGCACGTACAGTTCACCCCCCCAAAACTCTACAATAATCAAATACTACATATTATCAAGTAAAGTATTACCTTAATCCAAGATTTGGTGTAGAGCCGAGCGAAATCAGGCAAGCTTGATATCGAAATAACGGATCTAGCAAATGCATACAGTGCAACTTCGATAGAAGATCAAAGAGCGATGGATCGCTTTCCATTTGCGACAAGACTAAAATCGCAGCCCGAACCCAAAGGTTTCCATTACCCGAACCCTTAATTGTCTCCACAAAGGTTTAGGGGTGGAGGGTGAGAAGAATCGGAGATTTTGATGTGTATGAAGGTTTTCCTCATGTGGATTTTCGTCCCTCAGTTAATTAGAACTCTGTCGGGTGGAAACTTTTCCTTGTTATGACCCCCTCATGTGGATTTTAAGTTTTCATTTAAGCACAGTTTTTTGCTCCGTGTTTTTTACATAAGTAACGTTTTTTTTAAAAAAACGTTATCTATTTAAAATTAAAAATTGCCCTTATAAATAGATAACATTTTTTCATATGTATCTATAATGTTTTGTTAAAAAATGTTGTGAAAAAAATACTACAACATTTTTTTTTATAAAAAAGTCATCTTTTAAGTGTTGTCTTTTTATGGTTTTGTACTAGTGACACATGACCGGGAACAAAGCTCTCCTGTCTAACTTCATAGAGAAGGAGGGTCCGTCAGGGGACAATAGCTCTGGCAAGACAAGAAGATATGGCTCAGCTGGGAATGGTGCAGTATCTTTCAGTAAAGTAGCCTATGTAGAAGGATTACAACATAATCTTCTGAGCATAAGCCAACTCTGCGACAAGGGTCATCAAGTCACATTCCTCAACAATCAATGTCAAGTCAGAGATCTGAAGACATCTTCTATAAAGTTGACCGGAACAAGAGAAGGAAATATCTACACTGTTAATCTTGGTCGACTAAGCTCTGACGAAACAATATGCTTCCTGGCTAAATCATCTGAAGAAATGAGCTGGTTATGGCATAAAAGACTGTCTCACCTCAATTTCAAAAGCATGTCAAAACTGGTCTCCAAGGATCTAGTAACAGGCTTACCCAAGTTCAATTTCGTCAAAGAAAGGCCATGCAATGCCTGTCAGCTTGGAAAATAAACTAGAAGCTCATTCAAGAGCAAAACTATCAACTCAATTGACAAGCCTCTGCAGTTGCTTCACATGGATCTATTTGGGCCAATTCCAACGACAAGCCTTGGAGGAAAAAGATACTCATTAGTTGTAGTAGATGACTAAGCCAGATTCACATGGGTGTTCATTCTAAACTCAAAAGATGAAACAAGCTCCCAACTAATCAAAATGTTCAGACTTGTGATGAATGAGAAAGGGGAGAAAATCAAGGCTATAAGGAGTGATCATGGTAGAGAATTCAACTTCTCTGAAATGGACCAGTTCTGCACAGACAATGGCATCAGTCATAACTTTTTAGCTCCACGACCTCCTCAGCAAAACAGAGTGGCTGAGAGAAAGAACAAAACGTTCATAGAAGCTGGAAGAACTCTACTAGCAGCAGCTTGTCTACCTGAATACTTCTGGGCAGAAGCTGTCAACACTACATGCTACACTTAGAATAGATCTCTTGTGTACTCTAGGTTAAAGAATACTCCCTACGAACTGTGGAGAGGAAGAAAGCCAAGTGTCAGCTACTTTTATGTATTTGGCTGTGCATGCTATATTTTCAACAATGAAAAACAGTATCTGACAAAGTTCCAACCCAAGTCAGACAAAGGAATTTTTCTCGGATATGCCACAGACAGTAAGTCTTATAGAGTATTCAACAAGAAGACGATAAGTGTTGAAGTCTCAATTCACATCATCTTTGATGAAACAGACCTGGACAAAATAGTGTCTCAAGACACTACGAACGACAATTCAGACACTACGAATGAGGTCGTCGAGCTCAACTCCACAATCGCAGTCCCAGAAAATGAAATCGTCGAGCCAATGGAGGATATCGTAGAGAGAACTACGCCAATCAACGAACCTCCACATCAAGAAGAAGAAATTGATCTTGAAGATCTCAGACAAGAAGGCATCAGGACAGATGTTCCAACAGGAACCAGATGGGCACAAGATCACACTCAAGACCTAATCATTGGCGATCCACATGCAAGGGTCAAAACAAGAGCTGCCACTCAAAATGAGTGTTTTTATCTAAGCTTTCTATCATAAATGGAACCTAAGAAGATAGAAGATGCAATGGAAGACTCAAATTGGATAGAAGCCATGCAAGAAGAACTAAATCAGTTTGAAAGGAGCAAAGTATGGAGATTAGTTCCAAGACCAAGAAATCACCCAGTCATTGGCACCAAGTGGGTCTTCAGAAATAAGATGGATGAAGATGGGGTAATTACAAGGAATAAGGCAAGACTAGTGGCTAAAGGCTACTCTCAAGAAGAAGGCATCGACTAAGACGAGAGCTTTTCACCTGTTGCCAGATTAGAAGCCATTAGGATATTCCTTGCCTTTGTTGCTCACATGAAATTCAAAGTATTTCAAATGGATGTCAAAAGTGCATTCTTGAATGGTGAACTTCAAGAAGAAGTATATGTGGAGCAACCTCCAGGTTTCATCAATCCAACTCTCTCTAATTATGTCTATAGATTAGATAAAGCCCTATATGGCCTTAAACAAGCACCTAGAGCATGATATGAAACACTATCTAACTTTCTTATTGAAAATGGTTTCACTAGAGGTAGAGTAGATACCACATTATTTTTTAGAAAGCATAAAGACAAAGTCTTATTAGTTCAAATATATGTTGATGACATTATCTTTGGCTCTACTGATGAAAAACTGTGTAAGAGATTTGCCAAGCTTATGCAGAGCAAATTCGAAATGAGCATGATGGGTGAGCTGAATTTCTTCCTTAGATTACAAGTAAAGCAAACTGATGAAGGAATCTTCATAAACTAAGCCAAGTACATTAAAGACTTACTTAAAAAGTTTGGCATGGAATCAGCCTCTCCCATGAAAACACCAATTGCTCCAGCAACCAAGCTTGACAAAGATGAGAAAGGTAAAAGTATTGATATGACTCAATGCAGAGGTATGATAGGCTATCTTCTATATCTAACTGCCAGTAAACCAGACATAATGTTTGCAACATGCATATGTGCTAGATTTCAAGCTAACCCTAAGGAATCACACTTGACTGCTGTAAAAAGAATTTTCAGGTACCTCAAAGGCACACCTCACTTAGGACTTTGGTATCCCAAGGAGTCCTCCTTTGAACTAATAGGATATACAGATGCTGATTTTGCAGGCTGCAAGATAGATAGAAAAAGTACCAGTGGCACCTGTCAGTTGCTAGGAAATAGACTTGTGTCCTAGTTTAGCAAAAAGCAAAACTCAGTATCTACCTCAACAGCAGAAGCTGAATACATTGCTGCTAGCAGCTGTTGTGCTCAAATCTTGTGGATGAAAAATCAACTAGCAGACTATGGGTTTGATTTCAAATCTATACCTGTTCATTATGATAACACAAGTGTCATAGCAATAACAAACAATCCTGTCATGCATTCTAGAACTAAGCATATAGAAATAAGATATCATTTCATTAGGGATCATGTTCAAAATGGAACTATATCTTTACAGTACATCCCTACTGAAAATCAACTTGCTAATGTGTTTACAAAGCCTCAGATGAATCCAGATTTAATAAATTGATAAGTGAGTTAGGCATGTTAAATCTATAACCTTAAACTCTGTGCTCTAGTTTATGCTAACCATGCAGATATAAAAGGCTTTGTTCAAGATCGTAGAGATGACTAAAGAAGGATGACGATCGTAGAGCTGCCTCGACATGACAAAGAAGCATCCAGTGATGACAAAATTTTCAACCAATCCAAGCAATCCCTCTGATGAGTACCTCAGGGACAAACCTAACCCTTAATTCACTCTAAGAGGTTGGCCCTTCCCGAGCTACCTTAACCCAGAAGGAATGTTGAGTCAAAGTTCATCACATGGACTAGGGCAGACAACGTTCGTAGAGCAGACTCAGAAATGAACCCAACAATCGTAGTGCAATCTCAACGATCGTAGTCTTCCCAAAGGATACACTAGCTCAGGGGGAGCTAAGGGCAGATCAATATTTTCCATATCATTAAAAAATCTTGGAGCCAAGCAGGACTCGACACATACCCCACTATGCAGATCGAATGGAGGGAAGTTACAAGTACAGTTCAAAAAGGGGGTTTTGAAAACTCACCTCATAAGTTTAAAAAGCTTATTTCTCTACCTCTTCCAGCAGAAACCCTAGTCTTCAGAAAACGCTCAACCAACTTCAGTATAAGAAAATCAATGGCGGCTTCAAACGTTATCACTGGTTACCGACTCTACTTTGACGAGTTCAAGACAACTGACCTTCAATTTCACAAAATTTTATCTTTGTTGAAGAAAGCTAGTCTTGTAGAAGCACTGGGCACCAACACATAGATCTACCCAAAGCTAGTGAAGGAGTTCTATAGCAATGTGGTTTATGAGAACGACACCATCATCACAAAGGTCAAGGGAGTACAAATTAAACTAAAAGTTGAAGACATAAACCTAGCCCTAGGTTTCAAATCAAAGGGACTTCTATCTATAAAGGTCATCGATTTTCATGAAGGACTAAAGAAGATGCATCACAAGAAGTTTCAGACCGTCAAGGGATAGAAGAAGAAAGAGTTTCCCCAAAAGTATGAGTTTTTGGCCAATATTGTTGGGAAGTACAACTTAAGCTTATGACAGCAATCTGATTTGGGATTTATCTCAACTATAGAACTCTACTCATCGATTGGATTGGGAAATGTATACTCAGTTCAAAGAAATCAAAGAGCTCTGGAAAGATGCTCTACGGGTGGTTTATAAGCATCATCCTGCAATCAGCTCTAGGTGACAAAATTGGGGATAATGAAGGAGATTCTATTAATCCCAATAGAAGGATGACCCAACAGTTGTTTCAAAATTAGAAAATAAATCCAGCAGAAAATGTCAGAATGATGTCTGAATCCAATTGAAGGACTGGTGAAGTGAAGGAGTCAGGACTACCAGGGAACTTATCAGTTGTAAAGGAAACTGATGAAGAAGAAGAAATAAATAAACAAGAACCCATTGCCTTGGTCAGAAAAAGCAAAGGAAAGAGGAAGATGAAGGCCCAGACAACAGAAGAGCCTCAAGGTTCAACCACTGATGCACCTCAAGGAAGTTCAGGCACCGAAAATCTGAAGAAAATAAAAGGGAAGGAACAACAGTCTAAAAAAGAAGAAGAAGATAGAGCTACCATCTCTCAGCTGCTTAAGAAGGGAAAATGCAACCATAAGTCCAAGAAATCTTCTTTTTCTTCGATCGTAGAGTCACTACCGATCGTAAAGTCCAGACTTGCCACCACCCCAGAAGAGGATGCTATAGTAGCTTCTCAGCCTGATCAAACTTTCAGAGCTGAAACTGAAGAAAATATTAAGGCTGTGGTTCAGCCTAAGAGAACAAAGAGAAAGCTTGTCAAGAAATATATTCTTGTCAATGAAGGAGAATTAAAGGAGGAAGACAGAAGAATAGTTGCTGAGAAAGGGTTACCCGAAGCAAGTAAGGAGAATACAGCTCGAGTTAAGAGGGAGCTTCCTGAAGTACTACACTAGAGAATGCTCCAACTGAGGGGGAGCTACTTGAAGCTCAAATGGATGATCGAATTAAGGGGGAGCCTCACAAAGTCCCTATGTTAGAAATGGCTACAGCTGAGGAGGAATTTCCAAGAGATCACCATGAACCTTCCTCAGTCCCTCAAGAGATCCTAGCTTCAGACACTACAGAAATAGAAAAGGATTGAAGCTATGGAGGATGAGAAAGTAGATGAGCAAAGTAGAGAAGTGGAGATGATTGATGTAGTGAAAAATTCAAACGAAGACAGAGAAGTGGATGACGAAGTTGAGATTATTGCAGTGGGCTTCGATGGATATAGGAGAGCCAACTACAATCAACTGTTCTCCTATCTACCTATGATGCCTTTTCACAGAGCCCAAATCCTCAACTCTTGGGATCACATGTTCTGGACCTTCAAAACCTATCCAGCAATCTCTGTGCTAGCTCATGGATTTTCAGGCAACCTCGCTTTTGCCCGAAAGTTGATCATAAATGGTCCATCTTCAGATAATGGGCGTGAGGTACAATCCATTCCCATCTCTTTCAGGGTCAATCACTGTCCACCATCAACCTTTAACCAATTCTATAAATTACCAAGATGGTTGGAAGTGATACTACATCCACTAAATCAATTTCTAGTTACAGAATCCCAACATTCTATAACTGATGAACCAAATGTGCATAATTTTGTATTGATCCAATCTCCTACCATCTCTCACTCTACGATTACTGATCCTAATCCAATCGTAGAGTCACCTCCTCAAAGTATAGAGTCACCTCCTCTTGAGACTCAACCTCAAGCTCCCATTCCTCCATCAGACATCCCTTCCTCATCAACTAATAACTACTTCAATCCTGATCTTGTTCTCTACAATATTCAAGATCAATACACAAGACCCTCTCTTCCAAATAATCAGCAACTCCTTGAACTCATATCAGATCTTCCTACCAAAACGGAGTTGTCTAAAGCATCTCAGAAGGTGACCAAGGACATACAAGAAGATCTTGAAGTTCACTCAAACCTTATTCATCTAAGGCTTACTCACTTGATCGATGCTGCCAACACCCTTCCCAGCAACCTAAGTTCTGAGCTTACAAAGAAACTTAGGGAAATCATAAAGGAAATGATTCAGAGCATCAATGAAAGGGATCAAAGTCATTTTCAAGCTGCCAAGAAGCACAAAGAAGCAGTTCTCCTTCTGCAAAAGACTTAGGAATCTCAAAATAAGTTTATGATGGAGAGTTTCACAAGTCTACAAACCCAAATGAAAGAATTCCAAACTTTCTCCACTGGCCAAATGCAACAAACAGAAACTGTCTTAGCCATTCTACAAAAGAGAGAATCTCGAACTGATTCTCTGATCTAAGAAAATTGTACAGACATTGCTCACTCCCAGAATCAGCTCCACGAGCTCGTACAAGGTATGACTCGACTATCTGAAGTTATTCGAACCCTTGATGCTGACATAAATGGGGAGAATAAAGGGGAAGGAGAAAAAGGAAGAGGCAAATGCAAAATTGCTCAATCTTAAAGGAGTCCTTTTACAAGACAGCCTCGCCATCAGACTCCACGATCTAAACAACAGCAAATTATCATGGCTTAACCACTAAGGAGTCAAGGGTCTTCTCCCAGCTCACAAGAGGTGGCCACTACAGGCCTAAGAATGCCAATTGGAGATCCTGCATTCATGAATAGACACGATCATTTGGAAAGGCTAAGTCAAAGCGAGATGGAAGATATAGCATGGAGAGACGAAGTTAGCAGGAGAAGAAGAGCTGCAGAGTATGCAAATCCTCCAATGAGCAAAAGATAGAAGAAATAGAGATAAGTTAATACTCATTTCTTTTTGATGTAACTAAGCTTAATTGTAATATCTGTCTTAACAAACATCAATAAATTCATGCTTATTCTCTAGAGGTTTCAGCTGCTCACTGAAACACTAAGTCATATTTACTTTCTAACAACTGCATCTAGAAATTAATAATCATGATACAAATCTCCTTGGTTATATCAACATCAAATAGGGGGAGATTGTTGGGAGGTTGCATATTTAAAATTTGATGTTGAAAGTAAATATTCATGATTATATGTAAAGTCCTTCAAGGAACATATGTACAAGGACTTAGTGATAGATAAAACTTGTTAGGTTGATCTGAACTTTAATGTTTATCATTCTGTAAATGAATGTATAGAAGAAAAGATCAAAGCTGTTAGGTTGATATATATATTGAGATGTAAGAGATAGGCTTCAGCAGAATCGTAGAGCATCGAGAATAGTAGTATGTCTGCTTTGGAGGGCCTCTCATGAAATATTAGAGTGACCCAAACGCCTGCCAAGTCTAACTCAAGAATCGTAGAGTGCTCTTCGAAGAACATAGAGTCTGCAAGACAAGCAAGTGAAGATCGTAGAGTACCAGAACTTAAGAGAAATTGTAGTGTCCTCATCCTTCAGTACCAGATCAAGCTCCAAGGTTGCAAGACACCACGATCAAGATCATAGTGTATCATCTGTCTACATCAGAAGCATCGAGTAGTGTCTATTATTTTAATAATAAAGGTCAACACATGTGGAATGAATTATAGACGTTGAGAGTATCGGGAGTCCTAATGACACAACAGTCATCCTTAGTATGCAACAAAGAAACGTATTGAAGAAGCTAAGAAAAGTACTATAAGTCAGCAGAAAATACCTTTTCAAGTATTAGGTGAGATAGCAGTCTGTAGTGTCAGTGGGGCAGACGGCTGAACAGAAGGTTTCCAGAAAGTCACCAACAGTGTTCAGAAATGTCAAATATAATTAATGCTTCAACGGATGTATTTAAACGAATATATTTCAAAGGCATCATATATGCAAAGCACAAGCAGATGAAAAGATCAAGCAAGCAAAGAACAAAAAAGCTGAAGAACACTCAACTCTCAACTCTACGATCTGAAAAGAAAGCTTGCTCAGTTACTCAGTTCTTTCGAACTCAAGTTTAACGATAACTGAGTAGCACCATTCAAGAACTCAACTAATCAAGTAAAGTAAGAAGTTCCAAGTCAGAAGGACTTGAAAAGTTCTAAGTGAACTGAGAAGTGCCAAGTCTGCTGAACTTGAAGAGTTTAAGAGTGAACTAAGAAGTTCCAAGACTGCTGGTCTTGAAGGAATCTGTGAGATTCAAAGATTGTAAAGATATCCTTAGTGGATTTCCTACTCTAGGAGTAGAAGAGTGGACTAGGAGCTTTGAATGCTCTGAACCACTTAAAATCACTGTGTCTCTTATATTCTTACTATAACTATCATAACTGCCATAACTGCTTAACTCCTATTAGCTCGTTATATTTTAAAGGAAAAACAAACAAATCTCAAATCTGCTGTGATTAAGTCATTATCTAAATTAACAAGTATTTTGGAAAGAAGAATTTAAAAATATCTATTCAACCCCATCTTCTAGATAACTTTTGTGCCTCTGGGAACTAACACACTTCAATGATATAAAAGCTTAAACTTTTATCTCCGTGTCTTTTGAATTGAAATTATTACTAAGTCGCGGTGACTCAAAGACCAATTTATCATCACCTGGACCAGTGTTAATGTTTAGATTTTATATGCATCATGTGAATACTACCACTATATGCATAATATAAGAGAGAGAATATGTAAAGTTGTATCAATAATCAATTACGATCATGCTTCAATTGCTATTGGCATAATACATATATACACTCGTACAAGTATATATTTAATTTAATAGAAAAGAATCACTTATCTCCTTCGGTGAATTAGTAATTTTAAATCGACACTAGAACAAGTGTCTTGTTTCTCACAGACGGCGCCAATGTTAACGCCAGATTTTGTACGCCTAGCGAAATCACCAAAATATCAGGCCAAAATTGCGCTAACGATTGATTGTATTGTTGTAAAATCAAACTCACGAAATACACTCACATAAACATAAATAAAGGAATAGAAAGTATGAACACAAGATTTACGTGAAAACTCAATTGGGAAAAAACCACGGAGAGAGAGAGAGTAATCCACTATAATAATATTGGGAGTACAAGTTGTTTATTTGTGTTGTATCTCTTGTGCCCCTTTCAAACCCTAGCTTATAGCCGTATATATAGAAGTCACCTCCACCCGCATCCAACTAGGAGAAAGACTCCTTATCCCTCCAAATAAGGAAACACAATCCTATTTTAATAAGGACTCTCCCACTGTCACAATAAATACATATGGACCATCACCAGATCCGAACCATTAAATAGACTGGGCTGCACCATGGCTAGACTCAAATAATCACATCCCAACAATAATAATCCCTCCCTTTTTAAAATAAAATCTTAACTCAAAATTAAATTTATTAAAAAAGTAAAATAAAAAAGAGAGTATTGTTCTGGATATCGAGATTTTTTACAAATTATTAAGAAAATATTCATTTGAGGTGAATTAGGTGATATTTTCCAAATAATTAAGTAAAAATTCATGATGAGATTTAAGAAAAATGAAGGTTTTCAGTATGCTACGTTTGGATTGAAGAAATGGAATAGAGAGAGGAATGATTCATTCTATTCTAGTTGTAATGAGTTATTACATCTCCCTCCCCAGAGAATAAAATTCTAAAATTTGGGAGAAATAAAAATGGTTTAATCCATTCCAATCACAACCAAATACAATCTTTTCATTCCTATGAAATGAGTACATGTTTATAATGTTAAAAGGGAATAGCTATGGAATTATATAATGAAATTTAGTAAATATTATTGGAGCATAGGAAGGGATTATACAATATTCTTTCCTTCATTAGTTTATTTCCTTTTATTCTTTTTCTTTTTTTCTTTTTTCTCTTTTTTTGAAAAATTATTCTTGATGGGGAATTTAACTATAATAGTCGAAATTCTTTAATTCTCTATACAATTAATTGTCGGAATGTTTTAATAAAAATAATTATTTTAATAAAATCATATAATTATTATCCTTAAATGTATAATCTTTATTGCACGTCGGTTTTAATCAGGTTGGTTGTCTAGTCTTTTCTTAATAGCAATTATTGCATCAGTTTGATTTCATGTTTCCATTCATAATATTATGCATTACGGTTAGCTTAAATTAGTAGATTTCATCAACTTCGTTAATAAGCTTATATAAATGTCTTGTTTCCATGCAAGATAATTATCTTTAAACATAAACTTATATTTGAGCGAAGCAAGAGAAATGTGTTAGTAAATATATATCAAAGAAAATGATACACATATGAGAAATATTCAAATAATTGTATTATTGTACGTAACTTGGACAAGGAACGGTATAGTGTTCTGGAGTTAATTTCAGACTCTCCGCGCAGCTTCGTTGAGAGTAACAGCTGATGAAAGTAACGAGCCCACTGGCTCAGCAAATAGCACAGATACTCCACATCAGACACATGTTGGCACAGCACAACAGCATCAGTGCAAGGCACAACACCAAGTTTACAACTAAGCAGCTACAATGGTTAATCCTAGTACGTACTCAGCAACAAGGGGTCAAGTCTTCCATTCTAAGTGGCTTAAAATACACTGCTTCAGCATCACATAATGGGGTGATTTCCATATAAAGTGGAACTAACACGTGTCAGCTATGTTGATTTATTAATTTTTATTTTAATGATGACAACATATATTTTGTATGAAAATGTCTTGTAATTTTCAGGTTTTGGATTGATCATACATGTGTCCAGAATTCAAGTGGTTCTTCATGAAGAAAAGGTTCTTAGAGACACCATTGGGTTAAGTCCATAGGATATCACCTAGGGGTGAGCATGATGCGATTTGAAACTCAAACCGCACACGAAACCGCTTAGGTGCGATTTGAAAAATACAAAACCGCAAATAAAACCATTTGTGATTGTGTGACTGGCTCAGCAAATAGCACAGATGCTCCACATCAGACACATGTTGGCACAGCACAACAGCATCGGTGCAACGCACAAACACCAAGTTTACAACTCAGCAGCTACAAATGGTTAATCCTAGTACTCAGCAACAAGGGGTCAAGTCTTCCATTCTAAGTGGCTTAAAATACACTGGTTCAGCATCACATAATGGGGTGATTTTCATATAAAGTGGAACTAACACCTATGTTGATTGATTAATTTTTATTTTAATGACAATATATATTTTGTATGAAAAATATCTTGTGATTTTCAGGCTTTGGATTGATCATACATGTGTCCAGAATTCAAGTGGTTCTTCATGAAGAAAAGGTTCTTAGAGACACCATTGGGTTAAGTTCATAGGATATCACATAGGAAATCAATGTAAGGATTTCTAGCTTGAGTTGTTAATTTCAAAACAATTTTATTTTGTTGGAAATTATTTTTGAAAGAAGGTTTCATGTGCTTAAAATCCAAATCCTTTAAAGAAGCTAAATTTGGAAACTAAATCAATTGAGAAAATATGCAGCCATGTTTTCCAAAGTTATACGGAGCTGATTTTGTTGGGATCTAATTCCTTATTTCAAGCTTCTGATTTTGCTGAGATATTATCCCTTAATTCAAGCTAATTATTTTTCAAATTCGAAATCCCTTCCCTTAACAACTTGATTCAATATTCCATTGGGATTGATGATTCTCAATGATAAATTTTCCTTTCGAGCGTGAATCTTGTTTTGTGTCGTTGCTTTCATCTCTATATATATTCATCTCGGCATAAGCTTCAAAACCAACGAATTTAGAAAACCACTGCTTTAAAAGAAAAGTTTCTAGCAAACTGTTTTTGCCTTGTTATTAATTTCTTGTTGCTGGAAATTCATATCTTGTAATCATATTCGTTCTTGATAAAAACTTGTATACAAGCCTAGTGTGGTTTGTGGTTGATCCAGTGGTGGTTGTACAAAAGAATCCTAAGGTACAGTGGTGCAAGCGGTTGCAGTGATGCAAAAGGTTGCAGTACTTATGCAAATGGGGTAGTGGTGTCCAACAAGTTCAGAGCTATTTGTACAAGAAGTTGTTTTATAAATTGATTAAATATTGTCTTAATAAAAGAATCTCCAATACTAGTTGGTATTAGACATGGATTAGGCCATTAGACTAGAGGTTAAAAGTCGAAATCACGTAAAAACCTTGGTGTTTGCGGTTTATTGTTTATCTTTGTTTATATTGTTTCAATTCTGCATTTAAACACTATATATTCACTGCACCGTTAAAATCAAAGAAGACTACTTAACATGTTAATATAAACACCTAAGCAGGCAGGTCCATCTGTCAGCATAGTTTCTTTAGCTGGAAATTTAAAAGTATCATTGTTATAGCTAGAATTAAAGTACATACACTTATTCATCCCCTTCTAGGTGTGCACACACTGAATTTCAAGCTAGTTCATGAAATTAGGAGTTAGGTAGCTGTCATATGCAAGTTGTATAGATGTAGAAAAAACTAGTTACTAATTGATACATATCATATGGATATAGGTTTTGCATATACAATCACCAAATGTATAAATATAGAATAACAAAGTCAGTTCAGAGGCAATAATCAGTATTGTTTGTAATTTTCAGAAATGAGAGAAATTCATTTTTCCTCCATTTTTAGTTCATCTATTTTCCTTTGCATTATTGTTACTTTTAAGGTTAAGGTTAGGGTTTTATACATTTTTTTTACCTCTTCTTATTCTTGACTAACTTCTTGTTGCTTGTTCTTCATCTCTTCCTCTCCTCTCAACCGAGCATCTCCTCTCTCTCAAGCTCTTTCTCTTGCTCTATTCTCTCTAGCTTAATGAAATAAAGAAAAGTGTTGGAAAGGAAGAATGTGTTGGCTATTTATATAAGAAGATTTAATGAATTATAAGTGTTGGTTTGCAAAAACAAGACATACGTACAATCAACATTATAATAAAGCGGAAGCATGACATAAATCGTATTTAATTTTTTTTTTTTTGCAGTCTAAGGATTCACTTTATGTAATATTATTAATCGAGGAAGGATAAAAGATATAAGTACCTTTGAAGATGATCAACTCCTTGATTTAATTTTCAAGCTCCAATCCTTTGCTCATTCGCGCTTCTATATTCCTCGGATCAAACGTTCGCTACTCAAAGTGTGCAACGCCCAAGAGGTGATCCACCAAGAGAATATTGATTGAATAAATGAATTTATGTTCTACTAGACCTTGGGTACCCTAATTTTCTCTTTCCAAACTCTTTTAAAGTTTTGAGAATACTTGAAAGAGTTGCATAAGCATTTTTCTATTCCACAAATAAGACCCCTCTTATTTAGTATTTTTCCAAATACTTAATTATAAATATTAGTATTTCTCCAAATACTAAATTATTATTATTTAGCCAATTTATAATAATAATAATAATAATAATAATAATAATAATAATAATAATAATAATAATAATAATAATAATAATAATAAGACTTCTTTATTAATTTATAATTTATTATTTCTCCAAATACTTAAATATAAATATTAAGTTGTTTAATTTATTCTACCAATAAATTTAATACACTTAATTTATTATTATTAAGTCAATCACTTCTTTAATTATATTTTTCTTTTTATGGTATGACCCTCTATGCTCAATATTAAGTCGATAAGTAGAATAAATAAATTAGAATCATTCTAATATTATCTATAATGAATTAAACTCCCTTAATTCAAATGTAAATCAATAATATTTATTCTACATCATGAGTCACACCTTACGATAATGTATCATGACTATCCGGATAATATGAATTCAACGTTTAATCACAAAGAACCTATTTCGTAAATAGTTACCGTACAATTCAATCCTTCTACCATACAATGTCCCAATCAAATATAAAATATAGAATTACTGTCAAGTTTTATTTATTTGATTATATGTATTTCGATTCTAAAAATGCACAACTCTAGTTAATTAATATAAATTAAAAACTCCTTTCTAATTTCCATTCAACCCTGGCCAGAGATTTCTGAGTTGTCACTTATCGAATCACATAGGACATTCTCTCCCTTTATTAGAAGTGGTAGATCCTTTGTTTATCATTTATCTATCTCCATATACACTTTATTATATCTGAACGTACCCTATGACATACCCTAAAATATTAAGGAATATGACAAGATATAACTCAATATATACAAGATACTATGATGAAATCTAATGATAACTTGTATTACTATATATTACAATAAGAACTCCTATTGACATGCAAGTAAAACTCCATTACTGTTCCTTTAAATGAGTTACGTTCAGTAAACTTACTCTCCAATAAACACCTACATATTTGCTTAGCGTCTCCACACAAATGATTATGTAATTAATTATTTTCTTTAATAGAGAAAGCATATATAGTATGTACTAATTTATCCGAAATCAGTAACCCCACATTAGTGATCCATACGATTAAGAACATTTTAGTTTTGAACTATTGTGACAACCCCAAAATCGGGTCTATTTCTCTTCCCGATCTTGTGCGTCAAAAACTATCTTGATTTAGCTTTATGTCATACTAGATGAATTAATTACTAAAATTTTCAGAATAGTTAAAAACTTTTCTTCCTATCTTTCACGTGTTCCTTGAATCGCAACATTTACGATTATATATATTGTGGAATCATTTTCATTAAATGATACCTTTCATCTGTGAGAACCCAGATTTTATGAATAAATATTTAATTTTTTCGAAATAATTTTTTTGAATATTATGGTGTGGATTTGATATAATGTTATATTTGTGGGTAGTATTTATAAATTTTGCAAAGTATGCAAGTTTTTATATAATATTTGATTGTCGTGAATATTCGTTTTATCGGGGAATATTCGTATAATGATGCATACAATCATTGGTGGACCCCATTAACGTAAATTATTGTTTGATTGAGAAAACGACAAGAATATTTTTTTATGAAAATAACGGCGGAAGTTTTACTGCTATTAATCTTGTTGAACTACTTTCGGTAGTAAAAAATACAAAGATGTCTGGCGTGGTTGTCTAGTTGCACACGGTATTGATTATTAATGCTTACGCGATAAGTCACTCAGTTTTGTTTTATCAGTATTATTAATGTAATAAAACAGAAAAGCTTTTTATATAAAACAGAATACTTTTATAAAGTTATTTTAAAAATAGAATATATTATATTCTATTGTGCATAGTATTTTGCATAGTAAAATCTTTTTATATAAAACAGAATACTTTTATAAAGTTATTCTATAAATAGAATATATTATATTTTATTATGCATAGTGTTGTATAGTGCCTGCATAGTGTTTTGCATAGTAAAATTTTTTTATATAAAACATAATACTCTTATAAAGTTATTCGTTTTATTAGATTATAAATAGAATATATTATATTTTATTTAAAAGATTTTTCTTTAAATCTGACCGTCTGCTTAAAGTAAATCAATATGGACTGCTCATGAATTAGTTCTTATGCAATCCATTCTTATATAAATAAAGCTCATTCCTTCATTATTTCTTACTTAATTCACCGAAACTCTGAGAGAAAACTATAGAGAGAAAAAAAAAAGTATTCTCGCTACTTCCTTCTCTTATATCCAGCTTTTTACGGTAAGGGGTATTATTTCTTTTGTATTCATGAAGAGAACTTTTGTTATTCCATTCTTTATTATTCATTGGAATTACCTGATCTGCGACTACCCCCTATACTTGGTGAAATTCTTCATTATTCCATTCTTTATTATTATGTTGAATAACTTTGCTTATCTAAGTCTGCATACATGGTGAAATTCTTCTATTATTCCGTTCTTTATTATTCTCGTTTAATATCCCGTTGGTGCAATTTCACCGACACGTTCCATTAATTATTCTGTTGGAATAACTTGTATACGCGATTCTGTGATATGCGGTGAAGTCTTTTGTTATTCCATTCTTTATTATTCTCACTTTGAAATAACTCAGATACTGTGATTACCATATACCGGTGATTTACATTGTTATTCCATTCTTTATTATTCGTCGTAATATCACATGCGCGCGCGTTTATGCTTACCTAGTTCCATTCTTTATTATTACTCATTGAATAACTCGTCTGCGTGCGATCTATCGCATGCGTAGTGATTTCTGTTGTTATTCCATTCTTTATTATTCATTTGGAATATCGTAGCCGGTGCGTATTACGCGACCGGTTTCATTATTTATTATTACATTGGGAATAACTCGTCTTGTGCGATCTATCGCATGCATGGTGATTTCTTCTATTATTCCATTCTTTATTATTCTCATTGGAATAACTTGCCTATGTGGATTATCACATGCACGGTGAATGATCCTTTGTTTTCATTCCTTATTAAATTGTGGAAATGATGCATCTAAGTGGATTACCTGCATGTGGCGGTGAAAATCCATTTACGCTTTCATATATTCTATTATACTCAGGTTGGTTAAAGTTTTGGCTTTTATCTTTGCATGAAATTAGTGGAATATCCTTGATATTTAGCGCTTCATCCAAAGATCTTTTCATAGAAATATTCTTCTGAGCATTCTTGAATTTTACTCCACAAAGCAGTATCATGTTGACAAATTGGACGTTATTGATTCCTGGATAAATTAAATTATAAATCTTTAAAATTTATCCTTGAACTTATTTTATTGAATTATTATGTCATTGTTATCATCCTCATGCTTATATTGTGATGAAAGTCATCTTTGGCTTACGTGCATAGATGGACTGTTGATTATTGGTTTTACAGTTGTATATCTTTGGCTTACGTGCATAGATGGACCGTTGATTATTAGTTTTACAGATTGTATATTTTTTGGCTTACGTGCAAAGATGGACAAGTGTATGACATAATCATAACCATCTGGTGATACTAACGAATATCCTTGGCCCGTAGAAGGCATGGATAATTCGATGATGTGATTAAGCGTGATCATAACCATTAGTTAACAGTTGATGTCTTTGGTCGTAGTGCAATCGACGACGATAATTGATTGGTATGATCATGACCATTGGTTTTATAGTTGAATATCTTTGGCCAAGAAGGCAAAAGATAGACAACTAATTGGTATGATCATTGTTATTACAATTGAATATCTTTAGCCTTTGGGGTAAAGATATTGAGTAAACGTTCTATTAAGCCTTTGTGGCAAGGAGAAACTGTTGATTCACATTATTATTAATATGAACTGTGAATTTAACTAACATCTTTGGTGGTTCAGGTGAAGACAAGTGATGGAAGTTCTATTTGTCTTGGGTATAAGAAAGAATTGTTGATGAGTATTACAGGGATAAAATTGATGATAAACTTTTAAATCATAGAAGATAGTAGATATCATGTTCTACTTGACTCTTCTAATGGATTGTTTATTCCGCTGCAGTTAAACTTGTTGTCTATTATATTGTATCAGTTGTTATACTGTTGAAGGCTAAGGATAATTTAGTATTTATTATCTTAGTCATAATATTTCTTACTGGGCTAGTTGAGCTCACCCTTTCTTTCACTATTCTCTTCAGGAAATGAGAACGTAGCCGGGACGAGTCAGAAAACCGAGTGATGGTCCTAGATGGTGCATTAGTAGTCCTCACTATTCTGTGAAATAGTGTGATAATAAATGTAATGAGGACTCCATTGAGTGTGGATATTGTCTAGATGACAATATTCTTGTTTAAACTCTCAGCTATGTATTGTCGTATATTACACGACGGTTGTATAATTAAGATTGTATTTGTATTCTGTACCATGTATCTGGCGACCCAAGATGGGTGATGTATACCTGTTTTGGGGGCGTCACATCATCAGTGTACTTATGAGTAATTGCAAACTCATTCTTAATATACAATCTTTCTTGTATAATATTACTATTATAATGCTTTACATTATAAAGCAATCTTCGCAACATACTCCAAACAAATATTCTACATTTATTGAATATTTCAGAAATTTACACATTTGTATCATGTACAACATTATTATAGTACCATCTAAATTTCAGCCAAAGGAAACAATATTCCCTTACTCGATCTCTTATCCATATTATCTAGATAACATGTGTTATAGCATTAAATCTTGTACCTGTAAAAAGTTTATTTTTGCAAGATTAAACTTGACAGCCTAGCAAATTTAACAAACTATCATGCATCACATAACACATAGTTTCATACTCAAAATATATCTTTCATATCATCATCTTATCATTATCAACATAAAACATGCTCTAAACAAACTGAGTTCCATAATTCAAATCACCTTAGTCATATATTGACTTTACTCATTCACGAAGTATCATAAAGCAAATCATACATGCTCATATACTTGTAAACATAAAATATGTAAACACAGAAATAGACTGAGAAACTTACCTTGTTCGATGATTATCGCTCTAAATTTTCTTAACTTCTCTTTGCCAAAACCTATATAATTAAGATCACATATATACATACATTAGTTACTCATTCATCTCACATAACATGTATTCATGTATTTATATTAAATCACAACATAGACCACACTCGATGTTTTTCATTAACTAATATTTCATTCTCATCTTGAAATCATTTCACGTTCCTTTAAAATATTTTGCTTGTTATAACCATTTTATGTCAAAAAGACTTTGACATAACTTTAGCATATCAATACCGTATACTTTTGGTTTATAAATTATTTATAACCAATTTCACGGACAACTTATACCATTACATATATATAAACTCGAGGTTATATAGCGTACTTGCTCTTTCTCTTGCGTATTCATAGCTTATCTGTTGAATCGAACATATTTATAACTTTTATTTCTTCACAATTAATGGTCAATGCATTAAACCATTTTATAACCACGTTTACGAACGTCTCGTTTCGTTAGTTTACATAACTTATTCATAGCTTAATATCCATTCTCACAAATAAATTGAATTCTCATTTCATATGTAAATTAGTTTTATACATATATCCTTACTTGATTTCGTTCTTGTAACATTTGCTTGGTATACTCATTTTATGTTCGAAAATCTTTAATGTAACTCTAGAAATATGAATACCTTATATTCTTGGTTTATATATAAACCATTCATATTCATTACATAGATGTTTCGCACTTTTAAACTTAAAGCTGAGGTTACATAATGTATCCATAATTTAGTTTACGTATCGAATGTATTTATAATTTATATATATGTAAATTATAAATGCCATATCACTTTATACATTCTTATCGTGTATTGATATAAGCTAATTTGTTAAAACCATTAAAATCGTGATCATGTGAGCCAAAATCGGTCGATTAGCCTCAGGTTGCCAAAGCAAAGTAGGCCGAGCTTGGCCTTACGTGGCTCAACCGGGCTCGGTGTGACCCTGCTAAGCTGGGCATCCCTCATGCCTTGACGCTCGTTTTGCAATTTTATATCTCTTAAACTTCCAGTTTAATTACTGTGAATTTTGGATATGTTTAAGATAGTATATCCATCTATGTATAAAAATTACAAACCATGTATTACAAGCAACTATCAAAGTAGCGAGCCAAAACTAGCTTTAGTAAATCGCCCAAAGACAAAGATCGCATTAAACGTCTGCGCCTTAGGGCCACTAAGACAAAAAAAAAGAAAATAGATAATAATTAAACAACAACATTTTATAAAAAACTTGTGGTATTTTTTTTTATATTTTTTAACAAAACATTGTACATACATATGAAAAAATATTATCTATTTATAAGGACAATTTTTAATTTTAAATAGATAACGTTTTTTTTAAAAACGTTATCTATGTCAAAAATACGGAGCTTAAAAACCTGATAAGAGCAAAGATATTTTGTGCCATTATCGACGGTTCTATTTTTCCATACGAAGCAACCTGACCCTCTTCTTATTCTTGCCCTCATTCTTACTAGGGTTTTGCAGAGAGAACCCCAAAATGGCGACTCAGATCCTTTCTCGATCTATTCTAAACACCAAAGAATGTCTTTCTTCCGTATTTTCTCGCTCTTATACATCCTTCTCCATCAAATCATCACCCTCCGCCCTCGTCTCTCTTCCTTCTTTCTCATCCCTTCGCCTCCGCCCTCTCGTTTTCGCCCCCGCCAACTTTCGCCATCTATCCCCTGTGGCGGCTACCATCCGCGGTTTCGCTACCCGCCAGACGACGTCATCGCATAACGATTCGAACCCTAACTGGTCCAATCATCCCCCGAAGGAGACAATTTTGCTCGACGGTTGCGATTTTGAGCACTGGCTTGTTGTTGTGGAGAAACCTGAGGGTGAACCCACAAGAGATGAGATCATCGATAGTTACATCAAATCCCTAGCTAAGGTTATCGGAAGGTATTTATTTCTTGAATTTTTTTTGGTATTTTTTTAGTATGTCTGATGATTGGAAAGTTTGATTATTAATTTTCTGCTTTATATCTCTTCAGATGGGTGCGAATATTGTAGTGAAACAGTTTCCTATCCGTTAAGACATATTGTATATGATTAGATGAATTAAAAAGTTATCCTTGCACAAAATATGTTTAAGTGGTTTGCCCTTCAAAAGTATTCTGGGATTAGTTCCTCTTTTGGTCTTGTCCAGTTGATAGCGCCAATCAGAAAATTTTTATGACCAAAGAAAATTTCAGTTTTTGTTTGAATAAAAGAAATTAAAATATTAGTACAATTTTTTTTATAAAAAAAACATCAAAATATTTCTCCATATTGTTGTTTAGGATTTGTCTGATATTCATAATTTTTTTTGGCAGTATCTAAAACATCTTCAGGTGATCTGCTGCGGAAGAAGCAATTTTGTTACATCCTTGCTCGGCATGTAAGAACATTTTAGTTTTTATTCATCTATTGTTCCTTTTACCCTTGTTGTTGATTCATCTTTAACCTTCATCATTTATGTTTCTTGAAAATGTGAAGTCAGTATTTCTAGCCGGAACACAGTTCTTAATTATGTTGTCGACTCCTTTATTCAAGCTGATTTTTCTATAGGCTGTATAGAAGGGCATTATTAATGGTCGCATTCTTCCACAAAATTACCTACTGTATTGCTAGTATGATATTATTATAAAAGTTTATGCTCGGTAGTTATTCTACTTTTGGATACCGAGTCTAAAGTTACTTTGGAAATAGAGTGGAGATTACACATATGATTAAAGAGGAGAGACCTTTGTTTAGGAATCCATAATTGAAAATAGAAATTAAGGTCAACACCTGTATGTGCATCGCTGCTGAAGTGTACAACATATTTCCATCTATTTATTATTAGTACTTGGACAATTTATGAATTTCTTTTATGCAGGGAATTACTTTTGAGCTCGATGATGAAATGTGTGAAGATGACGAAGACAGAGAAGCATTACAAGACATTCTTTACAATACAAAATTAAGTGAAGGCTATCTTACACTTGCTCGTGATATAGAAGTTATGGAGCCCAAATCTCCAGAGGACATTTATAAGGTTTGGATCTTTTAGTTGTCCATTTTTGCCTACTAGTATATTTTTCATCATGCTCGGTGCTCTCAATATTCCAATCGCTTTTATGATCAATAGATGTCTCTAGTCTCAGACTGTAGTGATTGTTAATACATGCTTGAAATACTTTTCTATTACTTACTTTGAATGGAGTAATAACTATCAATTATGCGGATCATAGCGAGAAAAGTGCGTTCCAAAAATTTTCATTTTCCTTGATGGCCGGGCTAGTGCAAGTGTAGATTCAGCCAGACAGAACTTGGCAGCAACATTTGTTAATGCATTTGTGAATGCTGGCTTTGGCCAGGTAAATACTTATTTTTGGAGCTTCATAGGTGTTTTTTGGCCTTTTTGCTTTAGGTACAATCTTTACCCTTTTTATTGCAGGACAAGTTGATGACTATCCCATCAGACCCCTCAAGTGGTGGGACCTCAGGAAATTGGCTTTTTAAGAACAAGGAACGTGGAAAGGACAGTGCTGCAGCAAGTCTGGTATGTGCATCTTTACCATGATGGAAATAATTACTGAAACTAAACATGTATTGTAGGAAATTAATTACTGAAATTAAACATGTTTATAAATATAACCCATGTTGAAACAAAAGAAGAAGAAAGAACATAACGGAAGCGTACCAGATTCCATAATATTGTTTGATCAAACAGGTTAAGATATTCCAATTGATGCGTATTTTAGAAGTGAATTTCTTTGTTGATGAGGATACAAAGAAAACAATGAAGAGGAAAAACATACGCTCAATTGGGGACCATGACCCCATTATAAAGAAAACTGCCGTGTGAAGAAACTGCTATATGGCAGTTGTTTTCTTTTAGTATTTTTAAATTGGCCCCTCATCAATTTAAAAATACAAATCCGATCTCTACACATTAATTCCATGACAAATATACCCTTAAGCCTACTTAAAACTTAATTCGATCACTTAAATTTAGACTTATACATGATAATACACATTAATAATATACATGTGTGGTCCCAATTAAAATTAATAAAAAATTAATCCAACAATCTCCCACTGGACCACATATGTATTCTAAGAAATGTGTTTAACTTTAGTGAGCTCCTGACATTTGTTTTCATGTTCTAAAGGGTATCCAAACAATCTCGTCCATTAGCTACATCAATATAGGATCAAAGAGGTCTTCATTACAATAATTGTAATTGGACCTATCAATGGTCTCGTATGCCAACATAGCTAAATAACATAGATCAATCATGGATGCATAGCATGGAAATTACATGTAATGTGATTCACACATGCCTATTTCCAACTGGTCCTAATTAATTAACTGTAGTGAGATCAATATTTCAATATACTTAATAGAGTGTAGTAAACTGAATACTTTAATTCTGTAGAAAATATATATAAATGAAATCTGTAGTTTTAACATAAAGCAATAATCTAAATACAAACTCCCACTAAATTAAAGTATCCTCAATCATGGAGTTTGTCCCAATGTGCTCTATGGAAATCTGTCCACTCTGCACTCTTTCTTTCACAACGAGAAACTTGAATTCAATGCGCTAAACTTGTCTCCTTTAGCGACCAGGGTTTTACCTGATTTACAATTTTGCATGTTAGACCTATTGAGAACTTTCTCAATATAACTTATTTGTGACAATCCCAATATACGCCAAGAACGTTCTCGGTGTATCTCAATTCCTACAAAAGAAGCATTACAAAGATCTTTGATTTTAAAGTTCTTTGATAGAAATCTCTTGGTGTCATGCAACATGCTTATGTCATTTGTGGCAAGTAATATGTCATCGACATATAAAACCAGAAAAATATGTTTACTCCCACTGAATTTGTGATACACACAATTATCAATAATATTTGTTTCAAAACCATATGAAACAATGACTTGATGAAATTTGAAGTACCAATTGACGAGATGCCTGCTTGAGTTCATAGATGAATTTTGTCGATTTTCAAACCATATTCTTTGGGTCTCCAGACACAAAAGTTTTCTGGCTGCACCATATAAATTGTTTCTTCAATGTCACCATTGAGAAACCTAGCACAACATTAATATCATGCCTTTAGACAGTGATATTAATTCTAATTGGTAATCTTGTTAAAATAAATAAACATTGACAATAATTATGTCAAATAATAAATCCATGTTTGCATGAATTCATTATTCATATTAGATTACCTTGATAAGTATCAAATGTTTATCATCACAAATATGTATGAAATTCGATCAAATATAAACCCATCTTTGGATTGGTTAATATTTGCATTAATTACATATACACTAAAATCTATACTCATCACCGTTGCTTTTTGTATTTAAGCACAACAATTTACCAATTACAAAATGTTTGGTATTTTGTTACCCTGTTCTTATGAAGCAGATGCAATATGGATTTGAGATGGAAAAAATAAAATAAAATAAAAAAAATCTTCCACCAGCACTCGTAAATAGCACTTAGCCACTCACATATATGAATTAGACTTCAAAAGCAAATGGTCAACTATTTCTTCCTAATTTTTTTTATTCACAGTAAAATCAGAATCATATATATATATATATATATATATATATATATATATATATATATATAATGACAAGACATGAAAACACTGTCAAATTTTACATTTGACAAAGCATGCTTCAGGATCATACATATATATATATATAGTAATAGTAATATATATATTGTACGTAATATATATAGATGCTTCAAGATCATATATATATATATATATATATATATATATATATATAGTAATATATATTTGCAACAGGATTAGGCGCAAAATCACATGAAGCAGTTTTTATGTTTTTTTTTTTTTTTTTTAAAAT
The DNA here is from genome assembly GCA_020205605.1 of Panax ginseng. Taxonomy (NCBI): domain Eukaryota; kingdom Viridiplantae; phylum Streptophyta; class Magnoliopsida; order Apiales; family Araliaceae; genus Panax; species Panax ginseng. Next base: position 13,190,951 of record CM035134.1, read on the forward strand.
AACAATTTGTCACAAACCAATCATACAGTGTCATGGACACTTAGGAAACTTGATCATACTGTTTGGTTGATCATGCATGTCACGTCAGTTTTCTTGGTGTATATATATATATAGTACAAGTCTGTATCATATATATATAATACAAGTTTGTGATCAAATTCATTAAATGATGCCCAATAATAATACTAATATTACATTCTCTCTCTCCCCATCGAATTGAATGCTACATAATACTAGGACTTGCGTGTATACGACTGACTATGCGTGTATAATACATGTCTATCCTGTTAATTATATATATATAACTAACTAATATATAAACCACAACAGGGCGCAAAAGAAGGTTTCGCCATTTTTTTATTAAATCTCCAAAATTCATAAATTCTCTATGAATCAAACATGGGTGGCTCTGATACCAATTGATGGAAATAATTACTGAAACTAAACATGTATTGTAGGAAATTAATTACTGAAATTAAACATGTTTATAAATATAACCCATGTTTAAACAAAAGAAGAAGAAAGAACATAACGGAAGCGTACCAGATTCCATAATATTGTTTGATCAAACGGGTTAAGATCTTCCAATTGATGCGTATTTTAGAAGTGAATTTCTCTGTTGATGAGGATACAGAGAAAACAATGAAGAGGAAAAACGTACGCTCAATTGGGGACCATGACCCCATTATAAAGAAAACTGCCGTGTGAAGAAACTGCTATATGGCAGTTGTTTTCTTTTAGTATTTTTAAATTGGCCCCTCATCAATTTAAAAATACAAATCCGATCTCTACACATTAATTCCATGACAAATATACCCTTAAGCCTACTTAAAATTTAATTCGATCACTTAAATTTAGACTTATACATGATAATACACATTAATAATATACATGTGTGGTCCCAATTAAAATTAATAAAAAATTAATCCAACAATCTCCCACTGGACCACATATGTATTCTAAGAAATGTGTTTAACTTTAGTGAGCTCCTGACATTTGTTTTCATGTTCTAAAGGGTATCCAAACAATCTCCTCGTCCATTAGCTACATCAATATAGGATCAAAGAGGTCTTCATTACAATAATTGTAATTGGACCTATCAATGGTCTCGTATGCCAACATAGCTAAATAACATAGATCAATCATGGATGCATAGCATGGAAATTACATGTAATGTGATTCACACATGCCTATTTCCAACTGGTCCTAATTAATTAACTGTAGTGAGATCAATATTTCAATATACTTAATAGAGTGTAGTAAACTGAATACTTTAATTCTGTAGAAAATATATATAAATGAAATCTGTAGTTTTAACATAAAGCAATAATCTAAATACAAACTCCCACTAAATTAAAGTATCCTCAATCATGGAGTTTGTCCCAATGTGCTCTATGGAAATCTGTCCACTCTGCACTCTTTCTTTCTGGCGAAAACTTGAATTCAATGCGCTAAACTTGTCTCCTTTAGCGACCGTGGTTTTACCCGACAATAATTTTCATGTTAGACCTATTGAGAACTTTCTCAATATAACTTATTTGTGACAATCCCAATATACGCCAAGAACGTTCTTTGTATCTCAATTCCTACAAAGAAGCATTACAAAGATCTTTGATTTTAAAGTTCTTTGATAGAAATCTCTTGTGTCATGCAACATGCTTATGTCATTTGTGGCAAGTAATATGTCATCGACATATAAAACCGTAAAAATATGTTTACTCCCACCGAAATTTGTGATACACAATTATCAATAATATTTGTTTCAAAACCATATGAAACAAACGACTTGATGAAATTTGAAGTACCACCGATTTAGATGCCCGCTTGAGTTCATAGATGAATTTTGTCGATTTTCAAACCATATTCTTTGGGTCTCCGACACAAAAGTTTTCTCAGTCAGACCATATAAATTGTTTCTTCAATGTCACCATTGAGAAACCTAGCACAACATTAATATCATGCCTTTGAGACGTTGATATTAATTCTAATTAATAATCTTGTTAAAATAAATAAACATTGACAATAATTATGTCAAATAATAAATCCATGTTTGCATGAATTCATTATTCATATTAGATTACCTTGATAAGTATCAAATGTTTATCATCACAAATATGTATGAAATTCGATCAAATATAAACCCATCTTTGATCAAGTTAATATTTGCATTAATTACACATACACTAAAATCTATACTCATCACCGTTGCCTTTTGTATTTAAGCACAACAATTTACCAATTACAAAATGTTTGGTATTTTGTTACCTGTTTTTATGAAGCGTATGCAATATGGATTTGAGATGGAAAAATAAAATAAAATAAAAAAATCTTCCACCAAAGACTCGTAAATAGCACTTAGCCACTCACATATATGAATTAGACTTCAAAAGCAAATGGTCAACTATTTCTTCCTAATTTTTTTTTATTCACAAAGAAAATCGTAATCATATATATATATATATATATATATATATATATATATATATAAATGACAAGACATGAAAACACCGTCAAATTTACATTTGACAAAGCATGCTTCAGATCATACATATATATATATATAGTAATAGTAATATATATATTACGTAATATATATAGATGCTTCAAGATCATATATATATATATATATATATATATATATATATAGTAATATATATTACAAGCAGGAGATTAGCGCATGCAAATCATGAAGCGCGCTTTTATTTTTTTTTTTTTAAAATAACAATTTGTCACAAACCAATCATACAAAGGTCATGGACACTTAGGAAACTTGATCATACTTGTTTGGTTGATCATGCATGTCACGTCGATTTTTCTTGGTATATATATATATATAGTACAAGTCTCAGATCATATATATATAATACAAGTTTGTGATCAAATTCATTAAATGATGCCCAATAATAATACTAATATTACATTCTCTCTCTCCCCATCGAATTGAATGCTACATAATACTAGGACTTGCGTGTATACTGTTCGACTATGCGTGTATAATACATGTCTATCCCGTTAATTATATATATATAACTAACTAATATATAAACCACAACAGTATGCAAAAGAAGGTTTATCCATTTTTTATTAAATCTCCAAAATTCATAAATTCTCTATGAATCAAACATGGGTGGCTCGATACCAATTGATGGAAATAATTATCAAACTAAACATGTATTGTAGGAAATTAATTATTGAAATTAAACATGTTTATAAATATAACCCATGTTTAAACAAAAGAAGAAGAAAGAACATAACTGAAGCGTACCAGATTCCATAATATTGTTTGATCAAACGGGTTAAGATCTTCCAATTGATGCGTATTTTAGAAGTGAATTTCTCCATTGATGAGGATACGGAGAAAACAATGAAGAGGAAAACGTGACGCTCAATTGGGGACCATGACCCCATTATAAAGAAAACTGCCAGGTGTGAAGAAACTGCTATATGGCAGTTGTTTTCTTTTAGTATTTTTAAATTGGCCCCTCATCAATTTAAAAATACAAATCCATCTCTACACATTAATTCCATGACAAATATACCCTTAAGCCTACTTAAAAATTTAATTCGATCACTTAAATTTAGACTTATACATGATAATACACATTAATAATATACATGTGTGGTCCCAATTAAAATTAATAAAAATTAATCCAACAATCTCCCCCGGACCACATATGTATTCTAAGAAATGTGTTTAACTTTAGTGAGCTCCTGACATTTGTTTTCATGTTCTAAAGGGTATCCAAACAATCTCCTCGTCCATTAGCTACATCAATATAGGATCAAAGAGGTCTTCATTACAATAATTGTAATTGGACCTATCAATGGTCTCGTATGCCAACATAGCTAAATAACATAGATCAATCATGGATGCATAGCATGGAAATTACATGTAATGTGATTCACACATGCCTATTTCCAACTGGTCCTAATTAATTAACTGTAGTGAGATCAATATTTCAATATACTTAATAGAGTGTAGTAAACTGAATACTTTAATTCTGTAGAAAATATATATAAATGAAATCTGTAGTTTTAACATAAAGCAATAATCTAAATACAAACTCCCACTAAATTAAAGTATCCTCAATCATGGAGTTTGTCCCAATGTGCTCTATGGAAATCATCCCACTCGCACTCTTTCTTTCACAACGAAAACTTGAATTCAATGCGCTAAACTTGTCTCCTTTAGCGACCAGGGTTTTACCTGATTTACAATTTTGCATGTTAGACCTATTGAGAACTTTCTCAATATAGCTTATTTGTGACAATCCCAATATACGCCAAGAACGTTCTCGGTGTATCTCAATTCCTACAAAAGAAGCATTACAAAGATCTTTGATTTTAAAGTTCTTTGATAGAAATCTCTTGGTGTCATGCAACATGCTTATGTCATTTGTGGCAAGTAATATGTCATCGACATATAAAACCAGAAAAATATGTTTACTCCCACTGAATTTGTGATACACACAATTATCAATAATATTTGTTTCAAAACCATATGAAACAATGACTTGATGAAATTTGAAGTACCACTGACGAGATGCCTGCTTGAGTTCATAGATGAATTTTGTCGATTTTCAAACCATATTCTTTGGGTCTCCAGACACAAAAGTTTTCTGGCTGCACCATATAAATTGTTTCTTCAATGTCACCATTGAGAAACCTAGCACAACATTAATATCATGCCTTTAGACAGTGATATTAATTCTAATTGGTAATCTTGTTAAAATAAATAAACATTGACAATAATTATGTCAAATAATAAATCCATGTTTGCATGAATTCATTATTCATATTAGATTACCTTGATAAGTATCAAATGTTTATCATCACAAATATGTATGAAATTCGATCAAATATAAACCCATCTTTGGATTGGTTAATATTTGCATTAATTACACATACACTAAAATCTATACTCATCACCGTTGCCTTTTGTATTTAAGCACAACAATTTACCAATTACAAAATGTTTGGTATTTTGTTACCCTGTTCTTATGAAGCAGATGCAATATGGATTTGAGATGGAAAAAAATAAAATAAAATAAAAAAAAATCTTCCACCAGCACTCAGAAATAGCACTTAGCCACTCACATATATGAATTAGACTTCAAAAGCAAATGGTCAACTATTTCTTCCTAATTTTTTTTTTATTCACAGTAAAATCAGAATCATATATATATATATATATATATATATATATATATATATAATGACAAGACATGAAAACACTGTCAAATTTTACATTTGACAAAGCATGCTTCAGGATCATACATATATATATATATAGTAATAGTAATATATATATTGTACGTAATATATATAGATGCTTCAAGATCATATATATATATATATATATATATATATATATATATATATATATAGTAATATATATTGCAACAGGATTAGGCGCGCAAATCACATGAAGCAGTTTTTGCGATTTTTTTTTTTTTAAAATAACAATTTGTCACAAACCAATCATACAGTGTCATGGACACTTAGGAAACTTGATCATACTGTTTGGTTGATCATGCATGTCACGTCAGTTTTCTTGGTGTATATATATATATAGTACAAGTCTGTATCATATATATATAATACAAGTTTGTGATCAAATTCATTAAATGATGCCCAATAATAATACTAATATTACATTCTCTCTCTCCCCATCGAATTGAATGCTACATAATACTAGGACTTGCGTGTATACGACTGACTATGCGTGTATAATACATGTCTATCCTGTTAATTATATATATATAACTAACTAATATATAAACCGCAACAGGGCGCAAAAGAAGGTTTCGCTATTTTTTATTTTATTAAATCTCCAAAATTCATAAATTCTCTATGAATCAAACATGGGTGGCTCTGATACCAATTGATGGAAATAATTACTGAAACTAAACATGTATTGTAGGAAATTAATTATTGAAATTAAACATGTTTATAAATATAACCCATGTTTAAACAAAAGAAGAAGAAAGAACATAACCAAGCGTGCAGATCCATAATATTGTTTGATCAAACGGGTTAAGATCTTCCAATTGATGCGTATTTTAGAAGTGAATTTCTCTGTTGATGAGGATACAGAGAAAACAATGAAGAGGAAAAACGTACGCTCAATTGGGGACCATGACCCCATTATAAAGAAAACTGCCTTGTGAAGAAACTGCTATATGGCAGTTGTTTTCTTTTAGTATTTTTAAATTGGCCCCTCATCAATTTAAAAATACAAATCCGATCTCTACACATTAATTCCATGACAAATATACCCTTAAGCCTACTTAAAATTTAATTCGATCACTTAAATTTAGACTTATACATGATAATACACATTAATAATATACATGTGTGGTCCCAATTAAAATTAATAAAAAATTAATCCAACATACCATCGACCCTAGTGTTGTACTGATTTAATTTTGTTTTAAACATATAATCATGTAAAAAACAGTAGAAAGTTTTTACATAATTTAGGCCTCTCAAAACTGGTGATTTCTTCCCATGAGTGGAATGTTGTGGATGCCATGAATTAATCATGTATTTGTCTCTCAAATTTACTCAAATAGAATTAAATACCCTTGCTTAGGTATTCAGATCAAGAAAGTGCATACTGGACAGGTTACTTTACAAGTAGGCCAACTTTTAAAGGTTACGTCAGAATGACGAGTGCTTATTACCTGGTAATGTCCTCAGGGCTCTTGTACATCACAATGAGTGTTCTAAGATTTGAACTTCCTTTTTGAGCTGTCACTATTTTCTAAAAATACAGGCAGGAAGGCAATTGGAATATATTAAGGGCAGGAGTGCTTCAGGTCCAAACACTTATGTATTGGCTGATGCATTAACAATTGCTCAACATCATGATGCAGTTAGTGGTACTGAAAGGCAGCATGTAGCTGCTGATTATGCAATGCGAATTTCTATGGGCTTTGCAAAGTAGGTTACCCGCTAAAAGATATATAAAATAGCTGCATTTATTGACTATTCTGATGAATGTAATTAGTCGTGATATTTATGAATATTTGGGAACATAACAGTTATGTTTGTATCTCTGTTGTCCCTGATAGTAAGTTGTGAATGTCGTTTTGGAGTTGGAACTCTTCAACAACGGGAAACATCAGCTATTCCTGTTCTCCTGTGTGATGGTTTGAAGATGAAGCGTGTTTATCCTGTTCATTAGATTTATCAATTCTACATTGACTAGATAATTACGATTAAAAACGAGAAAGTGGTAGAGACAAAGAGTTGATTAAGCTTTCACTTATCAAAAAAACAAAAGAAAAATATTTTTTGGTTAGATAGCTCTGGGAGATTTCTATTTCAGAGTTGCAAAAAAAAATTGTAGGGCTGTCCTCTGTTAGGACTTTGTTTTCCATGTGGTTGAAGTATAAATTTAGGTTCACACTTTGTATCACCATTACCACCGCTCCAGTCCAGTGAATTTCTCTATTAATTAGTGTAGCTCCATCAGTTTTATCAAAGATATTCCTGAATCCACCCTTTCATTAACCACTAGCAACTAATAATTTCATATGGTCTAGGCAATCCCAGCATTCCTTGTGCTATAGATCTAACAACTGTTTAATTGGTACCTTTGCGACTATTAATTCATTACTTAAGTCCGTAGGCCAGTTTTCTGCTTTACTTTTTATCATATGATGAACATTTAGGCTCATATTGTTTTTGCTCATCCTGAGAATAATGAATGCACTGTTAATAAAACTTAATGTAGTTCACATATCTTAATGCATATAATACATATGGTTAATCCATGGCAACATATTAGTTTCTTTTAGGATTGTAGAGTATATAATTCCAGCATGCTTGTAGTAATCAAACGAGTAAAGTTATTACTATGATCTATCTTGATGTTGTGTAAATGTATGCTGGTCAGTCATTTTCATAACCAAACCTCGTTTATAAGATTATAATGATTTAAATTTTCTGAGCATGAAATATTTATCCTATCAGCACTACTATTTTAGCCAAACATACCTCACTCTTTTGCAACTTTTGCGTAAATCTCTTAAGTCCCTGCTTCAGAAATGCTATCAAATGTGAAATTAATTTTTTGATAAATGTGCTACTTTCATAAAAAATAGAGTGAAACAAAGGAGGGATGCTATTTATGAAGCTAAATATATATTTTTGAGAACAGAACTATAACATCCTATTGCACGAGTACCATTCACAATTCACAGCTTCAATATTTATAGTATTAGTCTTTGGTTCCAATTGTGGACCCTGTTATTTGGGCCAAGGCTTCATTGAAGTGCGTAGACAAGTCTTATAACTTCTACAAATTGAATTTGGTTCAGGTTTCATCCCAGGGACTGGTTCTGGATTTTGGTGGAAAAGAAATTGAATCACAGCTTCTTCCTCTGACCAGTGTCTCGTTAAACAACAGAAACTATCATGTTAAAGCATACTTGGGTATATCCCCCAGCAACACGCCTAGATATTGACTTGCATTTTTAGCATCTGTGCCACCTCTTGGTTTCAGCACTTACATCGTCACAAGTGCGAAAGGGCCAAGTAAATTACATTGATGTTTTCCGGTAGCATGACATCAGTAATACTGAAATAACTAAATGATTTGGCTTACTCTTTTATTACTTCTTTCTTTGATATCTGTGATATCTGAGCAGTAGGTGCTACAACGACAGAGATATCTGAAGGAGGTATCAATATTAATATATTGAATTTGAGATGTATATATAGATAGTTTGGTATATATTTTGTGGATGTAGTAATTTGAAACTGTAAACGAGTGATATTATTGGGATGTATTTTGAATGGTTGATACATTTTAGCTTTAAATTTAAATGAGAATTTAGACATTTTAACTATATATTATGGCATTAGCAGATTGCAGGTGTACTGGTGATATAGGTGAACCACAACTTTTTTTCTTTTTTTTTTCAATTCAATATACAACATTTTAAGAACGTTGTGTAAATGTGCCTAAACCTTGTCTGATATATTAAACTACAACATTTTAAGCTACAAAACGTTGTGGAATCATACCTTCTATAACGTTTTCCACAACGTTTTCAAGAATCTACTAATTTATGAAAAATAAATCTACGACGTTTTTTAAGATGAAAAATAAATCTACAATGTTTTTTTCTTAAAAAACGTTGTAGAATGTGTCTAACTACAACGTTTTAAAAATGTTGTATAAGGGTGTCAAATCGATGAAACCTTTAACCACGACGTTTTTTTGACAGAAATCACAACATTTTTTACGCGTTATCTATTTATCGCTTTTAGTAGTAATCGGTATATACAAGATCAAGGCAAAGCGATCTTCACCGGGCCATTTGTCCTCATAATGAAACAACGCCTTTGCGAATTTTTAACTTTTTGCTCGCTTATTGGTTTGCTCCTATAAGGAACGAAAGTTTTATACGATTATATATGTATATTTTTATAAATAAATTATTTTAAGCATATAAGTGAATATGTGAATTAAATGAGTTAATTAATTTAATTATTTTAAGTTAACTAAGATAAATACTTAATCAATTTGATTAAGGAAGAGTAAAATAAGTTATATTGAGAATTAATATAACTTGAATATTAACTTAAATTAAAAAGATTTATAATCTTTAAGTGATTAAATTGATATGATTAATATAAAGTGATTATATGATTATGTAATAACTTATTTATCCAATTAGAGTTGATTAAGTTAATGAATTAATGGAACAAAAAAGAAATCCAAGAAATAAGAATATATTAATTAAATATTAATGATATTGAAAATTTTGTGACATATAGTGAATGATAAATGTGTTATGGATTATGTGGAAAATGTATGTATATATATATATATATATATATATATATATATATATATATATATATGTGAATATGTATATATATTTATTTATTATATAAAGAGAATTAAAAGGAAAGTTACATAACCTAAGTACATTAAGTATGAAAATTTAATAAACTAAGGGTTATGACATTAAAAAATATTAGCATTTAAAATATATACTAACCTAAGAGATTAATTTTATTATCTCAGTTTATTATTTATTTTAATCCTAATTAAAATAAGTTTAATTGGGTTATAAAATTAATTAATTAAATTAAACTTACATGAACAATTATTTAAATTCCAAAATGAGTGTAATAGAAACCCTAAGTAAATAATTAGGGCAAAATAAAATTAATATGTTGGGCTATGCTTTTATACAAGGCCCAAACAATTAAATAGAGCGCCCAATGAATTATTGGTTAGCCCAAACTTAGCCCAGTTGAAGAGGAATTTTTTGGTCATTTGATTAAGAAAATTAAACAATTAACATAAAAGCAAAATTGGAGCGAGAAAGGAGGGAAGTACCCAGCTTGACAAAGGAGCATGTGGGTGAATTATTTTTCTTTACCAACTCTTACTTACTCTCCCTTAGGTGTCATCTTTTTATTTTTGCCAACATTATTTACCAAGATAACAAGCAAGGCTAATGCAAGAGAGAGGATAAGTATTGGGTAATTATATTACCTACATAACTTACATCTATATAATTTTCCAATACAAACCTAGTGTTTTTTTTAATTCATTTACAAAAGCTAAACTTCCAAGAGAGAGAAAAAGGAAAAAAAATAGAGAGAGAAAGAGGAAAATTCGGTAACCCAAGAGGAGAGGAAGGAGAAATTTTTTAAAACCATCTAGATCAATAACAAACTCTTGGAAGGAAGAAGGAAGAAAGCCATAAATCAAGGCACGTATAAGAAAATCAAACCCTAAACTAGTTTATTTCCTTTTATTTAATTTATTTTTGATAAAGTAAAGATCCAAGGCTTCAAAACTCTAAAATCTTAGATTCACATGTTAATGAGTGTTTTATGTTTAGATCTAATCATTTTGGGTATCAAAAGTTTGATCAAAAGAAAAGAAAACTACGTTTTAGGTTTGAGAAAAACCCTAACATTTTGTTACTTTAAAAATCCACCATTTAAAATCTGCACCTCCTATTTGTGATCCGTCAAAGAGGGGTGATAGATGTGTAAGTTAACTTTTAAACCCAAGTGGTAGCACTCAAATATGTTGATTTTACAAGCCTTGGGAACTGATTTGGTGAAAACAATTTATATTTTCAAAAAAGGGAAAATAGACTGTTTTGGATAAGTTCATCCCAGGGGCAATTTCGTCATTTTTTGTTTGCTTTAAAAATTCTGAAATTTTTGGGAGTATAGTGTGATAAACTATCTAGATCCAATCCAAAGATGTAGATTTGTGGATCTGTAGAATGAGAGATATGGATTTTACAAGAAAGGAATATTTTAAAAGTAAACTTGAATAACTTTTTGTGTTTAACTCAAAAAATTATGAAAATTTTACTGGAGATAGAGTATCATGAAAAGAGCATACCCTAAAAATTTCAGAATTTTGAACAAAATTTCGATTTATGAAAAATGTTGCACGATCTGACTGTTTTAGTCATTTTAAAAATAGTAAATGAAATCTAAAACTTCCAAAAAAATTATATGTTCATCATGATACCATGTAATGATATTTTCCAGAAAATAAGAATTTTTAGAACTGTTTTGATATTTTTCATGGAGGTGTTTGAGTTATGAATAAATAAGAATAATAAGTTATGTGATGTCATAAATGACAAAAATATAATTTTATGGCTTAGAGACCCTAAATATGACGTGTCTATATTTTTGAAAGGTATTTTGGTCATTGTTGATGTGATGTTGTATTTATGGCATTTAGAGTTGTTAAATGAATGAATTAGTAAATGGTAAACAATTGGAATTAATTGTTTATTAGTTTAATAAATAATTAAAATATTATTAAGAGCTTAATAATATTAGTTTAAGATATTAATAAGTAATTAATAATATTTAGATTAAAATTGGATTAAAATATTATTAAATAATTAATAATATTAGATAATAATTTAAAATATTATTAAATGATTAATAATATTAGATTTGAGTTAAATTAAAATATTATTAAATGATTAATAATATTAGATAATGATTTAAAATATTATTAAATGATTAATAATATTAATAATTGATTAAAATATTATTAAATGGTTAATAATATTTATGAATGATTAAGATATTAAATATTGATTAAAATATTATTAATTGATTAATAATATTAGTAATTGGATAAGATGTGATTAATGTACGGAATATTATTAAGTGAATAATAATATTATCAAGTGACTAAAATATTATTAAATGATTAAAAATATTAATAAGAGATTAAAATATTATTAATTAGTTAATAATATTAGAAAGCGAATAAAATATTATTAAAGAATTAATAATATTAGACAAGAGTTTAAGACAATGATTATATGATAATAATACTATCAAGGGATGATAATATTTCCTAATGAGTAAGGTATTATTGAATATTTGATTACATGATTACATGTTAGATAATTTATTATAAGAATAGTGGTGTTATGAGTTATAATATGTTATGCTAATTGAGATATCAATATTATTAATTAATTAATGATATGTCTCTCAAACGAAGTTAAATTAAATTGTGTAGCAGTAGTCAACGACAGGGCAAGTTTCCTAACTCAACTTGAGTTATTAATTTCAAAGCATAATTAGTGGATAATTATTGTTGGTTATTCACATCTATAATGATTATTGCTATTCGCACATATTGCATTTGATTTCATGTTCTATTATTTAAACTGTGAAATAAATTTAAAGTTCTTTTATTCATGATCTGACTATTCGTTTCGGCTAGACTAATAATTGATAAATCGTTTTATTATTTGAACTAAGTTGTTATTGAAAGATTTATGTCATTTATTTCGGCTAGATCAATATTGATAGTATAGGTTGAAATCATAACATTTTATTTGAAAGCAATCCAGACCATATTGTTGTGGTACGGACTCATGATATAAGACTGAGATGAACAACCCTTATAAAAAAAGGAACTTTATTGTCAGACATCCGACTCTTGCGTTATTTTGCATAATATAGGGTATAATGAGGTTGATCACCTCATGTACTTGCAGAAGAGTATAATTAGTTTTTATAACTAACTTATATTCTTGAGATAATTCAGTTTTATTAACTGATGATTCTTCTAGTAGTTTTTGATCCATGTGTGATCACTCAACATGAAATTTGGGAATATCTCACTTTATTGAATAATGTCGCAGTATTGCTAAATTTTCTTAATCAATTGAATATTATTAAACCATCGAAAGAATTGTAATCTTTCATTTTTGATATGATATTCAGCTTGGAATTCAAGAAAATTCTTGTTATTGAAAACCGATATATTGTTCAGCTATTTCAATCTTTTGATTATTATTGAAGTTCTATAAAGTTAAACTCTTCTGTTCCTGATTCTTTATTGTATACTTTAACTTGCTAAGCAAACTAGTTGCTCACCCTTACTTAAATAAAACATTTCAGCTACAACCGAGGTAGCCGAAGGTTCTAAGAAGGATAAAGGCAAAGTGAAGACAACCGCAATTGTGTAATTATGATTATTATATTATATTTTGGTTTAAACCTTTTGTATAATAGGGCATGTAATGTTAAGGTTAGTTAACCTAGGTTGATGGTAAAATCATGTATTTAAAGTATGTTTTTATTAAGGAAATGTAATGAATGATGTAATTTATAATGAATAGATAGTTAGATGTGATATGTATGATGTATCGTGAGCACCAAATTCGAGGTTTGAATAACCTAGATTTGGGGGTGTCACATCTCTCATTTTCAAATATGTTATAGAAACTATAGTAGGTTATTTTTAAAAAATACGAACCACCCATTTTGGATATTTTAGGCAGTCCAAAAATAGACTCCAAAAGTAGCCTGTCGCAACTGTTTTCAATTTTTTTCCAACTTTACTCTCTCGCTAAAACAGCCATAACTTTTTTGTTTCAAAACATTTTTGAGCAATTCTTAAGCCCACATGAAGCTAACTCGGACTATAACTTTCATTCTTTGACCATTTCCAAATTCTAAACACAAAATTCCAGAAAATTCATGCAAGGGGGCTGCTTTGAATTTATTAGACAGATTTGACGCAACTACTTTGAAATGTCATAACTCCTTGCTCCAAAGTCGGAATTAGTCCGTTCCGAAGTCTATGAAAAAATTATTCAGTGTACTATACTTTTCCAAAAGTCCAAAATTTTTTGAACAATCTAGCTATCCCCAAAATTTTCTTTTAGGGTCAGCAGTCCACTATCTTTTTGTTTTAGCTCAAAATTATTTTTCGTTCCAATCTAATTAAACTCTATAATTATCATCACATGTAATATATAAATCCATCCCCAGCCTTGATTTCATCTAATTATTAACTTTTAAACAAAACAGTTCATATAGGCTTTTTATCGAACAAGTAGTGTGTGCTATTTTGGAACACTCATTTCACAGCCATTTATTTGTGCTATCATCCCATTTTAGCTTCCATATTTCACCATACAACCAAGCTTATCCCCTTGTTTCTAATTCATGCAAATGAATAATCAACGAATTAGCAAACTAACTAGTTTACTAACTTTAAACTTTAATTCTTAATTCTAATATATTCAATATGCAACGATATAATCTCCATACACCTTGCATAAACCTCCTTATAATTCTCAGCCTAAACACAAGCAAAGCCATACATATATCGTCTACTCTTATCATCAATACCTCAATTTCATAGAAGAGAGGAAGGAATGAGAGTATGCCTGAATTGATACATTTCTTACCTTAGTTTGGGTTTGATGATTGCCAATTTGATTATCTTCCTTACTACAATTCCAGCTAATACTTCAATTGCTTATTTCTTGCTTTAGCTTCTTAGAATTTGCTAGTCTTGGGAACTTTAAAATTTTGAGCGAGAAAGGTGGAGAGTGACAGTGTACGGGAATGGAGAGGAATTGAAGTTGCTGGAGTTATGCTAGGCTAGCTAAGCTTCCTGGTTTCTTTCTTATTCTCAAATGTAGCTTAGCTTAATTGGCAGCCTATTCCTTCTCCTTGCCTTACACCTCATGCTTAGGAAAATAAGACTAGTCACAAGCTCCTCTCAATTACTAGCAGCTATTGCTTCAATATAACTTATATCACTTAACTCCTTCGTACATATCGCGTAATGCTACATTACGCATATATGTAGTCCAATATTTTCGAAAATTGGACAATTATTTATTCTAATTAAATATATTACTATAATATAGTTAACCATAATTTAATATTACCTGTCATACCATTACATGTTACACTGAAGTAACACAATTCCTATTATTAAAAGAAAATTGATTTTCTTTATTCCCTTTACTACTTTTCACATTGTGACTAATTAATTACTCCCTTTCACAATTACTTTTATCCACTTTGCTCGATAGTTTAATTAACTATTAACTCTTTCGTTCCAAATATATATATATATATATATATATATATATATATATATATTATTTATTCATACTTGTTACACCTCACAATAAGAATTTTATATATTAAATTCTTATTGTAGCATTTTTCGGAAATTTTGGGTCATTACAACTATCTTGAATTTAGATTTCATTAGCATGATCTGATCATGATTCTAAAAGTATTGTTCCAAAATTATGGGTTTATCACATTTATTAATTCAACTAATTAACATGAATAAAAAATGTCTTTTATATTAAATAAATTCTTTTATTAATAAATGAACAAGATTACAAAATAAATACTCATCACATCCAATGTGATTGACTTGAGAGCATACTACTTTCAATAAGTTGGTCTCTCAGATTTGATCTCTTCTTAGTCAAGCCCCCTCCTTTTCTCCTTATTTTTTTTAGACTCCATATTAAGTTAAATCAAGTATTAAAGCTAATTAATCAAGTTCACTATTTCAGGGATTTGATAGGGAGTTGTAGGGAGATTTGGGAGGAGTTATTGAGGGTTGTTTAGCCCCCTGGCCTAGATGGTCGGGTACTCACCCCTTTCTTTTTTTATTGAACCAAGACTTGGACTTAGTTTGGGCTAGTTGTTTAAATTGGGCTTCTCATATGTTATATTGGGCCTCTTTTAGTTACATTGGATTGCATGAAGTTTTGGCTTCTAAGTTCTTTGTTTGGGCTCATAGTTTGGTCCTTTTACTAATTGCATTGGATTAGCTTGTAGCTTGATTGTTTGGTTACTTTGTTTTCTTTATTTAGTTAGCTCACTAGCTTATTAACTTCTTGTTTGGCTATTAGTTTATTAAATATATAACTCTTTTATATATTTATGCATTTACTTCAATTGCACAATAATATCTCCAATAAAATTGTACTTCTTTAATAAAATTTTACAAAACCCTAACTTACAAGTTTCCATGCTATTAACATATTATATTCTTCCCTTCTTATAAAAATTTTGTCTCCGGAGTCGCTATTACAAAATTAACTAAAATGTTTGGGTAATTTTTCTTCATTTTCTCTTCCAACTCCTACGTAGCTTCTTCCACACTGTGATTTTTCAATATTACCTTCACTGAATGTATTACTTTATTTCTCAAAACATGTTCTTTCTTGTCAACTATTTGAATAGGAATGCGCCAACACACACCACCATGTTACAGCAGCCAAAATGGGATGGGTAATTCGAAAGACCAAATGGAAGTGCGGGGAAACAGGGCAGGAACCAAACGATGTCTAGCAAAGAAATGGGGGAGGAAAGAAATTTGAGAGCGAAAAAGAAATGGGGGAGGAATTAAATCTGAGAGGAAAAAAGAATTGGGGATTATAAATTAACACTCAATCTCGATGGCAATACCGTACAGAAAAACCATGTCGCCAGCGACATAAACACCGTCGATTTTAAACATTTGTCAGTCGGGCCTACCTTCCTCTCCAGTGCGAACTCTTGGCGCCAAATCCTATAACCCAATCTCGACAGCCCGACCTTATTGTCGACTGGCTTGCCGTCGAGCTCATAAATTTTTTAGGCCCAAATCAGTCATTGATGACGGCTATGCCTTTAAAAATGAGGTCGAAAAATTATGTCGCCTAAGAGCCAGATTCTTGTAGTGAACATTAATTGGGGTTTGAGTTTTAAAACTCAAAAAACTTAATCGATTAAAGTGTATTTAAACCTTGTAAAAGGATTGGAACTTTGAGAAATAATACTCTTATTAGCCCATTTGGGAATCACGTACG
Source organism: Panax ginseng (assembly GCA_020205605.1). Classification (NCBI taxonomy): domain Eukaryota; kingdom Viridiplantae; phylum Streptophyta; class Magnoliopsida; order Apiales; family Araliaceae; genus Panax; species Panax ginseng. The sequence goes on from CM035134.1 coordinate 13,208,104, forward strand.
CAGTCCATGAATGTTTATGAGTGTGATCATGTACATCTTATTGTGAGGCATTTTCGTGTAATTTGTTTCACCACCAACAAACAAAGCCACATATATAGTCCCCAAATTTATTCTAATTATTAATTCAAGAGGTTGAGAAGTTGAGGCTCCCTTGGACACGAATTTGAAAAGCACAAGTGGATTCAATAGTTTGTTTAATTTTCGCATCTTATATACTGAAAGTCTAATAATAATCTAGAAGGGGGTTGAATAAATTATTACTGATTAAAAAGTTATCTTAGGCCTTTTTGAGTTTTTAGATAACTAATATGAAAGACAATAAAAATTCAATCACACAATACACAGAGATTTGTCTGATTCATAACATACATCCTAGATATGTTGGTACGTCCAGTCTCAAGCTTCTCTCCAGGATACTTGAGATCCTATTACTTCTGTAATAAATACTCCTTCAACAGGCAGAGAAGCCTTTACAAAGTTTTATAGACAAACTTTCAACTTTTCTCAACTAATCTATCTTGGACAACAAACTCTCAACTCCCTCCTCAAGTTTAGTTGTACCTTTCTTTTGAGTTCAATTATATTCTATGATCTGGTCTTAGAGACCCAACTCCCAGCTGACCTCTCTAAGATTCTGGTCTTGGTCGAAGAATTACTCGTCTTTCTCACAAGTACATAAAATAAACTAACTCTACCTTTTTCTTATTTTTACAAAAGTTTTTGACAAAGATATGCTTATAAAATAAGCAGCTAGCAGTTAGAGATCAAGTAATTATATAAAAGTTCAATGACCTTTATATATGTGAAATATGCTTCTATGTAAGTAGATATAAATTTATACTCGGATATAAAAGTTTATGTATCTTTTATACTTGTTTAAATATGCTTCTTGATTAAGCAAGTAGATCAATTTTAGTTTAGCTTAAAAATGCTTCTGTATAAGCAGATATATAGTTTAATACAATTTTATAAAGAATTATTTATTCTTTATAATAAAGAGTGTGTTTCTATGGATTAAACAATTATAACTTTAACAAGTGTTCCATGAATGAATTTATGTTTAAATACTTGTGATAACAGTTATCAAGTATAAAGAATAAATCAGTTAAACAATACTTGATATAACAAATATATTTGTTTAACTCAAAGAATATATAATGATATATTTTATCTATTATGTGAATATTTATAAATAAGACCACTTAGGATTTTAAAGACCGTTTAAATAATTCACACTATCATTCGCTCAAGAGTGAATAAATTCAAATTGTATCGGTATCTAAGTACTGACCAAATTTATTATTTCACAATTTGTATTTGTATAAATATTTTCGTTAGATTACTTAAGATTTAAAAACCCTTTCAAATAATTCACACTCTTATCAAAATGTATTTGTACCCCAATATTTGATCTACTTTACGATATTTATATAAATAACTTGTATCTTATAAAAGGCCACTTAGGACTTTGAGAACTTGTTCGGCTAATTCCTTTACTTAAGAAGAATATTTCAGATATAGCTTAGGTGTCTAAGTATTGACTTTTTATATGATAAATAGATGAAATAGAGATATATATAATTGTGTATACCAATTTTATATTCGTATACCTATAAATCTAAATAAGAAAGAGATAATTCAAATAATTAAATCAAATAACTTATCTCAAATACTTAGACCAATTTTCTCTTCTCAAATGATTAGAATTTTGATAAGAAGAGAGAAAGTTTTTTAGAGAGTATGTAGGAAAGGAGAGTAATTTTTCTTTGTAAGTGAATTAGTAAATTGAAATGATCGAAAGAAAAAACCTAGTTTTTCTGAGCTTGGGGCATAAAGATAATTTAAAAAATTTTATTTTGAAATCAAAGGCTCAGATTATTTTGTTTGAAATGGATGGTTTTGGTGAAATAAAGTATCTTCAGATTTGCCCATTCACATTTGCAACTTCCGAATTGTTAGCCCACGTGAAAACATAGCTTTCATTAAAAACTCAGCAGCACATGCACGAATGGACAAGGTTGTGTCCCAAAAAGAATGTCTCAATTTCAAATTTTGCAGCATCTGAAAATTTCGGTCAACAAGGATTTTAATCCTTGGACTTATATTCCCTTAAAATGCATACAAATGGATTATATATATATATATAGAGAGAGAGAGAGAGTCCGGTTCCTATCCGGACTCCCGGATTTTCTTAAAATGCGATTTTTTTTAATTTTTTTTTGTTTTTTTTAAAACAACTAAAAAAAGTTTAATATTTTATGGAACTGAAATTTTTACATAATACAGTGTTTTGGGTATGATTTGGATACATATAATACAGTCTTGATTTTTACATAATACAGTCCGGGAACTAGGATCCCGAACTGGATCCTGGTTCTCTCTCTCTCTCTCTCTCTCTCTCTATATATATATATATATATATATATATATATGTGTGTGTGTGTGTGTGTGTGTGTGTGTGTGTGTGTGTGTGTGTGGAATAATCCATAGTCAGTGGTGGAACCAGAACATGTTTAGAGGGGGGTCAAAATATATCAGTAAAATAAATTATTTATTAATGCTTATAGTGCTTTTTTAAAATTTATTTTGCCCAATTATAGTATTTCACAACATTATATTCCAACCCTTGCAACCTTTGAATTGTGAGTCTAGCGGCTTTAAATACATATATATTTTAATTTCTCCTGAACTATGTGACTATTAATCAGAATTTGAAATTTTAGTCAAATGATTAGCTACTTTTATTGATAAATTACAAATTATAATATTATATATTCAAAACCTTATATTGAGGTTCATGGAATTAATTAGCTTGAAAGAAGAAATTCCAGCAAAAAAAAATAGAAAAAGAGAGATTTAATAATATTGATAGGATATGGTGAATTTATAGTCTCTATAGTGGGATTCAAAAAAAAATATTTTATTTCTTTATTTTTTTTATTTTTAATTAGTTTACTGAGAGAATTGCTACCATCTTTTTTGCCTCATTTTGCTGATAAAGCAAAAACAAGAAAAGAACAAAAGAGAAAAAAATATACATAAAAAAAGGAAGGAAACAGAAAACAAATAACACCGAAGATTCCAGAGTGGGGGGTCATATGACCCCCCTGGACCCTCCTTGGTTCCGCCCATGTCCATAGTAAGCGTTTTCTATGAGCACTATTCCAACAAACCTATCTTACACCGTTAATTCAGATATTCAATGGCCTAAAAAGATCTTTTTTTTTACTGGCCATAGGTAGGAGCAGCAACTATAGAAAATTTTTTTTGTTGGCCGCTACTCCCTCTTGCAGATAGGAGTAATTTTTTTTGCTGGCCACATAAAGGAGTAGAGGCCAGGAGAAACGTCTAAAATACCCCCACCTTAGTTAGATTTAAATAGTTTCAATGTAAAAAATAGTTGTATAAATAATTTCTTAAGTAATAAAAACTAACATTATCAACTATATATAATGTATTTATTTCTATAAATAAATTTTATAAATACTTAAATTTAAAATTATTAATTATATTCAATGTTTTTATTAATTATTTATTTATATAAATAAATACATTATATAAAGTTTATGATGTTAATTTTTATTACTTAAGAAATTATTCATACAAATAAATACATTGAATATAATTAATAATTTTAAATTTTAATATTTATAAAATTTATTTATAGAAATAAATACATTATATATAGTTGATAATGTTAGTTTTTATCACTTAAGAAATTATTTATACAACTATTTTGTACATTGAAACTATTTAAATATAACTAAGGTAGAGGTATTTTAAACATTTCTCCTGGCCACAAGAGGGAGTAGCGGTGTAAGACCCTAACTTTTTATAAATAAAATTGAATTTCCTCTAATTATTATTATTGTGAATAATAAGGTGTTAATTTGATATAATATTTTGGTTATGAGTGAGATGTGCAAATTTTGTAAAATAAGCAAGTGGTTATAAAATATTCATTGTTGTCGAGGAATATTCGTTTGGTCGTGGAATATTCTTACTGTTGGGGAATATTCGTACGACGGCGCAGCCATTTGTGGGCCCCATAACGAAAAACGGTTGGATGAAGGAAAACGACAAGTATGTGTTTTTATAAATAACTGGCAGAAGTTGTTACTGCTTAACACTTTGTTGGATTACACCGGTGGTTAAAATACGATGTACGCCAGTGAGTTGCACAAGAAGATTACTCAGTATTGCGAGATAAAGATAGTTGAATTATTGATTCTTACGTAAGAAGGCACTACTCAATAATTGTTACAGTAGTTACTGTTTAATATTTTATTTTATTGATTCAATAATTGTTGCATTGATATTTTATATTATTATTATTTCAATAATTATTATCTTTGCAATGATTTCCCATTATCAGATCAATAATTCATATTATTTGAATAATATTATTAGATAGCATTATTGGCAATGTCTAGAAAGTTCTGTCAAGGAGAGGTTAGGTCATCTAATTGCGCGCCAGTAAGGAGAAATCCTTATTGGAAAGCCCCCTTCTCTGGAACGACACGGTTCATTATAATTGTGATTCGTAATATTATTTGTGAATAATTAATTATTGATTTATATGATAAGGAAATATTTATTTTATATAAATTATGGATTTGTTTATTTTATGTGATTATAATTGAAGGAGTTAATGTTGAGGTGTTTTATCTGTATTTTTGTCAGAATGGAGGTATTAAAAATCAAATCAGTATTTTTACGATATATTGCGTGAGTTATAATTTTTAATCTGACCGTTGGATTGTTGTGATTTTTGGATATGTTATACATATATAAGTTGGGTATATATCCACAAATTTTGAACTGTTAAAAATGAACGAATGATTTGTTATGAATTTTAAGGTGATTGCTTTGAAAATTAGGGTTATAAATGATTTTGGTGGAAAATTCTAGAATTGAATGGACCCCACTTGTGGTTGGTGAGAAATGTGCTCAAATTGAATTTCAAATGTGGTAGGTGGCAATAGTAACAGGTAATGCCATCAGTAAAGAAAGTCAAGTCCGCCTTGATTGCTAACATTTTCCTATAAATAGAGGGCTAAGTTAGAATTGAAAATCACACTAGAAACATAAGCTTTCTCTTTTTCTCTCTCTATATTATCGAGCGTATTTTGTGAGTATTTAGATACTTTGAGAGTTGCTGTTCAGTACAAGTTTCATTCAACATCACTTTCAACCTTTCATTCCGAAGTACTACTTCTTTGAGGTAAGGGATGTTATTTTCTTCATAAATGATATTACTTTCTTCAATATCATTATGCTGAAATATTGATATGAACTTTTTATCAAATTTAGAACTTTTTGTGTCGGGATTACTAGTCACGTATACGGCACTATTCACGTATTCACGTATACGACACTATTCACCAAAAAATAAAATTTTTTCTTTTTATCCAAAATGTCTATTATGGTTAGTAGCTTTGATTGTATCCATGTTTTGATCTTCATTCTTAAAGTTTGGCCCATAATTGTTTATTATGGAGTATTTTTGAATTTGGACAAATTAAAGTATGAATCTTTAATCCTTAATTCTTGTCCTTTTGTTTCACTGGATTCGTTTCTTTAAAAAATATTTTTCATCATCCTCAGTCCTAAATGATGATACTACTGAATATCTTTGGCCTGTAGTGCAAAGATGAATGATTAACTGATGAATATCTTTGGCCCGTAGTGCAAAGATGAACAGGTGTTGAGATGAACATGACCGACTGGTGATTTAAATGAATATCTTTGGCCTGTAGTGCAAAGATGAATATTGATTGTTGTTACAGGGATAAAATATTGATGATGGAATTTTAAATCTTAGAAGATAATAGAACTCATTCTCTACGTGACTCTTCTAATGGATTCTTTGCTTCACTGCATTTCTTCGATCTAAAACTTGTTGTCTATTATATTCTATCAGATTTTTCCCTGTTGAGGACTAATGATAATTTGTTGTATATTATCTTAGTCATAATATTCTTTACTGGGCTAGTTGAGCTCACCCTTTTCTTTGTTGTTCCATTTTTCTTCTCAGGAGGTGAGAATATAGCAGGACTAAATAGGGGTATGGAGTGATGATTCAAGATAGTTATTTTAGTAGTCCTCACTATTTCGTAAAATAATATATTAATAAATGTATTGAGGACTTATTTGGTTGTGGATATTGTCTAGAAGACAATATTTGTATTTAAACTTACAGTATGTGTTGTCGTATTTTGCACGACAATTGTAATAATGAAGTTGTAGTTTTCTTTCTGTACCATGTATTATGGTGACTCAGAATGGGTGTGGTATACCTATTTTGGGGGCGTCACAGTTGGTATCAGAGCTTAGGGATACGATCTCTGGCGGAGATCGGGGAATAGAACTAAGAGGGGAGAGACGAGTAAATCCTTCGCTAGTGTGTCCTACCTAAGCTTATTTGTTGGTCGGTCATAATATAGGGATATTATGTGATATGTTAATTTGTTTAATTAACCCCTGTTTTATGACAGTTTTTTAGAATGGCAAATTGAGAACGTTAACAATGGAGTCTATGAGACGTGGAACAACCTTTAATTACCAACCAAGAGAACGCGTGCTGTGAAGACAATATTCCTCCATGTAAACAACACTACTAAGAAAACGATGAATGATGCGATGTTTAGAAGCTTTTTGCAGTTCATGCAAAATCAGACGAGGGAGACTCGTGTACAAAATACAGGTGGAAATGATAGCAACGCGCGGTCTATCACAACCAAGTAGTTCAAGGAGTTGGGACCACCAGATTTCTGGGAAAACCCCGATCTGATTAAGGCGGAAACATGGGTTAATCAAATTACCAAGATATTCGATGTCTTGGGTTTACGCGGAGGAAACGTAAGGTTCCATTCACCACCTTTATGTTCCATGGTGAGGCGATTATTGGTGGGAGTCTGTGTGAAGCGTATCCATCCATAGACTTTCAACATGTCTTGGGAAAGATTTCAGAAACTATTTAATGATAAGTACTTTCCTAAAAGTATTCGTCATATGAAGGAGGTAGAGTTTATTAGACTGGAACAAAATAACATGACGGTGTCCCAGTACGAGGCGAAGTTCGCGGAGTTATCCAGGTTTGCATCTCATTTTGTGGAAAATGAGGAACGAATGACGCGAATGTTTCTGAGGGGTATAAAATCCGAGATTCGACAATATCTTATCTCTCATAAATTTTCTTTATATTCAGATGTTGTAAACATGGCTCAATTATTAGAGCGTGATAACGAGTATGTTTAACCGAGGGACCACAACCAGGGTCATACCGGTGACAGCAGTCATCGGAGCGATGATAACCAGCGAGGATAGAAGAATATGGACAAAAGCGGTAACCACTCGGGTGGTCATCGTGGACATGACAATAGGAGAGGTGAGTCAAGTGGAAATTTCAAAAAGAGGAGATTCAACAATGACGGGAAGACATCAAAGAAGAAAGACCAAAGACCAACAATAAATTCCAAGGAGGAGAACGTACCGCCATTAGATCTTCTGATCACGGAGAGGAGGGACACATAAGTCCAAACTGTTCACAGCCTTCCAAGGTGTGTTTCAATTGTGGAAAAGACGGTCACATAGCCCGATTTTGTTCGGTAGCAAAGTCAAGTCCAATTGGGATGGCGGCACCAAAAGCGACTACGGACAAAACAAAGTCGGTGGTTCAAGGAAGGGCATTTGTCGTGACTGGCCAAAACGCGAGAAACCCGAACGAGGTGATCACGGGTAAGCTAATCTTGAACTCTTACGAAGTTTATACCTTACTAGATACCGGTTCTACCCATTCTTTTATCTCTTCTGCTTGTGCTCAATGTTTAAACTTGACTTCAGAGAAATTGGACTTTAACAACTTATCTGTTGAAACTCCATTGGGTGAAACCTTCATTACATCTACAGTTTATAAATCTTGCTTGATCCAAGTTGGCACAATCACATTACCTATTGATCTTATTTCTTTAAAGATACTTGCATTTGATGTGATTTTAGGAATTGATTGGCTAACCACTCATCATGCCAAAATTGATTATTTTCGTAAGGTTGTTAGTTTTCATATTCCTAACCAACCTATTATACGAATACAAGCAACTAAACCACTAAAATCAGTCACTATCATATCAAGCCATAAAGCTATTCGTTTATTGAAAAATGGATGTCAAGATTTCTTAGCCCATATTATGGACTTGAACAAAGACACGTCAGATTTGAATAATATTCCTGTTGTTAATGAATTTCCTGACGTATTTCCTGAAGAACTTCCTAGTCTACCCCCAGAGCGTGAAGTTGAATTCGTTATTGATCTTGAACCGGGTATAAAACCCATTTTTAAAACCCCATATCGAATGGCTCCTACTGAACTTCAGGAGTTAAAAGTCCAACTACAGGAATTGTTAGACATCAGTTTCATTCATCCTAGTACATCTCCTTGGAGTGCTCCTGTTTTATTTGTAAAGAAGAAAGACGGGAGTATGCGAATTTGTATTGACTACCGAGAATTAAACCATGTCACCATCAAGAATAGGTATCCACTACCTCGCATTGATGACTTTGTTTGACCAGATTCCATGAGGAGCACAATACTTTTCAAGATTGATCTTCATTCGGATATCATCAATTTGAAGATTAAAATTGAGGATATTCCAAAGACGCCCGTAACTCGATGACGGCATTATGAATTCTTAGTTATGTCTTTTGGATTGACTAATGCTCCTGCTGCTTTCATGGATATGATGAACAGTGTATTCAAGGAATATTTGGATCAGTTCGTTGTTGTCTTTATTGATGACATCCTCATCTATTCCAAAAGTCGTGAAGATCATGAGCACCATTTGAAGCTGGTACTTCAAAGACTTCGTGACAACAAGCTATATGCCAAGCTGAAGAAATGCGACGTGGTGTCAAAACATAGAGTATCTGTTGACCCGGCAAAGATTGAAGCAATTCAAAGTTGGGAGCAGCCGAAGTCGGTGACCGAAGTGCGTAGCTTTTTGGGCTTAGCTGGTTATTATTGGAGATTCGTGGAAGGATTTTCTCGAATCGCTACTCCATTAACTCAGCTGACTCGGAAAGATGCAAAATTCGTATGGAGCGAGGAATGCGAGAAGAGCTCTCCGTTAACTCAGCTGACTCGGAAAGATGCAAAATTCGTATGGAGCGAGGAATGCGAGAAGAGTTTCCAAGAGCTCAAGAGGCGACTCATTTCGGCACCTGTTCTAGCAATACCATCTGGCTCGGATGGATTTGTTATCTAAAGCGATGCTTCAGGCAAAGGGTTAGGATGTGTTCTCATGCAACATGGGAAAGTCATAGCCTATGCCTCACGACAACTCAAAGAATATGAGAGGAATTATCCTACTCATGATCTGGAGTTGGCAGCAGTCGTTTTTGCGTTAAAAATCTGGAGACACTACCTGTATGGGGAGAAAGTGGAGATTTATACGGATCATAAAAGCCTCAAATATTTCTTCACTCAAAAGGAACTCAACATGCGGCAACGACGTTGGCTCGAGCTGTTGAAGGATTACGACCGTAGCATTCAATATCATCCTGAAAAAGAAAACGTTGTAGCTGACGCATTGAGTAGAAGATCATATGCGGGTACGAGTGCAATGTTGTTAACACAAAAGCCCATTTGGTACGACTTGCAAAGGATGAAGGTAGAATTAAAGACTCTAGGGACCCACATGATTATGGCAAATATATGAGTAGAATCGACTTTAATTGATAAAGTTAAAGTCGCTCGCTACTACGGACCAAGGTATGCGCGTATGAAGAAGAAAGTGCAAGAAGGTGCTATTCCAGAAGCAAAAATCGATGAAGAATGAATACTTCGAGTCAACTCTAGACTTTGTGTTCCTAACGATTCTGACTTGAAGCATAGAATCATGATGGAGGCACACAACACCCCGTTTGTAATCTATCCTGGGAGTACCAAAATGTATCATGATATTCGACATACATTTTGGTGGAACAATATGAAGAGAGAGATCGCGGAGTTTATCTCGAGGTGTTTAACTTGTCAACGTGTAAAGGCGGAGCATCAAGTGCCAAAAGGTCCATTTCAACCACTTGAGATTCCGGAATGGAAGTGGGAACACATTACCATGGATTTCGTTACGGGTCTTCCCAAAGTTTCTCAAGGCATAGATGAGATTTGGGTTATTGTTGATAGATTAACCAAATCTGCTCATTTCTTACCTGTACGAGAAACTTATTCCCTTGAACGTCTTGCTAGTATGTACGTGAATGAGATTGTGAGGTTGCATGACATGCCAGTATCCATAGTTTTGGATCGTGACCCAAGATTTACTTCACGATTTTGGGTTAGCTTGCAGAAAGCTATGGGCACGGATTTACGATTCACTTCGGCATACCATCCTTAAACGGACGGATAATCAGAGAGGACTATTCAAACTCTTGAAGATCTATTAAGACTTTGTGTCCTTCAAAATGTGTTGGGATAAGTATTTACCAGTGGTGGAATTCTCCTACAACAACAGTTATCAATCAAGTATTGGCATGGCTCCATTTGAGGCGTTGTATAGAAGAAAATGTCATTCTCCAGTATGATGGGACGAGGTGGGAGAAGCAACGTTGTTGGGACCAGAATTAGTACGCATGACTACAGTAAAGATCCAAATGATTCGACAACGTATTCAAACCTCACAAGATCGACAAAAGAGTTATGCGGATCTTCATCGTAAGGACGTGGAATTTGATATTGGGGATCATGTACTGTTACGTGTTGCTCCATGGAAGGGAGTTACAAGATTTGGAAAGAGAGGAAAGCTCAATCCACGATTTATTAGTCCATTTCAGATTCTTAACCGAGTAGGAAATATGGCCTATAGACTCGCGTTACCTCCAAGCATGTCTCGTGTTCATAATATTTTTCACATATCCATGCTTCATAAATATGTGAAAGACCCGAACCACATTATTGAGTTATAACCAGACGAGATAGACGAAGATTTAACGTACGAGGAGGTACCTGTTAAGATCTTGGATAGGAAAGAGCATGTCCTACGCACCAAAATTATACCACAAGTTAAGGTTTTATGGAGGAACCATGCTATTGAGGAAATGACATGGGAGTTAAAATCGACAATGAAAGCGAGGTACCCTCATCTTTTTGAAACACCAGGTACGTACGTCAATTTCGAGGATGAAATTTCATAAGGAGGGGAGGTTGTAAGACCCCAACTTTTTATAAATAAAATTGAATTTCCTCTAATTATTATTATTGTGAATAATAAGGTGTTATTTCGATATAATGTTTTGGTTATGGGTGAGATGTGCAAATTTTGTAAAATAAGCAAGTGGTTATAAAATATTCATTGTTGTCAGGGAATATTCGTTTGGTCGTGGAATATTCTTACCGCTGCGGGGGATATTCGCATTTACAGTATGTGACCATTTGTGGGCCCCATAATGGAAAACGGTTGGATGAAAGAAAATGACAAGTATGTGTTTTTATAAATAATTGCGTAGTTGTTACCGTTAACATTGTTGGATTACCTGGTGGTTAAAATACGATGAATATCGCGTGAATATTGGCATGAAGCACTGCGGTATTACAGTATAGTTGAATTATTGATTCTTACGTAAGAAGGCACTACTCAATAATTGTTACATGAGTTCTTGCTTAATATTTTATTTTATTGATTCAATAATTCTTTGCGTTGATATTTTATATTATTATTGTTTCAATAATTGTTACTTGCATTATTATTTCCCATTATCAGATCAATAATTCATATTATTTGAATAATATTATTAGATAGCATTATTGGCAATGTCTAGAAAGTTCTGTCAAGGAGAGGTTATGTCATCTAATTGCGCACCAGTAAGGAGAAATCCTTATTGAAAAGCCCTCTTTCCCAGGAGCACTACCGTTGTCATAATTGTGATTTTGTAATATTATTTGTGAATAATTAATTATTGATTTATATGATAAGAAAATATTTATTTTATATAAATGATGGATTTGTTTATTTTATGCGATTATAATTGAAGGAGTTAATGTTGAGGTGTTTTATCTGTATTTTTGTCGGAATGGAGGTATTAAAAATCAAATCAGTATTTTTACGATATATTGCGTGAGTTATAATTTTTAATCTGACCGTTGGATTATTGTGATTTTTGGATATATAAATACATATATAAGTTGGGTATATGTCCATAAATTTTGAACTGTTAAAAATGAACGAATGATTTGTTATGAATTTTAAGGTGATTGCTTTGAAAATTAGGGTTATAAATGATTTTGGTGGAAAATTCTAGAATTGAATGGGCCTCACTTGTGGTTGGTGAGAAATGTGCTCAAATTGAATTTCAAATGTGGTAGGTGGCAATAGTAGCAGGTAAAGCCATCAGGTAGCAGGTCAAGTCTGCTTCGGCGGGCTAACATTTTCCTATAAATAGAGGGCTAAGTTAGAATTGAAAATCACACTAGAAACATAAGCTTACTCTCTTTCTCTCTCTCTATATTATCGAGCGTATTTTGTGAGTATTTAGATACTTTCTTGAGTTCTTTGTTCAAGATAAGTTTCATTCAAAGATCACTTTTAACCTTTCATTCAAGAAATCTTCTTTCTTTGAGGTAAGGGATGTTATTTTCTTCGTAAATGATATTACTTTCTTCAATATCATTATGCTGAAATATTGATATGAAATTTTTATAAGATTTGGAACTTTTTGAGTCGGGGTTACTATTCACGTATACGATACTATTCACGAATACGACACTATTCACCGAATTTTTTTTTTCCTTTTTGTCCAAAATGTCTATTATGGTTACTAGCTTTGATTGTATCCATGTTTTGATCTTCATTCTTGAAGTTTGGCCCATAATTGTTTATTATGGAGTATTTTTGAATTTGGACAAACTAAAGTATGAATCCTTAATCCTTAATCCTTAATCCTTGTCCTTTTGTTTCACTGGATTCGTTTCTTTAAAAAATATTTTTCATCATCCTCAGTCTAAATGATGATATTCTCCGAATATCTTTGGCACCAGTGCAAAGATGAATGATTAATCGATGAATATCTTTGGCCCAGTAGGTCTGAAGATGAACAGTGTTGAGATGAACATGACTGACTGGTGATTTAAATGAATATCTTTGGCCTGTAGTGCAAAGATGAATATTGATTGTTGTTACAAGGATAAAATATTGATGATGAACTTTTAAATCTTAGAAGATAATAGAACTCATTCTCTACGTGACTCTTCTAATGGATTGCTTTTTCCGCTGCATTTGCTGATCTAAAACTTGTTGTCTATTATATTCTATCAGATTTTTCCCTGTTGAGGACTAATGATAATTTTTTGTATATTATCTTAGTCATAATATTCTTTACTGGGCTAGTTGAGCTCACCTTTTTTCTTGTTGTTCCATTTTTCTTCTCAGGAGGTGAGAATATAGCAGGGACTAGCCGGGGTATGGAGTGATGATTCAAGATAGTTATTTTAGTAGTCCTCACTATTTTATAAAATAATGTATTAATAAATGTATTGAGAACTTATTTGGTTGTGGATATTGTCTAGAAGACAATATTTGTATTTAAACTTACAGTATGTGTTGTCGTATTTTGCACGACAATTGTAATAATGAATTTGTAGTTTTCTTTCTCGTATCATGTATTATGGTGACTCGTAATGGGTGTGGTATACCTATTTTGGGGCCATGTCACTGCTTTTAAAAAAATAATTCTCTGGTCGTTACTCCTACCCGTAGCTAGTAAAAAACAAGATCTTTTAGGCCATTGGATATCTGAATTAACAGTGTAAGATGGGTTTGCTGGAATAGTACACATAACAAACATTTTCTATGGATCATTCCCTTATATATATATATATATATATATATATATATATATATATATATATGGGTCAAGATCCATATCAACCGGATTGTTGGGAGCAACCCTTTTTGGCCCAAATTACCACAACATGTAGTGGCTTGTTACAATTATTTTTTGCTCTGGCCATAAACATGGAGCCAAAAGGGGTTGTTCCCAAAGAACCTGGTTCTCATGGATGCAACCCCTATATATATATATATATAAGGGAATGATCTATAACATCTATTTACTATGGATCAAAAAAATGGCAAATAGCATCTCTACCTTCCATTAGACCTGACAAAATTGGCCCAAGCCCGCGGGTCGGGCCGCCTCCCCCGTCAAAAAGCGAGCTTTGGGCCTCATTTTTTCAACCCACAAAAAACCGGGCCGTTTTTGCCTGGCCCGTCAGAAGCCCGACCCATTTGGGCTAGGCCTACAAAAAGGCAAAAAATTGGTCATAAATCAATCTAGAGTCATGATGACTCAAACCACCATGTCAAAAACAGACTTTGGGCTTAACTTTTTAGCGCCAAAAACCTGTTAGTTTTGGCCTACCGACCCTACTTTGCTTGCCAAGTCTACCTTTCATACTAATTATGAACGGTTGGGATTGGAAAAGAGGATTCGCCGTCCGCTAATTATACTAGGGGACTGGATTAGAAACTATTTAGGACAGAAATGCCCTCAGTTATACAAAGCAAACTTTTTGATTAACAAGGTGAACTTACGCTTCCTTATTTGTTGGCACTTTCTCAATCCTTATCTAATAATTACAGTTCGTAAAGATCGACCAAAGAAAACAAAATGGAAGAAACCTTTCAGATTTTAGATTATCCTTTACACCGGCCTGATGAACAAAGATCCCAAATGCTAGAACTGTAAAATTTCTTCCGGAGATGGTCATCTGACTCGCTTTCCTTGATTCGAAATGATGAAAGAGAAAAGAATGACCTTGGAGCTGCAAATTTTAGGCCAAATCTAAGTACACCATCACAATACTAATGTTCACCTCACCGATTTCATAGACAAATTCTGCTTTTCTGTGCGCTTTTTTCAGAAAAGAATTTGCTTTCACAGAGATGGATTGGGTGGATCAGAGTTTTCATCTCCTCTGTTTATCCTTGATTGTGTTCCCATGTTGATTTTTTAAGACTTTTAGAGGTTCGCGACTTCGCGCAGGGGGTTATTTAATATCATTTCTATTTCTATTTCTTTTCACAATGGAAGCATTGAGTTGGTAATTAAGAAATTTTGTTTCAGGGATTGATCCAGGGTTTAGGATTTGGAGGACTTAACAAGTTTTTCTCTCATTTACTATTCGTGGATGACAATAAATTCTTTATTAATCAAGGTTCCACCGAGGCATTTTTGTCCAAAATAGTTTTTAATCCAGTCCGCTAGTATAACTAGCGGACGGCGATGCCTCTTTTTCCGTTCATAATTGGTATGGAAGGTATAAATGCTATTTGCCATTTTTTCATCCATAGAAAATAAATGTTATAGATCATTGCCCATATATATATATATATATATATATATATATATATATATATATATACATGTATAGGGAATATATCTTAAGCTTTCACCTTATATCTACTTTTCACCCCCCCTTTAGTGATGACGATAAGGCAACAATTCGGTCCGTCGCTATATGTTTGGTCCGTCGCTATGTGTTGTCTGTGGCTATATGTTGTCCGTCGCTAAAAGCTAAGACGACGGTTCTATATATAATGACGAACAAGAATCGCTCCGATCCGTCAAATATCATTAAGGGGGTGAAGCGGTGAGCTAGATAAGGGGTGAGCTTAAGATTTGGACCGTATATATATAAATATGTATATATATATATATATATATATATATTGTACATACATGCAATATTTAAAAATCTTTTTATCCCTTTTTGTGAAAGATAATTTTTGAAAGAAAATTATTTTGAAAAATAATAGGAGTTCTTCTTGTCTTAGGAAATGTTACTTTATGAATTAATTTTTTTAACACTTGATATTTATTTTTCAATGTCAAGAAAATCAATTCAATAAGTTTTAGAAAATATTTTAGGTCAAAGTAAATAAGATACTCCCTCCGTCCCGAATTATCTGCTGTTTTAGCAAAAAAAATTTGTCCCACAATATCTGTTTTTTCAAGATTTCAATACATTTTTCCCTTCATTTTCCAAGTTTGCCCCTTTACCTTAATTGTTGATAGTCATTACTCTCATTCACGCCTCTTCTCTTTTTTAAGCATCCTTTTCATATTTCCACCAATAAGGATTCACGCATTTTCCTATCCTTGATTCTGATTACTGAAGTTATGCTTCTTAAAAGACCTTCCTAGCATTCTTCCATGGACAATCTCCTTTACTAAAGCTTAATATAGGCAGATTCTTGCAAGTTGAGGTCCGAATTGTTGTGAAAAGAAGGTTTGTGAAGAATATGGAGCAAACTGAAGATGGTCAAATCTCTAAGAAGAAAGCTGCTTTGGATTTTGACATGAATAATGCAGATAGCTGGATCGATTTAACCAACGAAGCAATGGAGCGAACTGAAGATTTCAAGAACTCGGAGAAGAAAGTTATGTTGGATGTCGACTTAAACAAATATCCGGAGGAATATGCAGAAGAAGTTTATGAAAAAAAAGAACTTCAAGAAATATTAAGGGTGATGTTGAGGATTTATTATCCTAATCTTTTCAATTAGTCGGGTAATTGTTTTGCCAGAGGTAAGATGATGGAGTTTGAATTTTTTTTTGGGTAGTTTGGGTATGTCAGTATTGCAAACTTTTGAGTTAAGTTGTGTTTTTGTTGTACTGGATTATGAACCATGATTACTTGACTGGGATGATTAAGTGTAAAAAGGCTGATTGGGTGGCAGTGCAGCATTATTCTGCACTTTTGTTTGGGTTGTGGCCATTTCCGGTGAAAATCTTTTAGTTGTCCTTAATTCTGGTTTCACCCCATGAGTTTTATCTGCTGATGAGAAATCAGTTCCATTGGCTGGTCTATTGAAATTCCATCCATCTTGTTGTCTTTTCAATGATTCTTCCTGTTCAGTTCAAAGTTTTCAAAGCAGAATTAGGAGAAATGGAAATTAAAATGATCATCAAATATATCCAAGGACACAAAGAAAAAACAATTATATGAATCTACAAAACTAATGAAATTTATAGCATGAGTTCCCAAAAACTAAAATTCAGTCATAAAAATTGTGTATATATGATGACAGGGATCCAACAATTGAATGTCAAACCAATTGAGGAGCATACATATAATCTAAACCAAGGCTTTTGAACAATTCAACTGTTTAAATAACTAAAGCTGGAAGACTTTCAAAAGTGTGATAATAATTAAATCGTGCAAAAAACAAACCAAGTTTACGTGCAAATGGATCAAGGTATATAATTATTTATATATTGGAAATTACAAGGACAAGGATCAATGATGTACCACTGAGTTTCTGGTTGCAGAAATGGAAGATGATGATGATATAGGCGTTGATTGAGTTGGGAAAGAGAAATCAGAATAGTTTCTGTTCTCCTCGTTATAAGTACTGAAGCTTACATTAGAAGTGGAAACTTGAATGGGTGACTCCAAGAAACCGAGATGTACTTGATTTTGTGTTTTGATTATGAAGAGAGAAGTACTCATTTTGTTTTTCTCTGTATCTGTTTCGGAATTACTCAATTTGTAGAATTTCTCTGTATCACAAGCCAATTATTAGGTTATCTTCTCTGCTTTGATTTGTTTACATCTGATAAAACCACAAATTGAAGCAGAAATGCATCATTACAGACTTTAATTTACATATGATAAAAACACAAATTGAAGCAAAAACTCTAACCAAACGATTGAAGGTTTCCATTACACAATTCAGACACTTATATACAATGATAAAATAACGCCACCCACTTTGTGTTCAATTCAAACAATTGTTCAATTCAAGCATTGTATCAATGGAATAAAGGTATTCCAAAAAAAGAGTAATGGCCCCTTAGAAATAAAAAAGGAGAAATAGTATGGATGCTTCAAGTACATCTCAAAAATAAGAATTCTCTTCCAACTACCAAAAATAAGAATTGTCAACTATTCTACAGCTCCAGCTTAGAATGACAATTGGAGATTTCCACTTCAACAACCTCTTTAGCATTTCCCAAAACCTATAAAAGCCAATGTTTATGTTATTCTAAAAGAACTATGTAAAAGCCAACCTCAATTAATTACTTCCACAGCTCATACATAATTAACAGAATTTAGGTAGTTTCTACTTGGAATCAGTTGCCATGCTAAAAAAATACAATAGCAGAATGAAGATCAGATATATACCGAATCAAGTAACAATATATAGGTAGTTTCTCACTTCTTCCACCAGTTTAGGTTCAAAACTAACCTGAATAGGGAGCTGGCCTTCACGTTCCAATATTTCTTTTTTGATATGAGGAACCTTGTATTGATTTGAACCTTTACATTTCATTATTTCTTGCATACACAGCTGCAATGACAAAAATATCCGGTTGGAATTCACACTAGAAAACTCTTCAAATGCCTTAACACACTTATAAGCTCATCGATAGATTGCATTGAATCTCTTTGTTGTAGGGATTGAATAGAACTAAAAAAATCCAAGATCCAAAACATTCAAATCTGGAGAGTTTGGAGGTTGGCATAATAAACGAATATCAAACCCTTCTTTGGTCGCAGCTTCACAAAATGCTAGTCATTACAATCGACGTGTGTTCTTGCATTGTATTGTTGAATGAAAATTGGAGATCCCAAATCATCTCTTGGCCATTTTTCCTTAATTGCAGGTAGAATTTTTTCAATCAAATAGGACCTTACAACATCTTTTGTCACCGAATTTATTGGTTTTGTCACAAGTGTGCTAGCAGGTCTGTTAACACTGTTCCTTCTAGCAGGTTCTTGTATGACAAAAGGAAACACACCAATTTTTCCTGAGAACTGTTCATTTCTATTTAAATCGAACCTTGGGCGAGCTAAAGCAACAAAAAACATGAATTTAACAATAAAATTCTTGCTCTTACAGGGGCGATATGGATCCGATTCATTTCGTAGCATGTAGAACTTCTGAGCTTTCTTTGTCATAAAGAACCATTTCTCGTCAATGTGAACCGTGTTATATATGGCTTTGAAACTTGGGTTGTGTGGTAAGCTACCCTCTTCAAGCATATCCAAACAAAATTGAAGTCTTGATCTTTTGTTGTCTTCGGTTAAGAAAAGTTTGACGAGACTTGAATGCCGTCGTATTTCTCCCTCCTGAAATAGTCTAAACAAAGTGCTCTTTGGGATAGTCATAGCATGAGCTAAAGTGCGAATAGTTGTTCGCTTATGTAAAGGGACCTCACGGATTTGCTCCAAATCAACATGAACTCTTTTACGACCACAATTTTTGGTTCTTTGACTTGAGACATCGGCAAACACCCCACTGTTTTGTCCTCTCTTCCAAATGCGTTGAACAATTGTTATATGAACTGAAAATAAAGAGGCCACCAATTTAGTTGTCCCTTTTTTTCAATTTTCCATCGACACTTTTTTGGAGCAGCAAATCGTATATAGCTTGGCGTTTCACATTGCTTAAATTTTTGTTTTTAATACTTGGTGCACTTGACATCTCGACATCTGCATTGGAAATAATAGACATGGAAGAAACACATGAGTGAAGGAACTAACAACCATAAAATAGTTGAGAGAGAGAAACTTTACTAGATTCCAAAGTAGTTTGATTCACATGTATTCCTTCTTCAAGTCGTTCATCATCTTCTATAAGTTGCTCTTCTAATAACATATCATGACTTGATGACGATATCTCATTTGGTGTCGAATAAAGGTCGAAATCACGTTCGAGAATTGACTCGTCCACATCGACAGTAAGATCGTGTATTGGTTCCTTCTCTAGTTGCCTATCTCCACAATCAATATTAGGATCAACGTTGAGATCAATTTCAGCAAACAGAATCCGAATTTTTTGCCTTGGGGGCCATCGTTCTATGTGAAGCTCTCATATATGCTAGTGCTCCTACGACAATTTGGTCTTTTAAGTCATCTACGATTAATACTTTGTAACAACCAAGCATGCAATAAAAAAATTGATATTGTGGCAAATAATTTAAACTTAATTGCAAGTTGGCAAATAATTGATAAAGTCTTAGAAATTCAAAGTCTGCTAAAGGAGATGCAGAATTTCTTAGAAGACGCAGACAATAAAAGAGGAAACCAAGACATTGGCAAATGGGTAGCTGAGATTAGAGAACTTGCTCTACAAACGGAAGATGTCCTTGAAACACATGCAGTAAAAGTAAAAGTTGCATCAAGGAGAGAAGATTTTGCCTTCAAGCTGGATTTCTTTTACATCTTTCTTTCTTCTCTAATGTTTCTACTAAAATTCTTTTATGAAAAATTATTGGTCTTTCTTATTTTAACTTTTCAAAAAGAAAAAAAAGTAGATGTCTTCTCACTAAAGAGATGGGTTTATAAAGCACATAAAATTAAGCATATAACATTAAAAGCTAAACTTGAACCATTAACCAGATCAATCTATATTCTTCACCGTCCTAAGTCCCCAAACAGCCAAGCTCAAGCTCTATTTGCACTTCATTGCTTAAAGACAGAGTTTAAACCAACATAAAATAGCTTGGAATATAGAAGGAAAAGCTTCGTTGAAAAATTTCATCTATTGAAAGATGATGACGATACAAAGAAATCAAGTAAACTATTAAAAGTACCACAATCTCAAGTGAGGGTGTCAATATTATCTTCGGCACAACCACAATCACATGTCGAAGTATTGATAAAAATATTGGATCAAACTAACAACAGAAATCTTGGAAAGGCCAACAAAAGGGAATCTTTTGCCTAAAAGGTGCAAGGAAAATACTATAATTATCAAAGAAAATATAATTGTAAATATAACAAGCTAGATATGCTAATAAAGCATTCACTTTCAAACTGAACTTCAAACCAAAGTCTCCAAATTATAATTCAGCATCAATCAAGTTTTTTTTTTTTCATTTTTTTTACAATGTGCTTGTCACATTGTGATTACAATTCAAAAAAATTAATCAGTAAAGTAACTGAATTTTAACGTCAAAGTAGAAATCTATTCAAAGCAGATAGAGAAAGAGAACCTTGTGCAAGCTCTCCTACCAATCGGATTTGAAACACGGCACTTTCTGCGAGGCTGAATCAAGACACAACGAGTACCCACATATTTTTTTAGATTTGAAAAACAAAGACAGAGGCTATGAAGTTGTTTCCGTATAAAACAAAATGCAAAGGAATTAGAAAAGAACGAAGTTATAAAAGAGGAAAAATGCAATAACCAAACAATAACCAAACAGAGTAAAAATGCAGTAACCAAACAGAGGAAAAATGCAGTAAGACTAGACATAATATGCATCAAATAGAAACGATTTTACCAAAATGATTCTTAAGTTATGGATTAATGAAATTAAAGACAATTCTTCAACAAGTTCATTCAGCTAAAACTATAGAAGTGATTGAAGAAAAGAATAAAAGAAAAATAATTCTTCAACAAGTTCATACCACAGAGACGATTTGGCGGCAGGGATTTTGGCGTGCAAACCAATCTCAATTGTTCTTCTCTCCTGGCATGTACTGTTGGCGAAAAATAATTTAGGAAGATGAAGAGAAAAAGAAACGATGATGTCTTGAGGAGTATGGAGTATTTCAGAGTTTTTGTGGAAAGAAATTTAGGAAGACGAAGAGTTGCATAGGTGTACGTGGGATTTTTGCGGAAAACAAAAAAGTCAGCACATAAGGGTATTTTAGTATTTTTATCACACATATTGGTATCTGTGTGAAACTCTAGAACAACAGATAATTCGGGACGGAGGGAGTATATAGTTAAAATAATTATAATATAAATCCTATGGAGAGGATTTTAATATTTTACTTAACCTAATTACTATTTATTGTTATCAAAATAATTCTAAAAGTTGTAGACCTATCATATACATTTTCATTAATAGAAGAGGAGATGTGAAAAAAAAAACAAACAAAACAAAACAAAAAACAATGGAACTCACTCAAATTGATCAGTATAAGATTCATTAGTTATGATGAAAGGTTATTTAGCTGTAAATATCAAAGGTAAAAGATAAATAAATACATAAACCTGGCTGAAATCCTTTAGATAAAGTGACCTCAGCTATATTATTGCTTTATTAAGAACACACAAGTACAAGATCAGATCAGTAAAATAAGCTGTTATCACTGGTTGGAGCAATCACTAGGCTTAAAAGAAACAATTTTGTTCTCAAGATCATAACCTACCAACAAGTTCCTTTGTGCCAAATTGCCAAGTATTCCAACATCACTATCAGTAGAACGGATAGCCAAACATAGGACTGATTGGCCAGTTTCAACAAAATAGTTCGATGGATTCAAGTTCAAGTCCGCGTTTTGAAACTGCAATGTGATAACTGGAAAACTCCAAGCTTCTTCGGTACTAAAACACAAATTTTGGTGTTGTGTTGGATCAGGGACAATTACCAAGTTCATTTCATACCTTAGTGTATAGTCTAGCCACTGATATAGACTAGATGGAATGGTTGTAACAAGTGAAACCGAATCCATGATCATGTTACCCTCGGTCAAATACTTGGGGGTAAATTCTGCACCAGCTGATCCATGACCGTCCAATCTTCTGTTAGAAATGCGAATTCCTTGTAATGACACGTAATAAAACGTATTTGGGGATTTTTGAACCATAGGGGTGGTAATCACCCCGGTTCCCGAAAGTTCCCCAGTTGTACCAAAGTTGATTGTGCTTTTCCCTGATGGCACGTGGGCTAAGCAATACGAAAATTTGTGCCCCATGGATGAACTCATTTGGGAAATAAGTGAAAGTGGCCCGCCCCCAAGGCCAACTATGCCTGACCAGTCGTACGTACGACTGGTCTGATTGACATTTTGTCCACAACCAAAAATGGTGTCAGGGACCGACACATGCTCCAACTTGACTGTATCAGTTCCGAGATCGAGAACTATGGATGGTGCGTCTAAATACATTGACATGTATTGGCAAGTATTCATCGTCGTATGGCAAGATGTAGTTTCTAGAGATTGGCAGCGCGCTGAATTACAAGGAATCTGTTTGTATGTTGAAGAATTATTTGGATTAAAAAGAGTCCGTGTATTTTGCTGGGACGCACATTGTGTCCAAAATATGTCACTTCCAGTATCAACCAACGCCACTATTTCTAGCGGCGGAGTGCCAATGGAAATCTTTATTGTAAAATCTCCGGACGAGGGGGTTATATTAGTACTAATAAGCGATTGCCCAGAAATTAACGTGTGGAG
Source organism: Panax ginseng (assembly GCA_020205605.1). NCBI lineage: Eukaryota > Viridiplantae > Streptophyta > Magnoliopsida > Apiales > Araliaceae > Panax > Panax ginseng. The sequence goes on from CM035134.1 coordinate 13,231,298, forward strand.
ATGCTTAATACGCTCACTTGAACGTTGCAAAGCATGAACCACGCGCTGCGAATGAGATAAGGTTGGATCATATAATGGTGAATTAGGCGAATCGCGGTGAGTAAGGTTGATGCTAAAGCTTTTTAAAGATAGGACAGGCGTTGTAATTGCTAGCGCAATGAGCAAAAATAAACGAAGTATTGTTACAATGGTCGACATGATTTTTTTAGTGTTTGAAGAAGAAATGTAAATGAAATAGGGTTAGAATGTAGTGAGTACTTATAGTGAAGGATGCAACAAATTCTTCATGAACAAGGGATTTAGGGTGGTTTGAGAATTTTAAGCTGAATATATGCATGTGTTATTTGCATGCATGATTGTGTCCAAAAGAGTGGCTGCAACAAGAAATGTGTCTAATAAAACCCACTTTTATGTGCCAAAATTAGGCTACCTTGCGGGGCCTTCATAAATTGCATGAGTTTTATTAAACAAGAAATTAATTGGAAGTATATTTTTAGGTTGAGATATACCTTTATACAAAAGAACACCGGGAACTTAAAAACCCAAAATATCACTCCTAATGTTCTTTTTTAGTAGTCTTTTTAGAGAGTGAGATTTGTTTTTCTTATCTGTCGTTTGAAGATTTCAAAAAATTATTAATGACTTAATTTCTTATATATCCCTGAGAATCACGGTGGTAGCACTGGCTTTGAACCACCACTCCCGCAACGTAGGCGGGTAGTTCGATTCTCATCCCCCTTCCCCTTATCTAATAGATTAGGCCTCAATGATACCAAAATATATATTTTATCCCTACATTAAATACAAATTTTGTTTATCTTTCATATTTTTTTGGTGAATTAACTGAAACGTATTTAAAGTTGATTATGTATTTAATTAATTCATATTCAACTTTTATTTTACTTCGGTTCTAAATACATGCAAACAAAAAAAGAGTGAGGCATAAACAAATTTATTATCGTTATTAGAAAGGAGATACAAAAGAATATACTTGCAAGTAAAAGTACCAAATTGAAAAAGAAGAATCACACTGAAAAGAACCACAAGTTGAAACTTGAAAGTGGCCATACAATTGTTTACACTATATGGGTTTATATAGGAAGAAACCAAAATGTCAATACAAATACAGACAATTAAATTCACAAATTGAATTATCTTTATTACATTTTATTATGATAATCTAATAACTCTAGTCGATAACACTAGTGTATGTGCTTTGTGTGTTGCATGTAAAAATGAACATTAACATGATTAAAAGTCAATACAATTGAGATGGTTTTATGGAAGATATAATTACTTAAGATTTTTGGATTTGTACTTTAAATATTTAATTAATATTCAATGTTGGGATGTATTTCTTTTCGACTTTAGACTGTTTGTATGAAACAACCCCGGTCAAGGTATTATTGTTAGTAATTTATTTCTTTATATACAGATAATTTTTCTCATATTTTTTGATATGGGGCTGAAATGTTACATTGTATAATTGTATCCAATTTGATACCTACAAGTTGTTAGAAATTGTACCTTATTCTATATTTTGGAGACTTAATTATTGTCAAGTTTGGGCTTTGTCGATGCCGGGAAATTTTTCCTTTCCTGTTCTCTACCCTTTATGGGTTTTATGTTTGGTTTTTATTATTGCTTAAAGGTGAGATTTTTGGAAAGACTGACATACAATATCGACGATTTGAAAATTTTGATTTTAATGATTGGACCGATTTAGATAGAGCTGCCAGTTAGTATGAGTTTAAATGGTTGTACCAACTCAATCGTAGTTTGAAAGGTTTTCGCAATACGACCCAATATGTGACTCCATTTAATTGGTCTGGAACCCGAGATTCGTGGAGTTCGGGGGCTTGTTTAAGCGAGGGGGAAGGTGTTAGGCACCCCTCGACTTCCATGAAACACGGTTGTCGCTACTTTTTCATTCCTTATGCATTGTGTGTGTGTGTGTGTGTGTGTGTTTGAAAGCTTTGGATTGAAAAGATGTTTTTTGCTTTATTTGAAAGTAGTGTTATGCCTCTTTTGCACCTATATACAAAGGGGTTTGACTTATTGTAAAGTTCAGTTTTAAGAGACAAAGAAAGTGAAGTTTTGAAAAGCGGTTTTCAAACCCTTTCGCTCGCATATGATTTGAGGCATTTGATACTTCTATTTTATTCCATATTCAACTTGATTTGATTTTATTTAAGATGTGAAGCATCTTTGATAATATATATATATATATATATATATATATATATATATAAGTGTAGGGCTTCTTATGGGCATGAGAGCCATCGAAGTAAGCCCGAATACCACATGCATGATTTTCACTATTTTGAGGCCTTAAATCCAGATAACCGTTTTAAGGCCCTGCATTTACATGTACACTAGATGGCAAGCTGGTTGTACAACATAAACAAGTGCGCCATGGGAACTCGATCTAGATCCATTGATTGACTCATCGACTGTGTGGTTCCTAGGCTCACATGATATCATTTAACAGCTTGCACAATGAATATATTGAAATAAAATGCATATTTACTTCTAGACGTCGCGAAACAAAGGATTCACCAGTTAAATCCTTGCATGAGCGCAACCAAAGCTTCTAGCGTCCTTTAGATACAGATCTAGGGTCGCGTGGTTGCTGAATATTTACAAAACAAGAAAGAAAACTAGATCTATACATATATGAGCCATTCTAACTTTCTGGTTCAAGTTTTACAACTTTTGAACAGGTTAAAAGCTAGATCTTCTTAGATCTAGTCAATAAAATATAAATATTGACTATTTACACAAAATAAACGGTTAAAAAACCAGATCTATACCATATATAGTGCTTCTATATAGCGTAACGCAAGAAAAAACAGCAGATCTGAAGAGATCGTACGATATTTCACGAGAATGACTATCGAACGGCTTTGGCACTTCAGAACTTAGTTTCTATCGGTTAAAATTTGATATGTTGCTATATATATATATATATATATATATGTATAAGAGTGTTTATATAAGATATTTACAAAGATTCAACGGAAGAAAAGGTGTCTTTCTCTCTTAAATGGCCAGATTTCTCTCTCCAGGACCCTTTCTCTCTCCCTCCAAACTTGTTAAATGAGCTGATGGGAGCTGATATATATAGCCCGATCAGCTGCAGGTGGACTATGACCTAACTAGCATCTTCGGGTCTTTGCAAGAAGTCCGTTGAGCTGTTTTTGCATAGTTTACTCTCTAAAGTGCTGCAATGGCTCTTTGGAACTCTATCTGCAGTTGTAATGTGGTTGTTGACATTGTCTTGTCAAAATGACATTTTTGCCCTCCTGGGGTTGTCTCCAGGGTTGATGGGCTTTTGACTGTCCCTTGGAGTTGTCTTCGAGGTTTGATTGGAGCCTATTTTGTTCTTCCACATGTTTGTCTCCAAGGTTTATTTGATGTTCCACGGGGATCGTTGTCTCTGTCGTTTGATTTGATTTTGTAGTCCTCCAGGGTTATCTTTGGAGTGAGAAAGACGTTTTTACCCTTCTGCATAGTTAGTAACAGGAAAACAAAATTTTGAGTGTCTACAGATGCCCCTCTTTGTCATGTTTATGCAATGCAATGAAATGAACATGACAAAGATTACTAGACACTTAAAATATGACAAGGTATATTTAATGATGCAAATTGCACTTCGAAAATTGCACTTTGTATTTCGCTAATCGCACTTCGCATATCGCATATCGTAATTCGCACCTCGCACTTCGCATTTCACAAGTCGAACTTCGCACATCGCACTTCGTAAATCGCTTTACCATTACCAGTTATTGCTGATGCCTATATTGGGTCTGATTCTAACGGTTGTCTTTCATCAGTGTTGTTGATGCTTATGCTGGTGTTGAATCCCATGGTTTGATTCTCGTCGGTGTTGCCGATGCTTGTTTGATGAAGTTAAACTGAGATGTTTTCTACATCTCTGCCGGGATGATGTTCTGAAATCACCGGACCTTCCTGATGTCTAAGCTGGTAGTTTACAACGGTGCCTACCCTGCTAGTAGTCAACAACGGTGCCTACCCTGCTACTAGTTTAATAACGGTTTACCTCATCGGGTTGATTTCGATGCCTACCCTGTCGGTAGTTTACAATGGTGAAATTTTTCTCGAATCTGGACATTTAATGTGCATGCATATTTAACTCTACTAGGGATGTATGTTTAACTTTTTAATAGAGATATGCGCTGATATACCGCTGTTGCACATGTGCAGACCATGCATGATGTGATGTTCTAAATTTATCCTTAGGAATATATTGTCTTAGGCTGATACAAATGTCAATCGAATTGACTAGATGTAGAACCATACCTCAGATTTTCTGAGGCGATTTAGAGTTTCTTTTCAGGCATGGATTTTGATATTGGCTTGGCTTATGATTTGGGTACCGCTGACGTCCCTGAAGGATACGGCCCATCCTTTCACTGCCCTAATTTGAACTTTGGTGCAAAGGCCTTTACTTATGAGGACTTGGCGCATGTTGACATGTTTGATGATGTGGTTTTTATTTGATTGACCTTTTGCTAGTCATTGGGCGTCTATTTTTTGAGTTAAGGGTTCCCCTGGGAATTTGTCCCTTCTTTTGTTGTGGCAAGCTTATGTCGTTGTTACTTCTTTCAAGAGTTCTCTCCTTTCTTTTGATGAGAAGCTTGATCCCGCTTTATACTCCTTCTATTTCCTAGAATAGAAAAATGCCCCAACCCTTTCGTACGTTGTTACCGGGGATTTATATAAGAAACTCTCTTTATTAACCAAGTCAAGAGTGAACAATATCTTGCACATCAAATGAATAACAGAATGCACAAAAGCTTGACGGCTTGGGCCGTCAGGATTAGTATAATCTTATGAATGAAGCATTTGAAGTTAAAGTTTATGAAATTGAATGAGTTATGAAATCACAAGGAAATTTTTAAGCATCCATGATCGTTGTTCATGGTTAGGATCAGATTTAAAAGACTTATCTCCCTTTATCAGAGATACTTCATCTTCACTCTAGACGTTATTCTTTGTAGAATTAACATCATATGATATGTGCACTATGAGTGACACAACTCTTAGCAGGGGTTTCATTTCCATGACCTTGCAAATTTTCTTTTTTATAATTTCAATTTTTTTTCTCTAACTTAAATTGTCTCGTTTTCTTAGGCTATTAAGAGTTACCCATTTAACGAGTTTTGGACCGATAACTCCTAAATCGAACGGCTTTAGGGCACTAGGTGTAACGACACCCCTTCGAGTTTACTTGCTCGAGTAACAAAGGTCACGCTGCAATACAAGTCAAGCAGTCTACTCTATTTGCTCCTCGCCTGAGCTTTTGCAAGGTCTGTTTTCTTATGCTTAAATTATCCATGTAGCGAGCGTTGGGCCGGTGACTCCCAAACCAGATGCCTTTAGGGCACCAGGTGTGACGACACTCCTCAGGCTTCATTGCTCGAGTAACCTAGACCACGATTTGGATCTGCTTAGGTCTCGCCTTCCTTTTCCTCGTAATGCCCATTTTCTTAGGCACTAAGTTACCCATCTAACGAGCGTTGGGCCAATGACTCCCAAAGTAGATGGCTTTAGGGCACCAGGTGTAAAGACGCCCCTCAGGCTTAATAACTTGAGTAACCCATTCGAGACATTAGGTTGGTTACCGATCTTCTCATTAATTTTTATTAATGTTGTCATAGTTTCATCCCCCATAACTAAGAGTCAGGTCAATTGCAAAGTACAGGCATGCATATGAGGTCAAGTCTATTCCAAAAAGCGTTTTGAACTAAGATGCATATGAGGTCAAGTGCAGGCATGTAATAGAACTTGGGATTTGAGAATGTATATTGTTATATTTAGTTATATAATGATGTATATTTGGAATAAGATGTACTCGTGATGTACAAAATCCGGGTGTGAAGATAGACCGGATTTTGAGGTGTCACACTTATTATTCTTCATTTTCACCTTGCCTTTAGCCTTCTTGTTTTTATTCTTTTCGAAGATACCTCGGGCCTTTTCCTTTTCTTGGAAAAATCATCCACCAATAAGACTTCGTCCTTCTTGGATGAGAAGTGACCTTCAGCAGTTTTCAACATGTTAACTAATTCAGGCAAACTGACATCCAAATTATTCATGTGAAAATTCATAACAAATTGTGAGAAGGTGTCTAGGAGTGACTGCAAGATCAAATCTTGACTTAAATCCCCATCCATTACAAACCCTAACTATCCAAGTTATTCAATCAAATTGAACATCTTCAGGACATGAGTCTCAACGGTAGTGCCCTTAGTCATACAAAATCGAAAGAGCTCCTTAGATATCTGATATCTAGCAGTCCTACTTTGCTCACCATAAAACTCTTTGTGGTGTAGCAGTATAGTACGAGAATCCATGATTCCCATGGTAGCCGTACAGGATCTGGCGACGGCTCCTAGGGCATGAGGAAATCATCATCTAGTAAGTTTCCATCATTTTGTAATTTAACTTTTTTTTTACTTAATTATTTAACGCATATGGAAATACTATATAAATATACATAATTTCACCACTTAAACTTAAAAATATTGTTAAATAAGCGTTAATGAGCGATTTAACCTCGAGATATTTAGGCGTTAAATTTACCAAACTAGATATTGCTATAGTTGATGTCGACTTGGTGCAGTACGTGTCTACTATAATATAACTCACGCATATAAATTACTTTATATGATTGCATGAATTAAAGTAACATATATATTTTGAATTGCAGTATCCTAAACCCGGTCGTTAAGCATACGCTACACGCCATTTGTTTGACACACCTGCCTACAGGGTTGTATACGATTCACGCGATTCACGCAGTATGATGCACACTATATGACTACTATGCTGCGAGAGTTCCATGTAAGTCGAATTACATAACTTAAATTAAGTACGATTCTAGGTATTATCATAAATTTTTGATATGTTAACATTCTTTGTATAGATTTATTTTAGATATGAGGATGGTGTCTCACAAGCAGTTAGCGACAATGTTATTACTGCACATATCGCAAAGAAATATTTTGACTGGCTGTACGAGATGAGATAGCGGGCTGCCTAGGCAATTATTAAGTAACCTGGGACTACCATACGCGATCATCAGCAGCGCATAGTTTCCGATCCAGCATGGGCGGCTATGTGTGCACACTGGGACGCTGATGACTTCAAGAAAAAGTATAAGCAGGCAAAAAAGAATCGTGGCCATCTCATAGTCGTAAAAACTACCGGTTCACAGTCATTTGAGGAAGTGAAGTCGGTAAGAATCTCAATTTAGTTCTTTATTTACTCTATTGCCATAATCATACTTCCTAAATGTTATTTGTATGTATTTATTAGGCCATGTAGGATAGCTTGGGCCGACCTCCTACCATGCTAGAGTTTTGGGATAGAGTCCACACGCAAAAAGATTCTAGCATGTCTCCCACAACATTAGTTATACATGTAAGACTAATCGAATTTAATGTATATAATTTTTATTAGGTAGTTGATAAAATCATTTCATTAAGTCACATGTCACAAAATAAATTACAGGACTGATTTTAGAAGCTTCGAGACCAACGTATAGCTGAGTTGGAGGCTGTTAGGGGAGGTGTTGAGCCGTTAGAATCCACCATCCCTCCACCCGAGATTGTATTATCTCGGGATGACGAGCTAAGATTATGGGTCGCATCTCAGGATCCCCCTAGTAGTAGTACCAACAAGTATCGAGTGTTGGGCCTACCGAGGATACTGGTGTATACATTACCTGGAAGTAATATTCTTTCTGATAAGTTAATATAATTTAATAAGATATATTATTAGTAATGATTTATTTGTTTTTGCAGGCTCTAGCCTGCGCCAGCGTCCGAGAGCACCTGTTGGACCATCTTTTACAGGTGCTGGCTTGGACGACCAGATTTTCCAGAGGGTCATGGCGGTGGTGTCGGAGATGTTTTGTACAAATTCGGTTATCTGTCATTAGGAGTTGCCCAGCCGAGCTCGCCTTCACCAGCTGGCTTAGGATATTGCAGCAGGGCCCACCGAAGAAAGTACGGGTATCCCGCATGAGCAGTTTATCGCGGTACGCGATGAGGTGCTCCGGTTGGTAGTTACCTTACTCTCTGAGACTTTTGTCCCTAAGGGAGTCAGCCCCACATACTCAGCTATTATATATATTTTAAGTTAATTAATTTGCATGTTATTTAATTCTCTCATACGGACTAATGGATTATATTTTTAATTATATCAACAGGGTTATGATACTATCGATGGTGATAGCGAACAAGATTTTTGGACTCCCGACCAGCATCATCGACCCCCGCCAGATGATGCTGATAATAATGGTGGTAGTACTAGTTTAGGTTGATATATAGTGTCTCTCATATAATCTATTTAGTTGTTTTGTAAAACGTTGTAGTTTATAAGTTATACTATATTAAGGTAGACTCTACATACAAACACCATTGTTATCTGTATAGGAGCATTGTTTATATCTTTGTAGTTTTATTTTGCAGTTTAGTTTTGGACTTTATAAGATACATCATTGTAGTTTATAAGATTTGTGTATAGGTTTTGTTATTCTTTATATTTTAGTTTGTAATTGGCAATATTATTTAATGTTAGAATGTATTCAATGAAAAGTATATACAACATTGTATTATGGGTTGATTATGGTATATGCTGTTGTTGGTTGTTAGATATTATGTGTTTTGTTGGAATAAAACAGGTTACAGGTACAAAAAAGTGGTTTAAAAACCTGGAAATGCAAAATCAAAAAAATATTTAAAAAATTAATATTTTCGACGGAATAAGGTATAACCGATGGAATTTTCATCGAAATTAAGGAATTTAATTTATTACAAATAGTCTATTTTAATGGATTAGTATCTAATGCCGTCGAAATTTCCGTCGAAATTTTGAGGTTTCAGTATTTTTGACGAAAAGTTTGTCGACAATAAGTCCGTCGTAAATATATTTTTTCGACCGATTTTGTGACGAAAGTAAGCTCGAAGACCGTAAATTCAACCGAATTCCCAACAGAATTTTTCGTCGAAATTAATGTATTCTCGACGGAATAGACTTAATTCCAACAAAAAATTCCGTCAGAAATAGCCCTTTTTCTTGTAGTGATCTATGTTTACACACCAGAGCAATAACGTGCATCAATTGTTGACATTTTCTAGTCTGTATTTACTCTCACACTGGAATTATCCCCCGACGGCCCCGGTCGTTAGGCTTTTGAGTGTGCTTGTTTGTATTTTGTGCAAAATTTCACTCGTTTAATGATTTTGCACCCAACGGTGCCCCCGCGCGTCAATAAAGACTCTCCATGTCACGCCACACACAATCTGTTGTGCCTCTTGCCGCCTATAATAAATACTCAGCATGCTCAACAATGCTCTACTAAGTCTGCACGCGCCCAACCTCACCTCTGCGTGCAGGCAGCACACTCACCCACACCCCGCTTCACGCCTCAGCGTCTTTCTTCCCTGTCACGCCCACATCACGTGCTCTTGTGCCACATTGCCACAAGCTAGCAACAACATGTTCAGCTAGCGTTCCCATTGACAATTTTCTATAGTCTTCAGATATAGAAGAATTAGCTGAAGGAATGGTTGTAGTCTGGGCTTGGGGGCAGCTTAGCCCACCTGTTAACCCAAAATTTTTAGTATATGGGAATTACTTAAATGCTACCTCCCTTTCCTAAACGGAATTTTACTTTTATGCGAACTTTCATTTTTATTTTTATTTATTTTTTACTAATATCTAGTTTTTATTTAAGACAGTCTAATTGACACAGCGGAAGACGATAAAGAAAATAGAAACAATCACATGAATTGAATATACGTACTTTTCAATCACAAGAATTCACAAAATATGGGATAAATTGACTAAATAGCCAAACATTTCATAAACTAGAATAATAATAATGAGATGTCCTAATTACATCAGCCTTGCACCATATTTATACTACTAAAAGTAACCTTAATCATATAAGGAAATAACAAATTGATTTGGAATCAAAAACTTACTTAAAAAGCTTCTTAAGTACAATAGAATTGAAAAACTTCCTAAAATTACTAAATAATAATTAAAACTACCTGACTGCTAATTAATAAGTAAAAATACATCAAATATTTAATTTTTTCATAAATACCAAAACATAAATTATATCGAATCTTGGCAGATTACTCTTCTCGTGTCATTCCCCTTTTCTTGGAGAAAATTCGACCTTGAATTTTAAAATGAAGTAGTATCAAACACCAACAGTTAGATATTCACCCTCTTCTTTGTACTATGTATCCATGATGTTGTTTCTCAAAGAAATTTTTTGGAAATAATCCTGAAACAACCAAAGCCTTCATATTAACCTGCACTCACAACAAATGATTAGGAACGGTGAAATCAAAATTTTCCAAGTTGTCGAACACATGATTATGAACAATCTCATGATCAATGTGACGCCCCCAAAATAGGTCCAATCCACCCAACCTATTCCAAGTCAGCAAATACATGATATAGAAAACAACTACAACTTCATTATTACATTGTCGTGCAAAATACGACAATACATATGCTGTGGATACCAACTGTGACTCTCATCCCTTTACTTGGATAACACCTCACATTGATACCTTACAATGGTACCTTACATAAAGGTTCCGTCAATAACTGTTTTAGAAATTAATTTTTTTGGAAAATACTCAAGGAAACCTTCGTACATGGGAGGCTATGCATCTAAGTTATAATAGATATCATATGACTCGAGAATTATCCTTTGTTGACCAAATAGACCCCAAAGAAAAACGAAAAAGATTGCTATCATGTTCTTTCCAATGGCGATTCTTCACTTGACATATAATTATCTCCATTATCTCCAATTGAGAGTTATATTTCAACCAAACTCCAAGATTATATAGGTAGTGCTCATAGATATAATCAGCTAATGGATGTACACAACCTTGTCTTATGATAACACGAAGTCGTAGGTCATTAGACATCTTGTATGATAGTGGCAAAACACCCTTCCAAAGTTGGGTTCACCTCACCCTATTCGGTTCACCAAAATCAATGGTTAAATGTCGTATAAAATACGACACATTTATCTAAAATTCTCAACAAAATTATATACATACTATTTTAAGGGAAACCTCAACAGCTATCGACCACCGTTCTATTCCCCTGTTACCCCCGCTCGACCCAGCTACAGTCTTATCACCTGAAAGGAATTGTGAAATAAAAGGGTGAGCACAACTAGCCCAGTAAAGAATATCATGACTACAGATAATTAAATTATCAATAGTCTTTGTCAGTAATAAATCAGAGATTTAGAACATATGGTAGATGATAAAACTTTTCAGTCATAGTTGCAGCGGAACGATCAATCCATTAGAAGAGTCAAATAGACCATAAAGTCTATTATTTTCTCCATGTTAAAAGTCTACCAATAATGTTTTATCCCTGTAACATCAATCAACAGTTCATGTCCACAATCATGTGAATAACTCATAATCCTAATTGTGGTTCTAAATTCCTCTTCACACCCAGGACGAAGATAATTTTCATCACATGTCTTTACCTGAAACATCAAAGATCATGGTTATACCAAATCATAGTTCCTGTTCATAATCATACTAATAAATTCATCTTTGCACTACGGGCTAAAGATAATCATCAACAGTTCATCTTTGCACTACGGGACAAAGATATTCATCAACAGTTCATTTTTGCATTACATGCCAAAGATATTCAACAACATGTCATCTTTGCACTACAGACCAAAGATATTCAACAACAGATCATCTTTGCACTACAGGCCAAAGATATTCAACAACAGATCATCTTTGCACTACAGGCCAAAGATATTCATCAGATAATCATTCATCTTTGCACTACAGGCCAAAGAATTCATCAGATAATCATTCATCGTTGCACTACAAGCCAAAGATATTCAGTTATATCACCATTTAGAACTGAGGATGATATAAAGTACTTTAAGAAAACAAATCTAGTGAGATAAAAGGACAAAGATTAGGGATTCATACTTTAGTTTATCCAAGTTTAAAAATACTCCATAATAATCAATTGTGGAGCAAAATTCAAGAATAAAGTTCAAAACATAGATCCAATCAAAGATAGGAACTATAACAGACAACTTGGACACAGAAAAGAAAATATAATTTTTTTGTGAATAGTGTCGTATATGTGAATAGTAATCCCGACATAAAAAGGTAGAAATTTCATAAGAAAAATCATACTTCATGAATAGTACCGTATTCGTGAATAGTCTTGTATACTTGAATAGTAACCCCGACACGAAAAAGGTAAAAATGTCACAATAAAATTCATACCAATATTTCGGTATACTGATATTGAAGGAAATAACATCATTTACGAAGAAAATAACATCCCTTACCTCAAAAGAATAGTACTTCTGGCTGAAATATCGAATATAATGCTAAAGGAAACTTGCACTGAATAACAACTCTCAAAGTATCTAAATACTCACAAAAATACGCTCGATATTATAGAGAGAGAATTTTTTGATTCTGGTGTGATTTTCAATTCTAACTAAGCATACTATTTATAGAAAAATGTCAGAACGCCAAAGTATACTAAATTAATAAAATATTAATATTCTTTAAAAAAATTTTACGCACACCTTCTTGACCAAATTCAGCACACCACAAGTGGGGCCCACCAAATTCAGTATTTTTCCACAAAATACAAAAGTGGGGCCCACCCATGTTTAATTTTAATTAAAAATATTTATTTCCAAAACTTCAATAATTCATAATAAATATCCATTTTATCAAAAAAATATAAATTTTATGTCCATTCCATAAAAAATTTAATTCTCGACAACTTTGTAAAAGAAAGTTTTTTCAAATTCCAAACGAAAAAGGACCGAAATCTACATACGAATGATTTTTAATACATTCATTCCAACAAAATACTGATAAAATACCTCAATATTAATTTCTTTATTTATATCCACATAAAATAAATATTTTCTTATCATAAAAATTAATAATTAATTATTCACAAATAATATAACAGAATCACAATAATGACAACCAGGTCGTTCTCAGGAAATAGGGGGCTTTCCGATAAGGATTTCTTCTTATTGACGTGCAATTAGGTGACCAAACCCTTTTCTTAGACAGAACTTCCTTAAACATTGCCAATAATACTATCTAATAATATTATTCAAATAATATAAATTATTGATCTGATAATGGGAAATAATGTACAGTGACAATTATTGAATTAACAATAATATAAAATATCAACGTAGCAATTATTGAATCAATAAAATAAAATATTGAATAATAATTACTGTAACAATTATTGAGTAGTACTTTCTTACGTAAGAATCAATAATCCAAAAATATTATGCAATACCGTGTGCTACTGTGCAACCACGCATATTACTGTACTTTAACCACCCGATATTCCAACAATTTTAATGGTAACAACTACGCCGTTATTTATAGAAAACTCATTCTTGTCGTTTTCTTCATCCGACAATTTTTCGTTACGGGCCCACAAATAGCTGCGCCGTCATACGAAAAATTCTCCGACAAAAAGAATATTCCATTACCAAACGAATATTCTCCGACAACAATGAATATTTTATAACCACTTTCTTTTTTTTGAAAAATTTACATATATCACCCTTAACTTTAACTTTTTATCAATTTAGTCATTTACTGAATAATAATTATAAGAAAAAATTGAATACTTTTATTTCATAAAATTCGGGGTCTTACAATCAATCTCAAATTTTACGATGTCCGTATCCTTATGTCGTGTTGACTCGAAATCATGATCCTCTTCAACCACTAAGCTTTGTTCGTCTTTAACGATATTCTCTTCCTCAACTTCCTCCTTCTTGTCTTTTACACTCTATTATAACGGACAAATAACATGGAACAGACAAATAACATGGTACGGACAAATCACACTTTCTATTAAAAATAGGATTGATGACATTACAACTTTCTTGAAGATTTTTTCTGTTGGATATAATATTCTTGGAACACCTTCTAACTTCATTGAAAAAAGAAATATCATTTTGACGCACTTCTCTAGCTCCTTTTTTTTTCTCAACTTGATACTAATATTTTAATCTGGTAAGTCTATAATGTGCTTCTTCTAATTCCTCCAAAAGATCATTATATTGGGGCAATACATTTTTACGATGACGAACATAAATCTCATAATCGAACCAATCACATTTACTCTTAAGGAAGTCAATATAATCTCATACTTATTCAATATGTGCCTTTGTAGCTTTAGACATTTTCGATTCACAAATCTGAATTGATTCTTTGTCCACTTGTTCTTGTCCATGCCCCCGATGGTTGATATGTAGCCTGTTATCTCTGCCAGTGTCACGATCTTCACCTTGACGCATGTCGACCCTACCGAATAGTGCCCTTTCGACTTTTCGTTGATTGTCACTGCTAAATCTCCGGAACTAACGTCCAACCTATTGAGCCTACCGATCAAGGTCCCAGTTATGGCCTCTAGATTCTGCACTGCAGTCCAGATGACCATTATCCCCTCGTCGTTACAAGGAGGTGGGTTGTCTTCCATATGTTCAGCAGCCATGAATTCACTGGCTTGAATCCTCACTTTGATACTAGTTGACACAACGATAGACGATAAAGAGAATAGAAACAATCACAAAATTTGAATCTACGTACTTTGCAATAACCGGAATTCACAAAGTTTGGGATAAATTGGCTAAATAGCCAAGTATTTCATAAACCAGAATAATAATAACAATGAGATATCCTAATTACATCAGCCTTACACCATATTTATACTACTAAAAGGAATCCTAATCCTATAAGGAAGTAACAAATTGATTTGGAATCAAAAACCTACCTATAAAGCTTCCTAATTACAATAGAATTAAAAAACTTCCTAAAATTACTAAATAATAATTAAAACTACCTGACTACTAATTAATAAGTAAAAATTTATCAAATATTTAAAATTTTCATAAATACCAAAATATAAATTATATCGAATCTTGACAGATAACTCTTCCTATGTCACTAATACTTTAGACATATTTTTAATAAAAAATTTAATCATTAAATACTACATTCATTTCATGTTATTTGATCATTGTTGATTTTTTAAAGCCAATTTAAGAGTTTTTCTAAACTCAAAATTGACATATTATTTTAACATAAATTAATACAATAATGAATATTGTAAATTATTTAAAAAATATTATTCATTGTAAGTTTTATTGTCTTGTAATTTTTAATGAGTCATCTCAATTTTGAGTTTGAAATTGTCTTTATTTGGCTTTCAAAAGTCAATAATAATCAAATAATTTGAAACTGACGGAGTACTACAGAAATGATTATATGTAAATATCCCTTATCTTTTTTTCTTTCTTTTTTTTTTTGTACTTTTAATTAGAGGTGCAACTTGGGTTGAACAACCCATGAGTAACCCGAGCCCACAAAGTATATAATTTGGGTAAAGATTTTTTTTTTTAGGATTAATTACATATTTTAGTACATTTTTAGAAATAATTACAATAATGGTGCATAGATAAAATAATTAAAAAAGTAATACATTTTTCCATATTTATTTACAAAATTAATACATTTGGGTATCCTTTAATCGTGGCCCACGATTATCTCCCTTATCTCTTCCCGTTAATTATTATTTTCTTATTCAAACACATTCAAACACAACAGACCATTTTTGATCTCTGTTCCTGTTTCTCTCTCTTTTTTCCTACTATAAACCAGCCCTCATCAATGTTCAGGAAGCACTCACTCATGCAGGATTTGGATATCAGATCGAAGAAACATTTCCTTTCAGTGCTGACATTTACTACTAATCAGACTCAATTCCAGTCCCTTCTGCTGGGGAATTTCGGCCTAAAACCCGTGATCTCATTATCCAAATAGCCCAGTATCTCTTTTCAAATGATTCCCCTTTCATGATTAATATTTTAACATATCTCGGCTTCTATGTCAATGATTAGTCGATTACATACCATTAGACTATGCCTGTTTTGATGGATCAAACAAGCCTATGTAGATGGTGACTATTTTGACACCAACGTATTTGATGAAAATTTTGATACTCTTGTTTGGCCTCTAAGGAAAGTCGGATATCCTGATATGAAAATCATAGTGGGAGAAGTTGGATGGCGAACCAATGGATATAAGAACGCTAATGTGGAAAGCGCAATAAGATTTAAGGATTGATCCAACATGTTTTTAGTGGAAATGGAACCCAGCTCGGAAAGGACTGCTAGATGTTTATATTTTTAGCCTCAGTGATAAAGATACCAAGAGCACTGCTCCTGGCAACTTTGAGAGGCATTAGGGTATATTTTAGTTTGATGGGAATCAAAAATACCAAGGTAACCAAACTTTTATAGAAAGGTAACCAATCCACATCCACACCTGCAGTTTTTTCATAGTGCAGTTGGTAGCCAAACGTTCATACCAAGGTAAACAATTCAGTGCTATTATGTGACGCCCCCAAAATAGGTCCACACGACCCATCCTGAGTCGCCAGATATCACATTATAAAAATCAAATACAAACTTCATTTATATTAATTGTTGAAGCGTAAATGCGAGTCGTATGACAACATTAACTGTGAGTTTTAATACAATGTTGTCTCGTAGACAGTATCCAAACTCAAATTATTACAATGCCATATAAAATGCAGCAGCAAATATTTTAAGACCCCAAAGAAGAACGAGAAAATTACTATCATATTCATTCTAATGAGGTGCACTTTTGACGCTTCCAAAGTCGGGTTCTCATTACCCTATTGTGGTTCGCCAAAATCAATTATTAAATGACGTATAAAATACGACACCCACATCTTAGGTCCTCAATACAATTATATATTTTACGTCATGTCGTTTTATAATGTATTGAGAAACTTCGACAGTCTCGGACCATCCCACTTATTTCCTGTTTATCCTCGCTTTAATTCATTTACACTCTTATTACACGAAAGGAGTTGTGAAGCAAAAGGGTGAGCACAAATATATCCCAAGAAAGAATATCATGGCTTAGATAATTAATTTATCAACAACATTTATCAGAATAAATCAGAGATTTAGAACATATGGTAGATAATAAAAGTTTTCAACCATAGTTGCAGTGGAACGAGCAATCTATTAGAAGAGTTAAGTAGAACATAATGTCTACTATCTCCTCTAGATTAAAAGTCTATCGTTGATATTTTATTCCTGTAATACTCATCAACAGTTCTTTGTTATACTTAAGACAAATAGAACTTTCAACACTTGTCTTCACTTGAACCACCAAAGATATTAGTTAAATTCACAATTCATATTTATAATAATGTGAATTAACAGTTTCTTCTTGCCACAAAGACTTAATAGAACGTTTACTCAATATCCTTACCCCAAGGTTGAAGATATTCAAATGTAATAACAATGATCATACCAATCAGTTGTCTATCTTTGCACTACGGGCCAAAGATATTCAACTATAAAACCAATGGTCATGATCATACCAATCACATCATTGAATTATCCATGCACTACGACCAAGGATATTCGTTAGTATCACTAGTGGTCATGATCATGTCATACACCTGTCCATCTTCGCACTACGGGTCAAAGCTATCAAATAACAGATCATCTTTGCACTACAGGCCAAAGATATTCAACAACATATCATCTTTGCACTACAGGCCAAAGATATACAACTGTAAAACCAATAACCAACAATATAATAAAGAATAGAATAATAAAAGAATTTCACCATGTATGCGATTGCTTGTATAGACATGTTATTCCAACATAATAATAAAGAATGGAATAATGAAGAATTTCACCATGCGTGTAATAATCCGCATGATACGAGTTATTCAAATGAATAATAAATAATGGAATCAGGTCATGCGTAAATGCACAAACAGGATATTCCAACAGAATAATAAAGAATGGAATAACAACAGAAATCACCAGGTATACGGTAATCCGCGTATACAGGTTATTCCAACAGAATAATAAAGAATTGAATAACAACAAACTTCACCAGGTATACGATATTAAAATCTATACGAGGTTATTCCAATGAATAATAAATGGAACCAGTCATATTAAATTCAACGCAAGCGTGATATTCCGGCCGAATAATAAAGAATGGAATAATAGAAGAATTTCACCAATTATGCGGATTGGCATAAAACAAAGTTATTCAACATAATAATAAAAGAATGGAATAATGAAGAATTTCACCAAGTAAAGGGTATGCCACTTATACGAAAGTTATGTATAGGGTATGTCACAGATATCTGAGTTATTCCAACAGAATAATAAAGAATGGAATAACAGAAGTTCTCTTCATGAATAAGAATGAATAACACCCCTTACGGTTACAACAAATAATATTCTTTACCATAAAAGAAACTGGAAATAAGAGTAGGGAAGTAGCAGAATACTTTTCTTCTTTCTCTCTATAATTTTCTCTCTCTAGAGTTTCAAAGAATTAAGTAGAAAATAATGAAGGAATGAGCTTCTATTTATAGAAGAATGGATCTGCATAATAATTAACTCATGAACAGTCCAGTTGATTTACTTTAATCGACGATCCATATTTAAAGCAAAATCTTTTAAATAAAATAATATATATTCTATTTATAATCTAATAAAACAAATAACTTTATAAAAAGATTTTACTATGCAAATACTATGCAGATACTATACAAACACTATGCATAATAAAATATAATATAATATAATTATTGTCTAATAAAACGAATAACTTTATAAAAGTATTCTGTTTTATATAAAAAGATTTTACTATTAGCCTAATAAAACGAATAACTTTATAAAAGTATTTTGTTTTATATAAAAAGTTTTTCTGTTTTATTACGTTAATAATACGAATAAAACAAAACTTCATCATCGCTTACTTTGAAATTTTTTCAAATGTCACCCTTAACTTTAAACTTTTATCAATTTAACCATTTACTAAAATAGAAAAATTGAATACTTTTATTTCATAAAATTCGGGGTCTCACATATTAGGTTACCAATTTATTTTGAATGTGATGCAGTTGGTAGCCGAACCTTCATGCAGTGGGTAGCCAAACCTTCATACCAAGGTAACCAATTCAGTTTTATTAAGTTACCAATTTATTTTGAATGTGATGCAGTTGGAAGCCAAACCTTCATGCATTTGGTTGCCAAACTTTCAGACCAATGTAACCAATTCATACTGCAGGTGTGGAGGTAGATTGGTTACATTGGTATAAAGGTTTGGTTACCTTGGTATAAAAGTTTGGTTACCTTGATACGAAGGTTAGGTTATCAACATTACATTACACAATACTCTCTTATCTCTCTCTTTCCTATGCAGTGTTCTTATTTTCCTTTGGACATGAAATTGGAATTGAAATTTTTGGACATTAAGAAATTGTGAAAAATCAAATATCCACCTCCTTTCTCCATCCCATCGACCATTTTGTGGTTGATTCTCGCTCTGTCTCACCGGTGAAGGAGGAGGAGGAAGATGACGTTTCCAAACCTTCAGACCAAGGTAACCAATTCAGTTTTATTAAGTTTACCAATTTAGTTCGAATATGATGCAGTTGGTAGCCAATCATTCATACAAAGGTAACCATTTTAGTTTTTGTGGGTAATCAAATAGTCATAAAAAAAATTTAGAACAGTAAGAGTTACATCTATTTATTTTTAAACTTTTTATAGGGCGAATCTTCTTCTTCTTCTTCTTCTTCTTCTTATTGGCGTTTTGGACAACGGAGATGCGCGGCGGAGTAGCAGATGAGAGGGCAACCTGTGAAGACGGAGATTCGCGACGGAGTAGCGGAGGAGAGTGTTACTGTGAGGGAAATGAAGATTTGAATTTGAATTATTATTTTGAATTTAAATTTATTTTTGTTGTTAGATCCCAGATATTTGAATTTGAATTATTAATTATGACAGTTATTTCTCCTTGATTTTATGTTTTCTTATTAATGTGAATTGCGTTATTTTTGTAATTATTTTGTGAATGCACTAATAGTGTAATTACTTTCTAATTGTTGTATATTAGTGTTAATGACCCTTTTTTTTATGTTTTCAAAAATCCGTCCAACCCATAGCCCGCTTAAACTTAATTTGGATGGGCTTGAATTTATACTTTTATAAATTCACAAAACCCCCGAGTCAGCTCAAACCTGCCCAAATTTTATGGATTATATATAGGGTCCTTAACACTAATATACAACAATTAGAAAGTATTTACAAAAATAAAACACAAACAACATAATTACAAAAATAACGCCAACATAATATTACGCAGATCTTTTTTCTCTATACACGTCGGTTACATTCTCTCTCATCCCCCAACCGCTCCTAGAATCAAGCGAGTGGAACATAACATTCATATTTTGAAATCGGAGAAATCCAATTCTTCATGCGCGAGTGAGATCGGAGAAGACGGAACTGTTCGTCGCGACGACACGCTTAGACCAAAAAATAACATACAAAATCAACATCAACTTCAACTCCAGTAACCAAAACCAATCGAACTACCGTCATTGTTGAAGTTCAGTAACAAAATCACAGCAACTCCGACAAAAATCTGAATATTGAGGTATGTGAGGTTAAAAATCGTATACATATAGTTTCATCTTTTTTTTACGAATTCCTATATTGCTAACCTTTCTTAAGTTTTTCATGATTTAAAATGTTTACTACAAATTCATATAACGATTTGTTGATTCATTGATATGTTTTTTATTATGGTTACTAAATAGATATAAATTGGTTACTGTTTATTGTGTATTTGTTTGCTAAATAATATTTATTTTAATGGCTTTATAATTTTTAAATGAGTTCTACTGATTTTTTTTATATTAATTGTTACTCATCAAATAATTTGGTTACCTTCATGCAACTGTTGGTTACTCTCTAATGTTGAATAGAGTTCTTTGTCTAATCTTTGTATTGGTTACTTTTCGCATAATATATTGGATTATGTGTTACAATATATTGGTTACTAATTAATCTTTGAGTTTGATTCTTGAACAATCTTTGGTTGGTTATTGAAAATGATAACTTGGTTCTTGACTAATTTTTATTTGATTCTTGATTAATATTATCTTTGATTCTTGTCTAATCTTTGTCTTGTTTTCTTGACAATTACAATTTGATTTGATTATCGCAAAACATTAAACTGTCTATTATTGTCTTGAATTCTTGACTAATGTTGCCTTGGTTCTTGCATAAAATTACTAAATATTGTTGAATTGGTTCTTGACTAATCTTTGATATGGTTACTATGTAACATTATTTTGATTCTTGACTAATGTTGACTTCTTCTGTGTAAAACTATAATGGTTACTGACTAATGCTGACTTGGTTACTGTGTAAAATTATAGTGCTAACTTGGTTACTGAGTAAATGTTGACTTGGTTACTTTGGTTACAATTTAAAATGGATTTGGTTACTAATTATATTGCTGACTTGGTTACTTTGGTTATTACACTGGTTACACTATTTACTAATTATAATGCTGACTTGGTTACTTTGGTTATAAACTAAAATGGATTTGATTACTGAATAATGTTGTCATGATTAATGTATAATGTCATCAAGAGTTTGGTTTGTTTTAATATGTTGGTTACTTATTGGCTACGTTGGTTACCTGCATACAACTGATATAATTTAATTGGTAACAAAAATAAATATACTGATTATTACTATTGTAAGATGAATTTACAAATGTGTTTTATGTTCTGGTTACCAACATCATGTAGTTTGGTTACTAGCTATCATTGATTTGGTTACTTAAAAATACTTATTCTGTTGACAGACAATGGAGATGATTCGATTCTACTTTATTTCAACGGTACATGGACCGAAGTAACCAATACACCAAATTTGAAGTTACTCTATCTACTAGTTCCATCAACTTGTTCGTTCACGAGATATACAAAAACATGATATGCGATTGCATTACGTCTGAACACAAACGCAATGACATTGTCAATTAAATTTCGATTAAAAGCGATATTCCACCGATCGAAGATATCGGATGAAGCAACCTTAAGATTCTTTATTGAAGTCGATGAAAATCAAGAAGAGCAAGGTAAATTCCGGTGATTATAGAAACCGAACACGAAAGGGACGCTGACAATATTACAAAACTTGACAAATGTAGAAGAACTATAATTCACAATGTAACGCCAATCAGATCAACACAAGGGGATTCAGCACTAGTTCCACTACCAACGCATGATTGTCGAAATGGAACGCAATATGCTGATCACATTGCAATGGAAATTAATGAACAACAACAAAACATTAAAGATGACAGATCATACACAGAAGAACAATATGATGATGTGATAACAGATCTGAATGAACGTGAAGTACGATTACATCAAACCTACAAAGACAAAAAAATCCTATCACAAGCTATGAGGTTGCATTCAATAAGGAAGAACAGACAACACAAAGTACAAAGAACAAGTCATAGAGGCTTTGTGCTAGTGTGCGTATATGATGAAAATTGCAATTGGAAAATGAGAGCATCAAGTATTTGAAAAACCAGTCTGTTCAAGGTGAGAGAATTCAACGACTTCCGCACGTGTTAAGCTAACGTAATGCTTAGAGACCACAGACAGGCAAATAGTGGGTTGGTCAGTGAATGCATAATGCACAAATTAACAAATTTGAAAAAAATATACACACCAACTGATATTGTGGAGGACATGATGACAGAATACAATGTGTCTATCTCTTACCAAAAAGCATGGAGATCAAATGAGAAAGCGTTAAAAAAGGTTAGAGGAAATCCAAACAACTACTCAATGATCCCATCTTAGTTACACATGCTGAAGAAAACAAATCCAGGTAACAAATTTAAACTTTTTATAGGTTTTTTCATAATTAGTTGGTTACCCAACTAAACTATTTTGGTTACCCAACTAAACTGATTTGGTTACTCTACTCAAACACTTTGGATACCATTAGGCAACTGAGTGGTTACCAAATACTAGTGTTTTGGATACTGAATACTTCTTGTAATTATAATGACATTTTATAGGTTTTTTCATAATTAGTTGGTTACCGAACTAAACTGTTTTGGTTACCCAACTAAACTGATTTGGTTACTCTACTCAAACAATTTGGATACCATTAGCCAACTGAATAGTTACCAAATACTAGTGTTTCAGATACTGAATACTACTTGAATTCTAATGACATTTTATTGGTTTTTGTATACTTAGGTGGTTACCCAACTAAACTGATTTGGTTACTCTACTCAAACAATTTGGATACCATTAACCAACTGAATAGTTACAAAATACTAGTGATTTGGATACTGAATAATACTTGAATTCTAATGATAATGCTCTTGTTTCATATCAGGTTCTGTCACATCCCTTGAATCGGAAACAAATGGCCGTTTCAAGTTTTTATTCTTTGCCATTGGAGCATCCATTCAAGCATGGAACCATTGCTTTCCAATAATTGTAATCGATGGAACGTTCATACAATCAACTTACGGGGGAGCACTACTGATAGCTAGCACACAAGATGCAAATCGAAATATTGTTCCGATTGCTTTTGCAGTGGTTGACAGCGAAAATGAATTATCTTGGAGATGGTTTTTCATTAATTTGAGAATTGCTTGTGGAGTTAGGGAAGGCCAATGCATTGTCTTAGATAGACATGAAGCCATTATACAAGGACTGAATTTTGTATTTCCGGACGTCATGCATGGTTCCTGCACATACCATGTACTGAAAAATATAAAAAATAGATTCAAAAAGAAAGGAGAGGAACTTAAACAAGCTTAAAACGGAGCTTGTAGAGCTTACACTATTGAACAATTCAACAAACACATGGATGAACTTGATGCCATTGATCCTCGAATAAGGACATATTTGGAGAAAGAGGTCAAGTTGGAGAAGTGCACCAGGCTACATATCGTAAGCAGATACTCAACAATGACTTCAAACACTGCCGAATCTATTAACAACGCAATCAAGATGATTAGGGATCTTCCAGTTGCATCAATGATTGAATGCTTACGTTGTCTGGTTCAAAGATGGTATTTCACAAACAAACAAGCAGCCCTATCAACATTCACAACACTTTCCACAAAAGCTGAAGAAATGTTGCAATCTAATATCATTAAATCAAAGAAACTTAAGGTAACTAATAAAAATTATAAATTATTGCATCATATTTTAAATTATATTAGTTACTTACTAATGCTGCCTTGATTACTGAATAATAATACTAATTAATGTTGAATTGTTTCTTGACTAATGTTAACTTGGTTCTATATGTAATATTATATTGGTTACTAACTAATACTTAATTGCTTATTTCATAACATTATAATGGTTCTTTGCATCTTTGAAAGTTGGATACTATGTAACATTGAACCCAATTCTTGACTAATATTGTCTTGGTTATTGCATAATATTACTAATTTATGATGAATTGGTTACTGAATAATACTTACTTGTTTACTGTGCAATATTATAATGGTTACGGGATAATAATGACTTGTTCACTAATTAATGGTAATTTGGTTAATATGAAATATTATTTTGGTTACTAACTAATACTTAATTGCTTACTGCATATAATTATAATGGTTACTGACTACTGCTGAGTTTGTTACTATGTATCATTATACTGGTCACTAACTAATGCTTATTTGGTTACTCTGTATCATTATATTGGTTACTAACTGATTCTTATTTGGTTACTAAATGATGCTTGTTTGGTTACTAATATTAAATGATGGTTACTGACTATTGCTGAGTTGCTTACTGCATGTAATTATAATGATCATTATACTGGTTACTAATAATATTTAAATTGTGTTGTAGGTTGAGACATCAAACTTAGTGATTTTCACTGCTTACGATGTCACCAAACAATATATTGTGGACATCGACCAAAAAATATACACATGTCATGAATTTCAGTACCATGAGATGCCTTGTCCACACGCTGCTGCTGTTATGAACAAGCGAAATTTAAGCTGTTATGATTTTTGCTCGAAAAATTACTATAAAACAACTTTGGTTGACACATATTCAGCTTCCATCATGCCGTTAGATGACAAAGAAAACTGGGATATACCAGATGAAGTAAGAAACATATGTGTAAAACCACCGAACAAAAGAAGACCAGCGGGAAGACCAAAAATAGGGAGATACAAACACGGGTCTGAAATAAAAATTCAAAACAAATGCAGCAGGTGCCAAGAGAAAGGGCACAACAGAAAAACATGCAATAATCCACCTGTTTTAAGACCAAAAAAGGTTTGATATATTGCAATTACATTAAGATTGTAAATACAATAACACATATATATACATTTTTATTGTGTATAGAGAACTTGATGTTATTGATTAATATTTTGATTTATGATTTCATTATGAGTTTCCAATATAAAGCACACATATATATACATTGTTCAATTGTTAAATATTCTAAAATATTTTTGTGTAAATCTGTTTACCACAACTTAAATATTATAAGTAACCAAATTGTTACATAGAAGTAACCACATAGTTACATAACAGTAAACAAATAGTTACATAACAATAACCATAAAATGTTTTTAATGGTAACAAAAATATAAAACAACCTGTGAACACAACATCCTATTATTTAATAATATATCATATTATTATTTAATATATTATTATATTATTATTTAATATATCATATTATTATTTAACAATATATCATATTATTATTTAACATAAAACAAACTGTGAACACAACTTAATGATATATTATTATTGAAAGTGATATTGTTTGTTTATATTTCAAAATTGATATATGTCCTAAAACAATCTTGTAACTCTGTGGTTTCTATAAAAAACATAATTGGTTACTTTTTAATACATATTTGGTTACCAATTCTACATCTCAAACAATGCAGCAAACACAACTTACTATCAACAAACCCTGATATAGTGCATTTACATTAAAAGTACACTGTGCACTTGATAATTGTTCCAAATATAAAAAATATGGTGACAATAACATTAAACTATTTGGTTACTTATTTGTTATAATAGTAAACAAAATATAAAAAACAAGTAAACAAATAATTAGATAAAAGTAACCAAATAAGAATTTAATGGTAACCAAAACATAAACAATATGTATATCCAGCAATCTATAATTAAAAGTGATATTGTTCCTTTAGACAACCAATGTATAATCTCACATATACGTTTAACACTATTATAAATCTCTGTTTACTATCAAAACATTATCTAGTTACCCTTTTATACAAATTTGGTTACCAAACTGTACATTTCATCAAACTGGTACAAAAAATAATTCATAAAGACAAAACAACTTGTTCTGAACTAATCAAAATCTGGAACAAATCTTCCTGGGAATTCTCTATCAGTCTCATTTCCATCCAACTGTTTGTTCCTCGCATGAACGTATAGGTTTGTGCATAACTTCTTCCGATATTTTGCAATAGGGAATGGAATAGGAATTTCATCAAATTTCTGGTGAATTACATGCTCAACTAAACAAATCGTGAACAACCCGCAATCACTGTACAAATGGACAAAAGATAACAAAAATAAAAAAACTAGAATCAACCTATAAATAATACATATCATTTTATGCAGTATACAAACAGTTATATATAAAATTAACCAAAACATAAATTAAAGACAACCAAAACAAAAAAATAGAAACAAAAATATAACACAATTAGTAACCAAATATGTAGATAACAGTAACCAAATCCAAATTTAATGGTAACCAAAACATAAACAACATGTATATTCAGCATCTTATAATGAAAATGATATTGCAACAAAATTGATGTAACAAGAGCATTATCCAAATCATAAGCAAACACTAACAAAATACATACATCATGAGTAACCAAACAGTTGGATGATAGTAACCAAAACAGTTATATGAAAGTAACCAAAAAAGTTACATGATAGTAACCAAAATACTTATATGTAATAATTCAAAAATTGTAAACAGTGTAACCTTACCCCTCGACTTGTTTAGGAACCGACTCTGCGAATTCCAACTCAATTATGTCATCTTCCTCCTTATTACGATACGGTTCACTGCTAAAGTCAGTGTCACACCTATCCCTCCAAAACCCACACTTGCGCAGTAAAGTAGGAAGAATAAATATATAAGGTTCACAAACATCCATGATTTTTGTTTGCATGGATTTCCTTTTAGGCTGCATAGAATTGTAAACAGATAGACATCTACGATGCACATCAAACGTTAACAAAAACCAATGGTCCGGTGATGACATATGGATGGGGAACAAAACATAGTCTACATTTCTCCATGGTGTGTTGACATCCATAAACAGCCCATGAATGTATTCAACAACATCACCCTCCCCAGACAATACACTCTTGTCTGCATTTTTACTTGAATACTCTTCAAAAAGAGAGGTCATCTTGGCATGAAACCAACAATTCGTAGTCGTTGCCCTTATATGCACACTATTAGAATTTTTGGCCAATTTATGAAAATAATAAAATGCAACATTGATGTGCTGAACCAAAAAAAAAACAAAAAATATTAATAGTTGCTGAAAAATAACATTATGTAATGAATGTAACCAACATTGTTAACACTAGTTATTTAAACAACTAAATAATGTAACCATAACTATAAAAACATAATTTGAAAATAAAATAAAATAAAACATGTATGATAGTAACCAAAACATATATAAAGATGTCCCACTTGCACCCTAAACTAATTTTTTTTTCCAAAAGTACCCTTAACGTTACATTTTTGGGTCACTTCTGCCCCTGCCGTTAAGAAAAGACAAACGACGTTAAAATTTGATGACGTGGCATGCTTAAATATAAAATATATTTTAAATAAAACAATATATATATCATTTAATCAAAACAAAAAAATACTAAAATTCAAAATAAAAAAACCATAACATATTTACATCATTTAATCAAAATAATAAAATTCAAATTATTTTGTTAACTAATCAAAATAACTAATTAAATAAAATAAGTTGTATAACATATTTACATTATTTAATCAAAATACTAAAATTCAAAACGTAAAATATTTACATCAAATACTAATTAAAAAAATATACTAAAATACTAAAAAAATTACATTTTTTAAAAAAATATGTTTTAAAAATTACGATTTTTTTTAAAAAATCTGCTTTAAAAAAAATCAATTTTTTTTAAAAAAAGCGCTTTTAAAAAGTTAGTTTTTTAAAAAATTTGTTTTAAAAAATTCTATTTTTAAAAAAGTCATTTTAAAAATTACATTTTTTCAAAAATACGCTTTTAAAAAGTCTATTTTTTTAAAAAAATCGATTTAAAAATTACATTTTTTTTAAAAAATCTATTTTAAAAATTACATTTTTTAAAAAGAAGTTGTTTTAAAAAATGCTATTTTTTATAAAAAAGCGCTTTTAAAAAATTTTGTTTTTTAAAAATACATTTTAAATATTACGATTTTTTAAAAAGTCATTTTTTTAAAAAAAGCGCTTTTAAAAAGTTCCATTTTTAAAAAATTGTTTTAAAAATTCTATTTTTAAAAAAATTTTTTTAAAAATTCTATTTTTTAAATCTGCTTTTAAAAAATCTATTTTTAAAAAATTACATTTTTTAAAAGTCTATTTTTAAAATTACATTTTTTTTAAAAAAGTTTTTTTAAAAAATTCTATTTTTAAAAAAAACTGCTTTTAAAAAAGTTCTATTTTTTTAAAAAAATCTATTTTTTAAATTTTTTTTTAAAAAAAATTGCTCTTATAAAAGTTCCATTATTTTTAAAAATTCTATTTTTTTAAAAAAAATTGTTTTAAAAAATCTATTTTTTTTAAAAAAGCTGTTTTTAAAAAATTTTGTTTTTTTTTAAAATCGGCTTTGAGAAAAGTCTATTTTTTAAAAAAAAATTCTGTTTTCAAAAAAATCTGTTTTTTTTAAAAAATTGTTTTTAAAAAAATTCTATTTTTTTTAAAAAAAACTGCTTTTAAAAAAGTTCCGGTTTTTTAAAAAATTCTGTTAACAGCAGGGGCAGAAGCGACCCAAAAATGTAACGTTAAGGGTACTTTTGGAAAAAAAATTAGTTTAGGGTGCAAGTGGGACATCGGGGTAAATATCAGGGGCATTTTTGACCCTTTTCCCAAAACATATATGACAGTAACCAAACAGTTATATGATAGTACCCAAACAGTTGTACAATAGTAACCAAACAGTTATATGATAGTAACAAAACATTACCAAAACAATTATATGACAGTAACCAATCACTTATATCATAGTAACCAAAACATGTTTATATAATAACATATCAGTTTATATGATGGTAACCAAAACATATACAAAACATATATGTTAGTAACCAAATAATTATATGATAGTAACCATATAGTTGTATGATAGTAACCAAACAGTATTATGAGAGTAATAAACAGTTATATGACAGTAAAAAAATAGTTATATGACAGTAACCAACACTGTTAACGCTAGTTACTTAAACAACTAAATAATGTAACCATGACTATAAAAAAATAATTTTAAAAAAAAATTAAAATAAAACATGTATGATAGTAACCGAAACATGTAAAACATATATGACAGTAACCAAACAGTTATATTACAGTTACCTAAACAGTTATAAAATAGTAACAAAACAGTTATATGATAGTAACAAAACATTGCAAAACAATTTGATGACAGTAACCAATCACTAATATCATAGTAACCAAAACATGTTTATATAATAACATATCAGTTTATATGATGGTAACCAAAACATATACAAAACATATATGATAGTAACCAAACAATTATATAATAGTAACCAAATAGTTGTATGATAGTAACCAAACAGTATTATGATAGTAACAAAACAATTATATAACAGTATCAAAACAGTTATATGACAGTAAACAACACTGTTAACACTAGTTACTTAAACAACTAAAAAATGTAACCATAACTATAAAAACATAATTTGAAAAAAAAGAACTCACATCATCGTCTAACCATTGCCCAGGAGTCTTTAATTTATAAAACCACATTTTTGAAGAGATTGGGATAGACCCAAATACAAAAGAAGGTTCGATAATGTCGTTCTTCCCAGAAAATTTTTTCGTCCGTCAAAATAAAAGCATATTAGTATAAACGCTGACATTAACAACCACCATATTAGTATACACACTACCCAAAAACAAATTTATTTGTTTCATAAAAAAACTATAACATTGTTAACAGTAAAAAACATACCTTTTCCTGTTGTTAAGTCCTATTTTAAACCAATTTTCAAACAATACCTCTTCATATTTTGACGGCATATGCATGCAAAATTTGGGGAATGCAGAAATAACATCAATTCTTTGACTAGCACCCGATGCATTAGACGATAACCCAGCCGAACCAAACGTTGGAGTATATGGAGACCGCAGAACAACACTCTTTGCATGTTCGCGAATAGGTCTACCACTTGCTTTATCAACGCTCTTCTCCAATTCATCACACAGAACTATGTCCTGTGTAGTCAGCACCATCTCATCAAGTACATATTTGCTTTCTGCCTCGAATTTATTCCCTTTTTACAATTGAAAGAAAATGCAACAAATACAATTAGATTTTAACATAAAAATCTGATGTTGTATTGGTTACTGTCTAATGCTATAATGGTTACTATGAAACATTATACTTGTATAACATTATGTATTGGTAACATTATACTGTCTAATGCTATATTAGTTATTGTCTAATGCATTATTGGTTACTATGAAACATTATACTTGTTACTAACTAATGTTGATTTGGTTACTATGAAACATTATAGTGGTTACTATATATTTATGTGTTGGTTACTGAGTAAAATTGAAACAGTAACCAAAACCTTAAGCATGTAATGGTATAACAGTAACCAAAACCTAAAGCATGTAAAAAAAAGTTGGCATGTCGTTATAACACTAACCTCAGCAGCAACATAAACAACAATTTCTTTTCCCGTACATTGGCTTAAAATGTCAAAAGTTGGCATGTCAACATCATTCTTCACAGTCTGTTCAAAATACAAAACAATCAATTGATCATTAAAAAAAACTGAAAAAAAGACATCTAACATAAAACAAAACAAACAAAAAAGACTAACCTTGACAATTTCTTGAACAACATTACTTATTATTTCATGATGTTCTTCAACCATACCATCAAGTTCAACTTCATTACCATACTTAGATTCATTACCATCCTTCTTCTTAACAAAATCTGACACATCACCAACATCCTCAACAACATCTTCAACAAAATGACGGGCTTCAACCATAACATCCTCAACAATATCCTCAACAATAAGACGGGCTTCAACCATAACATCCTCAACATCCTCAACAATATGACGGTCTTCAAGCATAACATCATCACCTTCATTTCCAACTTCATTTTCAAATTCATCATTCTTCTCATCATTTTTCAAACCATCATCACCAACCTCATCAGCATGCTCATCAACAACATCATCAGCTTCATCAGAATCATCGGCTTCATCATCATCATCAGCATAACCACCCTCATCAAAATCAGAATCATCATCAGAATCACTGTCAACTTCTTTGACCCCACCATCTTTTATCCCCCGTAACTCATCTCTTATAATTAATCTAAAGTCTCTGCATAGTTGAACATGTAAAATCTGTAGCTCATCCTTCATATCAGCCCGCAGTTTTACATTGTCTTTCTTAATTTCAAAAACTTTTTTCTCCAACGGCCGTAACCGTTTATCAATTGCATCTTTAATGACCGATATATCACTTCCAATGTTGTCATCCTTCGACTTCTTTTCAACATTCTTGTCAGCATCCCTCCCACTGAAAAACTGAAACCTGCCCAAATCAAGACGTTCATTCTCTTCAGCAGTGGGAATCAAACTTTTTACCCTCAGCTAAAAAACAATAAGTACACTTTAGTATAACATCTGACAAACATTATACAATTACAATAACAAAAAGATAAAATAAATAATCATAAAACAAAATCAGTAAACAAAAACATATATACTGTTAACCAAATATATATAAATCATTAACCAACTAAATATATAAAGGTAACCAAACTTTGTATATTCTAGTAACCAACAAAATTGTTATTAGTAACATGAGTGTAATATAATCAGTATCCAATTGCGTATATTCTAATAACCAACAACATTTTTATTGTTAACATACACATAATATAATAAGTAACTAAATTAGTATATAAAGGTAACTAACTACTATGTTAAAAGTAAACTTCACACGAATAATCAGTAACCAAATAATTAACTAAGGGTAACAAATTGCATTCTTAATAGTAAACTGCATACCTGTCCAGAACAGAATACTAGCTCATTCAACTTGTCATTTTAAGGGGGCTTCACTAGCTCCTTCCATCTACATAAACGAACATCCGACAGATGCTCGTCGTTGCATATACCGCGAGATTTAAAAGTTGAAATAGTTTCAAACATAAACACTTGAAATACATATGGAAGACCATTCAACTTATACAATTTAATATAATGGTCCTTGTAGAAATTATATGTTGAACCACCACTCCTTCCTTTCTTTATATTCCCCTTCAAAGCATTTGACAAAGAATATTTTGTCATTTCAAACGCAATTTTCCCCCAAGGAAAACTACTAACATCACCATAATATATAAAATTTACCATTGCACCATCAACAAAATTTTCAGAAACTGTTGAAAGAATAAAATTAAACACCAAAAAAATTAATGACATCCTAAAAGCCTCGTCATCATCATCAAAAATTGCCTTCCTGAATACCCTATCTATACTACTACGAGTAACAGCTTCAGCCCCAAAATATTTTTCAATAATCAGATTTTGCATACCTTTATATGCACTTATATCATCATTGCCTTGCCATCTCAACCCAGAAATCAGACAAAACTCAGACAGCCCAAACCTAAACTTTTTCTCCCCAAACAAAAACCACATCTCACCATCATCCCTTTGGTGCACCTCCCTTACAAGAGCATGGTGAATAATCTGTGAATACATTTGATGCTCACCAAACTCTAAAAAATTTCCAAAACATGTTGCCCTAAGCTTCTCCAGCTGACTTTCATTCAATTTCTTGACAATAATTATGGGGACTTCCATGTCACACCAATATATTACTTTTTCAATTGAATTTTCATTGCATTCCTCATATAGTAAGATCCCATAACGTAAAATACAAAAACCGTAATTGAGCAGGTTATTAGTAACCAATATAACAAAATTTATACCAAAAATAGTGTTATACACTAAACCCAGTAATCAAAAACATACTAACAAGTAACCAAATAATTCTATGATGGTAACCAAACCATCTTTTCATGGTAACCAATACATAAACAACCTATACACTAAACTCAATTTATTAAAACATGTATACTAGGCAAAAACATATTAAACATAAAAAGGTAACCAAAGTCCCAACTTAAGAAAACATAAATGGTATCAAACTAGTAAGCTTACAGTATCAAAATACATACTAACAAGTAACCAAGTAATTACATGATGGTTACCATAAGCAAACTGATTGTAATCAATTCAGCATTACGTCAGTAACCATATCATGTAATCAATAATAATTTAAGCAAACTGAACAAAATAAAACAAATACATAGTAAACAAAATATAATAAAAAGTAACAAACAGTTTTCTTCAGTGAAACATTAACATAAATCAAATAATACAAAATAGTAACTAAACTGTAATATGATAGTAACCAAAACCTGATATAACAGTAACCAAAAATATACTAATAAGTAACCAAAACATTAAAAGTTTACAGTAACCAAATACATAAAAATAAGTAACCAAATACATACTAATAAAAAATCACAGTAACCAAATACATACTAATAAGTAACCAACCCATAAAAGTAACACAATAATATAATATCACAGTAACCAAATACATACTAATAAGTAACCAAATCATTATAAGTTTACAGTACCCAAATACATACTAATAAGTAACTAAATAATTATATAATGGTAACCATAAGAAAATTAAAATTAACACACCTTTAAATTTCTCTGTGTTGGAATTATATTCTGCATAAGTACTTGACCTTTGGCCTTAACTATAGGAACGTCAAACTCAGAATCTAACTGCACTTGAGAATGCTTGATATCACTGTGTATCACCAGCCTATTTTCATTCTTACT
Source organism: Panax ginseng (assembly GCA_020205605.1). Lineage (NCBI taxonomy): Eukaryota > Viridiplantae > Streptophyta > Magnoliopsida > Apiales > Araliaceae > Panax > Panax ginseng. The sequence goes on from CM035134.1 coordinate 13,265,532, forward strand.
CGATTTCCGATCTACATCATTTTCCTTCCCCTTCCTATCCACAACAAATTTGTTCACGTCCTTGACATACTCACGCTCCGATATTCTCTTCCTCTTCCCATCCTTCTTCTTTGTATCAACCATTCTATACAAAACATAAAAAATAACACAAACACACACAACAATCAATACAACATTCGACTGATAAACTATATTAATATATAATACGTTAAACTATTTCAAAATAACTGACCTGAAAATATACACAACCAGAATCGATAACAAAGAATAATAAACCAACGGGAACACTGTGTAATCACGAAAACAAATAACAGCGATGGTGACGAAAACAGAACGAAAACGAAATGACTATGAACTTCGATAACAAACAGCGGAGAATACTCAAATACGAATGAATGAAAGAGAAAAGAGGGTTTTAGAACACTGTGTAATCACGAAAACAAGAAGCAACGATGTTGATGAAAACGAAATGATTCTGAACTTCGATAACGATCAATGCATAATACTGAAACACGAAGGAAAAAGAAAAAAGAGGGTTTCAGCGTGTAAAGGTATTAAGACGAAAATGAAGAGTCCTACACAGACAATAGATGGCGGTTATTACGCATTTCAAAAAACATGCCCCCATTAATATTATTAATCCCTTAAATTAAGGACTCATAATTATAGTAATATTGTAAATAAAATTAAAAAGTGTAATATTTTTGTAATTATTTTTTGGATGTAAGATTTTTGTAATTATTTTTTAAAATGTACTAACATATGTAATTAGTCCTTATATATATATGATACTTAAGTGGAGGCAAAGCCCAATTTTCACATTTCTTTGTGAATCCTTTCACCTCGACAGGGACAATGAATCCGAGACGAAGGCTCCGGGACATTCGAATTTTTTGGGGTTACCCCACCCAAAATCTACAGTATTATAATAGTCAAAATTGGGCGATCCGGCCACCCCAAGTGCTCGTATTGATTTTTTGTGGACATCCATCAGCAATGGAATGCACAACTCTAAATTAAACAATAAAATGGAAGTTGATGGATTAACAATAATGGTGCGTCATCACGATTATCATCTCTGATGCTGCCGCGGCGGAGTTATAAAGCAAATGAAGCCCATGCCCAGATAAAATTAAACATGGAGCTTCCATCGGCAACCTTGGTTGGGAAATAGTGTAATCTGGACTACTGCTAAAAGTGAAGATAATTAATACTATGCCCCTAGAAGATCGATAGACTAATATTAGTTGAGGAACAAGAGCGGTTAATTCCTCAGCATGTTGTACGTGATTTCCAATAACATGATTAAAATATTTACCAGTGCACTCGACAAATGTTAGTGAAACAGAGTCCCAACCAAGTAACGGATTTAGGGGTTGTGATTGAAATATTTGAAGGGTTTATTAAATTACCGGCCAAGGGAAAGAAGTGTTTGAGAGCCATAGATAAGGAATTCTTGATGTGGAGAAATCGGGCTCACATAAATGCATTCGGATAAATACAAATTATGAGATATAAAATACTAACACCAAAATTTTACGTGGATTTGAAAAACCACAATTCTTATTTCTCTCTACACCCTCACTTTCAGAATGCTCTAACTTAGCTTCTCACTCTCTATGCTTATACTAAAGGAATTGCTCTCTTTGTTGCGGTGTGTCTTAGTATGCTGATAACATCCTCCTTTTATAGTGAAAATATGAGGAGAGGGAACAAGAAATAGAGAAGACTGAATTCTAAAGCCTGAGGGAAATAAAAATTGGGAAAGACAAATGCAAGGCAACCTTTTTTTTTCACACTTGAGATCGGGAACATGGGTTGTGGTAAAGTAGGATGTAGAGTAAGGGAAATCATAGAAAGGAAGACGGCTTATTGGAGGGTGAGTTAGCCAGAATAGGTCAAAAAAAGTGAGGGAGAGAGTTTTTCCGGCCACGACACCAGGTGTCAATTGAGTGTTGACACGCTGATAGAGATCAACTTTTGTGACACTGTATTGGTCAATTGATCAAAGTTAAATTCATGCTAACAATTCCCCTAATGAAGTACTCCCTCTTATTTGTCTTTTTTAGAAAGAGGTTTTTATTTCTTTTATTTGTCATTCGGAGATTTCAAGGAAGTATTAAATGTTTAATTTTTATATTATCTTTTATAATTAAAGATTAATTTGTTCCTCTCTTATATTTCTAATAAATTTGAAAAGGTTAATATTAAATTTTTGCACTAAATATAGTTAATCAAACAAAACATTAATTATATTTTTTAAACTATGTATCTAAATTTAAAACGTCAATTTAAAAAAACTATGTTCATAACTTTAAAACCTGAATTAAAAAGAGGAGGAGGGAGTAATAATCATAAGCTGGAATCTTCTAACCAACCTCTAATTTTGTACTCCAAAAAGAAATGCATAGAAAATCATCTTATCTGAACTTATAAGATATTAATGGACCCTATAAAATTATGACCACTCAATTGTTGGGCAATAGAAAATGAATTTTACTCCTTCCGTTTTAAAAGCATATTAAATTTTAAATTGACAGATGTACTTTAGTGGGGTTGAGAAGATAATAAGAACCCATTTATATATATATACAAATGAAAGGGAGAGTTTTTATTTTTTGTATGTCGAACTAGGATCCTTTCCATGTCAAATAAAATAGAGAGTTTTCATTCTTTGTATATTTTTTATCATCATCTCTCTCCCATCATCATGATCTCACATTTCAACCTATTTTAAATCTGGATCATAAAATAGAAACTTTCCAATTTATTTGAAATGGGGAGGATCATAATTCATATATGTAATTCTGTAATTAAGCACGCCTAGAGGGGGGGTGAATAGGTGTAAATACTCAGAAGTGATCTACAGTGGTCAATTTTTAAAGTTTACTATAGCAGGCTATAATTGGACGGTTTAACCCTGTCCGTATTAGTTATGTTCTTAGACTGTTATAAATGGATAGCTAATACCTGTGACAACCCCAAGTCCGGGTTATCTGACCCCCGAGTTTGGTGTTCACGATCCACAATATAATACCATCTAACTACCTATTCAAATTATAAATAGGAATACATAACTCATTAACATATATTGTTAATACATAAGTCCCAGGTTTGCTAACCTTAACATTACAAACATACCCCTTAGATATACAAAAAGGATTTACAATACAACATAATAATAATAATGTTCATTATATTAATTTATAACTATGCCTTTTCCTTTATTCTTCTTCGCAACACCTTCTGCAACTTTGTCCCTAGCTGAAAAGTTTTATATATAGCAAGGGTGAGCAACAAATTTGCTCCACAAGTTAAGACGTACAATAAAGATATAGAAATCAATATCAATCCTTCTCACATTCTACGCAATAATAATTCGATAATGAAAGAGTACAATGCTTTCAAAGTTTTCTACGATATTCAAATGAATAGTCAAGAACTAATTCTACGAAATATCAAAGTGGAATATTTTCTAGATTTATGTTGAGTGATCACACAAGATCTAGAACTTATCTTCTCGGGTAGATATCAAAGATTTACTTTGATATATACTCGTGTGTATCGAGATAACCATAAAGATTAAATCATACCCTCTGCAGTACTTTCAGAGCCTAGCTTAACTCCTTGTACCCTATATTATGCATAATACTTAAGTCGCGCGCAATGATCGAATATACAATTTAAAAATGTTCCTTTTTGTATAAAAGGTTGTTCTTCTCAGTCTCAGAATTAAGATTTGATTTAACAATGAAATATTGTGATTTCAAATTCTATTTACTTCTTGATCTAGCCGAAATAATTGGCATCGATCTGTCAATAATAATTGAATTCTCTTCTCGAACCTATCAAGTTCAAACAAATGTTTGTCTAGCCAGAATAATTAGCTAAGATATTTCTCAACATAATTCAACAATAAACAGGTATTATCTGTACTGTTAATATTAGCTTCTACATATATGAATATCCAACAACAGTAATTCTACGAATATATATATTTTCTAAATCAATAATTCAATTTCAACAATAAATCCCTGGACGTGGTCTAATTAGCAATAATTAACCACTAATAATAATTAATAAAATTAACTCAAGGTTGAGTTAGAGAACTTGCCTCTTCCGCTGATTACAGCTACACAAATTACTTATCTGCGTTCGTAAGACCTATAATCAACAATGTCGGTCTCACAATTAGCACAATCAATTATAACACATAGCACTGTATTCTACAGTCAAACTTATCCTAAACACATTACCACATAACCACATCAGTGTTTATAACCTATATAAACACTTAACAAGTCTAACTATTTCGGTCTGGTTGGACTTCGGTCTCATCTCGGTGTTCTGGTCACCCTATCCGACAATTAACACAGTTATTTGTCAAATAAAATTTGGTCTCTAAGCTTCAATATTATTAGATAAGTCAAATATCATTTCTAATATTTTTTGAAAGCTTTTAAACAATTATTATAATTTATAATAATTTTTTAAACATCAAATTATTTTAAATGATTTAATTATCAAATAATCTTATCATTATTAATATAAAAATATTAATAACATACTTGTCAAAATATTAAAGTTATTTTTAATAACTTAAAATATTTTTAAATCATCAATATTCTACTTAAATGATTTTTAAAGTAATTAAAATCATCACCATTAATATTTAAATATTAATGAAATTATCATTAAAAGATTAAAAGTCATTAATTATAACTTATAATATTTTTATATCATTTTTCTCATTTTTAAATAATTTTTAAATCAATAAAATCATTTTTAATTCATTTATTTAATATAACAATTAAATAAATCTAACATTATTAAAATTAATTTATTAATGAGAATTCTCCAAAATATTGAAAATTATATTTTATAATTCAAAATATTTTCTAACACTTTATTCTCATTTAAAATAATTTTTAAATCATTAAAATCATTTTATCTTATTTAATTAATTTAATAATCAAATAAATCTAATATCATTAATATTAAATTATTAATGAAAATTCTCTAAAAATATTAAAAGTTACATTTTATAACTCAAAATATTTTTAAATACATTATTCTTATTTAAAATGATTTTTCATAATATTAAATCATTTTTCTCAAATTTATTTAATAAACTAATTAAATAAATTAAATACCTTTAATATTTAAATAATTATAAATATTAAAGAAAAATATTCAATTAGTCAAAAATTATTTTTCATAATTTAAAATAATTTTTCATAATTTAAAATAATTTTTAATAATTTTTATAATTTATTTCTATTTTTTAATTAATTTTCAGAAATTCAGAAATTAAAATTAAAGTAATCGTCGCTATAGGTCTTTAGCGACACATTCTGTAGCGTTAGGTGTTCTTGGCTCAAGAACACTGACGGTAAAGCTTAGCGAGGAGTCAACTTTGATCGTCACTAATTCGCAATCCAAACTGTTTTTGAGCAACATCTAACCATCATCTTGTAGTATTCATGTAATTCTACAAGAATCAACCATTACCAAAGTCATAACATAATTCGGATCATGTTATCCAAGCCTTGAACTCATTGTCGAACATTTACGGGTTTCCGTAAAACCCGGAAAAAGTTCGACCAGCCACTTTCAAGGTCGATTTAATCCAAGTTCCAATCATGTTTTATGTGATCTAAAGGTTCAAAATTATTGTCCATACGTCAAGGAACAATACTAAAGCAACAAATCAGACCAACAACAAAATAATCACGATTTATTTAGCGGTCAAACTAAGTCAGAACGAGTGTTCATCTGTTTCTGGGTTTTTCCCAGAAACACAATCCGTGACCAGGTGGCCTCTTTTGACCAATAATTCCGCTCGATCTAAAATCTGTTTATGGAAATTAAAACCATGGATCTCAAGCTTATACAACAGACTACAAGTTTAATACAACAACAACATCATAACACTAAAATTTTGACAGATCAAGCGGCTTAGAAATCTTGTCAGACTCTATTTCATAGGTTCTGGGCTGCCCAGATTTTAGCCCAATCAACGTCGGTCAACGGGTTTTGACCTTAAATAACTTTGAATCCAGACATCTAATGGCTATACAACCACTTTCAGATGAAAGACAACATACCAAACTATAGATTCCAAACATTAAACAACAAAAACCATAAACACATAAAGATCTAGAGCGACTGACATTTGATTGTCAGACCTCTTAACTGTCCTTGGACAAATTTTGAAAAACACCTTTTTAAAGCCATTTGATACTATGGATCCATCATGGATCAACATAGATCAACTAAAAACATTATCTAATACTTATAAAAACACAAAAACACAAATTTGAACATAGCATACAAGATCTAGGTTGAGATAGGGTTTATACCTTTTCTAGTCCAAGCTTTGATCTAGATTTCCTTAACTGATCTTTGGTGTTCTAAGGGCTGATTAGGAGACTGATCTACTTGAAAATTTCGGAGGGTTAGAGAGAGAGAGAGAGAGAGTTGGTGAGAGCAAAGTTGAAAAATGACCAAGGTTTTTTGGACTTTCTCTCTCTCCCAAATCTATATATTCACTTATAAAACAAAGATGTAATGCATAGATATGATATATGGACTGATATACTGATAAATTAAGTCACACAAGTCAAATTAGTTGGTGAACAACTAAAGTCTAGACAATTTTTGCAAGTTACCAAATAAAGAAAGTAAAAAGGGCATTTTGGTCTTTTGCAAATTAAATTTAATGGCAAACTAGACATTTATCTAACCCTTAGGGTTTAACCCTAAGGTCCCAACCTTTCGATTTTACACTTTAGTTTCTAAAATTTCCAAATTAGAGTTTTAATTAGAAAAATAAAATTTCTAAATTACAATTAGGGTTTGTAAAAATAGAAATTAAGATACAAAAATATAATTAGGATTTTCTAATCATATTTAAGTTTAATAAACACCTTAGGCTTGCCAATTAGGATCAGGGTTGCCTAATTTAGGGTTTAGGAATCCCAGATATGATATTAGGGTTTCCCGTCATACAATTAGGGTTTCTAACTATACGTTAGGGTTGCTAATCCTGAGATTAGGGTTTATTACTATTAAACCTTATCCAGTCAATCACTGGTCAACATTTCTATACAGTACAAACACATACTCAACAATACAATTATTTTAATTGTATTTTCTACCGAATCCCTTTCCAGAAATTAGGGTTAGGGTTTCTAAAGCTGTTAAGCATAACTCTACTCTATTTTCTTAGTTGATACTTAATTTGACCATTTCTCGAGACTCGTATCACAGATACACAGTACAATATTAACAGTCAATGTCAATATTATATAAAAAAAAATTAGTCATAAAATTTGGATTATTCGAAATCCCGGGTTATCACAATACCTGTCCGTATTAGTATAAAATTTTTTTCGACTAGAACCAAAATCTGCAGAATATTATAGCTTAAAACAGAAGTAAAACAACAGTAAATCACGCCAATATTTTTACGTGGTTCAACCCCTATCCTCTATTCTAGTGGCCTAATCCACGTCCAATCCCAACTAGGATTGGAGACTCACTTTATTAAAATAATATTCAACACTTACAAAGAAAATAAAACTCCCTGTTACAACGACGAACTTGAACGTTAGCAATAACAACTCAGTAGATATATAAGGGAATACAACTATGAAGTAGTTAAATAATATCCAAAGACTAGTTGAAAGAGTCCAACTGACTGTTAGCATGTATCTTTAAAACAACTGTTGTTCCAACTTTTGAATAAAAATCCTTAATAAAACCAATTCCTAAAAAATCTCCCAGCAAAATACGAATTATAACTTAGATAAGAATTTAATTTCAGTTTCAAGACACTTACCTTTTATAACCTCCAGATATCAATCTCCTAATTATACTCCAATGCATATTTGAATTAGTCTTCAAAGCAAATTAGGATTATATATATATATATATATATATATATATATATATATATATATATATATATATATATATTCTAGTTATAAAAAAGAAAGCATGTGACAAAAATAACCAACTTGTTTTACTCACTCCAACTTGCAGTAACTTTTGTGAGCTAGCAAACAAAGTGATTAATCCATGCAATAACTCATGCAAACTATTATATATTATAAAATTAATATGCATAAAAATATTTGATTAACATGACCCAATTAGATTATAAGCCAATATAAAATCAATTTAGCTCATATAAACATTGTCATCATTAAAACCACAAAGTATAAATACTAACATTCCCCCCCTTTTTAATATTGACAATATATATCATACTCCCACTAAATATATGGCTCCCCCTTAATTTAGGCATATTTGTTAAACAAAATCTTTCAACATGGCATGTACATAAAATATCACATGTTAATTGCATGTATATCCAATAACGTATATTAAACACATAGTATCCAAAGCATAACAGTAAGCATGAATCATATAGTCATATATCTGCTTAACCAACCAATATGAATTCAAATGTTTACCTACAGATTCAAATATTTACCAAATCCCAAAATATTCAAACATATCCAAAACATAAACAAAAAGAGTTAAACTTCAAATAAACTTCAAATATCCAATCCAAAATCCAAAATCTCTCAGCCTTTGACATCATCAAAAAGGAGAAATTAATGTCTTCTTTATCAGTCTCAAACAACCCATCTTCAATCTTCTTAGACATATCCTTGAATTGCACATCTAAAGATTCAACCTTCTCAGTAACTCTGAGTACTCTATCAGATAAGGAATTGAGTGAAGCTGAAAAATTATGCATGAGTTCAAGCATTGTGTCGAACTTGGAATTCATATCAGTAACAAGATGAGACAGGTCTGAATTTTGAGGAGGAGGAATTGGAATATAATGAGTAGTAGGAGAATGGGAAGGAGAAACAGTAGGAGCAGTAGGATCAGGAATATCTTCTTCAATGTCCCAAGATAAAACATTGTCAACCCCAATTTTGAGTTTAGAATTTTTAAAAACTAAGTCATCAATTACTTCAGTTAATTGAAAAACTTCTTCATTCTCAAAAGATATATCAAAATGAGTAAATATCTTTGTCAAAAAGCCACCATATGGAAAACATTTAGATTTAGTTTTAACACAACTTTCCATATGATTTATCATTAAAAAAGCACAATTAAATTTTGTTTTTGACAAAATGATGACAATATCAAATCTTGATAAGTCATTTCTGACCTACCACCAGTTCGAGGAATAAGATTTGCACGAATAAGCTTATGAATCACATTATTTAATGGAGTTGTTTCAAGAACTGTGGGTAAAGAAACAAACTCAGATGCGAGACAATTGTGACGCCCCCAAAATAGGTATACATCACCCATTCTGAGTCACTAAATACATAGTACAGAAAATAACTACAACTTCATTATTACAATTGTTGTGCAAAATACGACAACGCATTTACTGTGAGTTTAAATATAAATATTATTTTCTAGACAGTATTCAAACTCAAATAAGTCCTTATTACAATTATTGATATATTATTTTACAAAAATAGTGAGGACTACGAAAACAACTTTCTAGAACCATCATTCCATACCCGACTAAAACTCGCTACATTTTCGCCTCCTGAGAAAAAGAATGGAACAAAAAGAAAAAGGGTGAGCTCAACTAGCCTAGTAAAGAAAATTATGACTAAGATAATATAAAACAAATTATCGTTATTTCTCAACAGGGAAAAATATGATATAATATAATAGACAACAAGTTTTAGATCAATATTCGCAGCGAAAATAACAATTCATTAGAAGAGTTAAGTAGAGAATGAAATCTATTATCTTCTATGATTTTAAAGTCCATCATCAATATTTTATCCCTGTGACATCAATCAATATATATCTTGAATCAAATACTCATATTTGCAATACGACCAAAATATTCAATCGTATTCCTAGTTGGTCATGTTCATCTCAACACCTGTTCATCTTTGCATTACAGGCCAAAGATATTCATCATGTAATCGTTCATCTTTTCACTACAGGCCAAAGATATTCAGTTATATCACCATTTAGGATTGAGAATGATAAAAATATTTTAAAGAAAACGAATCCAGTGAGATAAAAGGATAAGGATTAAGGATTCGTATTTTAGTTCATCCAAGTTCAAAAATACTCCATAATAAACCATTGTGGAGCAAAATTTAAGAATGAAGATCAAAACATGGATACAAATCTAGTAATCATAATAAACAACTTGGACAAAGAAAAGAAAATTTTAATTTTTCTGTGAATAGTACCGTATACGTGAATAGTGTCGTATACGTGAGTAGTAACCTCGACACAAAAAGACAAGAATTTCATAAGAAAAATCTTACCAATATTCCGGCATAATGATATTGAAAGAAATAATATCATTTATATAAAAAATAAACATCCCTTACCTCAAAAGGACTGTACTTCTGACTAAAATATTAGATATAATGCTGAAGGGAACTTGTACCGTATAGCAACACTCAAAGTATCAAAATACTCACAAAAATATGCTCGATAATATAGAGAGAGAAAACTTCAGATTGTGGTGTGATTTTCAATTCTAACCTAAGCATCCTATTTATAGGAAAATACGTAGAACACCAAAGTAGAAAATTTAATCAAATAATATTATTTATTAATTTTTTTCACGCCCACACGTGTGGGGCCCACCCAATTGTAAAAAATGTTTTTCTTAAAATAAATATTTTAAATTTCAAAATTCAATTATTTCTGAACTTCAATAATTCATAATAAATAGCCCTTTTATCAGAAAAATTCGAATCTTATGTCCATTCCATAGGAAATTCAATTCTCTACAACTTTGTAGCTTTAAGCTTTTCCAAATTCTAAACAAAAATTTACTGAAATCCACATACGGACGATTTTGCAGGCTATAATAAAATTTCAGTCAAAAATAGGGTCCACCAACATGTTTAACATGTTTTTAGCATTTATTGTACAAAAATACTCTTCTTCCTCATTTATTCATATGTCACACATTCATTATAAAAATATCACCATTATTATATTATTATAATATAATAATATATTTAAATAAATTATTTTATCAGAAAAGATAAAATATCAATTTTTAACAATTGTCACTTTTCTAAAAATTCCTCCATTTATATCCACATAAATAAATATTTTTCTTATCATATAAATCAATAATTAATTATTTACAAATAATATTACAGAATCACAATAATGACAACCAGGCCGTTCTCAGGAAAGAGGGGGCTCTCCGATAAGGATTTCTCCTTACTGGCGCGCAATTAGATGGCCTAACCTCTTTCCTCGACAAAACTTTCTAGACATTGTCAATAATGCTATCTAATAATATTATTCAAATAATATGAATTATTGATCTGATAATGGAAAATACTGTGAAGTGACAATTATTGAAACAACAATAGTATAAAATATCAACATAGCAATTATTGAATCAATAAAATAAAATATTGAACAGTAATTACTGTAATAATTATAGAGTAGTGTCTTCTTACGTAAGAATCAATAATTGGTGTAATACCGTGTGCTACTGTGCAACACCGCATATTACTGTGTTTTAACCACCGGGTATTCCAATAGTGTTAACGGTAACAACTACGCCGTTATTTTTAAAAAAACTCATACTTGTCGTTTTCTTCATCCGATCGCTTTCTGTTATGGGGCCCATAAAAGACTGCGCCGTCGTACGAATATTCCCCGATAGAAAGAATATTCCACGACCAACCGAATATTCCCCGATAACAATGAATATTTTATAACCACTTGCTTATTTAAAATATTTGAGCATTTTACCCATAAATAACCACATTAATCAAATCAACACCTTACTATTTTAAAATAATAAATAGAGGAAATTCCAATTTATTCATAAAAGTTGGGGTCTTACAACAATCTTTAACAATTCACAATTGTTGCACAACTGAGAGGTTTTCAAATTCCAGTAGCCCTTTTAGAGTGAATGGGGAAGGGCCAAAACAAGGTATGTCAAACAAAACACCTAGCAAAACAGAGTCTATTAAAATTGTTTTTTTTTCACAAAAGTTTTAATCTGATTATGTGCAACAGACAGATTCCCATAAAATTGTTTAATCAATTTGGGATAAGCATATGTTGGGGGAAATAGAAAACTAGATAGACCAATTTGATTAAAAATTTTAGTAACACCAATAGTATGGAAAAGAACAGGGTCGACAAGTTTGCCATACACAATTGGTTTATTGACCATTAATTTCTGAAATTGATTTGTAAATTTTTGGGAACGAAAAATAATAGTTGAATCATGAGTGCTAGAAATAACATTGGAAATGGGTATACTCACAACAACTCGGTTTTTACCCTTAGATGTTTCCCCTGTCTTCTTCATCTTCTTGGAAGAAGTTCCCAAATTAGAGACCATCTTGGACAAACTTCGATTCAGGCGTCTCTCAGCCCTTGGCTCCCTGGACGAGGACGGTACTTCATCTTGATGATCCGGCGCGTGAGGTGCTACTTCCACCGTCTTGGGTCGTTGTATCGCCTGCCGACCAGTATTGACGATAAACCCGCACCTTGTTTTGGCCATTTCTATGGAGATTATGTGAAAGCTTGAAGCAAATAGGAAGAAGAACAAACCCTAGGTTGGTGAGAGATAAACGTGATATAAGGGACAGAGGAACAAAAGACGTGACAGAAGGAGCAGAGGAGATGAAGGGTTTTGTTAAAATAATATGTTACGGATATCATATGATAAAGAGAAGAAGTAAAGAATAAGGAAAAACATAGATAACAGAATACTAAAAGGTTTTAGATACCTGATCAATTTAGAATTTGGTCCAAGAAGAGTGGGAGATGAAGAGTTTTAAAAAAATAGTAACAGGTAAGAACTGATAAAAAAACTATTCCCACTCAAAAACCAACATAACAAATACCAATCATACCCCCGTAAACTGAAAATATCAATTTTACCGTTATGTAAATAAGATCAGAATAATAACTCACATAAATCAAGTATAAAACAAATAAGTTATATAATGTGAGTTGAATCCTAATATAATTTTTATATCATATAATAAATTGAAATAATTTTTTTAAATTAATTTTTTTGAAATAAAAATTCTAACCACATACATAAATTCTAAGTTCTCTTCTCAAAGTGCAAAAATGCTCTTCACTTAAAGGTTTTGTAAAAATATCTGCCAATTGATGTTCAGTAGGGACAAATACTAATTCAATTATCCCTTTAGCAACATTATCTCTTAAAAAATGATGTCTCACTTCAATATGCTTAGTACGAGAATGAAGCACATGATTTTTTGAAATATTAATTGCACTAGAATTGTCACACATAATAGGAACATTTTCACATATCACATTAAAATCATGAAGAGTTTGAATCATCCATAAAATTTGTGAACAACAACTACCTGCCACCAAATATTCACCTTCCGTAGTAGACAAGGCAACTGATGTTTGCTTTTTGTTGTGCCAAACCACAAGGCTTTGTCCTAAAAATTCACAAGCACCGCTTGTGCTTTTTCTATCAACTTGGCACGCTGCATAATCTGCATCTGAATATCCAATTAGTTCAAAGCTAAGAGATACAGGATAGTAAAAGCCAAAATTAATTATACCAGATAAATATTTAAATATTCTTTTTACCGTTTTAAGATGAGATTCTTTCGGTTGAGCTTGAAATCTAGCACAAAGGCATACACTATACATAATATACGGTCTTGATGCAGTTAAATAAAGTAAAAAACCAATCATACCTCGATACATTGTCACTTCAAAATCTTTACTTGTAGCATCCGTAGTAAGCTTGATGGTAGTACTCATTGGTGTTGACTTTGGTTTGGTATTTTCAAAACCAAATCTCTTTAATAGCTCCTTTACATACTTGGATTGGTGAATGTGAATCCCTTCATTGGATTGTTTGATTTGAAGTCCCAAGAAATAGTTTAATTCTCCCATAAGGCTCATGTCAAACTCATTATGCATACATTGGGAAAACCATTCACACAAAGAGTTAGTAGTGGCTCCAAAAATTATGTTATCCACATAAATTTGAACACTTAATAAATTTTATTTTTAGTTTTAATAAAAAGAGTAGAGTCAATCTTACCGCGATTAAAACCATTTTCTAATAAAAACTTGCTTAGTTTTTAATACCAAGCTCTTGGAGCTTGTTTTAATCCATACAAAGCCTTTTTCAATTTAAACACATAATGTGGATATTTTTCATGTTCAAAACCGGGTGATTGCTTAACATATACTTCTTCATTTAAGTAACCATTTAAAAAAGCACTTTTCACATCCATTTGATATAATTTAAATTGTCTAAAGCATGCATAGGCTAATAAAATTCTTATAGCTTCCAACCTTGCAATAGGGGCAAAGGTTTCTTCATAGTCTATACATTCCTGTTGATTATAGCCTTGAGCTACCAATATAGCTTTGTTTCTTGTTATAACACCATTTTCATCTAATTTGTTTTTGAAAATCCATTTTGTACCAATAATAGATGCATTTTTAGGAGGCTTAACAAGCTCCCATACCTGACATCGTTCAAATTGGTTTAACTCTTCTTGCATATCGATTGTGTAATTTTCATCTTGAATTGCTTCCCTGGCATTTTTTAGTTCAACTTGAGAAAGAAAGGCTGAAAATGCACAATAATTCTTTGTTTTCCTTCTTGTGTTCATCCAAGTGTCGGGATCTCCTATGATCAAATTTGGAGGATGATTTCTCATACTTTGAGATGATTTAGGAAGCTTGGCAGTAGTCATCTGTTCGTTAGATTCAAACTTCGGTATATCACATTCTGCATTAGTGTGTTCGTTTGAATTTTCTTCTAAATTGGACGGGTCTGGCTGTCTATTTTTAGGTGTCTGCATGTTTGAGTTTTCAACTAAAACAGACGAGTCAGGCTATCTGATTTCAGCTATTTTTCCTTCTGATTCGGATGACTTAGGCTGTCTGATTTTAGCTGTCTTTCTTTCTGATTCGGACGACTTAGGCTGTCCGGATTTAGCAGTTTGGCTTCCACGACTCAAATTGTTATTTCCTGCAGAATCCTCATCTTTCGACAAATCATGGTTAAATTCATCAAATATTACATGTACTGATTCTTCAACCTTTGACTTGTCAAGATTATAAACCCTATATGCCTTACTATGTACTGAATAACCAAGAAAAATAGCTTCGGTTGATTTTGCATCAAATTTTCCAAGATTACCATTAGTATTTAAAACAAAACATTTAGCACCAAACACTTTAAAATAATTAATATTAGGAATCCTTTTGTTTAGTAACTCATATGGTGTTTTCAATAATATGGGTCTAATCAATACTCTATTTAGAATGTAACATGCAATACTTACAGCCTCTGCCCAAAATCTTTTAGGTAGTTTACTTTCTTGAAGTAACGTTCTTGCAGTTTCTTGGAGAGTACGATTTTTGCGTTCCACTACACCATTTTGTTGTGGTGTTCTTGGTCCAAAAAAATTCATGTGTAACACCTCTCTCACTACAATATGGTATAAAGTCTTTTCCAAATTCCCCACCATGGTCACTCCGAATACCAATTAGCTTGAGGCTGTGTTTTGTTTCAACATTCTTTATAAGCTTTTCAAATTCTGCAAAAGCTTGATCTTTAGTTTTCAAAAATAAAACCCATGTAAATCTTGAAAAATCATCAGCAATAACAAAAGCATAATGATTATTTCCTAAGCTAGCATATCTCTCGGGTCCAAACAAATCAAGATGCAATAATTGAAGAGATAAAGAAGTTGATACCTGATTTTTGCTGATAAAGGAATTTCTTGCTTGCTTACCTAACTAACATGCATTACAAATCCTTGTCTTTTCATATTTTAGCTTTGGAAATCCTTTGACAAGGTTCTTGGTACCTAGTTTGTTAATCAATTCCATATGCACATGTCCTAACCTTCTATGCCAAAGAATTATTTGATCTTGAATAACAGTTAGGCAAATATCTTCATTTTGATTTTCAAATTAATTGTATAAATATTACCTTCCCTTTGAGAAATTAAAGGAACATTGTGAGAAGCATGAATAATAACACATTTATCTTTTTCAAAAATTACTTTATGTCCACTATCCATTAGTTGACTTACAATAATTAAATTATATTTTAATCCTTCAACATAATGACCATTATCAATGAAAACCTTACCATTTCTAATTTTACCTTTACCGACGATTTGGCATGTGGTGTCATCTCCAAAGGTAACAGTTCCTCCCTTCTTCGTAGCTAGTGAAATGAATTTAGTACTATCACCCGTCATGTGTCTAGAACATCCACTATCGAGTACCCATTTATGTGATCGTACTTTAGCTTTTAAACATACCTACAAAACAAAGAAGTAGCTCATCGTTTTGGTACCCAAATATGTTTGGGTCCGATATTGTCAGTAGCAATTAAATCTCTTTTCTTTACCCAAACTTGTTTTATTTTAATTTTATTACAGTTTGTATCAAAATGTCCTTTTAAACCACCATTTTTGCAAGTAACAAAAGGTGAGCAATAAAGAGGCTTGTTCCTTGGTTTATTATTTATTACTCTAATTTTATTAGTAGTGCTTGTAATGTTCTTAACAGGATTGTACCCAATTCCTTGTTTATCTAGACTTGACCTTTGAGCACTTAACATTATATTTAAATTCTCTTCCCCTTGAAAAAATTTTGTAAGATTCTTTTTCAATGAAATTATTTCTTCCTCATTATTATTTTGTATGTTTAATATTTTTCCATCATTAAAAGCATCAATACAAGTATCTCTCATTTTCAAACTTTCTTTTAAAACATCATTTTCCTTTTTAAGATCATTGAATTCTTCATTTAATTTGTTTGTACGATTATATAGAATTTTATTATAGTTATCAAGATAATCAATTTTAGCATTTAACTTAGATACTTCACTTGATGTGCAATCTTTAACTATTTCTTGTTTTTCTTCAATTAATGTTTCTACCTCTTTCATTAAATCATTTATCCAAATTTTTAAATGAGCATTTTTCTCTTTAATACAAATATTTTCATTCTTTAAAACTAGATAATCAGAAATAGTAATATCACCAAGTTTAGAATTTACCTCAGATAATTCTTGATTGCATAATCCAGTGAAACACAGTTGAGCAGTTTCATCTTCTTGTTCTTTATGATTGGACTCATCATCGCTCCATGTCATTAATGCCTTTCCTTTTGAATTACTTGCTTTGTTCTTCCTTTTTAACTGAAAACAGTCTCTCTTGAAATGTCCGGGCCTTCCACATTCAAAACAGGTATCTTCTTGTGGCTTTTTCTTGGCGTCTTTTTTGTTGTTGAATGTCTTGCCTTGAAACTTTGATTAATTCTTCTTTCTAATCAGCTCTCTCAATTTTCGGGACATCATAGCTATTTCTTCATCAGAATCTTCATCATCACCTTCTATATAGCTTTCAACTTGAAGAGCTAAGGTCTTCCTTTTAGGTCTTTCATCTTCTTCATCATACCTCTTTAGTTGATTTTCGAATTCTTCAAGTTCTCTAAACAAAGTTAGAGTTTCCATCGTAGTGATTGTAGTTGAGTCTTGAAGAGTTGTAACTTTTGGTGCGAACCGTTTGGGCATGACTCTAAGTATCTTTCTATTTATCTCCCTTTGATCAATTTTCCGACCGAGTATACTTAGAGAGTTCATAAGAGTGAGGAATCTAGCTTGAGCTTCTTTGATGGATTCATTCTTCTCTAACCTGAAAAGTTCATATTCTTGCAGTAGCAAACTTAATTTAACTTCTTTTAGCTTTGTAGTACCCTCATGGCTCATGATGATTGTATCCCATATTTCTTGAGCAGTGGTGCATGCAGAAACTTTGTCAATTTCAGCTTGAATCATCCCACTTAGCAGCGTGTTCATGGCTTTGGAGTCATAGGATACCATGTATGATTCATTTGAATCCATTTCCATGAGAGTCTTAGGTTTTCCATCATCATGTCTTGGAATAACAGGGCCGTTTTCAACAACCCACCATTCCCATGGGTCTCGTTTGAGATAAATCATCATTTTAAACTTCCAAAAGTTAAAATTTTACCGGCTTGTGGATTGACCTTCTTGAAAATTGAGGTGTGCCATAGGATCTTTCCCTACGATCTGCAAAGATCAATATTAGTAGAGCCTTGCTTTTATACCAAATGAAATTCTGTAATTAAGCAAACCTAGAGGAGGGGTGAATAGGTGTAAATACTCAGAAGTGATCTACAGTGGCCAATTTTTAAAGTTTAGTATAGCAGGCTATAATCGAACGGTCTAACTCTGTCTGTATTAGTTATGTTCTTAGACTGTTATAAACGGACAGCTAATACCTGTCCGTATTAGTATAAAATTTTTTCGACTTAAACCAAAATCTGTAGAATATTAAAGCTTAAAACAGAAGCAAAACAACAGTAAATCACGCCAAGATTTTTATGTGGTTCAGCCCCTATCCTCTACTCTAGTGGCCTAATCCATGTCCAATTCCAATTAGGATTGGAGACTCACTTTATTAAAATAATATTCAGCAATTACAAAGAAAATAAAACTCCCTATTACAACGACGATCGATTGGACACCTCTGCCCCATTTGCACCTCTGCAACACCTCTCACCTCTGAGACTTTGATAGCTTCGTTGAAAAGACTGAATATTACTAAAATAAAAAAATACCCCAAGCCAACCTAGACTTGTACTATGTTTACAATAGATATTGAAATAAGGAATACAAGAACACTGTAAACAAAGACTAAAAGAGTGATAAGATGATTTGTGTGTATCTTGGATAGCTTTCTTAAAGAGTTTATGTTCAGTAGTCTTGTATCTACTTGAAGCCGAGCAACAATATATATAAAGGAGTAGAGCAACAGCTATGTCATGTAACGTTCCAATTCATCCAACCAACGACTATTACTTTTTAATTGAAATAGGAGATGAACGTTAGCGATAACAACTCAGTAGATATATAAGGGAATACAGCTATGAAGTAGTCAAATAATATCCAAAGACTAGTTGAAAGAGTCCAACTGACTGTTAGCATGTATCTTTAAAACAACTGTTGTTCCAACTTTTGAATAAGAATTCTTAATAAAACCAATTCCTAAAAAATCTCTCAGCAAAATACAAATACAAATTATAATTTAGATAAGAATTCAATTTCAGTTTCAAGACACTAACCTTTTATAACCTCCAGATATCAATCTCCTAATTATACTCCAATACATATTTGAATTAGTCTTCAAAGCAAATCAGATTATATATATATATATATATATATATATATATATATATATATATATATATATATATATATATATTCTAGTTATAAAAATGTAAAGCATGTGACAAAAATAACCAACTTGTTTTACTCACTCCAACCTACAATAACTTTTGTGAGCTAGCAAACAACGTGATTAATCCATGCAATAACGTGATTAATCCATGCAATAACTCATGCAAACTATTATATATTATATAATTAATATGCATAAAAATATTTGATTAACATGACCCAAATAGATTATAAGCCAATATAAAATCAATTTAGCCCATATAAACATTGTCATCATTAAAACCAAAAGTATAAATACTAACAATATAGGACAACCTAGATTTGGCTTAGATCTATTTAAGTGGAGAAAAAAATGAATTTAGACCTTAGATTTTCTGTCCAATAATACATATCATTTAAAGTGGTCATCTTAAATACCTGGTAATGTTTGATCATCTTTATAAATCATGTTTGTTATATTGGTAATCTTATATTCCAATAATCAGATACTCGGTAGAGTGTAAAGATTCTCAAGAATTAGATGGCAAAAAATAGGCGGTAACATAAAATAACCGCATAGTGGCCATATTGAAAATTTTGTTTAGACACAATTATCCTTTATAGTCAATAATTGGGACACAAATATTCTTATTAGTCACATAATTTACATTTATTTTTTAATTTGTTTGTCCATACATTTAATTTAACTAAAATAACTCATTGTCCATATAAAATATGTGATGTTGTTTGTTATTTATTATTATAAGTTTAATTTATTATTAACGATATATTTGAAAATTTTGTGTTCACTAATTGAATAAATCTTGAATTGTTATTTATAGACATATTAAAATTTTTAATATGATTTACTATATAAATAATACTGAATTAATTAGTTCGATGGTACTTTCATGATTGTTGATTATGAAACAACCCGGTGTCAAATCTTGAGTCCGAAACAAATTTCGGGTCAAATCCATCAAAATAAGAAATAAGGTAAGGTCTCAAACCACTGGCCCAATAGTACCTTCTTGGGTCATTTTAGCCCACCACATGTTCACCCAAAAGGTCATGACTTGAAGGTACTATTGGTAGTAACATATTTCCTTATATGGAGACAAATTTTTCCTCTATCTTTCAATGTGGGACTGGAGTGTTACAGATTACATTTGACAATAATTATATGAGTCAATCATTCAACTAAAATTACTACACAAATATTTTAGCAATAGATCAATATTAGAAAAAATATATTCAACAATTTTCAAATATTTTAACAAAAGATCAATATTAGAAAAAATATATTCAATAATTTTGAATTCATACCAAATACTCATAATTACAATTACCGGTAATCTCATATTTTTACCAAACAGAAATAACAAGGTATGCCTAGTAATCATATGCCAACTAATGTGTGACCTGTAACAAATACTTTGTTAGTTAAAACAAGTATGCAGAGTCCACCGGTTCAGTAAAAATTGTTTTTGAATTTTTACATGTTTGGTGTGAAAATTAATGAATTATAAATGTTTTTTAATTTTTTAGGTGTTTGATATGAAAAGGCAATTAATTTTCTACCTGCCAATTAAATTGAATTGATATACGCTTTTTTGGAGAATGATATGATTCACATCCATATGCAATAACTCAGCCACCCACCACACTTGACTCTTTATCAATTGGAGTATTATAGCAAAACATTTTTCTTATATAAAAAAGTAAAGCTAGGATCTTCTAGTTGCTTACTGCAATTGCGTCGGTCCTTCTCCACATGTAGGATTATTGCGTCGGTACACCTACAGGCTACAATCATATGGTGACTGCCACCACCACCTACACATAGTGGCGGAACTAGAAACTTTTTATAGGGGGTCAAAATTTTTAAACCAAACGGTGACGGGCCGACGGCGACGGGCGGGTGGCGGCGGCGATGGGCGACAGCCGGCAGAAGCAGTAAATGTGAAGTGTGAACTGTGAATGCGATTAATAATGTTTGTTATATACTATTTGGTTATAAGTATCGTATCAATTAAAATTAAATAAATTCATACAAATTTAAAGTTTAATATGTCGTCGTTTGACCTCAAAAGTCAAATTATATTTCTAATATTGAAACGGAAGGAATATTATACATTACGAATTTGTTGTCAGTTATGTAAATAAAATAAGTTGTAACTATTTTTTTAAAATGTTAGGCCATTCTTTAAATTTTATCAAATTCCATATATTAATGTACTCTCTCTATTCTTAAATAATTGACGTTTTAAGGAGTTTAAAATTTTTTAATATATTTGACGTTAACAAATTTCTAAGAAATGTATTAGATACTTCTTCCTGTGACAAATGAGTGTAATCAAACCAAAAAGATAGAGATGAAAAAGATATTTTATAGTCAATCTGTCCACTATATTTTTACCAAACAGTAACTTAATGCAACTTTGCAACATGTACGGTGGACAGTCACCTTCCGTCTCTTCCCTGCATTATAAATAGAATTGATGGCTCCAATAAAGAACCCACCAGCTTGACTCAATTTTCTGATTCATTCTTTTTAGTTTTCATTCCAAGAAATTAATGTCTGAGAAAGGCTCCTACCAACTGTGGCTCCTACCGGTCCGGCTACCGGGGGTAACTGCCCCCACCCGCCCCCCCTGGTTCCGCCGGTACCTACACAGTGACTGTGCTCGAAAACAGCCAAGTCTCGCCTCCGCCTGCCGCCGTGGCCGATACCTCTCTCCCCCTCACCTTTTTTTGACATAATGTGGCAAACATTTCATCCGATGAGACGTGTTCTCTTCTATGATTTCCCATGCTCCACAACCAACTTCACCCATATCGTTGTTCCCAGTCTCAAAAATTCATTGTCCCTTGCTCTCAAACACTTCTTTCCATTGGCCGGTAATTTGGTAACCCCTCCAAATATTTCAATCACCAACCCTCAAATTCGTTACTTGGATGGCGACTCTGTTTCACTAATATTTGCCGAGTGTACCAGTGCCGATTTTAATCATCTTTCGGGGAATCACGCTCGAGATGATGATGAGTTATTCCCTCTTGTTCCTCAACTCCTACAAGGGACTTGTAATAATGTGTCTGGGGAAGACTGCGTTGTGGCTCCACCATTAGCTGTTCAGGTGACATTATTTCCCGACCATGGCATCAATATTGGATTAACAAATTCCCACGTCGTTGCCGATGGAAGAACCATGTTCAATTTCGTCCGAGCATGGGCTTCATTGGCTAAACAACTCCACAGTAGAGATGATAATCATGATGAACCATCATCGTTCCAGCTCCCATTTTATGATAGGGAGGTGATCAAAGACCCCAAGGGGCTCAGTACTATTTATAGGACAATAACTGGAGGACAAATTGAGCATCGGCGGCTGCAGCAGGAGAATTCTCAAGAAGCTCAACATTCTCCGGCGGCTTCAATTATTAAGAAGGTTCGAGCCACATTTTTCATGTATCGGCCAGATATCCAAGCACTTAAGGACTTGGTTATGACCAAACTACCAACATTAGCACACGTATCATCTATTACGGTAGAATGTGCTTACCTATGGACTTGTATGGCAAAAACGCGGGCAGCTATTGGCGAGGGGGTGCAAGATGAAGATGAATCTCAGCACTTCATGGTTGCTATAGATTGTCGTGCTCGTTTGAATCCTCCAATACCTGCAGCGTACTTTGGGAATTGCATAATGCCTGCTTTTTCACACGGGAAGAGCACACAATTAGTGGCAGAAGGCGGCTTTTTTATGGCAGCTGAATTGATTGGAGAAGCTATTCATAAAAAGGTGCACAACAAAGAGGGAGGAGTCTTGAAAGGCGCAGAGGTGTTCTTTGCGGAAATCGAAGGAGCAATCAAAGCTGGGGAATGGATAATGGGCTTTACCGGTTATCCAAGTTTGGACTATTACAATAATATAGATTTTGGTTTGGGTAAGCCCAAAAAGTTTGAATTTGTTTCGGTGCCATGCTCCCTTTCAAGGAGCAAGGATTCGGAAGGTGGAGGAGATATTGAAATCGGGCTGTGCTTACCTAAGAATGAGATGGATGTTTTCCATACTATCTTTGCCAAGGGTATAGGAGACCTGTGTAACAATCCGTGATACCAAATTTAAGTTTGAAGAAGCAGATGGAGAAGCTACGTATGTGTTATGTTCACAAAATTCTGATCTTAGATTTGAGTACTTAATGATGGCGGTAGATCGTTTATGTTCATCAAATAGTGGGAACCAATCGATGTGGTTGAACTTGTCTTGTATCTTGATGCCAATGTTCTTCAATTATTTATTTTGCAATTGCTTCACTTAGTTGTTTGCATGTTTTGTTTTTAGCATGGGCTTTTATGTTTTTGTTTTTGCTATTGCTATTCCTATTGCTATTGCTATTTACTTTTCTGCAGACTTTAGCTACTATTTCTCAACAATATTACCTAATAAGAAATATCTTCTAAAAAGTTACGAAGCCATTCAGCTTCTTCTCCAGCCTTATCCAATGCAATAAACTCAGATTCCATCGTTGATCGAGCAATGCATGTCTGTTTAGAAGATTTCCATGATACTGCTCCTCCACCTAGTGTAAACACAAAACCACTTGTGGATTTAGAGTCTTTTGTATCCGATATCCAATTCGCATCACAGTATCCTTCAAGTACTGCTGGATATCTTGAGTAATGCAATCCAAAATTTTGAGTGTATTTTAAATACCTTAAAACTCTTATAATCGCTTTCCAGTGATTTTGTCCTGGATTGCTTGTAAATCTACTCAATTTATTGACAACTTGTGCTATGTCAGGACGTGTACAATTCATTAAGTACATAAGGCTTCCAATTATTTGTGCATACTCAAGTTGTGATATGCTCTCTCCTTTATTTTTAGACAAGTGTAGATTTATATCTACCGGTGTTCCCACATGAATACAATCATATTGATTGAATTTCCTGAGTATTTTCTCAATATAGTGTGATTGTGATAACACTAATCCATTCGATGTTTTAGAAATTTTAATTCCTGATATTACATCGGCAACACCCATGTCTTTCATGTCAAACATATTATTTAACATTCTTTTAGTAGTTTTAATGATATCATTATTACTACCCATAATGAGCATATCATCTACATAAAGACAAATAATAACATACCCATTCTTAGTGTCCTTGACATACACACATTTGTCACATTCATTTATTTTGAATTCATTTGATAACATTGCATTATCAAATTTTTCATGCCATTGTTTAGGTGCTTGTTTTAATCCATACAGAGATTTTACAAGCCGACAAACTTTCTTTTCTTGTCCTGGAACAATAAATCCTTCTGGTTGTTCCATGTAGATTTCTTCTTCTAAATCTCCATTTAAGAAAGCTGTTTTTTACATCCATTTGATGTATTTCTAAATTATATATAGTTGCAATGGCTATTAACATCCTAATTGAGGATATTCTTGTCACAGGAGAATAAGTATCAAAATAATCTAAACCCTCCTTTTGCCTATATCCTTTGATTACAAGTCTTGCTTTATATTTGTCTATAGATCCATCTGCTTTCATTTTCTTCTTGAATATCCACTTATATCCAAGAGGTTTAGAGCCTGGTGGGAGATCTACTAATTCCCACGTATGATTATGCAAAATGGATTCTACTTCACTATTTATAGCCTCTTTCCAATATGGAGCTTTAGGACTCGATATTGCTTCTTTATAGGTTTGAGGCTCATTTTCTAACAAATAGGTTAGAATATCTGGACCAAAAGATTTTGATGTTCTAGCACGTTTACTACGTCTAGGTTCATCAATATCTTCTAAACCAATATTACTGTCATTAACAACATCATAAGTTCTTTTATTTGAACTTGTTCCTTGTTCGTTAGAACTTGGTTCTTGTTCCTTTTTATTAGGAAATACTGTTTCAAAGAATTCAGTATCTTTTGACTCAATAATCATATTTTCATGTATTTCCTCTATTTTTGATTTATTAACCAAAAATCTATAAGCACTGCTATTATTAGCATATCCTATGAATATACAATCTATTGTTTTTGGTCATATTTTGACCTTTTTAGGTGGAGGAACCATTACTTTTGCTAAACACCCCACACTTTTAAGTGTTTATAAGACGGCTTACGTCCTTTCCATAATTCATAAGGTGTAACATTAGACTTCTTTTGAGGTATTCTGTTGAGAATATAATTTGCTGAAAGAATTGCTTCCCCCCACAAATTCTGAGGTAGCCCAGAACTTAATAACAATGCATTCATCATTTCTTTTAAAGTTCTATTCTTTCTTTCTGCAACACCATTTTGTTGTGGTGAGTAAGGTGCAGTTGTTTGGTGTATTATACCATATTGTGAACAGATTTCAACAAATGAAAATTCATATTCCCCACCTCTATCACTTCTAACTATCTTGATCTTTTTATCAAGTTGATTCTCAACCTCATTTTTATAATGTTTAAACATTTCTAAAGCCTCATCTTTACTTCTCAATAAGTAAACATAACAATATCTTATACAATCATCTATAAAAGTGATAAAGTATTTCTTACCTCCTCTCATTCAGATATACTTTAAATCACAAATATCAGTGTGTATTAATTCAAGAGGTTCTGTACTTCTTTCAATTGATTTAAAAGAAGATTTTCTAAGTTTTGCCTCAACACAAATTTCACATTTATGATTAGAGTTAATCTCACATTTTAGCAAACATTCCATATTAATTAATCTACGTATAGTATTATAATTAATATGTCCTAATCTACCATGCCATAAATTAGATGACTCAATCATATAAGCAGAAGATGTAATTTTATTAATATTGGAAGGTATAACAGTCATTACATTCATTTTGAAGAGCCCATTGCTCATATAACCCTTCCCCACATACATCCCATTTTTAGTTAATACAAATTTGTCTGATACAAAGACTAATTTAAATCCCTATTGACTAAGAAGGGATCCTCGACACTAAATTTTTCCTAATATCGAGCACACATGGAGCACGTTGTTGAGGGTGAGTTCCTTGCGGATGTCATCTTCTTGAATCACCTTTCCTTGTCCAATTATCTTTGATGAAGAAGAATTTCCCATGTATAGATGTTCTCCATTCTCAATTTCTTGATATGTGGAGAACATCTTCTTGTCGGAACACACGTGGAGGGTTGCTCCAGTATCCACCCACCATTCTCTTGAATTTTCAACCATATTTATTTCTGAAACAACCGCTGAAAGGTTCATTTCAGAAACATCTTGAAGAAGACTATCCACTTCCGTTACATTGGCTTGTGCAGACTTCTTGTTCTGGTCTTTGTGTTTTCGACAATCCTTTGCCCTATGTCCAGGCTTGTCACAGATGTAGCATTTACCTTGGAACTTTTTATTTGTTCCTTGCTGAGGCCCATTCCCGGAGAATTTCCTCTTTTTGGACTTCGGACCTTGTTCCACCACGTTTGCTTTATATTCCACAAAGGCCCTTCCAGTTTTCTTCTCAGAGGCACGGTTGTCCTCTTCTATCCTTAATCTTACGATTAAGTCTTCAAGTTTCATCTCTTTGCGTTTATGCTTGAGATAATTTTTAAAATCTTTCCACATAGGTGGTAATTTTTCAATAATAGCGACCACTTGGAAAGATTCACTTAAAGACATACCTTCCGCATGTATTTCATGCGAGATTACTATGTAATTCTTGGACTTGGTTGATGACGCGCTTGGAATCCACCATCTTGTAGTCCAAAAACTCCGCCAACTAATTTCTTTCTTCGTACAAGATCTTCTGTTTTATACTTTTTATCCAATGAATCCCATAATTCTCTTCTTGTTTTGAGAGAACTATACACATTGTATAATGTGTTATCCAATCCATTCGTGATATAATTTGATAAAAAAAATCTGCATGTTTCCATGCATCTATTATGTGAACAACTTGCCATCTGTTTCATCTTCTTTGAGCATTGGGGATCTTCGTGAAGAAACCTCGCCAAGTTCAAAGTTGTGAGATAAAACAACATCTTTTGTTGCCATCTTTTAAATTCCGTTTCATTGAACTTTTTTGGTTTTTCACCATGGTTCACAAGAACATTTGGTATAGAAGGTGTAGAAGAAGAACCAATTATAGTAACAGAATTGGTATCCATATTTATTGCAAATATATATATATATATATAAACTAATTGTCTTAAGATTGTTAGTAACCTCAAAAAGAAATTATATATATATATATATATATATATATATTTAAATGAACTTATCTTGCAGTAATTGATTTGTCAAGGCTAGTACTTTGTACTATGTCCTTAAGACAATTATGCCCTCCGTATGGTGCTCAGAGTTGACAGCACTTGTCTCCCAGGATACAATAACTCCGTATATCTTAGCAGCACTACAAAAGATATACACAACGAACCAAACTGAATGCTCTAACTCTCTCTCTTTTTGAACTATGAAAATGATGAAAAACAGAACTTAAATAATAATAAATACTAAGATGCTTGAGAAATGAGTGAGTATGAAGGCTGCCCCCTCCTATCTATTTATAGGAGGGTTTGTGACCATTTGGAAGGGTGTTTAGCCCTTTGAAAAGGCATAGGATGCCACTGAAAAGGCATATATGACATCCATTGGTCAAAACGACGTAGTTTTGATCATATGCAGTATAGACGCGTCCATTCGAACATGTAAAACGACGTAGTTTTAATATTCACTGAACCAAAACTACGTAGTTTTACTTTAGTAGAAAAGGCGCGACCAAAACGACGTAGTTTTGGGCCGCCTGTTCAAATATACGTATACCGATTTCTCAAAACAATACAGTTTTGATTATACCGCTTCTCAAAACGATACAGTTTTGATAATATAATAAATACAGCTTTCAAAACGACACAGTTTTGATAATAGAATTAAATAAATAGAATTTAAATAAATTTTAATTAAAAATTTAAATAAATTTTGTCTAAAAAGATATATACAGGACCCAGACCCTCGTGCCTCGTGGCACGAGCCCGAGCCAGTGCTTGACGACGGCAAGGCTACGTGGGTTCGAATCTAGCCTTGGCTAGGTCCTCTCCTTCCATTAAAAGTAGGGTCTTGGCCCAAACCCAAGAAAGACGTTCCTCAGATATAAACATATAAAATATTTAATTCCTAACCTTATGTGACTTTGGTTTTTCTCACATGTATTTATTATGATCTTTGGGAGTTAATATCTAATTCATTACTCAATGGATTTGAGCTTCCAAATCCTTAATTTAATCTACTCATGGAGTAGATCACATTAATATATGAAATCATTAAAATTAATTAATAACACCCATATTAATTTAGGCTCAAATTCCAACATAGGAGACCTGTGTAACAATCCGTGATACCAAATTTAAGTTTGAAGAAGCAGATGGAGAAGCTACGTATGTGTTATGTTCACAAAATTCTGATCTAAGATTTAAGTACTTAATGATGGCGGTAGATCGTTTATGTTCATCAAATAGTGGGAACCGATCGATGTGGTTGAACTTGTCTTGTATCTTGATCTTGATGCCAATGTTCTTCAATTATTTATTTTGCAATTGCTTCACTTAGTTGTTTAAGGAAGCCAAATACGCAGGCATGTTTTGTTTTTAGCATGGGCTTTTATGTTTTTGTTTTTGCTATCGCTATTCCTATTGCTATTGCTATTGCTATTGCTATTGCTATTGCTATTTACTTCTTCTGTAGACTTTAGCTACTATTTCTCAACAATATTACCTAATAAGAAATATATCTATTTCTATTTTCAAGTAGTGGTGTCAATATGATACTCCCTCTCTT
Organism: Panax ginseng; assembly: GCA_020205605.1. Classification (NCBI taxonomy): domain Eukaryota; kingdom Viridiplantae; phylum Streptophyta; class Magnoliopsida; order Apiales; family Araliaceae; genus Panax; species Panax ginseng. The sequence goes on from CM035134.1 coordinate 13,294,616, forward strand.
CCACGAGAAAAAAAAGTCTTGTTCGCTAAAAAATTTCATTTCACAAAAAAATTTAGCTTGTAATGATCATGATACTAAAATAAAATAATTAACCCAATGTACATCTTCGTTTTTTTCTAAGCCTCTAATGATGTGATGTTACTGACTTATTGTTGTAGTGTTGTATAATATAATTGAATTATTTTTTTTGTTTGGGAATATGATGGTGATTGGTGCCTTACAGTTGTATAAATTATAATATAGTAGAAAGGAGGCAAGCATCCCAATCTGTTAGCACAACTAACAACCAAATTACAGCTTATAATACAATAAAACTTATTATTTACTTTAGCATGAACCCAATTAAATAAACAACCAAATCTGAAAATAATTAGGCATCTAAATATATAAATATTTATATAATTGTTAAATATATATAATTTTATACATATAAATTTACATCGTCAGAATTTCACTATCATTCTATAATGCTAAACTAACAACTTATCACTTTTGAGATATACATAGAACAAAAAGTATATCATTTTATCGACAATATATATATATATATATATATATATATATATATATATATATATATATATATCCGATCTTAATTTTACTTTCATCTAACATACCTTGCTCACCACCCTTTAGCGACGGACCGGACGATAATTCGGTCCGTCGCTATATGTTCGGTCCGTCGTCTTAGCTTTTAGCGACGGACAATATATAGCGACAGACAACATATAACGATGGATCGAACATATAGCGACGGACCGAATTGTCGCTCGGTCCGTCGCTAAAGGGGGGTGAGTAATGTATGTTAGATAAGGGGTGAGCTTAAGATTCGGACCGGATCTTAAGCTCACCCTTTATCCAACTCACCTAGCTCACCCCCTTTAGCGACGGACGGACGACGACGGTTCGACCATACAACAATCGTTGCTATACTTTTAGCGACATTTGGACAACATATAAGCGTCGCTAAAAGTATAGACGACGATTTATATTTAATCAATCGTCGTCGAGTCCGCCGCAAAAAAAGTGAGCTCGGATGAGTTGGATAAAGAGTGAAGCTTAAGATTCTGGACTATATATATATATATATATATATATATATATATATATATATATATATATATATATATCATTTGAATTCATAAATTTTACAAATGAAACTTTTTTTAGGGATGGAATGGAACAATATTTTAAGTTGCGGGCTAATTCAAAAATGTGATTAATGTAGGCTCTAGTAAGCAAATGCAAACTTAGATTGTTTAAGAGCCATTGAATATTGTTGGTTCAATAGGAGATCTGTATAGTTATCTTCTTTTTAAACAATGTTGTCCATGTTATAGAATTAAAGAAATAACAAAAGTTTTGGAAGATAGAAGTTTAGAGAATTTCTCCTTCTTGGTATATTCTTTCATTAGAAAAGTTTACCTTTTATAGACAAGGAAAGGGAACATAAATCCAACAAAATTAATTACATCATAGACTAGATCAATGGTCTAGTTTATAGCCATTGACATTAGAATATTAGGAAATCATATTATAACTCTCCTCCCTTGATTTCTTAAGAAAGAAGATTATGTCTCATTAAAAACATTGCTAAGATAACCTGGTGGGAAAAAACTTAGCGAATGGAAAAAGAGTACATATCTCCCCTTCAAAATGAGTTCATTATTCTTTGATAAAATGTTGTGATAAGTCTTTCAGTAGACGTATTCCGATCTTATTCCAAACTTTTGTAAATGTTGTATTTGATAGTGACTTTGTGAATAAGTCAGCTAGATTATCACATCATCGAATTTGATGCACATATATATTACCCTTCTTTTGTAGCTCATGTGTGTAGAAGAATTTAGATGAAATGTGTTTTGTTCTATCTCCCTTGATGTACCCTCCTCTAAGTTGAGCAAAGCATGCAGCGTTATCCTCGTACATAATTGTAGGAATATCCTTGATTGATGGTAATCCGCATGACTCTTGATATGCTGAATAATTGATCTCAACCAAACACACTCTCTACTTGCTTCATGTATTGCGAGAATCTCTGAGTGATTTGTAGATGTAGTTATCATGGCTTGCTTTGTGGATTTTCAGGATATAGATGTGTCACAATTAATATGTAAATACATAACCTGTTTGTGATCTCACATTGTATGGATCTAATAAATATCATGCATCTTCATATCCAATTAATCGCGACGTTGAATCTCTTGGATAAAATAATCCAAGATCTATACTTCCACGGAGGTATCTCAAACTGTGTTTGATCCCATCTCAATGTCCCTTAATCGGAGAAGAACTGTATCTTGCTAACTAGTTGACAACAAAAGTAATATCAGGTCGTGTACAGTTTTAAAGATACATAAGAGCACCTATTGCATTTAGGTATGAAATTTCAGGTCCAAGAACTTCTTCACTTTCTAGAGGTCGAAATGGGTCTTAATCAACTTCTAGAGATCGAACAACTATCGAGGTAGTCAAAAATTTCAGATGCTAAATGTTCCACTTGTATTCCCAAACAGAACTTTGTCTTTCCAAGATCTTTCATTTCAAATTTATCATTTAAATAAGTAGCAGTTCTTGTAAGTTCTTCAGGAGTACCTACAAGATTCAAATCATCCATATATACAGCAATGATGGTAAATCCACTTTGTGTTTTCTTAATAAAGACGCATGGGCATACTTTATTATTTGTATACCCGTCTTTTGTTAAATAATCACTAAGTCGATTATACCACATACGACCAGACTATTTCAACCCATATAATGAGCATTGCAACTTTATTGAATATATGTGGTGGGGCTTTTGTGAGTCAGCCATTTTTAATACTTCAGGAATTCACATGTAGATCTCACTATCAAGTGAACCATATAGGTATGCTGTTACAACATCCATCAGACGTGTTTCCAAACCTTCCATGGTTGTCATACCTAGTAAAAAGTGAAAAATAACTCCATCCATTACTGGAGAGAATGTAACATGATAATAAATGTGACGCCCCCAAAATAGGTATACATCACCCATCTTGAGTCGCCAAATACATGATACAAAAATACAAATACAACTTAATAATACAACTATCGTATAAAATATGACAAAACATAAACTGAGCGTTTTAATAAGAATATTGTCATCTAGACAATATCCACACTCAATGGAGTCCTCATTTCATTTATTGTCACACTATTTAACAGAGTAGTGAGGACTACTAATGCTATCATCTGGACCATCACTCCGTTCCCCGACTCATCCCAGCTATATTCACATTTCCTGAAGAGAACAGTGAAAGAAAGGGTGAGCTCAACTAGCCCAGTAAGAAATATTATGACTAAGATAATGCAGAATAAATTATCATTAGTCTTTAACAATGTTAAACCGATAAAATACAATAGACATCAAGTTTAATCATGTTGAACAAGCAATCCATTAGAAGAGTCAAGTAGAGAATAAAATCTACTATCTTCTATGGTTTAAAATGTTTTCATCAATTTTTATTGCTGAGACTCAGCTTAATAAATAAAACACATCATCTAATCATCCATGTACTACGAGCCAAGGATATTCATTAAATCATCAATGGTCATGACTATACCGAACAATCCCTGGTCATAATCATACCAAAAACTGTCCATTAGTGCATTACAGGCCACTGAGGACTTTTACCATATCATTTATAACATTCCAGGTCATGATAATACTGAATGATCCCTGGTCATAATCATACTAAGTCCATCTATGCACGTAAGCCAAAGATGACTTTCATTACAATATAAGCATGAGGATGATGACAATGACATAATAATTCAATAAAACAAGTTCAAAAATTAATTTATCCAGGAACCAACAACGTCCAAATTGTCAACATGATACTGCTTTGTGGAGAAAAATTCAAGAATGCTCAGAAGAATATTTTCATGAAAAGATACTGGATGAAGCACAATTATCAAGGATATTCCACTAATTTCATGGAGTACAGAAGGATTCACCATGCGTGTGATAGACTGCACAGACAGGTTATTCCCAACAGAATAATAAAGAATGGAACCAGGTCATGTATAAACGCATGCATGTGATATTCGACAAAAAATAATAAAGAATCGGAACCGTGTCAAAGAAATTACAGACCAAGTGATATATTCCAACGAATAATAAATAATGGAATAACAACATAAATCACCATGCATGCGATAGAATCGCATGCATAAAGTTATTCCAATGAATAATAATTAATGGAACCAGTCGCATATAATCGCACTGAACAGATATTCCAAATGAATAATAAAGAATGGAATAATGTAAGAATTTCACCATGTATACGGTACTTCACATAGACAGGTTATTCCAACATAATAATAAAGAATGGAATAACAGAAGTTCTCTTCATAAATACGAAAGAAATAATACCCCTTACCTTAGAAGAACTAGATATTGAAAAAATGAGGTAGCAAACTTCTCTTCTTCTTTCTCTCTATAATTTCTCTCTCTAGAGTTTTAGTGAATTCGTAAGAAATAATGAAGGAATGAGCTTCTATTTATAGGAGAATGGACTTAATAGTAAGTAATTCATGAACGGTCTAGATTGATTTAATTTTAAATGGACGGTCCATATTGATTTACTATTAAAACTTAAATCAACGGTCCATACTGATTCACTATTAAAACTTTAAACCAACGATCCATATTGATTTACTATTAAAACTTTAAACCAACGATTCATATTGATTTACTATTATAATTTCAACTAACGATTTGAAAAATTAGCACATCCATGATGCCCCCAAAATAGGTATACACCACCCATCTTGAGTCGCCAAATACATGGTACAAAATTCAAATACAACTTAATAATACAACTGTCGTGTAAAATACGACAAAACGTAAACTGAGAGTTTTAATAAGAATATTGTCATCTAGACAATATTCGTACTCAAAAGAGTCCTCATTACATTTATTTTCACACTATTTAACAGAATATTGAGGACTACTAATACTATCTTCTGGACCGTCATTCCATTCTCCGACTAGTCCCGGCTACGTTCTCATTTCCTGAAGAGAATAGTGAAAGAAAGGGTGAGCTCAACTAGCCCAGTAAGAAATATTATGACTAAGATAATGTAGAATAAATTATCATTAGCCTTCAACAATGTTAAACTGAAAAAATATAACAAACATCAAGTTTAACTGCAGCGGAACAAACAATCCATTAAAAGAGTCAAGTAGAGAATAAAATCTACTATCTTTTATGATTTAAAAGGTTTTTCATCACTTTTATCGTTGGGACTCAGCTTAATAAATAATCCACATCATTCCTGCACTACGGCCAAGGATATTCATTAGTATCACAACCACAAATTATCCATGCACTACGGGCCAAGGATATTTGTGTATTCATCAAATGGTCATGATCATGCCAACAACTGTCCATCAATGCACTACGGGCCAATGAGGACTTTTACCACATCAGTTGTTACATACGGTCATGATTATACCGAATAATCCCTGGTCATAATCATACCAAGTCCATCTATGCACTATAGGCCACAGATGACTTTCAACATAATATAAACATGAGGATGATGACAATGATATAAGAATTCAATAAAAACAAGTTCAAGAATTAATTTGTCCAGGAACCAATAACATCCAAATTGTCAACATGATACTTCTTTCTAGAGTAAAATTCAAGAATGCTCAGAAGAATATTTCAATGAAAAGATACTGGATGAAGCACAAATATCAAGGATATTCCACTAATTTCATGGAGTATAGAAGTCAAAACTTTAACCAACTGAGTATAATAAAGAATAGAATAACAAAAGAAATCACCATGCATGCGATAGATAGCATAGACAGGTTATTCCAACAGAATAATAAATAATGGAACCAGGTCATACGTAAACGCACGGACAAGATATTCTAACAGAATAATAAACAACGGAACCAGGTCATGCGTAAACGCACAGACAGGATGTTCCAACAGAATAATAAATAACGGAACTAGGTCATGCGTAAACGCACAAACAAGATGTTCCAACAGAATAATAAGTAACGGAACCAGGTCATGCGTAAAGCACATACATGATGTTTCAACAGAATAATAAAGAATGGAATAACAGAAGAATTTTACCATGAATGCGATACTTCACATAGACAGGTTATTCTAACATAATAATAAAGAATGGAATAACAGAAGAATTTCACCAAGTATGCGGTACTTCGCATAGACAGGTTATTCCAACCTAATAATAAATAATGGAATAACAGAAGAATTTCACCAAGTATGCGGTACTTCGCATAGACAGGTTATTCAAACATAATAATAAAGAATGGAATAACATAAGTTCTCTTCATTAACACGAAAGAAAGAAATAATACCCCTTACCTTAGAAAGAAGAGTACTGGATATAGGAGTAGTGAAGTAGCATAACACTTTTCTTCTTTCTCTCTATAGTTTCTCTCTGAGTTTCAAAGAAATTCGTAAGAAATAATGAAGGAATGAGTTTCTATTTATAGAAGAATGGATCTAATAGTAACTAATTCATGAACTATTATTGAGATTGATTTACTTTTAATCGGACGGTTCATATTTAAAGCAAAATCTTTTAAATAAAATATAATATATTCTATTTATAATCTAATAAAACGAATAACTTTATAAAAGTATTCTGTTTTATATAAAAAGATTTTCTGTTTTATTACATTAATAATACTAATAAAACAATATATATATATATATAAACTTTTGTGACTTCATAAAAAACACCTTAATATATTTAACAACATTTATCATCATTATTATAATTCACAATATTAATCGACCAGGTCGTTCCCAGGAAAGAGGGGGCTTTCCAATAAGGATTTCTCCCTATTGGCGCGTAATTAGGTGACCAAACCTCTCCTTGGTAGAACTTCTAGACATCGTTAATATTGCAAATAATAATATTAATAACTTCGCTCGTCTCAATTATTGATTTAATAATATATATAATATCGACAATAATTGAATCAAATAACATGAGATATTATGCAGCAATTACTGTAGCAATAATTGAACAAAACCTGGTGACTTCTCACGTAAGCATCTATAATCAATACCGTGTGCTACTATGCAATCACCCGTAGTACTGTACTTTTACTACCGAGTAGCTCAACAGTTTTAACTGTAAAACTTCCACCGTTATTTTCATAAAATATTTTTGTCGTTTTCTCAATCCGACAATAATTCTGTTGTGGGTTCCACCAATGATTGAGCCGTTGTACGAATATTCCCTGTTAAAACGAATATTCCCCGACCAATCAAATATTATATAACAACTTGCGTACTTTGCAAAATTTATAAATATTACTTACAACTATAACATTATATCAAATTCATTCCATAATATTCAAAAATGATATTTATAGAAAAATCATCTTTATTCATAAAAGCCTACAACATCTCCTCATGGAATAATATTGTATCCAAAAATGATTTGGACTGAAAAGAAATATATTTTTTGGGTAAATAGTACCCCATGAATAGTACTTCGAGAATAGTACCCCGTGAATAGTAACCCGACACGAAAGTGTCTCAAATACCCGAGTGAAAATACTAGAGTGAATAGTAATCGGGTGAATAGTAACTCCGACACAAAAAGTGCCCCGAATACCCGATTGAACAATATAACCTCCAGACATCAATTATTATCGAAATAAAAGCCGATTTCCACTAACACAAATAATTTCAACACAATGGAACTATCAAATTCATCTTTAATTAACACGAACTTATGCATCATTAATATTATAACTCACAATATTTAACAACCAGGTCATTCCCAGGAAAGAGGGGGCTTTCCGATAAGGATTTCTCCCTATTGGTGCGCAAATAGGGGACCAAACCTCTCCTTGACAGAATTTTTAGACATTGTAAATATTGCAATTTAATAATATGAACAACTTTATCATCTCAATTATTGATTTAATAATATATCATATTATGCAGATGATACTGTGTCAATAATCGAATCAATAATATGAGAGATATGATGCAACAATTACTGTAGCAATAATTGAGTATAACTGAGTGACTTCTTACGTAAGCATCAATAACCAATACCGTGTGCTACTATGCAACCACGCCAGACATCGTTGTACTTTTACTACTACCGGGTAGTTCAACAGCTTTTAACGATAACACTTCCGCCAAGTATTTTTATAAAAGATAATTACATGCTTTTCTTACTACGACAATACTTCCGTTATGGGGTCCACCAATGATTGTGCCGTCGTACGAATATTCCCTGTTAAAATGAATATTTCCCATCCAATCGAATATTATATAACCACTTGTTTACTTTGCAAATTTTGTAAATATTACCCACAACTATAACATTATATCATATCCACACCATAATATTCAAAAATATACTTCGAGAGAAATTAATATTTATTCATAAAAATTGGGGTCTTACAATAAATACCACGTCTTTGTAAAAAACCTTGAGCTACAAGTCGGGCTTTGTATCTCACAATTTCATTTTTCTCATTTCACTTTCGTTTAAATACCTATTTATTTCCAACCGGGATTACTCCCAGCGGTATTTGGACTACTGATCCAAATACTTCTCTTTTCAATAATGATTGTAGCTCAATTTGAATAACATATTTCTATTTTGGCCAATCTTTTCTTTTCCGATATTCTTCCACGTTTTGTGGTTCAGAATCCACGCAGAAATCATAATAATATATGATGCTATAGAGAAAACAAATATATCATCAATCATGACTTTGCTAATAATAATAATAATAATAATAATAATAATAATAATAATAATAATAATAATAATAATATATCTGATCCTATATTTTCTCATAATGTACATAATTTATTGAGATATCTTGGTATTCATCTTTTATCCCTTCGGTGAGATTTTGTAGCTCTTCTGGGGGTATTCCCACTTTTGGAATAAGTGTTACTTCTAGAGCGGGTATTACTTCTGGAACTCCTAATTTGCCTTTTGTTTTCATGATGCAGTGTCTTTTGCACTAATTGGTCTTCCACGCTTCTGGCGTGGTTTAGAATCTTCTGTTGCCTTATTTGTTAAGTATTTAGGAATTAACTTTTTGATAGGTATTTTTATCTTTTCTGGAGTATTCACTACAGGTGTATGTGATTTTATCACTTTTCTAGCATCATTAAATCCATCTAGCATTTGATTTGCAATATTTTGTAAATAAATAAATCTTTGAAAAATTCAATTTCACATTGTCCTGTGCAAGGATCAAGTGAATTTAATTATGATGCATTCTATGATATTTCAGAGGGTTTCTTATTTAAAAGTTTCACTCCTTCTAATGGTGGAAATACAGATTCATCAAAGTGAAAATCTGCATAACATGCAATAAAAACATCTCCAGTTAAAGGCTCAAGATATCTAATAAAAGAAAAGGAATCAAAACCAACAGAAATTACAATTCTTCGTTGAGCTCCCATTTTAGTCCTTTGTGGAAGTGCAATTAGAACATATATTGCACTTCCAAAAACTCGAAGGTGTGAGATGTTGGGTATCTGACCAACAACTAACTGTAGAGGAGAAAAGTTATGAACAGTTGTTGGCCTTACTCGAATGATGGCTACATCGTGAAGAATTGCATGACCCCAAACTGAGGTTGGTAAGTTAAATCTTAATATTAATGGACATGCAATTAGTTGAAGCCTTTTTATTAAAGATTCAGCTAAACCATTTTGTGTGTACAAGAGGAACAAAATGTTCAATAGAGATTCTAATAGTAATACAAAAGTCATTAAAGGTCTTTGATGAAAATTCAGCTGCATTATCAAGTCGAATTGACTTGATTGGATGATCTGGAAACTGAGCCCGTAACTTGATTATTCGAGTAAGAAGTTTAGAGAAAGCAAAATTTCGAGAGGAGAGGAGACAAACATGGGACCATCTAGTTGAAAAATCTATTAAAACCATAAAATATTGAAATGGGTCAGACAATGGATGAATGGGTCCACAAATGTCTCCTTGAATTCTCTTTAGGAATTTTGGGGTTTCATTATATACTTTTGTTGGTGATGGTCGAACAATTAATTTTCCTGGAGAACATGCAACACAAGAAAAATCACTACTAGGAAAAACCTTATTCTTGAGAGGATGACCAATAGAATTTTCAATAATGCGATGCATCACAGACATTCCTAGATGACCGAGTCTTTCATGCCAAAGCATAAATGATTTTGGATGTATGAATTTTGGAATCACAACAGTATGAGACTCAATTGCTCTAATCTTCACAGTATATAACCAAGAAGAAATTAAATGAAGTTTTTCTAGGATATTCTTTTTTCCAAAAATAGTAGAAGTGATGAGAAGATATTCATTATCATTTTCACTTGTTGTTTCAATGTGAAAACCATTTAGTCGAATTTCTTTAAAACTAATCAAATTTATTTTTGATTTACTAGAATATAGAGCATTTTTTTATGAAGAATTGTGTCTCATTTGGTAACATGAAACTAGCTTTTTCAAATCCCTTGATTAAATTTGATATGCCATAGATAGTTCTCACTTTTCCCTTAGTTTTGGTTAGTTGTGAAAAATATTTCTCAGTTTGAAGGATTGTATGAGTTGTTGCATTGTCTGCTAAACATATATTCAATATCTATTAAAGTTGGTCTGACACATATAAAATATATTAAAAATGTGACGCCCACAAAATAGGTCCACACAACCCATTTTGTGTCGCCAAAATACATGGTACAGAATCCAAATACAAACTTCATTTATACAACTGTCGTGCAAAATACGAAAACACATAAGCTGAGAGTTTGAATATAAATATTGCACCGCACATAATACGTATATACATACTCAAATTAAGTCGTCATTACAATTATTGTCACACTATTTTACAACATAATGAAGACTGTTATAGTGACTATCTCGGACTGTCACTCCATTGTTAGGTTTGTAATATTCATGAACGCAATCAAATTGCATAAAATAAGCGGAAACGTGTAAAATCAGAGTTTTAAAATTTTACAAACCATATACCCTGATCACCCATTATGCACAATTATTAATTAAACGAAAAGATAAAGAATAAAATCATACCCTTGAAGATCGAGCTTCCTCAAGTACAAGTTCACCTCCAAATCCTTTTGCGTTCAACTTTAATCCACCGGGTTTGGTTCCTTCCTTTGATCAACGTTAGCCACCCAAGTGTTTGGCCTCTAGAGGTGATCCACCAAAAAAGAACAAAATTCAAGAAGATGAGTATTTGGCAAAACCCTAATTTTTCTATCTCTCATAGAAAAGGGTGTACTCTCCAACTATTGGAATTACGTATGTTGTAAAAGTCAACAACCCCTTTGCCCATAATACGACTCCTCTTATTTATAGATGTGGGCAACCCTCCTTAACAATTAAGGAATTGGGTTTTTTTATTTTAATTAATTAAATTCTTTTAATTAATTAAGCTCCCTAATCTTATTAGGGATAATTAATTAAACTCTTTTAATTAATTTGCCTCCTAATCCTATTAGGATATTTGAGAGTACTTTTATTAATTAATTCCCAAACTCCTTTAGGAATTAAATAATAATAATAGTAATAATAATAATAAGACTCCTCTTATTAATTTATATTTAATATTTCTAAAATATTAAATAATAAATATTAAGCTATTTCATTTATTCTATCACCATAGATTAAATTAAATATACTTAACTTATTATTATGATTATGCCATTAACTTCTTAAATAATTATTCTTCCTTTTATGGTGTGACCCTTTAGGTTCTCCATATTAAACCTATTGTGAATAAATCAATTAGAACAATTCTAATCTTATTTAAATAAATAAATTAAACTAATAATTTATTTAAAAAATAATATTTATTCTACAATAGGGATAAGCCTCCCCAAGCGATCAACGACTTTCCGGATAATATAGATTTCAACATTAATCATAAAAGAACCATTGAGTAAATAGTTACCGTACAATTCAATCCTTCCCCCATACAATGTCCCAATTAAATATAAGACATGGAATTACTGTCAAGTCTTATTTTATTTAATTATATGTATTTCGACTCTTAAATGCACAACTCCAAATAATGCAAATTAGAAACTCCTTTCTAATTTCATTTTGCCTTGGCCAAGGACTACTGGGTTGTCATTTATCGAATTACATAGGACATTTCTCTTCTTTTACTAGAAGTGGTAGATTCTTTATTGATCATACATTATCTCCATGTACAACTTATTATACCCAAGCATACCCTTTGATATACCCTAAGGGTCTTAAGGAATAAGTCAAAGTATAACTCATCATACACAAGATACTATGATGATCTCAAGTCCAAGGATCACTTGTACTACTATCACTACAGGAATTCCTATTGACAGGCAAGTAAAACTCCATTAGGTATTCCTTAGCGAGCCACGTTCAGTGAACTTATTCTCCAATAAGCACTTACATACTTGCTTTAGTGTCTCTACACAAATGATCATGAGATCAATCATCCTCATCCAATGAGCAAGCAACTTATGCACCAATCTATCCGGATTCACTAATCCCCAATTTAGTAATCCAACGATTGGGAACTATTTTAGTTTTAAGCTTTCTAAGAATTTAGATCTCATTAGAATGATCATCATCATTATTCTAAAAGCATTGCTTAAAACTATGGGTTTATCACATATTATAAAAACAACATCATGTAGATAATTAAAAGCCTTTAATAAATTAATACTTTTTTATTAATAAATGAATAAGATTGTTTACAAAGTATATGCTTTATCATCAAAAATGATTGGCTTGTGTGCATACTACTTTCAATCTCCCACTTGCACTAAAGCCAATCGTCATGGTATCTCACACTCTTCTTCTCTAAGTGACGATTATCATGCTGTTGGATAAGCTTTAGTAAATAGATATGTAATGTTGTTCTTGAGAGTTCACTATCTATATAGTGATTTCCCATCTTTCAATGATTCTTATAATCACATGAAAGTGCCACAACACATGTTTGGATCCAAGATGAGACTTAGGAACTATTCCTAGTTCTGTAATGAACTTTTAATCCAAACAATCAACTTGCAGCTTCATTTATAGCTATATATTTTGTCTTTATCACTAAACCAGCAACTCTTTGCTGTTTGGAACCTTTCCAATTCACTATACCACTATTCAAGGTAACTCTTTTACCTTAAAGTGGATTTTCTGTCGTCCTGGTCTGTCTAAAAAAAAACTTGAGTCTGTTAAGCCCTCTAGTTTTAATTCAGACCCACCATGAATATGATCACATCCTTAGTGTCGATAAAGTACTTAAGATATTTTTCACTGTCTCACAGTGAACTCCAGAATATGACTGATCAACATCAGGTCTCGTATATTTCATTGCATACATGATAGTCACTCATGCGATCTCTCTTTTTAGGAGTCTATGGGGATTATTAAGAGAGATACACTCCATGGCTCATCAACATGAGACATCTCTTGGAGTTTGCCATGCTAAACAACTTTAGCATCAAATGAATATATGTTCCTTGGGTTAAGCCGAGCATCCTTTTAAATCTATCTATATAGATTTGCATCCCCAATTAAGATACTCTTCCCAAATCATTCATGGAGGGATGTTTAGACAACTTTATCTTTACTGATTGTAGCATTGGTATGTTATTCCTCATCCGTAGTATATCAACATATAATACTAGAAATTTCACGACGCTCCCACTGACCCTTTTGTACACACTAGAACTCTTACCTCATCGTATATAACTCTGGATAATCATCTTCTATGATGTGTACCTCATCATCATCATCTATGATGAATCCATACCTCCTAGGTATCTTTGGTACTATTCCAGATTTACAATTCGGTTGTGGTACAATAGGTTTATCTACAGGTTCCTCTTATTTGACTTTTACTATTTTGTGGTTCTTGAACTCTTCAAGATTCTATTATCCTCCCACTAGCCCCTTCAATGATAAACATCTTTATCTTAGAAGGCATCATGTTTCACAATAAACACCTTTTACTAAGTAGGATTATAGAAAATATACCTTAAACTTACTTTAGGATGTCCCACAAATTTGTACATGTCAAATCTTGTCCCAAGCTTATCCTTTGAAACCTTTTCACATAAGTTGGACAACTCCTTATCTTAACATACTTAAGATTAGGAATCCACTCTGTCCATAACTTTTATGGAGTCTTGGAGCCGGATTTTGAGGTTACCTTTTTGTAGATATGCAACCATTTCTAGGACATGACCCTAGAGGGATACTGGAATGTCGGTAAAATCATTATGGACCGTACCATGTCCAACAAGGTACGATTTTTCCTTTCAGATACACCAATCAATTATTGCGTATCAGGAGGTGTCCATTATGAGAAAACCATTTAAGATGATCTAGAAACTTATTGCACAAGTATTTATTCCTTGATCTAATCAAAGAATCTTAATACTTTGTCAATTTGTTTCACTTCTGAATTCTTTGAACCTTTCAAATAATTCATACTTGTATTTCAGCAAATACATACATTCAACTCTTTGAATGATCATCTCCTTTTCTTATACTAGTTTATTCAATTTGCAAAATTATTTTCACGTAAGTCAAGTATATAAAATCCATTAAGTAATATTCCAGTTCTATACAAAACATTATTATTATTATAAATAGAACAACAATTGTTCTTAAATATAATACCAAAGATTTCATTGTCCAACAATAAAATGGAAATAATGTTTCCAACAAGTACTGGAATATAATAACAACTTATTGACTTAATAGATTTGCCCGTAGGGATTGCTAAACTATAAGTTCCTATGGCTAATGCAGCAACCTTTGCTTCATTTCCCACACATAGGTTTACTTATATTTGTTTAGCTTTCTACTTCTATTTGGTCCCTTCATAAATCTATATTTATGATAACCAAAGTCGGTATCCAATACCCAAGTAGAACATTGACTTAAAGAAAAATTTATTTTAACTTATGAACAAAATTGTATTTGTAACCAAAACTTCACTAAGCTTCTTCTAGTTAGCTCTGCAAGATGCTTCTCGCAGTTTCTTTCCAGTGTCCAGGCTTAATGTAGTGGAAGCAAACTCATTTGCTATCCGTATCAGTTTTGTTCTTATTATCCTTTGTTTTTGCCTTTTCTATTTACCTTCTTAGAATCGTTCTTCTTTTCAGAAGATCCTTTGGCCCCTACCAGTAAGACTTGGTCTTTCTTGGTTGGAAAGTGACTCTCAACATTTTTCAACATTTTAAGCAAATCAGCGAGGCTGATATCTAGCTCGTTCATATGAAAAATTCACAACAAGTGTGAAAGGAGTCCGGAAGTGAGTGCAAGATCAAATCTTGGCTCAAATCTCCATCCATGACAAAACCCGTTGTCCTAATTGATCAATCAAATTGATTATGTTAAGGACTTTTATCTGTACCGTAGTGTCATCGGTCATTCTTGATCGGAAGATCTCCTTAGATATCTGATATCTATCAGTCCTACTTTCCTCACCATCAACTACTTGATGTGCAGGAATATAATAGGAGCATCCAGACTTTCATGCTGACGCTGAAGCTCGTTACTCATGGATGCGAGCATGATACATTGAGCCAACTATGCATCATCTAGCCACTTTCTAAAAGTAACAATATCTTCCTCAGAGGCATTGTCTGCAACCATTGCAGGGATAGGCGTATTAAGGACATAAGATAGCTTTTCAGCTATGAGAACTATTCTCAATTACCTTAACCAATCCGTTTAATTCGGTCCGGTTAATTTAGCATCTAATATGCTACGCAGTGATAGTAATTTAGACATTGTAAAATTTTGTAAATGAATTTGTAATTAACAACATTTTAATATACATTCTTTTATTAATTACCAAAATAAATTAGGTCTTGTTTTAAATTGGTATCTCCCACTATTTTCTTCAAACTATATTACCCTCACTTATATAGTTCAGCAATATCTAATTAAAGATATGTTAATGAAAATAAGGATCTCATTTCAAATGTATATAGCCTTGTGTGTGCACAACAAACTATATATAAATAAATAGGTAGACAACTCTTGTCAATTACATCAACTATGTAACTCCTTGTATTTTGCCTCTTAAATTATAATGGTCAAGTGTGTGCACATCCGAACTAAAATAATTTAAGTTAAGTCAGACCCAACATTTCCATATAAGTGAAGAGAAAACTACAGCCCTTGTGTGTGCACAACAAAGCAGTAATGTTCAATTCCTTATAAACATCATATGTAATAAAAACAACATCTTAAATATTTAATACTTGCCTTGTGTGTGCACAACAAACTCATATTAAATATTCAATACTCTATTATTTCTATCATGCTAGAAGGCGGCGTTCGATATTCCAAATATCTTTGAGCGTTACAATTTAATATAAAATATTTGAGGGGTTTGTTATTAATTTGTCTCATCTTGTTTAGCGCACACATATATATATATATATATAAAATACGTCATATTAATGAACATCTACAGCATGTTTGCATAATATATATATATATATATATATATATATATATATATATATATATATATATATATATAAGCATGCACATATAGAATCTTCATATTCTATCCGGATTGATTATGGACTTTTATTCTAGTTTGATTCACTAGAGCCACCAAGTGAACCAAAAGGTCAAACCCTAGGGGTGCAAGAATTAATATTTAAATATAGCTATTACATTTAAACACGGGCTCCATTACAAACGGGTCTTCACGCGCTCCTTGTTCCTTGATCTCCAATTCTTCAAAATTAATTCTAACTATTCCTATTACAAAACTATTTAAAATAAATAGAAACCTTGATCGTGATCGAGGAAAGTACATAGGAGGGAGTTAGAATTTACATTAAAAAATTAGAGAAGGCAGTGCACGCAGACCCCATTTAATAAAACACATACATTCATGCATCCAACTAAAATAAAATCCAATCACATTGGTCAATAGTCCATAATCAATCCCATTTATTATCATACAAATCACCATATGCATCAATAAATAACATTTATCTCATGAATAATAAACATTCAATATATATATTGATATCATTTAATGGGCAAATTTAGTTAGTATAAATCTAATTTTGAATCAAAATAAACTCCTTTATTTTAATCCAAATATAAATTAAAATAAACTCTTTTATTTTAATTTATCCAATTTTGAATAAAATAAACTATTTTATTTTAATCAAAATCTTTAATCAAAATAAACTCCTTTATTTTAATAAATTATGGAATCCAATTCCAAGTAAAAAAAATAAAACTCCTTTAAACACAAATTATCTTTCCTATTCACAAATAAACCCTTTTATTTTGAATAATATGAAATCTTATTCATATCTAAATAAACTCCTTTATTTAAGGAAATATGAAATCAAATTCCAACTCCAATTAGTTATCATGGAATCCAATTCCAACTCTAATTAGTTAGCATGAAATATAATTTTAAAATTAAATTAAACTTTTTATTTTAAAATTAAAATAAATTTTTTATTTTAAAATTAAAAAAATATTTTATTTTAATTATAAAATTATTATATATATAAATATATATTACGTTAATATATATTATATATATAATCACTGCTTTCTCCCTTTATTTCCGTGCACATGAATCTCAAAAAAAAAAACATGCATGCTCCTGCCGAATCCTGTAGCCTTTTTATGGTATTACTTGTAACTTACTAACTACAGAAGTTAACATGAATATATATCTAATTATATATATTATAAAACCATTCACTTGCAGGAACAGGACTACCGAATTTTCATAAACCACCTTGCGAATCAGCAGCGAAAGAGAAAGAAGAAAAAAATATGTTTTCGCATTTTTTATTTTTTTTATTTTTTAAATAAATTTATACAATAAAATTATGCCCAATTAAATTATTCTAAACACATATCAATATACACATTAAATTAAAACAATTAATAATTCGCATAAAGGTTTGGCTCGATGCCAATTGGTTTGTAATATTCATGAACGCAATCAAATTGCATAAAATAAAGCGGAAACGCGTGTAAAATCGAGTTTAAAATTTTATAAACCATATACCCGATCACCCTTTATGCACAATTATTAATTAAACGAAAAGATAAAGAATAAAATTATACCCTTGAAGATCGAGCTTCCTCGCAGTACAAGTTCACCTCCAAATCCTTTCGCGTTCAACTTTGAATCCACCGGTTTGGTTCCTTCCTTTGATCAACGTTAATGGCCAAGTGTTTGGCCTCTAGAGGTGATCCACCAAGGAAGAACAAAATTCAAGAAGATGGGTATTTGGCAAAACCCTAGTTTTTCTATCTCTCATGTAGAAAAGGGTGTCTTTCTCCAACTATTGGAATTATTATGTTGTAAAAAGTCAACAACCCTTTGCCCATAATAAGACTCTCTTATTTATAGATGTGGGCAACCCTCCTTAACAATTAAGGAATTGGGTTTTTTATTTTAATTAATTAAATTCTTTTAATTAATTAAGCTCCCTAATCTTATTAGGGATAATTAATTAAACTCTTTTAATTAATTTGCCTCCTAATCCTATTAGGATATTTGAGAGTACTTTTATTAATTAATTCCCAAACTCTTTTAGGAATTAAATAATAATAATAGTAATAATAATAATAAGACTCCTCTTATTAATTTATATTTAATATTTTCAAAATATTAAATAATAAATATTAAGCTATTTCATTTATTCTATCACCATAGATTAAATTAAATATACTTAACTTATTATTACGATTATGCCATTAACTTCTTAAATAATTATTCTTCCTTTTTATGGTGTGACCCTTTAGGTTCTCCATATTAAACCCAGGTTGTGAATAAATCAATTAGAAACAATTCTAATCTTATTTAAATAAATAAATTAAACTAATAATTTATTTAAAAAATAATATTTATTCTACAATAGGGATAAGCCTCCCACTAGCGATCAACGACTTTCCGATAATATAGATTTCAATATTAATCATAAAAAGAATCATTGAGTAAATAGTTACTGCATACATTCAATCCTTCCACCATACAATGTCCCAATTAAATATAAGACATGGAATTACTGTCAAGTCTTATTTTATTTAATTATATGTATTTTGACTTTTAAATACACAACTCCAAATAATGCAAATTAGAAACTCCTTTCTAATTTCATTCTATAACCCGAAGGACTACTGGGTTGTCATTTATCGAATCACATAGGACATTTCTCTTCTTTTATTAGAAGTGGTAGATTCTTTATTGATCATACATTATCTCCATGTATAACTTATTATACCCAAGCATACCCTTTGATATACCCTAAGGGTCTTAAGGAATAAGTCAAAGTATAACTCATCATACACAAGATACTATGATGATCTCAAGTCCAAGGATCACTTGTACTACTATCACTACAAGAATTCCTATTGACAGACAAGTAAAACTCCATTAGGTATTCCTTAGCGAGCCACGTTCAGTGAACTTATTCTCCAATAAGCACTTATATACTTGCTTTAGTGTCTCCACACAAATGATCATGAGATCAATCATCCTCATCCAATGAGCAAGCAACGTATGCACCAATCTATTCGGATTCACTAATCCCCAATTTAGTAATCCAACGATTGGGAACTATTTTAGTTTTAAGCTTTCTAAGAATTTAGATCTCATTAGAATGATCATCATCATTATTCTAAAAGCATTGCTTAAAACTATGGGTTTATCACATATTATAAAAACAGCATCATGTAGATAATTAAAAGCCTTTAATAAATTAATACTTTTTTATTAATAAATGAATAAGATTGTTTACAAAGTATATGCTTTATCATCAAACATGATTGGCTTGTGTGCATACTACTTTCATCCATTCCCCAACTAGTCCCAACTATATTCTCATTTCCTGAAGAGAACAATAAAAGAAAAGGGTGAGCTCAACTAGCCCAGTAAAGAATATTATGACTAAGATAATGTAGAATAAATAACAATCCATTAGAAGAGTCAAGTAGAGCATGATGTCTACTATTTTCTATGATTTAAAAGTTTATCATCAATATTTTATCCCTGTAACACCAATCAATAATTATTTTTATCAACGAATTATCTATGCACTACGGGCGAAAGATAATCGTTTTCATCACCAGTAGTCATGATCGTGCCAAACACCTATATATCTTTGCACTACGGGCCAAAGAGAACTTTCATCATAACCTTTGCCTTTAACAATAGAGGCCGTGATTATACCAATATACAATTCATGGTCATAATCATACCAATCAACAGTCCATCTATGCACTACGGGTCAAAGATGACTTTCCATCACAAATTTAAGTATGAGGATGATGATAATGATATAAAGAATGAATTAAATGAGATCAAGGATAAATATTAAAGATTTATAATTCAATTTATCCAGAGTTCAAGAATGTTCAAATTGTCAACATGATAACTAATTATGGAGTAAAATTCAAGAATGATATTCATGTATAAAAAAATAACAGAAAAGAAACCAATTTTGTCGTGAATAGTACCCCGAATGAAAATATTAAAATTTAATAAGAAAGTTCAGACCAATATTCCAATGAAATGATATTAGATGAAGAGCAAACTATTAATGACATTCTACTAATTTCTAGGATTTTCACCATTTAAGAATAAGATTATGGAAACAAAAAAAAATTGTACCATAAACGGAGAAAAATATGAAAGAAAACGATATCCCTTGACGAGTACAAAATAAATGATATCACATTTAAGTATGAAAGAATAAACAAAACTGCAAATGTATTTTCACCCGTCATGCGGTAATCCACGTTGACAGATCATTTTCACAACTTAATAAAGAATGAATATTAATGATTATTCACCAGGTGTAGCGAATCACATTTTTCCCGAGTAAAAAAAATAAGATTTTACTGGAATATTTTTTTTATATTTCTGTATGTGTTATTATATTATCATGTGCATGGTAATATGTGATGTGGGGATATGTCAAGTATAATAATTAATATTTTTATATTTAATAAATACTCTCCACTTTGATGAAAATGATTTATGGATATTCTATCCAAAATTTTGAAATGCATTTTGTTATATCTAAAATACATTATATGCGGTGCAATATTTATAGAAAGGGAGGTAATTGCTTGTTCTTGCCAAACACTGCCTTAAATCTAAGCTTAGCAGTAGAACAATTGAAACTCAGCTTAATGTGGGTTACATGGCATTTAATCAGGAAATGACCAATTAATTTAGCATGAGCTGGCATTTAATCATAAACTTAGCTTAAACAACTCAGCTTGCCTATAACTTATTACGTGATTTGCATATTAGGTGTTTATATAGAGCAAAGCTTCAACTCTTAAGTTCAATTTTTCTCTTAAGCAACACACAAATAGCAGTATGAAAAAAAAAATCAAAACACTATAATTTTTACTAGCTGGGTTGCGCAATTATGAATTAGAAGCATACCCAAATTTGGGGGTTATTAAGGAAGAAGAACTACTGTAGCTAGGAGCTGTGAGTTGAGTGAGAACACATCAAACAGAAGGTACGAATTTAATAATTGTACTTTTAGTTCTTCCTCTTATTTTTTTTTTTGTTTTTGTTAAAATTGAAGTTGGTCAATGGGTTTGCTTAAACCAGAGCGAAATCTATGTCATATATATATAGATATGTGTTTATCAAATGAATTGCATGTTATGGAGAGAATAAAATTAATTAGATTATCAATTAATTGACATGTATGTGGCTCTGTGTAATTGATGGCTATAGATATATTTTAGGCATAAGGAGATAGGTGGCTGTGGAGTAATAAGGGGGCTTAACTGGGGATTTACAGAAACTAAATAGCTATGACACTTGTGTTGCAAAACAATGTCTGTAAAGTGTTTGATAAAATTCCTCAATGAACTGTTTTATCTAAAATCAGAATTTTGGTAGAATTAGAGCTTGGGCTTAATTTATTATTCATATGTGATGTTAATTAGAGGGTTGGAGTGTGTCAAGCTAGAACAAAGCTCAAATTTTAAATTAACATTGAAAAGTTAGACTTAGTATGTTATGTAACTTGGACACTCTGTTTTGGACAGTATATAAAGACTGACATGAAGGGACTCAATTAGCTCAAAATACTTCCATATACTCTGTATATTATATCTAGAGTTGATGTAAACTTATCTATGGGACAAAGTTTAGAAAAACGAAATTAGTGGAAGCCTAGTGTGCAAAGCTGCTGCTTCGGCAGCAGCAATGGTTGTTCAAGTTAAAGTGTTCTCTTGAGTTTATATTTAGCAGTTGGACCCTTAAGTTTGCCCAACTAATGTTCCAGGTATATAGCAGCTGAGTAATGTCTAGAACACTGTTTTGTATTGTGTATAATGATGGCTGAAGTGTTAAGCATGGAAGGGAGGAAACTGCTGCTCATAGCCAGCAGTGGGAAATAGTAGTAGTTGATGTTGATAGGTTATCTTAATAACCTTTAGTGGAGGTACCAATTATGTTATTTTCAAAACTCCATATAAACAAGCCAAGAATGTAAGGAATAAAAGCTTAACATGGTAGTGGTTTAGAGAGGGGGGCTGCTGACTAATGGCAGCAACAATTGACTATTTTGGGCGACATATAAGGAGTTCTCTCTTATTCTTGTGGATGTTAATTGTAGTAACCCATATCTGTTGACTAATAATTTTTTAAAGGGGTGAGTACACCACCAATTTGATCTCTTTAAACAAGGGATTGGGGAAAAGGGACTGCTGTGTTATAACAGCAGTGAGCAGCAGCGAACAACTGCTATTGCTGCGTTGGTAAGCCATTTTTGGCTATGTGTTGTAATTTGAATGTTTACTTGTAAGTCTTAACTTCTAAATTTCAAATAGAAATATAAGCATAATATATAATAAAACCGTAACTTAAACAAGATGGACAACAAAGGAGGGATCTGCTGCATAATGGTGGCAACGTATAGCTAATTCCTGTAACCATAACAAAGAGAATAAACACTAACAACTGTTGTTTAGCAGCAATAGTAATGACTTTTTCGTATAAGCATACTAGCAGGTAAATAAGTAAATTAGTAGACTCAGTAATAAGAGTTATCATAAGTAATTGAACAATATTGAAAGTACTAAGCTGAATTCAGTATTGTTAAACCTCAA
Source organism: Panax ginseng (assembly GCA_020205605.1). Lineage (NCBI taxonomy): Eukaryota > Viridiplantae > Streptophyta > Magnoliopsida > Apiales > Araliaceae > Panax > Panax ginseng. Next base: position 13,317,788 of record CM035134.1, read on the forward strand.
AAAGGTTGGTTAAACATTTCAAGATAAAACAAGGATTTGTAGCGAAATGGCATATCAGAATGAATCTATGAATCATGAAACATGAAATACCTTAGGTGTTCACCTTGAATACCTAATTATAAGGAAAATTGCAAAGTATATTTATGACAAATGAAGGAAGTAAAAGAAATATGACCTAAACCCAATGAGCAGAACTTACGTCAGACCTTATAAAAGAAAGAAATGATTGTTATAAGAACATGGGTGAGATATTTGAAAAATGTATAAAAATATTTCAAATATAGAATATGTGACGCCCCCAAAATTAGGTATACATCACCCATCTTGGGTCGCCACTTACATGGTACAAAATACAAATACAACTTAATTATACAACAGTCGTGTAAGATACGACAAAATATAAACAATGAGTTTTAACTTGAATATTGTCATCTAGACAGTATTCAAACACAAATAAGTCCTCAATACATTTATTGTCACACTATCTAACAGAATAGTGAGGACTACTAATCTTATCATCACGAATTTGTCACTCCGGTTCTCCAGGCTCGTCCCATTACGTTGTCATTTCACGAAGAGAACGGTGAAAGAAAGGGTGAGCTCAACTAGCCCAAAGAAGAAATATTATGACTAAGATAATGTAGAATAAATTATCATTAGTCTCCAACAATGTTAAACGATAAAATACAATAGACATCAAGTTTAAGCTGCTTGAATAATAAATCAATTAAAAAGAGTCAGTAGAGAATAAAATCTACTATCTTTTATGATTTAAAAAGTTTTTCATCACTTTTATCATTTGAGACTCATTAAAATAAATAATCCACATCATCCCCGCACTACTGGCGAGGGATATTTGTGTATTCATCAATGGTCATGATCATGCCAACAAGCATCCCATCAATGCACTCTGGGACGATGAGGACTTTTACCACATCATTTGTAACATTACGCTCGTGATTATCTTAGAATAATCCTCGGTCATAATCATACCAAGTCCATCTACGCACTACAGGCCACATATGACTTTCAACATAATATAAACATGAGGATGATGACAATGATATATGAATTCAATAAAACAAGTTCAAGAATTAATTTATCCAGGAACCAATAACGTCCCAATTGTCAACAAGATATTATTTTGTGGTGTAAAATTCAAGAATGCTCAGAAGAATATTTTCATGAAAAGATATTGGATGAAGCGCAAATATCAAGGATATTCTACTAATTTCATGGAGTATAGAAGTTTTTAAAACTTTAACCAACTGAGTATAGTAAAGAATGGAATAACAAAAGAAATCACCATGCATGCGGTACTTGGCATGACGTTATTATTCAACGAATAATAATAAAAAGATTTTACCGGTCCGGTGTAAAACACGCAGACATGATGTTCCAACATAATAATAATAAAGACGGAACCAGGTCCAGTGTAAAACACGCAGACAAGATGTTCAAACAGAATAATAATAAAGAGGGAACCAGGTCCGGTGTAAAACACACAGACAGGATGTTTCAACGGAATAATAATGACAGAACAAGAGAAGAATGTCACCAAGTATAGGGTAGCCCGCGTATATAGGTTATTACAACAGAATAAATAAGAAATGGACTAACAGAAGTTCTCTTCAGAATATAAAATAAATAATATCCCTTCTGTAAAAAAGAAGCCCGAATATAAGAGTAGTTAAGTAGCGAAAACTTTTCTTCTTTCTCTATATAATTTCTCTCTCTACAGAGTTCAATTGAATTAAATAAGAAAATAATGAAGGAATGAGCTTATTTATAGAAAAATGGACGCATAGTAATTAACTCAGAGCGGTCCAGATTGATTTACTTTAATCTGATTTCGCATAATTAAAGCAAAATCTTTTAAATAAAATATAATATATTCTATTTATAATTATATAATAAAACAAAATATAATATAAATATATATATATTATCACATGTTATTTGAAAAAAATACTACCACCGTAGCAAATTTTCAAGATTCCCTCCCCACCCATTTTCTTTCTTTCAACGTGGGTCCCACATGTCCCCCTCCCCCCAACATCTCTTAATCACATGTGGGTCCCATAATATTTACACAACTTTCTACCAATTATTAATAAAAATAGGTAAATGAGGATCTAAATAATAAGCAAAATTGAGTGACTTCTCACGTAAGCATCAATAATTAATCTGTGTGCTTTCTTATGCAACCACGTGTATTCATTTGTACTTTACTACCGAAGTAGTTCAACAAAGATAATCGGTAAAACTTCCGCCGTTATTTTCAATAAAATATTTTTGTCGTTTTCTCAATCTGACAATAATTCCGTTGTGGGGTCTACCAATGATTGTACCGTCGTACGGATATTCCCGAAAAAAAGAATATTTTTTGACCAATCGAATATAATATGACAACTTGCATACTTTGCAAAATTTATAATACTGCCCACAACTATTATATCAAATTCATTCCATAATATTCAAAAATGATAATTATAGAAAATTTATTTTTATTCAAAAAAAATGGGGTCTTACATAATATAAACTAAAAACATGATCACTGTGCTTATGTGATATGTGAACATACAAGCTAAATAACTTGTCTACTTGGCTAATATGCTTGTAAATGCAAATAATTGTGTAGGATCTATGAGAATACACAAGTTAAGCTGAAATTGAACAAATAGACTACAAACAAGGCAAGTATCTAAATCTTACTCTTTAATGAGCAAGTATTATGAGATTATTCATATGTTGACAGGTTCTCTAATTTCTGAACTGTCTTTCCTTATTTTTGAATATTATAAGATTGAATAATCTTTTTATTCCAATCAGCTTCAAAAGATTGAGTAATGTATTATCATGTATATCAAATACAATTCAACATGCATGAACAGGTTGTAAAGGAGTCTGAGCCATTCCTTCTGGCCAGACACAGATGTAAAATATTTCAATTTCTTTATATTAAGTTTTAAAATATTATTGTTGTGCCATGATTTAAGCTATCCAGCTATATTGTTGTAGTTGGAATCTAAAACTGAGAATGAACATACCCAGAAATGGGATATTTTTATTGCACTCTGGGAGTGGTGATGTAGAACATGAAAATTGTTCTGGAAAAGATAGTATTGATCAATACAGGGCATAAAGGGCTGATCACCCTACGTGCTCGTAAGATAAGACGGTTCATCGGATAATATTTCTGATCGAAAATTTTCAAGAAAAGAAAAATATGTTCATGGTCTTAAAACCTCTCAGTTATTCAATATTGTTATGATATTCTAGAAATGTGAATGATTCGAGATTTATTGCTTTACAGTTTTGATTCACTGTCAAAGCGTGCCTCAAAGAAAACATTTATTTCTTGTTGAGCCTTAAAGAATGCTATTACTTACGGAGCAAATAAATGCTCATACTTGTTTTGTTATAAATGTTTTCAGCTGATCAGACTCGGGCAGAAGGGTCTGGAAAGGACAAGGGAAAATGAAAAGTAATAGAATAGTTGGGAGTTGATGTAATAGATAGTTTACATGTTTGTAAATATTAAATTATCATGTAATGAACATTTAAAGGTCTACGTACCTGGGATTAGAAGAACTTTGATGTAATAACTTTACTAAGTTTATGTTTATTATATTATGGATGTTTGATATTGTGAGCACTGAATAAGGGTTTCAAGTACCCGAATTTTGGGGCGTCACAGGTTGGTATCAAAGCTTTAAGTTAGAAGCCTTAGGATGGAACCTTGGGTTATAACTTTAAGATAGTGAGACAGACGTGAAATAAATAACTCATATAGAGTTGAACAAAGATGAACTGTGGAAGTTCATTTAAAAGCAAATAAAAAATAATAATTTAAAAATAAATGTTATTTGTTATTTGTTGTATATCTTGTATTAGGTATTAATCAAGTTATTTGTTTATGTATAGGATGGCAGAAAACCAAGAAGAACCAGTCCTTATTGAGGAGCAGATTGCTCCACCACCAATAGATCCAGCGCATGCGATAAATTTAGATCTAGAGTTGGTAGAAGAAGAAGATCCAGAGGAAGAGATGAATGAGGTACCAGATGTTAAGCCTCAACAAAACGAAGTGGAAGAGACAATGATACTGTGAAAATCCGATATTTTCTATATAAATAAATCATAAATTTTGCGTATAATTTTTTTTTATTTATTAAAATAAATATGGGTAATGTGCCAAGGTAATATGTATATATTTATATGTGTGATAAGTAAAATTTATTTATTACATTAAGTATTGTAAATAAATTTATTTTAGAATTATTAATTATTAACAATTATATTTTTATACTAATTAAATCCTTATTGGAAATGATTTTATTAATTATTTTCTATGAAAGTATAAGCATATATTATTTAAATAATATATGAAAGGATTATAGAAAAATTATAATGATTATTTCATTATATGAATTTTGTTCAGGATATTAAGTTAATTATTTTAACTTAATTTATAATGTTAATTATGGCAGATAAATCAGATATGGAATCCAAACCCTAATTTTGGGTTTTGATCAAGACATGAGAATAATATTATAATATTATAATATTTTGATTTTCAGTGCTATAAATATGTACTGTATGTACGTACTGTAGATGGTTGGTCAATTATGGTGTATATTGACCAAACCCTAGCATTAATTGATTTGACCATGCTTTTCAATTTAAAGGGGTAAATTCAAGACTGTTATATAACTTTGTTATATGATTTATGTTATGTGTTACATAATGATATGCTAATTAGGGAACCATAATTATAAATGTCAAACCCTAATTTAGATTTGAATTTTTGATATTAGAAACCCTAATTGGAAACCTAAATCGGAGAATTTTATCTGTCAGAAATTGTGTTACTGTGATTAATAACACGTGTGATATACTTTAATTACTAATTAAGGTAAACCTGATTAGCAAATTAAAACCCTAATGATTAGAACCCTAATTTGAATTATAAAACCCTAATTGTATTTTTGAAACCCTAATTACTAAAATCTTAAACCCTAATTGCCAAATTGGCAAGGTTAATTAAGTTTGATGATAATAAACCCTAATGTCCCTGTATAATATAATTACTAGCTTAATGTAATTAACAATTTTAATTTTTTAAAATTTTAGAAACTAAAATCAATTTTATATTTTACTAACCCTAGTTGCTAAAAATTAATTAAGCCAAAGTGCTAAACCTTAGGGTTGAACCCTAAGGGTTAAACCCTAAGGGTCAAACCCTAAGGGTTTGTGCAAATGATAAGAATGCCATTAATTGTATTTTAAAAATGACCAAAAAGTCCTTTTGTCACATTTTTTATGTTGCTTGCAAATCTATACAAGATGAGAGTTGTTGGCCAACTTATACCAAATCTTGGTGACTCAAAAATGCCAACAAATCAGTCCTTTAACACCCCATACATGCATCTTGTTGGTTTATATATAGATTGAGAGAGAGAGAAAATGCATTTGGTTACTAAAAATTTGTCCAACACCTAACCAAGAGCTCCTCTCACAAAAACCCACGAAATTTGTTGCTATATTACTCCCAAACACAGCCCCACGTTCAACATAAACAAATCAGCAACACAAAATCAGAAATTAAGCATAGAAGGTATAAAACTCTACCTTGAAATTTGTCCAAAAATTTTGTGTTAGATGTTATGATTTGATGTTGTATTGTGTTGTTTATAGCCTATTTTGATGATCTGGGTTGGTAGTATACAGATCTATAACATCTAAGTCTTCAAATATGAGTTTTAAGAAAATCTGGAAAACTGAGAAATATGGTCTGACAACCTAATGTTAGGTCCCATAGATCTCAGTTCGTTTACTGTTTTGTTTATTTAAAGCATTGTATTTGTAGCCTGGTATATGTTCTTTGATCTGGCTCAAGAATCAGGCTTAAATCAGTTACAGATTGCATGTTATTCGTGGTCAAACCATGTTGACCGATGTTGACTACTAGAAATCTGGGCAACCATGAACTTGCCCAAAACGCTCTGACAGCAAGTTCATGGGCCCAGATCTTTATGTTGTTAGTTGGTTGGCTTCTGTTGTTGTATCAATATTGTAGAATGGTATATTAGCTACACGCTAAAGTTTTTAGATCACATAAATCATCATTAGAGTGAAAGATATGTTTGGTCAAACTTGGTCCCACGATCACGATTGTGTTTTCTGGAAAATTTCCAGAAATCTTGAGACTTAGTTCTGACAGTAGTTTGACCGAATTGTATCTGCTAGATCTGTTGTTGTTTTAATGATTTTTGGTAATTGATCTGTAGTATTACATGTATTTTACAACCTAGAACCATTATATCAAAAAAATGTTACGAGATCGGAACGTAGTGGAGGCTCAAAGTGTGACCCTCGAACTGTTCTTCATTTCTGGGTTTCCAGAAATGAAGAACAGCCTCTGACAACCACTTTGAGGGCTTAGATCTTTCAATTAATGCATGTTATGAATATTGTTGTTGCTGGATCTTGTAGTCTTACAGTAACACTACACGATCTGATCAACAAGTTGCCCAGAAACACATCACACACGAATCTAAGCTCGGTCAAAGTAGCTAGCTCAACCTCTGACATGATTTCTGGGTTTAAGGAAGAACAGCTCAAGAACACCTATATCGACAATTATGTCGCTATAGGCACCCTTTAGTGACAGTTTCTAATTAAAAATCGTATTTTTAATAAATAATTATGGAAAAATAGATTTAAATTATTAAAAATACAAAATAAATTATTAAAAATTATTTTAATGTCCGAAAAATATATTTTAATTAATTTGAATATATTTCAGAAATATTTTATATTTTTGGAATATGAAAAGTATTTAATTTATTTAATTATAATATTAAATAAATTATTTAAAAATAATTGAAATACATGAAAAAATCATTAAAAATTATATTATGATATAAGAAAATATTTTAAGTTATTTTTAATAACTTTTAATATTATGTGATAATTTTCATTAATAATTTAATATTAATGATAATTAAGTTATTTATTAAATGAATTTAAATAATTAAATTAAAATGATTTTATTATTTTAAAATCATTTTAAATAATAATAAGGTATTTAAAAATATTTGAAGTTATAAAATATAACTTTTAATATTTAATGGTTAAATTCATTAATTAATTATTATTAATGATATTAAATTTATTTAATATTTATATTAAATAAATTAGTTTAAAAATGATTTTAATATTATAAAAATCATTTTAAATGGAAATAAAGTGTTTAAAGATATTTTAAGTTATAAAATATAACTTTTAATATTTAAAGGATAGTTTCATTAATAATTTAATAATAATGATATTAAGTTAATATTAATGATATTGAATTTATTTAATAATTATATTAAATAAATAGTTTAAAAATGGTTTTATTAATTTAAAAATCATTTAAAAAGGGATATAAATGAATTAAAAATATTTTAAGTTATAATTAATGACTTTTAACATTTGGATAAATAGAACATTAATATTTAAATATTAATGGTAATTATTTAATAATGATTTTAAATGTTTTAAAAAATATTTAAGGGTAATATAAATGTTTTAAAAATATTTTGAGTTATTATACATAACTTTAATATTTTGGCAATGGTTTCATTAATAATTTAATATTGATTAAATGTTAATGATAATAGAATTGTTTGATATTTAAGTCATATAATAATGATTCTGATATTTCAAAAATTATGATAAAAGATAATAATTATTTAAAAATTATTATAAGTCATTTAAAAAATTATATGACTGATATTTACGGATGTTGAACTTTGAGATAGAGTCTTAGACTCGATATTTACTCGATAAAGCTGTCGGTAGACCGACATGTTTCAGAAATTGATCTGGACTTAGATAATTTGATTAGTTAACTGTTTATTTGTGATTCAATAGTTGTTAAGGTTATGTGACAATGTGATTAGGAATGTGCTGACTGCAATAAGCAGTATTATGTGATATGATGTAATTCTAATAAGTAAAATGACTTTATTACTGATAGGTGTTTTCATAAAAGATAAAACTAAGTTGCAAAGTGTAAGCAGCGTATCAGGCAAGTTTCCTACCTTTGCATTTTCTTTATGCAATGGACAGAAGTAAGAAGTTCAGAATTATTATTATTAATGTACAGATTGTTAAACCTATATTATATACGCTCATTGATTATCAACATGTTAGTATATGATAATGTAGATATATATTCTGTTCGTTAATTTCTATAAATGGTTATACAAGTGTCCCCACTTGGATAATCATTGTATTTAATCACATGTTGATATACCTTGTCAATTACCCATATATATATATATATATATATATATATATATATATATGTTGAATTATAGATTATTATTGAACAAGATAAGACCTTTGTTATGAAAACCCGACAGGTATGAACATCCCGTACGTGGGAAAAATTTTTATGCGCCCAAGGCGGACAGAGTGAACGATAACATCATTCTTGTAATGTAGTATTGATTAATGCAGGGCACAACGGGCTGATCACCCCCGTGTCCGTAAGTTATGACGGTTTACAGATGAATTTCTGTTTAACCCTTTCGAAAATGAAAATAATGTTCATAGTATGTCACTATAACCTTATATATAGTCAATACGTAGTTTCTAAAATTTGAAAGAGGGTTGTTATGTTATTATTATTGGTACAGATTACATTTAAATTCTTGCAGTTTATATATATATATATAATACTTGTTGGGCACTCAAATGCTCATCCTTGCTTAATTTAAATGTTTTTAGCTAAGTGTGAGGAACCAGAAAGCTCATGCCGAAGCAAGGGAAAAGGAAAGCTAACCAAATAAGATTTGTGGTACTATATGTAATAGTTTTAGATTATGAAGACTATGATATATATTTATATATTATGACATGTAATGTGTGACAACCCGAGAATTTAGACAAATTATTAAAATCATAAATGACTGATTTAAGGTCAAATAATTGACCTAGACAGAAAATAAGTGTATGCGTTTGATGTTATTGGGATTAAATTTTGAGGATTTTAAAATTCGGTGAAGGATATAGGTGAATTATTCAGGATTTAGTGTATATGTGAATATGTTCTGTGTATATGGTTATGTATATGTTCAGAAGGTGGTTAAGGGTCAAGGGTTGGCCAGACAAATTTTATCAGTGTGAAACCCTATGTATATATTAAGAACGTCAATGTTCAGTAGATAGAAAAATCTAACGAACTGTTAGAAACCCTAACGATATGTTCAGAAACCCTAAATTAGAAACTCTAATGCTTTGTATAAAACCATAAGGGTTAAATGTTATGAGCAATGATTATGAATATTATGTGTTTGTTTGCTTATTATATAAACAAATAAAAGAAATTAGTGTGATCCTAATTATTTATTAGGAATGAATGATTGAATAACTTAAGGGTTATGAGTTACGGGAATAATAGTATTTAAATATATACTAATTCTAAGAGATTTATTTTATACATCTCAGTTAATTAATGTTATAACCTAATTTTAGCAAGCCTAATTGGGTTAAGAAAATAAATGTACATGAGCAAGGATTTAAGTTATAATTGAGGAAATGAAAACCCTAATTAAATAATTTGGGTTGGATAAGAATTAAGGTATTGGACTATGTCAATTTTATGGCCCAAAGAGTTAAATTTAATAGTCCAAAAGAATTAATTGTGTGGCCCAACTTTTAGCCCAATTGAGAGAGAGAATTATTGGACTATAAGTATGCTAGATAAGAGATCAATTTTTATGGATTAGAAGGCCACTTGGCCGGTTTTTAGAGAAGGAAGAAGAGGGGAAGAATGTAATGATGATAACTTATTTTAATGTACAAAGTTGTTCACCAACTATGCTAGGTGTCCTCTTACTTTTGGAGCCAACACTTTTGGCATTTCTTCCAAGTAATAGCTTGGTGATTAAGTGTAAGAGAAAGAGAGGATGTGGTGGAAGAATCTAAGGCCACATGGCCGGTTCTAGTGAAGAGAGGAGAGGGGGAATGAATGTAATCATAATACTTACCAACTCTCCACCAACTCTTCACCAACTCTCCATATGTGTCACTTGTTTATTTATCCAACATTCTTGAACATTCTTGCAAGCAACATTAAATGATTGAGGGGGAGCAATTGAGGAGCTTGGCCGGATTTATGTAGGAGAGAAAAGGGAGAATTGATGTATCCATATCTAATGAAACTCTATCTTACTTTTTCTCTTTCATCTTTCTTTTTGGTATTCTTCAAGAACAAAAGAGAGAGAGAGAGGGAGAGAGAGAGAGAGCCTAGAGTTCGGCAGCCACTAGAGGAGAGAAAGGGGAGTTTTTAGTGAGACATCAAAGCTACATAATCAAGCTATGAAGAAGAAGAAAGACTAGCATGAAATCAAAGGTATAAAATCAAACCTAAGTTATCCTTTGATTTAAGTTATGTTGATGGAATAAAGTTCTAAGGTTTCAAAACTCAAAAATCTTAGATCTACATGATTTACAGTGTTTTATGTGTGGATCTATCCATCTTGTGTGTTAGAAGTTAGATCAAAAGCAATAAAAGTGAAGCTAGGTTTTCAAAGTGTAGAAAATCCTAATTTTCTTAGTCTTGATATTATTTAATCTTGTGGTTGATGCTTGTTTGATGAAATAAGAAAATTTGTTTCTAAACTCAAAAACTATGTATATACATGTTAATGAGTGTTTATTGTTTGGATCTACCCATATTGGGTGTTAATTTGGTTGGAATCAAAGGAAGACAAAAATGGAATTTTTCCGGAAAAGTTTGAACTTTTAAAGTGTGAGCTAGGTTTTGAGTTTTTTGAAATATATGATGGATATTTGTGATCTATGTTCTTGGGATGCTAGATCTATGTGTGAAGGATAAAACCCCTTTTGAATCACTCAATTAGGTTGAATAATGAGCAAGTTATGTAATTTATCCCAAACTACTCAAAGATAGGAAAATTGTTAGAATGACAGTTTTGAGCAGCCACTTCCGGGATAATTTCCGGGAGCTTAACATGTCCAAATATGGATTGTGATGGATGAAAATTGTAGATCGGAAAGATACGAATCCAAAAAAATTGACGGATCGTTAATCAGAGTTATAGATCTCATTTTATTTAAGATTTAGTAAAGGATTCCAAAACTGCTAAAAGACAAAAAGTTGCTGCCCAGATTTTTTCGAGGGCTGTTTTGGCAACTTAAAGTGTGAAATAAATTCCTGTCTTTAGGGACATGAAAATATATGGTATTAAGCACCTTGTGTCCAAAAATGAGCTAATTCCGGCTTAAAACGACCAAGTTATGACCATTACAATTTTTGTGATTTTCCGACGGAAATCGCTATAAACGGAGTTCTACAACTCCGATTGCCACGAAATTTAAACTGGAGTGTCACGTTAACATATATAAGGTTATGCCAAGAGATGGGAATGTTTGGAGTTAAGCACGAGGTAGCTAATTTCTTAAGCTACGCACTAAAATTAATTTTTGAAAAATACCAAACAAAATTAGAAAATTATGGAAAAATAATTTTTGTGTATAAAATATATGTATATGTGTTTGGACAAAGGATAGAAAAATAATAAACTGGTTTGGTATTTTCAATGAAATCTAGCTTGCTGGATTGGAAAAATTTGGTGAATACAGTTTGCTGGATTGTAAGCTAGTTAGCTGGATTGCAGTTTAAGTTGTTGGATTGGTTATATGTTGGGATCCAATTCATTGGATTTGGAATCCAAATCATTGGATAGGAAATTTGGTTGCTAGATTTAGAATCCAGGTTGCTGGATTAGTATTTAACTTATTCGATGTTAAAGAATAGCTTATGAAATGAAAAAGTGAGTGATAAATTATAATATGATATAGTGATCGAAGATCAAATGATGATAATAATACTGATGCGTTAAGATGTTATCTAATATTTGTTTAAGTGTTAGATAATTTATGGATTAAGTAATTGTATTATGATCTGATGTATGATATCTTTGATTGGAGGATCGATCTTATTAATGATAGGTCTTACAAAGAAGTTAACATAAATTAAATAAGCGATGAGTCAATGAATCGAACAAGTTTGTTCTTACTTAACTCTAATAAGAGTGTTTTATTCAAGCTTATGGTTAATCATTCTTGATTGTCATGAAAATTGTACTCTGTACATCTTGCATGTATAAGTCGTGTATGAAAAGGCGATCACCTTCATTAAGGTTGGTCCGAAATGTTTGTTCATGTTTAAAACTTGTTCACTCAAAAGTTTGTTCGTGCTAGTTCTCAATTATATTGATGAATTATAGCCAGCTTATTATTCATACTCTTTAATCATGATATATCCTTGAATTGTATTTAAACTTGTTTGGGCAACTTTCATGCTCACCTTTATATATCATGATAAACATTGCGAGATAAAAGCGAATGCGTTGATTCTGAGGAAAAGGTTAATGCCAAGTTCAGCTTGGGATAAAATGTGCGGCTAGTTTGTAATAGTATAGTTGAATAATATGTTATCTGTTAGATAGCCTATGAATTGTGTAAAAGTTAAGGTTACTCGATTTTGGGGAAATATGTGTAAAGTTTAATGTATAAACAACTTATATTTATATCTTCCGCAAAAAGTTATAGAAAGATTAGTGTACCGAATCCGCGGGGATTCTGGGGGGTCCCTACATAATGAATGACTAAAGGTCTCGTACCTGGGAAAATAGACTCTGATGTATAATTAAGTTTAAGTTTTATATTATTCTTATTATTATTATTATTATTCCGCTCATAGAAATGGTATCGTGAAGCACCGAATTCGGGTTTCAAGTATCCGGGTTTGGGGGTCTTTACAGGATGGTATCAGAGCTATAGGGTTAGAAACCTTAGGTGGGTTAGACCTTAGGCTATAACCTTAGAACAGAGGGAAACGTTGAAAATATAAATAACTCATATAGAGTTTAAAAAGAGATGAAATGAATAAATTCATCGTCAAACAAAATAAAAGATAACTTATACAAAACTACTATTTGTTGTGTGTATATACTATATACTAATCAGGATAATTTATGTGTGTAGATGTTTGGTGGAAAAGGATTGTTGTATGCTTATAGCATGAAGAAGGATCAAACCCATACACCCGAGCTGATATCAAAGCCAATAGCTGAAATATAAGCTCATAATGAAAACGACTTGGATGAGGTGGTCATTGTAGAAAACATAGTACCAGATCCAGAAATGGTGGAGCTGACAGATAGTGATTCAGACACTAAAGTTGAAGCTGAACAAGCATCAATGGAGGTGCAGAATCTGAGGAACAAAGTTTCTTCTCTGGAAAGGTTGTGGGAGATAGAAAAGTTGCTTAATAGTCAATTGCGTCAGGCATTAATAGAAACAATGGAAGAACAAGATAAGTTGAAAATCCAAATTGATCTGATGGGAGCCTCAAGCAACACTTCGTGTGCAGCTCCGAGCAAGAAGTGGAAAAGAAAGATAGAAGACCATGATTTAGGAAAACCTGATAAGAAGAAAGGGAAAAGAATTTGTTATCTTTGTGGATATGAGGGACATACTACTCTGTATTGTCCTTACTATAAACCAGGAGCATGTTTTGTCTGTGGAAAGGAAGATCATCAGGCGAGAAGTTGTCCAAGAAAGAAGGCATAGTAAATAGGTAGTATAGGTTCTGTTGTGTAGGCGTGTTTAATATAGTATGTGTGCTTAGTATGTCTGTATAATGTATTATTCTAAAACTTTTGTACAAGTGGTGTAGTAAATCCCGACTTTTGTAGTCACGATGGGATAACTGATGTTTAAAGCACTATGTGATGTGATATGTAAAGTATTTTGGAAATCAATGAATGAATATGAATCAAAGTTTGAGTTATGAAACAAGTTTAATATATTAAACTTATATGATAAGGTTTAGAATGTAAGTTAATTTATGGTTTTACTTAACCAGATAATGCCGCCAAGACGTCAAACTCGAAACCAAAGGGTAGAAGAGTCTGTCAACAATGTTGAGGGACAGCAACAAGCGAACCCAATGCAACAATTTGCGAATATGGTAGCTCAAGCTATGCAACAAGGAATACCAGTCGCAGGAAACCAGCCGGGTAATCACTTAGCGAATTTTAAAGACTTTAAGGCTGTAGGACCGCCGGAATTCAAAGGTACAACTGACCCTGTAGAAGCCCAAACTTGGGTTAGGGAAATTGAGAAGGAGTTTGTAATAGCTAGGGTAGCTGAGGGGCAAAAGACCACTTTTGCCACCTACATGATGTAGGGTGAGGCGAATTTCTGGTGGGAAGCAAATCAGGTGAGGGCTGGAGCAGGTGTAGTTGCTTGGGATAGGTTTAAGTCTTTATTTTTTGAGAATTATTTTTGAGCTAGTATGCAATCTAGGATGGAGGTGAGTTTCTGGAGTTGAAGCAAGGGTATATGAATGTTGCAGAATATGCCACGAAATTTAATGAGTTAGCTAGGTTTGCTCCGCATCAAGTCGATACGGAGGCTAGGAAGGCTAGGAGATTTGAGCTGGGATTAAAACCCTGGCTCTATAATAAGGTGGCAGTGTTGTAGATCCCAACATTTGCAGCACTCATGGAGAAGGCGATAATTGCTGAGGTGGGAAGTGAGGCTATGAGCCTCTACAACAGGGAAAAGAAGAACAAGGGTAAGGTCGAGGGTGCTGAGAAGGTGAGAATTAATAGTGGAAGCAGGAGTGGTAATGATGGAAAGTGGAAGGGAAATTACTTTGGGAACGTTCAGGTGAAGCAAGAGGGAATGAAGAAGCCAGCGGTGCAGTGTGGCAAATGTGGAACGAACCACTCAGGAGAATGTTTGAAAGGAAAGTTTGTCTATTATAAGTGCGGGCAGGAGGGTCATATCTCTCCCAACTGCCCCAATCCTAGAATGCACAGTGGTTGTTTTATCTGCGGGTCAATGGAGCACAGGGTGAAGGATTGTCCAAACAGGAGGGTGGAGGCATGTAGTGTGAGTACTGGTAAGGGTAGTGGGACGTTAGCAATCACGGGACCAACGACATCGAACAAATCAACAAAGACAACATCAAGGGTCTTCAACATGACGGTCCAAGACACGGTGGCAGCTGACAATGCAGTTCCAGGTAATATTCGAATAACTTTTATTTTCGTATATATGATTTTCCTATATATAGTAAATTATTTTATAAAGAAATTTTGAAGGAGGAATTTGAGTTCTTTTAGAAATCAAATTTCCGTTTAATCAGAAAGACAAGCTTTATGTGAATAGTTAAAGATCAGTTCGATCAAAGAAGATCGAGATCTACTTGTGAAGATTTTGTATGCTATGTGCCCTGGTATGTGTAGGTTTTAAAGTGGTGATTCTGGGGACGGAATCTTTATAAGGGAGGGTGAATGTGACAACCCGATATTTTCTATATAAATAAATCATAAATTTTGCGTATAATTTTTTTTTTTTATTAAAATAAATATGGGTAATGTGCCAAGGTAATATGTATATATTTATATGTGTGATAAATAAAATTTATTTATTACATTAAGTATTGCAAATAAATTTATTTTAGAATTATTAATTATTATCAATTATATTTTTATACTAATTAAATCCTTATTGGAAATGCTTTTATTAATTATTTTCTATGAAAGTATAAGCATATATTATTTAAATAATATATGAAAGGATTTTAGAATAATTATAATGATTATTTCATTATATGAATTTTGTTCAGGATATTAAGTTAATTATTTTAACTTAATTTAGAATGTTAATTATGGCAGATAAATCAGATATGGAATCTAAACCCTAAATCTGGGTTTTGATCAAGACATGAGAATAATATTATAATATTATATTATTTTGATTTTTCAGTGCTATAAATATGTACTGTATGTACGTACTGTAGATGGTTGGTCAATTATGGTGTATATTGACCAAACCCTAGCATTAATTGATTTGACCCTGTTTTTCAATTTAAAGGGGTAAATTCAAGACTGTTATATAACTTTGTTATATGATTTATGTTATGTGTTACATAATGATATGCTAATTAGGGAACCATAATTATAAATGTCAAACCCTAATTTAGATTTGAATTTCTGATATTAGAAACCCTAATTGGAAACCTAAACCGGAGAATTTTATCTGTCAGAAATTGTGTTACTGTGATTAATAACACGTATGATATACTTTAATTACTAATTAAGGTAAACCTAAATAGTAAATTAAAACCCTAATGATTAGAACCCTAATTTGAATTATAAAACCCTAATTATATTTCTGAAACCCTAATTACTAAAATCTTAAACCCTAATTGCCAAATTGGCAAGGTTAGTTAAGTTTGATGATAATAAACCCTAATGTCCCTGTATAATATAATTACTAGCTTAATGTAATTAACAATTTTAATTTTTCAAAATTTTAGAAACTAAAATCAATTTTATATTTTACTAACCGTAGTTGCTAAAAATTAATTAAGCCAAAGTGCTAAACCTTAGGGTTGAACCCTAAGGGTCAAACCCTAAGGGTTTGTGCAAATGATAAGAATGCCATTAATTGTATTTTAAAAATGACCAAAAAGCCCTTTTGTCACATTTTTTATGTTGCTTGCAAATCTATACAAGATGAGAGTTGTTGGCCAACTTATACCAAATCTTGGTGACTCAAAAATGCCAACAAATCAGTCCTTTAACACCCCATACATGCATCTTGTTGGTTTATATATAGATTGAGAGAGAGAGAAAATGCATTTGGTTACTAAAAATTTGTCCAACACCTAACCAAGAGCTCCTCTCACAAAAACCCACGAAATTTGTTGCTATATTACTCCCAAACACAGCCCCACGTTCAACATAAACAAATCAGCAACACAAAATCAGAAATTAAGCATAGAAGGTATAAAACTCTACCTTGAAATCTGTCCAAAACTTTTGTGTTAAATGTTATGATTTGATGTTGTATTGTGTTGTTTATAGCCTATTTTGATGATCTGGGTTTGTAGTATACAGATCTATAACATCTAAGTATTCAAATATGAGTTTTAAGAAAATCTGGAAAACTGAGAAATATGGTCTGACGACCTAATGTCAGGTCCCATAGATCTCAGTTCGTTTACTGTTTTGTTTGTTTAAAGCATTGTATTTGTAGCCTGGTATATTCTCTTTGATCTGGCTCAAGAATAAAGCTTAAATCAGTTACAGATTGCATGTTATTCGTTGTCAAACAACGTTGACCGATGTTGACTAGTAGAAATCTGGGCAGCCATGAACTTGCCCAGAACGCTCTGACAGCAAGTTTATGGGCCCAGATCTTTTTGTTGTTAGTTTTTTGGCTTCTGTTGTTGTATCAATATTGTAGAATGGTATATTAGATACAAGCTAAAGCTTTTAGATCACATAAATCATCATTAGAGTGAAAGATATATTTGGTCAAACCTGGACCCACGATCACGATTGTGTTTTCTGGAAAATTTCCAGAAATCTTGAGACTTAGTTCGGCGGTGGTTTGAATCAATTATATCTCAACTAGATCATTGTTTTTTAATGATTTTTGGTAATGGATCTGTAGTATTACATGTATTCTACAATCTAGAACCATTATATCACAAAAATGTTACGAGATCAGAACGTAGTGGAGGCTCAAAATGTGACCCTCGATCTGTTCTTCATTTCTGGGTTTCCAGAATTGAAGAACAGCCTCTGACAGCTACTTTGAGGGATTAAATGTTTCAATTAATGCATGTTATGAATATTGTTGTTGCTGGATCTTGTAGTCTTACAGTAACACTACACGATTTGATCAACAAGTTTCCCAGAAACACATCACACACGAATCTAAGCTCGGTCAAAGTAGCTAGCTCAACCTCTGACATGATTTCTGGGTTTAAGGAAGAACAACTCAAGAACACCTATAGCGACAGTTATGTCGCTAGAGGCACCCTTTAGCGACAGTTTCTAATTAAAAATCATATTTTTATTAAATAATTATGGAAAAATATATTTAAATTATTAAAAATACAAAATAAATTATTAAAAATTATTTTAATGTCCAAAAAATATATTTTAATTATTTTGAATATATTTCAGAAATATTTTATATTTTTGGAATATATAAATTATTTAATTTATTTAATTATAATATTAAATAAATTATTTAAAAATAATTTAAATACTTGAAAAGTCATTAAAAATTATATTATGATATAAGAAAATATTTTAAGTTATTTTTAATAACTTTTAATATTATGTGATAATTTTCATTAATAATTTAATATTAATGATAATTAAGTTATTTATTAAATGAATTTAAATAATTAAATTAAAATGATTTAATTATTTTAAAATTATTTTAAATAATAATAAGGTATTTAAAAATATTTTAAGTTATAAAATATAAATTTTAATATTTAATGGTTAAATTCATTAATTAATTATTATTAATGATATTAAAGTTATTGAATATTTATATTAAATAAATTAGTTTTAAAATGATTTTAATATTATAAAAATCATTTTAAATGGA
Source organism: Panax ginseng (assembly GCA_020205605.1). Taxonomy (NCBI): domain Eukaryota; kingdom Viridiplantae; phylum Streptophyta; class Magnoliopsida; order Apiales; family Araliaceae; genus Panax; species Panax ginseng. The sequence goes on from CM035134.1 coordinate 13,336,304, forward strand.
AATAAAGTGTTTAAAGATATTTTAAGTTATAAAATATAACTTTTAATATTTAAAGGATAGTTTCATTAATAATTTAATATTAATGATATTAAGTTAATATTAATGATATTGAATTTATTTAATAATTATATTAAATAAATAGTTAAAAAAAGTTTTATTAATTTAAAAATCATTTAAAAAAGGATATAAATGAATTAAAAATATTCGAAGTTATAATTAATGACTTTTAATATTTGGATAAATAGAACATTAATATTTAAATATTAATGGTAATTATTTAATAATGATTTTAAATGTTTTAAAAATAATTTAAGGGTAATATAAATGTTTTAAAAATATTTTGAGTTATTATACATAACTTTAATATTTTGGCAATGGTTTCATTAATAATTTAATATTGATTAAATGTTAATGATAATAGAATTGTTTGATATTTAAATCATATAATAATGATTCTGATATTTCAAAAATTATGATAAAAGATAATAATTATTTAAAAATTTTTATAAGTCTTTTAAAAAATTATATGACTGATATTTACGGATGTTGAACTTTGAGATAGAGTCTTAGACTCGATATTTACTCGATAAAGCTGTCGGTAGACCGACATGTTTCAGAAATTGATCTGGACTTAGATAATTTGATTAGTTAACTGTTTATTTGTGATTCAATGGTTGTTAAGGTTATGTGACAATGTGATTAGAATGCGTCTTGTTATGATAAGCGATTATTATGTGATATGATGTAATTCTAATAAGTAAAATGACTTTATTACTGATAGGTGTTTTCATAAAAGATAAAACTAAGTTGCAAAGTGTAAGCAGCGTATCAGGCAAGTTTCCTACCTTTGCATTTTCTTTATGCAATGGACAGAAGTAAGAAGTTCAGAATTATTATTATTAATGTACAGATTGTTAAACCTATATTATATACGCTCATTGATTATCAACATGTTAGTATATGATAATGTAGATATATATTCTGTTCGTTAATTTCTATAAATGGTTATACAAGTGTCCCCACTTGGATAATCATTGTATTTAATCACATATTGATATACCTTGTCAATTACCCATATATATATATATATATATATATATATTGAATTATAGATTATTATTGAACAAGATAAGACATTTGTTATGAAAACCCGACAGGTATGAACATCCCATACATGGGAAAAACTTTTATGCGCCCAAAGCAGACAGAGTGAACGATAACATCGTTCTTGTAATGTAGTATTGATCAATGCAGGGCACAACGGGATGATCACCCCAGTGTCCGTAAGTTATGACGGTTTACAGATGAATTTCTGTTTAACCCTTTCGAAAATGAAAATAATGTTCATTGTATGTCACTATAACCTTATATATAGTCAATACGAGTTTCTAAAATTTGAAAGAGGGTTGTTATGTTATTATTATTGGTACAGATTACTTCACAACTATTGACTTGTTGTAGAAGGGTATTATAAAGAAAACATTTAAATTCTTTCAGCTTATATATATATATATATATATATATATATATATATAATACTTGTTGGGCACTCAAATGCTCATCCTTGCTTAATTTAAATGTTTTTAGCTAAGTGTGAAGAACCAGAAAGCTCATGCCAAAGCAAGGGAAAAGGAAAGCTAACCAAATAAGATTTGTGGTACTATATGTAATAGTTTTAGATTATGAAGACTATGATATATATTTATATATTATGACATATAATGAATGACTAAAGGTCTCGTACCTGGGAAAATAGACTCTGATGTATAATTAAGTTTAAGTTTTATATTATTGTTATTATTATTAGTATTATTCCGCTCATAGAAATGGTATCGTGAAGCACCGAATTCATGTTTCAAGTATCCGGGTTTGGGGGTCTTTACAAATACAGCTAGGAGCAATGATCCATTACTTGATGAATCAGAACAACGAATTGTTAGCTAGACTTCAGGTATCTGAAGATAAGGTTCAAAATCTAGAAGAACAAATCCAGGGATTGCATGAAGAACGACATGGAATGGAGAATATGATGACGACCTATTATGGTTATATCCACCATTTGGAGAGTCGATTGGATGAGTGCAAGAGACAAAAGGAAATAATGAGTTTTTTAAATGCTCATTCTATGAAGAGGGTCCAGACAGCTGTCTGGAATTACCCTCTAGAGCTAGGACAGTCTAGATATTCCATCTCGCGAGCCAGAGTCATGGCCAATTCCGAAGAGGAGCGAGTGCGTTCTATCACTCAAGTGCAGGATAGGGATATTTGAGTGTCAGTTTGGAGATGTATATGGCATGTGTATGTAAATATGGTAAATGTGTTAGTAGGTGTAGAAGGTAAATGTACCCCACTTTTGGTAGCTTTATGGGGATATCTTTTGGAAATCCTAACCTGATAGTGGTTAAGGATTAGTATATGTAAATCTTTTGCTAGCAATGTTATGTAAATAGTAAATGTGAATGCTATGACATATGTAATAGCAAGAAGAGTTTGCAATGATAAAAATGATCAAGGCACATGTAAGAACATGCTTAATATATGATAATATTAAATATGTTTGTTATGAATGTTATTGCTTTACATTTTGTATGAAGGTACATGTAATAAGTGGTTTAATAATAATAAATGTCATTAAACAGATAAAATGCCACCCAAAATTAGAGGAGGAAGAGTACCTAGGGTGCGAAGAAATGTTAATGAGGAACCTAACACTGAAAATAGAAATGAAGAGGTTCATAATGAAAATGAGAATAGGAATGAAGCCCAAGAGAATCCTATGCAGCAGTTTGCACGTTTTATGGTGGAAGCTTTTCAGAACAGGAATGCTCCACCACCTGATGTGAATGGTCCACCACCACCAACTGTTCGTATGACTAGCTTCAAAGATTTTAAAAGTGTAGGACCTCCTGAGTTTAGAGGGACTACCGAACCAATTGAGGCTCAGTCATGGATTCAAGAAATGGAGAAAGTCTTTGAGATAGCCAGGGTAAGTAGGGAGCAGAAAACTTCATTTGCTGCCTATATGCTGAAAGGGGAAGCAAATTTTTGGTGGGAAGTGAATAAAACAAGAGCCGGTACAGGTGTAATAAGGTGGTCCAAATTTAAGAAACTTTTCTTTGAAAATTATTTTCCTCCTGGAATGCAAAGAAGAATGGAAGTTCGATTCCTTAATCTTAAACAAGGTGATATGACTGTATCTGAGTATGCAGCCAAGTTCAATGAGTTGGCACGATTCGCTCCACATCAAGTGAATACAGAGGAACACAAAGCGAGACAATTTGAGTTAGGCTTGAAGCCTTGGATCTACAACAAGTTGTCAGTATTACAGATAGGAACTTATGCCGCTCTCCTTGAGAAAACAATAATAGCAGAAAGTGGAAGCGAAACAGCAGGTAGGTATAGTAAAGTTAAGAAGAACAAAGGACAGTCTGAAGGTTGGTTAAACCAGAGGGTACTAGCAAGTGGAATAAGAAAAGGAAAATGTTGGGAACACGAGTAGTGTTCAAGGTGGACAGCAAAAGAAGAAAATTGAAGCGTGCAAGAAATGTGGAAAGAATCATTTGGAAATTTGTCTAAAAGGGCAGACAGTTTGTTATAAGTGTGGACAGGAGGGACACATTTCTCCTAATTGTCCAAATCCAAAGAAAAATTTTGGGTGTTATGTTTGTGGATCGATGGATCACTTTGCCAGGAATTGTCCGAAGAAAGGAGCAAAGGGAGGAAGCAGTGGTAAAGGAATCAATGGCACTAAAGCGCTTACAATTGGCACAGATACACCAAATAAGCCAACTGCCAGAACCTTTAATATGGCGGCAAAGGATGCGGTAACATCTAAAGATGTGGTTTCAGGTATTGTCCCATTCAACAATATTAATGCTTACGTATTATTTGATTCTGTGGCAACCTATTCTTTTGTATCACATGAATTCGCTAAGCGTAAAGAAATGCCCTTATTGAATTTAGAAATACCCATGAATATAGAAGTGGCTAATAAGGAAGTGATTCTTGTAGAGCATATCTATAGGGATTGTTGCGTTAAGATAGGAGAACGTGAACTTACAGTAGATCTAATTCCGATACAACTCAAGGAATTTGACATTATTTAGGGAATGGATTGGTTGTTCAAGCATGGAGCAACCATCGATTGCCAAAGAAAATCTGTGAGTTTTAAACCTGCAAAGCAACCGAAGGTCGTGTTTTATGGTAGTAAATCATCAAAGCAGTCACGATGCTTAACGATGATGCAAGTAAAGAAGTTGTTACAAAAAGGTTGTATGGGTTATCTCGCATATGTGATAGACACTCAGCAAAAAGGAGCGAGAATAGAAGACATTGTGGTAGTAAATGAGTTTGCAGATGTTTTCCCTGATGAGTTACCAGGACTTCCGCCAGACAAGGAAATAGAATTTGTTATTGATTTGGTACCTGGTACGACACCAATTTCAAAAGTACCATACAGAATGGCTCCTATAGGAATGAAGGAATTGATGATACAATTGCAGGAATTGCTGGATAAGAAATACATTCGACCTAGTACGTCACCTTGGGGAACATCTGTGTTGTTTGTAAAGAAGAAAAATGGGTCGTTAAGACTTTGTATTGACTATAGAGAGTTAAACAAAGTGACGATCAAGAACAAATATCCTTTGCCCATGATCGGCGATCTTTTTGATCAACTGAAAGGGGTAAAATATTTTTCAAAGATAGATCTGAGAACTGGATATCATCAGTTGAAGGTAAGAGATGAAGATGTTCCAAAGATAGCTTTCCAGACTTGTTATGGTCACTACGAGTTTTTGGTTATGTCTTTTGGATTAACCAATGCACCAGCTGCATTCATGGATATGATAAACAGAATATTCAAACCATACTTGGATAAGTTTGTGGTAGTATTCATAGATGATTTTCTGATCTATTCCAAGATACAGAATGATCATGCTAACCATTTGAGAATCGTGTTAGAAACACTAAGAAAAGAAAAGTTATATGCGAAATTCAGTAAATGTGAATTTTGGCTAGAAAGAGTTCAATTTTAGGGTCACGTGATTGACAAAGATGGATTATTTGTGGATCCAGTGAAAGTGGAAGCAGTTATGAACTGGGAACAGCCAAAGACGCCTACTGAAGTGCGTAGTTTCTTAGGGTTAGCGGGATATTATCGAAGATTCATTCAAGATTTTTCAAAGATAGCCACCCCGTTAACTAACCTGACAAGGAAGACAGTTAAATTTGTATGGAATGAGAAATGTGAAGAAAGTTTTCAAGAACTCAAGAAAAGATTGAGTAATGCTCCAGTGTTGTCCTTACCCGACGAAACAAGAAATTTTATGGTATATAGTGACGCATCACATAAAGGTTTGGGGTGTGTCCTTATGCAACATTGGAAGGTTATTTCTTATGCATCACGATAGTTAAAAGATTATGAGAAAGGGTATCCTACTCACGATTTAGAATTGACAGCCGTGGTGTTTGCTTTAAAAATTTGGAGGCACTATTTGTATGGTGAAAAATGTGAAATATATACAGATCATAAAAGTCTGAAATATATTTTCACAAGGAAGGAGCTAAACATGAGACAAAGAAGATGGCTGGAATTGATTAAGGATTATGATTGTGAAATCCTTTATCACCCAGGTAAGGCAAATGTGGTAGCTAATGCTTTAAGCAAGAAAGGTCGCGAGAAATTGATGTTGCTGACAACTCAAGATGGGTTAGTAACAACTATGGAAAGAATGGAATTATAAATTAAACTTCCACAAGAGTCAGATGAAAAGTTGTATTCAATAGAGACTTGCTCAACTATTTTGGATAGAATAAAGGATGCGCAATTTAAAGATGGGGAATATGAGAAATTGAAAGAGAAAATCTCATCAGGAAAAGAAGGAAAGTTTAATATTGATAAGGATGGAATTATTAGATTTGAAGGAAGAATTTCGGTTCTAACAAAGCTGGAACAGAAAGAAGAAATATTACAAGAAGCTCATTGTTCAAGATACACAATTCATCTTGGCAGTACCAAAATGTATCAAGACCTCTGACAACATTTCTAGTGGCCAAGTATGAAAAGAGAGGTTGCAGAGTATGTCAGTAGATGTTTAACTTGTCAATGAGTAAAAGCTGAACATCAGAAACCTAGTGGTCTTTTACAGCCATTGGAAATTCCTGAATGGAAATGAGAGCATATCACAATGGATTTTGTGGTAGGACTTCCGAGGACGCAAAAGGGATTTGATGCGATTTGGGTTATAGTTGATCAATTAACAAAATCAGCACACTTTTTGCCAATCAAGATTAGATATAATCTAGATCAGTTAGCTAATCTCTACATCAAGGAGATTATTTCCCGACATGGAGTGCCAGTATCCATTGTTTCGAACAGAGATCCAAGATTTACTTCAAATTTTTGGAGAAGTTTATAAGAACATCTGGGGACACAGTTAAGATTAAGTACAACCTATCATCCACAGACAGATGGACAGAGTGAAAGAATAATACAGACTCTGGAGGATATACTACGTGCATGTGTTATGGACTTCAAGGGAAGTTGGGATGATCACTTACCTCTGATAGAATTTGCATACAACAATAGCTATCACGCTAGTATAGGCATGCCGCCTTATGAAGCGTTATATGGAAGAAAATGCAGAACACCCTTGTGTTGGGATGAAGTGGGCGAACGTCGTCTACTAGGTCCCGAACTGGTACAACAAACTGCAGAAGTAGTTAAGTTGATACGAATGCGACTAATAGCTGCTCAAGATCGCCAGAAGAAGTATGCAGATTTGCACAGACAGAAAAGAGATTTTAAATTCGGATCACATGTGTTTCTAAAGTATCTCCTTGGAAAGGGAAGATACATTTTGGAAAGAAAGGAAAGTTAAGTCCTTGTTTTATAGGACCGTTTGAAGTCTTGAGAAAGGTGGGAGAGGTAGCTTATGAAGTAGCTTTACCTCCGGAATTAGAGCATGTTCATAATGTGTTTCACGTGTCAGTTTTACGACTATACAAGCCAGATTATAAACATGTGATCGAATATGAGCCTATCCAATTTGAGAAAGATTTAACCTACGAAGAGGTTCTTGTGCAAATATTGGATAGAAAAGAGCAAATTTTGTGAAATAAGACAATACCTTCAGTAAAGCTATTGTGGAGAAACCACAACATTGAAGAAGCAACGTGGAAGTTAGAGGAAAGAATGAAAAAGAATTATCCACAATTGTTCAGGTAATTGTACTTTTCGATTCCGAGGACGGAATCTTTATAAGGGGGGAAAATATAGCGAATCACATTTTTCCTGAGTAAATAAAATAAGATTTTACTGGAATATTTTTTTCTGTATGTGTTATTATATTATCATGTGCAGGGTAATATGTGATGTGGGGATATGTCAAGTATAATGATTAATATTTTTTATATTTAATAAATACTCTCCACTTTGATAAAAATGATTTATGGATATTCTATCCAAAATTTTGAAATGCATTTTATTATATCTAAAATACATTATATGTGGTGAAATATGTATAAAAAGGGAGGTAATTGCTTGTTCTTGCCAAACACTGCCTTAAATCTAAGCTTAGCAGTAGAACAATTGAAACTCAGCTTAATGTGGGTTACGTGGCATTTAATCAGGAAATGACCCATTAGTTTAGCATGAGCTGTCATTTAATCATAAACTTAGCTTAAATAACTCAGCTTGCCTATAACCTATTACGTGATTTGCATATTTGGTGTTTATATAGAGCAGAGCTTCAACTCTTAAGTTCAGTTTTTCTCTTAAGTAACACACAAATAGCAGTATGCAAAAAAAATCAAAACTCTGTAATTTCTACGAGCTGGGTTGCACAATTATGAATTAGAAGCATACCCAAATTTGGGGGTTATTAAGGAAGAAGAACTACTGTAGCTAGGAGCTGTGAGTTGAGCGAGAACACATCAAACAGAAGGTACGAATTTAATAATTGTACTTTTAGTTCTTCCTCTTATTTTTTTTTGTTTTTGTTAAAATTGAAGTTGGTCAATAGGTTTGCTTAAACCGGAGCGAAATCTATGTGATATATATAGATATGTGTTTATCAAATGAATTGCATGTTATGGAGAGAATAAAATTAATTAGATTATCAATTAATTGACATGTATGTGGCTCTGTGTAATTGATGGCTATGGATATATTTTAGGCACAAGGAGATAGGTGGCAGTAGAGTAATAAGGGGGCTTAACTGGGGATTTACAAAAACTAAATAGCTATGACACTTGTGTTGCAAAACAATGTCTGTAAGTGTTTGATAAAATTCCTCAATGAACTGTTTTATCTAAAATCAGAATTTTGGTAGAATTAGAGCTTGGGCTTAATTTATTATTCATATGTGATGCTAATTAGAGGGTTGGTGTGTGTCAAGCTAGAACAAAGCTCAAATTTTAAATTAACATTGAAAAGTTAGACTTAGTATGTCATGTAACTTGGACACTCTGTTTTGGGCAGTATATAAAGACTGCATGAAGGGACTCAATTAGCTCAAAATACTTCCATATACTCTGTGTATTATATCTAGAGTTGATGTAAACTTATCTATGGTACAAAGTTTAGAAAAATGAAATTAGTGGAAGCCTAGTGTGCAAAGTTACTGCTTTGGCAGCAGCAATGGTTGTTCGATTTAAAGTCTTCTCTTGAGTTTATATTTATAGTTGGACCCTCAAGTTTGCCCAACTAATGTTCCAGGTATATAGCAGCTGAGTAATGTCTAGAACACTGTTTTGTATTGTGGATCACTATATTGATAAAAAAAAAAAGAAATGATGGCTGAAGTGTTAAGCATGGAAGGGAAGAAACTGTTGCTCTTAGCCAGCAGTGGGAAATAGCAGTAGTTGATGTTAATAGGTTATCTTAATAACCTTTAGTGGAGGTAACAATTATGTTATTTTCAAAACTCCATATAAACAAGCCAAGAATGTAAGGAATAAAAGTTTAACAAGGTAGTCATTTAGAGAGGGGGGCTGCTGACTAACGGCAGCAACAGTTGACTGTTTTGGGCGAAATACAAGGAGTTCTCTCTTACTCTTATGGATGTTAATTGTATTAACCCATATCTGTTGACTAATACTTTTTTAAAGGGGTGAGTACACCACCAATTTGATCTCTTAAAACAAGGGATTGGGGAAAAGGGTCTGCTGTGTTATAACAGCAGTGAGCAGTAGCGAGCAGCTGCTATTGCTGCGTTGGTAAGCCATTTTTGGCTATGTGTTGTAATTTGAGTGTTTACTTGTAAGTCTTAACTTCTAAATTTCAAATAGAAATATAAGCATAATATATAATAAGATCGTAACTTAAACAAGATTGGCAACAAAGGAGGGATCTGCTGCATAATGGTGGCAACGTATAGCTAATTCCTGTAACCATAACAAAGAGAATGAAAACTAACTGCTGTTGTTTAGCAGCTACAGTAATGACTGTTTCGTATAAGCATACTAGTAGGTAAATAAGTAATTTAGTAGACTCAATAATAAGAGTTATCATAAGTAATTGAACAAGGCTGGTTAAACATTTTAAGATAAAACAAGGATTTGTAGCGAACTGGCATATAAGAATGAATCTATGAATCATGAAACATGAAATACCTTAGGTGTTCACCTTGAATACCTAATTATAAGGAAAATTGCAAAGTATATTTATGACAAATGAAGGAAGTAAAAGAAATATGATCTAAACCCAATGAGCAGAACTTATGTCAGACCCTATAAAAGAAAAATAATTGTTATAAGAACATGGGTGAGATATTTGAAAAATGTATAAAAATATTCCAAATATAGGATATAAACTAAAAACATGATCACTGTGCTTATGTGATATGTGAACATACAAGCTAAATGACTTGTCTACTTAGCTAATATGTTTGTAAATGCAAATAATTGTGTAGGATCTATGAGAATACACAAGTTAAGCTGAAATTGTACAAATAGACTACAAACAAGGCAAGTATCTAAATCTAACTCTTTAATGAGCAAGTATTATGAGATTATTCATATGTTGACAGGTTCTCTAATTTCTGAACTGTCTTTCCTTATTTTTGAATATTATAAGATTGAATAATCTTTTTATTCCAATCAGCTTCAACAGATTGAGTAATGTATTATCATGTATATCTAATGCAATTCAACATGCAGGAACATGTTGCAAAGGAGTCTGAGCCATTCCTTCTGGCCAGACACAGATGTAAAATATTTTAATTTCTTTATATTTAGTTTTGAAATATTATTGTTGTGCCATGATTTAAGCTATCCAGCTATATTGTTGTAGTTGGAATCTAAAACTGAGAATGAACATACCCAGAAATGGGATATTTTTATTGCACTCTGGGAGTGGTGATGTAGAACATGAAAATTGTTCTGGAAAAGATAGTATTGATCAATACAGGGCATAAAGGGCCGATCACCCTACGTGCCCGTAAGATAAGACGGTTCATCGGATAATATTTCTGATTGAACCTTTTCAAGAAAAGAAAAATATGTTCATGGTCTTAAAACCTCTCAGTTATTCAATATTGTTATGATATTCCAGAAATGTGAATGATTCGAGATTTATTGCTTTACAGTTTTGATTCATTGTCAAAGCGTGCCTCAAAGAAAACATTTATTTCTTGTTGAGCCTTAAAGAATGCTATTACTTGAGGAGCAATTAAATGCTCATACTTGTTTTGTTATAAATGTTTTCAAATTGATCGGACTTTCTAGCGTAAGGGTCCGGAAAGGACAAGGAAAAGGAAAATATAATGTAATAGCTGGGAGTTGATGTAATAGATAGTTTACATGTTTGTAAATATTAAATTATCATGTAATGAACATTTAAAGGTCTACGTACCTGGGATTAGAAGAACTTTGATGTAATAACTTTACTAAGTTTATGTTTATTATATTCTGGATGTTTGATATTGTGAGCACTGAATAAGGGTTTCAAGTACCCGAATTTGGGGGCGTCACACCAGGCATGCGATAATTCGCGTAGATATGTTATTCCCATAGATTAATAAGTAATACAATGACAACCCTATGAGTATGAAAAAATAATATCATTTAACTTAGTAGGAGACTAAATCTGATTGGTATAACAGAGATTATCTTGAGAAAATCTTGCAGTATTAGTTACACTCAAAGTATTCTTATACTATAAAAAAATACGCACAATATTATAGAAGAAAAATTTTCTGATTCTAGTGTAATTTTCATTTCTTAACTAAGCATCCTATTTATAGGAGAATGGTAGGGCACTATTTAAAAAAATAATAACGGACGAACATAAAGTTTTTCATAGACGATTTCACGGGCGAAATCTTATTTTCACTATGCAGCACTGTAATAAAATATTCTAATAAAATAAAAATTTTATATAAAATATAATATATTTTATTTATATTCTAATAAAATAAATAACTTTATATATATTATAAAAAGTTTTCTGTTTTATATAAAAAGTTTTTTGTTTTATTACTATTATAATAATAATAAAATAAAATTGAGATAATTTTCTACCGACGGTTTGACAAATTGGCACATGGAGGTCCATGGAATAATAAGCAAAACTTACACGACAAACCCTCTATTTATAGCAAAAATTGAATAAATATATACCATAAATCACTTATCTTCAATCAACACATTTTTAATCTTTCAACAATTCTTCATTAATAATATTATAACTCACAATATTGACAACCAGATCATTCCTAAGGAAAAAGGGGCTTTTTGATAAGAATTTCTTCTTATTGGCGTGCAATTAAATAACTTAACTCATTTTCTCTACAGAACTTTCTAGACATTATCAATAATGAAAATAATAATATGAATAATTACGTCGTCTCAATTATTGATTTAATAATATAAAATATTGTGCAGATGATACTTTGACAATAATTGAATCAATAATATTAAATATTATGCAGCAACTACTGTGTCAATTATTGAATGAAACTGAGTGACTTCTTACGTAAGCATCAATAATCAGAGATACTGTGCAATATCGTGTGCTACTGTGTAATACCGCGTACCACTGTGGAACAACGCGTATTACTGTACTTTATCACCGGGTATTTCAACAGTTTAACGGTAAAAGTCTTATCATTATTTTATGAAAAGGTTATTTTTGTCGCTTTCTATATCCGACAGTTATTCCGTTGTGAGGTCCACCAATGATAGCGTCGTCGGACGAATATCCCTGACAAAAACAATATTTCCCAACCAAACGAATATTTTATGACAAATTACTTACTTTGCAAAATTTGCATATATCACCCATAACTATATTTATATCATTATATCAAATCAACACCTTACTATTCAAAATAATATTTAGAGGAAATTAACTCTTTATTCATAAAAATTTAGGGTCTGACAACCTACCCTCTTAATAAAATTTCGTCCTCAAAATTGATGTACGTACCTGGGTATGTCGAAGACGTAAGTGTAATACCCGAAAAAAAAAATTAAATAATAATAATAAAAAAAAAATTATTTTGTTTTAAAACATATTGATTGGACTTTGTTTTTATTTGGGTCAATTGTATTTTATTTATGTGGGCTAATGAGTATTAATAAGTGATACAAATTAAGTTGATAAAATTGGGCCTTAAAATTAATTTGGTTTAATTTATATATGTGGGTAATATTAAAATTCTATTTAAATTAGGGGAGTTCATCAATTATATAAGTAAATATTTAAACCCTAATTTATCTCACGTACATCTAATAACCGACTATGAAGAAAAAATAAGGGGAAGAAGAACGCGGTCGCCACTACGGAGGAAAAGAAAGAAAATTTGATTGCACTTGTGTGTTATAAGAATAAAGATTGAATATTCGGATACAAGTAAGTTTGCATGTTTAGTTATTCATTTTATTAATTATTTGAGTAGTACAGATATTTGCGTGAACAGGAGTACTGCTATGAATTGTTGATTTGTAATCATGCTAGCTATTTTTATATATATTGCTTTAAGTAATGAATGGTATTCATGTATGCTGACAAAACAGGAAAAGTGACATGTGAAAGGAGTTCTTTGTTTAAAAAAAAAAACCTTAAAGTGATTTAATTGAAAGTTGTTGTATTGTTGTATTATTATAATGATTATATATATTAGGTTGTGGTAGCTTTGCAGGCATACAATCTTTCCATTATTTTATATATGCATAACATGTTTGTTGCCTGTAGTAGTGCAGGCGTTGTCTTTTATATATATATATGTTATATTTTAATAAACTTTTGGCCATGAAACTTATATAAGGAATTAGTAAATTAATTGAAGTTATATATATTATTCTGAATTAATTAATTTTGTCGACATAGTTATAAAAGTTTTTAATAATAATTTAATAATATATTGTTATAAATGATCGGATTGTAATAAAATCTTATTAAATTGTTTAAATTGAACGGAAGGAATTTAAAGAGTTATTTTTGGAATATAAATTTTGGAGTATTAGTAATTGATAAAAGGCGATGATTAAAGGCATATTAAATAAATTATGAATTACTTTGGAATTATTAGTTTGGATTGTTTTTAATTTGAGGTGAATATGTTTAGGTTGCGAATAACGATTTGTATTTGATATCGTTGGCATTTGAGGGTAAGATTTTGTGGAGTGTGCTATAAATGGTTTGGAAGTATCAGGTACGGATTCCGTACTTTTTCAGCGATACTCTTGTTAAATTTGATTTGTTCGTTTGTTTCCTTATTTCAAATTCTGTTATGATTTCACATAATTGTTTCCTGTGAAATTAATATATTTGTTTCATTTTGGAGTTGACACATTGGACTCATACTTGTACTCTTTGAATCAGGTTATCATGTCTAGTATTTATTTTGATAATTGTAGAGCGGTACATGTTGCTACATTCCTTTTGAAACCTTGTGACTATATATTGATTTGGTTCAACATGTACATATAGAACCCTTTTGTTGGTATTATGTCGCATGTGTTGTGACATGATATTTTTTTAGAATATACTGTAGGGTATACCTGAGCTATAACCACCTGTGGGGGTACCACAGGCATGTCGTCTTGACACGAGAGACATGACACTTTTTGTGGCGGTGTGATTAGTCCACGGCGTCTCCGTTTTGGGCTCCGGAGGAAGTGGGCCATTTGGTATTTTGTTGTGGGAGGCATATGGGTTAACTCTAGTTTTTTATTCTGCGGATTTGTGATGTTGTGCCAAACATACCTATCCGATTTGCATACATTTTGATTCGCGGTCCAATGTGTGATTGTCTGTGTGGCATTGTTTTGATGTGCCTGTGTGGCATTATTTTGGTTGCCTATGTGGCATCATTTGATTTGCCTGTGTGGCATTAGTTTGACTTGCATGTGTGGCAATGTATATTTCTGAGCTCATTCGGTATGAAATAACTCCAGCCATTTGTTTCAGCCTATTATTTTATTGATTAGTTTTGTTTGTTTCGCGATCACTCAAGTCATTGAGTTAGTTATCAGATTCGTTATTTCTTTATTCTTTTATTGGTTTCACGCCAATTATGTTGATTCGGATATATTCCATTCGGATCTTTGGATATTATATTTTCGTTCAGATTTGCACTTGAGGCTTGTTCAGTATTTTGTCTCAGTTGTTTTCGTATATCTTTTGTATATCCAGATCCGACTTGGGCAATTGGCTCATGTTGTGTTTTTCTTCCGTCAGTTTGCGAGGGTGATTCGTAGGCTAAGTGTGATGAGAGTTTTGCCTTTGACCATTTAGAATGATTCGAATTTTAAGTTTTGATTATTTTGACTCAGTTTGGAGAATTGCAATTATTACTTTATTAATGGATCACCACTATTAATATTTTGAGGTTGTTAGTGCTCTGTTTATTTATTTTGAGGTTTATTATGCTTTGCACGTGACCTCCCTTTCTTTTTCGAGAAGGGGGTGTTACATGAGGATACCTTGTTTTTATTTCATTTGTCTTCAAGATTTTATTACATCTCACCACCATCAAACTAATTAACAACTCATTAAATTTAATGATAAATGGGACTCTTTACAAATGGGACTCTTTTTTTATGTAACGAAAAAAGTAATTCTCTTATTTATTTTTATTTTATATTTAAAGGAGCCCCCTCTTGATAAAATTTCATGTCCATCTCTAATATATATATATATATATATATATATATATATATATATATATATATATATATATATATATATATATATATATATATATATATATATATATATATATTCCCATCCGTGTGAATCGGTTGTCACAAATATTATTTCAGCAACCATGTTGTACAACATTGATCTCGAGAATGGATGGCATGGATTGAAGTTAATTTCACCCATGCTACTACAGGCTGTAACGACAACAACATAGATTCTAGCGGCACAGCTAGTTACTTCTTTGTCCTTGCTTTTTTATTGTTGCATTGATCAGTTTTATTGCATTGTCTGCCGCTACGAGCTCTGGCGACAGTGTAGCAGTTTTACTAATATGCCCCTCCTTTATGGTTGCAAACTTACTATAATGCCCCCCTTGTGCATGCCGCTACAACCTGTGGCGGCAGTGTGGCATTTTTACTCATATGCCCCTCCTTTATGCCTTCAAACTTATTATAATGCCCCGACCCCATTGAGAACTTACTCCCTGGCTCCCTGCAGCCCCTTAAACTTCCCTGTCCCTCCTTAGCAATTAACAGATCGCCCCTTATCATATCCCCTTAACAGTTCGCATGCAATTATACCTCCTTTAGAGTTTGCCTGCAATCAGCATAAAAGAGAAAGTATAGAGAAAGAAGAGGAAAGGTCTTGCTGCAATCATTTTCTTACCAAATTTAGCAACAAGTTTTCAGATCCAAGTAAAACATTTGTAAGATTTTTTTCTACCAATTTTCTTTTTACAAATAAATAAATATTGTGATTTTTTTGAAAATTTTATTTTAGGCAAATTTATTCATGTGAACTTTTAGAGAAAATTAACAACCATGTCTATGTATACATATATGCATATGAATTTGGCGAAAATTAGTGAGTTATATATATGTTTAGGTAAATATATTATTATGTGGTAAACTAGTTATTATATTAATGTTGTAAATTATTTTTCTTAGTTTATTGTGAAATGGTTGTGCATAATAATTGGAAGGGAGTAGTGTTTTATTGTTGTTAACTTACTAAGTTTTGTTTTGGGGACAATATATGCATGTGATGATATATTAGAACTAATAATGACTTTGAAAACTTTGTACAATAAAATCTTTAAATTATTGTTAAATGGTTTTCTTCTGGAGATTAGGATATAATTGTGCTACATAGTTGTTAAATTAGTACAAAATGACTTTATGTTGTTTTTTAAGTGAAAGATGGATAGCTGAAATTATGGACCAATTGGCCAAAGTATTTTTTATGACCAACAAAATTGTGACATCTCGAATATTAGCAATATTTCTTTTAAACAAAATATTAAATGATTCATTAAGGGTTAGATATTAAAAACGTAGTTTATTAAAGAAAAAAAGTGTAAAAAGAGGATTAATTTTATTTATTTAATCTATGTGCTATAAAGAACCTATAGGGTATATGATAGAAGGTGAAGGGAGACTTTTATGATAAAAACCTCTAACTAAGAATGCTATGGATATTATGAATAAAGTAATTACTTATTCATAATGAAAAGAAATGAATATGTGAAATTAACTAATTCTAATGTGAAGTGATAAATAAATGTATTTATTTATTCAGAATGAAAAGGAAAGACAATATATATGTGTTGAAGATATGTATGATACTTATGAAATGAAATAGGTAATGTAATTAATTTACTTTGTTAATTACATTACATATGGAACAACAAGGAAGGTCATGTATTACATGAACTATACTAAAAATTTGATTAATTAAGTAACAACCTTAATTAATGTGTTAAAAACAATAATAATTTATTATTTGAGAAAGACTCAAGTTATTTAATTAACCAAAGGGTTGTGATTAAGTGTGGGAAACCCAAAATTTTAAAAGTTCTGATTGTAGTAGATTCAGTTGAGTTCAATAGAATTAAGTCCAAACTTAATTTAATTATAAATATATATTTCAAGTGAGAATGAAAATGAAAGCTAACATGGCTTAGTTGAAGAATCTTCTAACATATGTCCATAAGTAACGATTTAATGAATACTTAGTTAATTTTATTGATTTCTTGAAATATGGATGTTAAAGTAAGTTAATTAAATTCAGTGTTATATCACTTTAAATGTTGTGAATAAAGAGTGTATATCGGCCGAAAAGTTTGTGTGAATGAGTGATACATTGCATTTTATCAACTTATTAAATGAATAACTAGGCTCCCTAATATTTTGGAACTAAGTTAACATGTTGTAATTTATAAACCACATGTGAAAGTACCAAGGACCATACTAATTAATATAGCAGTCATGTAGCGACCCCAAAATCGAAACAAATCTTCTCCCGACTTAGGTCGTTAACAATATCTTATCATACAAGCTTTACATTATTAATCTATGATATAATTAATAAAATGCAAAATAATTAAAATTTTTCCTAAATTTAATAAAGGATGTACCTTCTAAGTCTTTTTCGTCATTCTTCGTTCCCGAAAACGCAACATTTACCATCTATTCTTATATTCGCTATACATTATTGCCATAATGCTTATATTCTTTACAAGTTAATTGTAAAGATACATTATGTACTCGAATAAATACTTATTATTAAATATCTGTACAACATAGCTTAGCTTACTGTCGATACAATAATTCGCTCTGACTGGGTATAAATTTAACTTAATGAAGTAATATTTCTCCTCACATCGTGTCACATTTCGGATCTTCATTGCTATATTCATCCGATAATATCATTCTTTAATCTGCAAAAGTTGTTTGCAAGATTGAGCACGACGGCCCAACAAGTCAAACAGTTTACACATTTCATGTTTCACATAACACATACTCGTATTTTATTCATGCATTACAATTTCCAGTCAATGCGTCTACATATGCTTCATACATCTCATAACATGTATCATACTCACTATGTGATGCAATATAAATTCCATGTGGCATATCTAGCATATGCTTCTCATATTTTCATACTCTGTATTTAATCACATAGCAGTCACATAATCAACTTGTTCACACATAACAAAAATTTCATTAAGTATCATATATGTATTATTCTATACACATTAGCACATAGGAGCAAGTTACTGAAAAACTTGTCTTTAAGCATTCCTCGTAAGCTAGGATAATTCGTCCTTCATTTGCCCTACACAATTAAGTGCACATTTGTCACTAATTAAGTAATCGATTAAGTCAATTATACTTTATATTCTTTAATCCTTCCTTTTCACGTCTTATTACGTTCCATTTTAATTAACACTTAACAATCAGTTAAGTGTTTAAGGCTTGTCATGACTCTATATTGAGAGCCTCTCGAGGTAATTGATTAAGGTTAATTAAGTAACCCTTTATCTTACGTTCCTTTATATCTGTTTTTGATTGATACTTAACATTTAGTTAAGTCTTAAGTCGTGTCTTTACATCACATTAGATGTATGATGTTTGTTAATATTTATTAAGTTAACCTTCGTCTCATATTTCTTTTCACTTCTCTTTTAATTGACACTTAACTTTTGGTTATGTCGTCATATATAATTGTCATTGCATCGAATTAGATGTATTACATTAATTAATTAATAATTCTTCTTAAGTTCCTTTACATTACTCTATAATTGTTACTTAACATTCGGTTAAGTCTTTAAAGTATACTTTTACATTGCATTAAATGTATATTAGGTTTATTCAATTTAATTAGGAACTTTTATATAATACTTCTAAATATCTCTTTTGAATTGCTACTTAACATTTATTTAAGTCTTTATAACTTGTCATTATATCAAAATAGGTGAATAATGTTCATTTGGATTTATTAAGTTAACCCTACATCTTAAGCTTTCAAATTCTTCTTTTAATTTGTTACTTAACCTTTAGTTAAGTGTTTTAAAGCTTCCTATTACACCTCATGAGCTTACTAAACATTCTAAAGTCTTTAGAATATATTATAATGGACTTTTCAACTAATTTTCATATTTTTTGGATTATCTGAATATTTTCTAAAATTATTTTTATTTATAAAAACTACTATTTACTAACTTAAAAATAGAAATAATAACTGTGAGACCCCGAATTTTATGAAATAAAAGTATTCAATTTTCTATTTTGATAAATAGTTAAATTGATAAAAGTTTGAAGTTAAGGGTGATATGTGAAAATTTTGTAAAGTAAGCAAGTTGTTATAAAATATTCGTTTGGTCGGGGAATATTCTTTTTGCCGGGGAATATTCGTATTTACTTACAATCATCATTGGTGGACCCCGCAATGTAATAATTGTTTGAGTTAGTTAAAAACGATAAAAATATTTTTATGAAAATAATTACTAAGTTTTACCGTTAACTGCTGAAATACCCTTGTAATAAAGGTACAAAGAATACGCTGTGGTTGCATAAGAGCACACCAGTATTGATTATTGATGCTTACGTGAGAAGTCACTCGCTTATACTCGATTATTGCTACAATAATTATCGCATCATATCTCTTATATTATTAATTCAATTATTAGTACAAAGATATTTATTCGATCCTCGATGTAAATAAGAAGTCTATTATGAGACGCTTGTGGTAAGTTTGTTTATTCTATGGGGCCCATATGTCATCATCTAAGAGTCTCTTTTCGCCAATAGTAATTACCTTTACCAGACGTCAAACCACTTGCCGTTTCATATATTACAAAGGCCGAACCAATTGTTGTTTCACATTACGTAATCAACCAATTGTCGTTTCACATTACAAGTGTCGAACCAATTGTCGTTTCACATAACAAAGGCCAAACCACTTTTCTTTTCACATCACCACCATTAAGTCAAGTCGCTTTCCTTTTCACATCAGTAAGGGCTAAGCTAGAAATCTTCTATAATTAGAGGCCTAGTTCTTCATTATTTTTCACGAATTCATTCAAGCTATAGAGAGAGAGAAAGTATAGAGAGAATAAGAGAGAAAGAAGAAGGGTATTCTATTACTACACTACTGCAGTATTCAACCTCCTACTAAGGTAAGGGATATTATTTGTTGTACTTGTAAAGGGTATTATTTCTTTTGTATTCATGAAGAGAACTTCTGTTATTCCATTCTTTATTATTCTGTTGGAATAACCTGTATACGCGGACTACCCTATACTTGGTAAAATTCTTCTGTTATTTCATTCTTTATTATTATGTTGGAATAACTTGTCTATGCGAAGTACTTTATACATGGTGAAATTTTTCTATTATTCCATTCTTTATCATTCTGTTGGAACAACCTGTCTGTGCTTTACGCATGACCTGGTTCCATTATTTATCATTCTGTTGGAACATCCTGTCTGTGCTTTACGCATGACCTGGTTCCATTATTTATCATTCTGTTGGAACATCCTGTCTGTGCGTTTACTCATGACCTGGTTCCATTATTTATTATTCTATTGGGAATAACCTGTCTGTGTAGCCTATCGCACGCATGGTGAATCCTTCTGTTATTCCATTATTTATATTCTGTTGGAATAACCTGTCTATGTGGATTACCACATGCATGGTGAATAATCCTTTGTATTTATTCCTTATTAAATTGTGGAAATGATCTGTTTACGTGGATTATGATGAAGGTCATAATAAAAGCATTGGACTGATGAAAATTATGGGTATATGTGGTATTAGTAAGTGTTATGATGAGTTATGTTGGTTATTATGTGAAAACATAAAAGTTTTTTAAAAATCACAAAGGGCTGAAAAATTAAATTTTGTTGAAAATGGAACATGAAATTCAATTGACCATATCTCCTATTATATTTCAAATTTTTTAGTGTGGTCAAGTTCTAGAGTTAGATCTATGAGTTTCCTAACTTATCCAAGTGGAATCACTGGAAAAGGTGTTGTAGATTTTCGTGTGGACTGATTTTAGCAAATGAGTCAAAAACTGAAACTTCCAAAAAGGCTACTGTCTAAAATTTTAAAAGGGCATTTTCGGCCACTTAAATTGTGAGAAAAATTCTGGCCTTTTAGGACATGAGAATATATGGTACAAAGTACCTTCTGTCCAAAAATGAACTCATTCTGACTTAAAATGAGCAAGTTATGACCATTTCAATAGTTAGGTTTTTTCGACGAAAAACGCTATAACCAGAGTTTTATAACTCTGATGACCATGAAATTTAAACTAGAAGCTCACGTTAACATGTGTAAGATCCTGCCAAGATTTGGAAATTTTTGGAGTTAACCTTGAGGTAGCTAATTTCTTAAGAAATTAATTAGAAATTGATTTTTGAAAAATAGTAAATGAATTTTAAAAATTTTGAGAAAAATATATGTTCAATATGGGACTATATTCTGCCTAATTCCAGAAAAGAATAATTTTTGGGACTGATTTGGTATTTTTCATAAAAATAGTTTAGTTACGAACATATGAGTTAAATATGTTATGTGAAGTTGAAGAATTGGTAAATAGGATTTTAGGACTTGAAAATCCTATATAAAGTATGTGCAGATTTTTGATGAGTAATTTGATTATTAGTGATGAAATTTTATGAGTATGGTATTTTTGAATGATTAAATGCATTATTTAGAAAAGTGTAAACAATTAAATAAAATTGTTTATAAGTTTAAGAAGTGATTAAAATATTGTTATAATATTAACAATATTAGATTATGATTTTATTAAGTGATTAATAATGTTTGTATAAATTTAAAGTCTTTAATATTTATCCTTGATTTAGTTTGATTAATGCTTATAATATTGTCATCATCCTCATATTTATATTATGTTGAAAGTCATCTCGTGGCTGTAGTAGTGCATAGATGAACTTGGTATGATTATGACCGTATTATTCTTGTATAATCA
Organism: Panax ginseng; assembly: GCA_020205605.1. NCBI lineage: Eukaryota > Viridiplantae > Streptophyta > Magnoliopsida > Apiales > Araliaceae > Panax > Panax ginseng. The sequence continues at coordinate 13,358,235 of CM035134.1, forward strand.
TGACCGTAATATTATAAGTGACGTGGTAAAAGTCCTCATCGTCTGTAGCGTGCATCGATGGACAATTTTGGTATGATTATGGCTATGGATTCTCTTCTTCACCAAGGTGCAAAGATGAATTATTTTATGGCATGATCAGACTGGTTGATGAAAACACGATTATCTTTGGCCCGTAGTGCATGGATAATTCGTGGTCGTGATACTAAAGAATATCCTTGGCCTGTAGTGCAGGGATGATTCAATGATGTGGATTAATTATTAAGCTAAGTCTCATCAATGAAATATTAATTCATGGATGTGATAATAATGAATATCTTTGGTCGTAGTGCAAAGATGATTTAATTAGTATGATTATGAGCAGAAATCATGATTTGGTATAACCATGATTTTTGATGTTTCAGGTAAAGATTGGTGATGAAAATTATTTTCGTCCTGGGTGCGAAGAGGAATTTAGAACCACAATTATGATTATGAGTTATTCATATGATTGTGGACAGGAATTGTTGATTAATGTTACAGGGATAAAACATTGTCGGTGGACTTTTAACATAGAGAAGATAATAGACCTGATGGTCTATTTGACTCTTCTAATGGATTGCTCGTTCCGCTGCAACTATGGTTGAAAAGTTTTATCATCTACCATATGTTATAAATCTATGATTTATTATTGATGAAAGCTATTGATAATGTAGTTATCTTTAGTCATGATATTCTTTACTGGGCTAGTTGTGCTCACCCTTTTGCTCACAATTCTTTTCAGGTAATAAGAGTGTAAATTGGTCGAATGGGATAACACGGGAATAGTATGATGGTCCGAGACTGTCGAAGTTTCTCAATACATTATAAAATGACATGACATACAATATATAATTGTATTGAGGACTTAAGATGTGGGTGTCGTATTTTATACGTCACCTAATAATTGATTTTGGTGAACAACAATAGGGTGATGAGAACCCGACTTTGGATGCGTTAAAAGTGCACCTCATTAGAATGAATAAGATAGTAATCTTCTCGTTCTTCTTTGGGGTCTTGAAATATTTGTTGCTGTATTTTATATGGCATTGTAATAATTTGAGTTTGGATACTGTCTATGAGATAATATTATATTAAAACTCACAGTTAATTGTGGTCGTATTCTATACGACAGTTCAACAGTTATATAAATGAAGTTTGTATTTAATTTTTCTAGTGTGATATCTGGCGACTCAGAATGGGTCGTGTATACCTATTTTGGGGGCGTCACAATAACTCCACACACTTTTACATCCTTAAAACACCATAAATATTAATCTTATATTATTACAAGATTTTTCAGTAAATTTCATCATTTTCCACCATTCATATAATTTTCTATGGATTTCTTCTAATTTTTAAACTAACTTTAAATAGCTTATAAATTCAATAAACACTTCTGCTCTTTAATAATTCTCCAAAAATTTTCAGTAATTCAGAAATAATAATATAGTATTTTTCACCAAGTTTCATAATTTTTCAGTATTCATAGAATTTTCTATGAATTTCTACTAATTTTAAGCTAACTTTAAATAACTTAAAAATACAATAAATATTTCTATTCTTCAATAATTCATTCAAAATTTACAGAAATTCTAAAATGATATTATAAGATTTATGTACAAATATTTCATCCAACAAAATTTTTCTGATAATTTAATTATAATTTCCAATATACTGAAACTTCAAAAATTCATAGTAATTACCACTCTCATCAGAAAATTATGGATCTTATATTGTTTTCTTGTGAAATTTAATTCTCTACAACTTTGCAAAAGAAAGTTTTTTCAAATTTAGGCTGAAAATGGGTCAAAAAGGCTATGCTGGAAAGTTCACCGGCGGCGACTTTTCGGTCATCTTCTTCGGCGACCCAAAAAATTTTCAGCAAGTTTTTTCATTATTTTTCTGCCCAGATCAGATATACTATATTTTAGGAGTCCAACCATGGGCTTAGATTTGAAAACAAACCACCAAACAATGCTAGATCTAAGTTTTTCAATGAAATTCTGGCGAAACTTAATCTTTTTAATTTCTTGTTTTCTCGTGTTTGATTCTTGTTTAATCATTCAATACATACATAAATATGTACTTTCCATATAAACCAGGGGCGGATCCAGCCATAAAGTTCAGTGGGGTCAAATTTAAATTTTTTTTATTAAGAATAAAAATTATAACTATATATATACTTTTCTAAATCCAATATAATTTCTCACTTAAGTCTTTAAGTTTATTATTATTATTATTATTATTAGTATTATTATTATTATTATTATTATTATTATTATTATATTCATTGTTTTTTATATAAGAAAAATATTAGAATGATTTTTTTAATCAACAAATTTTTTTATTAAAAACTCAATATAGTACAAATGTTACAAATCCAAAAGTGTTGGATAAGGCCACACGCGATAAAGAAAACTAAGTAAATAGTCTTGGAGTTTTAACACCTTGTCTTTGTCTTTGAGTTTTAATTTGGTGATAAAAGAAAAGGAAGTGAATGAAAATAAAAAGAGATAATGTCATTGTTGTAATAGAAGATAATTGTTTTAAGAACAGTGGTGTTTTTGAATTTTAATTAGAAAAAAATATTAAAAAAATGAGTGTATTTCGATTCAAAAAAAAAATCTCATTTTTTTCTACAACTAAAATTTTTTATAGGATATTAGTTAACAAGAAAAGAAAGTAGAAGAGAGTACTTAATTTTTGAGCCAAATATTACACATGGAGAGAGAAATAAGGAAAGTAGTACAAAATCATAATTACTTTAAAAAGTCACTTATACAAAAAGAGGGTGATGATGGGAGTGTATACTATAGGGAAAGGGAAGGAGTCAAAGAGGCACAAACATATTACACATGGATCGAAAATTCAGTGGGGGGTGTGCCCTCCGCCTTTGGGTAAAACCGCCGATATATATATATATATATATATATATATATATATATATATATATATATGGGAGCCCTTCCATAGCAACTGGTTGCCATGAGAACTGTGCAACAACCCCTTTTTGTACCGTTGATAAACTTATTGGAAGGCTGAGATGAAACATAAATTTACCAAGTCGTAAGAACTTGTACCGGCTTTTATTTTAATATGAGGACCCCATCATAGTCAACATGTTGTCAGTTTATTGAAATAAAATAAATTTTTAATATTAAATAATGCTAAATGGCAAGACAAATTTGATTTACAGTGCCTTTTTTATAAAATACTCCCAACTCTTACGGCTGTTAAAAAAAAAATATATCAACCGGGACAAGCTCTTACGGCTGTAAAAAAAAAAAATAAAAAAAAAAATTCAAACCGGCACAACCTCTTACGACTTGGACAATTTCTTTATTTGCTATTCCAAATAAAATATTTGTTATTTTTTATAACTCTTTCATTTAATAACAAATAAAGAATTATAATTCAAATAAAAAATAATATCCTATTTTATAAAGAATATATTTTATAAAGAATATATTTTTATAACAAATTAAAGTGGGAAGAAATTAATATAAAAATAGCAAATAAAAAATTATAAAAATATATTTTTATAAAATAGGATATTATTTTTATTTGAATTATATTTCTTTATTTATTATTAAATGAAAGAGTTATAAAAAATAACAAATATTTTATAAAGAATAGCAAATAAAAGGATTTGTGTGTTTCTAAGAGGTTGTGCTTGGTTGGATTTTTTTTTAACAGATCATTGGTATGCTTTTTTTTTTTTTTTTTTCCTACTTAAGATGTGCTCATACTACCGGTATTAAAAATTAGAAAAAAAACTACTACAGATAAATTTGTCAAGGTCGGGAATTAAAAAATAAAAAAATTATTTTATTCAAGCAACTTCGTCGCTAAATGCATTCGAACTCATGACCTCAAACTCCAAGCACACGCTATATGACCACCCGAAAGCACCACGGCCTAGTCATAATTTCAAATGCAAGGATATGTCTTTATATTAAAACTTCACCATCCCCAAAATCTATATTCTTGCATTATTATTATATTACTTAAACAAATATTATTAATAAGTTTATATAATACATATGGGGTTTGATATTTAGAAATAAGTTAATATCTATATTTATTAAGCAATGATTATTAGTAATGATTTTCTATATTAAGCAATGATTTTATTATTAAGAAATAATTTTATACATTTGATACATTTTTTATATATTTTATACATTTGATTCATTTTTTTGATATATTTTTGATACATTTTTGATAATTGATACATTTTTGATAATTGATATATTTTTGATACATTTGATACATTTTGATATATTTGATACATTTTTGATATATTTTTTATACAATTTTGATACATTTTTGATATATTTGATACATTTGATATATTTTTGATAATTGATACCAATACTAAGATCTTGCATAACATTAAGAGGAATAAGTACATATTACATGTTCATTTTCATAAAATAAAAAAAACATAGAATGATTAATACAACCGACGCCTATTTTTTTTTGCTCAGAATCCTAGCACTCGATAGTGATTTCGCTTTATCGTGGTTTGGCTTCAAAGCCACAAATTGCACATTTTCGATGAGTCTTAGAAGGAATGATTTTCTCGAGTGCACTCTTGAATCTAGATTATTTTTTATGCCCTTTTGTTTGAGAAATATTAGGCGGCAAAAACTCTTCTTCTTCTTCCACCTCTCATCTTCATCGCATCATCGGCCAAAGAATATTCTCATCCGATATATTCTTTATAAAATAGGATATTATTTTTTATTTGAATTATAATTTTTATTTGTTATTAAATGAAAGAGTTATAAAAATAACAAATATTTTATTTGGAATAAGAAATAAAAAATTATTGTGCAAGCCGTAGTAGAGGTTGTGTCGGTTTGAATATTTTTTTTTTTTTTTTTTACAGCCGTAAGAGCTTGTCCCGGTTGATATATATATTTTTTTAACAGCCGTAAGAGTTGGGAGTATTTTATAAAAAAGGCACAAATTACATCTAAGTTGTCTTGGAGTTGCATTATTTAATATTAAAAATTTATTTTATTTCAATAAACTGACAACATGTTGACTATGGTGGGGTCCTCATATTAAAATAAAAGCCGGTACAAGTTCTTACGGCTTGGTAAATTTATGCTTCATCTCAGCCTTCCAATAAGTTTATCAACGGTACAAAAAGGGGTTGTTGCACAGTTCTCATGGCAACCGGTTGCTATGGAAGGGCTCCCTATATATATATATATATATATATATATATATAGAGAGAGAGAGAGAGAGAGAGAGAGAGAGAGAGAGAGAGAGAGAGAGAGAGAGAAGTAAAGTAAGAAAAAAAAAGACATGCATAACCACCCCATTCACGTGAAGAGATAAGCGAGGAGAGAGAAATGTTATGTCATCTTTGAAATCTTTCTCCCCATTCTTCAACAATCAGCCGCACATGCGGTCCTACTCGCTCTCAACATTTCTTTTCTCCTCTTTTACTTACTCATTTATCCATTTAATTGCTCTTTTGATCAATTTAACTTCTAGAAATCAACTATTTTTGAAATTACAGTCGATTCCTACTAACGTCGATGTTCCCAACGTTATGAAAATATTTTCCACATCAAATTCATCTTAAATTTTCAAGTTTGACTTTTTCCAAAAAATCAACTGTTGCCTTTTTGACCAAAAAGTCAACTTCGACACAAAATAGTGTTGATGTCTATTCTAACTAATTTTGACGTTCTAAACTCAATTCAGCATGCAATCCATTCTTCAAAATTCTCATCCGAACTAAAGGTTTGACTTTTCTCTATAAAAGTCAACCGTTGACTTTGACCAAAAAATTAACTCCGTTACATTTCGTGTTCATTCATCCCTGATTAACTTCGACGTTCCGAACTCAAATATACAATCTGCGTCTCAAGATTCCACTCTGAACTCCAATTCGATTTTTAACTTCATTTCTTGTCTTTTATACAAATATTTATTTTTCTTTAGTTAGTTCAAACTAATTTAATTAATTAGCATTGACTAACTATTAATTTACATTCCTCATCACTTAATCATAATAAATATATAATAAACATATATTTATTTCTTCATCACATAAATATATATAACATGTACATATATATATTTTTAATTTAACCCAACACGTTTTATAATAAGAATTTTATTTATTAAATTCTTATTTTTAATAAATTTCTGAATAATCTGGATTGTCACATTCTTCCCTTCTTATAAGGATTCCGTCCCCGGAATCACCAAAACTGAACTCCTCTTACTTAGTTTTCATCTATCCTTCTTCACAACTTTATCGTTAAATAATTTCAACGTACTATTTCCACTTAGGTGTTATATTACCTATTAAATCTATTTTCCTCAACAAATTCTTATAGGTTTTATTTCATAACCATAGTAAACTGAATATGTCTCGAGTATTATATATTCTTTAACCCATTAATTTCTTTTTCTAAGGATTATCGTATGTCATAATCAACATAATAATTTAATATCATGGTTTACTAACTTTTTAATACTCGAGATATCACAAGTCACATATGTTAGTAGGCTCAAAGCAATGTAATTCAGCCATGTTCCTTGAGTAACTCGGCAACCCAAATTCGAGTACACAAAGAAAGTGCTGAATTTAGTTTACCTAAATTGAACAGTAGAATAGAATAGTTAGTTAGTACTGTTCAATGAGCTAGTACTGCAGTAGGGTGTCTGAGAAGTGACACTTCTTGTAGGGGTTGTATAGACTGCCAGCAGAGTCGGTCTTGGATTTTCTAAGGCGCAGAGCAAATTTTCTCAAATGTGCCTCTTTATACAAATTAAATAAAAAAATAAAAAATTATCAACTAATTATTATTTTCAGTAAAAAATATTAGAAACTTTAAATTTTTTTTTCCATAAAATGAGTAAAGTTTCATAAAATATAGATTTTAAAAAATTAAACTTTTATGAAACCTTACTGATTTAAAAAAATAATAATCATTTTTTTCCTTTTGAAAATAAAGTTTATTTTTTGAATCTATATTTTATAAAATTTTACTCATTTTTTAAAATATGAAGAATTTTCCAATTTTTCTTGAAAACAATATTTATTTATAAAATTATTAATTATTTTTTGGAAAAATTTAATCAGTTTTTCTATATATCTTTTACTGTTTTTTAATTTTAATTTCTATTTTTAGTTTTTTAAAAATTCTAATATTAAAAATGGGTCATTCTCAAAAATTAAGTAGACATTATTTTAATTTAAAATCACTTTAAATTTTTTGAATCAGATTTTATGAAACTCTACTCATTTTATGAAGAAAAAAAAGTTTCTAATATTTTTTACTTAAAATAATAATTATTTTTAAAAATATTTAAAATAATTATTTTTAATTAGTTTGATGGGGTAATTTGAAAAATTAAAAGTTCAATGGTGTAATCAGTAAAATGTGTCAACTACATTGAGTAATTCATTAGTTTTGTAGATAAAAAATTAACGTCTGTTTATTTTTTTAAACGGAATGTCCCAATTTCAAAATAATAATTAATTTAGTGGGGTAATTTGAAAAATTAAAAGTTTAATGGTGTAATAAGTAAAACCTACCAACTACGGTGGGAATTTCTTTAGTTTTGCCCAATGAAATCTAAACCACAAACATCATTTAAAATGTCTTCTTGTTGCACTTTTAGATACAAAATCATCAATTATACTATCATATTTAATGTTTTCTAATATATCATTTTTAATGCATAATATCGCTAATCTTTTTATAATTTTATTTTTTTATACACATAAATACATAATCTTATAAAAAAAATTGGTCCCCCTCAACTGTGGGCCCTGGGCGGTTGCCCTATTGGTCCTTGCCTAGGGCCGGCTCTAACTACCAGTTAGAGGTGATGTAGGGGTTGGGTAGGGGCTGAGTAGGGGCTAAATAGGGGTTGTGTAGGGATCCCTATAAGGGCCATCAGCCTACAAATTAAGAGGGAGTTCAGTCCTTATTATCACCCCCAAAATATATCATTAATTGAAGTTAATAATGAGTAAGAATCGAATAGATGAAGAAATCATTTTTTTGGGATAGAAAGAGCTTACAGCTGGGCATAACAAAGGGAGAATACATTCAGTAACAATGTTAGCTCAGTGATCTAGCAACTCAGATCAACTACAATCAGCTATTAAGCTTTGCATGGTGGGAAGTAATTTCAGTTCATTATTAGTATAAGGTGGTGTTCTTATTTTTTTGGGGTCATACAGTTTTAATGTGTTGTGGTTTGGGATTTGTTTTGTTGTTGTACATGAGGACCATGAAGGGTCCGGGAGTTATAAGGTTGGGAATCAAATGGAGAATGTGTGCCTAGGTGTATTTATAACTCAATGAATGATGAATTTTAAGTGTTGCCCACAACCTGTTTGCCGAAATGACTAGGAGAATAGATTTCTTTGGTAAGTGTTATGTTAGCTGCTTAATTTAGCCTAGAATTATGCTTATGTGTTTGAAATGTTAATCACATGGTTTGTATTGATGTTTAGGTATTAATGTAAGAAGCATATGGGTGATGGATAAAGTGATATTAGTTTAATATATAAAAGCTTAAACAAAATCATCATGTGCAATGAACCTTGAAGCAGAGTAATTTTTACAAAAGCTTTGAAATGATTCTTCTAGAAAGGTTTAATAGATGAAAAGATGTGACATGAAGTTATTTTCAAACAAAAGGGGAAATTGTAGGAGTTTTGTGCTTTGGTGTAACAATTAGTCAAATGATTAAATTCATGGTGATGTGTTTCAAAACTTTTGTTGGGCAAATGTTATTTTTATCAAAATAAAGAAAAAGGTTTCATGTGATTCATATGCATATTCTGGTAATGATATAACTAAATAAAGGGGGAGACAAGGAGGTATTTTCAGTTAGCTTCAAACCAATACTAGGTAAATTTGGTTCTATGCTAACTATTATATATTGCACCTTATTTTATATTTTTGTGACTTATAATATGTCATATTTGAGTTTGATAAAATTCATCTGTGGACATAATTTAAGTAAGTATAAAAGGTGTAAATTAATGTCCTCAATGTGGAGAATGAAAGAGAATTTTATTTGATTTGTGAAGAAATCATTTGATTAGTGTCTATAGTGAGACATTTAATAAGGTGCAAAATTGTTTAATAAAAACTATTTTTCTTAGTTCCATTTAATAGAAGTCTATTTTATTTTATTTTTTGGAACAAAAGGAAAATATTGAGTGCTAATTCTAATTAACCACTACATTAATACTAACTAGTATGTAACTTGCATATTTATTAATCTAGTATGTAACTTACATATTTAGTATTAATAAGTATGGTTAAATATAGAATTAAATAGTATATTATGTAACTTACATATATGTATCTATATATGTATGTATATATATATATATGTTGATATAAATACATAAGATAAGATATATGCATTTGTAAGATATAAATTTATGTATATGATTTTGCACATATTTTTTTCTCTATTTTTGATCTTCTCCAATTCTTCTTACAAACAAATAACTACTACAAAGTTGTGTTCTATTGGAATTTTCTGTGAATTACTATCACAGATAATTCACCAAGGCTTGACATATATCTTGGAGGTATATCGTCTGTAACCTTTAGCAAACTGATCGTGGCGGGGGCGATGAAGACCTTAAGGACATGGATCACCTGTGTCATGTCTTCAACAACAATTTTGACTTTACTAAACTATGATTCTAACAATCTTAAGGTCTTTATTGTATTTGTTAGTCATGATTTTGGTGAGATGGAAGACAATACGGTTTTCAAAGATAAGTGCCATTTTTCTTGTATCTATTTTATCAATGAAATTTTTATGATAATTAGTAATATATTGAGATATTAAGCTAATTATTTTTATTAATAATTCCTGTTAGAAGATGGATTATGGAGAAAAATGAAAGTGAAAAAGATTACAATTTACATGTTTGTAAATTGATGCAGAGAAGATGAAGACTGATCATCATGGAAAAATACCAAATGTTGATGCTTAGAAATCTTTCTGAAGAGATTATGTTGCTCTTCGGATTTAATTCCAAAAGGTGTATTTTTTAACATTAGCCTTTATTTTTATAAATGATAATTGTTTATCATTTTGTATGTGTATATACTTGAAAGTATATGTTTTATGCATTATATCATGTGTAGATGATATTGTATGTTTGAGTATTATTTTACTTACATTTTATTGTAATAAATTAATTAATTAGTTTTGTGAGCTAGGAAAAGTAATTAATTTTTTGTTCATGATGGAATAAATTTAATTTTATGCATATATATTTTGGTTGTAATATTTTATGAGTAGATAAAATAATATGATGTGTGTGTGTGTATATATATATATATGTATGAAATTTGAGACAATTATTTTTCTTATACACTAATTGAGATTAATTTATTATGAAAAAGTTGTAGTAAAATTTGAGAAGTTTACTTGTAGATGTATAACAAATTAGTTATAAATTAATTTATTTTGAGAATAAAGTAAATTTATGTTTTTCTTGAACAAAATTATTCATATAAATTTGAGGTAATACTTAGTGTGTAATATTATTTGGTATTTGTATGCATGAATTTTGAGATAGATCGATTACTTTGTTTGTGGATAATAAATTAATTATAATCTAATAGTTAGAAGAGATATTGTAGAAGTAGATTTGGTTGAAGTAAATCTTATATACAATATGATTTTGATGTTGAGAAAACACTTAGAAATGATTTTCGTAGTGTTTTGGGATAATCATAATTGGTATACGTTGATTTATTTTTATGTGTACTTCTTGTCCAAGAAGTAATAAGTTTTAATGTGATTATATGAATTTTGTATATTCTAAATGAGGTAAATATTTTATTTTTTGACTTTTTATAAATATAGTGAAGTTCAAGTATTTCATATTATTATGATAATTGTCTTGAATTCTATATTTATAATTTTCAAAAGATATAATGTTTATGGCATTTTATGTCTAAGTTGGGATAAGAAAATACTTGAGGATATACTAATTTATGTGTGTAAATTTTATTTATTTTCTACATAAATTAATTTCGTTTGTGATAAATTATTTTCTTAGAAAGTAAATATAAATTTTTAAATTTTATATAAAAATAAATTTGTGCAATATGATGAGTTGTGCTATAATTTTTATATAATGAATTTTATACTTTTTACATAGAGTCAAGTGTTACGTGTTGGTATACTTGAAAAATGTACATGTATAATTTATTAAGTGCTTATATTAAATAATTTTTTAGATTTGAGATTTTATGTAATTCAGAAAATAAGAACTTGTTTTCTTATGTGGGGTAAAAGATTCTTATGTTGAAACAATCTTTCTATGAATAACTAATACATAAAATGTGCAAGAACTTATTTTATGGTTTGAGAAGTGTTCCTTAATATTCTTATGTGGAAGTAATATTTATAGGAACATTGTTACATAAAATGTTAATTAATCTAAAATTTATTTTAAGTAGTGAGCATAATATTGTGAAGTGAAATTATTCAATGAGATTTCAATTATTTAAAAGTGTGGGGGTGATTCTTTAAGATTTTTATTTATGGACTAAATTTAGTTTTTGAACTATTTGGAGCATAATTTTATTTATGTAAGAAATAGTAAGGCTTATGGATTTCATGTTGCGAAATTCAATTTGATTGTGTAGTTCTGTGAAATAAAAGTCTTTGAAACACAAACTTTTGAATAATATTGAAGTGTGAACTTATTTCACTTAATTAATTATCTAAAAGGTTCAACAAAGTTATAAACTGAACCTAGAAAGAGCAATATTGATTTGGTGAAGAAAATCAATATAATAATTTGGTAAATAAAATACCTATGTTATTAGCCTAAATATGATCCAAAATATTTATTGTGATTTAGTTCAATAGTGAGATTGAAACTAAGTTATAAATATTTAAGTGGATAAATATTAGGTGATAATATGTGCATATTAACCTTGAGATTCTATCGGATATAGAATTATTTATATGTTTACACTAAAAATATAATTGTATAAACTATAATGTGATAGTTTTTGTGTATATTAATGATACGTTGATCATTTTACATAGTATTGTTAACGCAAACGAGTTTAAGAAATATCTATTTTTGTCTTTATGTTGAAAGACTTGTAAAATAGATGTTATTTTATTTTTATTATCATGTGAAAACATAGTGAGGATTCCAACTAAATCAATTAAATTGTATTGAGAGGCTATACTAAACTAAGTTTGATATTCCTTGAGATTGAAGAATTTAATAATTCTTTAATAGTAGTGGTACACTAAAAGTTAATTCTAATATAGCTATTGTAAAGTTGAAGTACACATTCGCTAGTGGGAGCCTTGTGTTTGATATGCAATGCACGAGATCATATATTACATACAGTTTTAAACTTAGTATACTAATGATTTACATTGGTTTTTGTTAGATCTCTCAATGTTTTAATAGATCATATAAGTGTCACTTATATTTTAGTTAGAAAAATTATAAATTTACAAGTAGGTGAATTTTCACTCAATCTTGAATTTTGTTTCTTAGATGAGTAAGAAACAAACGAGTATTTTCCGTTTCACAATATGAATCTAATGTTATTATTTTATGAGGGAAGTTTAATGGATTAGGGTGTTTGTTAAAACATTGATTGTAGCCTAGTCTAAAGCCTCCTATTTCACAATATTGTGTTAGTGAATTTTTTCATGTAGTACAAATTATTAATCTTGGATTCATAACTGGTTGTGATCTTGAATAAGTATGAAAATATTCACAAGTAGGTGAATATATAATTATATTTTTACACGTAGGTGGATATATTATTACCCTTGGTGAGATAATAATTTACTTGGAGCAGCAAGTAATAACATCGCTTTATATGATGGAGAAAGCAAACGGAATCAAAATTTGTTGTTAAAACATCAAATTATGGCCACTTCCATTGCTTAGTTCATTATGATGTGATAATGAAATTGTTTTGTATAGAGCATATGAGATTACCTTTAATGGTAAGTCTTGACATGTTGGTCATAGATATAATTTTTATTAGATAATTGATACAAGAAGGTATTATAATATTTATCTACGAGAAAGTCAAGTGACGACTTGACTTATCTTTGTACTAAGACTTTGACGAGATCTTAGTAAGTTTGACTAATTGTGATATGGAACTTAAACCACTTTGAGTTAGGGGTGATGGGAACCCAACCTATTCCTAGGTTACCCCTAGTTTATAGGTTCAATGGGAAAAACAAGTCACAGTTGCTGACTGTGTTACTATCGATGTGGTTCCATATGTAGTTTAAGATAGTAACGTTTGTTGCATGATCGAGGCTGAATTATACTCTTAACAAAGTTGTTGTATTCTTAGCAACAGAAACACATGTGAAAGACTTTGCCTATAGAGGAGCCGCTTTTTATACTCTTAACAAAGTGGAGCCGCTTTTTATAGAGGGTTGTGGTTTACTCTCTTAGAGGTTCATGAAACAGGGTATTCCGCATGGCCATATTAGCGCAAAGCAATTGAGAATACTCATCGTGGTAGGAGGATTTTGTGTGTGTGTGACAACTCCGGTCATATCATATAGAAGTAGAGGTTCAATCTACGGACACCTTCAACTTCGATGTGACTTTGAGTTGTTTGCACTAAGGGAAGGTTCAATGTTCGTCACACCCTCTTTTATACACATATGCCTTGGAGTTGTTTGATAGGAAATTGTTTGGATGAAAAATAGTTTTTCCAAACAAGTGGGGGATTATTATATATTGCACCTTATTTTATACTTTTGTGACTTATAATATGTCATATTTGAGTTTGATAAAATTCATCTGTGGACATAATTTAAGTAAGTATAAAAGGTGTAAATTAATGTCCTCAACGTGGAGAATAATAGAGAATTTTATTTGATTTGTGTAGAAATCATTTGATTAGTGTCTATAGTGAGACATTTAATAAGGTGCAAAATTGTTTGATAAAAACTATTTTTCCTTAGTTCTATTTAATAGAAGTCTATTTTATTTTATTTTTTGGTACAAAAGGAAAATATTGAGTGCTAATTCTAATTAATTACTACATTAATACTAACTAGTATGTAACTTACATATTTAGTATTAATAAGTATGGTTAAATATAGAATTAAATAGTATATTATGTAACTTAATATATGTATCTATATATGTATGTGTGTATATATATATATATATATATATATATATATATATATATATACATAAGATAAGATATATGCATATGTAAGATATAAATTTACATATATAATTTTGCACATGTTTTTTCTCTCTTTTTGATCTTCTCTAATTCTTCTTACAAACAAATAACTACTACAAAGCAATGTTCTATTGGAATTTCCTGTGAATTTCAATCACAGATAATTCACCAAGGCTTGACATATATCCTGGAGGTATATCGTTTGTAACCCTTAGCAAACTGATCGTGGTGGGGGCGATAAAGACCTTAAGGACAGGGATCACCCGTGTCATGTCTTCAACAACAATTTTGACTCTACTAAACTATGATTCTAACACTAATAGATCACCAGATTCAGCCCTGTTCTGGGGCCTTTCGATGACATTTTCAGCCAACTAAATGGTAGATAACATGCTTAGTAGTGTGGTTTAGACCCCTGTCAAGATTTGAAATCAAATGGATTAGAATTAACAATGTTGCAATTCTTTTCAAAGCTGTCCAGAGAACTTTAAAGCTGCTAAAAAGTAGTAGTTGACAAGCTGCTTGAGCTTTTATTTTTTAAGACCTGTTGTGATGCTAAAAAATGTGTTATAATAGCAATCCCATGTTGCAAGCATGCTTAAAAGTTACTCTCAACATAACTTAGGACTGTTTTGAGTGTTATACAAATTTCATGCTTAAAACCTCAAGTAATGGGATTGTTAAGTGTCAATAAAATGCTAGCCTTGAATTAATAAGACTTAAACCATGTATACCAGTTGAATAGCACTCACATAATGCAAACATGCTTACGAGTGATAATGATGTTTTAAAGCTTATTTGAATGCCTAGAGGTTCCTTGAGTTAAAGCTTGGGACTGTTTGTGAGTAATAGATAAAACCATGTGCCAAAAAGAGGGTCTGTTTTGGCCAATTTTTTCATTGATGTTCTTAAACAGTAAGGAGTCCTTAAATTGTCCATAAATGACATTTAAGAAGTGACCCTTAACTTAGTTAAGGTCCATATCAAGTGCTGCTTGGTTTCATATTTAAAAGCAATAAAAGTAAGCTTTAAAGTGTCAACTAACACCTAATTAAAAAGATACAATATATGGATCATGTAGGCAAGTTTAAATAGCTATGATATGACATAAGTGAGCTACACAAGCTAGAGAAACCAAATCTAGACTGTTTTGAGTCTTGGACTTGTTAAAAATCATGTTTTAGGCCATAAGTGGACCGTTTTGGAAAGTTTTGAGTACCTGACCTTAATGGTCTATAATGAGCTTATGTAAAGTTTCTAATACATGCTATTAGTGATTTCTAAACATGGTCCTTAAAAAAGCTAACAAGAGAACCAAGTTAGGATATCTTTATAAGCCTAAAGTGTGCTTTAAAAGGTCAAGTTTTTTTAGGTGATTAACTAAGGTGTGGTGATGATAAGATTAACCTTAATTAACTAAAATACACATGTGTAGACTATCCAAGTAGCCAAAACTAGAAAAAATGGAAAACTATCAAAAACAATTTTTGTGAAAAGTGTAAAACAGGTCAGTTTGAGCCCCTATTTTGGGAAGCCTAACTGACATGAATAAAAAACCTAAACCTTGATTAAAATAAATTTATGTATGTTCTAGAAGTAGGCTTAAATGGTTGAGCCACGAACCTAACCCTAAAATTCAAACAAATCACCAAACTAGCCTATAAATTTAATAAAACTGCAGTTTCTGTAGTTTTCTGTGTGAAATTTGAGATTTTTCCATTCTACTTAAATATCAGCTTTAACATCATAAACAAGTGAGTTAGAAGTATATTAGATTATTCCAAGTGTTGGAATGCTAATACATATAAGAAAATGAGAAATTAGTATGTAAAAGCTTGAAAATGCTAGGTTTAGATGGTCAAAATTATATTTATTCATAGAAAAGTCAGGGGAAAGCTAAGTTAGTCCTAACTAGTTATAATTCAAGTGTTTGAATGAACCCAAGTGTCCAAAAATTAAATTGGCAAGAATTGACCAAAGTCAGTAAAACTAAAAATGGTGGTGAACAACCTAGTTTAGGCACCAGTTTCAAGAAGCTTAGATAGATTGCTTGAGAACCTAAACCAGATAAAAAATACTTTGATATATAGTCTATAATTATGCTCAGAGTTCAGGACTAAAAGCCTAACTCAGAAATTCATAAGAATAATCAAAGTAGCCTAGAAAATAACTAAAATTGCAATTTTGCCAAGTAATGAAATGTGTAAAACAACCCAGTTGGAGCCTATTTTTGTAATGCTTAACTTGATAGTTTTAAAGACATAAACCATATATAAAATATTTTTCTATGGGGTCTATAAGATTGCACAAGTGAGTGACTAAAAAGGATACTATAAAAATTCTTAAAAATCCTTAAAATACCTCAAAAATCATATTTTGAGTTTTTGAGCTATGTTATAAAAAGTGAAGTTTAAAGTTTGTAAATGTCATAGCATGACTTAAGATGGTATTTAAAATGTATAATGATCAAGAAGCAGTAACATGTTATGTTCGGGTCAAAATGAGAATGTTTAAGAATATATAGGAACTAAGTCTGTGATGTATACTGTGTGTATAGTTACAAAGAGATGAACGAAGGCTATATGCATAATCTAAGTATGAGGAACTTAGATGAGCAATGTTTAACCAAGTGTTGTATGTTGTAATGGTGTGATACTGTAAGACCCCAACTTTTATGAATAAAGATTTAATTTTCTCGAAATATCTTTTTGAATAATAAGGTGTGGATTTAATACAATGTTATAGTTGTGGGTAATATTTATAAATTTTGCAAAGTAAGCAAGTTGTTATAAATTATTCGATTGGTCAAAAAATATTCTTTTTATTAGGAAATATTCGTACGATGGCACAATCATTGGTGGACCCCACAATTATTGTCGGAGTTAGAAAACGACACAAATAACTTTTTATAAAAATAACGGCAAAATGTTTACTGTTAAACTGTTGAAATACCCGGTAATAAAAGTATAGTAATACGCGTGGTTGCATAATAGCACACGGTATTGTACAGTATCTTTGATTATTGATGCTTACGTGAGAAGTCACTCAGTTTTATTCAATTATTGTCACATTAATTGCTGCATAGTATCTCACATTATTGATTCAATTATTGTCATAATATTTTATATTATTAAATCAATAATTGAGACGACAAAGTTATTCATATTATTATTTAAATTATTGACGATGTCTAGAAAGTTCTGTCGAGGAAAGGGTTTGGCCACCTAATTGCGTGCCAATAAGGAGAAATCCTTATCGGAAAGCCCTCTCTTTCCTGAGAATGATCTGGTTGTTACTATTGTGAGTTATAATATTAATGATAAATGTTATAAAAAATATGTTTTGTGAAGCCAAGTGAATTGAGATAAATAAAGGGGTATTTTATGAAGTATTTGTAAATTTGGCTTATTGCATGGACCCTCACTTACCCATTTTTCAAAAGTATCGGTAGAAAGTTATCTTAATTTTGTTTTATTACTTATATATATATATATTATAAGTTTTGTTTTTTATATAAAATAGAATATATTATATTTTATTGCATAGTGTTCGTTTGCATAGTACTGCATAGTGGTTGCATATTGTTGTATAGTGCAACATAGTAAAATAAAAAAAAATTAAAGTTCGTTCGTGAATTCTCAAACTGTTCACCCGTGAAAAATTCAAATAGTATCTTGTCATTCTCCTATAAATAGGATGCTTAGTTTAGAATTGAAAATCACACCAGAATCAGAGAATTCTTCTTTTATAATATTGAGCGTATTTCTTTTGAGTTTAAGGAAGCTTTGAACATAGAAAATAGTATAAGTTTTCTTCAAGAATATCCCCGCCCTACCAGTCAAAAATACTTTTCTTTTAAGGTACGGGATATTATTTTTGTTAAGTACTCGTAATTAGAAATAATATTTTCTTCCATACTCTGTAGTATGTAAGTAATATTATTTCGTTTCATATTTCTAATTCTACACTCATGTTGTTAAGTATTGCTTCTATACTACTTAAAATTAGAAGAATATCCTTGAAATTTACGCTTCATCGAGTATCTTTTTCACCTGAATATTTTTCTGAACATCCTTGTTAAATTTTAATCTTTTCATGTCAGGGTACTATTCACGAAGTACTATTCATGGGGTACTATTCACTCGGTTACTATTCACCCAAAAAATTGATTTCTTTTCTGTCCAAATTATTTTTGATACATGAATATTATTCTTGAATTTTACTCCACAAAGCAGTTGTCATGTTGACAATTTGGACATTTTTAAACTTTGGATAAATTAAATTTTTTTAATATGTATCCTTGATTTCGTTTGATTGATGCTTATATCATTGTCATCATCCTCGTGCTTATATTGTGATGAAAGTCATCAATTTGGCCCGTAGTGCATAGATGGATTATTGATTGGTATGATTATGACCAGGAATCATTTGGTATAATCATGACCTGTAATGTTACAAATGATGTGGTAAAAGTCCTCATTGGCCCGTAGTGTATTGATGGACAGTTGTTGGCATGATCATGACCATTGGTGATAATAACGAATATCCTTGGCCCGTAGTGCATGGATGATTCGTGGATATGATAATAATGAATATCATTGGCCTGTAGTGCATGGATAATTCAGTGATGTGGATTATTTATTGAGCTGAGTCACAGCAATAAAATTGATGAAAACTTTTAAATCATACAAGATAGTAGATATCATGCTCTACTTGACTCTTCTAATGGATTGTTTGTTCTGCTGCAGTTAAACTTGTTGTCTATTATATTCTATCAGTTTAACACTGTTAAAGGCTAACGATAATTTATTATGCATTATCTTAGTCATAATATTCTTTACTTGGCAAGTTGAGCTCACCATTTGTTTTCATTGTTCTGTTCATGAAATAAGAATATAGCTGGCACTAGTCGGGGAATGGAGTGACGGTCTAGATGGTTGCTTTAGTAGTCCTCACCATTCTGTGAAATAGTATGATAATAATTATAATGAGGACTCCATTTGAGTTTGGATATTGTCTAGAAGACAATATTCGTGTTAAAACTCTCAGCTTATGTTACACGACAGTTGTATAATTAAGTTTGTATTTGTATTACATACCATGTATTTGGCGACTCGTAATGGGTGATGTATACCTATTTTGGGGGCGCCATGATACACACACAATATGTAAACTACAAGTGCGATAAGCTAAACACATGTGGTGATGAAAGGAAATAAAATTGTGTTATATAAATAACGAAGTTAAAAGTCTATATTATTAGATATAAAGAGAATATAAGGAAGATAATAAGTTAAGATAAGGTTTTAAAGTAAGAGCACACTAATAGCCAAACTTGACTGATAATGTGTTTTGTTATCAATCCCACATACAATGTAGGTTGTGCAAGGAACACAAAAGTTGGTGTAATGGTAAAACCCTGGTTTAGACAAGTTTTTCAAAACTTTCTCCTATATGTAAAATGTTGTTATGTGCTAATGTGATGATATGTTATATAAACTGTTGTTGTTAGTTGTTATATTTAGTTAAATTATTGTTCTTGAACTTTGTTCTGTGAAATGATAAGCATGATAGAGTGAATTATGTTTCATGTGTGAAGTATGTATTACATTCGAATTATATGATGCATGCTCTAAATATCCAGTATGTATATAACTGAGATACATAGATTTAATGCATAGTGCAAATAAAAGCTATGAATTATATGTTGTGTTAATTGTTAAACTTGTTGAGCCATTGTGCTCACCTCGCTTAAACAAATATTCTCGCTTATGTACGAGGCATCTGAGTTTCGGTAAAGACCAAGGAACAAAGAATGATTGTTGAATATCACGGGATCACAAATATCTTGTTAAAACCTTTTTGGGTGTAAACAATGTTACCAAATGATATAGGTTGTTATGAAATACTAAGATAACATCTAAAGCAAATAGGTACCATCTTGAGGTGTTGTTCATTTATGTATACGAGCGACAGGTTGGTACGGTTCATTAATGTAATGAAATAAATCATTATGTATAAGATCTGGAGTTGTAGTGTAATGTATAAAGATTGCGATTCTGGAATAGAGTAAAGTTATACGTTTTTATCAAACATAATGTTGGTATTTATTAAAAGGTTAATTACCTGAGAAAATATAAGGACATATTGTAATAATTATATTTACTTACCGTCATTAAGATAAATATAATTAGTTATAACTCATGAATGTGTAGTATAGTGACGCACCAGATCCGCGGTTTGCAGGATTCGAATTTAGGAGCGTTACAAAAATCATGTGTTAGATGACGTATATGACAAAAAAGATAAGGGAAAACTACACTCGAGTCAATTAACTGAACAAAAATACGATCAATGGAACTTAACAAAAGCCCAAAAAAATCTTCTAATTAAATATGGGTTTGGGGTTTTTAAACACCCAGTAATTGTACACCAAACTTACATTGGTCTCATGTCCGCTTTGGTGGAGAGATGACAACTGGAGACCAATAATTTTCATCTAAATTGTGGGGAAATAACAATAACCTTAGAGGATGTCCACTTTATTTCTAAGTATATATATATTCCCATCTCAGCCTTTCATTTAATTGATCTACGGCTGACAAGTTAGTTGCTAAAATAGTGTCTATAGCAACTGATTCCTATGGATGAGAACCCATAAATATATATATATAACCTAGATTTGGGTTAGATCTATTTAAGTGGAAAAAAAGTGTGACACCCCCAAAATAGGTTTACAACACCCATTCTGAGTCGCCAAAATACATGGTACATAAAGAAAACTACAACTTCATTATTACAATTGTCGTGCAAAATACGACAACACATACTGTGAGTTTAAATACAAATATTGTCTTCTAGACAATATCCACAACCAAATAAGTTCTCAATACATTTATTAAAATACTATTTTACAAAATATTGAGGACTACTAAAACAACTATCTTCAATCATCACTCCATACCCCGGCTAGTCCCTGCTATATTTTCACCTCCTGAGAAGAAAAATGGAACAACAAGGAAAATGGTGAGCTCAACTAGCCCAGTAAAGAATATTATGACTAAGATAATATACAACAAATTATCATTAGTCCTCAACAGGGAAAAATCTGATATAATATAATAGACAACAAGTTTTAGATCAACAAATGCAGCGGAAACAGCAATCCATTAGAAGAGGCACGTAGATAATGAGTTCTACTATCTTCTAAGATTTAAAAGTCCATCATCAATATTTTATCCCTGTAACATCAATCAATATATATCTTGAATCAAATATTCATCTTTGCACTACAGGCCAAAGTAATTCATTTATATCACCAGTCGGTCATGTTTATCTCAACACCTGTTCATCTTTACACTACGGGCCAAAGATATTCATCAGTTAATCATTCATCTTTGCACTACAGGCCAAAGATATTCAGTAATATCATCATTTAGGACTGAGGATGATGAAAAATCAAAACATGGATTAAACTTTAAGAATAAGGGTCACAACAGATAATTTAGAAGAAAAAAAATATTTTTTTTCGTGAATGAGACTTACTAACAAAGACTGCAGAATGAAGACTCTACGAACAAAGACCC
This sequence comes from Panax ginseng, assembly GCA_020205605.1. Taxonomy (NCBI): domain Eukaryota; kingdom Viridiplantae; phylum Streptophyta; class Magnoliopsida; order Apiales; family Araliaceae; genus Panax; species Panax ginseng. The sequence continues at coordinate 13,380,073 of CM035134.1, forward strand.
ATCATGACAAGTTCTAAATTTGATAAAAAGTTCAGACCAATATTCCTATGAAATGATATTAGATGAAGCGAAATTTCTAATCATTTTAGGAATTATAGAAGCAATACTTACCTTAGTAAGTTCCAATTTAGGAATACGAGATGAAATAATATCGCTTATAGAGTATGAAAGAAAATAATATTTCTCATGAGTATTGCAATAAAATAATATCCTTTACCTTGGTAGAAACTGGATTTGACTGGAATATCTGATATTATTCTGAGAAAATCTTGCAGAAAACTACGCTCAAAATATTCTTATACTCAAGAAAAATACTCACAATACTTTAGAATAAGAGTTTCTGATTATGAATTGGTGTGTTGAGGAAGGAGGGGTTACCCCTTATTTATAGTGCAGCTTCGGAGAAAAAAACAAACTGCTAGCCAAACTTTTCATGCCTAACTCTGCCTAACTCCTTAACTTTTCAATGTTGGCGGCCCACTCTTTGAAAACTAGCTTTGCAGGAATCAAAATTATCAACCCACTTCCACCAATCAATGGCCTAACAATTTATTTTCACAATTAAGGGCCCACAAGAATTAGGCAACATCCTTTATAATCAAATTCTCACCAACCATTCCCAACAACCATAACAATGTTAATATGAAGTATTCAATACATTTTAACCACATGCGTATATATATATATATATATATATATATATATATATATAATAATAATAATATTATATCATAATAATATAATTCAATATTTTATCGGAGAAGATAATTGTCAACTTTCAACATTTTTTTTTCATACAAAATAAAATTCCTTCATTTATAACCACAATAAATATACCCATCATTTATATCCACATAAAATAAATATTTCCTTATCATATAAATCAATAATTAATTATTCACATATAATATTACAGAATCACAATTATGACAACCGAATAGCTCCTGTGAAAGAGGGGCTTTCCAATAAGGATTTCTCCTCACTCTGCGCGCGTAATTAGATGACCAAACCTCTCCTCGATGTAACTTTCTAGACATTGTCAATAATGTTATCTAATAATATTATTCAAATAATATTAATTATTGATCTGATAATGGAAAATACTATGAAATGATAATTATTGAAACAATAATAATATAAACTATCAACGCAGCAATTATTGAATCAATAAAATAAAATATTGAATAAAGAATTCACCGTAACAATTATCGAGTAAAGGCCTTCACGTAAGAATCAATAATTCAACAATACTGCAGTAATACCGGTAAGCTCTTTATGCAACCACGCCAGACATCAGTATTTTAACCACCGTGTAATCCAACAAAGGTTAATTGTAACAATTATGTCGTTATTTATAAAAACTCAGATTTGTCGTTTTCTTCATTTGACCGTTATTCTGTTATGGGACCCACAGTTGACTGCGCCGTCATACGAATATTCTCGACAAAAAGAATATTCTACGACCAAACGAATATTCCCCGACAACAATGATTATTTTATAACCACTTGTTTATTTTGTAAAATTTTCACATTTCACCCATAACCAAAGTATAATATCAAATTAACACCTTATTATTTCAAAAAAAATAATTAGAGAAAATTCAATTTTATTTATAAAAAGTTGGGGTCTTACAACCTCTCCTCCTTATGAAATTTCGTCCTCGAAATTGACGTACGTACCTGGAATGTCGAAAAGGTGAGGTACCTCGCTTTCATTTCCGATTCCAACTCCCATGTCATTTCCTCAATAACATGGTTCCTCCACAAAACCTTAACTTGTGGTATAACCTTTGTGCGTAGGGCATGCTCTTTCCTATCCAAGATCTTGACAAGTACCTCCTCGTACGTTAAATCTTCGGCTATCTCGTCCGGTTCTAACTCAATGATGTGGTTCGGGTCTTTCACATATTTACGTAACATCGATAAGTGAAAAATGTTATGAACACGCGACATACTTAGCGTTAAGGCGAGTCTATAGGCCACAGTTCCTACTCGATCGAGGATTTCAAATAAATCGAAGGTTTGAGCTTTCTTCTCTTCATCGACTCTTACTTCTAGAATAACGCCTTCTTGTACCTTCTTCTTTATATTCATCAGCTCCAGGTCTGTAGCTTGAGCGGCTTTAACGTTATCGATTAAAGTCAATTCTACTCGTATATCATCACGTGAGTCCCTAGAGTCTATAACTCTATCTCTATCATTTGTAAATCATACAAAATGGGTATTTGTGTTAACAACATCACACTCGTATTCGCGTACGATCTTCTACTCAACGCGTCAGCTACCACATTCGCTTTTCCAAGATAGTATGGTCAGAATATGTGCCGAAATGAGTCTCCTCTTGAGTTCTTGGAAAATCTTCTCGCATTCCTCGCTTCATACGAATTTTATATCTTTACGAGTCAGCTAAGTTAACGAAGTAGCAATTCAAGAAAATCCTTCCACGAATCTTCGATAGTAACCAGCTAAGCCTAGAAAGATAGATATTTTGATTACTGACTTAAGTTGCTCTCATATGTGATTCATATCCCAATCTTGGATAGCATGTCACAATGGCACCTATCAGTTTACCTTCGCACGAATATGACATCCCCTACGAAGAGTCTGGCTTTGGTGAATTCCACAAAGGAAGTCACCAGATAGAGGCTCGGGTACCAACTCTTGTACTTAGGTTTTTAACTCCTGAAGTTCAATAGGAGTCATTTGATATGGATTTTTGAAAATGGGTTTTGTACCGGGTTCAAAGTCGATACAAAGTTCAATATCACACTCTGGGGGTAGGCCAGGAAATTCTTCAAGAAATACGTCAGAAAATTCACTAACAACAGAAATATCATTCAAATCTGACGTATTTTTGTTTAAATCCATGAAATGGGTTAAGAAAGCTTGACATCCGTTTTTCAATAAACGAATGAATTTATGGCTTGATATGAAAGTGTTTGACTTCAATGGTTTGGTTGCTTGAATTCGTATAACAGGTTGGTTAGGAATATGAAAACTAACAACTTTACGAAAATAATCAATTTTGGCATGATGAGTGGTTAACCAATCAATCCCTAAAATCACATCAAAAGTAAGTATCTTTAAAGAAATAAGGTCAATAGGTAATGTGATGGTGCCAACTTGGATCAAACAAGATTTATAAATAGTGGATGTGACGAAAGTTTCTCCTAACGGAGTTTCAACAGATAAGTCAAAGTCCAATCTCTCCGGAGTCGAGTTCAAACGTTGAGCACAAGCAAGAGAGATAAAAGAATGTGTAGAACTGGTATCTAGTAAATGTATAGACTTCGCAAGAATTTATAATTAACTAACCCATGATACCTTCGTTCGGGTTCCTCGTATTTTGAGAAGTCACGAAAAATGCTCTTCCTGAAATCGCCGACTTTGTTTTGTCCGTGTCCGCCTTTTGTGCGACCGTCCCAGCTGGACTTGATTTCGCTACAGAACAATCTCGAGCTATATGCACTTCTTTTCCACAGTTATAACATACCTTGGATTGTCGTGGGCAGTTTGGACTGATATGTCCCTCTTTTCTGCATTTGTAACATACGATCGGTGGTCGTTCTCCTCCCCTAGAATTTGTTGTTGGTGTTGGTGCTGCTGTCGACATCTTCCCGTCATCGTTAAATCTTCTCTTCTTAAAATTTCCACTTGAATTATTTCTTCTATTATCTGGGCCATGATTACCACGGAAGTGGTTACCATTTCTGGCATGATAATTTCCTCCACGATGGTTATCATTGTTCCGATGATCGTTGCCACTGGTACGATTATCATCGAGTTGTTGGTCGTTATCCTTTGGTTGGGCTGGCTCATTATCGCGCTCCAATAACTAAGCCCTATTCACTACATCTAAATATAAACATAGTTTGTGAGAAATGAGGTATTGACGTATTTCGAGTTTCAAACCTCCCAGAAACATTCGCGTCATTCGTTCCTCATTCTCTACCAAATGAGGTGCAAACCTGGATAACTCTGCGAACTTTGTCTCGTATTGGGACACCGTCATGTTGTTCTGCTCCAGTCTAATGAACTCTACCTCTTTCATATGTCGAATACTTTCAGGAAAGTACTTGTCATTGAACAGCTTCAAACGCTTCCCAAGACATACCGAAAAGCGGCCGGTTGGTACGCTTCACGATTCCCACCAATGAATCACCTCACCATGGAACATAAAGGTGGCGAATGGAACCTTTTGTTCCTCCGCGTCATCCCAAGACATCAAATATCTTGGTAATTTATCGACCCGTTTCGCTTCCGCTTCGACGGATCCGGCTTTCCAATGAACTTAGGTGGTCCCAACTTTTGAATCTGCTTGGTCAGTGATAACTCGCGTGTGTTCTTATCATTTCCACCCGTATTCTGTACACGAGTCTCCCTCGTCTGATTTTGCATGAACTGCAAAAAGCTTCTAAACATCCCATCATTCATTGTTTGTTCGGCAGTGTTATTTATAGGAGGAATATTGTCTTCCTATTGCACGTTCTCCTGGTTCGTGACTAAAGGTGTCTCCACAGTCTCATACACTCCATTGTTAACGTTCTCAGCTGCCATCTTAAATACTGCCATAAAATAAGGGGTTAATTAAACAAATTAACATGTCACATAATATCCCTATATTATGACCGACCAACAAATAAATTAGGTAGGACACACTAGCAAAGTGTTTACTCATCTCTCCCCTCCTAGTTCTATTCCCCCGATCTCCGCCAGATATCATATCCATAAGCTCTGATACCAACTATGACGCCCCCAAAATAGGGTTACAACACCCATTCTGAGTCGCCAAAATACATGGTACAGAAAAAAAAACTACAACTTCATTATTACAATTGTCGTGCAAAATACAACAACACATACTGTGAGTTTAAATACAAATATTGTCTTCTAGACAATATCCACAACCAAATAAGTCCTCAATACATTTATTGAAATACTATTTTACAAAATATTGAGGACTACTAAAACAACTATCTTCAATCATCACTCCATACCCCGGCTAGTCCTTGCTATAGTCTCACCTCCTGAGAAGAAAAATGGAAAAACAAGAAAAAGGGTGAGCTCAACTAGCCCAGTAAAGAATATTATGACAAAGTTAATATACAACAAATTATCATTAGTCCTCAACAGGGAAAAATCTGATATAATATAATAGACAACAAGTTTTAGATCAACAAATGCAGCGAAAATAGCAATCCATTAGAAGAGTCACGTAGAGAATGAGTTCTACTATCTTCTAAGATTTAAAAGTACATCATCAATATTTTATCCCTGTAACATCAATCAATATATATCTTGAATCAAATATTCATCTTTGCACTACAGGCCAAAGTAATTCATTTATATCACCACCATGGTTATGTTCATCTCAACACTGCTCATCTTTGCACTACGGGCCAAAGATATTCATCGATTAATCATTCATCTTTGCACTACAGGCCAAAGATATTCAGTAATATCATCATTTAGGACTGAGGATGATGAAAAATCAAAACATGGATTAAACTTTAAAAATAAGGGTCACAATAGATAATTTGGAAGAATTTTTTTTTTTTTTTGTGAATAGTACCCGTGAACAGTACCCATGAACAGTACCCATCATGAAAAGTTCTAAATTTGATAAAAAGTTTAGTCCAATATTCCTATGAAATGATATTAGATGAAGCGAAATTTTTAATCATTTCAAGAATTATAGAAGCAATACTTACCATAGTAAGTTCCAATTTAGGAATACGAGATGAAATAATATCGCTTATGGAGTATGATAGGAAATAATATTTCTCATGAGTATTGCAATAAAATAATATCCTTTACCTTGGTAGAAACTGGATTTAACTGGAATATCGGATATTATTCTGAGAAAATCTTGCAGAAAACTACGCTCAAAATATTCTTATTCTAAAGAAAAATAATCACAATACATTAGAATAAGAGTTTCTGATTATGAATTGGTGTGTTGAGGAAAGAGGGGTTACCCCCTATTTATAGTGCAGCTTCGAAGAAAAAAATAGACTGCTAGCCAAACTTTGCATGCCTAACTCTGCCTAACTCCTTAACTTTTCAATGTTGGCGGCCCACTCTTTGAAAACTAGCTTTGCAGGAATCAAACTTATCAACCCACTTCCACCAATCAATGGCCTAACAATTTATTTTCACAATTAAGGGCCCACAAGAATTAGGCAACATCCTTTATAATCAAATTCTTACCAACCATTCCCAACAACCATAACAATGTTAATATGAAGTATTCAATACATTTTAACCACATGCATATATATATATATATATATATATATATATATATATATATATATATATCATAATAATATAATTCAATATTTTATCGGAGAAGATAATTGTCAACTTTCAACATTTTTTTTTCATACAAAATAAAATTCCTTCATTTATAACCACAATAAATATACCCATCATTTATATCCACATAAAATAAATATTTCCTTATCATATAAATCAATAATTGATTATTCACATATAATATTACAGAATCACAATTATGACAACCAGACCGTTCCCAGGAAAGAGGGGGCTTTCCAATAAGGATTTCTCCTTACTGGCGCGTAATTAGATGACCAAACCTCTCATTGACAGAACTTTCTAGACATTGCCAATAATGTTATCTAATAATATTATTCAAATAATTTGAATTATTTATCTGATAATGGAAAATACTGTGAAATGATAATTATTGAAACAATAATAATATAAACTATCAACGCAACAATTATTGAATCAATAAAATAAAATATTGAACAGTAACTACTATAACAATTATTGAGTAGTGCCTTCTTACGTAAGAATCAATAATTCAACAATCTCTATGCAATACCGTAATACTTTACTCGCAACCACGCCAGACATCAGATTTTTAACCACCAGATAATCCAACAGTGTTAACGGTAACAATTACGTCGTTATTTATAAAAACTCAAATTTGTCGTTTTCTTCATCCGACCTTTATTCTGTTATGGGGCCCACAGTTGACTGCGCCGTCGTACGAATATTCTCGACAAAAAGAATATTCCACGACCAAACGAATATTCCCCGACAACAATGATTATTTTATAACCACTTGTTTATTTTGCAAAATTTGCACATTTCACCCATAACCAAAGTATTATTTAAAATATACACCTTTTTATTTCAAAAATAATAATTATAGAAAATTCAATTTTATTTATAAAAAGTTGGGGTCTTACAAAATGTGAATTTAGAGCTTAGATTTTTTTGTCCTATCTAATTTAAGGGGTACTATTTATTACAAATTATTTAAATTGGTCATCTTAAATACCTGGTAATGTGAGTTAATCATCTTTATAAATCATGTTTGTTATATTGATAATCTTATGTTTCAGTAATCAGATACTCGATAAAGTTTCAAAGATTCTCAATATTCAGATGACCAAAAAATTGACGGTAATATAAAATTATCGCATAGTGGCCATCTTGAATTTTTTGTTTAGACACAATTACCCTTTATATTTAATAATTGGGACATAAATATCCTTATTAGTTATATAATTTACATTTATTTTTTAATTTGTTTGTCGACATGTTTAGTTTAACTAAAATAATTCATTGTCTATATAAAATATGTGATATTGTTTGTTATTTATTATTATAAGTTTAATTTATTATTGGCATATTTGAAAATTTTGTGTTCACTAATTGAATAATTTATGAATTGTTATTTATAGACATATTAAATTTTTAATATGATTTACTAAGTAATGTTGAATTAATTAGTTCGATAGTACTCTTATGATTATTGATTACATTTTACAATATTTTAGCAAAAATCAATATTAGAAAAATATTTTCAATAATTTTAAATTCATATAAAATATTCACAATAACAATTATTAATAATTACATATTTTTCATCAAACAAAAATGTCACAGTATGACTATTTTCTATTACTAGTAATTATATACCCACAAATATGTGTTTTAAGTGGATATGAATCATGACGTGTAACAAATATTTTGTTAGTTAAAAGAATCATGCAGACTCCGCTGGTTCAGTGAAAATGAATTATAAATATGTTAGCCCATGGTCAACTCAATTGAATTGATATTGGCTTTTTGAAGAATGATTCATATCCATCAAAAGTCATTAATAAAAGGCATATACGCAATAACTTACGTGATGGGTGTGAAAAGGCATATATGCAATAATGCCACACTTAACACATGACCACACTTAACACACCACACTTGCTTACTGCGATTGCGTCATTCTCACATGTTGCTTACTGCGATTGCGTCGTTCTCACATGTTGCATGCGAATGCGTCGTTCTCACATGTTGCATGCATATATGCAATAACTTAGCCACCAACCACTCTTGCTCTTTATCAATTATTATAGCAAAACTCTTTTCTTATTCCAAGTTGCTTACTGCGATTGCGTCATTCTCACATGGCGACTGCAACAACCACCTACACGGTGACTGTGCTCGAAAACTGCCGAGTCTCGCCGCCGGCGGCCACCGTGGCCGATACCTCTCTCCCCCTCACCTTTTTTGACATAATATGGCAAAAATTTCATCCGATGAGCCGTGTTCTCTTCTATGATTTTCCAACCTCCACAACCAACTTCACCCATACCGTTGTTCCTAGTCTCAAAAATTCATTATCACTTGCTCTCAAACAATTCTTTCCATTGGCCGGTAATTTGATAACCCCTCCAAATATTTCAATCACCAACCCTCAAATTCGTTACTTGGATGGCGACTCTGTTTCACTAATATTTGCCGAGTGTACCAGTGCCGATTTTAATCATCTTTCGGGAAATCACGCTCGAGATGCTGACGTGTTATTCCCTCTTGTTCCTCTACTCCCACAAGGTGCTTGTAATAATGTGTCTGGGGAAGACTGCGTTGTGGCTCCACTATTCGCTGTTCAGGTGACATTATTTCCCGACCATGGTATCAGTATTGGATTCACAAATTCCCACGTCGTTGCCGATGGAAGAACCATGTTTAATTTCGTCCGAGCATGGGCTTCATTGGCTAAACAACTCCACAGCAGAGATGATAATCATGATGCAGCATCATCGTTCCAACTCCCATTTTATGATAGGGATGTGATCAAAGACCCCAAGGGGCTCAGTACTATTTATAGAACAATAACTGAAGGATTAATTGAGCATCAGCGGCGGCTGCAGCAGGAGAATTCTCAAGAAGCTCAACATCCTCCGGAGGTTCGAGCCACGTTTTTCATGTATCGGCCTGATATCCAAGCACTTAAGGACTTGGTTTTGACCAAACTACCAACATTAGCACATGTATCATCTATTACGGTAGTATGTGCTTACCTATGGACTTGTATGGCAAAAATGCGGGCAGCTATTGGCGAGGGGGTGCAAGATGAAGATGAACCTCAACACTTCGGACTTTCTATAGATTGTCGTGCTCGTTTGAATCCTCCAATACCTGCAGCGTACTTTGGGAATTGCTTAATGCCTGCAATTTCACACGGGAAGAGAACACAGTTAGTGGGAGAAGGCGGATTTTTTATGGCAGCTGAATTGATTGGAGAAGCTATTCATAAAAAGTTGCACAATAAAGAGGGAGGAGTCTTGAAAGGCGCAGAGGTGTTGTTTGCGGAACTTCGAGCGATCAAAGGGGAATGGAAAATGGGAGTTGCAGGTTCTCCAAGTTTGGACTATTACAATACTATAGATTTTGGTTTGGGTAAGCCCAAAAAGTTTGAATTTGTTTCGGAGCCATTGTCCCTTTCAAGGAGCAAGGATTCGGAAGGTGGTGGAGATATTGAAATCGGGTTGTGCTTAGCTAAGAATGAGATGGATGTTTTCCCTACTATCTTTGCCAAGGGGATACGAGACCTGTGTAACAATTTATGAGATGGAGTAAGGTACGTATGTGTTATATATGTTCACAAAATTCTAATCTAAGACTTGAGTACTTAATGATGGCGATCGATCGTTTATGTTCATTTAATATATAGCTAGTGGGAACCGATCGATGTTGATGACAGATTGACCGGATCAGAATTTTTCGTCAATTTATCGACTCGAGTGTCAAGTGTTTAACAAATAATTTCAAATAATTGGGCTAAAGATTATTCAACTAGGCCGCGTGGGTTGATTTATTAATTTATTATCATGTGGGCTGCAACTTCTTAAGTCATCAGACTTCATATATGGATTATATACATTATATTGGCAAGTCTTATTGGAAGGAGCTGATATGGGCAAGCATACACGTGGACTATAGATTACAGCAAAAGGAGGTTGGCATGCAAAGGAGTCTTTAATACAAAGGAGTCTTTAATATTTTCAGCTATAAGGAATTCAGCATATATATAACATGTATAGGTCACGTGGGGCCATCAACTAGATATCAAGGAAATTAAAATACTTGTCAACCATGAATTTGGTTATTGTTTGGTTATTGTAATTAGAATTTCTTTTAATTAGGATTTTTTTTTTAAATTGACTTCTATTAGGGTTATAGTTTATTTCTATTAGGATTTGAATTATTTTGAGTAGTATAAATAGAGGCCCAAGTTATGTAAACAACATACACATTATTATTATTCAATATATTTGTGAGTTTATTCTCTACTTTTGGTTCTTTGAAGAATTCCTAAGAAATTAGTAGTTTCTTAGTTTTTCTTTGAGATTCAATTTTGACTTATCATACAACAATTTATAGTTGTGTGTGGCGTCTTCTACCGCATCAATCGTCGATTGTACCGAGATTACCGCTTCAATATAAGCGAGGGGTCAAGGTGTCGTTGGTGTCCATTCAACGCAGATTTCCAAATGCGAGCAATTGTACCAAGATTACCGCTAAAGTATAGATTTAGGGTTAAGGTGTTGCAAGCAATTCACCCAACAACCTGTCTTTAGAAAGCAGTTGGCGACGACCACTTTCACGCTTAATGGTAGTGGAGTCCATCATTTGGTATCAAAGCCAAGCCTTCTTCTAGCGAGTTACCTATCTTTAATTTTCTGCCGAAATATATATTGAAAAAAAAAAAAATTAAAAAAAAATAATAATAATAATATAAAAAAAAAATCAAATTCTATTTCCATTGTGCTAACCAAATTTGTAGCACACCATCAAATCATTAAATTTCAACCAAGAGTTCATACCGTTCCATCATCATCAATTCTGAAACGGAGCTACAATTTACAAATCTAAAGCGTCTGAGAGAGTCAAGGCAATCGATCGGTGATTTTGTGATATTCGATAGTTACACCATCTATAATTTTGTTTAAGTGATAAGTAATTTTGAATTGATTAAGAAAACCAAGAATTTTGCTAGAAATTCAATAAGAACCTATTAGAGAGAATATTAGAGGTAAAAGGCAAGAGTGTAAGATTATTAGAGGTAAAAGCCAAATTTGAAGCGATACGCGTTGATTCATCATTATTTGAAGCGAAACACGTAAGTGGAGTGTGTGAGGAAATTTTTATCTACTAACCTTTGTTTTACAAACAAACATGTATGGCTACAATTATGCAAGTTCTTATGGGTCTCAAAGGAATACTTTCCAAGGCAATATTGATCTGAGGCATATCCTCGAGATGGGAGAGAAAAATGGAGCGAAAATTTGACTATCATGATTACTCAGGAGAGGAGGAAGGTCGACGAGGCAATTCAAGAGTTCTCTCGATCATACAATTATATGGTGGCGACTTATCAAACAAAAACATGGGGAGCGTCAGATTCGAGACATGGGCGAAATTAAAAACAATGAATGAGAAAGCGATTTGCTCCAAAGACAACGTGATGTGAGGAGGAATATACATCTAAAAAATTTGTAGAGCAACCTTCAAGGCGATCTACATTAGAAGATGATATGTGGGTTCACAGGCATGTAAACAAAGAGGATTCACATTGGAGACAACCCCAAGACACTCTTAAGGCATCCAAGAACTTAAGAGAAGACATCAATGAGAGCTTTAAGGAAGTGGAAGAAATTATAGAATATGCAATCCAAGGAGAGTTATTGGGTTCGAGTGTTCAAGATGAAATCCATGATCTAAAGCAAGATGGTGAACATCCGAAAGAAAGTAATCAAGAAGATGAGTTTGTAAAAAGAAATACATGTGGAAAAGATCGACAAAAAGAAATTGTTCAAAAGATTGATAATGTAAAAGAAAAACTTGAAAAGTGTGAGAATGAAAAGAAAAGAGAGATTGAGAAAAAAGAGAATGAAAAGAGTGAACTTGAAAATAAACGAGAGAAAAACAAACGAGAGGGTGAGCATAAAGAAGAGAGAGAAGAAATATGTGACTATGAAAAAGAGAGTGAGTTGAAAAGTGAGTTATATTTTGAAAAGCCAATGACTGTACATTCGTACAAGACGGCGCTTTTGAATACTAACATTAATGATTCTTCTTTGTCTAGTTCTATTTTGTCTCTTGTACAGGTTGTTGATGAAATACCCCGTATTATCATTCCGTACCGATCAGCTGATAGTATTTTCGAGGAGACGACGGAGTTACCAAGGCGGGTTGGAGAGTTAGTGAAAGTGGGTATCGTGAGAGAAGACATGAGTTCATGTGTTGATTATGAGATCATAGTATCTAAGGAGGATGGGACAACGAGTTTGTTCGTCGATTTTGAATTGGTAAACAAGTATCGTTATTCTTTTTCTTGTTTGGATAATATGCTTTATAAATTGCATAGTACTTGTGTTTTATCTACATGTGATAATGATACAATGCCTAATCAATTTAGCACGAGAGATTGTGATAAATGGAAAATTGTTTTAGCATGTGAGTTATATAGGTGGTTAGTTATTTCTGTTAGATTAACTAATGCTTCTAGTGTTTTCATGAGTTATTTAAAACATGTTTTGCATGCTTCTATTGGAAAATTTGTTGTTAGCTATTTTGATGGTAGAATCATGTTTATCATAAACTATGGAGAATATTTGATTTATGTTGAGTTAGTTTATGATCATGATATATATTCTCGTTTTCGATGTGTTTACTTACATGAAATTAATTCTAGGTTTTGTTGTCCAGATATTGACTTAGGGTTTCATGCTAATCAATCTTTACATGAGTTATCGATAGCTGACAATAGTAGTAATCATGTTGTTTCGTTAGAGCAATCTTCATTGCATGATTTGCTATTATATGGTTTTGATTCAAGAAGTGTTTATCATCAAGATGGTTCGAGAGATGAGTTATTTGCATGTTTAGTTAGTTCAATTAGATTAGCCAAGGCATTGCATACTTCCATGGAATTGTTGAATTATATTTTGAATTCTTTCATGGGAAAATTTGTTATTCTCTATTTTGATGATATTCTAATTTTTGTCAACATTTTGAGAAATTCTTTAGCATGTGTTGAGTTTGTTTGTGATCATCGTCGATATGCTATTGAATTTTCAACTTATGATTGTGATCTTTTTATTCCGTTGGTGCTATTGTGTGATTTTGACTGTGTTAATGTCAATGGAAGGGGAAAGTATGGTTGTGTTTTGCAGATTCGTAATGGGATCATATTCATCGAGGGAAACATGGATCGTGCAATTCAATTCGTTCAATGCATAAGTCATCTACAGGGAAGTGTTTTGAATATTGTCTTAGTAGACTATGCATGTGATTTTGATTTATTTGATTCCTTTGTGATTAAAAAAAAGAAATTGTTGATTTGTTTTGTTTCGTGTTTAATCCAGGAATTCAAGAGAGTTTGCGTGAGCAACATGACGAATTTCAAGTATTGATATTTGACACAGGATCATTGACGTGGTTATGTTTGAAAATGATCGAGATCATAAGATTTTCGTTTGATCCGAGAATTCGCCATTGGGAAAATCTATCACATGAAGAGTTTTTCATTTTGATATTTGATCCAGGAGGAGTTGGAACTTTTAAAATTCATGCTTGCGTTGCTGATATTGCTTATTCATCTAAATTATCAGGTGAGACTTGTGGTTATGTTTCGTTTGGTGATTCTAACTTTTATTATTTTGATGTAGGATCATATTTGTGGACAAATCCTTTTCAAGGGGAGTGGATGCCAGATTTGAGGACAAATCCTTTTGAAGAGGAGGGGAATGATGACAGATTGACCGGGTCAGAATTTTTCGTCAATTTATCGACTCGAGTGTCAAGTGTTCAACAAATAATTTCAAGTAATTGGGCTAAAGATTATTCAAGTGGGCCGCATGGGTTGGTTTATTAATTTATTATCATGTGGTTTTTGAACTTCTTAAGTCATCGACTTCATATGTGGATTATATACATTATATTGGCAAGTCTTATTGGAAGGAGCCGATATGGGCAAGCATACACGGACTATAGATTACAAACAAAAGGAGGTTGGCATCTGAAAGGAGTCTTTAATACAAAGGAGTCTTTAATATTTTCAGCTATAAGGAATTCAATATATATATAACATGTATAGGTCACGTGGGGCCATCAACTAGATATCAAGGAAATTAAAATACTTGTCAACCATGAATTTGGTTATTGTTTGGTTATTGTAATTAGAATTTCTTTTAATTAGGATTTCTTTTCTAAATTGACTTCTATTAGGGTTATAGTTTATTTCTATTAGGATTTGAATTATTTTGAGTAGTATAAATAGAGGCCCAAGTTATGTAAACAACATACACATTATTATTATTCAATATATTTGTGAGTTTATTCTCTACTTTTGGTTCTTTGAAGAATTCCTAAGAAATTAGTAGTTTCTTAGTTTTTCTTTGAGATTCAATTTTGACTTATCATACAACAATTCATAGTTGTGTGTGGCGTCTTCTATCACATCAATCGTCGATTGTACCGAGATTACCGCTTCAATATAAGTGAGGGGTCAAGGTGTCGTTGGTGTCCATTCAACGCAGATTTCCAAATGCGAGCAATTGTACCAAGATTACCGTCTAAAGTATAGACGAGGGGTTAAGGTGTTGCAAGCAATTCACCCAACAACTGTGCTAGAAACGGTCCGGGCGACGACCACCTCACGCAAGCGTGCCGTGGAGTCCATCAGATGTGGTCTGAACTTGTCTTGTATCTTGATGCCAATGTTTTGTTCTAAGCATGAGCTTTTTTGTTTTTTGCTTATTCTATTGCTATTGCTATTTACTTCTTCTGCAGACTTTAGCAACTATTTCTCAACAATATTACATAATAAGAAATATATCTATTTCTATTTTCAAATAGTGGTGTCAATATGGTATTCCCTCTCTTCCACAAGAAAAAAGTTTTGTTCCTAAAATTTTTCATTTCACAAAAAAACCAAATGCTAAACTAACAACTTATCACTTTTTGAGATATACGTGGAACAAAAATATATCATTTTATCGAAGAAAAAAATATATATTTCATTTGAATTCAAAAATTTTATAAATAAAACTCTTTTTAGGGATGGAATGGAGCAATATATTTAAGTCGCGGGCTTATTCAGAGATGTGATTAATGTTGGCTCTGGTAAGCAAATGCAAACTTAGGTTGATTAAGAGCCATTGAATGTTGGGATTCAATAGGATGTTGTCCAATAATTTATTGTTATGTATATATATATATATATATATATATATATATATATATATATATATATATATATATATATGGGTTCTCATCCATATTAACCTAGGTTCTTTATAGACACTATTCCAGTAACTAACTTGTCAGCCGTGGATCAATTAAATGGAAGGCTGAGATGGAAAAAAATATATTGCCAGCCGCTACAATATTACTTGCTTTTTTTATTACTAATATTACTAATATTACTTGCCTTTTTATTACTAATACTAATATTAATTTCCTTTTTAGTAATATTAGTAATTGCCTTTTTAGTAATAATATTAGTAATTAACTTTATATTACTATTAATAATTAATATTAATTGCCTTTTTCGTATTAATATTAGTAATTGACTTTTTAGTATTAATATTAATTTCCTTTTTATTACTAATTATTATATTAATTGCCTTTTTAGTAATTGTAACGAATGAGACCTTTGTAATTAATTTTAAATATTTTGTTGATTTATTTATTGAGTTAAATAATTATTTGATGGAGTTGTGGTAGATTAATTTAATTAAGTGTCACATTAATTAAATTAATGTGGAATAATTTTATAGATCAATGTGAGAATTTAATTGAGATAATTAAATTAAATGAGTTGTTAAATAATTTTAATATTGTTCTAATTAATTAAATATTAATTAGAGATTTATTGATTTGTTATAAATAATAAATGAGAATTTTAATTATGTGATGAATTGATTTAATAAGTAATATTGTCTTTTATTTAATTAAATTTAAATAGCATTATTTGATTAATTAAAGTGTGACAAAGAAATAAAATAATGGAAATGAGCCCTTATGAACAAGCCAAACATGGCCTAAGGAATATGGGAGCAGTTAAGGCCCCTTTGCGCTTAACTGTTGCCCATGATTTCACCGGTTATATTATACGTATAATATAATGTGACGCCCCCAAAATAGGTATACATCACCCATCTTGAGTCGTCAAATACATGGTACAGAATACAAATACAATCTTTAATATACAACAAGAGAACTGTGAGTTTTAATATAAATCCGCCTTTCTAGACAATATCCACTCTCGAAATAAGTCCTCATTACATTTATTGTCACACTATTTAATGTAATAGTGAAGACTACTAATACTATCATCCGGTCCATCACTCCGCTCCTCGACTTTCGTCCAAATTATATTCTCATTTCCTGAAGAGAACAGTGAAAGAAAGGATGAGCTAAACTAGCCCAGTAAGAAATATTATGACTAAGATAATGTAGAATAAATTATCATTAGCCTTAAACAGTGTTAAACTGATACAATATAACAAACATCAAGTTTAACTACAAATGAAACAAGTAATTTGTAAGACCCCAAATTATTAATAAATGAAATTTAAATTCCACTATTTATTATTTTGAAATAGTAAGGGTTGATTTGATTATGGGTAAAATGCGCAAATTTTACAAAATAAGCAAGTGGTTATAAAAATATTCATTATTGTTGAGGAATATTCGTTTGGTCGTGGAATATTTTTACTGTCGAGGAATATTCGTACGACGGCGCAGCCTTGTGTGGGCCCCATAACGGAAAGAGATTGGATGAAGAAAACGACAAATATAAGTTGTTTATAAATGACGGCGTAGTTGTTATCGTTAATACTGTTAAAATACTCGGTGATTAAAACACAGTAGCACACGATATTGCACCAATTATTGATTCTTACGTAAGAAGGCACTACTCAATAATTGTTACAGTAATTAGTGTTCAGTATTTTATTTTATTGATTCAATAATTGCTGCATTGATATTTTATATTACTGTTGTTTCAATAATTGTCATTACACAGTATTTTCCATTATCGGAGCAATAATTCATATTATCTGAATAATATTATTGGATAACATTGTTGGCAATGTCTAGAAAGTTCTGTCTAAGGAGAGGTTAGGTCATCTAATTGCGCGGCAGTAAAGAAAAATCCTTATTAGAAAGCCCCCTCTATCACGGGAACCTGCACGGTTTATCGATTATTGTGATTCTCATAATATTATTTGTGAATAATTAATTATTGATATATGATGAGAAAAATATTAATTTTATGTGGATATAGATGGAGAAAATTTTTAATGTGACAATTGTTGAAAATTAATATTTTATCTTTTTCTGATAAAATAATTTATTTAAATATATTATTATATTTTAATAATATAATAATGGTGATATTTTTACAGTGAATGTGGGATATATGAGTATATGAGGAGGAAGAGTATTTTTGTTGCATTAAATGATTAACACATGTTTTGTGTGTCAGTGGACCCTATTTCTTGACTGAAATTTGATTATAGCCTGTAAAATTGCCCGTTTGTGGATTTCGATCAATTTCTGTTTAGAATTTGGAAAAACTTCTTCTGCAAAGTTGTAGAGAATTGAATTTCCTATAAAAAGTCGCGAGATTCAAATTTTCTAATTAAAGGGCTATTTATTATGAATTATTGAAGTTCTGAAGCTTCGAAATAATTAATTTTTGGAAGTTTAAAATATTTTTAATTACAAAAACATTTTATACATTGTTGGGACTCATTTAACATGTGTTAGGATTTCTAATTTCAGATGCTAAGTGTGCGTAGAGAATTTATAATATATATATTATTATTATATTAAATTTTCTACTTTGGTGTTCTAAGCATTTTCCTATAAATAGGGTGCTTAGGTTAGAATTAAAAATTACACCAGAAACTGAAGTTTTCTCTCTCTTTCTCTCTCGATATATTGAGCGTATTCTTGTGAGTATTTTAATACTTTGAGTGTTGCTATACGGTGCAAGTTCAAGTCATAGCCTATATCCGGTGTTTCAACTAGAAGTACTGTCTTTGCAAGGTAAGGGATGTTATTTTTTTCCCCGTAATGACGTTATTCTTTCAATATCATTATGCCGAAATATTGATCGAAACTTTTTATCAACTTTGGAACTTTTTGGTGTCGGGGTTACTATTCACGTATACGTTACTATTCACGTATACGGCACTATTCACAAATACGGCACTACTCACAGAAAAACTAAATTTTCATTTTTGTCCAAAATATCTATTATGGATACTAGCTTTGATTGTATCCATGTTTTGATCATTCTTGAATTTTACTCCACTATGATTATTATTGAGGTAATTTTTGGACATGGATAAATCAAATTATAAATCTTTAATCCTTAATCCTTGTCTTTTGTTTCACTGGATTCGTTTCTTTAAAATTATTTTTTCATCATCCTTAGTCCTAAATGATGATGTTACTGAATATCTTTGCCCTGTAGTGCAAAGGTGGTTGATTTTATTATGATATCTTTGACCCGTAGTGCAAAGATGTACAGGTGTTGAGATGAACATGACCGACTGATGAATATCTTTGGCCTGTAGTGCAAAGATGAATTTTTGATTGAAGATGTATATTAATTGATGTTACAGGGATAAAATATTGATGATGAACTTTTAAATTCATAGATTCTAGTAGATTTCATTCTCTACATAACTATTCTATGAATTATTATTTTTCGCTGCGAATATTGATCTGAAATTTGTTGTCTATTGTATTCTATCAGATTTTTCCCTGTTGAGGACTAACGATAATTTGCTCTATATTATCTTAGTCATAATATTCTTTACTGGGCTAGTTGAGCTCACCCTTTTCCTTGTTGTTCTATTTTTCTTCTCAGGAGACGAGAATGTATCGAGTACGAGTCGGGGTGTGGAATGATGGTTCTAGAAAGTTATCTTAGTAGTCATCACCATTTTTGTATAATAAAGTTTCAATAATTGTAATGAGGACTTATTTGGTTGTGGATATTGTCTAGAAGACAATATTCGTATTTAAACTCACAGTTTATGTGTTGTCGTATTTTGCACGACAATTGTTGTAATAAAGTTGCAGTTGTTTTCTGTACCATGTATTTGGCGACTCAGAATAGGTTGGATGGAATGGACCTATTTTGGGGGTGTCACAGATTAGTATCGAGCTTAGGATATATGATCTCCGCGAGATCGAGGAATAGAACTAGGAGGGGAGAGACGAGTAAATCCTTCGTTAGTGTGTCCTACCTAAGCTTATTTGTTAGTTGGTCAGAGTATAAGGATATTATGTGGTATGTTAATTTGTTTAATTAACCATTGTTTTATGGCAGTATTTGAGAATGTCGACTGAGAATGTTAACAGTGGAGTAAATGAGACCGTGGAGACGCTTGTACTCACCAATGAGGAGAACGTCGTGACGTAGCAATGTTCTGCATTGTGAACAACGCCAACGAAAGCGAGATGATGAATGACGGGATGTTTAGAAGCTTCTTACAGTTCATGCAAAATCGAGGCGAGGGAGACACGTGCACAAAATACTGTGTGAAATGATAACAACGCATTTGTTTGTCACGGCTAAGCGATTCAAAGAGTTGGGACCACCAGAATTCTGGGGAAAGCCGGATCCGATTAAGGCGGAGACGTGGGTCAAACAAATTACTAAGACATTCGATGTATTAGGATGCACGGAGGAATAGAAGGTTCCATTCGCTACTTTTATGTTACCAGTAATGAGGCGATTCTTCGTGGGAATCGTGAAGCGTACCCACCCGTACCGCTTCGGCATGTCTTGGGAGAGCGTTTGAAGCTGCTTCAATGACAAGTACTTTCACGAAAGTATTCGTATATGAAGGAAGTGGAGTTTATTAGACCGGAGCGAATAACATGACGGTGTCTCGATATGAGGCGAAGTTCGCGGAGTTATCCAGGTTTGCACCTCATTTGGTGGAGAATGAGGAACGTATGACGCGGATGTTTCTGAGAGGTTTGAAACCCGGCATACATCAGTATCTCATTTCTCATAAATTTTCTCTCTATTCAGATGTTGTCAACAGGGCTCAATTGTTAGAGCGAGATAACGAGTACGTTCAACCGAGGGACCATAACCAGGATCATATCGAAGATAGCAGTCATCAGAATAACGATAACCAACGGAGAAAGAAAAAGATGGACAAAAATGGTAACCACTCTGGTGGTAATCACATCCATGAGAATAGAAGAAGCGAGCCAGGAGGAGATTTTAAAAAGAGGAGATTCAACAACGACCATGTGAAGACGTCAGCGCCAGCAACAACTGGTTCCAAGGGAGGAGAACGACCACCGGTTATGTGCTTTATAAATGCGGAAAGAGGACATATCGACCACACTGTCGTCTACAGCAGTTCAAGGTATGTTATAATTGTGGAAAGGAATGACATATCGCTCGAGATTGTCTGAGAGGCGAAATCAATTCCGTGGGGACGGTGACTCAAAAGGTCATCCCGGAAAAGTCGAAGTCAACGGTTCTAGAAGAAGCGTTTTTACGTGACTTCTCAAAAGCGAGTAACCCGAACGAAGTTAGTACAAAGTTAGTTAATTATAAATTTTGGGTTATACCTTATTAGATCTGGTTCTACCCATTCTTTTATCTCTCTTGCTTGCGTTCAATGTTTGAACTTGACTACGGAGAAATTAGACTTTGACGTATCTGTGGAGACTCCGTTAGGAGAAACTTTCATTTCATCCACTGCTTAGAAATCTTGCTTGATTCAGGTTGGCACTATCACATTACCTGTTGATCTTATCTCTTTAGGAATTGATTGGTTAACTACTCATCATGCCAAAATTGATTGCTTTCGTAAGGTTGTTAGTTTTCATATTCCTAAGCAACCTGTTATTCGAATTCAAACAACCAAACCATTGAAGTCAAACTCTTTCATATCAAGCCATAAAGTCATTCGTTTATTAAAAAATGGATGTCAAGCTTTCTTAGCCATGTCATGGACTTGAACAAAAATACGTCGGATTTGAATGATATTTCTGTTGTTAGTGAATTTTCTGACGTATTTCCTGAAGAATTTCTTGGCCTACCCCCAGAGCGTGATATTGAATTTGTATCGACTTTAAATCTAGTACAAAACCCATTTCTAAAATCTCATATCGAATGGCTCCTATTGAACTTCAGGAGTTAAAAACCCAACTGTAGAAGTTGATACCCGAGCCTCTATCTGGTGACTTCCTGTTGATGCGGATGCACCAAAGCCAGACTCTCCATAGGGGATGCCATATTCGTGCGATAGTAAACTGATAGGTGCCATTGTGACACGCTATCCAAGATTAGGATATGAGTCACAGTTGAGAGCAACCTAAGTCAGTAATCAAAATACGTAACTTCTTAGGCTTAGTTGGTTATTATCGGAGATTCGTGGAAAGATTTTCTCAAATCGCTACTCCATTAACTCAGCTGACTCGTAGAGATACAAAATTCGAATGGAGCAAGGAATGTGGGAAGAGCTTCGAAGAACTCAAAAGGAGACTCATTTTAAGACATGTTACGACCATACCATTCGGAAAGCGAGCGTAGTAGGCGTGACGTAAAGATCGTATATCTGAGTACAAGTACGATATTGTCAAAAGACTCATTTCAGATAACTTACAAATAATAGAGATGGAGATGAAAACTCTAGGTACCCGCGTGATGATATCTGAGTATAATCGACTTTAATCGATAAATTTAAAAAGTCGTTCAAGCTACACACCGAGTGATGAATTTGAAGAAAAGGTGCAAGAAGTTGTTATTTCAAAAGCGAGAATCGGTGATGTAAGGAAAGCTCAAACCTTAGATTTATTAATCCATTTGAAATTCTCGATCGAATAGGAACTGTGGCCTATAGACTCGTTTTACCGCCAAATATGTCGCGTGTTTATAAAGTTTTTTTTACGTACCGATGTTACATAAATATGTGGACGACTCAAACCACGTTATTGAGTTAGAACCGGACGAGATAGCCGAAGACTTAACATACGAGGAGGTACCTGTCAAGATCTTGGATAGGAAGGAACATGTCCTACGCACGAAGGTCATACCACAAGTTAAAATTTTATGGGGGGAACCATGCTATAAAAGAAATGAACTGGGAGTTGGAAACGGAAATGAAAGCGAGGTATCCTCATCTTTTCGAAACACCAGGTACGTACGTCAATTTCGAGGACGAAATTTCATAAGGAGGGGAGGTTGTAAGACCCCAAATTATTAATAAATGAAATTTAAATTCCTCTATTTATTATTTTGAAATAGTAAGGGTTGATTTGATTAATGTGGTTAGTTATGGGTAAATGTGCAAATTTTACAAAATAAGCAAGTGGTTATAAAATATTCATTGTTGTTGAGGAATATTCGTTTGTTCGTGGAATATTTTTACCGTCGAGGAATATTCGTACGACGGCGCAGCCTTGTGTGGGCCCATAACGAAAATCGATTGGATGAAAAACACGACAAATATAAGTTGTTTATAAATGACCAGCGTGAGTTATTACTGCAGTATCTTTGTTAAAATACTCGATGATTAAAACACAAGAAGACACGGTATTGCACCAATTATTGATTCTTACGTGAGAAGGCACTACTCAATAATTATTACGATGAGTTAGTGTTCGATATTTTATTTTATTGATTCAATAATTCTTTGCATTGATATTTTATATTATTGTTGTTTCAATAATTGTCATTACACAATATTTTCCATTATCGAACAATAATTCATATTATCTGAATAATATTATTGGATAACATTGTTGGCAATGTCTAGAAAGTTCATCTAAAGAGAGGTTAGGTCATCTAATTGCTTGGCAAAGAAAAAGAAAAATCCTTATTGGAAAGCCCCTCATCCCAGGAACTACACGTCATGTTAGTATTGTGATTCTGTAATATTATTTGTGAATAATTAATTATTGATTTATATGATAAGAAAAATATTAATTTTATGTGGATATAGATGGAGAAATTTTTTAATGTGACAATTGTTGAAAATTAATATTTTATCTTTTTCTGATAAAATAATTCATTTAAATATATTATTATATTTTAATAATATAATAATGGTGATATTTTTACAGTGAATGTGGGATATATGAGTATATGAGGAGGAAGAGTATTTTTGTTGCATTAAATGATTAACACATGTTTTGTGTATCGGTGGACCCCATTTCTTGACTGAAATTTGATTATAGCTTGTAAAATCGTCCGTTTATGGATTTCGGTCAATTTTTATTTGGAATTTGGAAAAAAAATTTTCTGCAAAGTTGTAGAGAATTGAATTTCCTATAAAAAGTCACGAGATTCGAATTATCTGATAAAAGGGCTATTTATTATGAATTATTGAAGTTCTGAAGCTCCGAAATAATTATTTTTTAGAAGTTTAAAATATTTTTAATGACAAAAATGTTTTTTACATTGTTGGGACTCATTTAACATGTGTTAGGATTTCTGATTTCAGATGCTAAGTGTGCGTAGAGAATTTATAATATATATATTATTATTATATCAAATTTTCTACTTTGGCGTTCTAAGCATTTTCCTATAAATAGGGTGCTTAGGTTAAAATTAAAAATTACACCAGAAACTGAAGTTTTCTCTCTTTCTCTCTCGATATATTGAGCGTATTCTTGTGAGTATTTTAATACTTTGAGTGTTGCTATACTGTGCAAGTTCAAGTCATAGCCTATCCAAGTTGTTTCAACTAAATCTTGTCTTTGCAAGGTAAGGGATGTTATTTTTTTTTTTCCGTAATGATGTTATTCTTTCAATATCATTATACCGAAATATTGATCGGAACTTTTTATCAAATTTGGAACTTTTTGGTGTCGGGGTTACTATTCACGTATACGACACTATTCACGAATACGGCACTACTCACAGAAAAACTAAATTTTCATTTTTGTCCAAAATATCTATTATGGATACTAGCTTTGATTGTATCCATGTTTTGATCATTCTTGAATTTTACTCCACTATGATTATTATTGAGGTAATTTTTGGATATGGATAAACCAAATTACAAATCTTTAATCCTTTAATCCTTAATCCTTGTCTTTTGTTTCACTGGATTCGTTTCTTTAAAATTATTTTTTCATCATCCTCAGTCCTAAATGATGATGTTACTGAATATCTTTGGCCTGTAGTGCAAAGGTGGTTGATTTTATTATGAATATCTTTGGCCCGTAGTGCAAAGATATACAGGTGTTGAGATGAACATGACCGACTGATGAATATCTTTGGCCTGTAGTGCAAAGATGAATTTTTGATTGAAGATGTATATTGATTGATGTTATAGGGATAAAATATTGATGATGGACTTTTAAATTCATAGATACTAGTAGATTTCATTCTCTACGTAACTATTCTATGAATTATTATTTTCCGCTGCGAATATTGATCTGAAATTTGTTGTCTATTGTATTCTATCAGATTTTTCCCTGTTGAGGACTAACGATAATTTGCTCTATATTATCTTAGTCATAATATTCTTTACTGGGCTAGTTGAGCTTACCATTTTCCTTGTTGTTCCATTTTTCTTCTCAGGAGGCGAGAATGTAGCGAGTACGAGTCGGGGTGTGGAATGATGGTTCTAGAAAGTTGTCTTAGTAGTCCTCACCATTTTTGTATAATAAAGTTTCAATAATTGTAATGAGGACTTATTTGGTTGTGGATATTGTCTAGAAAACAATATTCGTATTTAAACTCACAATTTATGTGTTATCATATTTTGCACGACAATTGTTGTAATAAAGTTGTAGTTGTTTTCTGTACCATGTATTTGGCGACTCAGAATAGGTTGGATGGAATGGACCTATTTTGGGGGCGTCACATAATCCATTAAAAGAGCCAAGTAGAGAATAAAATCTACTATCTTTTATGATTTAAAAGGTTTTTCATCACTTTTATCGCTGAAACTCAGTTTAATAAATAATCAACATCATCGAATCACCCATTACTACTGACGAGGATATTCTTTAGTATCCACGACCACAAATTATCCATGCACTACGGGGCAAGGATATTCGTGTATTCATCAATGGTCATGCCAACAATCGCTGTCAATGCACTACTTCTGACCAAAAGAACTTTTACCACATCATTTGTAACATTACGGTCCATGATTATACGAATAATCCTGGTCATAATCATACCAAGTCCATCTAAGAACTATAGGCCACAGATGACTTTCAACATAATATAAACATGAGGATGATGACAATGATATAAGAATTCAATAAAATAAGTTCACGAATTAATTTGTCCAGGAACCAATAACGTCCAAATTGTCAGCATGATAATTCTTTGTAGAGTAAAATTCAAGAATGCTCAGAGGAATATTTCCATGAAAAGATACTGGATGAAGCGCAAATATCAAGGATATTCCACTAATTTCATGGAGTCTAGAAGTCAAAACTTTAACCAACTGAGTATAATAAAGAATGGAATAACAAAAGAAATCACTATGCATGCGGTGCTGCAGATGACAAGTTATTCAAATAGAATAATAAATAACGGAACCGGTCGGTGAAAAATTTGCAAGCGGCTGTGGATGTTCCAACCGAAATAATAAAGAATGAAATAACAATGAAATCACCATGCATGCGATACTTCGCATAGGCGTTATTCAATGAGAATACTAAATAACGGAACCGGTCAAGTCGTAAAAGCGCATGCAGACGGGATATTCAACGAATAATAAAGATTTTAACGGTCCCAAGCGTAAAAACGCATGACGGGATATTCCAAATGAATAATAAGGAATGAAATAATAGAAGAATTTCACCAAGTATAGGGTAGCTCACATGTCAAAGTTATTCCAATAAAATTATAAAGAATGGAATAATAGAAGAATTTCACCAAGTATAGGGTAGCCAGCATATCACAAAGTTATTCAATGAACAATAAAGAATGGAATAATGAAGTTCTCTTCATAAATACAAAAGAAATAATACCCCTACCGTAAAAGAAACTTGATATCGAGAGTAGTGAAGTAGCGAGAATACTCTTCTTCTTTACTATAATTTCTCTCTCTAGAGTTTCAATTGAATTAAATAAGAAAATAATGAAGGAATGAGCTTCTATTTATAGTATACCTCAAGTCAAAGTTTTGTGGAGAAACCACAATGTTGAGGAACTGACCTAGGAGTTAGAATCTGAAATAAAATCAAGGTATCCTCACCTCTTCGACATACCGTGTATCGCATACTAATTTCGAGGAAATTTCATTTCATAAGAAGGGGAGGTTGTAAGACCTCAACTTTTATGAATAAAGATTTAATTTTCTCGAAATATCTTTTTGAATAATAAGGTGTGGATTTAATATAATGTTATAGCTGTGGGTAATATTTACAAATTTTGCAAAGTAAACAAGTTGTTATAAAATATTCGATTGGTCAGTAAATATTCGTTTTATCAGAAAATATTCGTACGACGGCACAATCATTGGTGGACCCCACAATAAAATTATTGTCGGAATTAGAAAATGACATAAAAACTTTTTATAAAAATAACGGCAAATATTTTACCGTTAAACTGTTGAAATACCCGGTGATAAAAGTACAGTACTACGGGTGGTTGCATAGTAGCATACGGTATTGTACAGTATCTTTGATTATTGATGCTTACGTGAGAAGTCACTCAGTTTTTTTCAATTATTGTCACAATAATTGCTGGATAGTATCTCACGTTATTGATTCAATTATTGTCACAATATTTTATATTATTAAATCAATAATTGAGACGACAAAGTTATTCATATTATTATTTTTATTATTGACGATGTCTAGAAAGTTCTGTCGAGAAAAGGGGTTTGGTCACCTAATTGTGCGCCAATAAGGAGAAATCCTTATCGGAAAGCCCCGTCTTTCCTGAGAATGATCTGGTTGTTAATATTGTGAGTTATAATATTAATGATAAATTTTATTAAAAATGTTTTTTGTGAAGCCAAGTGAATTGAGATAAATAGAGGGGTATTTTATGAAGTATTTGTTGTAAATTGGCTTATTGCATGGACCCCCACTTACCCATTTTTCAAAATTGTCGGTAGAAAGTTATCTCAAATTTATTTTATTATTATTATTATATATATATGTGTGTGTGTGTGTGTGTGGGGGGTGGGTGGGTGGGTGGGTGGGAATGGCGTGTGTATTGGGTAATATATATATATATATATATATATATATATATATATATATATTATAAGTTTTGTTTTTTATATAAAATAGAATATATTATATTTTTTTGCATAGTGTTTGTATAGTAGTTGCATAATATTTGCATAGTAAAATTAAAATTTTTAAAAAGTTAGCTTAAATTGAATTAGGTCTAGTGAATTCTCAAACTGTTCACCCGTGAAAAATTCAAATAGTACCCTGCCATTCTCCCATAAATAGGATGCTTAGTTTAAAATTAAAAATCACACCAGAATCAGAGAATTCTTCTTTTATAATATTGAACGTATTTCTTTTAAGTTTAAGAAAGTTTTGAGCATAGAAAATAGTATAAGTTTTCTTCAAGAATATTCCCGCCCTACCAGTCAGAAATACTCTCCTTTTAAGGTAAGGGATATTATTTTTGTTCAGTACTCGTAAGAAATAATATTTTCATCCATAATCTGTAATATGTAACTAATATTATTTCGTTTCATATTCCTAATTCTACACTCATGTTGTTAATTATTTCTTTTTTACTCCTTAAAATTAGTAGAATATCCTTGAAATTTGAGCTTCATCGAGTATCTTTTTATGGGAATATTTTTCTGAACATCCTTGTTAAATTTTAATCTTTTCATGCCAGGGTACTATTCACGAAGTACTATTCACGAGGTACTATTCACTCAATTACTATTCACCCGAAAAATTGATTTCTTATCTGTCCAAATTATTTTTGATACATGAATATTATTCTTGAATTTTACTACACAAAGTAGTTGTCATGTTGACAATTTGGACATTTTTAAACTTTGGATAAATTAAAAATCTTTAATATTTTTCCTTGATTTCGTTTGATTGATGCTTATATCATTGTCATCATCATCATGTTTATATTGTGATGAAAGTCATCAATTTGGCCCGTAGTGAATAGATGGACTATTGATTGGTATGATTATGATCAGGAATCATTCGGTATAATCATGACTTGTAATGTTACAAATGATGTGGTAAAAGTCCTCATTGGCCCGTAGTGCATTGATGGACAGTTGTTGGCATGATCATGACCATTGGTGATAATAACGAATATCTTTGGCCCGTAGTGCATGGATGATTAGTGGATGTGATAATAATGAATATCCTTGGCTCGTAGTGCATGGATAATTAAGTGATGTGAATTATTTATTGAGTTGAGTCACAGCAATAAAATTAATGAAAAACTTTTAAATCATAGAAGATAGTAGATATCATGCTCTACTTGACTCTTCTAATGGATTGTTTGTTCTGCTGCAGTTAAACTTGTTGTCTATTATATTCTATCAGTTTAACACTGTTAAAGGCTAACGATAATTTATTCTGCATTATCTTAGTCATAATATTCTTTACTTGGCAAGTTGAGCTCACCATTTGTTTTCATTGTTCTCTTCATGAAATGAGAATATAGCTGGCACTAGTCGGGGAATGAAGTGACCGTCCAGATGGTTGCTTTAGTAGTCCTCACTATTATGTGAAATAGTGTGATAATAATTATAATGAGGACTCCATTTGAGTTTGGATATTGTCTAGAAGACAATATTCGTGTTAAAACTCTCAGCTTATGTTACACGACAGTTGTATAATTAAGTTTGTATTTGTATTCTGTACCATGTATTTGGCGACTCAGAATGGGTGATGTATACCTATTTTGGGGGCGTCACAGATACACACACAATATGTAAACTACAAGTGCGATAAGCTAGCACATGTGGTGATGAAAGGGAAATAAAATTGTGTTATATAAATAACGAAGTTAAAAGTCTATATTATTAGATATAAAGAGAATATAAGGAAGATAATAAGTTAAGATAAGGTTTTAAAGTAAGAGCACACTAATAGCCAAACTTGACTGATAATGTGTTTTGTTATCAATCCCACATACAATGTAGGTTGTGCAAGGAACACAAAAGTTGGTGTAATGGTAAAACCACAGTTTAGACAAGTTTTCAAAACTTTCTCTATATGTAAAATGTTTTTATGTGCTAATGTGATGATATGTTATATAAACTGTTGTTGTTAGTTGTTATATTTAGTTAAATTATTGTTCTTGAACTTTGTACTGTGAAATGATAAGCATGATAGAGTGAATTATGTTTCATGTGTGAAGTATGTATTACATTCGAATTATATGATGCATGCTCTAAATATCCAGTATGTATATAACTGAGATACATAGATTTAATGCATAGTGCAAATGAAAGCTATGAATTATATGTTGTGTTAATTGTTAAACTTGTTGAGCCATTGTGCTCACCCTTGCTTAAACAAATATTCTCAGTTATGTACGAGGCATCTGAGTTTCGGTAAGGACCAAGGAACAAAGAATGATTGTTGAATATCACGGGATCACAAATATCTTGTTAAAACCTTTTTGGGTGTAAACAATGTTACCAAATGATATAGGTTGTTATGAAATACTAAGATAACATCTAAAGCAAATAGGTACCATCTTGAGGTGTTGTTCATTTATGTATACGAGCGACAGGTTGGTACGGTTCATTAATGTAATGAAATAGATCATTATGTATATGATCTGGAGTTGTAGTGTAATGTATAAAGATTGCGATTTTGGAATAGAGTAAAGTTATAAGTTTTTATCAAACTTAATGTTGGCATTTATTAAAAGGTTAATTACCTGAGAAAATATAAGGACATATTGTAATAATTATGTTTACTTACCGTCGTTAAGATAAATATAATTAGTTATAAGTCATGGATGTGTAGTATAGTGATGCACCAGATCCGCGGTTTGCAGGATCCGAATTTAGGAGCGTTACAAAAATCATGTGTTAGATGACGTATATAATAGAAAAGATAAGGAAAAACTATTCTCGAGTCAATTAATTGAACAAAAATACGATAAATGGAACTTAACAAAGCCCAAAAAAATCTTCTAATTAAATATGGTTTTGGGGTTTTTAAACACCCAACAATTGTACACCAAAATTATAATGGTCTCATGTCCGCCTTGGTGGAGAGATGGCAACCGGAGACCAATTATTTTCATCTAAATTGTGGGGAAATAACAATAACCTTAGAGGATGTCTACTTTATTTCTAATTATATATATATTCCCATCTCAGCCTTCCATTTAATTGATCTACTATACGATAAGTTAGTTCTTTGAAATAATTATATAAAGAAACTGAGCCTTCCTATGGATGAGAACCCATATATATATATATATATATATATATATATATATATATATATATATATATATATTTACTAATATTTGTAAATTTTTTAAATAAGATTATTTTGTGACATGTAATATACCTATGTCAACCTAGATTTGGGTTAGATCTATTTAAGTTGAGAAAAAGTGAATTTAGAGCTTATATTTTTTGTCCTATCTAACTTAAGGGGTACTATTTACTACTCCCTCCGTCCCAGGATAAAAGTCTTGGTGAATTTTTCACGCATATTAAGAAGAGGAATGAAATAATAAAATTGTCCATAATAATATGTCATTAATTATTTTCAATGAAGGTGAGAGAGTGACTTTCGAGCTATTCAATTCAAAATATTCTCTCTTCATACTTATTAAATATGGAGAGAGAATTAGAATAAGAAAAGTATGAGATATTTAATGCTACGGGCATAATGGGGAAAAATGTGTAAAATTTTGGTTATTAAAAGAAAGTGGACATTTAACAGGGAACTACCCAAAATAGTAATAAAGACTTTTATCATGGGACGGAGGGAGTACATATTATTTAAATTGGTCATCTTAAATACCTGGTAATGTGAGTTAATCATCTTTATAAATCATGTTTATTATCGTAGTCTACAGGCATGGGCTATGGTCAACCGCCAGGGGCCCACAAAATGAGGGGGGGCCAATTTTTTTTTATAAATTTATGTATTTATGTGTATAAAATAATAAAAAGATTAGCGATATTATGCATTGAAAATGATATGTTAAAAACATTAAATATGATAGTATAATTGATGATTTTGCATCTAACAGTGTAACAAGAAGACATTTTAAATGATGTTTTGTGGTTTAGATTTCATTGGGAAAAACTAAAGAAATACCCACTGTAGTTGGTAGGTTTTACTGTTGAACTTTTAATTTTTTAAATTACACCACTAAACTAATTATTATTTTGAAATTGGGTCATTTCGTTAAAAAAAATAAACAGACGTTAATTTTTTATCTACAAAACTAATGAATTATCCAATGTAGTTGACACATTTTACTGATTACACCATTGAACTTTTAATTTTTAAATTATCCCATCAAACTAATTAAAAATAATTATTTTAAATATTTTTAAAATTATTATTATTTTAAGTAAAAATATTAGAAACTTTTTTACTTCATAAAATTAGTAGAGTTTCATAAAATATAGATTCAAAAAAATTAAAGTGATTTTAAATTAAATTAATGTCTACTTAATTTTTAAAAAGAATGACCCATTCTTAATATTATAATTTTATTAAAAAAAACTACAAATAGAAATTAAATAAAAAACAAAGAAAAGATAAGTAAAAAGTTGATTCAATTTTTTAAAAAGAAATTAATTATTTTATTTCTAGAAAAAAATTGGAAAATTCTTTATAGTTTAAAAAAATGAGTAAAATTTTATAAAAATATAGATTCAAAAAAAAAAACTTTATTTTCAATGATGTAATCAGTAAAACGTGTCAACTGCAGTGGTTAATTCATTAGTTTTGTAGATAAAAAATTAGCGTCTGTTTATTTTTTTTAACGGAATAACCCAATTTCAAAATAATAATTAGTTTAGTGGGGGTAATTTGAAAAATTAAAAGTTCAATTGTGTAATCTGTAAAACTTGTCAACTACAGTGCATATTTCATTAGTTTTACCGATTTCATTGATATTTTTATTTTGTAGGTACATGTGATGATTCTTTCCTTCGATGACAATTTAAAGTGTTCTTCCTTATCTTTTGCAAATTCTTATAATTTTAATAAAATTAATTAGTTGATAATTTATTTTTTTTCTTATTTAGTTTGTATAAAGGGGCACACTTGAGAAAATTTTTCCCTGGGACTTAGAAAATCTAGGACCGGCTCTGAATTTCACACGGGAAGAGAACACAGTTAGTGGGAGAAGGCGGATTTTTTATGGCAGCTGAACTGATTGGAGAAGCTATTCATAAAAAGTTGCACAATAAAGAGGGAGGAGTCTTGAAAGGCGCAGAGTTGTTGTCTGCGGAACTTCGAGCGATCAAAGGGGAATGGAAAATGGGCGTTGCAGGTTCTCCAAGTTTGGACAATTACAATACTATAGATTTTGGTTTGGGTAAGCCCAAAAAGTTTGAATTTGTTTCGGAGCCATTGTCCCTTTCAAGGAGCAAGGATTCGGAAGGTGGTGGAGATATTGAAATCGGGTTGTGCTTAGCTAAGAATGAGATGGATGTTTTCCCTACTATCTTTGCCAAGGGGATACGGGACCTGTGTAACAATTCATGAGATGGAGAAGGTACGTATGTGTTATATATGTTAACAAAATTCTGATCTAAGACTTAAGTACTTAATGATGGCGATCGATTGTTTATGTTCATCTAATAGCTAGTGGGGACCGATCGATATGGTCTGAACTTGTGTTGTATCTTGATGCCAATGTTTTGTTTTAATTAAGCATGAGCTTTTTTGTTTTTTGCTTATTCTATTGCTATTGCTGTTTACTTCTTCTACAGACTTTAACTACTATTTCTCAACAAAATTACCTAATAAGAAATATATCTATTTCTATTTTCAAGTAGTGGTGTTGTTGATCGATTTCACAATCAATGAATACGTGCAAGTATACACGGTCAACAAGTAATATAGTGATAAAATAGAGTGTCGATCCCACAGAGAATTCTAATTAATAAATTCCAACTACTAGTACTATATCAATTCAATTTTATTTAAACAACCAATAATTATGATTTTTCTAATTAAGAAAACTAAATTAACAATTAAAAGAAATTATTTTAAAAGGAAACAAATAAACAAACTAAGATTTAATTGAATTCAGATAATTAAGGATTAAGACTCCAATATCCCCAATTATGAAATATAAATCAATTATCCAATTATCCCAATTATTATGTCTCTTCGAATTGTTAATGAGAATTCTCAAATGCCAAAAGCCCTTTCTCAAGTGATCATTTGCCTTCTATTTAATCCAAGTTAATTTTTTTTATATCCCTATGCAAAACAATTGAATTAAACTCAATACAATCCCAATTCCTTATGTGTTACATGCAGCAAATAAATATTCTCATTCTATTCACAAACCTAATTATTCACTCTGCAAATAACTAAGTCACATGTCACCATGCCTAGTTCTAACTCTAGAATTCCTTTCTCAATTCCTTCAGAGTAACAAAGTAAATATTAATTGATAATTAAACAATCAACGCAAAGCAAGATGAACAATTCACTTCAACATGAATAATTGGAATAAATAAAATATTCAACTCATAATCATAAAAGGTTCCATTGGAATCTTAATAAAAGAAATTAGTTCATAACGCAAATTAAAACCAACAATAATTGATAAATCATCCTTAATGAATTACAC
Source organism: Panax ginseng (assembly GCA_020205605.1). Lineage (NCBI taxonomy): Eukaryota > Viridiplantae > Streptophyta > Magnoliopsida > Apiales > Araliaceae > Panax > Panax ginseng. The sequence goes on from CM035134.1 coordinate 13,414,163, forward strand.
AAATTAAAAGAATAAAGAAGAAGAAGAACTCCAAGTCCCACAAGCTCTCCACAATCTCTTCTTGCTCCCTGATTAATCTTCCAATTGTCTAGAATGAGTCCCCCAATTCAATGCAAATAACCAATTTATACCTTCCTTGTCCAACTCTAGCAATCCCAATCCAAATAGGCTTCAAACAATCTTCAATTGAGTGGCCAACCGAAAAGTCAACGCGCCTTGTCCAGTCAACTGAAGCTCCGCCTCTACGCCCTGGCGCTTGGATTATCAAAGGAAAGAGCGCCCGGGCGCTGGTGGATAGAAAGTGATGCTCAAGCCTTTTTTTAGCCCAAATGCTCCCCATTGTTCTAACAGCTCCCAAACCTACAAATCAAAACATAAACACAGTAAACATGATACTAAAAGACTCGAAAATACACAAATCTAAGCTCAAGTATATCCAATTCATGGGTATATTACCTAATAATCAAATACCCCCAAACTTAAATCGTTGCGTGTCCTCAAGCAACGAAACATAAACAACACGCAAAACTAAACATCATGCAAATGCAAACAATTTATATGTTCTTAATTCCAACAATTCAATAGCTCACGTATATCCATAGGCCTCAGAAAAATCACAAAAACATGCTAATACATCATGTTAAAGCAGATCAAAAATACCCCAACAATCAATGAATCCAAATATGTTATTACTGATATTGTGAGTGTGTGTTCAATAACCATGCTAACCAATGAACAGCAAAATACGAAAGATAATAAAGTTTTTAATAGGCATCATACAGTTTCATCTCAAGAACTCATCAAATAAACTACATTCGACTGAAATTGAATAATCACCAAAGTCCAGGGGTTAACATGGAATACTTATGCTTGTTTTTGTTGGATGGGAGCATTTTGCACTTTTCAAAAACTTGTTGATCGATTTCCCAATCAATGAATACGTGCAAGTATACACGATCAACAAGTAATATAGTGATAACATAGAGTGTCGATCCCGCAGAGAATTCTAATTAATAAATTCCAACTACTAGTACTATATCAATTCAATTTTATTTAAACAACCAATAATTATGATTTTTCTAATTAAGAAAACTAAATTAACAATTAAAAGAAATTATTCTAAAAGGAAACAAATAAACAAACTAAGATTTAATTGAATTCAGATAATTAAGGATTAAAACTCCAATATCCCCAATTATGAAATATAAATCAATTATCCAATTATTCCAATTATTATGTCTACTGAATTGTTAACAGGAATTCTCAAATGCCAAAAGCCCTTTCTCAAGTGATCATTTGCCTTCTATTTAATCCAAGTTAATTTTTTCCTATATCCCTATGCAAAACAATTGAATTAAACTCAATACAATCCCAATTCCTTATGTGTTACATGTGGCAAATAGATATTCTCATTCTATTCACAAACCTTATTATTCACTGTGCAAATAACTAAGTCACATGTCACCATGCCCAGTTCTAACTCTAGAATTCCTTTCTCAATTCTTTCTAGAGTAACAAAGTAATTATTGGCCAGATAATTAAACAATCAGCGCAAAGCAAGATGAACAATTCACTTCAACATGAGTAATTGGAATAAATAAAATATTCAACTCATAATCATAAAAGATTCCATTGGAATCTTAATAAAAGAAATTAGTTCATAACGCAAATTAAAACCAACAATAATTGATAAATCATCCTTAATGAATTACACAAATTAAAAGAATAAAGAAGAAGAAGAACTCCAAGTCCCACAAGCTCTCCGCAATCTCTTCTTGCTCCTTGATTAATCTTCCAATTGTCTAGAATGAGTCCTCGAATTCAATGCAAATAACCAATTTATACCTTCCTTGTCTAACTCTAGCAATCCCAATCCAAATATGCTTCAAACAATCTTCAATTGAGTGGCCAACCGAAAAGTCAACGCGCCTTGTCCAGTCAACTGAAGCTCCGCCTCAACGCCCCGATGCTTGGATTATCAAAGGAAAGAGCGCCCCAGCGCTGGTGGACAGAAAGTGATGCTCAAGACTTTTTTTTAGCCCAAATGCTCCCCATTGTTCTAACAGCTCCCAAACCTACAAATCAAAACATAAACACAGTAAACATGATACTAAAAGACTCGAAAATACACAAATCTAAGCTCAAGTATATCCAATTCATGGGTATATTACCTAATCATCAAATACCCCCAAACTTAAATCGTTGCGTGTCCTCAAGCAACAAAACATAAACAACACGAAAAACTAAACATCATGCAAATGCAAACAATCTATATGTTCTTAATTCCAGCAATTCAATAGCTCACGTATATCCACAGGCCTCAGAAAAATCACAAAAATATGTTAATACATCATGTTAAAGCAGATCAAAAATACCCCAACAATCAATGAATCCAAATCTGTTATTACTTATATTGTAAGTGTGTGTTCAATAACCATACTAACCAATGAACAGCAAAATACGAAAGATAATAAAGTTCTTAATAGGCATCAAACAGTTTCATCTCAAGAACTCATCAAATAAACTAGATTCGACTAAAATTGAATAATCACCAAAGTCCAGGGGTCAACATGGAATACTTATGCTTGTTTTTGCTAGACGGGGGCATTTTGCACTTTTCCCGCTTTTTTTTTTAAATTTTTTTTTTCATGACTATGCATTGTCTTATTCCCTTAGGCTTTTCAATGCTACCTTATCGAGCTTTCAACCAACGACTCCCAGACCATATAAGATCTTAGGGCGCTAGGTGTTAAGACACCCCTTCGGGCGTACTTGCTCAAGTAACAAAGGCCACAAAACTAGACAAGCATGCCACTGTTTTTATTTTTTTATTTTTTTTATAGCTCAAAGCTTATATACTCCAAATATTTTTCCCCCAAACTTGAGTTCAAATCTAAATTCAGTCTTCACTAGCTATTTAACTTATTCCTTCATTTCACTAGCATTCATCCTTTAGAACTCTATTATCTATCCCTTTAAACTATCATAGCCAACATGGTCATTTTGCAAAATGTGTTATCCTTAAAATATCAGTGTCAAGCAGATAGGGATTTAAATCATGTTAAAAAAATCATATCACTGACTCAACAATCCTTACTAGACTTGTTCATACAATTCTAATTTCATCATTAGCCCCCAAATATACGCACTATCAAAAGCTGGAATTAACATGCAATCCTAAATGCAACAATTAACCAACAAAAATAATTCAAATTATCCACAAACTATTAACAATAACAGCCTACGAATGCAAATGTCCTAAAATAAAAATAAAATAAAAATAAACTACCCCCAAACTTATCTAGAGCAATGTCCTCATGCGAAAAATAAAGCAACATAAAATAGCGGACTTCCTTGATGAGCTTATTCCTCAGGTGGAGCATCCTCATCCTCGCTCATTTCTTGATCGAAAGGGGAAACAACGCAAAATTGGAGCGATAGGGAATCGACTAAGATTGGCCTTGGGAAAGCAATTTGGGCATTCATGGCATTTTGTCTTTATAAACCTGTAGACTAAATATTTGAATATAACATCTTGTCGTTCAGACAGGCGGACATTCTGGGATTCTAAATTGTAGAACCATCCGTCTATTTCACGCTGGACTGCTTCGGGAACCTCGCCACGGTGAGCTGCGGAGGAAGGACCATAAGTAGGTGGAGCCTGAGGTGGTGTCTGAAGTGGTGGAGCTTGAGAAGTTTCGACATGGGGAATTATGAAACCCAATCCCCTAGGGTGGTTTGCTCCACCAGTCCACACTTTATACCTACTGATCAACTTATGGTCCAACACGGGCATAGGTATTTGAATCATCTCATCTGATTTCCATTTGACTCCGAACTTAGCACACAAAACATAGATGAGAGACGGATGTGGTAACCCTCCTGTGGTCCCTCCTCGAGATGCTCGGAGAATAGACTATTGAATAAGATGGCCTACATCAATTTTGAAACCTTTGATGATGGAGTATAAAAGCACTGCTCGTTCCCTGGTGACATGACTCACAAGGGTGCATGGCATGAGTTTTGTGCAGATAAATGCATACCACGCCTTCCCATATAAGCTGAGGTTAGAGAGTGGAAAGGTCATGCTGCCGCTTCAATGTACTGTCCATGTGGTGCCCGGCTGACAAAGTTCACGAATTATCCCCTCATAATCCGGCCCATCACTCACAAGCCATGCGTATTCGTCATTCAGTCCCTCCAATGGCAATTGATAGCATCCGTTTAAATCCTCTTCGCCAATTTCCACTATTTTTCCCCTTACAAAGACACCATAATGATAGTGCTCAGGCACGTTGGCGTAGAATTCCTTGATAACTGCAATCACTGCTGGATCTGGCTGCTCGGTTAGTGTGAACCAATTTCTCTCCGCTATCATCACTTCCAACTCCCCATCCTTTGCTTGATCGGGTCTCAAGCCGCGTTCTGGGACTAGTGAGCGGGTAGCCATACGGTTATAGCGTTCCTGTGCCTCAGCGGAGACGAATCATCGGCTATCAAATTTCAGAGGGGCCGATGCAGAACCTGAACCCTTACCACGTTGACGCTTCGAAGCCATATAGAAATAATCTGCACGAAAACATATATACCGGAATTAGGATTGGGCAACACTCGAATATGTAAACATAGTCGTTGAACACAACCCCCAAACTTCGAGTTATGTGAAGTACTTGATTGGGGTGTGGCAGGACACATAGTAGCATGAAAAAAAACACAATTGCAACAAGTAGATTCATTTATGTTTCAACTTCTACAAATTGCAAAGGAAACACACTATTTGCATAACAACTTTGTTATTTCACGTAACCAAAACCTATGTTAATGACCCCCCACCATAGTAAGATATGTACACGACAGAAAACCTTCAACAATGAGTTGTGAAAATGGCAAGTAAATTTTGTATGTGTGGTATGGTGGTGTGTAGTATGAGCAAAAACAATTGATTCAGGCATATTTTCAAACACCTTGTGGGTAATGTATAAAACTTTGGCTGTCAACATATTAGGTATCACTTTATACCCAAACTCATGAGTAAACTAGAAGAAGAATATCATCAAAGGTAACTCAGGGATTCCATTGACAATGAATAACATGCATTATCTTGAAAAAGTAACCGTAATATAAGAAAAAGAACACCATGAGAATCAAATTGAGAGATTGGGTACCTACCGTCCAAAGTATATAGCAAAAACAAACTTGAGTGATAGAAGAAGTTAATTGCACAACATACCTTTTGTGTTCTTTACCGAATAATGAAATCTGTTATGGTGTAGAAGTGCTTGAATTAGAATTGGAATCAAAGTGGTAGGGAATAAAGCGTGGAAGGTGTCTAGTAATATAGATGTGTATGTGTGAAGTTGTGGAGAGACAATAGAAGTGTAAAAGGTGTGGGAGTTATGGTGCATGAGGAGTCCTGATCATGGACGGTTCCTTTTTAAAACTAAACTTCATTGTCGGTATTTGGGTTAAAAGACTTAGCAACTAGCCATGGCTATTGTGTGTAGGGATGTGAGAAAATCCTCAGCGTCGGGGCGCTTGAAATGCACTAGTCTACAGCGCCGGGGCGCTTGGTGTCAGGGATACGTGAATGACTAGTTGCTTGGTAACCGTGTATTACTTGCTTGTAGACTGCCACCTTGGTTCATCTTGTTTGTCCTGCCAAGTACGGTCCTGCACCCATGGGGAATTTGTGAATTCATCTACAAATATGTTTACTAGCAATATATAACTAACTAATTAAAGAAACAATATGAAATAAATTGAAGAAATAAAACTAAATGGGTTGCCTCCCAATAAGCGTTTGGTTTACAGTCATCAGCCCGACTTTGTTGCTGTGTTCAGTTGGTCACTGGGTCGGAAAGGTTCATGACCGTAGTTTGACGTTCGATGGGTCCACTCCAGTAATGTTTGAGTCTTTGACCATTAACCTTGAATGTGCAATTTAAATTTGGTTTTTCGATCTCGATGTTACCATGTGGTGTAACAGACACAACTTTAAAAGGTCCTGACCAATGAGATTTTAGTTTCCCAGAAAATAAACGCAATCTTGAGTTGAAAAGCAAGACTTGTTGGCCTGGTTCAAATGTTCGTTCAAGAATTTTCTTATCATGACAAGCTTTGACTTTCTCTTTGTAGAGTTTTGCGTTTTCATAGGCATTGAAGCGGAATTCGTCCATCTCGTTCAATTGCAATAACCTTTTCTCACCTGCTGCTTGTACATCAAAATTGAGCTTCCGAATGGCCCAGTGTGCACTATGTTCTAGCTCGATTGGGAGGTGACACACCTTTCCGTAAACTATTCAATAAGGTAACATGCCGATTGGATTCTTATATGCTATTCGATACGCCCATAGAGCATTGTCAAGACGCAACGACCAATCTTTTCATGTCGGATTTACCACCTTTTCCAAAATTCGCTTGACCTCCCTATTCAAGACTTCTGCTTGGCCATTAGTTTGGGGGTGATATGATGCCACAATTTTATGACGAACCCCATACTTCACCAGCAATTTCGTGAACTGCTTATTACAGAAATGTGTTCCCTCATCAATTATTATTGCCCTCGGAGTCCCAAATCGTGTGAAGATGTTTTTCTTTAAGAATCGGAGAACAACATTGGCATCATTTATGGGTAAAGCTGCGGCTTCTACCCATTTAGAAACATAATCAACTGCCAACAGAATGTACTGATTATTAAAAGATGATGGGAAATGTCCCATAAAATCGATTCCCCATACGTCGAACAGTTCTACCTCCAAAATAGAGTTGAGTGGCATTTCATTTCACTTGGAGATATTACCTATGCGTTGGCATCGATCACACTTTAGCACAAAGAGGTAAGCATCTTTGAATAGAAGGCGAAGAAAATCCTCGATTGTAACACCTTGGCAGCGATTCGATCCACCGAATAATGGCCTCCATAATCGATGAGTGGCAATGAACCAATATGTTGTCCATCTCTTCATGTGGCGCTGACGTCTAATCATTTGATCCGCATGAGCTTTAAACAAGAATGGTTCATCCCAATAAATCTTTGCTTCACGCGTCGTGGAGGAATTTCTTTCGTTGTTGTGAGTTCAAATCCGGTGGTAATACTTTAGCAACCACATAGTTCACATAATCAGCATACCAAGGCAGTGTTGTGGTTACTCAGAGAAGTTGTTCGTTCAGAAATTTCTTGTTAATCATTGCATTGTCTTTCCTCTGTACCTCAGCATTTTCCAACCGAGAAAGATGGTCCGCCACCTGATTTTCTGTACCCTTTCTGTCCCGGATCTCCAAATCAAACTCTTGCAGCAGTAACACCCACCGTATTAACCGCGGTTTGGCATCCTTCTTCTCAATCAGATATTTGATGGTAGAATGATCCGTGTAGACAATGACCTTGGTCCCAATAAGATATGTTCTAAATTTGTCGAAGGCAAACACAACTGCGAGTAGTTCTTTTTCGGTGGTTGTGTAGTTCAACTGAGCATCTGTCAACGTTTTATTGGAATAGTAGATTATGTGAAAAATCGTGTTGTGACGTTTTCCCAATACTGCTCCCACTGCGTAATCACTAGCGTCGCACATCAATTTGAACGGTAAAGACCAATCGGGCGCCACAATGATTGGAGCAGAAACCAACTTCTTCTTTAATACCTCGAATGCCTCGATACATGACTGATCCATCTTGAAAGGCACGTCTTTCTCCAACAGGGAACATAAAGGTTTTGAAATTTTTGAAAAATCTTTAATGAAGCGTCTGTAGAAACCCGCATGTCCCAAGAAACTCCGGATTCCCTTCACAGATGAGGGAGGAGGTAATTTCTCAATTGTCTCAATCTTTGCTTTATCTACCTCTAACCCTGCTGCAGAAACCTTATGCCCTAGAATAATCCCTTCTTTCACCATAAAGTGAGATTTTTCCCAGTTAAGAACCAGATTAGTATCCACGTATCGTTTCAACACTAACGTCAGATTTTTCAAACATAAATCAAAGCTATCGCCGAACATAGAGAAATCGTCCATAAATACCTCCAAGTTTTTCTCGACCATATCGGAGAAGATCGCCATCATGTACCGTTGAAAGGTTGCCGGTGCATTACATAAACCAAAGGACATACACCGAAATACAAATGTACCGTAGGGGCATGTGAATGTAGTTTTCTCTTGATCCTCCGGTGCTATGGCAATTTGATTATATCCAGAATATCCATCCAAGAGACAATAGAACTGATGTCCCGCTAGCCTATCCAGCATCTGATCAATGAATGGCAAGGGGAAGTGATCCTTGTGTGTGGCTTTATTTAGCTTGCGGTAATCCATTCATACTATCCATCCTGTAACTGTTCGAGTAGGGATGAGCTCATTAGCTTCATTCTTCACCACTGTCATACCCCCTTTCTTTGGCACGCATTGTACAAGACTCACCCATGAACTATCTGAGATTGGATAAATAATGCCAGCATCTAACCACTTTATAAACTCCTTTTTCACCACATCTTTCATAATGGGGTTTAACCTTCTTTGCATCTCAATGGTTGGTTTTTCCCCTTCTTCCATTAGAATCTTGTGCATACAGAATGATGGGCTAATACCTCGAATGTCCGCTATAGTCCACCCAATCGCTGTTTTAAACTCACGCAGAACCCGTAGCAGTTTCTCCTTTTGCGTGTAAGTTAACTCCGTCGAAACAATAACTGGTAAGGTATCATCTTTTCCCAGATAAGCATACTGCAAATGAGATGGTAGTGGCTTTAATTCCAACACCGGTGGCTCTTCTATTGAGGGTTTGAACTTTTTACCCTCCGTTTCGGGCCTCTCTATGGTGTCGAAAGATTGAGTGCTTTTTCGAAAGACTGATGGTGTGTCTAGCCATTTGATATATTCGATATCCTCTTCAATGCCACATTAGTCTGTCCCGAACAAAATGGATTCAAGTGGGTCCTCTGAATAATTCGCGCTGAATTTGTGATTAACCAATTCCTCCATGATATCAACCCGCATACATTCACCTTTTTCTTTTGGGTAAGACATTGACTTCAACACGTTAAAGGTGACCTGTTGATCTTCAACTCGCATTGTCAATTCACCTTTTTGAACATCAATCAATGTTCTACCTGTTGCCAAAAATGGTCGCCCAAGAATGATCGGGATTTCGCTGTCCACTTCACAATCGAAGATAAAGAAATCCGCGGGGAAGATGAATTTATCCACTTTTACTAACACATCTTCAACAATACCTCGTGGATATGTAACTGATCTATCCGCTAACTGCAAACTGATATTCGTTGGGCATGGAGCCTGAAGTCCGAATTGGCTCTAGATGGATAATGGCATCAGATTTATACTGGCCCCCAAATCACATAATGCTCGACCCGAAAATTGATTTCCAATCTCAGACGGTATATTAAAGCTACCTAGATCCTTGAGCTTAGGTGGTAACTTATTCTGAATGATAGCGCTGCATTCTTCAGTCAATGCTACTGTCTCAAACTCACCCAATTTCCTCTTCCTCGACAAAACCTCCTTCATAAACTTACCGTAACTCGGCATTTGTTCCAAGGCTTCGGCAAAGGGGATGTTGATATGCAGCTTTTTGAAAATATCCAAAAATCGTGAAAACTGCTTATCCAACTTAGTTTTTTGGAATCTCTGCGGATATGGTATGGGAGGCATTGTGCTGGTTGGTTTCGAATCTTTCTGCTGTAAGGTCTCATCTTGACGCTTTTCGGTTTCCACCACTTCCTCTATTTCAATTGATGCCTTTTCCTTCTTTTCCCTATCCGTGACTGTCTCTTGTAATTCCTTTCCACATCGTAGAGTTACCGCCTTACAATGCTCATCTCTACCCAGATTCTTCTCTGTGTCACTTGGAAGTGTTCCAAGTGGGCGGTTATTCAATGTGTGTGATATTTGTCCCACTTGATTTTCCAGGTTCTTAATCGACGCATTTTGGCTTTGCATATTCAGCTCTATTTGATTAAATTTCTTCTCAGTTGCCTCGTTCATTTTCTCAGATGCTTTAACAAATCTATCCAAGGCTTCTTCCCAACTTGCTTTCCGCTGTGGTTGTTGCGTCTGATTTTGAAATCCTGATGTATTTTGTTGTCTCGGCGCTTGAACTGAAGCTTGGTTATTACTCCATGAAAACCCCGGATGATTTCTCCAACCCAGATTATATGCATTTTGATTCGGATAAGGCTGGGTATACCGACTGTAACTCCCTACAAATTGTGTTGATTCAGCATTTATGGCATATTGATCCGTAGTATGACCCCCAACACATATTTCACAGACCATCGCTACCTGCTGTGTGGATTGTGGACGCCATAATTCCATTTGCTTGGCCATTGCGGCCATTTGTACTTGTAATGCTGTTATCGCATCTACGTCATACTTTCCTGCTGTTTTCGGAGGATTAGACCTAGTCATGGGCCACTGATAGTTGTTGGTGGCCATTGTCTCTAACAACTGATGCGCCTCATCAAAACTCTTAGACATGATCGCTCCCCCTGCTGCTGCATCAATACTAGCTCTCGTGGATGCTTGCAAGCCATCACAAAATATCCCTAACTGCATCCACTACGGAATTCCATGGTGTGAGCACTTGCGGAGCATATCCTTAAACCTTTCTCACGCCTCATATAATGATTCTGAATCAAATTGTGCGAAAGTGTGAATATCGTTCCGTAGTTTTGCCGACTTCGCTAGTGGGAAAAACTTAGCTAGAAATTTTTGAGCCAAGTCGTCCCAGGTGGTGATTGAGCCAGGAGGCTGAGAGTGTAGCCAACTCCGCGCTTTATCTTTAAAGGTAAACTGGAACATCCTCAACCTTGTAGCATCTTCCGATACATTGTTAAATTTGAAGGTGTCGCAAACTTCCAAGAAACTTAAGATATGCTCATTCGGATCATCTAACGAACTACCCCCAAATAGACATGTATTATGAAGCATCTGAATTATTACTGGTTTAATCTCAAAACTGTTTGCATTAATAGCCGGCCTCCTAATACTCGACTGTATATCCATGACATTCAGCATGGCATAGTCCCTAAGTGATTTCTGGTCGTTCCCTGCCATGTTCGCTTGAATTTCTTGTTCTGCCAATTTTTCTTCCTTGGGTGATACTGCACTAGTCGATTGCACTTTCCAGAACTTCCTTTCAATATCGTCTGAATAAGGAAAAATTTCCTTTCTCGCCTTTGATCTAGTATGCATACACTCGCAAAGAATTCCTGCAACGACAAAAAGAAAAATAAGTAACGTTTAAATTAAGACCGAATTGATTATAACTAATATGGAATTAATATTAATAAAGAGTTCCCCGGCAACGACGCCAAAAACTTGTTGATCAATTTCACAATCAATGAATACGTGCAAGTATACACAGTCAACAAGTAATATAGTGATAAAATAGAGTGTCGATCCCGCAGAGAATTCTAATTAATAAATTCCAACTACTAGTACTATATCAATTCAATTTTATTTAAACAACCAATAATTATGATTTTTCTAATTAAAAAAACTAAATTAACAATTAAAAGAAATTATTCTAAAAGGAAAAAAATAAACAAACTAAGATTTAATTGAATTCAGATATTTAAGGATTAAGACTCCAATATCCCCAATTATGAAATATAAATCAATTATCCAATTATCCCAATTATTATGTCTACTGAATTGTTAACATGAATTCTCAAATGCCAAAAGCCCTTTCTCAAGTGATCATTTGCCTTCTATTTAATCCAAGTTAATTTTTTGCTATATCCCTATGCAAAACAATTGAATTAAACTCAATACAATCCCAATTCCTTATGTGTTACATGCGGCAAATAAATATTCTCATTCTATTCACAAACCTAATTATTCACTCTGCAAATAACTAAGTCACATGTCACCATGCCTAGTTCTAACTCTAGAATTCCTTTCTCAATTCCTTCTAGAGTAACAAAGTAATTATTGGTCAGATAATTAAACAATCAACGCAAAGCAAGATGAACAATTCACTTCAACATGAATAATTGGAATAAATAAAATATTCAACTCATAATAATAAAAGGTTCCATTGGAATCTTAATAAAAGAAATTAGTTCATAATGCAAATTAAAACCAACAATAATTGATAAATCATCCTTAATGAATTACACAAATTAAAAGAATAAAGAAGAAAAAGAACTCCAAGTCCCACAAGCTCTCCACAATCTCCTCTTGCTCCTTAATTAATCTTCCAATTGTCTAGAATGAGTCCCCCAATTCAATGCAAATAACCAATTTATACCTTCCTTGTCCAACTCTAGCAATCCCAATCCAAATAGGCTTCAAACAATCTTGATTGGTGGCTAACAAGAAAAGTCAACGCACTTGTCCGGTCAATGAAGCTCATCTCAGTATACCGGCCATTGGATTATCAAAGGAAATAGCGCCCAAATATTTGGTGAATGAAGTGATGCTCAAGCCTTTTTTTAGCCCAAATGCTCCCCATTGTTCTAACAGCTCCCAAACCTACAAATCAAAACATAAACACAGTAAAAATGATACTAAAAGGCTCAAAAATACACAAATCTAAGCTCAAGTATATCCAATTCATGGGTATAGTACCTAATCATCAGGTGTCAATATGGTATTCCCTCTGTTAACGCCAAGTTTCGTCTGCGCGTCCAATCACAAAATCCACGTGTTAGAACATGCACAATAACAGATCACATAGAAGCTTGACGGCTTATGCCGCCGGGGGATAGCTCCAGTGTGAGAATAAGTACATGCCGTTCACAAGGTTTAACAATGGAGGCTAAGTATTTAGTGCTCAAAAGTAAGTATTACCTGTTACTTGTAACCTTAGCCTTGTATTTATAATGCTCTCACCACCTTAGAATCCTTCTCCGAGTCAGTTTAGGATTCCCAAATATGGTAGGTTACCAATATTTGGATCCAACACAATCTCCTTAAAAGGTGCAAGTAGAATCTAATCCAATCACTACCTTTGGAGTTACTTTATTCGAGACCACGACACGGTCTTTAGGGCTCTATATACAGGCCCCAACGACAGGCCCAATCCAACCAAACTCATTACGGTTTTGGGCTTGACCAGAGGACTCGAAGACCTGACCCCGAACACCTACCTTCACATCAAGGCTCTGGCCCAAAAGGGCTCGGATGCCGACCCGAACATCTCCCACCTCTCCATGGGCTTCAGCCCAGTGGTCTTTTGAAGCCCTTCTGATGTCAGGCCTTCAGTTCACATGAAGGTCGATAAAATGGTCCCGAACATTGCCCCCCAGTCTCCGGTTATAATGCACTTATGACTGAAGACTTGAAAGGTCAGATATTTGAAAGGGCACGACAGCTAATGATGAGTTACCTAAGGAAGCCAAACGGTCTATCCTCGTGTCTCAAGACGCTGCACACTCCCCCATGCCTGGCCCCACCCCAAGCATTTAATAGCCGCCCTTGGGTATCGTGCACCTACCCCTATAAAAACCTTCTTTTCCCCCTCATAATCACTTTTTCTGAATCTCTTTCTTCCCAAAATCCTTATTCAAATTTTTTCGGCAAGGGCGATTTCCGACGAACGTCTTATTCCTCATTTCTCTTGTAATTCCAACCACTCCGTGTTGTTTTAAACTTCATTTTTGTACATTTCCTTCCCCAAAAGCTCACCTTTGTGTCTTTATCCCTCTAATCTTAACTCCAAATGGCTGATTCTGGCACTCCTCCGGCCACTGAGCCAGTTCCCACCACCGTTACCACCAGTGACCTAGTCCCGGTTGACTTACCGGTGGCTCCGTCTGACGCTACTACCTCCTCGGTATCTCCTACTCCAATTAGTGCTGAGGCCAAAGTTCGCAACGCCTATCACTCCTAAACGGAGTTCTCGCATATAAATACCCCATCTTCCATCATACCTTCTCAGATCCCCGACATCTGAACCCTTTTCAACATCCCCCAAGAGTATAAACTTCGAGCTCCAAAACCTGAAGAGAAAATGTTTTGGAGGCCCGAAGGAGAATGGGTGGCCGTTCCCCTATACCTGCTGAAATATGGGGTTCGGTTCCCACTTCACGAATTCATCTCCTCTTTCCTCTGCTTCACTGGCATCGGGTTCGCCCAACTCATGCCAAACTCATACATCCATCTCGTCGCCTTCATCGCTTTATGCCAGGAACTCGGGATCACGCCCGAACTTGACTTTTTCTTTGCCCTATTCACCATAAGCGGGTCGAAAGAACCAGGGCTGAAGCAATTAAATAAAAGGCCCTCCCGAACCATTCCTATGAAAACCCCTTCGAGAAACAAGGGCTGGCACGATAAGTGGCTCTTCATTAGAGGAACCGATCTCCACCTCCTCCCCCCATGGGCCCTTCCAGTCGACACCGTAGCCAAGGTGTTAAAGTTCCCGAAGGACCGGGCCGACACCTTCAAATCTTTTTACAAGAAGTGGAGAAAAACCGAATGGAGTTTGACACTTCTCTCCAGCGAAGCCTTGTTATACAAACACGGCTGTAAGTATCTAACTCCTGATCGACCCTACATAATTCTTCCTTTTATACTTTACGTCTTAACCCATCCTCCTTTGTGCAGTGACGATTTTTAAGCCCGAAGGGACAGCTGAGTCCCTAACACCCCTTCCCATCACCAACGAGCTGATTTGACCCCCGGTAATTGACGATTTCCCTGATGAAGAAACCATCCCAATCACCGAGCTGTCGGTAGGGTCCGCTTCAGGTCCTAACCCCCCATCTTCCAACAAAGCTGCTTTGAAGATGAGCCGATCTGAAAAAGTGGCTTTGTTTAAGAAGTCTAAAAAGCCTTCGACAAAAGCCCCTGTCAAGGCCATCTCTCCCATTCCTCCAAAACTGACTCCTCCTCCAGCTGCTCAAGTTGCTGTAATCGAGGATTCTGAGGAGACCGAGGAGACTCCTTTCGAACCTCGATCCAAAAAACCGCGACTGGCCGAAGACGCTAAAGCACAACCCCCCGAACAACAAGTGGTTGAGGTCGATCCCGTCACCACAACCACCCCATCATCCAAACCGAGCTCTTCGACCGGATCGCCAACCACTTGTTGGCCGAAAGGTCCTTCGAAAGTGTTCCCATTCCATCTGTTCGATCACTTCAACTTATTGGGCGATGATGGTCGTTTCGAAGGGTTCACCTCCGAGGACTACTTGGTATCCTATATTCGAGCCCAGTGTCAGGTATCTTTCGTATTGATTTGACTCTTCTGGTGCTTTCCATTCTTTTAGCTTTGTATAACTGGCCCCTTTTTCTTCCTACTATAGGCTAACGTCGTCCTCTCCCGAGACATCCCCTCCCTTGCCCGGACAACCAAGAAAGAAATTCAGCTGAGGACGGATGTAGAATTGCTCGAGGCCGAGGTCCGAGGCCTGAACGCAGACTTGAAAAAGGAACGGGATCTTCATGCTGAGACCTATAATAAGGTAACTCGAGTTGAATGCCAGGATGTCGAGCTCAAAGAACAACACTCGTTGCTTCAACAAGAGTTTGTCAGCCTCGAGGGTCATGCCAACAAGCTTATCAAGGAGAAGGAACAACTGGTCGCGGAGGTCAAGGATCGGGAAAAGGCCGTCGACGCTGTCACAGAGAAATTCTCCAGGATGCATGATAAAATGATGTATCTGATCTGGGACAACAATACTCTAACGGATAAAGTCAGAGCCTTGGAAGGAGAGCTCACTGAGGCCAAGCAGACTGCCATCGCTGAATACGAGGAATCTGATGCCTTGAACGATAAAGTCATGGCCCAATTTGGAGAAGGGTACGAGACGTATCGGGAAAAGGCTAAGGCAAAGTTGATGGTTGCTGGGCTCGATACCTCTGTCCTTGACTCCTCTGATGACGAATCTGAGGCCGAGGCTAAAGACAATCCTCCTCCCAAATAGCTTTTGTAGGATTCATACCTTTTGTAACTTTCATTTTCCTCGTATCTGTACTCTGCCCGAATCGTAAGCGATCGAGTTTTGTAAAAATTTCCAAGTATAAATGAAATAGCGTTTTCGTTTATAAAATTTTTGTAATCAGTTATACTTGTGACTTATCTCGATCAGTGATATCTTTTCGAACCTTTTGATCGGATAACGCCTGGAGTTTATCTGATGTGGAAATTTATTGAGTCCTCGGTCAGTTATACTCGGGACTTATCTCGATCAGTGGTGTCTTTCCGAACCTTCTGATCGGATAATGCCCGAAGTTTATCCGTTCGAGTATTAAAAGACATATGAACATAGATGAAGTTAAACATATCAAAAGCAAACTTTTATTTATTTCATTTAAGATTGAAGTGGTTACATAGATAAAGAAAAGAATTACACAACTATTACTGGTAAAATTTTCTAAGTCTTCCAGCATGTCATGTATTCTTCACTTCCGAACCATCTATTGCCCGGAGCCGGCATGTACCTGGCTTCGGCACCTCGACTACCTCATAAGGTCCCTCCCAGTTAGGCATCAGCTTGCCAGTGTTCTGGGGGGTTGATGCCTCCGACTCCCGGAGGACCAAATCTCCCACTTCGAATCTCCTCAACTTCACCTTTTGATTATAGTGTCGGGCTGTTCGCTGCTGGTAGATGGCCAACCTCATCACAGCTGAATCTCGAACCTCCTCGAGCAGGTCTAAGTTTGTTTTTAACCCCTCGTCATTATATAGTTCTTTGTACTGACTGACTCGAAGGGTGGGGGATCCGATCTCAACTGGTATCAGTGCATCGGTCCCATATACCCATAAACTGACATCAGCTCTTCGGGCCACCGACCCTTTAGTTCATCCAGCCTTCGTTTTATCCCATTGAGCAGGGTTCGGTTGGTTACTTCCACTTGACCATTTGATTGAGGATGAGAAACCGAGGTCTTGCGATGTTGAATCCCCAATTCTTTCAAAAAACCTTCGAATTTTGACCCCACAAACTGTCTGCCATTATCAGAGACCACTGCCATCGAGACACCAAAACGATAGACTACTCCTTCCTTGAAAAATTTCAAGTACTCTTGTTCGGTGATCTTCTGCAGCGGTTTGGCTTCGACCCACTTCGTCATATAATCGATAGCCACGACCACAAAACTGACCTGCCCCTTGGCCTTCGGTAGAGGCCCTAGGATGTCGATTTCGATTCCCCACACAGCAAAGGGAATCGGGGATAAGACTGAATATAACTCTTCGGGGGGTTGATGTGGAATATTGCTGTTCAGCTGACACTTAGGACACTTTCTGACGAATTCCCTGGCCTCTGTGTAGATAGTCGACCAGTAATACCCCTGCCTTAAAATTTTATGTGCCACTGACTTTGCTCCTATGTGATCCCCACATATCCCTTCATGTACCTCTCGAAGGGTGTAATCTGCCTTTGATGGAGTTAGGCATTTGAGCAGTGGAGAGCTAAAGGCCCTTCGGTATAGGTCCCCATCAATGAGGATGAAGTTTGAGCTTCGGTGTTTGATTTGTCTTGCTAGGATTCGATCCGAAGGGAGGGTTCCATCTGCCAAATAAGAGATGTAAGGTGTGAGCCAGCATTCAAGTTGGTCTAGAGCTAGCACTTCTGTCTTCGAAATGCTAGGCTTTTCCAAAACCTCTAGGTACACTGACCCGTTGAAGGAGCTTGCTTTAGTGGTTGTCAATCTCGCTAGGGCATCTGCTATTGTGTTATCTGACCGATCCACCCCCTGGCAACTGTGCGAAGTGAAGTATGCGAGCCTATCCTTTACTTCGACTAGATACTTTGCCATTCTTGCCCCCCGAGCCTCATACTCACCCTACAACTGCTTGACCACCAGCTGAGAATTGTTGTAGATGACCAAATTCTGTACCTCTAAGCTCCGGGCCAACCGTATTCCTGCCAGGATGGCCTCATACTCTGCTTTATTGTTTGTGGCCTTAAACTGAAATTGAATCGCCTGCTGGACTTTGAAACCTTTGGGACTTGTCAAAATGACACCTGCTCCACTGATGTCCGAAGTCGAAGATTCGTCTACATACAACGTCCACGAGGTCGGTTTTTGTTGCGTCTCGACCACTGTGCCTATGTCTGACTCTGTAAAGGAACACTCTATCATGAAATCTGCTAAAGCCTGCCCTTTGATTGTTGTTTGGGGATGATATTCTATAGCAAACTATGTCAATTCCATCGCCCATGCAGCCAACCGACCCGATACTTCCGGTTTATGCAAAATCTTCTTTAACGGCTGATCCATATACACCACTATTAATCGACCTTGGAAATAGTGCCTGAGCTTCCTGATAGCAATTATTAAGGCATAGGCGAACTTTTCCAGGTTCGGGTATCTCAACTCTGCATCCCGAAGGACATGGTTGACGTAGTATACCGGGAACTGTTTTCCTCCCTGGTCCCTTACCAGTACGGCTCCTACTACCATCGGACTCGCTGTCAGGTATAAGTATAAGGGTTCCGAAGGGATTGGTTTCACCAACAGCGGAGCCGAACTTAGATATCTCTTGATCCCTTGGAACGCGTCTTCACATTCTGAAGTCCACTAGAAACTCTTATCATTCTTCGGACCCTTGAGAGTGTCAAAAAAGGGTAGACATCTTTCAAATTGACCTCGACACCACGAATCTTGAAGGGCGTTATCTGACCGTCGACCTCTGTACATCTTTGTATGTTTTTGGGGATTTCATGTCTAAGATCGCCGTAATTTTTTCCGGATTGGCCTCGATTCCCCTTTTGCTGACCAAGTAACCAAGAAATTTTCCTGAACCCAAACCGAAGGTGCATTTGGTCGGGTTCAGCCTCAGGTTGTGCTTCCTTACCATTTCGAAGCAGTCTTCCAGGTCTTCCAAATGACCGCGGGCCGACATGCTTTTTACGATCATGTCGTCCACGTACACTTCCATACTCCGACCCAGCTGCTTTGCGAATACAAAATTCATCATCCATTGGTAAATCCCTTTGATTGAAGAATCCGACGTCATCTTCCGATCGCATATATGGCAGATGAGTGATGAAGCTTGTCTTCGAGATGTCGTCCCTACACATCGAAATTTGGTGGTATCCCGAGAAAGCATCCATGAAACTCAACATTCCATACCCCGATGTGGCATCAATCAGCTGGTCTATGTTGGGTAAAGGGTAGAAGTCTTTTGGGCATGCCTTATTCAGATCCGTATAGTCGATGCACATCCTCCACTTCCCGTTTTGCTTCTGAACCAATACCACATTTTCCAGCCATTCGGGATAGTCGATCTCGAAGATGAACCTTGCCTCTAGTAATTTAGTAACCTCTTCATCTATGATCCTCTGTCTTTCCGGGGCGAAGGTCCTTCTCTTTTGTATCACTAGTTTTCTCTTCGGGTCTGTATGTAGCCTGTGTAGCGCCACCGATTCACTTACCCCTGGCATATCGCTGGGCTCCCAAGTGAAAATATCGGCGTATACCCGAAGTAAGTCCACCAATCCGGTCCGTAATGGTTCTGTCAGACCTGCACCAATCTTTATTAATTTTTTCAGATTCCCAGGTAACAACTCCACGTCTTCTGTCTCTTCTGCCGGCAGTGCCATCGGTTCAGTACTGCTCTCAGTGAATGGCTCTATCTCGATGGCCATTATCTATTTTTGTTTGCTGACCCCGACCCCTGAGGAAATCAAAGTATTCCGATAACACCTTCGGGCAATATCCAAATTGCCTTTTACCTCCCTGATCTCGTTCGGTGTCAGAAACTTGATTTTAAAGTGAGGTATAGACGTTACTGCCTGCAATACTGCTAATGTTGGCCTCCCCAATATGGCATTGTAGGCCGAATCCACTTGTACCATGAAAAGCTTTACCATTATTTCTGATTCCCGAGGGTCATGTCTTAACCTCTTTGGTAGTAGCTCTATCGCATCTGATACTTGCACTGTGTCACCAATTTAAACCGTATATATCTGGACCCTCTCTTCCTAGTTCTATTTTCTTTCCTCCCAGATCCATCCTCTGGTAGGCATGCATGTAAAGTATGTCAATCGAAGACTCGTTATCTATCATCATCCTTTTCATATCTACTGGCCCGACCTGTGCAGTTATCACCAACGCCCCGTCATGTGGTTCGATGTGGTCAGTGGGATAGTCTTCGTCTGAGAAGGAGATGGATGCTCCTGGATATGCCCTATCCCTTTTGGGCGATGAACCAGCTACCACCAACACGGCCTCCAGATGCCCACTCCTTTTCTTTCCGATTACACGCCCTACCGACCCGCCCGAAATCACATCAATAACTCCTCGGGCTTGTGGGTGCGGTTGTGACTGTGTTTCCCGGGTCGGTTCCCTATTATCCTCCCGAGGGGACTTCTGACCCTTTTCGACCAACCACATACTGTACCAGCTGCCCATTCTGGATGTTCTTTTCTATCAGATCCTTCAAGTTGTTACAATCCTCCGTCGTATGCCCTCAACCTTGATGATATGCACAATACTTGTTTCGACCCCTTTTCCCAGGCTTCGGGATCGTTTGGCATGGTTCAAAAAGGGCTTGTTCCATATCTCCTCAAGTATTTTAGCCTGGTCTGTTTTGAGGGTAGTGTAGACTTTGTTGACATTCTTGTTCGGGAAGGGTGGTCTTCCGCTGCCTGACCCTCCCCCATTATAGCTTTTCTTATTGTAATTATCTGACCTCCCTTAGTTATCTGACTTCTGATAACTCTGCTTATCCCGATCCCTAGACTTCTCATGAGATTGGGAGTGCGGTTTGAAATTCCCCATCGCCTCTTCAATCGCTACGTATCCTTCGACCCGGTGGAAGGCTTCTGTTAAATCTCCCGGAGGGTTGATCACCAAATCCTTCATCAACTTCTTTGATTTCCCGATGTCTAGTCCGGTTGTGAAGAATCCCAAGGCTTGTGGGGAATTCAGCTCCGCCACCGATCCCACAGCCTCCCGGAACCTTTTGACATACTGACCCAGGCTTTCATCCGACTTCTGCCTGACCTGCATGAGGGAAGCTGTGATCTTTCCCCGCCTCCTATTTCTCCCGAATCGAGCATGAAATTTTTCTCGAAGGTCACTCCAGGAGCTAATCGATCCTGTCGCCAAGGTCCCCATCCATTCACAGGCGCTCTTCTTCAGTGTAGTTGCGAACATATGACACTTGGCCGCATCAGAATGGCCATAGTATATCATCAATCTGTCGTACCCGTCCGAGTGGTCATACGGATCCCCCATCCCGTCGTAGGTCTCCATTGGGGGCATTTTCTTTTTGGGGTCGGCTATCTCTTGATTGATCTCCGGCGAGAAATGTGACCCCAAGCAAGCCGAAGGTATCCCCGTCGAATTCTTGGCCGACAGTAACTTCTCCAACTCAGCCACCCTTCGAGCAAGGGGGTTGGTCTCCTCTTTACAAGGGGACGATCTGTCCCTCCCGTATTTCGGGGACGCGTCCCTCCTCCTCAGTACCAATCTGCCTAGACGTTTTGATCATCGTTCTGCTGAATGGCTCCTCCTTCGGCTTCGGCCATCTCTCGAACGGCTTCGATACATACTTCTTCCCTTATCTGTTTCTCCCCGTCGAGGTGACTGGGAACGGCTTCGATGCCTGTGCCTCTTTGAGGATGCCTCCTGTTCTCCAGCCATATCAGCAATCTACCGCTCGAGTTCGTCCTGCTGAAGACACAGGGCCATTATGGCGTCCTTATTCTGCTGCATCTTCTTCTGCAGAATAAACTCTCTCTGATCTCGACTGCCCTCGCCCCGGCTCTTCCCATACATCTCCAGTGCCCGCGAGTGAGTCTCGTCTGCCCGACTGACCTGGTTGGGGGTATGCTGGCTGTCATGGAAGAGTCTTCTCCGGGGGAGCCAGCCGGTTCCACCTGATCTCCCTAGATTCTGGAACCCACTCTGTCTTTCACCGACCCCCTCACCTGGGTGGTCTGGTGGGTTTTAGCCTTTTCGTGGTCAGAAACCGCATACTCCACGCTCGCCATGGTCTCTTACCAGAAAAATCAATTTGTGATTGTGGGAACACTAAAAGACCTCCTTCTAGCGCCAATGTTAACGCCAAGTTTCGTCTACGCGTCCAATCACAAAATCCACGCACTGGAACCTGCACAATAACAGATCACACAGAAGCTTGACGGCTTGTGCCGCCGGGGGATAGCTCCGGTGTGAGAATAAATACAAGCCGTTCACAAGGTTTAACAATGGAGGTTAAGTATTTAGTGCTCAAAAGTAAGTATTACATGTTACTTGTAACCTTAGCCTTGTATTTATAATGCTCTCACCACCTTAGAATTCTTCTCCGAGTCAGTTTAGGATTCCCAAATATGGTAGGTTACCAATATTTGGATCCAATACAATCTCCTTAAAAGGTGCAAGTAGAATCCAATCCAATCACTACCTTTGGAGTTACTTTATTCAGACACAACCTGGTCTTTAGGCTCTCACTGCAGGGCGACCCATTCTGAGCCCAATCCAACCAAACACATTACAGTTCGAGGCTTGACTGAAGGGACTAGAAGACCCAGAGCCGAACACCTACCTTCACATCAAGGCTCCGGCCCAAAAGGGCTCGGATGCCGACCCGAACATCTCCCACCTCTCTATGGGCTTCAGCCCAGTGGTCTTTTGAAGCCCTTCTGATGTTGGGCCTTCGGTTCACATAAAGGTTGATAAAACGGTCCCGAACACCCTCTCTTCCACAAGAAAAAAGTTTGTTACTAAAATTTTTCATTTCACAAAAAAACTAAATGCTAAACTAACAACTTATCACTTTTTGAGGTATACATGGAACAAAAATATATCATTTTATCGAAGAAAAAATATATATTTCATTTGAATTCATAAATTTTATAAATGAAACTCTTTTTAGGGATGGAATGGAGCAATATATTTAAGTCGCGTGCTTATTCAGAGATGTGATTAATGTAGGCTCTGGTAAGCAAATGCAAACTTAGGTCGTTTAAGAGCCATTGAATGTTGGGATTGAATAGGAGATCTGTAAATTTATCTTCTTTTTAAACAATGTTGTCCAATTATTTATTGTATATATATATATATATATATATATATATATATATATATATATATATATATATATATGAGTTCTCATCCATAGTAATCCTGTTACTATAGACACTATTCCATCAACCAACTTGTTAGCCGTAGATCAATTAAATGGAAGGCTGAGATGGAAAAAAATATATTGTCAGCCGCTACAACATATTGCGGCCCAAACAACATACTCCAGCGGCTTCTATTTTAATAAAAGTCAAATTATTTGTTAATATGGGCCCATATTGTCAGATTGAATGATATAAAATGAATTTATTTTTTTATATACCAACCGCTACAGTTTGTAGCGGCTTAGTTTTAATATATATATTTTTTTATAACGTGGGCCCATTTTGAGAAATAGAATGATAAAAAGGGAATTTATTTTTTTTATATACCAACCGCTACAGCTTGTAGGGGCTTGGTCATAATTTTTTTTTGTCATCTGTTGTCCCACTTTGTTGGTAATAGTGTTATTACTTGCCTTTTTCTTACTAATATTAATAGTAATTAAATGAGAATTAAAAAGGTAAAAAAATACAATTAATATTATAATGTTATCTTTGTATCTCTCAATTTTCTTACAAAGGAAGTCATTTTAAAAAAAACCAAGCCGCTACATCTTGTAGTGGTTGGTAATAGTGTTATTACTTGCCTTTTTTATTACTAATATTACTAATATTAATTGCTTTTTATTACTAATACTAATATTAATTGCCTTTTTAGTATATAATATTAGTAATAATATTAGTAATTCCCTTTTTAGTAATAATATTAGTAATTAACTTTTTATGACTATTACTAATATTAATTGCCTTTTTATTATTAATACTAATATTAATTGCCTTTTTCGTATTAATCACTACAAAAAAATGGGCCTTTAGCAACGATTTTTCGGGCAACAACTTTATAAGTCGTTGCTAAAAGTATATGTTTAGCAACGAAATTTGTTCTTCGTTGCAGATTGTGTCAGTCTTTCACTTTTTACAACGAAATTCATAAGTCGTTGCAAAATTTCGTTGCTAATTCATTGGCCGGAAAAAATTTCGTTAGAAATTCGTTGCAAAATTTTCAGCCACTTGCTTTCCCGTCATCGTGGGCAACGAAAGTTTTTTTGTTGCTAAAAATGGGGCTTTAGCAACGATTTTCCAGGCAACGACTGATAAAGTCGTTGCTAAAAGTGTATGTTTAGCAACGAAAATTGTCTTTCGTTGCAGATTGTGTCAGCCTTTCACTTTTTGCAACGAAATTCATAAGTAGTTGCAAAATTTAGAAACAAAATTCGTTAGAAAATTCATTACAAAATTTATAACCACTTGATTTCTCCTAATCGTGGGGAACGAAAGTTTTTTTGTTGCTATATTTCGTTGCCTAATATGGACCACATTCATTTGCAACAATTTTTATTTTCGTTGCATATTTTATACAACTTTTTGCAACGACTATTAAAATGTTGCCTTAAATTAAAATAATAATAACAATAATAATAATAATAATAATAATAATAATAATAATAATAATAATAATAATAATAATAATAATAATAATAATAATAACAACAACAACAACAACAACAATCGTAATAATAATAGTACTAATAATAATAATAACAATAACATTAATAATAATAATAATAGTAATAATAATAATAATAATAATAATAATAATAATAATAATAATAATAATAATAATAATAATAATAATAATACGATAATAATAATAATAATAATAACATGAATAATAATAATAGTAGTACTAATAATAATAATAATAATAATAATAATAATAATAATAATAATAATAATAATATTAATATTAATAATAATAATTATTATTATTATTATAATAACATACATTTGGATAAACTTTTGTTAAGTTAAACACAATTAAAATTCCAAATAAATTGTAACTCATACATGACTTAACATCGAAAAATTGAAGCCTTAGAAACCGAGGAATTCTATAATGGTGAAACCATTCATCTTACATCAGACATTATAGAAAAGTCAACGGTGTTTCATAATAACAAAGGCAATTATGCGGGCTTAAAATAATAATAATAATAAAATAATAATAATAATAATAATAATAATAATAATAATTATTATTATTATTATTATTATTATTATTATTATTATTATTAACGTCATAACATTCTCAATAGTCACTATAGGTACATTTGTGTGGGACATTAGGAGAGAGAAACATACCACTGCTACTTACCCGATTTGTAATTGTAATTATTATTTTAATTATTATTACAATAATTATTGTTATTTTAATTATTATTATTATTATTATTATTATTATTACAATAATTATTTTATTATTACAAGAATTATTATTTAAAATTTTAATTATTTTAATTATTCAAAATTTATTATTGTTATTATTACAGTAATAATTCTTATAATTATTAATATTATTACAATTATTATAATTATTATTATTATTATTACAATTCCTAGTACAGTGTCCAAAAGTTGTATATATATATATATAGCAAGGATCAAGAGCATTCCTCTTATCTAGAATTCCTCCTTAAATAGCACTCATTTATTAAAACTACGTCGTTTTGGAGTTTCTTTTAAAAAACAAGTGGGGTCGCGAGTGGTATTTTTGTAAATAAAAATAAAACAAGTGGGACCACTCTCTTTTAAAAATCTCCAAAACGACGTAGTTTAAATAAAAGAGTGTTATTTACACACACATATACATACATATTCTTTTCAAAATTTCTTGTCAAACTAAATAAAATACTAAACAAATCTCAACATTAAACTAAATATATATATAAAGTAACTATGAAAATTTTTATATATAAATATAATAATAATAATAACAATAACAGTAATAATAATAATAATAATAATAATAATAATAATAATAATAATTTTTTATTTTATTTTACGCGTGGACGGGCTGACGTGACGAATATTAAACTTTATCCCAAAAAATATTTTGATGCATAGAATCGAACCCAAGACCTCCAGTTTGGGAAATTAATACAATGACCACCCAAGCACATGGGCCTAGTTGTTATTATTTTGCAAGGATTAGTATTTATAACTGAACAAATTATTTCTCCCAAATTAAAACAGATCCCCTTTCCTTAGATTTGTTACATACATACATAAATGTAGATAACTAATTGCGCGATAATAATAATAATAATAATAATAATAATAATAATAATAATAATAATAACAATACTAATAATAATAACAATAACAATAACTTGATAATAATAATAATAATAATAATAATAATAATAATAATATAATAATAATAATAATAATAATAACAATAAGCAGTAATAATAATAATAATAATACTAATAATAATAATAATAATAATAATAATAATAATAATAATAATAATAATATGAATATTAATAATAATAATTATTATTATTATTATAATAACATAAATTTGGATAAACTTGTTAAGTTAAACACAATTAAAATTCCAAATAAATTGTAACGCAGACATGACTTAACATCGAAAAATTGAAGCCTTAGAAACCAAAGAATTCTATAATGGTGGAACCATTCATCTTACATCATACATTATAGAAAAGTCAACGGTGTTTCATAATAACAAAGGCAATTACGCGGGCTTAAAATAATAATAATAATAATAATATATTATAATAATAATAATAATAATAATAATAATAATAATAATAATATATTATTATTATTATTATTATTATTATTATTAACGTCATAACATTCTCAATAGTCACTGTAGGTACATTTGTGTGGGACTTTAGGAGAGAGAAACATATCACTGCTACTTACCAGATTTGTAATTGTAATTATTATTACAATAATTATTATTATTTTAATTATTATTATTATTACAATAATTATTTTATTATTACAAGAATTATTATTTAAAATTTTAAGTATTTTAATTATTTTAATTATTTAAAATTTATTATTATTATTATTACAGTAATAATTATTATTATTATTACAATTCCTAGTACAGTGTCCAAAAGGTGTGTGTATATATATATATAGTAAGGATCAAGAGCATTCCCCTTATCTAGTATTTCTCCTTAAATAACACTCTTTTATTAAAACTACGTCATTTTGGAGTTTCTTTTAAAATCAAGTGGGGCCGCGGGTGACATTTTTGTAAATAAAAAGAAAACATGTGGGACCACTCTCTTTTAAAAATCTCCAAAACGACGTAGTTTTAATAAAAGAGTGTTATTTACACATACATATTCTTTTCAAAATTTCTTATCAAAATAAATAAAATACTAAACAAATCTCAACATTAAACTAAATATATATAAAGTAACTATGAATATTTGTATATATAAATATATAATAATAATAATAGTAATAATAATAACAATAGTAATAATAATAATAATAATTACAATAATAATAATAATAATAATAATAATAATAATAATAATAATAATAATAATAATAATAATAATAATAATAATAATAATAATAATAATAATAATAATAATAATAATAATAATAATAATAATAATAATAATAATAATAATAATAATAATAATAATAATAATAATATCAATAACAATAGTAATAATAATAACAATAGTAATAGTAATAATAATAATAATAGTAATAGTAATAATAATAATAATAATAATAATAATAATAATAATAATAATAATAATAATAATAATAATAATAATAATAATAATAATAATAATAATAATAATAATAATAATAATAATAATAATAATAATAATAATAATAATAACAACAACAACAACAACAACAACAACAACAACAACAACAACAACAACAACAACAACAACAACAATAATAATAATAATAATAATAATAATAATAATAACAACGCACAAATTATTCGTTTTTAAAAAAAATGTTTTTTAAAGTGGCGTTGGTTGCCTTTCAGATTTTTAGCCAAACAAAATATCCAAAAATTCAACGCCATTTCAAATGACGTTCAATAGTTTTTCCCAAATTAGATGTGAGAGCCTCTACTCCCAACGGCAGTCGTTGAAGTTTTTATTTTTAAAAAAATATTCGTTTAAAAAAAAAAACTTAGTGACAATATAGTTATTAGTGATAGAAATATCATTCACATTTTATATTTTTTCTTTCGCTAAATTGAAGTGGTAGAAGAATATTTGGAGCCAATTTATGATGAAAATTTGCGAGGAAAAAAACTATTAATGAAGGAATTATTACTCGCTATATATTATTGTTAAAAGGTTTTTTGTGAGAGATAAAATTGGTCACTATTTTGTTCTAAATAATTTTTTTAGAATTAATTTTGGTGAATATAAATTGTAATATAAATACATTAATTTTTTCTTGTAGTAAATTTACTTTTAATAACATTTTTAATTAACTTACAATATTTACTATTTCTTTTAACAAACTATAAAGTAAATAACTTTACACTACATTAAACTTTAAAATTTTATACATTGATCATGACAAAAAAAATAGTGGTGCACTTTTGTAGAATAGAGCACAAATGCCAAAAACAAATACTCATATGTTATACACAAAGAGTCAAGTTTGAGTTTGTTCTTTAATTTATAATATACTACAATTAAAATTATTATGTAATTAATATTTTAATAGAAATTTATTCTTAATAATAATTTTTAAGTAATTTACAATATTAATTGTATTTATTAAAATATTAAGTTACAATAATTTAAATTTTAAAATGTTATAAATTGACAAGAAACAAAATTATAATAATTATGAATCTTTTATGGAAAAAATTATAAATATTAAAATATTACTTTTTGGTTCTACAAACGAGTTATATTTCAATTTGTTATAATTAATTTATAATATCCTAAAATTAAGGGTGATATTTAACCAATGTGATTGTCACGTTTAGCTATTAAATCCTCATATGGCCCGGTGACACCTTCAGAACTCTATATATCAAAGCCTGCAAATAACTCTCATAAACCTACAGGCGAGCGAGAGAGAGAGAGGAGGGAGAAGGAGAAGAATGGCACACGCTGCACAGATTCCGATGAGCTTCGGACATGAACTTCGAGCATGCCTCCGCTGCAAGCTCATCAAAACTTACAATCAGGTTTTTCCTATTATTCTCTCTCTATACTAGAATGTTAGGGTTTTGGATTTTTAGTTTTTTGTACATCACAATATTTAGGCTTTTGATTGTTCTTGTCTCTAATTTACTTCACATTATCCGTATTTGACTCATAAATTCTAGTATTAGTTATCCTCTAATTGGTCTCTTGGTGCATATTTATATAATTACAGTTCAGGGAATCGGGTTGCGAGAACTGCCTCTTCTTTAAAATGGATCAAGATCATGAGCGCGTTGTTGACTGCACCACTCCTAATTTTACTGTGTAACTCACAAAATCACAGCTTTTATTCTTTTGTTGTAAAATTTACACAATCAGGATATACTTCGATATATGTATCATAACAGCGGCTATTTTGTTTTATTGTATGTTTGGGAATTTCCATCATACAAATGAGATTGTTTGTTTGTTTTTTTTGAAGGGATTACAGGACATGTTTACTCTAATTCCCCCCACTATTTAAGGTCTTGTCTCTACAGGCATTTCATGTTTATTGAAGCAATAACTTTTATTTTATGGTTCCTTTAATAGGCTTATCTCAGTCATGGATCCAACCAGAAGTTGGGCAGCTCGATGGCTTTGAATTGGTATGCGCAATTGTTTCCATATTATTACGAGTAAAGTATGAATATGTAATTTATGATTATAATTTGTGGTATACATGTTTGTTTGTGTTGGTGAAGTCACATTCTAACAGGAGCTCAAAGTACTACTGCCATGGTCAGGGACATATGAGTACCACAAAATCTCAAACACCCACTTCAGTCCTTCTCAATCCTACAACTCAAATTTACCCCAACCAATCTCAGTTAAGTAAGAATTAAATAACCGTATCCGTTTATTTAACTTCCTTAATCAAATTAATTACTACTACTACTACTACACTTGATTTTTGACTGGTTATTAATATATTTTACAGCCGAAACATGAATATAGGCAAGTGCAAAATAAAGAGTATGCGCATAGGGGGAGCAACAGCAGGGCGGGTTTTCTGAGCGCATTATTACAAGCCAGTCTGGGTATGAGGGTTGTATTTCTTGGAGGGGTCGGGTCAAGAAGTAGTGGGTCATCTGGGACTGGAGTTTTTCTCCCACATCCACCCTCGTACACTATGTGAAGACAATTAGATCATTGGATGCAAATGGTTTCTGTCAACTCATGCTTGAGGTGAATATGCTATTTCTTTTTTATTTTCTCTTTTTTTTTCTTTTGTTGGATTTTCTAGACCAGTTGGTAAATTGCCTGAGAATTGGACCTCAATTTGGCTTTTATATGAATCATCTAGCAGTGACCATCTTCATAATTTAATCTTTCCCGTTGTTACATGATGGTTCTTCCTCTAATATACATTCCTTGCATTTTTTCCTGTTTGCTTAGGCTCTTTCCCAGTGAGCGATATTCTCTAAACTACTTCGAGCAGAGCTTGAGATGACACGAATTAACACAACATGCTTTATAGAGTCATTTCCATTAGACATGGTCCCAGAATCTGCCAAAGATTCTATTAGAGGATCAATGGATTCTCCCAGCAGAAATGGAAAACCAAAATTGTGAGTTAAATCTTCCCTTTATGTTATTATTTTCGTCCTCATTATGTGAGTTAATATTTTTTTCCTCATTATATGCAGAAAGATAAATCTTCCCTTTATGTTAGTTAACCTGTGTATTTTAGGTAGGAGTGCAACTGTCAAATGGAAGAGAGTTCTTTGCTAAGAACATAATTTCCAATGCTACTAGATTGGATACCTTTGGGTAGTCATCACTGAAAGCACAATGAAATATATGAATAATTATGCTCAATGTCTTATTTTGATGTTTCAAAACAGTGGATTCTCCACCTCTCATAGTGATTGCCTATTTATAAAATTTGATTGCCTATTTACATCACATGAAAACTTTTAAAATAGGAAAAATTACCTACAGAAGAAAGATTTCAGAAGCTCTATGTGAAGGCCCCATCATTTCTTTCTATTCACTTGGGGGTTAAAGCTGATGTTTTGCCACCAGATAAAGATTTCCAGCATTTTATTCTCGAGGTATTTAGATTCTTCTGCAACTCGTGTCTTTGACAGTTTCGAAGATCTGATTACGCATGCATTCATGCTGATGGCATACAATCTCTTTGTTTTCTTTAATAATTGTACAGAATGACTAGTCAAATTTAGAGGAGCCTTATGGCATATAAATGTTGTATGCAAACTTTTATTCTTTCTAATATTTTTGTATGTTTTCTACGACTAGATTGTAGTTTTCAGTCGTACGAAGTTTGATTGTAAAGATGATGAATGATCATGTATCAGATGATTTGATTTAATTAATAATATTTTAGTTTTTTTGATTTGGCAACAATATAATTCGTTACCAAAGCATTGAACAAGTTTTAATATAGCAACAATTTTTTATACATTTTGCAACAAATTTTCGTTGCTAATGGCATTAAAAATATAATATTTGATAACGAAAAATTAACCTAATAACAACGGAGAGGATATTGTTGCTAATACTAAAATAAAAGGCAACATTTTTTATCGTTGCAAATCATATCAACTTTCGTTGCATATATAAAGAAACGACAACATATAATGTCGTTGTTAATCGACGACTTTCGTTGCTATTGAAAAATAACCAGCAATAAATATTTTCGTTGCTGATTCAACATAATGTCATTGCCAAATAATATAATCAGCAACAAAAATCGTTGCTAAAAAGTTTATATTCCGCAACGAAAGCAAGCTTATGCAACAATTTTCATAATTTACTGCAACGAAAAATGTCGTTGCAAAATGGTGTTAATTGCAACGAAAATGCATGATCATTGCTAAAAAAAAAGTTCATTTCGTTGTCAATTAGCAAGCTTTTGCAATGAAATGGGGTTTTTAGTAACGACATTTTAATTATTCTGCAACAATACATTTTGTTGCTAAAGGATCGATGTCTCTGTACGAAAGTCAAATTTCGTTGCAAAATGTATTACTTTTGGCAACGAAAAAAAATACGCTCGTTCTTGGAACAATTAGCAACGCTTCATTCTTGCAATGAAAAAGACGAACGACAGTAAAGTCGTTGCCAAAACCCTTTAGCAACGAAATTTGACACCTTTAGCAACGAAAAATCGATTGTTACTGAAGCCCCTTTTTTTGTAGTGAATATTAATAATTGCCTTTTTTAGTATTAATATTAATTTCCTTTTTATTACTAATTATATATTATATTAATTGCCGTTTTAGTAATTGTGACCAGAACGAGACCTTTGTAATTAATTTTTAAATATTTATTGAATTAAATAAATATTTTGTTGATTTATTTATTGAGTTAAATAATTATTTGATGGAGTTTTGGTAGATTAATTTAATTAAGTATGTCACATTAATTAAATTAATGTGGAATAATTTTATAGATCAAAGTGAGAATTTAATTGAGATAATTAAATTAAATGAGTTGTTAAATAATTTTAATGTTGTTCTAATTAATTAAATAATTAATTAGAGATTTATTGATTTGTTATAAATAATAAATGAGAATTTTAATTATGTGATGATGTGACTTAATAAGTAATATTACCTTTTATTTAATTAAATTTAAATAACATTATTTGATTAATTAAAGTGTGACAAATAAATAAAATAATGGGAAATGAGCCTTTATGAACAAGCCAAACATGGCCTAAGGAACATGGGAGAAGTTAAGGCCCCGTTGCGCTTAACTGTTGCCCATGATTTCACTCGTTATATTATACGTATAATATAACCTTCATATTACTTATTCTGGAGAACAAACTCAGAGATTGAAAAGAGAGAGAATTGAGAGTAAATGAGATTGAAGAAGAAGAGGTTGGAGAATTAAAGAGTTCTTATCATTTTGCCTAATCATAGCAGAGAAATCAAGGGTAATCCCTTAATCTCAAGTTTTTAAATTAATTTATTAAAAGTTCTTCATGAAATCAATTTTTAACTTCTTGTATTTGAATTTTTATGAATGATTGTTAAATATATGATGTTATATATGTTTATAACATGTTTTACATGACTTGTATGAAATTTAGAATAATCAAATCCATGAAATCATGCTTAAAATCTGAGTTTTGAGTTTATAGTAAAAATATTATTTTAGTTCTCTATAATTGAATTTTTATGGCCAAATTGTTGAGAAGTTGTCTGTAATTGTTAATATGCATGTTTAATCTGCTATTTGGTGTTTATAAACTATTTTAGAGTAATTAATCCATGAAATTAAGATTAAGTTGGAATATTGAGGGTTACAGAGAAATAATGTTTGAATGTGGCCCATAAGTACAAAAATTGGTGCCTTAATTATATGTTAAATGGTAAATTGATAATTGATTGTGTTTATATATGTAAAAACGAAAAGAACGAAACTTGTATGGATTGATTTGGTTGAAAAGCGAGTTCGTAGTGGTCGATTTCGTTAAAAATGTCAAAAATGGAGTTTTTCACAAAAATATTGAAATTATGGCTTTAAATTTTGTTGTTTATGTGAATTAAGATGTTAAAAGTATGCTAGGAATATCATTAAATATTTCTATTAAGTTCAGAACATATGGGTGAAAACTGAATTCGTTGTTTGTGTGAAATTTTTGCCTTAATTGACATTGTTCTGTGTTCTTCGCAAACTGCAGAAACTGCATCTAGGTAACCCCACCCCGGCGGGCGTTACCAAGCTAAATTACATCGCCCCGACGGGCACAAAAAATAATTAAAATAGTTATCAAATAAAATGAATATTTTAGTTGAAATATTTATGGAATAAAGTAAATATTCGATGGAAATTATTATCGAATAATTTATTCGAGTGTAATAATAGTAAGGGAATGAAAATATTCTAATTTAATTAAGTAATTAAATTAGAAGGATAATGATTTGTTAAATAAAGTGGAGTTTATATTAAATAATTAAGTGAAAGTGTGACTAATGGACCATATAATAAGAGAATTATAAAAATAAATTAGAAAAGGTCTTGTGACCTTGTAACTGCTATGTTTTGTAACTGGTTAAACCATGTTAAAAAAAATGATGTCCATGAGATGATATGATGTTGTTTAAACTTAAAATTTGATATTTTAGTCCTGTATATGTGAATGATGGTAATGAGCAGAATTTAAACCAAGTTAACAAGTTGTATTAAAAGAGGGAACTAAACCTATAAGTTTAGTATTAATGTAACTAATGAATGTCGTGAATACATATGGTATGTGTGTAGGACTTGTGGTGAACGTGAGTTGTAATCGTTTAGCCTACGCACGAGGCAAGTTTCTAAACCCTATTTTTACATTGAACAAGTTCTTAAATCTTATTATTATTGAGGAAGCTTCGTATTCTTATTTAGAACTGTTCAAAGCTTAATTATTCACATTCATGATTCCAAATGACATGTTCTAATTCTTTTGAAGTATTACTTCTATTGTACAAAGTTCATTCAATTGTGTAGAATTGAGATCCAATCTTTTCAGTCAATTATATAGAGTTGAGATTCAATCTTTGATTTGATTATTGATTTCGATATTGCATTGAAACCTTGAATAGATAGTGATTCCTTATTGATTCAAGTAATCCTTAGTTGAATATTATTGTAAGACCCCAACTTTTTATAAATAAAATTGAATTTCCTCTAATTATTATTATTGTGAATAATAAGGTGTTAATTTGATATAATATTTTGGTTATGGGTGAGATGTGAAAATTTTGCAAAATAAGCAAGTGGTTATAAAATATTCATTGTTGTCGGGGAATATTCGTTTGGTCGTGGAATATTCTTGCTGTCGAGGAATATTCGTACGACGGCGCAACCATTTGTGATCCCCATAACGGAAAACAGTTGGATGTCGAAAAACGAAAAGTATGTGTTTTTATAAATAACTACAGTAGTTATTCTACTGCTAACACCGTTGGATTACAGGTGGTTAAAATACGATGTCTACGCGTAGTTGCGCAAGAAGACATTACCAGATTACACAAAGATAGTTGAATTATTGATTCTTACGTAAGAAGGCACTACTCAATAATTGTTAAAGTAGTTACTGTTTAATATTTTATGTTATTGATTCAGTAATTGCTGCGTTAATATTTTATATTATTATTGTTTCAATAATTGTTACTGCACAGTATTTCCCATTATCAGATCAATAATTCATATTATTTGAATAATATTATTAGATAGCATTATTGGCAAAGTCTAGAAAGTTCTGTCAAGGAGAGGTTAAGTCATCTAATTGCTCGCCAGTAAGGAGAAATCCTTATTGGAAAGCCCTCTTTCCTCAGGAACTACCGTTGTCATAATTGTGATTCTGTAATATTATTTGTGAATAATTAATTATTGATTTATATGATAAGGAAATATTTATTTTATATAAATGATGTATTTGTTTATTTTATGTGATTATAATTAAATGAGATAATGTTGAGGTGTTTTATCTGTATTTTTGTCGGAATGGAGGTATTAAAAATCAAATCAGTATTTTTACGATATATTGCGTGAGTTATAATTTTTAATCTGACCGTTGGATTGTTGTGATTTTTGGATATGTTATACATATATAAGTTGGGTATATGTCCATAAATTTTGAACCGTTAAAAAGAAACGAATGATTTGTTATGAATTTTAAGAGGTGACTGCTTCGGAAATTAGGGTTATAAATGATTTTGGTGAAAAATTCTAGAATTGAATGGGCCCCACTTGTGGTTGGTGAGAAATGTGCTCAAATTGAATTTTAAATGTGGTGGGTGGCAATAGTAGCAGGTAAAGCCATCAGGTAGCAGGTCAAGTTTGCTTCGGCGGGCTAACATTTTCCTATAAATAGAGGGCTAAGTTAGAATTGAAAATCACACCAGAAACATAAGTTTTCTCTTTCTCTCTCTATATTATCGAGCGTATTTTGTGAGTATTTAGATACTTTGAGAGTTGTTGTTTAGTACAAGTTTCATTCAACATTACTTCCGACCTTTCATTCCGAAGTACTGCTTCTTTGAGGTAAGGGATGTTGTTTTCTTCGTAAATGATATTACTTTCTTCAATATCATTATGCTAAAATATTGATATAAACTTTTTATCAAATTTGGAACTTTTTTGTGTCGGGGTTACTATTCACGTATACAGCACTATTCACGAATACGACATTATTCACCGAAAAATAAAAATTTTCCTTTTTGTCCAAAATGTCCATTATGATACTAGCTTTGATTGTATCCATGTTTTGATCTTCATTCTTGAAGTTTGGCCCATAATTGTTTATTATGGAGTATTTTTGAATTTGGACAAACTAAAGTACGAATCCTTAATCCTTAATCCTTGTCCTTTTGTTCCACTGGATTCGTTTCTTTAAAAAAATATTTTTCATCATCCTCAGTCCTAAATGATGATACTACTGAATATCTTTGGCCTGTAGTGCAAAGATGAATGATTAACTGATGAATATCTTTGGCCCGTAGTGCAAAGATGAACAAGTGTTGAGATGAACATGACCGACTGGTGATTTAAATGAGTATCTTCGGCCTGTAGTGTAAAGATGAATATTGATTGTTGTTACAGGGATAAAATATTGATGATGGACTTTTAAATCTTAGAAGATAGTAGAACTCATTCTCTACGTGACTCTTCTAATGGATTGCTTTTTCCCCTGCATTTGCTGATCTAAAACTTGTTATCTATTATATTCTATCAGATTTTTCCCTGTTGAGGACTAATGATAATTTGTTGTATATTATCTTAGTCATAATATTATTTACTGGGCTAGTTGAGCTCACCCTTTTCCTTGTTGTTCCATTTTTCTTCTCAGGAGGTGAGAATATAGCAGGGACTAGCCGGGGTATGGAGTGATGATTCAAGATAGTTATTTTAGTAGTCCTCACTATTTTGTAAAATAGTGTATTAATAAATGTATTGAAGACTTATTTGGTTGTGGATATTGTCTAGAAGACAATAGTTGTATTTAAACTCACAGTATTTGTTGTCGTATTTTGCACGACAATTGTAATAGTGAAGTTGTAGTTTTCTTTCTGTACCATGTATTATGGCGACTCAAAATGGGTGTTGTATACCTATTTTGGGGGCGTCATAGTTGTTATTAGAGCTTAGGGATATGATCTCTGGCGGAGATCGGGGAATAGAACTAGGAGGGGAGAGA
Organism: Panax ginseng; assembly: GCA_020205605.1. NCBI lineage: Eukaryota > Viridiplantae > Streptophyta > Magnoliopsida > Apiales > Araliaceae > Panax > Panax ginseng. The sequence continues at coordinate 13,451,377 of CM035134.1, forward strand.
CGAGTAAATCCTTCGCTAGTGTGTCCTTCCTAAGCTTATTTGTTGGTCGGTCATAATATAGGGATATTATGTGATATGTTAATTTGTTTAATTTACCCCTGTTTTATGGCAGTTTTTAAGAATGGCAGCTGAGAACGTTAACAATGGAGTCTATGAGACTGTGGAACAACCTTTGATTACCAACCAAGAGAACGTGCAACAAGAAGGTAATATTCCTCCTGTAAATAACACTACTGAGCAAACGATGAATGATGCGATGTTTAGAAGCTTTTTGCAGTTCATGAAAAATCAGACGAGGGAGATTCGTGTACAAAATATGGGTGGAAATGATAGCAACGCGCAGTCTGTCATAGCCAAGAAGTTCAAGGAGTTGGGACCACCAGATTTCTGGGGAAAGCCCGATCCGATTAAGGCGGAAACGTGGGTTAAGCAAATTACCAAGATATTCGATGTCTTGGGCTGCACGGAGGAACAGAAGGTTCCATTCACCACCTTTATGTTCCGTGGTGAGGCAGATTATTGGTGGGAGTCTGTGAAGCGTACCCATCCAGCCGCGCTCAACATGTCTTGGGAAAGATTTCAGAAACTGTTTAATGACAAGTACTTTCCTGAAAGTATTCGTCATATGAAGGAGGTAAAGTTTATTAGACTGGAACAAAATAACATGACGGTGTCCCAGTACGAGGCGAAGTTCGCAGAGTTATCCAGGTTTGCACCTCATTTGGTGGAAAATGAGGAACGTATGACGCGGATGTTTTTGAGGGGTCTAAAACCCGAGATTCGACAATATCTTATCTCTTATAAATTTTCTTTATATTCAGATGTTGTAAATAGGGCTCAATTATTAGAGCGTGATAACGAGTATGTTCAACCGAGGGACCACATCCAGGGTCATACCGGTGACAGCAGTCATCGGAGCGATGATAACCAGCGAGGAGGGAAGAATAAGGACAAAAGCGGTAACCACTCGGGTGGTCATCGTGGACATGACAATAGGAGATGTGAGTCAAGTGGAAATTTCAAAAAGAGGAGATTCAACAATGACGGGAAGATATCAGCAGCAGCACCAGCACCAACAACAAATTCTAGGGGAGGAGAACAACTGCCAGTTAGATGCTACAGATGCGGAGAGGAGGGACACATAAGTCCAAACTGTTCACAGCCTTCCAGGGTGTGTTTTAATTGTGGAAAAACAATACATAGCCCGATTTTGTCCGGTAGCAAAGTTAAGTCCAACTGGGACGGCAGCACCAAAAACGACTACGGACAAAACAAAGTCGGTGGCTCAAGGAAAGGCATTTGTCGTGACTGGCCAAAATGCGAGAAACCCGAACGAGGTGATCACGAGTAAGTTAATCTTGAACTCTTGCGAAGTTTATACCTTACTAGATACCGGTTCTACCCATTCTTTTATCTCTTCTGCTTGTGCTCAACGTTTAAACTTGACTCCGGAGAAATTGGACTTTAACTTATCTGTTGAAACTCCATTGGGTGAAACCTTCATTACATCTACAGTTTATAAATCTTGCTTGATCCAAGTTGTCAAAATCACATTACCTGTTGATCTTATTTCTTTAAAGATACGTGCATTTGATGTGATTTTAGGGATTGATTGGCTAACCACTCATCATGCCAAAATTGATTGTTTTCGTAAGGTTGTTAGTTTTCATATTCCTAACCAACCTGTTATACGAATACAAGCAACTAAACCACTAAAATCAGTCACTATCATATCAAGCCATAAAGCTTTTCGTTTATTAAAAAACGGATGTCAAACTTTCTTAGCCCATATTATGGACTTGAACAAAAACACATCAGATTTGAATAATATTCCTGTTGTTAATGAATTTCCTGACGTATTTCCTGAAGAACTTCCTGGTCTACCCCCAGAGCGTGAAGTTGAATTCGTTATTGATCTTGAACAGGGTACAAAACCCATTTCTAAAACCCCATATCGAATGGCTCCTACTGAACTTCAGGAGTTAAAAGTCCAACTACAGGAATTGTTAGACATCGGTTTCATTCGTCCTAGTACATCTCCTTGGGGTGCTCCTATTTTATTTGTAAAGAAGAAAGACGGGAGTATGTGTCTTTGTATTGACTACCGAGAATTAAACCATGTCACCATCAAGAATAGGTATCCACTACCTCGCATTGATGACCTGTTTGACCAGTTACAAGGAGCACAATACTTTTCAAAGATTGATCTTCGCTCGGATATCATCAATTTGAAGATTAAAACCGAGGATATTCCAAAGATCGCCTTGAACTTCGATGACGGCATTATGAATTCTTAGTTATGTCTTTTGGATTGACTAATGCTCCTGCTGCTTTCATGGATATGATGAACCGTGTATTCAAGGAATATTTGGATCAGTTCGTTGTTATCTTTATTGATGACATCCTCATCTATTCCAAAAGTTGTGAAGATCATGAGCACCATTTGAAGCTGGTACTTCAAAGACTTCGTGACAACAAGCTATATGATAAGCTGAAGAAATGCGAGTTCTGGCTTAAGGAAGTAGCATTCTTTGGGCACGTGGTGTCAAAACATGGAGTATCTATTGACTCGGCAAAGATTGAAGCAATTCAAAGTTGGGAGCAGCCAAAGTTGGTGACCGAAGTGCGTAGCTTTTTGGGCTTAGCTGGTTATTATCGGAGATTCGTGGAAGGATTTTCTCGAATCGCTACTCCGTTAACTCAGCTGACTCGAAAAGATGCAAAATTCGTATGGAGCGAGGAATGCAAGAAGAGTTTCCAAGAGCTCAAGAGGCGACTCATTTCAGCATCTGTTCTAACAATGCCATCTGGCTCGGATGGATTTGTTATCTACAGCGATGCTTCAGGCAAAGGGTTAGGATGTGTTCTCATGCAACATGGGAAAGTCATAGCCTATGCCTCACGACAACTCAAAGAATATGAGAGGAATTACCCTATTCATGATCTGGAGTTGGCGTGATCGTTGCTAAGCGTTGAAAATCTAGAGACACTACCATATGGGGAGAAAGTGGAGATTTATACGGATCATAAAAGCCTCAAATATTTCTTCACTCAAAAGGAACTCAACATGAGGCAACGACGTTGGCTCGAGCTGTTGAAGGATTACGACCATAACATTCAATATCATCCTGGAAAAGCAAACGTTGTAGCTGACGCATTGAGTAGAAGATCATATGCGGGTACGAGTACAATGTTGTTAACACAAAAGCCCATTTGGTATGACTTGCAAAGGATGGAGGCAGAATTAATGACTCCAGGGACCCACATGATGATGGCAAATATACGAGTAGAACCGACTTTAATCGATAAAGTTAAAGCTGCTCAAGCTAAGGACCTGGGGCTAATGCATATGAAGAAGAAAGTGCAAGAAGGTGCTATTCCAGAAGCAAGAATCGATGAAGAAGGAATACTTCGAGTCAACTCTAGACTTTGTGTTCCTAACGATTCTGACTTGAAGCATAGAATCATGATGGAGGCACACAACACCCCGTTTGCAATCCATCCTGGGAGCACCAAAATGTATCATGATATTCGACATACGTTTTGGTGGAACAATATGAAGAGAGAGATCGCGGAGTTTATCTCGAGGTGTTTAACTTGTCAACGTGTAAAGGCGGAGCATCAAGTGCCAAAAGGTCCATTGCAACCACTTGAGATTCCGGAATGGAAATGGGAACACATTACCATGGATTTCGTTACAGGTCTTCCCAAAGTTTCTCAAGTCATAGATGCGATTTGGGTTATTGTTGATAGATTAACCAAGTCTGCTCATTTCTTACCTATACGAGAAACTTATTCCTTGAACGTCCTACTGTATGTATGACGTGAATGAGATTGTCTGATTGCATGGCATGCTAGTATCCATAGTTTCAATCGTGACCCAAGATTCACTTCAAGATTTTGGGTTAGCTTACGAAAAAGCTATGGGCACAGATTTATGATTCATTCAAAGATACCATCCTCAAACCAGACGAACAATCGAGAGGACTATTCAAACCCTTGAAGATCTATTAAGACTCGTGTCCTAGATTTCAAAGGAAGTTGGGATAAGTACTTTTGCTTCGGTGAAATTCTCCTACAACAACAATGCTTATCAAACAAGTATAGGCATGGCTCCATTTGAGGCGTTGTATGGACAAAAAGTGTCGCTTCTCGATTATCTTTGGGACGAGGTGGGAGAAGCAACGTTGTTGGGACCAGAATTAGTACGCATGACTACAAAAAAGATCCAAATGATTCGACAATGTATTCAAACCTCACAAGATCGACAAAAGAGTTATGCGGATCTTCATCGTAAGGACGTGAAATTTGGTATTGGGGATCATGTACTGTTACATGTTGCTCCATGGAAGGGAGTTACAAGATTTGGAAAGAGAAGAAAGCTCAATCCACGATTTATTGGTCCATTTCAAATTCTTGACCGGGTAGGAAATGTGGCCTATTGACTCGCATTACCTCTAAGCATGTCTCGTGTTCATAATGTTTTTCACATATCCATGCTTCGTAAATATGTGAAAGACCCAAACCACATTATTGAGTTAGAACTAGACGAGATAAACGAAGATTTAACGTACTAGGAGGTACCTGTTAAGATCTTGGATAGGAAAGAGCATGTCCTACGCACCAAGATTATACCACAAGTTAAGGTTTTGTGGAGGAACCATGCTATTGAGGAAATGACATGGGAGTTGGAATCGGAAATGAAAGCGAGGTACCCTCATCTTTTCGAAACACCATGTACGTATGTCAATTTCGAGGACGACATTTTATAAGGAGGGGAGGTTGTAAGACCCCAACTTTTTATAAATAAAATTGAGTTTCCTCTAATTATTATTATTGTGAATAATAAGGTGATAGTTTGATATAATATTTTGGTTATGGGTGAGATGTGCAAATTTTGCAAAATAAGCAAGTGGTTATAAAATATTCATTGTTGTCGGAAAATATTTGTTTGGTCGTGGAATATTCTTGCTGTCGGGGAATATTCGTACGACGGCGCAACCATTTATGGGCCCCATAACGGAAAACGGTTGTATGAAGGAAAACGACAAGTATGTGTTTTTATAAATAACGGCGTAGTTGTTACCAAGTAACAATCGTTGGATTACACGGTGGTTAAAATACAAGAATACGCTGTAATGCACAAAGAAGACACTTACGGTATTGCATAAAGATAGTTGAATTATTAATTCTTACGTAAGAAGGCACTACTCAATAAATTTTACAGTAGTTACTGTTTAATATTTTATTTTATTGATTCAGTAATTGCTGCGTTGATATTTTATATTATTATTGTTTCAATAATTGTTACTACACAGTATTTCCCATTATCAGATCAATAATTCATATTATTTGAATAATATTATTCGATAGCATTATTGGCAATGTCTAGAAAGTTCTATCAAGGAGAGGTTAGGTCATCTAATTACGCGCCAGTAAGGAGAAATCCTTATTGGAAAGCCCCCTCTTTCCTGGGAACGGCCTGGTTGTCATAATTGTGATTCTGTAATATTATTTGTGAATAATTAATTATTGATTTATATGATAAGGAAATATTTATTTTATATAAACGATGTATTTGTTTATTTTATGTGATTATAATTGAATGAGATAATGTTGAGGTGTTTTATCTATATTTTTGATGGAATGGAGGTATTAAAAATCAAATTAGTATTTTTACGATATATTGCGTGAGTTATAATTTTTAATCTGACCGTTGGATTGTTGTGATTTTTGGATATGTTATACATATATAAGTTGGGTATATGTCCATAAATTTTGAACCGTTAAAAAGAAACGAATGATTTGTTATGAATTTTAAGAGGTGACTGCTTCGGAAATTAGGGTTATAAATGATTTTGGTGGAAAATTCTAGAATTGAATGGGCTCCACTTGTGGTTGGTGAGAAATGTGCTCAAATTTAATTTTAAATGTGGTGGGTGGCAATAGTAGCAGGTAAAGCCATCAGTAAAGAAGTCAAGTCTCGCTTCTAAGAAGCTAACATTTTCCTATAAATAGAGGGCTAAGTTAGAATTGAAAATCACACCGTAAAACATAAGTTTTCTTTCTCTCTCTATATTATCGAGCGATTTTGTGAGTATTTAGATACTTTGAGAGTTGCTGTTTCAGATACAAGTTTCATTCAAAGATCACTTCCAGCCTTTCATTCCGGCACCGCTTCTTTGAGGTAAGGGGTGTTATTTTCTTCAGAAATGATATTACTTTCTTCAATATCATTATGCTAAAATATTAATATGAACTTTTTATCAAATTTGGAACTTTTTGTGTCGGGGTTACTATTCACGTATACGGTACTATTCACGTATACAACACTATTCACGAATACGGCACTATTCACTGAAAAATAAAAATTTTCCTTTTTGTCCAAAATTTCCATTATGATACTAGCTTTGATTGTATCCATGTTTTGATCTTCATTCTTGAAGTTTGGCCCATAATTGTTTATTATGGAGTATTTTTGAATTTGGACAAACTAAAGTACGAATCCTTAATCCTTAATCCTTGTCCTTTTGTTTCACTGATTTCGTTTCTTTAAAAAAATATTTTTCATCATCCTCAGTCCTAAATGATGATACTACTGAATATCTTTGGCACAGTGGTGCAAAGATGAATGATTAATCGATGAATATCTTTGGCCCAGTAGTGCAAAGATGAACAAAAGTGTTGAGATGAACATGACCGACTGGTGATTTAAATGAGTATCTTCGGCCTGTAGTGTAAAGATGAATATTGATTGTTGTTACAGGGATAAAATATTGATGATGGACTTTTAAATCTTAGAAGATAGTAGAACTCATTCTCTACGTGACTCTTCTAATGGATTGCTTTTTCCCCTGCATTTGCTGATCTAAAACTTGTTATCTATTATATTCTATCAGATTTTTCCCTGTTGAGGACTAATGATAATTTGTTGTATACTATCTTAGTCATAATATTCTTTACTGGGCTAGTTGAGCTCACCCTTTTCCTTGTTGTTCCATTTTTCTTCTCAGGAGGTGAGAATATAGGAGGGACTAGCCGGGGTATGGAGTGATGATTCAAGATAGTTATTTTAGTAGTCCTCACTATTTTGTAAAATAGTGTATTAATAAATGTATTGAAGACTTATTTGGTTGTGGATATTGTCTAGAAGACAATAGTTGTATTTAAACTCACAGTATGTGTTGTCGTATTTTGCACGACAATTGTAATAGTGAAGTTGTAGTTTTCTTTCTGTACCATGTATTATGGCGACTCAGAATGGGTGTTGTATACCTATTATGGGGGCGTCACAATTATTGAACTCTAAATTACCCTTTAAGCTAATCTAAACCAAACTTCCTTTGGTGCGGACTCTAACATCAAAGTTGAGATGAACAACCCTATTATGGGGGATTATATTACGCGGTGGTGTTAAGATGTTGTGCACATACATGGTACTAAGCGATGATCCCCCTAAGTACGAGAAGCAAGGTCCATATAGTCTTACGACTGTTAAAGGTTTAATGTAGAAATACTTAATAACCTAGGACATAGTTCATGGTCTTGTGACCCTCAGATGTACTTTTGATTCCTATTTTAATCTTGATTCAAAAGCTAAGCTTTCTTTTATTTAGTATCCATTGATTATTCACAAGTTATTACTATTACTATTGTTAAACTTGTGGGCAATTGTTGCTCACTCTTGCATAATAACATTGCAGCTAAGATTGAGAAAGTTGATGAGCCATCTACAAGCAAGGGCAAGGGCAAAGCAAGCAAATGATGAAGACTTATTTAGCATTTGAGAATGATTATATTAAGTGTAAGACCCCAACTTTTATGAATAAAGATGAATTTTTCTATAAATATCATTTTTGAATATTAAGGTTTGAATTTGTTATAATGTTATAGTTGTGGGTAATATTTATGAATTTTGCAAAGTAAGCAAGTTGTTATATAATATTCGATTGGTCGGAGAATATTCATCATAACAGGAAATATTTGTATGACGGCACAATCATTGGTGGACCCCACAACGTAATTATTGTCGAAATGAGAAAATGATAGAAATATCTTTTTATGAAAATAACGGCGAAAGTTTTATCGTTAACTGTTGGAATACCCGGTAGTAAAAGTACAGTAATACGCGTGGTTGCATAGTAGCACAATGTATTGATTATTGATGCTTACGTGAGAAGTCACTTAGTTATACTCAATTATTGCTACAGTAATTGTTGCATCATATCTCTCATATTATGATTCAATTATTATCACAGTACCATCTGCATAATATTTTTTATTATTAAATCAATAATTGAGATGACAAAGTTATTAATATTATTATTTGCAATATTGACGATATCTAGAAGTTCTGTCAAGGAGAGGTTAGGTAATCTAATTGTGCGCCAATAGGGAATAATCTTTATCAGAAAGCCCTCTCTTTCCTGGGAACGACCTGGTTGTTAAATATTGCGAATTATAATAATGATGATAAATGTTGTTAAAAATATTGAGGGAATTTTATGAAGTATTTGATGTAAATTTTGCTTAATTTATGAACCCCTATTTACCCATTTTTTAAAATAATCGGTAGAAAATTATTTAATATAACAAAGGTGGGGCCACATGTGGGGCCCGCATGTGGAAGAAAAATGGAAATGGGGGGGGAAGTTTACGTGTCGTGAGGGAATTAGATATATATATATATATATATATATATATATATATATATATATATAAAAAAGTCCTGGTGAATATAATGGGGGACGAAGGCTTTTGCCTTTCATAGTAAGGTAAATGTTGTTATTATTATTATTATTATTATTATTATTATTATTATTATTATTATTATTATATTATTATTATTATTATTATTATAAGTTTTGTTTTATTTGATTATAAATAGAATATATTATATTTTATTTAAAGTTTTTATTTTATTAGAATATTTTATTCCACAGTAATGAATAGTAAAGTCAAAATTTTTAAAGTTTCAGATGAATTCGTTTGCTTGAATTAAATTCGAATATTTACCGTCTTAATTAAATGATTTTTAAATTCAAATAGTATCCTTTCCATTCTCCTATAAATAGGATGCTTAGTTAGAATTGAAAATAACACCAAAATCAGAGAATTCTTCTTCTATAATATTGAGCGTATTTCTTTCGAGTTTTAGAAAGCTTTGAGTTTAGAAAATAGTGAAAATTTTCTTCAAGAATATCCCCGCTATACCAGTTGGAATACTCATATTTTCAAGGTAAGGGATGTTATTTTTGTTCAATATTCGTATAAAATAATATTTTCTTCCATACTCTGTAGTATGTAAGTAATATTATTTCATTTCAGATTTTGAATTCTATACTCATTTTGTTAAAATTTTGGCTTCTATACTCCATGAAATTAGTAAAATATCCTTAAAATTTGCGTTTCATCCAGTATCTTTTCATGGAAATATTATTATGAGCATTCTTGATAAATTTTAACTTTTTTATGCCGGAGTACTATTCATGAAGTACTATTCAAGGGGTACTATTCACTCGAGTACTATTCACCTGGGGTACTATTCATAATAAAAATTGATTCGTTTTCGTTCCAAATTATTTTTGGTACAATATTATTTTTGAATTTTACTCCACAAAGCAGTATCGTGTTGACAATTTGGACATTATTGAATTCTAGATAAATTAAATTATAAATCTTTTAAAATGTATCCTTTTCTTTCTTTTAATTGAATTCTTATATCATTGTCATCATCCTCATGCTTATATTATGATGAAAGTCATATGTGGCCCGTAGTGCGTAGATGGACTTGGTATGATTATGACCAGGGATTTTTAGGTATAATCATGATTGTAATGTTACAAATGTTGTGGTAAAAGTCCTCATTGGCCCGTAGTACATTGATGGACAGTTGTTGGCATGATTATGACCATTGATGAATACACGAATATCCTTGGCCCGTAGTGCATGGATAATTCGTTGTCGTGATACTAATGAATATCCTTGGTCGTGGTGCAGGGGTGATTTAATGATGTGGATTATTTATTACGCTGAGTCTCAACAGTAAAAGTGATGAAAAACCTTTTAAATCATAGAAGATAGTAGATATCATGCTCTACTTGACTCTTCTAATGGATTGCTTGTTCCGTTGCAGTTAAACTTGATGTTTGTTATATTTTATCAGTTTAACACTGTTGAAGGCTAACGATAAATTATTCTGTATTATCTTAGTCATAATATTTCTTACTGGGCTAGTTGAGCTCACCCTTTTACTTTCATTGTTCTCTTCAAGAAATGAGAACGTAATGGGACTAGTCGGGGAACCAGATAACTGGGCCCGTATGTTTGCCTTTGTAGTCCTCACTATTCTATGAAATAGTGTGATAATAAATGTATTGAGGACTCCATTTGAGTTTGAATACTATCTCGAAGACAATATTCATATTAAAATTCTAAGTTTATGTTTTGTCGTATTTTACACGACAGTTGTATAATTAATTTGTATTTAAATTTTGTACTATGTATTTGGCGACTCAAGACGGGTGATGTATACCTATTTTGGGGGCGTTACAGTTGGTATCAAAGCTTAGGGATATGATCCTTGGCTGAGATGTGAGACAAGAACTAGGAGGGGAGAGACGGGGAATTTCTTCGCTAGTATGACCTACCTAAGTTTATTTGGTATTTAATTGGTCGGTCAAAGTATAGGGATAATATGTGACATGTTAATTAACCCTTGTTTTGTGGCATTATTTGAAAATGACATCTGAGAATGTTGAATAGCAATGGAGCACAGGAGACCGTTGAGTCACCACAGATCAATAACCAGGATAATGTGCATCAAGAAGGTAACAATCCTCATGCAAACAACAACACCGACCAAATGATGAACGATGGAATGTTCAGAAGCTTTCTGCAATTTATGCAACATCAGGCAAGAGAGACTCCTGTTCAAAATGCAGGTGGAAACACTGGCAACTCCCGGACGGTCACCGCTAAGCAATTTAAGGAGCTGGGACCACCGAAGTTTTTGGGAAAGCCAGAAGCACTTAAGGCGGAGACATGGCTAAAGCAGATCACCAAGATATTTGATGTCTTGGGATGCTCCGAGGAGAAAAAGGTTCCCTTTGCCACCTTCATATTATGAGGAGAGTCAGATCATTGGTGGTAATCTGTAAAACGTACCCAGCTTGCTGCACTGAAGATGTCTTGGGAGAAGTTCCAAGAACTGTTCAACGATAAGTACTTTCCTGAAAGTATTCATCACATGAAAGAAGTTGAGTTCATCAAGTTAGAATAAAACAATATAACCGTGGCGCAGTACGAGGCTAAGTTTGCTGAGTTATCCCGATTTGCATCTCATTTGGTTGATACTGAGGAGAGAATGACGCGGATGTTTCTAAGAGGTTTGAAACCCGAGATACGTCAATACCTCATTTCTAACAAACTTTACTTGTATTCAGATGTTGTAAATAGGGCTCAGTTATTGGTGCGCGATAATGAGTTAACCCAACCAAGAGAGAGCAGCCGACAAAATGATAATACCAGTGGTAGCAGTCATCGAAGCGGTGACAACAAGTGTGGAGGGAATCAACAGGCCAGATATGGTAACCACTTCGGTGGTAATCATGGCCAAGACAATAAGAGTGGACATTTCAAGAAGAGGAGATTCAACAATGATGGAAAGACATCAGCACCAACACCCGTTGTTAAGGAAGGAGAACGACCACCTATCATATGCTTCAAATGCGACGGGGAGGGACACATGATTAGTACAAACTGCGCGATGCAATCCAAATCATATTACAATTATGGAAGAGAAGGTCACCTAGCCCGATTTTGTCGTGCAGAGAAGACAAGTCCAGCTGGGATGGAGGTACCAAAGGTCGTCCCAAAGAAGTTAAAACCAGTAGTGAAAGGGAGAGCATTTGTCGTGACCTCCCAGAAGGTGAGGAACCCAAACGAGGTCATCACGGGTAAGCTAATCATAAACTCTAGTGAAGTATATACCTTATTTGATACCGGTTCTACCCATTCTTTTATTTCTCCTACTTGCGCTCAACGTTTAAATTTAACTCCGGAGAAATTAGACTTTGACTTATCTGTTGAAACTCCGTTGGGAGAAACCTTCATTACATCCACTGTTTATAAGTCTTGTTTGGTTCAACTCAATACCCTCAAATTACATGTCGATCTTATTTCTTTAAAAATACTTGCATTTGATGTGATTTTAGGGATTGATTGGTTAACTACTCATCATGAAAAAATTGATTATTTTCGTAAGGTTGTTAGCTTTCATATTCCTAACCAACTTTGTTATGCTAATTCAATTCAAGCAACCAAACCACTAAAGTCAATCACTATCATATCAAGCCATAAAGCTATTCGTTTATTGAAAAATGGATGTCGAAGCTTTTTTAGCCCATATCACAGATTTAAACAAAAATACGCCGATTTGAATGATATTTCTATTATTAATAAATTTCTGACGTATTCCTAAAAGAACTTCCCCTACCTACCCCGAGGCGTGAAATTAAATTTTGTATCGACCTTGAACCCAGACAAAACCCATTTCAAAAGCCCCATATCGAATGGCTCTATTGAACTTGTGGAGTTAAAACCCAACTGCAGGAATTGTTAGACAATGGTTTCATTAAATCCTAGTACATCTCCTTGGGGTGCTCTGCTCTATTCGTAAAGAAGAAAGATGGAAGTATCGACTTTTTATTGACTATCGGGAGTTGAATCATGTCACCATCGAAAATAGGTACACATTGCCTCACATTAATAACCTGATTGACCAGTTGCAAGGAGCCAAATTCTTTTCAAGGATCGATCTTCGTTCTGGATATCATCAGTTAAAGATTAAAACCGATGACATTCCAAAGACGGCTTTAATAAATTGATGCGGACATTATGAATTAAGAGTCATATATATATATATATATATATATATATATATATATATATATTTAAGTTTTGTTTTATTTGATTATAAATAGAATATATTATATTTTATTTAAAGTTTTTGTTTTATTAGAATATTTTATTGCACAGTAATGAATAGTAAAATCAAAATTCTAAAAGTTTCAGACGAATTCGTTCGCCCGTGAATTCCGAATATTTACTCTGCAGACCGTGATTTTCTAAATTCAAATAGTATCCTTTCCATTCTCTTATAAATAGGATGCTTAGTTAGAATTGAAAATCACACCAGAATCAAAGAATTCTTCTTCTATAATATTGAGCATATTTCTTTTGAGTTTTAGAAAGCTTTGAGTTTAGAAAATAGTGAAAGTTTTCTTCAAGAATATCCTCGCTATACCAGTTGGAATACTCTTCTTTTCAAGGTAAGGGATGTTATTTTTGTTCAATATTCGTATGAAATAATATTTTCTTCCATTCATTTTAGTATATAAGTAATATTATTTCGTTTCAGATTTCAAATTCTATACTCATTTTATTAAAGTTTGGGCTTCTATACTCCATAAAATTAGTAGAATATCCTTAAAATTTGCGTTTCATCCAGTATCTTTTCATGAAAATATTAATATGAGCATTCTTGATAAATTTGAACTTTTTCATGCCGGAGTACTATTTACGGGTTACTATTCACGAAGTATTATTCACGGGGTACGTATTCACTCGAGTACTATTCACCCGGGGTACTATTCATAATAAAAATTGATTCGTTTTCGGTCCAAATTATTTTTGGTACAATATTATTTTTGAATTTAACTCCACAAAGCAGTATCATGTTGACAATTTGGACATTATTGAATTCTAGATAAATTAAATTATAAATCTTTTAAATTTTATCCTTTGCTTTCTTTTAATTGAATTCTGATATCATTGTCATCATCCTTATGCTTATATTATGATGAAAGTCATCTCTAGCCCGTAGTGCATAGATGGACTTGGTATGATTTGGACTAGGGATTATTCGGTATAATCATGACCGTAATGTTATAAATATTGTGGTAAAAGTCCTCATTGGCCTGTAGTGCATTAATGGACAGTTGTTGGCATGATCATGACCATTGATGAATACATGAATATCATTGGCCCGTAGTGCATGGATAATTCGTGGTCGTGATACTAATGAATATCCTTGGCCGTGGTGCAGGGGTGATTCGATGTTGTGGATTATTTATTACGCTGAGTCTCAGTGATAAAAGTGATAAAAAAACCTTTTAAATCATAGAAGATAGCAAATATCATACTCTACTTGACTCTTCTAATGGATTGCTTGTTCCACTGCAGTTAAACTTGATGTTTGTTATATTTTATCAGTTTAACACTGTTGAATGCTAACGATAAATTATTCTACATTATCTTAGTCATAATATTTCTTACCGGGCTAGTTGAGGTCACCCTTTTGCTTTCATTGTTCTCTTCAGGAAATGAGAAGTAGCCGGGACTAGTCGGGGGACGGAGTGATGGTCCAGATGTTTGCATTAGTTGTCTTCACTATTCTATGAAATAGTGTGATAATAAATATATTGAGGACTCCATTTGAGTTTGAATACTGTCTAGAAGATAATATTCGTATTAAAACTCTCAGTTTATGTTTTGTCGTATTTTACACGACAGTTGTATAATTAAGTTGTATTTAAATTTTGTACCATGTATTTGGCGACTCAAGATGTGTGATGTATACCTATTTTGGGGGCGTCACATTAAGACTTAATTATTATGTGATGTTTAAGACTTATTTGTTTATGATGTTTCGCATATGATGTATTAAGGTTAGATAACCTGAGATTTATTTGTTTAAGTTGTTGTAACCCTTTAATGGGAGGATTTTTATTTAAATTTTATTGTTATCTTTACTATGGGTAGATAGATGTTATTTATTTTGGTGAGTGAACACCAAATCTGTGAGAAACTAGAGTACCTGAATTTGGGGGTGTCACAGTAATATTAGTAATAATTTTAGTAATTTCCTTTTTAGTAATAATATTAATGATTGACTTTTTATTACTATTACTAATATTAATTGCATTTTTATTACTAATACTAATATTAATTGCTTTTTTCGTATTAATATAAGTAATTGCCTTTTTAGTATTAATATTAATTGTCTTTTTATTACTATTACTAATATTAATTGTCTTCTTATTAGTAATACTAATATTAATTGTCTTTTTATTACTAATACTAATATTAATTCCCTTTTTAATTCTCATTTAAGTAATATTAGTATTAGTAATAAAAAGGCAAGAAATAGCACTATTACCAACCGCTACAAGATGAAGCGGCTTGGTTTTTTGTTTTTTTTTATGCTTTTAGTGTTGCCTTTAGTGTTGTCTTTAGGAATAAAAAAGACAAGTAATAACACTATTACCAACCGCTACAAGATGTAGCAACTTGGTTTTTTTTAATCACTTCTGTTGTAAGAAAATTGAGAGATAAAAAGATAATATTGTAATATTAATTGCCTTTTTTTGCCTTTTTAATTCTCATTTAATTAATATTAGTATTAGTAATAAAAAGGCAAGTAATAACACTATTAACAACAAAGTGGGACAACGGATGACACAAAAAAAAAATTATAACCAAGCCGCTACAAGCTGTAGCGGTTGGTATATAAAAAAAAATAAATTCTCTTTTTATCATTCTATTTCTCAAAAATGGACCCACGTTATTAAAAAAATATTAAGACTAAGCTGCTACAAGCTGTAGCGGTTGGTATATATAAAAAATAAATTTATTTATATCTTTCTATCTGAAAATATGGGCCCACATTAGCAAGTTAATTTGACTTTTATTAAAATAGAAGCCGCTAAAGTATGTTGTTTGGGCCGCTACATGTTGTAGCGACTGGCAATATATTTTTTCCCATCTCATCCTTTCATTTAATTGATCTACGGCTGACAAGTTGGTTGTTGGAATAGTATCTATAACAACCTATTGTTATGGATGAGAATCATATATATATATATATATATATATATATATATATATATATATATATATATATATATATATATATATATATATATATAATAATAAATAATCACAAGTTCACAATATCACAAGTTCAAATTTATCGCTCGACAAATACCATATTGAAATTCTCTCCATCTCTTCAATAAAACCCTTTTCAGCAAATACATATATTATTAATATTCAAACAAATTTTTCTTCAAACAAAGGCAACCTCCAAGTGCGTTCAAGTTTTAAAAAATTATTTGTTTAGAGCAAACATGTAATTTCTTATTTTCTTATATGAAAATGGGAAAGGAAAAAGAAAGTGTTTCATATCTCATAGCATTACTATTCTTATTTGAAAAATGAAAGGCTAAGAAGCCATAAAGGAAACGTTATAAGTTAGTAGAAATGAAAGGCTAAGAAACCGATGTAATATAGTCTGAAGTGAATTGTCATTATTTGAGGCGGGCCTGCCCATAATATTTTTCACCTGAAGATCATAGAAAACCGGTAATGAGAGCATTAAATGTGTTATGCTGACGGGTTTGCCGAAAAATCGAATATTGTCAGCCGATGATAAATTTTTGTTTTGGTGATCGCAATGGTTGAACGTGCTGACAAATGTGGGTTGCTATGATTAAATTCCCCAAAGTCATTGTAGTGGTGTCACTATAAATCTGAACCAATGTCAGCCACTTCGTCATCACAATAACGACCTCATGATGGATCTGGTACTGCATGTCATGAAACTGAAGGTAATTAATTTATAACCAACGTACACTTACATATATATAAAAATATTGATCCAAATAAACATAAGTATACATGGTACCAAGCCTACTCCAGCTTCTTATATAATTATGTCCGCAACAACATTTATTGTGTTACATATATGGAAAGAAACAAATACATCTACCTTTATAATGTTTTCAAAAAATCATGCAGCAATTTATAACAAAAGCTAGACGTGCGTATATCATCTATCTATCAATATTGATATCATGTATTCAAATTAACCAAGAGATCTAAAGAAAGAAAGATATCACCATATATTCTCTCGAAATAATTAAGCTCACATGTGTCAATATTAATCATGTCACTACAAACAGAAACCTACTATTCCAAGAAGGGTGTTTTGTATGACCTTGTAATCACAATATTTTTATATGTAAAGTAAGTATTAATAATACTGTGATAAGACACCAACATTAAATATTAGATCAATAACAGAAATTCCAAACAATATGTTGGATATATATATATATATATATATATTAAATTGATAAAAGAAAGCAACTTAGCTTTATATGTAAGCTCCGCCTTCTTGACGTAGTCAATGGTGATGAGATTAACTGTGTTGGTGATTTTTAGAACAAAATTTTACTTTCCCATAACGGCGCTTATCGTTAACGCTGATTTTGTACACCGATTTAAATCACCAAAAACAAAGTCAAAATCGCTAACTAACAAGTTGATTGTATTGTTGTGAAATCAAACTCATGAAATACACACAGATAAATATAAACACATCATTATAGGAGATAAAATATGGATACAAGAATTTACGTGGAAACCTAATGTGACGCCCCCAAAATAGGTATACATCACCTATTCGGAGTCGCCAAATACATGGTACATAATACAAAAACAATCTTAATTATACAACAAGAGAGCTGTGAGTTTTAATACAAATACTGTCATCTAGACAATATCCACTCTCAGAATAAGTCATCATTACATTTATTATCACACTATTTCACAGAATAGTGAGGACTACTAATGCTATCATCTGGACTATCACCCGCTCCTCGACTATCATCATCCCACGCGTTCTCATTTCACGAAGAGAATAAAGGTGAAAGAAAAGGGTGAGCTCAACTAGCCCAAAGAAGAAATATTATGACTAAGATAATTCGAATAAATTATCATTAGTCTTCAACAATGTTAAACCGATAAAATACAATAGACATCAAGTTTAACTGCATAGCCGAACAAACAATCCATTAAAAGAGTCAAGTAGAGAATAAAATCTACTATCTTTTATGATTTAAAAGGTTTTTCGTCACTTTTATCATTGGGACTCAAATTTAATAAATAATCCACATCATCGAATCACCCTTTTGACTACGCCAAGGATATTCTTTAGTATCACGACCACAAATTATCCATGCACTACGAGCCAAGGACATTCGTGTATTCATCAATGGTCATGATCATGCCAACAATCGTCCCATCAATGCACTACGGGCCAATGAGGACTTTTACCACATCATTTGTAATATTACTCCATGATTATAATTTGAATAATCCTCGGTCATAATCATACCAAGTCCATCTATGCTCTACAAAGCCCATGATGACTTTCAACAAAATATAAAATACATGAGGATGATGACAATGATATAAAAATTCAATAAAACAAGTTCAAGAATTAATTTGTCCAGGAACCAATAACGTCCAATTGTCAACAAGATACAGTTTTGTGGGGTAAAATTCAAGAATGATCAGAAGAATATTTCCATTAAAAGATATTGGATGAAACGCAAATATCAAGGATATTATACTAATTTCATGGAGTATAGAAGTCAAAATATTAACCAACTGAGTATAATAAAGAATGGAATAACAAAAGAAATCACCAGTATGCGGTGCCGCGATGAAAAGTTATTCAATGTAATAATAAGTAATGTAACCGTGTCAGGGCCAAATTCGCACCGGCTGTGATGTTACAATGTGAATAATAAAGAATGGAATAACAACAGAAATCACCATGCATGCGGTATTTAGATGATGAAGTTATTCCCAACGTAATACTAAATAACGGAACCGAGTCCAAAGATAAAATGCATGCATGAGGATATTCTAATGTAATAATAATAAAGATGGAACCAGTGTCCGTGTAAAACACACGCATGTGATATTCCAACAGAATAATAAAGACAGAATAATAGAAGAATGTCACCAAGTATAGGGTAGCCCACGTATACAGGTTATTCCAACAGAATAATAAAGAAATGGAATAATAGAAGTTCTCTTCAGAATATGAAATAAATAATATCCCTTACCGTAAAAGAAACTGGATGTAAGAGTAGGGAAGTAGCAGAATACTTTTCTATAGTTTCTCTATAATTTCTCTCTCTGGAGTTTCAGTGAATTTGTAAGAAATAATGAAGGAATGAGCTTCTATTTATAGAAGAATGGAAAGACATTGTGCTAGGAATCAATAATTATGCAATTTACGGATGATAATTTTGATAACTCAAGGTGCAAGTTTTTCAAACCTCTAACCAATAAGAATAAAGCAAAAATAATATATATATATATATATATATATATATATATATATATAATACTAACTACCTCTATTATAATTCAACTCCATTCCCCCACCATTTCCCACTCACATAATAAACATATATACTATAATCATACACACATCACTTTCACTCTTTCTTTTCCCCCACCACTTCCCACTCACACACATATTATATTATATATATACACATACACATAACAACCTTATATACATACACTCCCTCCCCTATACGTATCCCTCTCCCACCCCCATTTCCAAAATTAGTTTTTCAACACATATGGGTCCCACATGTGGCCCCCACTTTTAAATAATTTTCTACTGATTATTTTAAAAAATGGATAAATGGGGGTCCATAAAATAAGCAAAACTTCATAAAAATCACATTAATAATTTTAACAACATTTATCACCTTTATTATAATTCACAATATTAATCGATCAGGTCGTTCCCAGGAAAGAGGGGCCTTCCGATAAGGATTTCTCCTTACTGGCGCGCAATTACCTAACCTCTTCTTGACAGAACTTCTAGACATCGTTAATATTACAAATAATAATATTAATAACTTTTTCGTCTCAATTATTGATTTTAAATATATGAAATATTGACAATAATTGAATCAAATAACGTGAGATACTATACAGCAAATACTGTAGCAATAATTGAACAAAACTGAGTGACTTATCACACAAGTATCAATAATCAATATCGTGTGCTACTATGCAACCACGTGTATTACTGTACTTTTACTACCGAGTAGTTCAACAGTTTTAACGGTAAAACCTTCGCCGTTATTTTCATAAAATATTTTTGTCGTTTTCTAACTATGACAGTGCTTCCGTTGTGGGGTCCACCAATTATTATGTCGTCGTACGAATATTCCCCGACAAAAAGAATATTCCCCGACCAAACGAATATTATATAACAACTTGCATACTTTGCAAAATTTATAAATACTAGCCATAACTATAACATTATATCAAATCCACACCAATAATATTCAAAAAATTATTTCGAGAAAATTAAATATTTATTCATAATACCACATCCTCTAAAACTCCGACTAATACCACATCCTCCAGTGATGAACCCATCCGCGCTATTCCCCTTTCGACCATCCCTGCACCACCCACATCCACCATTTATGCCTTATCTACTAATTCTACCATTACCCCCACCGGAACCTCCTCCCAAAACCCAAACCCAAATGTCAGTTCCATAACCATTGATTCCACTATCACTATGCGACGCCCCCAAAATAGGTATACATCACCCATTTTTAGTCGCCAAATACATGGTATAGAAAATACCTACAACTTCATTATTACAATTGTCGTGCAAAATACGACAACACATTTACTGTGAGTTTAAATATAAATATTGTCTTCTAGACAATATTTAAACTCAAATAAGTCCTCATTACAATTATTGATACATTATTTTACAAAAATAGTGAGGACTACTAAAACAACTTTCTAGAACCATCATTCCATACCCTGACTAGAACTCGCTAAATTCTCGCCTCCTGAGAAGAAAAATGGAACAAAAAGAAAAATGGTGAGCTCAACTAGCCCAGTAAAGAACATTATGACTAAGATAATATAGAACAAATTACTGTTAGTCCTCAACAGGAAAAAATCTGATAGAATATAATAGATAACAAGTTTTAGATCAATATTCGCAGTGAAAATAACAATTCATTAGAAGAGTTAAGTACATAATGAAATCTACTATCTTATATGATTTTAAAGTCCATCATCAATATTTTATCCCTGTGACATCAATCAATATATATCTTGAATCAAATACTCATATTTGCAACGACCAAAATATTCAATCGTATTCCCAGTTGGTTATGTTCATCTCAACACTTGTTCATCTTTGCACTACAGGGCATAGATATTCATCATGTAATCGTTCATCTTTGCACTACAGGCCAAAGATATTAAGTTATATCACCATTTAGGACTGAGAATGATGAAAATATTTTAAAGATAACGAATCCAGTGAGATAAAAGGACAAGGATTAAGGATTCATATTTTAGTTCATCCATGTTCAAAAATACTCCATAATAAACCATTGTGGTGCAAAATTCAAGAATGAAAATCAAAACATGGATATAATCAAAGCTAGTAATCATAATAAACAACTTGGATAAAGATTTTTTTTTTTTAATTTTACTGTGAATAGTGCCGTATACGTGAATAGTAATCTCCACAAAAAGATAAGAATTTCACAAGAAAAATCTTACCAATATTCTGGCATAATGATATTGAAAGAAATAATATCATTTATAAAAAAATAACATCCCTTAACTCAAAAGGACAATACTTCTGACTGAAATATCAGATATAACGCTAAAGGGAACTTGCACTGTATAACAACATTCAAAGTATCAAAATACTCACAAAAATACGCTCGATAATATATAGAGAGAAAACTTCAGATTCTGATGTGATTTTCGGTTCTAACCTAAGCACCCTATTTATAGGAAAATGCTTAGAACACCAAAGCAGAAAATTTAATAAAATAATATTATTTATTAAATTTTTTCACGCCCACCTCTTGAAATTTGAATTCAACACATTTACAACATATGTGGGGCCCACCTAATTGCAAAAAATGTTTTTCTTAAAATAAATATTTTAAAATTTAAAAAATAATTATTCCAGAACTTCAATAATTCATAATAAATAGCCCTTTTATCAGAAAAATTCGAATCTTATGTTCATTCCATAGGAAATTCAATCCTCTACAACTTTGTAGCTTTAAGTTTTTCCAAATTCTAAACAGAAATTGATCGAAATCCACATACGGACGATTTTACAAGCTATAATCAAATTTTAGTCAAAAATGGGGCCCACCAACATGTTTAACATGTTTTTAGCATTTATTGTAACAAAAATACTCTTCCTCCTCATTTATTCATATATCACACATTCATTGTAAAAATATCACTATTATTATATTATTATAATATAATAATATATTTAAATGAATTATTTTATCAGAAAAGATAAAATATCAATTTTCAACAATTGTCACTTTTCTAAAAATTCCTCCATTTATATCCACATAAATAAATATTTTTCTTATCATATAAATTAATAATTAATTATTCACAAATAATATTACAAAATCACATAATGACAACCAGTAGTTCCCCGAGAAAGAGGGGGCTTTCAGATAAGGATTCTCTCATCTGGCACGATTAGATGACCTAACCCCTTTCCTATGTGAAACTTTCTAGACATTGTCAATAATGCTATCTAATAATATTATTCAAATAATATGAATTATTGATCCGATAATGGGAAATATTGTGCAGTGACAATTATTAAAATAAAAATAATATAAAATTTCAACATAGCAATTATTGAATCAATAAAATAAAATATTGAATAATAATTACTGTAACAATTATTGAGTAGTGCCTTCTTACGTAAGAATCAATAATTGGTGCAATACTGCAGGTCTACTGATCTTGACCGCGTATTCATTTGTGTTTTAACCACCGGGTATTCCAATAGTGTTAACGGTAACAACTACGCTGTTATTTTTTAAAAAAACTCATACTTGTTATTTTCTTCATCCGATCGCTTTCCGTTATGTGGCCCACAAAAGACTACGCCGTCGTACGAATATTCCCCGACATCAAGAATATTCCACGACCAACCGAATATTCCCCGATAATAATGAATATTTTATAACCACTTTCTTATTTAAAATATTTGCGCATTTTACCCATAACTAACCACATTAATCAAATCAACCCCTTACTATTTCAAAATAATAAAAAGAGGAAATTCCTATTTATTCATAAAAGGTTGGGTCTTACACACCACCCCTGGAACTACCTCCCAAAATCCAAATCTAACCAAAATAGGGACAGATTTTCAAAAAATTATGCGTGAGTATCCCAACGAAATAAAATTCCCCCATGCCAACATCCCCTCCCAGATCACCGACTCAGATCTCCTTGTGATCCGGGAACACTATCAAATACCAGTAACTTATCAACTAAAATCGCCTTCACCCACCGATCGAATCTACCTCCGACCCGACGGATGGACAATCATGCCCCTTACTCTTCTGGAGAAGGGCGTTCGATTACCCCTTCATCCCTTCATCATTTCCCTTTTAGGGTTTATCAACATCGACTTCACCTAACTAGTGCCGAACTCCTACATCCATATTATAGCTTTCATCGCCTTCTGCTATGAAATAGGCATCCCCCCCCCCCTCTATTGACTTCTTCTTCACCCTATTCCAACTAGTAAATTCCCAAGAACCTAGATTTGGCTGATGGCGTCTTGCCTTCGGATTGGATGTTGGCGAAAAAGGTTAAGCATAAGAGTTTGAGTTTTTTGCTAATAGACCAAGATTTGTATAGAAGAGCCTATTCTTCTCCATTGCTTAAGTGTTTGGTTACATCTGAGGCTGAATATGTCCTTCGGAAGGTTCACGAAGGAATTTGTGGAGATCATATGGCAGCGAAGGTGTTGACGTATAAGGTGTTTCGGCAGGGATATTATTGGCCTACGATTTTTAAGGAAGCGATGGATTATGTGAAGAAGTGTTCGAAGTGTCAATTGAATAGTCCTATTTCCCATCAATCGCTAGAGGAGTTGTACTCGGTTTTGTCCCCAGTTCCCTTTGTTGTATGGGGGGTTGACATATTGGGTCCATTACTAAAGGCGAAGGGGCAAGATATTTTTGTGACAATGGCTATTGATTATATAACCAAGTGGGTGGAGGCGAAATCCCTACGACAGATTACGGAGCAGGAGTGTTTAAAGTTTTTGAAGGAATTTGTTGTCTTCCAGTTCGGCAATCCTTTGGTGGTGATTTTGGATAATATTGGTCGTCAGTTTGTGGGCTCAAAATTTGAGGCATTTTTAACAGAGTTGGGAATTCAGCATCGGAAGACTTCAGTTGCTCATCCTCAGTCTAATGGGCAGATGGAGGTTACCAATAGGACGTTGCTGAGTGGGATAAAGAGAAGACTGGATGAGGCAAAAGGAAGATAGCTATAGGAAATACTGAGTGTGTTGTGGGCTTATCGGACTACACCAAGGACAATAACAAGAGACTCGCCGTTTAGATTGGCCTATGGTATTGATGCCCTAGTTCCTGTAGAGTTTGGTTATATACAACGATGAGGGTATCCATGCCAACTTGGATTTATTAGAGGAAGTTAGGGAGGTGGCTCTAGTAAAGTTGGCGGCTTACCAGAAAAGGGTTGCTAGGTTTTATAACAAAGGGGTTAAGCTCAGAAGATTTAAAGTTGGTGATTTGGTTTTTCGGGAGGTGGAAGCTTATATGCCTCAAAATCTTGGGAAGTTGATGCCGAACTGGGAGGGGCCATACGAGATTGTAGAAGTGCCGAAGCCAGGTACTTACAGGCTTCGGGTGATGGATGGGTCCGAAATCATGAACAGTTGGCATGTAGGTCGACTTCGGAAGTATTTTCAGTAGTTTGTAGTTAGGGGATTCAAATATGTTATTCTTCCATATTATTATTAAAATAAGTATTCAGATCTTTGACGAATTTTATTCTTAATTTTTGAATGATGTTTGATGTAAGACCCCAACTTTTTATAAATGAAATTGAATTTCCCCTATTTATTATTTTGAAATAGTAAGGGGTTGATTTGATTAATGTGGTTAGTTATGGGTAAAATGCGTAAATATTTTAAATAAGAAAGTGGTTATAAAATATTCATTGTTGTCGGGGAATATTCGTTTGGTCATGGAAAATTCTTACTGTCGGGGAATATTCGTACAACGGCGCAACCTTTTGTTGGCCCCATAATGGAAAGCGATTGGAAGAAGAAAACGGCAAGTATGAGTTTTTTTATAAATAACGGCGTAGTTGTTACGGTTAACACTGTTGGAATACCCGGTGGTTAAAACACAGTAATACGCGGTGTTGTATAGTAGCACACGGTATTGCACCAATTATTGATTCTTATGTAAGAAGGCACTACTCAATAATTGTTACAGTAATTACTGTTCAATATTTTATTGATTCAGTAATTGCTACGTTGATATTTTATATTATTGTTGTTTACATAATTGTCACTGTACATTATTTTCCATTATCAGATCAATAATTCATATTATTTGAATAATATTATTAGATAGCATTATTGGCAATGTCTAAGAAAATTATGTCTAGAAAAGGGGTTTGGTCACCTAATTGCGCGTCAGTAAGGGGAAATCCTTATCGAAAAGCCCCCTCTTTCCTGGGAATGACCTAGTTGTCATTATTGTGATTCTATAATATTATTTGTGAATAATTAATTATTGATTAATGTGATAAGGAAGATATTTATTTATGTAGATATAAATGGAGGAATTTTTAAAAAAGTGATAATTATTAAAAATTAATATTTTATCTTTTCTGATAAAATAATTTATTCAAATATATTATTATATTACATTATAAATGTATAATACGATAATATAATAATATAATAATGGTGATATTTTTACAATGAATGTGTGATAATGAATAAATAAGGAAGAATAGTAGTTTTGTTACAATAAATGCTAAAAATATGTTAAACATGTTGGTGGACCTCATTTTTAACTAAAATTTGATTATAACATGCAAAATCGTCCGTATGTAGATTTCGATCGATTTCTGTTTAGAATTTGGAAAAAATTAAAGCTACAAAGTTGTAGAGAATTGAATTTCCTATAGAATGGACATAATATTTGATTTTTTTTGATAAAAGGGCTATTTATTATGAATTATTGAAGTTTTGGAATAATTGATTTTTGGAGTTTTCAATGTTTTTGTTAAGAAAAATGTTTTTATTTTTTATTTTTTGTGGGGTAGGTCCCACTTTTGGCTGATGTTTTGGTCTGGTGGTGTGCGTAAAAAATTTAAATAAAAATATTAATATTTTATTAAATTTTTTACTTTGGTGTTCTAAGCATTTTCCTATAAATAGGATGCTTAGGTTAGAATTGAAAATCACACCAGAAACTGAAGTTTTCTCTCTCTATAATATCGAGTGTATTTTTATGAGTATTTAGATACTTTGAGTATTGCTATACGGTGCAAGTTTCCTTCAGCGTTATATCTGATATTCCAGGTAGAAGTACTATTCTTTTGAGGTAAGGGATGTTATTTTCTTCGTAAATGATATTATTTCTTTCAATATCATTATGCCAAAATATTAGTATAATTTTTCTTGCGAAATTTCTACCTTTTCATATCGGGGTGACTATTTACGTATACGACACTATTCACGAATACGACACTATTCACAGAAAAATTAAATTTTCGTTCTTTGTCCAAGATGTATATTATGGGTAATATCTTTGATTGTATCCATGTTTTGATCTTCATTCTTGAATTTTACTCCACTATGATTTATTATAGAGTATTTTTGAACTTGGATTGTCTAAAGTATGAATTCCTAATCTTTTTCCTTTTATTTCACTGGATTCGTTTCTTTAAAAATATTTTTCATCATCCTAAGTCCTAAATGATGATATTACTGAATATCTTTGGCCTGTAGTGCAAAGATTAATGATTTCCTGATGAATATCTTTGGCCCGTAGTGCAAAGATGAACAAGTGTTGAGATGAACATGACCAACTGATAAATATCTTTGGCCTGTAGTGCAAAGATAAATATTTGATTCAAGATGTATATGGATTGATGTTACAGGGATAAAATATTGATGATGGACTTTTAAATCATTGAAGATAATAAATTTCATTCTCTACTTAACTCTTTTAATGAATTGTTATTTCCGCTGCGAATATTGATCTAAAACTTGTTGTCTATTATATTCTATCAGATTTTTAGATGTTGAGGACTAACGATAATTTGTTCTATATTATCTTACTCATAATATTCTTTACTGGGCTAGTTGAGCTCACCTTTTTTCCTTTTTGTTCCATTTTTCTTCTCAGGAAGCGAGACTATAGCGGGAAGTAGCCGGGGTGTGGAGTGATGTTCCAAGGCAGTTTTTATAGTAGTCCTCACTATTTTGTAAAATAGTGTATCAATAATTGTAATGAGTACTTATTTGAGTGTGGATATTGTCTGGAAGATAATATTTGTATTTAAACTCACAGTTTATATGTTGTCGTATTTTGCATGATAATTGTATTAATGAAGTTGTAGTTATTTCTGTACCATGTATTTGGCGACTCAGAATGGGTGATGTATACCTATTTTGGGGGCGTCACAGTTGGTATTAGAGCTTAGGGATATGGTCTCTGGCGGAGATCGGGGAATAAAACTAGGAGGGGAGAGATGAGTAAATCCTTCGCTAGTGTGTCCTACCTAAGCTTTTTTGTTGGTCGGTCAGAATATAAGGGTAATGTGGTATGTCATTTTCTTTAATTAACCCTTATTTTGTGGCAGTATTTGAGAATGACAGCTGAAAATGTTAACAATGGAGTGAATGAGATCGTTGAGACACCTTTAATCACCAATCAGGAGAACATGCAACAGGACGACAATGTTCTTCTTGTAAACAACACCATTGATCAGACGATGAATGATGGGATGTTTAGAAGCTTTTTTCAGTTCATGCAAAATTAGACGAGGGAGACTCGTGTGCAAAATACGGGTGGAAATAATAGCAACGCGCAACTTGTTACAGCCAAGCAGTTCAAAGAGTTGGACCACCAGAGTTTTTGGGAAAGTCGGATCTGATTAAGGCAAAAATGTGGGTTAAGCAAATTTCCAAGATATTTGATATCTTGGAATGCACGGAGGAACAGAAGGTTCCATTTGCCACCTTTATGTTCCATGGTGAAGTAGATTATTGGTGGGAATCTGTGAAGCATACCCAGCCTGCCGCACTCAATATGTCTTGGGAAATATTTCAGACACTATTCAATGACAAGTACTTTCCTGAAAGTATTCGTCATATGAAGGAGGTAGAGTTTATTAGACTGGAACAGAACAACATGACGGTGTCCCAGTACGAGGCTAAGTTCGTGGAGTTATCCAGATTTGCACCTCATTTGGTAGAGAATGAGGAACGTATGACACTGATGTTTCTGAGAAGTCTGAAACCCGATATACGTCAATATCTTATTTCTCACAAATTTTCTTTATATTTAGATGTTGTCAACATGGCTTAATTATTAGAGCGAGATAATGAGTACGTTCAACCGAGGGACCACAACCAGGGTCATATCGGTGGCAATAGTCATCGGAGCAATGATAACCTGCGGGGAGGAAAAAATACAGACAAAAGCGGTAACCATTCTGGTTGTAATCGTGGCCATGATAATAGAAGAAGCGAGTCGGGGGGAGATTTTAAAAAGAGAAGGTACAACAATGACAATGTGAAGACGTCGTCAGACCAAAGATCAATCGCTTTAAAGGAGGAGAACGACCATCGGTCGTATGTTATAAATGCGAGAAAGAGGGACACATCAGCCCAAACTGCCCACAACAATTCAAAGCATGTTATAATTGTGGAAAAGAATGTTATATAGCTCAAAATTGTACTGTAGTGAAACCAAGTCCAGTGGGGATGGTGACTCAAAAGGCTATCCTAGACAAGTCAAAGTCAGCGGTTCCTGGAAGAGCGTTTGTCGTGATTGGCCAAAATGCGAGGAACCTAAACGAGGTGATCACGGGTATGCTAATCATAAACTCTTACGAAATTTATACCTTACTAGATACTGGTTCTACCCATTCTTTTATCTCTCCTGTTTGTGCTCAACGTTTGAACTTGAATCCGGAGAAATAAGACTTTGAATTATCTGTTGAGACTCCGTTAGGAGAAACTTTCATTACATCCATTATTTATAAATCTTTCTTGATCCAAGTTGGCACCATCACATTACCTATTGATCTTATCTCTTTAAAAATACTTACATTTGATGTGATTTTAGGGATTGATTGGTTAACCACTCATCATGTTAAAATTGATTGTTTTCATAATGTTATTAGTTTTCATATTCCTAACCAACCTGTTATACGAATTCAAGCAACCAAACCACTAAAGTTAATCAATGTCATATCAAGCCATAAAGACATTCATTTATTAAAAAACGGATGTCAAGCTTTCTTAGCACATGTCATCGACTTGAACAAAAACACGTCAGATTCGAATAATATTTCTGTTGATAGTGAATTTCCTGACGTATTTCCTGAAGAACTTCTCGGTCTACCCCCAGAACGTGAAGTTGAATTCTTTATTGATCTTGAACCTGATACAAAACCCATTTCTAAAACCCCATATCGAATGGCTCCTATTGAACTTTAGGAGTTAAAGGTCCAACTATTGGAGTTGTTGGACATCAGTTTCATTCGTCCTAGTACATCTCCTTATGGTGCTCCTATTTTATTTGTAAAGAAGAAGGACGGAAGTATGCGACTTTGTATTGACTACCGGGAATTGAACCATGCCACCATCAAGAATAGGTATCTGTTACCTCGCATTGATGACATGTTCGACTAGTTGCAAGGAGCACAATTCTTTTTAAAGATCGATCTTTGTTCTGGATATCATCAGCTGAAGATTAAATCTGAGGATATTCCAAAGACTGCCTTTAGAACTCGGTACGACCATTATGAATTCTTAGTCATGTCTTTTGGATTAACTAATGCTCCTGTAACTTTTATGGATATAATGAATCAAGTATTCAAGGAATATTTGGATCAGTTCGTTGTTGTCTTTATTGATGAAATCCTCATATATTCCAAAAGACTTGAAGATCATGAGCACCATTTGAAGCTGGTACTTCAAAGGCTTCGTGAAAATAAGCTATATGTCAAGCTGGAGAAAAGCGAGTTCTGGCTTGAGAAAGTAGCATTCCTTGGGCACGTGGTGTCAAAACATGGAGTATTTGTTGACCCGGTGAAGATTGAAGCAATAAAAAGTTGGGAACAACCGGTCGATGATCAAAGTCGTGAAGCTTTACGGGTTTAAATTGGGTTATTATCGGAGATTCATGGAAGGATTTTCTCGAATCGCTACTACGTTAACTCAGCTGACTCGAAAAGATACAAAATTCGTATGGAGCGAGGAATGTGAGAAAGGCTTCCGAGAACTCAAGAGGAGACTCATTTCGGCACCTGTTCTGACCATACCATCTTGGAAAAGCTAACGTGGTAGCTAACGTGTTGAGTGGAAGATCATATGCGGGTACGAGTGAGATATTGTCGTACAGAAAGACCTATTTTGTATGACTTACAAATGATATAGATAGAGTTAAAGACTCTAGGGACCCACTTGATGAAATACGAGTAGAATTGACTTTAATCGATAAATTTAAAGCTGCTCAAGCTACAGACCTAGAGCTGATGAATATGTAGAAGAAGATACAAGAAGTCGTTATTCCAAAAAGCAAGAATCAACGATGTGAGGAAAGAAAACCTTCGATTTATTAGTCCATTTGAAATCCTCGATCGAGTAGGAACTGTGGCTTATAGACTCGCTTTACCACCAAGTATGTTGCGTGTTCATAACTTTTTTCGCGTATCGATGTTACGTAAATATGTGGACAACCCAAACCACATTATTGACTTAGAATCAGACGAGATAGCCGAAGACATAACGTACGAAGAGGTACCTATCAAGATCTAGGATATGAAGTAGCATGTCCTATACATAAATGTTACACCACCAGTCAAAGTTTTGTGGAGGACCCATGCTAATGAGGAAATAACCCTGGGAGTTGGAAATGGAAATGAAAGCGAGGTATCCTCACCTTTTTAAAATACCAGGTACGAACGTCAATTTCGAGGATGAAATTTCATAAGGAGGGGAGGTTGTAAAACCCCAACTTTTTATAAATAAAATTGAATTTCCTCTATTTATTATTTTGAAATAGTAAGGGGTTGATTTGATTAATATGGTTAGTTATGGGTAAAATGAGCAAATATTTTAAATAAGCAAGTGGTTATAAAATATTCATTGTTGTCGGGAAATATTCGTTTGGTCGTGGAATATTCTTAATGTCAGAGAATATTTGTACGACGGCACAGCCTTTTGTGGGCCCATAACGGAAAGCGATTGGATGAAGAAAACAATAAGTATGTGTTTTTTTATAAATAACGACGTAGTTGTTACCGTTAACACTGTTGGAATACCCGATGGCAAAAACACAGTAATACGCGGTGTTGCACAGTAGCACACGATATTGCACAAATTATTGATTCTTACGTAAGAAGGCACTACTCAATAATTGTTACAGTAATTACTGTTCAATATTTTATTGATTCAATAATTACTACGTTGATATTATATATTATTGTTGTTTCCATAATTTCACTGCACAGTATTTGCCATTATCAGATCAATAATTCATATAATTTGAATAATATTATTAGATAGCATTATTGACAATGTCTAAGGAAGTTCTGTCTAGAAAAGGATTTTGGTCACCTAATTGCGCGCCAGTAAGGAAAAATCCTTATCAAAAAGCCCCCTCTTTCTTGGGAATGACCTGGTTGTCATTATTGTGATTCTGTAATATTATTTGTGAATAATTAATTATTAATTTATATGATAAGGAAGATATTTATTTATGTAGATATATATGGAGGAATTTTTAAAAAAGTGACAATTGTTAAAAATTAACATTTTATCTTTTCTGATAAAATAATTCATTCAAATATATTATTATATTACATTATAAATGTATAATGAGATAATATAATAATATAATAATGGTGATATTTTTACAATGAATGTGTGATATATGAATAAATGAGATAATATAATAATAGAGGAGTATTTTTGTTATAATAAATGCTAAAAACATGTAAAATATTTGGTGAACCCCACTTTTGACTGAAATTTGATTATAGCTTGCAAAATCGTTCGTATGTGGATTTCGGTCAATTTCTGTTTAAAATTTGAAAAAACTTAAAGCTACAAAGTTGCAGAGAATTGAATTTCCTATATAATAATGGACATAAGATTCAAAATTTTTTGATAAAAGAGTTATTTATTATTAATTATTGAAGTTCCGGAATAATTGATTTTTTGGAGTTTTAAATGTTTTTATTAAGAAAAATGTTTTTTTTAATTTTTTGTGGGGTGGGTCCCACTTGTGGCTGATGTTTTGGTCTGGTGGTGTGTGTAGGAAATTTAAATAAAAATATTAATACTTTATTAAATTTTTTGCTTTGGTGTTCTAAGCATTTTCCTATAAATAGGATGCTTATGTTAGAATTGAAAATCACACCAGAAACTGGTGTTTTCTCTCTATAATATTGAGCATATTTTTATGAGTATTTAGATACTTTGAGTATTGCTATACGGTGCAAGTTTCCTTCAGTGTTAAATCTGATATTTCAGTCAGAAATACTATTCTTTTGAGGTAAGGGATGTTATTTTCTTCGTAAATGATATTATTTCTTTCAATATTATTATGCCAAAATATTAGTATAATTTTTTGTGAAATTTCTACATTTTTTGTGTCGGGGTTACTATTCATGTATATTGAACTATTCACGTATATGACACCATTTACGAATACGACACTATTCACAGAAAAATTAAAATTTCATTCTTTATCCAAGATTTCTATTATGGGTACTATCTTTGATTGTATCCATATTTTGATCTTCATTCATAAATTTTACTCCACTATGGTTTATTATGGAGTATTTTTAAACTTGGATTGTCTAAAGTATGAATTCCTAATCTTTATCCTTTTATTTCACTGGATTCGTTTCTTTAAAAATATTTTTCTTTATCCTCAGTCCTAAATGGTGATATTACTGAATATCTTTGGCATGTAGTACAAAGATGAATGATTTCCTGATGAATATCTTTGGCCCGTAGTGCAAAGACGAACATGTGTTGAGATGAACTTAACCAACTGATAAATATCTTTGGCCTGTAGTGTAAAGATGAATATTTGATTCAAGATGTATATTGATTGATGTTACAGGGATAAAATATTGATGATGGACTTTTAAATCATAGAAGATAGTAGATTTCATTCTCTACTTTACTCTTCTAATAAATTGTTATTTTCGTTGCGAATATTGATCTAAAACTTGTTGTCTATTATATTTTATCAGATTTTTCCATATTGAGGACTAACAATGATTTTTTCTATATTATCTTAGTCATAATATTCTTTACTGGGCTAGTTGAGCTCACCATTTTTCTTTTTTGTTCCATTTTTTTTTCTCAAGAAGTGAGAATATAGCGGGAAGTAGTCGGGGTGTGGAGTGATGTTCCAAGGCAGTTGTTATAGTAGTCCTCACTATTTTGTAAAATAGTGTATCAATAATTATAATGAGGACTTATTTGAGTGTGGATATTATCTAGAAGACAATATTTATATTTAAACTCACAGTTTATGTGTTGTCGTATTTTGCACGACAATTGTATTAATAAAGTTGTAGTTGTTTCTGTACCATGTATTTGGCTACTCAGAATAGATGATGTATACCTATTTTGGGGGCGTCATATTTGACTTCCTGTTCAGCCCCTTGGGCGAACATGTTTTATGGTGTTTGGTTGGATGTTCAGCCTCTTGGGGCGAACATTTGTTTTTTTTATGGAGTTCGGTGGTATGTTCAGCCCTTGGAGCGAAGATTTGTTTTTTATGGAGTTCGGTGGTATGTTCAGTCCTTGGGGCGAACATTTGTTTTTGTTTTTATGAAGTTCGGTGGTATGTTCAGCCCTTGGAGCAAACATTTATTTTGGGGTTCGGTGGTATGTTCAGCCCCTAGGGCGAACATCTGTGTTATAAGGTTGGTTCTTTATATATTCGGTTATGATAAGATTGATTATTTATTTGCGTTTCTGATAAGGCTGGTTATCTGTTCGACGTATGGTGTTTGGGTGAGAAAGTTCGTCTTCAGCATATACTGATCTATGGTTGAGATAAATTTGTATACTCTCTTATTTTAAGTTCCTTATAAATAAGAGTCTAGGGAGCAATGTTAGAATGTGATTATTTGGGTCTAGCCAAACTGTAGCCCAATTTATTTAGTAGACCGGGTCAGGTGTTGGGTCATATATATTTATTTTGACAATGTGAGAATTCTTATTAAAGTAAGATTGTGTTTCCTTATTTGATGGGATAAGGAGATCTAATTTGAGAAGGAATCAGTCAATCATTTGGACATGAAAGTTATAAATACAACAATAAGCAAGAGTTTGGAGGAGAACACAATTACATATGACATAAATAAACAATTTGTACCCTCCATATTATTCTAGTGAATTTCTTATCTCTCTCCGTGGTTTTTTTTTAATTGGATTTCCATATAAATTCTTATGTCCATATTTTATATCTCTTACAATGATGTGTGTATGTTTATTTGTGTGTATTTCGTGAGTCTGATTTCACAACAATACAATCAACTACTTCATCAACTGTTAGCGCGGTTTTGGTCTGGTATTTTAGTAATTTTGTCATGCATACAAAATTTGACGTTAACTCCTAGTATTACTGTTGTTTCTGACATGAAGTACCTCATCAGGTTGGGTTGCAGGTGGGGATGGCACAGCTGGCTGGCTGGCGGGCTACTTGGTGTTGTTTGTGATCTAAAATTATCTCATCCGATCCTCCACCATTTGCAACCAGAGCCGGCCCTGGGCATGGGCCAATAGGGCAACCGCCTAGGGCCCAAAGTTGAAGGGGGCCCAATTTTTTTATTATAAATTTGTGTATTTATATGTATAAAAAAATAATAAAAAGATTAGCGATATTATGCATTGAAAATGATATGTTAGAAAACATTAAATATGATAGTAAAAGTGTAACAAGAAAATATTTTAAATGATGTTTTGTGGTTTAGATTTCAGTGGGCAAAACTAGAGAAATACCCACTGTAGTTGGTAGGTTTTACTGATTAAAACCATTGAACTTTTAATTTTTTAAATTACACCACTAAACTAATTATTATTTTGAAATTGGGTCATTCCGTTAAAAAAATAAATGGACGTTAATTTTTTATCTACAAAACTAATGAATTATCCACTGTAGTTCACACATTTTACTGATTATATCATTTAACTTTTAATTTTTTAAATTACCCCATCAAACTAATTAAAAATAATTATTTTAAATATTTTTAAAAATAATTATTATTTTAAGTAAAAAATATTAGAAACTTTTTTACTTCATAAAATTAGTAGAGTTTCATAAAATATAGATTCAAAAAAATTAAAGTGATTTTAAAATAAATTAATGTCTACTTAATTTTTAAAAGAATGATCCATTCTTAATATTATAATTTTTAAAAAAAAACTAAAATAGAAATTAAAAAAGACAAGAAAAGATAAATAAAAAAATTGATTCAATTTTTTCAAAAAAGAAATTAATAATTTTTATAAATAAATATTATTTTCAAGAAAAAATTGGAAAATTCTTCATATTTTAAAAAAAAATGAGTAAAATTTTATAAAATATAGATTCAAAAATATAAACTTTATTTTCAAAAGAAAAAAAGATTTTTTTTTTTAAAATCGATGAGTTTCATAAAACTTTATTTTTTTTAAATCTATATTTTATGAAATTTTACTCATTTTATGGCAAAATTAAAGTTTCTAATATTTTTACTTTGAAAATAATAACTATTTTTAAAAATATTTAAAATAATCATTTTTAAATTAATTTAATAGGGTAATTGATATTTTTATTTTATAAGTACATGTGATAAGTCTTTGCTTTGATGACATTTTAAAGTGTTCTTCCTTATCTTTTGTAAATTCATATAATTTTAATAAAGTTAATTAGTTGATAATTTATTTATTTTTTTATTTAGTTTGTATAAAGGGGCACATTTAGAAAATTTTGTCCTGGGCCTTAAAAAACCCAAGACCGGCTCTGTTTGCAACAGTACCCCTGGGAACTGGAAACAACCTCCCATTTGCATATGGTTGGGTAGGCATATTCTATTTATGGTTAATAATGGTGTTTTACTATATATGGATTGTATTAATGTTGATTCACTGGACTTATTTACTTTGATGTTGACAACTCTATATACACTGTATATGAAAAACACAGTAGGCAATTTGGAAGCAACTTTCATGCACAGTATCAATAACTCTCCACACTAAACATATTTTCTTCATCTTATAGTAAACCATTCCGGAATGTTTTTCAGTTCACCATTTCATTGGAATTAATCCCTATCGACTAATCTGTCATCCGCTGGAACTGTAAAACTGATTCTGCATGAATAATTTTTATAACTCATGGTTTGCAGTGTATTGCCAGATATGGGTAAACTACTATTATTGTAATCTATTCTAATAAGCCATGTGGATTGTGCTGTCACATCAGACGATGGATGTATCTTTGCGTGTTTTAAACATGAATGGGTTCACAAGTAAGTGCGGATTCAGAATTTTTTTTCAGCAGAGGCGGATTTTAACTTATTTTTTTATTTAAATTAAATAAAACAATTTGAACTAATAATAATATTATTTAATCATAATAATGTTTACAAATTTCAATAAATATTCATAATCCAAACTATAAAAGATATTTCAAATAAAAAATATTTAGATACAATTTAGAAACTTACTTTGGTTACTTGTCATAGTTCAATTTGAATTATTTCTCAAATACTTAAAGTCTTGAACCAAATTTGCTTTCTATATTCAAACAAAACCATGAATTAATTTCAAATTATAAACTAGTTTTGGTAACTTTTTATTAGTTTCAAATAAGTTTTTCTTTAAATAAATTTTACTTGAAATAAGAGAAACAAACTATCCAAAATTTATATAACACCAAAAATTATAAAGGCTCCATTAGTTAGATGCAAGTAAGTGAATATAACAACTAGAAATGAGGGGCTGCTAAAGGCTCATAATCATTTTCTATTTTTCATTTCCCATTATAAAATCAAGCAAAAATAATTATAAGTTATCACAATAAAAGACAAAAACTACTCAACAAAAATGATTTCATTTTCAATTGAAGATCAAACAACCCAAAAACAAAAACTCAATCAGACCAAACAAAAAATAACTACATTCAAGTAAATCAATTAAAAAAGAAAACTTGAATCAAACAATCCCTAACAGTTCACACGCTTACATTCAAAACAAAAAATTATACAAAAAAAAAAAATACATATAAGATTTCACCAAACTTTAAAATAAGAATATTTTTGTACATGTATTTAGAATTGATTTATTAAAAAAAATTTACCCCTTCCAAATTTAACTTTTTCATTAATTTGCCCCTTGAATTTATTAATTTACATATCTGCCCTACCCCTATACCTATATAAAAAAAATCTAGCAGGGCCAGCTGCATATGCTGCCCCCAATATAGATCTGCCCCTGCTCACAAGTGTTTTTTGATTTTTGTTTATATAATAAGTATTAAAGCCTAAACAAAATATTTAAATCACTTGGATAAAAGGGAGCTCTCGTCACACTTGTCCTCAATCTCCTCCTTAATTTCCTATCGGAAGGAAAAATACGGCATGAGTCAAATGCTCAGTACAGATATAGAGTACATAAATAATGAACTGAAATAACTAACTCAATTAATTGAAACGAACTGAAACGAACAAGACTAATAGAACAAAATAATATGCTGAATATATCAAATAGTTGGGTGTTATTTCATACCGAGCTCAGAACAAAATAGAAATATATGTATATCTCCACACAGACAAGTTAAATAATGTCACATAGACAATTAAAATAATGTCACATAGACAATCACAGATCAGACTGTGTAATCCAAATGCATGCAAAATCAGAAAGCATGTTTGGCAACAGAACAGAAAACTAGTGTCGACACTACAAAAATAATGGCCATTGGCGAGGGGGGCATTGGCGACGACATTATTACCGTCGCTAATGGAGTGATTTACGACGGGGTAGCCGTCGCTAATGACCAATTCCCTCCAAATCCAACATATTGGTCGACGGTATGCCATCGAGAATGGGTATATTGTCGTCTCTAATGACATTATTTTGGCGCCACAATTTCGTGGGGGAGGGAAACTTATTGGCGACGGGAGTAAAATGTTATGAACGAAAGCAATGCCGCCGTGAATGACTCTTTCTCAATGGGGGTGATTATCGACGGGGAGCCCATCGAGAATGACTTTATAATTTTAAGCCCTACCTCAATGGCAACACTCAAAATTTTTGAGACCTAAATTTTAGCACCAAAAGGCTAGAGCACTCTCTCTCTCCCTCCTTCCCTTCATGTCGAACTTACAGGTGACTATAGTCGCTATCGGCGGCCACGACAGCTAACGGAGGCGATTTCGAGGTAAACTAATTTGGGCGAATTAAGGCTTGACTAGCTATCTAATTTGGGCAACTTTGGATAACTGATTTGGTGAAGGTTTTTCCGTCTTTCCTTGGCAACTGTTCTTCAATCCTCCAATCTTCAGTAGGTACGATTTTTCTCAGAATCTCCGTGAAACTTATTAGGGTTCATTAATGTTGTAAATTTATGATAGTAGGAGAAATCCTCCTTTATGTTATATGTATTTATTTTTTAATATTCTTGGGTTTGTATTCTGGTAGTACTCAAGTACAAATGATGTATTTTGTGGGTGATCGAATTTATCTCCTATTTCTTTCACTAAGATGACTATTCATTAATTCGTGTATCCTATAATTTTATTGTGAATCCCTTCTTCAATAACTTCCTTTTAGATGTTTTCTGATATATGTTATGATATATGTTCATTAAGATGAAATCTGGAATATGTTGATTAAGATGAATTCTAGAATTAGGGCCAAAGTAACTCTGATATATCAAATAGTAAATTTTTTTTATTTTACAATTCAGGAATAATTTTTCTTTAAGAGCAATTCCTAATTTGTTTGTTGTTTGTCTTGATGGAGCCTTGACCCAGTTCTTTCAATTGTATTCTATTCTTGAAAGAGAGGATATATGAAAGTGATTCTTTCAATCATTAGCCATGATTATATTAGAACATGAGAATATTTCTTTTCTTGATGATGTAGAATTTTATTATTTAGTGCACTTTGATAGATATATTGAGTTTCTTTAAACCCCTGAGTTTTATGAATATCAGTGAACACTTTGACATTATGTTTTTATATTTATAATATTTATACATAACTTCTCCAAAAATAAATAAATATTACAAGAGAGTCGACTTTATGTGTTCGTATAGAAGGGGGATAGTGCAGAATGTCTGATTCTCACTTCCCTACATGTGCGATTCATTTATTTCTTAAATGAGGACTATACTTCATGTGGTCAAATCAGTTCAGAATGTAGTTACTCTTACCTTTGATTTTGTACGTGTTGGGGGTGTTGAACTTTAGAGGAATCTATTGGACAACTTTCTAATCTTAATGTGTACCTCCAGGAACTAGGCAGTTTATATAATTATATTAAAAGACATCTCAAGTTTGAAACTTTGTTCAATTTTATTTATGTCTTCTGCATTAAACTTTAAAGAAACAAAAACCTCAACAACTAATTAATCTCTCCTGAAATGGCGATGATTCATACTATATTTTTACATATGAGATCAAATGTCCTATTGACAAACTTTATTTTTCTTTCATCTTTTATATGAATTTTAAAACGGTAATATTAAGGTTTAATATCAAATTTAATCAATTAGGCAAAACATTATATATATATATATATATATATATATATATTAAAATATTATAATTGGAATTTAGGCAAAACTCAATTTTGTTTAGGTGATTCTTTTAAATTGTGCAACAAGTATAGACTAACGAACTGTTTAGTGTTAAGACTTCTTTTTAAGGGAATATGACTCCTCACTAGTTCTAAAAGTAATATTCTACGTGAGTATATATCAAATTACTAGATAATCTAGTCATATGGATAATATTGGTGTGTTTTTACTTGGTGTATGTTGATAAGTTTTCTTCTATTAAAAGTATGTTGATAAATTATTTTTTAGTGTATTTAGCAGCTTGAGTTGGAAAGAAAATGAAAGGATTTGAACAATTTCGTCAAAGAAAACATGAAAGATTTTTGCTAGTAGTTCTTTTTGTTCTAGGAAAAGAATCTAATTTCACATGCACATATATTTTAATATAGTTTAGGAAGCTTAGAAACCCGTTTTAAACTCACTTAGTATGAGTGAATCTCAAATAGTACCCGTTTAAATTCATCTTTATATTTTTTAAATTTTCGGTCAGTATATATCTTTTGATGTTCTTCGGGTGCATATTTAGACTATGATGTGTTAGTCTATTTCGTGTACTTGAAGACCATGGGAAGGTTCTGCCGAATTTTCTAAAAAATTTAAAGATGTATTCAAGTTATTGGCATCAGTGAGGCGACACATCCGGGAATGGGATATAAGCCTGACCTGTTAGAGTGGGAGATGAATTTAGGAAACTAATAAGCTTGCATATACATTAACTTGGAGACTTGATTGTGTTTGTCTAACTTTCTATATATATAGCAGACAACTATCCAAGATGTTTGTTGATCGAAGTTGGATGGAACGTAGGGTAGCCACTGATAAGAGTGGGCTTAGTTCTGAGTACCGTAGTGGGGTTGAACAGTTTCTCAATTTCACGTTTGAGCAAGTCAGCGACGATGAGATCAGATGTCCTTGTAAGAGGTGTGTGAATGAAGTGTGGAAAGATAGAAGTGATGTCATGTGCGACTTATTTGCGTATGGGTTCAAGCAGGGTTATACGACATGGATCTATCATGGGGAAACCTGGTTGGATGAACATGAATCAGAACCGGAATCCAGAGGTGACGAAACCTTTGATTGTACTAACATGATAGTCGAAGCTGCTGGTTCATACTTCCAGTGGAATATAAACAGGGATGGCAGCAGCGTCGAGCAAGAGCCAAATGATGAGGCTAAGGGTTTCTATGAGTTATTGCATGAAGCAGCGACGCCACTGTATGACGGGCATAAAAAGTACACCGTCTTATCTACCGTGACTAAGTTTTTACACTTCAAGAACGAGTGTGACTGTAGCGAGAGAGGTTTTAATGAACTGCTAAACATTATGAAGGAGTGCTTACCTGCAGGCAATAAGTTATCGGAGTCGTACTATGATATGAAGAAAATGGTCAAAAGGCTCAATTTAGGGTATGTTGTATTACGATGATGTCAATAAAGAGAAGAGGTCATGTGATATTTGTGGTACAAGTAGATACTGTGAACAACGCAAGAAAAAGGGAAAAGACGTGTCGAGAAATATCTTACGTTACTTTCTCATAGCACCGAGGCTTCAGTGGTTTTTCATGTCAACACATACCGTCGAGTATATGAGATGGCACTTTACATGGGACATAGTCGAAGGTCAACTGACGCACCAGACAGATGGGCTTGAGTGAATTTTTTTTGATAAAAATCACCCCTCGTCTGCTGAAGAGGTTCGCAATGTTAGGCTTGGACTTGCTACAGATGGGTTTAATCCATTTAATGGGCCTTACACCAAGCCCTACTTAACTTGGCCAATGATTATTGTTGTGTATAACCTCCCGCCTTCGATGTGCATGAAAGATCTCTACATGTTCATGCCTTTACTGATTCCGGGTTATAAGAGTTCGAGTAATGATATCAATGTATACCTCAGTCCGTTAGTTGATGAGTTGAAGATGTTATGGGATAAAAGGGTTCAAACTTATGATGTATCTCTTAAACAGAACTTTGACATGAGGGTAGCTTTACTGTGGACCATAAATGACTTCCCAGCGTTAGGAATAATCAATGGATGGTCGACTCAAGGGACTTTGTCATGTCCCGTGTGCATGAGGTCAGTTAAAGCTCTGCGGCTCAAACATAGGGGGAAAATAAGAATCTTTGCAACATCCAGACAGTTTTTGCTGATTGAACATCGTTATCGACGGATGAGTAGACAATTCAATCGAAAATAGAGAAACATCAAGTACCTAGTCATCTTTCTGGGACATCAGTGTTGAGTTGGATTACTCACATGAAATTTCCACCTCCAGGGAAGAATCACATATTAGAGCGAGCCTATG
This sequence comes from Panax ginseng, assembly GCA_020205605.1. Classification (NCBI taxonomy): domain Eukaryota; kingdom Viridiplantae; phylum Streptophyta; class Magnoliopsida; order Apiales; family Araliaceae; genus Panax; species Panax ginseng. Next base: position 13,493,529 of record CM035134.1, read on the forward strand.
GTTACGACAAGGTTGACAACTTGATACACAGATCCATGTTCTTTGACCTTCCTTATTGGGCTATAATATGAATCCGTCATTATTTAGATCCGATGCATACTGAGAAGAACATATTTGATAATATATTTTATACAGTCCTAGATGCAAGTGGTAGAATAAAGGATAATAACAAGTCGAGGCTTGATTTGGTAGAAATGTACATTAGGGAACATTTGTGGCTGTATCAGGAGGGTAGTAAGATGGTAACGTCTAAAGCGGATTATACTTTGACCAAGAAATAGTTGCTATTGATATGTAATTGGATCAGTGGACTGAAGCTCGCAGATGGATATTCTTCGAATATATCAAGGTGTTGTAAAGTCAAAGAGCTGAAGTTTTGGGGTCTCAAAAGCCATGGTTGTCATGTATTCATGCAGAAGTTGATCCCTGTGGCATTTATCGACTTGTTATCGAAACGTGTTGTTGAAGCACTGACGATGATTTCGAAGTTGATCTATGCTTAACGGAATTCCAACTCAAAGGCATAGATAAAATGGAAATGCAGATAGTGGAAATAAGGTGCAAGTTAGAAATGATCTTCCCTCCATCGTTTTTTGATTCAATTGAGCATTTGCCTATTCATTTGCCATACGAAGCTAAGTTTGGCGGTCCCATGAAATATAGATGGATGTATCCATTCGAGAGGTAATGAAATTAATGTTTTTAATACGCTAAAATGTGCATTCTTGTTTACTAATTTATGCATGCATATATAACACATAGGTATATGCGACGTCTAAAACAAAAGGTGAAGAATAGAGCCTGTGTAGAGGGGTCAATTGCTGAGAGTTATGTTATGGACAAACTTGTTAATTTCTGCTCATTTTACTTTAAGCCAAATGTTCAGACGAGTCACAATCGCTTACGTTAGAATGAGGCTATCACGCACGAGAAAAATGGAGAATTAATGGCCTTTAGTCATCCTGTACAACCATTTGGCGGAGAAATAAGGCGATTCTTGACCGATAGTCTGACGCCCCCAAATTTGGTTCCCTTCGAACCTCGAATTCGGTCCGCCACAATATTACTATCGTTCAACTATTTATTTCTTTTATTCATAACTTAATGAATAAACTTTACTTATTACAATTTAGAATATAAATTCTTTTCATTTCTAGGATCTGCGTAATGACCCCAAACTTTAATAAGTTTCAAATCTTGGTCATTTACCATTCCTGTCTTACATCATATTCGATGTAATAAAAATATGCAGAATATTTTAAACTTTTTCAATCTCCTTTAAAAATAAATCTTTTATTGATATCTTAACTTGAATCAATTACAACTCCCTGAATCAAATTATTCTATGTTTCACTTTATTCAAATTCTGTATAAACCTTTACATCTCGATTCAAATTTCTCTGTGTATCATATAGTACAACTTAACATGTATTACACATTATAAACTACTATCATGTACATCTCCTAGAACCTAAACATGGTTCAAGAACATATATTTAAATAAATAAATCAATCTCCTTCGATGCTATTGAACTTTATCAATCAAGTAACATGTAACTTTACCATGAGTCCTTAACCTGCAAAAGTGGTTATTTGCAAGGGTGAGCTCGATGACAAATTTCAATTCTAACGGCTTTCATGCAAAGACGTAGCATATAATAACATACACAGTTCATGCATTCATAATCAATAAATATTTACTACGCATGTTACTTCTCATATAACAGGCATATAAGTTTATATCACAAGCATATCATCAAAGATCAACTTTCACATTTCATACATATCTCATACACATTTCATCAACATTCTCATGGCATAATATAGCTCAACTAACAGTTATCGAATTCATATAACAAATAGGAACTAAAAGACTTGTCTGATTCGTAGTTTATCAACTACGACTTAACTACTTAAAGTTTATCTGCACTTCGTGTATTCCTACACAGTTATATAATCATGGATTCATATCCATTAGTCATACATTCAAACATTCTTAATATAACATTAATGTTACATTGTTCTCTATCTTGGTTTTTAAGGCCTTCCTTTTTTCTTTCTTAGTAAACTCTTAAAATAGCTATGTTTATATAGTACACCTTAGCTACACATGTAAGACCCCAACTTATTATTAATGAAATTTAATTTTCTGTATTTATTATTTTGAAATAGTAAGGGTTGATTTGATTAATGTGGATAGTTATGGGTAAAATGCGCAAATATTTCAAATAAGCAAGTGGTTATAAAATATTCATTATTGTCGGGGAATATTCGTTTGGTCGTGGAATATTCGTACTGTTGGGGAATATTAAATGCACGTACCATTGATCTTTTTGTGGGCCCCATAACTTGAAAGCGATTGGATGAAGAAAACGACAAATATAAGTTGTTTAAAAATAACTACGTAGTTATTCACAAGTAATCTCTGTTAAAATACTCGAAGGGTTAAAACACGATGAAGACACAGTATTGCACCAATTATTGATTCTTACGTAAAGGCACTACTCAATAATGGTTATAGTAATTATCGCTCAAGATTTTTTTATTTTATTGATTTAATAATTCTTTGCGTTGATATTTTATATTCTTTGTTGTTTCAATAATTGTCATTACACAGTATTTTTCATTATCGAAGCAATAATTCATATTATCCATTATTGGCAATGTCTAGAAAGTTTTGTCTAAGGAAAGGTTTGGTCACCTAATCATGCGCCAAGAAGAGAGAAATTCTTATTGGAAAGTCCCTCTTCCCTGAACCTGCTGTTATCAATATTGTGATTCTCGTAATATTATTTGTGAATAATTAATTATTGATTCATATGATGAGAAAAATATTGATTTTATGTGGATATAGATGGAGAAAATTTTTATAGTGACAATTGTTGAAAATTGAAATTTTATCTTTTTTGATAAAATAATTCATTTAAATATATTATTATATTTTTAATAATATAATAATGGTGATATTTTTACAACGAATGTGGGATATATGAGTATACTGAGGAGGAAGAGTATTTTTGTTGCAATAAATGTTTAAAACATGTTAAACATGCTCTAAATGGGACCCCATTTATTGACTAAAATTTGATTATAAATTTGTAAAATCGCTTGGTTGTGGATTTTGGTCAATTTCTCGCTTGGAATTTGGAAAAACTTTCTTCTGCAAAGTTGTAGAGAATTGAATTTCCTATAAAAATTCTTGAGATTTGAATTTTCTGATAAAATGGCTATTTATTATGAATTATTGAAGTTTTGAAGCTCCGAAATAATTGATTTTTGGAAGTTTAAAATATTTTTTAAAAGGAAAACGTTTTTTATTACTTTTTCTAGAAGGTTGGCATGTGGGAAATGTTAGGAGTTGATTTCCAAAGAGGCGTAGGAAAATTTATTATTAATAATATATTATATTAAATTTTCTGCTTTGGTGTTATAAGCAATTTCTATAAATAGGTGCTTAGGTTAGAATTGAAAATCACACCAAATCAAGTTTTCTCTCTCTATATTATCGATCGAGTATTTTTTGTGAGTATTTTGAGTATACTTTGAGTATTGCTATACTATGCAAGTTCAAGTCATAGCCTATATCCTGTTTCAACTAAAATCTTGTCTTTCGAGGTAAGGGATGTTATTTTCTTCTCAAATGATATTATTTCTTCAATATCATTATCTTTGAAATATTGGTTGGAACTTTTTATCAAATTTGGAACTTTTTCATGTCGGGGTTACTATTTATGAGTTACTATTCACGAGTTACTATTCACGAGTACTATTCACGAAGCGTGAAGATATTTTTTTGAAATTTCTATCTTTTGGTGTTCTGAGTTACTATTCACGTATCTGACTATTCACGAATACGACACTATTCACGTAAAAATGAAATTTCTTCTTTTTGTCCAAAATATCTACTATGGATACTAGCTTTGATTGTATCCATGTTTTGATCATTCTTGAATTTTACCCCACTCTGATTACTTATGAAGTATTTTTGAACTTGGATTGTTTAAAATATGAATCCTTAAAATTTGTTCTTTTGTTTCAATTGGATTCGCTTTCCTTTAAAATATTTTTCATCATCCTCATCTAAATGATGATATTATCAATATCTTTGGCACATGTAGTGCAAAGATGAATGATTTCTTGATGAATATCTTTGGCCCGTAGTGCAAAGATGAACATGTGTTGAGATGAACATGACCGACTGATTAATATCTTTGGCCCGTAGTGCAAAGATGAACAGGTGTTGAGATGAACACGACCGACTGATTAATATCTTTGGCTCAGTAGTGCAGAGATGAACAGTGTTTTAGATGAACATGATCAACTAATGAATATCTTTGATCAGAAGTGCAAAAGATGAATATTTGATTCCAGATATATATTGATTGATGTTACAGGGATAAAATATCGACGATGAATTTTTAAATTCATATATAGAAGATAGTAGTTTGCATTCTCTACTTAACTCTTCTAATGAATTATTGTTTCCGCTGCAGTTGTTGATTTAAAACTGGTTGTCTATTGTATTCTATTAGATTTTTTCCTGTTGAAGACTAACGATAATTTGTTGTATATTATCTTAGTCATAATATTCTTTATTGGGCTAGTTGAGCTCACCCTTTTTTCTTTTTGTTCCATTTTTCTTCTCAGGAGGCGAGAATATAACGAGTACTAGTCGGGGTATGGAATGAAGGTTCTAGAGAGAGTTATTTAGTAGTCCTCACCATTTTTGTAAAATATTGTATCAATAATTATGATGGGGATTTATTTGCGTGTGGATATTGTCTAGATGGCAATATCTGTATTTAAACTCACAGTTTATATGTTGTAATAATAAAGTTTTAGTTATTTCTGTATCATGTATTTGGCGACTCAGGATGGGTTTGATGGAATGGACCTATTTTGGGGGCGTTACAGTTGGTATCAGAGCTTAGGGATATGATCTCTGGCGGAGATCGGGGAATAGAACTAGGAGGGGAGAGACGAGTAAATCCTTCGATAGTGTGTCTTATCTAAGCTTATTTGTTAGTTGGTTAGTATATAGGGATATTATGTGATATATTGATTTCCTTAATTAACCCTTGTTATATGATAGTATTTGAGAATGTCGACTGAGAATATTAATAGTGGAGTAAATGAGACCGTGGAGATGTCTGTACTTACCAACGAGGAGAACGTGCAACAGGATGACAATGTACCTCCTGTGAACAACACCACTGAGCAGATGATGAACGAGGGGATGTTTAGAAGCTTTTGCGCTCATGCAAAATCGCATTTAGGAGACTTCGTGTTCAAAATACAGGAGGAAATGATAGCAATTCACGGGTGGTCACAGCCAAGCAGTTTAAAGAGTTGGGACCACCAGAATTCTGGGGAAAGCCAGATCCGATTAAGTCGGAGACGTGGGTCAAACAAATTACCAAGATATTCGATGTCTTAGGATGCACGGAGGAACAAAAAGTTCCATTCGCTACTTTTATGTTCCGTAACGAAAGGCGACATTTGGTGGGAATCATGAAGCGTACCCATCCAAATTGCACTCAAGCATGTCATGGGAGACGTTTGAAGCAGCTCAAATGACAAGTACTTCCCGAAAGTATTCGTCATATATGAAGGAAGTGGAGTTTATTAGACTAGAGCGTAATAACATGATTGTGTCCCAAAGACGAGGCGGTTCATGGAGTTATCCGTGTTCAGACCTCATTTGGTGGAGAATGAGGAACGTATGACGCGATGTTTCGAGAGGTTTGAAACCCATACGTCAAGATCTCATTTCTCATAAATTTTCTCTCTATTCGGATGTTGTCAATGTGGCTCAGAGTGTTAGAAGCGAGATAACGAAGTACGTTCAACCGAGGGACCATAACCGTGGATCATACCAAGATAGCGCGGTCATCGAATCAATACGGACAAAGCGGTAACCACTCTAGTGGTAATCGTGGTCATGAAAATAAGAAGCGAGCCGGGATGATATTTTAAAAAGAGGAGATTCAACAACGACCATGTGAAGACGTCGCGCCAAGATGCAATAACCGGTTCCAAGGAGGAGAAAGACCACCCGTCAGATGTTACAAATGCGGAAAGAGGGATATATCACCAAACCGCCCACAACAGTTTAAGGTATGCTATAATTGTGGAAAAGAAGGACATATCGCTCGAGATTGTACAGTATCCAAACCAAGTCCAGCGGGAATGGTGACTCAAAAGGATGTCCAGAAAAGTCAAAGTCAACGGTTCCTGGAAGAGCGTTTGTCATGACCGGTCAAAATGTGAGGAACCCGAACGAAGTTAGTATGAGTTAGTTAATTATAAATTCTTGCGAAGTTTATACCTTATTAGAATGCGCTCAACGTTTGAACTTGACTACAGAGAAATTAGACTTTGACCTATTTATGGAGACTCCGTTAGGAGAAACTTTCATTACATCCATTGTTTAGAAATCTTGCTTGATTCAGGTTGGCACTATCACCTTACCTGTTAACCTTATTTTCTATAGAGATATTTGCTTTTGATGTGATTTTAAGGTTAACTACTCATCATGCCGAAACTGATTGCTTTCATAAGGTTGTTAGTTTTCATATTCCTAAGCAACCTGTTATTCTAATTCAAGCAACCAAACCATTGAAGTCAAACACTTTCATATCAAGCCATAAAGTCATTCGTTTATTGAAAAACGGATGTCAATTTTTCTTAGTCCATGTTATGGATTTGAATAAGACATGCTTTAAGGTTCAGATCAAAGTTAAAATAATCGTGCATCAACGCCTCTATGGGCGTAGTCATGTCAGCAATTTGGCACAGGATGGGCGCAATGCTACCGCCCCCCAACCGCACTAAAGTTGAGTATTTATTTCCTGGTTTCATCTTGGTTCTTAGCATGCATAACTGTTAACACATATCTTACTCACATGTTAAAAGGTCTTAGCCCAAGTTTGATGCCTCTTGTATTTACCTTAAGTTGTTATACACTTTATAGCTTCATTGCCATTTATTTCAAGGCTAAGTAAGTTCATACAACAATGACCACCAAAGAGGTTAAACAACTTTCAATACACATGCTTACATGTAATCATATGTCTAGTATGGTTTATCACTAGAAATCTTACTTTAAGACATGCATAGTTCATATTACGTCTATCTAGTAGTGTGCACGTACCCATCATGCCTAGAGGCATAAAAGTCCTATCATGTTTGCACATATAGGCCATGTTTAAAGATCCAAAAGTTACTAGTATGTCATCCTACAAGTTCAGAAGTTTAGACAATACAATGCTTATGAATAATGTTTTCAGAATGTCTAAGTTTCTTTTCTTCAAATCCATGTCATGACAACCTAATCATGCAAGGTAACTTCAAATCATATGTCATATTTATACATGTTTCTCTCTACGTCAAAATATAACCTCTCCATGTTTTAATACTTAGTTTACACAAGATAATGGAGTTTGCCTTTGAAATCATTTTATCATGAATGATGTAGTATAGCACATATAAGACAACTTTTAAAACTTTTATCCTAAGTAACTAAGTCATGTTAACATCTTCTCAAGTTCAGAACCTACCTCATGTAGCATTCATACACCTTAGTTCTATTATATCAAGTTTTTCTTGAAAATTTCTCTAACACAAGGTCTAACAAGTTTGATCATGAACAAAGACTCTATAAACACCATATCATGCTCATTTATATTTGAACTCAATCATATATATAAACCACTAAGTTCAGAACTTATAGAACATAAGTTTCCACAAGGTTTGTTTTCAAAATCTTTAAGTTTCTTTTCAAAACACATACTAAGTCATGCTAATTCTTTCTATTATGAGCAAGGAAATCTTATATGTCATGCATAATATCATGAATTTTCATGTTATATCACTTAGAACAACATATTCTATCGTCGGGAGCACTTTACTTGCGTATGTGCTCGTTCGACGCCCTCCGATCGCCTCTAAATACGTAACAGTCACAAATATGACTATTTTGACCCTTCTTAATGACCTCAAATTGATAAATTAAAGAACAATGATTGTAGGTCTAGTCGTACTCGTTCCGAATCATCTTGAATCACCTCAATCGGAGTTCGTATGAAAAAGTTATGCCTAATTTAATATAACAGGTCAAAGTAGTCCACCGATTCATCGATGCCTGACGCAACAAGCGCCTAATCGGCCTTGGGAGCAAGGTCTTGTACCGCACTCGAGGCAAAATAAATTTCCTCGTGTTCTGCTCTTCATGATTTTACAGACCCCTACCCCTTCTAATTTTCATAACATAAGTTATACTCATCCAAATTAGTCTGTTTTCGATTCTATGAGTTTGTAACTCATAAAACTATAACATACCAAATACCAAACAATTAACATAAATATTAACTAACCCAAATATCAATCTAAAACTCATGTTCATACTCCGTTTTTGTGTTTTGAAAAGTTTAGCGAATTCATTCACTACGAATTCGTTTCTAAACCAAATTGGTCCGTTTAACTCTCGTTGTTTTCTCATATGACTATATTATCAGTAGCTAGCAACAATTCATGGATTATAACAATCCTTATGCATAAATTTTGTGACTCAAAAGCTACTTTTTCATTACACTTTTCTAGGAATTGAAGAACTTGGATTCAAAAACATATATATTAGCAAGATTCCCTCTTGTATGCTTTGAATTGGCTAACTATAAGCTCCTTAATCCTCCTATTCTACTGACTCTCCAATTCTACTGACTTCCAATAGCAAGACTCAGACATTTCAAAACAACGTGAAGGAGAATAAGAAGGCTCTATTTATAGAGGATTTGTTATCCAAGCAATAGCTTTGCCTAACAATCCAAACCAAGAAAAAGAAGAAGAAACTAATGGGTAGTGAATAGTTGGTGACCTAGTCCATCAACCTCCATCATCACTGCATATTAGCTATTGCTGAGCTTAAGCAATATAGAAGTAGACCATTGGCCTATTACACGGTTGTTTAATATTAATGGGTGACACTGATTTTGGGACATGGTTTAAATCCCAGTAATAGAGCTTAGTTTAGTTCCTTTAATTCCCAAAATGTAATTTTAATGTACAATTATTACTATAACAAGTAAAGTTAGGGATTATTTATGTACTCACATCATATAGTCCATGTACATTAGTCCACATAATAATTTAATTGGGCTAACTATCATTCAATTGAGTATTGCCAATCCCATTATTTCCCATCTCACTTAAATATCACCATGATTAATATAAGTCATTTATTATCTTTCCATTAATTCTCTTTCTATTAATTCCAGTCAAACCTTCAGTCTAGTTTACTTTAATACTCAGACCACACGAAGCCTACTTATCTCATTTACTGGAGTTATATAACTCAAGCTCATTATTTCTATAATAAAATATTAGGGGTCTAGGCCACGTTTGGCTTTTTTCCAATTCCACATTATTTTAATATTTATTTAATATAAGATTTAGGTGTCCCACCTTACCTTAATGCTAAATTATTTAGCTCAACTTACACTTAAAATAATTAATATATACTTTATTAATTATTTAAATTATACACTATATGTATAATTATTTGATTGTCCCAAGACAACTTCTCCCATTTTTATATTCAGCCACATCTTAAGTACTAATTTAATCCTTATGAGTCCTTAGAATCCATTTCTTGAATTTAAATTCCACAAACTAATCCTATGACTCCAAAGTAGCAATTGCTATTGGTCATAAAGCTTGAAATGGCGCAATTGCCATATACTAAGTTCATAAAGTGCATAAGTTCTCGCATTAGTAGAAAGTAAAATCTACGCTTCTAAATACTTTACACATCCTCCTTAAGTGTTAACTCGTCTAACATCAAAACCCTTTTTGATTTCACATCATCAGTTACTATTTTCCTTAACAATTTTAAGGATCACACTTCAAGTTTTGCAACTCTATTTCCCCTATTAGTTTAACCAACTATAACATCTCCTTTACGGTTTCTTACCACCAATAACACAAAAGTCGAATATAACACATACATACACTCCTTTAATATTCACTTCTCGCCATGTATCAAATTACTTAATAATTCTCTAAACAATTTAAAGGTATATCGATTTTCTTATATATTCAACAACATACACGCATACAAGTCTAAACCTAGCACACGTCGAATCTTTAATAGTATTCAATATAGTACACTGAGTGGTTTCCCACAAACAACCAACAAATTAGTTTCCGTCTCGTCTACACTATTTTCACAGTGAGTTAGATCGATTACTAATTCGTATATACCTCCGCTCTCTGAAGAAATTTTTTAACCCAACTCCTATACATCCACCATTAAAGAGTACAATTGCACTAGCTTAGACTTGATACTCACTCGTACATATACTCAAGAAATTAATCCATTTTCGATTCTATAGGTTTGTAACTCATAAAACTACAACATACCAAATACCCAACAATTAACATAAACATTAACTAACCTAAATATCAATCTAAAACTCATGTTCATACTTTGTTTTCATGTTTTGAAATGTTTAGCAAATTCATTCACTACGAATTCGTTTCTAAACCAAATCAGTCCGTTTAACTCTCGTTGTTTTCGCATATGACTATATTATCAGTAGCTAGCAACAATTCATGGATTATTACAATCCTTATGCAAAAATTTATTGACTCAAAAGCTACTTTTTCATTACACTTTTCTAGGAATTGAAGAACTTGGATTCAAAAACATATATGTTAGCAAGATTACCTTTTGGATGCTTGGAATTGGCTAACTATAGCTCCCCAATCCTCCCATTCTATTGACTCTCCAATTCTACTGACTTCCAATAGCAAGACTCAGACATTTCAAAACAACGTGAAGGAGAATAAGAAGGCTCTATTTATAGAGGATTTGTTATCCAAGCAATAGCTTTGCCTAACAATCCAAACCAAGAGATAGAAGAAGAAACTAACGGGTAGTGAATAGTTGGTGACCTTCTCCATCAACCTCCATCATCACTGCTACACTAGCTATTGCTGAGCTTAAGCAATATAGAAGTAGACCATTGGCCTATTACACGGTTGTTTAATATTAATGAGTGACACTGATTTTGGGACATGGTTTAAATCCTAGTAATAGAGCTTAGTTTGGTTCCTTTAATTCCCAAAATGTAATTTTAATGTACAATTATTACTATAACAAGTAAAGTTAGGGATAATTTATGTACTCACATCATATAGTCCATGTATATTAGTCCACATAATATTTTAATTGGACTAACTATCATTCAGTTGAGTATTCCCAATCCCATTATTTCCCATCTCACTTAAATATCACCATGATTAATATAAGTCATTTATTATCTTTCCATTAATTCTCTTTCTATTAATTCTAGTCAAACCTTAAGTCTAGTTTACTTTAATACTCAGACCACACGAAGCCTACTTATCTCATTTACTGGAGTTATATAACTCAAGCTCATTATTTCTATAATAAAATATTAGGGGTCTAGGCCACGTTTGGCTTTTCCCCAATTCTACATTATTTTAATATTTATTTAATATAAGATTTAGGTGTCCCACCTTACCTTAATGCTAAATTATTTAGCTCACCTTACACTTAAAATAATTAATATATACTTTATTAATTATTTAAATTATACAATATATGTATAATTATTTGATTGTCCCAAGACAACTTCTCCCATTTTTATATTCAGCCACATCTTAAGTACTAATTTAATCCTTATGAGTCCTTAGAATCTATTTCTTGAATTTAAATTCCATAAACTAATCCTATGCATTCAAAGTAAATACAAGTTATTTCATAGGCTTGGAAATGGCGCAATTCATGCATACCATACCAAGTTCATAAAGGAACAAGTTCTCAGCATTAGCGGTAAGTAAAATCAACGCTTCTAAATACTTTACACATCCTCCTTAAGTGTTAACTCGTCTAATATCAATCCCATCTTTGATTTCACATCATCGGTTACTATTTTTCTTAACAATTTTAAGGATCACACTTCAAGTTTTGCAACTCTATTTTCCCTATTAGTTTAACCAACTATAACATCTCCTTTACGGTTTCTTACCACCAATAACACAAAACTCGAATATAACACATACATACATTCCTTTAATCTTCACTTCTCGTCGTGTATCAAATTACTTAATAATTCTCTAACCAATTTAAAGGTATATCGATTTTCTTATCTCGTCAACAATGTACACACATACAAGTCTAAACCTAGCACGCGTCGAATCTTTAATAGTATTCAATATAGTACACTGAGTGATTTCCCACAAACAACCAACAAATTAGTTTCCGTCTCGTCTACACTATTTCCACAGTGAGATAGATCGATTACTAATTCGTATATACCTCCGCTCTTTGAAGAAATTGTTTAGCCCAGCTCCTATACATCCACCATTAAAGAGTACAATTGCACTACCTTAGACTTGATACTCACTCGTACATATACTCAAGAAATTGGTGATTATCAAAGATATTTTAAAGTCACCAACTTACGATTATAAATTAATTTCACATTAATTATTTAACATCAATAGATAAATTTTATCCATCTTCATATTAATTCATCTCTATAATTTATAACAAATATATAATAACGATATATATATTTATTAAACACAATCTCACTTATTACATAGCTCATATTACCCTATGTAACACAATACCACATACCTCGTAACACATTTATATATTCTTGTTCGAACCCATCTCATGCTTTAAGAATTTTATTTACTAAATTCTAATTTTAATAATTTCTGAAAATTTGGGTTCTTACATCCTCTCCCCCTTATAAGGATTCCGTCCTCGGAATCACCAAAACCTCCTCTACTCGGTGTTATTTCGAATATTACATATTCTTTTGAATAATTTTATCTATTCTCTTTTCGGAAGTTTCATTATAACTTGATCACTTGCATTCTACCACATTCTCCTTTCTAAGGAACATTCTACTCACTACATTCATCACACAGAAGAATAAGAGTCTTCTACAATTTTTCAATAATCGGGATGTAGTATGAATAACTAAGATTCCAAATTATTCTGAGGGGTCACAAGATCGTGAACTCTTCTCTAGGTTTACTAGTGCTTCAACAAAATTCTTCACACTGCAAACCAGAGTGTTTATCAATAAGAAAGACTGAAAACACCCTCCACATGTACACTAGGTGGCCAGCCTATTGTACCACTATATTGGGACGCAATGTAGTGTTTTTTAACGACTACACGCGTTACGCTCGGAACCATTGTCCCCGAAAATATGTCCCCTTATAGGGTTGTTCACCTCAGCTTTTTCACATTTGAATCTGCACCAGAGCAATCTGGTTTGGCATAAATACTCAAGAACACTTGAATTCCACAAATATTTTTCAACAGTTTGGACATCAATCGAATTAATTTGGCGAACTTAATTGACTTTATTCATAATTTAAAAGAAAACCAAAAATTCTTTTATGACGTCATGATACCGTACTAGATTAGTAGTACGTTGAGGATTCCGCCATTAGGTGACTTTGTCATATTACATCATACCATAGTGGGATGACGATCTTTTGATCACAACCAACACTAGGTTCAACTGTATTGATGACTCCATCGTTTACCGTTTCTACACCATACCAAATGATGTAAATGGTCAGAAATACATTTTGAAAATTTTCAAATCATTTTTTGTCTAAGCCGAAACAATTAGCATAGACATAAGAATAACGGTATTATTTTTAAACATCATTTGTTCAATCACATGATCCAATGTTTTTCAAGAAAACAGAAGTGCAAATATCTGCACGAAGTCAATAAATTTGAAAATCTAGCAGAGCTAGAAGATTTAGAAAATCCATGTTTCTCCATCAACTTCAATCTTTACTCCAATGCTTCATTCTATTAATCTCTAACACCATGAAGGTTCACTATACCAAAATTTCTAAATTCATAACATATATATATACCCGATATAGTTCATCAAACATACCACACGTTGGAAATTCAGGAACTTTCCACAATCATATAAGTTTAAGAACTGATCCTAGTCAGACCATAGACGTCCATCCGCTGAGGGGTTCAAAAATATTTTATATAATTATGAGCCACGAACGTACCATAAGTATGAGTTTTAAGAACTTGCAACTTAACCTTATATTCTCTAACTATAACCTATCTATCTGCTATACACATGAGAAAAGAATCACCTTCTCAACATGTATATAGCAAATAGCGCGACACAAACATTTCAATAATTATCAGTGCCAGAAACTAAGTGGTTTTTACACCAAGTACAATTCCCCGCCCATAACAAGGAATCATACAACTCAGCTGCTGACATGGGTCCTCAATTGAAATCCCACTTAACTCTATCTTACACTTTACTTGATACGAATTCTTTATATCTCATCACATACAACTCTTTATGAGTTCATATCGTACCATTTTGTAGTACATTATCTTATAGCATCAAGCTATACACACTTAATCCTTACAGACTATTTATCACTTCATAGCTTATTTTGATCACGTTGTGATCATCAATTTACCTTAGGGTTCTTTCCCTATTATTAACAAAACTCCACTCGAGTTCATTCTTATTATTTTTGTCATGTTCATCTTATAGACATTATCTTAACATTTTTATTACCAGAGTTAAAAAACTCCTGAATTCTCATTCTCTAGATATCTCAAGATTCTTCTTTGAATCTTTGCATATATATATATTTTTTAATCTTTATCTTTCTCTCACTCAGGTTACAGCCTAAGGTACTCTTACCTAAAGTTTATAACCTATAGCTTTGATACCAACCTGTGACGCCCCCAAATCCGGTTCCCTTCGAACCTCGAATCCGGTCCGCCACGATACTACTATCGTTCAACTATTTATTTCTTTTATTCATAACTTAATGAATAAACTTTATTTATTACAATTTAGAATATAAATTCTTTCTATTTCTAGGATCTGCGTAATGACCCCAAACTTTTATAAGTTTCAAATCTTGGTCATTTACCATTCCTGTCTTACATTATATTCGATGTTATAAAAATATGCGGAATAATTTAAACTTTTTCAATCTCCTTTAAAAATAAATCCTTTATTGATATCTTAACTTGAATCAATTACAACTCCCTGAATCAAATTATTCTATGATTCACTTTATTCAATTTCCGTATAAACCTTTACATCTCGATTCGAATTTCTCTATGTATCACATAGTACAACTTAACATGTATTACACATTATAAACTACTATCATGTACATCTCCTAGAACCTAAACATGGTTAAAGAACATATATTTAAATAAATAAATCAATCTCCTTCGATGCTATTGAACTATATCAATCAAGTAGCACACAAATTTACCGTGAGTCCTTAACCTGCAAAAGTGGTTATTTACAAGGGTGAGCTCGATAGCCCAGCAATTCTAATAGTTTTCATGCAGCACGTAGCATATAATAACATACACAGTTCATGCATTTATAATCAATAAATATTTACTACGCATGTTACTTCTCATATAACAGACATATAAGTTTATATCACAAACATATCATCAAAGATCAACTTTCATATTTCATACATATCTCATACGCATTTCATCAACATTGTCATGGCATAATATAACTCAACTAATAGTTATCGAATTCATATAACAAATAAGAACTGAAAGACTTGCCTGATTCGTAGTTTATCAACTACGACTTAACTACTTAAAGCTTATCTGCACTTCGTGTATTCCTACACAGTCATATAATCATGGATTCATATCCATTAGTCATACATTCATATATTCTTAATATAACAATAATGTTACATTGTTCTCTATCTTGGTTTTTAAGACCTTCCTTTTTGCTTTCTTAGTAAACTCTTAGAATACCTATGTTTATATAGTACACCTTAGCTACACATGCTTCATATCAACATTTATATTTATCACACACTTAACCCGTTATGTGTTCGACACATATTTAAAGTTTATAGATACGCGATCTACATTGTTCTTACATTTTTCAAACTTTAATAAAATTTATCAACTTTATATTTTATATAACCATTGCATGTTCTTATGCTTAAAACATCATCTATGTCAAGTATTATAGCTTTAGAAATTCATTACACACATGCTTTAAGGTTCAGATCAAAGTTAAAATAGTCAGCATCATCGCTTCTGTAGCGTAGTCGTTAGTGCATAATTTGGCTTCGGATGGGCGCAATTTCTTGCTGTCCCCCCAGCCGCACTAAAGTTGAGTATTTATTTCTTGGTTTCATCTTGGTTCTTAGCATGCATAACTGTTAACATATATCTTACTCACATGTTAAGAGGTCTTAGCCCAAGTTTGGTGCCTCTTGTATTTACCTTAAGTTGTTATACACTTTATATCTTCATTGCCATTTATTTCACAGCTAAGTAAGTTCATACAACAATGACCACCAACGAGGTTAAACAACTTTCAATACACATGATTACATGTAATCATATGTCTAGTATGGTTTATCACTAGAAATCTTACTTTAAGACATGTATAGTTCATATTACGTCTATCTAATAGTGTGCACGTACCCATCATGCCTAGAGGCATAAAAGTCCTATCATGTTTGCACATATAGGCCATGTTTAAAGATCCAAAAGTTACTAGTATGTCATCCTACAAGTTCAGAAGTTTAGACAACACAATGCTCATGAATAATGTTTTCAAAACGTCTAAGTTTCTTTTATTCAAATCCATGTCATGACAACCTAATCATGCAAAGAAAATTCAAATAATATGTCATATTTGTACATGTTTCTCTCTACGTCAAAATATAACCTCTTCATGTTTTAATACTTAGTTTACACAAGATAATGGAGTTTTCCTTTGAAATCATTTTATCATGAATGATGTAGTATAGCACATATAAGACAACTTTTAAAACTCTTATCATAAGTAACTAAGTCATGTTAACATCTTCTCAAGTTCAGAACCTACCTCATGTAGCATTCATACACCTTAGTTCTATTATATCAAGTTTTTCTTGAAAACTTCTCTAACACAAGGTCTAACAAGTTTGATCATGAACAAAGACTCTATAAACACCATATCATGCTCATTTATATTTGAACTCAATCATATATATAAACCATTAAGTTCAGAACTTATAGAACATAAGTTTCCACAAGGTTTGTTTTCAAAATCTTTACATTTCTTTTCAAAACACATACTAAGTCATGCTAATGTTTTCTATTATGAGCAAGGAAATCTTATATGTCATGCATAATATCATGAATTTTTATGTTATATCACTTAGAATAACATATTTCATCGTCGGGAGCACTATACTTGCGTATGTGCTCGTTTGACGCCCTCCGATCGCCTCCGAATGCGTAACAGTCACAAAGATGACTATTTTGACCCTTTCTATTGACCTCAAATTGAAAACCTTAAAGAACAACAGTTGTAGGTCTATTCGTCCTCGTTCCGGATCATCTTGAATCACCTCAATCGAAGTTCGTATGAAAATGTTATGCCTAATTTACTACAGTAGATCAAAGCAGGTCCACCGATTCTCGATGCATCAAAGACAACAAGGCCCTAAATGGCCTTGGGAGCAGCAACTCACCGGTCTCCCTTGGAGGCGTAATACCCCTCGCCTTCTACTCTTCATGATTTTACAGACCCCTACCCCTTCCAATTTTTATAACATGAGTTATACTCATCCAAATTAATCCATTTTCTTTTCTATATGTTTGTAACTCATAAAACTACAACATACCAAATACCTAACAATTAACATAAACATTAACTAACCTAAATATCAATCTAAAACTCATGTTCATACTCTGTTTTCATGTTTTGAAATGTTTAGCAAATTCATTCACTACGAATTCGTTTCTAAACCAAATTGGTCCGTTTAACTCTCGTTGTTTTCGCATATGACTATATTATCAGTAGCTAGCAACAATTCATGGATTATTACAATCCTTATGCATAAATTTTGTGATTCAAAAGCTACTTTTTCATTACACTTTTCTAGGAATTGAAGAACTTGGATTCAAAAACATATATGTTAGCAAGATTACCTCTTGAATGCTTGGAATTGGCTAACTATAGCTCTCCAATCCTCCCATTCTATTAACTCTCCAATTCTACTGACTTCCAATAGCAAGACTCAGACATTTCAAAACAACGTGAAGGAGAATAAAAAGGCTCTATTTATAGAGGATTTGTTATCCAAGCAATAGCTTTGCCTAACAATCCAAACCAAGAGAAAGAAGAAGAAACTAACGGGTAGTGAATAGTTGGTGACCTGCTCCATCAACCTCCATCATCACTGCTACACTAGCTATTGCTGAGCTTAAGCAATATAGAAGTAGACCATTGGCCTATTACACGGTTGTTTAATATTAATGAGTGACACTGATTTTGGGACATGGTTTAAATCCCAGTAATAGAGCTTAGTTTGGATCCTTTAATTCCCAAAATGTAATTTTAATGTACAATTGTTATTATAACAAGTAAAGTTAGGGATTATTTATGTACTCACATCATATAGTCCATGTATATTAGTCCACATAATATTTTAATTGGACTAACTATCATTCAGTTTAGTATTCCCAATCCCATTATTTCCCATCTCACTTAAATATCACCATGATTAATATAAGTCATTTATTATCTTTCCATTAATTCTCTTTCTATTAATTCTAGTCAAACCTTCAGTCTAGTTTACTTTAATACTCATACCACACAAGGCCTACTTATCTCATTTACTGGAGTTATATAACTCAAGCTCATTATTTCTATAATAAAATATTAGGGGTCTAGGCCACGTTTGGTTTTTCCCCAATTCCATATTATTTTAATTTTATTTAATATAAGATTTAGTTGTCCCACCTTACCTTAATGCTAAATTATTTAGCTCAACTTACACTTAAAATAATTAATATATACTTTATTAATTATTTAAATTATACACTATATGTATAATTATTTGATTGTCCCAAGACAACTTCTCCCATTTTTATATTCAGCCACATCTTAAGTACTAATTTAATCCTTATGAGTCCTTAGAATCCATTTCTTGAATTTAAATTCCACAAACTAATCCTACAGGCATACAAGCATTGCTGTTGGTCATAAGCTTGAAATGGCATGAATCAAGCTACCATACCAAGTTCATAAAGTGCACAAGTTCTGCATTAGTAGAAGTAAAATCTACGCTTCTAAATACTTTACACATCCTCCTTAAGTGTTAACTCGTCTAACATCAAAACCCTTTTTGATTTCACATCATCAGTTACTATTTTCCTTAACAATTTGAAGGATCACACTTCAAGTTTTGCAACTCTATTTCCCCTATTAGTTTAACCAACTATAACATCTCCTTTACGGTTTTTTACCACCAATCACACAAAACTCGAATATAACACATACATACACTCCTTTAATATTCACTTCTCACCGTGTATCAAATTACTTAATAATTCTCTAAACAATTTAAAGGTATATCGATTTTTTTATATCGTCAACAACATACACGCATACAAGTCTAAACCTAGCACGCGTTGAATCTTTAATAGTATTCAATATAGTACACTGAGTGGTTTCCCACAACCAACAAATTAGTTTCCGCCTCGTCTACATTATTTTCAAAGTTAGTTAGATCGGTTACTAATTCGTATATACCTCCGCTCTTTGAAGAAATTGTTTAGCCCAGCTCCTATACATCCACCATTAAAGAGTACAATTGCACTACCTTAGACTTGATACTCACTCGTACATATGCTCAAGAAATTGGTGATTATCAAAGATATTTTAAGGTCACCAACTTATGATTATAAATTAATTTCACATTAATTATTTAACATCAATAGATAAATTTTATCCATCTTCATATTAATTCATCTCTATAATTTATAACAAATATATAATAACGATATATATATTTATTAAACACAACCTCACTTATTACATAGCTCATATTACCCTATGTAACACAATACCACATACCTCGTAACACATTTATATATTCTTGTTCGAACCCATCTCATGCTTTAAGAATTTTATTTACTAAATTTTTATTTTAATATTTTCTAAAAATTTGGGTTCTTACAGATAGTTAGTATGCAGCTGCCACATTGTATGCAGTTGTTAACATAAATGAAGTAGCGCCATACATTAAGTAAGTAGCCATAACTATATATGTCTTGTGTTACTGCTATAAGTTCCTTCCATACACATTAAGTATATAACTGTATTGCAGTCAATATGATGTTGAGATACGTGAAGCAAATCCGATTATATCAGACGGGGATTTCCAAAATTTGAGGAATAGAGTATTTATGCAATGGTTTAAAGATCATGTAAGTCTAACCGATTTGCAGTTCAATGAATCTACCATTATAGACATAATCTTATGGCGTAATTAACTTTAGAATATGTTGTGTTCATGTACATTAGGTCTTCACATATGAGTTAGCTGACATTCGGCTAAAGCTTATAGCCGATTTGACCGAAAGATCTCAGATAGTTATACATGCCGCATTGTCAATTTCTGATTTAAGTGTTATGTATTGGGAAGTCGCTTCTTCTGATTCTGGTGTTGTGGTTAAATGTGACCCCCCCAAAATAGGTATACATCACCCATTCTGAGTCACCAAATACATGGTACAGAAACAACTATAACATCATTATTACAATTGTCGTGCAAAATACGACAATACATATACTGTGAGTTTAAATACAAATATTATCTTTTAGACAATATCCACACTCAAATAAGTCCTTATTATAATTATTGATACACTATTTTACAAAATAGTGAGGACTACTAAAATAACTATCTTGAATCATCACTCCATACCCCGGCTAGTTCCTGCTAAATTCTCACCTCTTGAGAAGAAAAATGGAACAAAAAGGAAAAAGGTATTCTCACCTCCTAAGATAATATACAACAAATTATCATTAGTCTTCAACAGGAAAAAATCTTATATAATATAATAGACAGCAAGTTTTAGATCAATAACTGCAGCGGAAACAACAATCCATTAGAAGACTCAAGTAGAGAATGAATTCTACTATCTTCTAAGATTTAAAAGTCCATCATCAATATTTTATCCATGTAACATTAATCAATATACATCTTGAATCAAATATCCATCTTTGCACTACAGGCCAAAGATTTTCATTTGTATCACCAGTTGGTCATGTTCATCTCAACACCTGTTCATCCTTGCACTACGGGCCAAAGATATTTGTTGGAAGAATGCATATTTTGATTTGATGTTTAAAGTAAATGCTCATGATTATATGTAAAGTCCTTCAAGGAATATATGTACAAGGACTTAGTGATAGATCAAAATTGTTAGGTTGATCTTAGCTTTTAATGTTCATCATTATATAAACAATTGTATAGATAAAGAGATCAAAGATGTTAGGTTGATCTATGACTAGAAAGAAATAGATAGGCCTTGAAGAGAATCACAGTCTATTAAGCTGATCAACAAAATGCAGAAGCTAAGGCAGGATTGTAGAGCTTAGAAGATCGTAGTGTATCTACCTTGAAGGCCCTCTCCAGAAATTGTTGAGTGGTCCAGACGTTTGCTGAAGCTAACTCAGGGATCGTAGTGTGCTTTCAGAAACATAGAGTCTGAAAGACGAACAAGTGAAGATCGTAGTGTGCAAATCCTTGAGAACAATCATAGTGTACTCTTCAGACCAAGCATCAATATGACAAGACACCACGATATGGATCATAGAGTATTATCTGCATTGTGTCAGAAGTATCGAGCCCTACCTTTGTTAAGAAACAAATTCTAACAAATGTAGAATAGTTTTGAAACGTTGAAGTCCTCATCAGTCCCAACGGAACAAAAGATATCCCTAGTATTCATTAAAAGGAACGTATCAAGAAGTTAAGGAAATGACCATAGGACAGAGGAAAAACACTTTTTCAGGTGTTAGGTGAGAAAGCAGTCTGCTGTGTTAGTGGGCCAGAATGTAATTCAGAAGGTGTGCAGAAAAGTCTCCATCAAAGCTTAGAAACGTCAAACGCATTAAATGCTCCAACGGATGGATTCAACAGAAAGATTTCAAGAATCACATATATGCACAACATCAGCAGATGATCAAAAAAGCAAGCTATTAAACAAAAACGCATAAGAACACTCAACGCTCAACTCTACGATCTGAGAAAAAGAGGAAGCTTGCTCAGCTACTCAGTTCCTTCGAACAAGTGCTTAACTGTAACTGAGTAGCATCAATCACGAACTCAACAACTACCAACCAATTAAAGTAAGAGTTCCAAGTCAGAAGGACTTGAAGAGTTCTAAGTGAACTGTGAAGAACCAAGTCTGCTGGACTTGAAGAGTTCAAGAGTGAACTAAGAAGTGCCTAGACTGCTGGTCTAGAAGGAATCTATGTGATTCAAGAAGTGTAACAGACATCCTTAGTGGATTTCCTACTCGAGGAGTAGAAGAGTGGACTAGGAGCTTTAAGTGCTCTGAACCACTTAAAAATAACTGTGTCTATTTCATTCTTGCTATAACTACTATAACTATTATAACTGCCTCACCATTCATCAACTCACTATATCTAAAAGGGAGATCAACAAATCTTTATTTCCGTTGTGTTTAAATCAAAGTAAAAAAGAATAAGTTTTTTAAATATCTATTCAACACCCCTTCTAGATAACTATTATGCCTTCAGGAACTAACAATTGGTATCAGATCAAGTTCTATTCTATAGCTTACAAAGCTTAAGTAGATCCAATGGCACACTTACCAAGCGAATCAAAGACTGGAGGAGGCAGCAAGCCACCTATGTGCAACAAAGATAAGTTTTCCAACTGGAAAGTTTGAATGCAGGCATACATGGATTCAATAGATGAAGATCTATTTGAAACTGTTTAGAATGGGCCTTATGTTCCTACAAAGCTTGCACCAACTCCAGACGACCCAAATAGAATACAGATCAAGGTCAAGGAAGAATGGACAGACAACGAAAAGAAAGCTGTTCAACTCGACAAAAAGGCCAAGAATATTTTGTTCCAATCCTTAGAAGATGATCTGTTCTAGAATGTGGTAAACAGCAGAACAATAAAGGAGGTTTGGGAAGCATTACTCATTATGCATGAAGGAACAGAAGAAGTTAGAGAAAACAAACAATCTGTCTTGACTCAACAATATGAGATGTTTGCTCACGTTCAAGGAGAGAACATCACTGCTACCTACGAGAGATTTAATGTTCTGCTCAACTCTCTACGAGCTTATGGAAAGATCTATCCAAACAAAGATCTAATCATAAAATTTATGAGAGCCTTACCAAGAAAGTGGGATGCCAAAACCACTGCCATTAGAGAGTCAAAGAATCTACATGAAATGACTGTTCAACAGTTATATGGCAACCTTCTTACATACGAACTGGAGCTGACTCAATGAGCAGAAACTCTATCTAAAGGAAGAAAGAATGATAAAAGTGTTGCTCTCAAAGCAACTGAAAACACCTCCAAAGTCAACACTGAGGTTGATTCTGACTACGATGAAGATGATGATGAGGACTTTGCAATGTTGGTGAAGAGACTCAGAAGGTTCATGCGATAAGGCAAAACCAGCAAGCCAAAGAAAGTCAGCAACTACATCAGCCATGAGCAAATGAATGAGCTATGCTACAATTGCAAGAAACCTGGCCACTTCATTGCTAACTGTAACAAACCTTTCAGAGAAGAACTCAAGAAGAAATCACATTTAAAGAAGGAATACAAAGGCAATAAAAGGACTCAGAAGAAAGACAAATGCCTTGTAGCTGGAGGATCGTGGAGTGACTCAGATAATGACTCAACTCCCGAATCTGGAGATGATGAAGATCCTCAAATGGCAAATCTTTGCCTGATGGCCAAGCATGCAAAGGACAAACAGAACTCTAAAATACATGAAGTAAGTATAGATGAGGTATTTGACTTCAACTCTCCTGATGTAGACATTGATGACTTAAGAACTGCATTGCATGACATAACATCTGATCTGCATCAATACATGAAGTGGTTTAGAGTTCTGACTAAAGACTATTCACTTCTTCAAAAGGCTAAAGAAAAAGTTCAAGAAGAACTGGAAACAGCCCTTCTAAGCACTAATTCTCTCTCCAAGTTTGAAGCTGAGAATAAGCTCTTGAAACAGACAAGTGAGCTCAAAGCAAAAAGGGAGTCAAGTCTAACCTCTAAAATTGAGGAACTAGAAAAGACAATCTCTACATGGAATAAATCCTCTTCATCCATGGACTCCCTAATTTCTACGTAGAGAAGTGTCTCTGACAGAACAGAGTTAGGCTTTGGGGAATCTACCTCAGAGCCATGTGTGGAAAAAGTAAAGGAAATTAGCATTAGTAATGCCTTAAGTTTTAGTAGAGGCATTATATTTGTGAAATCCTCAAAAAAGGATGAGCCCGTCAAACCTTGCTCTACTGAGTCAATCCATATTCCTAGGAAAAAGGGATTTCATACCTGTGACGCCCCCAAAACAGGTATACATCACCCATCTTGGGTCACCAGATACATGGTACAAAATACAAATACGAACTTAATTATACAACAATCGTGTAAAATACGACAAAGCATAATCTGAGAGTTTTAACACGAATATTGTCATCTAGACAATATCCACACTCAAATTAAAACTTATTACATTTATTGTCACACTATTTCACAGAATAGTGAGGACTACTAAAACAACCATCTGGACCAACAATCCGTTTCCCGACTCGTCCCAACTATATTCTCATTTCCTGAAGAGAACAGTGAAGGAAAGGGTGAGCTCAACTAGCCTAGTAAGAAATATTATGACTAAGATAATGCAGAATAAATTATCCTTAGCCTTCAATAGTATAACAATTGATAGAATATAATAGATCAAAAACTGCAGCGGAGATAAGCAAATCCATTAGAAGAGTCAAGTAGAGAATAAAATCTACTATCTTCTATGATTTAAAAAGATTTTTCATCATTTTTATTGCTGAGACTCAGCTTAATAAATAATCCACATTATCGAATCATCCCTGCACTACAGGCCAAGGATATTCTTTAGTATCACGACCACGAATTATCCATGCACTACAGGCCAAAGATACGTGTTTTCATCAACGGTCCTGATCATGCCATAAAACAATTCATCTTTGCACCATTGGCCGAAGAGAATCCATAGCCATAATCATACCAAAAACTGTCCATTAATGCACTACGGGCCAATAAGGACTTTTTCCACATCATTTGTCACATTACGGTCATGATTATACCGAATAATCCCTGGTCATAATCATACCAAGTCCATCTATGCACTACAGGACACAAATGACTTTCAACATGATATAAACATGAGGATGATGACAATGACATAAGAATTCAATAAAACAAGTTCAAGAATTAATTTATCCAGGAACCAATAACGTTCAAATTGTTAACTTGATACTGCTTTGTGGTGTAAAATTCAAGAATGCTCAAAAGAATATTTCTATGAAAAGATATTGGATGAAGCGCAAATATCAAGGATATTCCACTAATTTCATGGAGTATAAAAGCCAAAATTTTAACCAACTGAGTATAATAAAGAATGGAATAACAACAGATTCACCGTATACTAGAATCCACAGATACAAAAGTTATTCCAATGTAATAATAAATAATGGAACCAATCATGCGTAAAGCATGCATAAAGATATTCCAATGTAATAATAATTAATGGAACCAGTCATGCATAAAGCACGTATATGATATTCCAATAGAATAATAAATAATGGAACCAGTCATGCATAAAGCATGCATGTGATATTCCAACAAAATAATAAATAATGGAACCAGTGTCATACGTAAAAATGCATGTATGTGATTATTCCACAAAAATATTAAAGAATGGAATAATAGAAGAATTTCACCATGTATGCGGTACTTCGCATAGACAGGTTATTCCAACATAATAATAAGGAATGGAATAACAGAAGAATTTCACCATGTATGCGGTACTTCGCATAGATAGGTTATTCCAACATAATAATAAGGAATGGAGTAACGAATATTAAAAGAAAACAACTCTCTTCATGAATACGAAAGAATAATACCCCTTACCTTAGAAGAAATTTGGATACTGGAGTAGTGAGGTAGTAAACTTCTCTTCTTCTTTCTCTATATAATTTCTCTCTATAATAACTGCTCTATAGCTTTAGTGAATTGGTGAAAAATGAAGGAAGAATGAGCTTCTATTTATAGGAAAACATAGTTTCAATAATTGCACATTATGGGGCTCAGAATATTACAGTATAATACCTTCCTCTTTTCCATTATTTTTAATTTAGTCCTGCAAGTATTATCAAACCTACACCACCTCCCCTAATAGTAAATCATGTGAATCAATAGTTCTTGACATGTGAAAAAATTAATTACAGTATAATACCTTTATCTATACCTCCATTTTTAACTTAGTCACACAAGTATTATCAATCTTGCACCAACTCACCTAATAGTAAATGAATGTGAATCAATTGTACACACATGTGAACAAATAGTTATAAGCATATGAATTAATAGCAATTAAATGCTCAAATATTAGGTTAATTACCCGAGTGAATAATACTAGAGTGAATAGTAACCGAGTGAATAGTACTCCGACACAAAAAGTATCCCGAATACCTGAGTGAACAATACTAGAGTGAATAGTAACCGGGTGAATAGTACTCCGGCATGAAAAGTGCCCCGAATACCCGAGTGGTCAATAAAACCTCCAGACATCAATTATTATCGAAATAAATGTCGATTTCCACTAACGCTAATAATCCCAACACAATGGAACTATCAATTTCATATTTAATCAACACAACTTATTTATCATTAATATCATAACTCATAATATTTAACAACCAGGTCGTTCCCAGGAAAGAGGGGGCCTTCCGGTAAGGATTTCTCCTCACTGGCGCGCAACTACCTAACCTCTCCTTGACAGAACTTCTAGACATTGTCAATATTACAATTTAATAATATTAATAACTTTGTCGTCTCAATTATTGATTTGATAGTATAACATATTATGCACATGATACTGTGACAATAATTAAATCAATAAAATGAGAGATATGATGCAGCAATTACTGTAGCAATAATTGAGTATAAGTGAGTGACTTCTTACGTAAGCATCAATAATCAATACTGTGTGCTACTATGCAACCACGCGTATTACTGTACTTTTACTACCGAGTAGTTCAACAGTTTTAATTGTAACACTTTCACCGTTAGTTTTATAAAAAGATAATTCTGTTGTTTTCTAACTACGACAATACTTCCGTTGTGGGGTCCACCAATGATTGTGCCGTCGTATGGATATTCCCGACAAAAAGAATATTCTCTGATCAATCGAATATTATATATCCACTTGCTTACTTTTCAAAATTTATAAATATTACCCACAACTATAACATTATCTCAAATCCACACCATAATTTTGAAAAAAAAAATATTTTGAGAAAATTGAATCTTTATTCGTAAAATTTGGGATTTTACAATCTCCCCTCCTTATGAAATTTCGCCCTCAAAATTTACGTACGTACCTGGTATGCCGAACAGATGAGGATACCTCGTCAGATTCTAACTCTTGAGATATAATCTTTGAGCATAAAATATACTCCTTCTTATCCAAGATTTTATCAGGTACATCTTCATACGTTAAATCATCCATTATCTCGTCCGGTTCTAAATCAATAATGTGATTCGGGTCGTCCACATATTTACATAACATCGATACATTAAAAACGTTATAAACACGCGACATACTTGGCGGTAAAATGAGTCTATAAGCCCCAATTCCTACTCGATCGAGGATTTCAAATAGACCAATAAAATCGAGGGTTGAGATTTCCTCTCTTCGTCGACTCTTGCTTCTAGAATAACGCCCTGTTGAATCTTCTTCTTCACATTCACCAGCTCCGGGTGTGTAGCTTGAGCGATTTTTAACTTTATCGATTAAAGTCGATTCTACTCATATATTCGCCATCTTCATGTGGGTTCGTATATTCATACTCGTAAACGCATACGATCTTCTACTCAATGCTTCAGCTACCACGTTCGCTTTTCCACGATGATATTGAATGGTACGATCGTAATCTTCAACAGCTCGAGCCAACATCTTTGGCATATATTACATTCGTTTTGGGTGAAGAAATACTTGAGGGTTTTAGAAATGGGTTTTGTACTGAGGTCAATACAAAATTCGATTTCACCCTCTGGGGTAGGCTAAGAAGTCTTCAAGAATATGCCATGAAATTTATTAACAATAGAAATATCATTCAAAACTGTGACTCTCATCCAAGACTTGGATATCACATGTAATGAAGGTTTCTCCTAACAGAGTTTCAATAGATAAGTCAAAGTCTAACTTCTCCGGAGTCAAATTTAAACATTTAACGCAAGCAATAGAGATAAAAGAATGGGTAGAACCGGTATCTAATAAGGTATAGACTTCATAAGAGTTTATGATCAACTTACCTATGATAACTTGGTTCGGGTTCCTCGATAAACGCTCTCACTTAATCTACCGGCTTTGACTTGTTTAAGACATCCTTTGGCGTCGCTATCCCAGCTGGACTCGACTTCTCTACACAACAAAATCGAGCTAGGTGACCTTCTCTCCTTGAAATTTCCACTTCTATTATCTTGGCCATGACTACCACCGAAGTGGTTACCATTCTTGGCATGATAATTTCCCCCCACGACGGTTATCATTGTTCCGATGGTCGTTGCCACCGGTACGATTATTATCGTGTTGTTGGTCGTTAACGGTCTCATGTGCTTCATTGCTTATCTCAACATTTTCAGATGCTATTTTTAAATACTGCCACAAAATAAAGGTTAATTAACATATCACATATTATTCCTATACTCTAACCGACCAATTAAATACCAAATAAACTTAGGTAGGTCATACTAGCGAAGGAATTCCCCGTCTCTCCCCTCCTAGTTCTTGTCTCATATTGCAGCCAGGGATCATATCCCTAAGCTTTGATACCAACTGTGATGCCCCCAAAACAGGTATACATCACCCATCTTGGGTCGCCAAATACATGGTACAAAATACAAATACAAACTTAATTGTACAACAATCGTGTAAAATACGATAAAACATAATCTGAGAGTTTTAACATGAATATTGTCATCTAGACAATATCCACACTCAAATTCAAACTAATTATATTTATTGTCACACTATTTCACAGAATAGTGAGGACTACTAAAACAATCATCTGGATCATCAATCCGTTCCTCGACTCGTCCCAACTATATTCTCATTTCCTGAAGAGAACAGTGAAGGAAAGGGTGAGCTCAACTAGCCCAGTAAGAAATATTATGACTAAGATAATGCAGAATAAATTATCCTTAGCCTTCAAAAGTATAACAACTGATAGAATATAATAGACAACATGTTTTAGATCAAAAACTTCAGCGAAAATAAGCAATCCATTAGAAGAGTCAAGTAGAGCACAAAATCTACTATCTTCTATGATTTAAAAAGGTTTTTCATCATTTTTATCGCTGAGACTCAGCTTCATAAATAATCCACATCATCGAATCATCCCTACACTACAGGCCAATGATATTCTTTAGTATCACGACCACAAATTATCCATGCACTACAGGCCAAAGATAATCGTGTTTTCATCAACGATCCTAATCATGCCATAAAACAATTCATCTTTGCACCCTTGGCCGAAGAGAATCCATAGCCATAATCATACCAAAAACTGTCCATCAATGCACTACGGGCCAATGAGGATTTTTTCCACATCATTTATCACAGTAAGGTCATGATTATATTGAATAATCCCTGGTCATAATCATACCAAGTCCATCTATGCACTACAGGCCACAGATAACTTTCAACATGATATAAACATGAGGATGATGACAATGATATAAGAATTCAATAAAACAAGTTCAAGAATTAATTTATCCATGAACCAATAACGTTCAAATTGTCAACTTGATACTGCTTTTTGGTGTAAAATTCAAGAATGCTCAGAAGAATATTTCCATGAAAAGATATTGGATGAAGCGCAAATATCAAGGATATTCCACTAATTTCATGGAGTATAAAAGCCAAAACTTTAACCAACTGAGTATAATAAAGAATGGGATAACAACAGAATTCACCAGGTATACGGTTATCCGCGTATACAGGTTATTCCAACAGAATAATAAATAATAGAACCAGGTCATGCGTAAAGCACAGACAGCATATTCCAACAGAATAATAAATAATGCAACCAGGTCATGCATAAAGCACATACAGGATATTCCAACAGAATAATAAATAATGGAATCAGGTCATGCATATAGCATAGACAGGATATTCCAACAGAATAATAAATAATGGAACCAGGTCATGCGTAAAACGCACAGATAGGATATTCCGACAGAATATTAAATAATGGAATAATAGAATAATTTTACCATATACGCGGTACTTCGCATAGACAGGTTATTCCAACATAATAATAAGGAATGGAATAACATAAGAATTTCACCATGTATGCGATACTTCGCATAGACAGGTTATTCCAACATAATAATAAGGAATGGAGTAACGAGTGTTGAAAGAAAACAACTCTCTTCATGAATACGAAAGAATAATACCCCTTACCTTAGAAGAAAATTGGATACTGGAGTAGTGAGGTAGTAGACTTCTCTTCTTCTTTCTCTCTATAATTTCTCTCTATAATAACTGCTCTATAGCTTTAGTGAATTGGTGAAAATGAAGGAAGAATGAGCTTCTATTTATAGGAAAACATAGTTTCAATAATTGCACATTTTGGGGCTCAAAAAATTACAGTATAATACCTTCCTCTTTTCCTTTATTTTTAATTTAGTCTTGCAAGTATTATCAAACTTACACCACCTCTCCTAATAGTAAATCATGTGAACCAATAGTAAATCATGTGACTCAATAGTTCTTGACATGTGAAAAAATTAATTACAGTATAGTATCTTCATCTATACCTCCATTTTTAACTTAGTTACGCAAGTATTATCAATCTTGCACCAACTCCCCTAATAGTAAATGAATGTGAATCAGTAGTACACACATGTGAACAAATAGTTATAAGCATATGAATTAATAGCAATTAAATGCTCATTTATCCGGTTAATTACCTGAGTGAATAATACTAGAGTGAATAGTAACCGAGTGAATAGTAACTCATAAATAGTACTCCGACACGAAAAGTGTCCTGAATACCTGAGTGAACAATACTAGAGTGAATAGTAACCGAGTGAATAGTAACCCATGAATAGTAACTCGTGAATAGTACTCCAGTACAAAAAGTGCCCCGAACACCCGAGTGGTCAATAAAACCTCCAGACATCAATTATTATCGAAATAAATGTCGATTTCCACTAACGCTAATAATCCCAACATAATAGAACTATCAATTTCATCTTTAATCAACACAACTTATTCATCATTAATATCATAACTCATAATATTTAACAACCAGGTCGTTCCCAGGAAAGAGGGGGCCTTCTTGTAAGGATTTCTCCTCACTGGCGCGTAATTACCTAACCTCTCCTTGACAGAGCTTCTAGACATTGTCAATATTGTAATTTAATAATATTAATAACTTTGTCATCTCAATTATTGATTTGATAGTATAACATATTATGCACATAATACTGTGACAATAATTGAATCAATAAAATGAGAGATATCATGCAGCAATTACTGTAGCAATAATTGAGTATAACTAAGTGACTTCTCACGTACGCATCAATAATCAATACCGTGTGCTACTATGCAACCACGCGTATTACTGTACTTTTACTACCGAGTAGTTCAACAGTTTTAACGGTAACACTTTTGCCATTATTTTTATAAAAAGATAATTCTGTCATTTTCTAACTACGACAATACTTCCGTTGTGAGGTTCACCAATGATTGTGCCGTCGTAGGAATATTCTCGATAAAAAGAATATTCCCCGATCAATCAAATATTATACATCCACTTGCTTACTTTTTAAAATTTATAAATATTACCCACAACTATAACATTATCTCAAATCCACACCATAATTTTGAAAAAAATAATATTTTGAGAAAATTAAATCTTTATTCGTAAAATTTGGGATTTTACAATGCCGGTCTGGGTTTCAGAAACGAGAAGAGTAACCCAACCACTACTCACCAACCTCGAAGGATCGAAGAGTCCAGTAATGTTAACTCTATGAACCAACTGGGAAGGAACAGTAAAGGTAAGATATACTCCTCACAAATCATGAAACACAAGGACATATGGAAGAAGGAATGTCAGCTTAATAGCAGGATGACCAATAATCCACAAAAGTCCAAATGGAGGAAGATTTCTCACACACACACACAAACATCCATCATATTAGATGTTTTGTGTGCTACAAAGTTGGCCACAAGGCTGCAAAATGTCATTATAATTCCATGCATATGAGACCCAAAATCAAGCAGGTTTGGGTCCCCAAGGGTACTAACAAAGTAGGACCCATGCAAGTATGGGTACCAAAATGAAGGTTAATGTTACTATAGGAAAAGAGCTCTACGGTCACAACCTGGTATCTGGACAGTGGATGCTCAAGGCACATGATTGGGAACAAAGTCCTTCTGTCTAATTACATAGAAAAGGAGGGTCCCTCGGTCATCTTTGGAGACAACAACTCTGGCAAAACAAGAGGATATGGCTCAGCTGGAAATGGTGCAGTATCCTTCAACAAAGTGGCTTATGTGGAAGGACTACAACACAATCTTCTAAGCATTAGCCAACTCTGCGATAAGGGTCATCAAGTAACATTCCTCAACAATCAATGTCAAGTCCGAGACCTGAAGACATTCGCTGTAAAGCTAACCGAAACAAGAGAAGGAAATTCCTATACAGTAAACCTTGGACAATTGAGCTCAGATGAGACTATATGCTTTCTGGCTAAAGTATCTGAAGAAATGAGCTGGCTATGGTATCGAAGATTATCTCATCTCAACTTCAAAAGCATGTCCAAATTGGCTTCAAAAGATCTAGTTGCAGGCTTACCAAAATTTAACTTCGTCAAAGAAAGGTCATGCAATGCCTGTCAACTTGAAAAGCAGACCAGAAGCTCATTCAAGAGCAAAATTGTCAACTCAATTGACAAGCCTCTGCAGTTTCTACATATGGATCTTTTTGGGCCAATTCCAGCAATGAGCCTTGGAGGAAAGAGATACTCACTGGTCGTAATCGATGACTACACCAGATTTACATGGGTATTTTTTCTAACCTCAAAGGATGAAACAAGCTCCCAACTGATCAAGATGTTCAAACTGGTGATGAACGAGAAAGGGGAGAAAATCAAGGCCATAAGGAGTGATCATGGCAGAGAATTTGACTTCTCAGAAATGGACCAGTTCTGCATAGATAACGGCATTAGTAACAACTTCTCGGCTCCACGAACTCCCCAATAAAATGAGTAGCTGAGAAAAAGAACAGGACATTGATAGAAACTGGAAGAACTCTCACTAGCGGCTGGCCATCTACTCAATACGCCCCAGGCGTAAGTCGCCAACACTGCATGCTACACTCAGAACAGATCACTCATACACTCTACAATTAAGAAGACTCCTTATGAACATTGGAAAGGAAGAAAGCCAAATGTCAGCTACTTTCATGTTTTCGGCTGTACATGCTACATTCTCAACAATGGAAAGTAGTACTTGACAAAGTTTCAACCAAAGTCAGACGAAGGAATCTTTCTTGGATATGCCACAGACAGTAAGACCTATAAAGTGTTTAACAAGAAGACATTGAGTGTTGAAGTCTCGATTCACATCATCTTTGATGAGACAAACTTAGACAAAATAGTGCCTCAAACCACTATGAACGACAGTTTAGACACTACAAACGAGGACGTCGAGCTCAACACTACGATCGTAGTCCCAGACAGAGAAATCATTAAGCAAGGAAATGAGATCGTAAGCCAAAGATCACTTTTATCACAACACTGAATAGCAACTCTCAAAGTATCTAAATAATCACAAAAATATGCTCGATAATATAGGTAGAGAAAACTTATGTTTCTTGTGTGATTTTCAATTCTAACCTAAGCCACCTATTTATAGGAAAATGCTAGAACGCCAAAGGAGACTAAATTAATAAAATATTAATAAACTAAAAATTTCAAGCATGCCACTTTAGAACCAAATTTCAGCACACCTTAAGTGGGGCCCACCAAAACCAGCCAATTCCACACCAACTAAAAGTGGGGCCCACCCTGTTTTTAATAAAAACATTTATTTCTAAAACTTCAATAATTCATAATAAATAGCCCTTTTATCAGAAAAATATGAATTTATGTCCATTCTATAAGAAATTGAATCCTCTACAACTTTATAGATTTAAGTTTTTCCAAATTCCAGACGAAAAATATCTGAAATTCACATACGGATGATTTTTAATACCTCCATTCTGACAAAATACTGATAAAATACCTCAACTTTAATTCCTTCATTTATAACCACATAAAATAAATATATCCATCATTTATATCTACATAAAATAAATATTTCTTTATCATATAAATCAATAATTAATTATTCACAAATAATATTACAGAATCACAATAATGATAACTAGGCCGTTCCCAGGAAAGAGGGGGCTTTTCGATAAGGATTTCTCCTTACTGGTGCACAATTAGATGACCTAACCCCTTTCCTCGACAGTTTAGACATTGCCAATAATTCTATCTAATAATATTATTCAAATAATAAGAATTATTGATCTGATAATGGGAAATACTGTGCAATGAAAATTATTGAAACAATAATAATATAAAATATCAATGTGGCAATTATTGAATCAATAAAATAAAATATTTAATAATAATTATTGTAATAATTATTCAAGAAGGCTTTACTACGTCACGAATCAATAATTCAAAAATATCGTGCAATATCGTAAATGCCATCGCGGCAATCACACGTTACATCGTATTTTAACCACCAGGTATTCTAACAGTGTTAACGGTAATAATTACTCTGTTATTTATAAAAACTCATACTTGTCGTTTTCCTTCATCCGACCATTTTCCGTTATGGGGCCCACAAATGGTTGCGTCGTCGTACGAATATTCCCTGACAATAAGAATATTCCATGACCAAACGAATATTCCCCGATAACAATGAATATTTTATAACCACTTGCTTATTTTGAAAAATTTGCACATTTCACCCATAACCAAAGCATTATATCAAATTAGCACCTTATTAATTTAAAATAATGAAAGGAGGATACCTCACTTTCATTTCTAATTTCAACTCCCAGGTTATTTCCTCAATAACATGGTTTCTCTATAAAACCTTGACTTGTGGTATAACCTTTGTGCGTAGGACATGCTCTTTCCTATCCAAGATCTTAACAGGTACCTCCTCGTACGTTAAATCTTCGGCTATCTCGTTTGGTTCTAACTCAATAATATGGTTTGATTTTTGTACATATTTACGAAGCATAGATATGTGAAAAACATTATGAACACGAGACATGCTTGGAGGTAATGCGAGTCTATAGGCCACATTTCCTATTAGGTCAAGAATCTCAAATGGACCAACAAATCGTGGATTGAGCTTTCATCTATTCCCAAATCTTGTAACTCCCTTCTATGGAGCAATACGTAACAATACATGATCCCCAATATTAAATTCCACATCCTTTCGATGAAGATCCGCATAACTCATTTGTTGATCTTGTGAGGTTTGTATACGTTGTCAGATCATTTGGATCTTTTCTATAGTCATGCATACCAATTCTGGTCCCAACAATGTTGCTTCTCCCACCTCATCCCAGCATACTGGAGAATGATATTTTCATTCATACAACGCCTCAAATGGAGTCATGTCTATACTTGTTTGATAACTGTTGTTGTAGGAGAATTCCACCAACGACAAGTACTTATCCCAACTTCCTTTGAAATCAAGGACACAGAGTCTTAATAGATCTTCAAGAGTTTGAATAATCCTTTCCTATTGCCCGTCCGTTTGAGGATGGTATGTCGAAATGAATCGTAAATTCGTGCCCGTAGCTTTTTGTAAGCTAACCCAAAATCGTGAAGCGAATCTTAGGTCACGATCCGAAACTATGGATACTGGCATGCCATGCAATCTCACAATCTCATTCACGTATATACAAGCAAGACGTTCAAGGGAATAAGTCTCCCATATCAGCAAAAAATGAGCAGATTTGGTTAATCTATCAACAATAACCCAAATCGCATCTATGCCTTGAGAAACCTTGGGAAGACCCACAACGAAATCCATGGTAATGTGTTCCCACTTCCATTTCAAAATCTCAAGTGGTTGTAATGGAACCTTTGGCACTTGATGCTCCGCCTTTACACGTTGACAAGTTAAACACCTCGAGATAAACTCCGCGATCTCTCTCTTCATATTGTTCCACCAAAATGAATGTCGAAGATCATGATACATTTTGGTACTACCAGGATGGATTGCAAATGGTGTGTTGTGTGCCTCCATCATGATTCTATGCTTCATGTCAGAATCGTTAGGAACGCAAAGTCTGGAGTTGACTCGAAGTATTCATTCTTCATCGATTCTTGCTTCTGGAATAACACCTTCTTGCGCTTTCTTCTTCATACGCATCAGCTCCAGGTCTGTAACTTGACCAGCTTTAACTTTATCGATTAAAGTTGGTTCTACTCATATATTCTCCATCATCGCGTGGGTCCCTGGAGTCTTTTATTCTATCTCCATCCTTTGCAAGTCATACAAAATGGGCCTTTGCGTTGATAATCTCGCACTCGTACCCACATATAAACTTCTACCCAATGCGTCAGCTACTACATTCGCTTTTCCAGGATGGTATTGAATGGTATGATCGTAATCTTTCAACAGCTTGTGCCAACATCGTTGCCGCATGTTAAGTTCTTTTTTGAGTGAAAAAATATTTAAGGCTTTTATGATCCGTATAAATCTCCACTTTCTCCCCATATAGGTAGTGTCTCCAGATTTTCAATGCGAGAAAGACTGCTGCCAACTCCAGATCATGAGTAGGATAATTCCTCTTATATTCCTTGAGTTATCGCGAGGCATAAGCTATGACTTTCCCATGTTGCATGAGAACACATCCTAACCCTTTGCCTGAAGCATCGCTGTAGATAACAAATCCATTCGAACCAGATGGTATTGTCAGAACAGGTGCCGAAATGAGTCTCCTCTTGAGCTCTTGGAAACTCTTCTCGCATTCCTCGCTCTATACGAATTTTGTATCTTTCCGAGTCAACTGAGTTAATGGAGTAGCGGTTTGAGAAAATCCTTCCACGAATCTCCG
Organism: Panax ginseng; assembly: GCA_020205605.1. Lineage (NCBI taxonomy): Eukaryota > Viridiplantae > Streptophyta > Magnoliopsida > Apiales > Araliaceae > Panax > Panax ginseng. Next base: position 13,530,839 of record CM035134.1, read on the forward strand.
ATAATAACCAGCTAAGCCTAGAAAGCTATGCACTTTGGTCACCGACTTCGATTGCTCCCAACTTAGTATTGCTTTCATATTCGCCGGGTTAATAGATACTCCATGCTTTGACACTACGTGCCCAAGGAATACTACTTCCTCAAGCCAGAACTCGCATTTCTTCAGCTTGCCATATAGCTTGTTTTCACGAAGTCTTTGAAGTATTAGCTTCAAATGGTTCTCATGATCTTCACGACTTTTGGAATAGATGAGGATATCATCAATAAAGACAACAACGAACTGATCCAAATATTCCTTGAATACTCGGTTCATCATATCCATGAAAGCAGCAGGAGCATTACTCAATCCAAAAGACATGACTAAGAATTTATAATGCCCGTCATCGAGTTCTCGGCGCGCCTTGAATATCCTCGCTTTAATCTTTAGTGATGATATCCGAATCGAAGATCGATCTTTAAAAAGAATTGTGCTCCTTGCAATCGGTCAAACAGGTCATCAATGCGAGATAACGGATACCTATTCTTGATGGTGACATGGTTCAATTCTCGGTAGTCAATACAAAGTCGCATACTCCCGTCTTTCTTCTTTACGAATAAAACAGGAGCACCCCAAGGAGATGTACTAGGATGAATGAAATCGATGTCTAACAACTCCTGTAGTTGGACCTTTAACTCCTGAAGTTCAATGGGAGCCATTTGATATTTGGTTTTAGAAATGGGCTTTGTACCAGGTTCAAGATCAATAAAGAATTTAACTTCACGTTCTGGGGGTAGACCGGGAAGTTCTTCAGGAAATACGTCAGGAAATTCACTAATAACAGAAATATTATTCAAATCTGACGTGTCTTTATTCAAATCCATAACATGGGCTAAGAAAGCATGACATCCGTTTTTTAATAAATGAATGGCTTTATGGCTTGATATGACAGTGATTGAATTTAGTGGTTTAGTTTCTTGAATTTGCATAACAGGTTGGTTAAGAATATGAAAACTAACAACCTTATGAAAACAATCAATTTTGGCTTTATGAGTGGTTAACCAATCAATCCCTAAAATCACATCAAATGCAAGTATCTTTAAAGAGATAAGATCAACAGGTAATGTGATGGTGCCAACTTGGATCAAGCAAGATTTATAAACAGTGGATGTAATGAAAGTTTCTCCTAACGGAGTTTCAACAGATAAGTCAACGTCCAATTTCTCCGGACTCAAGTTCAAACGTTGAGCATAAGCAGGAGAGATAAAAGAATGGGTAGAACCGATATCTAGTAAGATATACACTTTACAAGAGTTTATGATTAGCTTACCCGTGATCACCTCGTTCGGGTTCCTCACGTTTTGGCCAGTCACGACAAATGTTCTTCCAGGAACCGCTGATTTTGACTTATTCGGGACAGCCTTTGGAGTCACCATCCTCGTTGGACTTGGTTTCGCTATAGAACAATCTCGAGCTATATGACCTTCCTTTCCACAGTTATAACATACCTTGAATTGTTGTGGACAGTTTAGGCTGATATGTCCCTCTTTCCCACAATTGTAACATACGACTGGTGGTCGTTCTCCTCCCCTAGAAACAGTTGATATTGGTGCTGACGTCTTCACATTGTCATTGTTGTACCTTCTCTTCTTGAAATCTCCTCCTGACTCGCTTCTTCTATTCTCATGGCCACGATTACCACCTGAGTGGTTACCGCTTTTGTCCGTATTCTTTCCTCCCCGCTGGTTATCACTGCTCCGATGATTGTTGCCACTGGTATGACCCTGATTGTGGTCCCTCGGTTGAACATACTCATTATCTCGCTCTAATAATTGAGCCTTGTTGACAACATCTGAATGTAGAGAAAATTTATGAGAGATAAGGTATTTATGAATTTCGGGTTTTAGACCTCTCAGAAACATCCTCGTCATACGTTCCTCATTCTCTACCAAATGGGAAACAAACCTGGATAACTCCGCGAACTTAGCCTCGTACTGGGACACCATCATGTTGTTCTGTTCCAGTCTAATAAACTCTACCTCTTTCATATAACGAATACTTTCATGAAAGTACTTGTCATTGAATAGTTTTTGAAACGTTTCCCAAGACATATTGAGTGCGGCTGGCTGGGTACGCTTCACAGATTCCCACAAGTAATCTACCTCACCATGGAACATAAAAGTGGCGAATGGAACCTTCTGTTCCTCCCTGAATCCCAAGACATCAAATATCTTGGTAATTTGTTTGACCCACATTTTTGCCTTAATCGGATCCAGATTTCCTAAGAACTCAGGTGGTCCCAACTCTTTAAACTGCTTGGCTATGACAAACTACGCGTTGCTATCATTTCTACCCGTATTTTGTACACGAGTCTCCCTCGTCTGATTTTGCTTGAATTGCAAATAGCTTCTAAACATCCCATCATTCATCGTTTGATCAGTGGTGTTGTTTACAGGAGGAATATTGCCTTCTTGTTGCACGTTCTCCTGGTTGGTGATTAAAGGTGTCTCCACGGTCTCATACACTCCATTATTAATATTCTTGGCTGCCATTCTTAAATACTACCATAAAACAAGGGTTAATTAAATAAATTAACATATCACATAATATCCCTATATTATGACCAACAAATTCGCTTAGGTAGGACACACTAGCGAAGGATTTACTCATCTCTCCCCTCCTAGTTTTATTCCCCGATCTCCGCCAGAGACCATATCCCTAAGCTTTGATACCAACTCTGACGCCCCAAAAATATGTATACATCACTCATTCTGAGTCACTAAATACATGGTACAGAAATAACTACAACATCATTATTATAATTATTGTGCAAAATACGACAATACATATACTGTGAGTTTAAATATAAATATTATCTTCTAGACAATATCCACACCAGATAAGTCCTCATTACAATTATTGATACACTATTTTACAAAATAGTGAGGACTACTAAAACAACTATCTTGAATCATCACTCCATACCCCAGCTAGTTCCTGCTAAATTCTCACCTCCTGAAAAGAAAAATAAAACAAAAAGGAAAAGGGTGAGCTCAACTAGCCCAGTGAAGAATATTATGACTAAGATAATATACAACAAATTATCATTAGTCTTCAACAGGAAAAAATCTGATATAATATAATAGACAACAAGTTTTAGATCAACAACTGTAGCGAAAATAGCAATCCATTAGAAGAGTCAAGTAGAGAATGAATTCTACTATCTTCTAAGATTTAAAAGTCCATCATCAATATTTTATCCATGTAACATTAATCAATATACATATTGAATCAAATATCCATCTTTGCACTACATGCCAAATATATTCATTTGTATCACCAGTTGGTCATGTTCATCTCAACACCTGTTCATCTTTGCACTACGGGCCAAAGATATTCATCAGTTAATCATTCATCTTTGAACTACAGGCCAAAGATATTCACTAATATCATCATTTAGGACTGAGGATGATGAAAAATATCTTAAAGAAAACGAATCCAGTGAGACAAAAGGACAAATATTAGGGATTCGTACTACAGTTTATCCAAGTTCAAAAATACTCCATAATAACCAATTATGAAGCAGAATTCAAAAATAAAGATCAAAACATGGATACAATAAAAAATAGTACCCACAATAAACAACTTGAACAAAGAGAGAGAAAAATATTTATTTTTCTATGAATAGTGTCGTATTCGTGAATAGTAACTCTGACATGAAAAAGATAGAAATTCCACAATAAAATCCATACCAATATTTCGGTATAATGATATTGAAAGAATAACATCATTATGAAGAAAATAACATTCCTTACCTGAAAATAACAATACTTCTGACCTGAATATCCGATGTAATGTCGAAGGAAACTTGCACTCAATAGCAACTCTCAAAGTATCTAAATACTCACAAAAATACGCTTGATAATATAGAGAGAAAACTTATATTTCTGGCATGATTTTCAATTCTAACCTAAGCACCTATTTATAGGAAAATGCTAGAACGCCAAAGGAGACTAAATTAATAAAATATTAATAAACCAAAAATTTAAAGCACGCCACTTTAGAACCAAATTTCAGCACACCTTAAGGCCCACCAAAATCAGCCAATTCTACACCAACCAAAAGTGGGGCCTACCATGTTTTTAATAAAAATATTTATTTCCAAAACTTAAATAATTCATAATAAATAGCCATTTTATCAGAAAAATATGAATTTTATGTCCATTCCATAGGAAATTAAATTCTCTACAACTTTGTAGATTTAAGTTTTTCCAAATTCCAGACGAAAAATATCCCAAATTCACATACGGGTGATTTTTAATACCTTCATTCCGACAAAATACTGATAAAATACCTAAGATTTAATTCCTTCATTTATAACCACATAAAATAAATATATCCATCATTTATATTCACATAAAATAAATATTTTCTTATCATATAAATCAATAATTAATTATTCACAAATAATATTACAAAATCACAATAATGACAACCAGACCGTTCCCAGGAAAGAGGGGGCTTTCCGATAAGGATTTATCCTTACTAGCGCGCAATTAGATGACCTAACCCCTTTCCTAGACAGAACTTTTTAGACACTGCCAATAATTCTATCTAATAATATTATTCAAATAATATGAATTACTGTTCTGATAATGGGAAATACTGTGCAGTGACAATTATTGAAACAACAACAATATAAAATATTAACGAGCCATTTATTGAATCAATAAAATAAAATATTGAACATTAATTACTGTAACAATTATTGAGTAGTACCTTCTTACGTAGGAATCAATAATTCAAAACTCTTCGTCATGCATACCGCAGGTAATATCTTCATCATGTGCAACCATGCGACATCGTATTTTAACCACCAGGTATTCCAACAGTGTTAACGGTAACAAGTACGCTGTTATTTATAAAAACTCATACTTGTCGTTTTTCTTTATCCGACCGTTTTCCGTTATGGGGCCCACAAATGATCACTACTGCCGTATCTACGAATATTCCCACAAATGACAATATTCCACGACCAAACGAATATTCCCCGACAACAATGAATATTTTATAACCACTTGCTTATTTTGTAAAATTTGCACATTTCACCCATAACCAAAGCATTATATCAAATTAACACCTTATTAATTCAAAATAATGAATAGAGGAAATTCAATTTTATTTATAAAAAGTTGGGGTCTTACATTAAAGGTAGCTGCTACGATAATATTTGGGATGGCTGGTATGGATGATTGCTAGAAGTTGTCGTTCTCAAATATTGGGGTCATAAAGAGTTAGTTTACTTCAATTGTCATTAGTTTGATGTTAAGAATGGAGTTAGAGTAGATAAAAATTTAGGACTGGTGACTGTCAATGTTAAGTCAAAACTAAACTCAAACGAGCCTTTTATTTTAGCAAGTCAAGCAACATAGGTGTACTACGCGCGGAGTGTTAAGACTCCTGTAAGCCCATGGTATGTTTGTATAACCACCAAAGCTGGTTTTCAAGGCACAGCTCCTCATCCAGACGATGAACCTTTACAAGTCGAGTCTACTAGTGTCACACCTGCTGATGTGACAATTATTAGTGAGTCTAGTGAAGAAAAGGATAATGTCGTCGCTGTCGAAAGTGAAGACGATGTTCTTGAGAAGGTTGATATAATTGAAGAAATTGTTGAGGATGATGAAGATGGTGATGGCTACGATATTGAAGATCTACTGCTCAAAGATGACAATTCTTAATTTCTTTGACGATATAAATGATTAGGAGTATGTACTCTTTGTGTCCTTTTTGTTGTATTCAAATGTAATAGTTTCTAGTAGTGTAATCATTATCTTCAACTTATATTAATCTACTAAATAAGGTGTTAGTTGTTTTAAGTTACTATTTATGTTGTATCCTTTTAGGTTACTATTTATGTTGTATTCTTTTAGTTGTATATGTATGTTATCCTCTTTGTTACTATTCAAAAATATTGTTCTTACAAATGTCTAATAATATTTTTTTGATGATTTGACAATATATATACATATGGCGCGTACACCACACTACGATCGTGGTGGGCATGCAGGTCGTGGGGGCCGTGGAGGTAGTGGGGATGACAATCAGGCCAGATCATCAGGTATAATTACATATTTTATTGGGATACATCTTATTATTTTTTATTTTATATAGTATTGACATTATATTTGTTTATATAAATGTTGATGTATTTCACTACATAAGTGATCGATGTAGGCCTCCGCGGGGACTAGCACATGGCTTGCTAGAGAATCCCCCCCATGCGCCGCTTATTTGTCGTGTTGGGACTAATGGGTAAGTTTGTAGTCCTATATAGTATTGACATAAGTATTTAGTTCTTATATATTCTTTCTAATTTGCAAATGTATTAATTTCAATTGTAGTATCCTTAACGCGACGCCAAGGAACACGTTGCTTGGGATTGTCCGCAACAGGTTCTCAAGCCCGTGGATGAGGTGGGTGGATGTGGATGATCGCACACGTCAGCTGATTATTGTTGAGTTTAGGGTAAGATGTGTTGGGCTTGACATGAAACGCACAAATGAAATTAAAATTTTAAAGCAATTTCAAAAACCTAAAACAGATCTATGCGAAAATCAATTAATTGAGGTTTAGAGATTATACCAGATATAAACAAAACGAGAATCAAAACCGATCACTTCTCGAATCTCCAACGCAATACAAACCGATTGCGCCTTTCTACAGGTATCCACATAGCGAACGCCGCATCGAACCGTCGAACGATTCTCAATAAGAAGGACTTGCAGATACTAGCCACCAAAAGGAATGGATTTTAAAAGCTGTTTTTCTCTAGTCTCTCTCTAAGAAAGCGACTAGGGTTTTTCAATTATGATATATTACCTAAGTAGTCATATATATCATATATATAGTAGTTAAAAGGAATTAATCAAATCAAAACCTAATTTTATAAAATCCAATTTATATATATATATATATCTTAATTAAGTCTTACTTAATTAATATACATATATACAAATTATCCTTTTAATTTAAATTCATGATTTAAATACTATTAATCATATTAATATATTTAAATCCTTAAAATTTAAATTAATTCCCTTTTAATAACGTTCTATGTGTGTGACCCTATAGGTTATTATTACGTTGACAATAATTTTAAAATCATATTATAAAATTATAAACAGTGAGCGGCATCTAGTAATGCATCACTGCTACCCAAGTAATAATAAGATCGATGATTCGATGCAACCTTTTCGTGACCAATGTTTCAATGTAATTTAATCCTTTTAACCTTAATATCCTAGATTAAACTCGAGTCATGGAATGTGTCATACTCTTCATAATTTAATCCGAGTTTTCTTGATCAATGAGTAGACTATATGAAACAAATCACTATTTGAGCATGGCCATGCATTTCATAGTCCTACTCAATCAAGAGGCCTATAGATATCACCCATAATATATATGATGGTTAAATTCCATCTAGATCACTCATATTTCTCACACGATTAATGATGAACCCAATAATCACCTTTATAGTCCACCCTATTAAATGTGACATTTGATGATATCAAAGTACATAAATTCTCGTGTAGTAATATAAATGATTTCGTGTCGGAGGACCATTACATCATTGTCACTATGAGAATTGCTAATGACACTTAGCATAATGCTCCATATAGAATTCTCATGGTGGGTCCGTCCGAAGACATCGTTCTCAACATGTACCTATGCATTGACTTAATATCTCATATATTTATGACCAATGAGATTTGGTCATCAGTCAATCCACATACTAGTCTCAATGCATCATTGTTGTCCCATCAACAATGATACTCGACTAGGGACATTTAAGAACACTGATACTAATGGTAATATATAATCTCATGTTCAAGTCACATACTTGAAACTATATAATTTGTATCACTATTCTAAGGAATTTTATTATGTTAACAATTATATTACGCAGTAAATAAAACCATAATAAAATCATATATTTATTCAATCAAATATAATATCAAAACGTTAAGCAATTATATCAAATAATTGGCCTCTAGGGCATAAACTCTAACAAGATGTCATTCATTCATATGTTAGTTTTATATTCCATTTGAATATGTTTTTAACTCTTTGATTTATGTTGTCTACTAAGCTTCTTAATGTGTCATGTGCAGAGATTTTACCGCTTTGAGGATGGGCAGGAAGCCCATAGCATAACTGTTCTACATTAATACTTGGAGATGAATTGGTACAAGTGGGTCTACGACTGGAAGAAGAAGGCCCAGACGAAGATGGCTGATGGATAGACACTTAAGGATGTTCAGCCAGATTTCATCTCAACTGCGATGTGAGACCAGATGTGCAGCATTTGGGACGGTGAGGCCTTCAAGAAGATGTCGGCACAGCATACAGCGGCCCAACAACCACTACAAGAAAAGGACTTAAAGTCGACGGAAGTAATTCCGATAGAATGAATTCGGTCGATGTTGTACTAAGTTCGAAGGAATAATCCCTCAAAAATAATTCCCTCGACAATAAGTTATGATCGACGGATGTCCATCGAGAATATGAATACCAAAGGGTGCGTAAAATTGGCGCCATCGCCAATACTAAATTCGACGGATGTATTAATAACCTCGACGGGATTCTGTCAGAAATACTAACTTTAATTAAAACCTAATCAGTTCCTCCCCTCCAACAGCCGTATACTACACTCATTCTCTCTCTCTCTCTCTCTCTCTCTTTTTCTCACCTCACAGACCTCCTACCTCTCCTTCCTCCTCCTCCGGCCGCCTCTCATCTTCCTCATCCTCCTCCAACAGCCTCCGGCCGCCTCTCCTCCGGCACCGTTCCGTCTCCTGCCTCTTGCGTCCTACAACTTAAAGGTTAGTCTTAATTTGTTTGTTTTCCTTCATTGTGTTGCCCTAATTTGTTTCCCCAATTTTGTTTCAAAAACTTGACATTACAGTCGGATTATAGTTTTTATGTACAAACAGCTTACGTATTTTGTTTCCCCAATTTGTTTTCACAAATTATTGATGAGGAGTACTTATGTATTATGAATTTAATTGATGAGGAGTACTTATGTATTATGAATTTAATTGATGAGGAGTACTTATAATGTATTATGAATTTAATTAGCAGCTTAGATATTTAGGTTTGATATAATTAGCAACTTATGTTAGTATGAGTTTTATGTTATACTTTTGCAATGACAGTTGTATGTTACTAATTTTTGGGTTTAATTTGTGCAATTTACATTTCATAATTTGATTGAGGCTGATGTTAGTCGTGTATTAAGTTTTATTGTTGAATTATATACACATGTTGGTTAGTATTTGTGAAATCTTGGTATATTTATTATTTTCGACTAAATTTCAGTCAGAATTCTTCAATTGCAAAATCTGTGAGCCCTACTTTATTTTATTTATGTATTTTATTAGTTTCCAATATTGAAATATATTAAGTTGCATGTACTTAATTTCCTACTAATAAAATTAACTGAAAATGAACTAAGTACCATTTACTTAGTTTCAAATTACTACAAAATAAATAATATTATAACATAAACTAAATTTAAATTATATTTTGTATTATAAGATAATATAAAATAATAAAATAAAATAATTTATTGTAATTAAATTAAATAATATAATATAATATATAGTAATATAATACAATAAAATAAAATAATTTAATTTAATTTACCTTAAATAAATTGTAAATAAAACAATAAAATATAAAATACAAAATAAAATAATTTAAAATAAAATAAATTAGAATAAAATAAAAATAAAACAAAACAAAACAAAACAAAACAAAATAAAATAAATTTACGCTAATTAAACAAAATAAAATAAAATAAACAAAACAAAACAAAATAAATTAATAAATTAAATTTAAAATAATTAAAACAAATTAATAATAAACTAGAATAAATTAAAATTTTAAATTTTAATTTAATTTAATATCATTAAATGTAAATTAATTAATTTAAATAATATAATATAATAAAAATAAAATAAAATAAAATAATTATCTTAAACTAAGTAGCATTTGCTTAGTTTTTCATTACATAAAAAATATCCCTAATTAAATAAAATCAAAGATAATAAATTAAATAAACATAAATTAAAATAACATAATATATTTGAAATAAATTTACATAAAATAAAATAATAAACTAAGTAGAATTTTCTTAGTTTTCTACAATTAAAAGTAACTGTGACGACCCCAAATCCAGGTACTTGAAACCCGAACTTGGTTCTCTACGATACCATTTCTTTAAGCTGAATAGTACTAAATAATAATACATTCGAACTTAATTTACATGCATCAAAGTTTATTTCCCAAGTACGAGACCTTCAAATATATTCCTTACAATACTTGAATAGATACCAATACAACTATAACCATTAACTCATAATATAAACTCATTCGAACAGCTTTTCTTTCCCTTTGTTCGTGCCTGAGCCTTCAGGTTGCTCATACATAACTGAAAACATTTAATTTAAGCAAGGATGAGCATTTGAGTGCCCAACAAGTAATAACAATTATATATATAAAATTTGAAAGAATATAAGTATTCTCTTTACATAACACTTCTACAACGAATCGAAAGTTACAAGTAATCAGACTTGATAAAAATTCACATAACAACTCTCTTCCAAATTATTTAAATTTGGCTCTCGCTCTACCCATGAATAGGGTTTAAGAAACATACTATGAACATTGTTTTCATTTTCAAAAGGTTTGGCGTAAATCCATCCATAAACCGCTCTAGCTTTTTTGCACGGAGGGTAATCACTTGGTCATTGTACCTATATTGATCAATACTACATAACTCTGAATCTAAATTCATCGCTTTTATTCTCATCCTCCTCACGCAAAAAAATTTTCCCCCATATAGGATGTTCATACATGCCCGTTCCAAACCCAAGGTTTTAATCTTGCTTTCAACAATAATATGTAGTTCAATATATATATATATATACATATATATATATATACGGGTAATTGACAAAGGTGTATCAACATGTGAATAAATGTCATGATTATCCAAGTGGGGACACTTGTATAACCATTTAGAAATCAACTTAGCAGAATATATATCTGAGCTAACATGTTGATAATCAAAGCGCATATATAATGTATGGAAATAGAAAAGAATTACAAACTCTCTTACTCATGTCCATTGCATAAAGAAAATGCAAAGGTAGGATACTTGCCTAATTCGCTGATTACAAATCTCAACTTAGGTTTTATCTTTTTTTCACAACCTATCAATAATCAGATCATTCGTTCAATTAGAACAATATATCATAACACATAGTACTATATATTACAGTCAGCACATAGTCTAATCACGTCATCACATAATCGCAGTGATCATACTTTTAGTTCATATTCTATACTTGAAATATTTTTATACATTTTTCAAATATCTCATCCATGTTCTTACAAAGAGCCTTTCCTTTCTTTTTTATAAGGTCTGACATTTGTTACAACATACACATGCCTTTATATCGGGTAATTAATGAAGTCTAAGACTCTTATTACAGATCTCAACATCACCATTTAATTTTTAAATGACTTAAAATAATTTTAAAGCTTTTATGATATTTTATCATGCATTTTCAAACATCTAATCATAATTAAATAATTTATCAAACAATTCTATTATCATTAATAATTAATTAATATTAAATTATTAATGAAACCATTACTAAAATATAAAAGTTATTTATAATAACTCAAACTATTTTTAAAATATTTATATTACCTTTAAATGATTTTTAAAATAATTAAAATCATTTTTAAATAATTACCATTAATATTTAAATATTAATGTACTATTTATCCAAATATTAAAAGTCATTAATTATAACTTAAAATATTTTTTAAATCTTTAATATCCTCTTTAAATGATTTTTAAATAAATAAAACCATTTTTAAACTATTTATTTAATATAAATATTAAATAAACTTAATATCACAAATCATTAACTAAATATCATTAATATATAATTATTAATGAAATTATCTTCTAAATATTAAAAGTTATATTTTATAACTCAAAATATCTTTAAATACTTTATTTTCATCTAAAATAATTTTAAAAATATTAAAATCATTTTTAAACTAAGAACTAACTTTAATATCATTAATATTAATTAATTAATGAAATTCATCACAAAATATTAAAAGTCATCACAAATAACTTAAAATATTTTCTTATACCATAAAATAATTTTTCATGATTTTTCATGAATTAAAACTATTTTTAAATCATTTATTTAATATTATAATTAAATAAATAAATACCTTTTATATTCCAAAAATATTAAATATTTATGAAATATACTCAAAATAATTAAATATTATTTTTTGGACTTTAAAATAATTTTTTAGAATTTATTAAGTATTTTTAATAATTAAAATCTAATTTTTCTAATTTTTAAATCATTTTCGGAATTTTCAGAAATTGAAAAATTTAAAATAAATCAAAACTGTTGCTAAAGGCTTTAGCGACGCTTATCTGTTGCCTTAGGTGTTCTTGAGCTTCAAGAACACTGACAAGGCAACTTCAAGGTGCCTAGTTTGACCACGATTTTAGATATGATCGTGATGTTTCTGGGAAATCTAACACATAAATCTTGTAGTGATCATGTAAGACTACAATTACCAACAAACATCATGGCTAAACAACATCAGATCTAAGAGTTATTAGCCATCAAAAAATTATCGACAAGACCGTTTCTTCAACCGATGAACAATGAGGTGCCTACTTTGGATCCTTATAACTTGAAATCTATGTATTTTTTGTGTGATATATCAATTCCAGTGTGTATAAAACATGTAGGAATACAACTTAAAAGCTTCATAACATTAAAACATCATAACATGAGAAAGATCTAGCCAATTGAAAAGTTGACCACTTTAATTTGTTCTTCAAAAACTGGGTTCGTGTTCTTCAAAGATTTTCGATTGACGTTTGACTGACCATGAATAACTCTTAATCCATAATAGATATGGACCTGATTCTTTCTTTAAATTACAGATCACATAACAGACTACACATATAAACTTTCAAAACACAAAACACATTAAAGATAACTGAGATATAAGGCCTGACATTTTCCAAAAAAATATTTTCTGGACACTTAGAATATTTTCTAGGTTTGAAGAAACGTAAATGTCAATAATGCCGGAATCCAACCCATTTTGATCGCTTATAAATTCCGATCTACAATATCTATGAACTTGATTCGTTTTTCATATTAAAGACCACATGTCAGGCTACATATAAAAACTTTTAAACAACAAAACTCATGATCGACCAAAGAGTTATAAGCCCTGACATTTGATGAAAAATCACAGAATTCAATTTTTTCTAACTTGCTTAAATCTTTAAATTCGTGCACTTTTATGTTATGGGTCTGTGTTTTTACAACCCAGAACATTAATAGACTCCCTATTACATTACTTTAAACAATCAATTGCATCAATTAACATAGAATCGAAAGATTTCAAAATTAGGGAATTTCATACCTTTTCTAGCTTCGATTTCTGATTTTTTTTGGCTTTGATGCTTCTGATTTGTTGTTTGTAATGGCTGGGCTTTGATTATGAGGTTATGGGCAAGATAGTTTCGGAGGTTTGGTCTAGAGAGAGTGTAGCTAGAGACTTTGGAAAAATGTTAGTGTAAAATGAGGATTTTCTCCCTCAATCTCTATTTATAGATCATTTCAAATGCATTGGATGCTAAGCAATGGTTGATTGAGTGTGCATAATTGAGTATTGGATGCTCAATTGGTAGGGTAATCATGTTTGCCATGCTTTTCTAGCAAGATTCCTCCAATAATACACTAATAAGCCAAAAAGGGCATTTTGGTAATTTCGCATATATATTTCAAGGGCATTTTTGTACATAGAAATTTAATCACTAGATGGTAATTCTTATTATTTACCAATTACTTTTCATCCTTTGGTAAATTAAAACATTTATACATTAACATCGAAATTAAACCCGGTAATTTAAAATTAGAGTTTTCGATTGAAAATTTAGGGTTTTATAATTAGGGTTTCTTAACTCCATCAATTAGGGTTTCTACTTGACCATTAGGGTTCTCTAATTATCTGTGTATGTTACTAACACAGTCATTACAATCTCTAACTTCAACCGATTAAGGTTATAATAATTAAGGTTTGTCCTAATTATCAACGTAAAAATAGTAATTAGGGTTTTCTTCTAATTACCGACATTCGTGTATACAGTAACTTCATATGCACGATCACCACTCACCATTTCTCATAATCGAGTTTAATAATTAGGGTTTCACAAAGACAAAGATTATGCTATGACCTAATTGACCGGTCATCGTTCTTCGATATTATCTGTCTCATACACACGATTACATAATTATTGTATCAGAAAAATCATTATAACAATAATATAATATTATTATTCTCATATCTTGATCACAATCCCAATTCAGGATTTGGATCTCATATCTGACTTCTCTTTCTTACACAACATCAATAATCAAGTTAAAATAATTAACTTTAATATTCGAACAATTCGGATAATAAAATATTTATTATATAAATCTAATTGTCACTTCATATATTATTTCCAATCATGTTTTCATGGAAAATAATTAATAAAAACATTTCTACTACGAGAATTAATTACCATAACAATATAATTTGTGGTAATTAATTACTCCAAAATTATTTCTAATTTTTCAAGTAATAAATATATTTGTATCTATCATTCACATTACTAGACATTTATTCTCTTCATTAAATAATAATAAAAAATTTATATGCAAAATTTCTTATTTATTTTATATAGAAATCTCGGGTTATTACATTCACCTCCCTTATAAGGATTCCGTCCCCTAATCACCGCTTAAAAACTCATGTTGTAAGGGTACATAAGACATAATCATTATATCGTAGACCTCGATCATACTTGATCGAACTGATCTTTAATTATTCTTCATAACACTTGACTAGGCAGAAATTTGATTTCTAAAAGAACTCAAAATTTCTTTATAAAATCATCTACTATATATATATATATATATATATATATATGTAGGAAAACATATAAATATATAAGTGATTCACATAGCACCTGGAGTTCTGTTTCCAGCTGCCACCGTATCCTGGACCGTCATGTTGTAAACCCTCGGAGTTGCTTTCGTTGGGTTACTGGTTGAGTTTGGTCCTGAAGTTGCTAACGTCCCACTATTTCTCCCCGTGGTTACGTTTCCTGCCTCCATTGCCCTCTTTGGACAGTTCCTCACCTGATGCTCAGTCGATCCGCATATGAAGCATCCACTGATCATCTTTGAGTTGGGGCAGTTGAGAGAGATATGACCCTCTTGCACGCATTTATAGCACACGTACTTACCCTTCAGACACTTGCCAAAGTGGTTCTTCCCATGCTTCTTTTGCCTTTGCCTTTACTACCCTTCTTTGCACCTTCCTGCTTCACTTGCACACTCTCAGAAAAATTCCTCATTCTCTTCTCACCCCTATTCTCGCCACTACTTTCCATCTTCATTGCTCCTCCTGACTTGCTTTTGTTCTTCTTCTCCTTGTGGTAGAGGCTCATGGCCTCACTCCCCTGTTCAGTTATGATAGCCTCCTCCATGAGTGTTGTAAAATTATTTATTTGCAGTACTACCACCTTATTGTAGAGCCAGGGTTTTAAGCCCAACTCAAACCTCCTTGCCTTTCTAGCTTCTGTACTCACTTGATGTGGAGCAAACCTATTATGAACGCCTTCTCTATCTCGTTCACCCATGTCTGGGCTTCTATAGGGTCAGCTGATCCTTTAAACTCTGGGGGTCCTACGGCTTTGAAGTCTTTGAAACTTGCCAAGTAATTTCCTGGCTGGTTCCCTGCTGCATAGCCTGAGGCATCATGTCTGCAAAGTTTTGCATCAGTTCTAGCTGTCGTTCCCAGCATTAGTAGATTCTTCTACCCTTTCTTCTTATCAGGTTTTCCTAAGTCAAGATCTTCTATCTTTTTTTTCCCTTACCTCTCGGAGCTGAACACGATGTGTTGCTTGAGGCTCCCATCTGGTCAATTCGGATTTTGAGCCTATCCTGCTCTTCCATCGTTACTAGTAATGCTTGGCGCAAATTGGATAATAAGCAACGCCTCTATCTCCCATGCCTTTCAGTGTAGAAACCTTTGTTCTCCAGATCTCGCACCTCCGTTGATGCTTGGCGGCTTCAACTTTAGTGTCTCGAATCACTATCATCACAAATCCACCATTTCGGATCCGATGCTTTCGTTTTCTCGATAGCCACCTCGTCCGATTTGGGTTCCTGGTGAGCTTCTATTTCAGCTGTTGGCCTCGATATTAGCTCGGGGGTATGGATCTGATCCTTCTTATTCCACATATCTTTCTCACCAGACATCTACATACATAAGTTACCCTGATTAGCATATAGTATATATACACAGCAATCAAGAGTTTTATATACGTTGTCTCTTATTTTGTTTGACGATAAATTTATTCAATTCTCATCAATGCCTATCTCTCTGCCGAAAGGCAGCTCCATCCACTCTGCATCGAATTGTATGAAGGTGATGACTAAAGCCTGCTCCAAGGTATATATCCTGGTGTCTTTGGCTTCTATCTCAACCTTCAACCGCCCTATCTCAGATCTCTCTCTCTCCAACCTCTCTCGTAACTCCTCATTAATTCTATCTCATGTTCGGTGAGCGGCGTCCTTATCTTCTTTGCTACGAAATCGGAGGGTATGGTTCTGTGCCTCCGCCTACTCAACTCTAACCTTTAAGTCGTCGTTCCTAACTATCAAATCTCTTATCATCTCACTGTCTGTGTACTCCTCGCTAGAGTCCATCGTCTCTTGGGTCAAGGAATTACTATTTTGACTTTCGTCATCCATCCTATGACCACAATAAACGAGACAATATTAGTACCGAAATAAAATATATTCATCGATAAAATGAAGGAATATTTTATTTAGTACAACTAAAACTTGATGGATCTCTTCGACTCATCATATCCTATAACTTCTCACCGTAGTACTTACGTCTCATGGTCCACCAATGTCTATCTTAACTTTCGTCCTCCATTCTACTAAGGTTATAACCTAGGCTTCGCATTCCTAACGCTTATAACCTCGACTTTGATACCAACCTCCGTGATTTACCCCAAATCCGGTACTTGAAACCCGAACTCTCGGTTCTCCACGATACCATTTCTTTAAGCTAAATAAGACTAAATAATAATACATTCGAACTTAATTTACATACATCAAAGTTTATTTCCCAGTGCACGAGACCTTCAAATACATTCCTTACAATACTTGAATAGATACCAATACAACTATAACCATTAACTCATAATATAAACTCATTCGAATGACTTTTCTTTCCTTTGTTCGTGCTCGAGCCTTCGTGTTGCTCATACATAATCGAAAATATTTAATTTAAGCAAGGATGAGCATTTGAGTGCCCAAAGTAAGTAATAGCAATTATATATATAAGTCAAAAGAATATAAGTATTCTCTTTACATAACACTTCTACAACGAATCGAAAGTTGTGAAGTAATCATCTTGATAAAAATTCACATAACAACTCTCTTCCAAATTATTTAAATTTGGCTCGCTCTACCCATGAATAGGGTTTAAGAAACATACTATGAACATTGTTTTTCTTTTTCAAAAGGTTTGGCGAAATCCATCCAGAAACCGTTTCTAGCTTACGGCACGAAGGGTGATCGACCCGTTGTACCTGATTGATCAATACTACATAACTCTGAATCGAAATTCATCATTTTATTCTCATTCCTTCGGTAACAAAAAATTTTTCCATATAGGATGTTCATACATGCCTCGGTTCCAAACCCAAGGTTTTAATCTTGCTCAACAATAATATGTAGTTCAACATATATATATATATATATATATATATACGGAGTAATTGACAAAGGTGTATCAACATGTGAATAAATGTCATGATTATCCAAGTGGGGACACTTGTATAACCATTTAGAAATCAACTTAACAGAATATATATCTGAGCTAACATGTTGATAATCAAAGCGTACATAATCTGTACAGGAATAGAAAAGAATTCTGAAACTCTCTTACTCATGTCCATTGCATAAAGAAAATGCAAAGGTAGGATACTTGCCTGATTCGCTGATTACAAATCTCAACTTAGGTTTTATCTCTTTTTCACAACCTATCAATAATCAGATCATTCGTTCGATTAGAACAATATATCATAACACATAGTCTTTATTTATTACGATTGAAGACATAGTCTAATCACGTCATCACATAATCGCAGTGATCATACTTTTAGTTCATATTCTATACTTGAAATATTTTTATACATTTTCAAATATCTCATCCATGTTCTTACAATAGCCTTTCCTTTCTTTTTATAAGGTCCGACATTTGTCAACATGTCTTAAGCAACTTTATCGGCAATTAATGAGTCTAAGACTCTTATTCTCAGATCTCAACATCACTCATTTTATTTTAAATGACTTAAAATAATTTTAAAGCTTTTATGATATTTTATCATGCATTTTCAAACATCGTAATCATAATTAAATAATTTATCAAACAATTCTATTATCATTAATAATTAATTAATATTAAATTATTAAAGAAACCATTGCTAAAATATAAAAGTTATTTATAATAACTCAAACTATTTTTAAAATATTTATATTACCATTAAATGATTTTTAAAATAATTAAAATCATTTTTAAATAATTACCATTAATATTTAAATATTAATGTACTATTTATCCAAATATTAAAAGTCATTAATTATAACTTAAAATATTTTTAAATCCTTAATATCCTCTTTAAATGATTTTTAAATAAATAAAACCATTTTTAAACTATTTATTTAATATAAATATTAAATAAACTTAATATCACAAATCATTAACTAAATATCATTAATATATAATTATTAATGAAATTATCTTCTAAATATTAAAAGTTATATTTTATAACTCAAAATATCTTTAAATACTTTATTTTCATCTAAAATGATTTTTAAAATATGAAAATCATTTTTAAACTAATAACTAACTTTAATATCATTAATATTAATTAATTAATGAAATTCATCACAAAATATTAAAAGTCATCACAAATAACTTAAAATATTTTCTTATACCATAAAATAATTTTTCATGATTTTTCATGAATTAAAACTAATTTTAAATCATTTATTTAATATTATAATTAAATAAATAAATACCTTTTATATTCCAAAAATATTAAATATTTATGAAATATACTCAAAATAATTAAATATTATTTTTCTAGGACTTTAAAATAATTTTTTAGAATTTATTAAGTATTTTTAATAATTAAAATCTAATTTTTCTAATTTTTAAATCATTTTCTAATTTTCGAAAATTAAAAATTTAAAATAAATCAAAAGCTGTTGCTAAAGGCTTTAGCGACGCTTATCTCTGTTGCCTTAGGTGTTCTTGAGCTTGAAGAACACCGACAAGGCAACTTCAAGATCTTAGTTTGACCACGATTTTAGATCCGATCGTGATGTTTACGGGAAATCTAACACATAAATCTTGTAGTGCTCATGTAAGACTACAATTACCAACAAACATCATGGCTAAACAACATCGATCTAAGAGTTATTAGCCATCGTAAAAGTCGACAAGACCGTTTCTTCAACCGATGAACAGTCGAGGTGCCTACTTTGGATCCTTATAACTTGAAATCTATGTATGTTTTGTGTGATATATCAATTCCAGTGTGTAGAAAACATGTAGGACTACAACTTAAAAGCTTCATAACATTAAAACATCATAACATGAGCAAGATCTAGCCGGTCAAAGTTGACCACGGAATTTGTTCTTCAAAAATTTGGGTTCGTGTTCTTCAGCGTTTTCGGTCAACGTACTTTGACCATGAATAACTCTTAATCCATAATAGATATGGACCTGATTCTTTCTTTACGTTATAGACCACATAACAGACTACACATCAACTTTCAAAACAAAAAACACATTAAAGATAACTGAGATATAAGGCCTGACATTTTCCAAAAAAATATTTTCTGGACACTTAGAATATTTTCTAGGTTTGAAGAACAGCCGGTCAATGCCGGTCAACCCATTTTGACTGCTTATAAATTCCGATCTACAATATCTATGAACTTGATTCGTTTTGCATATTAAAGATCACATGTCAGGCTACATATAACAACTTTTAAACAACAAAACTCATGATCGACCAAAGAGTTATAAGCCCTGACATTTTATGAAAAATCACAGAATTTGATTTTTTCCAAATTGCTTAAATCTTCAAATTCGTGTACTTTGATGTTATGGGTCTGTGTTTTTACAACCCAGAACATTAATAGACTCCCTATTACACTACTTTAAACAATCAATTGCATCAATTAACATAGAATCGAAAGATTTCAAAATTAGGGAATTTCATACTTTTTCTAGCTTTGATTTCTGATTTTTTTGGCTTTGATGCTTCTGATTTGTTGTTTGTAATGGCTGGGCTTTGATTATGAGGTTATGGGCAAGATAATTTCGGAGGTTTGGTCTAGAGAGAGTTTAGCTAGAGACTTTGGAAAAATGTTAGTGTAAAATGAGGATTTTCTCCCTCAATCTCTATTTATAGATCATTTCAAATGCATTGGATGCTAAGCAATGGTTGATTGAGTGTGCATAATTGAGTATTGGATGCTCAATTGGTAGGGTAATCATGTTGGCCATGCTTTGCTACCAAGATTCCTCCAATAATACACTAATAATAAACTAATAAGCCAAACAAGGCATTTTGGTAATTTCGCATATAATTTCAAGGGCATTTTTGTACATAGCAATTTAATCACTAGATGATAATTCTTATTATTTACCAATTACTTTTCATCCTTTGGTAAATTAAAACATTTATACATTAACATCAAAATTAAACCCGGTAATTTAAAATTAGAGTTTTCGATTGAAAATTTAGGGTTTTATAATTAGGGTTTCTTAACGCCATCAATTAGGGTTTCTACTTGACCATTAGGGTTCTCTAATTATCTGTGTATGTTACTAACACAGTCATTACAATCTCTAACTTCAACCGATTAAGATTATAATAATTAGGGTTTGTCCTAATTATCAGCGTAAAAATAGTAATTAGGGTTTTCTTCTAATTACAGAGCATTCGTGTACACAAAAATTTCATATGCACAGTCACCACTCGGTCATTTCTCATAACCGAGTTTAATAATTAGGGTTTCACACAAGACAAGATCTTATATGACCTAATTGAATAGTCATTGCTCAATATTATCTCATCAAGACATACATAAGACATAATTATTATCTTTATAAAATCATTATAACAATAATATAATATTATTATTCTCATCTCTTGATCACAATCCCAATTCGTGGTTTGGATCTCATATCGACTTCTCTTTCTTACACAACATCAATAATCAAGTTAAAATAATTAACTTTAATATTACGAACAATTCATATAATAAAATATTTATTATATAAATCTAATTGTCACCTCATATATTATTTCCAATCATGTTTTCATGGAAAATAATTATTAAAAACATTTCGGCTTACAGGAATTAATTACCATAACAATATAATTTGTGGTAATTAATTACTCCAAAATTATTTTTAATTTTTCAAGTAATAAATATATTTGTATCTATCGTTCACATTACTAGACATTTATTCTCGTCATTAAATAGCAATAAAAAAAATTATATGCAAAATTTCTTATTTATTTTATATAGGAAATCTCGGGTTATTACAGTAACTGCATAATAAGTTGTCTACATATTCAGTAAATAAAATAAAATACATGTTAACCAAGTATAATACATGTTGCAGGGTTCAACATAGCAGTTGCAGCTAATAATACTCCAACCGGTTCCTCGACATCAATTAAAAAAATGGTCGTACTTCCTGTTTGTGTCCTATACTCGAATAATAAAGTTAAATTGAATTATTATGGACATTCCTCATTGTTCCATCATAACAGATGACAACATCCTGAAGGAGTGTCATTAAGTTGTTGAACAAAGTTCTAGGTTAAGCAACCCTCTAGATGAGCGAACGATCACTTCTCTACTAGGAATGAATCATCTCCCCATATGGGTCATATCCATGACATAGACAGCTTCTCACCACTCCGAATTCCTCAGATGGGTAGTTCTCATAGAACGTCTCACCTCTTTTTCTATGAGAACTACCCATCTGAGGAATTCGGAGTGGTGAGAAGTTTTCTATGTCATGGATTGGACCCATATGGGGAGATGATTCATTCTTAGTAGACAAGTGATCGTTCGTTCATCTAGAGGGTTGCTTAACTTGGAACTTTGTTCAATAGCTTAATAGAACTCCTTCGGGATGTTGTCATCTGTTATGATGGAACAATGAGGAATGTCCGTAGTAATTCAATTAACTTTATTATTCGAGTATAGGACACAAACAGGAACTACGACCCCTTTTTTTTTAATTGCTGTCGAGGAACCGATTGGAGTACTATTAGCTGCAGCTGTTATGTCGAACCCTGCATACAAGGAAGTTTTTGACTCTTCTCCTAGTAGTCATTACAGCTGCAACTGCTATGAAACTTAGAAACCCGTTTGACAAGTAGGAGTGAATGTCGAACAGTGGTCTCTATAGATTCCAAATAACCATTCTCATAAACTAAGTACCACTTATGTGAAAAACGAGATTTTGTAATTTAATTTTTAATATTTATTGAATTAAATAAATATTTTTTTAACGATTTAATTATTGAATTAAATAATTAATTGATAAAGTTATGGTAGATTAATTTAATTATCTCGTATATATTTATTAAATTAATGTGGAGAATTTTATTATTCAAAGTATGTAATTATGTGAGCTTATTGAATTAAAAGAAATATTTAATAAGCCTAATATTATTTTAATTAATGTAATAATTAATTAGAGAATTAATAATTTGACATAATAAATAAATGAGAAAATTAATTATGTGACTGTGTGAATTAATGAGAAATTATTATATGTTATTTAATTAAATTAGATAAGATATTTGAATTATTGTGTAAGGGTGACATTTCTAAACTATATTATAAGAGATTAATTAAAATAATTAGAAGTAATAATTAAGTGATGGCCAAACAAGGCCTTAAGAGAAGTTAAGAGCAGTTAACCACGTATTGATTAACTAACCTCAACGTTACTGGTTATAATAGGTGCGCCTTCATCAGTTTTCATTACTACGTATGTTATTTTGAAACAAAAACTTGAGAGTCAGAGAATTCAGAGAGATTTTCAAAGAGAGTTAGAGGAAATTGTGATATTGGTGAATCAGAAGGATTGCTTGAGGGTAATCTCTTCAATCCAGTTTTATTTACGTCATTAAAGTTTCATGAAAATGGCTTTCAAGTTTCTGTCAAAATCTCTATAGTTGGAAAGAGTAATAATTATGTGTTTAGATATGTAATAAGATGTTATTATAATGTGTTTTTATTATATATTGTATGTTTTCATAACATCAGTTTCATAAAAATATGTCGTATATAGTTGCTTCAAAATTATAGAGTATAGAAATATGGCTATATGGCCCTTACACGCAAATTTAATGCGTCAATCATATGTTGTATCATAAATTTACACTTGTATATAATTATGTACGTTAAAACGAAGAAAACAAAACTCGAATGGACATATTTGGGGTTATAACGAACCCTTAGTGTTAATTTTTATGTTTTGTGTTCAAAACTTTCAAGAACATCAAGAACAATAAAATTACATATTTTGATTCTATAAATTAGGTGTTTTAACTTGTTAAAATCATGCTAGAAGAGTTGGGTAGTAGTTATATGTGTATTACAGTGTTTGGGTATGTCTAAATTCGTGTAAGATTAATTAATTGGAGGTTTTGGCCATGTTCTGCAATTTTTCGCGAATTGCATAATCGATCTTCGATTCACCGCATCATGAAACCAAAAACCTGTTTATATGCTGTCATGACTGCAAGCAAGAACAAGTCTAATAGTGGCGCCGCAGTGCCACTCTGCAGATTTTCCAGAAATGAAATTTTTTTATTTGTTCAAGTCTAAGAATGTGATAATAACCTAATCTAATGTACATTCAAATATGTTAGACGTATAATGAGGCGTTAAAATAAATTCCTAACATGTCAATAACACATTTATGTGTGGATTGAATTATTGAACGCATAGTTAGCTTATTGTTAGTGAAGTGTAAATTTTGTGACAATAAGTGTGGTAATTTGACTAAGTATAGTCATAATCCGAGTTAGACAAAAAAAGAATGAACTTGTGATGACAAGTTACGTTATAATTAACTGGTATTGTGAATGTAAATGGTATGTAGGATTAAATCAAGGAACGTGTATAAATTAATGTGTAATCTACGCACGAGGCAAGTTTCCTAACCCTACTTGTTATTGTTATTCAAGTTTATAAACTTACATCGAACAAATTCTCGTTATTATTGATCAAGTTCAATTTTTTATATTAAAGATTATTAATCTTTTCAAAGTATGATTCTGTTATACAATACTTATTCTATTGTATACCTCTCGAGATTGTTATTCTATTTAAATATCAGTTATTGTTGAACCTTGTTAGACTAGCGAACCCTTATTGATGAACGTTCTAAATTTTAGAACCACTGTTGAGCTGATCCAAACCAAACTTCCTTTGGTGCAGACTCTAATGTCCAACTGAGACGAACAACCCTATTATAGGGGATTAATTACGCTTTAGCGTTAAGATATTGTGCACAGTATGGTACTAAGGGCTGATCCCCCTAAGTACGAGAAGAAGAGTCCATAGTCTTATGACTGTTAAAGGTTTCAAGTATAAACACTTGACGACCTAGGACATTGTTCAAGGTCTTATGACCCTCAGAAGTTATTTTGATTCTTGTTATTCCTTCTTGATTCAAAAGCCAAGTTTTCTTGTTACAGAAGTTTTTGATTCACTGGCATGTTATTATTTTATTGTGTATTATTATACTTGTGGGCAATCGTGCTCACTCTTGCGTAATAATATCATTGCAGTTAAGAACGAAAGGTCCGATGAGCCTTCTACTAACAAAGGCAAGGGCAAGATTAACAAGTGATGAAGACTTGTTGTTTATGTGATTATGTATTTATATTTCAGACTTATGATAATATTGTGTAAGACTATTATTTGTTTATATTTTAGCATTTGAGATTTAAGGTTAGTATGACCTGGGATTTATGTATTTAATTCAGATGATGTAACTGTGACGCCCCCAAAATAGGTATACATCACCCATCTTGAGTCGCCAGAAATACATGGTACAAAATTCAAATACAATTTAATTATACAACAGTCGTGTAAAATACGACAAAACATAATCTAAGAGTTTTAATAAAAATATTGTCATCTAAACAATATCCACACTCAATGGAGTTCTCATTACATTTATTATCATACTATTTCACAGAATAGTGAGGACTACTAATGCAAACATCTGGACTGTCACTCTGTTTCTCGACTAGTCCCAGCTACGTTCTCATTTCCTGAAGAGAACCATAAAAGAAAAGGGTGAGCTCAACTAGCCCGGTAAGAAATATTATGACTAAGATAATGCAGAATAAATTATACTTAGCCTTCAATAGTATAACAACTGATAGAATATAATAGACAACAAGTTTTTGATCAACAATTGCAGTGGAATAAACAATCCATTAGAAGAATCAAGTAGAGCATAAAATCTACTATCTTCTATGATTTAAAAAGTTTTTCATCAACTTTATCGGTGAGACTCAACTTAATAAATAAAATCGAATCATCCCTGCATCACGGCCAAGGATATTCATGTAATCATCAATGGTCATGATTATACCGAATAATCCCTGGTCATAATCATACCAACAACTGTCCATCAATCAACTATAGGCCAATGAGGACTTTCACCATATCATTCGTCACATTACGGTCATAATTATACCGAATAATCCCTGGTCATAATCATACCAAGTCTATCTATGCACGTAAGCCAAAGATCACTTTCATCACAATATAAGCATGAGGATGATGACAATGACATAATAATTCAATAAAATAAGTTCAAGGATAAATTTTAAAGATTTATAATTTAATTTATCCAGGAATCAATAACGTCCAATTTGTCAACATGATACTGCTTTGTGGAGTAAAATTCAAGATTGCTCAGAAGAATATTTCCATGAAAAGATACTGGATGAAGCTCAAATATCCAGGATATTGTACTAATTTCATGGAGTATAGAAGCCAAAACTTTAACAAACTGAGTATAATAGAATATATGAAACTGTAAATGGATTTTCTTCCGCCATGCGGTAATCCACGTAGACAGATCATTTCTACAATTTAATAAGGAATGAATACGAAGGATCATTCACCATGCATGCGATAATCCACATAAACAGGTTATTCCAACAGAATAATAAAGAATGGAATAACAGAAGAATTCACCATGCATGAGATAGACCGCATAGATAGGTTATTCCAACAAAATAATAAAGAATGGAACCAGGTCATGCGTATCCGCACAGACAGGATATTCCAAAAGAATAATAAAGAATTGAACCAGTCATAGTAATCCCCACGAGCGGGGATATTCCAACAGAATAATAAAGAATGGAATAACAACGAGAATTCACCGTGCATGCGATAGACCTTGCATGCGATGTGTTATTCCAATGTAATAATAAAGAATGGAATAATAGAATAATTTCACCATGTATGTCAGATTGCGATGTAGACAAAAGTTATTCCAACATAATAATAAAGAATGGAATAACAACCCTTATGAGTATTGAAAGAAATAACTCTCTTCATGAATACAAAAGAAATAATACCCCTTACCTCAGAAGAAAACTGGATACTGGAATAGTGAGGTAGCAGACTTCTCTTCTTCTTTCTCTCTAAAATTTTTCTCTATAATAATTGCGTTATAGCTTTAGTGAATTGGTGAAAAATAATGAAGGAATGAGCTTCTATTTATAGGAAAATATAGTTTCAATAATTGCACATTTTGGGGCTCAAAATATTACAGTATAATACCTTCCTCTTTTTCTTCATTTTTAATTTAGTCCTGCAAGTATTATTAAACTTGCACCACCTTCCCGAATAGTAAATCATGTGAATTAATAGTTCAATCATGTGACTCAATAGTTATATACATGTAAAAATATGAATTACAGTATAGTACCTCCATCTACATCTCCATTTTTAACTTAGTCATGCAAGTATTATCAATCTTGCACCAACTCCCCTAATAGTAAATCATGTGAATCAATAGTACACACATGTGAACACATAGTTATAAGCATGTGAATTAATAGCAATTAATTGCTCATTTATCCGGTTAATTACCCGATTGGTCAATATAACCTCCAGACATCAAATATTATCGAAATAAATATCGATTTCCACTAACACTAATAATTCCCACATAATGGAACTATCAATTTTATCTTTAATCAACACGAACTTATTCATCATTAATATTATAATTCACAATATTTAACGACCAATGTCGTTCCGGTGAAAGAGGGCTTTCAGATAAGGATTTCTCCTATTGGCGCCGAATTAGATTATCTAACCTCTCTTTGACAGAACTTCTAGACATTGTCAATATTGTAAATAATAATATAAATAACTTTGTCGTCTCAATTATTGATTTAATAATATATCATATTATACAGATGATACTGTGACAATAATTGAATCAGTAATATGAGAGATATGATGTCGGCAATTCTCGTAGCAATAATTGAGTATAACTCGAGTAACTTCTTAGGTAAGCATCAATAATCAATACCGTGCTACTATACAACCACGCGACATCGATTTTTTTACTAATGGATAGTTCAACAGCTTTTAATCAGTAACACTTTCGTTGAGTTATTTTTATAAAAGATAATTACATCGCTTTCTAACTACGATAATACTTCCGTTGTAGGGTCCACCAATGATTGTGCCGTCGTACAAATATTCCCTATTAAAATGAATATTCCCCGACCAATCGAACATTATATAACCACTTGCTTACTTTGCAAAATTTATAAATATTACCCACAAATATAACATTATATCAAATCCATACCATAATATTCAAAAATATATTTTGAGAAAATTATTCTTTATTCATAAAAGTTGGGGTCTTATAGTAACTCCTTAAGGAGGGGATTTATTTCTATCTATAGCATGGTTTGCATTTATTATGGGTAGATAGATAGGTGATATTTGTACAGTGAACACCAAATCCCGTGGAATTAAAGTATCCAGATTTGGGGGTGTCACAGATTGGTATCAAAGCCGTAGGTTATGAACCTTAGGTGGGGGAACAACCTTAGGTATTAGCTTTATAGGAGATCAAGAACATAGTGGTGCTAAACTCTTATCGAGTTCTAAGAAATGAATTCCTTAATTCATTGAAGATAATAAAAGACTTTGTGTTTATTTGATAAATTTATGTGCTCACTAGTATGAATCAGTAACTAAAACTTAAAACTGTGTTGTCATGATGTCGGATGTTGGAGGAGCTAGTCGAGTTGGGGAGGAGGAACCCCGAGTACCTACGGAGGAGGAGCCCCGAGACATTCGTGTCGTCAGGGAGCAGTTGGTACAGAGAGAGCCATCTCCGTTGATTACTGTTGTTGGTCAGGAGCATAAGCCTGAGTCTGATCCAGAGGAGGATCCTAAGGAAGAAGAGGAAGAAGATGAGTTCCCACTGAACTATATTAGTGTCGAGATGTACGACGAGCTTTATGATCGTAACATAGAGTTACGAGATACTATTCAAGAACTAAAGGAGTGGGCGATTATTCAGCAGATTACCATCGAGCAGAAGGATAGAAAGGTTGTGACTCTTCACACATGTTTAGGAAACGTGGAGTGGGATTTGGTTCACGAGAAGGGTCAAACCGAGGAGAAGTCCGAAGAAATAGAGAAGTTGAAAGAAGGAACTGAAAGAGAGCTCAGAAAGGCTGACCATAGCAGAGGAGGGCTGGGTAAGAGAGTCACGTCGTGCTGATCTTGCATAAGAGGATTGTTGTGCGAAGAAGGCTAAGCTTAGGTGTAAGACCCCAATTTTATGAATAAAGAATAATTTTCTCGAAATATATTTTTGAATATTATGGTGTGGATTTGATATAATGTTATAGTTGTGGGTAATATTTACAAATTTTGCAAAGTAAGCAAGTGGTTATATAATATTCGATTGGTCAGGGAATATTCATTTTAACAGGGAATATTTGTACGACGGTACAATCATTGGTGGACCCCACAACGGAAGTATTGTCATAGTTAGAAAACGACAGAATTATCTTTTTATAAAAATAACGGTGAAAGTGTTACCGTTAAACCATTGAACTACCCTTAGTAGTAAAAGTACGATGTCTAATGCGTTGGTTGCATAGTAGTACACGGTATTGATTATTGATGCTTACGTAAGAAGTCACTCAGTTATACTCAATTATTGCTACAGTAATTTGTGAGACCCAGATTTTATAAATAAAGATTTAAATTTCTCGAAATATTTTTTTTTAAATATTATGGTGTGGATTTGATATAATGTTATAGTTGTGGGTAGTATTTGAAATTTTTGCAAAGTATGCAAGTTGTTATATAATATTCGTTTGGCCAGGGAATATTCTTTTTATCGAGGAATATTCGTACGACGGCATAATCATTGGTGGACCCTACAACGGAAGCTTATCGTCGTAGTTAAGCGACAAAAATATTTTATGGAAATAACGATTTAAGGTTTTACTGTTGATAATGTTGAACTACCCGTAGTAAAAAAGTATTATTATGGCTGTGGTTGCATATTAGCACACGGTATTGATTATTGATGCTTACGTGATAAGTCACTCAGTTATACTCAATTATTGCTACAGTAATTATTGCATAATATCTCTCATATTATTGATTCAATTATTGTCACAGTATCATGTGCATAATATGTTATTTTATTAAATCAATAATTGAGACGACAAAGTTATTCATATTACTAAATTGCAATATTTACAATGTCTAGAAGTTCTATCAAGGAGAGGTTTGGTCATCTAATTGCGCACTAATAAGGAGAAATCCTTATCGGAAAGCCGCCTCTTTCCTGGGAACAACCTAGTTGTTAAATATTGTGAGTTATGATATTAATGATGGATAAGTTCGTGTTGATTAAAGATGAATTTGATAGTTTCATTGTGTTGAAATTATTTGTGTTAAACATTTATTTTGATAGTAATTGATGTCTGGAGGTAGTATTGTTCACTCGAGTATTAGGGACACTTTTTGTGTCGGAGTTACTATTCACGAGTTACTATTCATGGGTTACTATTCACCAAAATTACTATTCACTCTAGTATTGTTCACTCGAGTATTTGGGACACTTTTTGTGTCGGAGTTACTATTTACGAGTTACTATTCATGGGTTACTATTCACCAAAATTACTATTCACTCTAGTATTGTTCACTCTAGTATTTGGGACACTTTTTGTGTCGAAGTTACTATTCACGAGTTACTATTTATGAGTTACTATTCACAAGTTACTATTCACGAGTTACTATTCATGAGTTATTATTCACGAGTTACTATTCATGAGTTACTATTCACCTAATTACTAATCACTCTAGTATTGTGCATTCGGGTATTTGGATACAATATTATTCCATGAGGAGATGTGCTAATTTTTCAGACCGTTGGTTGAAGTTATAATAGTGAATCAATATGGACCACTGGTGGAAAGTTAAAATAGTGAATCAATATGGATCATTTGAAAAAAAGTTATAATAGTGAATCAATATGGATCGCTGGTTTAAAAGTTAGAATAGTGAATCAGTATGGACCGTTGCTTTAAGTTTTAATAGTAAATCGATCTGGATTGTCCGTTTAAAAGTAAATCGATCTGGACCGTTCATGAATTAGTTACTATTCAATCCATTCTTCTATAAATAGAAGCTCATTCCTTCATTATTTTCTTACGAACTCACTGAAACTCTAGAGAGAGAAATTATAGAGAGAAAGAAGAAGGGTATTCTGCTACGTCACTACTTCTATTTTCAGTTTCTTTTACGGTAAGGGGTGTTATTCTTTCTTATTCATGAAGAGAACTTCAGTTATTCCATTCTTTATTATTCTTGTTGAATAACTTTTGATACGCCAGACATACCCTATACATAACTTTGTATACGCCAGACCCCATACTTGGTGAAATCCTTATGTTATTCCATTCTTTATTATTCTGTTGAATAACTCAGATACGCTGACATACCCTATACATAACCTTTTGATATCGCGCATATCCTATACTTGGTGAAATCCTTATGTTATTCTATTCTTTATTATTCATTGGAATAACTCAGATACGCTCTGTGACATACCCTATACATAACTTCATCTGCTGCATACTCTGTACTTGGTAAAATCCTTATATTATTCCATTCTTTATTATTCTCATTAAAATAACTCAGATACGGGGCATACCCTATACATAACCTGTATACGCTGCATACCCTCATACTTGGTGAAATCCTTATGTTATTCCATTCTTATTTATTCTGTTGAATAACTCAGTATCATGTGGACTCCACTATACTTGGTGAAATCCTTATATTATTCCGTCTTTATTATTCTTTTGGAATATCCTCGTCTCGCTTTGTTTTACACCGCACTGGTTCCGCCTTTTATTATTACATTGTTGGAATATCATGTCTGTGTGTTTTACACCGAACCTAGTTCCGTCTTTATTATTCTGTTGGAATAACCTGTCTATGTGAAGTACCGCATACATGGTGATTTCCGTTTTTTATTCCATTCTTTATTATACTCAGTTGGTTAAAGTTTTGACTTCTATATTCCATGAAATTACTGGAATATCCTTGATATTTGCACTTCATCCAGTATCTTTTCATGGAAATATTCTTCTGAGCATTCTTGAATTTTACACCACAAAACAGTATCTTGTTGACAATTTGGACGTTATTAGTTCCTAGATAACTTAATTCTTGAACTTGTTTTATTGAATTCTTATAACATTGTCATCATCCTCATGTTTATATTTTTTGAAAGTCATCTGTGGCCTGTAGTGCATAGATGGACTTGGTTGATTATGACCAGGGATTATTCGGTATAATCATGACCGTAATGTTACAAATGATGTGGTAAAAGTCCTCATTGGCCCGTAGAGCATTGATGGATAGTTGTTGGCATGATCATGACCATTGATGAATACACGAATATCCTTGGCCCGTAGTGCATGGATAATTTATGGTCGTGATACTAAAGAATATCCTTGGCCGTAGTACAGGGGTGATTCGATGATGTGGATTATTTATTAATCTGAATCCCAGCGATAAAAATGATGAAAAACCCTTTAAATCATAAAAGATAGTAGATTTTATTTGTGACGCCCCCAAAATAGGTATACAACACTCATTCTGAGTCGCCAAAATACATGGTACAGAAAAAAACTACAACTTCATTATTACAATTGTCGTGCAAAATACGACAACACATACTGTGAGTTTAAATACAAATATTGTCTTCTAGACAATATCCACGACCAAATAAGTCCTCAATACATTTATTGAAAACTATTTTACAAAATAGTGAGGACTACTAAGACAACTATCTTCAATCATCACTCCATACCCCGGCTAGTCCCTGCTATATTCTCACCTCCTGAGAAGAAAAATGGAACAACAAGGAAAAGGGTGAGCTCAACTAGTCCAGTAAAGAATATTATGACTAAGATAATATACAACAAATTATCATTAGTCCTCAACAGGGAAAAATCTGATAGAATATAATAGACAACAAATTTTAGATCAACAAATGCAGCGGAAACAACAATCCATTAGAAGAGTAATGTAGAGAATGAGTTCTACTATCTTCTAACATTTAAAAGTCCATCATCAATATTTTATTCCCTAGAAAACAATCAATATTCATCTTTGCACTACAGCCAAAGATATTCATTTATATCACTAATGGTATGTTTATCTCAACACTGCTCATCTTTGCACTACGGCCAAAGATATTCATCAGTAATCATTCATCTTTACACTTCTGAAGCCAAAGATATTCATCAAGTATCATCATTAAGGACCGAGGATGATGAAAGACATTTTAGAGAAAAAACGAATCCAAAGGAAACAAAAGGACAAATATTAGGGATTCGTAATTCAAGATACCCAAATTCAATAATACTCCATAATAACCAAATATGAAGCGTAATTCTAAAAATAGAGATTCAAAAATGGATACAATCAAAGATAGTACCCATAATAGATATTTTGGACAAAAGAAAATTTTTATTTTTTGGTGAATAAAGTAAATATTCGTGAATAATTATCGATATCGTGAATAAAGTCGTAATATCGTGAATAAGTAACCCCGACACAACAAGTTCTAAATTTGATAAAAAGTTCAACCAATATTTTGGCATAATGATATTGAAGAAAATAATATCATTTGCGAAAGAAATAACATCCCTTACCTCAAAATAATCGTACTTCTGACTGAATTTCGGATATAAAGCCGACAGAAACTTGAACAGAATAGTAACTCTCAAAGTATCTAAATACTCACAAAAATACGCTCGACAATATAGAGAGAAAAAACTTATGTTTTTGGTGTGATTTTCAATTCTAACTTAGCCTTCTATTTATAGGAAAATGTTAGAACGCCAAAGGAGACTAAAATAATAAAATATATTATTTTCTTATTCTTTTTCAATTCTTACGTCTCTACCAAACAAGAAAGTCAACCTTGAACAAAAATTCCAGAAGCCCACATGTATATTCCACCAACCAAAAGTGGGTCCCACCCATAATTTAATAAAAATCATTTTATTTTCCGAAACTTCAACAATTCATAGAAAATAGCCCGTTTATCAGAAAAATATGAATTTTATGTCTATTCTGCCTGAAATCGAATTCTCTACAACTTTACAGAAGAAAGTTTTTCCAAATTCCAAACCGAAAATATCCGAAATCCACAAACAGATGATTTTAAACACCGTTTCAACACCTTTTAAAATTCATAACAAATCATGCGTTAATTTTCAACGGTTCAAAATTTGTGGACATATACTCAACTCATATATGTATAACTTATCCAAAATCACAACAATCCAACGGTCGGATTAAAATTATAATTCACGCAATAAAGCTTTTAAGAATCTTAGAAATCCGAATCCGAAAAATACCGATAAAACACCTCAACATTAATTTCTTCATTTTTAACCACATAAATAAATAAATCCATCATTTATAACCACATCAAATAAATATTTCCTTATCATATAAATCAATAATTAATTATTCACAAATAATATTACGAATCACAATTATGACAACCAGTAGTTTCTCAAGAAAGAGGTGGCCTTCCTAAGAAGATTTCTCCTCATCAAGCACAATTAAATAACCTCTCCTTAGACAGAACTTTCTAGACATTGCCAATAATGCTATCTAATAATATTATTCAAATAATATGAATTATTGATCCGATAATGGTAATAATGTGCAATGCGATGACAATTATTGAACAACAATAATATAAAATATCAACGCAACAATTATTGAACCAATAAAATAAAATATTGAACAGTAATTACTGTAACAATTATTGAGTAGTGCATTCTTACGTAAGGATCAATAATTCAAAATACTGTGCAATCGCAGTGTATTACTGCAACAACGCCAGACATCGTATTTTAACCACCGTGTAATCCAACAAAGTTAATTCGGTAAAAACTACGCTGCTATTCATATAAACTCATACTTTGTCGCTTTCCCATTCGACATTTATTCTCATATGGGCCCATAAATGATCATACTGTCGCATTTGGATATTCCCGACAAAAAGAATATTCCACGACCAAACGAATATTCCCCAACAAAAATGATTATTTTATAACCACTTGCTTATTTTGCAAAATTTGCACATTTCATCCATAACCAAAGTATTATATCAAATTACCACCTTATTAATCAAGAATAATAATTAGAGGAATTCAATTTTATTTATAAAAAGTTGGGGTCTTAGAACCTCCCCTCCTTATGAAATTTTGTCTTCGAAATTGACGTACGTACCTGGTGTATCGAAAAGGTGAGGGTACCTCGCTTTCATTTCTGACTCCAACTCCCATGTCATTTCCTCAATAGCATGGTTTCTCCACAAAACCTTAACTTGTGGTATAATCTTGGTGCATAGGACAAGCTCTTTCCTATCCAAGATCTTAACAGGTACCTCTTCGTACGTTAAATCTTCGGCTATCTCGTCTGGTTCTAACGCAATAATGTGGTTCAGATCTTTCACATATTTACGAAGCATAGATATGTGAAAAATATTATGAACACGAGACATATTTGGAGGTAACACGAGTCTATAGGCCACGTTTCCTATTCGGTCAAAAATCTCAAATGGACCAACAAACCTTGGATTGAGCTTTCCTCTTTTCCCAAATCTTGTAACTCCTTCCCATGGAGCAACACATAACAGTACATGATCCCCAACACCAAATTCCACATCCTTACGATGAAGATCCGCATAACTCTTTTGTCGATCCTGTGCCGTTTGTATACGTTGTCGAATCATTTGGATCTTTTCTGTGGTCATACGTACCAGCTCTGGTCCCAACAATGTTGCTTCTCCCACCTTGTCCCAGCATACTAGAGAACGACATTTTCATCCATACAACGCCTCAAATGGAGCCATGCCAATACTTGCTTAATAGCTGTTGTTGTAGGAGAATTCCACCAGTGGCAATAACTTATCCTAACTTCCTTTGAAATCTTGGACACAGAGTCTTAATAGATTTTCAAGGGTTTGAATAGTCCTCTCTGATTGTCCGTCCGTTTAAGGGTGGTATGCCGAACTGAATCGTAAATCCGTGCCCATAGCTTTCTGCAAGCTAACCAAAAATCTTGAAGTGAATCTTGGGTCACGATCCGAAACTATGGATACTGGCATACCATGCAATCTCACAATCTCATTCACATACATATGAGCAAGACGTTCAAGGGAATAAGTCTCTCGTATTGGCAAGAAATGAGCAGACTTCATTAATCTATCAACAATAACCCAAATCGCATCTATGCCTTGAGAAACCTTGGGAAGACCCGTAACGAAATCCATAGTAATGTGTTCCCACTTCCATTCCAAAATCTCAAGTGGTTGCAATGGACTTTTTGGCACTTGATGCTCCGCCTTTACACGTTAACAAGTTAAACACCTCGAGATAAACTCGGCAATTTCTCTCTTCATATTGTTTCACCAAAATGTATGTCGAATATCATGATACATTTTGGTACTCCCAATGTGGATTGCAAACGGGGTGTTTTGTGCCTCGATCATGATTCTATGCTTCAAGTCAGAATTTTTAGGAACGCAAAGTCTAGAGTTGAATTAAATTATTCTTTCTTCATCGATTCTTGCTTCCGGAATAACACCTTCTTGTACTTTCTTCTTCATACGCATCAGCCCCAGGTCCGTAGCTTGAGCAACTTTAATTTTATCGATTAAAGTCGATTCTACTCAGATATTTGTTATCTTCACGGGTTCGTATATTCGCACTTGTAAACGACATACGATCTTCTACTCAACACGCCGGCTACCACGCTCATTCTTCCACGATGATATTGAATGGTACGATCTTAATCTTCAATGTTTCGAGCCAACGTCTTTGGCGCATGATAATCGTTCGTTTAGTTGAAGAAATATTTGAGGGTTTAAGAAATAGGTTTTGTCTTCGGGTCAATACAAAATTCGATTTCACGCCTAGGGGGCTAGAAGTCAGTCATCGGGATACGTCAAGAAATTTATTAACGATATAAATATCATTCAAAACTGTGACTCTCATCCAAGACTTGGATAACACGTCACATTGATACCTAACAACTTGCCATCGTCATTCACAACGTCTCCTACGAAAAGTCTGGCTTCAGTGCATTCCACACAAGGAAGTCAACAACGAAAGGATCGAGCTCCTTACTTATGGCTTGATATGATAATGATTGACTTTAGTGGTTTGGTTACTTTGAATTCGCATAACAGGTTGGTTAGGAGTATGAAAACTAACAACCTTGCAAAAAAAACATGATGAGTAGTTAACCAATCGATTCCTAAAATCACATCAAAGGCAAGTATTTTCAAAGAGATAAGATCGACAGGTAACGTGAAAGTGTTGATTTGAACAAGATTTATCAATAGTGGAGGTAACAAAGGTTTCTCCCAACTGAGTTTAAACAGATATATCAAAGTCTAACTTCTCTGGAGTTAACTTCAATCATTGAACACAACTAGGTGAAATAAAAGAGTGAGTAGAATCGGTATCTAACACGATATAGTCTTCGCTAGAGTTTATGATAAGCTTACTCGTGATAACTTCATTCGGGTTCCTCACTTGTTGGGAAGTCATGACAACCGCTCTCCTTTGAACTACCCGACTTTGACTTGTCTGGGGTAGCATTTGGTGTCGTCACTATCGTTGGAATTAACTTTTCTATAGGGCATATTCCACCTTCAACTGCTTCATCGTACTCCTGATTCATGATTTGAATCATCAATCTTCGATCCATATCGAATTGAGATTGACCGCTCTGTACAGGGTAATTTAAAACTCGATGTTGGGTTCTTCCAATTGCTGTCCAAAAAGAGAAATGTATATCATCTATTTTAGCCTTTTTGGATCGGACGTCTATTTCTACAATATCAACATGTCGTGCGGCTTTTACCCATGCATCATTCATTCTCACTCGTTCAGTTGTTTCTTCTTTCAGCTGATCCTTGATATTTGAATTCTCAGATTCCAACTTTAATATCTTACATTCTGCCAAAGCGTGTTTTTGTTCGAGCATCACATATCGGATAACATAATTTTGAAGTATTGTATCCCTTTGTTCCACGACCGCTTGCCGTTCTTCAACTTGTTCTTCTAGCTCATGAATACGATCTCGCAGTTCTACGTTTTGATCAAAAATTTCTTCTAATAAATTCTCCTCAGGTTCCTCTTCTTCCTCACTCTCAGCTGCTACCCCTGTGACTAGCTCCGGTGCAACTATTAATTCTTCCCTCACCTCATGGATATCTCTAATTCCTTCTTCGCCTGGTATTACATTATCCTGGTTGGTGATTTGAGGTGTCTCCACAGTCTCATTCACTCCATTGTTACCGTTCTCAGCTGCCATCTTAAATACTGCCATAAAACAAGGGTTAATTAAACAAATTAATATGTCACATAATATCCCTATATTATGACCGACCAACAAATAAGCTTAGGTAGGACAAACTAGCAAAGGGTTTACTCATCTCTCCCCTCCTAGTTCTATTCCCCGATCTCCGCCAGAGATCATATCCCTAAGCTCTGATACCAACTGTGACGCCCCCAAAATAGGTATACAACACTCATTCTGAGTCGCCAAAATACATGGTACAGAAAAAAACTACAACTTCATTATTACAATTGTCGTGCAAAATACGACAACACATACTGTGAGTTTAAATACAAATATTGTCTTCTAGACAATATCCACAACCAAATAAGTCCTCAATACATTTATTGAAAACTATTTTACAAAATAGTGAGGACTATTAAGAAAACTATCTTCAATCATCACTCCATACCCTGGCAAGTCCCTGCTATATTCTCACCTCCTGAGAAGAAAAATGGAACAACAAGGAAAAGGGTGAGCTCAACTAGCCCAGTAAAGAATATTATGACTAAGATAATATACAACAAATTATCATTAGTCCTCAACAGGGAAAAATCTGATAGAATATAATAGACAACAAATTTTAGATCAACAAATGTAGCAGACACAACAATCCATTAGAAGAGTAATGTAGAGAATGAGTTCTACTATCTTCTAACATTTAAAAGTCCATCATCAATATTTTATTCCTGTAAAAACAATCAATATTCATCTTTGCACTCTGAGCCAAAGATATTCATTTATATCACCACCAATCATGTTTATCTCAACACCTGTTCATCTTTGCACTACGGGCCAAAGATATTCATCAGGTAATCATTCATCTTTGCACTACAGGCCAAAGATATTCATGAAGTATCATCATTAAGGACTGAGGATGATGAAAGACATTTTAGAGAAAACGAATCCAGTGAAACAAAAGGACAAATATTAGGGATTCGTAATTGAGTATACCCAAATTCAATAATACTCCATAATAACCAAATATGAAGCAGAATTCTAAAAATAGAGACCAAAACATGGATACAATCAAAGATAGTACCCATAATAGATATTTTGGACAAAAAGAAAAAAATTTATTTTTTGGTGAATAGTGCCGTATACGTGAATAGTAACCCCGACACAACAAGTTCCAAATTTGATAAAAAGTTTAACCAATATTTTGGCATAATGATATTGAAGAAAATAATATCATTTGCGAAAGAAATAACATCACTTACCTCAAAATAACCGTACTTCTGACTGAATTTCGGATATAAAGCCGACAGAAACTTGAACGGAATAGTAACTCTCAAAGTATTTAAATACTCACAAAAATATGCTCGACAATATAGAGAGAAAAAAACTTATGTTTGTGGTGTGATTTCAATTCTAACTTAGCCTTCTATTTATAGGA
Organism: Panax ginseng; assembly: GCA_020205605.1. Taxonomy (NCBI): domain Eukaryota; kingdom Viridiplantae; phylum Streptophyta; class Magnoliopsida; order Apiales; family Araliaceae; genus Panax; species Panax ginseng. Next base: position 13,570,493 of record CM035134.1, read on the forward strand.
AAATGTTATAACGCCAAAGGAGACAAAAATAATAAAATATATTATTTTCTTATTCTTTTTCAATTCTTACGTCTCCACCAAACAAGCAAGCCAACCTTGAACAAAAATTCCAGCAGCCCACATGTATATTTCACCAACCAAAAGTGGGTCCCACCCATAATTTAATAAAAATTATTTTATTTTTCGAAACTTCAACAATTCATAGAAAATAGCCCGTTTATCAGAAAAATATGAATTTTATGTGCATTCTGCCTAAAATCGAATTCTCTACAACTTTACAGAACAAAGTTTTTCCAAATTCCAAACCGAAAATATCCGAAATCCATAAACGGATAATTTTATACACCGTTTCAACGCCTTTTAAAATTCATAACAAATCATGCGTTAATTTTCAACGGTTCAAAATTTGTGGACATATACTAAACTCATATATTTTTATAACTTATCCAAAAATCAAAATAATTCAACGGTCGGATTAAAATTATAATTCACGCAATAAAGCTTTAAGAATACCGAAATCCGACAAAATACTGATAAAACACCTCAACATTAATTTCTTCATTTTTTAACCACATAAATAAATAAATCCATCATTTATAACCACATCAAATAAATATTCCCTTATCATATAAATCAATAATTAATTATTCCTAAATAATATTACAGAATCACAATTATGACAACGGTAGCTCCCGAAAGAGAGGGCTTTCCTAAAAGGATTTCTCCTCATCTTGGCCGCAATTAAATAACCTCTCCTTAGACAGAACTTTCTAGACATTGCCAATAATGCTATCTAATAATATTATTCAAATAATATGAATTATTGATCTGATAATAGAAATATTGTGCAGTGATAATTATTGAACAACAATAATATAAAATATCAACGCAGCAATTATTGAACCAATAAAATAAAATATTGAACAGTAATTACTGTAACAATTATTGAGTAGTGCATTCTTACATAAGGATCAATAATTTAAAATATTGTGCAATACCGTGTGCTACTGTGCAACAACGCGTATTACTGTATTTTAACCACCAGGTAATCCAACAGTGTTAACGGTAACAACTACGCCGTTATTCATATAAACTCATACTTTGTCATTTTTCTCATCCGACAGCTTATTCTCATTATGGGCCCATAAATGATCAAGGCCAAATGCATTTGGATATTCTTTACAAAAAGAATATTCCACGACCAAACGAATATTCCCCGAAAAAAATGATTATTTTATAACCACTTGCTTATTTTGCAAAATTTGCACATTTCATCCATAACCAAAGTATTATATCAAATTACCACCTTATTAATCAAGAATAATAATTAGAGGAATTCGATTTTATTTATAAAAAGTTGGGGTCTTACAACCTCCCCTCCTTATGAAATTTCGTCCTCGAAATTGACGTACGTACCTGGTGTATCGAAAAATGTGAGGGTACCTCGCTTTCATTTCTGACTCCAACCCCCATGTCATTTCCTCAATAGCATGGTTTCTCCACAAAACCTTAACTTGTGGTATAATCTTGGTGCGTAGGACATGCTCTTTCCTATGCAAGATCTTAACAGGTACCTCTTCGTACGTTAAAACTTCGGCTATCTCGTCTGGCTCTAACGCAATAATGTGGTTCGGATCTTTCACATATTTACGAAGCATAGATATGTGAAAAACATTATAAACACGAGACATGTTTGGAGGTAACGCGAGTCTATAGGCCACGTTTCCTATTCGGTCAAGAATCTCAAATGGACCAACAAACCTTGGATTGAGCTTTCCTCTTTTCCCAAATCTTGTAACTCCTTCACATGGAGCAACATGTAACAGTACATGATCCCCAACACCAAATTCCACATCCTTACGATGAAGATCTGCATAACTCTTTTCTCGATCATGTGCCGTTTGTATACGTTGTCGAATCATTTGGATCTTTTCTGTGGTTATACGTACCAGCTCTGGTCCCAAAAATGTTGCTTCTCCCACCTTGTCCCAGCATATTGGAGAACGACATTTTCTTCCATACAACGCCTCAAATGGAGCCATGCCAATACTTGCTTGATAGCTGTTGTTGTAGCAGAATTCCACAAGTGGCAATAACTTATCCCAACTTTCTTTAAAATCTAGGACACAGAGTCTTAATAGATCTTCAAGGGTTTGAATAGTCCTCTCTAATTGTTCGGTTGCTTTTGAGGGTGGTATCTTTGAATCAATCAGAATCTGCGCTCCATAGCTTTCTGCAAGCTAACCCAAAATCTTAAAGTGAATCTTGGGTCACGATCTGAAACTATGGATACTGGCATGCCATGCAATCTCACAATCTCATTCACATATATACGAGAAAGACGTTCAAGGGAATAAGTCTCACGTATTGGCAAGAAATGAGCAGACTTCGTTAATCTATCAACAATAACCCAAATCGCATCTATGCCTTGAGAAACCTTGGGAAGACCCGTAACGAAATCCATATTAATGTGTTCGCACTTCCATTTTGGAATCTCAAGTGGTTGCAATGGACCTTTTGGCACTTGATGCTCCGCCTTTACTCGTTGACAGGTTAAACTCCTCGAGATAAACTCTGCGATCTCTCTCTTCATATTGTTCCACCAAAATGTATGTCGAATATCATGATACATTTTGGTACTCCCAGGATGGATTGCAAAGAGGGTGTTGTGTGCCTCCATCATGATTCTATGCTTCAAGTCAGAATCGTTAGGAACGCAAAGTCTAGAGTTGAATTGAAGTATTCTTTCTTCATCGATTCTTGTTTCTGGAATAACACCTTCTTGTACTTTCTTCTTCATACGCATCAGCCCCAGGTCCGTAGCTTGAGCAACTTTAATTTTATCGATTAAAGTTGATTCTACTTGTATATTTGTTATCTTTACGTGGGTTCGTATATTCGCACTTGTAAACGCATACGATCTTCTACTCAACACGTCAGCTACCACGTTCGTTCTTCCACGATGATATTGAATGGTACGATCTTAATCTTCAACAGCTCGAGCCAACGTCTTTGGCGCATGATACGTTCGTTTTAGTTGAAGAAATATTTGAGGGTTTAAGAAATAGGTTTTGTACTGGGTTCAATACAAAATTCAATTTCACGCTCTATGGGTAGGCTAGGAAGTCATCAGGATACATCAAGAAATTTATTAACGATAGAAATATCATTCAAAATTGTGACTCTCATCCAAGACTTGGATAGCACGTCACATTGATACCTAACAACTTGCCATCGTCATTCACAACGTCTCCTACAAAAAGTCCGGCTTCATTGCATTCCACACAAGGAAGTCAACAACGAAAGGATCGGGCTCCTTACTTATGGCTTGATATGATAATGATTGACTTTAGTGGTTTAGTTACTTTGAATTCGCATAACAGGTTGGTTAGGAGTATGAAAGCTAGCAACCTTGCAAAAATAAACATGATGAGTAGTTAACTAATCGATTCCTAAAATCACATCAAAGGCAAGTATTTTCAAAGAGATAAGATCGACAGGTAACGTGAAAGTGTTGATTTGAACAAGATTTATCAATTGTGGAGGTAACAAAGGTTTCTCCCAACTGAGTTTAAACAGATATATCAAAGTCTAACTTCTCCGGAGTTAACTTCAAACATTGAACACAACTAGGTGAAATAAAAGAGTGAGTAGAATCGGTATCTAACACGGTATAGACTTCGCTAGAGTTTATGATAAGCTTACTCGTGATAACTTCATTTGGGTTCCTCACTTGTTGGGAAGTCATGACAACCGCTCTCCTTTGAACTACCCGGCTTTGACTTGTCTGGGATAGCATTTGGTGTCGTCACTATTGTGACGCCCCCAAAATAGGTCCATTCCATCCAACCCATTCTGAGTCGCCAAATACTTGATACAGAAATAACTACAACTTTATTATTACAACATATAAACTATGAGTTTAAATACAGATATTGTCGTCTAGACAATATCCACACGCAAATAAATCCCCATCATAATTATTGATACATTATTTTACAAAAATGGTGAGGACTACTAAACAACTCTCTCTAGAACCTTCATTCCATACCCCACTAGTACTGCTACATTCTCGCCTCCCGAGAGAAGAAAAATGGAACAAAAAGGAAAAGGGTGAGCTCAACTAGCCTCAGAAAGAATATTATGACTAAGATAATATACAACAAATTATCGTTAGTCTTCAACAGGAAAAATCTAATAGAATACAATAGATAACCGCTTTTAAATCAACAATCATAATGAAACAACAATTCATTAGAAGAGTTAAGTAGAGAATGCAAACTACTATCTTCTATATATGAATTTAAAAGTTCATCGTCGATATTTTATCCTGTAACATTAATCAATATATATCTCGAATCAAATATTCATCTTTGCACTACAGCCAAAGATATTCATCACCGGTCATGTTCATCTAAACACTGCTCATCTTTTTCACTACGGGCCAAAGATATTAATCGATCGGTCATGTTCATCTCAACACCTGTTCATCTTTGCACTACGGGCCAAAGATATTAATTAGTCGGTCATGTTCATCTCAACACCTGTTCATCTTTGCACTACGGGCCAAATACAATCAAAGCTAGTATTCAGAATAGATATTTTGGACAAAAAGAAGAAATTTCATTTTTCTATGAATAGTCTTTGTATTCGTGAATAGTCAGATATGTGAATAGTGCCGAGTATCGTGAATAAGAATCTCAGACACCAAAAGATAAAAATTTCACAAAAACATCATCACGTTTCGTGAATAGTACTCGTGAATAGTAACTCATGAATAGTAACTCCGACATGAAAAAGTTTCAAATTTGATAAAAATTTCTAACCAATATTTCGGCATAATGATATTGAAGAAATAATATCATTTTCAATAAAATAACATCCTTACCTCGAAAGATCAAGATTTAAAAATGAAACACCAATATAGGCTATGACTTGAACTTGCACCAGATATAGCAATACTCAAAGTATACTCAAAATACTCACAAGAATATGCTCGATAATATAGAGAGAAACTTGAGCTTACGGTGTGATTTTCAATTCTAACCTAAGCACCCTATTTATAGAAATTGCTAGAACACCAAAGCGTAAAATTTAATATAATATATTATTAATAATAAATTTTCCTACGCCTCTTTGAAAATCAGCTCCTAACATTTCCCACATGCCAACCTTGTAGAAAAAGTAATAAAAAAACGTTTTCCTTTTAAAAAATATTTTAAACTTCCAAAAATCAATTATTTCGGAGCTTCGGAACTTCAATAATTCATAATAAATAGCCCTTTATCAAAAAAATTCAAATCGTATGAAGTTTTTATAGGAAATTCAATTCTCTACAACTTTGCGTAAGAAAGTTTTTCCAAATTCCAAATGTAAATTGGCGAAATCCACAAACAAGCGATTTTACAGGCTATAATCAAATTTCAGTCAAGAAATGGGGTCCACCGACACATAAAATATGCTTTAAATATTTTTGATAACAAAATACTCCTCCTCCACATATACTCATATATCCCACATTCATCGTAAAAATATCATCATTATTATATTATTAAAATATAATAATATATTTAAATGAATTATTTTATCGTAAAAAGATAAAATTTCAATTTTCAACAATTGTCACTATAAAATTTTCTCCATCTATATCCACATAAAATCAATATTTTCCTCATCATATGAATCAATAATTAATTATTCACAAATAATATTACGTAATCACAATATTGACAACCGGTAGTTCCTGGAAAGAGGGGCTTTCCAATAAGAATTTCTTCTTACTAAATACAAGCAATTAGGTGACCAAACCTCTCCTTAGATGTAACTTTCTAGACATTGCCAATAATGTTATCTAATAATATTATTCGGATAATATGAATTATTGCTTTGATAATAAAAAAATATCGTGTAATGAAAATTTATTGAAACAACAATAATATAAAATATCAATGCAAAGAATTATTGAATCAATAAAATAAAATATCTAAGCAAGAATTATCGTAACAATTATTGAGTAGTGCCTTCTTCACGTAAGAATCAATAATTGGTGCAATACCGCAGTATTATTCTTGTTCAACAAAGCGTATTAGTGTGTTTTAACCACCGGGTATTCCAACAAAGATAATTGGTAATAACTACGTTATTATTTATAAATAACTTATATTTGTTGTTTTCTTCATCCAATCGCTTTCGCTTATGGGGCCCACAAAAGATCGCTACCGCAGTCATTTAATATTCCCAAGCAATCATTTAATATTCCACGACCAAAACGAATATTCCCCAATAATAATGAATATTTTATAACCACTTGCTTATTCAAATATTTGCGTGATTTTACCCATAACTATCCACATTAATCAAATCAACCCTTACTATTTCAAAATAATAAATAGAGGAAAATAAATTTCATTTATAAAAATTTGGGGTCTTACAATCTCCCCTCCTTATAAAATTTCGTCCTCAAAATTGACGTACGTAACTGGTGTTTCGAAAAGATGAGAATACCTCGCTTTCATTTCCGTTTCCAACTCCCAGGTCATTTTCTCAATAGCATGGTTTCTCCACAAAACTTTAACTTGTCAGATAACCTCGGTACATATGGGACATGTTCTTTCCTATCCAAGATCTTGACAGTACCTCCTCGTGACGTTAAGTCTTGGCTATCTTGTACTGGTTCTAACTCAATGATGTGGTTCGGTCATCCACATATTTATGTAACATCGATCGTGAAAATGTTATGAACACGCGTCATACTTGGCGGTAAAACAGAGTCTATAGGCCACAGTTCCTATTCGATCGAGAATTTCAAATGGATTAATAAATCGAAGGTTTGAGATTTCCTCACCTCACCGACTCTCGCTTTTAAAATAACAACTTCTTGCACCTCCTTCTTCAAATTCATCAGCTCCGGTGTGTAGCTTGAACAGCTTTAACTTTATCGATTAAAGTCGATCATCACGTGGGTACCTAGAGTCTTTAACTCTATTTCTATCATTTGTAAGTTATACGAAATGAGTCTTTGACAATATCGTACTCGTACTTGTATATGATCTTCTACTCAACACGTCAGCTACCATGTTCGCTTTTCCAGGATGGCATGGTCAGAACATGTGCTGAAATGAGTCTCCTCTTGAGTTCTTCGAAGATCTTCCCACATTCCTTGCTCCATTCGAATTTTGTATCTCTACGAGTCAGCTGCGTTAATGGAATAGCGATTCGAGAATATCCTTCAACGAATCTCTGATAATAACCAACTAAGCCTAGAAAGCTACGTATTTCGATTACCGACTTAGGTTGTTCTCAACTGTGACTCATATCCCAACCTTGGATAAGACGTTACAATGACACCTATCGCTTTACTATCGCATCTAATATGGTGTCCCCTACGGAGAGTCTGGCTTCGGTGCATTCCACAAAGGAAGTCATCAGATAGACGCTTGTGTACTAACTCTTGTACTTGGGTTTTTAACTCCTGAAGTTCAATAGGAGACATTCGATATGAGATTTTAGAAATGGGTTTTGTACCGGATTTAAAGTCGATACAAATTCAATATCACGCTCTGGGAGTAAGCCAAGAAATTCTTCAGGAAATACGTCAGGAAAAATTAATAACAACAGGAATATTATTCAAATCTGACGTGTCTTTATTCAAATCTATAACATGGACTAAGAAAGCTTGACATTCGTTTTTCAATAAACAAATGGCTTTATAATTTAATATGAAAGAGTTTGACTTCAATGGTTTGGTTGTTTGAATTGAATAACAAAGTTGCTTAAGAATATGAAAACTAACAACCTTACGAAAGCAATCAATTTTGGTATGATGAGTAGTTAACCTTAAAATCACATCAAAAACAAATATCTCTATAGAAATAAGGTTAACAGGTAATGTGATAGTGCCAACCTGAATCAAGCAAGATTTCTAAACAACGGATGTAATGAAAGTTTCTCCTAACGGAGTCTCCATAAATAGGTCAAAGTCTAATTTCTCCGTAGTCAAGTTCAAACGTTGAGCACAAGCAAGAGAGATAAAAGAATGGGTAGAACCGGTATCTAGTAAGGTATAAACTTCGCAAGAATTTATAATTAACTAACCCGTGCTAACTTCGTTCGGGTTCCTCGCATTTTGACCGGTCACGACAAACGCTCTTCCAGGAACCGTTGACTTTGACTTTTCTGGGACATCCTTTTGAGTCACCATTCCCGCTGGACTGGGTTTCAATACCGTACAATCTCGAGCGATATGCCCTTCTTTTCCACAATTATAGCATACCTTAAATCTGTTGTGGGCGCTTGACCGATATGTCCTCTTTCCGCATTTGTAACATACGACCGGTGGTCTTTCTCCTCCTTGAACTAGTTGCTTCTTGGCGGACGCCTTCACATGGTCATTGTTGAAATCCTCCCGACTCGCTTCTTCTATTTTCATGGCCACGATTACGACCAGAGTGGTTACCGCCTTTGACCGTATTCTTCTTTCTCCGCTGGTTATCGTTATTTTGTTGACTGCTATCTCCGGTATGATCCTGATTGTGGTCCCTCGGTTGAACGTATTTCGTTATCTCGCTCTAACAACCGAGCCTCGCTGACAACATCTCCGAATAGAGAAAAATTTTATGTGAAATGAGATCTTCGACGTATGCCAGTTTCAAACCTCTCGTAAACATCCGCGTCATACGTTCCTCATTCTCCACCAAATGAGGTGCAAACTGGATAACTCCGGAACTTTTCCTCGTCTTCGGGACACCGCCATGTTATTCTCGCCCAATCTAATAAACTCCACTTCCTTTATATGATTTAATACTTTCGTGGAAGTACTTGTCATTGAACTGCTTCTCAAATGTCTCCCATGACATGCCGAGTGTAGTCGATTTGCGGTTACGCTTCACGATTCCCATCGATGAATCGCCTCATTACTGAACATAAAAGTAGCGAATGGAACTTTCTGTTCTCCGTGCATCCCAAGACATCGAATATCTTGGTAATTTGTTTGACCCACGCCTCTCACTTTAATCGGATCTGGCTTTCCCAGCATTCTGTGGTCCCAACTCTTTGAACGCTTGGTGTGACTACCCGTGAATTGCTATCATTTCCTCCTCAGTATTTTGAACACGAGTCTCCCACGCCCGATTTTGCATGAATCGCAAAAGATTCTAAACATCCCTCGCTCATCATCTCGCTCGATGGTGTTGTTCACACGGAGAGGAGCATTGCCACTGTTGTTACGCTTCTCCTCGTTGGTAAGTACAGACATCTCCACGGTCTCATTTACTCCACTGTTAATATTCTCAGTCGACATTCTCAAATACTGTCATAAAACAAGGGTTAATTAAGGAAATCAATATATCACATAATATCCCTATATACTAACCAACTAACAAATAAGCTTAGGTAGGACACACTAGCAAAGGATTTACTCGTCTCTCCCCTCCTAGTTCTATACCCCGATCTCCGCCAGAGATCATATCCCTAAGCTCTGATACCAACTGTGACACCCCCAAAATAGGTCCATTCCATCCAACCCATTCTGAGTCGCCAAATACATGGTACAAAAATAACTACAACTTTATTATTACAACATATAAAGTGTGAGTTTAAATACAGATATTGTCGTCTAGACAATATCCATACGCAAATAAATCCCCATCATAATTATTGATACATTATTTTACAAAAATGGTGAGGACTACTAAAGAACTCTCTCTAGAACCTTCATTCCATACCCCGACTAGTACTCGCTACATTCTCGCCTCCTGAGAAGAAAAATGGAACAAAAAAGGAAAAGGGTGTGCTCAACTAGCCCTCTAAAGAATATTATGACTAAGATAATATACAACAAATTATCGTTAGTCTTCAACAGGGAAAAATCTAATAGAATACAATAGACAACCAGTTTTAAATCAACAACTGCAGCGGAAATAACAATTCATTAGAAGAGTTAAGTAGAGAATGCAAACTACTATCTTCTATATATGAATTTAAAAGTTCATCGTCGATATTTTATCCTTGTAACATTAATTAATATATATCTGGAATCAAATATTCATCTTTGCACTACAGGCCAAAGATATTCATCAGTTGGTCATGTTCATCTACACACCTGTTCATCTTTGCACTACGGGCCAAAGATATTAATCACGGTCCATGTTCATCTCAACACTGCTCATCTTTGCACTACGCCAAAGATATTCATCAAGAAATCATTCATCTTTGCACTTACTGTGCCAAAGATATTCAAGAATATCATCATTTAGGACCCGAGGATGATGAAAAATATTTTAAAGGAAACGAATCCAAAGGAAAACAAAAGAACAAATATTAAGGATTCAGATTTTAAACAATCCAAGTTCAAAAATACTTCATAAGTAATCAGAGTGGGGTAAAATTCAAGAATGATCAAAACATGGATACAATCAAAGCTAGTATTCATAATAGATATTTTGGACAAAAAGAAAAAATTTTATTTTTCGGTGAATAGTGTCGTATTCGTGAATAGTGCCGTATACGTGAATAGTAACTCTGACACCAAAAGATAGAGATTTCACAAAAACATCATCACGCTTCGTGAATAGTACTCGTGAATAGTAACTCATGAATAGTAACTCCGACATGAAAAAGTTTTAAATTTGATAAAAATTTCCAACCAATATTTCGGCATAATGATATTGAAGAAATAATATCATTTTCGAATAAAATAACATCCTTACCTCGAAGATCAAGATTCTAAATTTGAAACACCTTGATATAGGCTATGACTTGAACTTGCACCGTATATAGCAATACACAAAGTATACTCAAAATACTCACAAGAATACGCTTTCGATAATATAGAGAGAAAACTTCAGCTTCGTGTGATTTTCAATTCTAACCTAAGCACCCTATTTATAGGAAATTGCTTAGAACACCAAAGCAGAAAATTTAATATAATATATTATTAATAATAAATTTTCCTACGCCTCTTTGGAAATTTGCTCCTAACATTTCCCACATGCCAACCTTCTAGAAAAAGTAATAAAAAAACGTTTTCCTTTTAAAAAATATTTTAAACTTCCAAAAATCAATTATTTCGGAGCTTCAGAACTTCAATAATTCATTATAAATAGCCCTTTTATCAGGAAATTCAAATCTCGCAAGTTTCTATAGGAAATTCAATTCTCTACAACTTTACAGAAGAAAGTTTTTCCAAATTCTAAACAGAAATTGGCCGAAATCTATAAATGGGCAATTTTACAAGCTATAATCAAATTTCAGTCAAGAAATGGGGTCCACCGACACATAAAACATGCTTTAAATATTTTTGGTAATAAAAATACTCCTCCTTCACATATACTCATATATCCTACATTCATCGTAAAAATATCATCATTATTATATTATTAAAATATAATAATATATTTAAATGAATTATTTTATCGTAAAAAGATAAAATTTCAATTTTCAACAATTGTCACTATAAAAATTTTCTCCATCTATATCCACATAAAATCAATATTTTCCTCATCATATGAATCAATAATTAATTATTCATAAATAATACTACGAAATCACAATATCGACAACCAGTGCGCTTCGTGAAGAGGGTGCTTTCCAATAAGAATTTCTTCATCTTGGCCGCCAATTAGGTGACCAAACCTCTCCTTAGATGTAACTTTCTAGACATTGCCAATAATGTTATCTAATAATATTATTCAGATAATATGAATTATTGCTTCGATAATAGAAAATCTTGTGTAATGATAATTTATTGAAACAACAAAGAATATAAAATATCAATGCAAAGAATTATTGAATCAATAAAATAAAATACCGAATAAGAATTACTGTGAATAATTATTGAGTAGTGTCTTCACGTAAAAAATCAATAATTGGTGCAATACTGCGCATCTTCTTGTTCAACAACTCAGATTAGTGTGTTTTAACTACCGGGTATTCCAACAAGATAATTCGGTAACAACTACGCCAAGTATTTATAAACAACTTATATTTTTCGCTTTCTTCATCCAATCGCTTTCGCTTATGGGGCCCACAAAAGACTCAATACCGTCAGCATTTAATATTCCCCGAAGCATCTAATATTCCACGACCAAACGAATATTCCCCGATAATAATGAATATTTTATAACCACTTGCTTATTCAAATATTTATGATTTTTACCCATAACTATCCACATTAATCAAATCAACCCTTACTATTTCAAAATAATAAATAGAGTAAAATAAATTTCATTTATCAAAATTTGGGGTCTTACAACCTCCCCTCCTTATGAAATTTCGTCCTCGAAATTGACGTACGTAACTGGTGTTTCGAAAAGATGAGAATACCTCGCTTTCATTTTCGTTTCCAACTCCCAGGTCATTTTCTCAATAGCATGGTTTCTCCACAAAACTTTAACTTGTGGTATAACCTCGGTATATAGGACATATTCTTTCTTATCCAAGATCTTGACAGGTACCTCCTCGTACGTTAAGTCTTCGGCTATCTTGTACGGTTCTAACTCAATGATGTGGTTCGGGTCATCGACATATTTATGTAACATCGATACGTGAAAAACGTTATGAACACGCGTCATACTTGGCGGTAAAACGAGTCTATAGGCCACAGTTCCTATTCCACGACCAAACTAATATTCCCCGACAATAATGAATATTTTATAACCACTTGCTTATTCGAAATATTTGCGTATTTTACCGATAACTATCCACATTAATCAAATCAACCCATATTATTTCAAAATAATAAATAGAGGAAAATAAATTTCATTTATAAAAATTTGGGGTCTTACAACTATCATTGGAATTAACTTTTCTATAGGGCATATTCCACCTTCAACTGCTTCATCGTACTCCTGATTCATGATCTGAATCATCAATCTTCGATCCATATCGAATTGAGATTGACCGCTCTGTACATGGTAATTTAAAACTCGATGTTGGGTTCTTCCAATTGCTGTCCAAAAAGAGAAATGTATATCATCTATTTTAGCCTTTTTGGATCGGACGTCTATTTCTACAATATCAACATGTCGTGCGGCTTTTACCCATGAATCCTTCATTCTCACTCGTTCAGTTGTTTCTTCTTTCAGCTGATCCTTGATATTTGAATTCTCAGATTCCAACTTTAATATCTTACATTCTGCCAAAGCGTGTTTTTGTTCGAGCATCACATATCGGGTAACACAATTTTGAAGTATTGTATCCCTTTATTCCACGACCGCTTGCCGTTCTTCAACCTGTTCTTCTAGCTCACGAATACGATCTCGCAGTTCTACATTTTGATCAAAAATTTCTTCTAATAACTTCTCTTCAGGTTCCTCTTATTCCTCACTCTCAGCTGCTACCCCTGCGACTAGCTCGGGTGCAACTATTAATTCTTCCCTCACCACATGGATATCTCTAATTCCTTCTTCGCCTGGTATTACATTATCCTGGTTGGTGATTTGAGGTGTCTCCACAGTCTCATTCACTCCATTGTTAACGTTCTCAGCTGCCATCTTAAATACTGCCATAAAACAAGGGTTAGTTAAACAAATTAATATGTCACATAATATCCCTATATTATGACCGACCAACAAATAAGCTTAGGTAGGACACACTAGCAAAGGGTTTACTCATCTCTCCCCTTCTAGTTCTATTCCCCGATCTTCGTCAGAGATCATATCCCTAAGCTCTGATACCAACTGTGACGCCCCCAAAATAGGTATACAACACCCATTCTGAGTCGCCAAAATACATGGTACAGAAAAAAACTACAACTTTATTATTACAATTGTCGGGCAAAATACGACAACACATACTGTGAGTTTAAAAACAAATATTGTCTTCTAGACAATATCCACAACCAAATAAGTCCTCAATACATTTATTGAAAACTATTTTACAAAATAGTGAGGACTACTAAGACAACTATCTTCAATCATCACTCCATACCCTGGTTAGTCCCTGCTATATTCTCACCTCCTGAGAAGAAAAATGGAACAACAAAGAAAAGGGTGAGCTCAACTAGCCCAGTAGAAAATATTATGACTAAGATAATATACAACAAATTATCATTAGTCCTAAACAGGGAAAAATCTGATAGAATATAATAGACAACAAATTTTAGATCAACAAATGCAGCGGAAACAGCAATCCATTAGAAGAGTAATGTAGAGAATGAGTTCTACTATCTTCTAACATTTAAAAGTCCATCATCAATATTTTATTCCCAGAATAACAATCAATATTCATCTTTGCACTACATGTGCCAAAGATATTCATTTATATCACCACCGGTATGTTTATCTCAACACTGCTCATCTTTGCACTACGAGCCAAAGATATTCATCGAATAATCATTCATCTTTGCACTACAGCCAAAGATTTTCATCAAGTATCATCATTAAGGACCTGAGATGATGAAAGACATTTTAGAAAAACGAATCCAAAGAAACAAAAGGACAAATATTAGAGATTCAGTAATTCAAGATACCCAAATTTAATAATACTCCATAATAACCAAATATGAAGCGAAATTCTAAAATAGAGATTCAAAACATGGATACAATCAAAGATAGTACCCATAATAGATATTTTGGACAAAAAGAAAAAAAATTTATTTTTTGGTGAATAGTGCCGTATTCATGAATAGTGCCGTATACGTGAATAGTAACCCCGACACAACAAGTTCCAAATTTGATAAAAAGTTCAACCAATATTTTGGCATAATGATATTGAAGAAAATAATATTATTTGCGAAAGAAATAACATCCCTTACTTTAAAATAACCGTACTTCTGGTTGAATTTCGGATATAAAGCCGACAGAAATTTGAACGGAATAGTAACTCTCAAAGTATCTAAATACTCACAAAAATACGCACGACAATATAGAGAGAAAAAACTTATGTTTCTGGTGTGATTTTCAATTCTAACTTAGCCTTCTATTATAGGAAAATGTTAGAACGCCAAAGGAGACTAAAATAATAAAATATATTATTTTCTTATTCTTTTTCAATTCTTACGTCTCCACCAAACAAGCAAGCCAACCTTGAACAAAAATTCCAGCAGCCCACATGTATATTCCACCAACCAAAAGTGGGTCCCACCCATAATTTAATAAAAATCATTTTATTTTTCGAAACTTCAACAATTCATAGAATATAGTCCATTTATCAGAAAAATATGAATTTTATGTCTATTCTGCCTGAAATCGAATTCTCTACAACTTTATAGAAGAAAGTTTTTCCAAATTCCAAACCAAAAATATCCGAAATCCACAAACGGATGATTTTAAACACCGTTTTAACACCTTTTAAAATTCATAACAAATCATGCGTTAATTTTCAACGGTTCAAAATTTGTGGACATATACTCAACTCATATATGTATAACTTATCCAAAAATCACAACAATCCAACGGTCGGATTAAAATTATAATTCACGCAATAAAGCTTTAAGAATACCGAAATCCGACAAAATACTGATAAAACACCTCAACATTAATTTCTTCATTTTTTAACCACATAAATAAATAAATCCATCATTTATAACCACATCAAATAAATATTTCCTTATCATATAAATCAATAATTAATTATTCACAAATAATATTACAGAATCACAATTATGACAACCAGGCCGTTCCCAAGAAAGAGGTGGCCTTCTGGTAAGGATTTCTCCTTACTGGCGCACAATTAAATAACCTCTCCTTAGACAGAACTTTCTAGACATTGCCAATAATGCTATCTAATAATATTATTCAAATAATATGAATTATTGATCTGATAATGGTAATAGTGTGCAGTGACAATTATTGAACAACAATAATATAAAATATCAACGTAACAATTATTGAACCAATAAAATAAAATATTGAACAGTAATTACTGTAACAATTATTGAGTAGTGCATTCTTACGTAAGGATCAATAATTCAAAATATTGTGCAATACCGTAATCTATCATTGTGCGCCAGACATCGTATTTTTAACCACCGGTAATCCAATGTTGTTAATTGTGAATAACTACGCCGTTATTCATATAAACTCATACTTTGTCGTTTTCCTCATCCGACAGTTATTCTATTATGGGGCCCACAAATGACTGCGCCGTCGTACGGATATTCCCGACAAAAAGAATATTCCACGACCAAACGAATATTCCCCGACAAAAATTATTATTTTATAACCACTTGCTTATTTTGCAAAATTTGCACATTTCATCCATAACCAAAATATTATATCAAATTACCACCTTATTAATCAAAAATAATAATTAGAGGAATTCGATTTTATTTATAAAAAGTTGGGGTCTTACAACCTCCCCTCCTTATGAAATTTCATCCTCAAAATTGACGTACGTACCTGGTTTATCGAAAAGGTGAGGGTACCTCGCTTTCATTTCTGACTCCAACTCCCATGTCATTTCCTCAATAGCATGGTTTCTCCACAAAACCTTAATTTGTGGTATAATCTTGGTGCGTAAGACATGCTCTTTCCTATCCAAGATCTTAACAGGTACCTCTTCGTACGTTAAATCTTCGGCTATCTCGTCTGGTTCTAACGCAATAATGTGGTTCAGATCTTTCACATATTTACGAAGCATAGATATGTGAAAAATATTATGAACATGAGACATGTTTGGAGGTAACGCGAGTCTATAGGCCACGTTTCCTATTCGATCAAGAATCTCAAATGGACTAACAAACCTTGGATTGAGCTTTTCTCTTTTCCCAAATCTGGTAACTCCTTCACATGGAGCAACACGTAACAGTACATGATCCCCAACACCAAATTCCACATCCTTACGATGAAGATTCACATAACTCTTTTGTCGATCCTGTGCCATTTGTATACGTTGTCGAATCATTTGGATCTTTTCTGTGGTCATACGTACCAGCTCTGGTCCCAACAATGTTGCTTCTCCCACCTTGTCCCAGCATACTGGAGAACGACATTTTCTTCCATACAACGCCTCAAATGGAGCCATGCCAATACTTGCTTGATAGCTATTGTTGTAGGAGAATTCCACCAGTGGCAATAACTTATCCCAACTTCCTTTGAAATCTAGGACATAGAGTCTTAATAGATCTTCAAGGGTTTGAATAGTCCTCTCTGATTGTCCATCCGTTTGAGGGTGGTATGCCGAACTGAATCGTAAATCTGTGCTCATAGCTTTCTACAAGCTAACCCAAAATCTTGAAGTGAATCTTGGGTCACGATCCAAAACTATGGATACTGGCATGCCATGCAATCTCACAATCTCATTCACATACATACGAGCAAGATGTTCAAGGGAATAAGTCTCACGTATTGGCAAGAAATGAGCAGACTTCGTTAATCTATCAACAATAACCCAAATCACATCTATGCCTTGAGAAACCTTGGGAAGACCCGTAACGAAATCCATATTAATGTATTCCCACTTCCATTCCGGAATCTCAAGTGGTTGCAATGGACCTTTTGGCACTTGATGCTCCGCCTTTACACGTTGACAGGTTATACACCTCGAGATAAACTCTGCGATCTCTCTCTTCATATTATTCCACCAAAATGTATGTCGAATATCATGATACATTTTGGTACTCCCAGGATGGATTACAAACGGGGTGTTGTGTGCCTCCATCATGATTCTATGCTTCAAGTCAAAATCGTTAGGAACGCAAAGTCTAGAGTTGAATTGAAGTATTCTTTCTTCATCGATTCTTGCTTCCGGAATAACACCTTCTTGTACTTTCTTCTTCATACGCATCAGCCCCAGGTCCGTAGCTTGAGCAACTTTAATTTTATCGATTAAAGTCGATTCTACTCGTATATTTGTTATCTTCACGTGGGTTCGTATATTCCCACTTGTAAACGCATACGATCTTCTACTCAACACGTCAGCTACCACGTTCGTTCTTCCACGATGATATTGAATGGTACGATCTTAATCTTCAACAGCTCGAGCCAACGTCTTTGGCGCATGATACGTTTGTTTTAGTTGAAGAAATATTTGAGGGTTTAAGAAATAGGTTTTGTACTGGGGTCAATACAAAATTCAATTTCATGCTCTAGGGGTAGGCTAGGAAGTCATCAGGATACGTCAAGAAATTTATTAACGATAGAAATATCATTCAAAACTGTGACTCTCATCCAAGACTTGGATAACACGTCACATTGATACCTAACAACTTGCCATCGTCATTCACAACGTCTCCTACGAAAAGTCCGGCTTCAGTGCATTCCACACAAGGAAGTCAACAATGAAAGGATCGGGCTCCTTACTTATGGCTTGATATGATAATGATTGACTTTAGTGGTTTGGTTACTTTCAATTCGCATAACAGGTTGGTTAGGAGTATGAAAGCTAACAACTTTGCAAAAAAAACATGATGAGTAGTTAACCAATCGATTCCTAAAATCACATCAAAGGCAAGTATTTTCAAAGAGATAAGATCGACAGGTAACGTGAAAGTGTTGATTTGAACAAGATTTATCAATAGTGGAGGTAACAAAGGTTTCTCCCAACTGAGTTTAAACAGATATATCAAAGTCTAACTTCTCTGGAGTTAACTTCAATCATTGAACACAACTAGGTGAAATAAAAGAGTGAGTAGAATCGGTATCTAACACGGTATAGTCTTCGCTAGAGTTTATGATAAGCTTACTCGTGATAACTTCATTTGGGTTCCTCACTTGTTGGGAAGTCATGACAACCGCTTTCCTTTGAACTACCCCTTTTGACTTATGCTGGGTAGCATTTGGTGTCGTCACTATCGTTGGAATTAACTTTTCTATAGGGCATATTCCACCTTCAACTGCTTCATCGTACTCCTGATTCATGATCTGAATCATCAATCTTCGATCCATATCGAATTGAGATTGACCGCTCTGTACAGGGTAATTTAAAACTCGATGTTGGGTTCTTCCAATTGCTGTCCAAAAAGAGAAATGTATATCATCTATTTTATCCTTTTTGGATCGGACGTCTATTTCTACAATATCAACATGTCGTGCGGCTTCTACCCATGCATCCTTCATTCTCACTCGTTTAGTTGTTTCTTCTTTCAGCTGATCCTTGATATTTGAATTCTCAGATTCCAACTTTAATATCTTACATTCTGCCAAATCGTATTTTTGTTCGAGCATCACATATCAGGTAACACAATTTTAAATTATTGTATCCCTTTGTTCCACGACCGCTAGCCGTTCTTCAACCTGTTCTTCTAGCTCACGAATACGATCTCGCAGTTCTACGTTTTGATCAAAAATTTCTTCTAATAAATTCTCCCCTAGGTTCCTCTTCTTCCTCACTCTCAGCTGCTACCCCTGCGACTAGCTCGGGTGCAACTATTAATTCTTCCCTCACCACATGGATATCTCTAATTCCTTCTTTGCCTGGTATTACATTATCCTGGTTGGTGATTTGAGGTGTCTCCACGGTCTCATTCACTCCATTGTTAACGTTCTCATCAGCCATCTTAAATACTGTCATAAAACAAGGATTAATTAAACAAATTAATATGTCACATAATATCCCTATATTATGACCGACCAACAAATAAGCTTAGGTAGGACACACTAGCAAAGGGTTTACTCATCTCTCCCCTCCTAGTTCTATTCCCCGATCTCCACCAGAGATCGTATCCCTAAGCTCTAATACCAACTGTGACGCCCCCAAAATAGGTATACAACACCAATTATGAGTCACCAAAATACATGGTACAGAAAAAAACTACAACTTTATTATTACAATTGTCGTGCAAAATACGACAACACATATTGTGAGTTTAAATACAAATATTGTCTTCTAGACAATATCCACAACCAAATAAGTCCTCAATACATTTATTGAAAACTATTTTACAAAATAGTGAGGACTACTAAGACAACTATCTTCAATCATCACTCCATACCCTGGCTAGTCTCTGCTATATTCTCACCTCCTAAGAAGAAAAATGGAACAACAAGGAAAAGGGTGAGCTCAACTAGCCCAGTAAAGAATATTATGACTAAGATAATATACAACAAATTATCATTAGTCCTCAACACGGAAAAATCTGATAGAATATAATAGACAACAAATTTTAGATCAACAAATGCAGCGGAAAAAGCAATCCATTAGAAGAGTAATGTAGAGAATGAGTTCTATTATCTTCTAACATTTAAAAGTCCATCATCAATATTTTATTCTTGTAACAACAATCAATATTCATCTTTGCACTACAGGCCAAAGATATTCATTTATATCACCAGTCGGTCGTGTTTATCTCAACACCTATTCATCTTTGCACTACATGCCAAAGATATTCATCAGGTAATCATTCATCTTTGCACTACAAGCCAAAGATATTCATCAAGTATCATCATTAAGGACTGAGGATGATGAAAGACATTTTAGAGAAAACGAATCCAGTGAAACAAAATGATAAATATTAGGGATTCGTAATTCAGTATACCCAAATTCAATAATACTCCATAATAACCAAATATGAAGCAGAATTCTAAAAATAGAGACCAAAACATGGATACAATCAAAGATAGTACCCATAATAGATATTTTGGACAAAAAGAAAAAATTTTATTTTTTGGTGAATAGTCTTAGTATTCATGAATAAAGGTCGATATCGTGAATAGTAACCCCCAAACGTAACAAGTTCCAAATTTGATAAAAAGTTCAACCAATATTTTGGCATAATGATATTGAAGAAAATAATATCATTTGTGAAAGAAATAACATCCCTTACCTCAAAATAATCGTACTTCTGACTGAATTTCGGATATAAAGCCGACAGAAACTTGAACGGAATAGTAACTCTCAAAGTATCTAAATACTCACAAAAATACGCTCGACAATATAGAGAGAAAAAACTTATGTTTCTGGTGTGATTTTCAATTCTAACTTAGCCTTCTATTTATAGGAAAATGTTAGAACGCCAAAGGAGACTAAAATAAAAAAATATATTATTTTCTTATTCTTTTTCAATTCTTACGTCTCCACCAAACAAGCAAGCCAATCTTGAACAAAAATTCCAGCAGCCCATATGTATATTCCACCAACAAAAAGTGGGTCCCACCCATAATTTAATAAAAATCATTTTATTTTCTGAAACTTCAACAATTCATAGAAAATAGCCCGTTTATCAAAAAAATATGAATTTTATGTCCATTCTGCCTAAAATCGAATTCTCTACAACTTTGCAGAAGAAAGTTTTTCCAAATTCCAGACCAAAAATATCTGAAATCCACAAACGGATGATTTTAAACACCGTTTCAACACCTTTTAAAATTCATAACAAATCATGCGTTAATTTTCAATGGTTCAAAATTTGTGGACATATACTCAACTCATATATGTATAACATATCCAAAAATCACAACAATCCAACGTTCGGATTAAAATTATAATTCATGCAATAAAGCTTTAAGAATACCGAAATCCGACAAAATACTGATAAAACACCTCAACATTAATTTTTTCATTTTTTAACCACATAAATAAATAAATCCATCATTTATAACCACATCAAATAAATATTTCCTTATCATATAAATCAATAATTAATTATTCCCAAATAATATTACAGAATCACAATTATGACAACTAGTAGCTCCTGAGAAAGAGGGGCCTTCCTGAAGATTTCTCCTCATCTTGCGCCAAGCAATTAAATAACCTCTCCTTAGATGTAACTTTCTAGACATTGCCAATAATGTCATGTCGATAATATTATTCAAATAATATGAATTATTGATCCGATAAAGGAAATCATGTGCGATAACAATTATTGAACAACAATAATATAAAATATCAACGCAAAGAATTATTGAACCAATAAAATAAAATATTGAACAGTAATTACTGTAACAATTATTGAGTAGTTCCTTCTTACGTAAGGATTAATAATTCAAAATACTGCGTGCAATACTGGTAATACTCTCGCAACAACAACGCCAGACATCGTATTTTAACCACCAGGTAATCCAACAGTGTTAACGATAACAACTACGTCGTTATTCATATAAACTCATACTTTGTTGTTTTCCTCATCTGACAGTTATTCTGTTATGGGGCCCACAAATAACTGCGCCATCGTACAGATATTCCCGACAAAAAGAATATTCCACGACCAAACGAATATTCCCCGACAAAAATGATTATTTTATAACCACTTGCTTATTTTGCAAAATTTGCACATTTCATCCATAACCAAAGTATTATATCAAATTACCACCTTATTAATCAAGAATAATAATTAGAGGAATTCGATTTTATTTATAAAAAGTTGGGGTCTTACATTATTCTCTACTTGACTCTTTTAATGTATTGCTTGTTCCGTTGCAGTTAAACTTGATGTCTATTGTATTTTATCATTTTAACATTGTTGAAGGCTAATGATAATTTATCCTGCATTATCTTAGTCATAATATTTCTTACTGGGCTAGTTGAGCTCACCCTTTATTTCACTGTTCTCTTCAGGAAATGAGAACGTAGCTGGGACTAGTCAGGGAACGGAGTGACAGTCCAGATGATAGCATTAGTAGTCCTCACTATTCTATGAAATAGTGTGACAATAATTGTAATGAGGACTTATTCTAAGAGTGGATATTGTCTAGAAGACAGTATTTGTATTAAAACTCACAGCTCTCTTGTTGTATATTAAAGATTGTATTTGTATTATGTACCATGTATTTGGCGACTCAGAATAGGTGATGTATACCTGTTTTGGGGGCGTCACATAATTGCTGCATCATATCTCTCATATTATTGATTCAATTATTGTCACAGTATCATCTCCATAATATGATATATTATTAAATCAATAATCGAGACGACAAAGTTATTCGTATTATTATTTGCAATATTGACAATGTCTAGAAGTTCTATCAAGGAGAGGTTAGATAATCTAATTGCGTGCCAATAGGGAGAAATTCTTATCGGAAAGCCCCCTGTTTCCTAGGAACGACCTGGTTGTTAAATATTGTGAATTATAATATTAATGATGAATAAGTTCATGTTGATTAAAGATTAAATTGATAGTTCCATTATGTGGAAATTATTAGTGTTAGTGGAAATCGACACTTATTTCGATAATAATTGATTTCTGGAGGTTATATTGACCAATCGGGAAATTAACCAGATAAATGAGCAATTAATTGCTATTAATTCACATGCTTATAACTATGTGTTCACATGTGTGTACTATTGATTCATATAATTTACTATTAGGAGAGTTGGTGCAAGATTGATAATACTTGCATGACTAAGTTATAGATGGAGGAACTATACTGTAATTCATATTTTCACATGTATAGAACTATTGAGTCACATGATTGAACTATTAATTCACATGATTTACTATTAGGGGAGGTGGTGCAAGTTTGATAATACTTGCAGGACTAAATTAAAAATGAAGAAAAAAGAGGAATGTATTATACTATAATATTTTGAGCCCCAAAACGTGCAATTATTGAAACTATATTTTTCTATAAATAGAAGCTCATTCTTTCATTATTTTTCACCAATTCATTAAAGCTATAGAGCAATTATTATAGAGAGAAATTTTAGAGAGAAAGAAGAAGAGAAGTCTGCTACCTCACTATTCCATTATCCAGTTTTCTTCTGAGGTAAGGGGTATTATTTCTTTTGTATTCATGAAGAGAGTTATTTCTCAATACTCGTAAGGGTTGTTATTCCATTCTTTATTATTATTTTGGAATAACGTGTCTACATCAAGATCACCGCATACATGGTGAAATTCTTCTTTATTCCATTCTTTATTATTCCATTGGAATAACTTTTGTTGTCTGCGATCTATCGCATGCCTGGTGAATTTTGTTGTTATTCCATTCTTTATTATTCTGTTGGAATATCCTGTCTGTGCGGATTACGTATGACCTGGTTCCATTCTTTACTATTCTATTGGAATATCATGTCTGTGCGGATTACGAATGACCTGGTTCCATTCTTTATTATTCTGTTGGAATAACCTGTCTGTGCAGTCTATCGCATGCATGGTGAATTCTTTTATTATTCCATTCTTTATTATTCTGTTGGAATAACCTGTCTATGTGGATTACCGCATGCATGGTGAATGATCCTTCGTATTCATTCCTTATTAAATTGTGGAAATGATCTGTCTACGTGGATTACCGCATGGCGGGCGAAAATCCATTTGTAGTTTCATATATTCTATTATACTTAGTTGGTTAAAGTTTTGGCTTCTATACTCCATGAAATTACTAGAATATCCTGGATATTTGCGCTTCATCCAGTATCTTTTCATGGAAATATTCTTCTGAGCATTCTTGAATTTTACTCCACGAAGCAGTATCATATTGACAATTTAGACGTTATTGATTTCTAGATAAATTAAATTATAAATCTTTAAAATTTATCCTTGAACTTGTTTTATTGAATTATTATGTCATTGTCATCATCCTCATGCTTATATTGTGATGAAAGTCATCTTTGGCTTACGTGCATAGATGGACTTGGTATGATTATGACCAGGGATTATTCGGTATAATTATGACGATATAATATGACGAATGAATGATGTGGTGAAAGTCCTCATTGGCACGTAGTTCATTAATGGACAAATTGTTGGTATGATTATGACCGTGGGATTATTCGGTATAATCATGACCATTGATGATTACATGAATATCCTTGGCTATGATGCAGGGATGATTTGATTTTATTTATTAAGCTGAGTCTCAGCGATAAAGTTGATGAAAACCTTTTTAAATCATAGAAGATAGTAGATTTTATGCTTTACTTGATTCTTCTAATGGATTGCTTATTCCGCTGTAGTTGTTGATCTAAAACTTGTTGTCTATTATATTCTATCGGTTGTTATCTTTGTTGAAGGCTAAGGATAATTTATTCGCATTATCTTAGTCATAATATTTCTTCTTGGGCTAGTTTAGCTCACCCTTTTCTTTCATGGTTCTCTTCAGGAAATGAGAACGTAGCTGGGACTAGTCGGGGAATAGAGTGACGGTCCAGATGTTTGCATTAGTAGTCCTCACTATTCTGCGAAATAGTATGATATTAAATGTAATGAGGACTCCATTGAGTGTGGATATTGTCTAGATGATAATATTCTTATTAAAACTCTTAGATTATGTTTTGTCGTATTTTACACGACTGTTGTATAATTAAGTTGTATTTGAATTTTGTACCATATATTTCTGGCGACTCAAGATAGGTGATGTATACCTATTTTGGGGGCGTCACAGTTTGTATCAAACTTAGGGATATGATCCTTGGATGAGATGTGGGACAAGAACTAGGAGGGGAGAGATGGGGAATTCCTTGGCTAGTATAACCTACCTAAGTTTATTTGGTATTTAATTAGTCGGTCAAAGTATAGGGATAATATGTGATATGTTAATTTACCCTTATTTTGTAGCAGTATTTAAAAATGACATCCGAAAATGTTGAGATAAGCAATGAAGCACATGAGACCATTGAGTCACCAATGATCAATACCCAGGATAATGTGCAACAAGAAGACAATAATCCTCAGGTAAACAATAACACCGATGAAATGGTGAATGATGGGATGTTTAGAGGGTTTATGCAGTTCATGCAACATCAACCGAGAGCGGCTCCTATCCAAAATACAGGTGGAAACACTGATAACTCTCGGACAGTCACCGCTAAGCAGTTCAAGGAGTTGGGACCACCGGAGTTTTTTGGAGAGCCAAAACCACTTAAGGCAGAGACGTGGATAAAGCAGATCAACAAGATATTTGATGTCGTGGGATGCTCCGAGGATCAAAAGGTTCCCTTTGCCACCTTCATGTTGCGAGCAGAGGCAGATTACTGGTGGGAATCCGTAAAGTGTACTCAACCTACCGCACTAAAGATGTCTTGGGAGAAGTTCCAAGAACTGTTCAACGACAAGTACTTTCCTGAAAGTATTCGTCACATGAAAGAGGTAGAGTTCATCAAGCTTGAGCAAAATAATATGACCGTGGCACAGTACGAAGCTAAGTTTGCCGAGTTGTCTCGGGCCATATCCCACTTGGTTGATAATGAGGAGAGAATGACGCGGATGTTTCTAAGAGGTTTGAAACCCGAGAGATACGTCAATACCTAATTTCTCAAACCGTGTTTGTGTTCGGATGTTGTGAATAAGGCTCGATTTATTGGAGCACGATAATGAGTCAACTCAACCAAGAGAGCGGTAAACAAAGTCGATAATACCAGTGGTAGCAGTCATAGAAGCGGTGACAACAAGCGTGGTGGGAATCAACATGCTAGAAATGGTAATCACTTCGGTGGTAATCATGGCCATGACAATAAGAGTGGACATTTCAAGAAGAGGAGATTCAACAATGATGGAAAGACATCAACACCAGCACCTATTGTTAAGGAAGGAGAACGACCGTCGGTCGTATGTTACTAATGTGGAGGGGAAGGACACATCAGTCCAAACTGTACGATGCAGTCCAAAACGTGTTACAATTGTGGAAAAAAAGGTCACCTAGTCCGATTTTATCGTGCACCAAATTCAAGTGCAACTGGGATGGAGGCATCAAAGGCCGTCCCAGACAAGACAAAATAGGTAGTTCAAGGGAGAACGTTTGTCGTAACCTCCCAAAAAGCGAGGAATCTGAACGAGGTGATCACGGGTAAGCTAATCATAAACTCTAGCGAAGTATATACCTTATTTGATACCAGCTCTACCCATTCTTTTATTCTTCCTACTTGCACTCAACGTTTAAATTTGACTCCGGAGAAATTAGACTTTGACTTATCGGTTGAAACTCCGTTTGGGAGAAACCTTCATTACATCCACTATTTATAAGTCTTGTTTGATTTAAATCGGTAACCGCACATTACCTGTCGATCTTATTTCTATGAAAATACTTGCATTTGATGTGATTTTAGAGATTGATTGGTTAACTACTCATCATGCTAAAATCGATTGTTTTTGTAAGGTTGTTAGCTTTCATATTCCTAACAGTCCTATTATGCGAATTCAAGCAACCAAACCACTAAAATCAATCACTGTCATATCAAGCCATAAAGCTATTCGTTTATTAAAAAACGGATGTCAAGCTTTCTTAGCCCATGTCATATATTTAAATAAAAAATACGTCAGATTTGAATGATATTTCTATTGTTAATAAATTTCCTGACGTATTCCCTGAAGAACTTTCCTGGCCTACCCCGAGAGCGTGAAATTGAATTTTGTATCGACCTTGAATCCGGTACAAAATCCATTTCCAAAGCCCCATATCGAATGGCTCCTATTGAACTTCAAGAGTTAAAAACCCAACTACAGGAATTGTTAGACATCGGTTTCATTAATTCCCCAAGACGTCTCCTTGGGGTGCTCCTGTTCTATTCGTGAAGAACAAATATGGAAGTATGCGACTTTGTATTGATTATCGGGAGTTGAATCATGTCACCATCAAAAATAGGTACCCATTGCCTCGCATTGATGACCTGTTTGACCAGTTGCAAGGAGCCAAATTCTTTTCAAAGATTGATCTTCGTTCTGGATATCATCAGTTGAAGATTAAAACTGATTACATTCCAAAGACTTCTTTTAGAACTCGGTACGGGCATTATGAATTCCTAGACATGTCTTTTGGATTGACTAATGCTCCTATTACCTTCATGGACATGATGAACCAAGTATTCAAGGAATATTTGGATCACTTTGTGGTCGTCTTTATTGATGACATTCTCATATACTCCAAAACCCGTGAAGACCATGAGCAACACTTGAGGCTGATACTCCAAAAGCTTCGTGAGAACAAGCTTTATACCAAGTTGAAGAAATGTGAGTTCTGGCTTGAGGAAGTTGCATTCCTTTGGCACGTGATATCAAATCATGGAATATCATTAACCCAAAGAAAGATTGAAGCAATCCAAAGTCGAGCAACCAAAGTCGATGGGATCAAGTCGTAGCTTTCTCGGCTTAGCTGGTTATTATTGTAGATTCGTGGAAGGATTTTCTCGAATAACTACTCCATTAACTCAGCTGACTCAAAAAGATACAAAGTTCAGTTGGAGCGAGGAATGTGAGAAGAGTTTTTAAGAACTCAAGAGAAGACTCATTTCAAAGACTGCTCGACAATACCATCTGGCTCGGAGGGATTTGTCATCTACAATGATGCTTCAGAGAAAGGGTTAGGATGTGTTCTCATGCAACATGGGAAAGTCATAGCCTATGCCTCACGACAACTCAAATAATATGAGAGGAATTATCCTACTCATGATCTAGAGTTGGTAGCAGTCATTTTTGCACTTAAGATTTGGAGGCATTACCTGTATGGAGAGAAGGTGGAGATCTATACGGATCATAAAAGCCTCAAATATTTCTTCACTCAAAAGGAACTCAACATGCGGCAACGACGATGGCTTGAGTTGTTGAAAGATTATGATCATACCATCCAATACCATCCTGGAAAAGCGAGCGTAGTAGCTGACGCATTGAGTAGAAGATCATATGCGAGCATGAGTGCATTATTGTCAACGCAAAGGCCCATTTTGTATGACTTACAAAGGATGGAGATAGAGTTAAAAACTCCAGGAACCCATGTCATGATGGCGAATATACGAGTAGAACCGACTTTAATCGATAAAGTTAAAGCTGCTCAAGCTACAGACCTGGAGCTGATGCGTATGACGAAGAAAGTACAAGAAGGTGCTATTCCGGAAGCAAGAATCGATGAAGAAGGAATACTTCAAGTCAATTCCAGACTTTGTGTTCCTAACGATTCTGACTTGAAGTATAAAATCATGATGGAGGCGCACAACACACCGTTTGCAATCCATCCTGGGAGTACCAAAATGTATCGTGATCTTCGACATACATTTTGGTGGAGCAATATGAAGAGAGAGATAGCGGGTTTTATCTCAAGGTGTCTAACTTGTCAACGATTCAAGGCTGAGCATCAAGTGCCAAAAGGTCCATTGCAACCACTTGAAATTCCAGAATGGAAGTGGGAGCACATTACCATGGATTTCATTCTTGGGTCTTCCCAAGGTTTCTCAAGGCATAGATGCGATTTGGGTCATTGTTGATAGATTGACCAAGTCTCGCTCATTTCTTACCGACATCGAGAAACTTATACACTTGAACGTCTTGCTAGTATGTACATAAACGAGATTGTAAGATTGCATGGTATGCCAGTATCCATAGTTTCTGATCAAGACCCAAGATTCACTTCAAGATTTAGGGTTAGTTTGCAAAAAGCTATGGGCACGGATTTACGATTTAGTTCGGCATATCATCTGCAAACGGATGGGCAGTCGGAAAGGACTATTCAAACTCTTAAAAATTTATTAAGACTCTGTGTCCTTGACTTCAAGGGAAGTTGGGACAAGTTCTTACCATTGGTGGAGTTTTCTTATAATAATAGTTATCAAGCAAGTATTGGCATGGCTCCATTTGAGGCGTTGTATGGAAGAAAGTGTCGTTCTCCAATATACTGGGATGAGGTGGGTGAAGCAACGTTGTTGGGACCGGAGTTGGTACGTATGACTACAAAAAAGATTCAAACGATTCGACAACGTATAAAAACCTCACAAGATCGACAAAAGAGTTATGTTGATCTTCATCGAAAGGATGTGGAATTCAATATTGGAGATCATGTGTTGTTACGTGTTGCTCCATGGAAAGGAGTTACGAGATTTGGAAAGAGAGGAAAGCTCAATCCTCGATTCATTGGCCCATTTTTAATCCTTGAGCGAGTAGGAACTGTGGCCTATAGACTCACCTTACCGCCAAGTATGTCTCGTGTTCATAACGTTTTTCACATATCTATGTTACGTAAATATGTGAAAGACCCGAACCACATTATTAAGTTAGAACCAGCGAGATAGAGGAAGATTTAACGTATGAAGAATTACCTGTTAAAATTTTGGATAAGAAGGATCATATTCTACGTTCCAAGGTTATACCTCAAGTCAAAGTTTTGTGGAGAAACCATGATGTGGAGGAAATGACTTGGGAGTTAGAATCTGAGATGAAGTCAAGGTATTCTCATCTCTTCGACATACCAGGTATGTACCATAATTTCGAGGACGAAATTTCATAAGAAGGGGAGGTTGTAAGACCCCAACTTTTATGAATAAAGAATAATTTTCTAAAAATATATTTTTGAATATTATGGTCTGGATTTGATATAATGTTATAGTTGTTGATAATATTTAAAAATTTTGCAAATTAAGTAAGTGGTTATATAATATTCGATTGGTGGGGGAATATTCGTTTTAACAGGGAATATTTGTACGACGACACAATCATTGGTGGACCCTACAACGGAAGTATTGTCATAGTTAGAAAATGACAGAATTATCTTTTTATAAGAATAACGACGAATGTGTTATCGCTAAAACTGTTGAACAACCCGGTAGTAAAAGTACAGTAATACGCATGGTTGTATAGTAGCACACGGTATTGATTATTGATGCTTACGTAAGAAGTCACTCAGTTATACTCAATTATTGCTACAGTAATTGATGCATCATATCTCTCATATTATTGATTCAAGTATTGTCACAGTATCATCTGCATAATATGATATATTATTAAATTAATAATTGAGATGACAAAGTTATTCATATTATTATTTGGAATATTGACAATGTCTAGAAGTTCTGTTAAGGAGAGGTTAGATAATCTAATTGCGAGCGAATAGGGAGAAATCCTTATCGGAAAGCCCCCTCTTTCCTGGGAATGACCTGGTTGTTAAATATTATGAATTATAATATTAATGATGAATAAGTTCGTGTTGATTAAAGATGAAATTGATAGTTCCATTATGTGGGAATTATTAGTGTTAGTGAAAATCGACATTTATTTCGATAATATTTGATGTCTGGAGGTTATATTGACTAATCGGGTAATTAACCAGATAAATGAGCAATTAATTGCTATTAATTCACATGCTTATAACTATGTGTTCACATGTGTGTACTATTGATTCACATGATTTACTATTAGGGGAGTTGGTGCAAGATTGATAATACTTGCATGACTAAGTTAAAAATGGAGGTATAGATGGAGGTACTATACTGTAATTCGCATTTTCACATGTATAGAACTATTGAGTCACATGATTGAACTATTAATTCACATGATTTACTATTAGGGGAGGTGGTGCAAGTTTGATAATACTTGCAGGACTAAATTAAAAATGAAGAAAAAGAGGAAGGTATTATACTGTAATATTTTGAGACCCAAAACGTGCAATTATTGAAACTATATTTTCCTATAAATAGAAGCTCATTCCTTCATTATTTTTCACCAATTCACTAAAGCTATAGAGCAATTATTATAGAGAGAAATTTAGAGAGAAAGAAGAAGAGAAGTCTGCTACCTCACTATTCCAGTATCCAGTTTTCTTCTGATGTAAGCGGTATTATTTCTTTAGTATTAATGAAGAGAGTTATTTCTTTCAATACTCGTAAGGATTGTTATTCCATTCTTTATTATTATGTTGGAATAACTTGTGTATGCAAAGTACCGCATACATGGTGAAATTCTTCTGTTATTCCATTCTTTATTATTACATTGGAATAACTCATCTGCATGCGATCTATCGCATGCCTGGTGAATTATGTTGTTATTCCATTCTTTATTATTCTGTTGGAATATCCTATCTGTGCGGATTACATATGACCTGGTTCAATTTTTTATTATTTTGTTGGAATATCCTGTCTGTGCGGATTACGTATGACCTGGTTCCATTCTTTATTATTCTGTTGGAATAACCTATCTGTGTGGTCTATTGCATGCATGGTGAATTCTTCTGTTATTCCATTCTTTATTAGTCTGTTGGAATAACCTGTCTATGTGGATTACCGTATGCATGGTGAATGATCCTTTCTATTCATTCCTTATTAAATTGTGGAAATGGTCTGTCTACGTGGATTACCGCATGGCGGGCGAAAATACATTTGCAGTTTCATATATTCTATTATACTTAGTTGGTTAAAGTTTTGGCTTCTATACTGCGTTAAATTAGTAGAATATCCTGGATATTTGCGCTTTATTCAGTATCTTTTCATGGAAATATTCTTCTGAGCATTCTTGAATTTTACTCCACAAAGCAGTATCATGTTGACAAATTAGACGTTATTGATTCCTGGATAAATTAAATTATAAATCTTTAAAATTTATCCTTGAACTTATTTTATTGAATTATTATGTCATTGTCATCATCTTCAGGCTTATATTGTGATGAAAGTCATCTTTGGCTTACGTGCATAGATGGACTTGGTATGATTATGACCAGGGATTATTCGGTATAATTATGACCGTAATGTGACGAATGATGTGGTGAAAGTCCTCATTGGCCTATAGTTTATTGATGGACAGTTGTTGGTATGATTATGACCAGTGATTATTCGGTATAATCATGACCATTGATGATTACATGAATATCCTTGGCCGTGATGAAGGGATGATTCGATTTTATTTATTAAAATCGAGTCTCAAATGATAAAGTTGATGAAAATCTTTTTAAATCATAGAAGATAGTAGATTTTATGCTCTACTTGACTCTTAATGGATTGCTTATTCCATCAGTAGTTGTTGATCTAAAACTTGTTGTCTATTATATTCTATCAGTTGTTATACTGTTGAAGGCTAAGGATAATTTATTCTGCATTATCTTAGTCATAATATTTCTTACTGGGCTAGTTGAGCTCACCCTTTTCTTTCATGGTTCTCTTTAGGAAATGAGAACGTAGCTGGGACTAGTCGGGGAACGGAGTGACGGTCCAGATGTTTGTATTAGTAGTCCTCACTATTCTGTGAAATAGTATGATAAAAAATGTAATGACGACTCCATTGAGTGCGGAAATTGTCTAGATGACAATATTCTTATTAAAACTCTTAGATTATGTTTTGTCGTATTTTACACGACTGTTGTATAATTAAGTTGTATTTGAATTTTGTACCATGTATTTCTAGCGACTCAAGATGGGTGATGTATACCTATTTTGGGGGCATAACATTAGGGAGACGTATTCTACACTTCAAAATGCAATGGATGCGGCTCAGGATCGAGTTATGAGATACCCAATTCAGTTCGAAGGACTACCATCGTACATGCTAGATCGCCGGACGATGTCTCGCATCATGGAAGAGGAACGTAGCAAGGCTATTCAGCGCCTTAACAAGCAGTGATAGGATTTGTTTAATTATGTGAAAACTTATTTGGTATTTAGATGTAAATTCTGATGTATTTATAAACAACGGAATATTTTAATGTTTTAAATCCTGTAGATTCTTTATCTTGGGATAGTTGATGTAAATAGCAGTGATGCTATCATTTGATGTTAAAACTTTCAATTTGAATAAAATATCAGTGTTTTTTTGAGATAATGTGTTAACTGATGTTGTTTAAATATTTTAGTTAAGCCTTAAATGTTTAAGGCATTGAATAAAAATCTAATAAGCGTATATTCTTAACAAAAATATGCCACCAAGAAGACGACCAAACCATTAACCAGCTTAAGAAGAATCGACGAATAACCCCGTTCAGCACTTGGTGAACTTATTAGCTGGAGTGATTCATAATCAACCTCAAGCTCCACCGAATACGACGTTTAAGGATTTCAAGGCGGTGGGACTGCCAGAGTTTAAAGGCTCCATGAACCCGATCGAGGCTCAAACTTGGTTTATGGAGATGGAGAAAGTTTTTGTTGTCACCAGAGTAAAAGAAGACCAAAAAACCGCCTACGAGACGTTCATGTTGAAATTCAAAGCCAGTTATTGGTGGCAAGCAAATAAGGTCTGTGGAGGAAAAGATGTAATTACTTGGGAGAGATTCAAGGAGATGTTCTTCAAGATGTATTTTCCAACCAGGTCGCTAAACCAAATGGAGGTCCAGTTTCTGGAGTTAAAACAGGGGAATATGTCCGTATCAGACTATGCGACAAGATTCAATGAGTTGGCTAGGTTCGCCACATATCAAGTACACACAGACGAGAGAAAGGCTAGGCGATTCGAGCAGGGACTAAAGCCTTGGTTGTATAGTAAAGTGTCGATGTTTCAGTTGAAGACGTTCGCTGGGGTACTGGAGAAAGCCATATTCGCTGAAGGTGGAAGCGATGCGGTAACTAAATATAATTAGGATCAGAAGAAGAAGAAGAGTGAAAATAAAGGAATTAACAAGACTAGTGGAAGTAACACGGGAGGTAGTAATAATCAGAAGAGAAAGTGGTCTGACAACTCATCGACTGGAAATCAGTAAGGAGGTTAGAAAAGGAGGATCGAAGAGTGCTCGACCTGCGGGAAAGCTCATCTAGGAGTCTGCATGAAGGGAAAACGAGTATGCTACAATTGTGGTCAGGAAGGCCACATAGCACCTAACTGTCCTAACCCAAAGAAGGGTGCCTGCTTTACTTGTGGTTCGAAGGATCATCTGGCAAGAAACTGTCCTAAGAAGGGATCTGGAGGGGCAGGATCAGAAGGAAATAAGGGAAACAATGGTGGAAGCGCTCTGACCATCACAGGACCAACTGCAACCAACCAACCGATAGCCAGAACATTCAATATGACAGTGCAGGATGTAGTGCAGTCTCGTGATGTGGTGTGAGATATCATTCCGATCAATAAAGTTAATGCTTATGTATTATTTGATTTGGGTGCTACTTGCTCATTTATATCCGATAACTTTGCTAAGAACTTAAAATTGCCTAAGGATGAGTTAGAACACCCCATGAACATAGAAATTGCAAATAGAGAAATAATCCCTGTTAAGTATGTACATAAGAACTGTAGATTAGATATTAAGGGTAATATCATGAATGTAGATCTTATCCCTATTTGACTTGGGGAATTTGACGTTATTTTGGGAATGGACTGGTTATTCAATTACGGGGCTGTAATTAATTGTCAGAAGAAGCGTATTAACCTTATGACTCCGTTAAAGGTTGTGTTTTATGGTAGCAAGTCGCCTAGACAAGCGAGTTGTCTGATGATGATGCATGCCAAGAAGTTGTTAAGACAAGGCTGTGTAGGATATCTAGCTTACATATTTGACAGTCGTAAAGAGAATCCAAAAATGGAGGAGATACCAGTAGTGAGGGACTTCACAGACGTATTTTCGGACGATTTTCCAGGACTTTCGCCAGATAGAGAGGTTGAATTTGTGATCGATTTGGCTCCAGGAACGGCTCCAATATCGATGGCACCGTACCGAATATCATCGGTAGAGATAAAAGAACTGATGGTACAACTACAAGAATTACTGAACAAGAAGTACATTCAACCCAGCATATCGTCATGGGGAGTGCCATTGTTATTTGTGAAGAAGAAGGACGGAACGATGCGACTCTGCATTGACTATAGAGAACTGAATAAGGTCACGATTAAGAATAGATATCCATTACCGATGATCGATGACCTATTTGATCAATTGAAGGGAGCAAGATACTTTTCAAAGATAGACTTGAGGAGTGGTTATCATCAACTGAAGGTGAGACTAGAGGATGTACCAAAGACAACGTTCAGAACATGATATGGTCACTATGAATTTTTGGTAATGTCATTCGGTCTAACAAATGCTCCTGCAGCGTTTATGGACCTGATGAACATGGTGTTTAAATCGTTTCGGGATAAATTCATGGTGGTATTCATCGATGACATTTTGGTATATTCGAAAACCAAGGAGGAACATGAAGAGCATTTAAAGGCAGTGTTTGAGGCGTTGAGAAGAGAGAAGTTGTACTCAAAATTTTTGAAATTTGAATTCTGGATTGAAAGAGTACAATTTCTTGGATATGTGCTCGATAAGGACTGAATTTTGGTGGATCCCTCCAAAGTTGAAGCTGTGATTAACTGGGATCAGCCGAAGACGTCGTCGAAAGTAAGAAGTTTTCTTGGACTGGAAGGATATTACAGAAGATTCATTCAAGATTTTTCCAAGATCGCAACTCCGTTAACGAATTTGACTCGAAAAGTTGTGAAATTTATTTCGACGGAGAAGTGTGAGGAACGTTTCCAAGAGCTTAAGAAGAGGTTGAGTTCGGCACCTGTGTTATCTCTTCCGGATGACACAGGAAATTTTGTGGTATATAGTGATGCGTCGCATAAAGGACTTGGTTGTGTGCTTATGCAAAATGGCAGAGTTATCGCGTATGCATCAAGACAATTGAAGGATTATGAAAAAGGGTATCCGACCCACGACTTGGAGTTAGCTGCAGTAGTTTTTTCTTTGAAAATTTGGAGGCACTATCTCTACGGGGAGAAGTGTGAAATATATACAGACCACAAGAGTCTGAAATATATCTTAACACAAAAGGACTTGTATATGCGCCAAAGAAGGTGGTTGGAGTTAATTAAGGACTATGATTGTGAGATTCTATACCATCTAAGTAAGGCAAATGTGGTTGCCGACGCCTTAAGTAGAAAGGGTTGGGAGAAATTGATGATGTTGACCGCTCAGAAGGAGCTAATTTCAGCCATGGAGAAGTTGGAATTGGAAGTGAAGTATCCTATGAAAATTGATGAGAAGCTATTTTAGATGTAATTTGGTATAAACCTACTGGATAAAGTTAAGGAGGCTCAACTTCAGGATGACGAATGTAAAAAGGTGAAAAAGAAGATATCCGAAGGAACCGAACAAAAATTCAAGATGGACAAGGAAGGAATACTGAGATTTGAAAGTAGAATTTGGGTACCGCCAGTACCAGAGATTAAGGAAGACATTTTGAGCGAAGCTCATAGCTCACGATATTCGATTCACCCTGGTAGTACCAAGATGTACTAAGATCTTCGACAACATTTTTGGTAGCCAAATTTGAAGCGAGATGTTGCAGAGTGTGTTGCCAAGTGTCTGACATGTCAGAAAGTGAAAGCAGAACATCAGAGGCCGAGTGGGTTCCTACAACCGTTGGAGATCCTAGAATGGAAATGGGAACACATTATGATGGATTTTGTGGTTGGCCTACCGATAACTCAGAAAGGCTATGACGCAGTATGGGTTATTATTGACCGATTGATGAAATCTGCACACTTCCTTCCGATTAAAATCAAATTTAACTTAGACCAGTTGGCAAAATTATATGTAAAAGAGATTATTTCAAGACACAGAGTTCCGGTGTCAATTGTTTCTGATAGGGATCCGCGCTTTACGTCGAACTTCTGGAAATGTCTACAGGAATGCATGGGTACGCAGTTACGAATGAGTACGGCATATCACCCTCAAACAGATGGGCAGAGTGAAAGAACGATTCAGACATTAGAAGATATGTTAAGAGCTTGTATAATGGACTTTAAAGGAAATTGGGATGATCATCTACCGCTCGTAGAGTTCGGCTACAATAACAGTTACCATGCTAGTATTGGTATGCCACCTTATGAAGCGTTATACGGAAAAAAGTGCAGAACTCCGCTATACTGGGATAAAGTTGGCGAAAGACAATTACTAAGTCCAGAAATGGTACAGCAGACAGCAGAGATAGTCAAAGTGATCCGAACAAGACTGGTAGCAGCTCAGGATAGGAAAAAGAAATACGCCGACCCACACCGTAAAAATGTTGAGTTTGAATCAGGTAGTTATGTATTTTTGAAAGTCTCTCCTTAGAAGGGAAAGATCAGGTTTGGAAAGAAAGAGAAATTAAGCCCAAGATTCATTGGACCCTTTGGGGTAATGCGAAGAATCAGAGAAGTTGTGTATGAGGTAGCCTTACCTCCAGCACTCGAGAATGTCCACAACATTTTCCATGTTTCAGTTTTACGACCCTACAAACCCGATTACAAGCACGTGATTAAATATGAACCCCTACATTTTGAGAAAGATTTATCTTACAAAGAAATTCATGTTCAGATTGTCGATCGAAAAGAGCAAGTTCTCAGAAATAAAGTAATACCTTCCATTAAGGTAATTGGGAGGAACCATAACGCTAAAGAAGCTACATGGGAACTCGAAGAGCATATGATGAAGAATTACCCTCATTTATTTAACCAAGTTATTTAAGCGATTCTGGGGACAGAATCTTTGTAAGGGGGGGGGGGAGAATGTAACAGGATGAATTGATTGAGTCGTGATTCTGAGGACAGAATCCTTTTAAGGGGGGAAAGTTGTGACAAACGAGATTTTGTAATTTAATTTTTAATATTTATTGAATTAAATAAATATTTTTTGATGATTTAATTATTGGATTAAATAATTAATTGATGAATTTGTGGTAGATTAATTTAATTATATGTGTTATATTTATTAAATTAATGTGGAGAATTTTATTATTCAAAGTATGTAATTATATGATCTTATTGAATTAAAAGAAATATTTAATAAGCCTAATATTATTTTAATTAATGTAATAATTAATTAGAGAATTAAAAATTTGACATAATAAATAAATGAGAAAATTAATTATGTAACTGTGTGAATTAATGAGAAATTATTATATGTTATTTAATTAAATTAAATAAGATATTTGAATTATTGTGTAAGGGTGACATTACTAAACTATATTATAAGAGATTAATTAAAATAATTAGAAGTAATAATTAAGTGATGGCCAAACAGGGCCTTAAGAGAAGTTGAGAGCAGTTAACCACATATTGGTTAACTGACCTCAACGTTACTGGTTATAATAGGTGCGCCTTCATCAATTTTCATTACTACGTATGTTATTTTGAAGCAAAAACCTGAGAGTCGGAGAATTTAAAGAGATTTTCATAGATAATTAGAGGAAATTGTGATATTGGCGAATCAGAAGGATTGCTTGAGGTTAATCTCTTCAACCCAGTTTTATTTACGTCATTAAAGTTTCATGAAAATGGCTTTCAAGTTTCTGTCAAAATCTCTATAGTTAGAAAGAGTAATAATTATGTGTTTAGATATGTGATAAGATGTTATTATAACGTGTTTTTATTATATATTGTATATTTCCATAACATCTGTTTCATAAAAATATGTCGTATATAGTTGCTTCAAAATTATAGAGTATAGAAATATAGCCATATGGCCCTTACACGCAAATTTAATGCGTCAATCATATGTTGTATCATGAATTTACACTTGTATATAATTATGTATGTTAAAACGAAGAAAACAAAACTCGAATAGACATATTTGGTGTTATAACGACCCTTAGTGTTAATTTTTATGTTTTGTGTTCAAAACTTTCAAGAACATCAAGAACACTAAAATTACATGTTTTGATTCTATAAATTATATGTTTTAACTTGTTAAAATCATGCTAGAAGAGTTGGGTAGTAGTTATATGTGTATTACAGTGTTTGGGTATGTCTAAATTCGTGTAAGAATAAATTAATTGGAGGTTTTGGCCATGTTTTACAATTTTTCGCGAATTGCGTAATCGAGACTAGTTCACCAAATATGCAAAAAACCAAAACCCAAGTCGCAGCCAAGAACAAGTCTAATGATTATGCTACAAGATGCCACTCTGCAGATTGTCCAAAAATGAAAATTTCTTAATTGTTCAAGTCTAAGAATGTGATAGTAACCTAATCTAATGTACATTCCAATATGTTAGACGTATAATGAGACGTTAAAATAAATTCCTAACATGTCAATAACACATTTATGTGTAGATTGAATTATTGAACGCATAGTTAGCTTATTGTTAGTGAAGTGTAAATTTTGTGATAATAAGTGTGGTAATTTGACTAAGAATAGTCATAATCCGAGTTAGACAAAAAAATAATGAACTTGTGATGACTAGTTACGTTATAATTAACTGGTATTGTGAATGTAAATGGTATGTGGGATTAAATCAAGGAACATGTATAAATTAACATGTAATCTACGCACGAGGCAAGTTTCCTAACCCTACTTGTTATTGTTATTCAAGTTTATGAACTTACATCGAACAAATTCTCGTTATTATTGATCAAGTTCAATTTGTTATATTAAAGATTATTAATCTTTTCAAAGTATGATTCTGTTATACAATACTTATTCTATTGCATACCTCTCGAGATTGTTATTCGATTTAAATATCAGTTATTGTTGAACCTTGTTAGACTAGCGAACCCTTATTGATGAACGTTCTAAATTTCAGAACCATTGTTGAGTTGATCCAAACTAAACTTCCTTTGGTGTGGACTCTAATGTCCAACTTAGATGAACAACCCTGTTATAGGGGATTAATTACGCTTTAGCGTTAAGATATTGTGCACAGTATGGTACTAAGGGCTGATCCCCCTAAGTACGAGAAGAAGAGTCCATAGTCTTATGATTGTTAAAGGTTTCAAGTATAAACACTTGACGACCTAGGACATAGTTCAAGGTCTTACGACCCTCAGAAGTTCTTTTGATTCTTGTTATTCCTTCTTGATTCAAAAGCCAAGTTTTTTTGTTACAGAAGTTTTTGATTCACTGGCATGTTATTATTTTATTGTGTATTATTATACTTGTGGGCAATCGTACTCACTCTTGCGTAATAATAACATTGAAGTTAAGAACGAAAGGTCCGACGAGCCTTCTACTAGCAAAGGCAAGGGCAAGATTAACAAGTGATGAAGACTTGTTGTTTATGTGATTATGTATTTATATTTCAAAGTTATGATAATTTTGTGTAAGACTATTATTTGTTTATATTTCCGCATTTGAGATTTAAGGTTAGTATGACCTGGGATTTATGTATTTAATTCAGATGATGTAACTCTTTAAGGAGGGGATTTATTTGTATCTATTGTATGGTTTGCATTTATTATGGGTAGATAAATAGGTGATATTTGTACACTGAACACCAAATCCCGTGGAATTGAAGTACCCGGATTTGGGGGTGTCACAACTTACTTAGTTTATCATTGGCAAAATAAACTAAGTAGCATTTGCTTAGTTTGCCATAATTTTCAATAAACTGAATAATACTCTCCCTTTAATCTTTAATACACTCAATAATATATGTACTATACTTTGGAACTTAGAAACCCATTTGATATTTACTCAGTAGGAGTGAATGTCAAATAGTCCCCAGTTTGGGACTGTTGCTGGATGTTATGTCTCTCACTATATGCTAGCATCAAATTCGTGATGAAGATCGATCTTGAAGATGGTCGCCACGTGACGCCCCCAAAATAGGTACACATCACCCATCTTGAGTCGCCAGATACATGGTACAAAATTCAAATACAACTTAATTATACAACGGTCGTGTAAAATACTACAAAATATAATCTAAGAGTTTTAATAAGAATATTGTCATCTAGACAATATCCACACTCAATGGAGTCCTCATTACATTTATTATCACACTATTTTTACGTAATAGTGAGGACTACTAAAACAACCATCCGGACCGTCAAATCCATTCCCTGCACTGCCTCATTATATTCTCATTTCCTGAAGAGAACCATGAAAGAAAAGGGTGAGCTCAACTAGCCCAGTAAGAAATATTATGACTAAGATAATGCAGAATAAAGTATCTTTAGCCTTCAACAGTATAACAACTGATAGAATACTATAGATAATAAGTTTTAGATCAACAACTACAGCGGAATAAGCAATCCATTAGAAGAGTCAAGTAGAACATAAAATCTACTATCTTCTATGATTTAAAAAGTTTTTCAACAATTCTATCGCTGAGACTCAGCTTAATAAAATTAAATCATCCATGCACCACGGTCAAGGATATTCATGTAATCTTCAATGGTCATGATTATACCGATTAATCCATGGTCATAATCATACCAGTAACTGTCCATCAATGAACTACAGGCCAATGAGGACTTTTACCACATCATTCGTTATATTACGGTCATGATTATACCAAATAATCCCTGGTCATAATCATACCAAGTCCATCTATGCACGTAAGCCAAATATGACTTTCATCACAATATAAGCATGAGGATGTTGACCATGACATAAAAATTCAATAAAACAAGTTCAAGGATAAATTTTAAAGATTTATAATTTAATTTATCTAGAATTCAATAACG
Organism: Panax ginseng; assembly: GCA_020205605.1. NCBI lineage: Eukaryota > Viridiplantae > Streptophyta > Magnoliopsida > Apiales > Araliaceae > Panax > Panax ginseng. The sequence goes on from CM035134.1 coordinate 13,612,350, forward strand.
TTCAAATTGTCAACATGATACTGCTTTGTGGAGTAAAATTCAAGAATGCCCAGAAGAATATTTCCATGAAAAGATTATGGATGAAGCACAAATATCAAGGATATTCTACTAATTTCATGGAGTTTAGAAGCCAAAACTTTAACCAAATGAGTATAATAGAATATAAGAAACTGCAAATAGATTTTCACCCGCCATGCGGTAATCCACGTAGACTGATTATTTTCATAATTTAATAAGGAATGAATACGAAGGGTCATTCACCATGCATGCGGTAGTCCGCGTAGACAGATTATTCCAACAGAATATTAAAGAATGGAATAAAAAAAGAATTCACAAGGCATGCGGTAGTCCGCGTAGACAGGTTATTCTAACAGAATAATAAAGAATGGAATAACAGACGAATTCACCATGCATGCGGTAGACCGCGTAGATAGGTTATTCCAACAGAATAATAAAGAATGGAATAACAAAAGAATTCACCAGGCATGCGGTAGTCCGCGTAGACAGGTAATTCCAACAGAATAATAAAGAATGGAATAACAACCTTTTAGAGTATTGAAAGAAATAACTCTCTTTATGAATACGAAAGAAATAATACCCCTTACCTTAGAAGAAAACTGGATACTGGAATAGTGAGTTAACAGACTTCTCTTCTTCTTTCTCTCTATAATTTTTCTATAATAATTGCCCTTGTGAGACTTAGTGAATTGGTGAGAATGAAAGAAGAATGAGCTTCTATTTATAGGAAAATATAGTTTCGATAATTGCACGTTTTGGGGTTCGAAATATTACAGTATAATACCTTCCTCTTTTTCTTCATTTTTAATTTAGTCCTGCAAGTATTATCAAACTTGCACCACCTCCCCTAATAGTAAATCATGTGAATTAATAGTTCAATCATGTGACTCAATAGTTCTATACATGTGAAAATATGAATTACTGTATAGTACCTCCATCTATACCTCCATTTTTAACATAGTCATGCAAGTATTATCAATCTTGCACTAACTCCCCTAATAGTAAATCATGTGAATCAATAGTACACACATGTGAACACATAGTTTTAAGCATGTGAATTAATAGCAATTAATTGCTCATTTATCTGGTTAATTACCCGATTGGTCAATATAACCTCCAAACATCAAATATTATCGAAATAAATATCGATTTCAACTAACACTAATAATTCCCACATAATGGAACTATCAATTTCATCTTTAATCAACACGAACTTATTCATCATTAATATTATAATTCACAATATTTAACAACCAGGTCATTTCCAAGAAAGAGGGGGCTTTCCGATAAGGATTTCTCCCTATTGGCGCGTAATTAGATTATCTAACCTCTCCTTAACAGAACTTCTAGACATTGTCAATATTCCAAATAATAATATGAATAACTTTGTCGTCTCAATTATTGATTTAATAATATATCATATTGTGCAGATGATATTGTGACAACAATTGAATCAATAATATGAGAGATATGATGCAACAATTACTATAGCAATAATTGAGTATAACTGAGTGACTTCTTACGTAAGCATCAATAATCAATACCGTATGCTACTATGCAACCACGCGTATTACTGTACTTTTATTACCGGGTAGTTCAACAGTTTTAACGGTAACACTTTCGTCGTTATTTTTATAAAAAGATAATTTTGTCGTTTTCTTACTACGACAATACTTCCGTTGTGGGGTCCACCAATGATTGTGCCGTCATATGAATATTCCCTATTAAAACGAATATTCCCCGACACAACGAATATTTTATATCAACTTGCTTACTTTGCAAAATTTTCACATATCACCCTTAACTTTAACCTTTTATCAATTTAACCATTTACGAAATAAAATAATAATTATAAGAAAATTGAATACTTTCATTTCATAAAATTCGGGGTCTTACATGCCATGTGTACATATTGGGATGATGATGCCTTCAAGACCAAGTCTGAGCAGATGAAGAAGAATCGAGGCCAGCTACGAGTTGTACACACTTCGCCTCATGATGATGACGGAGGTTAAGTCGGTATATATTTATATTTAGTTTAATTTAATATTAAACTATAACTATAGTAAAGTAAGGCAATAATAATTAATGTACATGATTTAGGCTATGCGGAGTAGCTTGGGCCGACCTCTTACTATGATAGAGTTCTGGGATAGAGTCCATACGCCGAAGGATTCTACTTCAGGGTTATCGATGTCTCCAGCAGCACTCGCTATACGGGTAATACATTTACTTTAATCTCTGTAATTTAGGATTTGCATTTCATAATTTATAGGATGATACAAAGTTACCTCACATGTACATATATTAAATTATAGGACCAGTTTGAGAAGCTCCACACCAAATAGATATAGCAGAGTTGCAAGTTCTTTAGAAGCAATCTTTGAGATTACCGATCCCACCGTCCCTCCGCCCGAGATTAGTTTATCTCAGGGTGAGGAGATGACTCTTTGGGTCGCGTCTCAGGATACTCCCACTAGCAATACTAGCCGGTATCGAGTGCTAGGGTTGCCGAGGATACCAGCCTATACACTGCTTGGAGGTATAATATTTTAGTTTAATTCTTGTTTATGAATAAAGTAAACTTAATTATAATATTAATCATGTTATATTTATTTTTGTAGGCTCTATCCAGCGTCTGCGTCCAAGAGCCCCCGTGGGACCATCACATACGGGCGCTGGCTTAGACGGTGCTTTGTTCCAGAGGGTTATGGCTGCCTTCTCGGAGAGGTTTGAGATGGATCCGCTATTCAATCGTCGGGACCTGCCCAGCCGTTCTCTCCTCTATTAGCTAGCGCAGGACATTGCAGCTGGTGCCACCATCGAGAGTACGGGCATCCCTCTGGAGCAGTTCGCCGCTCTACGCGACGAGATTGTTCGGATGGTGGTTACCTTACTACTGGACGCGTTTGGGTCATTGCTGAGTCAACCCTCGACTACTCAGGTATACTATTCATAATACATACTTATTCTGCATGTTATGTAATTTTTATTTAATTAGTTATCTTTAACTGTATTATATATATGGACAAATGAGCTATATTATATTGTCTCAATAGGGTGACGATCAGGCTGACGATGCTGATGAGCGGTTGGACAACAACGGCGGCCCGTGACATATATAATTTGTATATATATGATCATTTGTACATATTTACTTAGTTTTTAGCTTAATGTGATGTAAATTTTAATAGTTTAGCTAATTTTTGACGTATTGTAGCTTTTATTTATCATTACTATAGTCTGACATATCGACAGACTTTTAAATGCATATTTGATATACTTTAGTTAATTAGAACTTTAGTTTAATGTCATATTCAAGTTGGCCTTGGTAATTAATAATCATGTTGGCCATTCTTATTGGCATTGGATTATATTTGTGTGTTATGTGTTGTTGGGAATAAAAAAGGTTTACAGGTACAAAAAATGTGGGTATTATTATCCTAGATATTGCTAAAATAGAAAAAATATTAAAAAAAGGGCTAAAGTCGACAGAATAAGGGTATCCTCGACGAAATTCCGTCGAGATTAATCCACTCCTAAATTTTTATGGGCTGCCACGTAGCATGCTTAGTATCGACCGACTATTCTCGACGGATTAACTCAGTCGACTATATCGTAATCTTGACTGAATATTCCGTCGAGGTTAAGCAACTTCTAATTTTTTGTGGATTGCCACGTGTCATGTTTAGTATCGACCGATTATTCTCGACGGATTAAATTCGGTCGAATATATGTTAACCTCGACCGAAGAATCGATAGACTTAATTTCGACACGCTTATATCCGACCGCATTTCCGACCGAATATTTTGTCGAAATTAACATAACCGCGATTGATTATGCTTAATTCTGACAAAATATTTCGTCGAAAATAAGCCTTTTTGTTGTAGTGAGCAGAGTCATCTCCCACACTGCACGGGGTCTCAGTCGTACGACCTCTACCGGGGAAACTCGAGGTGAGTCTAAAGAATGCACCCTCCCACTTGGAGTTTTGGTGGCACGCCCAGCAGAAGAAAGGTGAAGGTGGTTATATCTCACTTGAGGCAAAACGCATTGCTGTAAGTTATTTAATTCTCTTATTTAGTATATATTTAAAATTCGAATATTCTTTTGTATTTTTTTATTTTATACTTTGCGTATCATCTATTAATTTGTTTTTTAGCGATGATTCGAGGACCTTGCTGTCGCACGAAGCAGCCAGAGAGGTGACACTCCAGTCGATGATTCTACGTGTGCGGATGAGGAGATGGAGGACTGGCTGTAGGCTACAGGGGGACCGAAGAAGGGTAGAGTTGTGGGAATTCCCCATGTCCCAGCCTACACCCTAGTCCCTACTGCGAGATCTCGGCGATGCCCACCCATTGGAGGTAGTGGTGTGAGTGAATCGAGCGTCGACCCTTCATTATTCGATGATTTCTTTGGGCAGATTATAGAGGGGTGCATGACGAGCAGTGTTGTGCAGTCAGGCACACCATCATACGAGTAGATCTACCAGCAGGCTCAGGAGGTTGTCCACAGCTCTATAGATTCTACAGCTGCCACTGACGACCTCATGGGTGTAGTACGGGAGGCCGGTTATCCGTGTATGTGCGGTTGTCTTGGCCAACATCTTCCCACCACATATTCGACAGGTAAAAACAATTATTGATGTATATATTTCCTTATTTAATTTATGAAATTTGTAATTATATTGCTTATATAAAGTTTCAAACAAATAGTTATTCGACAGATATGAAAACCCATAAGATAAACTTAAGATAAAACCCTGAAATCCATTATGAAAACCCTGAAATCCATTATTAACATAAACTTACTAAACTACAAAAAAATAATACTAAAACCCTTAAAAATAAGTAAAATAATTCAGTTAGGCAAAAAACCAAAAAAGAGAACAAAATTTGCCTCGGTCGTCGAAACGACACGCAAACATATACATAGCACCGCATAGGTATTAGGTGTGATAACCTAGGATTTTGAATAATCTGAATTTTACGAATAATTTTTTTTAATTAATATTGATATTGATTATAAATATTAAGCAGAGAATTTGTGATACGAGTTTAGAGAATGAGTCAATTTTTGTATTCATTGAGAAATAAAAGTAGAGTTGTGCTTATTGAGAATAGAAACCCTAACCCTAAGTCCGGATAGGGATTCGATAGAAAATACGATTATTATAATCATATCATTGAGTCGTGTTTTGTCTTCATATAGAATTTTTATCAGTGATTGATCTGGTAGGGTATAACATTAGTAAACCCTAATGAGAGATTAGAAATCCTAATCTCAGGTTTAGAAACCCTAACGTACAGTTAGAAACCCTAAATAAAAGCTGGGAACCCTAATTTCATATTCGGGAACCCAAAATCCTAATTAGGAAACCTTAATTGGAATTATCAAACCCTAATGATGAGAATTAAGGAGAATGATGTTAATTGACTAGAATTTCCTTTAATTTATAAGGGAAATTATGAAATTACCCTTTTAGGGGTGAAAAGACCAAAATACCCCTTAACTTAAAACTTAAGTTAAGAGAATTCTAGAATGCATGACTCACCATGTTAGGTATTGACCTTGTGCCTTAAAATCTCAACAAATCTTATCAAAATGGACACCTTGCATTGCTTAGATTCATTGTATCTAAGTTATAAGTCATTAAAGAAAGAGAAAGTTCACAAAAATTTCCCATTTTCAACCAAGCTCTCAACCAACTCCTTGCCTCTCTAAAGTCACAAGATAGACTAGTAAATCAGTCACTATAACAACCCCTAGAACACTAAGATCAGTGGAGAAAGATCAAGGATCAAAGCTTGAAATTAGAAGGCAAAACCCTAACTTAATTTGATCTTGTATGCTTAAGATAAATTCTTATTTATGTGTTTATGTATGTGCTAGAAGATGTTTCATGATGATCTATGATGATCTATCATAGATCTATAGCATCAAAGGCCTTAAAAATGAAGATTTTCAAAACTGTTCTTGAACCCTAAAAATGGTTTGACAAGCTAATGTCAATGGTTGTAGATCCTTATCTGTTTTTGATTTAGGTTGTTTTATGTTTTAGACTTGTAGTCTGACATGAGGACTGTAATCTGGAAGTGGAATCATAGCCATTCCATGTCCAGATTTCATGTTATTGATGGTCAAAGTGAGTTGACCGAGCATGACCAAAACTTTCTGGGAAACCCAGAAAGTGTTAAAACAGTGTCTGACAGGTTTTTCTAAGGCCTTGATCTGTCAGTTGTTAAGAGATATGATGGTGTTGTTGTAACCAAGTTGTAGCCTGCTAGATGGACTATAGATCCATGACCTTAGAACCCTTAGATCATAAACAGGATCGATGTAGTGGATGGTCAAACTAGGTCATCCGGTCACAAACCCGTTTTCTGGAAATTCCAGAAATCGTTTGAACAAGCCCTCTGACAGGGTTTGACCGGATCATATCTGGTGATTTTGTTATATTTAGACTAAGATTATGGTATGTAGTTGTTCCTTGTCATGTGTACTACATGTATAGACCAAAAAATATTACCATTTAATGAACAGAACATAGAAATAATCGAGCCACAGTATGGGCACTTCAAACTGTCTGGGTTTCTGGGTTACCCAGAAAACCCAGAAAACCCAGAAACAGCCTGACAGTGACTTTGCAGGATCAGATCTTCTTAGTCTATTGTTGTATGACATATAATGTTGATGTTAATTGTAGTACTACATGTATTCTAAAAAATAAAAGTCCTAGATTGCCCAGAACATGCATAAGTAGCGAATTAAAGGTGGTCAAAGTAGACCCCTTGAACACTGGCTTGTCAGTGTTCTTGAGCCCCAAGAACACCAACAGTGACGGTTTCAGTCGCTATAGCTTATAGCGACAGTTTTAATTATTTTATTTTCTGAATTTTTAGAAAATGATTAAAAATAGGAATAAATTCCTAAAAATTACAAAAATGGTTTTAAAATTATTTTAAGTTATGAAAATTAACTTTTGATAATTTGGGATATTTTTCATTAATATTTATATTTATTTGAATATTAATGATATTTAATTAATGTATTAAATAAATTAGAAAATGATTTTAATATTATAAAAATCATTTTAAATAAGAATAAAGTGTTTAAAAATATTTTGAGTTATAAAAAGTAACTTTTAATATTTTTGGAGAATTTTCATTAATAATTATATATTAATGATATTAGATTTATTTAATTATTATATTAAATAAATGATGGAAAAATGGTTTTATTGATTTAAAAATGATTTAAAAATGAGAAAAATGATTTAAAAATTTTTAAGTTATAATTAATGACTTTTAATATTTTGATGATAATTTTATTAATATTTAAATATTAATGGTGATGGTTTAAAAATGATTTTAATTACTTTAAAAATCATTGAAGTAGAATATTGGCAATTTAAAAATATTTTAAGTTATTATAAATAACTTTAATATTTTGACAAATATGTCATTAATATTTTAATATTATTAAATATTAATGATGATGGATTAATTTGATATTTAAATTATTTAAAAATGAATTTAGTGTTTGAAAAATTATTATAAATTATAATAATTGTTTGAAAATTATTAAAAGCTTTCGAAAAATATTATAAACGATATTTGACTTATCTAAAATAATATTGAAGCTTAGAGACCGAGTTTAATTGACAATATAAGTGTTAATTGTCGGATAGGGTGACCAGTACACCGAGATTAAACCTAAGTCCAACCAGACCAAACTAGTTAGACTTGAGAAGTGTTTATACATGTTATAAACACTAATGTGACTATGTGGTAATGTGCCTAGGAGAAAGATTCACTGTAAATTACAGTGATGCATGTTGTGAAATATTGTGCTAATTATAAGACCGATATTGTGATTATAGGTCTTGTGAACGCAGATAAGTATATTGTGTAGCAGTAATCAACGGAGATGGCAAGTTTCCTAACTCAACCTTGAGTTACATCTGTTTCATTACTATAGTGGTTAATTATTGTTGATTAGACCACGTCTAAGAATTTATTGTTGATTATTCGCAGTTAGTGCATGTTTATTAATTCAAATTGAATTAATGATTCTGAGAATATACTTAAAGGATAATTGTTATTGGATATTCACATCCGTAGAAGCTATTAGTGATTGCCAATAGTACAGATAATTCATGTCTATTATTGATAAGATCAATGCCAATTGTTTCGGCTAGATCGAAAAAAGAAAACTTGATAAGTTTGAGAAGAGAAGAGAATATAAGAGAAGTGATTAGATATTGAAATCATTGTATTTTATTGTTAAATCAAATTCTGGTTCAAAGACTGAGAAGAACAACCTTTTATATAAAGGGAACATATTTGGTCGTATATTCGAACTTTGCGCGCGTTTAAATATTATACATAATATAGGGTATAATAAAGTTGATCACTTGTTATACTTGCAGAGGGGTATGATTTAATCTTTATGGTTATCTGATACACCTGGGTATATCAAAGTAAATCTTTGATAGTTACTCGAGAAGAGAATTTTAAGATCTTGTAAGATCAGTCATCATAAACTCTAGAGAGTATTTCTAAATTGTTATTCAATAGAATATCATAAAAACTTTGAAAGTGTTGTACCCTTTCATTATTGAACTATTGTGTTGCATAGGTTGCGAGAAGATTGGTTAAAGAAGAACAAATTATTCAGCTGTTTCAAAGTTCTCCGAACTTTGGAGTTATTCTATCGAATTAGATAGTATGTTGTTCTGAATCTTATACATTCATTGTATATATTAACTTGCAGGGCAAATTTATTGCTCACCCTTGCTAAATAAAATATTTGAGCTAAGGACAAAGTGACTGGAGGTGCTGTAAAGAATAAAGGCAAAGGTTCTATGCTGTGATAGCTATAGTTAACAATATTATTATGTTCGTAAACCTTTTTTTATATATAAAGGGTATATTTGTAATATAAAGGTTAGATGACCTGGGACGAATGTATTAACTATATCGATTAATGTGGTGTATAAGTTTATTCATAATTAAATGGGTAGTTAGATGTTATATTTATTATGGAATGTGAGTGCTAAATTCGGGAGTCAGGTAACCCGAATTTGGGGGCATCACAGGTTGGTATCAAAGCTTTAGGTTATAAACCTTAAGTGAGGTGGGGAAAACCCTAGGATTATAACCATAAGCGAGATATAGAAAACTGATTTATAGTTATAAGTGAGGGATTGCCGAAGTGCATCGATAGTGAGATATGTTGTAAGACCTCGAATTTTATGAAATGAAAGTATTCAATTTTCTTATAATTATTATTTTATTTCGTAAATGGTTAAATTGATAAAATGTTAAAGTTAAGGGTGATATATAAAATTTTTGCAAAGTAAGCAAGTTGATATAAAATATTCGTTGTGTCGGGGAATATTCATTTTAACAGGAATATTAAATGCGATGGCACAATCATTAGTGGACCCATAAACGAAAGTATTGTCGTAGTAAGAAAACGACAAATTATCTTTTATAAAAATAACTAATGAAAGTGTTACCGTTAAAACCGTTGAACTACCCGATAGTAAAAAATGCGATGAAAAACGCGCGTGGTTGCATAGTAGCACATGGTATTGATTATTGATGCTTATGTAAGAAGTCACTCAATTATACTCAATTATTGCTATAGTAATTGCTGCATCATATCTCTCATATTATTGATTCAATTATTATCACAATATCAATATTTTATATTATTAAATTAATAATTGAGACGACAAAGTTATTCATATTATTATTTGCAATATTGACAATGTCTAGAAGTTCTGTCAAGGAGAGGTTTGGTCACCTAATTGCGCGCCAATAAGGAGAAATCCTTATTGGAAATCCCCCTCTTTCTTGGGAACGACCTGGTTGTTAAATATTGAGAGTTATAATATTAATGATGAATAAGTTCGTGTTGATTAAAGATGAAATTGATAGTTCCATTGTGTGGGAATTATTAGTGTTAGTGGAAATCGACATTTATTTCGATAATAATTGATGTCTGGAGGTTATATTGACCAATCAGGTAATTCATCGAATAAATGAGCAATTATTTGCTATTAATTCACATGCTTATAACTATATGTTCACATGTGTACTATTGATTCACATGATTTACTATTAGGAGAGTTGGTGCAAATTGATAATACTTGCATGACTAAATTAAAAATGGAGGTATAGATAAAGGTACTATACTATAATTAAATTTTTTCACATGTTTAGAACTATTGAGTCACATGATTTACTATTGATTCACATGATTTACTATTAGGGGAGGTGGTGCAAGTTTGATAATACTAGCAGGACTAAATTAAAAATGAAAAAAAAGAGGAATGTATTATACAGTAATATTTCGAGCCCCAAAACGTGCAATTATCGAAACTATATTTTCCTATAAATAGAAGCTCATTCTTCTTTCATTCTCACCAATTCACTAAGTCTCACAAGAACAATTATTATAGTGAGAAATTATAGAGAGAAAGAAGAAGAGAAGTATGCTAACTCACTATTCCAGTATCCAGCTTTCTTCTAAGGTAAGGGGTATTATTTCTTTCGTATTCATGAAGAGAGTTATTTTCTTTCAATACTGTAAAGAGTTTATTCCATTCTTTATTATTACATTGGAATAACTTTGCTACACGGACTACCGCATGCATGGTGAATTCTTCTATTATTCCATTCTTTATTATTACATTTAGAATAACTTTTGTCCTATCTGATCACCGCATGCATGGTGAATTCTTTTGTTCTTCCATTCTTTATTATTCTGTTGGAATAACATGTATATGCGGACTACCGCATGCATGGTGAATGACCCTTCGTATTCATTCCTTATTAAATTGTGGAAATGATCTGTCTGCGTGGATTATTTCATGGCGGGTGAAAATCCATTTGCAGTTTCTAATATTCTATTATACTCATTTGGTTAAAGTTTTGGCTTCTATACTCCATAAAATTAGTAGAATATCCTTGATATTTGCGCTTCATCCAGTATCTTTTCATGAAAATATTCTTCTGAGCATTCTTGAATTTTACTCCACAAAGAAGTATCATGTTGACAATTTGAACGTTATTGAATTCTAGATAAATTAAATTATAAATCTATAAAATTTATCCTAGAACTTGTTTTATTGAATTGTTATGTCATGGTCAACATCCTCATGCTTATATTGTGATGAAAGTCATCTTTGGCTTACGTGCATAGATGGACTTGGTATGATTATGACCAGGGATTATTCGGTATAATCATGACCGTAATGTAACGAATGATGTGGTAAAAGTCTTCATTTGCTTGTAGTTCATTGATGGACAGTTACTGGTATGATTATGACCATGGATTAATCGGTATAATCATGACCATTGAAGATTTCATGAATATCCTTGACCGTGGTGCATGGATGATTTAATTTTATTTATTAAGTTGAGTCTCAGCGATAAAGTTGATGAAAAATTTTTAAATCATAGAAGATAGTAGATTTTATGCTCTACTTGACTCTTCTAATGGATTGCTTATTTCGCTGTAGTTGTTGATCTAAAACTTGTTGTCTATTGTATTCTATCAGTTGTTATACTGTTGAAGGCTAAGGATAATTTATTCTGCATTATCTTAGTCATAATATTTCTTACTGGGCTACTTGAGCTCAACCTTTTCTTTCATGGTTCTCTTCAAGAAATGAGAATATAGCTGGGACGAGTCGGGGAACGGATTGACGGTCCAGATGGTTGTTTTAGTAGTCCTCACTATTCTGTGAAATAGTGTGATAATAAATGTAACGAGGACTCCATTGAGTGTGGATATTGTCTAGATGACATTATTCTTATTAAAACTCTTAGATTATGTTTTGTCGTATTTTACACGACTGTTGTATAATTAAGTTGTATTTGAATTTTGTACCATGTATTTCTGGCGACTCAAGATGGGTGATGTATACCTGTTTTGGGGGCGTCACAGTTGGTATCAAAGCTTTGGGATATGATCCCTGGCTGAGATGTGAGACAAGAACTAGGAGGGGAGAGACGGGGAATTCCTTCGCTAGTATGACGTACCTAAGTTTATTTGGTTTTTAATTGGTCGGTCAGAGTATAGGGATAATATGTGATATGTCAATTAACCCTTGTTTTATGGCAGTATTTGATAATGGTATCAAAAAATATTGAGATAAGCAATGAAGCACATGAGACCGTTGAGTCACTAACGATCAATACCCAGGATAATGTGCAACAGGAAGACAATAATCCTCAGGTAAATAACAACACCGATCAGATGATGAACGATGGGATGTTCAGAGGCTTTATGCAATTCATGCAACATTAGGCGAGAGAGACTCCTATTCAAAATGCAGGTGGAAACACTGACAACTCTTGGGTGGTCACCGCTAAGCAGTTCAAGTAGTTGGGACCACCGGGGTTTTTGGGAGAGCCAGAACCACTTAAAGCGGAGACGTGGGTAAAGCAGATCACCAAGATATTTGATGTCTTGGGATGCTCCGAGGAGCAAAAGGTTCCCTTTGCCACCTTCATGTTGTGAGGAGAGGCAGATTACTGGTGGAAATCAATAAAACGTACTCAGCCTGTCGCAATCAAGATGTCTTGGGAGAAGTTCCAAGAGTTGTTCAATGATAAGTACTTTCCTGAAAGTATTCGTCACATGAAGGATGTGGAGTTTATTAAGTTAGAGCAAAATAATATGACCGTGTCGTAGTACGAGTCTAAGTTTGCCGAGTTGTCCCGGTTTGCATCCCATTTGGTCGATAATGAGGGGCGAATGATGTGCTTATTTCTAAGAGGTTTGAAATCGGAAATACGTCAATACCTCATTTCTCACAAATTGTGTTTGTATTCAGATGTAGTGAATAGGGCTCAGTTATTGGAGTGCGATAATGAGTCAGCCCAACCAAAGGATAACGAGCAATAACACGATAATAATCGTACCAGTGGCAATGGCCATCGGAACAATGATAACCATCATGGGGGAAATTATCATGCCAAGAATGGTAACCACTTCAGTGGTAATCATGGCCAAGATAATAGGAGTGGAAATTTCAAGAAGAGAAGGTTCAACAACGATGGAAAGACAACATCACCAACACCCATTTTCAATGAAAGAAAACGACCACCAATTGTGTGGTTCAAATGCGGAGGGGAGAGACATATCAGTCCAAACTGCGTGATGCAGTCCAAAGCATGTTACAATTATGGAAAAGAAGGTCACCTAGCCCGATTTTGTCATGCACCAAAGTCAAGTCTAGCTGGGACGGTGGCACCAAAGGCGTATACGGAGAAAACAAAGTTGGTGATTTTAGGGAGAGCATTTTTCGTGACTTCTCAAAAAGCGAGTAACCCGAACGAAGTTAGCACAGATTAGTTAATTATAAATTCTTGCGAAGTCTATACCTTATTAGATACCGGTTCTACCCATTCTTTTATCTCTCTTGCTTGCGCTCAACGTTTAAATTTGACCCCAGAGAAGTTAGGCTTTGAGTTATTGGTTGAAACTTCATTAGTAGAAACCTTCGTTACCTCCACTGTTTATAAATCTTGTTGATTCAAATCGACACCTTCACGTTACCTGTCGATCTTATCTCTTTGAAAATACTTACCTTTGATGTGATTTTAGGAATCGATTGGTTAACTACTCATCATGCTTTTCGTAAGATTGTTAACTTTCATATTCCTAACCAACCTGTTATGCGAATTCAAGCAACCAACCACTAAAGTCAATCATTGTCATATCAAGCCACAAGTAAAGAGCCCCGATCCTTTCGTTGTTGACTTCCTTATGTGGAATGCACCGATGCCAGACTTTCTGTAGGCAACGTCGTGAATGACGATGGCAAGTTGATAGGTATCAATGTGACGTACTATCCAAGTCTTGGATGAGAGTCACAGTTTTGAATGATATTTCTATTGTTAATAAATTTCCTAACGTATTCTTGAAGACTTCTTAGCCTACCCCTAGAGCGTGAAATTGAATTTTGTATTGACCCCAGTACAAAACCTATTTTTAAAACCCTCAAATATTTTTTCACCTAAAATGATCGTATAATGTGCCAATGACGTTGACTCAAGCTGTTGAAGGTTACGACTATACCATTCATTTCCATCCTAGAAAAGCGAATGTGGTAGCTGACGCGTTGAGTAAAAAATCGTATACGTTTACGAGTGCGATATTGTTAACACAAAGACCCATTTCGTATGACTTATAAAAGATGGAGATAGAGTTAAAGACTCCAAGAACCTACGTAAAGATAGAAAATATACGATTAGAATCGACTTTAATCAATAAAGTTAAAAGCCGCTCAAGCTTCAGACCCAGAGCTGATGAATATGAAGAAGAAGGTTCAAGAAGGCGTTATTCTAGAAGCAAGACTCGATAAAGAGAGAAAATCTCAACCCTCGATTTAATTGGCCCATTTGAAATCCTCGTTCGAGTAAAAACTGTGGCCTATAGACTCGTTTTACCGCCAAGTATGTCGCGTGTTCATAACATTTTTTTTATGTATCGATGTTACGTAAATATGTGGACGACCCGAACCACATTATTGAATTAGAACTAGATGAGATAGCAGAAGATTTAACGTATGAGGAGATACGTGTTAAAATCTTTGATCAAAATGATCACATTCGACACTCAAAGGTTATACCTCACGAGTTAGAATTTGAAATGAAGTCAAAGTATCCTCACCTCTTCGGCATACCAGGTACGTACGTAAATTTTGAGGGTGAAATTTCATACGAATGAGAGATTGTAAGACCCCGAATTTTATGAAATGAAAGTATTCAATTTTCTTATAATTATTATTTTATTTCGTAAATGGTTAAATTGATAAAAGGTTAAAGTTAAGGGTGATATGTGAAAATTTTGCAAAGTAAGCAAGTAGATATAAAATATTCGTTGTGTCGGGGAATATTCGCTTTAACAGAAATATTAGATGCGGACGCACAATCATTAGTGGACCCATTAGCGGAAGTATTGTCGTAGTAAGAAAACGACAGAATTATCTTTTTATAAAAATAACGGCGAAAGTGTTACCGTTAAAACTGTTGAACTACCCGGTAGTAAAAGTACAGTACAACGCGTGGTTGCATAGTAGCACACGGTATTGATTATTGATGTTTATGTAAGAAGTCACTCAATTATACTCAATTATTGCTACAGTAATTGCTGCATCATATCTCTCATATTTTTGATTCAAATATTGTCACAATATCAATATTTTATATTATTAAATCAATAATTGAGATGACAAAGTTATTCATATTATTATTTGCAATATTGACAATGTCTAGAAGTTCTGTCAAGGAGAGGTTTGGTCACCTAATTGCGCGCCAATAAAGAGAAATCCTTATTGGAAAGCCCCCTCTTTCTTGGGAACGACCTGGTTGTTAAATATTGAGAGTTATAATATTAATGATGAATAAGTTCATGTTGGTTAAAGATGAAATTGATAGTTCCATTATGTGGGAATTATTAGTGTTAATGGAAATCGACATTTATTTCGATAATAATTGATGTTTGGAGGTTATATTGACCAATCGGGTAATTCACCGGATAAATGAGCAATTAATGGCTATTAATTCACATGCTTATAACTATATGTTCACATGTGTGTACTATTGATTCACATGATTTACTATTAGGGGAGTTGGTGCAAGATTGATAATACTTGCATGACTAAATTAAAAATGGAGGTATAGATGAAGGTACTATACTATAATTAATTTTTTCACATGTTTAGAACTATTGAGTCACATGATTTACTATTGATTCACATGATTTACTATTAGGGGAGGTGGTACAAGTTTGATAATACTTGCAGGACTAAATTAAAAATGAAGAAAAAGAGGAAGGTATTATACTGTAATATTTCGAGCCCCAAAACGTGCAATTATCGAAACTATATTTTCCTATAAATAGAAGCTCATTCTTCTTTCATTCTCACAAATTCACTAAGTCTCACAAGAGCAATTATTATAGAGAAATTATAGAGAGAAAGAATAAGAGAAGTCTGCTACTTCACTATTCCATTATCCAGTTTTCTTCTAAGGTAAGGGGTATTATTTCTTTCGTATTCATGAAGAGATTTATTTCTTTC
This sequence comes from Panax ginseng, assembly GCA_020205605.1. Lineage (NCBI taxonomy): Eukaryota > Viridiplantae > Streptophyta > Magnoliopsida > Apiales > Araliaceae > Panax > Panax ginseng. The sequence continues at coordinate 13,628,477 of CM035134.1, forward strand.
AATACTCTAAAAGGTTGTTATTCCATTCTTTATTATCCTGTTGGAATAACCTGTCTACGCGGACTACCGAATGCCTGATGAATTCTTTTGTTATTCCATTCTTTATTATTCTGTTGGAATAACCTATCTACGCGGACTACCGCATGCATGGTGAATTCTTCTGTTATTCCATTCTTTATTATTCAGTTTGAATAACCTGTCTACGCAGACTACCGCATGCCTAGTGATTTTTTTTGTTATTCCATTCTTTTATTCTCGTTTGGAATAACTTTTACTGCGATCTCACTCGCATGCATGGTGAATTCTTCCGTTATTCCATTCTTTATTATTCTGTTGGAATAACCTATCTAAAAGGACTACTGCATGCATGGTGAATTCTTTTGCTATTCCATTCTTTATTATTCTGTTGGAATAACCTATCTACGCGGACTACCGCATGCATAGTGAATGACCCTTCTTATTCATTCCTTATTAAATTATAGAAATGATCTGTCTACGTGGATTACCGCATGGCGGGTGAAAATCCATTTGCAGTTTCATATATTCTATTATACTCATTTGGTTAAAGTTTTGGCTTCTATACTCCATGAAATTAGTAGAATATCCTTGATATTTAAGGCTTCATCCATCCGATTCATTCGGAAATATTCTTCTGAGCATTCTTGAATTTTACTCCACAAAGCAGTATCATGTTGACAATTTGAACGTTATTGAATTATGGATAAATTAAATTACAAATCTTTAAAATTTATCATTGAACTTGTTTTATTTAATTGTTATGTCATGGTCAACATCCTCATCCTTATATTGTGATGAAAGTCATCTTTGGCTTACGTGCATAGATGGACTTGGTATGATTATGACCAGGGATTATTCGGTATAATCATGACCGTAATATAACGAATGATGTGTTAAAAGTCCTCATTGGCCTGTAGTTCATTGATGGACAGTTGTTGGTATGATTATAACCAGGGATTATTCGGTATAATCATGAACATTGAAGATTACATGAATATCCTTGACTGTGGTCCAGGGATGATTCAATTTTATTTATTAAGCTGAGTCTCAGCGATAAAGTTGATGAAAAACTTTTTAAATCATAGAATATAGTAGATTTTATGCTCTACTTGACTCTTCTAATGGATTGCTTAATCCGCTGTAGTTGTTGATCTATAACTTGTTGTCTATTGTATTCTATCAGTTGTTATACTGTTGAAGGCTAAGGATAATTTATTCTGCATTATCTTAGTCATAATATTTTTTACCGGGCTAGTTGAGCTCACCCTTTTCTTTCATGGTTCTCTTCAGGAAATGAGAATATAGCTGGGACGAGTCGGGGAACGGATTGACGGTCCAGATGGTTGTTTTAGTAGTCCTCACTATTCTGTGAAATAGTGTGATAATAAATGTAATGAGGACTCCATTGAGTGTGGATATTGTCTAGATGACAATATTCTTATTAAAACTCTTAGATTATATTTTGTCGTATTTTACACGACTGTTGTATAATTAAGTTGTATTTGAATTTTTTACCATGTATCTGGCGACTCAAGATGGGTGATGTATACCTGTTTTGAGGGTGTCACATATGTGGACACATAGTTTGAGAATTTAGTATTGGCGAAGTACTAATCAAGTTGTTTAAACTGATTGTAGGATGTTGGGAGAAGATAAAATGAGTACGGAGATGCCGGTAATTGTTGCACCGATGTCGATTCGAGGTGCCGCCAGTAAAAGCGAGTCAGTTGAAGAAGTGGGAAAAGATGAACCTATGGTCAATCAGGGAAGTGATCATGATGATTATCCCGAGATGTAACTGAGTGATGATGAGGAGGCAAAGTTCGAAGAAGTTAAGGTGCAAAAACTGAATAAGACTAAAGTTGGAGAACAAGATCAAGTATCTGCAGAAGTCCAAGAACTCCGGAGTAAAGTATTTCTATTGGAGGAGTTGTGGAAGACGGAGCGAGCGTTACGCAAAATGACTGAATAACGGAACGAGTTGAAGGCGCAGGTGGAAAGGATAAAGACTGAAGGTGGTGGATCGTCTGAAGGGAAAGAATAAGAGAAAGAGGGAAAGCAGCAGTGATAACTCTAAAAATTCAAACCCGAAGAAGAAGAAAGTCTGTAGTAATTGTGGAAAGACTCACGTGGGAGAATGCATGATGTGGAAGAACGTGTGCTTCAATTATAAGCGGAAATGACATATTTCCCTACATTTTCCTAAGCCGAATATGAGGAAGTGTTTTTCTTGTGGGAGAACGGGTCATGGATTCAACAAGTGTCCCAACAAAAAGAAGACTGGTGAAGGGAGTGGACGGTAGATAGCTTATGTTTAAGTGATAGTATCTTTTGATAGTGTGTGATATTAACGGTTATAATATCGACAACGATGTGTGAACATATGTAAATATATATGTTTGTATGAATGAAATCTTTATTTTCTATATGAATATAAGATTAAGATTAATTTGTGAGTTCTTAAAACTCATACTTATGGTAAGTTCATGACTCATAATTATATGAAATTTTTTGAACCCCTCTACAAATGGACGCCAAAGGTCTGACTAGGATAAGTTCATAAACTCATATAAGTGTGACAAGTTCCTAAACTCCTAGGTGTGGTAAGTTTAACGAACTGGGAATAGTTATGTGTGAATGGAGAATTACTACTTTTTGTAAAGTCGGAGAATTACAACTATTGTTTAAAGTTGTGTTGTTAATCCTGATATTTATGAAAAAGGGATAGTAATATGTGGTAAGTACTAAATGAATTGTGTGCTATTTGAATAAATATGTGATTATATGAGAACTTTGTGTTAAATTCTTATTGTATGATGAATAAAAATTTTTGTAGAGAAAGAGAATTAATATATGATTTTTAATTAAATCAGATAATGTCGCCTAGACGACATAATCGAAATCAAAGAGAAGAGCAGCTTGTGAATAATGAAGGAGGTCAAGCAGACCCGATGCAGAATTTTGTGGATATGTTAGCCCAAACTATGGGAAATAGAGCTCCAGCAAAAGGAGCGAGAGCGAGAAAGCAGCCAGCCGATAGATTGGCTAACTTTAAAGACTTTAAAGCGGTAGGACCGCTAGAATTTAAGGGAACTACGGATCCAATGGAAGCCCAAACTTGGGTGAAAGAAATAGAGAAAGCATTTATTATTGCGAGAGTGGCAGAAGAGCAAAAGTCAGCTTTTGCAACTTATTTGATAAAGGGAGAAGCCAATTAATGGTGGGAGACTAATCAGGCGAGAGCTGGTACAGATGTGGTGACTTAGACAAGATTCAAGGAGCTTTTCTTTGAGAACTACTTTTCACCGAGTATGCAAGCTCAGATGGAGGTCAAGTTTTTAGAACTGAAGCAGGAGAATATGTCGGTGTCTGAATATGCTGCTAAATTCATTGAATTAGCGAGATTTGCACCTCATTAGGTGTATACAGAGCTACGGAAGGCGAGAAGGTTTGAGAATGGATTGAAGCCGGGTATATACAACAAAGTAGCGGTATTGCAAATCAATACGTTCACAGCTTTGTTGGAGAAAGCGATAATTGCTGAAGGGGGAAGCGAAGCTGCATCCCGATATAGTCAAGAGAATAAGAAGAAGACAAATGAAGGAGGTAGTAGTGGTGGTAGTACTCCAAATAAGAGAAAGTGGAGCGAGAATACCCAGTCGGGTAACTAGACAGAAGGGAATAAGAAATGAGGGGAGCCATGTGCTACTTGTGGAAAGAATTATTTAGGACTTTGTCTGAAGAAGAATGGAGTTTGTTATAACTGTGGTCAAGAGGGACACATGTCGCCTGATTGCCCCAGTCCGAAGAAGATACAAGGTTGTTATGCCTGTGGATCAATTGATCATTTGGTTCGGAACTGTCCAAAGAGAAATAGGGAAAAAGGAAGTGCCAACAAAGGACCCAGTAGTGGAACCTTGGCGATTAAAGGACCTGCTCAGCTAAGGAGACCAACAGCCCGTACATTTAATATGACGATTCAAGATACAGTGGTTGCCCAGGAGGTGCCGATAGGTAACGATTTCTCTTAATAATATAATTACGCGATTAATATTGGATAGATATATGCTGTGAATTGTTTTCTTTTATAGATCAAAATCACATGTTAGAGTTTGAGACACAAAATAATATATTGTTGATATAAGTGAATTGATGATACAACTTTAAAAAATTATAGAGAATAAGAAAGCGATGATTTCGAGGACGGAATCCTTATAAGGAGGGGAAAATGTGATAACCAAGGATTTTGAATAATCCGAATTTTATGAATATTTTTTTTTAATTAATATTGATATTGATTATCAATATTAAGCTAAGAATTTGTGATACGAGTTTAGAGAATGAGTCAATTTATGTATTGATTGAGAAATAAAAGTAGAGTTGTGCTTATTGAGAATAGAAACCCTAACCCTAAGTCCGGATAGGGATTCGATAAAAAATACAATTATTATAATTGTATCGTTGAGTACGTGTTTGAACTGTATAGAATTTTGATTAGTGATTAATCTGGTAGGGTATAACATTAGTAAACCCTAATGAGAGATTAGAAATCCTAATCTCAGGTTTAGAAATCCTAACGTACAGTTAAAAACCCTAAATGAAAGCTGGGAACCCTAATTTTATATTCAGAAACCCAAAATCCTAATTAGGAAACCTTAATTGGAATTATCAAACCCTAATGATGAGAATTAAGGAGAATGATGTTAATTGACTAGAATACCCTTAAATTTATAAAGGAAATTATGAAATTACCCTTTTAGGGGCAAAAAAACCAAAATACCCCTTAACTTAAAACTTAAGTTAAGAGAATTCTAGAATGCATGACTCACCATGTTAGGTATTGACCTTGTGCCTTAAAATCTCAGAAAATCTTATCAAAATGGACACCTTGCATTGCTTAGATTCATTGTATCTAAGTTATAAGTAATTAATGAAAGAGAAAGTTCACCAAAATTGCCCATTTGCACCCAAGCTCTCAACCAACTCCTTCCCTCTCTAAAGTCACAAGATAGACTAGTAAATCAGTCACTATAACACCCCCTAGAACACTAAGATAAGTGGAGAAAGATCAAGGATCAAAGCTTGAAATTAGAAGGCAAAACCCTAACTTAATTTTATCTTGTATGCTGAAGATAAATTCTTGTTTATGTGTTTATGTATGTGCTAGAAGATGTTTCATGATGATCTATGATGATCTATCATAGATCTATAGCATCAAAGGCCTTAAAAATGAAGATTTTCAAAACTGTTCTTGAACCCTAAAAATGGTCTGACAAGCTAATGTCAGTGGCTCTAGATCCTTATCTGTTTTTGATTTGGGTTGTTTTATGTTTTAGACTTGTAGTCTGACATGAGGACTGTAATCTGGAAGTGGAATCATAGCCATTCCATGTCCAGATTTCATGTTATTGATGGTCAAAGTGAGTTGACCGAGCATGACCAAAACTTTCTGGGAAACCCAGAAAGTGTTAAAACAGTGTCTGACAGGTTTTTCTAAGGCCTTGATCTGTCAGTTGTTAAGAGATATGATGGTGTTGTTGTAACCAAGTTGTAGCCTGCTAGATGGACTATAGATCCATGACCTTAGAACCCTTAGATCACAAACAGGATCGATGTAGTGGATGGTCAAACTAGGTCATCCGGTCACAAACCCATTTTTTGGAAATTCCAAAAATCGTTTGAACAAGCCCTCTGACAGGGTTTAACCATATCATATCTGGTGATTTTGTTATAGTTGGACTGAGATTATGGTATGTAGTTGTTCCTTGTCATGTGTACTACATGTATGGACCAAAAAATATAACCATTTAATGAACAGAACATAGAAATAATCGAGCCACAATATGGGCACTTCAAACTACCTGGCTTTCTGGGTTACCCAGAAAACCCAGAAACAGCCTGACTACTTTGCAGGATCAGATCTTCTTAGTCTATTGTTGTGTGACATAGAATGTTGCTGTTAATTGTAGTACTACATATATACTACAAGATTAAAGTCCTAGATTGCCCAGAACATGCATAAGCAGAGAATTAAAGGTGGTCAAAGTAGACCCCTTGAACACTGGCTTGTCAGTATTCTTGAGCCCCAAGAACACCAACAACGACGGTTTACGTCATTTATAACTTATAAATGACAATTTTAATTATTTTATTTTCTGAATTGTTGAAAAATGATTAAAATTAGAAATAAATTCCTAAAAATTACAAAAATGGTTTTAAAAATTATTTTAGGTTATGAAAATTATTTGAATATTAATGATAATTAATTTATTTAATTAATGTATTAAATAAATTAGAGAAAAATGATTTTAATATTATAAAAATCATTTTAAATAAGAATAAAGTGTTTAAAAATATTTTGAGTTATAAAAAGTAACTTTTAATATTTTTGGAGAATTTTCATTAACAATTTTATATTAATTATATTAGAATTATTTAATTATTATATTAAATAAATGATGGGAAAATGGTTGTATTGATTTAAAAATTATTTAAAAATGAGAAAAATAATTTAAAAATATTTTAAGTTATAATTAATGACTTTTAATATTTTGATGATAATTTTATTAATATTTAAATATTAATGGTGATGGTTTAAAAATGGTTTTAATTACTTTAAAAATCATTGAAGTAGAATATTGGTAATTTAAAAATATTTTAAGTTATTATAAATAACTTTAATATTTTGACAAGTATGTCATTAATATTTTAATATTATGAAATATTAATGATGATGGATTTATATGATATTTAAATCATTAAAAATGATTTCAGTGTTTGAAAAATTATTATAAATTATAATAATTGTTTGAAAATTATTAAAAGCTTCCGAAAAATATTATAAACAATATTTGACTTATCTAAAATAATATTGAAGCTTAGAGAGCAAGTTTAATTGACAAAATAAGTGTTAATTATCGGATAGGTTGACCAATACACCGAGTTTAGACCCAAGTCCAACCAGACCAAATTAGTTAGACTTGAGAAGTGTTTATACAGGTTATAAACACTAATGTGACTATATGGTAATGTGCTAAGGAGAAAGATTGACTGTAAATTACAGTGATGCATGTTGTGAAATATTGTGCTAATTGTAAGACCGATATTGTGATTATAGGTCTTGTGAACGCAGATAAGTATATTGTGTAGCACTAATCAACGGAGAAGGCAAGTTTCCTAACTCAACCTTGAGTTACATCTGTTTCATTACTATAGTGGTTAATTATTGTTGATTAGACCACGCCCAAAACTTTATTGTTGATTATTCGCAGTTAGTGCATATTTATTAATTCAAATTGAATTAATGATTCTGAGAATATACTTAAAGGATAATTGTTATTGGATATTCACATCCGTAAAAGCTATTAGTGATCGTCAATAGTACAAATAATTCATGTTTATTGTTGAATCATGTTGAGAAATATCTTAGCTAATTTTTCTGGCTAGACGAACATTTGTTAGAACTTGATAGGTTCGAGAAGAGAAGAGAAGAGACGAGAATTCAATTATTATTGATAAGATCAATGCCAATTGTTTCGACTAGATCGAAAAAAGAAAACTTGATAAGTTTGAGAAGAGAAGATAAGGGAAGTGATTAGATATTGAAATCATTGTATTTCGTTGTTAAATCAAATTCTGATTTAAAGACTAAGAAGAACAACCTTTTATATAAATGGAATATATTTTTTCGTATATTCGGCCTTTGCGTGCGTTTATATATTATGCATAATACAGGGTATAATTGTGACGCCCCCAAAATAGGTATACATCACCCATCATGAGTTGCCAGATACATGGTACAAAATTCAAATACTATAAGACCCCAACTTTTTATAAATAAAATCGAATTTCCTCTAATTATTATTGTGAATACTAAGGTATTAATTTGATATAATGCTTTGGTTATGGGGTGAAATGTGCAAATTTTGCAAAATAAGCAAGTGGTTATAAAATATTCATTGTTATCGGGGAATATTCGTTTGGTCGTGGAATATTCTTGTTGTCGGGGAATATTTGTACGACGGCGCAACCATTTGTGGGCCCCATAACAAAAAACGATTGGATGAAAGAAAACGACAAGAATGCGCTTTTATAAATAATCACAGAATCATTACTGCTAACACCGCTTGGATTACCTTGGTTAAAATACAATAATATGCGTGGTTGCAAGAGAATGACACCTGGTATTACATACAAGTATTTTTGAATTATTGATCCTTACGTAAGAAGGCACTACTCAATAATTGTTACAATAGTTACTGTTCAATATTTTATTTTATTGATTCAATAATTGCTGCGTTGATATTTTATATTATTGTTGTTTCAATAATTGTCCCTGCACATTATTTTCATTATCAGATCAATAATTCATATTATTTGAATAATATTATTAGATAACATTATTTGCAATGTCTAGAAAGTTTTGTCGAGGAGAGGTTAGATAATCTAATTATGTGCCAGTAAGGAGAAATTCTTATTGGAAAGCCCCTTCTTTCCTGGGAACTGCCTGGTTGTCATTATTGTGATTCTGTAATATTATTAGTGAATAATTAATTATTGATTTATATGATAAGAAAATATTTATTTGAGGTGGATATAAATGATTGATTTATTTATTTTATGTGGTTATAAATGAAGGAATTAATGTTGAGGTGTTATCAGTATTTTGTCGGATTGGAGGTATTAAAAACTCAAATCGGTATTCTTAAAGCTCTATTGCGTAAGTTATAATTTTAATCTGACCGTTGGATCGTTGTGATTTTTGGATATGTTATACATATATGAGTTGAGAATATGTCCACAATTTTGAACCGTTAAAAATTAACGCATGATTTGTTATGAATTTTAAAAGGTGTTAAAAATCATTCGTTTGTGGATTTCAGATATTTTTTGTTTGGAATTTGGAAAAACTCAAAGCTACAAAGTTGTAGAGAATTTGATTTCGTGTGGAATGGACATAAAATTTGTATTTTTCTGATAAACGGACTATTTTTTATGAATTACTGAAGTTTCTGAAAATAAAATGATTTTTAAATTGGGTGGGACCCACTTTTGTTTTGTTGAAAACATGTGGGCTGCTGGGAATTTTTAGATTTGGCATGCTTGAATTTGTTTTCCAAGGTGTACGTAGAAAGTTGTTTAAAATAATAATATTTTATTATTTTAGTCTCCTATGACGTTCTAGTATTTTCCTATAAATAGGCACTTAGGTTAGAATTGAAAATCACACCAGAAACAAGTTTTCTTTCTCTCTATATTGTCGAGCGTATTTTTGTGAGTATATAGATAATTTGAGAGTTGCTTTATTCGATTGGTAAGTTTCCTTCTTGACTTTACATCCGATATTCTTATTCGGAAGACTTCAAGTATTTTTTAGGTAAGGGATGTTATTTTCTTCGTAAATGATATATTTCTTTCAATATCATTATGTCGAAATATTGGTCTGAACTTTTTATCAAATTTGAAACTTTTTGTGTCGGGGTTACTATTCACGTATACGGCACTATTCCCCAAAAAATGAAAATTTTCCTTTTTGTCCAAAATATCTATTATGGTTACTATCTTTGATTGTTTCCATGTTTTGATCTTCATTTTTGGAATTCTGCTTCATATTTGGTTATTATTGAGTATTATTGATCTTGGATAAAACTGTAATACGAATCCCAAATATTTGTCCTTTTGTCTCACTAGATTCATTTTCTTTAAGATATTTTTCATCATCCTTAGTCCTTATTGATGATATTACTGAATATCTTTGGCCTGTAGTGCAAAGATGTATGATTACCTGATGAATATCTTTGGCCCGTAGTGCAAAGATGAACATATGTTGAGATGAATATGACCAACTGGTGATACAAATGAATATCTTTGACCCGTAGTGCAAGGATGAATATTTGATTCAAGATGTATATTGATTGATGTAACAGGGATAAAATATTGATGATGGACTTTGTCAGGAATAAACATGTGAATGTTATTCCTATTTATATATGATTTGATTATGATATATATATGAATGAATATGCAAGTATGCTTGCATTAAGAAAAGCTGTAAAGTCCTCTGATAGATTATAGAAACATATGTACAAGGACTTAGAATGAATTGATCAAATATGTTAGGTTGATCCTACACAAGTAAAACAACTTTGTAAAGTCCTTAAAAATAAATGATGTACAATGACTATAAATATAGAAAGATCAAGCATGTTAGGTTGATCTAATGATGTAATAGATAGGTTTGTCTAATAGTCGAGCACTACACTAGAAATCGTAGTCTGCCTAGAGAGTCAAGGATAACTCGAGAGCTATCGAGGCAGAATCGTAGTCTGCAAGATAGTAGATCTCGGAGTTCGTAGACTGCCAGGAGAGACGAGGAAGGATCGTAGTGTGTCAAGAAGTACTTCCTCAGAGCCGTAGTCTGCTGAGGAAGTCATGTTCAGAATCGTAGAGACAGCCTGCCTATAAGTCGACCGAGCACCTGCCAAAGCCAAGAATCGTAGGCTACACTCAGAGTCGTAGAGTCTACTGACCATATAAGAGGCAGAGATCGTAGTTGAGCAAGATCAGATGAAGACAACAAGCACAACGATAGATTTCATAGAGTGTCAAGATATGATCTCGGAGTCGTAGTGTCTGCACAGCCAAAGCTGAATCATAGAGTGCAGAACTAAGACCTCAACAGATGTGCTCACAAAGCCAAGGTAGAATCGTAGAGAAAACATGATTCTCAACATATGAGTACTTCCAGAATATCCAAAGGAATGAAGCCTCTGATTGGTAATGCAAAGATACATCTCACCAAGGAAATCAGAGGGCACTCAACGAATGGCATACAAGCTAACAGAAGATCTAAGCACCAACTCAATCAATATCAAAATTGGGTTGTGAAGCCATTCGAGATGAAGTCTTTTACAAGGAGATTAGAAGAAGACTTCTGTAACTGACTAAGAAAAGTCAACAAGTGCAGTTCCTATCAAGCAGACAGAAGACAACGATCTTGAAGATGATCAAGATCGTAGTGTTTGCCAAACAAAGAAGAAACTGATGGAGTATACACAAAGATGTTGATCAGCCTCTGAACAACAAGGATAAAGTGATTAAGTATGGGTCAGTCCATTGATGATAAGTGAACGGGAGATCACAAGGAGAAAGCGAACTGAGCATGCTACAAATTTGAGATGTCTTGTTATTCAGAAGGGGCCAGAGCAAGGAGTCAAGACATCAGTATCTAAGAACAGTCAAAGCAAATAGAAGTAATGAGGCACTGCACAAGAGAAGGAAGAAGTGTTCCATATTTAAGATCAAATGAACACTCTTAAAGATCGTAGTGTTGATTCTACAAGTCATGAAGCATTAATCAACAAGACACTACGATTTGGTCCAAGGAGTTATGCATCAGAATCGTAGAGCTCGAACTGCTGAAGATTGAGGCATTGGCAACGGCTCAATCTGAAGATTGATATTCGAGTAGAGCTTATTGAGAGCATCGATGCAAAAGGAAAACCTCTGATCAAGAAATCAGAAGGAGGAAATAAAGTCGTCGACCTGCCCAAGACATGAAAGTGACATCTCTGATGGGGTAGGTGAAACAGTAGACTGCAGTGTCAGAAAGTCAGAAAAAGATGGCATGTCACATCTGAAGTCTGCACCAAATAACTCGAGATCTGTGAAGCCATTTGAATAACTTCCAATGGCTACTCTCCAACGGGAAGATTGGAAAGCAGTATATATCAACAGAGCTTCAAAGATCAAAATAAGGGCATATAATTGAAGAGTTACAGAATCGTTGAGTTGGTAAATGCTATAGTTGACTCTACAAGTTCCACCAAAGATCAACGGAACAAGTCTTAGTGACAATAAGACTACCAAGGTGGAAGTGAAGCAGCTTTGAAGCAGAACTCAAACAGATCAAAGCTTCACTCAACAAAGATGAGAATGCCATCAAGATGGCAAATGTGTCGAGAGCTGAGAAGGCCAAGAAGATAGCATTCAGAAAAGTGGCTGAATCCAAAGAAGATCAGGAGAGCCACTCTACAGATCACCATGAACCAAAAGCTGAAACTGAAGTGTAGAACCATATCTGCAAAGTATTCAAGAAAGGTTCAGGAATTGCTAAGTGCCAGATGAAGACTACTAAAAGCACTGAGACTTAGCAAATCCAGATGGTGATGGTGCACAGCTGACATCAGATGAAGATGAGCTGAAGAGAGTGAAGATTAGCTGCACCAAAGAAGATGTGGTCCAGACTTGAAGCAGAATGCAAAGAGGACCACATCAAGCTGCTAAGTACAAAAGATGTTCAGAACTTAATGACATCTTAGCTGCTCAGTACCAACTCCAACAAAAAAACAAACAACTCAACAACAAGAAGCCAGGGCCTGAGGGGTCCTTGTCCGGAGGGACTAAATGAAGTTCCAAGCCTGCTGGGCTTGAAGAGTTCCTAGGGAACTAGAGGAGTTCCAAGGCTACTGGCCTTGAAGAGTTCTTAATGAACTGAAGTCCTAAGGCTGCTGGCCATGAAGGAATCTTAGTGATTCAGGGTGCTGCCCTTCCTTAGTGGAAATCTTGCTACTTGAAAGCAGAAGAGCGGATTAGGAGCTTGAGTCTCTGAACCACTTTAAACCCCTTGTGTCTTTTACTTTATGTCATTTACATTATGTACATTAACTGCTATAACTGCTATGTATGTTTTAACTGCTTACCATTGAACTAACTCTACGAACAATGTATGTATGATTATGAATATATCAATGAAGGGGATCTTTTACTTATTATGTTGTGCTTGAAAAGATTCTTATATTTGTCATATGCTAAGTCATTAGCAATACAAAATAAACTAGAAAAGAATTTGAAATTAAAAAGGATCTATTCAACCCCCCCCCCTTCTAGATCTATATTGTGCCTACTGGGAACTAACAGACTTTTAAATTCATAGATGATAGTAGATTTCATTCTCTACTTAACTCTTCTAATGGATTGTGTTTTCGCTGCATTTGTTGATCTAAAACTTGTTGTCTATTATATTCTATCAGATTTTCCCCTGTTGAGGACTAATGATAATTTGTTGTACATTATCTTAGTCATAATATTCTTTACTGGGCTAGTTGAGCTCTCAATTTTGCTTTTTGTTCCACTTTTCTTCTCAGGAGACGAGAATATAGCGGGAACTAGTCGGGGTGTGGAGTGATGATTCAAGATAGTTGTTTTAGTAGTCCTCACTATTTTGTAAAATAGTGTATTAATAAATGTAATGAGGACTTATTTGAGTGTGGATGTAATAACCCGAGATTTTCTATATAAAATAAATAATAAATTTTGCGTATAAATTTTTTATTTATTTATTTAATGACGAGAATAAGTGAACGATAAATACGAATATATTTATTACTTGAAAAATTAAAAATAATTTTGGAATAATCAATTACCACAAATTATATTGTTATGGTAATTAACTTCTGTAAGCAGAAATGTTTTATTAATTATTTTCCATGAAAACATGATTGGAAATAATATATGAAGTGATAATTGGATTTATACAATAAATATTTTATTATATGAATTGTTCAGAATATTTAAGTTAATTATTTTAACTTGATTATTGATGTTGTGTACGAAGAATAAGTTAGATATGAGATCCAAACCCTGAATTGGGATTGTGATCAAGAGATGAGAATAATAATATTATATTATTCATGTTATGATTTTACATACATATCTGTATATATACGCGACAGATAATATTGAAAGCAATGACGATCAATTAGGTAAAGATATTACCGCAAGTCTTTATGAAACCCTAATTATTAAACTCAGTTATGAGAAATAACTGAGTGGTGACTGTGTATATGAAGTTTACTGTGTATATGAAGGTTACTGTGTATAAGAGGTCGGTAATTAGAAGAAACCCTAATTACTATTTTTACGCCAATAATTAGGAAAAACCCTAATTATTATAACCCTAATCGGTTGAAGTTAGAAATCGTAATGACTGTGTTAGAACATACACAGATAATTAGAGAACCATAATGGTCAATTAGAAACCCTAATTGATGGCATTAAGAAACCCTAATTATAAACCCTAAATTTTCAATCGAAAACCCTAATTTTAAATTATCGGGTTTAATTTTGATGTTAATGTACAAGTGTTTTAATTTACCAATGATAGAAAGTAATTGGTAAATGATAAAAATTACCATCTAGTGATTAAATACTACATTTAATTGCTATGTACAAAAAATACCCTTGAAATTTTATACGAAATTACCAAAATACCCTTTTAGTGTATTATTAGTTAATTATTGTGTATTACTGGTTACATTGTTGGTGGAATCTTCACAAATAATGCAGCCAACCACCTTACCCTACTGATTTGACATTTATGCAACACATTTCTCAACTATTATAAACACATGGTATCAATTCATTGCATTATTTAAGAGAGAAAGTCCTCATTATACACTAAAATCATGCACAACACTTAGCTTCATTCTCTCTAGACCAAACCTCCGAAATTATCTTTCCCATAACCCCATAATCAAATCCCAGCCATTACAAACAATAAATTAGAAGCATCAAAGCCAAAAAAATCAGAAATCGAAGCTCGAAAAGATATAAAATTCCCTAATTTTGAAATCCTTCGATTCAATGTTAATTCTTGCAATTGATTGTTTAAAGTTGTGTATTAAGGTGTTAATTAAAGTTCTAAGTTGTTAAATTCATGACCCATAACATCAAAGAGCTCAAAATCAAAGTTTTTTAAACTTTGGAAAAACCGAAAATATGGTCTGACAAGAAAATGTCAGACCCCATAGATTCGTGTGTGTTAAGTGTTTTTGATGTTTAAAGCTTGTAACATGTAGCCTGATATGTGGTCTTTAATATTCAAAAATAATCAAAGCTAGATCAGTTGTAGATCAAAAGATATAAACGGTCAAACATGGTTGACCAAAAACTGCAAAAATTGCGAACCAAGAAAATTCGTGACAGATTTCCGTGTTTCACTTTGACCGGAGATTTCTAGTTGGATCTGTTGTTTTTATGATGATGTTAAGTGTTAGAGTTGTAGTCCTACATGCGTTCTACACACTGGAGTTGATAGATCACATAAAAATTACACGATCATCAAGTTATAGAGGTCCAAAGTAGGTACCTCGAACTGTTCTTCGTGAAGAACAGCTCTGACAAGCTACTTTGATGGCTAATTATTGATGTTCTGACAAGTTTAGTGTTAGGGGTGATGATTGTTGGTAATTCTTGTCTGGTATTTCCTCTACAAGATCCAAGTCATAGATTGCCCATATTCGTTAAGAACAAAAAGATATTAATGGTCAAACAAGCCCCCTCGAAGCTGTCACTGACAGTGTTCTTGAGATGAAAAACACCTATAGCGACGGTTCTGTCGCTATAGGCCCCTTTAGCGACAGATTTGCTTTTTTTAAAATTATTCAATTTCTGTAATTTCCGAAAATGATTTAAAAATTAGAAAAAATTAGATTTTAATTATTAAAAATACTTAATAAATTCTGAAAAATTATTTTAAAGTCCGAAAAATAATATTTAATTATTTTGAGTATATTTCATAAATATTTATTATTTTAGAATATAAAATATATTTATTTATTTAATTATAATATTAAATAAATGATTTAAAAATAGTTTTAATTCATGAAAAATTATTTTATGGTATAAGAAAATATTTTAAGTTATTTCCCATAACTTTTGATATTTTATGATGAATTTCATTAATTAATTAATATTAATAATATTAAAGTTATTTAATGATTATATTAAATAATTTAGTTTAAAAATGATTTTAATATTATAAAAATCATTTTAAATGAAAATAAGATATTTAAAATATATTTTAAGTTATAAAATATAACTTTTAATATTTAAAGGATAATTTCATTAATAATTTAATATTAATGATATTAAGATAATATTAATGATATTTAGTTTAATTAATAATTATTATTAAATAAATAGTTTAAAAATGGTTTTATTTATTTAAAAATCATTTAAAGAGGATATTAAGGATTTAAAAATATTTTAAGTTATAATTAATGACTTTTAATATTTGGATAAATAGTACATTAATATTTAAATATTAATGGTAATTATTTAAAATGATTTAAATTGATTTAAAAATTATTTAAGGGTAATATAAATGTTTTAAAAATAGTTTGAGTTATTATAAATAACTTTTATATTTTGGCAATGGTTTCATTAATAATTTAATTAATTATTAATGATAATAGAATTGTTTGATGTTTAAATCATTTAATTATAATTCCGATGTTTGAAAATGCATGATAAGTTATTATAAATGTTTTAAAATTATTTTAAGTCATTTAAAAATAAAATGACTGGTACTCACAGATGTTGAGGTATAGAATAAGAGTTTTAGACTCAGTAATTACCCGATAAAGCTGTCGGTATGCCGACAATCGTCAGAAATTGACCCGAACTTAGATATTTGACTACGTTAATGATTGTTTAGGACGTAATGACTGTTAGAGATGTGTGATAATGTAATTAAGTTATGTGCTGACTGTAATAGACAGTACTATGTGTTAAGATATATTGTTTTAATCGAACGAATGATCTGATTATTGATAGGTTGTGATAAAGAGATAAAACCTAAGTTGAGATTTGTAATCATCAAATCAGGCAAGTATCCTACCTTTGCATTTTCTTTATGCAATGGACATGAGTAAGAGAGTTTCAGAATTATTCTATTCCTGTACAGATTATGTACGCTTTGATTTTCAACATGTTAGCTCAGATATATATTCTGTCGTTGATTTCTAAATGGTTATACAAGTGTCCCCACTTGGATAATCATGGCATTTATTCACATGTTGATACACCTTTGTCAATTACCCGTATACATATATGTTGAATTACATATTATTGTTGAGTAAGATTAAAACCTTCGGGTTTGGAACCGTACATGTATGAACATCCCTATATGGGAAAGTTTTTTCGCCCGAGGCGGACAGAGTGAACGATGAATTTCGTTCAAGTTATGTAGTATTGATCAATACAGGGTACAACGGGGCTGATCACCCTACGTACCCGTAAGTTATGACGGTTTGCGGATGAATTTCTGCTAAACCTTTTCGAAAATGAAAAAGAATGTTCATAGTATGTTTCTTAAACCCTATTCATGGGTAGAGCCAGAGCCAAATTTAAAGAATTTGGAAGAGAGTTGTTATGTGAATTTTTTTATCAGTACAGATTACTTCACAACTTTCGATTCGTTGTAGAAGTGTTATGTAAAAAGAATACTTATATCCTTTCAGCTTATATATATAATTGTTATTACTTGTTGGGCACTCAAATGGTCATCCTTGCTTAAATTAAATGTTTTCATCTCCGTCATTTATCAACTTGAAGGCTCGAGTACGCGAACAAGGGAAAAGAAAAGCTGTTCGAATGAGATATAGTATGAGTTAATGGTTATAGTTAGTAAGACAATGGAATTTATTGTCAGGTATTGTAAAGAATGTATTTTGAAGGTCACGTACCTGGGGAAGTAAACTTTGATGTATGTAAATTAAGTTTGAATTATATTATTATTTAGTATTATTCAGCTTAAAGAAATGGTATCGTGGAGAACCGAGTTCGGGTTGCAAGTACCCGGATTTGGGGTCGCCACAGTGGATATTGTCTAGAAGACAATATTTGTATTTAAACTCACAATATGTGTTGTCGTATTTTGCACGACAATTGTAATAATGAATTTGTAGTTTGCTTTCTGTACCATGTATTTTGGCGACTAAGAATGGGTGTTGTATACCTATTTTGGGGACGTCACAGTTGGTATCAGAGCTTAGGGATATGGTCTCTGGCGGAGATCGGGGAATAGAACTAGGAGGGGAGAGATGAGTAAACCCTTTGCTAGTGTGTCCTACCTAAGCTTATTTGTTGGTCGGTCATAATATAGGGATATTATATGACATGTTAATTTGTTTAATTAGCCCTTGTTTTATGGCAGTATTTAAGATAGCAGCTGAGAACGTTAACAATGGAGTGTATGAGACTGTGGAGACACCTTTAGTCTCAAACCATGAGAACGTACAACAAGACCAAACAAACGATGAATGATGGGATGTTTAGAAGCTTTTTGCAGTTTATGCAAAATCAGACGAGGGAGACTCGTGTACAGAATACTGGTGGAAATGATAGCAATGCGCGGTTTGTCATAGCCAAGCAGTTCAAAGAGTTGGGACCACCTGAGTTCTTTGGAAAGCTAGATCCGATCAAGGCGGAGACATGGGTCAAGAAAATTACAAAGATATTTGATGTCTTGGGATGCACGGAGGAACAGAAGGTGGTGAGGCAGATTACTGGTGGGAATCTGTGAAGCATACCCAGCCAGCCGCACTCAGTATGTCCTGGGAAACGTTTAAGAAATTGTTCAATGACATGTACTTTCCTGAAAGTATTCGTTATATGAAAGAGGTAGAGTTTATTAGACTGGAGCAGAACAACATGACGGTGTCCCGGTACGAAGCGAAGTTCGCGGAGTTGTCCAGGTTTGCACCTCATTTGGTAGAAAATGAGGAACGTATGACGAGGATGTTTTTGAGAAGTTTGAAACCTGAAATTCATCAGAAATACATGGTACAAAATTTAAATACAACTTAATTATACAACAGTCATGTAAAATACGACAAAACATAATCTAAGAGTTTTAATAAGAATATTGTCATCTAGACAATATCCATACTTAATGGAGTCCTCATTACATTTATTATCATACTATTTCACAGAATAGTGAGGACTACTAATTCAAACATCTGGACCGTCACTCTGTTCCCCGATTAATCCCAGCTACGTTCTCATTTCCTGAAGAGAACCATGAAAGAAAAGGGTGAGCTCAACTAGCCCAGTGAGGAATATTATGACTAAGATAATGCAGAATAAATTATCCTTAGCCTTCAACAGTATAACAACTGATAGAATACAATAGACAACAAGTTTTAGATCAACAACTACAGCGAAATAAACAATCCATTAGAAGATTCAAGTAGAGCATAAAATCTATTATCTTCTATGATTTAAAAAGTTTTTCATCAACTTTATCGCTAAGACTCAGCTTAATAAATAAAATCGAATCATCCCTGCACCACGGTCAAGGATATTCATGTAATCTTCAATGGTCATGATTATACCGAATAATCCCTGGTCATAATCATACCAACAACTGTCCATAAATGAACTACAGGCCAATGAGGACTTTTACCACATCATTCGTTATATTACGGTCATGATTATACTAAATAATCCCTAGTCATAATCATACCAAGTCCATCTATGCACGTAAGCCAAAGATGACTTTCATCACAATATAAGCATGAGGATGTTGACCATGACATAACAATTCAATAAAACAAGTTCAAGGATAAATTTTAAAGATTTATAATTTAATTTATCTAGAATTCAATAACGTTCAAATTGTCAACATGATACTACTTTGTCGAGTAAAATTCAAGAATGCTCAGAAGAATATTTCCATGAAAAGATACTGGATGAAGCGCAAATATCAAGGATATTCTACTAATTTCATGGAGTATAGAAGCCAAAACTTTAACCAACTTAGTATAATAGAATATATGAAACTGCAAATGGATTTTTACCCACCATGCGGTAATCCATGTAGACAGATCATTTCCACAATTTAATAAGGAATGAATACGAAGGGTCATTCACCATGCATGCGGTAGTTCGCATAGACAGGTTATTCCAACAGAATAATAAAGAATAAAATAACAGAAGAATTCACCATGCACGCGGTAGTCCGCGTTGACAGGTTATTCCAACAGAATAATAAAGAATGGAATAACAGAAGAATTCACCATGCATGTGGTAGTCCGCGTAGACAGGTTATTCCAACAGAATAATAAGAATGGAATAACAAAAGAATTCACCACGCATGCGGTAGTACGCGTAGACAGGTTATTCCAACATAATAATAAAGAATGGAATAACAAAAGAATTCACCATACATGCGGTAGTCCGCATAGACAGGTTATTCCAACAGAATAATAAATAATGGAATAATAGAAGAATTCACCATGCATGCGGTAGTCCGCGTAGACAGGTTATTCCAACAAAATATTAAAGAATGGAATAACAAAAGAATTCACCAGGCATGCGGTAGTTCGCGTAGACAAGTTATTCCAACAGAATAATAAAGAATAGAATAACAGCTCTTACGAGTATTGAAACAAAATAACTTTATTCATGAATACGAAAGAAATAATACCCCTTACCTTAGAAGAAAACTGGATACTGGAATAGTGAGGTAGCAGACTTCTCTTCTTCTTTCTCTCTATAATTTCTCACTATAATAATTACTCTTGTGAGACTTAGTGAATTTGTGAGAATGAATGAAGAATGAGCTTCTATTTATAGAAAAATATAGTTTCGATAATTGCACGTTTTAGGGCTCAAAATATTACAGTATAATACCTTCCTCTTTTTCTTCATTTTTAATTTAGTCATGCAAGTAGTATCAAACTTGCACCACCTCCCCTAATATTAAATCATGTGAATCAATAGTAAATCATGTGACTCAATAGTTCTAAATATGTGAAAAAATTAATTATAGTATAGTACCTTACCTTCATCTATACCTCCATTTTTAATTTAGTCATGCAAGTATTATCAATCTTATACCAACTCCCCTAATAGTAAATCATGTGAATCAATAGTACACACATATGAATACATAGTTATAAGCATGTGAATTAATAGCAATTAATTGCTCATTTATCCGGCGAATTACCCGATTGGTCAATATAACCTCCAGACATCAATTATTATCGAAATAAATGTCGATTTCCATTAATACTAATAATTCTCACACAATGGAACTATCAATTTCATCTTTAATCAACACGAACTTATTCATCATTAATATTATAACTCTCAATATTTAACAACCAGGTCATTCCCAGGAAAGAGGGGGCTTTCCGATAAGGATTTCTCCCTATTGGCGCGCAATTAGATTATCTAATCTCTCCTTGACAGAACTTCTAGACATTTTCAATATTGCAAATAATAATATGAATAACTTTGTCATCTAAATTATTGATTTAATAATATAACATATTATACAGATGATACTGTGACAATAATTGAATCAATAATATGAGAGATGTGATGCAGCAATTACTGTAGCAATAATTGAGTATAACTGAGTGACTTCTTACGTAAGCATCAATAATCAATATCGTGTGTTACTATGCAACAACGCGTATTACTGTACTTTTACTATCGGGTAGTTCAACAGTTTTAACGATAACACTTTTGTCATTATTTTTATAAAAAGATAATTCTGTCGTTTTCTTACTACGACAATACTTCCGTTGTGGGGTCCACCAATGATTGTGCTGTCGTATGGATATTCCTGACAAAAAGAATATTCCCCGAACAAACGAATATTTTATAACAACTTGCTTACTTTGCAAAAATTTTCACATATTACCCTTAACTTTAACCTTTTATCAATTTAACGATTTACGAAATAAAATAATAATTATAAGAAAGTTGAATACTTTCATTTCATAAAATTCAGGGTCTTACAATCTCCCCTACTTATGAAATTTCTCCCTCAAAATTTACGTACGTACCTGGTATGCCGAAGAGGTGAGGATACCTTGACTTCATTTTAGATTCTAACTCTTAAGGTATAACCTTTGAGTGTCGAATATAATCCTTCTTATCCAAGATTTTAACATGTATCTTCTCATACGTTAAATCTTCTGCTATCTCATCTAATTCTAATTTAATAATGTGGTTCAGGTCATCCACATAATTACGTAACATCGATACATGAAAAATATTATGAACACGCGACATAGTAAAACGAGTCTATGGACTACAGTTCCTACTCGATCGAGGATTTTAAATGGGCCAACTAAATCAAGGGTTAAGATTTCCTCTCTTCATCGACTCTTGCTTCTAGAATAACGCCCTCTTGAACCTTCTTCTTCACATTCATCAGCTCTGGGTGTGTAGTTTGAACGATTTTAACTTTATCGGTTAACGTCGATTCTACTCGTATATTCGCTATCTTCACGTAGGTTCTTGGAGTCTTTAACTCTATCTCCATCTTTTGTAGGTCGTACGAAATGGGTCTTTGTGTTAAC
Source organism: Panax ginseng (assembly GCA_020205605.1). Taxonomy (NCBI): domain Eukaryota; kingdom Viridiplantae; phylum Streptophyta; class Magnoliopsida; order Apiales; family Araliaceae; genus Panax; species Panax ginseng. The sequence goes on from CM035134.1 coordinate 13,650,655, forward strand.
GACGTCACACTCATAAACGCATACAATCTTCTACTTAATGTATCAGCTACCACGTTCGCTTTTTTAGGATGGAATTGAATGGTATGATCGTAATCTTCAACAGCTCGAGCCAATGTCTTTGGCGCATGTTACATTCATTTTAGTTGAAGAAATATTTGAGGGTTTTAGAAATGGGTTTTGTACTGGGGTCAATACAAAATTTGATTTCACGCTCTAGGGGTAGGCTAAGAAATCTTCAGGAATACATCAAGAAATTTATTAACAATAGAAATATCATTTAAAACTGTGACTCTCATCCAAGACTTGGATAGTACGTCACGTTGATACCTATCAACTTGTCATCTTCATTCACGATGTCGCCTACATAAAGTCTGGCTTTGGTGCATTCCACACAAGGAAGTCAACAACGAAAGGCGCGGGGCTCTTTACTTGTGGCTTGATATGAAAATGATTGACTTTAGTGGTTTGGTTGCTTGAATTTGCATAATAGGTTGGTTAGGAATATGAAAGCTAACAACCTTACAAAAAGCATGATGAGTAGTTAACAAATTAATTCATAAAATCACATCAAAGGCAAGTATTTTCAAAGAGATAAGATCGACAGGTAACGTGAAAGTGTTGATTTGAATCAAACAAGATTTATAAATAGTGGAGGTAACGAAGGTTTCTCCTAACCGAGTCTCAACTGATAAGTCAAAGTCTAATTTCTTTGGAGTTAAATTTAAACGTTGAGCGCAAGCAAGAGAGAAAAAAGAATGGGTAGAACCGGTATCTAATAAGGTATAGACTTTGCAAGAATTTATAATTAACTAACTTGTGCTAACTTCGTTCGGGTCACTCGCTTTTTGAGAAGTCACAAAAAACGCTCTTCCTAAAACCACCAACTTTGTTTTGTCTGTATCCGCCTTTGGTGCCATCGTCCCAGTTGGACTTAACTTTGGTGCACGATAAAATCGGGCTAGGTGACCTTCTTTTCCACAATTATAACATGCTTTGGACTGCATCATGCAGCTTTGACTAATATGTCCCTCCCCTCCGCATTTGAAGCATACAATTGGAGGTCGTTCTCATTCCTTGAAAATGGGTGTTGGTGATGCTATCATTCCATCGTTGTTGAACATTCTCTTCTTGAAATTTCCACTTCTATTATCTTGGCCATGATTACCACCGAAGTGGTTACCATTTCTGGCATGATAATTTCCTCCATGATGGTTATCATTAATTTGATGACCATTGCCACCGGTATGATTATTATTGTTTTGTTGCTCGTTATCCTTTGGTTGGGCTGGATCATTATCGCACTCCAATAACTGAGCCCTATTCACTATATCTGTATACAAACATAATTTGTGAGAAATGAGGTATTGATGTATTTCGGGTTTCAAACCTCTTAGAAACATTCGCGTCATTCGCTCCTCATTATCGACCAAATGGGATGCAAACCAGGATAACCCCGTAAATTTAGCCTCGTATTGCGACACAGTCATATTATTTTGCTCCAACTTGATAAACTATACCTCCTTTATGTGGCGAATACTTTCAGGAAAGTCCTTGTCGTTGAACAGCTCTTGGAACTTCTCCCAAGACATCTTCAGTGCGATAGGCTGAGTACGTTTGTGACGCCCCCAAATCCGGGTATCTTCCAACCCGACATATGGTGCTCCACGGTGCTACAGTTCACACAAACATTCAATTGAAATGCCTCAAAAGAACGAATATGTCTTATATATATTCTAAAACAATATTACCATACCCCAGGTTCTTTATAACCGTTACATTTGCTCTTGTCATAATATCAAATATTATCATTACAAACCTATACTATTACATAGATAATCTACAGGTTCGCCTTAGTCTTCACTTTATCCTTACCAGATACTTCGGTCCGTTCGGTCTAAGCTGCATTCATATGGTTCAAGCAAGAGTGAGCATAACAAGCTCAGCAAGTATAATAATTTCTTTTTAAAACAACATGCTTGAAACATAGGAATCATATATCTTCAATAACTGGATAATAGTTATGAAGTACTATCAATAATTCAAAATAGCATTTCTTTTCCTTCAAAACGTTTTACAATGACAATAATCAGTAAAACATTAATTCTGGCTCAAGACCATGAACATTTCATAATTTCTTTGAAAATGACAACCTGACACTAAGTCCTTAAGTCCGGCATAGCTTACGAGCACTTCTGGGTGATCAGCCCATAGTACTCTATATTGATCAACACTACATCCATTAAACGTATGTACGTTTAAGTTTTGGCAACCTCATGTGCCCATCGAATAATCGATGAAAAATATGTTTGTTTATTCATAAACAGGCTTACCTTGAATCCATACCAAATAATTGGCATAGGATAGCGTTATCAATTCTATATTGAAAGACTTGTAAAGAAATCAATCAATCAATCTTTTCAAAACTAGTCTAGCCGAGGTAAAACTGGCATCGACATATTCATAAAACAATTCATGTGTCTTATAACATGAATCACTGAAAACTTGGCTAAGACGAAGGTTAGATAAGAGATAAGAATACTTGCCTTCAGCGTCTACTATAGCAAAATTACTTTCTCTTTGAGTCTTTACGGTCTCTACAACACATAATCACATAACATACCACATTAGGTCATGAATGAACATACATGGTTCCTAATGTATCTTACCCTTCTTCTCAACCTAATCCCGTATTAGATTTGTTATTATTGGTTCCGGCTTGACATCTTTCTTTTACATCGTTCTTACCAACTTCTTTCTCTTCTATGTCTTACTTGGATTTACTTCATTAATACAACTCATTTCGAGTTAATCATCCTCCCTCACGGCTTACTAACATTCTTACGTTATTAATCCAAACTCGATCGTCATTAGTTAGGTACACTTATTGCATATAGTTCGCGTTCACGTAATATTCAACAACTTTTAGTTGTAATTCTCAACGTTATAATCATCATTGAAGATACAACTTTAAGTTAATTAATTCATCATCAATCAACTATCTTTCATTTTATGAAACTCGTTTTAAGTAGTTATCTGTTCTTCCGGCTTATTATCGTTCATCGTTTCCATACCAAAAACTTACATTCATTTAATCTTTCTTTTAACCTTTAGTCGTTAACTTAAGGTTTAAACATGTCTTAACAATATTATAATCAAGCCTTAATTCATTACAAATGAGTTAACATTCTTTATATACTTGTAAGCTTTCTTCTATGTCAGAACCCTATGGTTGGCGCTGCGGCGCCACCATTCCCTCTCTGTGCCACGCTGCGGCGCCACTCTACAGTGGCTGAAGACCAGACTTGGCACTGCGGCGCGAGTCTTAGTGTTATGTGTCGCGCTACGGCGCGAAACTCTAGTAGGTGGAGACACTGTGCCGGCGCTACAGCACCATCATTTGGCCTTGGGTTGGCGCAGCGGTGCCAACTCTGTGCCTCAGATAACTTGGACAGATTTTTCAACTTTACAAATTTCCCGGACTTGTAACTTCTTCGTTATAAGTCCGAATTGGCTCGTTCAAGAGCCTACGGTTCACAAATTACATACTCTACGTGTTCATGCAAGAATTTTCCATTTTCGAATCCGTTAACTCAAAATTCACCTTTTAGTTCATTTTAACAAAAATGATAAACGTTCGTGAACCTTTAACGCTCGTTTCTTCGTTCTAAGTCAGAATTCGGTCATTCTCGAGTCCGCAACTCTATAATGCCAAGTAAGACTTGTCTCCATTGAAAATCAATATTTCCAAGCTCAATATCAAAATTTGACCTCCATTCCGAGAATTTTTTACAAATTCGACGATTATCATCCAAACTCGTTAGTTCCGCCTTAACTTCATTTCTTATGATTTTTTCATCATTTCTCTCTAACCAACAAGTTACTTTGTAAGAGAAGTTGTTGGATGAAATTTTAACAAGCAACAAATGAATTATGAGCTTGCTATTTATAGGAGTTGCTAGGTTAGGGTATAATGGTCAATAAACCAATCGCACCTCCTTAACTCCACCTCCTTAAGCCACCTCCTTACTATTCCATTCTTAACTACCAAGTTAACTTGCTCCCCACAACACTTGGCCATTAAGTTTACTTGCTTAACACTTTGGATCACCCATGGGTTGCCCCATGGGTTTTTAATCATCCATTAGCCCATTGGTTCTTACTTTGGGCTTTTAACTTAATTATCTTTAACTTATACTTTGGGCTTGCATTACAAATCTTTAGAGTTTGTTCATTAAATCACTTTGGACCTTAACCTTTAATTCCCATTGGACTTATCCATTCCTATATTTGGGCCTTATCAATTTTTATTGGACTTTACAATGTTCTACACAATCCTATAAGTTAAATTCATTTAACTTAAAGCCTTATAACGTATAATTTGCGTATTCATCTCGTATTCTTACTCGTATACTTATTCATATACGACATACTATGCTTCATTCATACTCGTATTCCACCTCGTATCATACTCGTATTCATTACTTCATATAATAACTACGAATTATACGATCATTTCTTTAATTCATTATACGCATTTTAATTTCCTTCTCGGAAATCACTTTCCCTAACTGTTAGGTTTTTAAGTCCGCAGGCGAAAAAGTATGTTTTCCATAACTGAAATATTATTGGATATTCCATCTCGTCTTAGAATTCTATCATTACGTATTTCTCGGAAGTTCAAAAATAATTCCGGCGTAAATGCGTGAATAAAGGTTTTTTCTAAATTTCTCGGAAAGCTTTCATTTTCGTCTTGAAAATTCAAACACTTTAATTCTATCACATAGCCAAAATCCTACGACGTTCTGACATTTCTAGGTCATAGAACGACCTTCACATAGCTTACTCAAATAAATAATCAATTATATTCATATAATTCATATAATCAAATAAAAATTTAATTCTCAAAAAAATCCGTTTTTTTGGGGCGTTACACTCTTCCACCCTTATAAGGATTCTGTCCCCAGAATCTCGTACTAATACATACACCATTGAGGAAAATTTTCCATCATTAAAATTTCAAGTTTTCACAATGCTTCTTCGACATTGTGGTTCTTTCATTCACCTTTAACGAAGATATTATCTTATCTCACGTAACTTGTCCCTTCCTATCAATAATCTGATTTGGAAGCTAAGCACTTACTAACATATTACTTTATCTCCCTTCCATATTTAGCCAACCCAAGTTTCGTCGAATGTTTTAATACATCTCAGCACTACCTGAATGTATCGAGCACCTCAACTACGGCTTTATTCACTATTTTCTTTTATCTTTTAGAATTCTTTAGAACTCAAATTTCTCCTTTAAAACAAGATTTTACTTGATCTTCTCTTCATCCTCCATACTCTTCTTCATTCACTTGCTCTCATCGTTACCTAGTTGTACTTCCTTGACTCGTTTTCGCCATCTCCGTTATTAATTCATTCTAAATTGTTAACATCGATAGTTTTTCCCTACCCTTCCTACTTAACGCATCGGCTACTACGTTTACCTTCCCTGTATGATATAAGATATCACAGTCGTGATTATTTATCAATTCTAACCACCTTCTCTACCTCATATTTAACTCCTTATGTGTGAAGATATATTTCAGACTCTTAGAGTCCGTGTATATCTCACCTTTCTCCCCGTATAAATACTATCTTCAGATTTTTAATTTAAAACTACAGCTGCCAATTATAGATCATAAGCAGGATAGACCTTCTCATAATTCTTTAACTGGCGTGATGCATACGCAATGACCTTGCCAGCTACATGAGCACACAATCTCTTCATCTATGCGAAACATCGAGATACACTACAAAAGTTCGTGTATCATCTGATAAAGACAATACAGGTTCCTCACTTAACTTTTCTTTTTAATTCCTGAAAACTATTTTTCTCCCTTCTCATTCCCAATACACCTATCAATTTGCCACCGAATTGCTTGGCGCCCCTTACGGAAAGTCTAACTTGAGTACATCCGTCAACCCATATGACATAACCAGAAACTTGTCATAACTATAACGAGTTCTGAACATCGTCATAGGTACCTCCTCCTTCCTTACTTTCAACCGACAATACCCCGTACACAGATATATTTTTGAAAAATACTTTGCCCCTTTCAACTGATCAAATAGAACATCGATCCTGGGAAATTGGTATTTATTCATAATCGCTAACCAAATAGTCATATATTTGACTTACGTATTGGTTTACTTAACTTTACTTCTTAGGGTTCACGTTCTTTCGACCTAAGTTTACGCGACCTACTTTCATTACCAGGTTACAGCTTCATGACATACAGAGATGTTTTACTTAATACATTCATCATCTTCGATGATTTACATTCTTATCTTCTTCTTGTTACTTCTTTAGGACTCAGCACACATCGCTCCTCTGCTAGTAGTCCATATGGTACTCTGAGTGGTTTCCCACAAATAACAAACAAACAAGTTCCCGTCTCATCTACACTGCCATCACAGTGAGTTAGATCGATTGCCAGTTTCGTATATACCTTCGCTCTCTGAAGGAATTGTTTAGCCCAGCTCCCATATGTCAATCATCAAAGGTTACGATTGAACCACAACCTAAAATTATCTTAACATCCTTCTAGATTGCGTCATAGTTAGACAACAAGAAAGTTTCGATGATTTATCACCATAAATTACTACCTTGGGTTCCTTAGAAAATCGAAGATTCATACTTTTATTCTAACAATTTATTAAAGTTCTATGATTAATCAACTTCTTTATACCGAGAATTACTTCAAATTCTCTTAACTTTATCGGTAGTTATCTACCGATACTTACTTACATTTCTTATTCATGAAATAAATCCCATAAATATACTCAACTACAGTTATTTCCTCATTCTCTACCTTAATGTATAAAGGTATTTATAATCCCTTTCGGGAATGAACCTAATCACATAACAAATTCACATGCTATAAAAGAACAAGTTGCACTCCAATCAAACTGCACATAAGCATACATTTTATTGACTGAAATGATACTTGTTACTACACTCGCTGATGTAACCACATCTTGGACTGTTATAAATAAAGTACGGGCCATATGTCTACCCGACGATGGTGGTCCCTAAGGACTAACTTACCACTACTAATACCTTTACTTTCCTCCGACCCCTTCTTGGGCAATTTCTTGCCATGTGGTCTAACGACCCACATACAAAACAACCATTATTTTTCCTAGGATTAGGACAATTGGGTAATATATGACCCTCCTGTCCACAGTTATAACAAACTAATCTCCCTTTCAGACAGACTCCTAAATAAGTCTTTCCACTTGTCTTACATGCTTCAATCCTACTGCCACTACTACTGGCATTCTCTGCCTTGGTTCCTCCCTCTCCCTTGTTCTTATCTTTCTCTCTGTATGGCATTGAGTTAACGTCTCACGACCACTCTTCGCTATAATCACCTTCGCCAGAATGGTCCCATAGGAAACACTCTGGAACACCAAAATCCTACTATAGAGCCAGGGTTTTAGGCCCTGTTCAAACCTACTAGCCTTCCTCTCCTCAGTGTACACTTGATGTGGAGTAAACTTTGTCAATTCATTGAATTTGGCCACGTATTGGGGAACCGTCATATCCCCTTGCTTAAGTTCAAAAAACCTAATCTCCTTCCTCCCAGCAAAAGTTGGCTTCCCCTTTTATCATGTAAGTTGCAAAAGAAGTCTTCTGCACCTCACCTACGCTTTATAATAACAAATGCCTTCTCTATTTCCTTTACCCGAGTCTAGGATTCTAATGGGTCCGTTGTTCCTTTGAACTCCGGCGGACATACGCTTTTTAATTCTTTAAAGGTAGTCGTTCAAGCTACCCTAGGTTCTGCGGGTGCTCTATCCCCGGTTCGGTTAAATGCAGCCGTTAATAAATTAACGAACTCTTGCATAGGGTTGTTTTTACCCCCTTGGTTATCATTATGTGATTCCATTTCCTGATTACGTTGTCTTCTTCTTGGCGGCATTTTCTGATTAAATAAATAAAATTTCATTATTATCTATTTACTTATTTAGTTATTATTCACCAAATAACAACTCATACCATAACAAAGTGTATTAAATGAAAACTTCGTTATATTCATATGTTTCTTCATAGTTTGAAGCTATTTACAATTTGTTTCCATAGCCAAAAGCTATTACATCTTTATCCCATAATTGAACTTCTCAAAAGTTGGGATTTACAAAAAGACTACCCTTTTATACAAAAGAGGGTTTTACGTCACTACACACATATTTATTTACTCTAGACTTCTAATAATTCATAACAACATCCTCGTGTTTTTCATTCGCAATCATCGCTACAGTATCCCGACTAATAGTATGTCGAGTTTGTCCCTACTCAGTGGGATAACAAGCAATTTTCAACTTGAAATCCCTATGAGCACGCTCATGGATGTAAGACATTCGTGCTATCTTCCAGTCCTTTTCCCCCAGTTCCCTACGAAGCTCATTGGCCTCTTCCTTATAGTCCCTAGCCTGCTTTGTAATAAGCACCTGCTTATCATGCTCTGACTCAAAATCTACTTATGCAGACACCTTAGCTTCATGGAGATAACTAATCTCTTCACTCTGATTCTGCACAACTATACTCAGTTTTACATTCCTGTTAAGCACTGCCAGATCCAATGCTCTCATTGTATCTGGAGATGTTGGCTCTAGTGTAGGTACCACCGTATTAACCAATGTTACCTCCATTTTCTTCTCATCATAGACCATCATATTAAGATATGACGCTATATCCATTTCTCCCACGGAGTAGTTCTCCTCAGAAAAGTACTCCACTGGCTCCGACTCCTCTAGAATCACTAGTGGTACCTCCGCCACCGGCATAGGTACAGGCTCTACTCTGTTCAAAATTTCTTCATTCACCACGTATATATCTCTATACATCAAGTTATCGATCGACATCCTACAATAACACATATGTTGATTAGTACCTAACACACAATAGTATAAGCACAAATCACATTTAATTTATTTAGGGTTACTTTCCATCTTTTAAATCATTTGGTACTGAGTTTACTCAATACCTTATTGACTCATTCATCTTAAGTAAAGCTCGAGTTTACTTCCTTCAAACTTTTCTTCCTTAACCAGGTTATTAGCCTAAGGTTCTTCCCCCCTTAAGTTTTATAACCTAATATTTTGATACCAACCTGTGACACCCCCAAATCCGGGTATCTTCCAACCCGACATATGGTGCTCCACGGTGCTACAGTTCACACAAACATTCAATTGAAATGCCTCAAAAGAACGAATATGTCTTATATATATTCTAAAACAATATTACCATACCCCTAGGTTCTTTATAACCGTTACATTTGCTCTTGTCATAATATCAAATATTATCATTACAAACCTCTACTATTACATAGGTAATCTACAGGTTCGCCTTAGTCTTCACTTTATCCTTGCCAGATATTTTGGTCTGTTCGATCTAAGCTGTATTCATATGGTTCAAGATAAAATGAGCATAACAAACTCAGCAAGTATAACAATTTCTTTTTAAAACAACATGCTTGAAACATAGGAATCGTATATCTTCAATAACTGGATAATAGTTATGAAGTACTATCAATAATTCAAAATAACATTTCTTTTCCTTCAAAACATTTTACAACGACAATAATCAGTAAAACATCAATTCTGGCTCAAGACCATGAATATTTCATAATTTCTTTGAAAAGGACAACTCGGCACTAAGTCCGTAAGTCCGGCATAGCTTACGAGCACTTCTGGGTGATCAGCCCATAGTACTCTATGTTGATCAACACTACATCTATTAAACGTATGTACGTTTAAGTTTTGGCAACCTCACGTGCCCATCGAATAATCGATGAAAAATATGTTTGTATATTCATAAACAGGCTTACCTTGAATCCGTACCAAATAATTGGCGTAGGATAGCGTTATCAATTCTATATTGAAAGACTTCTAAAGAAATCAATAAATTAATCTTTTCAAAACTAGTCTAGCTGAGGTAAAACTGGCATCAACATTTTCATAAAACAATTCATGTGTCATATAACATGAATCACTGAAAACTTGGCTAACACGAAAGTTAGACAAACGATAAGAATACTTGCCTTCAGCGTCTGCTATAGCAAAATTACTTTCTCGTTGAGTCTTTACGGTCTCTACAACATATAATCACATAACATACCACATTAGGCCATGAATGAACATACATGGTTCCTAATGTATCTTACCCTTCTTCTCAACCTAATCCTGTATTAGATTTGTTATTATTGGTTCCGGCTTGACATCATTCTTTTACATCGTTTTTACCAACTTCTTTCTCTTCTATGTCTTACTTGGATTTACTTCATTAATACAACTCATTTCGATTTAATCATCCTCACTCACGGCTTACTAACGTTCTTACAATCTTAATCCAAACTCGATCGTCATTAGTTAGGTACACTTATTGCATATAGTTTGCGTTCACGTAATATTCAACAACTTTTAGTTGTAATTCTCAATGTTATAGTCATCATTAAAGATGCTACTTTAAGTTAATTAATTCATCATCAATCAACTATCTTTCATTTTATGAAACTCGTTTTAAGTAGTTATATGTTCTTACGGCTTATTATCGTTCATCGTTTCCATACCAACAACTTACGTTCATTTAATCTTTCTTTTAACCTTTAGTCGTTAACTTAAGGTTTAAACATGTCTTAACAATATTATAATCAAGCCTTAATTCATTACAAATGAGTTAACATTCTTTCTATACTTGTAAGCTTTCTTCTCTGTCAGAACCCTAGGGCTGGCGCTGCGGCACCACCCTTCCCTCTCTATGTCACGCTGCGGCGCCACTCTGCAGTGGCTGAAGACCGGACATGGCACTGTAGCGCGAGTCTAAGTGTTATATGTCGCGCTGCGGCGCGAAACTCTAGTAGGTGGAGACATTGTGCCGGCGCTGCAGCGCCATCATTTGGCCTTAGGTTGGCGCTGCGATGCCAACTCTGTGCCTCAGATAACTTGGACAGATTTTCAACTTTGAAAATTTCCCCGACACGTAACATCTTCATTATAAGTCCGAATTGGCTCGTTCAAGAGCCTACGGTTCACAAATTACATACTCTACGTGTTCATGCAAGAATTTTCCATTTTCAAATCTGTTAACTCAAAAATCACCTTTTAGTTCATTTTAACAAAATTGATAAACGTTCGTGAACGTTAAACGTTCGTTTCTTCGTTCTAAGTCAGAATTTGGTAATTCTCGAGTCCATAACTCTATAATGCCAAATAAGACTTGTCTCCATTGAAAATCAATGTTTCCAAGCTCAATATCAAAATTTGACCTCCATTCCGAGAATTTTTTACGAATTTGACGATTATCGTCCAAACTCGTTAGTGCCTTAACTTCATTTCTTATGATTTGTTCATCATTTTAAAAGGATTGAATCCATTATACTAACATCTTGACATACATACTTCATTAACTTATTTACATGATAAGTTATTACTTGTTCTTCATGAATTATAACTTATAAAAGTATAACTACTTATGATTTCATTTCTCAAGGTTTATCAAGGTCTCAATCTTTTAACCATCATCCTTGCTTCTTATTATCATACCACTTCATTATCATTAACATATAACAAGTTCTTGCTTAGTTCATAACTTATATGATTACGAATAGCTTATTCATGACTTATACGGCTTAAGTCCATTGATTAATCACTCTTACCATTCCTTAACATACATATTCTACCACTACCCACTTCTCTATCAAATAAAGAGAAAGAGATTTATGGTTTAAGTTCTTACCCTTGATAAACACTTGGTTAAGTTTTAATCTCCTTCTTGCTTCTTGAAAATCTCACAATGGAAGTTTGACTTATAAGTGCTTATTCTCTCTAACCAACAAGTTGCTTTGTAAGAGAAGTTGTTGGATGAAATTTTAACAAGCAACAAATGAATTGTGAGCTTGCTATTTATAGGAGTTGCTAGGTTAGGGTATAATGGTCAATAAACCAATCCCACCTCCTTAACTCCACCTCCTTAAGCCACCTCCTTACTATTCCATTCTTAACTACCAAGTTAACTTGCTCCCCACAACACTTGGCCATTAAGTCTTCTTGTTCACCACACTTACTTAGCCATTAAGTTTACTTGCTTAACACTTTGGATCACCCATGGGTTGCCCCATGGGTTTTTAATCATCCATTAACCCATTGGTTCTTACTTTGGGCTTTTAACTTAATTATCTTTAACTTATACTTTGGGCTTGCATTACAAATCTTTGGGGCTTGTTTATTAAATCACTTTGGACCTTAACCTTTAATTCCCATTGGACTTATCCATTCCTACATTTGGGCCTTATCAATTTTTATTGGACTTTACAATGTTCTACACAATCCTATAAGTTAAATTCATTTAACTTAAAGCCTTATAACGTATAATTTGCGTATTCATCTCTTATTCCCACTCGTATACTTATTCATATACGACATATTATGCTTCATTCATACTCGTATAACACCTCGTATCATACTCGTATTTATTACTTCATATAATAACTACGCATTATACGATCATTTCTTTAATTCATTATACGCATTTCAATTTCCTACTCGGAAATCACTTTCCCTAACCGTTAGGTTTTTAAGTCCGCAGGCAAAAAACTGCGTTTGCCATAACTGAAATATTATTGGATATTCCATCTCGTCTTAGAATTCTATCATTACGTATTTCTCGGAAGTTCAAAAATAATTCTCGAGCTTTAATTCTATCACGTGGCCAAAATCCTACAACATTTTGACATTTCTAGGTCATAGGATGACCTTCACATAGCTTATTCAAATAAATAATCAATTAAATTCATTTAATTCATATAATCAAATAAAAATTTAATTCTCAAAAAAATCCAATTTTCTGGGGCGTTACAACGTTTTACTGATTCCCACTAGTAATCTATCTCTCCTCGCAACATGAAGGTGGCGAAGGGAACCTTTTGCTCCTCGGAGCATCCCAAGACATCAAATATCTTGGTGATCTGCTTTATCCACGTCTCCGCTTTAAGTGGTTCTGGCTCTCCCAAAAACTCCGATGGTCCCAGCTCCTTGAACTGTTTAGCGGTGACCGTCCGAGAGTTGCCAGTTATTCCACCTGCATTTTGAACAGGAGCAACTCTCGCCTGATGTTGCATGAATTTCATAAAGCCTCCGAACATCCCATCGTTCACCATTTCATCGGTGTTATTGTTTACCTGAGGATCATTGTCTTCCTGTTGCACATTATCCTGGGTATTAATCGTTGGTGACTCAACGGTCTCATGTGCTTCATTGCTAATCTCAACATTTTTAGATGCAATTTTCAAACACTGTCACAAAACAAGGGTTAATTGACATATCACATATTATCTCTATACTCTGACTGACCAATTAAATACCAAATAAACTTAGGTAGGTTATACTAGTGAAGGAATTCCCCGTCTCTCCCCTCCTAGTTCTTGTCTCACATCTCAGCCAGGGATCATATCCCTAAGCTTTGATACCAACTGTGACGCCCCCAAAATAGGTATATATCACCCATCTTGAGTCGCCAGATATATTGTACAAAATTCAAATACAACTTAATTATACAACAGTCATGTAAAATACGACAAAACATAATCTAAGAGTTTTAATAAGAATATTGTCATCTAGACAATATCCACACTCAATGGAGTCCTCATTACATTTATTATCTCACTATTTCACAGAATAGTGAGGACTACTAATGCAAACATCTGGACCATCACTCTGTTCCCCGACTAGTGAGAATCTTGATGAATGTTAAGGTGGAGATATTCTTGACATCGCATGTAATCATAAAGAGAACTTAATCTTAAACCTTCTTTAATTATAATTCACATAGAGATATACTGAGTTAGTTGATTAAGGTGTTTAACTTATTTCTATCTAATTTGTGGATTTAAGTTAATACGGTATTAGTGCATCGAGAGGTGGCTATTACTACATTAGTGTTCTTGATTAATAAACTGGGATAGTGATTTGAATTGGAACTAAGGTGTAGAAATCAAAGTGAAGCTTAGGGTGAAATCATAAGTCTAATTCTCCATTAATTGTTTGAAATTCCAGATTTTGATACTTGTGATAGTTTTGTGGTTATTTATTTATTTCTTAACTTAGATTTTATAATTATAAGTATTGAATTGAATAGTTTAGTAAAATTAGGATTAATAGGAAATTGATACTTGTAAGGTTGAATTCTTACTACTTTATCTCTGTGGGAACGATACACTAGAGAGTATTTCTAAATTGTTATTCAATAGAATATCGTAGAAACTTTGAAAGTGTTGTACCCTTTCATTATTGAACTATTGTGTTGCATAGGTTGCGAGAAGATTGGTTAGAGAAGAACAAATTGTTCAACTGTTTCAAAGTTCTCTGAACTTTGGAGTTATTATATCGAATTAGATAGTCTGTTGTTCTGAATCTTATACATTCATTGTATATCTTAATTTGCATGGTAAATTTGATGCTTACCCTTGCTAAATAAAGAATTTCTGCTAGGGACAAAGTGATTGGAGGTGCTGTGAAGAATAAAGGCAAAGGTGTTATGCTGTGATAGTTATGGTAAACAATATTATTATGTTTGTAAACCCTTTTTGTATATATAAAGGGTATGTTTGTAATATAAAGGTTAGATGACCTAGGACGAATGTATTTACTATATCGGTTAATATGGTGTATAAGTCTATTCATAATTAAATGGGTAGTTAGATGTTATATTTATTGTGGAACGTGAGTGCCACCCTCGGGAGTCAGGTTACCCGAATTTGGGGGCGTCACATTAGGCACGTGTTATAACTTACAAAACTCGATTCCGATATACGGAGGTTGAGTTATCAGCCCGTTTGCCAAACTTGTTAACACTTAGGAAAAAAGCCGAAAAAGAGACCAAAACCCGCCTCAGTCGTCGAAACGACATGCAAACACATACATAGTACTACATAGGTATTAGGCACGTGTTACAACTTACGAGACTCGATTCTGATATACAAAGTCCGAGTTATCAGCCCATTTGCCAAACTTGCCAACACTTAGGTAAAGAGCTGAAAAAGAGACCAAAACCCGCCTCGATCGTCGAAATGACACACAAACACATACATAACACTGCATAGGAATTAGGAACGCGTTACAACTTACGGGACTCAATTCCGATATATGGAGGCTGGGTTATCAGCTCGTTCGCCAAACTTGCTAACACTTAGGCAAAAAGCCGAAAAAGAGACCAAAACCCACCTCGGTTGTCAAAACGATACGCAAAAACAAAAATATCACCGCATGGGTATTAGGCACGCGTTATAACTTACGGGACTCGATTATGATATACAAAATCCGAGTTATAAGCCTGTTTGCCAAACTTGCCAACACTTAGGTAAAAAGCCGAAAAAGAGACCAAAATCCGCTTTGATTGTCAAAATGACACGCAAAAACAAAAATATCACCGCATAGGTATTAGGCACGCGTTACAACTTACGGGACTCAATTTCGATATACGAAATCCGAGTTATAAGCCCGTTTGCCAAACTTCACAACACTTAGGCAAAAGCCAAAAAAGAGACCAAAACCCGCCTCGGTCGTCGAAACAATATGCAAAATGTACATAGTGCTGCATAGGTATTAGGCATGTGTTATAACTTATGGAACTCGATTTTGATATACGGAGTCCGAGTTATCAGCCCGTAATTTGCAAAATTTGTTAACATTTAAGCAAAAAGCCGAAAAAGAGACCAAAACACGCCTTGGTCGTCGAAACGACACACAAACACTTACATAGCACCGCATAGGTATTAGGCATGCGTTAAAAGTTAAGGGACTCGATTCTGATATACGAAGTCCGAGTTATCAGCCCGTTTGCCAAACTTGCTAACACCTAGGCAAAAAGCCGAAAAAGAGACCAAAACTCGTCTCGGTCGTCGAAATGACACGCAAACACATACATAGCACTGCATAGGTATTAGGCACGTGTTACAACTTATTGAACTCGATTCTGATATACGGAGGCCGAGTTATCAGCCCGTTTACCAAACTTGCCAACACTTAGACAAAAAGACAAAAAAGAGACCAAAACCTGCCTCGGTCGTCGAAATGACATGCAAACACATACATAGTACTGCATAGGTATTACACACACATTACAACTTACAGGACTCAATTTCGATATATGGAGGCCGAGGTATCTGCCCGTTTGCCAAACCTGCCAACATTTTGGCAAAAAGCCAAAAAAGAGATCAAAACCAGCCTCGGTCATCGAAATAACACGCAAACACATATATAGTACCGCTTAGGTATTAGGTATGTGTTACAAGTTACGGGAGTTGATTTCGATATACGGAGTCCGAGTTATCAGGCCGTTTGCCAAACTTGCCAACACTTAGGCAAAAAGCCGAAAAAGAGACCAAAACCTGCCTTGCTCGTTGAAATGGCACGCAAACACATACATAGCACTGCAAAGGTATTAGGCATGTGTTAAAACTTAAGGGACTCGATTTCGATATACGGAGTCCGAGTTATTAGCCCGTTTACCAAACTTGGTAACACCTAGGCAAAAAGCCAAAAAAGAGACCAAAACCCGTCTTGGTCGTCGAAATGACACGCAAATAGATACATAGCACCGCATAGATATTAGGCATGCGTTACAACTTATGGAACTCTATTCTGATATATAGAGGCCGAGTTATCAGCCCGTTTGTAAAACTTGCCAACACTTAGGTAAAAAGCCGAAAAAGAGACTAAAACCCACCTCAGTTGTCGAAATGACACGCAAACATATACATACTAGTGCATAGGTATTAGGCACACATTACAACTTACGAGACTCGATTCTGATATACGGAGTCCGAGTTATCAGCTCGTTCCCCAAACTTGTCAATACTTTGGCAAAATCCAGAAAAAGAGACCAAAACTCGCCTCGGTCATCGAAACGACATGCAAACACATACATAGCACCGCATTAGTATAAGGCACGTGTTACAACTTACGGGAGTTGATTCTGATTTACGGAGTCTAAGTTATCAGCCTGT
This sequence comes from Panax ginseng, assembly GCA_020205605.1. Taxonomy (NCBI): domain Eukaryota; kingdom Viridiplantae; phylum Streptophyta; class Magnoliopsida; order Apiales; family Araliaceae; genus Panax; species Panax ginseng. The sequence continues at coordinate 13,667,706 of CM035134.1, forward strand.
TTGCCAAACTTACCAACACTTAGGTAAAAAGCCAAAAAAGAGACCAAAACCTGCCTCGGTTGTAGAAATGATATGTAAACAAATACATAGGACTGCATCGGTATTAGACACGTGTTACAACTTACGGGATTCTATTCCGATATATGGAGACCAAGTTATTAGCCCGTTTGCCAAACTTGCCAACACTTAAGCAAAAAGTCAAAAAAGAAACCAAAACCCGCCTCGGTCATCGAAATGACACGCAAACACATACATAGCACTGCATAGGTATTAGACACGCATTATAACTTCCAGGACTCGATTTTGATTACAGAGGTCGAGTTATCAGCCTATTTGCCAAACTTGCAAACACTTAGGCAAAAAGCCAAAAAAGAGACCAAACCCGCCTCGATCGTCGATATGACATGCAAACACATACATAGAATCGCATAAGTTATATAAGCGTTACAACTTATGGGATTCAATTCTGATATACGGAGGCCGAGTTATCAGCCCGTTTGCCAAACTTGCCAAGACTTAGGCAAAAAGCCGAAAAAAGACCAAAACCCGTCTCGGTCGTCCAAACGACATGCAAACACATAAATAGCACCGAATAGGTAATAGGCACGCGTTACAACTTACAGGACTTGATTCCGATTTACAGAGTCTGAGTTCTCAGCCCGTTTGCCAAACTTGCCAACACTTAGACAAAAGGCCAAAAAAGATACCAAAACTGTCTCGGACGTCGAAATGACACGTAAATATATACATAGCACAACATAGGTATTAGGCACATGTTACAACTTACGAGAATCTATACGGAGGCCTAGTTATTAGCCTAGTTGCCAAAACCCGCCTCGGTCGTCGAAAGGACACGTAAACACTTATATAGTACCACATAGGAATTAGGCACGCATTACAACTTATGGAACTAGATTCTTATATACGAAGTTTGAGGTATCAGCCCATTTGCCAAGCTTGCCAACACTTAGACAAAAAGTCAAAAAAGAGACCAAAACCCACCTCGGTCATCAAAATAACACGCAAACACATACATAGCAACGCATAGGTATTAGGCACGCATTACAGCTTACGGAACTTAATTCTGATATACGGAGGCCGAGTTATCAGCCCGTTTGCCAAACTTGCCAACACTTAGGCAAAAAGTTAAAAAAGATACCAAAACCCGCCTCGATCGTCAAAATGACACGCAAACACATTCATTGCACCGCATAGGTATTATGCACACGTTATAAATTACAAGACTTGATTTCGATATACGGAGTCCGAGTTATCAGCCCGTTTGTCAAACTTGCCAACACTTAGGTAAAAAGCCAAAAAAGAGACCAAAACCCGCATCTATCTTTGAAATGACACACAAACACATACATAGCACCGCATAGGTATTAGGCATGAGGTAAAAGTTACGGGACTTAATTTAGATATACAAAGTCCAAGTTATCAGCCCATTTCCAAACTTGCCAACACTTAGGTAAAAAGTCAAAAAAGAGACCAAAACCCGCCTCGATTATCAAAACGACACACAAACACATATATAACACAACATAGGTATTAGGCATGCATTATAACTTATGGGATTCAAATCCGATATACGGAGGCTGAGTTATTAGCCCGTTTGCCAAACTTGCCAACACTTAAACAAAAAGCCAAAAAAGAGACCAAAACCCGCCTCGATCGTCGAAATGACACGCAAACACATATATAGCACTGCATAGGTATTAGGCACGCTTTACAACTTACGGGACTCAATTCTGATATACAGAGGCCAAGTTATCAGCCCGTTTGCCAAACTTGCCAAAACATGTAGAACACAAACTAAAATAATTTAAATATGCTCTATTTTTTACTTCGTTATTAATATTTTAATTTTTTAGGGTCTTGTTGATGAGACTCATGGGGGTGGAGGCTACGGCACAGGCGATGCCCGTGGAGGAGATGGTGATGATCGCCGGACTGATGCTGATGAAACTGTGGAGGGTGGGACCGGTTCTTGGACCAGAGATGGGACTGGCGGTCGTACGATAGATGGCAGTGATGATGACACTGACATTCCTTATCTTGGGTTGTAGTTAGTTTATGTTTATATTTTGACTTTCATGTATGTATTTATATAGCTTTTGAGTTGTACAGACTAGAGTTTTGTATCTAACTATATTGATTGTTTATGATTACATTTTGTATCTATATTATACGACTTTTATTACGTTGTCTACATATTTGATGGTTGATAGCAAAAGATATGATTGTTATTGATATGTGTATGTTGTCATTATTTGTTTTTCTTTAGTTTATAACAAGTACAATTATGTATATGTAAATTAACAGGGGAATTTTGTAATTTTTATAAAAAAAATTTAAAGCAAGGCATTGGCGACGAGATCATTGGCGATGGGGTGCCGTCGGCAATGACCTATAGCGACGGTTCCAAAAATAGATTAAATAAAGGTCATTGGCGACGAGAGTGTGCACCCATTGGCGATGGCAGTGCCATCGCTAATGCCTATATTATTTAAATGCAAAAAATGGCTATTGTTAACGGTCTATCTGTCGCTCGTGATGTCGCTAATGTCTCATTGTCGACGGCTTGCCGTCGGCAATGACATAATTCCTGACGGCGAGCGATGGGAGCCAGGGGCGACGACCTGTGGGGCGACGGGTGATGTTGTCGCCAATGACCTCATTACCGACGACAGTAGGGTCATTGGCAATGGCACAACCCGTCAGCAAGACCTTTTTTTTTTGTAGTGCGACCCATATACCTCCCACAGCAAAATCACCATATGGAGCAAAATCACCATATGGAAACTCCCACCAGAACATAAAAAGGAGACACCGTACTCGACTGATCACACTACCACGGAAAGTGTCATACCTCGGTGCCAAGAGGATATGTCTGTGGTACCCCCATATATAGGTGATTATAGCTCAGGTATACTCTACGGTATATTCTAACAAAATATAATATCACAACCCATACGACACAATATCAACACAAAGGGTTCTAATACGTGCATGTTAAATTGGAACGAATCATAAACACAAAATCTCCAAAAATAAATTAACATGTACTCTTCTATAAAGATCGAAATAATTACTAAACATGATAAACTAGTTCAAAGGATACAAATATGAGTTATAAGTATCAATGTCAAGATGAAATTATCATATGAATTTGAGAAGAAACAATCATGGGAAACAATAAGCAATTTTGAAACGAGGAACAAAAAGAACAAATCAAATTTAACAAGAGTATCGCTAAAAGAGTATGGAATCCGTACACAGTATTAAACAATATTATATCCAAAAATTTATATTCCAAATTCGACTCGTTAAACTCCTCCATCTGAACTAGTTAACAAAATAATAATATATATAAGTATATCTACAAAATATTGTTTCCATCTTTAACCCTTTTACAAACTCACTTTATTATTATTATTGTTGTTGTTGTTGTTGTTGTTTTTTTACAAACTCATATTATTATTATTGTTGTTGTTGTTGTTGTTTGTTGCTGTCACCTCAAAAATAGTAAGTTACTAGCTTGAAAATTAGACAAGTTTGATTGATCATGACTGAATTTAACAGCAGTGAAAACATGCTCTTTAACTTGGTTTTAGTTATATCTCTGCTTCTCATAATTTCTGTAGCAGACAGCAGAGTCCATGACAGTATGTTTTAATTAATGATAGTCATATATAATGAAATACGTATATACTGAATACTATTTATCAACATATATGATAGAAGTGTAAAATTATAAAAATTAATTATATATATATATTGTGGGCCCAAGTGCAAAATTAGGGTTCACATGACCTAATTGAATTAAATTCACAATTAGGGTTCTACGACCTCATTAAATGTGCAAATCAAGATTCACATAACCTAATTGAATGAAGACAAAAAAGTCAGAAATAAATGTGCTAGACCTGGGACAAGCCCCCACGTGTCCCGAGGCAAAAGACTCATGGAGGCGGCTCGTTTTGGGAATTGATTGAGGGATTGGATTAGTGGCTAGAAGGACAAGACAATATGGGCATTATTCTAATGACTAAAGGGTATTTTTGGAATTTTCCTGAAAACATGTGCCTAACATATGATTACTTAATTACAAGAAACTCTATAAATACCCCTTCCATTCTAGGAAGGGGGAGAACTCTTTTGGTGACTTAAGGCTTTGATATTCCACCTAAAAGCACTAAAGGGTTTGGACACTCTCTCAACTCGAAGGACTCAAGAAGGCTCTTGGAATCCCTGCTACCCTAACACGGTTCTCTGATTCTAGAAGTTCTGCCATGTGTCGTTGGAGTAATCACCCACCTATTCTTCTCCCCTCTTCAATCAATCAACCAATTTTGTGTTCTTCGTGGATTTCTCTCCTCCTAAGCCAACACGAAATCCTAACCGACAAGACACAATTTCCTTGCCCACATTTCTTTGGCGACTCTGCCGGGGATCGAACCCTGAATATCTGGTTTCGTAGACCAATGCCTTATCCATTGGGCCACAGATTCAACTTCTAAGATTCACCTCCTTCCATCAATAAGGACGTTAAAATTTTGATAGAGAGATACATGGTGAGACACTATAAATCATCACCTTATTACCCAAAGGTAATGGACAAGCAAAGGCCACGAAAAAAATCTTGATCAAGATTCTCTCGAAAAATCCAAGATGATCACCCGAAGACATGGGAAGTTTTGTTACACAAGCTTCGTCAACACAAGATGATGGACAACCCAAATACTGGCTTACCGTTGAAAGATCTCTGAACTGTAGATACAAGAATAACAAAAATTCACCCAAGATGGTTGTCCACTCTAAATAGTGGCCAAGTCCTCATAGATCACACTTGCCAAGAAATTGGACGACCCAAGTGACGAGGCACCTGATTTTAAGTCCTCGTAGATCACGCTTGCCAAGAAATTGGATGACCCAAGTGACAAGGCACCCGAGTGTTAAACTTTATCATCAAAAGTAATCGAGGCACCTGACTATAAGTCCTCGGACCAGAAAGTTTTACTTTCAACTTCAAAAGTAATCGAAGCACCTGACTAGCAGCCCTCGGATCACAAAGTTATACTTTCAACTTCAAAAGTAATCGAGGCACCTGACTAGCAGCCCTCGGTTAAACTTCAAAAGTAATCGAGGCACCTGCCTAGTAGCCCTCGGATAAAAAAGTTATACTTTAAACTTCAAAAGTAATCGAGGCACCTGACTAGCAGCCCTTGGATCAAAAAGTTATACTTTAAACTTAAAAAGTAATCGAGGCACCTGACTATCAGCCCTCGAAAGTTATACTTTCAACTTCAAAAGTGATTGAGGCACCTGAGTATAAGTCCTCAACCCCGAAAAAGTTACACTTTATCTCTAAAAGTGGTGAACGTTATGCTTTCTCCGTCAAAAGAAATGGCAAATACTACAAAAGGCCATGACATTTCAAACTGAAGTGGGGGCATAGCTAAAGCTTCTAAGTCAGCAATGTTCCGAATATTGAGATTTGCAGCTTTCAGCTCCCTAATATATCAAGTAGTGGATTCTAAGTCCTGAAGCTGAGACTCTACATCCCGAAGTTGGGACTTTAGATCTCGAGACTAGATCTTTAATTTTTTTGCGGCTTCGTCAAGCTCTGAAATTTGTATTAAAAAAGTGTCATCTTCACACTTACGTATAACGACCTCCGAACATAGTGCAACAAGATCAAAATTTGACTTAAGAAGATCCAGCCTAGCACATAAATGAGACATATCAACACCCACAGTTGCAAGGTCATCTACATCATTGCTAAATTTCTTCAAATGCTCAACTTGCAAAGAGTATAAAGACATATCATGAAGCCTGAGAACAAGGTTGGCGAGACGATCTAAAAAGAAGGTTTGGGCAGAGGCTGCCTTAATAATCAGTCGGTTAAGTATCTGTGGGAATCGAGCTAGGAGATGCTCGAGACTTTCCTGACTAGAAAAAGATATGTGAAAGCCCCTCCAAGAAATAAGATCTCCACTTGGATTGAAGAAAGCTCTAGCTGGAGCTACTTTAGAAGCAATCATAGAGTTCATCAAGACAAGGGATAAGGGAGTAGGGGTCTACTGCGCTGCTGATGATTACTAAAAGCCTACGTCATTCGGAGGATAACCAAGGTCACTACACGGCAAGGTGGCAACACCCGGATAGAGAGCATAAAATAAAGCAAGTGTCTCAAAAAAAATAAGAAAACAAAGATTGAGCAAGATCTGGAAAGATTTTCAGAAGATTTTCCAATATGTCTAAGCAAGAGCCCTGCTAGGTTTTGCCTCCCTAGGGTTTAACCCTAAGTGTTTGGCTCCCCAGGGGTTCCCTCTTCCAGGACCCTTGTCTTCAAGACTTGTAAAGTGAAGTCCCGTAAAATCATTCAAAGGCTTGAAGAATTCTTGTACGATCGTCTATTCGGGAATGTGATTCTCGCGCAGGGGGAAAATGTGGGCCCAATTGCAAAATTAGGGTTCACATGATCTAATTAAAGTAAATGCACAATTAGGGTTCTACGACCTCATTAAATGTGCAAATTAGGATTCGCATAACCTAATCGAATGAGGACAAAAAAGTTAAAAATAAATGTGCTAGACCAGGGAGAAGCCTCCACGTGTCCCGAGGTAGAATACTCATGGAGGCGGCTCGTTTTGGGAATTGATTGAGGGATTGGATTGGTGGCTAGAATGACAGAGCAATATGGGCATTATTCTAATGACTAAAGGAAATTTTTGTAATTTCCCTAAAAATATTTGCCTAATATGTGATTACTTAATTCCAAGAAACTCTATAAATACCCCTTCCATTCTAGGAAGGGGGAGAACTCTTTTGGTGATTTAAGGCTTGCATATTCCACCTAAAAGCACTAAAGGGTTTGGACACTCTCTCAACTCGAAGGACTCAAGAAGGCTCTTGGAATCCCTGCTACCCTAACACGGTTCCCAGATTCTAAGAGTTCTGCCATGTGTCGTTGGAGTAATTGCCCACCTATTCTTCTCCCCTCTTCAATCAATCAACTAATTTCGTGCTCTTCGTAGATTTCTCTCCTCCTCAGCCAATATAAAACCCTAACCGGCATGGCATAATTTCCTTGCCCACACACACACACACACACACACACACACACATATATATATATATTCATGATTTCTATATATTTATGGAGTACGTACGTAATATATTTTTGGATATAAATTAACACGCGTGATTGTACATGCAGTAGGCTGTTTTGAAAACATATATAGATTCTCGTTATGGAAGCCTAGATTCAAGTACTAGTCTGGTTTGCAAGTCGGTTTATATTGCAAAAGGTGGTGATACTTCATACTTGCATAAGATTTGCTAACAAGTTCAAGCTGGCAGCTGATTAATTTATTTATTCAGATCAATCCCAATATCGGCTGCAATAAATAACATCTTTGTGGGTCAATGGCTTTGAATTAATGCTCCATGAATAAATCAAATTATGATCCGGAATGATTGAACTTCATTTTCCTTATCTAGCTAACTAGAAGGTGGTGCCTAGCTAGGGTTTTACTTTACACTTCTTAGGTGGTGTTTGTTTGAGTCTTAAAGGCTCTTAATAGGTGTGCCTATGATTCGGTCAGAGGCATAACTTGTTTGGTAAAAAAAATTATGTCTCTTAATCGGTAAGATTCAAAAATAATGATAAACCATTTAGAGCCACATTTGAGCGAGTTTATGTTTTTTTGGACCAAAATAACCTCAAAAATATTATAAAATACTTCATTTATCCCCAATACAATTTTAACCCTGCTGAGTTCTTCTGTTTCCTTCACTCTGTCGCTCCTATCTGCTGCTTCCTCTTAAATCTTCACTCTTCTGTCGCTGGTAAATCTTCTCCCGTCTTCATCTATTGTTCGTTATTTCTTGATTTGTTCTTATTAGTCTTCTTCATCTATTGTTCATTACTTTTCTATGGATGATTACTGTAACTTTTATGCGATTTCAAACTTTTTTTTTCAAATCTCCTTAACTGGTTTGGGTATTTTTATTGGCATCATATACATGTATTTGTGTGTAAATTAATCTCGCTCACGAGGCTTTGTTTTCAACTATCAGAAGAAGAATACTAAAGAATCTATCGATTCATGACGTAGCCGATCGAATTTATTCTCAAAAAATACTTTTAGTTTAGGCGTTTTTGATATATAACTTACAACATATAGAATAAGAGGAGGAAGAGGAGGGAGAAAAGATGTTTTATTTTATTTTTTTAAAGATTTTCCTCATTTGCCATTGTATGTATTTTCCTCTTAGGAAACCCTTCTATAAATAATTCTAGATATATATATATATATATATATATATATATATATATACGTTTTGTCTTTAAACATGTTTTTTAAGTGAGGGTGGACATTGTACTTTGCATATTGGGAATGAAAGTATAGATTCTATTTGTGTGTTTTCTTTATCTGCCTTGACTACCATTATGCTTGAAGCTGACTTTTATTTCTTTATTACCTAAAACATTTCTTCTCCTACCCTTAGAATACTCTTTGGATTGAGAGAGAATTTTAAGTGTGGTTATGTAAATTTTTTTCTATGTATAAATCATGAAAGTAAAGTATAATATCTTAAATGTATCTACAGTCAGCTTTTATTATTGACCATAAGTTTTAGAAACAAAAACTAACCAAACAGCAGAATCTACTGATCATGTGTATTCCTTCAATTTCTTTAGCAACAAAAGTTTGGAGAGAAGTTCTAAATAGATGTTCGGTCAATAGAACTACTATAAAATGGGAGTATGAACTTTATTATACACTACAACAAAAAGGCTTATCAGCGACGGCATATCTGCGACTGCATATGGTTGCAGATGAGTATTAGCGACCGCATGCGGTCACTAATGTTAGGCGCAGGTAATCTGGTCGCTGGATGGATAGCAGCGACCAACAACAGCGACTGACTTATTAGAGACCACAATCAGCCACACGTGTCAGTGACTAGTAATAATGACCGCATCAGTTGCTAGCTTCCAAGAAGGTAACGCGGTCGCTGTTATAGTATTAGCAACCGCATGTGGTTGCTGATGTGTTTTTTTTTATAAACATTTTTCCTGTTTTATTGATTTCCCAAAAATAACTTGCTTTCTATCCCAACACACAATAGTATATATAAGCATCCATCCATGATAACTACTATATGATAAACATCCATCGATATAATAGAATCGTAAACCAACACAACATATACAATCGTAAATATCCATATAATAGAATCGTAAACCAATACAATTGTCCAAAGAATGAATCTAAAAGAGTACATGGCTTTAAAAATCTAAAAAATAAGTCTAGCAAGGCTTTAAAAATCTAACATGACTGGTCTAGCTCTTCATGGATCATCCAAATTAGTACCTTGTAATGAACAAAAGAATAAAACATATATGTTACATATGTTGATACTGCTATGACTTGGGGAAAGCTAAACAAATGACAATGTAGTGAAACATATAAAGGCGATGATGATAACAATATCAACATATATACCTGGTCGCCACCACCACGATGTTGTGATCTGCTTGCTGCTGCCTTGCATCGCCTCCCTCAACTCATCAGGGACTCGGAGAATGCAGATACACTTTAGTATCTGAAAAAGATCACAATTCTAACAGATCGCTCTCACACAGTCAGCAGGAGTATGATAGACTGGATGACCTGATGACTGTGTAGACTGGGTAGCAGAGCTGCTTGTGCCACTGATGGTCGGGCGTCATTTTTGTCATTGGCCTTTAACAAAGTTTTTCTTCACGACAGATGCTCTCTCCCACAATTCTTGATCAATCGACGGACGCGGGGTGCCTTCAGGATAGCGCTCGTTCATTAAGCCCTTATAAGTGTCATGTTATAAGGTCAACAATTAAATAGTTAAAAATAAATAAAAAAAATGCTAAAAAAGGTCATCACAATTTATCAACAACATATTAGTATTAAGTTAACTTATTACCGCTATCTGAACAACATCAGGCAGACCATCACGGGTGGCCACAAACACATCCAACCAATTGATAAGTTGACCTTGAGACTGAGACTCCTACAGTTTATGTTCTCATATTAATATGTAAACATATGATATTTTAGCTACAAAACATGACTGTAAACATAAAAACAAATAAATAAGCCAATAAACTTGCTATACATACGTACCCTGGAAGCTGTGATATACTGCCACCCTTGTACATGCCTTTTGCCTTTTTCCCTTCAGATACACTTGAGGATCTGTTCGAAGCGGCAGTCTTGCGTCTCTTGACCCGACTCTCCTCTCCCAATCGGTCACACATCCGCACCCATATATTATCAGACGCACCACCGTGGGCTATGCTCATGCGTATCTTGCTTCAACCCGTCCTAGATGGTCAATCTCGATATTATGCAGGGGCTTTACATCGTTCCTTGTTCATTATATCTTTAATTGAACGGCCGCTTACGCGCCGTAATAGTGTCTCGAATAACTTATGCATGTAAATCGTCCCATCTATACCGCTTCGCAAATAAAACAACAATAATAATATTAAAACTGTTATATTACCATAATCCAACATTACTAAATAATATTATTTGATTAACTATGTATTATCTATCAGAGTGATAAAAAATATACCTGAAATTCAGCCCAAACCGTAACCTTATGGTAGCCCATGTAATCACTGGCGTAGGCCAGTTTTGTAAGCATAATTGTGAAATGCACTTCACAATTTTACTATCTTGAAAATCACTACAATATACAATAATTTATATTAAAATATATTTATAATAATGGAAATATTAAACCCTTATATATACACGATGTTTAACTTACGTGCTTTTAGGAGGAGGACGGATCTGTATGAGAATGTGATCATCCGAAGTTAGCTTTGGCCTTGACACATGATTAGGGCCCACCCAATTTCAAGGCTTTCGTGCTTCTAGTTCAGAAAACATCTATAAATAAAAAATTTAGGATGTTAATATGAGTTATAAATGAAAGGTACATAAACATGTCAAGGATATAGAGAACATGTACATATGTAATTGTAAGTAATACAATTAAAACTAAACAAACATTTTATAGAAAAGAACAATAATGACAATTAATTGTATGAAATAGTTAACTACGATTACTATAAATGAAAGGTACATAAACATGTTAAGGATATAGAGAACATTCCTATAAGTAATTCATTGTAATACAATTAAAACTAAACATACATTTTAATGAAAATCGTTGTCTGGGTCAGAATCATTTTATACAAGTATCGGAGATTCATAACCATCTTCTTCTTCGATTACGTATCGGTGTCGGTCAATAACTCTTCCTCAAGATAACCGCTCATCCGGCAAAATAACTGTCTCGGGATCCAATTCATCTGGTTCATCTCCACCCTCTAACTGGATTACATCATTGTTGTCCTCTATATTTATTATAGCAGGTCTATGAAGCATCTCCTCTTGGTAGAAATCCCCGTCTATTACTTGGACACGACTGCGCGCGGGAGTATGAATTATAACTTGCCAATCTGTAGGCGGTCTATCCCTTTTCCTAACAAGACTAGGAGTGTAGTATACTTGTACTGTTTGAGTTGGTAAAACAAGGGTTCGTTGGAGTAAAAGTCAACCTATGGATGTCAATATCGACGATTCCATGTCTGTCCAACATGTATCCCTCTTTCTGAATCAAACTGATGACACTTGAACAAGTTAATATGACCCCCGTGCGTGCCCTTGTACGATAACTCTACGATTTCCTCCAACTCCCCATAAAAGGCACGACCAAGCTCATTGTAACAATCTCCTTAAACACACACTCCAGTATTAGTTGTTCTTTTACCGCGAGCGTATGTCTTTTTATGAAATTCACATCCATTTATTGCGAATGACTTGGTCCCTATCTGGACCCATTGCTAGGACTTGTATATTTTGAGGAATCGTTCCCTCATTTAGAGCCTACAAAAATTCAATTGAATTAAATACATTCATTAATTAATACGATATATGTCATTCTTAATTAACTTAACTTACTTTGTCCTTTAGCCAAAGAGCAAATTTTTTATCACGACTAACTTGAATATCTTTATCAGTGATGCCGAGCTGATTTGCTTTTAACTCATCATCGTATGTTCTATACAATTTTATAAACATTATTCCCTTCGTCCCAGGATAAAAGTCTTTATTACTATTTCAAGCAGTCCCAAGTTAAATGTCTACTTACTTTAAATGATCTATTTTTTACAATAATTTGCCTATAATACCCTTATTATTAATTGTTATATTTCTATTTTCTATGCATATTTATGGAGCATCACTAGTAATGTGCAGAAAACTATGCAATTAAATGAGAATTTAAATATGAACAATTTTGTCATTTTATTATCTTTCTTAATATGCGCAAAAAGTTAACCAGGACTTTTATCCTGGGACGGAGGGAGTAACATATATTAATATGAGATTGCAGGTTAAGATATAGGCCTAATACATATGAATTTTACATGTATACCTCATAAATTCATCAATCTCCTCGCAATTAAGAAGAATGTAAATATGCATAGCATGTAATTCTTGCTCAGAAAGGAATATGCGCTTTCCTTTTCCATAAGCGCGACCCGGTAAACCAAATACAAAAAGTTGACCATTTAGTTCAACATTGCCCCCATCGTCATGTCTCGGGACTCAATTGTCTTTTGTCAAAACTTCGTCGGGAAAATAGTCTGAGACAAACGTAGATATCTCATCGAAACTGTATGCCTCACATATCGACCCCTCGACATAAGCTCTATTCTTCACCTTCCTCTTAAGGTTTCCCATGACCCTCTCGAAAGGGTACATCCCTCTATATTGAACTGGGCCACCAACACGAGCTTCATAGGGTAGATGGATTTGCAAATGCTCCATAGAGTTGAAAAAACCAGGAGGGAATATTTTTTCAAGCTTACACGTGATCTCAATGATGTTCTTCTCAATTATAGACATGTCCTTTTCATTTAATGTTTTTGAACATATGTCTCTGAAGAAATGACTAAGATCAGTCAAAGCATCCCATATTGGTTTATCAAGCAAGTCCCAAAATTCTATACGCATGAGTCTCTCCATGAACACATGACAGTCATGACTCTTCATCCCTCGCAATTTCCCACCTGTAACACACCTTGCAATGTTTGACGCATATCCATCTGGTAGTTTCAAAGACTTTATCCATGTGCACACATCTTCAACCTACTTTTTGGACAATGTGTACCTTGCATGCGATTTAATCATCTTACCATTAGTAGATTCATAAAGTTCTAATCCAGGACGCTTACAAATATCTTTCATTTCCAACCGTGCCTTATCATTATCTTTCGTCTTACCCGCAACACCCATCACGGTGTTAAACACATTGTCGAACACATTCTTCTCAACATGCATCACGTCTAGATTATGACAAATCAAATTTGTAGACCAATAAGGCAGTTCCCAAAAGATGCTTCTCCGAACCCAATTATGAGACACGCCAAACCCATCGATGATGTTAGAGGCAAAAATCTTATCAAATGGGATGACCGACAATCTCATTACACGGTCACGCATCTCCATCCCCGACAGTCGCGGTGCTGGCATATCATGATCTACTTTCCCTTTCCTGAAGTGTTCTCTATTTCTTCGAAACAGGTGATCTACCGGCAAGAAACGACGATAACAATCAAACCAGCATGACTTTCGACTATTTGATAGATTGAAAGACTTTGTATGACCCATACAATATGGACAAGCCAACTTCCCATGTGTACTCCATCCAGATAACATACCATAAGCAGGAAAGTCACTTAAGGTCCACATAACCTCTGCCCTAAGGTTGAAATTTGTTTTCATGGAAACATCCCAAGTCTGTACTCCATCCTCCCACAATACCTTCAACTCGTCTATAAGAGGTCTCAAGTAAACATCTAGGTTCTTTCCAGGACTCTTGGGACCAGGAATCACGAGTGAGAAAAACAAGTATGGTTGTTTCATACACATCCAAGGAGGCAAGTTATACAGAGTAACAATCACAGGCCAGTAGGAGTACGGAATAGCTGAGTGGCCGAATGGGTTGAAACCATCAGTGGACAATCCAAGCCTCACATTTCTAGGTTCCAATACATACCCGGGATGTGCTAAGTTGAAATCTTTCCAAGCCTGCCCATCTGTGGGATGGTTTATTTCTCTATCTTTGGATAGAGATTTTGCATGCCAAGTCATATATTCAGCTGTTCTTGAAGACATGTATAATCTTTTGAGCCGAGGTGTAATTGGAAAATACCTTAAAATTTTAAAAGGTATATTCGTCATTTTTACAGTCACACCCTCTTTTATTAGGCCTAAATCGATCATGACTGCAACACGTGCACTTTGTCATCTGTTCATTTTCCTTATAAAATAACATGCAATCGTTCGGACATGCATCGATCTTTTGATATCCAAGACCCAACTTCTTCACTATTTTTTTACAATAGTAGTAGTTATCGGGCAATTTTTCACTGACAGACAACATACTCTTAATGGCCCTCAAGAGTGACTCAAAACACTCATGGCTCATGTTGTGATCAGCCTTGATGTTAAGTAGTGTCGCCACTATGGACAATGTAGTGTGCTTCATGCAACCATGGCACAACGGTTCGCTACCCTCGTCTAACAACTTAAAGAATGCTTTGGCATCAGAATTCATAGGTTGCTCTCTGTGACGCCCCCAAAACAGGTATACATCACCCATCTTGAGTCGCCAAATACATGGTACAAAATACAACTACAAATTTAATTATACAGCAGTCGTGTAAGACACGACAAAATATAATATAAGAGTTTTAATAATAATATTGTCATCTAGACAATATCGACACTCAGTGAAGTCCTCATTACATTTATTGTCACACTATCTAACAGAATAGTGAGGACTACTAATGCTATCATCTGGACCGTTACTCCGTTCCCCGACTAGTCCCAGCTACGTTCTCATTTCCTGAGGAGAACAGTGAAAGAAAGGGTGAGCTCAACTAGCCCAGTAAGAAATATTATGACTAAGATAATGCAGAATAAATTATCCTTAGCCTTCAACAGTATAACAACTGATAGAATATAATAGACAACAAGTTTTAGATCAAAAACTGCAGGGGAAATAAGCAATCCATTAAAAGAGTCAAGTAGAGAATAAAATCTACTATCTTTTATGATTTAAAAGGTTTTTCATCACTACCTCCATTTTTAACTTAGTCATGCAAGTATTATCAATTTGCACCAACTCCCCTAATAGTGACAAGAATGTGAATCAATAGTACACACATGTGAATAAATAGTTATAAACATGTGAATTAGTAGCAATTAATTGCTTATTTATCAATAAATTACCTGATTTATCAATATAACCCCCAGACATCAATTATCATCGAAATAAATGTCGATTTTCACTAACACAAACAATTCCAACATAATGAAACTATTTTTATCAAAAATATAAATTTTGAAATTTCGAAATTTGACTTTTCCCGAAAAAGTCAATTGTTGACTTTTTGACCAAATAGTGAATCCCAAAATTTTTTGTGTTTATAGACTATTTTTACTAATTTCGTCGTTCCGGACTCAAATATCACGTCCGAGTCTCCATATTCAACTCCGAAGACAACTCTAATTTTTAATAACATTCATCATTAATATTATAACTCACAATATTTATCAACCAGGTCGTTCCCAGGGAAAAGGGGGCTTTCCGATAAGGATTTCTCCCTATTGGCGCGCAATTAGATTATCTAACCTCTCCTTGATAGAACTTCTAGACATCGTAAATATTGCAATTTATAATATGAATAACTTTGTCGTCTCAATTATTGATTTAATAAAATAACATATTATGCAGATGATACTGTGACAATAATCGAATCAATAATATAAGAGATATGATAGAGCAATTATTGTAGCAATAATTGAGTAAAACTGAGTGACTTCTCACGTAAGCATCAATAATCAATACCGTGTGCTACTATGTAACCACACGTATTATTGTACTTTTAATACCGAGTAGTTCAACAGTATTAACAGTAAAACTTTCGCCGTTATTTTCATAAAAATATTTTTGTCGTTTTCTAACTACGACAGTGCTTCCGTTGTGGGGTCCACCAATAATTGTGTCATCGTACGAATATTCCCCGACAAAAAGAATATTCCCTGGCCAAACGAATATTATATAACAACTTGCATACTTTGTAAAATTTATAAATACTACCCACAACTATAACATTATATCAAATCCACACCATAATATTAAAAAAAAAATATTTTGAGAAAATTAAATATTTATTCATAAAATCTGGGGTCTCACACTCTCTGCCTTGCTCCCAATCAAAATTTGGCTCTGCAATATCATGAACCATATCATTCATACGATGGGCACTGCTGCCTGGATTGTGTACTTGTGCGTTGCCACTATCTCTTCTCTGCCCATGTGCCCACCAACATTCTTCATAATTGTTCATGAACCCAGAAATAAGTAAATGATAGTTTACTATGTCTCTGTCCATATAATTTATATTCTTACACTTCAAACAAGGACATCTTATCTTGTTCTGACCATTAACACATTTTGGGTGACTATACGCATAATATAGAAATACTTGGCAACCTGCTCTAAATTCTGTTGTAACACCTATCTGGGCACTTGACTTTCATCTTCTCATCCACCTACGGTCTGAATAGAGGTCCATGATACCACGGTACCTATGTTGACATGAATTATTCTATTCCCTTGTTAGAGATTTACAATTCAGCTCAATGCCACTTTTGATGCTTATAAATACATATAGATGTGTATGTACATATATAACATAAGTGTGCATCATATATGATTATTCAGGAATTGAACAAAGATACATGTCAAAACAAATTTACACAGCTTGAGATCGACTTCCCAAATGCATGGTATATTATTGTGGATCTTAAATTAGAATGAAGTATGGTCTTATGTCATCCTACATATTTTAACTAACACCAAACTAAAGACAATAGATTCCTAGGGGTAGAATATGAATCATTGCATCATGCATGATCTGCATATGCATTGGGACAAGTCTAAATTACCCGACCAACGAAAAAAATTCGGTAGAGTCTCCCCTATAATATGGACTATCCACATGCACGAGGGCATGCATACTTGACCATTTTTAAGCATATAAGAGCAACAAGAATGTATAAGCAATTAACATAACATCACATATATTAAACACCAAAGAAGTATAACACAACAGTGAATACAAATTTTATAAGTTAGAGTTTGTTTGATAGGTATGTAGGAAAATTTTATAATTTTACTTGTATAAGTGGCCAACTAGATTATATATATATTTGTACTTTTTATTTTCTTACAAAACAATTTTAATTTATAACCCATTTGTAGCTTAACACATGGGTATTTTATATTTTTATACAAAACTTGGGTATTCAAAGTGAACTCATAGCTCATTTTGTGCATTGAGAGCAATTATAACTTGTATGGTTAACTTATAGCTTTTATAATAATTTATAGTTTCATTTCAATGCATTAATGTGTTAAATATTAGTGATTTTCCATATATAACGAAAATAACCCTTCAAAGCATTATCAAATCCAAACATGGCGTAACATTCCCTTAAAGCAATAACAACCTCTTGCTTAATTTATGTCTTATAGGTTCAATTATATCACATTGTAATTATGTTATAGATTCTATTACCCTCACTTATATAGATATAATAACTCAAACTTCAACGGTAATTTATCAAATTACATGACAAAGCCAAAAATAAGCCGCTAACGCTGCTATTGCAATCGTTTCATTTGCTAACCTTTGTTGCCCGATGGGCAATTTCTAACTTCTCAACTTTTATTTTGATAGTACTTTATTCCCAATAACTTTGATCCGTTTATATTGAATTTTGGGACATTAGATAGATGATACACTTCTTATTGTAGAAAAATACTAGCTGAGCATCTCAAGCAACTTAAATATATTGACTAAGAGCCCAAGGGAAACCCCAAATACGCCTAACTTCTATTCATCGTGAATCGCCATGGGCAAAGCAATTCTATTTCCAACATGCCCATTTTGCGACCTCATTACTTCTATCTCATATATCATATTACAACGAATTTTAAATATATTATATATAGTATATGAGACTATATTTAGAAGTTATAAACTCTCCATTTCGGATTCCTTTCGCTGCCCAAAATAGCGCTCAAATATAGCTTGACACACTAGGTTTTGATTTTTTGTTTTAGCTTAAAATTGCGTTTCGTTCTAATTTACCTTGCCCAAACTCTTTAATCATCTACATATAGTGTAAATACACATTCCCATGACCTCGGATTCTCTTAATACTTGGTTTTTTTAACAAAAATAGTTCATATAGGACTTTTATTGAGCATCTTATGTGCGTTGTTTTGAAACGCCAATTTCATAGCCTTTCTCTTGTGCTCTAAATCCATTTCAGCCTCCTTATAGCTTCGTACACCCAAACCTATACCCATTCACTCTAACTAAAGTCATAATTAACTGATAACACAATCAATTTACACTTAATCAATCCATAAAACATAATTGCCACAAGCCTTACTTAAACCTAAATACATAAAAACATAATGTATACTAGCATGAATATACCTTGCAGTGGTACGGCGGTGGTGAAGGCGAGGGCTGGCGATGTTGGTGGTGAAGGCGGCAATATCATCCCTCTTCTCTTCTCCCCCTACTCCCTCCTCTCACACGAACTGTTTCTCCATCTTTTTTTTTCTTCTATACTGGTTCGAGCGAATGCCTGAATTTGATTAAGTTTATGAGAATCAACACGCATGATCGCTAATTTTATATGATGGGCGTGACGTTGACCGCTAAAGCGATCGTTGATAGCAATTAGTCGCACAAAATTAACGCGCCAATGTTTTGCACCAAATTTTAGGAGGGAAATTCATGTCAGCGACCGCAGCCGGTCGCTGATATAAACTAGCGACTAGAATCAACGACAATCGCAGATATCGGTCGCTATTACTGATATCAGCTACCGGACAGTGCGGTCGCTAAAATGTTTGGTCGTTGATAAGCCTTTTTGTTGTAGTGATAGAATCTAATTTTATAAAAGAATATCCTTGGTACTAACATTAGGAGGATTGAATTTTCTGGTGCATAATGCAATCTATATCTTATGGCAAGAGAACATTTGTAGAATATACAAATACTAACATATAACTTTTCTTTGTAAAAGTAAATAATAACAGACCTTGGAATTTGATTTGAAAAGATTTGATAGTTTACTCAAATCCTAGGTTTATTGACTGGAGTCTACCTAGGAACTTGGAAGATTGGCTACTCTATGAATAATCGAGGTTCTAATACATTAAATTTATGTAAAACTTTGTAATCTTATTCCATTTGTGTAAGGTTTTAAGCTTGGCTTGGTGATCAGGTGAATGCCAATGTTGTTATGGTTATGTTTTGTTAATTCTTTATAAAATTATTGAATTTATTCTTTCTTGTTCAAACTATTTAAATATTTATTCTTTATTGTTTATACATTTTATAATCTATGTACCTTAGTATAGAACAAGGTGGTGAAACTCAAAAATAAAAAAGGACTATAGTGAGTTGGAGGAATGAAACAATAGTGAAAACTTTTTTAGAATCATGTATTCGTGAGGTTGTGAAAAATAGTAAGGAAGGTGCAAGCCTCAAGCCACAATCATGGAGAAGGGTGGGAGAAATATTAAAAGATATCTACAACTTGATTGTGGATCAAAAATAAATGAAGAATCGTTATGACTACTTGCGAGGAAAATATAGTGCATGGTTCAAACTCAAAAGTAAGACAGGAAATATGTATGACCCGTCAACTAATAGGTTTAACCATTCAGATGAGGAATGGATACAAGAGATAAAGGTGTTCTTTTAATTTCTTTACATTTTAAGTTAAATAGTAATAGTCCTTAAAAATATGTTATAACATGTTGAACTTGCTGTTTGAATACAAGCAAATAAAATGGTAGAAACTTTAAATACCTCACCTCTAATCTTTCTTGATCTTTGTATTGCATTATTTGATGAAACTGCGGAAACGAAACTTGATAGTTAGGGTAGTTGTGGAAGAGCTAGTACTAAAGATACATCTTTGGACTTGGAGGTTGTTAATCTTGAGGACATTCCTTTTAGCGCACAAGGTCAAGGGTCTTCTATTCCATCTCCTAATTCATCAACTCTTGGTACGCAATCTAATGCTTCTGCTCCTAGCTTTGAGGGAGAAAGGCCAAAGAAAAAAGTTAAGTGTTCATTAAAACAAATCTACAACAATAACCTAGATGAAGAGATGTTCAAGTTCTTGAAACTCATTTTTGAAAAGAATAGTGGACCTTCCGTGAAAAAATGCAAAGATAAGTTGGAAGAATTTGGGTGGGGAGCGAAAAATCCACTACACAAGATAGCTCTTGGAATCTTTTGTGAGAAACCAAGCTATAGAGAAACATGGATGATTCTAAAAGAGAATGAGGATGAAAATTGGGTTATGATGGTTTAACGGTAGTTAGGATACATTACTTAGTTTGTTGGATATTAGTTAATTACAAACATGATATTATGTTGGTGGATATATTTGGGGCTAGGTAATTTGATATTTTTGGGTACAAACTTCTTATCTTTAGGGCTAGCTAATTTGATATTTTTGGGATATAAACTTGTATAAGTTGGGGATTATTTGCTAGTTATGGATGTGACATTTGTTATTACTAGTTATGATTGTAATATTTGCTACAGATGATTTTGAACTTGTTATGTTAAATTTATAATATATGTCATTTATTATGAGTATTGTTGTATATTCGTGTTTATGATTTTACCTCCCAAATTTATTGGTTTAGTACTAATGTAAATTGTTTTTTTTAATGTAGTGGACAATATTGGTTTATTGATTAGGGATATTTTGGTTTGGACTTGATTTAACTTTTCTTTTATTCATTGTTATAGTATTAATTTAAAATTGATATGTTTAATATAGATATTATGGATATCGAGGATCAAATTTTATGTTGGATTATTATATATTGGTATTTGAAAAGACAATCTTCAAGGAGAATACCAAGGATTATGGATAATACTTCGGCATTGAGCGGACATGCTTACACATTAAAGTTGTTAAATGGATCAAATACACAGTGTCAAGAATTAATAATGTGGCTTTCTCGTGATGCATATGTGCATCTATGTGAATACTTTAAGGAAAAACAATGGGTACACAATAGTAGACACATAAGAGTTGAGGAGAAGATAACAATATTCTTAATCATCATAGACCATAATGAACGCTTTAGAGTTATCAAATGAAGATTTCAACATTTTACTCAAACAATACATAGATATTTTCATGAGGTGATAAACGGAATGATTGAATTTTCAAAATAAATTATAGTGCCTACATCATTTGATCCAAATCTCGATATTCCGGGGAATCATAAAAATTTACAACAATTTTTTTCGGTAAGTGACATACAAATTCTTTTTTTTTTTACTTTTATTCCATATAATAAAATACTTTGAGAACTTTAAATTTTTTTAATGCAAGGTGCGGTAGGTGCAGTACATTAAATGGTACTCTTGTACATGCAGTTGTTGTTGTTGATCAATAAAAGCGTTATAGAGGAAAGGATGAATGCTATCAAAATGTTTTAGAAATATATGATTTTAATATGATATTCACATTTGTCTGGGCCGGATGGGAAGGGATTGCACATGATTCACGAGTGCTAAAAGAAGTTGCATTTGATCCATCTTTTGGTTTCCATTTCCTCCCCCGGGTATGTATTACAATTTTTTTTACCATTTCCAACTATTATTTATTTTTGTCATAAGATTTCATCATTCAAGTTATTAATAATAATCATTAATTTTTGTCTCAATTTTAGACAAATATTATCTATGTGATGTTGTATACACAAACACTCTAGGATTTTTATCGCCATATCGTAATATAAGGTATTGGTTAGCTAATTTTCGACGCGGATACGCTTTTAATAAAGAGGAAAAGTTCAATCATGCTCATGCAAAACTCAGAAATGTTATCGAGCGTGTTTATGATGTATTGAAAGCAAGATTCCCAATTTTGAAACAGATGGCTCCTTACCCTTTTACAGTACAAAGGGATACCGTGATCACTTGCTTCGCAGTCCATATTTTCATAAGGAAGCATAACATTGAGGATGACTTGTTTTCTCAATATGACTGAAATAACATGTTTGACGATGAAGCGGAGCAAAATGAAGGGAACAAAGAAGAGGGACAAGATGAACCGCAATGGGGTGATCAAGGCATATAATTTATGGTTAATCTATGTGTGCAAATTGTAATTCAACTATTAACAACTGTTTGAAGTTCATCTAATTTGTATGTTTGAATTATTATGCTATGTTGATGTTTTCATTGAACATGATACATTTTGTTTTCATCATATTATGGTCAAAATATTATAAATATGTATTTAAAATACTATCCAGACCTTTTTGATTATCAAACATGTTTTGCTTAAACTGTTTAGAGGGATAAAATGGTAAAATATTGTTATTCAGACATTTTATAAAAATTAATTATCGAATAACATTTTTTTATTCAGACACAATTCTGAACAAAAACTCTATATTATTCAAATATCTTAACACCCAATTTTATCAAACACCACCTTACTTATTAAGTGTCTGGCTAGGGATTTACTTTACACTTCTTACTTAATATTAAAGCCTAGCTAGGGTTTTACTTTACACTTCTTACTTAATATTAATAATTGTGTCTTGTTTGTTTTTTCTTGGACATGTACTTCATTATCATGTTACTTCTTTGCTTTGTCTTTTCAACATATGTATAATACTGCTCCTTTCTTTGAATAAATTATATAATAATCCCATCCTAGTTAATTTCTTGTCATTGATTTTGTAACAGCTGTCTCTTTAAACTGTATGTTTGAAAACACTGAAAATTGAAAATTTAAGAAATTAGAATGAAAACTAAATGAAAAACTACAAAATGAATAAGTTATACTAAGTGAATGCAACTAAATGACTTTAATGCAAATGGAAGAATGCACCCCCAAACTTAATATATGCAATGTCCTCATTGTATATAAAAAAACATAAGAAATTAGGCACTAAGGACTTCCCTGAAAGATTGAAGCTTTACTCTTCTTCAGCATCATCTACTTCTTCTGTATTAGCATCATCCTCGTGGAGCTAAGTCACGGAGGGTACACACGGACAAGGGTGGAGGTGGTGGGAACTGCTATTGAGCTCCAATCACTTGCAGGCTTAGACCCCTATATGAACCTCCCCCAAACTTGGTTTAGAGCAAATCTTGAAGCTTGAAATTTGCTTTGAATTGTTGCAATTGGAATCCAAGTAGGAGATAAAGAAGTTGACTTTAGCTTATTTTTTTCTTGATTGTGGTTTGGAGAAGATGAATTAGATTTTGATTGGGAGAGTGCAAGAGTTGGTGTTATTGTGGTGCAAACGCTTGGAAGGAGTTACTTTTGAATTAGGAGTGAAAGGAATTGGGTTTGAATTAGAATTGCCTTACTCAGGGCTTTATTTTTTTTCAAGTGAACAGGTAGAGCGCCTAGGCGCTTGAAATTGTGATGGTTGGAGCGCCTAGGTCCTTAGGAATAGAATCTGATGGTGATGGTGAGCGCCTAGGCGCTTGAAAAGAGCTCAAAGTGAGCGCCTAGGCGCTTGGGCATGTCTGGGCATTCTGCAGTTGAGTGCCTAGGCACTTGGAATAGGCTTGTTTTGGGCGCCTAGGCGCTTAGGCCAGCCTAAGTCAAAATTTTTGCTCTTTTATGCTTCTAACCTGCAAGCCATGAACCCAATTCTCAGTTATCATTTGCAAGGAGATTACAACTGAACATACAACCCTAAAATAAGATAAGATATATAGCTAAATGAAATAAAATACTAAAATAAAATTACTGAACTAAAATTTAAAGAGATAAAATGTAAGTCTAGGTTGCCTCCCAGTGAGCGCTTAGTTTAACGTCCTCAGCCCAACTGCTTCAACTTTCTCTATCCAATTCCCCTTTGAAAATTAAGGAACCCTCCATCCATTAGTAATAACGTAACTTCCGAGAGTTTCCCATCAGTAAAGGTTATTGATTCAAATTCACCTAGCTTGTTCTTTATAGGTAGATTCTCTTTTACAACCTTCAAATTACTAAGCATTTTCTGAATTGTATCTGTGAACAAATTTTTACGTTGAAGCTTTTCTAGAACAACTGGTTCTTCATCTCTATTCCCTTTCTCTTCACACCATGACACCAATTTTAAGATAACTTTCATGTCATATATAGCTTTATTGAAAAAATGACTACCAATTGGGCACGGGATTGAAAATCTAGCCTGATCCTTAAACTTTGGTGGAGAAGATACAAGGGGCACTATCAAAATTGGTTCATCTATGTTGGAACTCAAGGCTAGATCTTTGGTGATCTTCTTTTCCTGCTCCCCACTTGTCTCCTCCCTTTTAACATCCTTTTCTTTTGGCACATCTTATTCTAGATTTAGCGTGGGCAATCCATCAGTCTTGGGAACCATGTTGCTTGACACTTCACCTTAAGGGCGATTGATAATGGCGTTGAAAAGTTGTCCCACCTGGTTCTCAAGATTTTGAATCGACATCTCCTGACTATTCGTCTGCTCCTCAATCAAAACCATGAACTTGGAAATAAGTCCCTCCAAGTTTAAAATCCTTTCTTCTTCATGATTAGGAGCTTGAACTAGTAATTCAGGAGTGTATGATTGGCTTGGAGCAAAGGGTTGGGCTAGATTGTCATCGCTCCATGAAAAATTTAACGGATTCCCCCACTCATGATGATAATTACTGGAATATTCATAATTGTTGGGGTAATCACCAAGTTGCCACTAGATTGTACCGACTCGAAACTATTGGCGCATTGATGACTTGGATGGTTTCCACTGCAATACTCATATATTACCGCTATACTTTGAATAAGTTGTGCTGATAAAGCATTAATCTTCATCAAAAGTGTCCCAAATTGTGCTGACAATTCATCGAGTCCATAATTCTCTGCCTCTTTTGGTCGAGTCATTCTCAAATATGGCCAATGATAGTCATAGTTGTCCATGGTACCTAAAAAAAGAATTAGACTAGAGAGACAAATAACATAAAATAAAATAAATGTTTAAAGTAAGATTAATTTGATTGAAATTAAAAAATGACAAAATATTAAACTAATTTCCCCGGCAACGGCGCCAAAAACTTGTTGCCTAATTTCTTAATAGCACTTTAACACGCAAGTATACGCGTTCAATTATAATATTCAGCAAGCAAGGATATCGTTCCCACGAAGAAATAGACTAATATTTATCAATTACTAATTCCAATGCAATTAATCCTATTATAAACTACAAAATATTGTTTGTGATTTGAAAATTAATCTCAACAAAATTAATAATTAAAATCAGAATTTCACAAGAGTAACTGCAGATTTAACAGGTTAAGATTACAACTTCCCTTAGTATTTCATTTAAACCAATTTACTTCCCATTCAAATTAATTAATTAATATGAATCATTATCCAAGAATGTTTTATAGTGCTCACGCACTTCTTCCAAAGACACGTGAACAAATCATCCTAACTCTGATCCTTAAGACACAAAATTACAAGGAACACCCTATTCAATTAATTCACTATATTCTAATAAAGTTAATTAGTGTTTTACGCACAAATTCTTTCAATAGATACAAAAGACACATAGGTATATTCCTATTCTACATGATAATCATATTAACCCTAATCAGATTATATGAACAGATGTTATTATATCCATATCTAAATCTATACTCCATCTTTCAATTTTATATAGATTATCACAATAATTATTGGCCAATCAATTAATCAATAAGCAAAAGATATAATAAATAATTCAATAAAAATCAACTTTCATTCAATGGGAAGGTTCAATTTAAACTACATACCAAGTACTGTTGCAATCTTAATGAAAATTTAGTTCATGATAATAATAAAGAAAAACATCATCCAGATTAATAATCCAAACATCCCAGATAATTACAAAAGATAAAAAATAGAAAAGAGAAGAAGAAACTCTAAATTTTCTCAAATACTCTCTTTGATCTTCAGCCCTTGCAATTCTCCTTCGTGTTTTCCTTCGTTGTTCTCTCTGCAAATCTCTTGAAATAATTAAGTGATACGTCTTTTCTCAAGTCTTCCCCTATTTGTATTAGTCTCCAACCTCTTTTAGATTCCTTTTTGGCTTCAAAAACCCACTTAGCAGGCCATTTCCAAGCATCTAGGGACTTGACCAGGACCACATAATTACAAAAATGCCACTCAGCTCTTTTTTTTAATGATTTTTGACCTTTTTCTTCTCCCAAATGACCAATTTGTCCCTCCAGCTCCAACCTACAAGAAATAAACACAAAACACATAAAAATATACTAAAAAAAGCAATTAAAGATAGCAATAATTAAGTTTAATAATATCGAATTCATAGGTATAAAACCTACTCATCATCTATACTCCATGAAATTAGTAGAATATCCTTGAAATTTGCGCTTCATTCAGTATCTTTTTCATGAAAATATTATTCTGAGCATTCTTGATAAGTTTTAACTTTTTCATACCGGAGTACTATTCACGGGGTACTATTCCCAAATTACTATTCACTAGGTACTATTCACTCAGTTACTATTCACCCAGGGTACTATTCATGGCAAAAATTAATTTCTTTTCGGTCCAAATCATTTTTGATATAATATTATTCTTGAATTTTACTCCACAAAGCAGTATCATGTTGACAATTTAGACATTATTAAATTCTGGATAAATTAAATTATAAATTTTTAAAAATTTATCATTTGCTTTCTTTTAATTGAATTCTTATATCATTGTCATCATCCTCATGCTTATATAATGATGAAAGTCATCTTTGGCTTACGTGAATAGATGAATTGTTGATTGGTATGATTATGACCAGGTATTATTCGGTATAATCATGACCGTAATGTTACAAATGATGTGGTAAAAGTCCTCATTGGCCCGTAGTGCATTGATGGACAGTTGTTGGCATGATCATGACCATTGATGAAAACACGAATATCATTGGCATGTAGTGCATGGATAATTCATGGTCGTGATACTAATGAATATCATTGGTCATAGTGCAGGGGTGATTTGATGATGTGGATTATTTATTAAGCTGAGTCTCAGCGATAAAATTGATGATAAACTTTTTAAATCATAGAAGATAGTAGATATCATGCTATACTTGACTCTTCTACTGGATTGCTTGTTCCGTTGCAGTTAAACTTAATGTTTATTATATTTTATCAGTTTAACACTGTTGAAGGCTAACGATAATTTATTTTCCATTAACTTAGTCATAATATTTCTTACTGGGCTAGTTGAGCTCACCCTTTGCTTTCGTTGTTCTCTTCAGGAAATGAGAATATAGCTGGGATTAATCGAGGAACGGAGTGACAGTCCAGATGTTTGCATTAGTAGTCGTCACTATTCTTTGAAATAGTGTGATAATAATTGTAATGAGGACTTATTTTGTGTTTGAATACTTTCTAGAAGACAATATTTGTATTAAAACTCACAGCTTATGTGTTGTCGTATTCTATACGATACTTAACAGTTGTATAAATTAAGTTTGTATTTGAATTATTTACCATGTATTTGGCGACTCGGAATAGGTGATGTATACCTATTTTGGGGGAGTCACAAAACACATCACTAATATTTACATATATTACAAATGGGACTCTTTTTATGTAACAAAAATAATAATTTTCTTATTTATTTTTTATTTTTTATTTAAAGGAGCCCCCTCTTGATAAAATTTTTGCGTCCATCCCTAATTATTTATATATATATATATGGGTTCCCATCTGTGGCAACCGGTTGCCACAGGTATTATTCCAGCAACTATGTTGTACAACGTTGATCTCGAGAATGGACGGCATAGATTGAAGTTAATTTCACCCATGTCGCTAAAAATTGTCAGAATTCAAGAACAACTTAGCTTATAAATGCATCTAGTTACTTATTTGCCCCTACTTTTTTATTGCTGCATTGATCAGTTTTATTGCATTGTCTGTCGCTACGAGCTCTGGCGACAGTGTAGCAGTTTTACTAATATGCCCCTCCTTTATGCCTACAAACTTACTATAATTCCCCCTTGTGCCTGTCGCTACAACCTGTGGCGGCAGTGTAGCATTTTTACTCATATGCCCTTCCTTTATGTATGCAAACTTATTATAATGCCACGACCCCATTAAGAACTTACTCTCTAGCCCCTGCAGTCCATTAAACTAACAACCCCTCCTTAGCAATTAACAAATCGCCCCTTATCATATCCCCTTAACAGTTTGCATGAAACTATACCTCCTTTTGAGTTTTCCTGCAATCAGCATAAGAGAGAAAGTAGAGAGAGAAGAGGAAAGGTCTTGCTGCAACTATTTTCCTACCAAATTTAGCATCAAGTTTTCAGATCCAAGTAAAACATTTGTAAGATTTCTTCTACCAATTTTCTTTTTACAAATAAATAAATATTGTGATTGTTTTTGAAAATTTTATTTTAGGCAAATGTATTCATGTGAACTTTTAGAGAAAATTAACAACCATGTCTATGTATACATATATGCATATGAATTTGGCAAAAATTAGAATGTTATATGTTTAGGTAAATATATTATTATGTGGTAAACTAGTTATTATATTAATATTGTAAATTATTTTTCTTAATTTATTGTTAAATGGTTGTGCATAATAATTGGAAGGGAGTAGTGTTTTATTGTTGTTAACTTACTAAGTTATGTTTTGGGGACAATATATGCATGTGATGATATATTAGGACTAATAATGACTATGAAAACTTTGTACAATAAAATCATTTAAATTATTGTTAAATGGTTCTCTTCTGATGATTAGGATATAATTGTGTTACATAGTTGTTAAATTAGTACAAAATGATTTTATGTTGTTTTTTTAACTTAAAGATGGAAAGCTGAAATTATGGACCAATTGACCAAAGTGCTCTTTATGACCAACAAAATTTTGACATCTCAAATATTAGCAATATTTCTTTGAAACAAAATATTAAATGATTCATTAAGGGTTAGATATTAAAACCTAGTTTGTTAAAGAAAAGGTGTAAAAAGAGGATTATTTTTTTTTATTTTATCTATGTGCTATAAAGAACCTATAGGGTATATGATAGAAGGTGAAGAGAGACTTTTATGACAAAAGCCTCTAACTAATAATGTAATGGGAAATTATAAATAAAGTAATTACTTATTCATATTGAAAAGAAATGAACGTGAAATTAACTAATTCTGATGTGAAGTGAAAAATAAATGTATTTCAGAATGAAAAGTAAAGACAATATATATGTGTTGAAGATATTTATGATAATTATGAAATAAAATAGGTAATGTAATTAATTTACTTTGTTAATTACATTACATATGGAACAACAAGTAAGGTTGTAAGACCCAAAATTTTATGAATAAAGATTTAATTTCTTGATTTTTTTTTAATATTAAGGTGTGGATTTGATATAATGTTATAGTTGTGGGTAATATTTATAAATTTTTCAAAGTATGCAAGTTGTCATAAAATATTTGATTAGTCGGGGAATATTCGTACGACGACACAATCATTGGTGGACCCCACAACGGAATTACTGTCGGAATGAGAAAACAACAGAAATATCTTTTTTTTTAAAATAACGGCGAAAGTTTTACCGTTAAACTGTTGAAATACTCAGTGCTAAAAGTACAGTAATACACGTGGTTGCATAGTACCACACGGTATTGTACAGTATCTTTGATTATTAATGCTTACGTGAGAAGTCACTCAGTTATACTCAATTCTTGCTACAGTAATTGCTGCATAATATCTCTCATATTATTGATTCAATTATTATCACAGTATCAACTGTGACGCCCCCAAAATAGGTATACATCACCCATCTTGGGTCGCCAAATACATGGTACAAAATTCAAATACAACTTAATTATACAACTGTCGTGTAACATACGACAAAAGATAAGCTGAGAGTTTTAAAACGAATATTATCTTCTAGACAATTTCTGCACTCAATGGAGTTCTCATTATAATTATTATCACACTATTTCACAGAATAGTGAGGACTACTAATGTACCATCTTAGACCATCACTCCGTTCCCCGACTAGTTCCAGCTATATTCTCATTTTCTGAAGAGAACAATGAAAGCAAAAGGGTGAGCTCAACTAGCCCAATAAGAAAATTATGACTAAGATAATGCAGACTAAGTTATCGTTAGCCTTCAACAATGTTAAACTTATAGAATATAATAGACAACAAGTTTAACTGCAGCGGAACAAGCAATCCATTAGAAGAAGTAGAGCATGATATCTACTATCTTCTATGATTTAAAAAGTTTTTCATCAACTTTATCGCTGAGACTCAGCTTAATAAATAAACCACATCATCGAATCATCCCTGCACTACGGGCCAAGGATATTCATGTAATCATTAATGGTCATGATTATACCGAATAATCCCTGGTTATAATCATTCCAACAACTGTCCATCAATGCACTACAGGCCAATGAGGACTTTTACCACATCATTTGTAACATTACAGGTCATGATTATACCGAATGATCCCTGGTCCTAATCATACCAATCAACAGTACATCTATGCACGTAAGCCAAAGATGACTTTCATCACAACATAAGCATAATGATGATGACAATGATATAGGAATTCAATTAAAAGAAAGCAAAGGATAAATTTTAAAGATTTATATTTTAATTTATCCATATTTCAATAATGTTCAAGTTATCAACATGATATTGCTTTGTTGAGTAAAATTCAAGAATAATATCCATGTATCAAAAATAATTTGGACAGAAAATAAATAAATTTTTCGGTGAATAGTACCCTATGAATAGTACTTCGAGAATAGTACCTCAACATGAAAAGTGCCCGAATACCAGAGTGAATAATATTTGAGTGAAGAGTAATCGGGTGAATAGTAACCCATGAATAGTAACTCGTGAATAGTACCCCAGCATAAAAAATGCCCCGAATAACCGAGTGAATAATATTTTAGTGAATATTAATCGGGTGAATAGTAACCCATGAATAGTACCCCGGTGAAAATATTGATATTTAATAAGAGAATTCATATCAATATTCCAATGAAACGATACTGGATGAAACGCAAAACTCAAGGATATTCCACTAATTTCAAGTATTATAGAAGAAATACTTTACCATAGTAAGTTTAGATTTAAGAATATGAAAAGAAATAATATACTGAATCAAGAATGGATTTTCACCGTCATACTAAGACGTAATCCAAGCGTAGACAAAGTTATTCCTAAGATATTAAAGGATGAATACGAAAAATAGTATTCCTTATGAATACGAAAGAAATAATACTCCTTACGAATACAACAAATAATATCCCTTACCTTAGTAGAAGACTGGATAATACAATAGTGAAGTAGCAGAATACTTTTCTTCTTGCTCTCTATAGTTTCTCTTGTGAGTCTCAGTGAATTGGTGAGAATGAAAGAAGAATTAAGCTTCTATCTATAGGAGAATAGACAAAATAGTAACTGATTCACGAACGGTCTAGATTGATTTACTATTAAAACTGACGGTCTATATTGATTACTATTAAAACCAAAATCAACGGTCCAGATTGATTTACTTTTAAAACCACCACTGACGGTCCAGATTGATTTACTTTTTAAAACCACCACCGACGGTCCAGATTGATTTACTTTTAAAATCACCATCGACGGTCCAGATTGATTTACTATTAAAATCACCACCGATGGTCCAGATTGATTTACTATTAAAACACCATCGACGGTTCAGATTGATTTACTATTAAAACCACCACCAATGGTCTAGATTGATTTACTATTAAAACCACCACCAATGGTCCAGATTAATTTAACTTATTACACTTTGGTACGCCTAAAGTGTTCCAAGTTTTCATTATTCCCCTCTAACTTTTTTAATTCACTTATCTTCAATAAAAACATTCTTAATACTTCAACAATTATTCATCATTAATATTATAACTCATAATATTTAACAACCAGATCATTCCCAAGAAAGAGGGCTTTCCGATAAGGATTTCTCCTATTATGCGTTAATTAGGTGACCAAACCTCTCCTCGACTGAACTTTCTAGACATTATCAATATTGCAAATAATAATATAAAATATTATCCAGATGATACTGTGATAATAATTTAATCAAATAACGTGAGATATTATACAACAATTATTGTAGTAATAATTGAGTAAACTGAGTGGCTTCTTACGTAAGCATCAATAATCAATACCGTGTGCTACTATGCAACCACACATATTACTGTATTTTTACCACCGGGTATCTCAACAGTTTAACGGTAAAACTTTCACCATTATTTTTATAAAAAGATATTTCTGTTGTTTTCTAACTACGACAATACTTCCGTTGTGGGGTCCACCAATGATTGTGTCGTCGTACGAATATTCCCTGTTAAAACGAATATTCCCCGACCAATCGAATATTCCCCAACACAACGAATATTTTATATCAACTTGTTAACTTTATAAAATTTTCAAATATCACCCTTAACTTTAACCTTTTATCAATTTAACCATTTAATAAATAGAATAATAATTATAAGAAAATTGAATACTTTCATTTCATAAAATTCGGGGTCTTACAATCTCCCCTCCTTATGAAATTTTGCCCCCGAAATTTACGTACGTACCTGGTATGTCGAAGAGATGAAGATACCTCGTCAGATTCTAACTCTTGAGGTATAACCTTTGAGCGTAGAATATATTCCTTCTTATCCAACATTTTAACACCTCTTCATACATTAAATCTTCGGCTATCTCGTCCGGTTCTAATTCAATAATGTGGTTCAGGTCGTCAATATATTTACATAACATTGATACGTGAAAAACGCTATGAACACGAGACATACTTGGCGGTAAGGCGAGTCTATAAGCCACATTTCCTACTTGATCGAGGATTTCAAATAGACAAATAAAATCGAGGGCTTGAGCTTTCCTCACTTTATCGACTCTTACTTCTGGAATAACGCCTTCTTACACCTTCTTCTTTACATTCATCAGCCTTGAGTCTGTAGCTTAAGCGGCTTTAACTTTATCGATTAAAGTCGATTCTAATCTTACATTCGCTATCTTCACGTAGGTTCTTAGAGTCTTGAACTCTATCTCCATCTTTTGTAAGTCGTACGAAATGAGTCTTTGTGTTAACAACGTCACACTCGTAACCGCATACGATCTTTTACACAACTCGTCAGCTACTACGTTCTCTCTTCCACTATGATATTGAATGGTATGGTCGTAATCTTCAACAACTCGAGCCAACGTCTTCGGCTCATGTTATGTTCTTTTTGGGTGAAAAAATATTTGAGGGTTTTATATCGGGTTCAAGGTCGATACAAAATTTGATTTCACACTCTGAGGGTAGGCCAAGAAGTTCTTCAGGGAATACGTCAGGAAATTTATTAACAATAGAAATATCATTCAAATATGACATATTTTTGTCTAAATCCGTGACATGAGCTAAGAAAGCTTGACATTCGTTTTTCAATAAACGAATAGCTTTATGGCTTGAGATGACAATGATTGACTTTAGTGGTTTGGTTGCTTGAATTCGCATAATAGGTTGGTTAGGAATATGAAAGCTAACAACCTTACGAAAACAATTAATTTTAGCATGATGAGTAGTCAACTAATCAATTCCTAAAATCATATTGAATGCAAGTATTTTCAAAGAGATAAGATCGACAGGTAACGTGCGGTTGCCGATTTGAATCAAACAAGACTTATAAATCGTGGATGTAATAAAGGTTTCCCCCAATGGAGTTTCAACAGATAGGTCAAAGTCTAATTTCTCCGGAGTGAAATTTAAACGTTGAGCGCAAGTAGGAGAAATAAAAGAATGGGTAGAACCGGTATCAAATAAGGTATAGACTTCGCTAGAGTTTATGATTAGCTTCCCCGTGATGACTTCGTTCGAGTTTCTCGCTTTCTGGGAGGTTACGACAAACGCTCTCCCTTGAACTACCAGTTTTATCTTGTCTGGGACGGTCTTTGATGCCTCCATCCCAACTAGACTTGACTTTGGTGCATGACAAAATCGGGCTAAGTGACCTTCTCTTCCACAATTGTAACATGCTTTAGACTGATGTGTCCAGTTTGGACTGATGTGTCCCTCCCCTCCGCATTTGTAACATACGACTGGCGGTCGTTCTCCTTCCTTAACAACAGATGCTAGTGCTGACGTCTTTTCATCATTATTGAATCTCCTCTTCTTGAAATTTCCACTTCTATTATCTTGGCCATAATTACCACCGGAGTGGTTACCTTTTCTGGCATGTTGATTCCCTCCATGTTTGTTGTCACCGCTTCGATGGCTGCTACCACTGTATTATCGACTTGTCGACTGCTCTCTCTTGGTTGGGTTGACTCATTATCGCGCTCTAATAACTGAGCCCTATTTACAACATTTGAATACAAACACAGTTTGTGAGAAATGAGGTACTAACGTATTTTGGGTCTCAAACCTCGCAAAAACATTCGCGTCATTCTCTCCTTATTATCAACCAAATGGGATGTGAATCAGGACAACTCGGCAAACTTATCCTCATACTGCGACACGGTCATATTATTTTGCTCGAGCTTGATAAACTCCACCTCCTTCATTTGACGAATACTTTTGGGAATGTACTTGTCATTGAACAGCTCTTGGAACTTCTCCCAAGACATTTTGAGTGTGGCAGGCTGAGTATGCTTTACTGATTCCCACTAGTAATCTGCCTCTCCTCTCAACATAAAGGTAGCAAAGGGAACCTTTTGCTCATCAGAGCATCCCAAGACTTCAAATATCTTGGTGATCTGATTTATCCACGTCTCCGCCTTAAGTGGTTCTGGCTTTCCCCAAAAATCCGATGGTCCCAGCTCCTTGAATTGCTTAGCGGTGACCATCTGCGAGTTGTTAGTGTTTTTACCTGTATTTTGAACACGAGCTGCTCTCGCCTGATGTTACATGAATTGCATAAAGCCTCTGAATATCCCATCGTTCATCATTTGATCGATGGTGTTGTTTACATGAGGATTATTGTCTTCCTGTTGCACATTATCCTAGGTATTGATCGTTGGTGACTCAAGGGTCTCGTGTACTTTATTGTTGATCTCAACATTTTTAGATGCCATTTTCAAATATTACCACAAAATAAGGGTTAATTAACATGCTATATATTATCCCTATACTCTGACCGACCAATTAAATACCAAATAAACTTAGGTAGGTCATACTAGTGAAGGAATTCCACGTCTCTCTTCTTCTAGTTCTTGTCTCACATCTCAGCCAGGGATCATATCTCTAAGCTTTGATACCAACTGTGACGCCCCCAAAATAGGTATACATCACCCATCTTGGGTCGCCAAATATATGGTACAAAATTCAAATACAACTTAATTATACAACTGTCGTGTAACATACGACAAAACATAAGTTGAGAGTTTTAAAACGAATATTATCTTCTAGACAATATCCACACTCAATGGAGTCCTCATTATAATTATTATCACACTATTTCACATAATAGTGAGGACTACTAATGCCCCATCTTGGACCATCACTCCGTTCCCTGACTAGTCCTGGCTATGTTCTCATTTCCTGAAGAGAACAATGAAAGGAAAAAGGTGAGCTCAACTAGCCCAGTAAGAATATTATGACTAAGATAATGCAGAATAAGTTATCGTTAGCCTTCAACAAGGTTAAACTTATAGAATATAATAGACAACAAGTTTAACTGCAGCGGAACAAGCAATCAATTAAAAGAGTCAAGTAGAGCATGATATCTACTATCTTCTATAATTTAAAAAGTTTTTCATCAACTTTATCGCTGAGACTCGGCTTAATAAATAAACCACATCATCGAATCATCCTTGCACTACGGGCCTAGGATATTCATGTAATCATCAATGGTTATGATTAATAATCCCTGTTTATAATCATACCAACAACTGTCCATCAATGCACTACAGGCCAATGAGGACTTTTACCACATCATTTGTAACATTACAGGTCATGATTATACCGAATGATCCCTGGTCATAATCATATCAATCAACAGTACATCTATGCACGTAAGCCAAAGATGATTTTCATCACAATATAAGCATGAGGATGATGACAATGATATAAGAATTCAATTAAAAGAAAGCAAAGGATAAATTTTAAAGATTTATAAATTAATTATACATATTTCAATAATTTCTAAGTTGTCAATATGATACTGTTTTGTGGAGTAAAATTCAAGAATAATATCCATGTATCAAAAATAATTTGGACAGAAAAGAAATAAATTTTTCGGTGAATAGTACCCCATGAATAGTACCTGTGAATTGTACTTTGGGAATAGTACCCCGTGAATAGTACCCCAGCATGAAAAGTGCCCCGAATATCCGAGTGAATAATATTTGAGTGAATAGTAACTGGGTGAATAGTAACCTATGAATAATAACTCGTGAATAGTACCCCCAGCATGAAAAGTGTCCCGAATACACAAGTGAATAATATTTTAGTGAATAGTAACTGGGTGAATAGTAACCCGTAAATAGTACCCCCGGTGAAAATATTGATATTTAATAAGAGATTTCATATAAATATTCCAATGAAACGATACTGGATGAATCGTAAAACTCAAGGATATTCAACTAATTTCAAAGATTATATGTAGAAGCAATACTTACCATAGTAAGTTTAGATTTAAGAATATGAAAAGAAATAACATACGAAACTATAAATGGATTTTCACCTGTCATACGGTACGTAATCCGCGTAGACAGGTTATTCCAACATATTAAAGGATGAATACAAAAAATAGTATTCCTTATGAATACGAAAGAAATAATACCCCTTACGAATACAACAAATAATATCTCTTACCTTAGTTGAAGACTGGATACTGCAATAGTGAAGTAGTAGAATACTCTTCTTCTTGCTCTCTATAGTTTCTCTTGTGAGTCTTAGTGAATTAGTGAGAATGAAAGAAGAATTAAGCTTTTATTTATAGGAGAATGGACTAAATAAGAACTGATTCACAAACAAATTCGTATTGATTTACTATTAGAGCAGACGGTCCATATTGATTACTATTAAAACCACACGGTAACGGTCCAGTTGATTTACTTTTAAAACCACCACCGACGTCTGTATTGATTTACTTTTTAAAACCACCAATTTTTTTATCCAGATTGATTTACTTTTAAAACCACCACCGACGGTCCAGATTGATTTACTTTTAAAACCACCACCGACGGTCCAGATTGATTTACTATTAAAACCACCACCGACGATCCAGATTGATTTACTATTAAAACCACCATCGACGGTTCAAATTGATTTACTATTAAAACCACCACCAACGGTCCAGATTGATTTACTATTAAAACTACCACCAATGGTCCAGATTTATTTAACTTATTACACTTTGGTACCCCTAAAGTGTTCCAAGTTTGCATTATTCCCCTCTAACTTTTGTAATTCACTTATCTTCAATAAATACATTCTTAATACTTCAACAATTATTCATCATTAATATTATAACTCACAATATTTAACAACCAGATCATTCCCAGGAAAGAGGGGGCTTTTCGATAAGGATTTCTCCCTATTGGCGCGCAATTAGGTGATCAAACCTCTCCTCGACAGAACTTTCTAGATATTGTCAATATTGCAAATAATAATATGAATAACTTTGTTGTCTCAATTATTAATTTAATAATATAAAATATTATCCAGATGATATTGTGATAATAATTGAATCAAATAACGTGAGATACTATATAACAATTACTGTAGCAATAATTGAGTAAACTGAGTGGCTTCTTACGTAAGCATCAATAATCAATATCGTGTCCAACTATGCAACCACGCGTATTACTGTATTTTTATCACAAGGTATCTCAATAGTTTAACGGTAAAACTTTCACCATTATTTTTATAAAAAGATATTTCTGTCGATTTTTAACTATGACAATACTTCCGTTGTGAGGTCCACCAATGATTGTGCCGTCGTACGAATATTCCATGTTAAAATGAATATTCCCCGACCAATCAAATATTACCCCACACAATGAATTTTTTATATCAACTTGCTTACTTTACAAAATTTCAAATATCACCCTTAACTTTAACCTTTTATCAATTTAACCATTTAATAAATAGAATAATAATTATAAGAAAATTAAATACTTTCATTTCATAAAATTTGGGGTCTTACAATCTGCATAATATTTTATATTATTAAATCAATAATTGAGAAGACATAGTTATTCATATTATTATTTGCAATATTGACGATGTCTAGAAAGTTCTGTCGAGGAGAGGTTTGGTCTGCTAATTGCATGCCAATAGGGAGAAATCCTTATCGGAAAGCCCTCTATTTCCTGGGAATAATCTGGTTATTAAATATTATGAATTATAATATTAATGATGAATTATTTCGTGTTGATTAAAGACAAAATTGATATTTCCATTGTGTTGAGATTATTAGTGTTAGTGGTAATCGACATTTATTTTGATAATAATTGATTTCTGGAGGTTAAATTGACCAATCGGAAAATTAATCGGATAAATGACCAATTAATTGCTATTAGTTCACATGCATATAACTATTTGTTCACATGAATGGAACTATTGATTCACATGCATGTACTATTGATTCACATGCATATACTATTAGGGGAGGTGGTGCAAGTTTGATAATATTTGTAGGACTAAATTAAAATTGGAGGAAAAGATGAAGGTATTATACTTTAATAATCAAGCCCCAAAACGTGCAATTATCGAAACTATATTTTTCTATAAATAGAAGCTCATTCTTCTTTCATTCTCACCAATTCACTAAGACTTAAAAGAGCAATTATAGATAGAGAAGATATAGAGAGAGAAGCTATAGAGAGAAAGAAAAAGAGTATTCTGTTACTTCACTATTGCAGTATTCAGCCTTCTACTAAGGTAAGAGGTATTATTTCTTTCGTATTCGTAAGGGATATTATTTTGTTCAGTATTCATAGGAATAATATTTTCTTCCATACTCTATAGTATGTGAGTAATATTATTTAGTCTCGTATTCCTGATTATACCCTCATTTTGTTAAAGTGTTGCTTCTATACTCTGTGAAATTAGTAGAATATCTTTGAAATTTGCACTTCATCTAGTATCGTTTCACAAAGATATTTTCTGTACATTCTTGTTAAATTTTAAGTTTTTCATACCAGAGTACTGTCCATGAGGACTATTTATTTATACGATATTATTGACAAAGTACTATTCACGGGTACTATTCACGAAGTATT
Source organism: Panax ginseng (assembly GCA_020205605.1). Lineage (NCBI taxonomy): Eukaryota > Viridiplantae > Streptophyta > Magnoliopsida > Apiales > Araliaceae > Panax > Panax ginseng. The sequence goes on from CM035134.1 coordinate 13,707,163, forward strand.
ATTCAAGAAATACTATTCACAAAGTATTATTCCCAAAAAACTATTCACGGGGTACTATTCACTCGGGTACTATTCACCCGAAGTACTATTCATGACAAAAATTTATTTCTTTTCGGTCTAAATTATTTTTGATAAAATATTATTCTTGAATTTTACCCCACAAAGCAATATCATGTTGTCAATTTGGATATTATTGAATTATGGATAAATTAAATTATAAATCTTTAAAATTTATCATTGCTTTAATTTAATTGAATTCTTATATCATTGTCATCATCATCATGCTTATATTCTGATGAAAGTCATCTTTGGTCGTAGTGCATAGATGTACTGTTGATTGGTATGATTATGACCCGGGATTATTCGGTATAATCATGACCCCTAATGTTACAAATGAAGTGGTAAAAGTCCTCATTGGCCCGTAGTGCATTGATGGATAGATGTTGGTATGATCATAACCATGTGTTCTCTTCGGCCAAGGGTGCAAAGATGAATTGTTGTTTGGCATGATTATGACCATTGGTGAAAACACGAATATCCTTGGCCCGTAGAGCATGGATAATTCGTGATCGTGATACTAATGAATATCCTTGGCCCATAGTGCATGGATAATTTAGTGATGTGGATTATTTATTAAGCTGAGTCTTAGCGATAAAATTGATGATAAACTTTTAAATCATAGAAGATAGTAGATATCATGCTCTACTTGACTCTTCTAATGGATTGCTTATTCCACTGCAGTTGTTTATCTAAAATTTGTTGTCTATTGTATTCTATCAGTTGTTATACTGTTGAAGTCTAAGGATAATTTATTCTACATTATCTTAGTCATAATATTTCTTACTGGGCTAGTTGAGCTCACCATTTTCTTTCACTGTTCTCTTCAGGAAATAAGAATATAGCTGGGACTAGTCGGGGAATGGATTGACGGTCCAGATGGTTGTTTTAGTAGTCCGCACTATTCTGTGAAATAGTTTGATAATGATTGTAATGAGACTTAATTTGAGTGTGGATATTGTCTAAAAGACAATATTCATGTTAAAACTCTCAACTACACTTTTGTCGTATTGTATAAAAGAAGTTTGTATTTGATTTCTGTACCATGTATTTGGCGACCCAAGATGGTTGATGTATACCTATTTTGGGGGCGTCACAGTTGGTATCAAAGCTTAGGGATATGACACCTGGCTGAAATGTGAGACTAGAACTAGGAGGGGAGAGACGGGTAATTCCTTCGCTAGTATGACCTACCTAAGTTTATTTGTTATTTAATTGGTCGATCAGAGTATAGGGATAATATGTGGCATGTCAATTAACCCTTGTTTTATGACAGTGTTTGAGAATGACATCTGAAAATATTGAGATAAGCAATGAAGCACATGAGACCGTTGAGTCACCACCGATCAATAACCAGGATAATGTGCATCAGGAAGGCAATAATCCTCGTGTAAATAACAACACCAACCAAATGACGAACAATGGTATGTTTAGGAACTTTCTAGAATTTATACAAAACCAAATGAGAGAGACTCGTGTTCAAAATGCAGGTGTAATCACTAGCAACTCATGGCTGGTTATCGTTAAGCAGTTCAAGGAGCTGGGACCACCGGAGTTTTTGGGAAAGCCAGAACCACTTAAGGAAGAGACGTGGATAAAGCAGATCATCAAGATATTTGATGTCTTGGAATGCTTAGAGGAGTAAAAGGTTCCCTTCGCCACCTTTATGTTGCGTGAAGAGGTAGATTACTGGTGGGAATCTATAAAACGTACCCAGCCTGACGCACTCAAGATGTCTTGGGAGAAGTTCTAAGAATTTTTCAACGACAAGTACTTTCCCGAAAATATTCGTCACATGAAAGAGGTGGAATTCATCAAGCTGGAGCAAAATAATATGACCGTGTCGTAGTACGAGGCTAAGTTTGCCGAGTTATCCCGGTTGGCATCCAATTTGGTAGATAATGAGGAGCGAATGACATGAATGTTTCTAAGAGGTTTCAAACCTGAAATACGTCAATACCTCATTTCTCACAAAATTTGTTTATATTCAGATGTTGTGAATAGGGCTCAGTTATTGGAGCGCGATATTGAGCCAGCCCAATCAAAAGGTAACGACCAACAACACGATAATAATTGTACCGGTGGTAACTGCCATCGGAACAATGATAACCATCGTAAAGGAAATTATCAGGAAAGAAATGGTAACCACTTTGGTGGTAATCATGGCCAAGATAATAGGAAAGGTGAACTAAGTTGGAACAGTTTTAAGAAAAGAAGATTCAACAATGACAAAAAGACATTGGCAGCAGCACCAACACCCGTTTCAAAGGAAGAAGAATGACCACCAGTCGTATGTTTCAAATACGGACAAGAGGGATACATCCGTCCAAACTGTACACAGCAACCCAAAGCGTGTTTCAATTGCAGAAGAGAATGTCACCTAGCTTGATTTTGTCGTGTAGTGAAGTCAAGTTCAGCTGGAATAGTGACGCCAAAGGATGTCCCAGACAAGTTAAAGTCGGTAGTTTAAGTGAGAGCGTTTTTCGAGGAACCCGAACGAAGTTATCACAGGTAAGTTAATCATAAACTCTTGTGAAGTCTATACCTTATTCGATACCAGTTCTACCAATTCTTTTATTTCTCTTACTTGAGCTCAACGTTTAAATTTAACTCCGGAGAAATTAGACTTTGACTTATCTGTTGAAACTCTATTAAGAGAAAACTTTGTTACATCCACTGTTTATAAATCTTGTTTGATTCAAATCGATACCCTCATGTTACCTGTCGATCTCATCTTTTTGAAAATACTTGCCTTGGACGTGATTTTAGGAATCGACTAGTTAACTACTCATCATGCTAAAATTGATTGTTTTCGTAAGGTTATTAGCCTTCCTAACCAACCTGTTATGCCAATTCAAGTAACCAAACCACTAAAGTTAATCATTGTCATATTAAGCCATAAGTAAAGAGCCCCAAACCTTTTGCTGGTGACTTCCAAGTCATGGAATGCACTGAAGCCAGACTTTCCGTAGTAGAAGTCGTGAATAACGGTGGCAAGTTGATAGGTATCAATATGACGTGTTATCCAAGTCTTGGATGAGAGTCACAGTTTTGAATAATATTTTTATCGTTAATAAATTTTCTAACGTATACCCCGAAGAACTTCCTGGCCTACCCAGAGCGTGAAATCAAATTTTGTATTGACCCTAGTACAAAACCCATTTCTAAAACCCTCAAATATTTCTTCACTAAGAACCAATGTAACTCGCGCAGAAGACGTTGGCTTGAGCTGTTAAAAGATTACGATAATACTATTCAATACCATTATAGAAAAAGCGAACGTGGTAGCTAACGCGTTGAGTAGAAGATCGTATGCGGTTACGAGTGCGACATCGTTAACACAAAGACCCATTTTGTATAATTTATAAAGGATGTAGATAGAGTTAAAGACTCTAAGAACCTACGTGAAGATAGCGAATATACGAGTAGAATCGACTTTAATTGATAAAGTTAAAGCAGCTCAAGCTACAGACTCAGAGCTGATGAATGTGAAGAAAAAGGTGAAAAAAGGCATTAGTCTAGAAGCAAGAATCGACGAAGAGAGGAAATCTCAACCCTTGATTTAATTGGTCTATTTGAAATACTTGAACGAGTAGGAATTGTGGCCTATAAACTCGCCTTACCGCTAAGTATGTCGCGTGTTCATAACGTTTTTCACGTATCGATGTTACGTAAATATGTGGAAGACTCAAACCACATTATTTAATTAAAACTAGACGAGATAGCAGAAGATACCTGTAAAAATGTTGGATAAGAAGAAATATATTCTATGCTTAAAGGTTATACCTCAAGAGTTAGAATCTAAACGAGGTATCCTCACCTCTTCGGCATACCAGGTACGTACGTAAATTTTGAGGGCGAAATTTCATAAGGAGAGGAGGTTGTAAGACCCCAAATTTTATGAATAAAGATTTATTTCTCGAAATATTTTTTTAATATTAAGGTGTGAATTTGATATAATATTATAGTTGTGGGTAGTATTTATAAATTTTACAAAGTATGGAAGTTGTCATAAAATATTCGATTGTTCGGAGAATATTCGTTTTATCAGGGAATATTCATACGACGGAACAATCATTGGTTGTCCCCACAACGGATTTACTATTGAAATAAGAAAACGACAGAAATATCTTTTTATAAAAATAACGGTGAAAGTTTTACCGTTAAACTGTTGAAATACCCAGTGGTAAAAGTACAGTAATACGTGTGGTTGTATAGTAGCACATGGTATTATGCAGTATCTTTGATTATTGATGCTTAATGAGAAGTCACTCAGTTATACTCAATTATTGCTATAGTAATTTCTGCATAATATCTCTCATATTATTGATTCAATTATTGTCACAGTATCATCTGCATAATATTTTATATTATTAAATCAATAATTGAGACAATAAAGTTATTCATATTATTATTTGCAATATTGACGATATCTAGAAAGTTCTGTCGAGGAGAGGTTTGGTCACCTAATTGCGCGCCAATAGGGAGAAATCCTTATCGGAAAGTCCCCTCTTTCCTGAGAATGATCTGGTTGTTAAATATTATGAGTTATAATATTAATGATGAATAAGTTTGTGTTGATTAAAGATGAAATTGATATTTCCATTGTGTTGTGATTATTAGTGTTAGTGAAAATCGACATTTATTTCGATAATAATTGATTTCTGGATGTTAAATTGACCAATCGGGTAATTAATCGGATAAATGACCAATTAATTGCTATTAGTTCACATGCATGTAACTATTTGTTCACATGAATGGAACTATTGATTCACATGCATGTACTATTAGGGGAGGTGGTGCAAGTTTGATAATACTTGTAGGACTAAATTAAAAATAGAGATAAAGATGAAGGTATTATACTTTAATAATTCGAGCCCCAAAACGTGCAATTATCGAAATTATGTTTTCCTATAAATAGAAGCTTATTCTTCTTTCATTCTCACGAATTCACTAAGACTCACAAGAGAAATTATGGAGAGAGAAGATATAGAGAGAGAAGCTATAAAGAGTAAGAAGCAGAGTATTCTGCTACTTCACTATTGCAGTATCCAGCCTTCTACTAAGATAAGGGGTATTATTTCTTTCGTATTCGTAGGGGATATTATTTTGTTCAGTATTCATAGGAATAATATTTTCTTCCATACACTGTAGTATGTGAGTAATATTATTTCGTCTCGTATTCTTGATTATACCCTCATTTTGTTAAAGTATTGCTTCTATACTCCGTGAAATTAGTAGAATATCCTTGAAATTTGCGCTTCATCTAGTATCATTTTCATGCCGGAGTACTGTCCTTGAGTACTATTCATTTATACGGTACTATTCACAAAGTACTATTCACGGGTACCATTCACAAAGTACTATTTATGAAATACTATTCACAAAGTACTATTCATAAAGTACTATTCCCGAAGTACTATTTACGGGGTACTATTCACTCAGGTACTATTCACCCGAAGTACTATTCATGATAAAAATTAATTTCTTTTCGATCCAAATCATTTTTGATAAAATATTATTCTTGAATTTTACCCCACAAAGCAGTATCATGTTGACAATTTTGATATTACTAAATTCTGGATAAATTAAATTATAAATCTTTAAAATTTATCATTACTTTTATTTAATTGAATTCTTATATCATTGTCATCATCCTTATGCTTATATTGAGATGAAAGTCATCTTTGGCCGTAGTGCATAGATGGACTGTTGATTGGTATGATAATGACCAGGGATTATTCGGTATAATCATGACTCGTAATGTTACAAATAATATGGTAAAAGTCCTCATTGGCCCGTAGTGCTAATGGACAGATGTTGGTATAATCATAACCATGCGTTCTCTTCGGCCAAGGGTGCAAAGATGAATTATTGTTTGGCATGATCATGACTATTGGTGAAAACACGAATATCCTTGTCCCGTAGAGCATAGATAATTCGTGGTCGTAATACTACTGAATATCCTTGGCCCATAGTGCATGGATAATTCAGTGATGTGGTTTATTTATTAAGGTGAGTCTCAGCGATAAAATTGATGATAAACTTTTAAATCATAGAAGATAGTAGATAGCATGCTCTACTTGACTCTTCTAATGGATTGCTTATTCTGCTGCAGTTGTTGATCTAAAACTTGTTATCTATTGTATTCTATCAGTTGTTATACTGTTGAAGGCTAAGGATAATTTATTCTGCATTATCTTAGTCATAATATTTCTTACTGGGCTAGTTGAGCTCACCATTTTCTTTCACTGTTCTCTTCAGAAAATGAGAATATAGCTGGGACTAGTCGAGGAATGGATTGACGGTCCAAATGGTTGTTTTAGTAGTCCTCAATATTCTGTGAAATAGTGTGATAATAATTGTAATGAGATTGAATTTGAGCGTTGATATTGTCTAGAAACAATATTCATGTTAAAACTCTCAGCTACGTTTTTTTCGTATTGTATAAAAGAAGTTTGTATTTGATTTATGTACCATGTATTTAGCAACTCAAGATGTATGATGTATACCTATTTTGAGGGCGTCACAAAGGTTATGTATTACATGAACTAGACTAAAAATTTGATGAATTAAGTAATAAGCTAAATTAATGTGTTAAAAATAATAATAATTTATTATTTGAAAAAGACTCAAGTTATTTAATTAACCAAAGGGTCGTGATTAAGTGTGGGAAACCCAAACTTTTAAAAGATCTGATTGTAGTAGATTCAGTTGAGTTCAATAGAATTAAGTCCAAACTTAATTTAATTATAAATGTATATTTCAAGTGAAAAGGAAAAAGAAAGCCATGACTTAGTTGAAGAATCTTCTGACATATATATGTCCATAAGTAACGATTTAATGGATACTTAGTTTTATTGATTTCTTGGAATATAGATGTTAACTAAGTAAGTTAATTAAATTCCATTTTATATCACTTTAAATGTTGTGAATAAAGAGTGTGTATATCGGCCGAAAAGTTGTGAGAATGAGTGATACATTGAATTTTAATTATCAACTCATTAAATGAATAACTAGGCTCCCTAATATTTTGGAACTAAGTTAACATGTTGTATTTTGTAAACCACATGTGAAAATACCAATGACCATACTAATTAATATAGCAGTCACATATGTTAGTAGGCTCAAAGCAATGTAATATAGCCATGTTCCTTGAGTAACTCGGCAACCCAAATTAGAGTACAGAAAGAAAGTGCTGAATTTAGTTTAACTAAATTGAACAGTGGAAGAGAATAGTTAGTTAGTAGTGTTCAATGAGCTAGTACTGCGGTAGGGTTGCTGAGAAGTGACACTTCTTGTAGGGGTTGTACGGACTGCCAATTAGAGGTGATGTAGGGGTTGTGTAGGGGCTGAGTAGGGGTTGTGTAAGAGCTAAATAGGGGTTGTGTAGGGATCCCTATAGGGGTCATCAACCTACAAATTAAGAGGGACTTCAGTCCTTATTATCACCCCCAAAATCATTACGTGAAGTTAATAATGAGTAAGAACCAAATAGATGAAGAAATCATTTATTTTTTTATAGAAAGAGCTTACAGCTGAGCATAACAAAAAGAGAATACATTCAGTAACAAAGTTAGCTCAGTGATCTAGAAACTCAGATCAACTACAATCAACTATTAAGATTTGCAAGGTGGGAAGTAATTTCAGTTCATTATTAGTATAAGATGGTGTTCTTATTTTGTTTTAGGTCATATGGTTTTAATGTGTTGTGGTTTGGGATTTGCTGTGTTGTTGTACATGAGGACCATGAAGGGCTCGGGAGTTATAAGGTTGGGAATCAAATGGAGATTGTGTGCCTAGGTGTATTTATAACTCAATGAATGATGAATTTTAAGTGTTTCCCACAACCTGTTTGCCGAAATGACTAGGAGAATAGATTTCTTTGGTAAGTATTATGTTAGCTGCTAAATTTAGCCTAGAATTATGCTTATGTGTTTGGAATGTTAATCACATGGTTTGTATTGATGTTTAGGTATTAATGTAAGAAGTATATGAGTGATGGATAAAGTGATATTAGTTTAATCTATGAAAGCTTAAACAAAATCATCATGTGCAATGAACCTTGAAGCAGAATAATTTTTACAAAAGCTTTGAAAGGATTCTTCTAGAAAAGTTTAATAGATGAAAAGATGTGACATGAAGTTATTTTCAAACAAAAGGAGAAATTGTAGGAGCTTTGTGCTTTTGTGTAACAATTAGTCAAATGATTAAATTCATGGTGATGTGTTTCAAAACTTTTGTTGGGCAAATGTTATTTTTATCAAAATAAAGAAAAAGGTTTCATGTGATTCATATGCATATTATGGTAATGATCTAACTAAATAAAGGGAAAGACAAGGAGGCATTTTCAGTAAGCTTCAAACCAGGATTAGGTAAATTTGGTTTAGTGCTAACAGATCACCAGATTCAGCCCTATTTTGGGGGCCTTTCTATGACATTTTCAGCCAACTAAATGGTAGATAACATGCTTAGTAGTGTGGTTTAAACCCCTGTCAAGATTTGAAATCAAATGGATTAGAATTAGCAATGTTGCAATTCTTTTCAAAGCTATCCAGAGAACCTTAAAGCTGTTAAAAAGCAATAGTTGACAAGCTACTTGAGCTTTTATTTTCTAAGACCTGTTGTGATGCTAAACAATGTGTTATAATAGAAATCCCATGTTGCAAGCATGCTTAAAAGTTACTCTCAACATAGCTTAGGACTATTTTCAGTGTTGTACAAATTTCATGCTTAAAAGCTCAAGTAATGGGAATGTTAAAGTGTCAATAACATGCTAGCCATGAATTAATAAGACTTGAACCATGTATACCAGTTGAATAGCACTCACATGATCCAAACATTCTTACGAGTTATAATGATGTTTTAAAGCTTATTTGAATGCCTAGAGGTTCCTTGAGTTAAAGCTTGGGACTGTTTGTGAGTAATAGCTAAAACTGTGCCAAAAAGAGGGACTGTTGTAGCCAATTTTTTCATTGATGTTCTTAGACAGTAAGGAGTCCTTAAATTGTCCATAAATGACATTTAAGAAGTGACCCTTAACTTGGTTAAGGTCCATATCGAGTGCTACTCGGTCTTCATGTTTAAAAGCTATAAAAGTAAGCTTTAAAGTGTCAACTAACACCTAATTAAAAAGATACAATATCTAGATCATGTAGGCAAGTTTCTATAGCTATGATATGACATAAGTGAGCTACACAAGCTAGAGAAACCAAGTCTATACTGTTTCAAGTCTTGGACTTGTTAAAAATCATGTTTTAAGCCAAAAGTGGACTGTTTTGGAAAATTTTGAGTGGCCTTAATGGTCTATAATGAGCTTATGTAAAGTTGCTAATACATGCTACTAGTGATTTCCAAACATGGTCCTTAAAAAAGCTAACAAGACAACCAAGTTAGGATCTCTTTATAAGCCTAAAGTGTGTTTTAAAAGGTCAAATTTGTTTAGGTTATTAACTAAGGTGTGGTGATGATAAGAGTAACCTTAAGTAACTAAAATATACATTCCTAGACTATCCAAGTAGTCAAAAATGAAAAAAATTGAAAAACTATCATAAATGGTTTTTGTGAAAAAGTGTAAAACAGTCAGTTTGAGCCCTTGTTTTGGGAAGCCTAACTGACATGAATAAGAAACCTAAACCTTGATTAAAATACCTTGATATATGGTCTATAAGTGGGCTTAAATGTTTGAGCCACAAACCTAACCCAAAAATTCAAACAAATCACCAAACTAGCTTATAAAATCACTAAAACTATAGTTTCTGTAGTTTTCTGTGTGAAATTTGAGATCTTTTCATTCTGCTTAAATATCAGTTTTAACATCATAAACAAGTGAGTTAGAAGTATATTAGATTATTCCAAGTGTTGGAATGTTAATACATACAAGAAAATGAGAAATTAGTATGTAAAAGCTTGAAAAATGCTTGGTTTAGAGGGTCAAAACCATATCTATGCATAGCAAAGTCAAGGGAAAGCTAAAACTAGTCCTAACTAGTTATAATTCAAGTGTTTGAATGAGCCCAAGTGTCCAAAAATGAAATTGGAAAGAATTGACCAAAGTTAGTAAAACTAAAAACGGTGGTGAACAACCTAGTTAATTTGGGCACCAGTTTCAAGAAGCTTAGAAAGCTTGCTTGAGAACCTAAACCAGGTCAAAAATACTTTGATATATAGTCTATAAGTATGCTCAGATTTTAGGTCTAAAAGCCTAACTCAGAAATTCATAAGAATAATCAAAGTAGCCTAGAAAATAACTAAAATTGCAATTTTGCCAAGTAATGAAATGTGTAAAACAACCCAGTTGGGGTCTGTTTTTGTAATGCTTAACTTGATAGTTTTAAAGACCTAAACCATAAATAAAATACTTTGCTATGGGGTTTATAATATTGCACAAGTGAGAGACTAAAAAGGATACTATAAAAATTCTTAGAAATCCTTAAAAGTATCTCAAAAATCATATTTTGAGTTTTTGAGCTATGTTATAAAAAGTGAAGTTTAAAGTACAAATGTCATAGTGTAAGACCCCAACTTTTTATGAATAAAGATTTAATTTTCTCTAAATATTATTTTGAATAATAAAGTGTTGATTTGATATAATATTATAGTTATGGTGATATGTGCAAATTTTGCAAAGTAAGCAAGTTGTCATAAAATATTCGTTTTGTCGGGGAATATTCTTTTTATCGGAAATATTAAATGCGATAGCAAATCATTGGTGGACCTTATAACGGAATAACCGCTTGATATAGAAAGCGACATAAATAACCTTTTATAAAAAATAACAAAGAAAACTTTTTTACCGTTAATCTGTTGAAATACTCGGTGATAAAAAGTACAATGAATACGCATGGTTGTTGACAAAGAAAGACACCAGATTGCATAAGTATTTCTGATTATTGATTCTTAGGTAAGAAGTCACTCAGTATTCAATAATTGTCACAGTAGTTGTTGTATAGTATCTCATATCAGTGATTCAATAATTGTTACAATAACATCTGCATAATATTTAATATTATTTTAATAATATTATTAGTTAGCAAGTTTGGCAATGTCTAGAAAGTTCTGTCGAGAAAAGGGGTTGGTTATATAATTGCGCGCCAATAAGGATAAATCCTTATCGAAAAGCCCCCTCTATCCTGGGAATGATCTAGTTGTTAATATTGTGAGCTTATAATAATAATTGTGAATAATTATTATTTGGTGACTAGTGGTTCAATTTTGATATAAATGAAGAAATTTAGCATGATATATTTGTTGAAAGTTTGGCATATTTTTATATGGAATCACAATTATCTTCTTCGATAAAATATTCATTCAAATATATTATTATAATATTACATTATAATAGTATAATGTGATAATATAATAGAATTTTTTATAATTTAAATGGTAATATTATTATTATATTATATAATTTTCAGTATGTGAATAAAAGTGGAGTGAAGGCTATCGTTTTGATTTTGAATTCCTTTTTTCAAAACCATTTTATCCACGTCTCCTTTTCAATTCTCCTGTACATTTTTTTTTCAAAGTGGAGGCTTGCTTGAAACCTTCTCATGAAAAGTGATGCTTTCTAAATTAGTGGGCCCTCAACCAAGAAAATGTGAGTTAGGCATGAAAGTAGGCAGAAGAATTAGCAGGATTGTTTAAATTTTCCTCCGTGTTGCACTATAAAAGGGGAGGTAACCCTCCATCCTAAACACACCATCACAATATCAAAAATTCTTCATCTATAATATTGTGAGTATTTCTTTTGAGTATAAGAATACTTTGAGTGTATCTTTTAGTGCAAGATTTTCTCTGGATAATATCTGATATTCCAAGTCAAAACTAGTTTATATTAAGATAAAGGATATTATATTATTTCAATACTCGTAAGAAATATTATTTTCTTTCATACTCTATATTATGTAAGTGATATTATTTCATTTCATGTTCCTAAATTTTAAACTTACTAGGGTAAGTATTGTTTCTATTATTCCCGAAATGATTAGAAATTCTTAAGGTTTGCGCTTCATCTAATATCATTTCACTGGAATATTGGTATGAACTCTCTTATTAAATTTTAATCTTTTCATATCAGGGTACTATTAATGGGTACTATTTATACGGTACTATTCATGAGTACTATTGATACGGTACTATTCATGAGTAATGTTCACAATAGAATTTAATTTTCTTTTCTGTCCAAATTATTTTTGATACATGAATATCATTCTTGAATTTTACTTCACAATTAGTTATCATGTTGACAATTTGGACAATCTTGAACTCTGGATAAATTGAATTATAAATGTCTAATATTTATCCTTGATCTCACTTGATTGATTCTTTATATCATTGGCATCATCATCATGCTTATATTGTACTGGAAGTCATCTTTGGCCCGTAGTGCAAAGATTGACTGTTGATTGGTATGATTAAGACCAGGAATTGTGTATTGGTATAATCATGAACTTTAATGTTATATATAAGGTTTGTGGTGAAAGTCCTCTTTGGCCCGTAGTGCATAGATGGGCAGGTGTTTGGCATGATCATGACCACTACTGATGCAAACGATTATCTTTGGCTCGTAGTGCATGGATAATTCGTTGATTGAAAATAATTATTGATTGGTGTTACAGGGATAAAATATTTATGATGGACTTTTAAATCATAAAAGATAGTAGACATCATGCTCTACTTGACTCTTCTAATGGATTGTTGTTTCTGCTGCAGTTGTTAATCTAACTTCTTGTCTATTGTATTCTATCAGATTTTTCCTGCTGAGGACTAAGGATAATTTGTTCTACATTATCTTAGTCATAATATTCTTTACTAGGCTAGTTGAGCTCAGCTTTTTCCTTTTGGTTTCCATTGTTCTTCTCAGGAGGCGAGAATGTAGCTGGGATTGGTCGGGGAGTGGAGTAATGGTCCAAGATGGTTCTTTTAGTAGTCCTCACTATTTTGTAAAATAGTGTGACAATAATTGTAATGAGTATTTTATTTGAGTTTGGATATTGTCTACGAGAAAATATTTGTATTGAAACTCACAACTTATGTTTTGTCGTATTTTACACGACAATTAATAGTTATATAAATGAAGTTTGTATTTAAATTCTGTACCATGTATTTGGAGACTCAAAATGGGTTGTGTGGACCTATTTTGGGGGCCACACATAGCATGACTTAAGATGGTATTTGAAGTGTATAATGATCAAGAAGCTGTAACATGTTATGTTCGGGTTAAAATGAGCATGTTTAAGAATATATAGGAACTAAGTCTGTGATGTATGTTATGTGTGCATAGTTATATCATAGATCCGGATCAGCCGAGTATTTCCCGCAGGACCACTTCTGGTGTACGGAGGAGGGCTTTTGAAGTGCCTCGACCCCGTTCTATCAGACAGCCTCGTCGCTTAGTAGAGGCAGTTATACATCTTGTCCGGGTTAATGTGCCGGATGTAGAGGACGAGGAGGAGGACGTTCCGGTTGCGGACCCTGCTCCTACTGCACGTGGTCTCCGTAGGGAGATGTCAGGCATTCAGGTAGCAAACCCCGAGCTTCTGGGGGATTTGAGTCGACACCCATCAGTTTACCTGCACGCAAACGTGGTATAATTTAGATCTTAATAATCCTTTTTCCTATTAATGAGGAGTCAAGTGTTCTGATGTTGATCTGCATTTGATGTAGGTTCCCGGCTTTACACAGCCTCGAGGGAACTGGTTTAGCATCCACTCTATGTATTAGGCTTTACATGATGACTATAGAGCGATTGTACATGTTTGGGGATTCAGAGCATTCTTTTCCATCCTTCTCCGTTGTTGTCCCTGGGGTTACCTCAAGGCATTGTCTGAGCGCTGGATTCACCTGACTCAGTCACTCCATTTACTAGACTGTGAGGTGATGATGACGCCGATAGATTGGCTGTTTATCATAGGTATGGAGTTTGGAGGGGATCTCGTGCCTTGTACGGCGGATATTACCCCTACTGTCGTCAGATCCTTGTTATGAGTTTCGGCTGAGGCGCTTAAGTGCAGAAATGTACGTACAGGTCCTTTGAGCGTAGATGCTATGAGCGGGCTGTTGAGTGAGCCTATACCCAATGATGTGAAAGTCAGGGATCGCATTCTACGGCGATTGTTTCTGATGATCATTAGGGACTGCTTCATAGCAGATAACTCTTCTACGGTGTCTTTAGCTTTGAGTAGCGCCACTCGACACGTGGACCGTACAGAAGAGTATGATTGGGGTTCCTACACCTTCGCCTATTTCCTCAGGGGAATGCGTATGCGATCGCGGGGCTTGACCGAGGCGTGGTTAGGATTCTACTCGTTTCTGCTGGTGAGTATTTCTCTTGTCTTTAACCATGTACAGGTTAAGATTGTTAACTGACAGCAGAGATTTGCCTTTATGTTGGCAGTTTTGGGCCTATGAGAGGCTCCTATGTTTGCGTCCTGTGAGCGTGTTAGGTTTAGATACCTATCCACGAGGACGGAGATGGCATCATTCCATACTGGCGGAGGTCCTTGTTGTTGAGGGTTTCACTCATAGTCGCCTACAACTGGAGTTGTTGACAGCTGATGTCATCACTTGGGTTCCCTACTCTGGGGAGCATTTGAGCATCGATTTTGAGGATGGGTACCCGTCTGGTGTTGAGTACTTAATTTTCACCCGTAGGATTCCTCTTTTCACAGATGGAGGATGGGAGCTCTACTTAGGAGAGCGTGCTATCAAGAGTACTACAGGAGAGATACGTATACCTATCTTGCCTCCTGCTAGGCGTTATTGGCCTGTTTCGCAATCACCCGTTATTGATATCTCGTTGTTGGGGGTTGACGGTTTTGCACTATCAGAGGGTCCATGCACTCAGGATGTATTCCAGCATTAGTGGTCCCCTCATACCATTGGATCCTAGAGCCGCGCCATACAGTTCATGGGGGATATGGTTCCAGGATCCGTGATAATGACGGATTGGCTAGCCGGTGTCAGAGATCCGACTCATGTGACACAGATTGACAGTTTGACCCAGCGACTGGACCGGGCATATTTCTTCATTCGGCATTTGGGCAGAGATCCTAAAGACGCAGATACTTTCAATCCTTCCAGCTCAAGTGCTGGTCCTTCAGGTGACCCATTTGGTTTTTCTGGCGCAGATCCTCCTTTATACAGGCTTGATATCCCTGTTGATCGAGATCCAGTGACTCAGGAGGAGTTACATTAGGTAGACAGGATTGATGATGTAGACATTGACACCATTGTCTTTTTCTGATGTGTATTCTCTTTTGATAGGCCTCTGTTAGATATTGGGTAGCTTCGCCCCATTATCGATATCTCTTTTGGTAGGCCGATATTAGTTGTTGGGCATCAGTGCCCCATTTCCCTGTATTTTAGCAGACTGTGGCTGAGGGTGGTGCAGGATGAGCTGACATCTGGTCATGTTATATCCCAGCATTTTCTGTTTGATAGATTCGACTCTGAGGATAGCTATAGACAACATTCCGGGGATTTCACCGCACCGGAGGATCATTGGCGTATGGCCAGAGTAGATGTCATGCTGTTGTGCGTGCTATCATATGTATATGTGCCACAGTATATGGATGAGATAGACATTGGAGTCATTATGGCGGTGAGAGTTCTCAAGGAGGGTCACTCCATTATACCGATGATTTTGGCGAGACTCGAGGTCGACCCACGTATTCTTCGCGCTTATCCGGCGTGGATATTTACAGCAACTTCGGTTACATTGACGTGTGGTTTATGTCACACTTGAGACCGATTGACACTTTTAGGAGGCACGGGTATTGCTTGACCCATGAGATAGCTATGTCGTACTCCTTTCAGCCCGCGGAGTGTACAGATGCTGCATCGTGGTCTGCTTTTCTAGCAGGGATCGAGGATCCATTTGATATATTATCGTGTTCAGGGCTCTGTTCACCCTACAGCTTCATTACTCATGCTTCGGGCATGGATTATCTCCCTCTGGCAGGATTGAGGGGCATGACTACCTATCACCCGCTGTCCGTGATGTGTTATTTTGACCAGTTCCAGGACTTTCATCCTTTCGAGGGGGCATTGAGTCAGCGATTGGCATCTCGCCATCTATCAGCAGAAGACCGATCCAGGGTGTATGCTTATTGGGATTAGCATGAGATATCTGAGTTTTCGGTGAGCCATCCAGGTTATTCTACAGAGTATTCTGCATGGATGGAGACCGAGACTGCATCAGTTCTGGCAGTATCCTTAGAGCAGGATATGGATTCTGACGATGGGGAGCCCATGGAGGACACTGATGTT
This sequence comes from Panax ginseng, assembly GCA_020205605.1. NCBI lineage: Eukaryota > Viridiplantae > Streptophyta > Magnoliopsida > Apiales > Araliaceae > Panax > Panax ginseng. Next base: position 13,723,492 of record CM035134.1, read on the forward strand.
TCCATCGAGGAGGAGTTGTTCACTGGGTTACCAATAGCTCTCGCAGATTCTCCCAGTACTAGTACCATTGTGATTCAGTATTCAGCACAGTATTTTGAGCAGCGTCTTCATCTGATGACCTTCGAGAGAGATCAGGCTAGAGCCTCGATGTTGACAGCTATAGAGGGGAGAGATACCGCTATAGAGGAGCGGGATGAAGCTAGATCAGCCATAGATGCAGTGATCATTGAGCGGGATGCTGCCATATTTGCCCAAGATACGGCCGTTGCAGACAGCACTTTAGTGAGATCCCTGACCACTGGTATGATTGCCGAGATGAGTGGATATATAGATGAGCACCGTGTCGCCATGAAGTTGGCCTCGGACTTACTGTCTCGAGTAAATATGATGATGCAGGAGACCATAGCGCTACCCCCTTCCTTTGAGAGAGATGCTATGTTAGATCTGTTGGCCCGCATACATACTGATCTGTAGATAGCCTCGTATTTTCCTACACAGACTAGCTTAGCCATTTTGTCATGCACAATTTATATCATGTATCAAACAGTATTATATATGACAGGGATATATATTTTGATTTACTCCCCTTTTGTAGTCATGTCTGAATACTTGCTTGATACTCTGCCTGCTTCTCCAGGTCTTGAGATCATGATGTAGTATGTACTTGTCCTGGATAGGTAGACATTAAGATACCTCAGGATCTGTCAGAATAGATCATTGATCTGTATGGATCCCTACAATATCTTTGGCGTCTTGGGACTGGTTTCTGTATGGGAATGTGGAGAGGAGTGTGGCTTTTCCTCTCTGAGATTTACCGCACCACAGATGGTTGACAGTACTCCTATTTGTGAGAAGCTAGTCAATTCCATCTCTTATGGATTGGTATTGCTCTTTGAGGCACAACCATAGCTTAGATGGTCGCCGAATCTCTTATTTGTGAGGAGAGGTTGGGTAATTCCATCCCTTTGGTCTGAAGCCAATGAAATGTGGATTGAAGGTTGATCCCAGTACCGCTGACAATTATTTGTGCTTTGGTAAGGGGTTAGACCGAACCATAAATGGCTGCCTACATACTCCTATTGAAGAGGAGATCAGGTCTGCGTAGTTCGAACCTGGTGTAAGAGGTTCAACGCTGTGATGGTGTAGGAGCTTTATTGAAGAAGGGTGTAGAAAATATTTTTGTTGTTTTTGTTTTTGTATTGTTTTTGTTGTTTTTGTTTTATTGTGACCAGGCCATATATAAAATATGGTTGCCTACATAGTTTGCCCCTCAGGACTAATGATGATCGAAAAGTGGGGGTCTCATGTGCAGGGTAAACTGCGGGGAAGAAATCTTGATCCCATGTACAGGTTAAGCTGTGGGGAAGAGAGTTTAATCCCATGTGCAAGATAGACTGAGAGGAAGAAAGTTTGATCCTAAGTTCAGGACAAACTGCATGTGTGAAAAGAGAGGTTCAATCCCTGATGGGATAACCGGATTTGTATGAAGAAAAACCAGGTTGCTGGTTTTCAAGATGTGTTTTCCCTGAAGGGTGAATGGTTTGAAAAAGCAAGGTTGAATGTGGTAAAGGGTTAAAGAACCTGGAATGACTGGTGATCTGATGATCCAACACCAGGATGTTTGTTTGATGGTATCTTCAGACATAATACCGTTTCACGGTGTCCAAATTGATAAGCTGTGGAAATTCATCGTCGTCCATTTCCTGTAGTCTGAGAGCGCCTCCTGTCAATACCTCTTTGACAACAAACGGGCCTTCCCAGTTAGGAGCGAATTTTCCCTTGGATTGATCATGGTTGTCAATAATCTTTTTCAAAACCAAGTCGTGTTGTTTGAACTGCCATAGCCGAACTTTTCTGTTATAGGATCTGGCGATCCTTTGTTGATATAACTGACCATGGAAGATAGTCGCGGTTCACCTTTCGTCTATTAGAGACAATTGGTGATACTGTCTTGTATCCATTGATCTTCATCCAGCTGAGCGTCTATCAACACCCGGAGGGATTCCATTTCCACCTCTATGGGGAGCACTGCTTCCATCCCATAGGTTAATGAGTAGGGGGTTGCCCCAGTGAAAGTATGCATTGAAGTTCTGTAGGCTAATAAAGTCAGAGGCAACAAGTCAAGCCATCCTTTGTGGTTGGCGGACATTTTCTGCATAATCTTCTTAATGTTTTTATTAGCCGTTTCAACAGCACCATTCATCTTTGGACGGTAGATGACGGAGTTAAGGTGTTTGATGTGGAATTTATTGCATAACTCCTCCATCATTTTGTTGTTGACGTTCTTAGCATTGTCTGAAACAATGACCTCTGGTTGTCCATATCGACAGATGACATTGTTTTTGATGAAAGCAATGATGACTTCTTTTGTAACCCTGGGGAAGGAGGCTGCTTCTACCCATTTGGTGAAGTAGTCGATCATGGTGAAGATAAATTGATGTCCATTCCCCACATTGAGAAGGGCCAGGGCGAACTCATAGTGTGGAGTTCCCTTGGAGGGACATGGATAATATTCCCATGAATTTGGCATTGATAGCACCTCTTGACGTGATCATCACAGTCAGCTTTGAGGGTAAGCCAATAATGTCCTGTTCTAAGGATCTTCTTGACAAGGAGTGAGTCGCTCATGTGTGGGCCACATACTCCACCATGGATCTCATCCATGAGTCTTTGAGCTTGGTCTTTGTCCAGACATCTGACGAGACCTATGCCGGCATCTCTTTTATAGAGTGCATCTCCGCTCAAGTAAAATTTCATAGCAAGTCGATGGATCCGCTGTAAGACCCCAACTTTTATGAATAAAAAATGAATTTTCTATAAATATTATTTTTGAATATTATGGAGTAAATTTGATATAATGTTATAGTTGTGGGTAATATTTATAAATTTTACAAAGTACGCAAGTTGTTATATAATATTCATTTGGTCAGGAAATATTCTTTTTGTCGGGAATATTCGTACGACGGCACAATTATTGCTATAGTAATTGTTGCATCATATCTCTCATATTATTGATTCATTTATTGTCACAGTATTATCTGCATAATATGTTATATTATTAAATCAATAATTGAGACGACAAAGTTATTAATATTATTAAATTGCAATATTGACAATGTCTAGAAGTTCTGTCAAGGAGAGGTTAGGTAATTGCGCGCCAGTAAGGAGAAATCCTTACCGGAAGGCCCCCTCTTTCCTTGGAATGACCTGGTTGTTAAATATTGTGAGTTATGATATTAATGATGATTAAGTTGTGTTGATTAAAGATGAAATTGATAGTTCCATTGTGTTGGGATTATTAGCGTTAGTGGAAATCGACATTTATTTTGATGATAGTTGATGTCTGGGGGTTATATTGATAAATCGGATAATTTATAGGATAAATGAGTATTTAATTGCTACTAATTCACATGCTTATATAACTATTTGTTCACATGTGTGTACTATTAATTCACATTCATTTACTATTAGGGGAGTTGATGCAAGATTGATAATACTTGCATGACTAAGTTAAAAATGGAGGTATAGATGGAGGTACTATACTGTAATTCGTATTTTCACATGTCTAGAACTATTGAGTCACATGATTTACTATTAATTCACATGATTTACTATTAGGGGAGTTGGTGCAAGATTGATAATACTTGCAGGACTAAATTAAAAATAAAGAAAAAGAGGAAGGTATTATACTGTAATATTTCTAGCCCCAAAACGTGTAATTATTGAAACTATATTTTCCTATAAATAGAAGCTCATTTCTTCATTATTCTTCACCAATTCACTAAAGCTACAGAGCAATTATTATAGAGAGAAATTATAAAGAGAAAGAAGAAGAGAAGTCTACTACCTGACTACTCCAATATCCAATCTTCTTTTGAGGTAAGGGGTATTATTCTTTCGTATTCATGAAGAGAGTTATTTTCTTTCAATACTCGTTATTCCATTCCTTATTATTATGTTGGAATAACCTGTTTATGCAAAGTACCGCATACATGGTGAAATTCTTCTGTTATTCCATTCTTTATTATTATGTTGGAATAACCTGTTTATGCGAAGTACCGCATATATGGTGAAATTCTTCTATTATTCCGCTCTTTATTATTTTGTCGGAATATCCTGTTTATGTGTTTATGCCGGATCTGGTTCCATTATTTATTATTCTCATTTAATATCCTCGTCTGCAATATGCGTTCTGCCGGACTGGGTTCCATTATTTATTATTTTGTCGAATATCCTCACATGCGTGCGTTTACGCATGACCGTTCCATTATTTATTATTCAGTTGGGAATAACCTGTCTGTGCAATCTATCGCACGCATGGTGAATCCTTCTGTTATTCCATTCTTTATTATACTCAGTTGGTTAATGTTTTGACTTTTATACTCCATGAAATTAGTGGAATATCCTTGATATTTGCGCTTCATCCAATATCTTTTCATGGAAATATTCTTCTGAGCATTCTTGAATTTTACACCACAAAGCATTATCATGTTGACAATTTGGACGTTATTGGTTCCTGGATAAATTAATTCTTGAACTTGTTTTATTGAATTCTTATATCATTGTCATCATCCTCATGTTTATATTCTGTTGAAAGTCATCTGTGGCCTGTAGTGCATAGATGGATTTGGTATGATTATGACTAGGGATTATTCGGTATAATTATGACCGTAATGTTACAAATGATGTGGTAAAAGTCCTCATTGGCCATAGTTCACTGTTGGACAGTTGTTGGCATGATCATGACCATTGATGAATACACGAATATCCTTGTCCCGTAGTGCATGGATAATTTGTGGTTGTGATACTAATGAATATCCTTGGCCGTAGTGCAGGGATGATGTGGATTATTTATTAAGGCGAGTCTCAAATGATAAAATGATGAAAAACCTTTTTAAATCATAGAAGATAGTAGATTTTATGCTCTACTTGACTCTTCTAATGGATTGCTTATTTCCACTGCAGTTTTTGATCTAAAACTTATTGTCTATTATATTCTATCAGTTGTTATACTATTGAAGGCTAAGGATAATTTATTCTGCATTATCTTAGTCATAATATTTCTTACTGGGCTAGTTGAGGTCACCCTTTGCTTTCATTGTTCTCTTCAGGAAATGAGAATGTAGCAAGGACTAGTCGGAGAAGATAGTGATGGTCTTAGATGGTGTATTAGTAGTCCTCACTATTCTGTGAAATAGTGTGATAATAAATGTAATGAGGACTCCATTGAGTATGGATATTGTCTAGATGACAATATTTGTATTAAAACTCATTGTATATATTTTGTCGTATTTTACACGACTGTTGTATAATTAAGTTTGTAGTTGTATTTTGTACCATATATTTGGCGACTCAAGATGGGTGATATATACCTATTTTGGGGGCGTCACAGTTGGTATCAGAGCTTAGGGATATGATCCCTGGCTGAGATGTGAGACAAGAACTAGGAGGGGAGAGACGGGGAATTCCTTCACTAGTATGACCTACCTAAGTTTATTTGGTATTTAATTGGTTGGTCAGAGTATAGGGATAATATGTGATATGTTAATTAACCCTTCTTTTGTGGCAGTATTTGAAAATGACATCCGAGAATGTTGAGAATAGCAATGGAGCACAGGAGACCGTTGAGTCTCCACAGATCAATAATTAGGATAATGTGCATCAGGAAGGCGACAATCCTCATGCAAACAACAACACTGACCAAATGATGAACGATGGAATGTTTAGAGGCTTTATGCAATTCATGCAACATCAAGCAAGAGCGGCTCCTGTCCAAAATACAGGTGGAAACACTGGCAACTCTCGGACGGTCACCGCTAAGCAGTTCAAGGAACTAGGACCACCGGAGTTTTTTGGAGAGCCAAAACCACTTAAGGCGGAGACGTGGATTAAGCAGATCTGCAAGATATTTGATGTCTTGGGATGCTCCGAGGAGTAAAAGGTTCCCTTTGCCACCTTCATGTTATGCGTCTGAGAGCAGACATTCTCGGGTGGGAATCAGAAGCGTACTCAACCTGCCGCAATGAAGATGACTTGGGAGAAATTCCAAGAATTGTTCAACGACAAATACTTTCCTGAAAGTATTCATCACATGAAACAGGTAGAGTTCATCAAGCTGGAGCAAAACAACATGACCGTGTCGCAGTACGAAGCCAAGTTTGCCGATTTGTCCCGATTTGCGTCCCATTTGGTTGATAATGAGGAGAGAATGACGCGAATATTTCTAAGAGGTTTGAAACCCGAGATACGTCAATATATTATCTCTCATAAACTATGTTTGTATTCAGATGTTGTTAATAGGGCTCAGTTATTAGAACGCGATAATGAGTCAACCCAACCAAAAGAGAGGTAATTGATAAAATGATAATACCGGTGATAACAACCATCGAAGCGGTGACAATAAGCGTGGAGGAATCAACATGCCGAAATGGTAACCACTTTGGTGGTAATCATGGCCAAAACAATAAGAATGGACATTTCAAGAAGAGGAGATTCAACAATGATGGAAACACGTCAGCATCAGCACCTGTCGTTAAGGAAGGAGAACGACCACCTATCATATGCTTCAAATGTGGAAGAGAGGGACACATCAGTCCAAACTGCGCGATGCCATCCAAAGCATGTTATAACTGTGGAAGGGAAGGTCACTTAGCCCGATTTTGTCGTTCACCGAAGGCAAGTTCAGCTGGGATGGAGGCACCAAAGGCCGTCCCAAAAAAGTCAAAGCCAGTAGTTCAAGGGAGAGCGTTTGTTGTGACCTCCCAGAAAGCAAGGAACCAGAACGAGGTCATCACGGGTAAGCTTATCATAAACTCTAGCGAAGTCTATACCTTATTTGATACCGGTTCTACCCATTCATTTATTTCTCCTACTTGCGCTTAACGCTTTAAATTTGACTCGGATAAATTAGACTTTGACTTATCTGTTGAAACTCCGCTGGGAGAAACCTTCATTACATCCACTTTGTTATAAGTCTTGTTTAGTTCAAATCGTCACCCGCATGTTACCCGTCGATCTTATTTCTTTGAAAATACTTGCATTTGATGTGATTCTAGGGATTGATTGGTTAACTACTCATCATGCAAAATTGATTGTTTTCGTAAGGTTATTAGCTTTCATATTCCTAACCAACCTATTATGCGAATTCAAGCAACCAAACCATTAAAATCAATCACCGCTATCTCAAGCCATAAAGCTATTCGCTTATTGAAAACGGATGTCAAACTTTCTTAGCTCATGTCACGGATCTAAACAAAAATACGTCTGCTTTTTGAATGATATTTCTATTGTTAATAAATTTCCTAACGTATTCCACTCAAGAACTTCCCGGCCTACCCCCGAAGTGAAATTGAATTTTGTATCGACCTTGAACCCGGTACAAAACCCATTTCCAAAGCCCCATATCGAATGGCCTGTTTATGCGAAGTATCGCATATATGGTGAAATTCTTCTATTATTCCGTTCTTTATTATTCTGTCGAAATATCCTGTTTGTGCGTTTACGCCGGACCTGGTTCCATTATTTATTATTCTTTCGTAATATCTTCGTAATGCGTTCTGGCCGACCTGGTTCCATTATTTATTATTCGCCGAATATCCTCGTACGTAAGCGTTCGCATGACTGTTCCATTATTTATTATTCTATTGGGAATAACCTGTCTGTGTAGTCTATCGCACACATGGTGAATCCTTCTGTTATTCCATTCTTTATTATACTCAGTTGGTTAAAGTTTTGGCTTTTATACTCCATGAAATTAGTGGAATATCCTTGATATTTGCGCTTCATCCAATATCTTTTCATGGAAATATTCTTCTGAGCATTCTTGAATTTTACACCACAAAGCAGTATCATGTTGACAATTTGGACGTTATTGGTTCCTGGATAAATTAATTCTTGAACTTGTTTTATTGAATTCTTATATCATTGTCATCATCCTCATGTTTATATTCTGTTGAAAATCATCTGTGGCCTGTAGTGCATAGATGGACTTGGTATGATTATGACCAGGGATTATTCGGTATAATCATGACCGTAATGTTACAAATGATGTGGTAAAAGTCCTCATTGGCCGTAGTGCACTGTTGGACAATTGTTGGCATGATCATGACTATTGATGAATACACGAATATCCTTGGCCCGTAGTGCATGGATAATTTGTGGTTGTGATACTAATAAATATCCTTGACCGTAGTGCAGGGATGATGTGGATTATTTATTAAGCTGAGTCTCAGCGATAAAAATGAAGAAAAACCTTTTTAAATCATAGAAGATATTAGATTTTATGCTCTACTTGACTCTTCTAATGGATTGCTTATTTCCGCTGCAGTTTTTGATCTAAAACTTGTTGTCTATTATATTCTATCAGTTGTTATACTGTTGAAGGCCAAGGATAATTTATTCTGCATTATCTTAGTCATAATATTTCTTACTGGGCTAGTTGAGGTCACCCTTTGCTTTTATTGTTCTCTTCAGGAAATGAGAACGTAGCAGAGACTAGTCGGGGAACAGAGTGATGGTCCTAAATGGTGTATTAGTAGTCCTCACTATTCTGTGAAATAGTGTGATAATAAATGTAATGAGGACTCCATTGAGTGTGGATATTGTCTAGATGACAATATTTGTATTAAAACTCATTGTATATATTTTGTCGTATTTTACACGACTGTTGTATAATTAAGTTTGTAGTTGTATTTTGTACCATGTATTTGGTGACTCAAGATGGGTGATGTATACCTATTTTGGGGGCGTCACATCCGCCTTCTTTCAGTGGGACTCGCCTCAGCGGGTGTAGATCTGTCCCTTAAGTACTCCTTTATATGCTGATACCAAGGGTTTGGGATGGGAGGTAGCTCATCCGATACTTCTCCAACATAATTCCCATAAGTCGGGGCTTTTTGCAGGGAAAATATGATGTTTGGCATGTTTTCCTTGTCAGGTATGTGAACCAAGGATGCCAACGTTGCTAACGCATCCGCAAAATCATTCTTATTACGAGGAATGTGTATAAAAGAGATTTCTTCGAACTTCAAAGCCATCTGTAAAACTTGCCGATGGTAAGGCAGCAAATGTAGCTCTTTGGTTTGATAGATTCCTGTGGACTGTTTGATTACCAACTCTGAATTCCCAAAGACAGTTAACCGCCTGATGCTCATTGATTGAGTAAGTTTTAGCCCCATGATACAGCTTTCATACTCAGCAGTGTTGTTGGTGCTGACAAACTACAATTTCACGGCTGACGGATATCGCTTCTCCCGTGGCGGATACTAGAACTGCTTCTCGGCTCGAGTTTTCCATATTAACAACTCCATCGAAATACATTTTCCACGTACGGCATGTATAGTACTGATGGTGTTGTTGAACCGTCATTATCCCTTCATCCAGGAAGTAGGTTTCTAAGGGTTTAAAATCCCTTGCAGGTGCGGCGGTCAGTTGATCCGTAATTCCTTGACCTTTAATGGATTTTTGTGTCACATAGATGATATCAAATTGTTGTAGGATCAACTGCCATCTGGACAGCCGACAATTCAGTATGGGCTTGCTGAACACATACTTGAGAGGATCCACATGGGATATAAGATGGGTTGTATGACCATGGAGGTAATGCTATAACCTCATGGAAGCCCATGCTAAAGCACAACAAGTCTTCTCAATTAGAGTGTACTTGTGTTCACTGCTGCTGAATCTTTTGCTAAGATAATAGATAGCTCGTTCTAGGCCTCTGTCGTCTTTTTGCCCCAGTATGCAGCCCATGGCATTGTCATTGATAGAAAGGTACATGAACAGGGGAACATCATCCCTGGGAGGTACCAAAACAAGAGCTTTTACCAGCTGTTTTTTAATTGTAAGGAAGGCCTTTTGACACTCATCGTTCCATTTCATGGAGGAGTTCTTCCTTAACAACTTGAAGATGGCCTCACAGGTTGCTGTGAGTTGAGAAATGAACCTGCTAATGAAGTTGATTCTTCCCAAAAATCCCCGTATCTCCTTCTTTGTCTGAGGAATGGGCATCTCATTAATGGCCGGGATTTTAGTAGGATCCAGCTCAATCCCTTTGTGGCTGACTAGGAAACCTAGCAACTTGCCTGATTTGACACCAAAGGCGCATTTGGTTGGATTCAACTTCAAGTTATATTTACGCAACCTGTTGAAGAGCTTTGTGAGATAATCAATGTGGTCTTCTTCCCTTCGTGATTTGACAATGATGTCATCCATGTAGATCTCTATTTCTTTGTGCATTAAATCGTGGAAAAGAGCCATCATAGCTCGCTAGTAGGTTTCCCCGGTATTAATGAGGCCAAATGACAACCGTCTATAAAAGAAGGTTCCCCAAAGCATGATGAAAGCAATTTTCTCATGATCTTCCTCAACAACCATGATCTGGTGGTACCCCGCAAAGCAGTCCGCAAAGGAGTACATGTCGTATTGTGCAGTATTGTCAATAAGAATGTGGATAAATGGCACGGGAAAGCTATCCTTGAGGCAAGCTTTGTTTAGATCCTGGTAATCCACGCAAACTCGCACCTTTCCCCCTGGTTAAGGTACGGGAACAATGTTAGATATCCACTCCGGATATGTAGACACCATGATAATGCCAGCTTGAAATTGTTTCACAATTTCTTCCTTAACTTTCAAACTCCACTCTGGTTTCAATCGCCTGAGCTTCTGTCTGACTGGCTTGAATCCTTCTTTAATTGGAAGGCGGTGAAGAACAATGTATGTGGACAAACCCACTATGTCTTCATGAGACCATGCAAACACATCCTGGAATTGGGTTAATAATGCAACCATGTCATTCCTTTGGTTTGGTGTAAGATCTGAACCAATCTGGATCAACTTAAGGCTGTTTAAGGTTCCAAGATTGAAGGAGGAGGTCTGATCAAGGTTGGGTTTAGGCTTATCTACGACCCATTCTTTGATCTCCTGAGGTATCTCGCTATCCTCTTGAATTCCTATCAAGTCTGAGTACAACTTTTCATCAAAGTTACAGTCCTTATGAAGAAGAGGAATCCTATCAGCAAGTATAGGCACATCTAAACTCAGAGTCCTGAAACAAAATATATTTCTGCTTAATATATAAAGCTGTTATTCAAACATGAACATGTATTGACAAAATAACTGCTAATACTGTACAAAAAGTAAGCAGTTAATGATATCTACAAGGCAGAGGGATTTTTTGCCCGTTTTACCCTTGTCGACCAATGCATGGAATGTTGTTCCAATTGGCAATGGAAAAATCATGATGGATTGCAATGACGGAGGGATTGTCATCATCCTCCTTCTCCTGAATGATGACCATTATATCTGGGCAATCATCGTTAGGGGTATATCTGTTTGTATGCTCATCATGAACAATGATGTGCATTCCTGACATCATCTTGGCGATATCCTGTTTGCGTCTTCATTCCTCCTCTTCCACCTTAGGATCAGGAACTAAGACCTCTTTTCCCTTGACCGGTACAGGTTTGGGAAATAGCATAGCCATTACATGGGCTGGCACCTTTACCGGAGCTTGTGTGGACTTAGGATTGACAGGTGAAGATACTCGTCGTGGGGCAGGAAATTGAGGAATTTGTTGATGTTTATGAGGATTCCTATTACTGGAGCTAGCAAGATAGCCTAATACGGTTGTCCCGTGTTGACTGGACATTTGAATAAGACGCTTAATGCCCTGCTGATTTTTACCCAATCCTTGTCCAGGCTTATGACCCAATGACAAGATTTCTTGTGTGGCCGCCATTACTTCGGCAGAAATTTTGGGTACGGGAAGTGGTTTCCCAATGAGATGGTAATGAGTGTTTCTCACTTCCAAAGAATGAAAACTGGCCGACTCAACTTCAGTATTGAGGCTGATAAGTGGTATGTCACCATGTTCAGGACCTTCCGGCTCAGAGTTGACAGTGATTAGGCTATTATTGATAATGTACTTAAGTTGTTGATGAAGCGTAGAAGGGACGGCTCCAACCATGTGGATCCATGGTCTCCCCAATAACAGGTTGTATCATAAATCTATCTTTAAAACGTGGAAAGAGACGCAAAATGTATGGGGTCCAATCTCAATTTGCAGCTCAATCTCTCCGACTGAATTTCTGCGGGATCCATCAAAAGCTTTGATGACCGTATGGCTATTTCGGATCCGTTTGAGATTGACGTTCATCTTTACCAAAGTGGCATAAGGGAAGATATTCATAGATGAACCTCCATCAATCAGAACTCCAGCTATCATATACCCAGAAGACAGAACAACAATGTGTAATGGCTTGCAGTGGCCGGTACCTTCAGGAGGTATGTCATCAATAGTGAAGGATATCATATTGTTATTGAAAATTTGATCCACCAGATGTTGAAATTTTTCCACATCCACTGATTTCGGTAAGTAGGCTTCTTCCAAAACCTTCAGTAGAATCTTCCTGTGATCCTCGGAAGAGAAAACCAAGCCCAATATAGAAATTTGATGTGGAGCTTCTTTCAAGCTTAAAAGCACCTTGGCTTCGGTGTGTCCCATAATACGAAGGAATTTTTCAATCTTCTCTATGGGAATCTTTCCCCTTGATTTAAAATTAGTCTTCATGACCCTTTGGGGAAGATGCAGTGGATTCTCCTTCAACACTGTCGCAGCAGTATGGGACGTGGATCCTTCAGCTTCTTCATAATTCCATGGAACATTGTGCAAGCTGACAACATGATATTATAGTCTTAATGGTAAATTGACCAATTTTGGCGCAACCAATTTCAAAGGATGATCAGTACCTTTGATCTGAATGGGTGGTACGGGGAATGATCTTATAGTATTATCAGCCTCAGCGGATATAACTGCTACTAACCCCTTCCATTTGGTTGGATAAGTATTCTCACTCTCGAATATCATAGTGTCGTCATTTGCCATCTGCAAGACACCGCTGTCAATTAGATTCTGAATGAGATGGCGGAGTGCCCAACGTTCTTCTGTGCTGTGACCGCGAGAATGTGAATGATAATGATACACTCCATCAGAATTGAACCGTCTTGATCGAGGATTAATTGGAGGTAGAAGGGAGGTGATCCTTCCTTCATTGATAAGCATTTGAAATATTTCTTCCATAGGTTGGCCCAGGTATGTGAATTCCCTTCTATTGGCAAAATCCCTACGGGCTTTAGCAGTTGCTCTCTTGGCAGCTTTTTCCTCCAAGATGTCATTATCTGAAGCATTCATAACAATAGGAAAGAGGCTAGCATGCTCTTGGCTGATGAGTTGGCGTGGGACTTGGTGCTGATTAATCACCAGTTCTGCCAATTGCTCTACTTGCTTACTGATAAATAGATTTTATACCAACTTATCCGGTATCTGTTACTTGAATTAGTTGCTTATATTCATGTTTCTTAGTTATTTTTCATACATTTTATGTTATTTTGTAGGTTATGACATTATATTGGCATGAAGAAGCAAGGGAAAGCAATTCGGACATTTTTTGGACTAAAATACGTAAGTAAATGCAAGAAGGGAATATTGAAGGACCTTTAACACCAAGTTGGTTGCATGTTCTTGGCTTGAAACTTGAATTTTATTGTAGATCTACCTCTTAGCTTTCCGGAACATCTTGAATCATCCCAATCGGAGTTCGGATGCGAAAGTTATGGCTTTTTTATCAACGAAGATCAAAGCTAAGAGTTGTCATGTTTGCCATTTACATAGCATGTACTTTCAAGCCTGATTTCCGCCTTGATCCAATCGGAATCTGTCAATTCTCAAAGCATGAAAGTTGTAGATCTCGTCGTTATCTTCGCTTTGATAGGTGGCAGGCCCCGTAACTCCAAACAGATCAAAAGTTATGACTGTTTTACCAAAGGACGTCGCAGCAGAAAATAGAGTAGCACGGACCGCGCTAGGGGCGCGCTAGGCCACCAGAAACACTGCCACTGCAGCGCGGGGTGCGCCCGTAATGACTTAGGGACAGCGCGGGGCGCGCTAGGCGGCGGGAAAAGAGTTAAATTGGGTTATTTGATGTCCAATTTGAGCTAGAATAGGATTCTTAGTTGCCTAACTTGTTAGGGTGTCCATTAGAGCTATAAATACTTGAGTTTAACATGGATTGGGAGGCTAGTTCTAAGACTCCATTAAATCCCTCTTGGGATAGATTTCTATTATCTTATTCTTTACTTTCTTTCTTAGATTAGGAACCCTAGATTAGATTAGAATTGAAGATTGAAGCTATTGATTATCATTGGAGAATCAAGTTGAAAGCAAGAGAATGCAGATTTGTTTATCTCAATTCTAATTTCTCTTCTTATTAATTTGTATCTTTTTAATGCTTAATTAATTCTGGATGATGGATTCTAGTTCAATTATGAATTAAACTCTTTTTTGAGATTACTATGGATCTTATTGTGTAGTTTACTTTGATATGCTTCTTTGTTAGTCTTATTAGCTATATTTGGATTGTCTATTATGATTTGTCCTTAATTGCTTAATTGCCTAGCTAACAATTACCGTGATAATCTATATGAACTCGCGAGATGAAGTATAGATTTAGATCTGATCATGATAGCATGTGTTTGTGATTTCTGCATAGATGGAATTCATGATTCGTGTTTAGGATAGAGATATACCTTTACGCCATATGTAGTCTAATAAGAACTTGAACTTAAACCCTTTTTAATTGTAATTCACATAGAGATATAGTGGGTTAGTTAATTAGGGTGTTCAAATTAATTCTATCATCTATGGATTTGATTTGATATGAGTATGGTGCATTGAGAGATGGCCATATTTTACTTTCGTGTTCTTGATTAACAATCCAGTATAAATAATTTGGCTTAACAGGAAGTGTGTTGATTTAAGTAAAACAATAAGTGAAATTGTAATCTCAAGTCTTCAATATCTTGTTTCATTCTAGGGATAGTTAGTAATAGTTTATTTAATTATTTTAAATTAAATTATTAAATCATTTATTTAAATAAGATTAAATTGGTCATAGGTTAGTAATTGGTAATTCTTATTAAATAATTCTCTGTGGGAACGATACTCAACTTATCACTTTATTACTTGTTGACCACGTATACTTGCGTGTTGTGCGTAATTAGATTTTACCCAACACTTACATAGAGCTTTCAACTTTTGTTCCATTGCATACTGGAATTTAGCATGATCCCAGCTGTCAACACCGTCTTTGATGGTTTGGGATGAATCTCTATTCACATTGGAACTCTGTCCGTGGCTCTAACTAATTATGTGGACCTCTTCTTCTTTGTGTTGTGGACGAGGGTTATCTTGTACATGAGGTTGATCTGGTTTGGTGACCACGATCTCACCACCATCTATTAAATCTTGGATCTTTTGTTTCAAGGCCCAACAATCTTGAGTATCATGTCCAGGTGCACCGGAATGATAAGCACACTTCCGAGTAGCATTAAAACCCCTCCCATTAGGGTTGGCTGGTGGAAGCAGATGCGTAATTTTCTTCTGAGCAGTCAGAAGAGCAAGAATGTTCTCGAGCAAATCCCCTAAGGGTGTGAATGTTAGAGGTCACTTTGCTTCTCCACTTTTAGGTAATGGAGGGTTTGAAGACTGTGCTTGGAAAGGGGAATAGTTTCTCCTCTGGTTAGGCACATTCTAATTTCCTTTTTGACCTTGTAGTATCAAGGAAACATCCTCTTCTTTCTTCTTATGGACCCTCCGGGGGTTGTTCCCATAAGTTCCGGACTGGATGTGCTCAGCAACTGCTTTAAGAGCGACTAGGTCTTGAATCTTTCCCGACTTTAATCCCATTTAAGCCATTTCACCGTGTTTAATCATTTTTGAAAATGGTTTGCCAATACCAGCAAAGACACGCTCATAGAAAGGAGCTTCTTGTATATTTATAAAGGTCATGACCATTTCTGATTCAGTTATGGAAGGAATAACTTGAGCAGCAAGGCGCCTCCACCTTTGCGCATATTCTCTAAAGGACTCATTAGACTGTTTCTTGACCTTGGTGATTTGGTACCGGTCAGGAGCCATCTGAGATTGAAAGCTGTATTGATTTAGGAAGGCATGAGCCAGCTCTTCCCAACTGTGGATCTTGGAGTTGTCTAATCTGGTATACCACAAACGGGCTTCTCCAGTCAGACTCTTCTGGAAGAGCTGCATTTTGAGCTTCTCATTTTCCGCGTAAGATCCCAGTTCTCCAATGAACACCTTTAAATGGGTGTAAGGATCTCCCAACCCATCATACTTCTCAAAGTCTAGGGTTTTAAATTTCTCTGGATAGTGAACACCAGGGAATATACAAAGGTCAGCATATGAAATACTTCCATGGGTTCCAATCCCTTTGAGAACGCGGATAGTTTCCTCCATTTGAATAACTTTCTTCCTGATGTCACCGGTGTCAAGATCTCCTCTGAGATGGGTGTTTTCAGGATCTTTGTTGGTCGTATCCAACTGAAGTTCAGGATTTATCTTGTCTGAACTTTGGATACCTCCTTGTGTGGAGGATTCTTGATGTGTGGGCATCTTGGGGCCCTGCGTAGATTTATATAATTCTGTAATTAAAATGGCCAGGTCTGTAATTTGTTTACTTAATCCGTCAAATTCTTCGTGAGAACAGGATTAGACTGGTCAGATGAAGAGATGGCTGATTGTAGGATCTTGGCCTTTTTGAATTTTGAGCGGGTAACCGGCCCAATTGCTTCCCTACAAAAACTTAGGTAGTTTAGTTTTAGGGAATATGTGAATATTTACATGCTATGTAATGTATCCGTATTAGGAATTTTATCCTGCAAGACGGATGTCAGATGTTTGTAACACAGAATAGCATGCTAATGTAAATATGTATCTGTACATATATCTTTATGTTTTCCATTACAATGGATATAAAATAAAATTACAAGTAAATGTCCTTACAAGCAATTTGAAAATGGAAAGCATGAAGAGACTTCCCTTCACGTTTGGTTTATCAGAGGTTTGACCTATCCTAGGTTAACTCTCGCGGCTTTTTGGCATGAAGGTTCCCAGATCATCGCAATCTACTTGACGGGAGATTAATCTGGTCTTTCAACTGGAGCGAATCTGGGTGGTGCCATTCCTGAGCCTCGTTGGAATTAGTCTCCCTACGAGTCCAGTAATCAAACACCGACAGGATAGCCTCCTGGTTGAGGGACCACACAACATACATTCACATACAACGTGTCTCACCGTTTATGAAAATGATGACATGTGCAAAGCACTAATATCACAAATAGATATAGTACAGTGCAATAAATAAAAATGCATCCGTACACATTCATCGAAATGTAAATGCAACATTCACACACAAGCATGCAATAATTTTGAAAAGTTTGTAATAGCGGCTTAAACCCTCTTACTGGTATCCCCAGCGGAGTCATCACCTGTCGACGTCGGGATTTTTATTTGTCCCTTTTCGTTACTTGTTCTTTGGTGTTCTCATTTTAGGTGAGATTTATTTGAAAAAACAAGTTAAAAAGGTCTAACATGTGTAATGTGGACGATTGGACTGTAAGAGTCGCCAGTTGGTGTTTTTAAATGGTTGCACCAACGCAACCGAGAAAAGGATTGCACATTGACCCAGTGATGTGACACTGCTAAACGGGCCTGTGAAACCGAGATTCAATTTGGGTTCGAGGGTTTGATTATGCGGAGGGAAGGTGTTAGGCACCCCCCGACATCCGTGTTACCACGGTGACCGCCACTTTCCAAAGAAACTATTGCATGAATGTGTGTGTGTGTGTGTGGATCAATGTGATGTTATTTGGAAGTAGTGCTATATATGCCTCGTTCGCACCTATATACATAGGGTTTGAATTTATACAAAAATTCAGTTTTAAACAAGATATAACAGTGATGTTTTGTAAAAAAAAGGTTTTTTCAAACCCTGTGCTCAATAGTAATTGAGGCCTTTGATACTTCCATTTTAATTAAATATATTCGACTTGATTGCTTTTAATTTTTGAGATGCGAAGCATCTTTGAGAAAATCATGTACAAAGCGGTGCCGAATTCCTTATGGGCATGTAAGCCATCCAAGGATATTCAAACACCGTGAATAATTTACAAGATGCTTACAGCTGAAAATGTCCATCACGGGAACCGAATCTAGATTCAGTAAACTGAACCTGTGATCACATGATTCCTAGGCTCACATGATGGCGCAATTGATATAAAAGCCATAAGCAGGTATATATATAAAAGCTGTAAATATATATATAGACATGATCAACCACCACGAAGCACCTCCATGGGGGATCAGAAATGTAAATAAAGCTATAAATGCGATCAACCGCCTCGAAGTAAACTCTAGACGGGACGAAATGTAAAGAAAGCAGTAAGTATATATATATATATATATATAAGCAGCTAAATGCACCAGACCGAAGTCTAGGCTCATCGAACAGAGTTCGATAATAGTTCATATATATAAGTATATATATATATATAAGCAGATAAATGCTCTAGACCAAAGTCTAGGCTCAATCGAGGCATAACTCGATAATGTTAGTCCATATATAATATATATACATAAATATATACAGACAGAAATAAAAACCACGGACCGAAGTTCGGGCAAACACACGCAACATTACTCTCAACGTGAATAACAGTGTGTGAAAAGATGAAGAGAGAGGCTTTAAAGTGTACAAGAAGGCTCACAGTGAGCTGCCAAAGAAGACTTCTATTGACTGAAATGGATGAATACTCGGCTCCCGCCGGTAAAAAGTAGCTATATGTGAGCTTACAAGTGTTTAAAACGAGAAAGCACTCAGGTTAGGGTGAGTACAGAGCAAATTGGACAGGGCTTCCTCGCCTTTTTCTCTCTTGCAAATGGCCACCCCAAGCCCTCTATTTATAGAGGGGGGATCCGTAGGTGTACCTCTCTTGCTAGTCGAGTTTGCCGGTACCCGGGTACCCGGCGAATCTCCCGCCGTCTCGATGTACGTACACGCATGCACTGTAATGTTCGCTCAAACTTTCAGAACTGCAATTCGGGCATCCGATTGAGGTATGTAAGACCTATTTCGGACCACCGTTGTCGAGAGTTACGCAATGACATGGGATCAAAGTTTGTACAGAGTCAGGAAGATGGGACCATGCCCTCCTGTCTTCAAGCTCCAAATTCTATCCATTGTCCTACGTAATAGTCACTCGGGATCAGACTTCCTTGATTCTTGTAGGACATTGCGCAGAAAATATATGTATGTATGTTTGAAATGTTTGAGACGGCGCGATGTGTTAAGATGGCCAGATGATAGTTGTACCCCTCACCAGGGCTATCTCCGGGTTGGGTTGATAAAGTAGACGTTGTTCAGGGTTATATCTGAGATTGGACTGTTGTAGTATTGAAGGTCCTCAGTGTCATCCCTGAGAGTGCCTGCCTTCCCGGTGTTACGGCCAGGTCTTTGGACTGAGTGCCTCGATGTAAGCGCCGAGGTTGAAGCTGAATGCATGCATTTGAAACAAGCATTTTCGGGGTTATCGCCGGAACTACTATGGCATTTCTTGGGGCTATCACCAAGGATGGTGCTACTACTCCCAGTGTCATCTTTAGGACTGTAACTGATCATCGCGGTGTTATCGCCGAGACAGAACTGCCCTCTCCGGTGTTATCGCCGGTCTTTTGATCTATGTTCCTCGGGGTTGTCTCTGAGGTTGGAATTGATCCTCCCGGTGTTTGTTCCGGGTTTGAGACTGAACTTCCGGTAGTATCCGGAATGGATGTAAGCCGTCTTTCAGGGTTATCTCCGAAAGACGAATCTGCCCTCCTGCAATGTTAGTAACAGGTAAATAGTACCCCGTAAATAATACTCTGAGTGAATAGTACCCGAATGAATAGTACCCCATAAATAATACCCAGAGTGAATAGTACCTGTGATGCCCCCAAAATAAGTATACATCACCCATTCCGAGTCGCCAAAAACATGGTACAGAAACAACTACAACTTTATTAATACAATTGTTGTGCAAAATACGACAACACATAAACTGTGAATTTAAATACAAATATTATCTTCTAGACAATATCTACACTCAAATAAAGTCTTCATTATAATTATTGATACACTATTTTACAAAATACTGAGGACTACTAAAACAACTATCTTGAATCATCACTCCACACCCCGACTAGTTTCCGTTATATTCTTGCCTCCTGAGAAGAAAAATGGAACAAAAAGGAAAAGGGTGAGCTCAACTGGCCCAGTAAAGAATATTATGACTAAGATAATGTACAAAAATTATCTTTTGTCTTCAACAGGGAAAAATCTGATAGAATATAATAGACAACAAGTTTTAGATCAATAAATGCAGCGGAAACAACAATTCATTAGAAGAGTTAAATAGAGAATGAAATCTACTATCTTCTATGAATTTAAAAGTTTATCATCAATATTTTATCCCTGTACCATCAATCAATATACATCTTGAATCAAATATTCATCAGTTGGTCATGTTCATGTCAACACCTGTTTATCTTTGCAATACGGGCCAAAGATGTTCATCAGGAAATCATTCATCTTTGCACTACAGGCCAAAGATATTCAGTAATAACATCATTTAGGACTGAGGATGATGAAAAATATTTTCAAGAAAACGAATCCAAAGAGATAAAAAGACAAAGATTAGGGGTTCGTACTTCGGTTTATCCAAATTCAAAAATGCTCCATAATAATCAATTATGGAGCAGAATTCAAAAATGAATATCAAAACATAGATCCAATCAAAGGTAGGAACCATAACAGACAATCTTGGACACAGAAAAGAAAATTTAATTTTTCTGTGAATAGTGTCGTATTCGTGAATAGTGTCGTTTGTGACGCCCCCAAAATTAGGTGTACGTCACCCATCTTGGGTCGCCAGATAAATGGTATATAAATACAAATACAAACTTAATTATACAAATGTCGTGTAACATACGACAATACATAAACTGAGAGTTCTAATAGGAATATTGTCATCTAGACAATATACATACCCAATGGAGTCCTTATTATATTTATTGTCACACTATTTAACAGGATAGTGAGGACTACTAATACTATCATCTGGACCGTCACTCCGTTCTCCGACTAGTCCCAGCTACGTTCTCATTTTCCTGAAGAGAACAGTGAAAGAAAGGGTGAGCTCAACTAGCCCAGTAAGAAATATTATGACTAAGATAATGAAGAATAAATTATCGTTAGCCTTCAACAATGTTAAACTGATAAAATATAATAGACAACCCAGGTTTAAGCTGCGGCAATATATGCAATCCATTAAAAGAATCAAGTAGAGAATAAATTCTACTATCTTTTATAATTTAAAAGGTTTTCATCAATTTTTATTCTTTGAGACTCGACAATGAATAAACCACAATATCTCATCATCCACGCATTACCACGGTCAAGGATTTTCATTAAATCATCAATGGTCATGACTATACCGAATCATCCCTGGTCATAATCATACCAAAAACTATCCATCAATGCATTACAGGTCACTGAGGACTTTTATCACATCATTTATAACAGGTCATGATTATACCGAATGATCCCTGGTCATAATCATACTAAGTTCATCTATGCACGTAAGCCAAAGATAACTTTCAACATAATATAACATGAGGATGATGACAATGACATAATAATTCAATAAAACAAGTTCAAGAATTAATTTTTCCAGGA
The DNA here is from genome assembly GCA_020205605.1 of Panax ginseng. Lineage (NCBI taxonomy): Eukaryota > Viridiplantae > Streptophyta > Magnoliopsida > Apiales > Araliaceae > Panax > Panax ginseng. The sequence goes on from CM035134.1 coordinate 13,745,115, forward strand.
ACCAATAACGTCCCAATTGTCAACAAGATACTGTTTATGGTGTAAAATTCAAGAATCCTCAGAAGAATATTTCCATGAAAAGATATTGGATGAAGCGCAAATATCAAGAATATTTCACTAATTTCATGGAGTATAGAAGTCAACATTTTAACCAACTGAGTATAATAATGAATGGAATAACAAAAGAAATCACCATGCATGCGATAGAGACCGCACAGACAGGTTATTCCAATAGAATACTAATAACGGAACCAGGTCAGGTGAAATTCACACCGACATGATGTTTCAACAGAATAATAAATGTGGAATAATAAATGATGGAACCAGGTCCGGCGTATAGCACAGACAGGATATTCCGACAGAATATTAAAAACTGAATAATAAAATGGAACCAGGTCCGGCGTATAGCACAGACATGATATTCCGACAAAATATTAAAGACGGAATAATAGAAGAATTTCACCAAGTATGCGGTACTTCGCATAAACCGGTTATTCCAACATAATCATAAAGAATGAAATAACAGAAGAAGATCACCAAGTATTGGGTGAACCGCATATACTGGTCATTCCACCAAGTATAGGGTAAACCGCGCATACAGGTTATTCCAACAGAATAATAAAGAATGGAATAAGATAAGGATATCACCAAGTATAGGGTGAACCGCATATACTGGTCATTCCACCAAATATAGGGTAAACCGCGCATACAGGTTATTCCAACAGAATAATAAAGAATGGAATAACATAATAGATTTCACCAAGTATAGGGTATGCCGCGTATACAGGTCATGTATAGGGTATGCCACTTTTACAGGTTATTCCAACAGAATAATAAAAAATAGAATAACAGAAGTCTCTTCAAGAAGAAAGAATAACACCCCTTACCGTAAAAGAAACTGGATAAAGGAGTAGTGAGGTAGTAATCTTCTCTTCTTCTTTAGATTTTCTCTCTACAATTTGTCCCTACAATATCTCTCTATAATAACCACTCTAAAGCTTTGGTGAATTGGTGAGAAATGAAGAAGAATGAGCTTCTATTTATAGAAAAATATAGTTTCGACATTTGCACGTTTTGGGGCTCGGAAAATTACATTACAATACCTCCAACTTTTATTTCATTTTTAATTCAGTCATCCAAGTATTATCAAACTTGCACCAACTCCCCTAATAGTAAATCATGTGAATCAATAGTAAAATCATGTGACTCAATAGTAAATCATGTGATAATATTAATTACAGTATAGTACCTCCATCTATACCTCCATTTTTAACTTAGTCATGCAAGTATTATCAATCTTGCACCAACTCCCCTAATAGTAACAAGAATGTGAATCAATAGAATAACATGTGAACAAATAGTTATAATCATGTGAAATAATAGCAATCAATTGCTCATTTATCCGGTTAAATACCCGATTGGTCAATATAACCTCCAGACATCAATTTTTATCGAAATAAATGTCGATTTTCACAAACACAAATAATTCCAACATAATTAAACTATTTTTATCAAAAATATAAATTTGAAATTTTGAAGTTTGACTTTTCCCGAAAAAGTCAACTGTTGACTTTTTAACCAAATAGTGAATCTCGGAAAATTTTGTGTTTATAGGCTATTTTTACTAATTTCATCATTCCGAAATCAAATATCACGTCCGCGTCTCCAAATTCAACTCCGAACACAACTTTAATTGTTAATAACATTCATCATTAATATTATAATTTATGAATAGTAACTCATGAATAGTAACTCGTGAATAGTACTCTGACACGAAAAGTGTCTCAAATACCCGAGTGAACAATACTAGAGTGAATAGTAATTTGGGTGAATAGTAACTCATGAATAGTAACTCCGACACAAAAGTGTCCCAAATACTCTCCAGACCTTAATTATTGATTTAACAATATAACAAATAATGCAGATGATACCGTGACAATAATCGAAATCAATAATATGAGAGATATGATGCGTAAAATTATCAGTAGCAATAATTGAGTATAACCGAGTGACTTATCACGTAAGCATCAATAATCAATACCGTGTCTTACTATGCAACCACGCCAGACATCGCATTTCTTTACTAAGGGTAGTTCAACAAGATAACGGTAAAACCTCAAATCATTATTTTCATAAAAATATTTTTGTCGTTTCCAAATACGACAATTCTTCCGTTAATGGGTCCACCAATATTGTTGTCTTTGTCGTTTAATATTCCCCGACAAAAAAGAATATTCCCCGACCAATCGAATAATTATAAGACAACTTGCGTACTTTGCAAAATTTTCAAATACTACCCACAACTATAATATTATTTCAAATTCATACCTTAATATTTAAAAAAATATTTCGAGAAATTTAAATCTTTATTTATAAAATCTGGGGTCTCACAATCTCCCCTCCTTATGGAATTTTGCCCTCGAAATTAGGGTGCGTTACACAGTATAATAAAGAGGTGAGGATACCTTGAATACCTTTATCGTTGAAAACATTAAATTCATCTTTGCAATCCGGCCAAAGATATTCATTAACAATTCATCTTTGCACAACAGCCAAAGATATACAACTGCAAAACCAATAATGCTGAGACTCAGCTTAATAGTATCACGACCACGAATTATCCATGCACTACGGGCCAAGGATAATCGTGTTTTCAATTACGGTCATGATTATACCGAACAATCCCTGGTCATAATCATACCAAGTCCATCTATGCACGTAAGCCACAGATGACTTTGAACACATCCATGAATTAATATTTCATTGCTGAGACTCAGCTCAATAATTAATCCACATCGTCGAATCATCCCTGCACTACAGGCCAAGGATATTCTTTAGTATCACGACCACGAATTATCCATGCACTACGTGCCAAAGATAATCGTGTTTTCAATTACGGTCATGATTATACCGAACAATCCTTGGTCATAATCATACCAAGTCCATCTATGCACGTAAGCCACAGATAACTTTGAACACATCCATGAATTAATATTTCATTGCTGAGACTCAGCTCAATAATTAATCCACATTATCGAATCATCCCTACACTACAGGCCAAAGATATTCTTTAGTATCACGACCACGAATTACCCATGCACTACGTGCTAAAGATAATCGTGTTTTCAATTACGGTCATGATTATACCGAACAATCCTTGGTCATAATCATACCAAGTCCATCTATGCACGTAAGTCACAGATGACTTTGAACACAATATAAGCATGAGTATAATGATATAAAGAATCAATCAAATGAGATAAAGGATAAATATTAAACATTTATAATATAATTTATCCAGGGTTCATGAATATCCCAATGTTATCAATCACTTAATAATCTCATAATCTAATATCATTAATATTATAACAATATTTTAATCACTTCTTAAACTTATAAACAATTTATTTCAATTGTTTACGCTTTACCATATAATGCATTTAATCATTCAAAATATGCCATACTCATAAGATATCATCACCAATGATCAAATCCCTCATCAAAAATATGCATATACTCTATATAGGATTCTCTAGCCATAAAATCCTATTTTCCAATTTTGTTACTTCACATAACATATTTAACTCATTTACTCATAACTAGATCATTTTCATGAAAAATACCAAATTAGTTCCAAAAATATTTCATTTCTGGGATTTAGTATAATATAGTCCCATAATAAAAATATATTTTTCTCAGAATTTTTAAAATTCATTTACTATTTTTCAAAATTCAATTTCCAATTAATTCCTTAAGAAATTAGCTACCTCAAGTTTAACATCAAAATTTCCCAAATCTTTGAAGGATCTTACACATGTTAATGTGAGCTTTCAGTTTAAATTTCATGGTCATCAGAGTTATAGAACTCCAGTTATAGCGTTTTTCGTCGGAAAAACCTAAATATTGAAATGGTCATAACTTGCTCATTTTAAGTCGGAATGAGCTCATTTTTGGACAGGAGGTTCCTTATACCATATACTTTCATGTCCCAAAAGGCCAGAATTTTTCTCATAATTTAAGTGGCCGAAATAGCCCCTCTAAAAATCTGGACAGTAGCATTTCGGTAATTTCCAGCTTTTTCATCCTTTACTAAAATCAGTGCACACAAAAATCTACAATACCTTTTCCAGTGATTCCACTTGGAGATGCTACAAAACTCATAGATCTAACTCTAGGACTTGACCTCACTCAAAAATTCGAAATATAATAAGAGATATGGTCAATTGAATTTCATGTTACATTTTTCACCAAAATCTGATTTTCAACCCTTTGTAATTTTCTTAGAAACTTTCATGTTTTTTCATAATAACCAATATAAATCTTCATAACACTTACTAATACTTCATATACCCATGATTTTCATCAGTCCAACACTTTTATTATGACTCTCCTCATAATCAACGTAAACCCGATCCTTTTAGTTGATGAAATATTTGAAGGTTTTAGAAATGGGTTTTGTACTGGGGTCAATACAAAATTCGATTTCATGATCTGGGGTAGTTTAAGAAGTTTTCAAGAATACGTCAGGAAATTTATTAACAATAAAAAATATCATTCAAAACTGTGACTCTCATCCAAGACTTGGATAGCACATGTAATGAAGGTTTCTCCTAACGGAGTTTCAACCGATAGGTCAAAGTCTAACTTCTCTAGAGTCAAATTTAAACGTTGAACGCAAGCAAGAGAGATAAAAGAATGGGTAGAACCGATATCTAATAAGGTATAGACTTCGCAAGAATTTATAATTAACTAACCCGTGCTAACTTCGTTCGGTTTACTCGCTTTTTGAGAAGTCATAAAAAATGCTATTCCTAAAACCAACGACTTTGTTTTGTCCGTATCAGCTTTTGGTACCACCGTCCCAGCTGGACTTGACTTTGGTGCACGACAAAATCAGCTAAATGACATTCTCTTCTTGTAATTTCCACTTCTATTATCTTTGCCATGATTACCACCGAAGTGGTTACCATTCTTGGCATGATAATTTCCCCCACGATGGTTATCATTGTTCCAATAGCCGTTGCCACCAGTATGATTATTATCGTGTTGTTGGTCGTTACCTTTTGCTTGAGCTGAATCAACACTCTCATGTGTTTCATTGCTTATCTCAGCATTTTCAGATGCCATTTTCAAACACTGTCACAAAACAAGGGTTAATTAACATATCACATTTTATCCCTATACTCTGACCGACTAAATAAATACCACATAAACTTAGGTAGGTCATACTAGCGAAGGAATTCCCCGTCTCTCCCCTCCTAGTTATTCTCTCACATCTTAGCCAGGGATCATATTCCTAAGCTTTGATACCAACTGTGACGCCCCCAAAATTAGGTATACGTCACCCATCTTGGGTCGCCAGATAAATGGTACATAAATACAAATACAAACTTAATTATACAAATGTCGTGTAACATACGACAATACATAAACTGAGAGTTCTAATAGGAATATTGTCATCTAGACAATATCCATACCCAATGGAGTCCTTATTACATTTATTGTCACACTATTTAATAGGATAGTGAGGACTACTAATACTATCATCTGGACCGTCACTCCGTTCCCCGACTAGTCCCAGCTACGTTCTCATTTTCCTGAAGAGAACAGTGAAAGAAAGGGTGAGCTCAACTAGCCCAGTAAGAAATATTATGACTAAGATAATGAAGAATAAATTATCGTTAGCCTTCAACAATGTTAAACTGATAAAATACAATAGACAACCAGTTTAACTGCAGCGGAATATGCAATCCATTAAAAGAATCAAGTAGAGAATAAATTCTACTATCTTTATAATTTAAAAGGTTGTCATCAATTTTTATTGCTGAGACTCGGATTAATGAATAAACCACAATATCTCATCATCCCTGTACCACGGTTAAGGATTTTCATTAAATCATCAATGGTCATAACTATACCGAATCATCCCTGGTCATAATCATACCAAAAACTATCCATCAATGCATTACAGGCCACTGAGGACTTTTATCACATCATTTATAACAGGTCATGATTATATCGAACGATCCCTGGTCATAATCATACTAAGTTCATCTATGCACGTAAGCCAAAGATAACTTTCAACATAATATAACATGAGGATGATGACAATGACATAATAATTCAATAAAACAAGTTCAAGAATTAATTTGTCCAGGAACCAATAACGTCCCAATTGTCAACAAGATACTGTTTATGGTGTAAAATTCAAGAATCCTCAAAAGAATATTTCCATGAAAAGATATTGGATGAAGCGCAAATATCAAGAATATTCCACTAATTTCATGGAGTATAGAAGTCAACATTTTAACCAACTGAATATAATAACGAATGGAATAACAAAAGAAATCACCATGCATGCGATAGAGACCGCACAGACAGGTTATTCCAACAGAATACTAATAACGGAACCAGGTCAGGTGAAATTCACACCGACAGGATGTTTTAACAGAATAATAAATGCGGAATAATAAATGATGGAACCAGTCCCATAGATAACATGAGACGGGATATTCCGACAGAATATTAAAGACTAAATAATAAAATGGAACCAGGTCCGGCGTATAGCAAAGACAGGATATTCCGATAAAATATTAAAGACAAAATAATAGAAGAATTTCACCAAGTATGCGGTACTTCGCATAAATCGGTTATTCCAACATAATCATAAAGAATGAAATAACAGAAGAAGATCACCAAGTATTGGGTGAACCGCATATACTGGTCATTCCACCAAGTATAGGGTAAACCGCGTATACAGGTTATTCCAACAGAATAATAAAGAATGGAATAAGATAAGGATATCACCAAGTATAGGGTGAACCGCATATACTGGTCATTCCACCAAGTATAGGGTAAACCGCGCATACAGGTTATTCCAACAAAATAATAAAGAATGGAATAACAGAATAGATTTCACCAAGTATAGGGTATGCCGCGTATACAGGTCATGTATAGGGTATGCCACTTTTACAGGTTATTCCAACAGAATAATAAAGAATGGAATAACAGAAGTTCTCTTCAAGAAGAAAGAATAACACCCCTTACCGTAAAAGAAACTGGATAAAGGAGTAGTGAGGTAGTAATCTTCTCTTCTTCTTTAGATTTTCTCTCTACAATTTCTCCCTACAATATCTCTCTATAATAACCACTCTAAAGCTTTGGTGAATTGGTGAGAAATGAAGAAGAATGAGCTTCTATTTATAGAAAAATATAGTTTTGACATTTGCACGTTTTGGGGCTCGGAAAATTACATTACAATACCTCCAACTTTTATTTCATTTTTAATTCAGTCATCCAAGTATTATCAAACTTGCACCAACTCCCCTAATAGTAAATCATGTGAATCAATAGTAAAATCATGTGACTCAATAGTAAATCATGTGATAATATTAATTACAGTATAGTACCTCCATCTATACCTCCATTTTTAACTTAGTCATGCAAGTATTATCAATCTTGCACCAACTCCCCTAATAGTAACAAGAATGTGAATCAATAGTATAACATGTGAAAAAATAGTTATAATCATGTGAAATAATAGCAATCAATTGCTCATTTATCCTAAGTTAAATACTTCGATTAATCAATATAACCTCCAGACATCAATTTTTATCGAAATAAATGTCGATTTTCACAAACATAAATAATTCTAACATAATTAAACTATTTTTATCAAAAATATAAAATTTGAAATTTTGAAGTTTGACTTTTCCCAAAAAAGTCAACTGTTGACTTTTTGACCAAATAGTGAATCTCGAAAAATTTTGTGTTTATAGGCTATTTTTTCTAATTTCATCGTTCCGGAATCAAATATCACGTCCGCATCTTCAAATTCAACTCCGAACACAACTTCAATTGTTAATAACATTCATCATTAATATTATAACTTATGAATAGTAACTCGTGAATAGTAACTCGTGAATAGTAACTCGTGAATAGTACTCTGACACGAAAAGTGTCTCAAATACCCGAGTGAACAATACTAGAGTGAATAGTAATTTGGGTGAATAGTAACTCGTGAATAGTAACTCCAACACAAAAGTGTCCCAAATATTCTCCAGACCTCAATTATTGATTTAACAATATAACAAATAATGCAGATGATACCGTGACAATAATCGAATCAATAATATGAGAGATATGATGCAGAATCTACTGTAGCAATAATTGAGTATAACTGAGTGACTTATCACGTAAGCATCAATCAATCTTGTGTCTTACTATGCAACCACAGCCATTCATCGTTTCTTTTACTACTAGGGTAGTTCAACAAGATAATAGCAATAAAACCTCCGTTATTTTCATAAAAATATTTTTGTCGTTTTTCAAATACGACAATTCTTCCGTTGTGGGTCCACCAATGATTGTGCCGTCGTACGAATATTTCCCGACAAAAAGAATATTCCCCGACCAATCGAATAATTATAAGACAACTTGCGTACTTTGCAAAATTTTCAAATACTACCCACAACTATAATATTATTTCAAATTCATACCTTAATATTTAAAAAAATATTTTGAGAAATTTAAATCTTTATTTATAAAATCTAGGGTCTCACATCGTATACATGAATAGTGTCATATACGTGAAAAGTAACTCCGACACTAAAAGGTAGAAATTCCACAAAAAAAATCATCATGCTTTGTGAATAGTACTCGTGAATAGTAACTTATGAATAGTAACTCGTGAATAGTAACTCTGACATAAAAAGATAAGAATTTCATAAGAAAAATCTTATCAATATTCCGGTATAATGATATTGAAAGATATAATATCATTTATAAAAAAATAACATCCCCTACCTCAAAAAGAATGCTTAGATTGGAATCGAATAGGATATAATGGTGAAGGAAACTTGCAATCAGATAAAGCAACACTCAAAGTATCAAAATACTCACAAAAATACGCTCGATAATATAGAGAGAGAAAACTTCAGTTTCTGGTGTGATTTTCAATTCTAACTTAAGCACCATATTCATAGGAAAATGCTTAGAACACCAAAGCAGAAGATTTAATAAAATATTATTATTTTTTTAAAAATTCATATGCCCACTTTGAATAATCTGATTTCAGCATCTTCAACAACAAGTGGGGCCCACCAAAATGAAAAACATGTTTTAAATATTTTTTGTAACAAAATCAATGCAGACCCAATATTCTTGAACTTCAATAATTCATAATAAATAGCACTTTTATCAGAAAAAATTGAATCTTATGTCCATTCCATAGGAAATTTAATTCTCTATGACTTTGTAGCTTTAAATTTTTCCAAATTCCAAACAGAAATTGACTGAAATCCACATAAAGACGATTTTACAGGCTATAATCAAATTTCAGTCAAAAATGGGGTCCACCAATATGTTTAACATATTTTTAGTATTTATTATAACAAAAATACTCTTCCTCCTCAATTACTCATATATCACACATTCATTGTAAAAATATAATCATTATTATATTATTATATTATCACACTATACATTTATAATGTAATATAATAATATAGATAAAATATCAATTTTTAACAATTGTCACTTTTCTAAAAAAAATTCTATTTATATCCACATAAATAAATATTTTTCTTATCATATAAATCAATAATTAATTATTCACAAATAATATTACAGAATCACAATAATGACAACCAGGTCGTTCCCAGGAAAGAGGGGGCTTTCCGATAAGGATTTCTCCTTACTGGCGCGCAATTATGTGACCAAACCTCTCCTTAGACAGAACTTCCTTAGACATTGCCAATAATGCTATCTAATAATATTATTCAAATTATATGAATTATTGATCTAATAATGGTAAATATTGTGCAGTGACAATTATTGAAACAACAATAATATAAAATATCAACGTAGCAATTATTAAATCAATAAAATAAAATATTAAATAGTAATTACTGTAACAATTATTGAGTAGGGCCTTCCTACGTAAGAATCAATAATTCAAAAATATTCTGCAATACCGTGTGCTACTGTACAACCACGCGTATTACTGTATTTTAATCACCGGGTATTCCAACAATATTAACGGTAACCATTACGCCGTTATTTATAAAAAAAACTCAAACTTTTCATTTTCTTCATCCAATCGCTTTCCGTTATGGGGCCCACACAAGGCTGTGCCGTCGTACGAATATTCTCCGACAGTAAGAATATTTCACGACCAAACAACTATTCTCTGACAACAATGAATATTTTATAACTACTTACTTATTTAAAATATTTGCACATTTTACCCATAACTAACCATATTAATCGAATCAACCCTTTACTATTTCAAAATAATAAATTCAGGAAATTCCATTTTATAAAAAAAAAAAAAAATGGGTCTTACAAACTCCCCTCCTTATGAAATTTCGTCCTCGAAATTGACGTACGTACCTGGTGTTTCGATTCATAAAACTTTGACTTTAGGTATAACCTTTGAGTGTAGGACATGCTCCTTTCTATCCAAGATCTTGACTGGTACCTCCTCGTACATTAAATCTTCGGCTATCTCGTCTGGTTCTAACTCAATAATGTGGTTCGGGTCGTCCACATATTTACGTAACATCGATACGCAAAAAAATGTTATGAACACGCGACATACTTGGCAGTAAAGCGAGTCTATAGGACACAGTTCCTACTCAATCGAGGATTTCAAATGGACTAATAAATCGAAGGTTTGAGCTTTCCTCACATCGCCAATTCTCGCTTTTGGAATAACGACTTTTTGCATCTTCTTCTTGATATTCATCAGCTCCAGATCCGTAGCTTGAGCAGCTTTAACTTTATCGATTAAGGTCGATTCTACTCGTATATCATCACGTGGGTCCCTAGAGTTTTTAACTATATCTCTATCATTTGTAAGTCATACAAAATGGGTCTTTATGTTCGACAATATCTCACTCATACCCGCATACGATCTTTTACTCAATGTGTCAGCTACCACGTTCGCTTTTCCAAGATGGTATGGTCAGAACAGGTGCCGAAATGAGTATCTTCTTGAGTTCTTCGAAGCTCTTCTCACATTCCTTGCTCCATTCAAATTTTGTATCTCTACGAGTCAGCTGAGTTAATGGAGTAGCGATTCGAGAATATCCTTCCACTAATCTCCGATAATAACCAGCTAAGCCTAGAAAGCTACGTATTTCGATTACTAACTTAGGATGCTCTTAACGGTGACTCATATCATCAATAAACGAATGGCTTTATGGCTTGATATAAAAGTGTTTGACTTCAATGGTTTAGTTGCTTGAATTCGCATAATAGGTTGGTTAGGAATATGAAAATAACAACCTTACAAAAATAATCAATTTTAGAATGATGAGTGGTTAACCAATCAATCCCTAAAATCAAATCAAATGCAAGTATCTTTAAAGAGATAAGATCAACAGGTAAGGTGATGGTACCAATTTGAATCAAGAAAAAGTTATAAACAGTGGATGTAACGAAAGTTTCTCCTAACGGTGTTTCAACAAATAAGTCAAATTCTAATTTCTCAGGAGTCAAGTACAAATGTTGAACACAAATAGGAGAGATAAAAGAATGGGTAGAACCAGTATCTAATAAGGTATAAACTACGCAAGAGTTTATAATTAACTAACTCGTGCTAACTTTGTTCGGGTTACTCGCTTTTTGAGAAGTCACGAAAAACGCTTTTCCTGAAACCGCCAACTTTGTTTTGTCCGTATCCGCCTTTGGTGCCACCGTCCCAGCTGGACTTGATTTCGTTATAGGACAAAATCGAGCTATGTGACCATCTTTTCCACAACTAAAATATACCTTGGAAGGCTGTGAACAATTTGGACTTATATGTCCCTCCTCTCCGCATCTGTAGCATCTAACTGGCGGTCGTTCTCCTCCCCTTGAATTTGTTGCTAGTGCTGCTGCCGACGTCTTCTTGTCATCGTTAAATCTTCTCTTCTTGAAATTTTTACTTGAATTATTTCTTCTATTATCTTGGCCATGATTACCACCAAAGTGGTTACCATTTCTGGCATGATAATTTCCTCCACGATGGTCATCATTGTTCCGATGACCGTTGCAACCGGTACAATTATCATCGTGTTGTTGGTCGTTATTCTTCGGTTGAGTTGACTCATTATCACGCTCCAATAACTGAGCCCTATTCACAACATCTGAACATAAACAAAGTTTGTGAGAAATGAGGTATTGACGTATTTCGAGTTTCAAACCTCGCAGAAATATTCGCGTCATTCTCTCCTCATTATCAACCAAATGGGATGCAAATCGAGACAACTCGGTAAACTTAGCTTCGTACTGCGACACGTTCATATTGTTTTACTCTAGCTTGATGAACTCTACCTCCTTCATGTGACGAATACTTTCAGAAAAGTACTTGTCGTTGAACAATTCTTGGAACTTCTTCCAAGACATCTTTAGTGCGGCAGGCTGAGTACGCGTTAAAGATTCCCACCAGTAATCTGCCTCTCCTCGCAACATGAAGGTGGCGAAAGGAACCTTTTACTCCTCTGAGCATCCCAAGATATCAAATATCTTAGTGATCTGCTTTATCAACGTCTCTTCCGTAAGTGGTTCTGGCTTTCCCAAAAACTCTGGTAGTCTCAACTCCTTGAACTGCTTAGCGGTGACCATCCGTGAGTTGCCAGTGTTTCCACCTGCATTTCGAACAGTAGTCTTTCTCGTTTGGCTTTGCACGAATTCTAGAAAGTTCTTAAACATACCATCGTTCGTCATTTGGTCGGTGTTATTATTTATAGGAGGGTTATTGCCTTCTTGATGCACCTTATCTTGGGTATTGATCAGTGGTGACTCAACGGTCTCATGTGCTCCATTGCTTATCTCAACATCTTCAGATGCCATTTTACTGTCACAAAACAATGGTTAATTTATATGCCATATATTATCTCTATATTCTGACTGACCAATTAAATAACAAACAAGCTTAGGTAGGACACACTAGCGAAGGATTTACTCGTCTCTCCCCTCATAGTTCTATTCTCCGATCTCCGCCAGAGACCATATCCTGAAGCTCTGATACCAACTGTGACGCCCCCAAAATAGGTATACATCACCCATTCTGAGTTGCCAAAAACATGGTACAAAAACAACTACAACTTTATTAATACAATTGTCGTACAAAATACGACAACACATAAACTGTGAATTTAAATACAAATATTATCTTCTAGACAATATCCACACTCAAATAAAATCCTCATTACAATTATTTATACACTATTTTACAAAATAGTGAGAACTACTAAAACAACTATCTTGAATCATCACTCCACACCCCGACTAGTTCCCGCTATATTCTCGCCTCCTAAGAAGAAAAATGGAACAAAAAGGAAAAGGGAGAGCTCAACTAGCCCAGTAAAGAATATTATGACTAAGATGATGTACAACAAATTATCCTGTGTCTTAAACAGGAAAAAATCTGATAGAATATAATAGACAACAAGTTTTAGATCAACAACTGCAGCGGAAACAACAATTCATTAGAAGAGTTAAGTAGATAATGAAATCTACTATCATCTATGAATTTAAAAGTCCATCATCTATATTTTATCCCTATAACATCAATCAATATATATCTTGAATCAAATATTCATCTTTGCACTACGGGCCAAAGATATTCATCAGTTAGTCATGTTCATCTCAACACCTGTTCATCTTTGTACTACGGGCCAAAGATGTTCATCAGGAAATCATTCATCTTTGCACTACAGGCCAAAGATATTCAGTAATAACATCATTTAGGACTGAGGATGATGAAAAATATTTTCAAGAAAACGAATCCAAAGAGATAAAAAGACAAAGATTAGGGGTTCGTACTTCGGTTTATCCAAATTTAAAAATACTCCATTATAATCAATTGTGGAGCAGAATTCAAAAATGAAGATCAAAACATAGATCCAAACAAAGGTAGGAACCATAATAGACAATCTTGGACATAGAAAAGAAAATTTAATTTTTCTGTGAATAGTGTCGTATTCGCGAATAGTGTCGTATACATGAATAGTGTCGTATACGTGAATAGTAACTCCGACACTAAAAGGTAGAAATTCCACAAGAAAAATCATCATGCTTCGTGAATAGTACTCGTAAATAGTAACTCGTAAATAGTAACTCATAAATAGTAACTCGTGAATAGTAACTCATGAATAGTAACTCGTGAATAGTAACCCCGACATGAAAAGATAAGAATTTCACAAGAAAAATCTTACCAATATTCCTAAGATAATGATATTGAAAGAAATAATATCATTTATAAAAAATAACATCCCTTACCTCAAAAGAACAAAGATTGCTTAATTGGAATACTGGGATATAATCTTTGAGGAAACTTGCACCAGATATAGCAACACTCAAAGTATCAAAATACTCACAAAAATATGCTCGATAATATAGAGAGAAAACTTCATTTAAATTGTGTGATTTTTAATTCTAACTTAAGCACCCTATTCATAGGAAAATGCTTAGAATACCAGAGCAGAAAATTTAATAAAATATTATTATTTTTTAAAAAATTCATATGCCCATTTTGAATAATCTGATTTCAGCATCTTCAACAACAAGTGGGGCCCACCAAAATAAAAAACATGTTTTAAATATTTTTTATAATAAAATTAATTCAGACCCAATATTCCGGAACTCCAATAATTCATAATAAATAGCCCTTTTTATCAGAAAATTTTGAATCTTATGTCCATTCCATAGGAAATTTAATTCTCTACGACTTTGTAGCTTTCAATTTTTCTAAATTCCAAACAGAAATTGACCGAAATCCACATACAGACGATTTTACATGTTATAATCAAATTTCAATCTAAAATGGGGTCCACCAACATGTTTAACATGTTTTTAGCATTTATTGTACCAAAAATACTCTTCCTCCTCAATTACTCATATATCACACATTCATTGTAAAAATATAACCATTATTATAGTATTATATTATCACATTATACATTTATACTGTAATATAATAATATAGATAAAATATCAATTTTTAACAACTGTCACTTTTCTAAAAATTCCTCTATATATATCCACATAAATAAATATTTTTCTTATCATATAAATTAATAATTAATTATTCGTAAATAATATTACAGAATCATAATAATGACAACCAGGTCGTTCCCAGGAAAGAGGGGGCTTTCCGATAAGGATTTCTCTTTACTAGCAAGCAATTAGGTGACCAAACCTCTCCTTAGACAGAACTTCTTTAGACATTGCCAATAATGTTATCTAATAAAATTATTCAAATAATATGAATTATTGATCTGATAATGGGAAATACTGTGCAGTGATAATTATTGAAACAACAATAATATAAAATATCAACGTAACAATTATTTAATCAATAAAATAAAATATTGAACAGTAATTACTGTAACAATTATTGAGTAGGGCCTTCCTACGTAAGAATCAATAATTCAAAAATATTGTGCAATACCGGTGTGCTTCTTTTATGCAACCACGCCAGACATTCAGTATTTTAATCACCCGGGTATTTGAACAATATTAACGGTAACCATTACGCCATTATTTATAAAAAAAACCTCAAACTTTTCATTTTCTTCATCCAATCGCTTTCCGTTATGGGGCCCACACAAGGATGCGCCGTCGAACGAATATTCCCCAACAGTAAGAATATTCCACGACCAAACGAATATTCCCCGATAACAATGAATATTTTATAACCACTTGCTTATTTGAAATATTTGCACATTTTACCCATAACTAACCATATTAATCGAATCAACCCTTTACTATTTCAAAATAATAAATTCAGGAAATTCCATTTTATAAAAAAAAATAAAAAATTGGGGTCTTATAGTACCTGAGTTAATAGTAAGAAATAATAACCCTTACGAATAAGAAATAAATAACATCCCTTACGAATATTGAACGAAAATAATATTCCTTATGAATATTAAACGAAGATAATGAATATTGAACGAAAATGATATTCCTTATGAATATTGAACGAAAATAATATTCATAAGAATACGAAAAATAATATCTCTTCAGAATATAAAATAAATAATACCCCTTATCTCAGAAGAAGACTGGATACTGGAATAGTGAAGTAGTAGATTTCTCTTCTTCTTTCTCTCTATAACTTCTCTCTATAGCTTCTCTCTCTATAACTTCTCTCTCTATAATTACTCTTATGAGTCTTAGTGAATTGGTGAGAATGAAAGAAGAATGAGTTTCTATTTATAGGAAAATATAGTTTTGATAATTGCACGTTTTGGGGCTCGAAATATTACAGTATAATACCTTCATTTTTTTTCTTCATTTTTAATTTAGTCCTACAAGTATTATCAAACTTACACCACCTCCCCTAATAGTACATGCATGTGAATCAATAGTACATTCATGTGAATCAATAGTTCTATACATGTGAAAAAATAGTTACAGTTTAGTACATTCATCTATACCTCCATTTTTAATTTAGTCATGCAAGTATTATCAATCTTGCACCACCTCCCCTAATAGTACATGCATGTGAATCAATAGTACATACATGTGAACAAATAGTTACAAGCATGTAAATTAATAGCAATTAATTGCTCATTTATCCGATTAATTACCCGATTAGTCAATATAACCTCCAGAAATCAATTATTATCGAAATAAATGTCAATTTCCACTAACACTAATAATCTCAACACAATGGAAATATCAATTTTATCTTTAATCAACACAAACTTATTCATCATTAATATTATAACTCACAATATTTAACAACCAGATCATTCCCAGGAAAGAGAGAGCTTTTCGATAAGGATTTCTCCCTATTAGCGCGCATTTAGCTGACCAATCCCCTTTTCTCGACAGAACTTTTTAGACATCGTCAATATTGCAAATAATAATATGAATAACTTTGTCGTCTTAATTATTGATTTAATAATATAAAATATTATGACAATAATTGAATAAAATTTAGTGACTTCTCACGTAAGCATCAATAATCAAAGATACTGTACAATACCGTGTGCTACTATGCAACCACGCGTATTACTACACTTTTATCACCGAATATTTTATGATAACTTGCTTACTTTAAAAAAATTTCACATATCACCCTTAACTTTAACCTTTTATCAATTTAACAATTTACTAAATAGAATAATAATTATAGAAAAATGGAATACTTTCATTTCATAAAATTCGGGATCTCACACACAGTATGTAAACTACAAGTGCGATAAGCTAGCACATGTGGTGATGAAAGAAAAATAAAACTGAGTTATATAAATAACGAAGTTAAAAGTATATATTATTAGATATAAAGTGAATATAAGGAATATAATAAGTTAGGATAAAGTTTTAAAGTAAGAGCACACTAATAGCCAAACTTGACTGATAATGTGTTTTGTTATCAATCCCACATACAATGTAGGTTGTGCAAGGAACACAAAAGTTGGTGTACATAATGGTAAAACCCTAGTTTAGACAAGTTTTTCAGAACTTTCTCCTATATGTAAAATGTTGTTATGTGCTAATGTGATGATATGTTATATAAACTGTTCTTGTTAGTTGTTATATTTAGTTAAATTATTATTCTTGAACTTTGTACTATAAAATGATAAGCATGATAGAGTGAATTATGTTTTATATGTGAAGTATGTATTATATACGAATTATATGATGTATGTTCTAAATATCCAGTATGTATATAACTGTGATACATAGATTTAATGCATAGTGCAAATGAACGCTACGAATTATATGTTGTGTTAACTGTTAAACTTGATGAGCCATTGTGCTCACCCTTGCTTAAACAAATATTTTCAGCTATGTACGAGGCATCTGAGTTTCAGTAAAGACCAAAGAACAAAGAATGATTGTTGAATATCACAGGATCACAAATATCTTATTAAAACCTTTTTGGGGGTAAACAATGTTACCAAATGATATAGGTTATAATAAAATACTAAGATAACATCTAAAGCGAATAGGTACCATCTTGAGGTGTTGTTCATTTATGTATACGAGCGACAGGTTTGTACGGTTCATTAATGTAATAAAATAGATCATTATGTATATGATCTGGAGTTGTAGTGTAATGTATAAAGATTGTGATTCTGGAATAGAGTAAAGTTATAAGTTTTTATCAAACATAATGTTGGTATTTATTAAAAGGGTAATTACCTAAAAAAATATAAGGACGTGTTGTAATAATTATATTTACTTATCGTCGTTAAGATAAATATAATTAGTTATAACTCATGAATGTGTAGTCTAGTGACGCACCAGATCCGCGGTTTACAAGATCCGAATTTAGGGGCGTTACAAAAATCATGTGTTAGATGACGTATATGACGAAAAAGATAGGGGAAAACTACTCTCGAGTCAATTAACTGAACAAAAATATGATCAATGGAACTTAACAAAAGCCCAAAAAAAATTTCTAATTAAATATGGGTTTGGGGTTTTTAAACATCCAGCAATTGTACATCAAACTTACATTGGTCTCATGTTCGCCCTGGTGGAGAGATGGTAATCGGAGACCAATAATTTTCATCTAAACTGTGGGAAAATAACAATAACTTTAGAGAATGTGCACTTTATATATATATATATATATATATATATATATATATATATACACACGTTACTAATATTTGTAAATTTTTTAAATAACATTATTTTTGTGACACGTAACTACCTATGTCAACCTAGATTTGGCTTAGATCTATTTAAGTGGAGAAAAAGTGAATTTAGAACTTAGATTTTCTGTCCTATCTAACTTAGGGCGTACTGTTTATTACAGATTATTTAAATTGGTCATCTTAAATATCTGGCCATCTTGAAATATAAAATTACCGTATAGTGGCCATATAAAATTACTGTATAGTGGTCATCTTGAAATTTTTTTAGACACAATTACCCTTTATATTCAATAATTGGAATATAAATATCTTTATTAGTCACATAATTTATATTTATTTTTTAATTTATTGGTCGACATGTTTAGTTTAACTAAAATAACTCATTTTCCATATAAAATATGTGATATTGTTTGTTATTTATTATTATAAGTTTAATTTATTATTGGCATATTTGAAAATTTTGTGTTCACTAATTGAATAAATCATGAATTGTTATTGGCAAAACTAATGATTTAACCACTATAGTTGGCACATTTTAATTAATACACCACTGAACTTTTAATTTTTCAAGTTATCCCATTCAACTAATTAATATTTTAAAATTAGGTCATTTCGTTAATAAATTTGGACAGACGTTAAATTGATTTAAATATTTTCTTACGTGCAAAATACAAAAAATAAGAAAAAAAATATAAAAATGATGTGGCAAGTAACATTTGACTTGGTCTTATAAAATGAATTTAAAATGTGAATTAATAAAGAAATAATGGCGTCACTTTAACTCAGTAGTTCCCAAATAAATTTTTTTATCAGTATCCAATTAACTAGAACAACTGAAGACGCCGGAAGTTATGGAGCGCCGATCCATTTTACGAAATCTGGATTAATCTAATTTATAAATGCAATAGTGGTAACAAAATTAAAACAAAAATAATAATCAAACTTTATAGTATTCAAGTACAATAATTACTCAACTACTAAAACAATATCCATCTTCAATGGCAAAAAAAAAATTATAACAGTAAAGAAATTAAACAAATCACCATTTCCTAAACTCAAATCAACAATTTTCTAAGTAGAGAGAGGGGTTTGTAAAAAAGCATCTTTGTCGCCATTGTTGAGTATTTTGGATTAAGGATCTGCTGAATAAAAGCAACCAACCAATCAATGACAGGGACCCCACGTGCTGCCCACAACCAACAAAATATCGACGAACATGCCGGCAGACCAGATCAGATCAACAGTAGTAGAAGCAACCATCACCCACATAACAGCCCAGATCCAGAATCCGACGACTACCCAGATCCAAATCCAAATCCAAATCCAAATTCCTTCAAATTAGATCCAACACCAATCCAAAAGCAACAAGGAGGTTAGCAAACCCACGATCCGACCTATCAAACCAATCAAATAGAAATCAAATTTTAAATTGACAAAATATATATGATTTCTGATGATAAACACCAGTAAAAACACCAGAAAACTCTATTAAATGCATTTAAAATAAATCAAAACAAATTTAAAAGAAAGAGAAACCAATTTCATAACGTCTGTAGAAAATATTGGTGCAAATGTGTAGATCTGAAGGTGGGCATGATAATGGTGTTGATAGAGATGTGTATATATACATATAAAGAGAGGGATAAAACATGTATCTTTTTGCATGACAAATTTTATACATACAAGGAGAAAACCCAATTTGTGAGTTAGAGAAGAAAAGATATAGAGAGAGAGAGAGGAGGAAGAACGGGAAGAAAGAAAAAAAGAAAGAGAAAAAGAAATACTTTGAGAAAGAGAGAAAATACTTGTGTTTATTTTTTTTTCTTTTTCCTGACACGTTGGAAAATACAAGACCAATTTAAACGGCCGTTAAATAAATTTGACGGAATGAGTTGATTACATATTTTTTTTAGTTCAATGGAATATTTTGAAAAATTAAAAATTCAATAGTGCATTAAGTAAAATGTGCCAACTATATTGGTCAAATCATTAATTTTGTCAATTGTTATTTATAGACATATTAAATTTTTTAATATGATTTACTAAGTAATGTTGAATTAATCAGATCGATAGTACTTTCATGATTGTTGATTAGTTAAAAGAAGTATGCAGACTCCGCTGGTTCAGTGAAAATGAATTATAAATATGTTTTTTAATTTTTTACGTGATTGGTGTGAAAAGGCAATTAATTTTCTACCGGTCAATTCAATTGAATTGATATTGGCTTTTTGGAGATAAAAAGATATAAAAAAAAGAAAAAAGGAAAGGAATCTTCGAGTGCATATATGCAATAACTTAGCCACCTACCACACTTGACTCTTTATCAATTATTATATATAGCAGAACTCTTTTCTTATTCCAAGTTGCTTACTGCGATTGCGTCATTCTCACATGTGTCACCAACAACACCTTGACCCAATGTTTATATGTAAGTAAGAATTTTGATACAATTGACGATTGATGCGGGAGAAGACGCCACACACAATTATAAATTGTTATATGATAAGTCAATTGAATCTCAAAGAATAACTAAGATTAACTTGAATGCATTCTCCCATTTCGGAACTGGCTGCTGAAAGCCTGGTTTAATGTAATAGTTTAATAGTTTTAATGTAAGCTTAAGGAATTTGGATGCATCTTTTATTGGATGTCAACAGTTACCTATTGTCCTACCTTTTAAAAATCTGAAGAAACTTGAAAGGTTGTCTATTGTTTTTCTGCACAGAGGTCCTCAGTTAAGCACCTTCGAAAGATTTGTCTTACCTTTCAAAAGTTACTTGAAAAGATTGGAACTCGCGTATTGTGGTCTGCTTGACGAGGGCATTCCAGATGATATCAGAATCTGTTTACATTCATTGCAATTCCTGGATTTAGGTGGAAACCATTTCTGAAACCTACCTTCTACCCTCTGTCAACTATCCAATCTAACCAACCTTTTCTTGAATGACTACAAGAGTCTTGTGTCACTCCCGGAACTTCCTCCTAATCTAGAGACGCTACAGCAAGACGTTGTACAACAATGGAAAAAATACCAAATCTATCACACTTGAAACGCTTGCGGTGCTTGAATCTTTCAGATTCCAATAGATTGGTTGAAGTGCAGGGCTTAGAGAACCTCAAATTAAGATTTCTTGACATGGCAGGATGCAATGATTTTGACAATGAATACTACTTTTAACGAGAGTTTCTTTCAGGTATCTCTCAATCTCTCTCTCTCTCTCTATATATATATATATATATATATATAGTAATCATCCGTAAAGAAACGTTTGCTACTGAATGACTCAAATAAACAAGTTACATCCATTTATTCTGACATTTAATGGTTTAGATTGGTTGAATGATTCCACTCGCGCCATAAACAGTAATGCAGTCGTCCCTTTCCATTTTGCCTTTTAGCCTTTTAACATTACTACCCCTACCATTTAATACATACTCACTGCTACAAACTTGTAGCTAGAAATGGTCTCATTTATATTACTATATAAATGTAAAGATAAGTTTATATTTATGTATACATAATGTAAAAATAAAAGATAATGTAAAGATAAATAATGTAAAAATAAAAGATAATGATAAGATAAGTTTGAATAAAAGATAAATTTATTTTTATAAATACATAATATAAAAATAAATTTATCTTTTATTCAAACTTATCTTATCATTATCTTTTATTTTTATATTATTTATCTTTACATTATCTTTTATTTTTACATTACGTATACATAAATATAAACTTATCTTTTACATTATATACCATACTAATGTCAGAGATTAATCACCGCCATACAGTCAGAATTATGCATGTATTAAATGGTAGAGGGTAGAATGTAAAAGGCTAAAGGAAAATGGAAAAGGAAGGGACTACCGCCATCGTAGCAAGAAGTTGGAATGTTCGACTAATCTAAACCATTAAAACGCTCAGATCAACTATGAGAGCTTGCATTGTTGAACAATGTCATTCAGTAAACGTCATACTTCTGATGATTACCCATATATATATATATATATATATATATATATATATATATATATATATATATATATATATATATACTGTAGCGATCAAGAAAGATTCTCCTTAAATAAAGATTCCTCCTTAAATAAAGATTCTTTTATTAAAATATATATATATATATATATATATATATATATATATATATATATATATATATATCTTCCTCGAAATATCTCTCTCAAACTTCGTCTCTATGTAACAGCGGTACTTTCAAAGTACGTGCTGATTATATTGATGAATCCTATATTTTACTTCCAAAGTTGAATTTTCAAAATTGGATTATTTATCAAAGCATGGAATCTACAATTTCTGTTGAATTGCCGCAGAGTCTACCAGATAATTTACAAGGGATTATTATTTGGGTTGTTTATGCTCGCTTTTCTTCCCTATACTACGACGCTGATATAACAAATAATACAAGTGGCAAGGAATGGCCTTATGTTCGAAGTTCCAAATACTCCATGTCTTGTATAAATTGTTTGGGAGGGCATTCATGGGTGAGCTGTGTAAAATCAAAGTACTTGAGAAGTGGAGATGAAAATGTGAAGGTGGAGAAATGTGGGGTTCATTGGAAGTGAAGGCTATGAAGATAAAAAT
The DNA here is from genome assembly GCA_020205605.1 of Panax ginseng. Taxonomy (NCBI): domain Eukaryota; kingdom Viridiplantae; phylum Streptophyta; class Magnoliopsida; order Apiales; family Araliaceae; genus Panax; species Panax ginseng. The sequence goes on from CM035134.1 coordinate 13,768,338, forward strand.
GTGCATTATTATGACTGGTATCGGCAGTATTATGAAAATATGAGACTCAAAAACGTTGAACACTACCCATTAATTTTGGAAGAGCAATGAATGCTCCGAATGCCACGTGTCAACTGGTTCAAATATAGTACATGACAAGTCTTGATTTTTATTTGCAACTGACAAGTTGCATTATTTGTTTGATTTTTATTTTTTTATTAATATTTTTTACAAACAAAGATGTTTCTGTTGTACGATTAAATAATTTGAAATTATTACTTAAAATCATATGAATGTGTGACATGCTTAATGCTTTCAGCTTTTTATAGATTCCAATCTTCCTTTTCAGTGAGTAAAAAAAATCTCATGTTGTATGCGTTATATGGATTTCTCCGTGTGATAACATATATACATACCAGTAATTACCCGTGTCTTCAGCTACGGTGTAACGAAATTCTCTCTCTTTCCGTTTTAACATTCTTACTTTTATTTCTTCTCTCTTCTCTTTTCTCTCCCACCATCATTTCCCGCTCAAATCAACTAAAATGAACATGAATCGTCCCTGTACTTTTTTGCCCAAATTCAAAATGGGTTCTATTTTATTAATATATATAGTTGTACGGTCTGGTTCCTGTAAGGGCTCTATTACTTTGTTAAAATGCGGACTTTTTTTTTGGTATTTTTTATTTTTATTTTTAAAACAACTAAAAAAAAAATTTAATATTTTATGGAACTGAATTTTTTTCATAATACAGTGTTTTGGATACGTATAACAAAACAGGTATGTACAGTCTGTGCAGACTTACATACATTTTTTTGGTATAAGTATCCAAATCACGCCCAAAACATTGTATTATGGAAAAATTATAGTTCCATAAAATATTAAACTTTTTTTTTAGTTGTTTTAAAAAAAAAGCAAAAAAAAAAAAGTCCTCATTTTAAGAAAGTAAGGATCCTTACGAGATCCGAGACATATATATATATATATATATATATATATATATATATAATATGAATCCCATCAAGTGAGGGCTCCTTTATTTTGTTAAAATCACGCGACTTTTTTTTTTTGCTTTTTTTTTAAAAAACAACTAAAAAAAATAATATTTTATGGGCCGAAAATTTTATATAATACAATGTTTTGAATGTGATTTAGATCATTATAACAAAATAGGTATATATACGTGCATGCGGCAGACTGTACATACATTTTTTGGTATAGGTATCCAAATTACGCCCAAAACATTATATTATGGAAAAATTTCAGTTCCATAAAATATTAAACTTTTTTATTTAGTTGTTTTAAAAAAAAAAAGCAAAAAAAAAAAAAAAAAAAAAGTCCCTCATTTTAAGAAAGTAAGAGATCCCTTACTTGATCATTTCTGTAAAGTTGTATATGTTAAATATATAATGTGCAAGCCAATCTTTCTCAACATGTTTGGGCTGCACCAAAACCTCGAAAAAGGGTGTACTTTCCAAACCATAAAACAGAAAAACAAACATAATGGTCTTGGACTAACCAGATATTGGCAATATTTAGCCATATATAATTGGTGGAAATACACAACCAAGTTTGGGAATCTAAATGGACTGAAATTAGGATCAATCAAGTTTAGCCTGTGTTTGCTTTTCTTTCTCCATATCAAGATTGTGACGAAGCTCTCTGGTTTTAGCACGCTCAAGTTCCAGCAACCGTTGTCTTTCAATCTCCCTTTCAACTTCAGTTGTCCTCTCTCTAGCACACAGGAGGGGTATTAATTACTAAGATCATTCAGTAATTATATCCATGAAATTAGTATTACACAATTAGGGACATAAAGAAAAGATCGGAGGTATGATAGCTATCAGCTTATACAAAACAAATTCTGATTACTAGGAAATAATATTATACAAAACAAAATCATAACTTTTGGATTTGTCAACAATAGAGACAGGAAATAATTACTAGGAAGAACAGGATGCTTGTTGTAGGACAGTTGGCTCTGGAGTTTGAGGAGGAATTAGATAGGAAACGAGAAAGGAGGACTGATCCAAAGAAACGACCATAATTCCCGAAGAGGCTTCGGGTTCGGAAATGGCGTCATGACTTCGGGAGATCGGAACTTCTTCGGAAGTGGCGTCATGATTTCGGGAAGACTGAATTGTTTCTTTATTATTATTATTTTAGTTTTATAGTAATAGTAATTTTAGGTGATAAATATTTTTATGATAAGTTGTTATTTGTTTCCGTATCTCTATGAAGATTTGTTTCCATATTTCTAGGAATTCTGTTATGAGTTGGGTAGCTTGGGCAACTCGGGCAGAAAGATATGACTTGGAGAGAAAGTTTTGTTAGGCTATATAACCCAACTTGTGGGTTGAAGAAAAACATTCTTATTAATATTATTTTCTTTTACTATTGATATAGTTTGAATCTATGGTGGATTTCAGTTTATGTTCTAAGAATTTACGCTTAAATTCTTTGTGCTTCTAAAGCTAAAATGTAAATGGTAAATCAAAAAAATTCGTGATAAATCGCATCCGTATTCGAAAAAAAGTAGATATTATTCGTATTCGAAAAAAAATGGATATATCTGTATTCGGTTTAAAGGTATCAAGTAAATAAACGGATACGAATCTGAGATATAGGCGTATTCAGATTCGATTAACATCCGTCCGTAAAAATATATTCTATGGATCTGAATATCCTGGATTCCGATATCCGAATCCAGATTCAATAACTTATATATATATATATATATATATATATATATATATATATACACACACACACACACACACTTAATATTTACATTAATTAAGTTATTAATTAATGTAAATTATTAATTAATAATTTACCTATATAAGTTGTTAATAATTTAATATATATATAAATATATATATATATATATATAATATATGTATTTATTAATAACTTACATTCATTGATTAATCACTTACATTTATTTATATAAGTTATTAATATATACGTGTGTGTGTGTGTATATATATATATATATATATATATATATATATATATATATATATTAATAAATCATAACTTAGATTCATTAATTAATCACTTTAACTTATATTCATTAATTAATAACTTACATATACATTTATATATATAAGTTATTATTATATATATATACACACACACATATATATATTAATAACTTACATTCATTAATTAATCATTTACATTCATTTATATAAGCTATTAATATATATTTATATATATATACACACACGCTTAAGGACAACTAATTAGAGAGGCGGGAGCAATGGACAATATAATTTTATTGTAAAAATGTGTTAGAGTCCAATTAATTTAAAATTAATCTAGAAGGAGAGTTAAATAAATTAATTCACGTTTATGAATTTTTGGGTGGAGAGAGTATTTATCACTTTCATTTGCCTAATTATTTAGAAACTAGAAGTCCAAATATGTAAAATAAGTTCAATGTCAATTTTGAATCAAGTTAGATTAACTAGTTGTCACACATACATTATAACTCGCACTCTCCATAAATATAATGAAATCAAATAATTTCTTATAACCATGTAATTTATTTATTGAGGATAAATAATAAATAAATCTCCCATAAATATTACTATTCATTTATTAAATATTAATTTATTTCTCTTTTTATTATTTAATAAAATTTGAAATAATAATATTGAGATTTTAATTTCAATTTGATCCATCAAACAAAGTATCGGTTACATTATTGAATCTTTTTATTTTCACCCAAAACGTCAATTAGCATGTTCCTCCCTTTATGATTAGGATGTTTAATTAATATGTATGGTTTAAATATTAAATTGTGTTTAATTAATATGTATGATTTAAACTTTAATTTTTTTTTTTTCAGTAAATATTTTGAATGAATTTTATATTAGGTTCTTGATAAATCGAATTCGGATATTCGGATATCCTAATAATTTATCTATTTGGATAAAATAAACGGTAAATGGATATTATCCGTATTCAATATTTTTCCTAATACGGGATACTGGATAATATTTTTAAAATCCTCCTGGAGCACGGATACGGATCTGAGATAATGAATTAGTTTTCCGGATACGGATACGGATATACTTGTATCCGTATCCGTTTAATACCGTTTACACCCCTACTTACCGTTCTGCGTCAATGCTGATGTGAATCTTTCAAGAAAAATATTAACATTGATATCAAGTCTTGCCATAACCTTTTCTTCGAGAAGAAATAGAAGTTAAATTGGAAGAGAACCAACTTGCCCACAAATAATGAACTATTAACTTGAAAATGAAGCGCAGCATAGGCCAACTAAAACTTATGGACAACTCATGATATACACCCGGAAAAGGATATAAATTCCGTAACATTATATCACAGAGACAAACCAGAAACAAGAAAAGACAAAGGATTTAAATCCATTCTTTCATTTTCATTAATTTGCAGTTTGCTAGAAGAAACAGAGAATGTGAAAAGCTATTTATCATACTGTTAAAGTTTTAAAATTATTTTTGATGATCAAGTTCATGCACATGAATCCCCTTACTGATACTACATTTGATTTGAGTAGAGCTAGGCCTTATGTAAAATGGTTATGGTAAATATATGAATGGATCTTTATGACACGTTTAGATTGAAATAATGAATGTTATGCTTTTTTTCAGCATCTCAAATACATGTTTGATTGTTGATGCATTGTGCGATAAATGATATAATTGTCACATCCATTCATTACATTGAAACGGATCTCATTCCACTACCTCCTCCACCTCCTCCATAAAAGGAAAATACAATGCTGAATGGAATGAATTCTTATTTCATTTGAACGCATAGGCGGAACCAGGGGGTCATATGACCCCACCCTGGAATCTCCGGTGGTTATTTTCTTTCATTTCCCTTCCTTTTTTTATGTATTTTCTTTCTATTTTACTTTTCTTTTGCTTTTGTTTTATTATCAAAGTGAAACAAAAAAATGTGGTAGCAATTCTGTGTAAACTAATTAAAAATAAAAAGCTAAAGAAATAAAACAATTTTTTTTGGATCCCACTATAGTGACCATAATTTCTCCATAGTTCTATTCTATCAAGATTATTAAATCTCTCTTCCTCTATTTTCTGTTGTTGCTGGAATTCCTTCTTTCAAGCTAATTAATCCCATGAACCACAATATAAGGTTTTGAATATATAATATTATAATTTGTAATTTATCTATAAAAGTAGCTAATCAGTTGACCATTAACTTAGATAATTGGTTTATCTAAATCAGGCAGGTCGGGATAGATTTACCAGGATTATCGAACGAAGTTTTAACATACATCTCTTAAATATCATACTTTTATTAAAACTAGGTCGTTATATATATAGGGTAATGATCTATAGCATGTATTTGCTATGAATCAAAAATAAGTAAATGACATCTCTACCTTCCGTTACAAGGTCCACTAGAATTTCTAGCGGATGACTTTAACAATGGTTCTTTGCATTCGGTAGTTCCTTGCATTCAGCATTGTTTATTGTTTATTATGAAGCCCCACTACTCCTGCTAGTAAGTCTACTCATTTACATAAATAGCATTCGGTAGTTCAAGATTTTTAATGGTTTTTCACTTGAATAACTCAATGAATGAAAATGCCATATGCTTTTGCACATTACTTGCTATATAACATAAACAATTTAAGTTGTCTTTTTCACATACTTAAATACCATAAACTTTCATGGAGTTAGCTGGTAGAAAGTTGATTACAAAAGTATTTTCACTAATGCTACTTCACTTGTGTTGATCTCAACGAAGTAATAATTTGTTTATTCTAACTTTCTAATCGGCACTCAACCTCGTAGGGAACTTGATGTTGAACTTGATTGTTGGTAAAGTCTTGGTCAAGTCTTGGCCATTTGAATTTGGCCTTCATTTTTTGGCCTTCTCCATTCGGCCTTCCCCATTTTGCCTTCTCTATTTTTTTTCACCTTCCTCATTTAATTCTCCTCCCCTAATTTCTCCTATAAAAGTGCAGCCAAAGCCAAGATTAGACACACCAAAACACCACCACAACAACAAGCTTAGCAAAGCAAAAGAGAGTTAGAGAGTGAGAAGCTGAGTTAGAGCATTCTGAGAGTGAGGGTGTAAAGAGAAATACACAGTTAGTTTATTTCTCAGTTGAGAGTTTGTAATCTCCATATTATTTTCATAGTGGATTTCTGAGATCTCTCCCCGTGGTTTTTCCCAGTTGGGTTTTCATGTAAATTTCTGGTGTTATTATTGTTATCTGTAATATATAGTATTATTTAATATATATAAATATAATAATAAAATTTATGCAGAACATAAATAAAATAAATCCGAGTCCTTTGAATTCTCAAAGTCTCCTTAAAGCAAATTTATTCCCTCACTGGTGCTAAGAGTTAATGAATAATTGCTTCCCAAGATAAAACGGATTTCCAGTTCTTAATTAGAAGCACTTCAAAATTAAGAACAATTCAAACCAATATTTATGTTATGTACTGAACTTACAAAATGATGCATGAAAATTAATGTATGTATATACTTACACAGAAGCGGGGAAATATGCAGAATCAGGATAGGAAAAAGCGGGCAGACTCGCAACACTTTTGCAGAGAACGAGATTCTGCAGAACGGATTTTCGCAAAAATAGAATCGGGCGGAATTTCTTGTGAGCAATCTGGGAACGAGAATTTTTGCGAGCGAGCATCTGGATCGAATTTTTAGAACGGGAGGGAAAATTTGTTATCTATGAAATGCTTTCCCACACCGTTTATTTATAAGAAAAATTCTCATGTAACCGTCCTCAAAACAACGTAGTATTGTGATGATAAAAAATATATATCACGAACCCACCCGTTACGCCCACGACCCGATCCGACCCGACTAGACTTTGAAGTCAATTTTCCCATTAAATTCAAATCTCATTTCCAACAATCCCTTCACATGAATGTAAAATTGGCTTTACAATATGCAAAATATGTTATGAATATGCAGACACTAGTTCGAGTACATAAGAAAAGATATTTCATCATGTTAAGTAGCCTAGTGGCTTTGAACTTGCCCTAGTAAAATCTATCGGATTTACTTGGCTAATCAGTAGACTTGATGTCATTGAACTATTAGCTTTTTGTGTAAACCAAGACAATAGAATTCATAAAATATCTCTTCAGACATAATTGGTTCTCACGTTTGTGTTCATTTTGGCCTTGAAACACCACTTGGTTCCGTGAGTATATTAGAGAATTCAGCCTTCAAAATTCTCACAGAAGTGGCCCCCTTCTTACTCACGTAGGTGACTTCTATCAAGAGTATCATGCAATACCCCACTTGAACGTATTTCAAGATATAAAAGTCATTAAAAGCGTAACTTATCCTAATTCTCGCGGCAGATGTGCACTGTCTCATTTTAGGAATGATTAGGAGTAAATATCTCTTCAGTGCTTTACTGAGTACTACATAGTTCGGTTTGCCCATTGAACCTAGATCTTGGGATCTCCAGTCAGCTATGTTGGGTTGCCACTATGACGACTCTTATTTAAACAGTAGGCTTTAAATCCATTCCTTTCGATGATTTTTCCACTTGATCTCTTGTTAAACCTTTTGTAAGCGGATCCGCAATATTATCTTTTGACTTTACATAGTCAATTGAGATAATTCCATTTGAGAGCAAATGTCTAACGGTATTATGTCTTCGTCGTATATGACGTGACTTACCGTTATATAAACGACTATGTGCTCTTCCAATTGCTGATTGACTATCACAGTGAATACATATTGCTGGCACAGGTCTTGACCAATTTGGAATATCCTCTAAGAAATTACGAAGCCACTCAGCTACTTCTCCAGCTTTGTCTAAAGCAATGAATTCTGATTTCATTGTAGACCTTACAATACACATTTGTTTTGAGGATTTCCAAGATACCGCTGCACCTCCAAGGGTAAAGACATATCCACTTGTGGATTTCGAGTCTTTATTATCAGATATCCAATTAGCATCGCTATATCCTTCCAATATTGCTGGATATCTTGTATAGTGCAGTCCATATTTTTGAGTATGTTTTAAATATCCTAAAACTCTCAAAATTGCTTTCCATTGATCTTTACCTGGATTACACGTATACCTACTTAGCTTACTTACTGAATAAGCTATATCTGGTCTAGTACAGTTCATGACATACATTAAACTGCCTATTATACGAGAATATTCTAGTTGAGATATGCTATCACCTTCATTTTTAGCTAGATGAAGATTTATATCAATAGGGGTTTTATTCAGAATTATATTATACTTGTTAAAATTTTCAAGTATTTTCTCAATATAATGAGATTGAGATAATATAATTCCATCAAAGGTTCTAGAAATCTTGATTCCTAATATTATATCAGCAACCCCCAAGTCTTTCATGTCAAACCTATTTGACAACATATGTTTGGTAGAGTTGATAACTTCATTGTTGCTACCCGTGATTAACATATCATCCACATAAAGACAAACAATGACATATTCCTTTTGAGTGCTTTTGACATAAACACATTTGTCACACTCATTAATTTTAAATCCATTTGATAACATAACATTATCAAATTTCTCATACCATTGTTCTGGTGCTTGTTTTAATCCATACAAGGATTTAACAAGTTTGCATACTTTCCTCTCTTGTCCAGGAGCAGTGAAACCTTCAGGTTGTTCCATATATATTTTTCATCTAATTCACCATTTAAGAATGCAGTCTTTACATCCATTTGATGTATTTTAAGTCTATTTAAAGATGCTATTGCTATTAGCATTCGAATAGATGTAATTCTTGTAACAGGTGAATAAGTGTCGAAATAATCCAATCCTTCCTTTTGTCTATAGCATTTAACAACAAGCCTTGCTTTGTATTTATCAATTGAACCATCAGCTTTCATCTTCTTTTTGAAGATCCATTTATACCCTAAGGGTTTGGAACTAGGTGGAAGGTCCACCAATTCCCATGTATGATTTTTCATAATGGACTCAATTTCGCTATTTATTGCTTCTTTCCAATGAGAAGCATCTGGAGAGGATATTGCTTCCTTGTACGTTCGAGGATCGTTTTCTAACAAAAATGTTAGAAAATCTGGACCAAAAGACGTTGAAGTCCTTGCCCTTTTGCTATGTCTAGGTTCATCCAATATAGACTATTTGTCTATATTTTCAGGATTATTAATAGTAGCATCCAAAGGTCTTTTGTTTGAATTTGAATTATTATTTCCATTATATGGAAAAATATTCTCAAAAAATGATGCATCTCTTGATTCAATAAATGTATTAACATGAATATCATTAATATCAGATTTATGAACAAGAAAGCGATAAGCACTGCTGTTATTTGTATAACCAATGAAAACACAGTCAATTGTTTTTGGTCCTATCTTAACCTTTTTAGGTTTAGGAACCATTACCTTTGCTAGACACCCCCACACTCTTAAGTATTTATAGCTAGGTCTATGACCTTTCCATAATTTATAAGGTGTTTTGTGAGTTTTCTTATGAGGCACTTTGTTAAGAATATAATTTGCAGAAAGCAAAGCTTCCCCCCACAAATTCTGCGGTGCTCCAGAACTGTTTAACATAGCATTCAGCATTTCTTTCAATGTTCGGTTCTTGCATTCAGCAATACCGTTAGATTGAGGTGAATAAGGAGCAGTAGTTTGGTGAATAATACCATGAGTAGAGCATATCTTTTCAAATGGTGATTCATATTCACCACCTCTATCACTTCTTATTGCTTTAATCTTTTTGCTCAGTTGATTTTCAACTTCATTTTTATAAAGTTGAAACATTTCTACAGCCTCATCTTTGCTTCTTAGCAAATATACATAACAATATCTTGTGCAATCATCAATAAAGGTTATGAAATATTTTTTCCCACCTCTAGTTTGCACAAACTTTAAGTCACATATATCAGTGTGAATTAAATCTAGAGGTTCAGTTTTCCTTTCAACAGAATGAAAGGGTAATCTTGTCATTTTTGATTCCACACAAATTTTACATTTATGTTTTTGATTAATATCAAATTTAGGCAAAAATTCTAAATTAATTAATCTACGCAAAGTATTATAATTAACATGTCCTAATCTAGCATGCCATATATTTGAAGATTTCAACAAGTAAGTAGAAAAATTAATTTTATTATTATCAATAGACTTCGGTACAACAGTCATAACATTCATTTTAAAGAGCCCATCATTCATGTAGCCCTTTCCTATAAACATATCATTTTTAGTAAGTACATGTAGATATAATAACATAAACAAATTACCTGTGATATTGCTGCAGCAACACCACCCATTTTTATTTATTTATTGTATTGAGTTTTGGTTAATTTCTAATCTATTTATAGATTAGGTCGTACCCCAATTATTGCAGGCACGTATCTTAATTAATTGGTCGTATCCCAATTATGGGATATGCCGTATCCCAATTTTTGGAACGTATCCTGATTCCAACCGATTCTAATTTTTGGAAATTTTTGGCCCACTCAATTTTGGCTCTCAAATTCCAATACCCGTTAATATTACTGTTGGAAACTAGCAAATATTACCGTTGGCTCCCAACTTCCGATAACTGATTTATGGTTGATTTTATTACTGTTGGCCAAATAAATTTTATTAAAATATATATATAAAAATGTTGTTAGCATGACCTGAACCCAAGTCCTTAATATCAACACTTCTCTCTTATCCAACTGAACCAATATTAATTATTGGTTATATGGATGACATATAATATATTTATTATATACTTTTAGATAATAAAAATATCTAACACCAAGATACCATTATGGCAATTGGTTCTGCTATTTCGGTATGATAGCCTCTTCTACATTAACATGCAATTCATGTTAGCATGCAGGTGTATGCTCATCATCAAATGTATCTGGAAATTAATTGAATGATTGATCAAGGTACTAGCATGCAGCAACTAAAACATTCTGCAGTTTTAATAAACAAACAGAAATAAATTCTGTTTAATAAAATGATGTGTTTAATAATAAATACACATATTTCAATACCCACATGCCATTACAATACTCATGATGCAATCAGAAGCCATTCATCACATTATTATTTCGGGTATGAGATGTAAGACAATACTGATTATACAACATACTGATTTAAAAATGAATAGACATTCTGATATTCAAATAAAGTGAATTACAAATCCATAATTATCATGCAAATCCAATTACATGCATGCAAATCCAATTACAGTATCTATTCATCATAATTAATATTATGATAACGTGACAATATTACATTAAATATTGTAATCATATTAATTTTAATATTATAAAATTACAGTTTTAATAACGTTTAATCATATTAACGTTTAAATTAATATGATTTAAATTACAAACTCATTAAACCAATTTTAAAGTCATGCAATTTCAGGAAACTAAAAAACGCAAGTAATGATACTGTTGAATATAGGAAATCATGCAATGAATTCTAGAATACTTTTAATAATATATTAACATGCTATCATTTTGCACAGAATACTATACCAATAATGATATTACAATATTACATGCACCATGCAAACTGACTGCACTTATTGCAGGAAATAAAAACTTACTGCAGTCATATTATATGCCTTACTTGAAGTACTAACAATTACGCAGGAGTCGCGAATAACCATTTGCTATAATTACAATTACAGAAACAATACTATAATTATAGAAAAAATAAATTTGGTTTAAGATTGTTATCTGTAATATATAGTATAATTTAATATATATAAATATAATAATAAAATTTATGCAAAACATAAATAAAATAAATTCGAGTCCTTTGAATTCACAAAATCTCCTTAAAGCAAATTTATTCCCTCACTGGTGCTAAGAGTTAATGAATAATTACTTCCCAAGATAAAACGGATTTTCAGTTCTTAATTAGAAGCACTTCAAAATTAAGAACAATTAGAACCAATATTTATGTTATGTACTGAACTTACAAAATTATGCATGAAAATTAATGCATGTATATACTTACACAGAAATGGAAAAATATGGAGAACGGGATAGGAAAAAGCGGGCAGGATCGCAACACTTTTGCGGAGAACGGGATTTTGCGAATCGGACTTTCGCAGAAAGCAAGCAGGAACGGAATTTCTTGTGAGCAGGGAACAGGAATTTTCTCGCAGAATCGAAACGAGGATGAAATTTTCAGAACGGGAGGAAAATTTGTTATCTATGAAATGCTTTCCCACACCGTTTATTTATAGGAAAAATTCGCATGTAACTGTCGTCAAAATGACGTAGTATTGTGATGATAAAAAATATATATCACGAACCCGCCCGTCACGTCCACGACCCGATCCGACCCGACCGGACTTTGAAGTCAATTTTCCCATTCAATTCAAATCTCATTTCCAACAATTATTTTTATATCTCATATAATAGTGTGTTTGTATTTATCTTAGTGTATTTGTGTGAGCCTGATTTCACAACAATTGGTATCAGAGCTCTTGGTTCACGCCAACGATCCATTTAAAGAGAAATTAGGTATGTCACAAATACAAAGATGGCAAGCACAAGTGCGATGTATGAAGTTGAACCATTTGACGGTAAGTCAAATTTGATGTTAGCGATGTACTGATCAAAGATGTATTGACTCAACAAGGATTGAGGCACTAGAAGGGAAGAAACCAGCGACTATGACGGATGAAAAATGGACGGAACTTGAAGCTAAGGCCATGGCAACAATCAGATTGAGTTTGGCGCCACAGATCAAATATCAGGTTTTGACAGAAACCTCTTCGAAAGACTTGTGGGAGAAACTTGAGAAAGTTTACAAGTCAAAGTCTCTGTCAAACCGGTTGTATTTGAAGAAGGAATTATACCAGCTTCGGATGGAAGAAGGGTCTGATTTGGCCAATCATATTAATGAGTTTAATAGATTGGTGACCCAACTAACCAGTATTGATGTGAAGTTAGACGAAGAAGATAAAGCCTTATTGCTTCTTGTCTCTCTACCAGATTCATACTCAACTCTCCAGACTACACTCCTTGTAGGGAAGGAAAAGCTTGCAGTTGACGATGTGATGTCAGCATTTCTGGACCAGGACAAGTTCAGGGGCACTACTTCCAGAGATCAAGGAGATAGTCTTCTTGCTTTTTCAGATGGGCGTGGCAGGGGTCCTAATCGAAAGAAGTATTCTGGCAAGGAACGAGAAAGGTCTCAGTCGAGACCAGGCAAGAAGGATAAATCTCAGGTTGAGTGTTATCATTGCCACTACAAAAATCAGTGTCCATTGTTGAAGAAGGATAACAAGAAGAAAGGTAAGCAGATTGAAAATTCTGCTAATGTTGCTGAGCAAGCAGATGTCTGCAGCGATGGAGAGCTGTACACAGTGATAGAAAATGAAGCTTCACAAGGTGATCTCTTATCTGTTAGAGACAGTGGCAGCCTTACAGATTGGTACATGGATTTCAGTTGTTATTTTCATATGTCCCCTCACAGGGATTGGTTTGATACTTTTACATCCTGCAATGGTGGTACAGTTTTATTGGGTAACAATGCAATCTGCAAAGTTACTGGGATAGGCACCATCAAAATTAAAATATTTGATGGAGTTGTCAGAACATTGGGTGATGTAAGGTATATTCCAGAATTAAAGAAGAGCTTGTTATCGGTTGGAGTACTGACTCTATAGGTTGCAGTATCTCAGTCAGAGATGGTGTCATGAAAATTACCAAGGGTTCGATGGTAATTATGAAGGGCCAGAAGAAGGGCACCCTCTACAAGTTGATAGGGGACACAATTGCTAGTGGAGCAGCAAATTCTGTGCAGGATAATTCCAATAGTGATAGCACAGAATTATGGCACATGCGACTTGGTCATTTGAGTGAAGGAGGAATGAAAGAACTTCACAAAAGGCAGTTGTTAAAAGGTGTAAAAATGTGCAGTTTGGAATTTTGCAAGTTTTGTGTGTACGACAAACAACGGAGGGTCAGCTTAAAGGCAGGAGCACATATCAGTAAGAATGTACTTGATTATGTACATTCGGATGTGTGGGGCCTGATCAAGCATATGTCAATGGGTGGAGCCCATTATTTTGTTAGCTTTATAGATGACTACTCTAGAAAGGTGTGGGTGTATTTTATGAAGCAGAAGTCCGAGGTTTTCATAATCTTCAAGCAGTGGAAAGCTAAAGTAGAGAACCAGATCGAAAAGAAGCTGAAGTATTTTAGATCAGATAATGGCACAGAATACAAGGACAGGTCATTCCTACAGTTCTGTCAGGATGAAGGTATCACCAAGCACTTCTCAGTCAAAAGAACTCCAGAGTAAAATGGGGTTGCAGAGAGGATGAACAGAATTCTATTGGAACGTGTCAGATGTATGAGGTTGAATGCAGGATTGCCCAAGAGTTTCTGGGCTGAGGCAATCAACACAGCGTGTTATCTGATAAATCGATCTCCTTCAGCAGGAATTGATTACAAAATCCCCGAAGAGGTATGGAGTGGGAAACCAATTGATTTTTCTGTGATAAAAATCTTTGGTTGTCCAGCTTATGCTCATTTGCCAGTCGAAGAGCGACAGTCCAAACTTGATCCAAGGTTAAAAGAGTGTATTTTTCTTGGATATGAAGATGGAGTAAAGGGATACAGGTTATGGGATCCAGTATCCAAGAAGAAGGTTGTCAGCAGAGATGTGGTGTTCAATGAGAAATACACGCTAAACAAGTTCGAGAATGAAAAATCTACAGCAGGTGAGTTGCAGAAACACCCAGTTGAGGTGGAGCTTCCTGAAGTGATTGAAGATGATCATCCTTCAGATCCCCAAGAGAGGTCCTATAATCTTTTCAGAGATCGGGAAAGGCGAGTCATCAAACCAGTGCAAAGATATGGGTTTGAAGACATGGTTGCCTTTGCCTTAATTGTTGGTAGTGGAGATCCAACTAGCTATCAGGATGCTATTCAGTCCGAGGATAATGATAAATGGGCGATAACTATGGCAGAAGAGATGGAGTCTTTACAGAAGAACCAGACTTGGGAGTTAGTTCAACTTCTAAAAGGATCGAAGGCTATAAGATGCAAGTGGGTGTTCAAAAAAAAGGAAGCTTAGTCTAATAAAGAAGGTGAAAGATTCAAGGCCAGATTAGTGGCAAAGGGATTCTCTCAGAGAGAGGGAATCGACTACAATGAGATCTTCTCACCAGTTGTTAAACACATGTTGATTTGGTTGATCTTATCTATTGTAGCATCATAGGATATGGAGTTAGAACAGCTTGATGTGAAAATTTCTCTATGGTGATTTAGAAGAAAAGATCTACATGAAGCAGCCTGAGGGGTTTATTGAACCAGGAAAAGAGGGCTTAGTTTGCAGTTTGAAGAAGTCTCTCTATGGTTTAAAGTAGTCCCCAAGACAGTGGTACATGAAGTTTGACAACTTCATGGTGGCTCATGGTTACTCTCGATCGGAGTATGATCCATGTGTGTATTTCAGATCCCTTGATGATGGCTCTCTAGTATTGCTGACATTATATGTCGATGACATGTTGATAGTAGCAAAGAGGAAGTCAGATATTCTTCAGCTGAAGAATTTGTTGAGCAGTGAATTTGACTTGAAGGATCTTGGGTCAGCCAAGAAGATCCTAGGTATGGAAATTCATAGGGATCGTCAGGCAGGAAAGTTGTGGCTAACTCAGAAAGGATATGTGCAAAAGGTCTTGGAGAGGTTTAACATGAACAATGCTAAACCAGTTAGCACTCTGTTGGCAACACATTTCAGGTTATCTTCACAGTTAAGCCCACAGACAGAGGATGAGGTGGAGTATATGTCCAAAGTACCGTATGCAAATGCGGTGGGTTGTCTTATGTACGCCATGGTATGTACAAGGCCAGATATCTCACATGCAGTCAGTGTGGTTAGCAGGTATATGGCAAATCCAGGAAAAGAGCATTGGAATGCTGTAAAATGGATTTTCCGTTATCTAGCAGGTACAACCAATTACGGTCTTATATTTGATCGTGATACCACAATAAGTGAGGTTACATGGTTTGTTGATTCGGATTATGCTGGAGACTTAGATGCAAGGAGTTCTACAATAGGTTTTGTATACACCTTTTGTGGACGATGTGTATGTTGGAGGTCAGTGTTGCAGTCTATGGTAGCATTATCAACAACAGAGGCTGAATATATGGCATTGACAGAGACAAGCAAGGAGGCTTTGTGGCTTAAGGGAATAGTTGAAGAACTAGGTTTCAAGCAAGGCAGTATCCAGATTCAATGTGATAGTCAAAGTGCTATTCATTTAGCAAAGAACCAGGTGTTCCATGCTAGAACCAAACATATAGATGTTCGGTATCACAAGATTTGTGAGTGGCTGAAAAATGGTGACATTGCAGTTCGCAAAGTTCACACAAAGGAGAATGCCGCAGATATGTTCACAAAGTCAGTTACAGCAGAAAAGTCCAAGCACTGCTTAGACTTAATTCACTTCGTCGAATGCTGAGTTTTGTGGTGGAGTACCCAGGGAGAGGGATACATTCACAGACACAAAGAAGTTCACAGTATTTAAAAAATGCAAGCCAAGGTGGAGATTGTTGGTCAAAGTCTTGGTCAAGTCTTGGCCCTTTGAATTTGGCCTTCATTTTTTGGCCTTCTCCATTTGGCCTTCCCCATTTTGCCTTCTCCATTTTTTTCCACCTTCCTCATTTAATTCTCCTCCCCTAATTTCTCCTATAAAAGGGCAGCCAAAGCCTAAAGATTAGACACACCAAAACACCACCACAACAACAAGCTTAGCAAAGCAAAAGAGAGTTAGAGAGTTAGAAGCTCAGTTAGAGCATTCTGAGAGTGAGGGTGTAAAGAGAAATACACAGTTAGTTTATTTCTCAGTTGAGAGTTTGTAATCTCCATATTATTTTTATAGTGGATTTCTGAGATCTCTCCCCGTGATTTTTCCCAGTTGGGTTTCCACGTAAATTTCTGGTGTTATTATTTTTATATCTCATACAGTAGTGTGTTTGTATTTATCTTAGTGTATTTGTGTGAGCCTGATTTCACAACATAGATTCTTAAATTTCCCCTCTTAATTGGTTGGATCTTTTGGAATGGGCATTCCTTACCTCAGAATAACCCCCTCGTAGGTCGCATGAGTCATATTGTTAATTGGAACTTTTAAACCCTTTCCATCGACGGTGTTGATGTGAAAAAAGACAAATTCCAGAAATTGCTTCCTTAAAATAGTGAAAAATAAAATTTCCACTAGCCCAAGACTCACAACCGAAGTTGAAGAAGAACGAAGAAATTAGAATATAGCTCTAAAAAATGAGGGAAGAAAAAGACCTTTATTATTATGGAGGAATCTAAATTACAAGCTTTCAACCAAAAGCTTACAAAAGAGAAAGCTTACAAAAGAGAAAGTAGGAACAAGCTTGCAAAGGTAGTTGTTGTTGTTGGTGATTTGTGTTTATGTTGGCTTGGTGATTTTGGGTGGTGGGAGGGGGTGTATTTATAGGTAGAGAAGGGTCTAGAAGCTCAAGGTAAGTGAAAGTTTGGAAGGTTCAAGAATTCTAACTTAGTGAGCATTGGTGAAGGTTCTAGATCAAGGTAGGTGGAGATTTGGAAAAGTGAAGGTTCTAGATGATGGTGGAAAGCTCAAGAAGGATATCAAGTGCAAGCATGTTCTACAATGTTCTAGATATTGAAAATCTCAAATACATTAATCCTCACTACATCCCTCAAAAAATAAAATATTTAAATTAATAATTAATTACCAAAAGTTTACTTTAAATTTTTAACACTCCCCCTTAAAGTGAACTTTTGGAAATAAGTCCAAGCTTTGCACTAAGATTCTCGAATGGTCCCTTGGATAGAGACTTTGTGAAAATATCTGCAATGTTGTCCTTACTTCGCACTTCTGATACTTCAATTGTTCCGTCAAGTGCCTTTTCACGAATGAAATGATGCTCGATCTCAATATGCTTTGTTCTTGCGTGACACACCGGATTAGTAGCCAACTTTATAGCACTTTGATTATCACCAAGAAGTTTTGTAGGTTTATGAATAGGTGAAAACACATCCCCAACAAGCCGACGAAGCAAAGTGCATTCTTGAGCAGCCAGAGTGGAAGCCTTATACTCCGTTTCAGTAGTAGAAAGCGAGATCGAGTCTTGTTTTTTACTACACCAAGAAACACATGCCGAACCACAAGAAAACACATACCCAGAGGTAGATTTTCGATCATCGAAATCACCTCCTAGATCCGCATCTGTGAACCCAAGTAGAGAAAATTCAACCCCTTTCTTGTAAAGAAGTCCCATGTCATAAGTAGAGTTCACATACTTCAATATCTGCTTCGCCGCATCAAGGTGAGATTTTCGTGGCTCTTGCATATAGCGACTAACAAGCCCAATAGAAAATGAAATATCTGGCCTTGTAATAGTCAAATAAATTAGACTACCAACAAGAGCACGATAAGGTCGGGAATCCAACAAAAGTTTACTTTCATTACGCCTAATTTTAAAGTTAGGCTCGAGAGGAGTGGAACAGTACTTGCTTTTCTTTATTCCAAACCTATCAGCAAGCTTCTTGGCATAGCTTTCCTGAGATATAAAAATCCCATCATTCACCTTTTTCACTTCCAAGCCAAGAAAATGACTCAACTCTCCCAAATCTTTCATCTCAAATCGAATAGAGAGTTCAGCCCGAAGCTTAGCAACCTCTCGTTCATTATTACCGGTAATGATCATATCATCCACATATAATAAAACAATCACGTGTAGTGATCCTTGCTTCTTTACAAATAAACTAGAATCTGAGTTAGAAGCAAAATAACCACAAAATTGTAAGTACTCAAAGAATCTTACCGCACCCACGCCCTCGGAGCTTGTTTAAGGCCATAGAGAGCCTTCTTAAGTTTGCACACATAATCTGGGTGAGTTGAAGAAACATAGCCAAGTGGTTGCTCCATGTAGATTTCCTTATCAATCTCGTTATATAGGAAAGCATTCTTTACATCAAGCTGACATAACTTCCAACCAAGAGATGCCACCAAAGAGATCACAACCCGAACAGATGTCATTTTTGCTACCGGGCTAAATGTCTCTTCATAATCTTCTCCATATACTTAAGAGAAGCCTCTTGCAACAAGCCTTGCTTTAAATCTATCAATACTCCCATCTGATTTCTTTTTTAATTTGTATACCCATTTGCAGGACACCAGCTTCACATCCTTGGGCTTTGGCACAAGATCCCAAGTTTCATTTTTTATAAGTGCATGCATCTCTTTATCCATGGCTTCCTCCCATTCTTTAAAATCTTTTACTTCATCAAAAGAAGAGGGCACATTTTCATAAATAGGACCAGCACTAAAGCAATGACAAGTGCTTACCAGATTACCATCTCGATAACGAATCGGCTTAATGACTTACCTTCCGGATCGAGTCATTCTTGGAGCATTTGTTTCCTCTAAGATAGCATTCTCCTCTTGCTTCACTTCGCGAGAATTTACTTTGCTCCCCCTATCACCAGACTCCCTTAATTTTGAAGAAGAAGAGCTTTTAGACATCACTGGTGATGACGGTGATGATGAAATACTAGAAGAGGTAGGAGCTGGCAAACTCATGGGCAATTCTTCATGTTCTTCAATCGTTGAAGGAGCACTAACAGAGACACCACCGGGGCTATAATAAGATGATATTTCATCAAACACAACATCCCAAAAAACTTTACATTTGCGAGTTTCTGGGTCCATGCATTTCCACCCTTTTTTTCTTTCATCATAACCGATGAAGATACATTTTCTCGCCTTGGCATCCAATTTAAATTTCTGTGAATCCAGAATATGAACATAGCAAACTGAACCAAAGACCTTGAAGTCTTTCACATTGGGCTTCTCGTTTTACATCATCTCATATGGAGACTTCAAATTAATTGGGCTGAGAGGGATCCGATTAATCACATAAGCTGCACAAGTCATACCCTCTACCCATAGGACTTTGGGTAAATTTTTGGCATACAACCAGCTCTTGTACGTCTCAGTGAGATGCCGAATTTTCCTTTCTGCTATGCCATTTTCTTTGAGAAGTGTCGGCCTAAGTAAGTCATCTCCAATGCCATGTTTCGAGCAAAAGATATTGAACTCCCGAGAAGTATATTCTCCTCCATTATCGGTCCTCAACCGCTTGATCTTCCTTTGGAGCTCACCTTCAACCTTCTCTTTAAATTCCATAAACCTGAAAATCACTTCAGATTTTCTTTCCACAAAGTACACCCAAGTAAATCGAGTAAAATAATCAACAAAGACCACCATGTAATGATAACCAGAAAAGGTGCGTGTATGAGTAGGACCCATCACAGAATAAGCTCCAATGGTGCCTCATATCTTGTTCGGGATCTATCAAATGGAAGACGATGTGCTTTACCATATTGACAACCCTCACAAAGTTCTCCATTACTAAAAGTAGTAATATGAGGCAAACCATCAACCAAATTTTTATTCACAATGACTTTTAACTTATCCATATTTAGGTACCCCAGTCTAGCATGCCAAAGAGAAGCACTATCATTTGTACTCATTTTATCAACATAAGAAGTTAAGGCATATAGAACAAATAAATCTTTAACTCTCTTACCAGTGTGGCAACATCCCCTTCTATCTTGGACACATTTCGAAAAAAATTTACCTCGTTAGGCCCGAACAAAACATAGTGACCAGAATCTACCGCATTAGCCACCGAAAAAAGATTCTTTTTCATCCCTGGCACATGATACACACTCTTTAGAGTGATAGGATCACCATTGTTGTTGAAGGTGACGGTACCTTCCTTCTCTACCGGATGAATTGTATTATCCGCAGTGATAATAGCCTCACTACCTTCATAATTTTGAATACAAGAGAATTTGGTATCATCGCCGGTAAGATGATGACCACAACCGGAGTCCACGATCCAATCTTCCTTGAAGTTGATGGTAGCACAAGCATTAACTGAGGTAGTTTCTGCTGAGAAACAATTACCCCAATTTTCTTCAACCTCGCCATTTTTATCAGCTACATTGCCACCCTTCAGCTTCACTCGGCAATTTTTCCTGATGTGCCCAGTCTTATGACAACGGTAGCATTTGACATTGCTTTTGTTGCTATTCTCGATTCTTGATGGCTCTCCATCTCCGTCTTTCCTTTTCTCTTTTTCTTTCTCCTTTTTGTAAAATTTCTTCTTTCCGGTGAACAAGGCATCACCTTGAGAAGATAAAGAACCAGTCACCATTTGTTGAGCTAGAGACTCTTGAGAAGAGAGAAGATTCTCAAACTCAACAAGAGATGGCTCTTGAGCCCACCCTTGAATAGATGTGACAAAAGGAATGTACTCTTTTTTTAATCTACGAATAATATTCCGCTTCATCCGCGCTTCCGAGATAGGTTCCTCCGGATCAAGAGAAGAAATTTCTAAATAAAGATTTTTAATTTTCAAGAAAAATTGAGAAATAGAGATATTACCTTGAGTAGTATTCACCAACTCATTCTCCAAATATTGTAGCCGGGCAACATTCTTCTTGTTGAATAACCCATTAAGAGTATTCCATATCTCAGACGCCGACTTACACCCAACTATATGATCAAACAAATCATGGGAGATAGATCTCTTCAACACGAACTTCGCCTTTGCATTAGAAGTCCTCCACTTCTTTACAGCATCACCATTATTTTCCGTGGGTGTAGGAGCCACCTTATCATCTCTACCAACAACCTCCCACAAGTCTTCTCCAAGAAGATAAGACTCCATGTATGACCTCCATACCTTATAGTTAGATTAATTAAGCGCCTCAATCCCAAGACCAACAACCCTTCCGCTTGAATCCATTTTTGGAACGCCAACGAACTTCCTCACCAAGAGTGCCTTGATAAGATTCCAACTTAACACTCTTATAGCTCTGATACCATGTGAAAAAAAGACAAATTCCAAATTCCAAAAATTGCTTCCTTAGAATAGTGAAAAATAAAATTTCGACTAGCCCAAGACTCACAACTGAAGTTGAAGAAGAACGAAGAAATTAGAATATAGCTCCAAAAAATGAGGGAAGAAAAAGACCTTTATTATTATGGAGGAATCTAAATTACAAGCTTACAACCAAAAGCTTACAAAAGAGAAAGCTTACAAAAGAGAAAGTAGGAACAAGCTTGCAAAGGTAGTTGTTGTTGGTGGTGATTTGTATTTGTGTTAGCTTGGTGATTTTGGGTGGTGGGAGGGGGTGTATTTATAGGTGACTAGAGAAGGGTCTAGAAGCTCAAGGTAAGTGAAAGTTTGGAAGGTTCAAGAATTCTAACTTAGTGAGCATTGGTGAAGGTTCTAGATCAAGGTAGGTGGATATTTGGAAAAGTGAAGGTTCTAGATGATGGTGGAAGGCTCAAGAAGGATATCAAGTACAAGCATGTTCTACAATGTTCTAGATATTGAAAATCTCAAATACATTAATCCTCACTACATCTCTCAAAAAATAAAATATTTAAATTAATAATTAATTGCCAAAAGTTTACTTATAAATTTTTAACAGTTGATAGATAGAGTGTAACCTGTTAAAGCTTCATTCAAAGATATTGTCTGTCAGACAACCAAGTCATTTCCATCTTGAACAAACACACTGTGAAGTTTCTCATCAATAATGTAGACAAATTTGTAGGTATAACATTTGGATGCTTATTCCCCTTCTCTGAGAAGGTGATCTTTGTACCTTTCTTCCATCCTAGTCTATTGTTAATAGTTAAATCTCCTCCACTGGCACCGTCTTGCTGAAATCAAAAGAATATAAACAAGATAATCATAAACTGATATAACAAGAAAATATTATGAATCCTTTTCTGGAATCCACACAAGCAAAGTAATATAAAAATAAAAATCACGACTGAAAACATAGAGCAAAGTGTAAAAATGTATTTACAACAGATTCAGATTTTTTTTCCATCATTTGATTCTTAAACAAATATGTTCTCTCCAATGTGCTTTTGTTAAATTGCACCTGCTTATTTTTGGCACCGCATCAATAAGACATTAAAAACAAAAGACTTTTAAATGTCAAATAAGACACAAATTTAGGATCAAGATATTCTTACAATACGAATCCTTGGATCATCTTTTAGGGTAAAATCAAAGCTAAGCTCATCCGACATTAACTGTTACGTAGTTACAATGACTCAAGCTAGGAAACAAAGGAACTACAAAAGCTTTAATTTTCACTAGATTATAATGTGAAATTTAGATAAGGCACACTTAGAAGGGGGGGGGGGGGTTGAATAAGTGTGGATACAAACTATGACCAATTAAAAACTTTAAATCAAATTGTTGAATGTAGTCAACTATATTTAAGAATACAACTTGCTGAATGAATATGGTCTACCAAATTAAATTTTTTGTTTAAGAAAATATTGGTGTTTTTGTAAGCTAAATAAAATATTTTGTGAAAATAAATCTTCTTACGATGAAACAGATAATTAAATTTTATTAAGCAAATCAATTAACTTGTGAGATATAAAGATAAAGCAAGTAAAAAATAACACCAAGATTTTTACGTGGTTCGGTTATTACCCTCTATATAATAACCTACTCCACGTCCAATACCAACTAGTACTGGAGACTCACTTTTATTTCTTTTAAAAGACTTTTGTTACAATACAGATTCTATAAAATTGAATAACAATAATTCACTTGAGCACTCTTGCTCCTTGTGCACCAATGCATTCCTTAAGCACTTATGCTTCCTTGAACCTGTTTGTAAACAAACCTTAATCCACCTGGATTAAATTCCCTTAGACAACACTTAGTCTAAAAATAAGATTACAATGATAGAGGTCTAATGATCAAAGCAAATAAGCAATTTAGCAATGCAAGGCTCAACTAATGAATGCAATGATAAAATAGAAATAGTAAAAGATATCACCAATTTAATGCCCACGAAAATTGACTGAATATATCAATGACTCAGCTGCTCAAAATTTGCACCAAGATTAGAATAGCTTTCAAAGTATATAAGTGCAAGATATTAATTCAAGTGTTATAAGTGTTTAATTGTATCACTGATCTCAGCTGCTTTTAAAGGCCAAAAATATATTACCGTTGCAACAAAACATTTACGTTAAAGAAAATGCAACGTTCCAGTAATTTTTTGTTGAAAACAAACGTAAAAAATAACCTTTGGATAAATGTTGGACTCTCTCAAAAACAATCTAGATAGAGACCAAGTCAAATAGGACTAGACCTGTAGCAATTAACAACAAACTGCCGCCACAATTTTGTTTAAGAGATATTACTGCCTATCAAAAAGATAGCAGTGTTAACCTTGTAAATATAAGAAAGTGTAATACCACACAACTCTCCAGGATAATCATTATCTAACATTCCCAAGACTTAGGCATTTAATAACCAACAGATAATGATACAAGCTTTTGTGTTTTCAACAAATTTCATGTTATACGGATTACATAGAATCAGAACTCTTTTAACTTAACACACATGAAATTTATTTTAATTCTTACGCATACATACTAACAATAATAAATCATGTAATAACAGTTAGCATAAAATTAAGCATGCATAAAACAGTAATTATTCCTAATCAACTTAAATGCACACATAAAATGTCCTAGAGCCTCGAATTGAAAAATTGAATATTTGCAATGACCTTACATATTTTTCCTAAGACCCAAAGCATCTTCATTCTTCTTGAATAATCCATCATACAATTCTTAAAACAATTTCCTAAAATTCACAGTGTAGAATTTAGTACCAATGAACAAGTCATCATCAAAATATTAGGCTAGAACGTGAATTAATCAACATTCTCCCCCTTTTTGATGATAACAACATATATAAATAAAACTCCCCCTAAATTCATGCACATTTCATGAAAATTTTGTAAAACCTGTATGTTAGTATCATACTAAACTAAATGTGAAAATCAAAACCATCAATTCTTAATATGCATGCATCAAAATCAGTCTTAAACATGCAGCAGAACAAAATCATCAACAGTCTTAACATCCAGGCAACCATGCCTACCAAAAACCAAAACAATTGAAACCATAGTCTTAAAACAAATTAAAAACAGAATATGAAATTCTCAGAAATTCTCCCCCTTTGGCATCATGCAAAAAGAGAAGACCTTAATCAATCTCCTCGAGATTAGCTCGCTGTTATGCACGAGTGGTAAAGTATGGACGATGACGAAGGCGATGAAGACGCTCTTCCAAAGTGTAATCGTTGGCAAGTCGAGGTGGTCTAGGAATAAAGGTTGTAGGAGGAAGCTCCATATCCAGAAAGTCACCCTTGTACTCAGCCATCCAATTGTTCATTGGCCATTCAGGAATTGGAGAATACATTGTTGGAACATGAAACCTTTGGCCAATAGCATTGAACCTGGTGGCCATAAAATCTGCAAGTTCCCCGAGTTGATAACTGATAAATTTCACCTCTTATGTGAGACCCTAGATTTTATGAATAAAGATTTAAATTTCTCGAAATATTTTTTTGAATATTATGGTGTGGATTTGATATAATGTTATAGTTGTGGGTAATATTTATAAATTTTGCAAAGTATACAAGTTTTCATATTATATTCGATTGGTCGGGAAATATTCTTTTTGTCGGGGAATATCCATCGACTCAGATAATAATTGGTGGACCCCATGGCGGAATTATTGTTTTGATCGAGAAAACGACAATTTTTTTTTTTTCAAAATAACGGCGGAAGTTTTACCGCTATTATCTTTGTTGAACTACTCAGTAGTAAAAAGTACATTAATACGCGTGGGTTGCATAGTAGCACTACCAGTATTGATTATTGATGCTTACGTAAGAAGTCACTCAGTTTTGTTCAATTATTGCTATAATAATTGTTGCATAGTATCTCACGTTATTTGATTCAATTATTGTCGATATTTTTTATATTATTAAATTAATAATTGAGATAACAAAGTTATTAATATTGTGAATTATAATAATGATGATAAATATTGTTAAAAATATTAAGGAGATTTTTATGAAGTATTTGTGGTAATTTTTGGCATATTTTATGGACCCCATTTACCTATTTTTCAAAATAATTGGTAGTAAGTTAATTAATTATAATGGGACCCATTTGTGATTATGACATATTGGTGGGAGGGGAACATGTGGGGCCCATAGGGGAGAAAATGAATTTGGAGAAAAAGAATCTAGCAAGTGGTTACGGGTGGGAGTAAGAATTCAAATAACATGTGTTATATTTATTATATATATATATATATATATATATATATATATATATATATATATATATGTTGAAAATGACATGTGGGTGGGGCCCACATGTTGGAAGAAGAATTGGGGAAGGAATCTGAAAATTTTTGAATCACGGGAGAGTTATTTTTCAAAGGGCACATGTTATATACATACATACATATATATATATATATATATATAATATATTATATAATAAGTTTTGTTTTTTATGAAAAATAGAATATATTATATTTTATTGAATATTATATTAATAAGTTGAAAATAAAAGATGAAGCGTCTGAAAATTTGCTGCCCGTGAATGAGTTTATGTTTATTATATATTATATATATAATATATAATATATTTTATTTAAAAGATTTTATTTTATTAGAATATTTTATTAAATCAATCTGAACCGTCCGTTTAAAGTAAATCAATCTGGATCGTTCATGAGTTAGTTACTATGCAATCCATTCTTCTATAAATAGAAGCTCATTCCTTCATTATTTCTTACAAATTCACTGAAACTCCAGGGAGAGAAATTATAGAGAAACTATAGAAAAGTATTCTGCTACTTCCCTACTCTTATATCCAGTTCTTTTACGGTAAGGGATATTATTTGTTGTACCCGTAAGGGGTGTTGTTTCTTTTGTATTCAAGAAGAGAACTTCTGTTATTCTATTTTCTTATTATTCTGTTGGAATAACCTGTATACGCGGTGTGACGCCCCCAAAATTAGGTATATATCACCCATCTTGGGTCGCCACTTACATGGTACTGAATACAAATACAAATTAATTATACAACAGTCGTGTAAAATATGACAAAACATAAACTGAGAGTTTTAATAAGAATATTGTCATCTAGACAGTATTCAAACACAATAGAGTCCTCATTAAATTTATTATCACACTAGTTCACAGAATAGTGAGGACTACTAATACACCATCTAGGACCATCACTCTGTTCCCCGACTAGTCCCTGCGACGTTCTCATTTCCTGAAGAGAACAATGAAAGCAAAGGGTGAGCTCAACTAGCCCAGTAAGAAATATTATGACTAAGATAATGCAGAATAAATTATCCTTAGCCTTCAACAGTATAACAACTGATAGAACATAATAGACAACAAGTTTTAGATCAAAAAACTGCAGCTAAAATAAGCAATACATTAAAAGAGTCAAGTAGAGAATAAAATCTACTATCTTTTAAGATTTAAAAGGTTTTTTTTATCACTTTTATCGCTGGGACTCAGCTTAATAAATAATCCACATCATCGAATCACCCCTGCACTACGGCCAAGGATATTCTTTAGGGTCACGATAACAAATTATCTATGCACTACGGGCCAAAGATAATCGTGTTTTCATCAACGGTCCTGATCATGCCATAAAATAATTCATCTTTGCTCCGATGGCCGAAGAGAATCCATAGCCATGATCATACCAAAAATTGTCCATCAATGCATTACGGGCCAATGAGGACATTTTTCACATTATTTGTAACATTACGGTTATGATTATACCGAATAATCCCTAGTCATAATCACACCAAGTCTATCTATGCACTACAGGTCACAGATGACTTTTACCACATTATTTGTAATATTACGGTCATGATTATACCGAATAATCCCTGGTCATAATCATACCAAGTCCGTTTATGCACTACAGGCCACAAATGACTTTCAACAAAATATAAACGTGAGGATGATGACAATGATATAATAATTCAATAAAATAACTTCAATAATTAATTTATCTAGGAACCAATAACGTCCAAATTGTCAACAAGATACTATTTTGTGGTGTAAAATTTAAGAATGCTCAGAAGAATATTTCCATGAAAAGATATTGGATGAAGCACAAATATCAAGGATATTCCACTAATTTCATGGAGTACAGAAGTCAAAATTTTAACCAACTGAGTATAATAACGAATGGAATAACAAAAGAAATCACCATGCATGCGGTATTTAGCATGAGACAGTTATTCCAACAGAATAATAATAACGGAACCAAAGTCGTGAAATTCACAAAGCGGGATGTTCCAACGAATAATAAATAATTAAAAGCGGAACCAATTAGGCCAGATATATACCTGATACATGATATTCCAACGAATGAATGAATAATTAAAATGGAACCCGGTCCCACAGATAAAGACATGATAGGATGTTCCAATGGAATAGTAAAAGACAGAATAATAGAAGAATGTCACCAAGTATAGGGTTGCTCAGCGATACAAAGTTATTCCAACAAAATAATAAAGAAATGGATAATAGAAGTTCTCTTCTTGAATACAAAAGAATAATATTCCTTACTAGTAAAAGAAATTAGATATAGAAAAGAAAGTTAGCGGACTTCTCTTCTTCTTTCTCTATATAATTTTCTCTCTCAGAGTTTCAAAGAATTCGTAAGAAAATAATGAAGGAATGAGCTTCTATTTATAGAAGAATGGACTGCATAGTAACTAACTCATGAACGGTCCAGATTGATTTACTTTAATCTGGCGGTCCATATTTAAAGTAA
The DNA here is from genome assembly GCA_020205605.1 of Panax ginseng. Classification (NCBI taxonomy): domain Eukaryota; kingdom Viridiplantae; phylum Streptophyta; class Magnoliopsida; order Apiales; family Araliaceae; genus Panax; species Panax ginseng. Next base: position 13,797,058 of record CM035134.1, read on the forward strand.
AATCTTTTAAATAAAATATAATATATTCTATTCATAATCTAATAAAATGAATAACTTTATAAAAGTATTCTGTTTTATATAAAAAAATTTCTATTTTATTACACTAATAATACTAATAAAACAAAACTTTTAAATCAACAATAATTGAATCAAATAACGTGAGATACTATGCAACAACTACTGTAGCAATAATTAAACAAAACTGAGTGTTTTCTCACGTAAGCATCAATAATCAATACCGTGTGCTACTATGCAACCACGCGTATTACTGTACTTTTACTACCGAGTAGTTCAACAGTTTTAACGGTAAAACTTCCGCCGTTATTTTCATAAAAATATTTTTGTCATTTTCTCAATCCGACAATAATTTCGTTGTGGGGTCCACCAATGATTGTATCGTCGTATGGATATTCCCCGACAAAAAGAATATTCCCCAACCAATCGAATATTATATAACAACTTGCTTACTTTGTAAAATTTATAAATATTACCCACAACTATAACATTATATCAAATCTACACCATAATATAAAAAAAATTATTTCGAGAAAATTAAATCTTTATTCATAAAATCTGGGGTTTCACACGCGGTCTACCCTATACTTGGTGACATTCTTCTATTATTCAGTCTTTATTATTCTGTTGGAATATCCCTTCTGTGCCATACGCCGGACCTGGTTCCGTTTTAATTATTCAGTTATTCTGTTGGAATATCCTGTCTGTGCTATACGCCGGACCTGGTTCCATTTTAATTATTTAGTTATTCTGTTGGAATATCCTGTCTATGCTATACGCCGGACCTGGTTCCGTTTTAATTATTTATTATTCTGTTGGAACATCCTGTCGGTGTGAATTTCACCTGACCTGGTTCCGTTATTATTATTCTGTTGGAATAACCTGTTTATGCGAAGTACCACATGCATGGTGATTTCTTTTGTTATTCCATTCGTTATTATACTTAGTTGGTTAAAATTTTGACTTCTATACTCCATGAAATTAGTAGAATATCCTTGATATTTGTGCTTCATCCAATATCTTTTAATGGAAATATTCTTCTGAGCATTTTTGAATTTTACACCACAAAACAATATCTTGTTGACAATTGGGAAGTTATTGGTTCCTGGACAAATTAATTCTTGAAATTGTTTTATTGAATTCTTATATCATTGTCATCACCATCATGTTTATATTCTGTTGAAAGTCATCTATGGCCTGTAGTGCATAGATGGACTTGGTATGATTATGACTAGGGATTATTCGGTATAATCATGACCGTAATGTTACAAATGATGTGGAAAAAGTCCTTATTGGCCCATAGTGCATTGATGGATAATTTTTGGTATGATCATGGCTATGGATTCTCTTCGGCCAATGGAGCAAAGATGAATTGTTTTATGGCATGATCAGGACCGTTGATGAATACACGAATATCCTTGGCCCGTGAGTGCATGGATAATTTATGGTCGTGATACTAAAAGAATATCCTCGGCCGTAGTAGTGCGGGGTGATTCGATGATGTGGATTATTTATTAAGTCGAGTCCCAAATGATAAAAGTGATGAAAAACCTTTTAAATCATGTGGATTCTTCTCGGACTAGTTGAGCTCACCTTTCTTTCACCGTTTCTTCGTGAAATGAGAACGTAATGGGACGAGCCTGGGAAACGAAGTGATGATCCGTATGATATCATTAGTAGTCCTCACTATTCTCATTAGATAGTGTGACAATAAATGTATTGAGGACTTATTTGTGTTTGAATACTGTCTAGATGAAAATATTCGAATTAAAACTCATTGTATATATTTTGTCGTATCTTACATGACTGTTGTATAATTAGGTTGTATTTGATTTATATACCATGTAAGTGGCGACCCAAGATGGGTGATGTATACCTAATTTTGGGGGCATCACAGTTGGTATCAAAGCTTAGGGATATGATCCCTGGCTGAGTTGTGAGATAAGAACTAGGAGGGGAGAGACGGGGAATTCCTTCGCTAGTTTGACCTACCTAAGTTTATGTGATATTTAATTGGTCGGTCAGAGTATAGGGATAATATGTGTTATGTTAATTAACCCTCGTTTTGTGGCAGTATTTGAAAATGGCATCCGAAAATGTTGAGATTAGCAATGGAGCACAGGAGACCGTTGAGTCTCCACAGATCAATAATCGGGACAATGTGCAACAGGATGGCGATAATCCTCCCCATAAACAACAACACCGATCAATTGATGAACGCACCAATGCGCTTAGGAGCTTTTTAGAATTCATGCAACATCGGTGCTAAGGTGGCTCCTGCTCATAATGCAAGTAAAAAATAATGACAACCCACTTCGGTTTGCCATCATTAAGCAATTCAAGGAGCTGGGACCACCAGAGTTTTTGGGAAAGCCGGAACCACTTAAGGTGGAGACGTGGTTAAAGCAGATCACCAAGATATTTGATGTCTTGGGATGCTCAGAGGAGCAAAAGGTTCCTTTGCCACTTTTATGTTCGTGAAGAGGCGATTCATTGGTGGGAATCAGAAACGCATCCACCCGACTGGCCTTGACTCAAGATGTCTTGGGAGAAGTTCCAAGAGCTGTTCAATGACAAAGTTATTAATATTGTGAATTATAATAATGATGATAAATGTTGTTAAAAATATTGAGGAGATTTTTATGAAGTATTTGTGGTAATTTTTGGCGTATTTTATGGACCCCATTTACCTATTTTTCAAAATAATTGGTAGAAAGTTAATTAATTATAATGGGACCCATTTGTGATTGTTGAAGGCTAAGGATAATTTATTCTGCATTATCTTAGTCATAATATTTCTTACTGGGCTAGTTGAGCTCACCCTTTCTTTCACTGTTCTCTTCAGGAAATGAGAACGTAAGGGAGACGAGTCGGGGAACGGAGTGACAATCCGGATGATGAAGCATTAGTAGTCCTCACTATTACATTAGATAGTGTGATAATAAATGTATTGAGGACTTATTTGTGTTTGAATCTGCCTCAGATGACAATATTCGAGTTAAAACTCATTGTATATATTTTGTCGTATCTTACACGACTGTTGTATAATTAGGTTGTATTTGATTTATGTACCATGTAAGTGGCGACCCAAGATGGGTGATGTATACCTAATTTTGGGGGCGTCACATCTTGACTTAACTGACAAGTGTTCCGATTAAATTTTCGTTGGAGTGCTTCTACCATAGCCAGCGTCTGAATCTCAAAACCCGCCTGAAGATCAATAAATTCATCTTCAACCCGATGATATAATTTATTGATCTCTGGAGCATCCATAGGTAGCTTCCCTTTCTCAAGACACACAAGACGATTTCTGATTTACCCCAACTCATCTTTCAAGGAAGATAATGAATCAGGAGGATGAAAAATAGGAGGAGGAGTAACAAGAGGATCAGGGAGAAGACGGATGAATTCACCAACAAGAAAGGTAATGTGAGATTTTGTCAAATTGGCAGTATCAATAAGATCATGATTTGTTGTGATGCCCCCAAAATTAGGTATACATCACCCATCTTGGGTCGCTAGATACATGGTACAAAAATTCAAATACAAACTTAATTATACAACTGTCGTGTAACATACGACAAAACATAGCTGGGAGTTTTAATAAGAATATTCCTTCTAGACAGTATTCAAACACAATGGAGTCCTCATTACAATTATTTTTACACTATTTTACAGAATAGTGAGGACTACTAATACACCATCTAGACCATCACTGCTTTCCCGACTAGTCCTCGCTACGCTTCTCATTTCAAGAGAAACAATGAAAGCAAAGGGTGAGCTCAACTAGCCCAAGAAGAAATATTATGACTAAGATAATGCGTAATAAATTATCATTAGCCTTCAACAATATTAAACCGATAAAATACAATAGACATCAAGTTTAATCTGCAGTAACAAGCAATCCATTAAAAGAGTTAAGTAGAGAATAAAATCTACTATCTTTTATGATTTAAAAGGTTTTTAATCATTTTTATCGCTGGGACTCAGCTTAATAAATAATCCACATCATCGAATCACCCCTGCACTACGGCCAAAGATATTCTTTAGTATCACGACCACAAATTATCCATCCACTACAGGCCAAGGATATTCGTGTATTCATCAATGGTCATGATCATGCCATAAAACAATTCATCTTTGCTCCAATGGCCGAAGAGAATCCATAGCCATGATCATACCAAAAATTGTCCATCAATGCATTACGGGCCAATGAGGACTTTTTCCACATCATTTGTAATATTATGGTTATGATTATACCGAATAATCCCTGGTCATAATCACACCAAGTCCATCTATGCACTACAGGCCACAGGACTTTTACCACATCATTTGTAACATTACGGTCATGATTATACTGAATAATCCCTGGTCATAATCATACCAAGTCCATCTATGCACTACAGGCCACAGATGACTTTCAACAAAATATAAACGTGAGGATGATGACAATGATATAATAATTGAATAAAACAACTTCAAGAATTAATTTATCCAGGAACTAATAATGTCCAAATTGTCAACAAGATACTGTTTTGTGGGGGTAAAATTCAAGAATCCTTAGAAGAATATTTCCATGAAAAGATATTGGATGAAGCGCAAATATCAAGGATATTCTACTAATTTCATGGAGTATAGAAGTCAAAACTTTAACCAACTGAGTATAATAAAGAATGGAATAACAAAAGAAATCACCATGCATGCGGTATTTATGAGCAGGTGTTATTCCAACAGAATAATAATAACGGAACCAGTCAAATGAAATTCACAATCGGGATGTTCCAATGTAATAATAAATAATTAAAACGGAACTAGGTCACAGATAAGACATAATAATAGTCCAACGTAATCGAATGAATAATTAAAATAAAACCAGTCCTAGATATATAAGATGTACATGATATTCCAATGAATGAATGAATAATTAAAAGCGGAACCAGTCCTACAGCGATATAACATGATACATGATATTCCAACAGAATGAATGAATAATTAAAACGGAACCAGGTCCGACGTATAGCACATACATGATATTCCAACAGAATAATAAAGACAGAATAATAAAAGAATGTCACCAAGTATAGGTGTATCACAGATATAAAGTTATTCCAATAGAATAATAAGCAATGGAATAACAACAGTTCTCTTCATGAATACAAAAGAATAATATTCCTTACCGTAAAAAGAAATTAGATATAGGAAAAGAAAGTTAGCGAGACTTCTCTTCTTCTTTATCTCTATAATTTTCTCTCTCTGAGTTTCAAATTGAATTAAGTAAGAAAATAATGAAGGAATGAGCTTCTATTTATGAAGAATGGACCGACATAGTAACTAAATCATGAATCGGTCCAGATTGATTTACTTTAATATGACGGTCCATATTTAAAGCAAAATCTTTTAAATAAAATATAATATATTCTATTCATAATCTAATAAAATGAATAACTTTATAAAAGTATTCTGTTTTATATAAAAAAAATTTCTATTTTATTACACTAATAATACTAATAAAACAAAACTTTTAAATCAACAACAATTGAATCAAATAACGTGAGATACTATGCAACAACTACTGTAGCAATAATTAAACAAAACTGAGTGTTTTCTCACGTAAGCATCAATAATCAATACCGGTAGTGTGCTATACGCAACCACGCCAGACATCGCATTTCTTTTACTACCGAAAGTAGTTCAATGGTTTTAACGGTAAAACTTCCGCCGTTATTTTCATAAAAATATTTTTGTCGTTTTCTCAATCAGAAAATAATTTCGTTGTGGGGTCCACCAATGATTGTACCATTGTACGGATATTCCCTACTAAAACGAATATTCCCCGACCAATCGAATATTATATAAAAACTTGCATAGTTTGCAAAATTTATAAATACTACCCACAACTATAACATTATATCAAATCCACACCATAATATTAAAATAGTATTTCGAGAAAATTAAATATTTATTCATAAAATCTGGGGTCTCACAGAACAATATAAGGATTCCACCAAGTATAGGGGAGTCCACGTCTACAGGTTATTCCAACAGAATGAATAAGAATGGAATAACATAAGGATTTCACCAAGTACAGGGTATGCCGCGTATACAGGTTATGAATAGGGCATGCCTCGTATACAGGTTATTCCAACAGAATAATAAAGAATGGAATAACATAAGGATTTCACCAAGTACAAGGTATGCCGCTTATACAGGTTATGTATAGGGTATGCCGCGTATACAGGTTATTCCAACAGAATAATAAAGAATAGAATAACCGAAGTTCTCTTCATGAATAAGAAAGAATAACACCCCTTACGGGTACAACAAATAATATCCCTTACCGTAAAAGAAACTGAAAATAGAAGTAGTGAAGTAGCAGAATACTCTTCTTCTTTCTCTCTATAATTTCTCTCTCTAGAGTTTCAGTGAATTCGTAAGAAAATAATGAAGGAATGAGCTTCTATTTATAGAAAAACTGAAAGTGGCTCTTGGTCTTAACGAAGGGTCAAAATGACTCTTGAGACAGCGAAGGGGTAAATGACTCTTGAAACACCTAAGGGGAAAATAACCCTTGGAAAACTGAAGGTGTGACGCCCCCAAAATAGGTATACGTCACCCATCTTGGGTCGCCACTTACATGGTACAGAATACAAATACAAACTAATTATACAACAATGTAAAGATAATCGACAAAAAATACAAATCTGTGAGTTTTAACTCGAATATTGTCATCTGACAAGATTCAAACACAAATAAGTCCTCATTACATTTATTTTCACACTATCTAATGTAATAATAGTGAGGACTACTACTAATGCTATCATCCGGACCAATTACTCGCTCCCCAACTAGTCCTCAAGCTACGCTCTCATTTCCTCAAGAGAATAAAGGAAAGAAAGGGTGAGCTCAACTAGCCCAAAGAAGAAATATTATGACTAAGATAATGCAGAATAAATTATCCTTAGCCTTCAACAGTATAACAACTAATAGAATATAATAGACAACATGTTTTAGATCAAAAACTGCAGCGAAAATAAGCAATCCATTAAAAGAGTCAAGTAGAGAATAAAATCTACTATCTTTTATGATTTTAAATTTTTTTCATCACTTTTATCGCTGAGACTCAGCTCAATAATTAATCCACATCATTAAATAATCCCTGCATTACAGGCCAAGGATATAAATCTTTAGTATTACGACCACGAATTATCCGTGCACTACGGGCCAAAGATAATCGTGTTTTCATCAACGGTCCTTATCATGCCATAAAACAATTCATCTTTCCACTCTTGGCCGAAGAGAATCCATAGCCATAATCATACCAAAAACTTTCCATTAATGCATTACGGGTCACTGAGGACTTTTTCCACATCATTTGTAACATTACGGTTATGATTATACCGAATAATCCTTGGTCATAATCACACCAAGTCCATCTATGCACGACAGGCCACGGATGACTTTTACCACATCATTTGTAACATTACGGTCATGATTATACCGAATAATCCCTGGTCATAATCATACCAAGTCCATCTATGCATTACAGGCCACATATGACTTTCAACAAAATATAAACGCGAAGATGATGACAATGATATAATAATTCAATAAAAAAACTTCAAGAATTAATTTATCTAGGAACCAATAACGTCCAAATTGTCAACAAGATATTGTTTTGTGGTGTAAAATTTAAGAATGCTCAGAAGAATATTTCCATTAAACGATACTGGATGAAGCGCAAATATTAAGGATATTCCACTAATTTCATGGAGTATAGAAGTCAAAACTTTAACCAACTGAGTATAATAAAGAATGGAATAACAACAGAAATCACCATGCATGCGGTAATTCAGATGTAGACAAAGTTATTCCAACGTAATAATAAATTACGGAACCAGTCGTGAAATTCACACCCGACAGGATGTTCCAAATGTAATATTAAATAATTAAAATGGAACCAGTCCCAAGCGATAAAGACATATGTGATATATTCCAATGAATGAATGAATAATTAAAACTAAACCAGTCCCACAGATAAAGATGCATACAAGATATTCCAATGAATAATAAAGATGTCCTACAATAATGATAGAATGTCACCAAGTATAGGGTGAATCCTACAGATAAAGGTTATTCCAACAGAATAATAAGCAATGGAATAACAATAGTTCTCTTTATGAATACAAAAGAATAATATCCCTTACGGGTACAACAAATAATATCCCTTACCGTAAAAGAACTGGATATAAGAGTAGGGAAGTAGCAAAATACTTTTCTATAGTTTCTCTATAATTTCTCTCTATGGAGTTTCAGTGAATTTGTAAGAAATAATGAAGGAATGAGCTTCTATTTATAGAAGAATGGACTGCATAGTAACTAACTCATGAACGATCCAGATTGATTTACTTTAATCTGACGGTCCATATTTAAATTAAAATCTTTTAAATAAAATATAATATATTTTATTTATAATCTAATAAAACAAATAACTTTATAAAATATTTTACTATGCAAATACTATGCAGCACTATGCAAATACTATGCATAATAAAATATAATATAATCTAATTATTGTCTAATAAAAACGAATAACTTTATAAAATTATTCTGCTTTTATATAAAAAGATTTTACTATTAGCCTAATAAAACGAATAACTTTATAAATGTATTCATTTTATATAAAAGTTTTTCCGCTTTATTACGTTAATAATACTAATAAAACAAAACTTATAAATCAACAATAATTGAATCAAATAACGTGAGATACTATGCAACAACTACTGTAGCAATAATTAAACAAAACTGAGTGTTTTCTCACATAAGCATCAATAATCAATACGATTGTCTACTACTACAACCACGCCAGACATCAGATTTTTTTACTACCGAGTAGTTCAACAGTTTTAACGGTAAAACTTCCGCCGTTATTTTCATAAAAATATTTTTATCGTTTTCTCAATCCGACAATAATTCCGTTGTGGGGTCCACCAATGATTGTACCATCGTACAGATATTTCTCGATAAAAAGAATATTCCCCGACCAATTGAATATTATATAACAACTTGCTTACTTTACAAAATTTATAAATATTACCCACAACTATAACATTATATAAAATCCACACCATAATATAAAAAAATTATTTTGAGAAAATTAAATCTTTATTCATAAAATATGGGGTTTCACAATCTCCCCTCCTTATAGAATTTTACCCTCGAAATTTACGTACGTACTTGGTATGTCGAACAGGTGAGGATACCTTGACTTCATTTCAGATTCTAACTCTTGATGTATAACCTTTGAGTGTTGAATACGATTCTTCTTATCCAAGATTACATCTTCATACGTTATATCATCCGCTATCTCGTACAGTTCTAAATTAATAATGTGGTTCGGGTCATCCACATCGATACGTTAAAAACGTTATAAACACGCGACATACTTGGCGGTAAAACGAGTCTATAAGCCACAGTTCCTACTCGATCGAGGATTTCAAATGGGCCAATTAAATCGAGGGTTGAGATTTCATCTCTTCAGCAACTCTTGCCTTTAAGATAACGCCCTCTTGAACCTTCTTCTTAGTATTCCTCAGCTCCGGGTCTGTAGGTTTCATGGCTTTAACTTTATCGATTAAAGTCAATTCTACTCGTATATTCGTTATCTTCATGTGGGTCCCTCGAGTCTTTAACTCTATCTTCATCATTTGTAAGTTATACTGAAATGAGTCTTTGTGTTAACAACATCGCACTCAGAACGATACGATCTTCTACTCAACACGCCGCCTACCACGTTCGCTTCTTCCACGATGATATTGAATGGTACTATCGTAATCTTCAACAAATTTCGAGTCAACGCTCTTTGGCACATTATACGTCTGCTTTAAGTAAAGAAATATTTGAGGGTAATGGGTTTTTGTACCTTTGGGTCAACACAAAATTCGATTTCACGCTCTAGGGTAAAGCTAAGAATCTTCGTGAATACGTCGAAAAATTTATTAACAATAGAAATATCCTTCAAAATCGTGACCCTCATCCAAGACTTGATAAAGACGTTACATTGATACCTATCAACTTGCCATCGCTATTCATGACGCCGCCACTGAAAGTCTCGGCTTTGCAGTGCATTCCACACAAGGAAGTCAACAACGAAAGGATCGGGGCTCTTTACTTATGGCTTGATATGACAATGATTGACTTTAGTGGTTTGGTTACTTTGAATTCGCATAGCAGGTTGGTTAGGAGTATGAAAGCTAACTACCTTAAGAAAAGCATGATGAGTAGTAAACCAATCGTTTTCAAAAATCACATCAAAGACAAGTATTTTCAAAGAGATACGATTGACAGGTAATGTGAAAGTGTTGATTTGAACAAGATTTATAAATAGTAGAGGTAACGAAGGTTTCTCCCAACTGAGTTTAAACAAATATATCAAAGTCTAACTTCTCCGGAGTTACCTTCAAACATTGAACATAACTAGGTAAAATAAAAGAGTGAGTAGGACTGGTATCTAACACGGTATAGACTTCGCAAGAGTTTATGACTAACATACCCGTGATAAGTTTATTCAGGTTCCTCGTCACGAAAAAAAATGCTATCTCTTAAACTACCGGCTTTGGCTTATCTGGGACATCCTTTTGCATCACTATCCCAGCTGGACTTGACTTCACCATACGACAAAATCGAACTAGGTGACCTTCTCTCCCGCAATTAAAATACGCTTTGATTGTCACGTGCAGCTTTGGATGATGTGTCCTCCTATCCGCATTTTGAAACATACGACCGGTGGTCGCTCTTCTTCCATTGAAACGGTCTTTGGTGCCGACGCCTTCACGCCATTGTTGAACCTTCTTCTTGAAATGTCCATTTCTATTATCTTGCCCATGATTACCACCGAAGTGGTTACCATTCTTGGCATGATAATTTCCCCACGATGGTTATCATTGTTCACGACCGCTTCCACCGTCAGACGATTATTATCGTGTTGTTGGTCGTTGCCTTTTTGGTTGTCTTTGACTCATTATCGCGCCCAATAATCGAGCCCTATTAACAATATCTAATACAAACACGCTTTATGAGAGATAAGATATTGACGATCTCGTGTTTTAAAACCTCTTAGAAACATTCGCGTCATTCTCTCCTCATTATCAACCAAATGGAACGCAAATTGGGACAACTCGGCAAACTTGGCTTCGTACTGCGACACGGTCATGTTGTTTTTCTCCAGTTTAATGAACTCTATCTCTTTCATGTGACGAATGCTTTCAGGAAAGTACTTGTCATTGAATAACTCTTGGAACTTCTCCCAAGACATCTTGAAAAGTCCAGTCGGTACGTAACGATTTATGATTCCCACCAATGATCTGCCTCTTCACGCAACATAAAGGTGGCGAATGGAACCTTTTACTCCTCTGAGAATTCCAAGACATCAAATATCTTGGTGATCTGCTTTAATCACGTCTCCGCCTTAAGTGGTTCTGGCTTTCCCAAAAACTCCGGTGGTCCCAGCTCCTTGAATTGCTTAGCGGTGACCGACCGTGGGTTGCCATTATTTTTACCTACATTATGAACAGGGGTCGCCTTCGCCTGATGTTGCATGAATTCTAAAAAGTTCCTAAATGTACCGTCGTTCGTCATTTGATCAGTGTTGTTGTTTACAGGAGGATTATCGTAATCCTGTTGCATATTATCCTGATTATTGATCTGTGCTCCATTGCTTACCTCAACATTTTCGGATGCCATTTTCAAATACCATCACAAAACAAGGGTTAATTAACATATCACATATTATCCCTATACTCTGACCAACCAATTAAATATCAAATAAACTTAGGTAGGTCATACTAGCGAAAGAATTCCCCGTCTCTCCCCACCTAGTTCTTGTCTCACATCTTAGCCAGGGATCATATCCCTAAGCTTTGATACCAACTGTGACGCCCCCAAAATAGGTATACGTTACCCATCTTGGGTCGCCACTTACATGGTACAGAATACAAATATAAACTAATTATACAACAGTCGTGTAAGATACGAAAAAATACAAACTGTGAGTTTTAACTCGAATATTGTCATCTAGATAGTATTCAAACACAAATAAGTCCACATTACATTTATTATCACACTATCTAACAGAATAGTGTGGACTACTAATGCTATCATCTGGACCGTTACTCCGTTCCCCGACTAGTCCCGGTTACGTTCTCATTTCCTGAAGAGAACCATGAAAGAAAGGGTGAGCTCAACTAGCCCAGTAAGAAATATTATGACTAAGATAATGCAGAATAAATTATCCTTAGCCTTCAACAGTATAACAACTGATAGAATATAATAGACAACAAGTTTTAGATCAAAACTGCAGCGAAAATAAGCAATCCATTAAAAGAGTCAAGTAGAGAATAAAATCTACTATCTTTTATGATTTAAAAAGTTTTTCATCACTTTTATTACTTAGACTCAGCTCAAAATATAATCAACATCATTAAATCATCCCTGCACTATAGGCCAAGGATATAAATCTTTAGTATCACGACCATGAATTATCCATGCACTACGGCCAAAGATAATTGTGTTTTTCATCAACTATCTCCGATCATGCCATAAAATAATTCATCTTTTGCACTATTGGTCAAGAGAATCTATAGCCATAATCATACCAAAAATCGTCCCATCAATGCATTACGGGCCAACGAGGACTTTTTTCCACATCATTTATAACATTACTAAGCATGATTATACCCAAATAATCCTTGGTCATAATCACACCAAGTCCATCTATGCACTGACGCCACGGATGACTTTTACCACATCATTTGTAACATTACTACCCATGATTATACCGAATAATCCCTGGTCATAATCATACCAAGTCCATCTATGCATTACAGGCCACAGATGACTTTCAACAAAATATAAACGTGAGGATGATGACAATGATATAATAATTCAATAAAAAAACTTCAAGAATTAATTTATCTAGGAACCAATAACGTCTAAATTGTCAACAAGATATTGTTTTGTGGTGTAAAATTCAAGAATGCTCAGAAAAATATTTCTATGAAACGATACTGGATGAAGCGTAAATATCAAGGATATTCCACTAATTTCATGGAGTATAGAAGTCAAAAATTTAACCAATTGAGTATAATAAAGAATAGAATAACAACAGAAATCACCATGCATGCGGTACTTCACATAGACAGGTTATTCCAACAGAATAATAAATTATGGAACCAGGTCAGGTGAAATTCACACCGACAGGATGTTCCAACAGAATAATAAAAACAGAATAATAAAAGAATGTCACCAAGTATAGGGTAGACCGCGTATACAGGTTATTCCAACAGAATAATAAGCAATGGAATTACAATAGTTCTCTTCATGAATACAAAAGAATAATATCCCTTATGGGTACAACAAATAATATCCCTTACCGTAAAAGAACTGGATATAAGAGTAGGGAAGTAGCAGAATACTTTTCTATAGTTTCTCTATAATTTCTCTCTATGGAGTTTCAGTGAATTTGTAAGAAATAATGAAGGAATGAGCTGTTATTTAAAGAAGAATGGACTGCATAGTAACTAACTCATAAACGATCCAGATTGATTTACTTTAATCTGACGGTCCATATTTAAAGCAAATTTTTTTCAATAAAATATAATATATTCTATTTATAATCTAATAAAACAAATAACTTTATAAAAGATTTTATTATGCAAACACTATGTAGGCACTATGCAAATACTATGCATAATAAAATATAATATAATCTAATTATTGTCTAATAAAATGAATAACTTTATAAAAGTATTCTGTTTTATGTAAAAAGATTTTACTATTAGCCTAATAAAACGAATAACTTTATTAAAGTATTATGTTTTATATAAAAAGTTTTTCTGTTTTATTACGTTAATTATACTTGTGACGCCCCCAAAATAGGTATACATCACCCATCTTGGGTCGCCACTTACATGGTACATAAATACAAATACAAACTAATTATACAACAGTCGTGTAAAGTACGACAAAATACAAACTGAGAGTTTTAATAAGAATATTGTCATCTAGACAGTATTCAAACACAATGGAGTCCTCATTACATTTATTATCACACTATTTCACAGAATAGTGAGGACTACTAATACACCATCTAGGACCATCATTCTGTTCCCTGACTAGTCCCTGCTACGTTCTCATTTCCTGAAGAGAACAATGAAAGCAAAGGGTGAGCTCAACTAGCCCAGTAAGAAATATTATGACTAAGATAATGCGGAATAAAATATCCTTAACCTTCAACAGTATAACAACTGATAGAATATAATAGACAACAAGTTATAGATCAAAAACTGCAGGGAAAATAAGCAATCCATTAAAAGAGTCAAGTAGAGAATAAAATCTACTATCTTCTAAGATTTAAAAGGTTTTTCATCACTTTTATCACTGGGATTCAGCTTAATAAATAATCTACATCATCGAATCACCCCTGCACTACGGCCAAGGATATTCTTTAGGGTCACGACCACAAATTATCCATGCACTACGGGCCAAAGATAATCGTATTTTCATCAATCTGCTTCGATCATGCCATAAAACAATTCATCTTTGCTCCAATGGTCAAGAGAATCCATAGCCATGATTATACCAAAAATTGTCCATCAATGCATTATGGGCCAACGAGGACTTTTTTTCACATCATTTGTAACATTACTAAGTTATGATTATACCGAATAATCCTCGGTCATAATCACACCAAGTCCATCTATGCACTACAGAGCCACGTATGACTTTTACCACATCATTTGTAACATTACTACCATGATTATACCGAATAATCCTCGGTTATAATCATACCAAGTCCATCTATGCACTACAGGCCACAGTTGACTTTTAACAAAATATAAACATGAGGATAATGACAATGATATAATAATTCAATAAAATAACTTCAAGAATTAATTTATCTAGGAACCAATAACGTCCAAATTGTCAACAAGATACTGTTTTGTGGTGTAAAATTCAAGAATGCTCAGAAGAATATTTCCATGAAAAGATATTGGATGAAGAGTAAATATCATGGATATTCTACTAATTTCATGAAGTATAGAAGTCAGAACTTTAACCAACTGAGTATAATAAAGAATGGAATAACAAAAGAAATCACCATGCATGCGGTATTTTTTGATGTATAAAAGTTATTCCAACAGTATAATAATAATGTGAACCAAAGTCGTGAAATTCACAAATGATAGATGTTCCAATGTAATAATAAATAATTAAAACGGAATCAGTCCCACAGATAAGATAGATGTGGATATTCCAACGTAATGAATAAATAATTAAACGGAACCAGTCCCACAGATAATAGATGTATATGATATTCCAATAGAATGAATGAATAATTAAAATGGAACCAGTCCCACAGATAGAAAGATGACAGGTGATGTTCCAACTAATAGTAAAGATAGAATAATAGAAGAATGTCACCAAGTATAGGGTTGCTTGCACAGATACAAAAGTTATTCCACCGTAATAATAAAGAAATGGAATAATGAAGTTCTCTTCTTGAATACAAAAAAATAATATTCCTTACCGTAAAAGAAATTAGATATAGGAAAAGAAAGTTAGCAGACTTCTCTTATTCTTTCTCTCTATAATTTTCTCTATCTAGAGTTCCAGTTAATTCGTAAGAAAATAATGAAGGAATGAACTTCTATTTATAGAAGAATGGATCAAGCATAAGAATTAACTCATGAACTGTCCGTATTGATTTACTTTTAATCTGACGGTCCATATTTAAAATAAAATCTTTTAAATAAAATATAATATATTCTATTTATAATCTAATAAAACAAATAACTTTATAAAAGATTTTACTATGTAAACACTATGCAGACACTATGTAAATATTATGCATAATAAAATATAATATAATCTAATTATTGTCTAATAAAACGAATAACTTTATAAAAGTATTCTGTTTTATATAAAAAGATTTTACTATTAGCCTAATAAAACGAATAACTTTATAAAAGTATTATGTTTTATATAAAAAGTTTTTCTGTTTTATTATGTTAATAATACTAATAAAACAAAACTTATAAATTAACAATAATTGAATCAAATAACGTGAGATACTATGCAACAACTACTGTAGTAATAATTAAACAAAACTGAGTGTTTTCTCACGTAAGCATCAATAATCAATATCGTGTGCTACTGATGCAACCACGCATATTATCGCATTTTTTTACTACCGAGTAGTTCAACAGCTTTTAATCAGAAAAACTTCCGCCGTTATTTTCATAAAAATTTTTGTCGTTTTTTCAATCCGATAATAATTCACATTATGGGTCCGCTTGATGATTGTACCGTCGTACGGATATTTCCCGACAAAAAGAATATTCCCCGACCAATCGAATATTATATAAGAACTTGCTTACTTTATAAAATTTATAAATATTACCCACAATATATCAAATCCACACCATAATATAAAAAATTTATCTCGAGAAAATTAAATCTTTATTCATAAAATCTGGGGTTTCATAATCTCCCCTCCTTATAGAATTTCGCCCTCGAAATTTACGCACGCGTACTCGGTATGTCAATGTGAGGATACCTTGACTTCATTCCAGATTCTAACTCTTAATGTATAATCTTTGAGTGTTGAATACGATTCTTCTTATCCAAGATTTTATCATGTATCTCTTCAAACGTTAAATCATCCGCTATCTCGTCCGGTTCTAAATTAATAATGTGGTTTGGGTCGTCCACATATTTACGTAACATCGATACGTTAAAAACGTTATGAACACACGATATTTTTTTGCGGTAAAGCGAGTCTATAAGCCACGCCTCCTACTCGATCGAGGATTTCAAATGGGCCAATTAAATCGAGGGTTGAGATTTCTCTTCAAAGAACTCTTGCTTTTAAAATAACGCCTCTTGAACCTTCTTCTTAGTATTCCTCACCCCGTCCAGAGTGACGCGCTTTTAACTTTATCGATTAAATTCGATTCTACTAGTATATTCATTATCTTCATTTGGGTCCTCGAGTCTTTAACTCTATCTTCATCATTTGTAAGTTATAAGAAATGAGTCTTTGTGTTAACAATATCGCACTCAGAACGATACGATCTTCTACTCAACACGCCACCTACCACGCTCGCTTCTTCCACGATGATATCGAATGGTACTATCGTAATCTTCAACAAATTTCGAGTCAACGCTCTTTGGCGCATTATACGTCCGCTTTTAAGTAAAGAAATATTTGAGGGTTTAAGAAATGGGTTTTTGTATCGGGTCAATACAAAATTCGATTTCACGCCTAGGTAGGCTAAGAAATCTTCGTGAATACATCGAGAAATTTATTAACAATAGAAATATCCTTCAAAACTGTGACCCTCATCCAAGACTTGGATAGCACGTCACATTGATACCTATCAACTTGTCATCGTCATTCATGACATCGCCTATGGAAAGTCAGGCTTCGATGCATTCCACACAAGGAAGTCAACAACGAAAGGATCGAGCTCTTTACTTATGGCTTGATATGACAATGATTGACTTTAGTGGTTTGGTTACTTTGAATTCGCATAGAAGGTTGGTTAGGAGTATGAAAGCTAACCACCTTAAGAAAAGCATGATGAGTAGTAAACCAATCGTTTTCAAAAATCACATCAAAGGCAAGTATTTTCAAAGAGATACGATCGACAGGTAACGTGAAAGTGTTGATTTGAACAAGATTTATAAATAGTAAAGGTAACGAAGGTTTCTCCCAACTGAGTTTAAACAGATATATCAAAGTCTAACTTCTCCGAAGTTACCTTCAAACATTGAACACAACTAGGTAAAATAAAAGAGTGAGTAGAACCGGTATCTAACACGGTATAGAATTCGCAAGAGTTTATGACTAAATACCCGTGATAAGTTTATTCAGGTTCCTCATCACGAAAAAAAATGCTATCTCTTAAACTACCGACTTTGGCTTGTCTGGGACATCCTTTTGCATCACTATCCAAGCTGGACTTGACTTCACCATACGACAAAATCGAGCAAGGTGACCTTCTCTTCCGTAATTAAAACACGCTTTTGATTACTGAGTATAGTTTGGACGGATGTGTCCCTCCTGTCCGCATTTGAAACATACGACCGGTAGTCGTTCTTCTTCCTTTAAAACGGGTGCTGGTGTCGACGTCTTCACATCATTGTTGAACCTTCTCTTCTTGAAATGTCCATTTCTATTATCTTGGCCATGATTACCACCGAAGTGGTTACCATTCTTGACATGATAATTTCCCCCATGATGGTTATCATTGTTTCGACGACCACTACACCAGCATGCGATTATTATCGTGTTGTTGGTCGTTGTCTTTTGGTTGTGCTGACTCATTATCGCGCTCCAATAACTGAGCCCTATTAACAACATTTGAATACAAACACAGTTTATGAGAGATAAGATATTGACGTATCTCAGGTTTCAAACCTCTTAGAAACATTCGCGTCATTCTCTCCTCATTATCAACCAAATGGGACGCAAATCGGGACAACTCGGCAAACTTGGCTTCGTACTGCGACACGGTCATGTTGTTTTGCTCCAGTTTAATGAACTCTACCTCTTTCATGTGACGAATGCTTTCAGGAAAGTACTTGTCATTGAACAACTCTTGGAACATAAAGGTGGCAAAGGGAACCTTTTGCTCCTCGGAGCATCCCAAGACATCAAATATCTTGGTGATCTATTTTAACCACGTCTCCGCCTTAAGTGGTTCTGGCTTTCCCAAAAATTCCGGTGGTCCCAGCTCCTTGTATTGCTTAGCGGTAACCAACCATGGGTTGCCATTATTTTTACCTGTATTATGAATAGGAGTCGCCTTCGCCTGATGTTGCATGAATTCTAAAAAGCTCCTAAATGTACCATCGTTCGTTAATTGATCAGTGTTGTTGTTTATAGGAGGATTATCGCCATACTGTTTCACATTGTCCTTATTATTGATCTGCGGAGACTCAACGGTCTCCCGTGCTCCATTGATATTCTCAACATTCTCGGTTGTCATTTTCAAATACTGCCACAAAACAAGGGTTAAATAACATATCACATATTATCCCTATACTCTGATCGACCAATTAAATACCACATAAACTTAGGTAGGTCATACTAGCGAAGGAATTCCCCGTTTCTCTCCTCCTAGTTCTTATCTCACATCTTAGCCAGGGATCATATCCCTAAGCTTTGATACCAACTGTGACGCCCCCAAAATAGGTATACATCACCCATCTTGGGTCGCCACTTACATGGTACATAAATACAAATACAAACTAATTATACAACAGTCGTGTAAAGTACGACAAAATACAAACTGAGAGTTTTAATAAGAATATTGTCATCTAGACAGTATTCAAACACAATGGAGTCCTCATTACATTTATTATCACACTATTTCACAAAATAGTGAGGACTACTGATACACCATCTAGGACTATCACTCTATTCCCTAACTAGTCCCTGCTACGTTCTCATTTCCTAAAGAGAACAATGAAGCAAAGGGTGAGCTCAACTAGCCCAGTAAGAAATATTATGACTAAGATAATGCAGAATAAATTATCCTTAGCCTTCAACAGTATAACAACTGATAGAATATAATAGACAACAAGTTTTAGATCAAAAACTGCAGCGGAAATAAGCAATCCATTAAAAGAGTCAAGTAGAGAATAAAATCTACTATCTTTTAAGATTTAAAAGGTTTTTCATCACTTTTATCGCTGGGATTCAGCTTAATAAATTATCCACATCATCGAATCACCCCTGCACTATGGCCAAGGATATTCTTTAGGGTCACGACCATAAATTATCCATGCACTACGAGCCAAAGATAATCGTGTTTTCATCAACGGTCCTAATCATGCCATAAAACAATTCATCTTTGCTCCAATGGCCGAAGACAATCCATAGCCATGATCATACCATAAATTGTCCATCAATGCATTACGGGCCAATGAGGACTTTTTCCACATCATTTGTAACATTACGATTATGATTATACCGAATAATCCTTGGTCATAATCACACCAAGTCCATCTATGCACTACAGGCCACAGATGACTTTTACCACATCATTTGTAACATTACGGTCATGATTATACCGAATAATCCCTGGTCATAATCATACCAAGTCCATCTATGCACTACATGCACTGATGACTTTCAACAAAATATAAACGTGAGGATGATGAAAATGATATAATAATTCAATAAAACAACTTCAAGAATTAATTTATCTAGGAACCAATAACGTCCAAATTGTAAACAAGATACTGTTTTGTGGTGTAAAATTCAAGAATGCTTAGATGAATATTTCCATGAAAAGATATTGGATAAAGCGCAAATATCAAGGATATTCTACTAATTTCATGGAGTATAGAAGTCAAAATTTTAACCAACTGAGTATAATAAAGAATGGAATAACCAAAGAAATCACCATGCATGCGGTATTTATGTGATGCAGTTATTCCAACAAAAAATAATAATAACGGAATGCATGTGATATTCCAAATGTAATGAATAAATAATTAAAATGGAACCGTGTCCGGCGATATAAGACGAACGATGTAATATTCCAATAGAATGAATGAATAATTAAAAGCGGAACCGGTCCCAGGCGTATACTTACGATGCATAGATGTTTCAACGGAATAAGTAAAGACAGTAATAATAGAAGAATGTCACCAAGTATAGGGTTGCCCGCGTATACAGGTTATTCAACCAGAATAATAAAGAAATGAAATAACAGAAGTTCTCTTCTTGAATACAAAAGAATAATATTCCTTACCGTAAAAGAAATTAGATATAGGAAAAGAAAGTTAGCAGACTTCTCTTCTTCTTTCTCTTTATAATTTTCTCTCTCTAGAGTTTCAGTGAATTCGTAAGAAAATAATGAAGGAATGAGCTTCTATTTATAGAAGAATGGACTGCATAGTAACTAACTCATGAACGGTCCAGATTGATTTACTTTAATCTGACGGTCCATATTTAAAGCAAAATCTTTTAAATAAAATATAATATATTCTATTTATAATCTAATAAAACAAATAACTTTATAAAAGATTTTACTATGCAAACACTATGCAGGCACTATGTAAACACTATGCATAATAAAATATAATATAATCTAATTATTGTCTAATAAAACGAATAACTTTATAAAAGTATTCTGTTTTATATAAAAAGCTTTTCTGTTTTATTACGTTAATAATACTAATAAAACAAAACTTATAAATCAACAATAATTGAATCAAATAACGTGAGATACTATGCCACAACTACTATAACAATAATTAAACAAAACTGAGTGTTTTATCACGTAAGCATCAATAATCAATACCGTGTGCTACTATGCAACCACGCCAGACATCTTATTTTTTTACTACTGAAGTAGTTCAACAGCTTTTAATCTGTAAAACTTCCATGCCGTTATTTTCATAAAAATTTTTGTCGCTTTCTCAATCCGACAATAATTACGCTGTGGGTCCGCTTAATGATTGTACTGAGTAAATTTGGATATTCCCAAACAAAAAGAATATTCCCCGACCAATCGAATATTATATAACAACTTGCTTACTTTGCAAAATTTATAAATATTACCCACAACTATAACATTATATCAAATCCACACCATAATATAAAAAAATTATCTCGAGAAAATTAAATCTTTATTCATAAAATCTGGGGTTTCACAGAAGGGACAAATAACCCTTGGAAAACTGAAGGGACAAGTTACTATTAAAACTTTAAATCAACGATCCATATTGATTTTACTATTATAATTTCATCCAACGGACTGAAAAATTAGCACATGAATAGTAACTCGTGAATAGTAACTCATGAATAGTAACTCGTGAATAGTAACTCGTGAATAGTAACTCATGAATAGTAACTCGTGAGTAGTAACTCGTGAATAGTAACTCATGAATAATAACTCATGAATAGTAATTCATGAATAGTAACTCGTGAATAGTAACTTATGAATAGTAACTCATGAATAGTAACTCATCTTTAATCAACACGAACTTATCCATCATTAATATCATAACTCACAATATTTAACAACCAGGTCGTTCCCAGGAAAGAGGGGGCCTTTCGGTAAGGATTTCTCCTCACTGTCGCGCAATTACTTAACTTCTCCTTGACAGAACTTCTAGACATTGTAAATATTGCAATTTAATAATATGAATAACTTTGTCGTCTCAATTATTGATTTAATAAAATAACATATTATGCAGATGATACTGTGACAATAATCGAATCAATAATATAAGAGATATGATCGTGACAATTATCGTGTAGAATAATTGAGTAAAACCGAGTGACTTATCACGTAAGCATCAATAATCAATACCGCATTGCTACTATACAACCACGCCAGACATCTTGTACTTTTACTACCGGGTAGTTCAATAGTTTTATGGTAAAACCTCCGCCGTTATTTTCATAAAATATTTTTGTCGTTTGCTAACTACTGACGATTAACTTGCCTTCTCGGGTCCACTAATGATTATGTCGTAAATTTAATATTCCCCGACAAAAAGAATACTCCCCGACCAAACGAATATTATATAACAACTTGCGTACTTTGAAAAATTTATAAATACTATCCACAACTATAACATTATATCAAATCCACACCATAATATTAAAAAAAATATTTCGAGAAATTTAAATCTTTATTTATAAAATCTGGGGTCTCACAATCTCCCCTCCTTTTGGAATTTCGCCCTCAAAATTTACGTACGTACCTGGTATGCCGAACAGGTGAGGATACCTTGACTTCATTTTAGATTCTAACTCTTGAGGTATAACCTTTGAGTGTTGAATACGATTCTTCTTAAACAAGATTTTAATAGGTACATCTTCATACGTTAAATTATTTGCTATCTCGTCCGGTTCTAAATCAATAATGTGGTTCGGGTCGTCCACATATTTACGTAACATCGATACGTTACAAACGTTATAAACACGCGACATTTTTGGCGGTAAAACGAGTCTATAAGCCACAGTTTCGAGGATTTCAAATGGGCCAATTAAATCGAGGGTTGAGATAACGCCTTCTTGAACCTTCTTCTTCACATTCATCAAATTCGGGTGTGTAGCTTGAGCGGCGCCGATTCTACTCGTATATTTGCTATCTTTACGTGGGTCTCTAGAGTCTTTAACTCTATCTTCATCATTTGCAAGTTATACGAAATGGGTTTTTGTGTTAACAATATCGCACTCGTACCCGCATACGATCTTCTACTCAACACGTCAACTACCACGTTCGCTCTTCCACGATGATATTGAATGGTACGATCGTAATCTTCAACAGCTCGAGTCAACGTCTTTGGCGTATGATACGTTCATTTTAAGTAAAAAAATATTTGAGGGTTTTAGAAATGGGTTTTGTACTGGGGTCAATACAAAATTCGATTTCACGCTCTAGGGGTAGGCTAAGAAGTCTTCAAGAATACGTCAGGAAATTTATTAATAATAGAAATATCATTCAAAACTGTGACCCTCATCCAAGACTTGGATAGTACATCACATTGATACCAACTATGACTTCTATCCCTTAACCTGGATAGCACCTCACAATGATACCTATCAACTTGCCATCTTCATTCACGATGTCGCCTACAGAAAGTCAGGCTTCGGTGCATTCCACACAAAGAAGTCAACAACGAAAGGTTTGGGGCTCTTTACTTATGGCTTGATATGACAGTGATTGACTTTAGTGATTTGGTTATTTGAATTCGTATAACAGGTTGGTTAGGAATATGAAAGCCACCACCTTACAAAAAGCATGATGAGTAGTTAACCAATCATTTCTAAAAATTACATCAATGCAAGTATTTTTAAAGAGATAAGATCAACAGGTAACGTGAAAGTGTTTATTTGAATCAACAAGATTTATAAACAGTGGAGGTAACGAAGGGTCCTACTAACGAAGTTTCAACCAATAAGTCAAAGTCTAACTTCTCCGGAGTCAAATTTAAACGTTGAACGCAAGCAAGAGAGATAAAATAGTGGGTAGAATCGGTATCTTATAAGTTATAGACTTCGCAATTTATAATTAACTAATCCGTGCTAACTTCGTTAGGGTTACTCGCTTTTTGAGTAGTCACGAAAAATTCTCTTCTTGCAATCACCGACTTTATTTTGTCTGTATCCGCCTTTGGTGCCACCGTCCCAGCTGGACTTGACTTTGGTGCACGACAAAATCGAGCTAAATGACCTTCTCTTCTTGAAATTTCCACTTCTATTATCTTGGCCATGATTACCACCGAAGTGGTTACCATTCTTGGCATGATAATTTCCCCCACGATGGTTATCATTGTTCCGATAGCCGTTGCCACCAGTATGATTATTATCGTGTTGTTGGTCGTTACCTTTTGCTTGAGCTGAATCAACGCTCTCATGTGCTTCATTGCTTATCTCAGCCCTTTCAGATGCTATTCTCAAACACTGTCACAAAATAAGGGTTAATTAACATATCACATATTATCCCTATACTCTGACCGACCAATTAAATACAAAATAAACTTAGGTAGGTCATACTAGCGAAGGAATTCCCCGTCTCTCCCCTCTTAGTTCTTGTCTCACATCTTAGCCAGGGATCATATCCCTAAGCTTTGATACCAACTGTGACGCCCCCAAAATTAGGTATACGTCACCCATCTTGGGTCTCCACTTACATGGTACAAAAATTCAAATACAAACTTAATTATACAACTGTCGTGTAACATACGATAAAATATAGCTGGGAGTTTTAATAAGAATATTGTCTTCTAGACAGTATTCAAACACAATGGAGTCCTCATTACAATTATTTTCACACTATTTCACAGAATAGTGAGGACTACTAATACACCATCTAGGACCATAACTCTGTTCCCCGACTAGTCCCTGCTACGTTCTCATTTTCTGAAGAGAACAATGAAAGTAAAGGGTGAGCTCAACTAGCCCAGTAAGAAATATTATGACTAAGATAATGCAGAATAAATTATCATTAGCCTTCAATGTTAAACCGATAAAATACAATAGACATCAAGTTTAACTGCAAATGAACAAAGCAATACATTAAAAGAGTCAAGTAGAGAATAAAATCTACTATCTTTTATAATTTAAAAGGTTTTTTTTATCATTTTTATCATTTGAGACTCGACTTTAATAAATAATCTACATCATCGAATCACCCCGCACTTTACTGCCGAGGATATTCTTTAGTATCACGACCACAAATTATTCATGCACTACGGGCCAAGGATATTCGTATTCATCAATGGTCATGATCATGCCATAAAATAATTCATCTTTGCACCCCTTGGCGAAGAGAATCCATAGCCATAATCATACCAAAAACTCGTCCCATCAATGCACTACGGGCCAATGAGGACTTTTTTCCACATCATTTGTAACATTACGGTCATGATTATACCGAATAATCCTCGGTCATAATCATACCAAGTCCATCTATGCACTACAGGCCATAGATGACTTTCAACATAATATAAACATGAGGATGATGACAATGATATATGAATTCAATAAAACAACTTCAAGAATTAATTTGTCCAGGAACTAATAATGTCCAAATTATCAACAAGATACTATTTTGTTAGGTAAAATTTAAGAATGCTCAGAAGAATATTTCTATGAAACGATACTGGATGAAGCGCAAATATCAAGGATATTCCACTAATTTCATGGAGTATAGAAGTCAAAACTTTAACCAACTGAGTATAATAAAGAATGGAATAACAACAAAAATCACCATGCATGCAGTACTTCGCATAGACAGGTTATTCCGACAGAATATTAAATGAATGGAATAACAACAGAAATCACCACGCATGCGGTACTTCGCATAGACAGGTTATTCCAGCAGAATAATAAATACGAAATAATAAATAAAGGAACCAGGTCAGGTGAAATTCACACCGACAGGATATTCCGACAGAATATTAAATGCAAAATAATAAATAATGGAACCAGTCGTGAAATTTACAATCGGTGATATTCAAAAGATTTAAAGATGGAATAATATAAGGATTTCACCAAGTATAGGGGAGTCCACGTATACAGGTTATTCCAACAGAATGAATAAGAATGGAATAACATAAGGATTTCACCAAGTACAGGGTATGTAAAATCCCAGATTTTATAGATAAAGATTTAAATTTCTCGAAATATTTTTTTATATTATGGTGTGGATTTGATATAATATTATAGTTGTGGGTAGTATTTATAAATTTTGCAAAGTATGCAAGTTGTCATATTATATTCGATTGGTCGGGAAATATTATTTTTTGTCGGGGAATATCCGCATGCAATTTAATCATTGGTGGATCCCACAACTAATTATTATCGGATTGAAAAAAATGACAAAAATATTTTATTAAAAATAACGGCGAAAGTTTTACTGCTTGATCTTGTTGAACTACCTTCATTAGTAAAAGTACGATAATATCGCGTTGTTGCATAAGAAGATAGCTGCAGTATTGATTATTGATATTTATGTGAGAAGTCACTTAGTTTGATTCAATTATTTTCAATTAATAATATGAATTATTATAACGATGATGACTTTTTGTTTTATTCGTATTATTAACGTAATAAAACAGAACATCTTTTTATATAAAACTGAATACTTTATTAAAGTTATTCTATAAATAGAATATATTATATTTTATTATGCATAGTGCCTGCATAGTATTTGCATAGTAAAAATCTTTTAATATAAATAGAATATATTATATTTTATTTAAAAGATTTTGCTTTAAATATGGACCGTCCGATTAAAGTAAATCAATCTGGACCGTTCATGGATTGGTTACTGTGCAGTCCATTTTTTTATAAATAGGAAGCTTAGTTATAATTGAAATCACACCAGAAGTTCAGAGAATTCTCCTTCTATAATCTTGAGAGTATTTCTTTAGAGTTTAAGAAAGCTTTGAGCGCAGTGTAAGTTTCCTTCGAGTATATCCTCGCCTTACTAGTCGAAATACTCTTCTTTGAAAGGTAAAGGGATATTGTTATCGTAAGGGGTATTATTTCTTTTGTATTCATGAAGAGAACTTCTGTTATTCCATTCTTTATTATTCTGTTGGAATAACCTGTATACGCGGCATACCCTATACATGGTGATCTTCTTTTGTTATTCAATTCTTAATTATTCTGTTGGAATAACCTGTATGCACGGTTTACCCTATACTTGGTGGAATGACCTGTATATGCGGTTTACCCAATACTTGGTGATCTTCTTTTATTATTCCGCATTTACTATTTTGTTTTAATATCCTCCGCTTGTGAATTTCACCCGACTTCGTTTCCATCATTTATTATTCCGTATTTATTATTCTCATTTGGGAATAACTTTATGCATGGGTCTCTATCGCATGCATGGTGAATGATCCTTTGTATTCATTCCTTATTAAATTGTGGAAATAATCTGTATACATGGATTACTGCATGGCGGTGAAAATCCATTTGCAGTTTCATATATTCTTTATTATACTCAGTTAGTTAGAGGTTTGACTTCTATACTCCATGAAATTAGTGGAATATCTTTGATAATTGTGCTTCATCCAGTATCTTTTCATAGAAATATTCTTCTGAGCATTCTTGAATTTTACTTTACAAAGAAGTATCATGTTGACAATTTGGACATTATTAGTTCCTGGATAAATAAATTCTTGAACTTATTTTATTGAATTATTATGTCATTGTCATCATCCTTATGTTTATATTGTGTTGAAAGTCATCTTTGGCTTACGTGCAGAGATGGACTTGGTATGATTATGACCAGGGATTATTCGGTATAATCATGACCATCGATGATTTAATGAACATCCTTGGCCCGTAGTGCAAGGATGATTCGATGATGTGGTTTATTTATTAAGCTGAGTCTTAGCGATAAAAGTGATGAAAAACCTTTTAAATCATAAAAGTTAGTAGATTTTATTCTCTACTCGACTCTTTTAATGAATTGTTTGTTCCGCTGCAGTTAAACTTGATGTCTATTGTATTTTATCAGTTTAACATTGTTGAAGGCTAACGATAATTTATTCTGCATTATCTTAGTCATAATATTTCTTACTAGGCTAGTTGAGCTCACCCTTTCTTTCATTGTTCTCTTCAGGAAATGAGAACGTAGCTGGGGCTAGTAAGGAAATGGAGTGATGGTCCAGAGGATAGCATTAGTAGTCCTCACTATTCTGTGAAATAGTGTGACAATAAATGTAATGAGGACTCCATTGAGAGTGGATATTGTCTAGAAGACAATATTTGTATTTAAACTCACATCATATGTTTTGTCGTATTTTACACGACTGATGTATTATTAGTTTGTATTTGAATTTTGTACCATGTATTTGGCAACTCAAGATGGGTGACGTATACCTATTTTGGGGGTGTCACACGGTATGCCGCGTATACAGGTTATGTATAGGGTATGCCTCGTATACAGGTTATTCCAACATAATAATAAAGAATGGAATAACATAAGGATTTCACCAAGTACAGGGTATGCCGCTTATACAGGTTATGTATAGGGTATGTCGCGTATACAGGTTATTCCAACAGAATAATAAAGAATGGAATAACCAAAGTTCTCTTCATGAATAAGAAAGAATAACACCCCTTACGGGTACAACAAATAATATCCCTTACCGTAAAAGAAACTGAAAATAGAAGTAGTGAAGTAGCAGAATACTCTTCTTCTTTCTCTCTATAATTTCTCTCTCTAGAGTTTCAAAGAATTCGTAAAAAAATAATGAAGGAATGAGCTTCTATTTATAGAAAAACTGAAAGTGGCTCTTGGTCTTAACGAAGGATCAAAATGACTCTTGAGACACCGAAGGGGCAAATGACTCTTGAAACACCTAAGGGGGAAATAACTCTTGGAAAACTAAAGGGACAAATAACCCTTGGAAAACTGAAGGGACAAGTTACTATTAAAACTTTAAATCAACGATCCATATTGATTTTACTATTATAATTTCATCCAACGGACTGAAAAATTAGCACATGAATAGTAACTCGTGAATAGTAACTTGTGAATAATAACTCGTGAATAGTAACTCATGAATAGTAACTCTTGAATAGTAACTCATGAATAGTAACTAGTGAATAATAACTTGTAAATAGTAACTCATGAATAGTAACTCATCTTTAATCAACACGAACTTATCCATTATTAATATCATAACTCACAATATTAAACAACCGTGTCGTTCCTGTGAGAGAGGGCCTTAGGTAAGGATTTCTCTCCTCAAAAATTACCTAACCTCTCCTTGACAGAACTTCTAGACATTGTAAATATTGCAATTTAATAATATGAATAACTTTTTTGTCTCAATTATTGATTTAATAAAATAACATATTATTATGCGTATGATCTTTGTGACAATAATCGAATCAATAATATAAGAGATATGATGCAGCAATTATTGTAGCAATAATTGAGTAAAACTAAGTGACTTATCACGTAAGCATCAATAATCAATATCGTGTGCTACTATGCAACCACGCGTATTACTATACTTTTACTACCAGGTAGTTCAATAGTTTTAACGGTAAAACATCCGCCGTTATTTTCATAAAATATTTTTGTCATTTGCTAACTACGACAGTGCTTCCGTTGTGGGGTCCACCAATGATTATGTCGTCGTACGAATATTCCCCGACAAAAAGAATATTCCCCGACCAAACGAATATTATATAACAACTTGCGTACTTTGCAAAATTTATAAATACTACGCACAACTATAACATTATATCAAATCCACACCATAATATTAAAAAAATATTTTGAGAAATTTAAATCTTTATTTATAAAGTCTGGGGTCTCATATTTGTGACAGAAATTTCATCATCAAAAGAAATCTTAAAATGTTAAAAAAGTTTTGTTAATAATTTACTGTAAGGAAGACATTCTTGCTTTGACGAATACAACTTTGCATATGAGATAACATCATTTGAGATAAATTAAAAACTTTTCCTTTGAGAATCATAGCTACGACAACCAAATCCTGATAAGTAATCAGATCCCCCACCGAGGCGTGGAAACATATTATATCGAACCAACTTATGTAACACACATGCATTAGGACATACACTGATAGTTTTTTGAAGAGATAGAGAGGAAATAGAATAGTCATTCATGACTATATGAAGTTGTTCTAAAGGATGAAAATGAATGTTAGCCGCTCCTTTGAGAGTGAAAGGACATGGTCCAGTAGAAGAAATACCGAGAATACTTCCAAAATCAATACTAGTAAAAAATAAGGACTTACCCATGACAAATGTGGTAAAACAGTCTCCATTACATTCAAGATTGGTATAAAATTGTTGGACCAACCGAGGATAAGCAACAGTAGGAGGAAGCAGCATAGAAAAAATGTTGCACTCGGTGAAAAGTTTTTCTAAAATAGAGTGTTTGAGATAAAAGAGATCAAAAGATGTTTCATACACAAATTGTTTTGTAGCAATGGGTTTTTAAAACGTGTTTCGAAACTAGGGCCTCTAAAGAAATTCTCTTGCAAATCAAAAGAGGATGAGAATGGATTTACCAAATTTGAGGGGGATTCAAGCTGTGAGAAAAATTGTTCTTCATCTGCTGGCTACTTCGATTTTCCCTGGGGAGATAATTCGACTTCAGAGGTTTTTAAGAAAGAAAAACTAGAGTATGAGTCGTCGGACAAAGTTGTAGCATCGCACAACACACCGCATGCAGGATTTCTTACATGCAGCGTTTGGATTTCATCATTGTTCTTGTAACGTTCTGCAACGAAGGACCTTCGTCGGTTGATTTTCCAGCAGATCGCTTGCTAGCTCTGGTTTTCATGGTGTGATGGATGTATGAGAGTGAAACAGAAGGTTATGGATGAAAATGGAAGATTTGAGTAAGAATGAAAGCTGAAGATATAAGATAAAAATACTCAAAAATCCATCACCGAAAAGCATGCGTCTTTTCAATTTTCAAAATAATCTGTTCGGTTGTTGTTCCGTGTTCCAAGGTAGAGATCTTTATGTCTCCCAATATCCGGCGATAAGTATGATCGTGTGGCATTTAAACAGATAAGGAAAGACGAAATTAATTAGAACGCTGTCGCCGAAAGACGTGTGTCTTTTCATCTTTTAAAAACTCTGATCGACTACTGTTCCGTTTCTCAAGGCGTATATATTAAGCACACACACACACACACATATATATATATATATATATATATATTGTCAGATATTATGCAGAAAATAAATGATATATATATGTATAAAATATAATTTGCATGTCATAAATTTTTAAACACGTAAAACACAATTATATCATGCACATTCCAAGTTCTCTCCTTAGCAAACAAAATCTTTCCTCACTCAAGGGTTTAGTAAAGATATCAACTAATTGTTTTTTAAGAGGAATAAAACCAATTTGACTAACCCTTTTGAAACATTATCCCTTAAAAATGATGTCTTACCTCTATATGTTTTGTCCGTGAATGCAAAATGTGATTCTTTGATATGTCAATAAAGACTAGAATTATCACAATATATAGGCACATTATTGCAGATAATATCAAAATCACATAAAGTTTGTCTCATCCATAATATTTGAGAGCAACAACTCCCTGCAGCTAAATATTCACCCTCAGTAGTTGATAAAGCAACTGAAGTTTGCTTTTTACTATGCCACGAAACAAGACTATGTCCCAAAAATATACACACACCACTTGTGCTTTTTATATCAATTTGAAACCCTGCATAGTCAGCATCTAAATAACCCATTAGATCAAAATGATTACATATAAGATAAAATAATCCTAAATTTAAAGTACCACTTAAATATTTAAAAATTCTTTTAACTGCTTGCAAGTGGGATTCTTTGGGTTTAGATTGAAATCGAGCACAAAAACATACACTGTACATTATATCAGGTCTAGACGCAGTTAAATATAATAAAGAACCAATCATACCTCGATATTTAGTTACCTCTACATCTATACCTTTATCATCTGATGTGAGCTTTATTGACGTACTCATTGGTGTAGTCTTTGGGTTGGTTCCTTCAAAACCAAATCTTTTGAGTAGCTCTTTAGTGTACTTAGTTTGATGAATATAGATCCCTTCCTTTGTTTGCTTGATTTGAAGTCCCAAAAAGTAATTTAGCTCTCCCATTAAGCTCATATCAAATTCCTTATGCATACACTTTGAAAACCACTCACAAAGAAAATCATTAGTAGCACCAAATATTATATCATCTACATATATTTGAACAATGATCATTTCTTGTTTTTCATGTTTAATAAATAATGTAGAATCTATTTTACCTCTAGAAAAACCACTTGAAATAAGATATTTACTCAACCTTTCGTACCAAGCCCTTAGAGCTTGTTTGAGACCATAGAGGGCTTTCTTCAGCTTAAAAACATGGTTGAGATATTTCTCATATTCGAATCCAGGAGGCTGTTTGACATATAATTCTTCATTGATATATCCATTAAGAAATGCACTCTTTACATCCATTTGATAAAGCTTGAATTTCTTGTAACAAGCAAATGCTAACAAGATACGGATAGACTCTAGTCTTGCGACTGGAGCATAAGTTTCTTCGTAGTCGATCCCCTCTTATTGATTGTATCCTTGAGCCACTAACCTTGCTTTGTTGCGAGTGATTGTCCTATGCTCATCAAGTTTGTTTTTAAACACCCATTTTGTTCCAATGACAGAACTATCTTTAGGAGGAGGCATTAATTCCCAAACTTAACATCGTTCAAATTGTTGAAGTTCCTCTTGCATTGCCGTAAGCCAATTTTCATCAAGTATAGCTTCTTTCGCATTCTTTGGCTAGACTTGTGATAGAAATGCAAAGAACGCGCATTGATTTTGTAGATTTCTTCGTGTAGTAACTCCTTTGTTTATATCTCCAATGATGTTTTCCGGTGGATGATCCTTGAGATATTTTGCCGTTTTTGGCATTTGAACATTGTGTATTATCTCTTCCTGTTGAGGGAAATTTTCTTCAAGATCCTGTGTTACTTCTTGTTCATTTTCACATGGACTATTCAATCCAGCCTGTTGAGTTTGTCCATTCGGTCTGTTGAATGCTTCTCTTCGGTTTACTGAATTTGGGAAAATCTCCAAATTTCCTGCATCCTCTTCTCTTTCTTTTGGAAGATCATTGTTAGTCTCATTGAAAGTTATATGAATTGATTCTTTAACACATAATTTGTGAATATTAAAAACACGATATGCTTTGCTATTATGAGAATAACCAATGAAAATACCTTCATAGAATTTTGCATCAAATTTTCCCAAGTTATCACTAGTATTTAGTATATAACATTTAGACCCAAATACTTTGAAATAACTTATATTAGGAATTTTTTTATTCAACAGCTCATAAGGAGTTTTCAAAATAATAGGATGAATAAGAACACGATTTAACACATAACATGAAGTATTAACAGCTTCGGCCCAAAATTTCTTTGGAAGTTTTCTTTCTTGTAAAAGTGTTCTAGCTGTTTCTTGAAGTGTTCTATTCTTTCTTTCTACTACTCCATTTTGCTGAGGAGTTCTAGGAGCTGAAAACTCATGACTTATACCTTTTTGATCACAAAATATAATAAAGTCCTTTTGAAATTCGGTACCATGATCACTTCGAATTTTTATAAGTTTGAAAACATATTTAGTCTCTAAATTTCTTATCAATTTTTCAAACTCTTTAAAAACTTCATCTTTGGTTCTTAAGAATAATACCCATGTAAATCTAGAAAAATCATCAACTATCACAAATGTATAAAATTTACCATTAATACTAGCATGTCTTTCTGGACCAAATAAGTCAAGATGAAGTAATTGTAAAGGAGAGGAGGTTGATACCATATTCTTTGCACTGAATGATGTTCTTACTTGTTTTCCAAGTTGGCAAGGAACACAAACTCCTTTCTTTTCGAATTTTATCTTTGGCAATCCTTTGACCAGGTTTTTAGAGGACAATTTCTTGATTAAATCCATGTGAACGTGTCCCATCCTTTTATGCCATAGATTAGCCTCATCTTGTACCGAGGCAAGACATAATTCTTCATCCTGTTCCTCAAAGTCAATAGTATATATATTTCCTTCTCTTTGTGCAACTAGAGAAACATTGTTAGTACCATGAGAAATAATGCATTTTTCTTTATCAAATCTAACTTGGTGACCATTGTCCATTAATTAACTTATACTAATAAGATTAAATTCGAGGCTGTTAACTAGATGAACATTGTCGATGTTAACCTTACCATTACCAATTTTACCTTTTCCAATAATCTCACAAGTTCGATTATCTCCGAATGTGACCGTTCCATTTTTCTTCTTGATTTTAAGTTCAACGAACTTTGATTTATCACCGGTCATGTGACGAGAGCAACCACTATCAAGAATCCACTTTTGAGATGGAACTCTTGCCTTGAAACATACCTGTCAAGAAAAGATAATTCATCCTTTTGGTACCCACATCTTTTGGGTCCTTTAATGTTAAGAAGTAAGTAAATCATTCTTTTTAATCCATACCTTTTAATCTTATTTTTTTAAAACAATTTATGTCCAAGTGACCTTTAATACCACAATTTTTGCATGTTGTGAAAGGAGAACAATAATTCAATTTGAAACGTGACTTGGATCTAAGTATATTCACATTACCAATTTTATGAGTGGGATTATAACCTATTCCTTGTCTATCAAAACTAGGTTTTTGCTTTCCTAACATTACAGTTAAATTTTCTTCTCCTTGAACAAATCTAGCAAGAGATATTTTAAACGAATCTACTTCCTTTTGAAGTTCATTAATATGAATAGGTTTAGATTGGGATTCATTACCAAAAGCATCAATACATACATCCCGCATTTTCAGTTCATTTGTCAATTTTTCAACTTCATTATTCAAATAATTTACTTTATTAAAAAGAATTTTGTTATAATTCTCAAGAAAATCATTTTTAGCAATCAAAACTTTTTCTTCTTTACATATAGATTCCTTTTCAATATTTTTCTTTTCATCTATCAAAGATTCTACTTCACCCATTAATGTGTTAACTAAGTCTTTCAAATATGCATTCTTTTCTTTTAATTTCTCATTTTCTTGTTTCAAAGAAATATTTTCAAAAATAGATACCTCATTTGATTCACCTTCTATTCCCATGAAGCATACTTGTGTTATCTCATCCTTGGCGTCAACTTCAACTTCAGATTCTTCTTCATCACTCCAAGTGACCAGTGCCTTGTTTTTCTTATTATCCTTGAAGCTTGTTTTTCCTTTATTCTTTAGTTGAAAACAGTCCTTCTTGAAGTGCCCTGGTCATCCACATTCAAAACACGTCTCTTCAGTTTGCTTTCCTTTGCCTTTATTT
The DNA here is from genome assembly GCA_020205605.1 of Panax ginseng. Classification (NCBI taxonomy): domain Eukaryota; kingdom Viridiplantae; phylum Streptophyta; class Magnoliopsida; order Apiales; family Araliaceae; genus Panax; species Panax ginseng. The sequence goes on from CM035134.1 coordinate 13,832,482, forward strand.
GAGTTGAAGATATTCTTTCGTTTATTCTTCCTTTGTAGAAGTCCTTTGAGTCTCCTTGACATCATAGCTATCTCTTCGTTGGAATCATCATCAAGTTCTTCTTTATTTCCTGCATTAAGAGCTAGAACCTTTCTACGATGAGTTTCCTCCTCATCATCATACCTCTTTAACTGATGTTCATATTCCTCAAGTTCACCAAAAAGTGTTAGTGTATCCATAGTAGATATAGTAGAGGAATCTTGAATAGTAGTAATTTTAGATGCAAACCTCTTGGGCATAGCCCGAAGTAACTTACGGTTAATCTCACTTTGCGGAATGGATTTGTCTAGTAGCTTTAAAGAGTTCAGAAGAACAAGGAACCTTGCTTGAGCCATCTTTATGGTTTCATCTTTCTCAAGTTTAAATATCTCATAATCATGCATAAGCATGCTCAGTTTAACTTCTCGAACTTTTGATGTTCCTTCATGACTCACCACAAGAGTATCCCAGATTTCCTTAGCTGTGTTGTATGAAGATACTTTGTCAATCTCGGACTGCACCATGCCGCTTAGTAGAGTATTCATTGCCCTTGAGTCATAGGATACCATGAAGGTTTCAGTTGAATCCATTTCTAGTAAGGTCTTTGGAGTACCGTCATCTTTCCGTGGAATAACTGGTCCATTCTCCACAACGCACCATTCCCAAGGATCTCTTTTAAGGTAGATCCTCATTCGGAATTTCCAGAAGTTATAGTTTTTTATTCCATGCAGCAGTGGAGGTCTATTAGTTGATTGACCTTCTTGATTGTTGTTTCTGAACTGTGCCATGTCAGAATCTTTCCCTACAAGTCACCTTTAAGACCAAGTAAGTAGAGCCAAGCTCTGATACCAAATGAAATTCAGATAAGGCACATTTAGAAGGGGGGGTTGAATAAGTGTGGATACAAATTATGACCAATTAAAAACTTTAAATCAAATTGTTGAATGTAGTCAACTATATTTAAGAATACAGCTTGCTGAATGAATATGGTCTACTGAATTAAATTTTTTGTTTAAGAAAATAACTTGGTGTTTTTGTAAGCTAAATAAAATATTTTGTGAAAATAAATCTTCTTACAATGAAACAGATAATTAAATTTTATTAAGCAAATCAATTAACTTGTGAGATATAAAGATAAAGCAAGTAAAAAATAACACCAAGATTTTTACGTGGTTCGGTTATTACCCTCTATATAATAACCTACTCCACGTCCAATACCAACTAGTACTGGAAACTCACTTTTATTTCTTTTAAAAGACTTTTGTTACAATACAAATTCTATAAAATTGAATAACAATAATTCACTTGAGCACTCTTGTTCCTTGTGTACCAATGCACTCCTTAAGCACCTATGCTTCCTTGAACATATTTGTAAACAAACCTTAATCCACCTGGATTAAATTCCCTTAGACAACACTTAGTCTAAAAATAAGATTACAATGATAGAGGTCTAATGATCAAAGCAAATAAGCAATTTAGCAATGCAAGGCTCAACTAATGAATGCAATGATCAAATAGAAATAGTAAAAGATATCACCAATTTAATGCCCACGAAAATTGACTGAATATATCAATGACTCAGCAGCTCAAAATTTGCACCAAGATTAGAATAGCTTTCAAAGTATATAAGTGCAAGATATTAATTCAAGTGTTGTAAGTGTTGTAATTGTATCACTGATCTCAGCTGCTTTTAAAGGCCAAAAATATATTACCGTTGCAACAAAACATTTACGTTAAAGAAAATGCAACGTTCCAGTAATTTTTTGTTGAAAAAAAACGTAACAAATAACCTTTGGATAAATGTTGGACTCTCTCAAAAACAATCTAGATAGAGACCAAGTCAAATAGGACTAGACCTGTAGCAATTAACAACAAACTGCCGCCATAATTTTGTTTAAGAGATATTACTGCCTATCAAAAAGATAGTGGAGTGTTAACCTTGTAAATATAAGAAAGTGTAATACCACACAACTCTCCAGGATAATCATTATCTAACATTCCCAAGACTTAGGCATTTAATAACCAACAGATAATGATACAAGCTTTTGTGTTTCCAACAAATTTCATGTTATACGGATTACATAGAATCAGAACTCTTTTAACTTAACACACATGAAATTTATTTTAATTCTTACGCATACATACTAACAATAATAAATCATGTAATAACAGTTAGCATAAAATTAAGCATGCATAAAACAGTAATTATTCCTAATCAACTTAAATGCACACATAAAATGTCCTAGAGCCTCGAATTGAAAAATCGAATATTTGCAATGACCTTACATATTTTTCCTAAGACCCAAAGCATCTTCATTCTTCTTGAATAATCCATCATACAATTCTTGAAACAATTTCTTGAAATTCACAGTATAGAATTTAGTACCAATGAACAAGTCATCATCAAAATATTAGGCTAGAACGTGATTTAATCAACATAATGGCACCAATTGTTCAATTTCAGGAGCATTGTAAAGTTATGACACAGTTTCCAGGTACTAATTCCAACTCTTTGCACCTTCAGGCGCGCTAAATAACCATAAAAGATACAAGTGCATTTACCTCAAGTCATAATAAAGAACACAATTGCCAATATAAACTATTTTAACTCAGGAGAGCCGAGAATAATGGTTGTGAGTTCCTTCTTGATCAAAAATCCATTTTTAAAAAAAATCTAAAAAATCAAATATCAAGAACAATGTTAGAATATAGTGTAATGAATGGTTAATAAAGCTAATTTCTAGATTTCATCATTTTTTCTTTTCCACCGAGTTTTCCTTATTTCGCACATCCATAGTTTTCACATTTAATATAGAGAAGTGCAATAAAATTATTCAGAATTATCAACGCTATGCATGTAATGTTAGGGGTCTCAAATTTTTTGTCTCAAACGATGTGTCATAATTAAATTGGTTGGATACATATCTTGTAATTGGCTATGCCATAAAGTTGTTGGAAAAATATGGCTTTCCCACAAGTGTAAATCAATGGAAGCAATGCAAGAAATAACAAAAGAAGTAGGCACACAAGAATTACGTGGTTCCCTCAAACTGAGGTACATCCACAAGACCAGTAGGTCAATTTCTTCCACTATCACCAAACAGAGTTTACAAAATGACCAAAAAGGCATAAGCCTTACAAACACACCAAAGGTGTAAATCACAAGAGGAAAATACCTCACAAATGAGAAAACAAATCTCCAAGATCAAACAGAACTGAACAGGAGAAATTTCCTGAAACGAACAATACTAAGAAGTATCTGAATGGAGCTCTCTCTCTCTTTTCTTTTCTGTATCTGTTATGCACTCATCAAAAAATTGGACATGTCTCAGATTTATAAGGATTTGAATCTTCTTGAAGACTCCAAGCCAACTTTGAAAATACCAAGAGTCATGCACGGGAAAACCACCAAAAATAAAAGCCATACATTTTACCAAGATGCATGCCAAAGACTGTAATTAAGAAATAGATGGGCCCCACAAAGGAGGGAAACTCAACAATTCTCCCCCTCCCGACTTATGTGGAGGATTCGACCATTCCCGCCAAGAGTCGACACTTCTCATGCTTGTCCTTAGACAATGCCTTAGTCAACGTATCCGAAGTGTTATCATCAGTGTAAACTTTTTCAAGTTGCAACAACTTATCGTTTAAGACATCACGAATCCAATGATATCTAACATCAATGCATTTCAATCTCGAATGAAATGAAGAATTCTTATTCAAGTGGATCGCACTCTGACTATCACAATAAAGGACATACCTTTCTTGTTTCAAACCCAACTCTCATAAGAACTTCTTCAACCACAATAGTTCTTTGCAAGCTTCTGTGATGGCGATGAACTCAGCTTCTGTGGTAGAAAGAGCAACACATTTCTGTAACCTTGATTGCCACGCCACTGCTCCCCCTGCAAAGGTAATCAAATAACCAGAAGTATATTTTTGACTATCGACATCACCATCCATATCAGAATCTGTGAACCCGTCAAGAATAGGCTTGCCTTTACCAAAACACAAACTCATCTTTGAAGTGCCCCGAAGATACCTCAGAATCCATTTCACTGCTGCCCAGTGTTCTTTCCCCAGATTAGACAGAAAACGACTAACAACCCCAACTACGTGAGCAATATCCGGACGAGAACAAACCATGGCATACATCAAAGAACCAACTGCTGAACTATAGGGAGTTTTCTGCATCTTTTTTTTCTCTTCATCACTTTTAGGACACTGTCTTGAGCTAAGTTTGAAGTGGCTTGCAAGTGGACAATTAACAGGCTTTGCTTTGTCCATATTGAACCTCTCAAGAACCTTTTTAATGTAATTCTCTTGAGATAACCAAATCAGCCCACGTGATCTGTCACGAACAATTCTCATCCCTAGAATTTGCTTTGCTGGACCCAAATCCTTCATGGCAAAGGATTTGCTCAACTCTGACTTCAACTTGCTAATCTTGCTCGTGTCTTGACCCACAATAAGCATATCATCAACGTAAAGCAAGAGAATAATAAAATTTCCATCTGGATATTTTTTCACAAACACACAATGATCTGAATTGGTTCTTGAATACCCATGCTTAGTCATAAAAGAATCGAATTTTCTATACCACTGCCTTGGAGCTTGCTTCAATCCATACAAGCTCTTCTTCAATTTGCAAACTAACTGATCATTACCCTTATCTATGAAGCCCTCAGGTTGCTCCATATAAATTTCCTCTTCTAAGTCACCATGCAAAAATGTGGTCTTCACATCAAGTTGCTCAACTTCTAAATTCATACTCGCAGCTATACCAAGCACAGTTCGAATGGAGGACATCTTCACAACTGGTGAGAAGATCTCATCAAAATCAACTCCCTTCCTCTGACCAAAGCCTTTCACAACAAGCCGTGCCTTGAATCTCGGTTGAGAACTGTTCCCATCATTCTTTCGTCTGAAGACCCATTTATTTTTCAAAATTTTATTCCCTTTAGGCGGCTTCACCAAATCATAGGTGTGATTCTCATGCAAAGATTTCATTTCCTCCTTCATTGCCGTAAGCCATTCAGTTTTGTTCTCATGCTTCAAGACTTCTTCATAAGTCTCTGGCTCCCCCTGATCTGATATCATTACATACTCATTTGAAGAATATTTTCTGGATGGTTGTTTTTCTCTGGTAGATCTCCTTGGTAATGACTCTTGAGGTGGCTGCTCCCCCTCAATTTCTGGCTCAACATCATCTTTTGCTGCATCATCATGAGGTGTCTGCACTTCCTCATGAACAACAGGTGGAACAAGAGGATCTAAATCAATAAGATCATCGAGATTAGACTCAATTGACTCGAGCTTTGTCAATGTCTTCAATAGTCCGATCTTCCAAGAAAACAACATCTCGGCTCCGACAACTTTCTTGTCAACTGGGTCATACAACTCAGAGCCAAATTCTTCATGTCCATAGCTAAGAAATATGCACTGCTTTGCTTTTGGATCAAGCTTGGACCTTTCATCTTTTGGAATATGAACAAAAGCTCTGCAACCGAATACCTTCAAGTGATCATAGGAGACTTCCTTCCCTGCCCAAACTTTCTCTGGTACATCACCATTCGACAGAAATGAAGGAGACAAATTGATAAGATTAACTAATGTCCTCATTGCCTCACCCCAAAAGGATCTTGGCAACTTTGAATGTGAGAGCAAACATCTGACTCTCTCAAGAATGGTGCGATTCATTCTCTCTGCAACCCCATTCTGTTGAGGTGTCTTTTTGACTCTCCTTTTATGCCTGATGCCATAATTGGAGCAATATTGATCAAATGGTCCAATATATTCACCACCATTATCCGAACGAACACATTTCAACTGTCTACCAGTTTCTCTTTCAACCTTGGCCTGAAAATGCTTAAACACGTCTAGAACTTGATCTTTAGTTTTCAGTGTATAAACCCAAACTTTTCTGGAGTGATCATCAATAAAGGTGACAAAGTATAAAGCACCACCAAGTGTCCTAACTTTCAGAGGACCACATACATCAGAATGTACCAAATCTAGAACATGAGATTTTCTAGATGCAATATTTCTACGGAATGATATTCTGTTTTGTTTACCATGGAAACAATGAACACATGTTTTCAAAGGCGTACCTTTTATCCCCGCTAGAAGCTCTTTTTTGGACAAAACTTGCAATCCTTTTTCACTCATATGTCCAAGCCTTCTATGCCATAAATCGGTGGATTAGTCATTTTCTAAGGTATTCACAACACCCTTGCAAATTTTTGCTTGCATAGTGTAAATAGAGCAAGTCTTCTTTCCTTTTGCTACCACTAGAGAACCTTTGGAGAGCTTCCATTTTCCACCACTGAAATTGTTGTTGTAGCCCTCATCATCTAACTTTCCAGCAGAGATTAAATTGAGTAGAATATCCAAAGACATGCCTCACATCTCTAAGGAACAATTTGCAGCCAATATTTGTTTCCAAGAAAATGTCACACATACCGCAATTTTGACACATCTTCATTTCCCATACTTGGACATTCCCAAACTCACCTTGCATGAAAGAAGTAAAAGAAATCAAATTACAGTAACATGAAATGAAGCTCCGTAATCAATTACCAAGTCCGCCTCTCTTGGCGATCAAATTAATACTAGCATCATCACCGATAACCATGAGTTCATCATTGGTAACTATAGTCAGATTATTTTCTTTTCTCTCAATTTTTCTTTTGTTCGCTTCCTTGAACTTGAGCTTTACCTTTCTTCTTCATGTGCCCTTTCTCGTGACAATAATAGCACTCAACATCTTTCTTTGAAATCGATCTTGAACGACCTCTAGATTTATCTTGGTTGTGCGGAGCCTTACTCTTACTCCTGCCTCTCCCTCGGTTTTTCATCACAAGTGCTTCAGAGTGAGAAGAACCTGATGACTTTCTTCTTGTCTCTTCATTCAATAGGCTTCTAGTAACTTGACTCATTGTTACCACTCCGTCAGGTGCAGAATTACTAACTGTGACCACCAAAGTTTCCCAGCTTTCAGGAAGTGAACTAAGAAGTAACAAAGCTTGTAATTCATCATGAAAAATAATTTTCATAGCAACCAACTGATTCATAGTGCTCTTAATTTCATTCAAATGCTCTGCAATGGGAATACCCTCCTTATATTTAGAGTTCACAAGCTTTCAAAATAGAAAAGCTTTATTCACGGTCGTCTTCCTATCATAAAGACTCTCCAATTTGGTCCAAAGACTGTGTGCTGAATTTTCTGTAGAGACATGATGAAAGACACTATCATCAATCCATTCTTAGAATAAAACCGATGACCTTTTCTTTGGCCTAACTTTTTCCACTCGTCATCTTTCATTCCTTCTGGTTTGCCACTATCACCCTCTATGGGTCCATTCAAATCTTTACAGAACAAGAGGTCTTCCATTTTAGTTTTCCAAGTCACCCAATTTGTGTCATTAAAACTAATCATACGCCCAACGTTGCCGTCCATGATTCGTACACAAATATAACAAAACGGAACTGAATTAACCAAAGGCTCTGATACCAGATGTTGGGAAAAATATGGCTTTCCCACAAGTGTAAATCAATGAAAGCAATGCAAGAAAATAACAAAAGAAGTAGGCACACAAGAATTACGTGGTTCTCTCAAACTGAGGTACAACCACAAGACCAGTAGGTCAGTTTCTTCCACTATCACCAAACAGAGTTTACAAAATTACCAAAAAGGCATAAGCCTTACAAACACACCAAAGGTGTAAATCACAAGAGGAAAATACCTCACAAATGAGAAAACAAATCTCTAAGAACAAACAGAACTGAACAGGAGAAATTTCATGAACGAACAATACTAAGAAGTATCTGAATGGAGCTATCTCTCTTTTCTTTTCTGTATCTGTTCTGCCTTATCAAAAAATGGGACATGTCTCAAATTTATAAGGATTTGAATCTACTTGAAGACTCCAAGTCAACTTTGAAAATACCAAGAGTCATGTACGGGAAAACCACCAAAAATAAAAACCATGCATTTTACCAAGGTGCATGCCAAAGACTGTAATTAAGAAATAGATGGGCCCTACAAAGGAGGGAAACCCAACAAAAGTATCATTTGTCTTATTCAATGTCACATCATTTGAGAATCATTTGAGACTAAAAATTTGAAACCTATAGCATTAGCCTTCCTAAAACTGGGCTTATAAATGCTCTCCACAATGTGAAGAGGCACCAAAACAAGAACATAAGCCAAAATATCCCAACAAAATAAAAGAAAGAGGACAATATAAACATAAATGTCCCGGTAGTTACTATCAAATACTCATTGATTTATTTTTCTAATACGACTTCTACTCTATCTTCGTATTTAGGAAGTTCATAAATTCTATTCAAAAAAAATTCTCATGCTTCAAATTAAGTCAAAAACAAGTAAGAAGTGACTCTTTCGTCTTGGGCAATCAATAGGTGCATTCCCATTTAATATTAACCAACAACTCCTTGATTTAATTAAGTAGGTGATTAGATTACTTATAATGAACCAAAGACAACAAAAAGAATGATTAAATTGATCTCATAGCACAAAATTAAATCTTAATAACACTGTTGATAAAATATTAACTAAAAAAATACTCCAAATCTTGTACAATATAAAAAAACTGAAACTAAGCAAGTACTTACCCACTTAAATCAAAAATATCTCTGGATATCGTCATCTTCTTGGTAGTACCGTTATAAAGCTCATCGAGACTACAAGGCAGAGTTCTCAATTGGAGGTCCTTTGTGAGGAGCTGTCTCGTTTCCAAGTACTCCACCTCCTTTCCTAAAGAATAAATCATCACCAAATATACCACTTGAGAAGCTAGACCCTGTCATTCCACCACCCACACCTCCTCCCATCCCTTCAAACGGGCTTGAGAACCCAAAAAACTCCGCAAATATGTCATCTGCGTTTCTTGGGTTAAAGTTAAATGTGGTGTGCCCATTGCCAGCGGAAAAGGTGGCACCCCCAGTAGAGCCAGAATCTGCTGGTGGCACCTGATCATACAGAGCTCTCTTTTGGGGATCACTTAGAACCTAGAAAAAAAATAACAAAAAAAAAACAACAAACCATGAATTTCAACACTCAATTTGTTTCCGATATACAGTCAATTGCGAAGTAAGGTTCCAATTCTGAATCGCAAAAAATCGCTGAATCACATCAGAGCCCCAATTCCTTTTCACTTTCGTCAATTATCAAGTAGGGTTCCAATTCCAAATCGCAGAAATCGCAGCAGGGAGTTTTCGCAGCAGAAAGTTTGGGGAAATCACAATAGGGAGCAGAAAGTTTTACTAATCCAGTCCGCTAGAATAACTAGCGGACACCAGATTTTTTTTTGCCTTTTAAATCATATACTTGTATGTTATGAATCATTATCTTATATATATATAAATATATAAATATGTGAGTGTATGCACTGATCCATAACTAAAATTTTGACGACACAACTTCAAATATATATTCATTTCATATAGCATGTGTAACGGTAGGATTCTCAAAAAAAATTTGTCTCAAATGGGTATCAAATGACCGAGTATTAAATATTTTAATGATAATTTATGGCATAACCAATTATATGAGATTTATCCAACCAATATTATGATGACAAATCAATTGAAATATTTTTTGAGAGAAAAAAATTGACATCCCTAACATCACCCATAATTAATTGGGAATATAATACTCCATCAATCTAGAAACGAGAATTTCTCTATTTTTTTTGTGTTGACTTTTTAGATTTGTATAAGATATATTAGTTTAAACAGTAAGTGTTTGAATAATTATTCTATTAATTTCAGTACTAAGATTTATCACTAAAAAAATCTTGAAAATGAAATATTTCGAATTGTCTAAATGTGAAATAAATTAAAAGAGATTACATAAGACTTCCACAAGCCTTTTAGACTGGAAGCCTGATTTTTGAATATTTATTAATGGAGGGAGTATTAATTTTTTTTTACCTTTGGAATCACTCCTTAAATTACTTGAGCACTATTAACACCCTCCTTAAATTACTTGAGCATTATTATACTTTCTGGTTTCTACATCTCGAAATGAAAACCTATTTTTCTGTTTTTTCTTCTGAATATAATAGTGGTCTCCGACACATTTAGATAATTTAAAACATTTTTAAAATTTTAATTTATTATAACATTTGAAATAATAAATCTACAATTAGTAATATATTTAAGATAATTTTTACGATAGTCATAATTTTATTGAATAATGACAAATCTATTCTAAATTTGAAAATACCATAAATCTATACCAAAATATAATGAGAAAATACTGAGTCGTTTTAGTTGGTCCTGGTAAACTCAACCATTTATTAGGCTGCGCTCCATGCCTACATGACCTTATATTATAAAAAGGCAAAATTTATCTATTGATATTTATCTGTTTTTTTTCATTTCGTTATATTATAATTTCACATATTTAAAAAATTATAAAACACTCATGTTTAATTTTATATCCGCATAGAAGAGTTTTTATTTTAAAATATATATATATATATATATATATATATATATATATATGAATGAGTTTCGTGTAGCTATCACTGCAATACCAGAAGTAGTCTTATTAATTTTGGAGCTCTTTAAAATAATGGATCCAACTAATGAACTAAAGTTCCAAAAGAAAATTATTACACCCCGGGCCCAGTGAAAATGTAAAGAAAGTGCCAAGAGGAAATTGCAATTGAAATTGGGTTTTTTATTTGAGCTTTGTAGAATTGACTTATCAAGACATTTCCACACGCTTGTCGGGACAAAGAAAAGTTTGCGGTGGTAGTTCAGTTTTCACTAGGAGGACAGAAGAAGAAGATAATATATATATATATATATATAAAATTTATATTATACAGTAGGGTTATGACGACGATTTTTTGGACTATGACGATGGATGACTCGTCGCCATAGGGCTAGAATAATTATAATATGCTTATGGCGACGAAAGAAACTGTCATTATACCAAAAAAATCGTCATTATAATCAATCAGAATATATAATCTATATATATATATATATATATATATATATGTGTGTGTGTGTGATGTGAACCAAAATCGTAAAAAATGAATATGTCAAGTTTAGTATTATGTATTATATTCTTAAGCCAATTATATCCTCCTTGTAGGTACTTAAAGTTAACAACACTCGTCTCTCAGGATACAAAGACAACATGTGTTATTGCAACACTACAAATAACACACACAACTAAAGACTTGAAGGAGTGTCCACTCAGCCTTATGAAAAGGCATGACTTGAACGGGAGCGGATCGCTTGGTCTGACTGCACTTAGTCAAAACGATACAATTGTTGGTACTTGAACGAGAGCGAAAGTGTCCGCTCGGTCCGACTGTACTTAGTCAAAACGACACAGTTGTGCTAGACTAGAAATAAATTTTGTCCAAAAAGATATATACAATGAGTTAGATCGAGCCACGAGCAAGGCCGGTCTATCAGCAAGGCATGGGTTCAAACCAAGACTCGGTTAGGTTCTCTCTCCTCCACAAAAGTGGTGCTCCTTGGCTCTCAAATTTAAGAGCAAATTAATTGTATATAAACTCATTCAAACTTTAGTTCTTAATCGATCTGAGACTTAGTTACCATAAGTTTTTATTATCATTTTCAAGGGTATTTTTTGAGAATTAATTTCTCATTCATTACCTCATGAATTTGAATATCTAAATACTTAAATTTAATATATTCATGAAGTAGAAAAATTATTACTTATAAAAAATTACTTATAAGTCAATTTATAAGTTAAAAATTAAGTCTTGACAGAACACCCAAATTTATTTAAAAATGACTTATAAGTTGATTTATAAGTCATGCTTGTGACGCCCCCAAAATAGGTATACATCACCCATCTTGAGTCACCAAATACTTGGTACAAAATTCAACTACAAACTTAATTAATACAACTGTCGTGTAAAATACGACAAAACATAGCTGAGTTTTTACACAAATATTGTCTCATAACCAATATCCAAACTCAAATTCAATCCTCATTACATTTATTATCACACTAAATAGTGAGGACTACTAAAACAACCATCTCGGACCATCACTACGTTCCCCGACTAGTCCCGGCTACGTTCTCATTTTTTGAAGAAAATAATGAAAGCAAAAGGGATGAGCTCAACTAGCCCATAAAGATATATTATGACTAAGATAATGCAGAATAAATTATCATTACCCTTCAACAGTGTTAAGCTGCTAAAATACAATAAACATCAAGTTTAACTTCAGCAGAACAAGCAATCCATTAGAAGAGTCAAGTAAAGCATGATATCTACTATCTTTTATGATTTAAAAAGTTTATCATTAATTTTATCGTTGGGACTCAGCTTAATAAATAAACCACATCATCGAATCATCCCTGAACTACGGGCCAAGGATATTCATGTAATCATCAATGGTCATGATCATGCCAACAACTGTCTATCAATGCACTACGGGCCAATGAGGACTTTTATCATTTGTAACATTACAGGTCATGATTTTACCGAATTATCCTTGGTCAGAATCATACCAATCAACAGTCCATCTATGCACTACAGGCCAAAGATAACTTTCATCACAATATAAGCATGCGGATGATGACAATGACATAAGAATTCAATTAAATGAAAGCAAATGATAAATTTTAAAGATTTATAATTTAATTTATCCAGAATTCAATAATGTCCTAATTGTCAACATGATACTGCTTTGTGGAGTAAAATTCAAGAATAATATTCATGTATCAAAAATAATTTGGACAGAAAATGAATTAATTTTTTAGGTGAATAGTACTTCGTGAATAATATCCCGGTATGAAAAGTACCCCGAATCCCCGAGTAAATAGTAACTGGGTGAATAGTAACCCATGAATAGTACTTCGTGAATAGTACCCCGACATGAAAAGTGTAACACCCCGTTCCCGAAAAGGAAAGGGAGGTCATGTGCAAAGCACAACAAACCTCAAAATAATTAAACAGAGCACTAACAACCTCAAAATATTAATAGTGGTGATCTATTAATAAAGTAATAAGTACAATTCTCCAAACTGAGTCAAAATAATCAAAACTTAAAATTCGAATCAACCTAAATGGTCAAAGGCAAAACTCTCATCACACTAGCCTGAATCACCCTACCTGAACCTTAGGAAAAAAAACACAAAGATGAGCCAATTGCCCAATCTGATACTGAGATATACAAAAGATATACAATCGATATACGAAAAAATTGAGACAAAATATCGAACAAAGCCTCAAGTGCAAATACGAACGAAAATATAATATCCAAAGATCTGAATAGAATATATCTGAATCAACATAATTGACGAAACCAATAAAAGAATAAAGAAATAACGAACTGAAGTAACTAACTCAATGACTTGAATCGAATGAGAACCAACAAAACTAATCCAATAAAATAATAGGCTGAAATAAATGGCTGGAGTTATTTCATACCGAATGAGCTTAGAAATATACCTTGCCACACAGGCAAATCAAATGATGCCATATAGGCAACCAAAATAATGCCACACAGGCACATCAAAACAATGCCACACAGGCAAGTCAAAATAATGCCACACAGACAATCACACATTGGACCGCGAATCCAAATGTATGCAAATCAGATAGGTGTGTTTGGCACAACATCACAAATCCAGAACAAAAAAACTAGGGTTAACCCATACGCCCCACAACAAAAACACCAAATGGCCCACTTCCTCCGGAGCCCAAAACGGAGACGTCGTGGACTAATCACACCGCCACAGAAAGTGTCATGTCTCTCGTGCCAAAACGACATGCTTGTGGTACCCCCACAGGTGGTTATAGCTCAGGTATACCCTACAGTATATATTCTAACAAAAATATCATGTCACAACATATGCGACATAATACCAACAAAAGGGTTCTATATGTACATGTTGAACCAAATCAAATTATAATAACAATATCTCAAAAAGAAGGTAACAACATGTACCGCTCTAAAATTAAAAAAAATAAATATTAAACATGATAACCTAATTCAAAGAGTGCAAATACGAGTCAATGTATCAACTCCAAAATGAAACTAATATATGAATTTCACAGGAAACAATTATGTGAAATCTTAACAGAATTCGAAACAAGGGACAAAACAAATAAATCAAATTTAACAAGAGTATCGCTAAAAGAGTACGGAATCCATACCTGGATTAAGCAATGCAATATCCAAAATTTATATTCCAAATTGTAACTCCTTAAATTCTCTCCGTTTGAACTAACTAAACAAAATAATAAAAAATATAAGTACATAATATCTATAGTATATAATAACATGAATTTATTTCCTAATTTACATCAGTTTTATGATACAAATCCAAATTAAATAATAATTGATCTTTAATCATTACTCTTTTATTTTTGACAAATCAGTATCTCTAATATATATACACACTATACATCACATTTACATAACAGTAGTCATTATTCATAATATATTTTATTTTTATTTTTTTTATATTGCAGTTTCATTCCGTTAACATAAAAATCAGGACAATTAAAATAATAATTATCAACACTTTGTTTCTAACTGAGTCCACTGCTATATTATTCACGATACTGATTTTATTTTTTTTCAAACCCACTTTTTGAATCTGGCAATCTATTCTTATATATAGATATCATGCATGTACTAAATTGCTTATGTATACTATCAATCAATTAATTATCTATTAGCATGGGTAGTTTCCATCAATAGATTAATAAACCATTTATAACAAAGACTTACATGAATAACAACCAAGTCAAAGCAAATAATTATTTACCTCTTATCTCCTCACAAAGGATACAGTAGTATGAATTTGTCAACTTCCTTCTCTCTACATATGTGAATTACTTGATCCTTTGGTTTTTTTTTTTTTCAAGTTCGGATACTCAGTGCCGCCTCCGTTCTCCGTTCTTTTCCCCCAATTTGTATCAGACGTGATATTGAGTAAATTAGTTTTAGACATTTATACACTTAAAACAAATTTTATTAATTAATAATATATATATATATATATATATATATATATATATATATATAACTCTTCAAATTTAATAGGATTTTAAAATTACACAATTCTAAATTAGACCCACTTAGTTTAAAGCCCCATTAATTTTAAGGCCCAACTTGTACTAAATTAATTTACCTAACACTTATTAATATTTATTAGCCCACACAAATTAAATAACTAGTTTGACCCAAATAAATGACAAAATAATTTTTTTATTATTATCTAATATTTATTTATTTATTATTATTATTATTATTATTATTATTATTATTATTATTATTATTATTATTATTATTATTATTTTCGGGTATTACATCACCTACCCCTTAAAAAGGATTCCGTCCCCGGAATCAAAAGAATGAACGTACCTAATTTTCAAAAGATGCGGATACTCCGCTCAAATAGACTCACCTGTCTCCCAAGTAGCTTCCCGCTCCAAAAGATTTTATCACAAGACTTTAACAAAAGGAATTATCTTCCTCAATTTCCATTTAATCAATTATTTAATTATCTACTAAACGAATTTAATTTTCCAATCAAAACAAGGAAGAAAAGAGGGAAACAAAATCATTTACCTTTTCCAATTTAAACACAATTGTATAAGATAAAATTAATTAATATTTAATTAATTAAAACACAGCATGAGCCAATTGCCCAGTACGGATACAGATATACAAAAGATATACAATTGATATACGAAACCAATTGAGACAAAATACTGAACAAAGCCTCAAGTGCAAATATGAATGAAAATATAATACCCAAAGATCTGAATGGAATATATCTGAATCAACATAATTGACGAAACCAATAAAAGAATAAAGAAATAACGAACTGATGTAACTAACTCAATGACTTGAACTGAACAGAAACCAACAAAACTAATCTAATAAAATAATAGGCTGAAATAAATGGCTGGAGTTATTTCATACCGAATGAGCTTAGAAATATACCTTGCCACACAGGCAAATCACACATTGGACCGCGAATCTAAATGTATGCAAATCGGATAGGTGTGTTTGACACAACTTCACAAATCCGCAGAACAAAAAACTAGGGTTAACCCATATGCCTCCCACAACAAAACACCAAATGGCCCACTTCCTCCGGAGCCCAAAACGGAGACGTCGTGGACTAATCACACCGCCACAAAAAGTGTCATGTCTCTCGTGCCAAGACGACATGCATGTGGTACCCCCACAGGTGGTTATAGCTCGGGTATACCCTACGGTATATATTCTAACAAAAATATCATGTCACAACACATGCGACATAATACCAACAAAAGGGTTCTATATGTACATGTTGAACCAAATCAAATTATAATAACAATATCTCAAAAAGAAGGTAACAACATGTACCGCTCTAAAATTATCAAAAATAAATATTAAACATGATAACCTAAGTCAAAGAGTACAAATACGAGTCAATGTATCAACTCCAAAATGAAACTAATATATGAATTTCACAGGAAATAATTATGTGAAATCTTAATAGAATTCGAAACAAGGGAAAAAAAAATAAATCAAATTTAACAAGAGTATCGCTGAAAGAGTACGGAATTCGTACCTGGATTAAGCAATGCAATATCCAAAATTTATATTCCAAATTGTAACTCCTTCAATTCTCTCCGTTTGAACTAATTAAACAAAATAATAATAAATATAAGTACATAATATCTATAATATATAATAACATGAATTTATTTCCTAATTTACATCAGTTTTATGATACAAATCCAAATTAAATAATAATTGATCTTTAATTATTACTCTTTTATTTTTGACAAATCAGTATCTCTAATATATATACACACAATACATCACATTTACATAACAGTAGTCATTATTCATAATATATTTTATTTTTATTTTTTTTATATTGCAGTTTCATTCCGTTAACATAAGAATCAGGACAATTAAAATAATAATTATCAACACTTTGTTTCTAACTGAGTCCACTGCTATATTATTCACGATACTGATTTTATTTTTTTTCAAACCCACTTTTTGAATCTGGCAATCTATTCTTATATATAGATATCATGCCTGTACTAAATTGCTTATGTATACTATCAATCAATTAATTATCTATTAGCATGGGTAGTTTCCATCAATAGATTAATAAACAATTTATAACAAAGACTTACATGAATAACAACTAAGTCAAAGCAAATAATTATTTACCTCTTATCTCCTCACAGTGATACAGTATGAATTTGTCAACTTCCTTCTCTCTACATATGTGAATTACTTGATCCTTTGGTTTTTTTTTTCAAGTTCGGATACTCAGTGCCGCCTCCGTTCTCCGTTCTTTTCCCCCAATTTGTATCAGATGTGATGTTGAGTAAATTAGTTTTAGACATTTATACACTTAAAACAAATTTTATTAATTAATAATATATATATATATATATATATATATATATATATATATTAACTCTTCAAATTTTAATAGGATTTTAAAATTACACAGTTCTAAATTAGACCCACTTAGTTTAAAGCCCCATTAATTTTAAGGCCCAACTTGTACTAAATTAATTTACCTAACACTTACTAATATTTATTAGCCCACACAAATTAAGTAACTAGTTTGACCCAAATAAATGACAAAATAATTTTTTTTATTATTATTATTATTTTTTTTCCGGGTATTACAAAAAGTATCCCGAATTCTCGAGTGAATAATAACCGAGTGAATAGTAACTAAGTGAATAATAACCCGTGGATAGTACCTCAGGTGAAAATATTGATATTTAATAAAAAAGTTCAGATCAATATTCCAATGAAACGATACTGGATGAAGCGCAAAACTCAAGGATATTCCACTAATTTCAGGGTTTATAGAAGCAATACTTACCATAGTAAGTTTAGATATAAGAATATGAAAAGAAATAGTATACGAAGCTGCAAATGGATTTTCACCTGTCAATGCGGTACGTAATCTGCGTAGAAAGATTATTCTGACATATTAAAGGATGAATACGAAAAATAGTATTCCTTATGAATACGAAAGAAATAATATCCCTTACCTTAGTAGAAGACTGGATACTGCAATAGTGAAGTAGTAGAATACTCTTCTTCTTGCTCTCTATAGTTTCTCTCTCTATAGTTTCTCTTGTGAGTCTCAGTGAATTGGTGAGAATGAAAGAAGAATTAAGCTTCTATTTATAGGAGAATAAACCAAATAGTAACTGATTCACGAACGGTCCAGATTGATTTACTATTAGAGATCTGACGGTCCATATTGATTACTATTAAAACCACAACCCATCGGGTCCGATTGATTTACTTTTAAAACCACCACCGATTGTCCAAATTGATTTACTTTTAAAACCACCACCGATGGTTCAGATTGATTTACTATTAAAACCACCACTGACGGTCCAGATTAATTTACTATTAAAACCACTATTGACGGTCTAGATTGATTTACTATTAAAACCACCATCGATGGTCCAGATTTATTTACTATTAAAACCACCATCGACGGTCCATAAAATTAGTAAATCTTCCCATGGAATACTAAGTCAAACTTACAACAAACGCCTCATAACAGATTCCTATATTTATAACAAAAATTGAATAAATATTTAACACAAATCAGTTATCTTTAATAAACACATTTTTAATCTATTAACAATTATTCATTATTAATATTATAACTCGCAATATATAACAACCAGATCATTCCTAGGAATGATGAGGCTTTTCGATAAGGATTTTTCCCTATTAGCACGTAATTAGGTGACCAAACCCCTTTCCTCGACAGAACTTTCTAGACATCGTCAATATTGCAAATAATAATATGAATAACTTTGTCATCTCAATTATTGATTTAATAATATAAAATATTATGCGGATGATATTGTGACAATAACTGAATCAAATAACGTGAGATACTTGTCAAAGAATTCATCAGTAGCAATAATTGAGTAAACTGAGTGGTTTCTTACGTAAGCATCAATAATCAATACCGTAGTCTACTATGCAACTGCTAGACATTCGTTGTATTTTTTACCATCGGGTATTTCAACAGTTTAACAGTAAAACTTTCGCTGTTATTTTTATAAAAGATATTTTTGTCATTTTCTAACTTCAATAGTTATTCTGTTGCGGGGTCCATAAATGATGGTGTCGTCGTACGGATATTCCCTAACAAAAAGAATATTTCCCGACCAAATGAATATTCTCCGACACAATGAATATTTTATATCAACTTGCTTACTTTGTAAAATTTTCAAATATCACCCTTAACTTTAACCTTTTATCAATTTAACCATTTATTAAATAGAATAATAATTATAAAAAAATTGAATACTTTCATTTCATATAATTTAGGGTCTTACAACCTCCCCTCCTTATGAAATTTCGTCCTCGAAATTGGTGTACATACCTGGTATGACAAAGAGGTGAGGATATCTTGATTTCATTTCGGATTCTAACTCCCAGGTCATTTCCTCAACATCGTGGTTTCTCCACAAAACCTTGACTTGAGGTATAATCTTAGAGCGTAAAATATATTCCTTCTTATCCAAGATTTTAACAGGTACCTCTTCATATGTTAAATCTTCTGTTATCTCGTCTAGTTCTAATTCAATAATGGGGTTCGGGTCTTCCACATACTTACGTAACATAGATATGTGAAAAACTTTATGAACATGAGACATACTTGGCGGTAAGGTGAGTCTATAGGCCACAGTTCCTACTCGATCGAGGATTTTGAATGGCCCAATGAATTGAGGATTGAGATTTCCACTCTTTCCAAATCTTGTAACTCCTTTCCATGGAGAAACACGTAACAACACATGATCTCCAACATTGAACTCCACGTCCTTTCGATAAAGATCAACATAAATCTTTTATCGATCTTGTGAGGTTTTTAAACGTTGTCGGATCAGTTGAATCTTTTTTGTAGTCATACGTACCAACTCCGGTCCCAACAACATTGCTTCACCCACCTCGTCCCAACATACTAGAGAACGACACTTGCGTCCATACAACACCTCAAATGGAGTCATGTCAATACTTTCTTGATAACTGTTGTTATAGAAGAATTCTACTAATGATAATAACTTGTCCCAACTTCCCTTAAAGTCAAGGACATAGAGCCTTAATAGATCTTCAAGAGTTTGAATAGTCCTCTCCGACTGCCTGTCCGTTTGTGGATGATAGGCTGAATTAAATTGCAAATCTGTGCCCATAGCTTTTTGCAAACTAACCTAAAATCATGAAGTAAATCTTGGGTCTTTATCAAAAACTATGGATACTGGCATGCCATGTAGTCTTACAATCTCATTTATGTATATACAAGCAAGACGTTTGATGAGTGGGATTTATACCCGCGAATCGGATACTTTATGACTTAAATAGTTGCCTGTTCTCGTATATTTTATACGATTTTATATGATTATAGTGTTATTGTGCTTAATCGATGCAATGCAGGCCATGTCAGGTGTTTTCTAGCATTCAAGGGCAAAACGGTCATATTTCTCACACTCGCGCCGCGATGCCAATGCCAAGCTTATAGGTCGCACCGCAGCGCCACCCCCTGGTCCTTGATGACATCATCTTCGTGCCACAGCGCCAATGTTCCTTCTTGGGCTCGCGCTACAACGCGAGCTCCGGTCTTTTTATTAATGACATGGCGCCATGTATTTGACCAACCAAGCAATATAGCCGGCATGCAAATATGAACTCCGGTGCCTAAAAGCAGAAGGCCTTGGTTTGACCTAGCTTGAAGGAGAAAAAGGCGTATATAATAGAAGCAAGCCTCTACATTTCAGAATCTCTCATAACACAGACCTTAGGATAGTATATCTTAGCTTAGATTAGTTTTTCTTTGTAATTTCTCTTTCTTTCTCGAAGTAAGCTCTGTAAATATAGATTAGGTAGATTATGGAGAAGTCTGGCATATCCTTGGAGCGATAAGAGCAGTGAGCAACACGGATTGGAAAGCCTGATTTGAGCTGAATGCGTGGAGATTGAAGGGCTTTGATAGAGTTTCCTCTTATTCATTTATTTCCTCTAATTTTGTATTCTATAAATGTTGTCTTTATTGCTACTTGTATTTTGTTCAATAGCTATGAACTGAATATTGGCTCTAAGGTTATAATGGATCCCTTTGTTATTTAAATTGACTGTCTTATCTCTTTGGTTGGCACCATATGATTTGGTTTAATATATTTGTGCTTAATGACTCTCGCTAAGACATTAGCGATGATTTTGGTAATCTACATGATATCGATAGAAGAATTATAGATTTACACCTAAATATATTGGCATGTGATTGTGGGTTTCGACTGCATAAGTTGTGCGTAGAATAGACATATATCTGTGTGCCACGTGTGGCCTAATAGAGAACTTATGCTTAAATCCTTGTTATGATTAATTCGCATAAACATGTATAGGATTGCATCTAGCTTGGACGTTTTTTTCTGTTCTGTTCCCTTTTGGGTGGATCTGGAGAGGATATGTTTGTGCATACCTCGACAGAGGTGCATATGCACTTGTGTGTTCTTCGTCGATAGATTGTCGTGACCATTAAGACCAAAGAGAAAAGGGTAGCTAATTTGATAAAGCATATCACACCAGGTGTTCGACAGAATTCCTGTGTGGGGTGAAGTTGTGACCTTAGCTTGTATTTCCTTCAATTACCATTCGTTATTCATTTACTGCTTTGTTAATTAGTTATAACTAGATTAATCACACTTCCATTTACTACTGTTCGAATAAGACTTTAGCGATACACAGTCCGTACTTGGTAAATATTAGTCATAGTTCCTCGTGGGTACGACATTCTACTTATCACTGTATTACTTGTTAGACCGCGTATACTTGCGCGTGTTTAGTGATCAGTTTTCTGACCAACAATGTTCAAGTGAATAAGTTTCTTGTATAGGTAAGAAATGAGCAGACTTGGTCAATCTATCAACAATGACCCAAATCGCATCTATGCCTTGAGAAACCTTAGGAAGACTAGTAACGAAATCCATGGTAATGTGCTCCCACTTCCATTCTGGAATTTCAAGTGGTTACAATGGACCTTTTGGCACTTGATGCTCTGCTTTGACTCGCTGACAAGTTCACCTTGAGATAAACTCCCTTTCCTCTCTCTTTATATTGCTCCACCAAAATATATGTTGAAGATCACGATACATTTTAGTACTCCTAGGATGGATTACAAACGGTGTGTTGTGCGCCTCTATCATGATCTTATACTTTAAATCAGGGTTGTTTGGAACACAAAGTCTAGAGTTAACTCGAAGTATTCCTTCTTCATCGATTCTTGCTTCCGAAATAACACCTTATTGTACTTTCTTCTTTATATGCATCAGCTCCAGGTCTTTAAGTTGAGCCGCTTTAACTTTATCGATTAAAGTCGGTTCTACTCGTATATTTGACATCATCACGTGGGTCTCTGGTGTCTTTAACTCTATCTCCATCCTTTGCAATCATGAAAAATGGGCCTTTGCGTTGACAATATCTTACTCGTACCCGCATATGATCTTATACTCAACGCGTCAACTACCACGTTTGCTTTTCCAAGATGGTATTGAATAGTATGATCGTAATCTTTCAACAACTCGAGCCAACGTCGTTACCGCATGTTGAGCTCTTTTTGGGTGAAAAAATATTTGAGGCTTCTATGATCCGTATAGATCTCCACTTTCTCCCCATACAGGTAATGCCTCTAGATTTTAAGCGCAAAAATGACTGTTGCTTACTCAAGACCATGAGTAGGATAAATCCTCTCATATTCTTTGAGTTGTCGTGAGGAATAAGCTATGACTTTCCCATGTTGCATGAGAACACATCCTAAACCTCTCCTTGAAGCATCACTGTAGATGACAAATCCCTCCGAACCAGATGGTATTGTCAGAACAGGTGCTGAAATGAGTCTCCTCTTGAGTTCTTGAAAACTCTTTTCACAATCCTCGCTCCAACCGAATTTTGTATCTTTTCTAATTAGCTGAGTTAATGGAGTAGCGATTCGAGAAAATTCTTTCACGAATCTCTGATAATAACCATTAAGCCCGTAAAGCTACGTGATTTTGGCCACCGAACTTAGGTTGCTCTGTAAGACCCTTTAATTTTATGAAATAAAAGTATTCAATTTTTCTATTTAGTAAATAGTTAAATTGATAAAAGTTTAAAGTTAAGGGTGATATATATAAAATTTTCAAAATACGCAAGTGGTTATAAAATACTCATTTCTATCGGGGAATATTCGTTTGGTCGTGGAATATTCTTGTTGTTTGGAGAATATTAAATGCGGCAAGCCGCTGACCATTTATGGGCCCCATATATGTAATAAATGTCTGATGAAGAAAATGACAAGTTTAAGTTTTTATAAATAACGGCGTAGTTGTTACTGTTAACACTGTTGGAATACCTGATGGTTAAAATATAGTAATACGCGTTGTTGCACAGTAGCACACGATATTGTACAGTATTTTTTGATTATTGATGCTTACGTAAGAAGGCACTACTCAATTATTGTTACAGTAATTACTGTTCAATATTTTATTTTATTGATTCAATAATTGCTACGTTGATATTTTATATTATTGTTGTTTCAATAATTGACACTGCACAATATTTCCATTATCATATCAATAATTCATATTGTTTGAATAATATAATTAGATAGCATTATTGATAATGTCTAGAAAGTTCTGTCAATGGGAGGTTAGATAATCTAATTGCGCGCCAGTAAGGAGAAATCTTTATCGAAAAGCCCCCTCTTTCTTATGAACTAACTGGTTGTTATTATTGTGATTATGTAATATTATTTGTGAATAATTAATTATTGATTTATATGATAAGAAAATATTTATTTGATGTGGATATAAATGATGGATATATTTATGTGAATATAAATAAAGAAATTAATGTTGAGGTATTTTATCAGTATTTTGTCGGAATGGAGGTATTAAAAACTCAAATCGGTGTTCTTAAAGCTCTATAGCGTGAGTTATAATTTTAATCCGACCGTTGGATCGTTGTGATTTTTGGATATGTTATACATATATAAGTTGAGTATATATCCACAAATTTTGAACCGTTAAAAATTAACGTATGATTTGTTATGAATTTTAAAAGGTGTTGAAAATCATCCGTTTATGGATTTCAGATATTTTTTGTCTGGAATTTGGAAAAACTTAAAGCTACAAAATTGTAGAGAATTCGATTTCGTGTGGAATGGACTTAAAATTCGTATTTTTTTGATAAAAGGCTATTTTATATGAATTACTGAAGTTTCAAAAAATAAAATAATTTTTATTAAAATTGGGTGGGACCCACTTTTTTTTAACATGTGGGCTGCTGAATTTTGTCAAGGATGGCTTGTTGGAAATTTCAATTTAGGAAGACGTAAAGGATAAGAGAAAAAAAATAATATTATTTTATTATTTAGTCTCCTATGGCGTTCTAGCATTTTCCTATAAATAGGCGCTTAGGTTAGAATTGAAAATCACACCAGAAACATAAGTTTTCTCTCTCTATATTATCTAGGCATGCACAAACAAATCGCTTTGGCTTTGGCTTGGTCTCCTAGCTTCTTGAACTTTGACTGCTTGACCAAAGCGTGACCAGCCCAAAGCCCAGCCCAAAATAAAAAGGCTAGGCCAGGCCAGATTATTGGCTTAAAACTTTGGTCTGCTGAAGCCTGCTTGCCAGGCCAGGCCGGGCCCAAGTAGTTAATGATTTAATTGGTTAGTTGAATGATTTTTCCTTGAACTCAACTCTCTATTTATAAAAAAACGGTAGCATAAATTAACATTGATAGACAATATGAGACTTTAAAAGTGGAAATAGATAAACTGAAGCTTATGACCAGGCGGCCCAGGCCTAGAACAACCATTTCTATTCCATTCACAGCCTTCTTCTTCACTTACCGACCGATCTAAACGCTGATGGTTCACCGACTGATCAACAGGAGATACCTAAATAGGAGAGAGAAACTAAAAAGCTAAAGATCGGAGAGGGTGACTAAAGCTGGTAGAACAGAAAATTAAAGAGGCCTATATTATAGATAATAATAATAATAATAATAATAATAATAATAATGTGATTGGGGCTGAAAAGTATAAGAAGTGCTGCAGTGCACATGGTTCTCTTTTTGTTTCTATTTCAGCCTTGTTACGCACAGTGGTGGTGGTTGAGCCACCCATCCCATCCAACATCCAAGATTGATATGACCAAGGAGTATCTAATTGGGGAGCAGTTTTTGTTCCCAACATGAAGGTTGAATAAGATGAAGTTTGAAGATGATGAAGATTACAGGAAAGAGATGAAGGAGTCCCATATTGTTTGAATAAGTCCCATATTGTTTACTGAAAAAAGTGTTAAAGGAAGCTTTCCTTATAAAACGGACTCTCCTCCACTTATAACAAATTATGGCCTGGTCCAATCTGAATAAATTTTCAACATTTTGTTATGTTGGGCTAGGCCGATATTAAACTAAAAAGGCCTAGTGCAAAAATTTTGGATCCTTGGATTTAAGCCAGTCGAAGAAAAGGCCACAGTGCCTGGTCTAGTAGGGCTTTTAATTAAACCATCCAGCATCGGTTTTGGCATTTAAACAATGACCTTTTTTTTTCAGTCTTGGTAAGCCTTAACGGTCCAGTGCTTTGGCCGGCCGGCTTTGACACGAGTCGGGCTCGGGCGATCAAGGCCGAAGTGCGAGCCCAGTGGTTTTGTGCAACCCTAAAATGTGATAACCCCAAAATAGGTATACTACAACCAACCCATTCTGAGTCGCCAAATACATGGTACAGAAAATAACTACAACTTCATTGTCACAATTGTCGTGCAAAATACAACAACACATATGCTGTGAGTTTTGATACAAATATATATACCAATTGTGACTCATGTCCCAACCTTGGATAGCACGTCACAATAGCAGCTTACATAAAGGTACAGTCAATAACTGTTTTAGAAATTAAAACCTTTAAAAAGTGCTCAAGGAAACCTTCGTACATGGGAGGCCATGTGTCTAGGTTATGATAGATATCATATGTTTACAAAATTATCCTTGGTTGATCCAATATACCCCAAAGAAAAACGAGAAGATTACTATCATGTTCTTTCCAATGTTGAGTCTTCTCTTGACATATAACTATCTCCACTGTCTGCAATTGAAAATTATGTTTCAACCAAACTCCAAGATCATATAGGTAGTGCTCGTAGATATACTCAGCAAGAGGATGTGCACAACCATATCTTATGATAACACGAGGTTGTATGTCATTAGACATCTTGTATGATAGTGGCAAAACACCCTTTCAAAGTTGGGTTCGCCTCACCCTATTTGATTCACCAAATATAACTATTAAATGACGTATAAAATACAACACACTTATCTAAAGTCCTCAATTAAACCATTTCCATACTCTTTAGGGAGAACCTCAATAACTATAGACCACCGCTCTATTCCCTCATTATCCCCACTTCGACCCACTACACTCTTATTACCTGAAAGGAATTGTGAAGCAAAAGGGTGAGCACAAATAGCCCAGTAAAGAATATCATGACTAAAGATAATTAAATTATCAATAGACTTTGTCAATAATAAATCAGAGATTTAGAACATATGGTAGATGATAAAACTTTTCAACCATAGTTGCAGCGGAACGAGCAATCCATTAGAAGAGTCAAATAGACCATAAAGTCTATTATCTTCTCCATCTTAAAAATTCACCAACAATGTTTTATCCCTATAACATCAATCAACAGTTCATGTCCACAATCATATGAATAACTCATAATCATAATTGTGGTTCTAAATTCCTCTTCTTATCTAGGACGAAGATAATTTTATCACCTATCTTTACCTGAAACATCAAAGATCATGGTTATACCAAATCACAGTTCCTGTTCATAATCATACTAATAAATTCATCCTTGCACTACGAACCAAAGATATTCATTAACATTTCATCTTTGCACTACAGGCCAAAGATATTCAACAACAGGTTATCTTTGCACTACGGGCCAAAGATATTAATATCACAAAGAAATATATAATCATTTCAGAATTTATATAAACAATAATTATAACCATGTTAATCAATTCACCTTTGCACTTAAGTTAAAAATATTCAATTGTAAATTCAATGGTCATGATCATTCCAGTCAACGATTCAACTTTGCACTACTGGCCAAAGAGAACCCATAGTCATGATCATACCAATTTGATTTCAAAGGGAAAACTTTGCTGCTGGTTCATTACAGCACACAGTTTCTCGTAATTATTATCACTTCCATCTCCAAAATCCATATAAAAATGATTAAGGTCACTGGAACTTAACAGGCGGTAACTGTGACACCTCCAAAATAGGTATACATCACCCATCTTGGGTCGCCAAATACATGGTACAAAATACAAATACAAACTTAATTATACAATAGTCGTGTAAAATACGACAAAACATAAACTGAGAGTTTTAATAAGAATATTGTCATCTAGACAGTATTCAAACACAATGGAGTCCTCATTACATTTATTATCACACTATTTCACAGAATAGTGAGGACTAATAATACACCATCTAGGACCATCACTCTGTTCCCCGAACTAGTCCCACCACGTTCTCATTTCTGAAGAGAACAATGAAAGCAAAGGTGAGCTCAACTAGCCCAAGAAGAAATATTATGACTAAGATAATGCAGAATAAATTATCCTTAGCCTTCAACAATACAACAACTGATAGAATATAATAGATAACAAGTTTTAGATCAAAAACTGTAGCGAAAATAAGCAATCCATTAAAAGAGTCAAATAGAGAATAAAATCTACTATCTTTTAAGATTTAAAAGGTTTTTTCATCACTTTTATCATTTGAGACTCGACAATAAATAATCCACATCATCGAATCACCCTACCTTTCTGACCAAGGATATTCTTTAGTATCACGACCACAAATTATCCATGCACTATGGGCCAAGGATATTCGTGTATTCATCAATTGTCATGATCATGCCAACAACTGTCCATCAATGCACTACGGGCTAATGAGGACTTTTACCACATCATTTATAACATTACGGTCATGATTATATTGAATAATCCCTGGTCATAATCATACCAAATCCATCTATGCTCTACGGGCCACAGATGACTTTCAACAAAATATAAACATGAGGATGATGACAATGATATAAGAATTCAGTAAAACAAGTTCAAGAATTAATTTGTCCAGAACCAATAACGTCCAAAATGTCAACAAGATACCTGTTTTGTGGTGTAAAATTCAAGAATGCTCAGAAGAATATTTCCATGAAAAGATATTGGATGAAGCGCAAATATCAAGGATATTCCACTAATTTCATGGAGTATAGAAATCAAAACTTTAACCAACCGAGTATATATAAAGAATGGAATAACAACGAAATCACCATGCATGCGGTATCAGATAGGCAGTTATTCCAATGTAATATATAAATAACGGGATAATAAATAATGGAATCGAATTCGTTAAATTACACCGCAGATATTCCGACGAGAATATTAAATGCGAATAATAAATAATAGAACCAATTCAAAAAATTCACACCAATAGGATATTACGACGTAATATTAAATGCGGAATAATAAATAATGGAACCAAAGTGGTGAAATTTACAAGCGGCTGATATTCCGACAGAATATTAAATGCGGAATAATAAATAATGGAATACCAGAAGGATTTCACCAAGTAAAGGGTATGCCGCTTATATAGGTTATGTATAGGGTATGCCGCGTATACATGTTATTTTAACAAAATAATAAAGAATGGAATAACAGAAGTTCTCTTCATAAATAAGAATGAATAACACCCCTTACCGTAAAAGAAACTGGATAAAGGAGTAGTGAGGTAGTAAACTTCTCTTCTCTATAATTTCTCTCTATAATAACCGCTCTATAGCTTTAGTGAATTGGTGAGAAATGAAGGAAGAATGAGCTTCTACTTATAGAAAAATATTGTTTCGATAATTGCACATTTTGGGGCTCGAAAAATTACAGTACAATACCTCCCTCTTTTTCTTTATTTTAAATTTAGTCATCCAAGTATTATCAAATTTGCACCACCTCCCCTAATAGTAAATCATGTGAATTAATAGTTTATTCATGTGACTCAATAGTAAAATCATGTGAAAAAACTAATTACATTATAGTACCTTCATCTATACCTCCATTTTTAACTTAGTCATGCAAGTATTATCAATCTTGCACCAACTCCCCTGATAGTAACAAGAATGTGAATCAATAGTACACACATGTGAACAAATAGTTATAAACATGTGAATTAGTAGCAATTAATTGCTCATTTATCCGATAAATTACTCGATTTATCAATATAGCCCTCAGACATCAATTATTATCGAAATAAATGTCTATTTTTACAAACGCAAACAATTCCAACATAATGAAACTATTTTTATCAAAAATATAAATTTTGAAAGTTCAAAGTTTGACTTTTCCCAAAAAAGTCAACTATTGACTTTTTGACCAAATAGTGAATCCCGAAAAATTTTGTGTTTATAGACTATTTTTACTAATTTCGTCGTTACGGACTCAACTATCACGTCCGCGTCTCTAAATTAAACTCCAAACACAACTTCAATTAACAATCACCATTAATATTATAACTCACAATATTTATCAACCAAGTCGTTCCCAGGAAAGAGGGGGCCTTCCGGTAAGGATTTCTCCTCACTGGCGCGCAATTACCTAACCTCTCCTTGACAAAACTTCTAGACATTGTAAATATTGCAATTTAATAATATGAATAACTTTGTCATCTCAATTATTGATTTAATAAAATAACATATTATGCAGATGATACTGTGACAATAATCGAATCAATAATATGAGAGATATGATGCAGCAATTACTGTAGCAATAATTGAGTAAAACTGAGTGACTTATCACGTAAGCATCAATAATCAATACCGTGTGCTACTATGCAACCACGCATATTACTGTACTTTTACTACCGGGTAGTTCAATAGTTTTAACGGTAAAACCTCCGTTGTTATTTTCATAAAATATTTTTGTCGTTTACTAACTATGACAATGCTTCCGTTGTGGGGTCCACCAATGATTATGTCGTCGTACGAATATTCCACGACAAAAAGAATATTCCCCGACCAAACGAATATTATATAACAACTTGCGTACTTTGCAAAATTTTCAAATACTATCCAAAACTATAACATTATATCAAATTCACACCATAATATTAAAAAAAATATTTCGAGAAATTTAAATCTTTATTTGTAAAATCTGGGGTCTCACAGTAACGATTATACATTTCCCCTGATGGTGTACTTAAGTAACCACCAGATATATCGGACATGGTTCTAGGGGGTTGATCACTGGCAATCTTCCAATCTAGAGGTTTGCAGGGTTTAATTTCAAGAGTAAGATTCATAAATCAACGATAATTTGGTCAGAAAAAGAAACCAATTTTATCGTGAATAGTACATTGTGAATAGTAACTCGTGAATAGTAACTCATATTCGTACATAGTACCGTATACGTAAATAGTGTCATATACATAAATAGGATTGTATATGTGAATAGTGTCGTATACGTAAATAGTAACTCCAACACGAAAAGATAAAGTTTCACAATAAAATTCATATCAATATTTATAACACCTTAATCCAAATGTTATAAATCAATTAATAATCTCATAATCTAATATTATTAATATTACAACAATATTCTAATTATTTCTTAACTTATAAATAATTTATTTTAATTGTTTACACTTTACTAATTAATGCATTTAATCATCCTAAAATGTCAAACTCATAAGATTTCATCACCAATAACCAAAAACCCTCATTAAAAATCTGTATATACCTCATATAGGATTCTCAAGCCATAAAATCCTATTTTTCAATTTTCTTACTTCACATAACATATTTAATTCATTTACTCATAACTAGTCCATTTTCATGAAAAATACCAAATCAGTTCTAAAAATATTTCTTTTCTGGGATTTAGCAGAATATAGTCCCATATTGAACATATATTTTTCTCGGAATTTTTAAAATTCATTTACTATTTTTTTATGGCCAAAACTGCCTAATATTTAGACATTTATCATAAATTGTACTTTTGTCCAAAAATTCGGAAATTTATAGAGTATACTTCTGTTATACACATGTACTTCCAATAAAAATTTCACCAATTTTGGAGTTAACCACAAAGAGTTATAAGGGTTTACTTTTAAAATAGTATTTTCTTATAAAATCAATAACTCTTAATCTATACATCCAAAAATCTCCATTTTTGGACACAATCAACAAAACTCATCAAATTATCATTTTAAATTTTTCCAAAATTTTTCAAGGTCCAGAAAAATTTTGAAACTGAAAAACATAATAACCCTTAAAATCCCTTACTATCCCTTACCTCAAAAGAGCAGTACTGGAATGTCGGATATAACGCTGAACGAACTTGCACTGTATAACAACACTCAAGATATCTAAATACTCACAAAAATACGCTCGATAATATAGAGAGAGAAAACTTCAGTTTTTGGTGTGATTTTCAATTCTAACCTAAGCACTCTATTTATAGGAAATTGCTTAGAACACCAAAGCAGAAAATTTAATAAAATATTAATATATTTATATTATTTTCGTACGCACACCTTGCAATCTGAATTCAGCCACAAACACATGCAAGTGGGTCCCACAAACACACCAAACATGTTTTTTTTAAAAAAATATTTAAAACTTCAAAAATTAATTATTCCGGAACTTCAATAATTCATAATAAATAGCCCTTTTGTCAGAAAAATTCAAATCTTATGTCCATTCCATAGGAAATTTAATTCTCTACAACTTTTTAGAAGAAAGTTCTTCCAAATTCCAAATAAAAATTGACCGAAATCCACATACGGACGATTTTACAAGCTATAATTAAATTTCAGTCAAAAATAGGGTACACCAACACACAAAACATGTGTTAAACATTTATTGTGACAAAAATACTCTTCCTTCTCAATTACTCATATATCCCACATTTATTGTAAAAATATCACCATTATTATATTATAATATAATAATATATTTAAATGAATTATTTTATCAGAAAAAGATAAAATATTAATTTTCAACAATTGTCACATTAAAAATTTTCTCCATCTATAAAATGAATATTTTTTTCATCATAAAAAATAATAATTAATTATTCACAAATAATATTACAGAATCATATTACTTACAACTAGGCAGTAACTAGGAAAGATGGGGTTTTCCAATAAGGATTTCTCCTTCTTTGGTAGCCTTGAATTAGATGACCAAACCTCTCCTTGAGCGTAACTTTCTAGACATTGCCAATAATGTTATCTAATAATATTATTCGGATAATATGAGTTATTGCTCCGATAATGGAAAATACTGTGTAGTGACAATTATTGAAACAACAATAATATAAAATATTAACATAGCAATTATTGTATCAATAAAATAAAATATTGAACAGTAATTACTATAACAATTATTGAGTAGTGCATTCTTACGTAAGAATCAATAATTGATGCAATACCGTGTGCTACTGTGTTTTAACCACTGAGTATTTCAACAGTATTAACGGTAACAACTATGCCGTCATTTATAAATAACTTATACTTGTCATTTTCTTCATCCAATCGTTTTCCATTATGGGGCCCACAAAAGGCTGCGCCGTCGTACGAATATTCCCGACAACAAGAATATTCCACGACCAAACGGATATTCCCCGACAAAAATGAATATTTTATAACCACTTGCTTATTTTGAAAATTTTACATATATCACCCTTAACTTTAAACTTTTATCAATTTAATCTATTTACTAAATAGAAAAATTGATACTTTTATTTCATAAAATTCGGGGTCTTACAATCTCCCCTCCTTATGAAATTTCGTCCCCAAAATTTATGTACCTGGTATTTCGAAGAGTTGTGAATACCTTGCTTTCATTTCAGATTCTATCTCCCCGGTCATCATGATTTCTCCATTGCTCATCTCCTGTATTTCAGATATCATTCTAGAATACAGCTTCAAAACAAAGGTTAATTGACATAACACAATTTGTCAACTTAAGTAAAAATTTTAGCTTAGGTAGGACACACACTAGCGAAGGATATTACTCGTCTCTCCCTTCCTAGTTCTAATCCCGGATCTCCGCCAGAGATCATATCCCTAAGCTCTAATACCAACTGTGACAACCCCAAAATAGGTATACAACAACCAACCCATTCTGAGTCGCCAAACACATGGTACAGAAAATAACTACAACTTTATTGTCACAATTGTCGTGCAAAATACAACAACACATATGCTGTGAGTTTTGATACAAATATATATACCAACTGTGACTCATGTCCCAACCTTGGATAACACGTCACAATAGCACCTTACATAAAGGTACAGTCAATAACTGTTTTAGAAATTAAAACCTTTGGAAAGTGCTCAAGAAAACCTTCGTACATGGGAGGCCATGCGTCTAGGTTATGATAGATATCATATGTCTACAGAATTATCCTTGGTTGATCCAATAGACCCCAAAGAAAAACGAGAAGATTACTATCATTTTCTTTCCAATGTTGAGTCTTCTCTTGACATATAACTATCTCCACTGTCTGCAATTGAAAATTATGTTTCAACCAAACTCCATAATTATACAGGTAGTGCTCGTAGATATACTCAACAAGAGGATGTGCAGAACCATATCTTATGATAACACGAGGTTGTATGTCATTAGACATCTTGTATGATAGTGGCAAAACACCCTTCCAAAGTTGGGTTCGCCTCACCCTATTTGATTCACCAAATATAACTATTAAATGACGTATAAAATACAACATACTTATCTAAAGTCCTCAATTAAACCATTTCCATACTCTTTAGGGAGAACCTCAACAACTATAGACCATCGTTATTCCCTCATTATCCCCAGCTCGACCCAAATACACTCTTATTACACAAAAAGGAATTGTGAAGCAAAAGGGTGAGCATAAATAACGACAAAGAAAGAATATCATGACTAAAGATAATTAAATTATCAATAGACTTTGTTAATAATAAATCAGAGATTTAGAACATATGGTAGATGATAAAACTTTTCAACCATAGTTGCAGCGGAACGAGCAATCCATTAGAAGAGTCAAATAGACCATAAAGTCTATTATCTTCTCCATCTTAAAAATCCACTAACAATGTTTTATCCCTGTAACATCAATCAACAGTTCTTGTCCACAATCATATGAATAACTCATAATCATAATTGTGGTTATAAATTCCTCTTCTTATCTAGGACGAAGATAATTTTATCACATGTCTTTACCTGAAACATCCAAGATCATGATTATACCAAATCACAGTTCATGTTCATAATCATACTAATAAATTCATCTTTGCACTACGGGCCAAAGATATTCATTAACATTTCATGTGACGCCCCCAAAATAGGTATGCATCACGTATCTTGAGTTGCCAAATACATGGTACTGAATACAAATACAAACTAATTATACAACAGTCGTGTAAGATACGACAAAATATATACAATGAGTTTTAACTCGAATATTATCATCTAGACAGTATTCAAACACAAATAAGTCCTCATTACATTTATTGTTACACTATTTAACGAAATAGTGAGGACTACTTAGCTAATACTATCATCCAGGACAATCACTCCGCTTCCCAGACTCATCCCAAATTTCGTTCTCATTTCACGAAGAGAATAGTGAAAGAAAGGGTGATCTCAACTAGCCCAAAGAAGAAATATTATGACTAAGATAATACGAGAATAAATTATCATTAGTCTTTAACAATGTTAAACCGATAAAATACAATAGACATCAAGTTTAATGCGGTGCAATGAACAAGCAATCCATTAAAAGAGTCAAGTAGAGAATAAAATCTACTATCTTTTATGATTTAAAAGGTTTTTCATCACTTTTATCGCTGAGACTCGGCTAAATAAATAATCCACATCATCCCTGCACTACGGCCAAGGATATTCATTAGGGTCACGACCACAAATTCCATGCATTACGGGCCAAAGATATTTGTGTATTCATCAATGGTCATGATCATGCCAACAACTGTCCATCAATGCACTACGGGTCAATGAGGACTTTTACCACATCATTTATAACACTACGGTCATGATTATACCGAATAATCCCTGGTCATAATCATACCAAATCCATCTATGCACTACAGGCCACAGATGACTTTCAACATAATATAAACATGAGGATGATGACAATGATATATGAATTCAATAAAACAAGTTCAAAAATTAAGTTGTCCAGGAACCAATAACGTCCCAATTGTCAACAAGAT
The DNA here is from genome assembly GCA_020205605.1 of Panax ginseng. Taxonomy (NCBI): domain Eukaryota; kingdom Viridiplantae; phylum Streptophyta; class Magnoliopsida; order Apiales; family Araliaceae; genus Panax; species Panax ginseng. Next base: position 13,867,878 of record CM035134.1, read on the forward strand.
ATTGTTTTGTGGTGTAAAATTCAAGAATGCTCAGAAGAATATTTTTATGAAAAGATATTGGATGAAGCGCAAATATCAAGGATATTCTACTAATTTCATGGAGTATAGAAGTCAAAACTTTAACCAACTGAGCATAATAAAGAATGGAATAACAAAAGAAATCACCATGCATGCGGTGCCAGCATAGACATATTATTCCAATGAGAATAATAAAGATTTTAACCGAGTCCTGGTGTAAAACACATGACGCATGTGATATTCCAATGAAATAATAAAGACGGAACTAGGTCCATTGTAAAAACACGCAGACGGGATGTTCCAACGTAATAATAATAAAAAGACGAAACCGGGTTGATTGTAAAATACACGAACAGGATGTTCCAAATGAATAATAAAGATGAATAATAGAAGAATGTCACCAAGTATAGGGTAGCACAGCGTATACAAGTTATTCCAACGAATAATAAATAAATGGAATAATGAAGTTCTCTTCTTGAATACAAAAGAAATAACACACTTACAAGTAAAAAAAAACTGGATATAAGAGTAGGGAAGTAGCGAAATACTTTTCTATAGTTTCTATAATTTCTCTCTCAAGAGTTTCGATGAATTAAATGAAAAAATAATGAAGGAATGAGCTTATTTATAGAAAAATGGACCGTGCATAGTAACTAACTCATGAATCAGTTCAGATTGATTTACTTTAATCGACGGTCCATATTTAAAAGCAAAATCTTTTAAATAAAATATATTATATATTATATATTATATATTATATGTAAGTTCACAGTTATCACCCCCTGAAGTGACTTTGCTTAATTCATGTCCATAAATTTTCCAACCTACACACACACACACACACACACACACACACACACATATATATATATATATATATATATATATATATATATATATACATATAAGTACATCCACCATGTATATATATATATATATATATATATATATATATATATATATATATATATATATATATATATATATATATATACACACCCATCACTCCACCACTTCCCCCATTTACGGTTGAAAAGTCCTTCCACCAAAATCATTCATCCCACCTCTCAAATGCCACTTTCATCTATATATATATATATATATATATATATATATATATATAATATAATAACAATCATAATAATACCACCAACTTGATTCCACCATATATATATATATATATATATATATATATATAATATAATAACAATCATAATAATACCACCAACTTGATTCCACCAAATCAATTCATATATAAAACAACCAACATTAATCAATCAAACACTCCACCCCTCGAGAATCAATCAGTTTATATATATATATATATATATATATATATATATATATATATATATATATATATATATATATACTCATAACACTATTTTGAAAAATGAGTAAATGGGGTCCATAAAATATGCCCAAAAGCGGGTGACTTCTTACGTAAGCATCAATAATCAATACCGTAGTGCTTCTATGCAACCACGCCATTCATCGTACTTTTACTACCGAGTAGTTCAACAGTATTAACGGTAAAACTTCTACCGTAATTTTTATAAAATATTTTTGTCGTTTTCTCAATCCGACAATAATTTCGTTGTGGGGTCCACCAATGATTGTACCGTCGTACGGATATTCCTGACAAAAAGAATATTTCTCGACCAATCGTATATAATATGACAACTTGCATACTTTGAAAAATTTATAATTATTACCCATAACTATAACATTATATTAAATTTACTCCATAATATTCAAAAATGATAATTATAGAAAATTCATTTTTATTCATAAAAGTGGGGTCTTACAATCTCCCCTTCTTATGAAATTTCGCCCTCGAAATTAGGGTACATACCTGGTATGTCGAAGAGACAAGGATACCTTGATTTTATTTCAGATTCTAACTCCCAGGTTATTTCCTCAACATCGTGGTTCCTCCATAAAACTTTGACTTGAGGTATAACCTTGGAGCGTAGAATATGTTCCTTCTTATCCAAGATTTGAACATGAACCTCTTCATACATTAAATCTTCTGCTATTTCATCTGGTTCTAACTCAATAATGTGGTTCGGGTCTTCCACATATTTACGTAACATGGATATGTGAAAAACGTTATGAACACGAGACATACTTGGCGGTAAAACGAGTCTATAGGCCACAGTTCCTACTCGATCGAGGATTAAAAATGGCCCAATGAATTGAGGATTGAGCTTTCCTCTCTTTCCAAATCTCCTAACTCCTTTTCATGGAGCAACACGTAACAACACATGATCTCCTATATCGAATTCCACGTCCTTTCGATGAAGATCAGCATAACTCTTTGTGCTGTTTTTATACGTTGCCGGATCGTTTGAATCTTTTCCGTAGTCATACACACCAACTCCGACCCCAACAACGTTGCTTCACCCACTTCATCCCAGCATACTGGAGAACGACACTTTCTTCCATACAATGCCTCGAATGGAGCCATGCCAATGCTTGCTTGATAATCATATCAGTGAGGAAAACTCCACCAACGGTAAGAACTTTTCCCAACTTCCCTTGAAGTCAAGGACACAGAGTCTTAATAAATCTTCCAGAGTTTGAATAGTCCTCTCTGATTGTCCATCCGTCTGAGGATGATATGCCGAACTAAATTGTATATCCGTGCCCATAGCTTTTTGCAAACTAACCCAAAATCGTGAAGTAAATCTTGGGTCTCGATCAGAAACTATAGATACTGGCATACCATGCAGTCTTACAATCTCGTTTATGTACATTCGAGCAAGACGTTCAAGTGTATAAGTTTCTCGTATTGGTAAGAAATGAGCAGACTTGGTCAATCTATCAACAATGACTCAAATTGCATCAATGCCTTGAGAAACCTTGGGAAGACCGATGCTTGAAATCCATGGTAATGTGCTCCCACTTCCATTCGGAATTTTAAGTGGTTGCAATGGACCTTTTGGTACTTGATGCTCCTACCTTGACTCGTTGACAAGTTAAACACCTTGAGATAAACAACGCTATCTCTCTCTTCATATCGCCCCACCAAAATGTATGTCGAAGATCACGATACATTTTGGTACTCCCAGGATGGATTGTAGACGGTGTGTTGTGCGCCTCCATCATGATTTTATACTTTAAATCAGGGTCGTTAAGAACACAATGTCTGGAGTTGACTCGAAGTATTCCTTCTTCATCGATTCTTGCTTCCGGTATCGCACCTTCTTGCATTTTCTTCCTCATACGCATCAACTCCAGGTCTGTAGCTTGAGCAGCTTTAACTTTATCGATTAAAGTCGGTTCTACTCGTATATTCGCCATCATCACATGGGTCCCTGGAGTCTTTATCTCTATCTCCATCCTTTTTAAGTCATAAAAAATGGGCCTTTACATTGACAATATCGCACTCGTACCCGCATATGATCTTCTACTTAATGCGTCAACTATCACGTTTGCTTTTCCAGGATGGTATTGGATGGTATGATCATAATATTTCAACAATTCAAGCCAACGTCGTTGTCGCATGTTGAGTTCCTTTTGAGTGAAGAAATATTTGAGGCTTTTATGATCTATGAAGATCTCCACTTTCTCCCCATACAAGTAATGCCTCCAAATCTTTAGTGCAAAGACAACAGCTGCCAACTCTAGATCATGAGTAGGATAATTCCTCTCATATTCTTTGAGTAGTCGTGAGGCATAGGCTATGACTTTCCCATGTTGCATGAGAACACATCCTAACCCTTTGCCCGAAGCATCACTGTAGATGACAAATCCCTCCGAACCAGATGGTATTGTCAGAACAGGTGTTGAAATGAGTCTCCTCTTGAGTTCTTGAAAACTCTTCTCACATTCCTCGCTCCAACCGAACTTTGTATCTTTTCGAGTTAGCTGAGTTAGTGGAGTAGCGATTCGAGAAAATTCTTCCACGAATCTCCGATAATAACCAGCTAAACCGAGAAAGCTACGTACTTCGGTCACTGATTTAGGTTGCTCCCAGCTTTGAATAGCTTCAATCTTTGCTGGGTCAACAGATATTCCATGACTTGATACCACATGCCCCAGGAATGCTACTTCCTCAAGCCAGAACTCGCATTTCTTCAACTTGGTATAAAGCTTATATTCACGAAGCTTTTGGAGTATCAGCCTCAAGTGTTGCTCATGATCTTCACGGCTTTTGGAATAAATAAGGATGTAATCAATAAAGACGACCACAAAGTGATCCAAATATTCCTTGAATACTCGGTTCATCATATCCATGAAGGCAGCAGGAGCATTAGTCAATCCAAAAGACATGACTAGGAATTCATAATGCCCGTCTGCAGAGTTAAAAGCCATCTTTGGAATGTCATCCGGTTCTATTCTTCAACCGGGTGATATCCGGACGAAGATCAATCTTTGAAAAGAATTTGGCGCCTTGCAACCGGGTCAAACAGTCATCAATACGTGGCAATGGGTACCTATTTTGATGGTGACATGATTCAACTCCAGATAATCAATACAAAGTCGCATACTCCCATCTTTCTTCTTCACGAATAGAAACAGGAGCACCCCGAGGAGAAGTACTAGGGACGAATAAAGCCAATGTCTAATAAATCCTACAGGTTGGGTCTTTAACTCTTGAAGTTCAATAGAGAGCCATTAGTTATGGGGCTTTGGAAATGGGTTTTATAGCAGGTTCAAGATCGATACAAAATTCAATTTCACGCTCTGGGGTAGGCCGAAGTTCTTGAGAAATCGTTAGGAAATTCATTAACAATAGAAATATCATTCAAAATTGACGTATTTTTGTTTAGATCCGTGACATGAGCTAAGAAAGCTTGACATCCATTTTTTAATAAACGAATAGCTTTATGGCTTGAGATGACAGTGATTGATTTTAATGGTTTGGTTTCTTTAATTCGCATAATAGGTTGGTTAGGAATATGAAAGCTAACAACCTTACGAAAACAATCAATTTTTGCATGATGAGTAGTTAACCAATCAATCCCTAGAATCACATCAAATGCAAGGATTTTCAATGAAATAAGATCGACAGGTAATGTGAGGGTACCGATTTGAACCAAACAAAAATTATAAGCCGTGGATGTAATGAAGGTTTCTCCCAATGGAGTTTCAATAGATAAGTCAAAGTCCAATTTCTCCTGAATCAAATTTAAACGTTGAGCGCAAGTAGGAGAAATAAAAGAATAGGTAGAATCAGTATCAAATAAGGTATAAACTTCTCTAGAGTTTATGATAAGCTTACCCGTGATGACCTCGTTCGGGTTCCTTATTTTTTGGGATGTTACAACAAATGCTCTCCCTTGCACTACCGACTTTGACTTTTTTGAGACAGCCTTTGGTGCCTCCTTCCCAGATGGACTTGTCTTCGATGAACGACAAAATCGGGCTAGGTGACCTTCCCTTCCATAATTATAACATGTTTTGGATGGCATCGCGCAGTTTGGACTGATATGTCCTTCCCCTCCGCATTTGAGGCATATGATAGGTGGTCGTTCTCCTTCCTTAACTAGGGGTGCTGGTGTTGACGTCTTTCCATCATTGTTGAATATCCTCTTCTTGAAATGTCCATTCTTATTATTTTGGCCCTGATTGCCACCGAAGTGGTTACCATTTCTGGCCTGTTGATTCCCTCCACGCTTATTGTCACTGCTTCGATGACTGCTCTCAGTAGTATTATCATTTTGCCGGTTGCTATCTTTTAGTTGGAATGAATCATTATCAGGCTCCAATAACTGAGCCCTATTAACAATATCTGAATACAAACACAGTTTATGAGATAAGATATTGACATATCTCAGGTTTCAAACCTCTTAAAAACATTAGCGTCATTCTCTCCTCATTATCAACCAAATGGGGCATATGGCCCGGGATAACTTCGGCAAACTTGGCTTCAGTCTTTCACGATGCGGTCATGTTGTTTTGTTCAAGCTTGATGAACTCTACCTCTTTCATGTGACGAATACTTTCGGGAAAGTACTTATCGTTGAATAATTCTTGGAACTTCTCCCAAGTCATCTTCAGTGCGGCAGGTTGAGTACGCTTTATAGATTCCCACCAGTAATCTGCCTCTCCTCGCAACATGAAGGTGGCAAAGGGAACCTTTTGTTCCTCGGAGCATCCCAAGACATCAAATATCTTGGTAATCTATTTTATCCACGTCTCTGCCTTAAGTGGTTTTGGCTCTCCAATAAACTCCGGTGGTCCCAGTTCCTTGAACTGTTTAGCGGTGATCGTCCGAGAGTTGCTAGTGTTTCCACCAACATTTTGGACAGGAGCCGCTCTTGCCTGATTTTGTATGAATTTCATAAAGCCTCTGAACATTCCATCGTTCATCATTTGGTCAGTGTTGTTGTTTTCCTGAGGATTGTCGCCTTCCTGATGCACATTATCCTGATTATTGATCTGTGGAGACTCAACAGTCTCCTGTGCTCCATTGATATTCTCAACATTCTCGGTTGTCATTTTCAAATACTGCCACAAAACAAGGGTTAAATAACATATCACATATTATCTCTATACTCTGACTGACCAATTAAATTCCAAATAAACTTAGGCAGGTCATACTAGCGACAAAATTCCACGTCTCTCCCCACCTAGTTCTTATCTCACATCTTAGCCAGGGATCATATCCCTAAGCTTTGATACCAACTGTGACGCCCTCAAAATACGTATGCATCATCTATCTTGAGTCACCAAATACATGGCACTGAATACAAATACAAACTAATTATACAACAGTCGTGTAAGATACAACAAAATATATACAATGAGTTTTAACTCAAATATTGTCATCTAGACAGTATTCAAACACAAATAAGTCCTCATTAAATTTATTATTACACTATTTAACAGAATAGTGAGGACTACTAGCTAATTCTATCATCCGGACAATCACTCCGTTCCCCGACTTGTCCCAGCTACGTTCTCATTTCCTGAAGAGAATAGTGAAAGAAAGGGTGAGCTCAACTAGCCCGAAGAAATAATATTATGACTAAGATAATGCGAAATAAATTATCATTAGTCTTTAACAATGTTAAACGATAAAATATAATAGACATCAAGTTTAATCTGCGGTGAACAAGCAATCAATTAAAAGAGTCAAGTAGAGAATAAAATCTACTATCTTTTATGATTTAAAAGTTTTCATCACTTTTATCATTTGAGACTCAAATTAAATAAATAATTCACATCATCCCACTTTTCTGACGAGGATATTCATTAGGGTCACGACCACAAATTCCATGCACTACGGAGCTAAGGATATTTGTGTATTCATCAATGGTCATGATCATGCCAACAAGCTGTCCATCAATGCACTACGGGCCAATGAGGACTTTTACCACATCATTTGTAACATTACGGTCATGATTATACTTAGAATAATCCTCGGTCATAATCATACCAAGTCCATCTATGCCCATACTGAGGGCCACGAGATGACTTTCAACATAATATAAACATGAGGATGATGACAATGATATATGAATTCAATAAAATAAGTTCAAGAATTAATTTGTCCAGGAACCAATAACGTCCCAATTGCCAACAAGATATTGTTTTGTGGTGTAAAATTTAAGAATGCTCAGAAGAATATTTCCATGAAAAGATATTGGATGAAGCGCAAATATCAAGGATATTCTACTAATTTCATGGAGTATAGAAGTTAAAACTTTAACCAACTGAGTATAATAAAGAATGGAATAACAAAAGAAATCACCATGCATGCGGTACTTCGCATAGATAGGTTATTCAACGAGAATAATAAAGATGGAACCAGTCCGTGTAAAACACACGCAGACGGATATTCCAACGAGAATAATAAAGAGCGGAACCAGTCCTGTAAAACACATGACCGGGATGTTCCAACAGAATAATAATAAAGATTTTAACCCGGATCCAGTTGTAAAACACGCAACCGGGATGTTCCAACGAAATAATAATAAAGAGGGAACCGTGTCCGGTGTAAAACACGCATGAGACGGGATGTTCCAAATGAATAATAAAAGATGCGAATAATAGAAAAATGTCACCAAGTATAGGGTAGCTTGGCGTATATAGGTTATTCCAACAGAATAATAAAGAAATGGAATAACAAAAGTTCTCTTCTTGAATACAAAAGAAATAACACCCCTTACTGTAAAAGAAACTGGATATAAGAGTAGGGAAGTAGCAGAATACTTTTCTATAGTTTCTCTATAATTTCTCTCTCTAGAGTTTTAGTGAATTCGTAAGAAAATAATGAAAGAATGAGCTTCTATTTATAGAAAAATGGACTGCGTAGTAACTAACTCATGAACGGTTCAGATTGATTTACTTTAATCTGACGGTCCATATTTAAAGTAAAATCTTTTAAATAAAATATAATATATATTAATGTAAGTTCACGGGTTATCACCCCTTGACTTTTGCTTAATTCATATCTCGCAAATTTTCCAACCTATATATATATATATATATATATATATATATATATATATATATATATATATACACCCATCTCTCCACCACTTCCCCATTTACAGTTGAAAAGTCCTTCCACCAAAATCATTCATCCCACCTCTCAAATGTCACATTCATCATCATCATCATATATATATATATATATATATATATATATATATATATATATATATATTATACTCATAACACTATTTTGAAAAATGAGTAAATGGGGGTCCATAAAATACGCCCAAAACTGAGTGACTTCTTACGTAAGCATCAATAATCAATATCGTGTGCTACTATGCAACCATGCGTATTCTTTGTACTTTTTACTACCGAGTAGTTCAGCAAGATTAACGGTAAAACTTACGCCGTTATTTTTATAAAATATTTTTGTCGTTTTCTCAATCCGACAATAATTTTGTTGTGGGGTCCACCAATGATTGTACCGTCGTACGGATATTTCCGACAAAAAGAATATTTCCCAATCAATCGAATATAATATGACAACTTGCATACTTTGCAAAATTTATAATTATTACCCACAACTATAACATTGTATTAAATTTACTCCATAATATTCAAAAATAATAATTATAGAAAATTCATTTTTATTCATAAAAGTGGGGTCTTACATTTCATCTTTGCACTACAGGCCAAAGATATTCAACAACAAGTCATCTTTGCACTACGGGCCAAAGATATTCAATAACAAAGTTATCTTTTGCACTTTCTGCCCAAAAAGATATTAATATCACAAAAAAATATATAATCATTTCAGAATTTATATAAACAATAATTATAACCATGTTAATCAATTCACCTTTGCACTTAAGCTAAAAATATTCAATTGTAAATTCAATGGTCATGATCATACCAGTCAACGATTCAACTTTGCACTACTGACCATAGAGAACCCATAGTCACGATCATACCAATAATCTACCCATCTTTACACTCAAGTTAAAGAGAATTTCTTCACCAGGATTATAAAAATATTATATAAACAATATAATCAAAATATGGGTTAATTTCAAGAGTAAGATTCATAAATCAACGATAATTTGGTCAGAAAAAGAAATCAATTTTATCGTGAATAGTACCTCGTGAATATTAACTCATAAATAGTAACTTGTGAATAGTAACTCATATTCGTACATAGTATCGTATACGTAAATAGTGTCATATACATAAATTGGGTCGTATATGTGAATAGTGTCGTATACGTAAATAATAACTCCAACACGAAAAGATAAAGTTTCACAATAAAATTCATAGCAATATTTATAACACCTTAATCCAAATGTTATAAATCACTTAATAATCTCATAATCTAATATTATTAATATACAACAATACTCTAATTATTTCTTAACTTATAAACAATTTATTTTAATTGTTTACACTTTACTAATTAATGCATTTAATCATTCTAAAATGCCAAACTCATAAGATTTCATCACCAATAACCAAAAACCCTCATCAAAAATCTGCATATACCTCATATAGGATTCTCAAGCCATAAAATCCTATTTTCCAATTTTCTTACTTCACATAACATATTTAATTCATTTACTCATAACTAGTCCATTTTCATGAAAAATACTAAATCAGTTCTAAAAATATTTCTTTTCTGGAATTTAGCAGAATATAGTCCCATATTAAACATATATTTTTCTCAAAATTTTTAAAATTCATTTACTATTTATTTTATGGCCAAAACTGCCAAATATTTAGACATTTATCATAAATTATACTTTTGTTTGAAAATTCTGAAATTTACAGAGTATACTTTTGTTATACACATGTACTCCCAATAAAAATTTCACCAATTTTGGAGTTAACCACAAGGAGTTATAAGGGTTTACTTTTAAAATAGCTTTTTCTCATAAAATTCATAACTCTTAATCTATACATCCAAAAATCGCCATTTTTGGACACAATCAACAAAACTCATTAAATTATCATTTTAAATTTTTCCAGAATTTTTGAAGGTCCAGAAAAATTTCGAAACTGAAAAACATAATAACCCTTAAAATCCCTTACTATCCCTTACCTCAAAAGAGCAGTACTGGAATGTCGGATATAACGCTAAACGAACTTGCACCGTATAACAACACTTAAGATATCTAAATACTCACAAAAATACGCTCGATAATATATAGAGAGAAAATTTTAGTTTTTGGTGTGATTTTCAATTCTAACCTAAGCACCCTATTTATAGGAAATTGCTTAGAACACCAAAGCAGAAAATTTAATAAAATATTAATATATTTATATTATTTTCGTACGCACACCTTGCCATCTGAATTCAGCCACAAACACATGCAAGTGGGTCCCACAAACACACCAAACATGTTTTTTTTAAAAAAATATTTAAAACTTCAAAAATTAATTATTTCGGAACTTCAATAATTCATAATAAATAGCCCTTTTGTCAGAAAAATTCAAATCTTATGTCCATTCGATAAGAAATTTAATTCTCTACAACTTTTTAGAAGAAAGTTCTTCCAAATTCCAAATAAAAATTGACCGAAATCCACATACGGACGATTTTACAGGCTATAATTAAATTTCAGTCAAAAATAGGGTCCACCAACACACAAAACATATGTTAAACATTTATTGTGACAAAAATACTCTTCCTCCTCAATTACTCATATATCCCACATTTATTGTAAAAATATCACCATTATTATATTATAATATAATAATATATTTAAATAAATTATTTTATCAGAAAAAGATAAAATATTAATTTTTAATAATTGTCACATTAAAAAATTTCTCCATCTATATCAACATAAAATGAATATTTTTCTCATCATAAAAATTAATAATTAATTATTCACAAATAATATTACAGAATCATATTACTGACAACCAGACAGTTCCTAGGAAAGATGGGGCTTTTCAATAAGGATTTCTCCTTATTGGCGCGCAATTAGATGACTAAACCTTTTCTTAGACAGAACTTTCTAGACATTGCCAATAATGTTATCTAATAATATTATTCAGATAATATGAATTATTGCTCCGATAATGGAAAATACTATGTAGTGACAATTATTGAAACAACAATAATATAAAATATCAACGTAGCAATTATTGAATCAATAAAATAAAATATTGAATAGTAATTACTATAACAATTATTGTGTAATGCCTTCTTACGTAAGAATCAATAATTGGTGCAATACCGTGTGCTACTGTGTTTTAACCACCAAGTATTTCAACAGTATTAACGGTAACAATTACGTCGTCATTTTCTTCATCCAATCGCTTTCCGTTATGGGGCCCACAAAAGGCTGCGCCGTCGTATGAATATTCCTGACAACAAGAATATTCCACGACCAAACAGATATTCCCCGACAAAAATGATTATTTTATAACCACTTGCTTATTTTGAAAATTTTACATATATCACCCTTAACTTTAAACTTTTATCAATTTAATCTATTTACTAAATAGAAAAATTGAATACTTTTATTTCATAAAATTCGAGGTCTTACATAAAATTATCGAGTGTATTTTTGTGAGTATTTTGATACTTTGAGAGTTGCTATTCAGTACAAGTTTCCTTCGATATTACATCTGATATTCCGCTCAGAAATACTGTTATTTTGAGGTAAGGGATGTTATTTTCTTCGTAAATGATATTATTTCTTTCAATATCATTATGCCGAAATATTGGTATGAACTTTTTATCAAATTTGGAACTTTTTGTGTCGGGGTTACTATTCACGTATACAACACTATTCACGAATACGACACTATTCACCAAAAAATGAAAATTTTCTTTTTTGTCCAAAATGTCTATTATGGTTACTATCTTTGATTGTATCCATATTTTGATCTTTATTTTTGGAATTTTGCTTCATATTTGGTTATTATGGAGTATTATTGAATTTGGATAAATTGTAATACGAATCCCTAATATTTGTCCTTTTGTTTCACTGGATTCGTTTCCTTTAAAATATTTTTCATCGTCCTCAGTCCTTATTGATGATATTACTGAATATCTTTGGTCTGTAGTGCAAAGATGAATGATTAACTGATGAATATCTTTGGCTCGTAGTGCAAAGATGAACATGTGTTGAGATGAACATGACCGACTGGTTATACAAATGAATATCTTTGGCCTGTAGTGTAAAGATGAATATTTGATTAAAGATGTGTATTGATTGTTGTTACAGGGATAAAATATTGATGATGGACTTTTAAATCTTAGAAGATAGTAGAACTCATTCTCTACTTGACTCTTCTAATGGATTACTATTTCCGCTGTAGTTGTTGATCTAAAACTTGTTGTCTATTATATTCTATTAGATTTTTCCCTGTTGAAGACTAATGATAATTTGTTGTATATTATCTTAGTTATAATATTCTTTACTGGGCTAGTTGAGCTCACCCTTTTCCTTGTTGTTCCATTTTTCTTCTCGAGAGGTGAGAATATAGCAGGGATTAGCCGGGGTATAGAGTGATGATTCAAGATAGCTGTTTTAGTAGTCCTTATTATTTTGTAAAATAGTGTATCAATAATTATAATGAGGACTTATTTGAGTGTGGATATTGTCTAGAAGACAATATTTGTATTTAAACTCACAGCTTGTGTATTTGTCGTGTTTTGCACGACAATTGTAATAATAAACTTGTAGTTGTTTCTGTACCATGTATTTGGCGACTCAGAATAGGTTGGGTGGATTAGACCTATTTTGGGGGCGTCACAGTTGGTATCAAAGCTTAGGGATATAGTCTCTGGCAGAGATCGGAGAATAGAACTAGGAGGGGAGAGACGAGTAAACCCTTCACTAGTGTGTCCTACCTAAGCTGATTTTTGTTACCTGATTAGTTGACAAATTGTGATATGTCAATTAACCTTTATTTTGAAGTTGTATTCTAGAATGATATCTGAAATACATGAGATGAGCAATGAAGAAATCATGAGAACAGAAAAGATGGAATCTGAAATGAAAATAAGGTATTCTCAACTCTTTGAAATACCAGGTACGTAAATTTCGGGGACAAAATTACATAAGGACAAGAGATTGTAAGACCCCAAATTTTATGAAATAAAAGTATTCAATTTTTCTATTTAGTAAATAGTTAAATTGATAAAAGTTTAAAGTTAAGGGTGATATATATAAAATTTTCAAAATACGCAAATGGTTATAAAATACTCATTTCTGTCGGGGAATATTCGTTTGGTCGTGGAATATTCTTGTTGTCAGGGAATATTCGTACGACGGCGCAGCCATTTGTGGTCCCCATAACAGAATGATTGTCGGATGAAGAAAACGACAAGTTTAAGTTTTTATAAATAACGGCGTAGTTGTTACTGTTAACACTATTGGAATATCTGGTGGTTAAAATACAGTCATACGCATTGTTGCACAGTAGCACATGGTATTGCACAGTATTTTTGGATTATTGATGCTTACGTAAGAAGGCACTACTCAATTATTATTACTGATAATTCTTTGTTCAATATTTTATTTTATTGATTCAATAATTGCTACGTTGATATTTTATATTATTGTTGTTTCAATAATTGACCTTTTACATGATATTTTCATTATCAGATCAATAATTTATATTATTTGAATAATATTATTAGATAACATTATTGGCAATGTCTAGAAATTTCTGTCAAGGAGAGGTTAGATGATCTAATTACGCACTAGTAAGGAGAAATCCTTATCGGAAAGCCCCCTCTTTCCTGGGAACTGACTGATTGTCATTATTGTGATTCTGTAATATTATTTGTGAATAATTAATTATTGATTTATATGATAAGAAAATATTTATTTGATGTGGATATAAATGATAGATTTATTTATGTGGTTATAAATGAAGGAATTAATGTTGAGGTGTTTTATCAGTATTTTGTCAGAATGGAGGTATTAAAAACTCAAATCAGTGTTCTTAAAGCTCTATAGCGTGAGTTATAATTTTAATCCGACCGTTGGATCGTTGTGATTTTTGGATATGTTATACATATATAAGTTGAGTATATGTCCACAAATTTTGAACCGTTAAAAATTAATGTATGATTTGTTATGAATTTTAAAAGGTGTTGAAAATCATCCGTTTATGGATTTCAGATATTTTCTGTCTCGAATTTGGAAAAATTTAAAGCTACAAAGTTGTAGAGAATTCGATTTCGTGTGGAATGGACATAAAATTTGTATTTTTCTGATAAAAGGACTATTTTATATGAATTACTGAAGTTTTGGAAAATAAAATAATTTTTATTAAAAGTGGGTGTGACTCACTTTTGTTTTTAACATGTGGGCTGCTGAATTTTGTCAAGAACGGCTTGCTGGAAATTTCAAATTGGGTAGACGTAAAGGATAAGAGAAAAAAATAATATTATTTTATTATTTAGTCTCCTATGGCGTTCTAGCATTTTCTTATAAATAGGCGCTTGGGTTAGAATTGAAAATCACGCCAGAAACATAAGTTTTCTCTCTCTATATTATCGAGCGTATTTTTGTGAGTATTTTGATACTTTGAGAGTTGCTATTCAGTGCAAGTTTCCTTCGGTATTACATCCGATATTACGATCAGAAATACTGTTATTTTGAGGTAAGGGATGTTATTTTCTTCGTAAATGATATTATTTCTTTCAATATCATTATGCCGAAATATTGGTCTGAACTTTTTATCAAATTTGAAACTTTTGTGTCGGGGTTATTATTCACGTATACGACACTATTCACGAATACGACACTATTCACCAAAAAATAATTTTTTTCCTTTTTATCCAAAATGTCTATTATGGTTACTATCTTTGATTGTATCCATGTTTTGATCTTTATTTTTGGAATTCTGCTTTATATTTGGTTATTATGGAGTATTATTGAATTTGGATAAATTGTAATACGAATCCCTAATATTTGTTAGTAGTTGATTTCGCAATCAATGAATTTTTACAAGTGTACACAATCAACAAGTAATAAAGTGATAAGATAAAGTGTCGATCCCACAGAGAATTCCAATCAACAAATTCCAACTACTAGCACTATATCAATCCAATTTTATTTAAACAACCATCAATGTGATTTTTCAAAATAAGAAAACTAAATTAAGTAATTAAAAGAGATTATTCTAAAATTAAATCAAAAAAATAAAAACTAAGATTTTAACGAATGAATTCAGATAAATAAATATTAAGACTCTAATATCCGCAATTATGAATTATAAATCAATTATCCAATTATCCCAATTATTATGCCTACTGAATTGTTAACGAGAATTTCAAGTGTCAAAAGCCCTTTTCCAAGTGATCAATTAACTTCTATTTAATCAAATTAATTTTGCTATATTCCTATGCAAAATAATTAAATTAAACGCATTAAATTCCAATTCCCAACGTGTTACATGCAGTGAACAGATATTTTCATTCTATTCACAATCCTAATTATTCATCATGCAAATAATTAAGCATACATGTTATCATGCCCAGTTCTAACCCTAGATCTCCTTTTCCAATTTCTTCTAGAGTAACAAGGTAATTATTGGCCAAATAATTAAATAATAAGCATAAGACAAGATAAACAATTCACTGACATAAATAATTGGAATAAATCGAATAACTAATTTATAGACATAAAAAGTTCAATTGGAATCCTAATGAAAGAAATTAGTTCATAGCGGAAATTAAAACCAATAATCCTTTGCAAATCATCCTTATGGAATTACACAAATTGAAAAATAGGAGAAGAAGAAAAACTCTAGAGCCAATCCTTCAATCTTGGAGTAATCCCTTGCTTAGCCTTTTTTTGTGGTAGGTTCCCCTAATTCAATCAAAATAGCCTTTATATACTCTTCACATTGCACCACAATCCTAGTCCAAATCAACTTCTCAATTAGCCTCCCCTTGTGTGTTGTCAAACTATTGGTCAACGCGTATGCCGTCAATGATGAAGTCATGCCCCAGATACCAAGACGGCACGCATGTAGTGTAATCCAGGCGCCCGTTGGCTTGTAAGTCAATTTAATTACAAAAATGCCATTCAATAGCTCAAACTCCCAATTCGCCCCTGCATCTCCTAAATATAGAAACTAACAACTAAACATAGTAAAAATTCTAGTAAACAACTTGAGAATACAATAATTTAAGCTTGATTATATTTAATCATGGGTATATGACCCAATCATCAAGTACCTCCAAACTTAAATCGTTGTTTGTCCTCAAACAACAAAATAGAACAACTATGCTACACAATGCAATGAGATGTAATGTGCCTAATCTATATGTTTTTGAATCCAACAATGTCAAAGAGTCAAAAATTATCTCACTGGCCTAAGAGAAAACGAGCAAACTTTACAATATTAATCACCAAAACCAATCCACAACTCCTTAATAATCCTCAAATCGTAAACCATTATCACTGGTACAGTGTGCGTGTGTGTTCAACATCCATGATAACTGATACGGACTCAAATGCAATACATAACCAATTTCTTCGAAGGAATCATATAGCGCCAACATAAAAATTTCAAAAGAATAGACAAGTTCCAACTAAAACTAAGCAATTACTATTTTCAGGGGTTCACACAGGGTACTTATACTTTATTTATATATATTATCTTTTTTTTTCACGGGGGCTTTTTTGCTGGGCTTTTTTTGCCCTTTTCCCATTTTTTTTCTTAACCATGACTGTGCAATGTCTCATTCCATTAGGCTAATAGTGCTACCCCTTAGCGAGATTTCAACCAACGACTCCCAGACCATAAAAGACCTTAGGGCACTAGGTGTTAAGACACCCCTTCGGCGTAATTGCTCAGGTAACAAAGGCCCCGAAACAAAACTAGCCACGATATTATTTTTTTTAGATAAAGCTTATGTACCCCACAGTTATTCCCCCAAACTTAGATTCATTCCCAATTCTTCGTCTTCACTGCCTATCCTTGTCATTCTCTCATTCACCCTATCATTATCCTTTAGAAACTATTTATGTATCAATTTGAACTAACCAGTCGACACAGACGGTGTTTGTGACACCCCCAAAACAGGTATACATCACCTATTCTGAGTCGCCAAATACATAGTACAAAATACAACTACAAACTTAATTATACAACAGTAGTGTAAAATACAACAAAATATATAGATTGAGTTTTAATCCAAATATTGTCATCTAGACAATATCCACACTCAATGGAGTCCTCATTACATTTATTATCACACTATTTTACAGAATAGTGAGGACTACTAATACACCATCTAGGACCATCACTCTGTTCCCATTTAGTCCTCCTTACGTTCTCATTTCAAGAGAGAACAATGAAAGCAAATGGTGAGCTCAACTAGCCCAGTAGGAAATATTATGATTAAGATAATGCAGAATAAATTATCCTTAGCCTTCAACAGTATAACAACTAATAGAATATAATAGACAACAAGTTTTAGATCAAAAACTGCAGCGAAAATAAGCAATCCATTAGAAGAGTCAAGTAGAGCATAAAATCTACTATCTTCTATGATTTAAAAAGGTTTGCATCATTTTCATCGCTGAGACTCAGCTTAAAAAATAATTCACATCATCAAATCATCCCTGCACTACAGGCCAAGGATATTCTTTAGTATGATGACCACGAATTATCCATGCACTACAGGCCAAAGATAATCGTGTTTTCATCAACGGTCCTAATCATGCCATAAAACAATTCATCTTTGCACCCTTGGCCGAAGAGAATCAATAGCCATAATAATACCAAAAACTATCCATCAATGCACTACGGGCCAATGAGGACTTTTTTCGCATTATTTGTAACATTACGGTCATGATCATATCGAATAATCCTTAGTCATAATCATACCAAGTCTATCTATGCACTACAGGCCACAAATGACTTTCAACATAATATAAACATGAGGATGATGACAATGATATAAGAATTCAGTAAAACAAGTTCAAGAATTAATTTATCCAGGAACCAATAACGTCCAAATTGTCAACCTGATACTACTTTGTGGTGTAAAATTCAAGAATGCTCAAAAGAATATTTTCATGAAAAGAAACTGGATGACGTACAAATATCAAGGATATTCAACTAATTTCATGGAGTATAAAAGTCAAAACTTTAACCAACTGAGTATAATAAAGAATGGAATAACAACAGAATTCACCGGTATCTACCAGAATCCGCGTATCTGAGTTATTCAAACTGAATAATAAATAATGGAACCGAATTCATGCGTAAAAGCCGTAAACGATATTTCAATGAAATAATAAATAATGGAACTAGGTCATGCATAAAGCATGCATGGTGATATTCTAACGAATAATAAATAATGGAACCAGTCCCACAGAAAGCAGACGACGGGATATTCCGCGAATAATAAATAATGGAACCAGGTTATGCGTAAAACGCACAGACAAGATATTCTGACAGAATATTAAAGAATGGAATAATAGAAGAATTTCACCATGTATGCGGTACTTTGCATAGACAGGTTATTCCAACATAATAATAAGGAATGGAATAACAGAAGAATTTCACCATGTATGCGGTACTTCGCATAGACAGGTTATTCCAACATAATAATAAGGAATGGAATAACGAGTATTAAAAGAAAATAACTCTCTTCATGAATACGAAAGAATAATACCCCTTAACTTAGAAGAAATTTGGATACTGGAGTAGTGAGGTAGTAGACTTCTCTTCTTCTTTCTCTCTATAATAACGGCTCTATAGCTTTGGTGAATTGGTGAGAAATGAAGGAAGAATGAGTTTCTATTTATAGGAAAACATAGTTTCAATAATTGCACATTTTGGGGCTCGAAATATTTCAGTATAATACCTTCCTATTTTTTTATTTTTAATTTAGTCCTGCAAGTATTATCAATCTTGCACCAACTCCCCTAATAGTAAATTATGTGAATTAATAGTAAATCATGTGACTCAATAGTTCTAGACATGTGAAAATATGAATTACAGTATAGTACCTCCTTCTATACCTCCATTTTTAACTTAGTCATGCAAGTATTATCAATCTTGCACCAACTCCCCTAATAGTAAATAAATGTGAATCAATAGTACACACATGTTAACAAATAGTTATATAAACATGTGAATTAGTAGCAATTAATTGCTCATTTATCCGATAAATTACCTAATTTATCAATATAACCCCCAGACATCAACTATCATCAAAATAAATGTCGATTTCCACTAACGCTAATAATCCCAACACAATGGAACTATCAATTTCATCTTTAATCAACACAACTTATTCATCATTAATATCATAACTCACAATATTTAACAACCGTGTCGCTCCTGGAAAGAGGGGCCTTAGGTAAGGATTTCTCCTCACTGGCACGCAATTACCTAACCTCTCCTTGGCAGAACTTCTAGACATTGTCAATATTGCAATTTAATAATATTAATAACTTTGTCGTCTCAATTATTGATTTAATAATATAACATATTATGCAGATAATACTGTGACAATAATCAATAAAATGAGAGATATGATGTATCAATTACTGTAGCAATAATTGAGTATAAGCGAGTGACTTCTCACGCAAGCATCAATAATTAATACTGGTCCGCTTGCTATGCAACCACGCCAGACATCTTATTTCTTTACTAAGGTAGTTCAACGGTTTTAACGGTATAACTTCCGCCGTTATTTTCATAAAAATATTTTTGTCGTTTTCTCAATTCAATAATAATTTCGTTGTGGGGTCCACCAATGATTGTACCGTCGTACGAATATTCCCCAAAAAAAAGAATATTCCCCAACCGATCGAATATTATACAACAAGTTGCATACTTTTCAAAATTTATAAATATTACCCTCAACTATAACATTATCTCAAATCCACACAATAATTTTGAAAAAAATATTTCAAGAAAATTAAATCTTTATTCATAAAATTTGGGATTTTACAGTGTTAGCGTGCTAACCTTTTTATACCAGTTGCAAACAAGCACAAGATTCGATTTATAACAGAAATTATATCAAGGTTCTAATGAATAATGCTGTATTAGTTCACTTATTCTCAATCTCATCATTGGCCCAAAATAACATGAACTATGACACTGCTGGACATAAGCAAACACAAAATGTAAGTTTAAAAATTTTGTTATTTATTTATTTTTAAATAATTTGTTGTTTTTTTTATATATTTTTTATTCATTTTTTTATTAACTGAAAATCAAACATAACATGACATAAAGCAATAAATCAAAAATAAAAATGCAATAACAAAAATGACCTAAGCTACTATGTGACTATATGAATGCAACATCATAATTCCTAAACTACTATGCAAAACTAGAATGCAATGACAAATGTAAGCCTAACTAATGATAGTATTCATGCAAACAAATGCAACACTTAACTAACAATAAAACACAACTATCCACAAACTACTAATGCAACTAAAAATTAATCACCCCCAAACTTATCAAGAGCAATGTCCTCATGTGAAAAAAAAACAATATAAAACAGAGGACTTCCCTGATGAGCTTATTCCTCGGGTGGAGCATCATCATCCTCGCTCATCTCTTGATCAAAAGGGGGAAACACAGGCAGAACAAGAGTAGTAGGGAACTGGCTAAGATTAACGCCCGGGTACAATTGAGCGTTCATGGCATTTTAGGCAGCAAATTGGTCGACCAAATATTTATAAATGGCATCTTGACGTTCAGATAGGTGGACATTCTGAGATTCTATATTGTAGAACCACCCGTCAATTTCACGCTAAACAGTTTCAGAAACAACACCACGGTGAGCTGTAGAGGAATGACCATATGTGGGTGGGGTCGAAGGTTGTGGAGCCTGTGGACCTTCAACTTGGGGATTATAAAACCCAAGCCCCTAGGGTGGTTCTCCCCACCAGTCCAAACTCTATATCGACTGATCAGCTTGTGGTCCAATACCGGCATTGGGGTTTGAATCATCTCATCTAACTTCCATTTGACCTCAAATTTTGCGCATAACACGCAAATGAGAGATGGATGGGGGTAAACCTCCCGTGGTTCCTCCTCGTGCAGCACGCTGAATTGATTGCTGAATGACATGGCTGACATCTATCTTCAAGCCTTGAATAATTGAATACAGCAGTACCACCCTCTCTTTGGTTACATGGCTCACATGTGTGCATGGCATGAGTTTGGCGCAGATAAAGGCATACCACGCCTTTCCATATAGACTTAGGTGAGAAAGAGGGAAAGTCATGCTACCACGTTCATGTAATGTCCACGTGGTGCCCGGTTGACAAAGCTCACGGATTATTTTCTCATAGTCTGGACCTTGACTCACAAGGCTGGCATACTCATCGTTGTGACCCTCTAACGAAAGTTGGTAGCAACCGTTAATGTCTTATTCGCCAAACTCAACAGTCTTGCCCCTCACATACACCCCATAGTGGAAGTGCTTGGAAATGTTGGCGTAGAATTCCTTGACAATTGCAATTACTGCTGGGTCGGGCTGTGCGGTCAGTGTAAGCCAATTCCTCTCATCAATCATGACCGCCATGTCCCCATCCTTTGATTGATCGGGCCTTAAACCGCGTTCGGGGATAAGAGAACGGGTTGCCATCCTGTTGTAGTGTTCTTGGGCGGCAGCACTCACGAACCTGCGGTTGTCAAATTTTGGAGGAGTCGTGGCGGTCCCGGAACCTTAACCACGTTGACATTTCGATGCCATTGAGAAAAATCTACAAGAAGGTGCGATCCACACGTATTAGAATTGAGCAGAATCGAATATATATATATATATATATATATATATATATATATATATATATATATATATATATATATACCTACCATACCACCTCCAAACTTCAAAATAAGTGCACGTAAGTACGTGGTTGGGGGTGTGGCATGACCCATAATAGCATAAAAGTACAACGTTGTACCGATTAGACTCAGATATTATTCACATCTTACCATTGGCAAAAGAAACACAAGATACGCCCTAAAAAAATATGTCATGTAAAGCAATATGATCCCAAGCATGAAGCAATACAGTTTAGCCCCCCCATAATAGTGATATATATGTTTGACAGTAGACCTATGGTATTGGGTGGCATGATGGCAAGTGAATTTAGTGCGTGGATGTGGTGATATGGGCGAATTTAAAGATAATTATCTCAGGCATAATCTCAAACACGTTGTGGGCAGTTTTATAACTCTCCGTGAATAGAGGCGTGGGGAGAGGTTAAAGGGAAGGAAGTGGAACCGATCAATAGTTACAACCATGTTGGGCTCTTTTTCTAAACCGCAGCGCCGGGGCGCTGAGTTGTGTAGTGATTTGGGCGCCAGGGCGCTATTAGTTAGAATCTAGGAATAGTTCATAGCATCGGGGCGCTGTAAGATGGGCAAGACTGAGAGTCGGGGCGCTGTGGTACAGTAACTGAGTCTAGTCCCCAGCGCTGGGGCACTATCAAATAGGCCAAATTGGACACCGGGGCACTGTGGTACAGTGTCTTCAAGAACCTCTGAGTGCCGGGGCGCTATCATCAGGTGTAGAATGAGCGCTGGGGCGCTGGTGCCTTTATGTGCCTAATGTTGCCTAGAGCTAGGGCGCTGGTAGCTAGCCCCTTACCCAATTATCCTACTTCTCTATCCACTAAAACACATGCTTTCCTGACAGTCAATAAACAAGTAATGCAAGTCCATTATTGTAATATTAACTATTCTACTACTAAATTAAATGAATTTAAATACCAAAAAGAGAAAATGGCAAAATAACAGAATAAGATCAAATTATTGGGGTTGCCTCCCCATAGCGCTTGGTTTATAGTCGTCAGCCCGACTTTTCTGTGTTGCTCAATTGGTCGCTAGATCGGAGAGGTATATGGCCGTAGATTGGCGTTCGATGGGCCCACTCCAATAATGCTTATGTCGTTGACCGTTCACCTTGAATGTGCATTTTGAACTTGGGTCCTCAACTTTGATGTTGCCGTGTGGTGCGACAGATACAACCGTGAAAGGTCCTGACCAACGAGATTTCAGTTTCCCAGGAAATAACCACAATCGTGAGTTGAAAAGCAAGACTTATTGGCCCGATTTAAATTTCCGATCAAGAATTTTCTTATCATTCCAGGCTTTGACTTTCTCCTTGTAGAGTTTTGCGTTCTTATAGGCATTAAACCAAATTTCGTCCATCTCATTTAGTTGAAGTAACCTTTTCTCACCCGCTGCTTGGAGATCGAAATTAAGTTTTCGAATGGCCTAGTGTGCACTGTGTTCTAGTTCGATCGGGAGATGACATGCATTTCCATAGACCATTCGGTAGGGTGACATGCCGATTGGATTCTTGAATGTTGTTCGATATGCCCATAGGGCATCGTCTAGACGCATTGCCCAATCTTTCCATAACGGATTTACCACCTTCTCCAGGATTCTTTTGACTTCCCGATTAGAGACTTCCGCTTGACCATTGGTTTGGGGGTGATACGCGGCTGCAATTTTATGACAGACCCCATACTTTATAAGCAATTTAGTGAACTGTTTATTACAGAAGTGAGTTCCCTCATCACTGATTATCGCCCTTAGCGTCCCAAATTGTGTGAAGATGATTGTCTTCAAAAATCGTAGTACTATGTTAACATCATTCGTGGGTAGAGCTGTGGCTTCTACCCATTTAGAAACATAATCGACCGCCAACAGAATATACTGATTATTGAAGGATGATGGAAAAGGTCCCATAAAGTCGATTCCCCACACGTCGAATAGTTTGACCTCTAAAATTGTGTTAAGTGGCATTTCATTGCGCTTGGAAATATTACCTACTCGTTAACACCGATCACACTTCAGCACATAAAGGTATGCATCTTTGAATAGAGAAGGCCAGAAAAATCCTGATTGCAACACTTTGGCCGCTATCTGATCACTGACGTAATGACCTCCGTATTCCGATGAGTGGAAATGACCCAATATGCTATCCATCTCTTCATGTGGCACACATCTTCTAATCATTTGATCCGCGCAAGTCTTAAACATAAATGGTTCATCCCAATAATATTACCTAACATCGTGGAGGAACTTCTTTCGTTGCTGCGAATTCAAATCTGGGGCTAACACCTTACCAACCAAATAATTCACATAATCTGCATACCACGGTAATGTCATTGTTACTCGAAGAAGTTGTTCATCCAAAAACATCTCATTAATCATGACGTTGTCTTTTTGTTGAACTCCTGCATTTTTCAACTGAGAAAGATGATCTGCCACCTGGTTCTCGGTACCTTTTCTATCCCGGATCTCCAAATCAAATTCTTGTAGCAACAGTACCCACCGTATTAACCGCTGTTTGGCATCCTTCTTCTCAATCAAATACTTAATGGCAGAATGATCAATGTAGATAATTACCTTGGTCCCTATGAGATATTCTCTGAATTTGTCAAAGGCGAACACAACCGCAAGTAATTCTTTTTCGGTGGTTGTGTAGTTCAACTGAGCCTCTGTCAATGTCTTGTTGGAGTAGTAAATAGTATGAAAGATTTTGTCACGACGTTGTCCCAAAACTACTCCAACTGTGTAGTCACTGGCGCCACACATTAATTCAAACGTTAGGGACCAATCGGGTGCCACTATAATTGGAGCTGAGACCAATTTCTTCTTTAGTACCTCGAAAGCTTCAATGCATGACTGATCCATCTTGAACGGTACATCTTTCTCCAACAGGGAACATAAGGGTTTCAAAATTTTGGAGAAGTCTTTAATGAAACGTCTGTAGAAACCCGCATGTCCCAAGAAGCTCCGTATTCCTTTCACAGATAATAGAGGAGGTAGTTTCTCAATTGTCTCAATCTTCGCTTTGTCCACCTCTAACCCTGCTGCAGAGACTTTATGCCCCAAAATTATTCCCTCTTGCACCATGAAGTGACATTTTTCCCAGTTAAGGACCAGGTTAGTCTCCACACATCGCTTCAACACTAAAACTAGATTCTTTAAGCATAAGTCCAAACTATCACCGAACACGGAGAAACCATCCATAAAGATCACCATCATGCATCGTTGAAAGGTTGTCGGCGCATTACATAAACCAAAAGACATACACCTGAATGCAAACGTACCGTACGGGCATGTGAATGTGGTTTTTTCTTGATCTTCCGGGGCTATGGAAATTTGATTATACCCGGAATATCCATCCAGCAGATAGTAGAATTGATGTCACGCTAACCTATCCAACATCTGATCAATGAACAGCAAGGGGAAGTGATCCTTGCGTGTGGCTTTATTCAGTTTGCGGTAATACATACATACTCTCCATCCTGTAACGGTTCTAGTAGGGATGAGCTCATTAGCTTCGTTCTTCACCACTGTCATACCCCCTTTCTTTGGTATACACTGTACAGGACTTACCCATGAATTATCCGAGATTGGGTAGATAATGCCGGCATCCAACCACTTTATGATCTCCTTTTTCACCACATCCTTCATAATGGGGTTTAGCCTTCTTTGCTACTCAATGGTTGGTTTTGCCCCCTCTTCTAATAAGATCTTATGCATACAAAATGATGGACTAATTCCTCGAATATCCGCTATAGTCCATCCGATTGCTGTTTTGAACTCTCGCAACACCCTTAGCAATTTCTCTTTTTGCATGTCTGTTAATTCTGTCAAAACAATGACTGGTAAAGTAGCATCTTTTCCCAAATAAGCATACTACAGATGAGATGGTAGCGATTTTAATTCCAACACCGGTGGCTCTACCTTCTGTTTTGGGCCTTTCAAGGGTGTCGAATGGTTGATTACTTTTCTGGATGAAAGATGGTGTATCTAGCCATTTAACATACTCAATGTCATCTTCAATACCAATTTCGTCCATCCCGAGCAAAATGGATTCTATCGGGTCCTCTGAATAATTTCCATAGAATTTGTGATTAACTAATTCATCCATTATATCCACCCGCATACATTCACCTTTTTCTTTCGGATAAGACATTGACTTAAATACATTAAAGGTGACATGTTGATCTTCAACTAGTATTGTCAATTCACCTTTTTGCACGTCAATCAATGTTCTCCCCGTTGCTAAGAATGGTCACCTGAGAATGATTGGAATGTTGCCATCTACTTCACAATCCAAGATAAAGAAATCCGTGGGGAAGATGAATTTATCCACTTTTTCTAAAACGTCTTCAATAATACCTCGTGGATACGTAACCGATCGGTCCGCCAACTGCAAACTGATATTTGTCGGTCTTAGTGCTTGAAGTCCAAAGCCGGTACGTAGATTTGATAGTGGCATCAAATTTATACTAGCCCCCAAATCACACAATGCTCGTCCCGAAAACTGATTTCCAATTTCACATGGAATATTAAAACTACCTGGATCCTTGAGCTTCGGAGGTAACTTATTCTGGATAATTGCGCTGCACTCTTCGGTTAATTCCACAGTCTCAAACTCACCCAATTTCTTCTTTTTCGATAAAATTTCCTTCATAAACTTGGCGTAACTCGGCATTTGTTCCAAGGCTTCAGAAAATGGGATGTTGATATGCAGTTTTTTGAAAATATCTAAAAATCTTGAGAACTTCTTATCTAACTTGGATTTCTGAAACCTCTACGGATACGGTATGGGAGGCATTGGGATGGTTGGTTCCGGTGTTTTCTGCTCTAAGGTCTCATCCTGATGTTTTTCGATTTCCACTACTTCCTCTGTTTCACCTGTTGCGTTATCCCTCTTTTCCTTATCCTTGATTGTCTCTTGCAAATCCTTTCCACTATGTAAAGTCACAGCCTTGCAATGCTCATCTCTGCCCAGATTTATCTCTGTATCACTAGGGAGTGTTCCATGTGGTCAGCTATTCAACGCATATGTTATCTGCCCTAATTGATTTTCCAGATTCCTTATCGAAGCACCTTGGCTTTTCACATTCATATCTACCTGATTCAGTAACTTTTCTTGTTCACCTATCCTTTTGTCAGTAGCTAAAATGAATTTTTCCAAAGCTTCCTCCAAACTTGATTTCCTCTTTGGCTATTGTTGAGTCTAATTTTGAAATCCGGATGTGTTTTGTTGTCTAGGTGCTTGAGCTTGATTGTTACTCCAAGAAAATCCTGGATGATTTCTCCAACCCGGATTATATGCGTTTTGGTTCGGATATGGTTGGGTAGATCGACTATAGCTCCCTACAAACTGAGCTGATTTAGAGTTGATGACACATTGATCTATAGCATGACTCCCAACACATAACTCACAAACCATAGCTACTTGTTGCGCGGATGGTGGACTCCATGTTTCTATTTTCTTAGCTAGTGTGGACACCTGTGCTGCCAATGCTGTCACTGTATCCACTTCAAACTTTCCTGGTGTTTTCGGAGGGTTAGACCTAGTCATGGGCCACTGATAGTTATTGTTGGCCATCGTTTCTAGCAGTTGATAAGCCTCGTTAAAATTCTTAGCCATAATCGCTCCACCTACTGCTGCATCAATACTGGCTCTTGTGGGCGCGTGCAATCCATCACAAAATATCCCAACCTGCATCCACTTTGGAATTCCATGATGTGGGCATTTTCTGAAGCATGTCCTTGAATCTTTCCCACGCCTCATATAAAGTTTCTTAGTCGAACTGTGCAAATGTGTGAATATCGTTCCGTATTTTTGACGACTTCGCTGGTGGGAAAAACTTAGCTAGAAATTTTTGAGCTAAGTCATCCCAAGCTGTGATTGACCCAGGAGGCAAAGAATGTAACCAACTCCGAGCTTTATCTTTCAACGTAAACTGAAACAACCTCAACCTTATAGCATCTTCCGAAACATTATTGAACTTGAAGGTGTCGCAAACTTCCAAGAAACTCAAGATGTGCTCGTTAGGATTATCTGTCGAACTACCCCCAAACTGGCATGCATTTTGGAGCATCTGAATTGTTCCCGGTTTTATCTCGAAACTATTTGCATTAATTGCCGACCTCCTAATACTCGACTGTATATCTGTGACATTCGGCATGTCATAATCCCTAAGTGATTTTTGTTCTTCCCCTGCCATGTTCACTGGTATTTCTTGTTCTGCCAGATTTTCTTCCTCAGGTGACACTGCACTAATCAATTGCAATTTCTGGAACTTCCTTTCGATATCGTCTGTATAAGGAAAAAGTTCCTTTTTAGCCCTTGATCTAGTGTACATACACTCGCAAAGAATTCCTGCAAATACAAGAAGAAAAATAAATAAAGTTTAAATTAAGACCGAATCGATTATAGCTAATATGGAATTAATATTAATCAAGAATTCCCCAACAACGGCGCCAAAAACTTGTTGGTTGATTTCGCAATCAATGAAGTTGTGCAAGTGTACACAGTTAACAAGTAATAAAGTGATAAGATAAAGTGTCGATCCCATAGAGAATTCCAATCAACAAATTCCAACTATTAGCACTATATCAATCCAATTTTATTTAAACAACCATCAATGTGATTTTTCAAAATAAGAAAGCTAAATTAAGCAATTAAAAGAGATTATTCTAAAATTAAATCAAACAAATAAAAACTAAGATTTTACTGAATGAATTCAGATAAATAAAGATTAAGACTCCAATATCCTCAATTATGAACTATAAATCAATTATCCAATTATCCCAATTATTATGCCTATTGAATTGTTAACGGGAATTCCAAGTGTCAAAAGCCTTTTTCCAAGTGATCAATTAACTTCTATTTAATCCAATTAATTTTTCTATATTCCTATGTAAAACAATTAAATTAAACGCATTAAATTCCAATTCCCAACGTGTTACATGCAGTGAACAGATATTCTCATTCCATTCACAATCCTAATTATTCATCATGCAAATAATTAAGCATATATATTATCATGCCCAGTTCTAACCCTAGATCTCCTCTTCCAATTCCTTCTAGAGTAACAAGGTAATTATTGGCCAAATAATTAAACAATAAGCATAAGACAAGATAAATAATTCACTTTGACATAAATAATTAGAATAAATCAAATAACTAATTTATAGACATAAAAGGTTCAATTGGAATCTTAATGAAAGAAATTAGTTCATAACGGAAATTAAAACCAACAATCCTTTGAAAATCATCCTTAAGGAAATACACAAATTGAAAAATAGGAGAAAAAGAAAAACTCTAGAGCCAATCCTTCAATCTTGGAGTAATCCCTTGCTTAGCCTTTTTTTGTGGTAGGTTCCCCTAATTCAATCAAAATAGCCTTTATATACTCTTCACATTGCACCACAATCCTAGTCCAAATCAACTTCTTAATTAGCCTCCCATTGTGTAAGTCAAACTATTGGTCAACGCACGATACCGTCAATGTGAGTCACGCCTGAGTATATTGGCTACACACGATGTAGTGCAATCCAGAGCACCCCAGTTCTATAAGTCAATTTAATTACAAAAATGCCATTCAATAGCTCAAACTCCCAATTCACCCCTAGATCTCTTGAATCTGCAAAATAACAACTAAACACAGTAAAAATTCCACTAAACGACTTGAGAATACAATAATTTAAGCTCGATTATATTCAATTCATGAGTATATTACCCAATCATCATTTGTCCTTTTGTTTCACTGGATTCGTTTCCTTTAAAATATTTTTCATCATCCTCAGTCCTTAATGATGATATTACTGAATATCTTTGGCTTGTAGTGCAAAGATGATTGATTAACTAATGAATATCTTTGGCCCGTAATGAAAAGATGAACAGGTGTTGAGATGAACATGACCGACTGGTGATACAAATGAATATCTTTGGCCTATAGTGCAAAGATGAATATTTGATTAAAGATGTGTATTGATTGTTGTTACAGGGATAAAATATTGATGATGGACTTTTAAATATTAGAAGATAGTAGAACTCATTCTCTACTTGACTCTTCTAATGGATTGTTGTTTCCGCTGCAATTGTTGATCTAAAACTTGTTGTCTATTATATTCTATCAGATTTTTCCCTGTTGAAGACTAATGATAATTTGTTGTATATTATCTTAGTCATAATATTCTTTACTGGGCTAGTTGAGCTCACCCTTTTCCTTGTTGTTCCATTTTTCTTATCAAGAGGTGAGAATATAGCAGGGACTAGCCGGGGTATGGAGTGATGATTCAAGATAGCTGTTTTAGTAGTTCTCACTATTTTGTAAAATAGTGTATCAATAATTATAATGAGGACTTATTTGAGTGTGGATATTTTCTAGAAGACAATATTTGTATTTAAACTCACAGCTTGTGTATTTGTCGTGTTTTGCATGACAATTGTAATAATAAACTTGTAGTTGTTTCTATACCATGTATTTGGCGACTCAGAATAGGTTGCGTGGATTGGACCTACTTTGGGGGCGTCACAGCTCCTAGCTTTGAATTACTTCAATCTTTGCCAGGTCAACAGATATTCCATGATTTGATATCACGTGCCCAAGGAATGATACTTCCTCAAGCCAGAACTTGTATTTCTTCAACTTGGCATATAGCTTGTTTTCACGAAGCTTTTGGAGTATCAGTCTACTGTGTTGCTCATGATCTTCACGAATTTTGTAATATATGAGGATGTCATCAATAAAGATGACTACAAAATAATCCAAATATTCTTTGAATACTCAGTTCATCATATCCATGACGGCAGCAGGAGCATTAGTCAATCCAAAAGACATGTCTAGGAATTTATAATGCCCGTACCAAGTTCTGAAAGTAGTCTTTGGAATGTCATCCGTTTTAATCTTTAATTGATGATATCCGGAACGAAGATCGATCTTTAAAAATAATTTAGCGCCTTGCAACTGGTCAAAAAGGTCATCAATGCGAGGCAACGGGTACCTATTTTTAATGGTGACGTGATTCAGCTCCCGATAATCAATACAAAGTCGTATACTTCCATCTTTCTTCTTTACGAAGAGAACAGGAGCACCCCAAGGAGACATACTAGGACGAATGAAACCGATGTCTAACAATTCCTGCAGTTAGGTCTTTAACTCCTGGAGTTCAATAAGAGCCATTCGATATAGGGCTTTAGAAATGAGTTTTGTACTAGGTTCAAGGTCGATACAAAATTCAATTTCACGCTCTAGGGATAAGACAAGAAGTTCTTCAAGGAATACATCAGGAAAATTTATTAACAATAGAACTATCATTCAAGACTGACGTATTTTTGTTTAAGTTCGTGACATGGGCTAAGAAAGCTTCACATCCATTTTCAATAAACGAATAGCTTTATGGCCTTATATGATAGTAATTGACTTTAATGGTTTGGTTTCTTAAATTCGCATAATAGGTTGGTTAGGAATATGAAAGCTAACAACCTTATGAAAATAATCAATTTTAGCATAATGAGTGGTTAACCAATCAATCCCCAAAATCACATCGAATGCAAGTATTTTCAAAGAGATAAGATCGACAGGTAACATGCAGTTATCGATTTGAATTAAACAAGACTTATAAACAGTGGATGAAATGAAGGTTTCTCTCAATGGAGTTTCAACAGATAAGACAAAGTCTAATTTCTCCGGAGTTAAATTTAAACGATGAGAGCAAATAGGAGAAATAAAATAATGGGTAGAACCGATATCAAATAAGGTATAAACTTCACAAGAGTTTATGATTAGCTTACCTGTGATGACTTCGTTCGGGTTCTTCGCTTTTTGGGAGGTCACGACAAACGCTCTCCCTTGAACTACTGGTTTTGTCTTGTCTGGGATGGCCTTTGGTGCCTTTATCCCAGTTGGACTTGACTTTGATGCATAACAAAATTGGGCTAGGTGACCTTCTCTTCCATAATTGTAACACGCTTTGGACGGATGCGTACAATTTGGACTGATGTGTCCCTCCCCTCTGCATTTATAACAAACTATCGGTGGTCGATCTCCTTCCTTAACAACCGTTGCTGGGGCTGACGTCTTTCCATCATCATTGAACCTCTTCTTCTCAAAATTTCCACTCCTATTGTCTTGGCCACGATTACCACCTAAGTGGTTACCATTTCTGGCTTGTTGATTTCCTTCACGTTTGTTGTCACCGCTTCGATGACTGCTACCACTGGTATTATCGCTTTACTGGCTACTCTCTCTTGTTTGGGTTGACTCATTTTCACGCTCCAATAAATGAGCCCTATTTACCACATCTGAATACAAACATAATTTGTGAGAAATGAGGTATTGATGTATTTCGGGTTTCAAACCTCTTAGAAACTTCCGCGTCAGACGCTCCTCATTATCTACCAAATGAGATGCAAACCAGGATAACTCCGCAAACTTAGCCTCGTATTGCGACACGGTCATATTGTTTTGCTCCAACTTGATGAACTATACCTCCTTCATGTGATGAATACTTTCGGGAAAGTACTTGTCGTTGAACAGTTCTTGGAACTTCTCCCAAGACATCTTAAGTGCGGCACATTGAGTACGTTTTACAGACTCCCACCAGTAATCTGCCTCTCCTCGCAACATGAAGGTGGCAAAGAAAACCTTTTACTCCTCAGAGCATCCCAAGACATCAAATATCTTGGTGATCTGCTTTATCCGCGTCTCTGCCTTTAGTGGTTCTGGCTTTCCCAAAAACTTTGGTGGTCCCAGTTCCTTCAACTGCTTAGCAGTGACCATTCGTGAGTTACCAGTGTTTCCACCTACATTTTGAATAGAAGTCTCTCTCGCCTGATGTTGTATGAATTTCATAAAGTCTCTGAACATCCCATAGTTCATCATTTGGTCAGTGTTATTGTTTACATGAGGATTATTGCCTTCCTGATGCACATTATCCTGGTTATTGATATGTGGTGACTCAACGGTCTCCTATGCTCCATTGTTTATCTCAACATTTTCAGATGCCATTTTCAAACACTTCCACAATACAAAGGTTAAGTGACATGCCACATATTACCCCTATATTCTGACCGACCAATTAAATAACAAATAAGCTTAGGTAGGTCATACTAGTGAAGGATTTACTTGTTTCTCCCCTCCTAGTTCTAGTCCTACATCTCAGCCAGGGATCATATCCCTAAGCTTTGATACCAACTGTGACGCCCCCAAAATAGGTATATGTGACGCCCCCAAAACAAGTATACATCACCCATCTTGGGTCGCCACATACTTGGTACAGAATACCAATACAAACTTAATAATACAACAGTCGTGTAAAATATGACAAAACGTAATCTAAGAGTTTTAATAAGAATATTGTCATCTAGACAATATCCACACTCAATGGAGTCCTCATTATATTTATTATCACACTATTTTACAGAATAGTGAGGACTACTAATGCAAACATCTGGACCGTCACTCTGTTCCCCGACTAGTCCCAGCTACGTTCTCATTTCCTGAAGAGAACCATGAGAGAAAAGGGTGAGCTTAACTAGCCCAGTAAGAAATATTATGATTAAGATAATGCAGAATAAATTATCCTTAGCCTTCAACAGTATAACAATTGATAGAATATAATAGACAACAAGTTTTAGATCAAAAACTACAGTAGAATAAGCAATCTATTAGAAGAGTTAAGTAGAGCATAAAATCTACTATCTTCTATGATTTAAAAAGTTTTTCATCAACTTTATCGCTGAGACTCAGCTTAATAAATAATCAACATCATCGAATCATCCCTGCACCACGACCAAGGATATTAATATAATCATCAATGGTCATGATTATACCGAATAATCCCTGGTCATAATCATACCAACAACTGTCCATCAATGAACTACAGGCCAATGAGAACTTTCACCACATCATTCGTCACATTACGCTTATGATTATCTTAGAATAATCCTCAGTCATAATCATACCAAGTCCATCTATGAACGTAAGCCAAAGATGACTTTCATCACAATATAAGCATGAGGATGATGACAATGACATAATAATTCAATAAAATAAGTTCAAGGATAAATTTTAAAGATTTATAATTTAATTTATCCAGAGTTCAATAACGTTCAAATTGTCAACATGATACTGCTTTGTGGAGTAAAATTCAAGAATAATATTCATTTACCAAAAATAATTTGGACAGAAAAAAATTATATTTTTCGGGTAAATAATACCCCATAAATAGTACCATGTGAATAATACTTCGGGAATAGTACCTCGTGAATAGTACCCCGACATGAAAAGTACCCCAAATACTCGAGTGAATAATATTTGGGTGAATAGTAATTGGGTAAATAGTAACCCGTGAATAGTACTCCGTCATAAAAAGTGCCCCGAATACCCGAGTGAACAATACTAGAGTGAATAGTAACTGGGTAAATAGTAACCCATGAATAGTAACTCGTAAAAGAAAAATACCAAAGAAATGATATCTCATACGAGTATAATAGAATATACGAAACTACAAATGGATTTTCACCCGCCATGCGGTAATCCACTTAGACAGATCATTTCCATAATTTAATAAAAATGAATACAAAGGGTCATCCACCATGCATGCAGTAGTCCGCGTAGACAGGTTATTCTAACAAAATAATAAAGAATGGAATAATAGAATAATTCACCATGTATGCGGTAGTCCGCGTAAACAGGTCATTCCAACAGAATAATAAAGAATGGAATAATAGAATAATTCACCAGGCGTGCATAATCCGCACAGACAGGTTATTCCAATAGAATAATAAAGAATGAAATAACAGAAGAATTCACCAGGCGTGCGTAATCCGCACAGACAAGTTATTCCAACAGAATAATAAAGAATGGAATAACAGAAGAATTCACCAGGCGTGCGTAATCCGCATGCATGAGTTATTCCAATGAAATAATTAAGAATGGAATAACGAAAGAATTCACCAGTGCATGTGTAATCCGCATGCATGAGTTATTCCAATGAAATAATAAAGAAT
Organism: Panax ginseng; assembly: GCA_020205605.1. Classification (NCBI taxonomy): domain Eukaryota; kingdom Viridiplantae; phylum Streptophyta; class Magnoliopsida; order Apiales; family Araliaceae; genus Panax; species Panax ginseng. The sequence continues at coordinate 13,903,090 of CM035134.1, forward strand.
GGAATAATGGAAGAATTCACTAAAGGCGTGTAATCCACACGACGGTTATTCAATAACAAAAGAATTCACCAAAGCGCGTAATTCGCATAGTATATGTTATTCAAATGAATAATAAATAATGAAATAACAACCCTTACGAGTATTGAAAGAAATAACACTCTTCATGAATACGAAAGAAATAATACCCCTTACCTTAGAAGAAAACTGGAATAGTGAGGTAGCAGACTTCTCTTCTCCTTTCTCTCTATAATTTCTCTATATAATAATTGCTCTATAGCTTTAGTGAATTGGTAAAAAATAATGAAGGAATGAGCTTCTATTTATAGGAAAATATAGTTTCAATAATTGCACATTTTGGGACTAAAAATATTACAGTATAATACCTTCCTCTTTTTCTTCATTTTTAATTTAGCCCTACAAGTATTATCAAACTTGTACCACCTCCCCTAATAGTAAATCATGTGAATCAATAGTAAATCATGTGACTCAATAGTTCTAAACATATGAAAAAATTAATTACAGTATAGTACCTTCATCTATACCTCCATTTTTAATTTAGTCATGCAAGTATTATCAATCTTGCACCAACTCCCCTAATAGTAAATCATGTGAATCAATAGTACACACATGTGAACACATAGTTATAAGCATGTGAATTAATAGTAATTAATTGCTCGTTTATCCGATTAATTACCCGATTGGTCAATATAACCTCCAGACATCAATTATTATCGAAATAAATGTCGATTTCCACTAACACTAATAATTCACACACAATGGAACTATCAATTTCATCTTTAATCAACATGAACTTATTCATCATTAATATTATAACGCACAATATTTAACAACCAGGTCGTTCCCAGGAAAGAGGGGGCTTTCCGATAAGGATTTCTCCCTATTGGCGCGCAATTAGATTAACTAACCTCTCCTTGACAGAACTTCTAGACATTGTCAATATTGCAAATAATAATATGAATAATTGTCTTCTCAATTATTGATTTAATAATATATCATATTATGCTGATGATACAGTGACAATAATTGAATCAATAATATGAGAGATATAATGCAGCAATTACTGTGGTAATAATTGAGTATAACTGAGTGACTTCTTACGTAAGCATCAATAATCAATACAGTATGCTACTATGCAACCACGCGTATTACTGTACTTTTACTACTGGGTAGTTCAACAGTTTAACGGTAAAACTTTCGCCGTTATTTTTATAAAAAGATAATTTTGTCGTTTTCTAAATACGACAATACTTCCGTTGTGGGGTCCACCAATGATTGTGCCATCGTACGGATATTCCCGACAAAAAAAATATTCCCCGACCAAACGAATATTTTATAACAACTTGCTTACTTTGCAAAATTTATAAATATTACCCAAAACTATAACATTATATCAAATCCACACCATAATATTCAAAAAAATATTTCGAAAAATTTAAATCTTTATTCATAAAATTTGGGGTCTCACAATCTCCCCTCCTTATGAAATTTTGCCCTCGAAATTTACGTACGTACCTAGTATGCCGAAGAGATGAGGATACCTTAACTTCATTTCAGATTCTAACTCTTGAGGTATAACCTTTGAGTGTTGAATACGATCCTTCTTATCCAAGATTTTAACACATATCTCCTCATACGTTAAATCTTTTGCTATCTCGTTTAGTTCCAATTAAATAATGTGGTTCAGGTCATCCACATAATTACGTAACATCGATACATGAAAAATGTTATGAACACGCGACATACTTGTCGGTAAAACGTGTCTATAGGCCACAGTTCCTACTCGATTGAGGATTTCAAATGGGCTAATTAAATCGAGGGTTAAGATTTCCTCTATTCATCGACTCTTGCTTCTAGAATAACGCCCTCTTGAACCTTCTTCTTCACATTCATCGGCTCTGGGTCTATAGCTTGAACGACTTTTAACTTTATCATTTAAAGTCGATTCTACTCGTTTATTTGATATCACCACGTGGGTCCCTAGAGTCTTTAACTCTATCTTCATCATTTGTAAGTTATACGAAATGGGTTTTTGTGTTAACAACGTCACACTCGTAAACGCATACGATCTTCTACTCAACGCGTCAGCTACCACGTTCGCTCTTCCACCATGATATTGAATGGTATAGTCGTAATCTTCAACAACTCGAGCCAACGTCTTTGGCACATGTTACATTCTTTCTAGGTAAAGAAAATATTTGAGGGTTTAAGAAATGGGTTTTGTACTGGGGTCAATACAAAATTCGATTTCACGCTCTAAGGGGTAGGCTAAGAAGTCTTCAAGAATACGTCAGGAAATTTATTAACAATAGAAATATCATTCAAAACGGTGACTCTCATCCAAGACTTGGATAGCACGTCACATTGATACCTATCAACTTGTCATCGTCATTCACGACGTCGCCTACAGAAAGTCTGGCTTCGGTGAATTCCACACAAGGAAGTCACCAGCGAAAGGCTTGGGGCTCTTTACTTATGGCTTGATATGACAGTGATTGACTGTAGTGGGTTGGTTGCTTGAATTCGCATAACAGGTTGGTTAGGAATATGAAAGCTAACAACCTTACAAAAAGCATGATGAGTAGTTAACTAATCGATTCCTAAAATCACATCAAAGGCAAGTATTTTCAAAGAGATAAGATCGACAGGTAACGTGAAGGTATCGATTTGAATCGAACAAGATGTATAAACAGTGGGTGTAACGAAGGTTTCTCCTAACGAAGTTTCAACCAATAAGTCAAAGTCTAATTTCTCTGGGGTCAAATTTAAACGTTGAGCGCAAGCAAGAGAAATAAAATAATGGGTAGAACCGATATTTTATAAGGTATAGACTTCGCAAGAATTTATAATTAACTAACTCGTGCTAACTTCATTTGGTTTATTCGCTTTTTAAGAAGTTACGAAAAACGCTCTTCTTGAAACCACCGACTTTGTTTTGTCCGTATCCGCCTTTGGTGCCACCGTCCCAACTGGACTTGACTTTGGTACACGACAAAATCGGACTATGTGACCTTCTTTTCCATAATTGTAACATGCTTTGGACTGCATCACGTAGTTTGGATTGATATGTCCCTCCCCTCCGCATTTGAAGCATATAATTGGTGGTCGTTCTCCTTCCGTAAAAACGGGTGTTGGTGCTGCTGTCTTTCCATCGTTGTTGAACCTTCTCTTCTTGAAATTTCCATAACTATTATCTTGGCCATGATTATCGCCGAAGTGGTTATCATTCTTGGCATGATAATTTCCCCCCACGATGGTTATCATTGTTCCGATGGCCGTTGCCACCGGTATGATTATTATCGTGTTGTTTCTCATTATCCTTTGGTTGTGCTGACTCATTATCGTGCTCCAATAATTTAGCCCTATTCACAACATCAGAATATAAACAAAGTTTGTGAGAAATGAGGTATTGACGTATTTCGGGTTTCAAACCTCTTAGAAACATTCGCGTCATTCGCTCCTCATTATCGACCAAATGGGATGCAAACCGGGATAACTCCGTAAATTTAGCCTCGTTTTGTGACACGATCATATTATTTTGCTCCAACTTGATAAACTCCACCTCTTTCATGTGACAAATACTTTCGGGAAAGTACTTGTCGTTGAACAGCTCTTAGAACTTCTCCCAAGACATCTTTAGTGCGGCAGACTGAGTACGTTTTACTGATTCCCACTAGTAATCTTCCTCTCCTCGCAGCATGAAGGTGGCAAAGGGAACCTTTTGCTCCTCTGAGCATTCCAAGACATCAAATATTTTGGTGATCTGCTTTATCCATGTCTCCGCCTTAAGTGGTTTTGGCTCTCCCAAGAACTCTGGTGGTCCCAGCTCCTTGAACTGCTTAGCAGTGACCAACCGTGGGTTGCCATTGTTTCCACCTGCATTTTGAATAGGAGTCTCTCTCACCTGATGTTGCATGAATTGCATAAAGCCTCTGAACATCCCATCATTCATCATCTGATCGGTGTTGTTGTTTACCTGAGGATTATTGTCTTCTTGTTGCACATTATCCTGGGTATTGATCGTTGGTGACTCAACAGTCTTATGTACTTCATTGCTAATCTCAACATTTGTAGATGCCATTTTCAAAAACTGTCACAAAACAAGGGTTAATTGACATGTCACATATTAACCCTATACTCTGACCGACCAATTAAATACCAAATAAACTTAGGTAGGTCATACTGGCGAAAAATTCCCGTCTCTCCCTCCTAGTTCTTGTCTCACAACTCGGCCGGGATCATATCCTCAAGCTTTGATGTTAATCGTGGCGCTTTTAAAAATAGGTATACATCACCCATCTTGGGTCGCCAGATATTTGGTACAGAATACCAATACAAACTTAATAATACAACAGTCGTGTAAAATACGACAAAACATAATCTAAGAGTTTTAATAAGAATATTGTCATCTAGACAATATCCATACTCAATGGAGTCCTCATTACATTTATTATCACACTATTTCACATAATAGTGAGGGCTACTAATGCAAACATCTGGACCGTCACTTTGTTCCCCGACTAGTCCCAGCTACGTTCTCATTTCCTGAAGAGAACCATGAAAGAAAAGGGTGAGCTCAACTATCCCAGTAAGAAATATTATGACTAAGATAATGCAGAATAAATTATCCTTAGCCTTCAAAAGTATAACAACTGATAGAATATAATAGATAACAAGTTTTAGATCAAAAACTGCAGCGGAATAAGCAATCCATTAGAAGAGTCAAGTAGAGCATAAAATCTACTATTTTCTATGATTTAAAAAGTTTTTCATCAACTTTATCGTTGAGACTCACCTTAATAAATAATCCACATCATCGAATCATTCCTGCACCATGATCAAGGATATTAATGTAATCATCAATGGTCATGATTATACCGAATAATCCCTGGTCATAATCATATCAACAACTGTCCATCAATGAACTACAAGCCAATGAGAAATTTCACCACATCATTCGTCACATTACGGTCATGATTATACCGAATAATCCCTGGTCATAATCATACCAAGTCCATCTATGCACGTAAGCCAAAGATGACTTTCATCACAATATAAGCATGAGGATGATGACAATGACATAATAATTCAATAAAACAAGTTCAAGGATAAATTTTAAAGATTTATAATTTAATTTATTCAAAGTTCAATAACGTTCAAATTGTCAACATGATACTACTTTGTGGAGTAAAATTCAAGAATAATATTCATGTACCAAAAATAATTTGGACAGAAAAAATTATATTTTTCGGGTAAATAGTATCCCGTGAATAGTACCTCATGAATAGTACCCCGACATGAAAAGTACCCCAAATACCCGAGTGAATAATATTCGGGTGTAAAGTAATTGGGTGAATAGTAACCTATGAATAGTAACTCGTGTACTCTGGCATGAAAAGTACCCCGAATCTCGAGTGAATACTAATTAGGTAAATAGTAACCCATGAATAGTAACCCGTAAAAGAAAAATACCAAAGAAAATGATATTCCATGACGAGTACAAAAGAAATGACATCTCATACGAGTATAATAGAATATACGAAACTGCAAATGGATTTTCACCCGCCATGTGGTAATCCACGTAGACAGATCATTTCCACAATTTAATAAAGAATGAATACGAAGGGTCATTCACCATGCATGCAGTAGTCCGCGTAAACAGGTTATTCCAACAAAATAATAAAGAATGGAATAACATAAGATTTCACCATGCATGTGGTAGTCCGCGTAGACAGGTTATTCCAACAGAATAATAAAGAATGGAATAACAGAAGAATTCACCAGGCGTGAGTAATCCGTACAAACGGGTTATTCCAACAGAATAATATAGAATGGAATAACAGAAGAATTCATCAGGAGTGCATAATCCGCACAGACATGTTATTCTAACAGAATAATAAAGAATGGAATAACAGAAGAATTCACCAGGCGTGTGTAATCCGCACAGACATGTTATTCCAACAGAATAATAAAGAATGGAATAACAGAAGAATTCACCAGGCTTGCGTAATTTGCACAGACAGGTTATTCCAACAGAATAATAAAGAATGAAATAACAGAAGAATTCACCAGGCGTGCGTAATCCGCACAGACAGGTTATTCCAACAGAGTAATAAAGAATGGAATAACATAAGAATTCACCAGGCATGCGTAATCCACAAATACAGGTTATTCCAACAGAATAATAAAGAATGGAATAACAGAAGAATTCACCAGGAGTGCGTAATCCGCACAGATAGGTTATTCCAACAGAATAATAAAGAATGGAATAACAGAAGAATTCACCAGGCGTGCGTAATCCGCACAGATATGTTATTCCAACAGAATAATAAAAAATAGAATAACTGAAGAATTCACCAGGCGTGCGTAATCCGCACAGACGGGTTATTCCAATAGAATAATAAAGAATGGAATAACAGAAGAATTCACCAGGCGTGCGTAATCCGCACAAACAGGTTATTCCAACAAAATAATAAAGAATGGAATAACAAAAGAATTCACCAGGCGTGCGTAATCCGCACAGACATGTTATTCCAACAGAATAATAAATAATGAAATAACAACCCTTACGAGTATTGAAAGAAATAACACTCTTCATGAATACGAAAGAAATAATACCCCTTACCTTAGAAGAAAACTGGAATAGTGAGGTAGCAGACTTCTCTTCTCCTTTCTCTCTATAATTTCTCTATATAATAATTGCTCTATAGCTTTAGTGAATTGGTAAAAAATAATGAAGGAATGAGCTTCTATTTATAGGAAAATATAGTTTCAATAATTGCACATTTTGGGACTAAAAATATTACAGTATAATACCTTCCTCTTTTTCTTCATTTTTAATTTAGTCCTACAAGTATTATCAAACTTGAACTACCTCCCCTAATAGTAAATCATGTGAATCAATAGTAAATCATGTGACTTAATAGTTCTAAACATGTGAAAAAATTAATTACAGTATAGTACCTTCATCTATACCTCCGTTTTTAATTTAGTCATGCAAGTATTATCAATCTTGCACCAACTCCCCTAATAGTAAATCATGTGAATCAATAGTACACACATGTGAATACATAGTTATAAGCATGTGAATTAATAGCAATTAATTGCTCATTTATCTGATTAATTACCCGATTGGTCAATATAACCTCCAGACATCAATTATTATCGAAATAAATGTCGATTTCCACTAACACTAATAATTCTCACACAATAGAACTATCAATTTTATCTTTAATCAGTATGAACTTATTCATCATTAATATTATAACGCATAATATTTAACAACCAGGTCATTCCCAGGAAAGAGGGGGCTTTCCGATAAGGATTTCTCCCTATTGATGCGTAATTAGATTATCTAACCTCTCCTTGACAAAACTTCTGGACATTGTCAATATTGCAAATAATAATATGAATAACTTTGTCGTCTCAATTATTGATTTAATAATATATCATATTATGTAGATGATACATTGACAATAATTGAATCAATAATATGAGAGATATGATGCAGCAATTACTGTGACAATAATTGAGTATACACTATTTTGAAAAATGAGTAAATGGGGGTTCATAAAATATGCCCAAAATTGAGTGACTTCTCACGTAAGCATCAATAATCAATACCGTGTGCTACTATGCAACCATGCGTATTACTATACTTTTACTACCGGGTAGTTCAATAGTTTAACGGTAATACTTTCGTCATGGTAGGGTCCACCAATGATTGTGCCGTCGTACGGATATTCTTGATAAAAAGAATATTCCCCGACCAAATGAATATTTTATAACAACTTGTTTACTTTACAAAATTTATAAATCTTACCCACAACTATAACATTATATCAAATCCATACCATAATATTCAAAAAAATATTTTGAGAAATTTAAATCTTTATTCATAAAATTTGGGGTCTCACAGTATACATCACCAATCTTGGGTCACCAAATACTTGGTACAGAATTCAAATACAAACCTAATTAATACAAATGTCGTGTAAAATACGACAAAACATAGCTGAGTTCTTACACGAATATTATCTCATAGACAATATCCAAACTCAAATTCAATCCTCATTACTTTTATTATCACACTAAATAGTGAGGACTACTAAAACAACCATCTCGGACTATCACTCCGTTCCCCGACTAGTCCCGGCTACGTTCTCATTTCCTGAAGAGAACAATGAAAGCAAAAGATGTGAGCTCAACTAGCCCAATAAGATATATTATGACTAAGATAATAAAGAATAAATTATCATTAGCCTTTAGCAGTGTTAAACTGATAAAATGCAATAAACATCTAGTTTAACTGCAGCGAAACAAGCAATCCATTAGAAGAGTCAAGTAGAGCATAATATCTACTATCTTCTACGATTTAAAAAGTTTATCATCAATTTTATCGCTGGGACTCAGCTTAATAAATAAACCACATCATCAAATCATCCCTGCACTACGGGCCAAGGATATTCATTAGTATCACGTCCATGAATTATCCCTGCACTACGGGCCAAGGATATTCGTGTAATCATCAATGGTCATGATCATGCCAACAACTGTCCATCAATGCACTACAGGCCAATGAGGACTTTTATCATTTGTAATATTACAGGTCATGATCATACCGAATTATCCCTGGTCGTAATCATACCAATCAACAGTCCATCTATGCACTATAAGCCAAAAATAACTTTCATCACAATATACGTATGAGAATGATGACAATGATATAAGAATTCAATTAAATGAAAGAAAATGATAAATTTTAATGATTTATAATTTAATTTATCCAGAATTCAATAATGTCCAAATTGTCAACATGATACTGCTTTGTGGAGTAACATTCAAGAATAATATCCATGTATCAAAAATAATTTGGACAAAAAAGAAATCAATTTTTTGGGTGAATAGTACTTCGTGAATAGTACCCTGGCATGAAAAGTACTCTGAATCCCCGAGTGAATAGTAACCCATAAATAGTACTCTGGCATGAAAAGTATCCTAAATCCTCGAGTGAATATTACCCAAGTGAATAGTAATATAGTGAATAGTAACCCGTGAATAATACCTCGGGTGAAAATATTGATATTTAATAAAAAAAAGTTCAGATCAATATTCTAATGAAACAATACTAGATAAAGCGCAAAACTCAAGGATATTCCACTAATTTCAAGGTTTATAAAAGCAATACTTACCATAGTAAGTTTAGATTTAAGAATATGAAAAGAAATAACATACGAAATTGCAAATAAATTTTCACCTGTCAATGTGGTACGTAATCCGCGTAGACAGATTATTCTGACATATTAAAGGATGAATATGAAAAATAGTATTCCTTATGAATACGAAAAAAATAATACCCCTTACCTTAGTAGAAGACTGGATACTGCAATAGTGAAGTAGTAGAATACTCTTCTTCTTGCTCTCTATAGTTTCTCTTGTGAGTCTCAGTGAATTGGTGAGAATGAAAGAAGAATTAAGCTTCTATTTATAGGAGAATGGACCAAATAGTAACTGATTCACGAACGGTCCAGATTGATTTACTATTAGAACGGACGATCCATATTGATTACTATTAAAACCACAACCGACGGTCCAGATTGATTTACTTTTAAAACCACCACCGACGGTCCATATTGATTTACTTTTAAAACCACCACCAATGGTCTAGATTGATTTACTATTAAAATCACCATCGACGGTCCGGATTGATTTACTATTAAAACCACCATCGATGTGTTAGGTTTGTAATATTCATGAACGCAATCAAATTGCACAAAATAAGCGGAAGTATGAAAAGTTAGAGTTTTAAAATTTTACAAACCATATACTCAGATCATCCTTTATCCACAATTATTAATTAAACGAAATATATGAAGAACAAGAATCATACCCTTGAAGATTCGAGCTTCCTCAGGTACAAGTTCACCTCAAATCTTTTTCGCGTTCAACTTGAATCCACCGGGTTTGGTTCCTTCCTTTGATCAATGTTAGCCACCCAAGTGTTTGGCCTCTAGAGGTGATCCACCAAGGAAGAAGAAAGATTCAAGAAGATGGGTTGTTGGCTAAATCCTAATTTTTCTATCTCTATAGAAAAAGAGCGTACTCTCCATCAATTGGAATCACGTATATATTGATATCTGATATAAGACTCCTCTTATAAAGATATCAGTTAACCCTTCTAATCTAATTAGAAAATAGGGTATTATTTAATTAATTAAATTCCTTTAATTAATTAAGCTCCCTAATCTTATTAGGTATAATTAATAAACTCTTTTAATTAATTTGCCTCCTAATCTTATTAGGAAGAATTAATTAAACTCTTTTAATTAATTAGTCTCCTAATCTTATTAGGATATTTGAGAGTACTTTTATTAATTAATTCCCAAACTCCTTTAGGAATTAAATAATAATAATAGTAATAATAATAATAAGACTCCTCTTATTAATTTATATTTAATATTTCCAAAATATTAAATAATAAATATTAAGCTATTTAATTTATTCTATCACTATAGAAAAATTAAATATACTTAACATATTATTACGATTATGTCATTTGCTTCTTAAATAATTATTCTTTCTTTTTTATGGTGTGACCCTTAAATCAATTAGAACAATTCTAATCTTATTTAAATAAATAAATTAAAATATTAATTTATTTAAATAAATAATATTTATTCTACAATAGGGATAAGCCTCCCTAGCGATCAACGACTTTCTAGATAATATAGATTTCAACATTAATTATAAAATAACCTTTGAGTAAATAGTTATCGTACAATTCAATCATTCCACTATACAATGTCCCAATTAAATATAAGACATGGAATTACTATCAAGTCTTATTTTATTTAATTATATGTATTTCAAATCTTAAATGCACAACTCCAAATAATACAAATTAGAACCTCCTTTATAATTTCATTCTACCTTGGCCAAGGACTACTGGGTTGTCATTTATCGAATCACATAGGACATTTCTCTATTTTTACTAGAAGTGGTAGATTCTTTATTGATCATACATTATCTCCATGTATAACTTATTATATCCAAGCATACCCTTTGATATACTGTAAGACCCCAACTTATTATTAATGAAATTAAATTTCCTCTATTTATTATCTTGAAATAGTAAGAGTTGATTTGATTAACGTGGTAAGTTATGGGTAAAATGCGCAATTATTTTAAACAAGCAAGTGGTTTTAAAATATTCATTGTTGACAGGGAATATTCGTTTGGTTGTGGAATATTCTTACTGTCGGGGAATATTCGTACGAAGGCACAGCCTTGTGTGGGCCCCATAACGGAAAGCGATTGGATGAGGAAAACGACAAGAATAAGTTGGTTATAAATAACTGCAGAAGTTGTTATTCAAGTATAATCTGTTGGAATACCCGGTGGTTAAAACACAGTAGCACACGGTATTGCACCAATTATTGATTCTTACGTAAGAAGACACTACTCAATAATTGTTACAGTAATTACTATTCAATATTATATTTTATTGATTCAATAATTGCTATGTTGATATTACTGTTGTTTTAATAATTGTCACTGCACAGTATTTTCTATTATCAGAGCAATAATTCATATTATCTAAATAATATTATCAGATAACATTATTGGCAATGTCTAGAAAGTTCTGTCTAAGGAGAGGTTTGGTCATCTAATTGCGCGCCAATAAGAGGAGATCCTTATTGGAAAGCCCCCTCTTTCCTCGAAACTGCCTGGTTGTCAGTATTGTGATTATGTAATACTATTTGTGAATAATTAATTATTGATTTATATGATGAGGAAAATATTTATTTTATGTGGATATAGATGGAGAAAATTTTTAATGTGACAATTGTTAAAAATTTATATTTTATCTTTTTCTGATAAAATAATTCAATTAAATATATTATTTTAATAATATATTGATGGTGATATTTTTACAATGAATGTGGGATATATGAGTATATGAGGAGGAAGAGTATTTTTGTGGTATTAAATGATTAACACATGTTTTGTGTGTCGGTGGACCCCAATTATTGACCGAAATTTGATTATAGCCTGTAAAATCGCCTGTTTGTGGATTTCGATCAATTTCTGTTTGGAATTTGGAAAAACTTTCTTCTGCTAAGTTGTAGATAATGGGATTTCCTATGGAAAAGACATGAGGTTTGAATTTTTCTGATAAAATGGCTATTTATTGTGAATTATTGAAGTTCTGGAGTTCCGAAATAATTGATTTTTGGAAGTTTTAATTATTTATTTTATGAAAAACGTTTTTATTACTTTTTCTAGAAGGTGGGCATGTGGGAAATCTGAATTCAAAGGTTGGCTAAGGAAAATTTTAATATATATTATTATTTTATTAAATTTTCTACTTTGGTGTTCTAAGCATTTTCCTATAAATAGGGTGCTTAGGTTATAATTGAAAATCACACCAGAAACTGAAGTTTTCTCTCTATTTCTCTCTCTATATATTGAGCGTATTCTTGTGAGTATTTTGATACTTTGAGTGTTGCTATACGGTGCAAGTTCTCTTCAGCCCTGTATTCATTATTTCAGTCAGAAGTACCGTCTTTTCGAGGTAAGAGATATTATTTTTTTTCATAATGATGTTATTTTTTCAATATCATTATGATGAAATATTGATCTGAAGTTTTTATCAAATTTGGAACTTTTGGTGTCGGGGTTACTACTCACGTATACGGCACTATTCACGTATACGACACTATTCACGAATACGGCACTATTCACAGAAAAGTTAAATTTTTGTTTTTGTCCAAAATATCTATTATGGATACTAACTTTGATTGTATCCATGTTTTGATCATTCTTAAATTTTATTCCACTATGATTGTTATTGAGGTATTTTTTTGACATGGATAAACTGAATTACGAATCTTTAATCCTTAATCCTTGTCTTTTGTTTCACTGGTTTCGTTTCTTTAAAAATATTTTTCATCATCCTCAGTCCTAAATAATGATGTTACTGAATATCTTTGGCCTGTAGTGCAAAGATGGTTGATTTTCTTATGAATATCTTTGGCCCGTTGTGTAAAGATGAACAGGTGTTGAAATGAACATGACCAACTGAAGAATATCTTTGGCCCGTAGTGCAAAGATGAATATTTTGATTCCAGATGTGTATTGATTGATGTTACAGGGATAAAAATACTGATGATGAACTTTTAAATTCATAGATAATAGTAGATTTCATTCTCTACTTAACTCTTCTATGAATTATTATTTCCGCTGCGAATATTGATCTGAAACTTGTTGTCTATTATATTCTATCAGATTTTTTCCTGTTGAGGACTAACGATAATTTATTCTATATTATCTTAGTCATAATATTCTTTACTGGGCTAGTTGAGCTCACCCTTTTCCTTGTTGTTCCATTTTTCTTCTCAGGAGGCGAGAATGTAGTGAGTACGAGTCAGGGTATGGAGTGATGGTTCTAGAAGTTGTTTTAGTAGTCCTCACCATTTTTATAAAATAATGTATCAATAATTGTGATGAGGATTTATTTGGTTGTGGATACTGTCTAGAAGATAATATTTGTAATTAAACTCACAGTTTAAGTATTGTCGTATTTTGCACGACAAATGTATTAATAAAGTTGTAGTTGTTTCTGTACCATGTATTTGGCAACTCAGAATGGGTAATGTATACCTATTTTGGGGGTGTCACAGTTGGTATCAGAGCTTAGGGATATGATCTCTGGCGGAGATCGGGGAATAGAACTAGGAGGGGAGAGATGAGTAAATCCTTCGCTAGTGTGTCCTACCTAAGCTTATTTCTTAGTTGGTCAATATATAGGGATATTATGTGATATATTAATTTCCTTAATTAACCCTTGTTTTATGGCAATAATTAAGAATGGCAGCTGAGAACGATAACAATGGAGTGAATGAGACCGTGGAGATACCTCTAATCGCCAACCAGGACAACGTGATGTCAGGCGAAGAAGAAATTAGAGATATCCATGTGGTGAGTGAAGAACTAATAGTTGCACCCGAGCTAGTCACAGAGGTAGCAGCTGAAAGTGAGGAAGAAGATGAAGAAGAGGAACCTGAGGAGAATTTATTAGAAGAATTTTATGATCAAAATTTAGAATTACAAAATCGTATTCATAAGTTAGAAGAGCAGGCTGAAGAACGGCAGGCGGTCGTGGAGCAAAGAGATGCAACAATTCAAAATTGTATTACCCGATGTGCGATGCTTGAACAGAAGCACTTTTTGGCATAGTATAAGATATTAGAGCTGAAATCTGAGAATGCTATGATCAAAGTTCTGATGAAAGAAGAAGCAACCGAACGAATGAGAATGGAGGATGCATGGGTAAAAGCCGCACGACGCGTTGATATTATAGAAAAAGACGTCCGATCCAATAAGGCCAAAAGAGATGAAATGGATTTCACTTTTTGGACAGCAATTGGGAGAATCCAACATCGAGTTCGGAACTACCCTGTGCAGAGTGGTCAACCACAATTCGATATGGATCATAGAATAATGATTCAAATCATGGATCAGGAATGCGACGAAGCAATGAATGGTGGAATGTACTCTATAGCGAAGTTAAGTCCAGATGGGACGGTGGCACCAGAGGCGGATACAGCAAAGTCAAAGTCAACGGTTCCTGGAAGAGCGTTTGTCGTGACTGGTCAAAATGTGAGGAACCCGAACGAAGTTAGCACGGGTTAGTTAATTATAAATTCTTGCGAAGTTTATACCTTACTTGATACCGGTGCTACCCATTCTTTTATCTCTCTTGCTTGCGTTCAACGTTTGAACTTGACTACGGAGAAATTAGACTTTGACCTATCTGTGGAGACTCCATTAGGAGAAACTTTCATTTCATCCACTGTTTAGAAATCTTGCTTGATTCAGGTTGGCACTATCACATTACCTATTGACCTTATTTCTTTAAAGATATTTGCTTTTAATGTGATTTTAAGGTTAACTACTCATCATGCCAAAATTGATTGTTTTCATAAAGTTGTTAGTTTTCATATTCCTAAGCAACCTGTTATTCGAATTCAAGCAACCAAACCATTGAAGTCAAACACTTTCATATCAAGCCATAAAGTCATTCGTTTATTGAAAAACGGATGTCAAGTCTTCTTAGCCCATGTTATAGACTTGAACAATAATACGTCAGATTTGAATGATATTTTTGTTGTTAGTGAAATTCCTGACGTATTTCTTGAAGAATTTCCTGGCCTACTCCCAGAGCGTGATATTGAATTTTGTATCGACTTTGAACCCGGTATAAAACCCATTTCTAAAATCTCATATCGAATGGCTCCTATTGAACTTCAGAAGTTAAAAATTCAACTATAGAATTTGGTACCCTAGCCTCTATCTGTTGACTTCCTTTGTGGAATGCACCGAAGCCAGACTCTCCGTAGGGGACGTCATATTTGTACGGTAGTAAACTGATAGGTGCCATTGTGATGTGCTATCCAAGATTGGGATATGAGTCACAGTTGAGAGCAACCTAAGTCAGTAATCGAAATACGTAGTTTTCTGGGCTTAGCTGGTTATTATCGGAGATTTGTGGAAGGGATTTCTCGAATCACTACTCCATTAACTCAGCTGACTCAGAAAGATACAAAATTCATTTGGAGTGAGGAACGCGAGAAGAGTTTCCAAGAGCTTAAGAGGAGACTTATTTCGGCACCTGTTCTAACAATACCATCTAGTTCGGATGGATTTGTTATCTACAGCGATGCTTCGGGCAAAGGGTTAGGATGTGTTCTCATGCAACGTGGGAAAGTCATAGCCTATGCCTCGCGACAACTTAAAGAATATGACAGGAATTATCCTACTCATGATCTAGAGTTGGCAGCGGTCGTCTTCACGCTAAAGATTTGGAGGCACTATCTATATGGGGAGAAAGTGGAGATATATTCAGACCATAAAAGTCTCAAATATTTCTTCACTCAAAAGGAACTCAACATGCGGCAACAAAGTTGGCTCGAGTTGTTAAAAGATTATGACCACACTATTCAATACCATCCTGGAAAAGTGAATGTGGTAGCTGACGCGTTGAGTAGAAGATCATATGCAGGAACAAGTACGATGATGTCAAGTATACGCGTAGAGCCAACTTTAATAAAAAAAGTTAAGGTTGCTCAAACCACCGACCCGGAGCTGATGCGTATGAAGAAGAAAGTATAAGAAGGTGTTATTTCGGAAGCGAGAATTGATGAAGCAGGAATACTTCGAGTCCACTCCAGACTTTGTGTTCCTAACGACTCTGATTTAAAGTACAAGATTATGATGGAAGCACACAATACACCATTTTCCATCCATCCTGGAAGTACCAAAATGTATCATGATCGTTGACATACATTTTAGTGGAACAATATGAAGAGCGAGATCGCGGAGTTTATCTCGAGGTGTTTGACTTGTCAACGTGTAAAGGCGGAGCATCAAGTGCCAAAGGGTCCATTGCAACCACTTGAGATTTCGAAGTGGAAGTGAGAACATATTACCATGGATTTTGTTATGGGTCTTCCTACGGTTTCTCAAGGCATCGATGCTATTTGGGTTATTGTTGATAGATTAACCAAGTCTGCTCATTTCTTGCCGATACGGGAGACTTATTCCCTTGAACGTCTTGCTAGTATGTACGTGAATGAGATTGTGAGATTGCATGGCATGCCAGTATCCATAGTTTTGGATCGTGACCCAAGATTCACTTCAAGATTTTGGGTTAGCTTGCAAAAAGCTATGGGCACGGATTTACGATTTAGTTCGGCATACCATCCTCAAACGGACGGACAATCGAGAGGATCTATCCAAACTCTTGAAGATCTATTAAGACTCGTGTCCTAGACTTCAAAGAGAGTTGGGATAAGTATTTACCATTGGTGGAATTCTCCTACAACAACAGCTTATCGTGCAAGTATAGGTGTGGCTCCATTCAAGCATTATATGGACGAAAGTGTCGCCCTCCAATATGTTGGGACGAGGTTGGTGAAGCAACATTGTTGGGACCCGAGTTGGTACGTATGACTACGGAAAAGATCCAAATGATTCGACAACGTATACAAACGGCACAAGATCTACAAAAGAGTTATGCGGATCTTCATCGAAAGGACGTGGAATTTGATATTGGGGATCATGTATTATTGCGTGTAGCTCCATGGAAGGGAGTTACAAGATTCGGGAAGAGAGAAAAGCTCAATCCATGATTTATTGGTCCATTTCAAATTCTTAACTGAGTAGGAAATGTAGCCTATAGACTCGCGTTACCTCCGAGTATGTCTCATGTTCATAATGTGTTTCACATATATGTACTTCGTAAATATGTGAAAGACCCGAACCACGTTATTGAGTTAGAACCGGATGAAATAGCCGAAGACTTAACGTACGAAGAGGTACCTGTCAAGATCTTGGATAGGAAAGAGCATGTCTTACGCACAAAGGTCATACCAAAAGTTAAAGTTTTGTGGAGGAACCATGCTATAGAGGAAATGACCTGGGAGTTAGAAACAGAAATGAAAGCGAGGTTTCTTCACCTTTTCAAAACACTAGGTACGTACGTCAATTTCGAGGACGAAATTTCATAAGGAGGGGAGGTTGTAAGACCCCAACTTATTATTAATGAAATTAAATTTCCTCTATTTATTATCTTGAAATATTAAGGGTTGATTTGATTAATGTGGTAAGTTATGGGTAAAATGCGCAATTATTTTAAACAAGAAAGTGGTTTTAAAATATTCATTGTTGACGGGGAATATTCGTTTGGTTGTGGAATATTCTTACTGTCGGAGAATATTCGTACGATGGTGTAGTCTTGTGTGGGCCCCATAACGGAAAGCGATTGGATGAAGAAAACGACAAGAATAAGTTGGTTATAAATAATGTCGTAGTTATTCTGAGTTATCTTTGTTGGAATACCCTATGGTTAAAAACACAAGAAGCACACCAGTATTGCATCAATTATTGATTCTTACGTAAGAAGGCACTACTCAATAATTGTTACAGTAATTACTATTTAATATTATATTTTATTGATTCAATAATTGCTACGTTGATATTACTGTTGTTTTAATAATTGTCACTGCACAGTATTTTCTATTATCAGAGTAAAAATTCATATTATCTGAATAATATTATCAAATAACATTATTGGCAATGTCTAGAAAGTTCTGTCTAAGGAGAGGTTTGGTCATCTAATTGCGCGCCAGTAAGGAGAGATCCTTATTGGAAAGCCCCCTCTTTCCTGTGAACTATACGGTTGTCGATGATTGTGATTCTGTAATACTATTTGTGAATAATTAAATAATGATTTATATGATGAGAAAAATATTTATTTTATGTGGATATAGATGGAGAAAATTTTTAATATGACAATTGTTAAAAATTTATATTTTATCTTTTTCTAATAAAATAATTCAATTAAATATATTATTTTAATAATATATTGATGGTGATATTTTTACAATGAATGTGGGATATATAAGTATATGAGGAGGAAGAGTATTTTGTGGTATTAAATGATTAACACATGTTTTTTTGTGTCGGTGGACCCCAATTATTGATTAGAAATTTGATTATAGCACAGAAAATCGCTTTGTTTGTGGATTTCGATCAATTTCAGTTTGGAATTTGGAAAAACTTTCTTCTGCAAAGTTGTAGAGAATGGGATTTCCTATGGAAAAGACATGAGGTTTGAATTTTTCTAATAAAATGGCTATTTATTGTGAATTATTGAAATTCCGGAGTTCCGAAATAATTGATTTTTGAAAGTTTTAATTATTTATTTTATGAAAAATGTTTTTATTACTTTTTCTAGAAGGTGGGCATGTGGGAAATCTGAATTCAAAGGTTGGCTAAGGAAAATTTTAATATATATTATTATTTTATTAAATTTTCTACTTTGGTGTTCTATGATTTTCTATAAATAGGGTGCTTAGGTTAGAATTGAAATTCACACCGTTAAACCAAGTTTTCTCTCTTTCTCTCTCTATATTGAGCGTATTCTTGTGAGTATTTTGATACTTTGAGTGTTTCTATATCACGTCTGCAAGTTCCTTCACCCTGTATTCATGATTTTGAATTTAAGTGCAAATCTTTTTCGGTAAGGGATGTTATTTTTTCATAATGATGTTATTTTTTCAATATCATTATCTTTGAAATATTGATCTGAAGTTTTATCAAATTTGAAACTTTTGGTGTTCGGGGAGTTCTTATTCACGTATCGACACTATTCACGAATCTGGCATTATTCACGTTAAAATTTAAATTTTCATTTTTGTCCAAAATATCTATTATGGATACTAGCTTTGATTGTATCCATGTTTTGATCATTCTTGAATTTTACTCCACTATGATTGTTATTGAGGTATTTTTTTGACATGGATAAACCGAATTACGAATCTTTAATCCTTAATCCTTGTCTTTTGTTTCAATTGGATTCGCTTTCTTTAAAATATTTTTCATCATCCTCGGTCTAAATGATGATGTTCTTGAATATCTTTGGCCTGTAGTGCAAAGATGGTTGATTTTCTTATGTATATCTTTGGCCCGTAGTGCAAAGATGAACAGGTATTGAAATGAACATGACCAACTGATTAATATCTTTAGCCCGTAGTGCAAAGATGAATATTTTGATTCCAGATGTGTATTGATTGATGTTATAGGGATAAAAATATTGATGATGAACTTTTAAATTCATAGATAATAGTAGATTTCATTCTCTACTTAACTCTTCTATGAATTATTATTTTCGCTGCGAATATTGATCTGAAACTTGTTGTCTATTATATTCTATCAGATTTTTCCCTGTTGAGGACTAACGATAATTTATTCTATATTATCTTAGTCATAATATTCTTTACTGGGCTAGTTGAGCTCACCCTTTTCCTTGTTGTTCCATTTTTCTTCTCAGAAGGCGAGAATGTAGCGAGTACGAGTCTGGGTATGGAGTGATGGTTCTAGAAGTTGTTTTAGTAGTCCTCACAATTTTTATAAAATAATGTATCAATAATTATGATGAGGATTTATTTGGTTGTGGATATTGTCTATAAGACAATATTTGTAATTAAACTCACAGTTTAAGTGTTGTCGTATTTTGCACGACAAATGTATTAATAAAGTTGTAGTTGTTTTTGTACCATGTATTTGGCGACTCAGAATGAGTGATGTATACCTATTTTGGGGGCGTCACATATACCCTAAGAGTATTAAGGAATAAGTCAAAGTATAACTTATCATACACAAGATACTATGATGATCTCAAGTCCAAAGATCACTTGTACTACTATCACTACAGGAATTCTTATTAACAGGAAAGTAAAACTCCATTAGGTATTCCTTAGCGAGCCACGTTCAGCGAACTTATTCTCTAATAAGAACCTACATAATTGCTTTAGTGTCTCCACACAAATGACCATGAGATCAATCATCCTCATCCAATGAGCAAGCAACGTATGTACCAATCTATCCGAATTCATTAATCCCCAATTTATTAATCCAACGATTGAGAACTATTTTACTTTTAAGCTTTCTAAGAATTTAGATCTCATTAGAAAGATCATCATCATTATTCTAAAAGCATTGCTTAAAACTATGGGTTTATCACATATTATAAAGCAGCATCATGTAGATAATTAAAAACCTTTAATAAATTAATACTTTTTATTAATAAATGAATAAGATTGTTACAAAGTATATCCTTTATCATCAAACATGATTGGCTTGTGTGCATACTACTTTCACGATGGTCCAGATTGATTTACTATTAAAACCACCATCGACAGTCCATAAAATTAGTAAATCATCCCATGAAATACGAAGTCAAACTTACAACAAACGCCTCATAACAAATCCCTATATTTATATCAAAAATTAAATAAATATTTACAACAAATTATTTATCTTTAATAACACATTTTTAATCTATTAACAATTATTCATTATTAATATTATAACTCACAATATTTAACAACCAGATCATTCCCAGGAAATAGGGGACTTTTCGATAAGGATTTCACCCTATTGGTGCGCAATTAGGTGACCAAACCCTTTTCCTCGATAGAACTTTCTAGACATCGTCAATATTACAAATAATAATATGAATAACTTTGTCGTCTCAATTATTTATTTAATAATATAAAATATTATGTAGATGATACTGTGACAATAATTGAATCAAATAACGTGAGATACTATGCAGCAATTACTGTAGCAATAATTGAGTAAACTGAGTGGCTTCTTACGTAAGCATCAATAATCAATACCGTGTGTAACCACGCAACCACGCGTATTGTTGTATTTTTACCACCGGATATTTCAACATTTTAACGGTAAAACTTTCGCCGTTATTTTTATAAAAGATATTTCTATCGTTTTCTAACTCCGACAGTTATTCCGTTGTGGGGTTTACCAATGATGGTGTCGTCGTACGGATATTTCCTGACAAAAAGAATATTTCCTGACCAAACGAATATTCCCTGATACAACAAATATTTTATATCAACTTGCTTACTTTTGCAAAATTTTCAAATATCACCGTTAACTTTAACCTTTTATCAATTTAACCATTTATTAAATAGAATAATAATTATAAGAAAATTGGATACTTTCATTTCATATAATTCGGGGTCTTACAATGCTTAAACAGGCCACTAGATAATTCTATCATTTTCTAACTACGACAATACTTCCGTTGTGGGGTCCACCAATGATTGTGCATTCGTACGAATATTCCTAGTTAAAACGAATATTCCCTGACCAATCGAATATTTTATAACAACTTTCTTACTTTGCAAAATTTATAAATATTATCCACAACTATAATAATATAACAAATCCACACCATAATATTCAAAAATATATTTTGAAAAAAATTAATCTTTATTCATAAAAGTTGGGGTCTTACAACCTCCCCTTCTTATGAAATTTCGTCCTCAAAACTGGGGTACGTACCTGATATGTCGAAGAGGTGAGGATACTTTGATTTCATTTCATATTTTAACTCCCAGGTCATTTTCTCCACATCGTGGTTTCTCCATAAAACTTTGACTTGAGGTATAACCTTGGATATGATCCCTGACTGAGATGTGAGACTAGAACTAGGAAGGGAGACGCGGGTAAATCCTTCACTAGTGTGTGTCCTACCTAACCTGATTTTTGTTACTTAATTAGTTAACAAATTATGATATGTCAGTTAACATTTGCTTTGAAGTTGTATTCTAGAATGATATCTGAAATACAGGAAATGAGCAATGGATGAACCATGAGACAGAGAAATTAGCCTGGGAGCTAGAATTTGAAATTCTTATCTCTTCAAAATTCCAGGTACGTATATAAATTTTGAGGGCGAAATTTCATAAGGAGGGGAGATTGTAAGACCCCGACTTTTATGAAATAAAAGTCTAATTTAATTTATGATTATTATTTTAAAATTGTAAAATATTAAATTGATAAATTGTCAAACAAACATTTAATCGGAAAAATTAGCAAATAAAGAGGAAAGGAAAAAAAAATTCGCCATATGGGCGACTGATTGAATGAATATCATAGGAGGGGGAGACAAATCATATTATTACTCCCACCCATTTGTTAGTCACAGGAGGAATAAAAGAATAAGAGAGAGGGAATTGAAGGGAGAGACAAAGTGGGGGAAAACATGTTGGGTTGAAAGAAAGAAAAGGAAGAAAAGAAATAAAGAAAAATGAGGAAAGGAAGGAAGAAAAATGAGGAAGGAAATAGGAAAAGAATGAAAAGGAGATATTAATATACTTTCATCCAATTCTAGTCACGGGGGAATGAAAAGAAGAAGAATAAGAGAGAGAGAGGGAAGAGGGAAGAGGGAAGAAAGAAAGAAAGAAAAGGAAAAGAAAGAGAAAGAAAATAAAAAGAAGATAAGGGAGGACTTCCTCCACTCATTTCATTTCTTCCTCTCGGTTGGAGAAAGAAGGATAATAGAGAAGAGAGAGAAAATATGAAGAGAAATAGAGAGAATGAGAAGAAGATGAAGAAGAAGAAAAGAAGAAGGAAAGAAAAAGAATTTGATAAAGAGGTAATTTTTAAACTCTTAATTTATTTTTTTTATTTAAGTTTTCATGAATTTTATATGAAAAGATTTTGTTCATACTTGATTTAGATGATTTAAACTTGTATAAACATGAATCAAATGAAAAAAATCTAGAAATCAAAAAAAGAAATAAATATGGAATTTTCAGAAAAAATTAGTTTACTACTTGATTTTGTAAAATTTATAACTCTTTGTGTATAATGAGTTAAGAGATGAGCTAGATATCAAAAGAAAACCCTGAAAGTAAGATAACTGCAAAAATTTGTATCACCCAAAAATTCTTTGTGGATTTTTTGTGGTGACAGTTTGAGTGAAACTGGTCCGAAGGACTTATAGTCTGAAAAATGAGTTTTATTAAGCTATATTGCGTGAGTTATAATTTTTAATCCGACCGTTGGAGCATTGTGATTTTCGGATATATTATACATATATAAGTTGAGTATATGTTCATAAATTTTGAACCGTTAAAGATTAACGTATAATCTGTTGTGAATTTCGTAAGGTGGCTGATTCAAAAATTGTTGTAGCAGAAATTTCGGTAAGCCTTTTTCTCTATGTTAGAGTCAGAATTTGGAAAAAATTTCTTCTACAAAGTTGTAGAGAATTAAATTTTATATGGAAGGACATAAGATTTGTATATTTCTGATAAAAGTGCTAATTATTGTGAATTATTAAAATTTCTGAATATTAGAGTTTATAATTAATTTATCAAAAAAATTATTTGGGTTGAAATATTTTTACAGAATGCTTATAATATCATCTTAGAATTTTTTTAAAATTATGATGAATTATTGAAAAGTAGAAGTAATTATTGTATTTTTAAACTATTTACAGTTAGTTTGAAAATAGAAGGAATTCATAGAATATTCTATGAATGATAAAAAATATTAAACTTGGTGAAAAATCTTATAATATTATTTTATAATTTTTGGACAGTTTTGGAAAATTATTGAATAAAAGAAATATTTATTGTATTTTTAAGCTATTTATGGTTAGTTTAAAAATAGAGGAAATTCATAGGAAATTCTATGAATGGTGGAATATTATGAATTTTGCTGAAAAATATTATAATAATATAAGATTAATATTGATGATATTTTATAGATATAAAAGTATGTGAAGTTAGTATTTCTATTTTGAAGCTATTAAATGATAGTTTTTATAAATAGAAATAATTATAGAAAATTGTTGGATAATCTGAAAAATATAAAAATTATTTGGAAAGATGAGAATCATATTTTTGAATATTTAAGAAGTGTTAGTAAGCTCATGAGGTGTGGAAATGTAAACGCACTAGTAACGAATGAGTTATGAAAAAATAAAAATAATATTTTTGTTAAAGTAAAAATGGTGATAATATCAGAATAATGGATTGTCATATATGAGGTTTTATATTTCTCAAGTTTTATTATTCACTTCTAAAGTTTTGGAGTGTGAAAAATGGTTTAATACGATAAATAAAGACAACTTGAATGAATAATGAATTATTAGTTGGTTTATTTGTTATTTGAGATAAATATGATTTGATGTTGATCCCTAATTTTAATAGAATTTAAATTGTTTATAATTAAGGTATTGATTTGATTCTTACGAAGAAGTCACCATGTATTTCATTCAATAATAGTCACAATAATTATTACACAATAATTCATATTATTGATTCTTAATTACGTAAGAAATCACTATGTATTTCATTCAAAGTTATTGCACAGTGACTCATATTATTTGATATGATATAATTATACTAGTTGGAAGTATTGCGAGTCTATGTTAATAATTGTGAATAATTGTTGAAAGATTGAAAATGTGTAAATAATTGATGCATAAAAGGTGTTGATTAAAGATAAGTATGATATACAAATGTTTGTTCAATTATTATTTTTTTACAAAAGTAGTTTTGGCAAGACTTGCAGACACTCTACTTTTTCTAAAGTAATATGGACCATAACTCTATTATTGAACAAATTTTGTTAAAACTTGTACAAGTTGGTTTAATTTTCTCGATGGGACTATAAATTCCACTACCATTATTATATACCTCATTTGTTATTTTTTCAAAGCAGGTGTGCTAGTTGTTTACTAAATTTTTAGTATAAATAGGTTGCTCGGTTGAGTAACTAAACACACATCATCACTACACTAAAAATATAGAATTCTTTTACTTCAATATTGTGAGTATAATATTGTGAGTATTTCTATTGAGTGTAATGTTACTCCAAGTGTAGATAAGGAATGCAAGCATTGTTTAAGTTGATCAATTTCACAGAAAGCAGAATCAAGTCACATGCTAAAGTAAGGGATATCATTATTGTGGTAAGACGGTATCATTTTTATGGTAAAAGAAATATCATTTTCTTTCATACTCCATATTATGGTAAGATATTATTATTCGTTTATTCAGTTTATCATTAAATGATGAAAATTCCTGAAAACATTAGAATATCCTTAATAGTTTGTGTTTCATCTATTATTACATTATCAATTTGGACTATGGATAATTAAGTTGAAAATCACTAAGAACTATGTTATCTTATTATTCTGATTATTTATATTTATTCAGTATATATCAGTCATCATTCTCATGCTTATATTGTGTTGAAAGTCATCTTTGGCCCGTAGTGCAATGATGGACTTGGTATGATTATGACCAGGGATTATTCGGTATAATCATGACCGTAATGTTACAAATTATATGGTAAAAGTCATCTTTAGCCCGTAGTGCATAGATGGACTTGGTATGATTATGACCAGGGATTATTCGGTATAATCATGACCGTAATGTTACAAATGATGTGGTAAAAGTCATCTTTGGCTTACGTGCAAAGGTGGACTGTTGGTTGGCATTATTATGACTAGGGATTATTCGGTATAATCATGACCATTGGTGAAAACACGATTATCCTTGGCCCGTAGTGCACGGATAATTCGTGGTCATGATACTATTGAGCTGAGTCTCAACGTTATTGGTTTTACAGTTGTATGGCTTAGGCTCGTATTGCAAAGATGGACTGTTGATTTACCTAATTATAAATATGAATTGTGAATTTAATTATAATATGTGATGGTTCAGGTGAAGACAGGTGATGAAAGTTCTCTTTGTCTTGGGTATAACAAAGAACTGTTGATGAGTATTACAGGAATGAAATATTAATGATGGACTTTTAATCTAGAGGAGATAGTAGACATTATGTTCTACTTGACTCTTCTAATGGATTGTTGATTCCACTGCTATTATGGTTGAAAATTTTTATCTTCTATCATATGTTCTAAATATATGAATTGTTTTGATAATTTAATTATCTTAAGTCATGATATTCTTTACTAGGTTATTTTTGTTCACCCTTTTACTTCATCACCCCTTTCAGGTAATAAAAGTGTAGTTGGGACTAGCAGAGAGAACATGGGTATAAAGTGGTGATACGAATTAGTCATACGCCTAATCAAATTATGAAATGGTGTTGCATAATAATTGTACTGAGAACTTAAAATGTGTGTGACATATTTTATACATCATTTAATAGTTATATTTGGTGAACCAAATAGGGGGATGCGAACTCAAATTTGAAAGCGTCAAAATACACTCCATTAGAATGAGGAGGACACAAATCTTCTCATATTCCTTTGGAGACTTGAAATATTTGCTGTTGTACTTTATATGGCATTGTAATAATTTGATTATGAATATTGTCATATTATATACGTTGAAATATTTGTATTATAACTCACAGTATATATGTCGTCGTATTTCACACGATAGTTGTATAAATGGAGTTGTCAGTAGTGTATTTTTTGGCGACCCAAGATGGGTGATGTATACCTATTTTGGGGCGTCACACATGTAATCTTACAATCTCGTTTATGTACATACGAACAAGACGTTCAAGTGTATAAGTTTCTCGTATCGGTAAGAAATGAGCAGACTTGGTCAATCTATCAACAATGACCCAAATCGCATATATGCCTTGAGAAACCTTGGGAGGACCAGTAACGAAATCCATGGTAATGTGCTCCCACTTCCATTCTGGAATTTCAAGTGGTTGCAATGGACCTTTTGGCACTTGATGCTCCGCCTTGACTCGTTGACAAGTTAAACACCTTGAGATAAACCCCAATATCTCTCTCTTCATATTGCTCCACCAAAATGTATGTCGAAGATCACGATACATTTTGGTACTCCCAGGATGGATTGCAAATGGTGTGTTGTGTGTCGCCATCATAATTTTATACTTCAAGTCAGAATCGTTAGGAACACAAAGTCTGGATTTAACTCGAAGTATTCCTTCTTCATCGATTCTTGCTTCCGGAATAGCACCTTCTTGCACTTTCTTCCTTATACGCATTAGCCCCAGGTTCGTAGCTTGAGTAGCTTTAACTTTATCGATTAAATTTGGTTATACTCATATATTCACCATCATCACTTGGGTCCCTGGAGTCTTTAACTCCATCTCTATCCTATGGGTCTTTGCGTTGATAATACGCACTCGTACCCACACATGATCTTCTACTCAATGCGTCAGCTACTACGTTCGCTTTTCCATGATGATATTGAATGGTATAATCATAATCTTTAACAGCTCAAGCCATCGTCGTTGCCACATGTTGAGTTCCTTTTGAGTGAAGAAATATTTGAGGCTTTTATGATCCGTATAGATCTCCACCTTCTCTCCATATAGATAATGCCTCCAAAACTCAAGGCAAAAACGATAGCTGCCAATTCTAGATCATGAGTAGGATAATTCCTCTCATATTCTTTGAGTTGTCATGAGGCATAGGCTATGACTTTTC
The DNA here is from genome assembly GCA_020205605.1 of Panax ginseng. Classification (NCBI taxonomy): domain Eukaryota; kingdom Viridiplantae; phylum Streptophyta; class Magnoliopsida; order Apiales; family Araliaceae; genus Panax; species Panax ginseng. The sequence continues at coordinate 13,930,937 of CM035134.1, forward strand.
CATGTTGCATGAGAACACATCCTAAAACTTTACCTGAAGTATCACACTGTATATGAAAAATCCCTCTGAACCAGATGGTATTGTCAGAACAGGTGCTGAAATGAGTCTCCTCTTGAGTTCTTGAAAACTCTTCTCACATTCCTCGCTCCAACCAAAATTTGTATCTTTCCTAGTCAGCTGAGTTAATGGAGTATCGATTCGATAAAACCTTTCTACGAATCTTCGATAATAACCAGCTAAGCCGAGAATGCTATGTACCTCAGTCATTGACCTAGGTTGTTCCCAGCTTTGAATTGCTTCAATCTTTGTCGGGTCAACAGATATTCCATGATTTGATATCACATGCCCAAGGAATGCTACTTCCTCAAGATAGAACTCGCATTTCTTTAACTTGGCATATAGTTTGTTTTCACGAAGCTTTTGAAGTATTAGTCTCAAGTGTTGCTCATGATCTTCATGGCTTTTGGAGTAAATGAGGATGTCATCAATAAAGACAACCACAAAATGATCCAAATATTCTTTGAATACTCGGTTCATCATATCTATGAAGGCAGCAGAAACATTAGTCAATCCAAAAGACATGACTAGGAATTCGTAATGCCCGTACCGAGTTCTGAAAGCAGTCTTTGGATTATCATCAGTTTTAATCTTTAATTGATGATATCCGGAACAAAGATCGATCTTTGAAAAGAATTTGGCGCCTTGCAACTGGTCAAAAAGATCATCAATACGAGATAACGGGTACCTATTTTTGACGGTGACATGATTCAACTCCCGATAATCAATACAAAGTCGCATACTTCCATCTTTCTTCTTCACGAATAGAACAGGACCACCCCAAGGAGACGTACTAGGACGAATAAAACCGATATCTAACAATTCCTGTAGTTGGGTTTTTTAACTCCTGAAGTTCAATAGGAGCCATTCGATATTGGGCTTTGGAAATGGGTTTTGTACCAGATTCAAGGTCGATACAAAATTCAATTTTATGCTCTCGGGGTAGGCCAGGAAGTTCTTCAAGGAATACATCAGGAAATTTATTAACAATAGAAATATCATTCAAATCTGACGTATTTTTATTTAAATCTGTGACGTGGGCTAAGAAAGCTTGACATCTGTTTTTCAATAAACGAATAACTTTATGGCTTGATATGACAGTGATTGACTTTAGTGGTTTGGTTACTTGAATTCGCATAATAGGTTGGTTAGGAATATGAAAACTAACAACCTTACGAAAATAATCGATTTTAGCATTATGAGTAGTTAACCAATCAATCCCTAAAATCACATCAAACGCAAGTATTTTCAAAAAGAAAAGATTGAAAGGTAACGTGCAATTACCAATTTGAATTAAACAAGACTTATAAACAGTGGATGTAATGAAGGTTTCTCTCAACGGAGCTTCAACAGATAAATCAAAGTCTAATTTCTCCTGATTTAAAATTAAACATTGAACGCAAGTAGGAGAAATAAAAGAATGGGTAGAACTGATATCAAATAAGGTATAGACTTCGCTATAGTTTATGATTAGCTTACCTGTGATCGCTTCATTTGGATTCCTCGCTTTTTGGGAGGTTATGACAAACGCTCTCCCTTGAACTACCGATTTTGTCTTGTCTGGAACGGCCTTTGCTGCCTCTATCCCAGCTTGACTTGACTTTGGTGCACGATAAAATCGGGCTAGGTGACCTTTTCTTCCACAATTATAACATGCTTTGGACTGCTGCATACAGTTTGGACTGATGTGTCCCTCCCCTCCGTATTTGTAACATACGACCGACGGTCGTTCTCCTTCCTTAACAACAGGTGCTGGTGTTGACGTCTTTCCATCATTATATAATCTCCTCTTATCGAAATTTCCACTTCTATTATCTTGGCCATGATTACCACCGAAGTGGTTACCATTTTTGGTATGTTAATTCCCTCCACGTTTGTTGTAATCGCTTCACGATCGCTACTACCGGTATTATCTAGTTGTCATTCGCTTCTCTCTTGGTTGGGTTGACTCATTATCGCGCTCCAATAATTGAGCCTTATTTACAACATCTGAATACAAACACAGTTTGTGAGAAATGAGGTATTAACGTATTTCGGGTCTCAAACCTCGCAGAAACATTCGCGTCATTCTCTCCTTATTATAAACCAAATAGGATGTGAACCGGGACAACTCGAAAAACTTAGCCTCGTACTACGACACGGTCATATTATTTTGCTTCAACTTAATAAACTGCACCTCCTTCATGTGACGAATACTTTCAGGACAGTACTTGTCGTTGAACGGCTCTTGAAACTTCTCCTAAGGCATTTTGAGTACGGCAGGCTGAGTACGCTTTACTGATTCCCACATTCTCTCCTCTCAACACGATAATAATTGTACTGGTGGCAACGGCTATCAGAACAATGATAACCATCATGGGGGAAATTATCATGCCAAGAATGGTAACCACTTTGGTGGTAATCATGTCCAAGATAATAAAAGTGGAAATTTCAAGAAGAGAAGGTTCAATAATGATGGAAAGACGTCAGCAGCAGCAGCTGTTGTTAAGGAAGGAGAATGATCATCGGTCGTATGTTACAAATGTGGAGGGGAGGGACACATCAGTCCAAACTGTACGCAGCAGTCTAAAGCGTGTTTCAATTGTGGAAGAGAAGGTCACCTAGCCCGATTTTTTCGTGCACCAAAATCAAGTCCAGCTGGGAAGGTGGCACCAAAGGCGGATACAGACAAATCAAAGTCGATGGTTTCAGGAAAAGCATTTTTTGTGACTTCTCAAAAAGTGAGTGACCCGAACGAAGTTAGCACGGGTTAGTTAATTATAAATTCTTGCAAAGTCTATACCTTATTAGATACCGGTTCTACCCATTCTTTTATCTCTCTTGCTTGCGCTCAACGTTTAAATTTGACCCCAGAGAAATTAGACTTTTACTTATTGGTTGAAACTTCGTTAGGAGAAACTTTCGTTACACCCACTGTTTATAAATCTTGTTGATTCAAATTGACACTTTCACGTTACCTGTCGATCTTATCTCTTTGAAAATACTTGTCTTTGATGCGATTTTAGGAATCGATTGGTTAACTACTCATCATGCTTTTTCATAAGGTTGTTAACTTTCATATTCCTAACCAACCTGTTATGCGAATTCAAGCAACCAAACCACTAAAGTCAATCATTGCCATATCAAGCATAAATAAAGAGTCCCGAGCCTTTCGTTGTTGACTTCCTTGTGTGGAATGCAATAAAGCCAAAATTTCTGTAGGCGACATCGTGAATGACGATGGCAAGTTGATAGGTATCAATGTGACGTACTATCCAAGTCTTAAATGAGTGTCACAGTTTTGAATGATATTTTTATTGTTAATAAATTTCCTGACGTATTCCTGAAAACTTCTTAGCCTACCCCTAGAGCATGAAATCGAATTTTGTATTGACCCCAGTACAAAATCCATTTCTAAAACCCTCAAATATTTCTTTACCTAGAATGAACGTAACATGTGCCAAAGACGTTGGCTCGAGCTGTTGAAGATTACGACTATACCATTTAATATCATTGTTGAAGAGCGAACGTGGTAGCTGACGCGTTGAGTAAAAGATCGTATGCGTTTACGAGCGCGATGTTGTTGACATAAAAACCCATTTCGTATAGCTTACAAATGATGAAGATAGAGTTAAAGACTCTAGGGACCCACATGAACATAACGAATATACGATTAGAATCGAATTTAATCGATAAAGTTAAAACCGCTCAAGCTATATACTCAGAGTTGATGAATGTGAAGAAGAAGGTTCAAGAGGGCGTTATTCTAGAAGCAAGAATTAACGAAGAGAGGATATCTCAACCCTCGATTTAATTTGCCCATTTGAAATCCTCAATGGAGTAAGAACTGTGGCCTATAAACTCGTTTTACCGCTAAGTATGTCACGTGTTCATAACGTTTGTGACGCCCCCAAAATTGGTATACATCACCCATTCTGAGTCGCCAAAATACATGGTACAGAAACAACTACAACTTTATTAATACAAATGTCGTGCAAAATACGAAAACACTTAAACTGTGAGTTTAATTACAAATATTGTCTTCTAGACAATATCCACAACCAAATAAGTCCTCATTACAATTATTGATACATTTTTTTACAAAAATAGTGAGGACTACTAATACAACTTCTAGAACCATCAATCCATACCCGACTAGTACTCTGCTACATTCTCGCCTCACGAGAAGAAAAATGGAACAACAAGGAAAGGGTGAGCTCAACTAGCCCATAAAGAATATTATGACTAAGATAATATAGAACAAATTATCGTTAGTCCTCAACAGGGAAAAATCTGATAGAATATAATAGACAACAAGTTTTAGATCAATATTCGCAGCGGAAATAACAAATCATTAAAAGAGTTAAGTAGAGAATGAAATCTACTATCTTTTATGATTTTAAAGTCCATCATCAATATTTTATCTCTGTAACATCAATCAATATAAATCTTTAATCAAATACTCATATCTGCAATACGACCAAAATAATCAATCATATTCGCAGTTGGTCATGTTCATCTCAACACATGTTCATCTTTGCACTACAGGCCAAAGATATTCATCATGTAATCATTCATCTTTGCACTACAGGCCAAAGATATTCAGTAACATCGTCATCTAGGACTAAGGATGATGAAAAATATTTATTTTTATTTTTTTTTAACGAAACGAATCCAGTGAAACAAAATGACAAGGATTAAGGATTAAGGATTCGTACTTTAGTTTGTCCAAATTCAAAAATACTCCATAATAAACAATCATGGGGAAAAATTCAAGAATTAAGATCAAAACATGGATACAATCAAAGCTAGTATCATAATAAATATTTTTGGACAAAAAGGGAATAATTTCATTTTTCGGTGAATAGTGTTGTATTAAATGAATAATCTGCAGTATCGTGAATAAGAACTCAACCACGAGAAAATTTCAAATTTGATAAAAAGTTTATAACAATATTCTGGCATAATGATATTGAAGAAATAATATCATTTACAAAAGAAAATAACATCCCTCACCTCGAAAAGCGGTGACTTAAATTGGAATCTTTGGATATAGTCTTTGAAGGAACTTGCAGACCGTATAAAGAACACTCAAAATATCAAAATACTCACAAGAATACGCTCGATAATATAGAGAGAGAAAGAGAGAGAAAACTTTAGTTTCTGGTGTGATTTTCAATTCTAACCTAAGCACTCTATTAATAGGAAAATGCTTAGAACACCAAAGTAGAAAATTTAATAAAATATTATTATATAAATTAAATTGTCAAGCCCACCTTAGATAACTAATTTCAGCTCATTTATATCACATGTTGAGCCAAAAAAATATTTTTCTTTTCAAAATTATTTAAAACTTCAAAAATCAATTATTTCGGAACTTCAGAACTTCAATAATTCATAAAAAATAGCCCTTTTATCAGAAAAATTCGAACCTCATGTCCATTTCATAAGAAATTCTATTATCTACAACTTTGCAGAAGAAATTTTTTCAAATTCCAAATAGAAATTGACTAAAATTCACAAACGGGCGATTTTACAGGCTATAATCAAATTTCAGTCAAGAAATGAGGTCCACCGACACACAAAATATGTGTTTATCATTTAATGCAACAAAAATACTCTTCCTCCTCATATACTCATATATCCCACATTCATTATAAAAATATCATCATTATGATATTATTATAATATAATAATATAATTAAATGAATTATTTTATCAGAAAAAGATAAAATATTAATTTTTAATAATTATCACATTAAAAATTTTCTCCATCTATATCCACATAAAATAAATATTTTTCTTATCAATAATTAATTATTTACAAATAATATTACAGAATCACAATCATCGATAACCAGTCAAGCTTTCCATGAAAGAGGGGCCTTCCTATAAAGATTTCTCACTTCTTGGCGTAATTACCTAACCTCTCATTGACAAAACTTTCTAGACATTGCCAATAATATTATCTAATAATATTATTAAAATAAAAAGAATTATTGATAATGGGAAATACTGTGTAGTGACAATTATTGAAATAATAATAATATAAAATATCAACGCAACAATTATTGAATCAATAAAATAAAATATTGAACAGTAATTACTGTAATAATTATTGAGTAGTGCCTTCTTACGTAAGAATCAATAATTGGTGCAATATCAGTAAGTGTCTTTCTTGCTTTTAACCATCAAGTATTTCAATGATGTTAATTGTAACAACTACGCCGCCATTTATAAACAACTTATATTTGTCATTTTCTTCATCCAATCGCTTTACATTATGGGGCCCATACAAAGGTCATTGCGTCAGTAAATGAATATTCCTCGACAAAATGAGAATATTCCACGACCAAACGAATATTCCCAACAACAATGAATATTTTATAACCACTTGCTTATTTAAAATATTTACGCATTTCACCCATAACTAACAACATTAATCAAATTAACCCTTACTATTTCAAAATAATAAATAGAGGAAATTTTATTTTATTAATAAAAAGTCGGGGTCTTACAACGTTTTTCACGTATCGATGTTACGTAAATATGTGGACGACCCGAACCACATTATTGAATTGGAATTAGATGAGATAGCAGAAGATTTAACATATGAGGAGATACGTATTAAAATCTTGGATAAGAATATTCAACACTCAAAGGTTACACCTCAAGAGTTAGAATCTGAAATGAAGTCAAGGTATCCTCACCTCTTCGGCATACCAGCTACGTATGAGGGCGAAATTTTATAAGGATGGGAGGTTGTAAGACCACGAATTTTATAAAATGAAAATATTCAATTTTCTTATAATTATTATTTTATTTCGTAAATGGTTAAATTGATAAAAGGTTAAATTTAAGGGTGATAGTGAAAATTTTTGCAAAGTAAGCAAGTTGTTATAAAATATTCGATTGGTCGGGGAGTATTCTTTTTGTCGGGAATATTCGTATGATGTCACAATTATTGGTGGACCCCACAACGGAAGTATTGTCGTAGTAAGAAAATGACAGAATTATCTTTTTATAAAAATAACGGCGAAAGTGTTACCGTTAAAACTATTGAACTACCTGGTAGTAAAAGTACAGTAATATGCGTGGTTACGTGGTTGCATAGTAGCATACGGTATTGATTATTGATGCTTACGTAAGAAGTCACTCAGTTATACTCAATTATCGCTACAGTAATTGCTACATCATATCTCTCATATTATTGATTCAATTATTATCATAGTATCATCTGCATAATATGTTATGTTATTAAATCAATAATTGAGACGACAAAGTTATTCATATTATTATTTGCAATATTGACAATGTCTAGAAGTTCTGTCAAGGAGAGGTTAGATAATCTAATTACGCGCCAATAGGGAGAAATCCTTATTGGAAAGCTCCCTCTTTCCTGGGAACGACCTGGTTGTTAAATATTGTGCATTATAATATTAATGATGAATAAGTTTGTGTTAATTAAAGAGAAAATTGATAATTTCATTGTGTGGAAATTATTAGAGTTAGTGGAAATCGATATTTATTTCGATAATAATTGATATCTGGAGGTTATATTAACCATTCGGGTAATTCACCGGATAAATGAGCAATTAATTGCTATTAATTCATATGCTTAAAACTATGTGTTCACATGTGTGTACTATTGATCCACATGATTTACTATTAGGGGAGTTGGTGCAAGATTGATAATACTTGCATGACTAAATTAAAAATGGAGGTATAGATGAAGGTACTATACTATAATTAATTTTTTCACATGTTTAGAACTATTGAGTCACATGATTTACTATTGATTCACATGATTTACTATTAGGGGAGGTGGTGCAAGTTTGATAATACTTGCAGGACTAAATTAAAAATAAAGAAAAAGAGAAAGGTATTATACTGTAATATTTCGAGCCCAAAAATGTGCAATTATCGAAACTATATTTTCCTATAAATAGAAGCTCATTCTTCCTTCATTTTCACCAATTCACTAAGTCTCACAAGAGCAATTATTATAGAGAAATTATAGAGAGAAAGAAGAAGAGAAGTCTGATACCTCACTATTCCAGTATCCAGTTTTCTTCTAAGGTAAGGGGTATTATTTCTTTCGTATTCATGAAGAGAGTTATTTCTTTCAATACTCGTAAGGGTTGTTATTCTATTCTTTATTATTCTATTAGAATAACTTGTCTGTGCGGACTACGCACGCCTGGTGAATTCTTCTGTTATTCCATTCTTTATTATCTGTTGGAATAACCTGTCCGTGAGAACTACGCACGCCTGGTGAATTCTTCTGTTATTCTATTCTTTATTATTCTGTTGAAATAACCTGTCTGTGCAGACTATGAACGCCTGGTGAATTCTTCTGTTATTCCATTCTTTATTATTCTATTGGAATAACCTATCTGTGCGGACTACGTACACCTAGTGAATTCTTCAATTATTTTATTCTTTATTATTCTGTTAGAATAACCTGTCTTTGCGGACTACGCACGCCTGGTGAATTTTTATGTTATTCCATTCTTTATTATTCTGTTGGAATAACCTATCTACGCGGACTGCCACATGCATGGTGAATGACCCTTCATATGCATTCTTTATTAAATTGTAGAAATGATCTGTCTACGTGGATTACCGCATGGCGGGTGAAAATCCATTTGCAGTTTTGAATATTCTATTATACTCGTATGAGATATCATTTCTTTTGTACTCGTTATGGAATATCATTTTCTTTGGTATTTTTTTTTATGAGTTACTATTCACGGGTTACTGTTCACCCGATTACAATTCACTCTAGTATTGTTCACTCGGGTATTCGGAGCACTTTTTCGTGCCAGAGTACTATTCATGGGTTACTATTCACGGGTTACTATTCACCCAATTACTATTCACTCTAGTATTATTCACCCGAATATTTGGGACACTTTTCGTGTCGAGATACTATTCACGGGGTACTATTTCCAAAGTACTATTCACGGGGTACTATTCACCTGAAAAATATATTTCTTTTCTATCCAAATCATTTTTGGGTACAATATTATTCTTGAATTTTACTCCACAAAGCAGTATCATGTTGACAAATTGGATGTTATTGATTCCTGGATAAATTAAATTATAAATCTTTAAAATTTATCCTTGAACTTATTTTATTGAATTATTATGTTATTTTCATCATCCTCATGCTTATATTGTGATGAAAGTCATCTTTGGCTTACGTGCATAGATGGACTTGGTATGATTATGATCAGAAATTATTCGGTATAATCGTGACCATTGATGATTACATGAATATCCTTGGTCGTGGTGCAGGGATGATTCGATGACGTGGTTTATTTATTAAGTTGAGTCTCAGTGATAAAGTTGATGAAAACCTTTTTAAATCATAGAAGATGGTAGATTTTATGCTCTACTTAACTCTTCTAATGGATTGCTTATTCCGCTGCAGTTGTTGATCTAAAACTTATTGTCTATTATATTCTATCAGTTGGTATACTATTGAAGGCTAAAGATAATTTATTCTGCATTATCTTAGTCATAATATTTCTTACTGGGCTAGTTGAGCTCACCCTTTTCTTTCATGGTTCTCTTCAGAAAATGAGAACGTAGCTGGGACTAGTCGGGGAACAGAGTGACGGTCCAGATGTTTGCATTAGTAGTCCTCACTATTCTGTGAAATAGTGTGATAATAAATGTAATGAGGACTCCATTGAGTGTGGATATTTTCTAGATGATAATATTCGTGTTAAAACTCTCAGCTATGTTTTGTCGTATTTTACATGACTGTTGTATAATTAAGTTTATATTTGATTTATGTACCATGTATCTGACGACTCAAGATGGGTGATGTATACCTGTTTTGGGGGCGTCACACAATGAAACTATCAATTTCATCTTTAATCAACAAGAACTTAGTCATCATTAATACTATAACTCACAATATTTAACAACCAGATCATTCCCAGGAAAGAGGGGGCTTTCCGATTAGGATTTCTCCCTATTGGAGCGCAATTAGGTGACCAAACCTCTCCTCGACAGAACTTTCTAGACTTCATCAATATTGCAAATAATAATATGAATAACTTTTTCGTCTCAATTATTGATTTAATAATATAAAATATTGATATTGTGACAATAATTAAATCAATAATATGAGAGATATTATGCAGTAATTACTGTAGCAATAATTAAGTATAACTGAGTGATTTCTCACATAAGCATCATTAATCAATATCGTGTGTTACTATGCAACCACGTGTATTACTGTACTTTTACCATCGAGTAGTTCAACAGTTTAACGGTAAAAATTTTGTCGTTATTTTTATAAAAAGATAATTTTTTTCATTTTCTAACTACGACAATACTTTCATTGTAGGGTCCACCAATGATTATGTCGTCGTACGAATATTCCCTGTTAAAACGAATATTCTCTGACCAATCGAATATTTTATAACAACTTGCTTACTTTGCAAAATTTATAAATATTACCCGCAATTATAATAATATAACAAATCCACACCATATTCAAAAATATATTTCGAGAAAAATTAATCTTTATTCATAAAAGTTGGGGTCTAATAGCTCTCCCTTGAACTACCAGCTTTGACTTGTCTGAGACAACCTTTGGTGCCACCATCCCAGCTGGACTTGACTTCACTACATGACAAAATCGAGGTAGGTGATCTTCTCTTCTGCAATTAAAACACGCTTTGGGTTGCTGCATACAGTTTAGACTGATGTGTCCCTCCCCTCCGTATCTGTAGTATACGACCGATGGTCATTTTCCTTCCTTAACAACGGGTGCTGGTGTTGCTGTCTTTCCATCATTGTTGAATCTCCTCTTTTTGAAATTTCCACTTCTATTATCTTGGCTAGGATTACCACCGAAGTGGTTACCATTTCTGGCATGATGATTTCTTCCACGTTTGTTGTCACCGCTTCGATGACTATTACCACTGGTATTATCGTTTTATCTAATTTATCTTTTTTTGGTCAATGATTTCATTATCGCTACTTCCAATAAGCGAGCCATACTAACAACATCCGAATACAAGCAAAGTTTGTGAGAAATAAGATATTGACGTATTTTGGGTTTCAAACCTCGCATAAACATTCGTGTCATTCGCTCCTCATTATCAACCAAATGGGATGCAAACCGGGATAACTCAGCAAACTTACCCTTGTATTACGATACGTTCATATTGTTTTTCTCCATCTTGATGAATTCTACCTCCTTCATGTGACGAATACTTTCAGGAAAGTACTTGTTGTTGAACAATTCTTGGAACTTCTCCTAAGACATCTTTAGTGCGAAAGGTTGAGTACGTTTTACAGATTCCCACCAGTAATCTTCCTCTCCTTGCAACATGAAGGTGGCAAAGGGAACCTTTTGCTTCTCAGAGCATCCCAAGACATCAAATATCTTGGTGATCTGCTTAATCCACGTCTCTTTCTTAAGTGGCTCAGCCTTTCCCAAAAACTCTGGTAGTCCCAGCTCCTTGAATTGCTTAGCAGTGACCAACCATGAGTTGGCATTGTTTCCACCTGCATTTTGAACAGGAGTTTCTCTTCTTTGGTGATGCATGAATTGCAGAAAGCTTCTAATTAAACATCCCGCCATTCATCATTTGGTAGGTGTTGTTGTTTACATGAGGATTATTGCCTTTCTGATGCACATTATCCTGGTTATTGATCGGCGGTGACTCAACGGTCTCATGTGTTCCATTACTTATCTCAACATTTTCAGATGCCATTTTTAAACACTACCACAAAATAAGGGTTAATTGACATGTCACATATTATCCCTATATTCCGACCGACCAATTAAATAACAAATAAGCTTAGGTAGGACATACTAGCGAAGGATTTACCTGTCTCTCTCCTCCTAGTTCTAGCCTCAAATCTCAGCCAGGGATCATATCCCTAAGCTTTGATACCAACTATGACGCCCCCAAAATAGGTATACACAACCCATTCTGAGTCGCCAAATACATGGTGCAGAATTTAAGTACAAACTTCATTTATACAATACGACAAAACGTAGCTGAGAGTTTTAACATGAATATTGTCTCGTAGATAATATCCAAACTCAAATGGAGTCCTCATTATAATTATTATCATACTATTTCATAGAATAGTGAGGACTACTATAGCCACCATCTTAGACCATCACTCCATTTCCCGACTAGTCCCAACTATATTCTCATTTCCCGAAGATAACAATGAAAGAAAAGGGTGAGCTTAACTAGCCCAGTAAAGAATATTATGACTAAGATAATGCAGAATAAATTATCCATAGCCTTTAACAGTGTAAAACTGATAGAATACAATAGACAACAAGTTTAACTGCAGCGGAACAAGAAATCCATTAGAAGAGTCAAGTAGAGCATGATGTCTACTATCTTCTATGATTTAAAAGTTCATCATTAATATTTTATCTTTGTAACACATCTCAATAATTAATCCACGTCACTGAATTATCCATGCACTACGAGCCAAATATATTCGTTAGTATCACATCCACGAATTATCCATGCATGTACTACGGGCCAAGGATATTCGTTATTACCACCAGTGGTCATGATCATGCCAAACAACTGTCCATCAATGCACTACGGGCCAATGATGACTTTTACCACATCATTTGTAACATTACAAGTCATGATTATACCGATACATAATTCCTGGTCATAATCATACCAATCAATAGTCCATCTATGCACTACAGGCCAAAGATGACTTTCATCACAATTTAAGCATGAGAATGATGACAATGATAATAGAATTCAATTAAGTGAGAGCAAGGATAAATTTTAAAGATTTATAATTCAATTTATCTAGAGTTCAAGAATGTCCAAATTGTCAACATGATAACTGCTTTGTGGAGTAAAATTCAAGAATAATATCCATGTATCAAAAATAATTTGGACAGAAAAAAATTAATTTTTGACGTGAATAGTACCCCGGGTGAATAATACCCGAGGGAATAGTACTTTGTGAATAATACCTCATGAATAGTATTGTATATATGAATAGTGTCGTATGTATGAATAGTACTCCATCATGAAAAGATTAAAATTTAACAAGAATGTCCAGAAAAATATTTCAGTGAAACGATACTAGATGAAGCGTAAATTTCAAGGATGTTCTACTAATTTCAAGGAGCATAGAAGTAATGCTTATTAAAATAAGTGTAGAATTAGAAATATGAAACGAAATAATATTACTTTAATACTACAGAGTATGGAAGAAAATATTATTTTTTACGAATATTGAACAAAAATAATATCCCTTACCTTAGTAGGAAAGTAATTCCGAATGGTATAGCGGAGATATTCTTGAAGAAAACTTGTACTATTTTCTACACTCAAAGTTTCCTTAAACTCAAAAGAAATACGCTCAATATCATAGAAGAAGAATTCTCTGATTCTAGTGTGATTTTCATTTCTAAACTAAGCATCCTATTTATAGGATAATGGCAGGATACTATTTAGAAAAATAATCACAGACTGCATAGTGGGATTCACGGTAGCGAAATTAGTTTCTTTGAATTTTTTTTATTTTACTATGCAAAGACTATGCAAAACACTATCAAAGATATGCAATCACTATGCAATATAAAACAAAAACTGAGATAACTTTCTACTGATGATTTTGAAAAATGAGTAAATGGGGGTCCATGTAATAAGCCAAATTTATAATAAATAATTCATGAAAAACCTCTTTTATTTATCACAATTCACTTGACTAATCACATTTTTAATCTTTCAACATTTATTCATCATTAGTATTATAACTCATAATATTAACAACTAGATCATTACCATTGAATAGGAGGCTTTCCGATAAGGACTTCTCCTTATTGGCGCGCAATTAGATGACCAAATCCCTTTCCTCGACAAAACTTTCTAGATATTGTCAATAATACAAATAATAATATGAATAACTTTGTCGTCTCAATTATTGATTTAATAATATAAAATATTGTGTAGATGATACTGTGACAATAATTGAATCAATAATATGAGCTACTATGCATCAACTACTGTTATAATAATTAAATAAAACTGAGTGACTTCTCACGTAAGCATTAATAATCAAAGATACTGTATAATCTGGTGTCTACTCTAAACCACGCCAGACATCGTATTTTTTTATCACCGATATTTTCAACAATTAACGGTAAAAGTTTTTCCGTTATTTTTAAAAAAAGGTTATTTCTATCGCTTTTTATATTTGACAGTAATTCCATTGTGGGATCCACCAATAATTGTGTCGTCGTACGAATATTCCCGGATAAAAAGAATATTTCCTGACCAAACGAATATTTTATGACAAATTGCTTGCTTTGCAAAATTTATAAATATTACACACAACTATAACATTAAATGAAATCCACACCTTATTATTCAAAATAATATTTAGAGAAAATTAAATCTTTATTCATAAAAGTTGGGGTCTTATAGTGTACATGATCACAATTTGGGATGGAGGTAGGGGCGGACTACCTTGTAATTTTTTAAATTCTATAATTAAAAAAAAGGCAAGTGCCCCATTGCTCTAATGTGAGAGACTGGGAGCGGTTAAAATGAAGTTAAGTTTGGCCAATTGATCAATATAATGTCGATAAGTAGGCGGGAGTTGATCTCTTTCTCTACGTGTCAGCATACTGACAAATTTACCATGAAGTTAAAAACTTTATAATAACTGGATCTCCTAATGTAGATCCCCGGTTGGATCCAACTAAACCCAGAAGAAAATTATTACACCGGGGCCCTATGAAAATGTAAAGGTATTGATTGCGTAGGAGGAAATTGCAATTGACATTGGGAGTAAATCCAGAAGAAAATTATTAAACCAGGGCCAAGTGAAAAAAGTAAGGGTTTGTTTGTTTAAATTTGAATGGCTTAAAATGACCGAATAGACCAAATCGGTCAAATTGCATTTGTTTTATTCTGAATGGTTTGAATCGGTAAGATGGACGAAATTTGAATGACTAAGTCAAAATTTTTTAGCTGAATGGTTGAATGAGCAGTTGAATGAAGTAAAAAAAATTAAAAAATTAAAAAATAAATATTAACTATTATATTAAGTAATATTAAATAAATTTACAACAATTTTAAAATTTTTTTCAAAGGGATAAAATAATAAAATTTTGTCATTCAGATGTTTCAGACATGTCAATTATCAAATAACTTTTTTCATTCATATTCAGATTCAACTCATTCAGATTGAGATTCAGCTTATTCAGATTCAGATTAAGATTCATATTCATTCAATTTTTATCAAACACCCCCTAAATGTCATAAGACTTTTCCACAAGGTTGTTGGGGAAAAAGTTTATGGTTGTAGTTCATTTTCCACTAGGAGGATTGAAGAAGATAAGGTAAGGACAACTCTCAAGTCTTTGCCAGTCCATTATCTCCTTTGTCCTGTCTTAGTGTTTGCTAATGCTAATTATCTTGTGATTATCTTCCATCTTCAATTGCTACGTACTGTCCATGGCTTCTATACCAGTAACCAAACTGATTCTTGAACTCCTCACTGTGTTCATGACATCCTTTACAAGTCATCTATACGATGCTTTGACGCGGTCTGGAATCCGAACATTCATGGATGATGAAGAAGTACGAAGAGGAAAAGAAATTAAGCCGGAACTGCGAAAAGCTATCCAAAGATCAAGGATGTCTATTATTGTTTTCTCGAAACACTATGCTTCTTCGAGATGGTGTCTTGACGAGCTTGTGGAGATCCTTGAATGCAAGAGAACTAACGGCCAGATTGTTCTTCCTATATTTTATGATGTTCAACCATCTGTTGTACGTACGTCATCAAAGAGGGAGCTACGCAAAAGCTTTTGAAAACTTTATGGAGGATTGGGGACCTTGGAAAATGCTTTTGATCTCTTGTTTGCCAAGTTGCATATTCAGAGGGTGGAGCTTTGCAAAACCTTTTAAAAACAACAAATTGGCTGAGTGGCGAGCTGCATTAACTGAATCTGCAAATATATCTGAAAAATGAAGAAAATGGGTAAACCCTTGCAAACCTTATCCTATCTCATTCCTAATTACATCTGCTTAATCTACCGATCCAACTTCTATCTTCAAAGCTGCCTAAAATTAATTGTTCGCAAAGTTTGCTAGTAAAGACGACCATATAATAATTTTAGTATTATACAGTTGTTCTATTTACAAAATAATAACTGATTATTTGGAATCAGAATAGAATTAAGATTCCTTGTAGTTTACTTCGTCAAAATTACCTTCTAAGCGAATAATCAACATTGCTAACATTCTTAATTTTCGATGTTGCAAGAATAAGAGACGGTTTCTGATCAATTGACCAATATAATGTTGACACACAGGCAGAAGTTGATCTCTTTTTTCTATGTATCAATATTGCGTAGGAGGAAATTGCAATTGACATTGGGACCAGGGCCCAGTGAAGATGTAAATGTCATAAGACTTTTCCAGAAGGTTGTTGGGGAAAAAGTTTGTGGTTGTAGTTCATTTTCCACTAGGAGGATTGAAGAAGATAAGGTAAGGTGACATTATATATGCAATAACATAGCCACCCACCACACTTGCTCTTTATCAATTATTATAGCAAAACTCTTTTCTTATTCCAAGTTGCTTACTGCGATTGTGTCATTCTCACAAGAGTTTTTGGGCGTTAATAATTAATTAATTGCATCATCATCGTCATCATATGGCGACTGCCACAACCACCTACACAGTGACTGTGCTCGAAAACTGCAGAGTCTCGCCGCCGGCGGGTACCTTGGCCGATAACTCTCTGCCCCTCACCTTTTTTGACATAATATGGCAACAATATCATCCGATGAGCCGTGTTCTCTTCTATGATTTCCCATGCTCCATAACCAACTTCACCCATACCGTTGTACCCAGTCTCAAAGATTCATTATCACTTGCTCTCAAACACTTCTTTCCATTGGCCGGTAATTTGATAACCCCTCCAAATATTTCAATCACCAACCCTCAAATTCGTTACTTGGATGGCGACTCTGTTTCACTAAGATTTGCCGAGTGTACCAGTGCCGATTTTAATCATCTTTCGGGAAATCACGCTCGAGATGCTGACGAGTTATTCCCTCTTGTTCCTCGACTCCCACAAGGTGCTTGTAATAATGTGTCTGGGGAAGACTGCGTTGTGGCTCCACTATTCGCTGTTCAGGTGACATTATTTCCGGACCATGGTATCAGTATTGGATTCACAAATTCCCACGTCGTTGCCGATGGAAGAACCATGTTCAATTTCGTCCGAGCATGGGCTTCATTGGCTAAACAACTCCACAGCAGAGATGATAATCATGATGCAGCATCATCGTTCCAACTCCCATTTTATGATAGGGATGTGATCAAAGACCCCAAGGGGCTCAGTACTATTTATAGGACAATAACTGGAGGATTAATTGAGCATCAGCGGCGGCTGCAGCAGGAGAATTCACAAGAAGCTCAACATCCTCCGGAGGCTTCAATTTTTAAGAAGGTTCAAACCACATTTTTCATGTATCGGCCTGATATCCAAGCACTTAAGGACTTGGTTTTGACCAAACTACCAACATTAGCACATGTATCATCTATTACGGTAGTATGTGCTTACCTATGGACTTGTATGGCAAAAATGAGGGCAGCTATTGGCGAGGGGGTGCAAGATGAAGATGAACCTCAACACTTCGGAGTTTCTATAGATTGTCGTGCTCGTTTGAATCCTCCAATACCTGCAGCGTACTTTGGGAATTGCTTAATTCCTGCTGTTTCACACGGGAAGAGAACACAATTAGTGGGAGAAGGCGGATTTTTTATGGCAGCTGAATTGATTGGAGAAACTATTCATAAAAAGTTGCACAATAAAGAGGGAGGAGTCTTGAAAGACGCAGAGGTGTTGATTGCGGAAATGGAAGGAATGATGAAAGGGGAATGGGGAATGGGCGTTGCAGGTTCTCCAAGTTTGGACTATTACAATTCTATAGATTTTGGTTTGGGTAAGCCCAAAAAGTTTGAATTTGTTTCGGAGCCATGCTCCCTTTCAAGGAGCAAGGATTCGGAAGGTGGTGGAGATATTGAAATCGGGTTGTGCTTAGCTAAGAATGAGATGGATGTTTTCCCTACTATCTTTGCCAAGGGGATACGAGACCTGTGTAACAATTCATGAGATGGAGAAGGTACGTATGTGTTATATATGTTAACAAAATTCTGATCTAAGACTTAAGTACTTAATGATGGCGATCGATTCATCTAAATAGCTAGTGGGGACCGATCGATGTGGTCTGAACTTGTGTTGTATCTTGATGCCAATGTTTTGTTTTAATTAAGCATGAGCTTTTTTGTTTTTTGCTTATTCTATTGCTATTGCTGTTTACTTCTTCTGCAGACTTTAGCTACTATTTCTCAACAATATTACCTAATAAGAAATATATCTATTTCTATTTTCAAGTAGTGGTGTCAATATGGTATTCCCTCTCTTCCACAAGAAAAAAGTTTTGTTCCTAAAATTTTTCATTTCACAAAAAAACTAAATGCTAAACTAACAACTTAACACTTTTTGAGGTATACACGGAACAAAAATATATCATTTTATCGAAGAAAAAATATATATTTCATTTGAATTCATAAATTTTATAAATGAAACTCTTTTTAGGGATGGAATGGAGCAATATATTTAAGTCGCGGGCTTATTCAGAGATGTGATTAATGTAGGCTCTTGTAAGCAAATGCAAACTTAGGTTGTTTAAGAGCCATTGAATGTTGGGATTCAATAGGAGATCTGTAAATTTATTTCTTTTTAAACAATGTTGTCCAATTATATATATATATATATATATATATATATATATATATATATATATATATATATATAACGTACCCATTTTTGAGAAATATAATGAGAAAAAGGGAATTTATTTTTTTTATATACCAACCGCTACAGCTTTGTAGCGGCTTGGTCATAATTATTTTTTTTGTCATCTGTTGTCCACTTTGTTAGTAATAGTGTTATTACTTGCATTTTTGTTACTAATATTAATATTAATTAAATGAGAATTAAAAAGGCAAAAAAAGGCAATTAATATTATAATATTATCTTTTTATCTCTCAATTTATTTACAAAGGAAGTCATTAAAAAAAAAGCCACTACATCTTGTAGTGGTTGATAATAGTGTTATTACTTGCTTTTTTTTATTACTAATATTAATTGCCTTTTTTATTACTAATACTAATATTAATTGCATTTTCATAATATTAGTAATTATCTTTTAGTAATAATATTAGTAATTAACTTTTATTACTATTACTAATATTAATTCCTTTTATTATTAATACTAATATTAATTGCCTTTTTTCGTATTAATATTAGTAATTGCATTTTTAGTATTTATATTAATTTCCTTTTTATTACTAATTATTATATTAATTGTCTTTTTAGCAATTGTGATTTAACGAGACCTTTGTAATTAATTTTAAATATTTATTAAATTAAATAAATATTTTGTTAATTTATTTATTGAGTTAAATAATTATTTGATGGAGTTGTGGTAGATTAATTTAATTATGTGTCACATTAATTAAATTAATGTGGAATAATTTTATAGATCAAAGTGAGAATTTAATTGAGATAATTAAATTAAATGAGTTCTTAAATAATTTTAATGTTGTTCTAATTAATTAAATAATTAATTAGAGATTTATTGATGTGTTATAAATAATAAATGAGAACTTTAATTATGTGATGATGTGATTTAATAAGTAATATTGCCTTTTATTTAATTAAATTTAAATAACATTATTTGATTAATTAAAGTGTGACAAATAAATAAAATAATGGAAAATGAGCCCTTATAAACAAGCCAAACATGACCTAAGAAACATGGTAGCGGTTAAAGTCCAGTTGCGCTTAATTGTTGCCCATGATTTCACCGGTTATATTATATGTATAATATAACCTTCATATTACTTACTCTGGAGAACAAAATCTGAGAGGGAAAAGAGAGAGAATTGAGAGTCAATGAGATTGAAGAAGAAGAGGTTGGAGAATTAAAGAGTTCCTACCATCTTGCCTAATCATAGCAGAGAAATCAAGGGTAATCCCTTAATCTCAAGTTTTTAAATTAATTTCTTAAAAGTTCTTCATGAAATCAATTTTTAACTTCCTGTATTTGAATTTTTATGAATGATTGTTAAATATATGATGTTATATATGTTTATAACATGTTTTACATGACTTGTATGGGATTTAGAATAATCAAATCCATGAAATCATGCTTAAAATCTGAGTTTTGAGTTTACAGTAAAAAATATTATTTTAGTTCTCTATAATTGAATTTTTATGGCCAAATTATTAAGAAGCTATTTGTAATTGTTAATATGCATGTATAATCTGCTATTTGATGTTTATAAACGATTTTAGTGTAATTAATCCATGAAATTAAGATTAAGTTGGAATATTGAAGGTTACAGAGAAATAATGTTTGAATGTGGCCCATAAGTACAAAAATCGGTGCCTTAATTGTATGTTAAACGGTAAATTGATAATTGATTATGTTTACATATGTAAAAACGAAAAGAACGAAACTTGTATAGATTGATTTGGTTGAAAAACGAGTTTATAGTGGTCAATTTCGTTAAAAATGTCAAAAATAGAGTTTTTCACAAAACACCGAAATTGTGGCTTTAAATATTGTTGTTTATGTAACTTGAGATGTTAAAAGTATGCTAAGAATATCATTAAATATTTCTGTTAAGTTCAGAACATATGGGTGAAAACTGAATTCGTTGTTTGTGTGAAATTTTGGCCTAAATTGGCATTGTTTTATGTTCTTCGTGAACTGCAGAACCGAATCTGGTAACCCATTTGTTATGCGTTACCAAAGCTAAATTACCCTTTACTTTAACGGACAAAAAAATAAAATAAAATATTTATCAAATAAAATAAATATTTTAGTTGAAATATTTATAAAATAAAATAAATATTCGATGGAACGAAACTTGTATGGATTGATTTGGTTGAAAAACGAGTTCGTAGTGGTCGATTTCGTTAAGAATGTCAAAAATAGAGTTTTTTTCACAAAAACATTGAAATTGTAGCTTTAAATATTGTTGTTTATGTGACTTAAGATGTTAAAAGTATGCTAGGAATATCATTAAATATTTCTGTTAAGTTCAGAACATATGGATGAAAATTGAATTCATTGTTTGTGTGAAATTTTGGCCTAAATTGGTCTTATTCTATGTTCTTCATGAATCATGAAATTGAATCTGGTAACCCTTATTTTGCTAATGCATGCTACTAAGCTAAATTATCCATACCAAAATGGGCAAAAAAAAATAATAATTAAAATATTTATCAAATAAAATGAATATTTTAGTTAAAATATTTATAGAATAAAATAAATATTCGATTAAAATTATTATGGAATAATTTATTCGAGTGTAATAATAGTGAGGGAATGAAAATACTCTAATTTAATTAAGTAATTAAATTAGAAGGGTAATGATTTGTTAAATAAAGTGGAGTTTATATTAAATAATTAAGTGAAAGTGTGACTAATGGACCATATAATAAGAGAATTATAAAAATAAATTAGAAAAAGTCTTATGATCTTATAACTGTTATGTTTTGTAACTGGTTAAACCACATTAAAAAAATGATGTCCATGAGATGATATAATGTTGTTTAAACATAAGATTTGAGATTTCAGTCATGTATATGTGAATGATGGTAATGAGCAGAATTTAAACCAAGTTAACAAGTTGTATTAAAAGAGGGAACTAAACCTATAAGGTTAGTATTAATGTAACTAATGAATATCATGAATACATATGTTATGTGTGTAGGACTTGTGGTGAACGTGAGTAGTAATCCTTTAGCCTACGCACGAGACAAGTTTCTAAACCATATTCTTACATTTAGCAAGTTCTTAAATCTTATTATTATTGAGGAAGATTCATATTCTTATTTCGAACTGTTCAAAGCTTAATTATTCACATTATGATTCCAAATGAAATGTTCTAATTCTTTTGAAGTATTACTTCTATTGTACAAAGTTCATTCAATTATGTAGAATTGAGATCCAATCTTTTTAGTCAATTATATAGAGTTAAGATTCAATCTTTGATTTGATTATTGATTTTGATATTGCATTGAAACCTTGAATAGATAGTGATTCCTTATTGATTCAACTAATCCTTAGTTGATGTGTATTGAACCCTAAATTACCCTTGAAGCTAATCCAAACCAAACTTCCTTCGGTGCGGACTCTAACGTCAAAGCTGAGATGAACAACCCTTTTATGGGGGATTATATTACACGATAGCGTTAAGATGTTGTGCGCATACATGATACTAAGGGCTGATCCCCCTAAGTACGAGAAGTAAGGTCCATATAATCTAACGACTGTTAAAGGTTTAAAGTAGAAATACTTAATAACCTAGGACATAGTTCATGGTCTTGTAACCCTCAGATGTACTTTTGATTTCTGTTCTAATCTTGATTCAAAAGCCGAGTTTTCTTTTATTCAGTATCCATTAATTATTCGCATGTTATTATTATTACTATTGTTAAACTTGTGGGAAATTGTTGCTCACTCTTGCATAATAACATTGAAGCTAAGATTGAAAAAGTTGATGAGCCATCCACAAGTAAGGGCAAGGGCAAAGCAAGCAAATGATGAAGACTTATTTAATATTTGAGAATGATTATGTTAAGACTTATTATGTGATGTTTAAGACTTATTTGTTTATGATGTTCCGCATTTGATGTATTAAGGTTAGATAACCTGAGATTTATTTGTTTAAGTTGTTGTAACCCTTTAATGGGAGGATTTTTATTTATATTTTATTGTTATCTTTAATATGGGTAGATAAATGTTATTTATTTTGGTGAGTGAACACCAAATCTGTGAAAAACTCAAGTACCTAGATTTAGGGGTGTCACAGTAATATTAGTAATTACCTTTTTAGTAATAATATTAGTAATTGACTTTTTATTACTATTACTAATATTAATTACTTTTTTTTACTTATAATACTAATATTAATTGCCTTTTTTCATATTAATATAAGTAATTGCCTTTTTAGTATTAATATTAATTGCCTTTTTATTACTATTACTAATATTAATTGTCTTTTTATTACTATTACTAATATTAATTGCCTTCTTATTAGTAATACTAATATTAATTGTCTTTTTATTACTACTACTAATATTAATTGCCTTTTTAATTCTCATTTAAGTAATATTAGTATTAGTAATAAAAAGGCAAGAAATAACACTATTACCAACCGCTAAAAGATGAAGCGACTTGATTTTTTTATGCCTTTAGTGTTGTCTTTAGTGTTGCCTTTAGTGTTGTCTTTACTAATAAAAAAAGCATGTAATAACAGTACTATTACCAACCGCTAGATGTAGCGGCTTGTTTTTTTTTTAATAACTTCCGTTGTAAGAAAATTGAGAGATAGAAAGATAATATAGTAATATTAATTGTCTTTTTTTGCCTTTTTAATTCGCATTTAATTAATATTAGTATTAGTAATAAAAAGGCAAGTAATAACACTATTACCAACAAAGTGTGACAACGGATGGCACACAAAAAATTATGACCAAGCCGCTACAAAGCTGTAGCGGTTGGTATATATAAAAAATAAATTCTCTTTTTATCATTCTATTTCTCAAAAATGGACACACGTTATAAAAAAAATTATTAAGACCAAGCCACTACAAGCTGTAGCGGTTGGTATAAAAATAAATAAATTTATTTTATATCTTTCTATCTGAAAATATGGACCCACATTAGCAAGTTAATTTGACTTTTATTAAAATAGAAGTCGCTGGAGTATGTTTTTTGGACCGTTACATGTTGTAGCAGCTGGCAATATATTTTTTCCCATCTCAACCTTCCATTTAATTGATCTACGGCTGACAAGTTGGTTGTTGGAATAATGTCTATAAGAACCCATTGATATGATCATGAGAACCCTATATATATATATATATATATATATATATATATATATATATATATATATATATAGGAGCCTTCCATAAAGAATCCTTGCATGAAAGATCGTAAAACACCCCTTTTTGTACCGCTTGATAAAATGAATTGATGGTCGAGATTAGCTTTTGTATTTGATAAGTTTAAGACAAGTTGTTGTGCCTAATTATTCACTCTGCACTCTATTTCTATTTTAATAAGTGAATATTAACTTGTCAAGATAGTTATAAAAAGTGAATATTTATTATTAAAATAATCAGCTTCTGATGCATCGATACTACCGGTACATTTTTTTTATTTTTTTTATTTCTCCCTACTTAGACAAAGCTCATACTACCGGCATTAAAATAATAAAGTAATCCCACTTAGACAGTGCTCACTACACATTCATCATAAAGACAAAGCATACTACCGGCATTAAAATAATAAAGTAATCCTACTTAGACAAAGTTAATACTACCGGGTACATTTTTTTTAATTTTATTTTATTTTTCCACTACTCTGACAGTTCATACTACCGGCATTAAAATAATAAAATATCCTACTTAAGACAGTCGATACTACCGGTACATTTTTTTTTTTAAATTTTTAATTTTTTCCACTTAGATAGCTCATACTACCGACATTAAAATAATAAAATATTCTACTTAAGACAGTGACACTACCGGTATTAAAAAATTGAAAAAAAATCACTTACATAAATTTTGTCACTACCGGTATTAAAAAATTGAAAAAATGATTTTATTCAAGCAATTCCATTAAAATGATTCGAACTCGCAACCTCAAACTCCAAACACTCATCATATGACCACCCGAGCACCACTACTGCTTAAATTTAGTAATTTCAACCAAGGATATGTCTTTATATTAAAACTTCACCATCCCCCAAAATCTATATTCTTGCATTATTATTATATTACGATTTATTATTATTAATAAGTCTATATAATACATATGGGGGTTTGATATTTAGAAATAAGTTAATATCTATATTTATTAAGCAATGATTATTAGTAATGATTTTATATATTAAGCAATGATTTTATTATTAAGAAATGATTTTATTATTAATAAAACTAGTTCAATTAGTCTAATAAGTAATGATGATAATTTTTCAAGTCATTTTAGGAAATTAATTTACTTATCGAATTTATAAAAGTAATGAAGTATTATTATAATAATAATAATGTGATTATCAATATTAGAAGTACATGTAATATACCAATACTAGTATCGCATAACATTAAGAGGAATAAGACATATTACATGTTCATTTTCATAAAAAAAAATAGAATGATTAATACAACCGACGCCTTATATCTCGTGAGGCCTAAGTAATCTTCATGGATTTCTTGTAGAGCTCACACGCGACGCTAGAACGAAAGACTGTGACATCTTCCAAGGACCACTTCTCTTCGTAAATATTACCATCGGCCCTAACGAAATAAATAACATACTTGCGCATAAAAAATGCCACAAATATGCGTGGTTGTTGTTTTTTGGTTTAATCTTTAAGGTCTCATACAAGAGGATTACCACCAATACTCACGATTTGATTACTATTTCGCAAACAAAATGGTATCAAATGTACTGCATGTACAAAGTAGTTGGTTAATAATTTTTAATATTAAAGGACATTATAAAATTAAAATATTTTAAAACTAAACATACCGCAACTTTAACGAATTCGAGTACATTTCATGTAACTTAATATACTTAGTGTCATCAGAAAAGGCGTCAATTATGGTAACCATCCAATCTTCAACTCGCGAATAGAACAAGACAAAATGGCGCTTGATTGGTACTACACACCCAAGCATGATATATGTATTTGCATTCGTAAAGGTGGACCAACATCTTGGTTAACATACGGATCGCAAAAAACTCCATGCAAGATTCATGTTAGTGTATGACACATAGCCCTGCCCAAGATGCATGAAGAATGAATTCATGAAACCAAATTGGGACCACCTTTGTATTCCCCGCGACCTGTAGTATTCCTCTCTGTCTCGTAGCAACAACATATAAGCGTCGATGACATGCTCGAATATCCAACTCCCAGGCCCTAAGGATTGCACTGCATTGTGTTCTAATTCATATAATCATGCGCGGATGTGATAAAGGATATAAATCCCCTTCTGGTGCCACCACGTTTCCAAACATATGTTTATTTACAAATGTCTCCTTCCAATCTTTAAGTCTTTTGGATAAGGACCCTTTTGGTCCATAAGAGATGTGGTCTCCCGCATCTTGTACCTGATTGAGACCCAAATGTACATTATTATTATATAGCAATAATAATTAAAACCATCACTATTAACATACCTATATATACCTTTTGTGAACTAGATCCTCAAGCGCCGAAAGTCCCGCAAATGAAGACTTGGTTGGAATGTAACACTCCTCATAGGTTTGAAGGTTGGAATGTAACACTCCTCGTAGGCTTGGGTGGTGGGAATGGAGCTCTCTCGATTACTTGTGGGGTGGGTATGTAGCTCTCTTGTACAACATAATCAGCTTGTTTCCCAAGCCCTTCATCGAGTCAGGTGTATTGGGACCGTGTTCCAAATTTTGTGGGACCCCTCAATCGAGGTATTTGTTTACCTCTTGCTTCAAGTCGATAGGCGATTGAAATCCCAATTATTTTTTTGCGTAACCAACTCTGGAGGCAAATTGAGTAGTAGCATCAAAAATTTATCAAGTAACGACTTTGCACTCTCAACCTCACATGAAGATAAACACAAACAAATATTATTAACAATAAATATGAATAAATGTAATATTAAGTATTTACTCCAATACATGATTTATTAAAGAAGAATATAATTTTATACCATTTGAATAAGGTGTTGTTGGTTGTAAATGGCCCGAGGCTCATAACAACTATCGTGGTCGTCATTCACCGAGGCTCAAGTGAATTTTCCAACGTAATTAATTTTCCTATACCGCACTCATGTAATCATCTATTGGGACATAATCAAGCAATTTCGGTTTTGTTGTCCTTCGAGATGATCCATGTATGCCTCCCACATCGAAATATATTCCCTCTCAAGGCCATGCAATCCTCGACATCAATAAATTTAAACTTTTTCTCTTCCTAAGGTCACCGTGGTTTTGGTCAGTGATGGTATGCCTTGCATGAACCCGAATCGCTCTCATCACACGATCCCAATCCGAAATTCCACAATATCAAAGTGGATCAAGGGGACCCACCAGATCCCAACAATCATTTCAAAATTAAATCCACCGATATCATCATCCCACATTATGTAAGGCCGCCAAACCACATCCCACATGACTTAATATCTAACTCCCCTCAGAAAATGACAAATGGTGATGGGGATTCTCACGCCTACTGTGGTAACTCAGGGCTCCAAAATAGGACCATGCTAAAGCCCTAGGTAACCATAAGGATGATTGTGGCCAAGGGTTTGGCTTTCCAATACTTACACGCCATAAGCCCAAATTTGTAACAATGTAACACAACCATTAATGTATTTAACTCCTTTCCTAGTAAAGTAGCAGATATAAAGATCTCAGATAAATATGCTAACATTGCTGCCCCCAAGAGTAAGTTACACAATCTTCAAATTGGCAATAAAAAGACATATATCGTGGGTGCACACTATTTCTATTCCTATTAGGAATAATATTGCCCCACACAACCACAATATGTATGCCTTTGTGTGTCGCCTCTCAACATCTTTACTTGCATTCTCTGGACAATTATTAAAATGTTCGTGGCAACCACACTAATGAAATTGCACCGCATTTTTTTTTTGAACTAAAATATTCATCACCTAATTTATCTCTAAAAATCTCTAAAATAATCAAATTGGTGACAAAGGGGACCCAAGTAAGGGCTTTCCCACCACCCAGAACCCAAAAATAAAGTGAACATCCTCTAACGTGATTGTTATTTCTCCACAATTTAAATGAAAAGTATTGGTCTCCTGGACGCCATCTCTCGACTACAAGGCGTATATCGCACTAAGATCGGTTTGGTGTACAACACCTTGATAACTAAATACTCCAAATCCACATTTATCTAAAAGGATTTTTGTTCTTTTGTCAAAGCCCACCGATTATATTTCGATCAAGATATCGACCGAGCTTAGTTTTCCCTATCTCTCCCATGATATATGTCATCCGATACATGATCTTGTTGATCATGCGTAACACTTGGATCAATCGCCCATATTCCCAACTATCCATCTTTTACCTAAAAAATACATCAATTCCATATTAGTATTAAGATGCATGACAAAATCAAGTTGAAAGTAACATGTCGTAAAAATATTAGTATTAAGATACATATTAGTATCAAATGTATCAAA
Source organism: Panax ginseng (assembly GCA_020205605.1). Classification (NCBI taxonomy): domain Eukaryota; kingdom Viridiplantae; phylum Streptophyta; class Magnoliopsida; order Apiales; family Araliaceae; genus Panax; species Panax ginseng. Next base: position 13,959,308 of record CM035134.1, read on the forward strand.
AATATATCAAAAATGTATCAAATATATCAAATATATCAAAAATATATAAAATATATCAAAAATGTATCAAATGTATCAAAAATATATCAATTATCAAAAATGTATCAATTATCATAAATGTATCAAAAATATATCAAAAAATGTATCAAATGTATAAAATATATAAAAAATGTATCAAATGTATAAAATCATTTCTTAATAATAAAATCATTGTTTAATATATAAAATCATTACTAATAATCATTGCTTAATAAATATAGATATTAACTTATTTCTAAATATCAAACCCCATATGTATTATATAGACTTATTAATAATATTTGTTTCAGTATATAATAATAATGCAAGAATATAGATTTTGGGGGATGGTGAAGTTTTAATATAAAGACATATCCTTGGTAATTGAAATTAATGACTAGGCCTGTGTGTGCCGGGTGGTCATATATGACGTGTGTTTGAGTTTGAGGTCATGCGAGTTCGAGTCTGCTTTTAGCGACAAGTTGCTTGAATAAAATAATTTTTTTTTGTAAATTTACCGGGTACATTTTTTTTTTTTAATACGAGCCGTGATGTCAGACTTACGATTTTTTTTTTCTTCAATTTTTAATACCACCAGATGAGTCTCAGCATCTCTACCACCAGATAAGCCTCAAGCATTACCGTTAAAAAAAAAATGTACCAAATTTAAATTAAAAAAAAAAATTATTTTATTCAAGCAAGTTGTCGCTAAATGACTTTAACTCGCAACCTCAAACTCCAAACACACGCTATATGACCACCCAAGCACCACTTGCCTAGTCATGTTAATTTCAAATGCAAGGATATGTCTTTATATTAAAACTTCACCATCCCCAAAAATCTATATTCTTGCATTATTATTATATTACTAAACAAATATTATTAATAAGTCTATATAATACATATATGGGGTTTGATATTTAGAAATAAGTTAATATCTATATTTATTAAGCAATGATTATTAGTAATGATTTTATATATTAAGCAATGATTTTATTATTAAGAAATGATTTTATACATTTGATACATTTTTTATATATTTTATACATTTGATACATTTTTGATATATTTTTGATACATTTGATAATTGATACATTTGATATATTTTGATATATTTTGATATATTTGATACATTTTGATATATTTTATATATTTTGATATATTTGATACATTTTGATATATTTTTGATACAATTGATACAAAAATATACAAAAATATATCAAAAAATGTATCAAATGTATCAAAATATATCAAAAATATATCAAAAAATGTATCAAATGTATCAAAATATATCAAATGTATCAAATATATCAAAAATGTATCAAATGTATCAAAAATATATCAAAATATATCAAATGTATCAAAATATATCAAAATATATCAAATATATCAAATGTATCAAAATATCAAAATATATCAAAAAAATATATCAAAAATCAAATATATCAAAATATATCAAATATATCAAAATGTATCAAATATATCAAAAATATATCAAATATATCAAAAATATATCAAAAATGTATCAAATGTATCAAAATATATCAAAAATGTATCAAAATGTATCAAAATATATCAAAATGTATCAAATATATCAAAATATATCAAATATATAAAAATATATCAAATCATCAAAATGTATCAAATATATCAAAATATATCAAATATATCAAAAATATATCAAATATATCAAAAATGTATCAAATATATCAAAAAATATATCAAAAATGTATCAAATATATCAAATGTATCAAAATATATCAAATGTATCAAAATGTATCAAAATATATCAAAATGTATCAAAATCAAAATGTATCAAATGTATCAAAATATCAAATGTATCAAAATCAAAAATCAAATATCAAATGTATCAAATGTATATCAAAATGTCAAAAATATCATCAAAATGTATCAAATGTATCAAAATGTATCAAATGTATCAAAATGTATCAAATGTATCAAAATATATATCAAATGTATCAAAAATATCAAATGTATCAAAATATATCAAAAAAATGTATCAAAAATATATCAAAATATTTCAAATGTATCAAAATATATCAATTATCAAAAATTTATCAAATGTATCAAATATATCAAAAATGTATCAAATGTATCAAATTGTATCAAATGTATCAAAAATATATCAAAATGTATCAAATATATCAAAAATATATCAAATGTATCTAAAATGTATCAAATATATCAAAATATATCAATTATCATCAAAATGTATCAAAAATATATCAAATGTATCAAAAATATATCAAAATGTATCAAATGTATCAAAAATATATCAAAAATATATTAAATGTATCAAATATATCAAAAATATCAAATGTATCAAAAATGTATCAAATGTATCAAAAATGTATCAAATATATCAAAATGTATCAATTATCATAAATGTATCAAAAATATATCAAAAATGTATCAAATGTATAAAATATATAAAAAATGTATCAAATGTATAAAATCATTTCTTAATAATAAAATCATTGCTTAATATATAAAATCATTACTAATAATCATTGCTTAATAAATATAGATATTAACTTATTTCTAAATATCAAACCCCATATGTATTATATAGACTTATTAATAATATTTGTTTCAGAATATAATAATAATGCAAGAATATAGATTTTGGGGATGGTGAAGTTTTAATATAAAGACATATCCTCAATGAATTAATAATTATAAGCTCCGCGTGCTCTGCTCGGGTGGTCATATGGCGATGACGGTGTTTGGAGTTTGAGGTCATGAAGTTTGAGTCTGCTTTAAGCGAAAGTTGCTTGAATAAAATAATTTTTTTTAACAAATTACCGGTACATTTTTTTTTTTAATTGTAAGAGCTTGTCCTATTGGTATTTGGTATTTTTTTTTTTTTTAATACCGTAAGAGTCTTGTCCTTGCTGGTATTTTTTTTTTTACAAATGGAAGAGCTTGTATTTTTTAATTTTTATTTATTTGCTATTTTAAAAAATAAAAGAATATAAAATATTTTATAACAAATAAAGAATATAAAATATTTGCTATTTGTTATAAAATATTTTATAACAAATAAAGAATATAAAATATTTGTTATTTTTATTTGCTATTTGTTATTAAAATATTTTATAACAAATAAAGAATATAAAATATTTTTATAAAATAGCAAAATAAAAAATTATAAAATATATTTTTATAAAATAGGATATTATTTTTTATTTGAATTATAATTCTTTATTTGTTATTAAATGAAAGAGTTATAAAAATAACATTTTATTTGGAATAAATAAATAAAGAACTTGAGAGCTTGTGTGTTGATTTGTTTAAGAGGTTGTCTTAGGTTTGATTTTTTTTTTTTTTTTTTTTTTTTTTTTTTTAAACCGTAAGAGCTTGTAATACCGGGAGTATTTTATAAAAAGGCACAATACAAAGATAAGTCGTGCTTGGGTCGAGCATTATTTAATATTAAAAATTCATTTTATTTCAATAAACTGACAACATGTTGACTATGGTGGGGTCCTCATATTAAAATAAAAGCCGGTTACAAGTTGTGCCGGCTTAGGATATTTATGTTTCATCTCAGCCTTCCGATAAGTTTATCAACTAGACAAAAAGGGGTGTTGCAGATAAGACTACAAAAACCTATTGCATATGGAAGGGCTCCCATATATATATATATATATATATATAACAATAAATAATCACAAGTTTACAATATCACAAGTTCGATTTATCGCTCAACAAATACCATATTGAAATTCTCTCCATCTCTTCAATAAGTCCCTTTTCAGCAAATACATATATTATTAATATTCAAACAAAATTTCCTTCAAACAAAGGCAACCTCCAAGCGCGTCCGAGTTTTAAAAAATTATTTGTTTGGAGCAAACATGTAATTTCTTATTTTCTTATATAAAAATGGGAAAGGAAAAAGAAAGTGTTTCATATCTTATAGCATTATTATTCTTATTTGAAAAATGAAAGGCTAAGAAGTCATGAAGGAAACGTTATAAGTTAGTAGAAATGAAAGGCTAAGAAGCCGATCTGATATAGTCTGAAGTAAATTGTCATTATTCGAAGCAAGCTTGCCTAATAATATTTTTTCCTCCGCCACTGAAGACCATAGAAAACTGCAAATGAGAGCACTAAATGTGTTATGTTGACGGGTTCATCGAAAAATTGAATATTATCATTTGAGGATAAAATTTGATTTTCGTGATCGTAATGGTTGAACGTGCTGACAGATGTGGGTCGCTATGATTAAATTCCACAAAGTCATTGAAGTGGTGTCACTGATAAGTGGGTTTTATACCTACTTATTGGATATCAATTCACGAGAAATATGCCTATCTCAAGTACATTTTAGTGTGTTTTTAGTTGCATTTCATAATATTTTGCATTGCATGTACTGAGAACTCCTTTGGTGTACAAGTGCAGGAATGTAATAGCTTGGCAATGGTAGATGGCATGAGGCTAATGGGAGCATAACGCAATGAAAAAGTGGAGTTAAGCAACTGAGGATGGGTGAAGGAAGAGTGGCATGTCAAAGATTTAGCAGCATGACAAAGAATCAGTAGTAGCAGCAGAGTAGAGGATCCAAACTGCAGAAGCCGCGCGGCCGTGCGGCTACATAACGCCCCCGCGCGATCAACCAGACTGAACGGAATTGACACACGCGCGCCCGCACGATGATTACAAAGGGGACCTACGCGCCTGCGCGCGACATCTGCAGCTACTAATTAAGTTTATTTTAATTTTTAAATTGTAAGAGTTTGAGTTGGTTAAAACAATCCTAGCTGGTGTCAGACGTATTATTCATTAGTTTTTACGTGTTTTCGAATATAGAACTAGGGTTTTTAACGCTTTGTGCGATTTCCAACAAGGAGCGAAGTGTAGACTTTTTATCTCCTACTTCTTCTTTTGGATTTCAATCATTGTGGATGAATTACTTTTATTTTGCTGGATGCTAATGAGGATTTGAACGTTACGTTTGGATTGTAATCAACAATTGGGTTTGATCAATTCTATCTTCTCTCTTTCAATTGTTTGTTTATTATCCATGTATTACTTTGATTCCATAATGGCTTTTGGTTCAGTGATGAACTAAACTCCATTATGGGATTCTAACGGATTTTAATACGAAGTCTAACTTATGGCCTGATTGCTGGATTGTTTTGCGTATCATAAGGAATTTCTATGATGGTTGATTTGCATGTATGAATGATTGATCACCATTCGTTTTATATACTTGTATGGAATTGAAAAATAACATGCGAGTGTGGATTGTAATCATGATAGCATGCGTATATGGGGCTGTTTTGCTTAGATTTATATTTCGTGAATTAGATAGACATATACTGTTTCACCGTATGAGTTATATAAGGGCTTGTGCTTAAATTTAATATGGCTGCAATTTCACATAGAAATATAGTGAGATTGGTTTTATTGATGATTACATGATGTCTATTGTATGTGGATGTTATGTGAGTAGGTCATAATACATTGAAAAATGGTTATGTCTACATTCGTGCTCTTGGCTAATTTTCTGTGATACGTGAACAATCTTGCATAATGGTGGTGGTTAGATGACTTATCAAATGAAGTTAGGATCCCATTATTTCCAGATTTGATTTATTATATTATTATTCTTATTTTAGTTATTCTTTGCATTTAGAGTAATTCACAATTATAAGCATTAGTTTAAGCATATAAAAATAGTGATTTAGTTGATGTGTAGTAGTTTAATTTAGACAACTTTCTCCGTGGATCGATACTCGACTTACTCTGTATTGCTTGTTGACACATGTATGCTTGCATGAGTTAGAACTCTTTTGTTAGAACTAAAAAAGAGGCAACAATCACTATAAATTCGAACCAATATCGACCTTCACTTCATCATCACAATAACGACCTCATGATGGATCTGTATCGCATGTCATGAAACTCAAGGTAATTAATTTATAACCAACGACACACTTACATATATAAAAATATCGATCCAAATAAACATAAGTATACATGGTACCAAGCCTACTCCAACTTCTTATATAATTATGTCCACAACAACATTTATTGTGTTACATATATGGAAAGAAACAAATACATCTACCTTTATAATGTTTTCAAAAAATCATGCAACAATTTATAATAAAAGCTAGATGTGTCTATATCATCTATCTATCAATATTGATATCATGTATTCAAATTAACCGAGAGATCTAGAGAAAGAAATGTTGTATTTTATACAAATAATATATTACAAAGTTAAATAAAAATAAATATTTTCATATTTTATTTGGTAATGAACCATTAAAAAAGTTTAATGTGTAAATTAAATGAGTTATAATTAATATATTTATAAAGATTTTGTAACTATTCTAAATAAATTAATAGGCATATTATTGGAATATTAATTTCTTTACCGTTGATGTGTAGGGTTTCGACACAGAAACGTACAACAGAAAATAAAAATTTAAAAGCAATTTTGAAACCCTAAACATAATCCATGCAAAAAATCAATTAACTCAGAGGTCAGAAATTATACCGATTATTAAAGATAGAATCGATGCGGTTGAATCTCCAACGCAATTCAAACGAACTGCGTCTTTACGGTATCCACACGAACGCTCCGCGAATTGTCCTACGATCTACAGAAGAAGGAACCGCAGTACTAGTCTCTTTCTAGGAGCGGCTAGGGTTTTGTCTTTTGACATAATCCCTAAAATGACAGATATATGTCATAAATATAGCAGTTAGGAGGAATTAATCAAAACCTAATATAATTAAAATTTGAATATATATATATATATATATATATATATATATATCTTAAATAAGTCTTACTTAATTAATTTACATATATACAAATTATCCTTTTTAATTTAAATTCGTGATTTAAAATACTATTAATCATATTGATATCACTACAAAAAAAAGCTCTATCTGTGACCAATGATATCAGCAACCGCCATATCCGGTCGCTGACAATTGTCTTAGCGACCGCTATCGGCGACCGCTATCGGCGACCGCTTAGGATTCTAGTCGCTATCATGTATTTTCCTCCTAAAAATTGGTGCGAAACTTTGGCGCGGTGACCACTCCATATCAGCGACCGCTACCGGTCGCTGATATGTCCACATCATTAAATATTAGTGACCGCATGCGGTCGCTGATGGCGGTCGCTGATTCTCATAAACATTATCAGACTCAGGCATTCGCCTGCCTAGTATGCGAGAAGAAAAAAAAGGGGAGAAACAATTCAGAAGAGGGAATAGGGGAGAAGAGAAGAGGGAAGGAGAAGAGAAGAGGGGGTACGCCTTCACTCGTTCGCTCGTTTATTATTGTTGTTTTATTTGTAGAAGCGATATAGATGGGACGACGTACATGCATCAGTTATTCAGGCACTATTGTGGCAGAAGTGCGCCGTCCGAACTAAAGATAATCTGAACAAGGAACTACAAAAAAGCCCTGCACAATGCTGAGATTGACCATCCAGGATAGGGTGAGCAGTATATGCATGAGCATAGCCCCTAGTGGTGCGCACAGCCCATATGGGTGCAGATGTGTGACCATTGGAAAGTTGAGAGCTGGGTCAAGAGGCGCAAGACTGCCACTTCGAACAGATGCTCAGGTGTATCAGACGGCGAGAAGGCAAAAAGCACGTATCTGGGCGGCAGTATATCACATCTGCAGCACATTGCTGCCAGGGTACGTATGTTATGTTTACAGTCATCTTTTGTAGCTAAAATATCATATGTTTACATAATAATATGAGAAAATGAACTGTAGGAGTTTTAGTCTCAAGGTCAACCTATCAATTGGTTGGATGTGTATGTGGCCACCCGCGATGGTCTGCCTGAGGCTGTTCAGATAGCGGTAATAAGTTTACTTTATCCTAATATGTTGTTTATAAATTGTGACGACCTTTTTTAGTATTTTTTATTTATTTTTAACTATTTAATTGTTCACCTTCTGAAAGGAGACTTATAAGGGCTTAATGAACGAGTCTTATCCTGAAGGCACCCCGCGTCCATCGATTGATCAAGAATTATGGGAGAAGGCGTCCATCGTGAAGAAAAATTATGTCAAAGGCCAAGGACAAAAATGACGCCCGACCATCAGTGGCACAGGTAGATCTGCCACCTAGTCTACACAGTCATCAGGTTATCTAGCCTATCATACTCCTGCTGATTGTGTGAGAGCGATCTGTTAGGATCATGATCTTCTTCGTATACTGGGCGAACATCTGCAGTCTCTGAGTCCTGATGAGTTGGCAGAGGCAGTGGCGGCAGCGGCAGCAGCAGAATGCCGACCAGGTATATATATATATATCATTTATTGTTTAGCTACATTGTCTTATATGTTCATAGTCTCTAAGTCACTGTCTTACTTATATGTTTCACTACATTGTCTATTGTTTAGCTTTCCCTAAGTCGTAGCAGTATCAACACATGTAACATATTTATTTTATTATTTTGTTAATTACAGGATCCTAATTTGGATGATCCATGAAGAGCGCCTAGACTTGTTTTTTTAGATTTTTAAAGCCTTGTACTCTTTTAGATTCATTCTTTGGACATTTGTATTAGTTTATTTGAATGTTTACGATATCGATTGTATTATGTTGGATGAATGTTTACAATTGTATTGTGTTGGATGAATGTTTATTCATGGATGATCAATGTTTAGCATATAGTAGTTATATCATGGATAGATGTTAATATGGATGCTTGTATATACTGCTGTGTTGGGATTGAAAGCAGGTACAAAGCAGGTTATTTTTGGGAAATCAATAAAACATTCAATTTTTTTTAAAAAAATCACTATTTGAGCATGGCCATGTATTTCATAGTCCTACTCAATCAAGAGGCCTATGGATATCACCCCTAATATATAGGAGGGTTAAATTCCATCTAGATCACTCATATTCCTCACACGATTCATGATGTACCCAATAATCACCTTTATAGTCCACCCTATTAAAGGTGACATTAGATGATATTAAAGTACATAAATTCCCGTGTAATAATATAGTGATTTCAGGTCGGAGGACCATTACATCATTGTTACTATGAGAATCGCTAATAACACTTTGCATACTGTTCCACTTAGAATTCTCATGGTGGGACTGTGTGATGCCACCAAAACAGGTATACATCACCCACCTTGAGTCGCCAGATACATGGTACAGAACTCTACTACAAACTTAATTATACAACTGTCGTGCAAAATACTACAAAACATAGCTGAGAGTTTAAACACGAATATTGCCTTCTAGACAATATCCACACTCCATGGAGTCCTCATTTTATTATCACACTAAGTAGTGAGGACTGCTAAAACAACCATCTCGGACCATCAATCCGTTCCCCGACCAGTCCCAGCTATATTCTCATTTCCTGAAGAGAACAGTGAAAGAAAAGGTTGAGCTCAACTAGCCCCGTATGAAATATTATGACTAAGATAATACAGAATAAATTATCCTTAGCCTTCAACAGTGTTAAACTGATAAAATACAATAAACATCAAATTTAACTGTAGCGGAATAAGCAATCCATTAGAAGAGTCAAATAGAACATAATGTCTACTATCTCTTCTAGATTAAAAGTCCATCGTTAATATTTCATTCCTGTAATACTCAAAGAATAGCTTCTTTGTTATACCCAAGACAAAAAGAACTATCATCACCTGTCTTCACCTAAACCACCAAAGATTATAGTTAAATCCACAATTCATATTTATAATCATATAAATCAATAGTTTCTCCTTGCCACAAAGTCTTAATAGAACGTTTAATCAATATCCTTACCCCAAAAGCTAAAGATATTCAAATGTAATAACAATGATCATACCAATCAGTTGTCTACCTTTGCACTACGGGCCAAAGATATTAAACTATAAAACCAATGGTCATGATCATACCAATCAATTGTCTGTCAGTGCACTACGGCCAAAGACATTCAACTGTTAACTAATGGTCATGATCCTGCCAATCACATCATCAAATTATCCATGCACTACGGGCTAAGGATATTCGTTATTATCACCAGTGGTTATGATCATGTCATACACCTGTCCATCTTTGCACGTAAGCCAAAGATATACAACTATAAAACCAATAATCAACAGTCCATCTTTGCACGTAAGCCAAAAATATACAACTATAAAACCAATAATCAACAGTTCATCTATGCACATAAGCCAAAGATGACTTTCATCACAATATAAGCATGAGGATGACGATAATGATATAAGCATTAATCAAACGAAATCAAGGATAAATATTAAAGACTTTAAATTTATCCAGAGTTTAAAAATATCCAAATTGTCAACATGATACTGCTTTGTGGAGTAAAATTCAAGAATAATATTGTATCAAAAATGATTTGAACAGAAATTAATATTACAACGAATATTTAGACATTTATCACAAACTGTACTTTTGTCCAAAAATTCTGAAATTTATAGGGTATACTCCTGTTATATACATGTTCTCCCAATAAAAATTTCACCAATTTTGGAGTTAACCACAAGGAGTTATAAGGGTTTACTTTTAAAATAGTCTTTTTCGAAAAAATTGATAACTCCTAATCTATACATCTAAAAATCGCCATTTTTGGACACAATCTAAAAAACTCAACAAAATATCATTTCCAAATTTTCTAGAATTTTTGAGGGTCAGAAAAATTATGAAACTGCGAATGGATTTTCACCTGCCAGTAATCCACGAGATGATAATTTCCACAATTTAATAAGGAATGAATACGAAGGGTCATTCACCATGCATGCGGTAGTCCGCGTAGACAGGTTATTCCAACAAAATAATAAAAAATTGAATAACAGAAGAATTCACCATACATGCGGTAGTCCGCGTAGACAGGTTATTCCAACAGAATAATAAAGAATGAAATAACAGAAGAATTCACCATGCATGTGGTAGTCCGCGTAGACAGGTTATTCCAACAGAATAATAAAGAATGAAATAATAACCCTTTAGAGTATTAAAATAATGAGCTTCTATTTATAGAAAAATATAGTTTCAATAATTGCACATTTTGGGGCTCAAAATATTACAGTATAATACCTTCCTCTTTTTCTTCATTTTTAATTTAGTCTTGCAAGTATTATCAAACTTGTACCACCTCCCCTAATAGTAAATCATGTGAATCAATAGTAAAATCATGTGACTCAATAGTATAATCATGTGAAAAAACTAATTACAGTATAGTACCTTCATCTATACATCCATTTTTAATTTAGTCATTCAAGTATTATCAATCTTGCACCAACTCCCCTAATAGTAAATCATGTGAATCAATAGTACACACATGTGAGCACATAGTTATAAGCATGTGAATTAATAGCAATTAATTTCTCATTTATCTGGTTAATTACCTGATTTGTCAATATAACCTACAGACATCAATTATTATCGAAACAAATGTCGATTTCTACCAACATTAATAATTTCCACACAATGGAACTATCAATTTTATCTTTAATCAACACAAACTTATTCATCATTAATATTATAACGCACAATATTTAACAACCATGTTATTCCCAGGAAAGAGGGGGCTTTCCGATAAGGATTTCTCCTTATTGTCACGCAATTAGGTGACCAAACTTCTCCTTGACAGAACTTCTAGACATTGTCAATATTGCAAATAATAATATGAATAACTTTGTCATCTCAATTATTGATTTAATAATATAAAATATTGTGACAATAATTGAATAAAACTGAGTGACTTCTCACGTAAGCATCAATAATCAATACCGTGTGCTACTATGCAACTACACGTATTACTGTACTTTTATCATCGATTATTTTATGATAACTTGATTACTTTGAAAATTTTTCTAATATCACCCTTAACTTTAACCTTTTATCAATTTAACCATTTACTAACTAGAATAATTATAAGAAAATTGAATACTTTCATTTCATAAAATTTGGGGTCTCATAGTCTGTCCAGTACATCATTCTCTAACATGTACCTATGTATTGACTTAATATCTCATATATTTATGAACAATGAGATTTGGTTATCAGTCAATCCACATACTAGTCTCAATGCATCATTGTTGTTCCATCAACAATGATACTCGACTAGGGACTTTTAAGAATAATGATACTAATTATAATTATATAATCTCATGTTCAAGTCACATACTTGAAACTATATAATTTGTATCACTATTCTAAGAAATTTTATTGTGTTAACATTTATATAACGCAGTAAATAAAACCATAACAAAACCATTCATTTATTCAATCAAATATAATATCAAAATGTTAAGCAATTATATCAAATAATTGGCCTCTAGGGCACAAACTCTCTAACATGATGATGTTACTGTTGTTATCTACAGTTCCCATTTTTTTCCTTATATAAATAAGGTTGGATTCTTTTCTATAGAAAAAAGTATCATATATATTATATATATATATATATATATATATATATATATATATATATTCTAAACATAATACTATCACAAAAGTTGTTAACTTGTTTTCTTTCACCATCATTGTCAAGCTCTGTCACTGTTGCATGCTTTCATAGAGCTTTATTATTTAAAGTTACTGTCTCATACACATAGATATATACCGAGAAATTCTTTATATGTATATATATATATATATATGTATTTACTCGGTACAATTATTTAAATTTGAGTAAGAAAAATTAGAAATTATTCCTGGATCATTCAATTATTTCAAGTGCTGGTTAGTTGGGTGAAGAGTCGTTCAATCCTGGAGTAGGATTTCGTCAGTGACCTTAGCACCGAGAAAAGTTCTCCGAGGGATGAAATTTCTACTTAAGCACAGTGCACTGCACGCCTCTGCTCAACATAATCGATAAGTCAAATTTCTGCCATTCTTTTATTTGATAGTTAAATCCTATTTTATTCGTATTTATCCAAAAATCTTAAGTAGAAATATTAATAATTTTACAAGATCTTATTTACATGAATAAGGTTTTATTTATTATTCATGTGAGGCGAGTTTTGTGAAACAAAAAAATAAACATAATAAGTGAATCCACATTAATATGAGAGGACCAATATCTATATTTTTACTAATTTAGCAAAATGAGAGTTCTTTAGTAGAGGTAATTATAAAAACTCAACTCCGTTTGTCCCAGAACACGAGTCTCATTTTTTAACTTTAAACTTCTATTTCTTCAGCATATACTAAATGATTAGCTTTGATATATTATGAGTGTCCCAAAATGAGAGTCCTTTATTAAAGGTTTGTTGGCAAAAAATTTTATTCATGCATATGATTAATTAATGGGTGTGAACAATTTTATGCAAGTATGGTACATGGTCCAAAAGATGAAACTGATCACTTGGGGTCTCGAAGAATACTTTGTTGGTTGGTTAGGGAAAATGTCAAATTACTTAAAGTAGATTGTGACGTGTTTGGCAATGGTAATCTCTGTTGGGAAACTGCATATTTTGATTTGATGTTGAAAGTAAATATTCATAATTATGTGTAAAGTCCTTAAAAAGAATGCATGTACAAGGACTTAGTGATAGATCAAACGTGTTAGGTTAATCTGGTCTTTAATGTTTATCATTCTGTAAATGAATGTATAGAAGAAAAGATCAAAGCTGTTAGGTTGATCTATATCCTGAGATGTAATAGATAGGGATCAACTGAATTGTAGTCTATCGAGCTAATCAAGAGATTGCAGAGCCCAAGGCAGAATCGTAGAGCATCGAGGATCGTAGTGTATCTGCTCTGAAGGGCCTCTCCTGTAATCGTAGAGTGATCCTAACGTTTGCCGATCCAACTCAGAGATCGTAGTATGTTCTCGAAAACGTAGAGTCTGAAAAGACAAGCAAGTAAAGATCGTAGTGTGCCAGATCTTAAGAGAAATCATAGTGCTCTTGGTTGCCAGTATCAGATCAAGCACTAAGGTGGCAAGACACCACGATCAAAATCGTAGAGCATCATCTGCCTTTGTCAGAAGCATCGAGCCTTGTCCATTTGTTTAAGAATAAATCCCAACAAATGTGGAATGAATTATAAACATTGAAGTCCTCGGGAATCCCAATGACATAACAGTCATCCTTAGTATAGAACAAAGAAGCGTATTGAAGAAGCTAAGAAAAGTACTATGGGTCAGCAGAAAACACCTTTTTAGGTGGTAGGTGAGATGACAGTCTGCTGTGTCAGTGGGCCAGTCTGCTAATCAAAAGCTGTGCAAAAAGTTTCTATTAAAGCTCAGAAATGTCAAAAACATTTAATGCTTCAACGGATGTCTTCAACGGATACATTTCAAAGACATCTTATATACAAAGATTCAGCAGATGAAAAGAAGAAAGCAAGCACTGAACAAAAAGCTGAAGAACGCTCAACTCTAAACTCTACGATCTAAAAAAGAGAAAGCTTGCTCAGCTACTCAGTTCTTTCAAATAAGAGCTTAACAGCAACTGAGTATCACCAATCAAGAACTCATCAACTACCAACCAAGTGAAGTAAGAAGTTCCAAGTCAGAAGGACTTGAAGAGTTCTAAGTGAACTGTGAAGAACTAAGTTTACTGGACTTGAAGAGTTCAAAAGTGAACTAAGAAGTGCCTAGACTGCTGGTCTAGAAGGAATATGTGAGATTCAGAAAGTGTAAAAGATATCCTTAGTTGATTTCCTATTCGAGGAGTAGAAGAGTGGATTAGGAGCTTTAAGTGCTCTGAACCACTTAAAACTGCTGTGTCTATTACATTCTTGCCATAACTGTTATAACTGTTATAATTACCCCACTCTCATTAACTCACCATATCTAAGAGGGAGTTTAAACAAATCTTAATTCCGCTGTGTTTGAATCATTAACAAAACTAACAAAGTATTTTGAAAAGAAAATTTTAAAATATCTATTCAACCCCCCTTTCTAGATAACTATTGTGCCTCCGGGAACTAACAATCTCTATTTTTTGTTAGAGGTTTTTGGCTTTATGTTCTTTAATCTACGTTTAGTGACTCTTTTTTGGTGGGCTAAACTGAGAAGAAAGTTCAAAATTTTAATTCCCAATATGAATAGTCAAGTTTAAATACTTGTGTGTGTATAATGTGTATATAAACTTATCTATTGGTGAAAACTGGAAAAACACCTTATGAGTTTTGGGAAAATCATTTACCTAAGTTGAAATATCTTAGAGTGTGGGGGTGTCTTGCTAAGGTAATGTTACCTGACCCTAAAAAAAGGAAAATTGGTTATAAAACTGCTAATATGGATATTTATAACTGCTAATATGTAGTTAATAGACTCAGTAGATACACTCATAATCCTAATAAGGATCATTGGACTGCTTTATGTAGAAAACTCAAGTATCTGTGAGTACTATTGGATTTGGTTTGTATTATTGCGGTAATCCTACAGTTCTTGAGGGCTATAGTGATGCCAACTGGATCTCTGATTCAGATGAAATCAAATCCACGAGTGGCTACTTATTTACCTTAAGAGGAGGAGCAGTTTCTTAGAAGTCTATTAAAAAAACTTGTATAGCTCGCTCTATTATGGAGTCTACTTAGAGAAGGCATGTTCTGAAGTAGAGTGGCTCAGAAATTTTTTGGGAAATATTCCTCTGTGGACGAGAACAGTTCCATCTGTGTCTCTACATTGTGATTGCCAAGCTGCTATTGGCAGAGCTAAGAATAACAGCTATCATGGCAAGAGTAGGCATATTCACCTAAGACATAATATTGTGAGACATCTGTTATGTGACGGGATTATATCCCTTAATTTTATTAGGTCAGAGTTAAATCTTGCGGATCCTCTAACAAAGCCACTAAGTAAGAGGCTATTGAGCAATACATTGAGGGGGATGTGACTACTGTCTATTACAGAAATCAACAGTAATTGTAACCCAACCTATATGAATGGTAATCCCAGGAAGTAGGTTCATACGGGTAACAACAAGTCATTGGTTGATTGGTTAAGATATTATCCATTTTATAAATATTTGAGTTCATCCCTATGGTGTAGGATAATGTAATTCTACAGTGTTAGAGGTTGAGTTATATACTCTTAATATTTTCCATAGTCCTGTTGGGTGATGTGTTTAACTGTAGAACACATTTGATGGAAACACCTATATGAGTGTAGAGGTGGGGCCGCTTCTTATGAAAACAAGACAGGTTTTCTAGAGCGCTCATAAATTCCAGGTATGGCGCAAGGCCAAAATATGCCAAATCGCGTAGAACAACTTCTAATTAAAGTTTGTAGTGTGAGTAATATGATTACTGATTCATAATAAGGAAGAAGGTTCATAGAAATTTTCATTTCACCAAATTCTTGTGAATTAAGTCCTATTCACTCTATACATTGGTTCATAGTCCAAAAGACACCAGTGTTAAGGCACTGAATTCTTAATTTTCTTACTCAAATTTATTTTATTTTTACTTTGTAATATGTGGGGGGATTGTTGTATTTTATACAAATAATATATTACAAAGTTAAATAAAAATAAATATTTTCATATTTTATTTGGTAATATACCATTAAAAGAGTTTAATGTGTAAATTAAATGAGTTATATTTAATATATTTATAAAGATTTTGTAACTGTTCTAAATAAATTAATAGGCCTATTATTGGAATATTAATTTCTTTACCGTTGATGATGTTACCGTTGTTATC
Organism: Panax ginseng; assembly: GCA_020205605.1. Lineage (NCBI taxonomy): Eukaryota > Viridiplantae > Streptophyta > Magnoliopsida > Apiales > Araliaceae > Panax > Panax ginseng. The sequence continues at coordinate 13,975,965 of CM035134.1, forward strand.
TACAGTTACCATTTTTTTCCTTTAATAAATAAGGTTGGACTCTCTTTCTACAGAAAAAAGTATCATATATTATATATATATATATATATATATATATATATTCTAAACATAATACTATCACAAAAGTTAACTTGTTTTCTTTCACCATCAATGTCAAGCTCAAAATCACATGTGCATGCTTTCATAGAGCTTTATTATTTAAAGTTGCTATCTCATACACATAGATATATACCGAGCAATTCTTTATATATATATATGTGTGTATATATATATATATATATATATATTAAACAATGAGTTTATATATATATTTTTTGTATTTACTCGGTACAATTATTTAAATTTGATAAAGAAAAATTAGAAGTTGTTCCTAGGTCATTCAACTATTTCAAGTGCTGGTTAGTTGAGTGAAGAGTTGTTGAATCCTGGAGTAGGATTTCGTCAGTGACCTTAGCACCGAGAAAAGTTCTCCGAGGGACGAAATTTCTACTTAAGAGCAGTGCACTGCACGCCTCTGCTTAACATAATCAATAAGTCAAATTTCTGCCATTCCTTTATTTGATAGTTAAATCCTATTTTATTCGTATTTATCCAACAAGAAAGATATCACCATATATTTTTTGGACATAATTAAGCTCACATGTGTCAATATTAATTATGTCACTACAAACAGAAACCTACTATTCCAAGAAGGGTGTTTTGTATGAGCTTATAATTACAATATGTTTATATGTAAAGTAAGTATTAATAATATTGTGATGGGACTACAACGTTAAATATTAGATCAATAACAGAAATCCAAAACAATATGTTGGATATATATATATATATATATATATATTATTAAATTGATAAAAGAAAGCAACTTAGCTTTATATGTAAGCTCCGCCTTCTTGACGTAGTCAATGGAGGCGAGATTAACTGTGTTGGTGATTTTTAAGACAATTTTGCTTTCCCACAGACAGTGCCAATGTTAACGCCTGATTTTGTACGCTTGACGAAATCACCAAAATAGCAGGCCAAAATCGCACTAACAAGTTGATTGTATTGTTGTGAAATCAAACTCACGAAATACACACAGATAAACATACACACATTATTATAAGATATATAAAATATGGACACAAGACTTTACGTGGAAACCCAATTGGGAAAAAACCACGGAGAGATAAGAAATCCACTAAAATAATATGGAGAGTACAAATTATTTATTTGCGCCATATGTTATTGTGTTCTCTAACCCTTGCTTGTTGTTGTATTTATAGAAGTCATGTCCACCTGAATCCAATTAGGAGTATTAGTCCTTTTCAGAATCACCTTATAACTGCAATTAATGATTGATCGCTTCTTTCCCAAGTTAGATCTCCTTATTCCACCAAATAAGGAAACAAAATCTTACTTTAATAAGAACTCTCCCACTATTTGAGCAAACTGTCCAAATAAATGTATATGGGTCAACACCAAATCCGGTCCATTAAATAAGTTGGGCTAAACCTTGGCAAGACTCAAATAATTACATCCCAACATTGCCTCCAGTCTTCTATTCAAATAGAATATTTAATGGAATAGTACTCCAAACACGGTCCAATAACTAATCAAGATCAAGCCCAAGAATCTTTGAAGCCCACATATCAAACCAACCTTTCAACTCAACCCACGTGCCTCGGTATTCAGGAATAATTGAAAAGACATGTTACTTCAAATTCTATTTCGCAAACAAAACAAACATTTTCCCCAAAATAGACAAATCTTTGCTTCATTTGAATCTCAGAACTCTATCTCCCCCTTTAGAAAAATTTTATCCCCGGTTATCATCCTCCCAAGCTTCATCAATGGCTTCCTCTCAAACTCCGACTAACACCACATCCTCCAGTGATGAACCCATTCGCGCCATCACCAAAATAGAGACTGATTTCCAAAATCCAAATCCAACCAAAATAGAGACTGATTTCCAAAAAATGATGCATGAGTATCCCAACGAAACAAGATTCCCACACGCCAACTGTGAAACCCCAAATTTTATGAATAAAGATTTAATTTTCTCGAAATAATTTTTTTTATATTATGGTATGGATTTGATATAATGTTATAGTTGTGGGTAATAATTATAAATTTTGCAAAGTATGCAAGTTGTCATATTATATTCGATTGGTCGAAAATATTCTTTTTTTTTCGGGAATATCCGTATTTACTAATACAATCATTGGTGGACCCCTAACGGAATTATTGTCGATTGAAAACGACAAAAATATTTTTATGAAAATAACGGCGAAAAGTTTTACCGTTAAAACCGCTTGAACTACTTCATTAATAAAAGTAAAATAATACGCGTGGTTGCATAGTAGCACACCAGTATTGATTATTGAGGCTTACGGAAAAACACTCGGCTTTGTTTAATTATTGCTACGATGAGTTGTTGCATAGTATCTCACATTATTTGATTCAATTATTGTTGATTTATACATTTTGTTTTATTAGTATTATTAACGTAATAAAATGTAAAACATCTTTATATAAAAACATAATACTTTATTAAAGTTATTCTATAAATAGAATATATTATATTTTATTATGCATAGTGTTTGCATAGTAAAAATCTTTTTATATAAATAGAATATATATTATTTTATTTAAAAGATTTTGCTTTAAATATGGACCGTCAGATTAAAGTAAATCAATCTGGACCGTTCATCCTCCCAAGCTTCATCAATGGCTTCCTCTCAAACTCCGACTAACACCACATCCTCCAGTGATGAACCCATTCGCGCCATTCCCCTTTCGACCATCCCTGCACCATCCACATTCACCATTTATGTCGTATATACTGATTCTACCATTACCCCCACCGGAACCTCCTCCCAAAATCCAAACCCAAGCGTTAGTGCCAAAACCACTGAGTCCACCATCACCATCCCTGGAACTTTCTCCCAAAATCCAAATCCAACCAAAATAGAGACTGATTTCCAAAAAATGATGCATGAGTATCCCAACGAAACAAGATTCCCACACGCCAACTGTGAAACCCCAAATTTTATGAATAAAGATTTAATTTTCTCGAAATAATTTTTTTTATATTATGGTATGGATTTGATATAATGTTATAGTTGTGGGTAATAATTATAAATTTTGCAAAGTATGCAAGTTGTCATATTATATTCGATTGGTCGGGAAATATTCTTTTTGTCGGGAATATCCGTACGACGGTACAATCATTAGTGGACCCCACAACGGAATTATTGTCGGATTGAGAAAACGACAAAAATATTTTTATGAAAATAACGGCGAAAGTTTTACCGTTAAAACTGTTGAACTACTCGGTAATAAAAGTAAAGTAATACGCGTGGTTGCATAGTAGCACACGGTATTGATTATTGAGGCTTACGTGAGAAAACACTCAGTTTTGTTTAATTATTGCTACAGTAGTTGTTGCATAGTATCTCACATTATTTGATTCAATTATTGTTGATTTATACGTTTTGTTTTATTAGTATTATTAACGTAATAAAACAGAAACATCTTTTTATATAAAACATAATACTTTATTAAAGTTATTCTATAAATAGAATATATTATATTTTATTATGCATAGTGTTTGCATAAGGCTGTGCATAGTATTTGCATAGTAAAAATCTTTTTATATAAATAGAATATATATTATTTTATTTAAAAGATTTTGCTTTAAATATAGACCGTCAGATTAAAGTAAATCAATCTGGACCGTTCATGAGTTAGTTACTATGCATTCCATTCTTCTATAAATATAAGCTCATTCCTTCATTATTTTTTTATGAATTCATTGAAACTCTAGAGAGAGAAAATTATAGAGAGAAAGAAGAAGAGAAGTCTGCTAACTTTCTTTTCCTATATCTAATTTCTTTTACGGTAAGGAATATTATTCTTTTGTATTCAAGAAGAGAACTTTTGTTATTCCATTTCTTTATTATTCTATTGGAATAACTCAGATACTGTGAGCAACCCTATACTTGGTGAGATTTCATTATTCTGCCTTTACTATTCCATTGGAACATCCTCGTTCATGTATATACTTGGGACACGGTTCCGCTTTTAATTATTCATTCATTCATTGGAATATCATGTATGTCTTATCTGGCCGGACCTGGTTCCATTTTAATTATTCATTCATTCTGTTGGAATATCCTCATGCATGGCTTTATCTGTGGGACCGGTTCCGCTTTAATTATTCATTATTACATTTGGAATATCCTCGTCTCAGGCTATACGCCTGGGACACAGTTCCGCTTTAAACTATTTATTATTACATTTGGAACATCCTCAGCTTGTGTGAATTTCACCTGACCTGGTTCCGTTATTATTATTCTGTTGGAATAACCTGTCTATGCGAAGTACCGCATGCATGGTGATTTCTTTTGTTATTCCATTCGTTATTATACTCAGTTGGTTAAAATTTTGACTTTTATACTCCATGAAATTAGTATAATATCCTTGATATTTGCGCTTCATCCAATATCTTTTCATGGAAATATTCTTCTGAGCATTCTTGAATTTTACACCACAAAACAGTATCTTGTTGACAATTTGGACGTTATTGGTTCCTATATAAATTAATTCTTGAAGTTGTTTTATTGAATTATTATATCATTGTCATTATCCCCACGTTTATATTTTGTTGAAAGTCATTTGTGGCCTATAGTGCATAGATGGACTTGGTATGATTATGAACAGGGATTATTCGGTATAATCATGACCGTAATGTTACAAATGATGTGGTAAAAGTCATCTGTGGCCTGTAGTGCATAGATGGACTTGGTGTGATTATGACCATGGATTATTCGGTATAATCATAACCGTAATGTTACAAATGTTGTGGAAAAAAGTCCTCATTGGCCCGTAATGCATTGATGGACAATTTTTGGTATGATCATGGCTATGGATTCCCTTCGGCCATTGGAGCAAAGATGAATTGTTTTATGGCATGATCAGGACCGTTGATGAAAACACGATTATCTTTGGCCCGTAGTGCATGGATAATTTGTGGTCGTGATACTAAAGAATATCCTTGGCCGTAGTGCAGGGGTGATTCGATGATGTGGATTATTTTTATTAAGCTGAGTCTCGGCGATAAAAGTGATGAAAAACTTTTTAAATCATAAAAGATAGTAGATTATATTCTCTACTTGACTCTTTTAATGGATTGCTTATTTCCGTTGCAGTTTTTGATCTAAAACTTGTTGTCTATTATATTCTATCAGTTGTTATACTGTTGAAGGATAAGGATAATTTATTCTGCATTATCTTAGTCATAATATTTCTTACTGGGCTAGTTGAGCTCACCCTTTCTTTCACCGTTCTCTTCAGGAAATGAGAACGTAGCAGGGACTAGTCGGGGAACAGAGTGATGGTCCTAGATGGAGTATTAGTAGTCCTCACTATTCTGTGAAATATTGTGATAATAAATGTAATGAGGACTCCATTGTGTTTGAATACTGTCTAGATGACAATATTCTTATTAAAACTCACAGTTTATGTTTTGTCGTATTTTACACGACTGTTGTATAATTAAGTTTGTATTTGTAATCAGTACCATGTAAGTGGTGACCCAAGATGGTTGATGTATACCTAATTTTGGGGGCGTCACACCAACACCCCTCTTAGATCTCCAACTCAGACCTCCTTGTGATCCGGGAACACTATCAAATGCCAGTAACTCATCAATTAAAATCGCCCTCATGCACCCACTGATCGAATATACCTCTGACCTGACGGATATAGAGTCATGCCCCTTACTCTTCTGGAGAAGGGGGTTCGATTACCCCTTCTCCCCTTCATCATTTCCCTCTTAGGGTTTATTAACATCGGCTTCACCCAACTAGTGTCGAACTCCAATATCCATATTATGGCTTTCATCGCCTTCTGCTATGAAATAGGTATCCCCCCCTCCATTGACTTATTCTTCACCCTATTCCAACTAGTAAATTCCCGAGAACCAGGATTTAAAGTCTTGAACAAACAACCCCCAAAACCAAACCCCAAAATCGAGAAGCGCCCACTGATGGACACTCCTTCCAGCAACAAAGGGTGGCACAAAGACTGGTTCCTCGTCAAAGGACCAGAAACTCACAAACTCCCAAATGGGGCGTCCTACAAACGTCGACTTTGGCAACACCAACCATGAACAAGTATTGAAAATGATGAAGCTGATGGAAAAACTACCGATGAAAGAATGGAGCTTCGTTCTTCTAACCAAACAAGTGTGGCTCTATGACCATAAATGTATGTTCTGAACTCTACTTTCCATTCGTTTGATCTTTTTATCTTATCAATTGTGTCTACATACTTTCTATCTTCCAGTATCGCTTATTAAACCAACAACCATTGATAGGAAATATCTTGAAGATTTCTTATCCAATAAATTTCCCGATGAATCTACCGACCCCCCAACTTCAGAAGCCACAACTGCCGAAGCCACAACTGAAGAACCATCCTCCACCCAAATCAAAAATAGAGCGATCAAAAAAGCTTCAAAACCCACAACCACTCAGATCCCCGCTCTTACAAAAACCTTCCAGACATGCCCGCCGAAGAACAGACAAAGATCCTTCGAGTTAAGCAAAAATGTGCCAATATTACACCACTATCTGCAGAAGAGTTAAAGGTTCCTTTAACCGAAACCTCAGTCCCTCACCCTATTATCGAAACCATACCTTCTAGCTCATCCAACCCCCACCAAAAATGCAAAGAAATCGATGAATCCATTCCTAAACCACCAAACATAAAGACCCATACTAAAAAGTCCCTCGAATCCTCTCCTCAACATACCCACAAACAACCTGACCATACCAAGGAAGCCGGGTGTAAGACCCCAACATTTATGAATAAAAATATAATTTTCTCAAAATATTATCTTGAATAATAAGCTGTAGATTTGATTTAATGTTATAGTTGTGGGTAACGTTTACAAATTTTGCAAAGTAAGCAAGTTGTCATAAAATATTCGTTTGGTCGGGGAATATTTTTTTATCGGGGAATATCCGTACAACGACACAATCATTCGTGGACCCCATAACCAAATTACTGTCGGATATAGAAAGCGACAGAAATAACCTTTTTATAAAAATAACTACTAAACTTTTATTGATAACTGTTAAAATACCTGGTGATAAAAGTACAGTAATACGCGTGGTTACACAGTAGCACACGGTATTGTACAATATCTTTGATTATTGATGCTTACATGAGAAGTCACTCAGTTTTATTCAATATTGCAACAATAGTTAATGCATAGTATCTCATATTATTAATTCAATTATTGTTACAGTATCATCTGCATAATATTTTATATTATTAAATCAATAATTGAGATGACATAGTTATTCATATTATTATTTGCATTATTGACAATATCTAGAAAGTTCTGTTGAGAAAAGGAGTTTGGTCATCTAATTTCGCGTCAATAAGGAGAAGTCCTTATCGAAAAGCCCCCTCTTTCCTGGGAATGATCTGGTTGTTAATATTGCGAGTTATAATATTAATGATGTATAATTGTTGAAAGATGAATAATTGTTGAAAGATTAAAAATGTGTTTAGTGAAGTCAAGTAATTTAATATAAATAAAGGGGTTTGTCATGAAAGTATTTGTTACAAATTTGGTTTATTACATGAACCCCCACTTACTCATTTTTCAAAATTGTCGATAGAAAGTTATCTCAATTTTTGTTTTATAGTAATAAAACATAATTTTTTTTATATAAAACAGAATACTTTTTATAAGTAGAATATATTATATTTTATTTTGTTGCATAGTACTGCATAGTGTTTGCATAGTACTGCATAATATTTGTATAGTGCTGCATAGTAAAATAAAAAAAATTTTGCTCTGCGTCAGTGATTCCTTACTATGCAGTCCGTGATTTTTTTTTCCTAAATAGTATTCTGCCATTCTCCTATAAATAGGAGGCTTAGTTTAGAAATGAAAATCACACTAGAATTAGAGAATTCTTCTTCTATAATATTGAGCGTATTTCTTTTTAGTTTAAGGAAACTTTGAGTGTGCAATTAGTGCAATTTTTCTTCAAAAATACCCCCGCTATATTATTTTCTCCTTTTAAGGTAAGAGATATTATTTTCATTCAAGAATCGTAAGAAATAATATTTTCTTCCATACTCTGTAGTATGTAAGTAATATTATTTCGTTTTATACTCCTAATTCTACACTTATTTTGATAAGTATTGCTTCTATACTCCTTGAAATTAGTAGAATATCCTTGAAATTTGTGCTTCATCTAGTATCGTTTCACTGAAATATTTTTTTGGACATTCTTGTTAAATTTTGATCTTTTCATGTCAGAGTACTATTCGTACATACGACACTATTCATACAGTACTATTCATACATACGGTACTATTCACGGGGTATTATTCACGAATTACTATTCACGGGGTACTATTCACGACAAAAATTAATCTCTTTTCTGTCCAAATTATTTTTGATACATGAATATTATTCTTTAATTTTACTCCACAAAGCAGTTATCATGTTGAAAATTTGGACATTCTTAAACTCTGGATAAATTGAATTATAAATCTTTAAAATTTATCCTTGATCTCACTTAATTGAATTCTTATATCATTGAGATCATCCTCATGTTTCTATTGTGATAAAAGTCATCTTTGGCCCGTAGTGCATAGGTGGACTGTTGATTGATATGATTATAACAAAAAATTGTATATTGGTATAATCAAGACCTGTAATGTTACAGACAAATGATATGTTTAGCCCGTAGTGCATTGATGGACAGTTGTTTGGCATGATCATGACCATTGGTGGTAATAACGAATATCCTTGGCCCGTAGTGCATGGATAATTCGTGGATGTGATAATAACAAATATCCTTGGCCCGTAGTGCATGGATAATTTGGTGATATAGATTATTTATTGAGCTGTGTTAGGGGTATAAACGGATATATACGGATTCAGATACAATAGTATCTGTATCCATTTATTTGCGGATACTTTTAAACCGAATACGGATAATATCCATATTTTCCGAATACGAATAATATCCTCTTTTTTCCGAATACGGATGCGGACGAATACGAATTTTTCGATTACCATTTACAGCCTATAACTAGAATAAAAAAATAATGAATTTTAAAATATAATTTATTAATGAATGAATATTAATTTATTTATTTTTAATAAATATTTAAATACAATATCAATGTTCTAAATTACAATTCAAATAAGTTTTCATCATTTTTGAAATCCTAAATTTCAAAATGAATGCTCTACTTATTAATATTTAGATATGTCTATTTTATGTGTGTGGATCGTAATATTGTAGTGTGTACGAATATTTATAATTAGATTCAAAAGTTTATAACATTGAATATTTAATTATTTTTTCTTAAATACTTGATTAAAACTTTAATAATATGTTTATGAGAACTTTTATTTTTGAATATACGTTAAAGTGATTAATTAATGAATCTAAGTTATGATTTATTAATATATATATATATATATACACACACACACACACACACACACGTATATATTAATAACTTATATAAATGAATGTAAGTGATTAATCAATGAATGTAAGTTATTAATATATATATATATATATATATATATATATATATATTAAATTATTAACAACTTATATAGGTAAATTATTAATTAATAATTTACATTAATTAATAACTTAATTAATGTAAATATTAAGTGTGTGTGCAAAAGTGTGTGTGTGTGTATATATATATATATATATATATATATATATATAAGTTATTCTGATACGGATATCGATTTGGATATCCAGTATCCGCTTGATATATTTACTGGACGGATGTTAATCGAATACGAATACGCCTATATCCGTATTCGTATCCGTTTATTTACGGATACCTTTAAACCGAATACGGATATATCTATTTTTTTCCGAATGTGAATAATATCCATTTTTTTTTAATACGGATGCGGACGAATACAAATTTTTCGGTTACCATTTACAGCCCTAAGTTGTGTTATAGAGATAAAATATTGATGATGAACTTTTAAATCATAGAAGATAGTAGACATTATACTCTACTTGACTCTTCTAATGGATTGCTTGTTCCGCTGCAGTTAAACTTATAGTCTATTGTATTCTATAAGTTTTTATACTGTTGAAGACTAAGGATAATTTATTTTGCATTATTTTAGTTATAATATTCTTTACTGGGCTAGTTGAGCTCACCATTTTCTTTCATTGTTTTCTTCAGGAAATGAGAATATAGATGGGACTAGTCGGAGAATGGAGTAATGGTCTAAGATGGTGGCTATAGTAGTCCTCACTATTCTATAAAATAGTGTGATAATAATTATAATGAGGACTCCATTTGAGTTTGTATATTGTCTACGAGACAATATTCGTGTTAAAACCCTCAGCTACGTTTTTTTGTATTCTATAAATGAAGTTTGTATTTAAATTTTGTACCATGTATTTGGCGACTCAGAATGAGTTGTGTATACCTATTTTGGGGGCGTCACATCGAGCCTTCTGAAACCCTTTGGCCCGACGCCTCCGAAGAATACCCCATGCACCTCTTCGAACACTTTGTTCTCCCATCCGACGAGCCACGTTTTGAATCATCAACGACCGAACTCGTCTTCGCCAGATTCATGCATCAAGGAAGGGTAGTCCTTCCGAACCCCTTCTAATAAAACCTTTTGTAATCATAATTGCTTCTAACCTTAATTAACATCCCCAGACTACTGCTATATCTGGACGCCTCATTCAACGATACAAAGAAATTGAAGCAGAAGAAAAGGCCTCCCGAACAGAAAACGAACAACTGAAAGTTGCCCTGGCCTAGGAGAAAAATCTTCACGACAACACTGCCTTTTACTGCGAAGGACTCAAATCAAATATCGCCAAGCTAAAAGAGGAAGTAGCTGCGACTGATGTAAGACCACAAATTTTATGAAATAAAGTATTCAATTTTTTTTATAATTATTATTTTATTCAGTAAATGGTTAATTTGATAAAAAGGTTAAAGTTAAGGGTGATATGTGAAAATTTTACAAAGTAAGCAAGTTGTCATAAAATATTCATTGTGTCGAGGATTATTCGTACGACGACGCAATCATTGGTGTACCCCACAACTGAATAACTCTTGAATATATAAAGCGACAGAAATAACCTTTTTATAAAAATAATGACAAAACCTTTACCGTTAAACCTATTAAAATACTCGGTGATAAAAGTACAGTAATACGCGTTGTTGCTATGACACCCCCAAATTCGGGTTACCTGACCCCCGAGTTTGGTGTTCATGATCTACAATATAATACTATCTAACTGCACATTTATATAGAAAAAGTAATATATATCACATTAACATATGCTGTTAATACATTACCCCAGGTTCTCTAACCTTAACATTACAAACATACCCTTTAGATACACAAAAAGGGTTTAGAAACATAACATAATAATAATAATGCTATTCATAACTAATTTATTACAATGCCTTTGCCTTTATCCTTCGCAGCACCTCCTGCAACTTCGTCCCTAGCTGAAATATTTTATTTAGCAAGGGTGAGCAACAAATTTTCCCTGCAAGTTAAGATATACAGTGAATGTATAATAATTAAAACAACAAACTATCTATTTTGATAGAATAAAACCAAAGTTCGGGGAACTTTGAAATAGCTGAACAAAACTTTAATTATTAACAAGTCTTCTCGCATTCTATGCAACAATAATCCGATAATGAAAGAGTACAACGCTTTCAAAGTTTCTACAATATTCTATCGAATAATCAAGCATCAATTCTACGTATTAACAAAGTGGAATGTTTTCCTGATTTATGCTGAGTGATCAATTGGATCTTAAACTACTCTTCTCGAGTAACTATCAAAGAATTCACTTTGATATACCCAGCTGTATCAGATAGCCATAAAGATTAAATCATACCCCTCTACAAGTACTTAGAGCCGACCAACTCCTTGTACCCTATATTATGCATAATACTTAATCGCGCGCAAATGCCGAATATACGACCAATAAAATATTTCCTTTATATAAAAGGTTGTTCTTCTCAGTCTTAGAATCAAGATTTTGATTTAACAACGAAATACTCTGATTTCAATTTCTAATTACTTCTTGATCTAGCCGAAATAATTAGCATCGATCTGTCAATAATAATTGAATTCTCTTCTCGAACCTATCAAGTTCAAACAAATATTCGTCTATCCAGAATAATTAGCTAAGACATTTCTCAATATAATTTGACAATAAACAGGAATTATCTGTACTGTCAATTCTAGCTTCTACGGATATGAATATCCAATAACAGTTATTCTACGAATATATATTTTCTGAATCAGTAATTCAATCTGAATTATTAAACATACACTAACTGCGAATAATCAACAATAAATTCTTGAATATGGTATAATTAACAATAATTAACCACTATAATAATTGAATAAATATAACTCAAGGTTGAGTTAGGAAACTTGCCTCTTCCGCTGATTACAGCTACACAATAAACTTATCTGCGTTCGTAAGACCTATAGCCAATAATATAGGTCTCACAACTAGCACAATAATTAACAACACGCATCACTGTATTCTACAGTTAAACTTCTCCTAGACATATTACCATATAGCCACATCAGTGTTTATAACCTATATAAACACTTAACAAGTCGAACTATTTCTATGCAGTTAGACTTCTATCCATTCTCTGTTCTCGTCACTTCTATCCCAATGATTAACACGCTTATTGTCAATTAAATTCAGTTTCTAAGCTTTAATATTAATTTAGATAAATCAATTATCATTAATAATATTTTTCTTAATCTTTTAATAATTAATAAATAATTACTATAATTTATAATAATTTTTCAAACATCAAAATCATTTTTAAATGATTTAATTATCAAATAATATTATAATCATTAATATTTAATAATATTAAAATATTAATGACATACTTGTCAAAATATTAAAGTTATTATCAATAACTTAAAATATTTTTAAATTAATAAAATCATTTTTAATTCATTTATTTAATATATTAATTAAATAAATCTAACATCATTAATATTAATTTATTAATGAGAATTCTCCAAAAATATTGAAAATTATATTTTATAACTCAAAATATTTTCTAACATTTTATTCTCATTTAAAATGATTTTAAATCAATAAAATCATTTTTATCTTATTTATTTAATACAATACTTAAATAAACCTAATATTATTAATATGAAATTATTAATGAAAATTCTATAAAAATATAAAAAATATATTTTATAACTCAAAATATTTTTAAATACATTATTCTTATTTAAAATAATTTTTATAATATTAAATCATTTTTCTCTAATTTATTTAATACACTAATTAAATAATTTAAATACCTTTAATGTTTAAATAATTATAAATATTAAAGAAAAATATTCCAATTAATCAAAAATTATTTTAATAATTTAAAATAATTTTAAAAACCATTTTAATAATTTTTATAATTTATTTTCTATTTTTGAGTATTTTCCGTAAAATTAGAAAATAAAATAAATAACAACCGTCATTAAAAGCTTATAGCGACACTTATCTCTGTCAGATTAGGTGTTCTTTGAGCTTGAGAACAACATCGAAGACATGTGTTTCAAGGGTCATGGTTTGACTGGTTGTAATTCTCTGTACATTCATGTTCTGAGCTAACATAGACACTGATTATGTAGTGGAAATGTAACTCTACAATATCCAACCAGCATCATGATCATACAATAAACCAACAAGTAGATTCTGCCTCTCAAAGTCACTGTCAGATCACATCTGGGTTTTCTAGGTAACCTAGAAACCTAGACAGTGTCGAGTTGACACTTTCAAGCTCGATTTTATATAAGTTCTGGTCATGGTTCATATGATCTAATGGCTCAAATGTGTACTCCTTATGTCAAGGAACATTAATAAATCAATAGATCAGTTTATCATCAACAGGATCGCCAGGAATCATACGATCAAAGTATGTTAGACAATGTGTTCATCCGGTTTCTAGAAATTCCAGAAACTGTAAAACGTGACCGAGTGGCTTGGTTTGACCATTCACTACGACAAATCTGTTTATTGTTTTAGTGTTATAAAAGCATGAATATAAAGTTCATATAACATGCTATAATCTAGATACAAACACCTCAACATAACTCAAAACACTCGACAAATCTATGGCCTAGAACTTCTTGTCAGACTCTGTTTATCACTTTCTGGGTTACCCAGATTGTACTCGGTCATGGTCGGTCAACCGACTTTGACCGAGTATAACTTGAAATCTAGCTATTAAAAGACCCTGATTTAACTTGCAGAACCAAGAACTCATACCAAATTACAGATCCAAAACATAAAACGACAAGAATCATAAATGAGCAACGATTTGTGGCCACTGACATTCGATCGGTTGTCAGACCACTTTTCAAGCTCAAGAACAGTTTTAAAAAAACTCAATTTTAAAGCAATTAGATGCTATGGATCTATGGTATTTCACCATAGATCATCATAAAATATCATTTAACAAAATTCTAAACACATAAACACGAATTCTTATAAAGCATACAAGATCAAATGGTGAGTTTAGAGTTATACCTCCTCTTGAATATGATTAGATCTAGGCTCTACTACACTGATTTGGGTGTGTTAGAAAGATATCTAGGGACTGAAACACTACTGAAGTTCGAAGATTAAGAGAGAAAGAGAGAGAGTTATTTAGAGCTTGGGAGAAAATGACCATGTTTAGTGAACTTTCTCTCTCTAATTCTCTTATATCTTATGATTCATTGCATGTGGCTGAGATTGCTAGCAAAATAGGCTGATTTTTTGGATTTGTAGGTTATACAAAGTCAATAGTTGGTGAACCACTAAAAGATGTTGCCACATTTTACAAGTTATCAATTAAAGTAATGCAAAAAGGGTATTTTAGTCTTTGTACATGAAATTTTAATGGTATAAATGACATTTCTGAAACCCTTAGTTAACCCTTAAGGTTTAACCCTAAGGTTCTAACACTTAAGTTTTAAAACATTAGTTTCCATAATTTTCAACTTAGGGATTTCATAATAGAAAATTAAGATGATAAAATATAATTAGTGATTACTAATTACATTAAATGTTATCAAACACATTAAGACTTACTAATTAGGATTAGGGTTTCTTAATTAGGGTTTGGAATCCTGAATATGAAATTAGGGTTTTTCGGCTTTCAATTATGGTTTTTAACTGCGCGTTAGGGTTTTTAATTCTGAGATTAGGGTTTCTAATCTCATATTAGGGTTTATAAATTTTAGATCTTATCTGATCAATCATTTGTCATTAAGTCCATACATTATAAAATGTATTCATCGATACAATTATTTTTAATTGCATTTTCTACCGAGTCACTATCCAAAAATTAGGGTTAGGGTTTCTAAAGCTGTTAAGCACAACTCTACTCTAATTTCTCAGTCCATACCCAAGTTGACCAATTCTCGAGACTCGTATCATAGATACACAATACAATATTAACAGTCAATGTCAATATTAAATAAAAAAAATTTATTCGTGAAATTTGAATTATTTGAAATCCGGGGTTATCACATTCACCCCTCCCTAAAAGGATTCTGTCCTCGAAATCACCACTTTCTTATTCTCTACAATCGTTTAAAGTTGTATCATCAATTCATTTTTATCAACACAATATTAATTTATTTTTGAAATTTTAACCTGTGACTTGAATCTATAAAAAAAAATAGTTCACAGGAATATTTGACTCATATTACTCGCGTAATTTAAGTATTAAGCGAAATCGTTACCTGTTGCCACCTCCTGAGTAGCCACTGCATTCTGCGCCATCATGTTGAATGTACGGGCCGTTGATCTTCCTGGATGTGCAGGTCCTCGAATTGCCAAGGTTCCACCACCGGGTCCCTTGTTGACACTTTTCTTCTCCGTATTCTTCTTAAGACAGTTCCTAACCAGATGATCAGTCGATCCACAGGCATAACAACCTTGTATCTTCTTCGGACTTGGGCAATTGGATGACATGTGCCCCTCTTGCCCACAGTTATAGCAGAGTCCTTAATTTCTTCTTTAGACACACTCCAAAATGGTTCTTCCCGCAGGTCGCGCATGGTTCCCTCCCTTTCCTATTCTCTTTTGCCTTGCTACCCGATTGGGCATTCTCACTCCATTTTCTCTTGTTCGGGTTACTACCACCACTGTTTCCTCCATCATTGGTCTTTTTCTTCTTTTCCTGATGAAATCGAGATGCAGCTTCGCTTCCTCCTTCAGCAATTAACGCCTTCTCTAATAAAGCCGCGAACGTGTTGATCTGCAACACTGCTACTATGTTGAATATTCCTGGTTTCAGTCCATTCTCAAATCTTCTTACATTTCCTGCTTCTATGTCCACCTGATGAGGTGAAAATCTCGCTAATTCGTTGAATTTCGCAGCATACTCCGAAACCAACATGTTTTCCTGCTTTAGTTCTAAGAACTTAACTTCCATCCGAGCTTGCATACAAGGTAAGAAGTAGTTCTAAAAGAACAACTCCTTGAATCTTGTCCACACCACCACCCCTGTACCGGCTCTCGCCTGATTAGTCTCCCACCAGTAATTAGCTTCTCCCTTCATCAGATAAGTTGCAAAAGTCGTCTTCTGCTCTTCTGCCACTCGCGCAATGATGAATGCTTTCTTTATCTCCTTTACCCATGTATGGGCTTCAATTGGATCCATGGTCCCCTTGAATTTAGGTGGTCCTACCACTTTAAAGTTCTTGAAGTTAGCCAATCTATCAGCTGTGTAAGACCCCAATTTTTTTGAATAAAGATGAATTTTCTATAAATATCATTTTTGAATATTATGGAGTGAAATTGATATAATGTTATATTTGTGGGTAATATTTATAAATTTTGCAAAGTACACAAGTTGTTATATAATATTCGATTGGTCAGGGAATATTCGTTTTAATAGGGAATATTCGTACAACGACACAATCATTGGTGGACCCCGAAACGGAATTATTGTCAGATTGAAAAAATGACAAAAATATTTTATGAAAATAACAGCGGAAGTTTTATCGTTAACTGTTGAAACACCCGGTGTTAAAAGTACAGTAATACGCGTGGTTGCATAGTAGCACACGGTTTTAATTATTGATGCTTACGTGAGAAGTCACTCAGTTTTGTTCAATTATTGCTATTGCTGCATAGTATCTCACGTTACTTGATTCAATTATTGTCAATATTTATATATTATTAAATCAATAATTGAGACGACAAAGTTATTAATATTATTATTTGCAATATTAACGATGTCTATAAGTTCTGTCAAGGAGAGGTTAGATAATCTAATTGCGCGCCAATAGGGAGAAATCCTTATTGGAAAGCCCCCTCTTTCCTGAGAACGAACTGGTCGATTAATATTGTGAATTATAATAAAGGTGATAAGTTTTGTTTTATTATTATTATAAATGTAATAAAACAGAATTTTTTTTATATAAAACAGAAAACTTTTTATAAAGTTTTGTTTTATTTGATTATAAATAGAATATATTATATTTTATTATGCATAGTGTTTGCATAGTGCCTGTATAGTGTTTGCATAGTAAAATCTTTTTATGTAAAAAAGAATACTGTTATAAAGTTATTCGTTTTATTAGATTATAAATAGAATATATTTTATTTTATTTAAAAGATTTTATTTTATTAGAATATTTTATTAATACTGCATAATAAATCAATATGAACCGTCTGTTTAAAAGTAAATCAATCTGGACCGTTCATGAATTAGTTACTATTCAGTCCATTCTCCTATAAATAGAAGCTCATTCCTTCATTATTTCTTACGAATTCATTGAAACTCTAGAGAGAGAAAATTATAGAGAGAAAGAAGAAGAGAAGTCTGCTACCTCCCTTTTCCTATATCCAGTTTCTTCTAAGGTAAGGGGTATTATTTCTTTTGTATTCATTAAAAGAACTTTTGTTATTCCATTCTTTATTATTCTGTTGGAATAACTTTGTGATACGCGACTACCCTATACTTGGTGAAATTCTTCTCATTATTCCATTCTTTATTATTATGTTGGAATAACTTTATGCATCAGTAATCTTTAAATACATGGTGAAATTCTTCTATTATTCCATTCTTTATTATTCTGGTGAATATCACATCTCAGGCTTCTATTACACAGGTTCCATTATTTATTATTCGTTGGAATATCCACGATGCGTTTACGCATGACTGATTCCATTATTTATTATTCTATTGGAATATCACATGCGTATTTTACGCATGACCTTGTTCCATTTTATTATTCTCGTAATAACTTATGCATGCTTCTATCGCATGCCTCTCTGAATTCTTTTTGTTATTCCATTCTTTATTATACTCTCGGTTGGTTAAAGTTTTGGCTTTTATACTCCATGAAATTAGTGGATTATCTTTGATATTTACGCTTCATCCAAAGATCTTTTCATGGAAATATTCTTCGAGCATTCTTGAATTTTACACAACAAAGCGATGTCAGTTTGACAATTTAGGCGTTATTGGTTCTGGATAAATTAATTCTTGAACTTGTTTCATTGAATTCTTATATCATTGTCATCATCCTCATGTTTATATTATGTTGAAAGTCATCTGTGGCACAGTGCGTATAGATGGACTTGGTATGATTATGACCGAGGATTATTCTTGTATAATCATGGACCGTAATGTTAGAAATGATATGGTAAAAGTCCTCATTAGCAAGTAGTGCATTGATGGACGATTGTTGGCATGATCATGACCATTGATGAATACGATATCCTTGGCCCGTAGTACATGGATAATTTGTGGTTGTGATACTAATGAATATCCTTGGTAGTAGTCTGGGGATGATGTGGATTATTTATTAAGCCGAGTCTCAGCGATAAAAGTGATGAAAAACCTTTTAAATCATAGAAGATAGTAGATTTTATTCTCTACTTGACTCTTCTAATGGATTACTTGTTCCGCTGCAGTTAAACTTGATGGTTGTTATATTGTATCAGTTTAATACTGTTGAAGGCTAACGATAATTTATTCTGCATTATCTTAGTCATAATATTTCTTACTGGGCTAGTTGACCTCACCCTTTTACTTTCATTGTTCTCTTCAAGAAATGAAAACGTAGCAGGGACTAGTCGGGGAACGGAGTGACGGTTCAGATAATAGCATTAGTAGTCCTCACTATTCTATGAAATAGTGTGATAATAAATGTATTGAGGACTTATTTTGAGTTGGAATACTGTCTAGAAGACAACATTTGTATTAAAACTCATAGCTCATGTTGTATATTTAAGATTGTATTTGTATTATGTACCATGTATTTTGTAAGACCCTGACTTTTTATTAATAAAATGAAATTTTCTCTATTTATTATTTGCAATAGTAAGGGTTGATTTAATTAATGTGGTTGGTTATGGGTAAAATGCACAAACATTTTAAATAAGCAAGTGGTTATAAAATATTCATTGTTGTTGGGAATATTCGTTTGGTCGTGGAATATTCTTCTTTGTCGGGAATATTAAATGCGACAGTAGCGACCTTCTATGGGCCCCCAAAATGGAAAGCGATTGGATGAAGAAAACAATAAATATGATTTTTTATAAATAACGGCGTAGTTGTTACCGTTAATACTATTAAAATACTCAGTGGTTAAAATACAGTAGCACACAGTATTGCACCAATTATTGATTCTTACGTAAGAAGGCATTACTCAATAATGGTTACAGTAATTACTGTTCAATATTTTATTGATTCAATAATTGCTACGTTGATATTTTATATTATTATTGTTTCAATAATTGTCACTACACGATAGTTTTTCCATTATCAATAATTCATATTATTTTAATAATATTACTAGATAACATTATTGGCAATGTCTAGAAAGTTACACATCGAGGAGAGGTTAGGTAATTACTTGCGCCAGTGAGAGAAATCCTTACTTAGAAGGCCCCTTTTTCACAGGAGCGCACGGTTGTCGATATTGTGATTGTGTAATATTATTTGTGAAATTAATTATTGATTTTTATGATGAGGAAAATATTCATTTTATGTGGATATAGATAGAGAAAATTTTTAATGTGACAATTGTTGAAAATTAATATTTTATCTTTTTCTGATAAAATAATTCATTTAAATATATTATTTTATTATATTAATATAATAATAGTGATATTTTTATAATGAATGTGGGATATATGAATATAGGAGAATGAAGAAAATTTTTGTTGCAAAAGTTGTTTAAAACATGTTTGTGGGCCCATTTCTTGACTGAAATTTGATTATAGCTTGTAAAATAGCCCGTTTGTGGATTTCGGTAAACTTCTGTTTGAAATTTAGAAAAACCTTCTTCTGCAAAGTTGTAGATAATGGAATTTCCTATAAAAAAGTCATGAAGTTCGAATTTTTCTGACAAATGGCTATTTATTATGAATTATTGAAGTTCTGGAATAATTGATTTAATTTTTTTGGAGTTTAAATGATTTTTTATGTGAAAAACATTTTTGGTGAGGGGGGCCACTTGGTGGCCGATGTTTTTGGGTAAAAGAAGTGTGCGTAAGAAAATTTAATTTATATATTAATATTTTATTAAATTTTCTACTTTGGCGTTCTAAGCATTTTCCTATAAATAGGGTGCTTAGGTTAAAATTAAAAATTACACCAGAAACTGAAGTTTTCGCTCTCTTTCTCTCTCTATATTATCGAGCGTATTCTTGTGAGTATTTTGATACTTTGAGTATTGCTATACGGTGCAAGTTCCCTTCATCACTATATCCAGTATTACAGTTAGAAGTACTATCTTTTCGAGGTAAGGGATGCTATTTTCTTTTGTAAATGATATTATTTCTTCAATATCATTATGCCGAAATATTGATATGAACTTTTTATCAAATTTAGAACTTTTTGTGTTGGGATTACTATTCACGTATACGATACTATTCACGTATATGACACTATTCACGAATACGACACTATTTACCGAAAAATAAAAAAATTTCTTTTTGTCCAAAATGTCTATTATGATACTAGCTTTGATTGTATCCATGTTTTGATCTTCATTCCTGCATTTTGTCCCATAATTGTTTATTATGGAGTATTTTTGAATTTGGACAAACTAAAGTACGAATCCTTAATCCTTAATCCTTGTCTTTTTGTTTCACTGGATTCGTTTCTTTAAAAAAATATTTTAATCATCCTCAGTCCTAAATGATGATGTTACTGAATATCTTTGGCCTGTAGTGCAAAGATGAACGACTACATGATGAATATCTTTGGCTTGTAGTGCAAAGATGAACAAATGTTGAGATGAACAGACCAACTGCGAATATGATTGATTATTTTGGTCGTATTGCAGATATGAGTATTTGATTCAAGATTTATATTGATTGATGTTACAGGGATAAAATATTGATGATGGACTTTAAAATCATAAAAGATAGTAGATTTCATTCTCTACTTAACTCTTTTAATGATTTGTTATTTCCGCTGCGAATATTGATCTAAAACTTGTTGTCTATTATATTCTATCAGATTTTTTCTTGTTGAGGACTAACGATAATTTGTTCTATATTATCTTAGTCATAATATTCTTTACTGGGCTAGTTGAGCTCACCCTTTTCCTTGTTGTTCCATTTTTCTTCTTAGGAGGCGAGAATGTAGCGAGTACTAGTCGGGGTATAGATTGATGGTTCTAGAAGTTGTTTTAGTAGTCCTTGCTATTTTTGTAAAATAATGTATCAATAATTGTAATTAGGACTTATTTAGTTGTGGATATTGTCTAGAAGATAATATTTGTAATTAAACTCATAGTTTAAGTGTTGTCGTATTTTGCACGACATTTGTATTAATAAAGTTGTAGTTATTTCTGTACCATGTGTTGGCGACTCAGAATGGGTGATGTATACCTATTTTAGGGGTGTCACTTTTGGTATCAGAGCTTAGGGATATGGTATCTGGCAGAGATCGGGGAATAGATCTAGGAGGGGAGAGATGAGTAATTCTTTCGCTAGTGTGTCTTATCTAAGCTTATTTGTTGGTTGGTCAGAGTATAGGGTTATTATGTTGCATGTCAATTTCTTTAATTAACCCTTATTTTGTGGCAGCATTTAGAAATGGCAGCTGAAAATATTAACGATGGAGTGAATCGATTTGTGGAAACACCTTTAATCAATAACCCGAGAGCGTGCTGCGAGGATGACAATGTTCCTCCTGTAAACAATATCACTGATCAGATGATGAACGACGGGATGTTTAGAAGCTTTTTGCAGTTCATGAAAAATCAGACGAGGGAGACTCGTGTATAAAATACAGGTGGAAATGATAGCAACGTACGGTTTGTCATAGCCAAACAGTTCAAATAGTCGGGACCACCAGAATTCTTGGTAAAGCCGGATCCGATTAAGGCGAAAACATGGGTCAAGCAAATTACTAAGATATTCGATGTCTTGGGATGCACTGAGGAAAAGAAGGTTCCATTCGCCACCTTTATGTTCCGTGGTGAGGCAGATTACTAGTGGGAATCTGTGAAGCGTACCCATCCAGCCGCACTCAGCATGTCTTGGGAAACATTTCAGAAACTGTTCAATGACAAGTACTTTCCTGAAAGTATTCGTCATATGAAGGAGGTAGAGTTTATTAGACTGGAGCAGAATAAAATGATGGTGTCCCAATACGAGGCAAAGTTTGCAGAGTTGTCCAGGTTTTCACCTCATTTGGTGGAGAATGAAGAACATATGACGCGGATGTTTCTGAGAGTTTTGAAACCCGACATACGTCAATATCTCATTTCTCATAAATTTTTTCTCTATTCAGATGTTGTCAATATGGCTCAATTATTAGAGCGAGATAACGAGTACGGTCAACCGAGGGACCACAACCAGGATCATACCGGTGACAGCAGTCATCGGAGCGATGGTAACCAGTGAGGAGGGAAAAATACGGACAAAAGCGGTAACCACTCTGGTGGTAATCGTGGCCATGATAATAGGAGAGGTGATTCAAGTGGAAATTTCAAAAAGAGGAGATTCAACAATGACGGGAAGACGTTAGCAGCAGTACCAGCATCAATAACAAATTCTAAGGGAGGAGAACGACCATCGGCCGTATGCTATAAATGTGGAAAAGAGGGACATATCAGCTCAAACTGTCCACAATAGTTCAAGGTATGCTATAATTGTGGAAAGGAAGGACATATCGCTCGAGATTGTACGGTAGCGAAACCAAGTCCAGTGGGGATGGTGACTCAAAAGGCTGTCCCAAAAAAGTCAAAAGTCAACGGTTCCTGGAAGAGCATTTGTCGTGACTGGTCAAAATGCAAAAAACCCAAACGAGGTGATCACGGGTAAGCTAATCATAAATTCTTGCGAAGTTTATACATTGCTAGATATCGATTCTACCTATTCATTTATCTCTCCTGCTTGTGCTCAATGTTTAAACTTGACTCTGGAGAAATTAGACTTTGACTTATCTGTGGAAACTCCGTTAGGAGAAACTTTCATCACATCCACTGTTTATAAGTCTTGTTTGATCCAAGTTGGCACCATCACATTACCTGTTGACCTTATCTCTTTAAAGATACTTGCTTTTCATGTGATTTTAGGGATTGATTGGTTAACTACTCATCATGCCAAAATTGATTGTTTTCGTAAGGTTGCTAGTTTTCATATTCCTAACCAACCTGTTGTACGAATTCAAGCAACTAAACCACTAAAATCAATCACTGTCATATCAAGTTATAAAGCTATTCGTTTATTGAAAAATGGATTTCAAGCTTTCATAGCCCATGTTATGGATTTGAATAAAGACACGTTATATTTGAATAATATTCCTGTTGTTAGTAACTTTCCTGACGTATTTCCTGAAGAACTTCCCGGTCTACCCCCGGAACGTGAAGTTAAATTCTTTATTGATCTTGAACGTGGTACAAAGCCCATTTCTAAAACCCTATATCGAATGGCTCCTATTGAACTTCAGGAGTTAAAGGTCCAACTACGAGGAGTTGTTGGACATCGGTTTCATTAAATCTATTACATCTCCTTGGGGTGCTCTGTTTTATTTCAGAAGAAGAAAGACGGGAGTATGCAACTTTGTATTGACTATTGGGAATTGAACCATGTCACTATCAAGAATAGGTATCCGCTACCTCGCATTGATGACCTGTTTGACCAGTTACAAGGAGCACAATTCTTTTCAAAGATCGATCTTCATTCTGGATATCATCAATTGAGGATTAGAACTGAGGATATTCCGAAGACTACCTTTAGAACTCGGTACGGGTATTATGAATTCCTAGTCATGTCTTTTGGGTTGACTAATGCTCCTGCGACTTTCATGGATATGATGAACCGAGTGTTCAAGGAGTATTTAGATCAGTTCGTTGTTGTCTTTATTGATGACATCCTCATATATTCCAAAAGTCGTGAAGATCATGAGCACCATTTGAAGCTGGTACTCCAAAGGCTTCGTGAAAACAAGTTATATGCCAAGTTGAAGAAATGCGAGTTCTGGCTTGAGAAAGTAGCATATCTTGGGCACGTGGTGTCAAAACATAGAGTATCTATTGACCCGACAAAGATTGAAGCAATACAAAGTTGGGAGCAACCGAAGACGGTGACCGAAGTACGTAGCTTTCTTGGCTTAGCTGGTTATTATCGGAGATTCGTGGAAGGATTTTCTCGAGTCGCTACTCCGTTAACTCAGCTGACTCGGAAGGATACAAAATTCGTATGGAGTGAGGAATGCGAGAAGAGTTTCCAAGAGATTAAGAGGAGACTCATTTCGGTACCTATTCTGACAATACCGTCTGGTTCGGATGGATCTGTTATCTACAGCGATGCTTCGGGCAAAGGGTTAGGATGTATTCTCATGTAACATGGGAAAGTCATAGCCTATGCCTCGCGACAACTTAAAGAATATGAAAGGAGTTATCCTACTCATGATCTAGAGTTGGCAATAGTCATTTTCGCGCTAAAGATCTAGAGGCACTATCTATATGGGGAGAAAGTGGAGATATATTTAGACCATAAAAGCCTCAAATATTTCTTCACCCAAAAGGAACTCAACATGCGGCAATGACGTTGGCTCGAGTTATTGAAAGACTATGACCATACTATTCAATACCATCCTGGAAAAGTGAACGTTGTAGCTAACGCATTGATTAGAAGATCATATGTGGGAACGAGTGCGATGTTGTCAACACAAAGTCCTATTTTGTGTGATTTACAAAAGATGAAGATAGAATTCAAGACTCCAGGGACCCACATAATGATGTCAAGTATACGCATAGAACCAACTTTAATCGATAAAGTTAAAGTTGCTCAAGCCACAGACCCGGAGCTAATGCGTATGAAGAAGAAAGTACAAGAAGGTGTTATCCCAGAGGCAAGAATCGATGAAGAAGGAATACTTTGAGTCAACTCCAGACTTTGTGTTCCTAAGGACTCTAAGTTGAAGTACAAGATTATGATGGAGGCACACAATACACCATTTGCAATCCATCCTGGAAGTACCAAAATGTATCGTGATCTTCAACATACATTTTGGTAGAATAATATGAAGAGAGAAATTGCGGAGTTTATCTCGAGATGTTTAACTTGTCAACGTGTAAAGGCAGAGCATCAAGTGCCTAAGGGTCCATTGCAATCACTTGAGATTCCATAATGGAAATGGGAACACATTACCATGGATTTCGTTACGGGTCTTCCCAAGGTTTCTCAAGGCATAGATGCGATTTGGGTTATTGTTGATAGATTAACCAAGTCTTCTCATTTCTTGCCTATACGAGAAACTTATTCCCTTGAACGTCTAGCTTGTATGTATGTAAATGAGATTGTGAGATTGCATGGCATGCCAGTATCCATAGTTTCGGATCATAACCCAAGATTCACTTCACGATTTTGGGTTAGCTTGCGAAAAGCTATGTGTGCAGATTCTGATTTAGTTCTAAGCATACCATCCTTAAACAGACGGACAATCGAGAGGACTATTCAAACTCTTGAAGATCTATTAAGACTACTGTGTCCTAGACTTCAAAGGGAGTTGGGATAAGTATTTACCATTGGTGGAATTCTCCTACAACAACAGATTATCGAGCAAGCAAGTATAGGTGTGGCTCCATTCAAGCATTGTATGGATGAAAATGTAAATGTCTCTCCAATATGTTGGGATGAGGTGGGTGAAGCAACATTGTTGGGACCCGAGGTGGTACGTATGACTATGGAAAAGATCCAAATAATTCGACAACGTATACAAACGGCACAGGACCGATAAAAGAATTATGCGGATCTTCATCGAAAGGACGTAGAATTTAGTATTGGGGATCATGTATTGTTACGTGTTACGCTATGGAAAGGAGTTACAAGATTTGAGAAGAGAGGAAAGCTCAATCCATGATTTATTGGTGGTCCATTTTTGATTCTTGACCGAGTAGGAAATGTGGCCTATAGACTCGCGTTACCTCCAAGTATGTCTCGTGTTCATAATGTTTTTCATATATCTGTGCTTCATAAATATGTGAAAGACCCAAACCACATTATTGAGTTAGAACCAGACGAGATAGCCGAAGACTTAACGTATGAGGAGGTACCTGTCAAGATTTTGGATAGGAAGGAGCATGTCCTACGCACAAAGGTCATACCATAAGTTAAAGTTTTGTGGAGGAACCATGCTATTGAAGAAATGACCTGGGAGTTGGAAACAGAAATGAAAGCGAGGTATCCTCATCTTTTTGAAACACCAGGTACGTACGTCAATTTCGAGGACGAAATTTCATAAGGAGGGGAGGTTGTAAGACCCCGACTTTTTATTAATAAAATGAAATTTCCTTTATTTATTATTTGCAATAGTAAGGGTTGATTTAATTAATGTGGTTGGTTATGGATAAAATGCGCAAACATTTTAAATAAGCAAGTGGTTATAAAATATTCATTGTTGTTGGGAATATTCGTTTGGTCGTGGAATATTCTTCTTTGTCGAGGAATATTAAATGCGACAACGCGACCTTACGTGGGCCCCATAATGTAAAAGCGATTGGATGAAGAAAATGATAAATATGAGTTTTTGTAAATAACGGCGTAGTTGTTACTGTTTATTAATACTGTTAAAATACTCGGTGGTTAAAACATAGTAGCACACGGTATTGCACCAATTATTGATTCTTACGTAAGAAGGCATTACTTAATAATTGTTACAGTAATTACTGTTCAATATTTTATTAATTCAATAATTTCTACGTTGATATTTTATATTATTATTGTTTCAATAATTGTCATTACACAGTATTTCCCATTATCAATAAATTTTATTATTTTAATAATATTACTAGATAAAATTATTGACAATGTCTAGAAAGTTATGTCAAGGAGAGGTTAGGTAATTGCGCGCCAGTAAGGAGAAATCCTTACCAGAAGGCCCCCTTTTTCCTGGAAACTGCTTGGTTGTCAGTATTGTGATTGTGTAATATTATTTGTGAATAATTAATTATTAATTTTTATGATGAGGAAAATATTCATTTTATGTGGATATAGATGGAGAAAATTTTTAATGTGACAATTGTTGAAAATTAATATTTAATCTTTTTCTGATAAAATAATTCATTTAAATATATTATTATATTATATTAATATAATAATGGTGATATTTTTACAATGAATGTGGGATATATGAATATAGGAGAAGGAAGAATATTTTTGTTGCAAAAGTTGTTTAAAACATGTTAAACATGTTTGTGGGCCCATTTCTTGACTGAAATTTGATTATAGCCTGTAAAATAGCTCGTTTGTGGATTTCGGTCAACTTCTGTTTGGAATTTAGAAAAATTTTCTTCTGCAAAGTTGTAGATAATGGAATTTTCTATACAAAAGTCATGAGGTTCGAATTTTTCTGATAAAAGGGCTATTAATTGTGAATTATTGAAGTTCTGGAATAATTGATTTAATTTTTTTTGGAGTTTAAATGATTTTTTTATGTGAAAAACATTTTTGGTGAGGGGGGCCACTTGGTGGCTGATGTTTTTGGGAAAAAGAAGTGTACGTAAGAAAATTTAATTTATATATTAATATTTTATTAAATTTTCTGCTTTGGCGTTCTAAGCATTTTCCTATAAATAGGGTGCTTAGGTTAGAATTGAAAATCACACCATAAACTGAAGTTTTTTCTCTCTTTCTCTCTCTATATTATCGAGCGTATTCTTATGAGTATTTTGATACTTTGAGTATTGCTATACGGTGCAAGTTCTCTTCAAAGATCAGATCGATATTCTGATCAAGTCTTTTTTTTTCGAGGTAAGGGATGTTATTTTCTTTTGTAAATGATATTATTTCTTCAATATCATTATGCCGAAATATTGATATGAACTTTTTATCAAATTTGGAACTTTTTGTGTCGGGGTTACTATTCACGTATACGGCACTATTCACGTATACGACACTATTCACGAATACGGCACTATTCACCGAAAATGAAATTATTTTTTTTTGTCCAAAATGTCTATTATGATACTAGCTTTGATTGTATCTATGTTTTGATCTTCATTCCTGAATTTTGTCCCATAATTTTTTATTATGGAGTATTTTTGAATTTGGACAAACTAAAGTACGAATCCTTAATCCTTAATCCTTGTCTTTTTGTTTCACTGGATTCGTTTCTTTAAAAAAAATATTTTTCATCATCTTCAGTCCTAAATGATGATGTTACTGAATATCTTTGGCCTGTAGTGCAAAGATGAACGATTACATGATGAATATCTTTGGCCTGTAGTGCAAAGATGAATAGATGTTGAGATAAACATGACCAACTGCGAATATGATTGATTATTTTGGTCGTATTGCAGATATGAGTATTTGATTCAAGATTTATATTGATTGATGTTACAGGGATAAAATATTGATGATGGACTTTAAAATCATAGAAGATAGTAGATTTCATTCTCTACTTAACTCTTTTATTGATTTGTTATTTCCGCTGCAAATATTGATCTAAAACTTGTTGTCAATTATATTCTATCAGATTTTTCCTTGTTGAGGACTAACGATAATTTTTTCTATATTTTCTTAGTCATAATATTCTTTACTGGGCTAGTTGGGCTCACCCTTTTCCTTGTTGTTCTATTTTTCTTCTCAGGAGGCGAGAATGTAGCGAGTACTAGTTAGGGTATGGATTGATGGTTCTAGAAGTTGTTTTAGTAGTCCTTGTTATTTTTTTAAAATAATGTATCAATAATTATAATAAGGACTTATTTGGTTGTAGATATTGTCTAGAAGACAATATTTGTAATTAAACTCACAGTTTAAGTGTTGTCGTATTTTGCACAACATTTGTATTAATAAAGTTGTAGTTATTTCTATACCATGTGTTGGCGACTAAGAATGAGTGATGTATACCTATTTTGGGGGCGTCACATATTTGGCGACTCAGAATAGGTGATGTATACCTATTTTGGGGGCGTCATAAGCTGGCTGATTTCTCCCTCTTCCTCTTGCTGGAGCTCTATTTTCCATAGCTTCGGCTATCATATTTGCAAAGTTTTGCATTGGGTCAGCTTGACCTCCTTCATTATTTACCGACTGCTCTTCTCTTTGATTTTGATTCTGTCGTCTAGGAGGCATGATCTGATTTAAATAAAAATCTTATATTAATTCTCTTTCTCTGTACAAATTTGTAACACAATAAGAATTCAACACATAATTCTCATGTAATCTCATATTTATTCAAATAGCACTTAGTACATAACACATAATTCTATCCTTTTTTTAAAAAAATTTAGTATTAACACACACAACTTTACATAAAAGTTGCAATTCTCCAACTTTACACAAAAAGTTGGCATTTACCATTTTCACATCACTATTTTTAGTTCATCAAACTTACCACACTTATGAGTTCAGTAACTTGCCACAATTATATGAGTGTATGAACTTATCCTAGTCAGGCCTTTGGCGCCCATTTGCTGAGGGGTTTAGAACATTTCATATAATCATGGGTCATGAACTTACCATAAGTATGAGTTTTAAGAACTCACAAATTTATTTTAATCTTATATTCATATAGAAAATAAAGATTTCATTCATAAAAACATATATATTTACATATGTTTACACATCATTCTCGATATTACATCACTTAATATCATAACCTTCTACCAAAAGATATTATCACTTATATCTAAGTTATCTACCGACCACTCCCTTCACCAGTCTTCTTCTTGCTGGGACACTTGTTGAATCCGTGTCCAGTTTGCCCATAAGAAAAACACTTCCTCATATACGGCTTAGGACAATGCAAAGAAATATGTCCTTCCTGCTTACAGTTGAAGCACACGTTCCTCCACATCATGCATTCTCCCACGTGAGTCTTTCCACACTTGCTACAGGCTTCCTTTTTCTTCGGGTTTGAATTTTTGGAATTATCGCTGTCGTTATCCCTCTTCCTCTTATTCTTGCCCTTCTTGCCGGTTCCTTCAGACGATCCACCACCTTCAGTCTTTATCCTCTCCACTTGCGCCTTTCACTTTCATTTCGTTCTTGATCATTTTCAGCAGAACGCTTGCCTGCTGTCTTCCACAACTCCTTTAAAAGAAACACCTTACTCCGGAGTTCTTGGACTTCTGCAGATAATTGTTCTTGTTCTTCAGCTTTAGTCTTATTCTTTAACTCTACCTTAACTTCTTCAGACTCCGCCTCTTCATCACCACTCAGATACATCTCGGGATAATCATCATGATCACTCCCAAGATTCACCATGGGTTCATCTTTTCCCACTTCTTCAACTGACTCACTCTGTGCTGGCACCTCGGCTACTGGCACTGGTGCGATAGCCGCTGGCGTCTCCGTACTCATCTTAACTTCTCCCGACATCCTACAATCAGTTTAAATAACTTGATTAATACTCCATTAGTACAATCTTCTCACACTATGTGTCCACTTATCTCACTATTGATACACTTCTGCAATCCCTCACTTAGTACTCTAAATGAATACTCTCTATCTCGCTCATGGTTATAATCCTAGGGTTTCCCCCACCCCACTTAAGGTTTATTGTAAGACCCCAACTTTTATGAATAAAGATGATTTTTCTATGAATATCATTTTTGAATATTATGGAATGAATTTGATATAATGTTATAGTTGTGAGTAATATTTATAAATTTTGCAAAGTACGCAAGTTGTTATATAATATTCGATTGGTCGGGGAATATTCATTTTAACAAGGAATATTCGTACAACGACACAATCATTGGTGGACCCCGCAACAGAATTATTGTCGGATTGAGAAAATGACAAAAATATTTTATGAAAATAACGACAGAAGTTTTACCGTTAACTATTGAAACACTCAGTGTTAAAAGTACAGTAATACGCGTGGTTGCATAGTAGCACACAGTTTTGATTATTGGTGCTTAAGTGAGAAGTCACTCAGTTTTGTTCAATTATTGCTATTGTTGCATAGTATCTCATGTTATTTGATTCAATTATTGTCAATATTTATATATTATTAAATCAATAATTGAGACGACAAAGTTATTAATATTATTATTTGCAATATTAACGATGTCTAGAAGTTCTGTCAAGGAGAGGTTAGATAATCTAATTGCACGCCAATAAGGAGAAATCCTTATTGGAAAGCCCCCTCTTTCCTAGGAACGACCTGGTCGATTAATATTGTGAATTATAATAAAGGTGATAAGTTTTGTTTTATTATTATTATAAATGTAATAAAACGTAAAAACTTTTATATAAAATAAAAACTTTTTATAAAGTTTTGTTTTATTTGATTATAAATAGAATATATTATATTTTATTATGCATAGTGTTTTTCGCATAAGTGCTTGCATAGTATTTGTATAGTAAAATCTTTTTATATAAAATAGAATACTTTTATAAAGTTATTTGTTTTATTAGATTTTAAATAAAATATATTATATTTTATTATGCATAGTATTTGTATAGTGTTTGCATAGTAAAATCTTTTTATATAAACAGAATACTTTTATAAAGTTATTTGTTTTATTAGATTTTAAATAATATATATATATATATATATATATATAAATAAAATATATTATATTCTATTGCATAGTATCCTTTCCATTCTCCTATAAATAGAATCTCATTCCTTCATTATTTCTTATGAATTCACAGAAACTCCAGAGAGAGAAAATTATGGAGAGAAAGAAGAAGAGAAGTCTGCTACCTCTCTTTTCCTATATCCAGTTTCTTCTAAGGTAAGGGGTATTATTTCTTTTGTATTCATGAACAGAGCTATTGTTATTCCATTCTTTATTATTCTATTGAATAACTCAGATATGCACAATACCGCATACATGGTGAAATTCTTCTCATTATTCCATTCTTTATTATTATGTTGGAATAACTTTTGCTCTATGCAATCTTCGCATACATGGTGAAATTCTTCTATTATTCTATTCTTTATTGTTCATTTGGAATATCCTCATGCAGTGCATTTACGCATGACTGGTTCCATTATTTATTATTCCATTGAATATCCTCAGATGTAAGCGTTCTGGCATGACCTAGTTCCATTATTTATTATTCTATTGGAATATCTTGTATATGCGTTTACGCATGACCTGGTTCCATTATTTATTATTCTGTTGGAATATCATGTTTGTGCTTTACGCATGACCTAGTTCCATTATTTATTATTCTGTTGGAATAACCTGTCTGTGCGGTCTATCGCATGCCTGGTGAATTCTTTGGTTATTCCATTCTTTATTATACTCAGTTGGTTAAAGTTTTGGCTTTTATACTCCATGAAATTAGTGGAATATCCTTGATATTTACGCTTCATCCAGTATCTTTTTATGAAAATATTCTTCTGAGCATTCTTGAATTTTACACCACAAAGCAATATCATGTTGACAATTTGGACGTTATTGATTCCTAGATAAATTAAATTATAAATCTTTAAAATTTATCCTTGAACTTATTTTATTGAATTCTTATATCATTGTTATCATCCTCATGTTTATATTCCGTTGAAAGTCATCTGTGGCCTGTAGTGCATAGATGGACTTGGTATGATTATAACCAGGGATTATTCAAAGATAATCATGATAGTAATATTACAAATGATGTGGTAAAAGTCCTCATTGGCCCGTAGTGCATTGATGGACGATTGTTGGCATGATCATGACCATTGATGAATACACGAATATCCTCGACCAGAGTGCATGGATAATTTGTGGTTGTGATACTAATGAATATCCTTGGTCGAAGTCAGGGGATGATGTGGATTATTTATTGTCGAGTCTCGTGATAAAAGTGATGAAAACCTTTTTAAATCATAGAAGATAGCGATATATCATACTCTACTTGACTCTTCTAATGGATTGCTTGTTCACCGCAGCTAAACTTGATGTTTATTATATTGTATCGCTTTAACATCTTTGTTGAAGGCTAACGATAATTTATTATGCATTATCTTAGTCATAATATTTCTTACTGGGCTAGTTGAGCTCACCTTTTTGCTTTCATTGTTCTCTTCAGGAAATGAGAACGTAGCAGGGACTAGTTGGAGAACGGAGTGACGGTCCAGATGATAGCATTAGTAGTCCTCACTATTCTATGAAATATTGTGATAAAAAATATATTGAGGACTTATTTTGAGTTTGAATACTGTCTAGAAGACAACATTTGTATTAAAACTCACAGCTCATGTTTTATATTTAAGATTGTATTTGTATTTTGTACCATGTATTTGGCGACTCAGAATAGGTGATGTATACCTATTTTGGGGGCGTCCATGATTAATATCGAGCTTAAGGATATGATCCCTGGCTGAAATGTGAGATAAGAACTTGGAGGGGAGAGACGGGGAATTATTTCGCTAGTATGACCTACCTAAATTTATTTGGTATTTAATTGGTTGGTCAGAGTATATGGATAATATGCGATATTTTAATTAACCCTTGTTTTGTTGCAGTATTTGAAAATGGCATCCGAGAATATTGAGAATAACAATGGAGCACAGGAGACCGTTGAGTCTCCACAGATCAATAATCAGGATAATGTGCATCCGGAAGGCGACAATCCTCATGCAAACAACAACACTGATCAAATGATGAACGATGGAATGTTCAGAGTCATTATGCAATTCATGCAACATCAGGCAAGAGCGGCGCCTGTTCAAAATACAGGTGGAAACACTGGCAACTCTCGGACGGTCACCGCTAAGTAGTTCAAGGAACTGGGAGCACCGATGTTTTTTGGAGAGCCAAAACCACTTAAGGCGGATACGTGGATAAAGCAGATCTGCAAGATATTTGATGTCTTGGGATGCTCTGAGGAGCAAAAGGTTCCCTTTTCCACCTTTATTGTGTGTGTAGAGGCAGATTACTGGTGGGAATCTGTAAAGTGTACTCAACCTGCCGCACTGAAGATGACTTGGGAGAAGTTCCAAGAATTGTTCAACGACAAGTACTTTCCCAAAAGTATTTGTCACATAAAAGAGGTAGAGTTCATCAAGCTGGAGTAAAACGTGACTGTGTCACAATACGAAGCCAAGTTTGTCGAGTTGTCCCGGTTTGCGTCCCATTTGGTTGATAATGAGGAGAGAATGACACGAATATTTCTAAGAGGTTTAAAACCCGAGATACGTCAATATCTTATCTCTCATAAACTATGTTTGTATTCAGATGTTGTTAATAGGGCTCAGTTATTGGAGCGCGATAATGAGTCAACCCAACCAAAAGAGAGCAGTTGGCAAAATGATAATACCAGTGATAGCAGTCATCGAAGCGGTGACAATAAGCATGGAGGGAATCAACATGCCAGAAATGGTAACCACTTCGGTGGTAATCATGGCCAAAACAATAAGAATGGACATTTCAAGAAGAGGAGATTCAACAATAATGGAAAGACGTCCGCATCAGCACCCGTTGTTAAGGAATGAGAACGACCATCTATCATATGCTTCAAATGCGGAGGGGAGGGACATATCAGTCCAAACTGTGCACATCAGTCCAAAACGTGTTACAATTGTTGAAGAGAGGGTCACCTAGCCCGATTTTGTCGTTCACCGAAGGCAAGTTCAGTTGGGATAGAAGCACCAAAGGCCGTCCCAGATAAGTCAAAGCTGGTAGTTCAAGGGAGAGCATTTGTTGTGACCTCCCAGAAAGCAAGGAACTCGAACGAGGTCATCACGGGTAAGCTTATCATAAACTCTAGCGAAGTCTATACCTTATTTGATACCGGTTCTACCCATTCTTTTATTTCTCCTACTTGCGCTCAACGTTTAAATTTGACTCCGGAGAAATTAGACTTTGACTTATCTGTTGAAACTCCGTTGGGAGAAACCTTCATTATATCCACTGTTTATAAGTCTTATTTAGTTGAAATCGGCACCCACACGTTACCTGTCGATCTTATTTCTTTGAAAATACTTGCATTTGATGTTATTCCAGGGATTGATTGGTTAACTACTCATCATGCAAAAATTGATTGTTTTCGTAAAGTTGTTAGCTTTCATATTCCTAACCAACCTATTATGCGAATTCAAGCAATCAAACCATTAAAATCAATCACTGTCATCTCAAGCCATAAAGCTATCCGTTTATTAAAAAATGGATGTCAAGCTTTCTTAGCTCATGTCACGGATCTAAAAAAAAATACGTCAGTAGTTTTGAATAATATTTCTATTATTAATAAATTTCCTGACGTATTCCCTGAAGAACTTCCTAGTCTACCCCCAGAGCGTGAAATTGAATTTTGTATGGACCTTGAACCTGGTACAAAACCCATTTCCAAAGCCCCATACTAAATGGCTCCTATTGAACTTCAGGAGTTAAAGACCCAACTGCAGGAATTGCTAGACATCGGTTTCATTCGCCCTAGTAAGTCTCCTTGGGGTGCTCCTATTCTATTCGTGAAAAAGAAAGATGGGAGTATGCGACTTTGTATTGATTATCGGGAGTTGAACCATGTCACTATCAAAAATAGATATCCATTACCTCGTATTGATGACCTGTTTGACCAGTTGCAAGGCGCCAAATTCTTTTCAAAGATTGATCTTCGTTCCGGATATCACCAATTGAATATTAGAACCGATGATATTCCAAAGACGGCTTTCAGAACTCGGTACGATCATTATGAATTCCTAGTCATGTCTTTTGGATTTACTAATGCTCCTGCTGCCTTCATGAATATGATGAACCGAGTATTCAAGGAAAATGTAGATCACTTTGTGGTCGTCTTTATTGATGACATCCTCATATATTCTAAAAGCCGTGAAGATCATGAGCAACACTTGAGGCTGATACTTCAAAAGCTTCGTGAAAACAAGATTTATGCCAAGTTGAAGAAATATGAGTTTTGGCTTGAGGAAGTTGCATTCGTTGGGCACGTAATATCAAGTCATGGAATATCTGTTGACTCGAAAAAGATTGAAGCTGTTAGGTTTGTAATATTCAAGAACGCAATCAAATTGCATAAATAAGCGGAAACGTGTAAAAATCAGAGTTTTAAAATTTTACAAACCATATACCCGGATCACCCTTTATGCACAATTATTAATTAAACGAAAAAGAAAGAACAAGAATTATACCCTTGAATATCCGAGCTTCCTCATGTACAAGTTCACCTCCAATCATTTCGCGTTCAACTTGAATTCACCGGGTTTGGTTCCTTCCTTTGATCAACGTTATCCACCCAAGTGTTTGGCCTCTAGAGGTGATCCACCAAGGAAGAAGAAGGATTCAAGAAGATGGGTATTTGGCAAAACCCTAGTTTTTCTATCTATCATAGAAAAGAGCGTACTCTCCCAACTATTGGAATTACGTCTGTTGTTAAAGTCAACAACCCCTCACCCATAATAAGACTCCTCTTATTTATAGATGTAGGCAACCCTCCTTAACAGTTAAGGAATTGGGTTTTATTTATTTAATTAATTAAATTCTTTTAATTAATTAAGCTCCCTAATCTTATTAGGGATAATTAATTAAACTCTTTTAATTAATTTGCCTCTTAATCCTATTAGGATATTTGAGAGTACTTTTATTAATTAATTCCCAAACTCCTTTAGAAATTAAATAATAATAATAGTGATAATAATAATAAGACTCCTCTTATTAATTTATATTTAATATTTCCAAAATATTAAATAATAAATATTAAGCTATTTAATGTATTCTATCACCATAGATTAAATTAAATATACTTAACTTATTATTACGATTATGCCATTTACTTCTTAAATAATTATTCTTCCTTTTATGGTGTGACCCTTTAGGTTCTCCATATTAAACCGGTTGTGAATAAATCAATTAGAACAATTCTAATCTTATTTAAATAAATAAATTAAACTAATAATTTATTTAAATAAATAACATTTATTCTACAATAGGGATAAGTCTCCCTAGCGATCAACGACTTTCTAGATAATATAGATTTCAACATTAATCATAAAAGAACCTTTGAGTAAATAGTTACCGTACAATTCAATCCTTCCACCATACAATGTCCCAATTAAATATAAGACATGGAATTACTGTCAAGTCTTATTTTATTTAATTATATGTATTTCGACTCTTAAATGGACAACTCCAAATAATGCAAATTAGAAACTCCTTTCTAATTTCATTCTGCCTTGGCCAAGGACTACGAGGTTGTCATTTATCGAATTACATAGGACATTTCTCTTCTTTTACTAGAAGTGGTATATTCTTTATTGATCATACATTATCTCCATGTACAACTTATTATACCCA
Source organism: Panax ginseng (assembly GCA_020205605.1). Classification (NCBI taxonomy): domain Eukaryota; kingdom Viridiplantae; phylum Streptophyta; class Magnoliopsida; order Apiales; family Araliaceae; genus Panax; species Panax ginseng. The sequence goes on from CM035134.1 coordinate 14,013,718, forward strand.
AGCATACCCTTTGATATATCCTAAGGGTCTTAAGGAATAAGTCAAAGTATAACTCATCATACACAAGATACTATGATGATCTCAAGTCCAAGGATCACTTGTACTACTATCACTACAGGAATTCCTATTGACATGCAAATAAAACTCCATTAGGTATTCCTTAGCGAGCCAATGCTCAAAGAAACTTATTCTTTCATAAGCACCTACATACTTGCTTTTTAGTGTCTCTTCACACAAATGATCATGAGATCAATCATCCTCATCCAATGAGCAAGCAACGTATGTACCAATCTATCCGGATTCACTAATCCCCAATTTAGTAATCCAACGATTGGGAACTATTTTAGTTTTAAGCTTTCTAAGAATTTAGATCTCATTAGAATGATCATCATCATTATTCTAAAAGCATTGCTTAAAACTATGAGTTTATCACATATTATAAAACAACATCATGTAGATAATTAAAAGACTTTAATAAATTAATACTTTTATTAATAAATGAATAAGATTGTTACAAAGTATATGCTTTATCATCAAACATGATTGGCTTGTATGCATACTACTTTCAATCTCCCACTTGCACTAAAGCCAATCGTCATGGTTTCTCATACTCTTCTTCTCTAAGTGATGATTATCCTGTTGTTGGATAAGCTTCAGTAAATGGATATGTAATGTTGTTCTTAAGAGTCCACTATCTCTATAGTGATTTTCCATCTTTCAATGATTCTTATAATCAAATGAAAGTGCCATAACACATGTTTAGATCCAAGATGAGACTTAGGAACTATTCCTAGTTCTGTAATGAACTTTTATCCAAACAATCAACTTGCAGCTTCATTTATAGCTATATACTTTGTCTTTATCACTAAACCAGCAACTCTTTGCTGTTTGGAACCTTTCCAATTCACTGCACCACCGTTCAAGGTAACGATTTACCTTAAAGTGGATTTTCTGTTGTCTTGGTCGATCTGAAAAACTTGAGTTTGTCAAGCCCTCTAGTTTTAATTTAGACCCACCATAAACATGATCACATCCTTAGTGCCGGTTAAGTACTTTAAGATGTTTTTCACTGTCTCACGGTGAACTTCTCCAGAATATGACTGATCAACATCAGGTCTCGTACATTTCATTGCATACATGATAGTTATTCATGCGATCTCTCTTTTTGGAGTCTATGGGGACTATTAAGAGAGATACACTCCATGGCTCATCAACATGAGACATCTCTTGGAGTTTGCCATGCTAAACGACTTTAGCATCAAATGAATATACGTTCCTTGGGTTAAGCCGAGCATCATTTTAAATCTATCTATATAGATTTGCATCCCTAATTAAGATACTCTTCCCAAATCATTCATGGAGGAATGTTTAGACAACTTTATCTTAACTGATTATAGCATTGGTATGTCATTCTTTATCCGTAGTATATCAACATATAATATTAGGAATGTGACGGTGCTCCCATTGACCCTTTTGTACACACTAGGTTCATTCTTGTTTTTGATAAAATCAAACTCTTTTGATTATTTTATCAAAATGAATGTTCTATTTTTGAGAGTGTCTACAACTCTTACCTCATCGTAAGTAACTGGATCATCATCTTCTATGATATGTACCTCATCATCATCATCTATGATGAATCCATATCTCCCAGGTATCTTCGATAATATTCCAAATTTACGATTCGGTTGTGGTACAATAGGTCCATCTACAGGTTTCTCTTATTTGACTTATAGTGTTTTGTGGATCTTGAACTCTTCAAGATCTATAATCCTCCCACTAGCCACTTCAATAATAAACATCTTTATCTTAGAAGGCAGCGTGTTTCGCACCAAACACCTTTTTCTAAGTAGGATTATAGAACATATACCCTAAACTTACTTTAGGATGTCCCACAAATCTGTACTTGTCAAATCTTATCCCAAGCTTATCCTTTGAAACCTTTTCACATAAGTTGGACAACCCCTTATCTTAACATACTTAAGATTAGGAATCATCCCTATCCATAACTTTTATGGAGTCTTGGGGCCGAATTTTGAGGTTACCTTTTTTTTTTGTAGATATGCAGCCATTTCTAGGACATTATCTCAGAAGGATACTGGAATGTCGGTAAAATCATTATGGACCGCACCATGTCCAACAAGGTACGATTTTTCCTTTCAGATACACCAATCAATTATTGCGTATCAAGAGGCGTCCATTATGAGAAAACCATTTGAGATGATCTAGAAACTTATTGCACAAGTATTTATTCCTTGATCTAATCAAAGAATCTTAATACTTTGCCAATTTGTTTCACTTCTGAATTCTTTGAACCTTTCAAATAATTCACACTTGTATTTCAGCAAATACACATATTCAACTCTTTGAATGTTCATCTCCTTTTCTTATACTAGTTTGTTCAATTTGCAAAATTATTTTCACGTAAGTCAAGTATATAAAATCCATTAAGTAATATTCCAGTTCTATACAAAACATTATTATTATTATAAATAGAACAACAATTGTTCTTAAATATAATACCAAAGATTTCATTGTCCAACAATAAAATGGAAATAATGTTTCCAACAAGTACTGGAATACAATAACAACTTATTGACTTAATAGATTTGCCCGTAGGGATTGCTAAACTATAAGTTCCTATGGCTAATGCAGCAACCTTTGCTTCATTTCCCACACATAGGATTGCTTATCTTTGTTTATCTTTCTACTTCTGCTTGGTCCCTTCATAAATCTATATTTATGATAACCAAAGCCGGTATCAAATACCCAAGTAGAACCTTGACTTAAAGAAAAAATTTGTTTTAAATCATGAACAAATTTGTATTTGTAACCGAAACTTCATAAGCTTCTTTGGTTAGTTTCGCAAGATGCTTCTCAGCTTTCTTTCCGATTATCTAGGTTTATTTCAAGGAAGCAAACTCTTTGCTATCCGTGACGCTTTGTTCTTATTATCCTTTGTTTTTGCCTTTCTATTTACCTTATTAGAATTGTTCTTCTTTTCAGAAGATCTTTTGGCCCCTACCAGTAAGACATGATCTTTCTTGGTTGGAAAGTGACTCTCAACATTTTTCAACATGTTAAGCAAATCAGCGAGGCTGATATCTAGCTTGTTCATATGAAAAATTCACAACAATTGTGAAAGGAGTCCGGGGTGAGTGCAAGATCAAATCTTGGCTCAACTCTCCATCCATAACAAAACTAGTTGTCCTAATTGATCAATCAAATTGATAATATAAAGGACTTTTGTCTGTACTATAGTGCCATTGGTCATTCTAGATCGAAAGAGCTCCTCAGATATCTGATATCTATCAGTCCTACTTTCCTCACCATCAACTACTTGATGTGCAGGAATATAGTAAGAGCATCCATAGTTTCATGCTGACACTGAAGCTCGTTCCTCATGGATGCGAGCATGATGCATTGAGCTAATTGTGCATCATCTTGCCACTTTCTAAAAGTAGCAATCTCTTCCTTAGAGGCATTGTCTGCAACCATTGCAGGGATAGGCGTATTAAGGACATAAGATAGCTTTTCAGCCATGAGAACTATTCTTAATTTCCTTAACCAATCCATTTAATTCGGTCTGGTTAATTTAGCATCTAATATGCTACGCAGTGATAGTAATTTTAGACATTGTAAAATTCTATAAATGAATTTGTAATTAACAACATTTTAGCATACATTCTTTTATTAATTACCAAAATAAATTAGGTCTTGTTTTAAATTGGTATCTCCCACTATTTTCTTCAAACTATATTACCCTCAATATATAGTTCGACAATATCTAATTAAAGATATGCTAGTGAGAATAAGGATCCCATTTCAAATGTATATAGCCTTGTGTGTGCACAACAAACTCATATTAAATATTTAATACTCTATTGTTTCTATCATGCTAGAAGGCGACGTTCGATATTCCAAATATCTTTGAACGTTATAACTTCATATAAAATATTTGAGGGGTTTGTTATTAATTTGTCTCATCTTGTTTAGCGCGCATGCACATATATATATATAAAATACGCGTCATATTAACGAACATGCGAAGCATGTTTGCATAATATATAATATATATAGTATAAGCATGCACATATAGAATACTATATTCTACCCGGATTGATTATGGACTTTTATTCTAGTTTGGTTCACTAGAGCCACCAAGTGAACCTAAAGGTCAAACCCTAGAGGTGCAAGAATTAATATTTAAACATAACTATTACATTTAAACTCGGGCTCCATTACAAATGGGTCTTCAAGCGCTCCTTGCTCCTTGATCTCCAATTTTTCAAAATTAATTCTAACTATTCCTATTACAAAACTATTTAAAATAAATAGAAACCTTGATCGTTATCGAGGGAAGTACATAGGAGGAGATAGAATTTACATTAAGAAAAAAATTAGAGAAGGCGAGTACGCAGACCCCATTTAATAAAACCCATACATTCATGCATCCAACTAAAATAAAATCCAATCACATTGGTCAATAGTCCATAATCAATCCCATTTATTATCATACACATCACCATATGCATCAATAAATAACATTCATCTCATGAAATAATAAACATTTAATATATATATATATATATATATATATATATATATATATATTTGATATCATTTAATGGGCAAATTTAGTTAATATAAAATCTATTTTTGAATCAAAATAAACTCCTTTATTTTAATCCAAATTTAAATCAAAATAAAACTATTTTATTTTAATTTATCTAATTTTGAATAAAATAAACTATTTTATTTTAATCAAAATCTTTAATCAAAATAAACTCCTTTATTTTAATTAATTATGGAATCCAATTCCATGAAAAAAAAAACTCCTTTATAAAAGGAAACGCCAATTCTCCTTCCTATTCACAAATAAACTCCTTTATTTTGAATAATATGAAATCTTATTTCATATTTAAATAAACTCTTTATTTAAGGAAAGTAGGATTCTCTTTCCTATTCACAAATAAACTCCTTTATTTTGAATAATATGAAATCTTATTTCATATCTAAATAAACTCTTTTATTTAAGGAGAGATGAAATTCAATTTCAATACCAATTAGTTATCATGGAATCCAATTCCAACTCTAATTAGTTAGCATGAAATTCTAATTTTAAATTTAAAATAAATCTTTTATTTTAAGATTAAAATAAATATTTTATTTTAATTATAAATAATTAAGAATATTATATATATATATATATATATATATATATATATATATATATATATATAATCTGTGTACCCCAATCACGTGACAACCTTTTGTTTCTGCAGATTGAAATCCTGGGCATGAAAAACCGTGAATCCTTTTTCTTATTTTCCTAATTAGTTATCCCATGTGGTGATTATCATATGATTACATATATCATATGTAATCATGAATTCCTTACTTGGTTCACGTGAATAACAATCTCCATATCAGTAGATGTTGCCACGTGATCACATGATAACTCTTAATCCAGAATCCAGATTCCACCACCCACGCAAATCAGCGAAAAAGGATCGAAATACTGATTTTCAAAACAGATTTTGCGATTTTTTTTTAATTAAATAAATTTTATACAATAATTTTTGCCCAATTAAATTGTTCTAAACACATATTAATATACATATCAAATTAAACAATTAATAATTAGCATAAATGTTTGGCTCTGATACCACTGTTAGGTTTGTAATATTCAAGAACGCAATCAAATTGCATAAATAAGCGGAAACGTGTAAAAATCAGAGTTTTAAAATTTTACAAACCATATATCCAAATCACCATTTATGCACAATTATTAATTAAATGAAAAAGAAAGAACAAGAATCATACCCTTGAATATCCGAGCTTCCTCAGGTACAAGTTCACCTCCAATCCTTTCGCGTTCAACTTGAATTCACCGGGTTTGGTTCCTTCCTTTGATCAACGTTAGCCACCCAAGTGTTTGACCTCTAGAGGTGATCCACCAAGGAAGAAGAAGGATTTAAGAAGATGGGTATTTGACAAAACTCTAGTTTTTCTATCTCTCATAGAAAAAAGCGTACTCTCCCAACTATTGGAATTACGTCTGTTGTTAAAGTCAACAACCCCTCACCCATAATAAGACTCATCTTATTTATAGATGTAGGCAACCCTCCTAAAAAATTAAGGAATTGGGTTTTATTTAATTAATTAATTAAATTCTTTTAATTAATTAAGCTCCCTAATCTTATTAGGGATAATTAATTAAACTCTTTTAATTAATTTGCCTCCTAATCCTATTAGGATATTTGAGAGTACTTTTATTAATTAATTCCCAAACTCCTTTAGGAATTAAATAATAATAATAGTAATAATAATAATAATAAGACTCCTCTTATTAATTTATATTTAATATTTCCAAAATATTAAATAATAAATATTAAGCTATTTAATGTATTCTATCACCATAGATTAAATTAAATATACTTAACTTATTATTACGATTATGCCATTTACTTCTTAAATAATTATTCTTCCTTTTATGGTATGACCCTTTAGTGTTCTCCATATTAAACCTAGGTTGTGAATAAATCAATTAGAACAATTCTAATCTTATTTAAATAAATAAATTAAACTAATAATTTATTTAAATAAATAATATTTATTCTACAATAGGGATAAGCCTCCCCCAGTGATCAACGAATTTTCGGATAATATAGATTTCAACATTAATCATAAAAGAACCTTTGAGTAAATAGTTACTGCATAATTCAATCCTTCTTCCACCATACAATGTCCCAATTAAATATAAGACATGGAATTACTGTCAAGTCTTATTTTATTTAATTATATGTATTTCGACTCTTAAATGCACAACTCCAAATAATGCAAATTAGAAACTCCTTTCTAATTTCATTCTACCTTGGCCAAGGACTACGGGGTTGTCATTTATCGAATCACATAGGACATTTCTCTTCTTTTACTGGAAGTGGTAGATTCTTTATTGATCATACATTATCTCCATGTACAACTTATTATACCCAAGCATACCCTTTGATATACCCTAAGGGTCTTAAGGAATAAGTCAAAGTATAACTCATCATACACAAGATATTATGATGATCTCAAGTCCAAGGATCACTTGTACTACTATCACTACAGGAATTTCTATTGACATGTAAGTAAAAATCTATTAGGTATTCCTTAGAGAGCCACGTTCAGTGAACTTATTCTCTAATAAGCACCTACATACTTGTTTTAGTGTCTCCACACAAATGATCATGAGATCAATCATCCTCATCCAATGAGCAAGCAACGTATGTACCAATCTATCCGGATTCACTAATCCCCAATTTAGTAATCCAACAATTGGGAACTATTTTAGTTTTAAGCTTTCTAAGAATTTAGATCTCATTAGAATGATCATCATCATTATTCTAAAAGCATTGCTTAAAACTATGGGTTTATCACATATTATAAAACAACATCATGTAGATAATTAAAAGCCTTTAATAAATTAATACTTTTTATTAATAAATGAATAAGATTGTTACAAAGTATATGCTTTATCATCAAACATGATTGGCTTGTATGCATACTACTTTCAGAAGCAATTCAAAGCTGGGAGCAACATAAATCAGTTACCGAAGTACGTATCTTTCTCGGTTTAGCTGGTTATTATCAGAGATTCGTGGAAGGATTTTCTCGAATCGCTACTCCATTAACTCAGCTGACTTGAAAAGATACAAACTTCAGTTGGAGCGAGGAATGTAAGAAGAGTTTTCAAGAACTAAAGGGGAGACTCATTTCAGCACCTGTTCTGACAATACCATCTGGCTCGGAGGGATTTGTCATCTACAGTGATGCTTCGGGCAAAGGTTTAGGATGTGTTCTCATGCAACATGGGAAAGTCATAGCCTATGCCTCTCGGAAACTCAAAGAATATGAGAGGAATTATCCTACTCATGATCTAGAGTTGGCAACTATTGTCTTCGCACTTAAAATTTGGAGGCATTACTTGTATGGGGAGAAAGTGGAGATCTTTACGGATCATAAAAACCTCAAATATTTCTTCACTCAAAAGGAACTCAACATGGGACAATGACGTTGGATTGAACTATTGAAAGATTATGATCATACCATCCAATACCATCCTAAAAAAACGAACGTGGTAGCTAACGCATTGAGTAGAAGATCATATGCAAGTCGAAAAGCGATATTGTCAACGCAGCGCCCATTTTGTGTGACTTGCAAAAGATGGAGATAGAGTTAAAGATTCCAGGGACCCATGTGATGATGGCAAATATACGAATAGAATCGACTTTAATTGATAAAGTTAAAGCTACTCAAGCTATAGACCTGGAGCTGATGCATATGAGGAAGAAAGTGCAAGAAGGTGCTACGCCGGAAGCAAGAATCGATGAAGAAGGAATACTTCGAGTTAACTCCAGACTTTGTGTTCCTAATGACCTTGATTTAAAGTATAAAATCATGATGGAGGCGCATAACACACCGTTTGCAATCCATCCTGGGAGTACCAAAATGTATCGTGATCTTCGTCATACATTTTGGTGGAGCAATATGAAGAGAGAGATAGCGTTGTTTATCTCAAGGTGTCTAACTTGTCAACTAGTCAAGGCGGAGCATCAATTACCAAAAGGTTCATTGCAACCACTTGAAATTCCAGAATTAAAGTGGGAGCATATTACCATGGATTTCTTTACTGGTTTTCCCAAGGTTTCTCAAGGCATAGATGCAATTTAGGTCATTATTGATAGATTGACTAAGTCTGCTCATTTCTTATCAATAAGAGAAACTTATACACTTCAACGTCTTGCTCGTACGTACATAAACGAGATTGTAAGACTGCATAGTATGCCAATATCCATAGTTTCTGATCGAGACCCAAGATTCACTTCACGATTTTGGGTTAGTTTGCAAAAAGCTATGAGCACGAATTTATGATTTAGTTCGGCATATCATCCTTAGACGGACGGACAATCAGAGAGGAATATTTAAACTCTGGAAGATTTATTAAGACTCTTTATCCTTGTCTTCAAAGAAAGTTGGGACAAGTTCTTAGCATAATGGTGGAGTTTTCCTACAATAATAGTTATCAAGCAAGTATTGGCATGGCTCCATTTGAGGCGTTGTATGGAAGAAAGTGTCGTTCTCCAGTATGCTGGGATGAGGTGCGTGAAGCAACATTGTTGGGACTGGAGTTGGTATGTATGACTATGAAAAAGATTCAAACGATTCGACAACGTATAAAAACCTCACAAGATCGACAAAAGAGTTATGCTGATCTTCATCGAAAGGACGTGGAATTCGATATTGGAGATCATTTGTTGTTACGTGTTACTCCATGGAAAGGAGTTACAAGATTTGGAAATAGAGGAAAGCTCAATCCTCGATTCATTAGCTCATTTTTAATCCTCGATCGAGTAGGAACTTTGGCCTATAGACTCGCTTTACCGCCAAGTATATCTCGTGTCCATAACGTTTTTTACATATCCATGTTACGTAAATATATGAAAGACCCGAACCAAATTATTGAGTTAGAACTGAACGAAATAGCAAAAGATTTAACGTATGAAGAGGTACCTGTTAAATCTTGGATAAGAAGGAACATATTCTACGCTCCAATGTTATACCTCAAGTCAAAGTTTTGTGGAGGAACCATGATGTTGAGGAAATAACCTGGGAGTTAGAATCTGAAATGAAATTAAGTATACTTACCTCTTCGATATACCAAGTGTGTACCCTAATTTCGTGGGCGAAATTTCATAAGAAGGGGAGGTTGTAAGACCCCAACTTTTATGAATAAAGATGATTTTTCTATGAATATCATTTTTAAATATTATGGAATGAATTTGATATAATGTTATAGTTGTGAGTAATATTTATAAATTTTGCAAAGTACGCAAGTTGTTATATAATATTCGATTGGTCGTGGAATATTCGCTTTTAACAGGGGAATATTCGCATAACGACACAATCATTGGTGGAGCCATAGAATGTAATTATTGTCGAATTGAGAAAACGACAAATATATTTTATGAAAATAACGGCGGAAGTTTTTCCATTAACTATTGAAACACCCAGTGTTAAAAGTACAGTAATACACGTGGTTGCATATTAGCACACAATTTTTATTATTGATGCTTACGTGAGAAGTCACTCAGTTTTGTTCAATTATTGCTATTGCTGCATAGTATCGCACATTATTTGATTCAATTATTGTCAATATTTATATATTATTAAATCAATAATTGAGACGACAAAGTTATTAATATTATTATTTACAATATTAACGATGTTTAGAAGTTCTGTTAAGGAGAGGTTAGATAATATATGTGAAACCCCAGATTTTATGAATAAAGATTTAATTTTCTCAAAATAATTTTTTTTATATATTATGGTGTGGATTTGATATAATGTTATAGTTGTGGGTAATATTTATAAATTTTGCAAAGTAAGCAAGTTGTTATATAATATTCGATTGATCGGGGAATATCCGTACGACGGTACAATCATTGGTGGACCCCATAACGGAATTATTGTCGGATTGAGAAAACGACAAAAATATTTTTATGAAAATAACGGCGGAAGTTTTACCGTTAAAAGCGCTTGAACTACTTTCAGTAGTAAAGTAATGCGATGTCTGGCGGGTTGCATAAGTAGCACACCGGTATTGATTATTGATGCTTACGTGAGAAAACACTCAGTTTTGTTTAATTATTGCTACAGTAGTTGTTGCATAGTATCTCACATTATTTGATTCAATTATTGTTGATTTATACGTTTTGTTTTATTAGTATTATTAACGTAATAAAATGAAACATCTTTTATATAAAAATGAATACTTTATTAAAGTTATTCTATAAATAGAATATATTATATTTTATTATGCATAGTGTTTGCATAGTAAAATCTTTTTTATATAAATAGAATATATTATATTTTATTTAAAAGATTTTGCTTTAAATATGGACCGTCAGATTAAAGTAAATCAATCTGGACCGTTTATGAGTTAGTTACTATGCAGTCCATTCTTCTATAAATAGAAGCTCATTCCTTCATTATTTTCTTACGAATGCACTAAAATTCTAGAGAGAGAAAATTATAGAGAGAAAGAAGAAGAGAAGTCTGCTAACTTTCTTTTCCTATATCTAATTTCTTTTACGGTAAGGAATATTATTCTTTTGTATTCAAGAAGAGAACTTCTGTTATTCTATTTCTTTATTATTACATTTGGAATAACTTTTATACGTGCAACCAACCCTATACTTGGTGACATTCTTCTATTATTCTGTCTTTACTATTCCGTTGGAACATCCTCGTCATGTTATACTGCAATGGGACTGGTTCCGTTTAATTATTCATTCATTCTCATTAGAATATCCTATCTCATCTTATCGCGTGGGACCGGTTTCGCTTTTAATTATTCATTCATTCTATTGGAATATCCCATCTGCGGCTCTGTGGGACCGGTTTTGTTATAATTATTTATTTATTATTCTGTTGGAATGTCCTGTCGGTATGAATTTCACCTGACCTGGTTCAATTATTATTATTCTATTGGAATAACCTGTCTATGCGAAGTACCGCATGAATGGTGATTTCTTTTGTTATTCCATTCTTTATTATACTCAGTTGGTTAAAGTTTTGACTTCTATACTCCATGAAATTAGTGGAATATCCTTGATATTTATGCTTCATCCAATATCTTTTCATGGAAATATTCTTCTGAGCATTCTTGAATTTTACACCATAAAACAATATCTTGTTGACAATTTGGATGTTATTGGTTCCTAAATAAATTAATTCCTGAAGTTGTTTTATTGAATTCATATATCATTGTCATCATCCTCATGTTTATAATATGTTGAAAGTCATCTGTGGCCTGTAGTGCATAGATGGACTTGGTATGATTATGACCAGGGATTAGTCGGTATAATAATGACCGTAATGTTACAAATGATGTGGAAAAAGTCCTCATTGTCCCGTAATGCATTGATGGACAATTTTTGGTATGATCATGGCTATGGATTCTCTTCGGCCATTGGAGCAAAGATGAATTGTTTTATGGCATGATCAGGACCGTTGATGAATACACAAATATCCTTGGCCCGTAGTGCATGGAATTTGTGGTCGTGACCCTAATGAATATCCTTGGTAGTAGTAGTGTGGATGATGTGGATTATTTATTTAGTGAGTCTCAACGATAAAAGTGATGAAAAACCTTTTAAATCTTAAAAGATAGTAGATTTTATTCTCTACTTGACTCTTTTAATGGATTGCTTATTTCCGCTGCAGTTTTTGATCTAAAACTTGTTGTCTATTATATTCTATCAGTTATTATACTGTTGAAGGCTAAGGATAATTTATTCTGCATTATCTTAGTCATAATATTTCTTACTGGGCTAGTTGAGCTTACCCTTTGCTTTCATTGTTCTCTTCAGGAAATGAGAACGTAGCAGGGACTAGTCCGGGAACAGAGTGATGGTCCTAGATGGTGTATTAGTAGTCCTCACTATTCTGTTAAATAGTGTGACAATAAATGTAATGAGGACTTATTTGTGTTTGAATACTGTCTAGAAGACAATATTCGAGTTAAAACTCACAATATGTATTTTGTCGTACTTTACACGACTGTTGTATAATTAAGTTTGTATTTGATTTATGTACCATGTAAGTGGCGACCCAAGATGGGTGATGTATACCTATTTTGGGGGCATCACAATCTAATTGCGCGCCAATATGGAGAAATCCTTATTGGAAATCCCCTCTTTCCTGGGAATGACCTGGTTGATTAATATTGTGAATTATAATAAAGGTGATAAGTTTTGTTTTATTATTATTATAAATATAATAAAATGCAAAAAACTTTTATATAAAATGTAAAAAACTTTTTATAAAGTTTTGTTTTATTTGATTATAAATAGAATATATTATATTTTATTATGCATAAGCGTATGCATAGTGCACAGATATAGTGTTTGTATAGTAAAATCTTTTTATATAAAAGCTGAATACTTTTATAAAGTTATTTATTTTATTAAATTTTAAATAAAATATATTATATTTTATTATGCATAGTGTTTGCATAGTAAAATCTTTTTATATAAAACATAATACTTTATAAAGTTATTCGTTTTTTAGATTTTAAATAATATATATATATATATACATATTTTATAAATAGAATATATTATATTTTATTGCATAGTATCATTTCCATTCTCCTATAAATAGAAGCTCATTCCTTCATTATTTCTTACGAATTTACTGAAACTCTAGAGAGAGAAAATTATAGGGAGAAAGAAGAAGAGAAGTCTGCTACCTCTCTTTTCCTATATCCAGTTTCTTCTAAGGTAAGGGGTATTATTTCTTTTGTATTCATGAACAGAGCTATTGTTATTGAGTAATGCCTTCCTACGAAAAAAAATTATCATGCTTCATGAATAGTACTCGTAAATAGTAACTCGTGAATAGTAACTCATGAATAATAACTCGTGAATAGTAACTCATGAATAGTAACTCGTGAATAGTAACTCATGAATAGTAACTCATGAATATTAATTATGAGAAAAAATTGAATACTTTTATTTCATAAAATTCGGGGTCTTACAATCTCCCCTCCTTATGAAATTTCGTCCCTGAAATTTACGTACCTGGTATTTCAAAGAGTTGAGAATACCTTGCTTTCATTTCAGATTCCGTCTTCTCTGTCCTCATGATTTCTCCATTGTTCATCTCCTGTATTTCAGATATTATTCTAGAATACAGCTTCAAAATAAAGGTTAATTGACATATCACAATTTGTCAACTTATGAAAGAAAATTCAGCTTAGGTAGGACACACTAGCGAAGGATTTACTCGTCTCTCCCCTCCTAGTTCTATTCCCTGATCTCCGCCAAAGATCATATCCCTAAGCTCTGATACCAACTGTGACTCTGGACACCATCATGTGTCAGCACCTCACCAGTGATACCTATCAGTTTGCCACTGTAGAACGGCGTCCCCTACGGAGAGTCTTGCTTCGGTGCATCCCCATCAATAGGATGTCACCAGATAGAGGCTCGGGGCTCTTTACTTATGGCTCTGATACCAACTGTGACTCATGTTCGAACTATGGACAACACCTCACATTGATACATTACATAAAAGTACAGTCAATAGCTTTTTTAGAAATTAAAATCTTTAGAAAGTGCTCAAAGAAACCTTCGTACATGGGAGGCCATGCGTCTAGGTTATAATAGATATCATATGCCCACAGAATTATCCTTGGTTGACCCAATAGACCCCAAAGAAAAACGAGAAGATTACTATCATGTTCTTTCCAGTGTGAGTCTTCTCTTGACATATAATTATCTCCGTTGTCTCCAAGTGAAAATTATATTTCAATAAACTCCAATATCTTATAGGTAGTGCTCGTAGATATACTCAGCAAGTGGATGTGCACAACCTTGTCTTATGATAACACGAGATTGTATGTCATTAGACATCTTGTATAATAGTGGCATAACACCCTTCCAAAGTTGGGTTCGCCTCACCCTATTTGATTCACCAAATATAAATATTAAATGACGTATAAAATACAACACACTTATCTAAAGCCCTCAATAAAATCATTTCCATACTCTTTAGGGAGAACCTCAACAACTATAGACCACCGTTCTATTCCCCTGTTATCCCCGCTCGACCCAGCTACACTCTTATTACCTGAAAGGAATTGTGAAGCAAAAGGGTGAACACAACTAGCCCAGTAAAGAATATCATGACTAAAGATAATTAAATTATCAATAGCATTCGTCAATAATAAATCAGAGATAGAACATATGGTAGATGATAAAATTTTCAACTATAGTTGCAGCGAAACGAGAAATCCATTAGAAGAGTAAAATAGACCATAAAGTCTATTATCTTCTCCACGTTAAAAGTCCACCAACAATGTCTTATCCCTGTAACATCAATCAACAGTTCCTTTCCACAACCATATGAATAACTCATAATCATAATTGTGATTCTAAATTCCTCTTCGTATCCAAGACGAAGATAATTTTCATCACCTGTCTTTACCTGAAACATCAAAGATCATAGTTATACCAAATCACAGTTCATGTTCATAATCATACTAATAAATTCATTTTTGCACCACGACCAAAGATATTCATCAACAGTTCATCTTTGCATTACATGCCAAAGATATTCAACAACAAGTCATCTTTGCACTACGGGCCAAAGATATTCAACAATAGGTCATCTTTGCACTACGGACCAAAGATATTCATCAATAATTGATCTTTGCACTATAGGCCAAAGATATTCATATCTCAAAGAATTACATAATCATTTCAGAATTTATATAAACCATAATTATAACCATATATGTTGATCAATTCACCTTTACACTTAAGCTAAAGATATTCAATAATAAATTTAATGGTCATGATCATACCAGTCAACAATTTAACTTTGCACTACTGGCCAAAGAGAACCTATAGTCACGATCATACCAATAATCTACCCATCTTTACACTCAAGTCAAAGAGAAATATCATCATTAGGTTTATAAGATTGTTATATAAAAACAATATAATCAACAAATAGATTTAATCTCAAGAGTAAGATTCATAAATCAATGATCTCATAACACCTTAATCAAAATGTTATAAATCACTTAATAATCTCATAATCTAATATTATTAATATTACCACAATATTTTAATCATTTCTTAAACTTATAAACAATTTATTTTAATTATTTACACTTTACTAATAAATGCATTTAATCATCTTAAAATGCCAAACTCATAAGATTTCATCACCAATAACCAAAACCTTCATAAAAAATCTGCATATACCTCATAAAGGATTCTCAAGCCATAAAATCCTATTTTCAAATTTTCTTACTTCACATAACATATTTAATTCATTTACTCATAACTAGACCATTTTCATGAAAAATACCAAATCAGTCCCAAAAATATTTCTTTTCTAGGATTTAGCATAATATTGTCCCATATTGAACATATATTTTTCTCAAAATTTTAAAAATTCATTTACTATTTTTCATATGGCCAAACCACCGAATATTTAAACATTTATCATAAATTTTACTTTTATCCAAAAATTTCGAAATTCACAGGGTATACTGATATTATATAGATGTACTTCCAATAAAATTTTTATCAATTTTGGAGTTAACCACAAGGAGTTATAAGGGTTTACTTTTAAAATAGTCTTTTCTCATAAAATCCATAACTCCTAATCTATACATCCAAAAATCGTCATTTTTGGACAGAATCAACAAAACTCATCAAATCATCATTTCAAATTTTTCTAAAATTTTTGAAGATCTGAAAAAATACAAAACTGAAAAACATAATCACCCTTAAAAATCCCTTACCTCAAAAGAGTAGTACTTCTGACTGGAATAACGCTGAACAAACTTGCACCGTATAGCAACGCTCAAGATATCAAAATACTCACAAGAATACACTCGATAATATAGAGAGAGAAGTAGAGAGAAAACTTCAGTTTCTGGAATGATTTTCAATTCTAACCTAAGCACCTATTTATAGGAAATTGCTTAGAACACCAAAGTAGAAAATTTATTAAAATAATATTATTTATAATAAAATTTCCTTAGCACATCTTTGAATCTGAATTCAGCAATTTAACACATGCAAGTGGGGCCCACCAAAGTGTAAAAAACATTTTTCTTAAAAATAATAATTTAAACTTCCAAAAATCAATTATTTCGAAACTTCGGAACTTCAATAATTCATAATAAATAACCCTTTTATCAGAAAAATTCAAAGCACATGTCCTTTCCATAGGAAATTCCATTCTCTACAACTTTGCAGAAGAAAGTTTTTCCAAATTCCAAACAAAAATTGACCGAAATCCACAAACGGACGATTTTACAAGCTATAATCAAATTTCAGTCAAAATTTGTGTCCACCAACATGTTTAACATGTGTTAAACATTTTTTGTAACACATAAAACATGTGTTTAGCATTTAATACAACAAAACTACTCTTCTTTCTCATTTATTCATATATTAGGTTTATTTAAGTATTGTATTAAATAAATAAGATAAAAATGATTTTATTGATTTAAAAATCATTTTAAATGAGAATAAAGTTTTAAAAAACTCAATTTAAAGCACTTAGATGCTATGGATCCATGGTATTTCACCATAGATCATCATAAAACATCCTTTAACAAAATTCTAA
The DNA here is from genome assembly GCA_020205605.1 of Panax ginseng. Taxonomy (NCBI): domain Eukaryota; kingdom Viridiplantae; phylum Streptophyta; class Magnoliopsida; order Apiales; family Araliaceae; genus Panax; species Panax ginseng. The sequence goes on from CM035134.1 coordinate 14,030,920, forward strand.
ACACATAAACACGAATTCTTACAAAGCATACAAGATCAAATGATGAGTTTAGAGTTATACCTCCTCTTGAATATTATTTGATCTAGGCTCTACTACACTGATTTGGGTGTGTTAGAAAGATATCTAGGGACTGAAACACTACTGAAGTTCGAAGGTTAAGAGAGAGAGAGTTGTTTAGAGCTTGGGAGAAAATGACCAAGTTTAGTGAACTTTCTCTATCTAATTCTCTTATATCTTATGATTCATGGCATGTGGCTGAGATTGCTAGCAAAATAGGCTGATTTGCAGGATTTGTACGAGTGGCTTGGTTTGACCATTCACTACGACAAATCTGTTTATTGTTTTAGTGTTATAAAAGTATGAATATAAAGTTCATATAACATGCTATAATCTAGATACAAACACCTCAACATAACTCAAAACACTCGACAAATCTATGGCCTAGAACTTCTTGTCAGTCTCTGTTTATCACTTTCTGGGTTACCCAGATTGTACTCGGTCATGGTCGGTCAACCGACTTTGACCGAGTATAACTTGCAATCTAGCTATTAAAAGACCCTGATTTAACTTGCAGAACCAAGAACTCATACCAAATTACAGATCCAAAACATAAAACGACAAGAATCATAAATGAGCAACGATTTGTGGCCACTGACATTCGATCGGTTGTCAGACCACTTTTCAAGCTCAAGAACAGCTTTTAAAAACTCAATTTTAAAGCAATTAGATCTTTATGGATCTATGGTATTTCACCATAGATCATCATAAAATATCATTTAACAAAATTCTAAACACATAAACACGAATTCTTACAAAGCATACAAGATCAAATGGTGAGTTTAGAGTTATACCTCCTCTTGAATATGATTAGATCTAGGCTCTACTACAATTGATTTGGGTGTGTTAGAAGATATCTAGGGGTCTAAACACTCATCAAGTTCAAGTTAAGAGAGTTAAGAGAAGAGAGAGTTATTTAGAGCTTGGGAGAAAATGACCATGTTTAGTGAACTTTCTCTCTCTAATTCTCTTATATCTTATGATTCATTGCATGTGGCTGAGATTGCTAGCAAAATAGGCTGATTTTTTGGATTTGTAGGTTATACAAAGTCAATAGTTGGTGAACCACTAAAGATGTTGCCACATTTTACAAGTTATCAATTAAAGCAATGCAAAAAGAGCATTTTAGTCTTTGTACATAAAATTTTAATGGTATAAATGACATTTCCCAAACCCTTAGGGTTTAACCCTAAGGTTCTAACACCTAGGTTTTGAAACATTAGTTTCCACAAATTTCAAATTAGGGATTTCATAATAGAAAATTAAGATGATAAAATATAATTAGTGATTACTAATTACATTAAATGTTATCAAACATATTAAGACTTAATAATTAGGATTAGGGTTTCCTAATTAGGGTTTAGGAATCTTAAATATGAAATTAGGATTTTTCGGCTTTCGATTAGGGTTTCTAACTGCGTATTAGGATTTTTAATCCTGAGATTAGGGTTTCTAATCTTATATTAGGGTTTATAAATTTAAATCTTATCTAATCAATCATTAGTCATTAAGTCCATATAGTAAAAACACGTATTCATCGATACAATTATTTTTAATTGCATTTTCTACCGAATCCCTATCCAAAAATTAGGGTTAGGGTTTCTAAAGCTGTTAAGCACAACTCTACTCTAATTTCTCAGTCCATACCTAAGTTGACCAATTCTCGAGACTCGTATCACAGATACACGGTACAATATTAGCAGTCAATGTCAATATTAAATAAAAAAAAATTATTCGTGAAATTTGGATTATTTGAAATCCCTGGTTATCACAGTTGCACATTAGCACACGATATTGCACAATATCTCTGATTATTGATGCTTGCGTAAGAAGTCACTCAGTTTTATTCAATGTGTTATATATATTTATTAGCGATAAGTGATGAGTTTTTTTAATTTAATAGTTAGTCAAGACTAATTAAATACTTTGAACTAACTAAGAAAACAAAAGTGTGTACAAAACACAAAAAAATAAAATTAAAACTCAGATTTGAGTTTGGAGTTGAATTTCTAGACGTGGACGAGATATTTGAGTCCGGGATGATGAAGTTAGTCAAAATAGACTATAAACACATAATATTTGTCGGGGTTGACTTTTTTTGACAAAAAGTCAACATTTGACTTTTTTGAAAAAAAATCAAACTTCAAAAATTCAAAGATGAAATTTTTGATAAAAATATTTCCATTGTGTTGGGAATATTAATGTTAGTGGAAATCGATATTTATTTCGATAATAGTTGATTTCTAGATGTTAAATTGACCAAACGGGTAATTAATCGGATAAATGCGTAATTAATTGCTATTAGTTCATATGCAAGGAACTATTGGTTCACATGCAAATACTATTAGGGGAAGTTATGTAAGATTGATAATACTTGAGGGACTAAATTAAAAATAGAGGCAAAGATGAAGGTACTAAAGTATAATTAATGTGATGCCCCCAAAATATGTATATTCAACCCATTCTGAGTTGCCAAATATATGGTACATAATTTAAATACAAACTTTATTTATACAATACAACAAAACGTAGCTGATGTAATAACCCGATATTTTCTATATAATTAATTCAGAAATTTTGTGTATAATTTTTTTTTATTATTAATTATTTATTTTAAAAGTCAGAATGTGTGCAGGGTATTATGTATGTATTTATGTGATGAATATAAAATATATTTATTACATGAAGGATTACAAATAATTTTATTTTAGAAATTATTGTTCATTATAAATTATATTCTTATAATAATTAATTTTACAAAGAAAAATATATTTTTATTAATTATTTTTCATGAAAATATGTTTATATATTGTTTAAATAATATATACAATGATTATTAGAATTATTATAATAATTATTTTATTATATGAAATTATTTGAGAATAGTTAAGTTAATTATTTTAACTTAATTACTAATGTTATATATGAAAGATAAATCAAATATGGAATCCAAACCCTAATTCTGGGTTTTGATCAAGGAATGAGAATAATAATATAATATTAAATATATTTTGATTTTTCAGTGTTATAAATATGTACTGTATGTACGTATTATTAATGATTGTTCAATTTTGGTGTAGTATTTGAAAATACTCGTATTGCTGTTAAAACCCTAATTTGAAAGTCATTTATGACTATAAAATCTGTTATGTTATGTGAATTATGTTGTGTATTATGGAATTTAAAATTAATTAGGAAAAACCCTAAAACCTAATTAATTAGAAACCCTAATTAGTTGAGAACCCTAATTACTAAATTCGGTAAGTTAATTTCCAATTTTAAAAATCTTAATTAGTAATTGTAAACTCTAATTACTAATCGTATGCCCTAATCGTGAAATTAAAAATCTTAATTTTATTATTGAAACCCTAAAGTTAGAAACCCTAATTATTAAATTATAAACCCTTATTAATTTTTCTAAATTAAAAACCCTAATTTGCTTATGGTAAACCCTAATTGCTAAATTGGGCAATGTAATGTTAATTAGTGTCTCTTAAACCTAATTAGCAAGGTGTTAAGTAAATTAAAACCTTTTATTTTATTAAGAAACCTAATTGATTAAGAAACCCTAATTATAAAAAAATTAGAAACTAAAATTTGTATTTTATTTTACAAACCCTAAACTAGAAATGCTAAAATTTTGTGCTAAACCTTAGGGTCAAACCCTAAGGGTTTTCCAAATGACCAATGTTGTGACGCCCCCAAAATTAGGTATACGTCACCCATCTTGGGTCACCACTTACATGGTACATAAATCAAATACAAACTTAATTATACAACTGTCGTGTAATATACGACAAATATATACTGTGAGTTTTAACTCGAATATTATCTTCTAGACAGTATTCAAACACAAATAAGTCCTCATTACATTTATTATCACACTATTTCACAGAATAGTGAGGACTACTAATGCACCATCTAGGACCATTACTCTGTTCCCCGACTCGTCCCAACTATGTTCTCATTTCCTGAAGAGAACAGTGAAAGAAAGGGTGAGCTCAACTAGCCCAGTAAGAACTATTATGACTAAGATAATGCAGAATAAATTATCCTTAGCCTTCAACAGTATAACAACTGATAGAATATAATAGACAACAAGTTTTAGATCAAAAACTGCAGCGGAAATAACCAATCCATTAAAAGAGTCAAGTAGAGAATAAAATCTACTATCTTCTATGATTTAAAAGGTTTTTCATCACTTTTATCGCTGAGACTCAGCTTAATAAATAATCCACATCATCGAATCACCCCTGCACTACGACCAAGGATATTCTTTAGTATCACGACCACAAATTATCCATGCACTACGGGCCAAAGGTAATCGTGTTTTCATCAACGGTCCTGATCATGCCATAAAATAATTCATCTTTGCTCCCTTGACCGAAGAGAATCCATAGCCATAATCATACCAAAAACTGTCCATCTATGCACTACGGGCCAATGAGGACTTTTACCACATCATTTGTAATATTACGGTCATGATTATACCAAATAATCCCTTGTCATAATCATATATACCAAGTCCATCTATGCACTACAGGCCACAGATGACTTTCAACAAAATATAAACGTGAGGATGATGACAATGATATAATAATTCAATTAAACAACTTCAAGAATTAATTTATCTAGGAACCAATAATGTCCAAATTGTCAACAAGATACTATTTTGTGGTGTAAAATTCAAGAATGCTCAGAAGAATATTTCCATGAAACGATACTGGATGAAGCGCAAATATCAAGGATATTCCACTAATTTCATGAAGTATAGAAGTTAAAACTTTAACCAACTGAGTATAATAAAGAATGGAATAACAAAAGAAATCACCATGCATGCGGTACTTCACATAGACAGGTTATTCCAATAGAATAATAATAACGGAACCGAGTCGTGTGAAATTCACAATGCATGTGATGTTCCAAAGTAATAATAAATAATTAAAAGCGGAACCAGTGTCCCATATAAGACGCAGATGCATGATATTCCAACGGAATGAATGAATAATTAAAATGCGAACCAGTGTCCCACAGATAAGCATGCATGTGATATTCCAATGTAATGAATGAATAATTAAAAAGCGGAACCAGTCCGTCCCAGATAAATACGTATGGATATTCCAAATGTAATGAATGAATAATTAAAACGGAACTAGGTCCGACGTATAGCATAGATAGGATGTTCCAACGGAATAGTAAAGACAGAATAATAGAAGAATGTCACCAAGTATAGGGTTTCACAGATATATCGAGAGTTATTCCAATGTAATAATAAGAAATGGAATAACATGAGTTCTCTTCATGAATACAAAAAAGAATAATATCCCTTACTTAGTAAAAGAAATTAGATATAGGAAAAGAAAGTTAGCGCACTTCTCTTCTTCTTTCTCTCTATAATTTTCTCTCTCTGAGTTTCATTTAATTAAAAAGAAAATAATGAAGGAATGAGCTTCTATTTATAGAAGAATGGATCGCATAAGAATTAACTCATGAACTATCTGTATTGATTTACTTTAATCTGACGGTCCATATTTAAAGCAAAATCTTTTAAATAAAATATAATATATTCTATTTATATAAAAAGATTTTTACTATGCAAACACTATGCAGGCACTATACAAACACTATGCATAATAAAATATAATATATTCTATTTATAGAATAACTTTAATAAAGTATTCTGTTTTATATAAAAAGATGTTTCTATTTTATTACGTTAATAATACTAATAAAACAAAACGTATAAATCAACAATAATTGAATCAAATAATGTGAGATACTATGCAGCAACTACTGTAGCAATAATTAAACAAAACTGAGTGTTTTCTCACGTAAGCATCAATAATCAATACCGCGTGCTACTATGTAACCACACGTATTACTGTACTTTTACTACCGAGTAGTTCAACAGTTTTAACGGTAAAACTTCCGCCGTTATTTTCATAAAAATATTTTTATCGTTTTCTCAATCCGACAATAATTCCGTTGTGGGGTCCACCAATGATTGTATCATACATACGGATATTCTCCACAAAAAAAGAATATTCCCACCAATCGAATATTATATAACAACTTGCTTACTTTGCAAAATTTATAAATATTACCCACAAATATAACATTATATTAAATCCACACCATAATATAAAAAAAAATTATTTCGAGAAAATTAAATCTTTATTCATAAAATCTAGGGTTTCACAAATGTGCCATTAATTTCCTAAGCCAATTGACCATTTTACCCTTATTGCATAATTGAGGATTTCTTACAAATCTTGCTAAGATTGGAGTGGGTGACCTAATCCTACCAACTCCATGTGACAAAATCAGCAGCAATCAGCCACCTTTGCTAGCAAAATGCATTGTATATTTGTAGTATATATAGAATTAAAGAGAGAAAATGTTACATTATGGTCCATTTTCTCACAACACCCATCCTAGACCCTCTCTCTCTCAAAGCTTCGAAATACACTAGTATATCAGTCCCTTAATGAAGCCCCATGTTCACCTTTAACAAATCAAAAACCCTAGATCAAGAATTTGTCCAAGAAAGGTATAAAACTAATCTTACAATTTGATCTTTGATCCTTTGATAGATGTTGTGTTTTTGTGTTTAAGTATGTTGTATATAGTGCTAAACCATGATCTGGGTTGGTAGGAAGTGGATCTATAACATCTAGATGCTCAAATTAAAAGATTTTCAAAATCTGGAAATGTTGATTTTGGTGTTCTGACAGTGAATGCCAGAGGCTGTAGATTGTTGTGTGTTTATTATTTTTGTTGTTTAAGTGTTTAATTTTGTAGCCTAGTATGAGATCTTTTATATGAAAGTGGAATCAGGGTCATTGGATATCTAGATTGTGAGATATTAACGGTCAAAGTCGGTTGATCGACCATGACCGGATGAAATCTGGGTAAACCCAGAAAGGATAAACAGGCTCTGACAAGATCTTTGAAGGCATAGATCTGTCATCTCGTAAGTGATATGATAATTTTATGGTAACCATGTTGTAGCTTGTATAGTATACTACAAATCTGGGTCTTTATATATCTTCAAACATCAACAGATCAACCGTGAAAAGTGGTCAAACTAGGCCACTCGACACTGATTTACGTTTCTGGGAATTTTCCAGAAAACTTTAAGAACAGTTTTCTGACAACTTTGACCGGACTTGATCTATTAGATTTAGTTGTTGTAGAACTGTGATCTTGTTATTTTGTTATACCTTGTCGTGTATGCTACCATTATGAATCATAAACTGACTAAAATGATGATCAGAACCCTAAGATATTTGAGCTTGAATATGGTACCTCGAACTGCTGGGTTTCTGGGAAAACCCAGAAATCGTCTGATAAGTAGTTTGAGGACTCAGATCGCTTTGTTGTGTTGTTGTTTGAGCAAGTTGAGAATGGATAACTGAAGTATTACATGTTAGCTATAATATTAAAGCTTTAATTAGCCCAGAACTTGAACAGACTATAAATTAAAGCTGGTCAAACTTAGTATGTTGGTAACCGGCCTGTCAGTTTTCTTGAGGTTCAAGAACACCAACAGCGACGGTTACTGTCGCTAAAGACCTACATCGACGATTTCTATTATTTTAATTTCTGTATTTTCCGAAAATTACTTAAAAATATAAAATAAATTATAAAAATTACAAAAATTATTTTAAAAATTATTTTAAATTATGAAAAATAACTTTTAATTATTTGGGATATTTTTCATTAATATTTATAATTATTTTAATATTAATGATATTTAATTTATTTAATTAATGTATTAAATAATTAGAGAAAATGATTTTAATTATATAAAAATCATTTTAAATAAGAATAAAGTGTTTAAAAATATTTTTGAGTTATATATATATATATATATATATATATAACTTTTAATATTTTTGTGATGAATTTCATTAATTAATTAATGTTAATGATAATTAATTTATTTAATAAATGTATTAAATAAATTATGAAAAATAGAAATTTTGATTTAAAAAATAATATAAAAATGATTTAAAGGATTATAAAAATATTTTAAGTTATAAAATAAAACTTTTGATATTTTGTCATGAAAATATTAATAATTTAATATTAATGATATTAGATTTATTTAATTATTAAATTAAATAAATAAGTTAAAATGATTTTATTGATTTAAAAATCATTTTAAATGAGAATAAAGTGTTAGAAAATATTTTGACTTATAAAATATAATTTTCTATATTTTTGGAGAATTCTCATTAATAAATTTTATATTAATGATATTAGATTTATTTAATGATTATATTAAATAATTTAGTTACAAATGATTTTATTATTATAAAAATCATTTTTAAATAAAGATAAAGTGTTTAAAGATATTTTAAGTTATAAAATGTAACTTTTAATATTTAAGGGATAATTTTATTAATAATTAAATATTAATGATATTAATTTAAGATTATTGATATTAAGTTTATTTAATAATTATATTAAATTAAGGATTTAAAATGATTTTATTTATTTAAAATCATTTAAAAATGATATAAATGAATTAAAAATACATTAAGTTATGATTAATGACTTTTAATATTTGGATAATAGTTCATTAATATTTTAATATTAATGGTAATTATTTAATAATAATTTAATTATTTTAAAAATCATTTAAGGTTAATATAAGTACTTTAAAAATATTTTGAATTATTATAAATAACTTTAATATTTTGGCAATGGTTTCATTAATAGTTTAATATTAATTAAATATTAATCGAACGAATGCTCTTATTACTGATAGGTTGCTATATAAAAGATAAAACTAAGTTGCGTACTGTAAGCAGCAGACCAGACAAGTATCCTACCTTTGCATTTTCTTTATGCAATGGACATGAGTAAGAAGTTCAGAATTATATTATTATTATGCTATATTATTAATCCTATTGTGATATATTCTATATCCGATCATTGTTTATCAACATGTTACTATATGGTAAATCAGATATATATATATATATATATATATATATATTCTGTTCGTTAATTTCTATTTATGGTTATACAAGTGTCTCCACTGAGATAATTATTGTATTTAATCACATGTTGATATAAATATATAAATATATATTGAACCCCAGTATGAATACAATAAAAGCCGTCTAAGCTATTTGACCTAGCTAGACACTAGTTCAGAAATATCGTTGTATAAGATAAAACCCTATTGTATCTAATCAAATTTCTTTGGTTTGGATTCCGGACTAATTATGAACATCCCGAACATGGAAAAACTTTTATGCGCCCAAGGCGGACAAGGTGAACGAAAATATCGTTCTTGTAATGTAGTATTGATCAATACAGGGTCCATGGGATGTACACCCTCGTGCCCGTAAGTTATGACGGTTTGCAGATGAAGTTATGTCTAACCTTTTTGAAAACAGAAAACAATGTTCATAATCTGTCGACTACCCTATATCTATATAGTCAATACGTAGTTTCAAAAATTTTGATATAGAAATAATATATGGTTATAATTGGTTCAGTTTACTTCACAACTATTGATCTATTGTAGAAGTGATGTAAAAAGAAAACATTTAATTCTTTCTACTAATATTATATTTATAATTGTTATTACTTGCTGGGAACTCAAATGCTCATTCTTGCTTAATTTAAATGTTTTTAGCTAAGCATGACCAACTAGAAAGTCAAGACAAGAACAAGTGAAAAGGAAAGCGAACATGATGTGTTTAATGGTATCTTTTATAATAGATAGACTGTATTAATATAATGATATGTATTATATATCATGTAAAGAATGTAGTAAAGGTTGCGTACTTGGGATTAGACTCTGATAAATATAAGTTAAGTTTGAAATTTATATTATTGTTATTATTATTAATAATATTTCCGCTCATAGAAATGGTATCGTAAAGCACTGAATTCGGGTTTCAAGTACCTGAATTTGGGGGCGTTACAACTTGGTATCAGAGCTTTAGGGTTAAAAAATTTAGGTGGGTTAGACCTTAGGCTATAACCTTTAGCACAGAGGGAAACGTTGAAAATATAAATAACTCATATAGAGTTTGAAAAGGAGATGAATTGAATAAATTCATCGTAAAACAAAGTAAAAGATAACTTATAAAACTATTATGTGCTGTGTGTATTTATTATTTGCTAGTCAGGATAATTTTTGTGTGTATATGTCGAATAGAAAGAATTAGGATACCCTTAGATAGTAAATAAGGAGTCAACCTCCATGACCGAGCCAATATCAAAGCCAATAGCTGAAATGGAGGCTCATATTGAAAGCTACCTCAAAGAGGTGGTTATTTTGGAAAGTATAGTATCGAACCCATAAATGATAAGTATAACTGATAGGTAGAGGATAGTTAAAGAATATGTGGACAATATTGAGTTCTTAAACTCATATATTTGTGGCGAGTTCTTAAACTCATAATGTATGATAAGAAAAAAGAAAGTATTTTAGAATACCTCATGTCATTCTACTCCTCACTAGCTTTTGAACCCTTGACCTTTAGAAACTCAATAATCAAACGAATACCAAATGGCTATAAGGAGGACTAGTATAGTTATGTGCTAATGGATTTTTGAGGATAATGGGAATATTTAGAATACTAAGCAATTGATCATTAGTGAAGACGTAAAAAATATATAGTCTTAAGTATTACTTAAATATGTATGATTCTATGTGGTGTAAATGATAAGTATGTCTGTATAATAGAATACTCTTAACTTTTGTATAAGTTATAGCAGCGATTCCCGACTTTCGAGTCACAAAGGGATATCAGAACATAGACTCATAGTAGATATTTATCTGATCACTGGTTAATACAGTAAACTGAGTTTTCAAAATCTAATATTTTGAGTACATGATTATTTGAATAGAAAGTTTTGCGTTATATGTTAAGCGTTTACGATAAGGCTTAGTATGTAAGTGTAGACACTCGAAATTTTCTGCACTCCTATTACTAACATTGCAGGAGGGTAGATTCGTCATTTGGAGATAACCCTGAAAGACAGCTTACAACAGTTTCGGATGCTACCGGAAGTTTCGCTCCAACCCGGAACACAAATTGGGAGCATGAGTTCCAAACCCGGAACACACACCGGGCACGTCATTTCCAATCTCGGAGATATCCCCGAGATATGCAGATCAAAAGACCGGCAACAACATCGGAGATGATAGTCCTGTCTCGGCGATAACACCGCGACGTTCAGTTCCAGTCCCAGAGACAACACTGGGAATAACAATCCCATCCTTGGTGATAACCATAAGGGATGCTGTCGTAGTTCCGGCAATAACTCCGAAATTGCTTGTTGCAACCACATGCAATCAGCTTCAATCACAGATGACAGTGAGGCACACAAACAAACAGTCCAATCTCAGCTGTAACCCTAAGCAACGTCTGCTTTTCGCTTAAACCGGGGATAACCCAGGTGAGGAGTCACCAACGTCATCTCACAAATGTCAACAAGATGATATCGCAACATACCAACAAGTAGTCCAATCTCAGCTGTAACCCTGAGCAATGTCTACTTTCAGCTCAACCCGGCGATAACCCCGGCAAAGAGTCAAACATCATCTTGTTCGTCCGAAAAATGGCACATCGTCTTAACATTTCAGACGTACATACAAACCACAAATGTCCCGAATAACTGAGGAATGACAATCCCGAGTGACTATTACGTGTGGCAGTACTTTGGATAGAATTTAAAGCTTGAAGACCATGGGCATAGACCCCTCTTCATGACTTCGTACAACCTCTAATCCATGTCATTACATAACTCTCGACACAAGCGATCCGAAGAAGTACAGATACGCTTCGTTTGGATGCTAGGATTGAAGTTCTGCAAGTTCGATTGGACATTACAGTACGCGAGTGCACGTACTATGAGACGACGAGACCCGCCAGGCCTGGGCCCACCACGACTAGCCGCAGGTAGACCTACGACCATCAGTCTATATATACAAGGCTTGGGGTCAGCCATTTTAAGAGAGAAAGAGGGGAAAAAGGCGAGGAAGCCCTGTCCATTTAGCTCTGCATACACATCTTTTGAGAGTTTTCTCTTCTTTAAACACTAGTGATCTTATATATAGATACTTTTTATCATCAAAAAGTCGAGTGTTCATACATTTGAAGTTAAAGAAGTCTACTTTGGCAGTCCACTGTAAGCCTTCTTGTGTTTTAGAAAGCTTCTCTCTTCTATTATTACACACTGTTGCACACATTGAGAGTCATGTGAGTGTTTTTGCCTGACTTACATCTGTGGTTTTCATTTACATGCAGATATATACATATATATATATATATATATATATATATAAATATGTATATATTTCTTATATACGGACTAACATTATCGAGTTATGCCTAGATTGAGCTTAGACTTCGGTCTGGAGCGTTTATTTGCTTTTGTATATATATATATATATATACTTATATATATATATGAACTGTGGTCAGACTCTGTCTGATGAGCCTGGATTTTACATCTGGTGCATTTAGTCGCTTTTATATATATATATATATATATATATATAATTGCTGTCGGACATATCCGATGAGCCTAGATTCACATCCAGTGTGTTTACCGCTTCTATATATATATATATGTACATATATATATATATATATATATATATATTTACATTCTCTGTCCCACACGAGTTTACTTACGTATGGGTGATTGTTTTTTAAAGCTTTATTTACATTCCGTCCCGCTTGGAGTTCACTTCGTGGCGGTGATTGCCTTTACAGCTTTATTTACTTTTCTGACCCCCCATTGAGAATAATTCGCGGTGGCGGATCATGTCTATATATATATATATATATATTTATCGCTTTTATATGTATATATGTACTTGCTGTTTGATTCCCCGTGAAGAATAATTCGTGGTGGCTATCATGTCAAGATATATATATATATATATATATATATATATATATATATATATATATATATATATATAATAAGCTCTATCGCTTTCCCTATCAATTGCAGTATCTTGTGAGCCTAGGAATCATGTGATCTTACAGATTCAGAATGATGAATCTAGATTTGGTTCCCGTGATGGACATTTTTCAGCTGTAAGCAGCTTGTACATTATTTTATTATATATTATTTTTTGCGCAGATGCTTCGCATCTTGAAAAATAAAAACAAACAAGCCGAACATTTAATAAAAATGGAAGTATGAAAAGGTCTCAATTCCTATTGAGCACAGAGTTTGAAGAAACCTCTTTTACAAAACTTATTTGCTATATCTTGTGGTTAAAACTGAATTTTCCTAAATAAAATTCAAACCCATGTATATAGGTGCGAATGAGGCCTCGCACTACTTCCAAATAATTGCACATTGATCCACACACACACACACACACACACAAACGCACACACACACACACACACACACACTCATATAACAGTTTCTTTAAAAAGTTGCGGTCACCGAGGCAACACGGATGTCGGGGGGTGCCTAACACCTTCCCTCCGCATAATCAAGCCCCCGAACCCTTAATGAATCTCGGTTTCACAGACCCATTTAGCAGTGTCAAATCACTGGGTCAATGTGCAAACCTTTTCGGTTGCGTTGGTGCAACCAGTTAAAAACACCAACTGGCGACTCTTAAAGTCAAATCGTTGACATTATACATGTCGGACCTTTTTCACTTGTTTTTTCAAACAAATCTCACATTAACATGAGAACACCAAAGAACAAGTAATGAAAAGGGACATTAAAAATCCCGACGTCGACAGGTGGCGACTCTGCTGGGGACTCCAGTAAGAGGGCTTAAGCCGCTATTACAAGCTTTTCAAAATTGTTATATGCTTGTGTGTGATTGTTGCATTTACATTTCTGATACATATGTACAAATGCATCTTACTTACTGCACTGCTAAATATCCAAGATGCAGCAGCATCTGTACACTCCGTAGGTTGGAAGGAGTATGACATGACTATCTCATGGGTGAAACAAAATCCATGACGTCTAAAGGTTCCAATCGATCGCAAGTGTGACATGAACCACACGTACAGCATGACCGAACTGCCTGTAAATACTCCTGCCGGATAAGTGCAGCAGTATGTAGCCGACCTCAAGGTCTCTGCAATGATCATCGAAATAATGGTATGACCCTCCCTGAGAGCTCTCACTGCCACGATGACGCCAATGTCCAGCTCATCCATGTACCACGGCATGTAAACGTATGACAATATGCATAGAAGTAGTACATCTGCATGGACTGAACGCCAGTGATCCTCCGGTGTGGTGAAATCCCCGGAATATCGTGCGTATAGTCCGCCCTCGAGCCAAACCCGTCGCCGATCGAGAAACACTGGGATATCGTGTGACCGGATGTTATCTCATCCTGCACTACTCTGTGCCTCAAACCTGTGAGAGTCATGAACTGTCTACTCATGTCTCCCATCACCATGTGCACGCAAGGTCTGTCCAAAGGAAGCATCGTCAAATGTGTGTACTCCTCCAAAGTGGGAGTCAACTCGTAGGTCCCGAAATAGAATACCTGTCTATCTGATATCCAATTCTCTAGCATGCCCTCTACAAATCCTGGAGGAACCTGAAACATCAGTAGGGTCATAGTATGCTGCAACAAATCATCTACGATCACCATGTTTGATGGTGATATACTATCATACCATGATCGAATACCAACTACCACCGCAGATGGTGGGGTATGATCAATACTGACTAATCGTCAAGAAGAGACATACTGCGGCATGCCGTGTCATAAGACCATCCAGGGGTCAATGCTGAATATCTCTGGATATACATTCATATGCATAACAATAACATGCATGATACAATAGATAACAATATGATATAGGGAATGAAAATGTACATACATTCCTAAGTATATCATCATCTAATACATCTCTGTACAGCTAAAATACAGGGAAATGGGGCAAAGCTACCCAACAACTAACAGTGGCCTACCAAAAGATATAGCGAGAATGGGGCGAAGCTACCAAGTATCTAACAGAGGCCTATCAAAAGAGATAACAAAAAATACATCAGAAGAAGTTAATCGTGTCAATGTTAACATCATCGATGCTATCCACCTGATGTAACTCCTCCTGAGTTATTGGATCTCTATCTACTGGGATGTCAGGACTATACAAGGGAGGATCTGGGCCGGCAAAACCAAATGGGTCACCTGAGGGGCCAGCTCCACTGCTGGAAGGATTAAAAATATCTGCCTCTGAAGGATCTCTGCCCAAATGCCGAATGAAAAGATGTGATCGGTCCAGCTGCCAGGTCAATCTCTTGATCTGTGTCGCATGAGTCGGATCTCTGACACAGGCTAGCCAATCCGTCATCATCACGGATCCTGGAACCATATCCCCCATGAACTGTGTGGCTCGGGTCTGAGCTCCAATGGTGTGAGGGATCCACCAATGGTGGAATATCTCCTGAGAATAGGGGCCCTCTGACAATGTAAAACCGCCAATCCCCATCAATGGGATGTCAACGACTGGTGAGTGAGAAACAGGCCAATAATGCCTGGCAGGAGGCAAGATCGGCATACAAATCTCTCCTGTGGTGCTCCTAATCGCACGCTCTCCTAAATAGAGCTCCCATCCTCCATTGGTAAAGAGAGGAATCCTGCGGGTGGATATGAAGTACTCTACTCCAGTCGGGTACCCATCCTCAAAACTAACTCCCAAATGTTCCCCGGAGTAGGGAATCCACGTGATGACATCAGCTATCAATATCTCCAGCTGCAGGCGACAATGAGTGAAACCCTCAGAAACAGGGACCTCCGCCAGTATGGAATGATGCCATCTCCGTCCTCGTGGGTAGGTGTCTAAACCTAACACACTTATAGGACGTAAACAAGGGAGCTTCTCATAAGCCCAAAACTACCAACACGAAGGCAAAACATCTGCTGTCAGTTAACACTCTTAACCTGTACATAGGAAAAGACAAGAGAAACACTCACCAGCAGAAACGGGTAGAATCCTAACCACGCCTCGGTCAAGCCCTGTGCATTCCCCTGAAGAAATAGGCAAAGGTATAGGAACCCCAATCATACTCTCCTATACGGTCCACGTGTCGAGTGGCGCTGATCAAAGCGAAAGACACCGTAGAAGAATTATCTGCTATGAAGCCGCCCCTAATGATTATCAGGAACAATCGACGCAGAATGCGATCCCTGACTCTTACATCAGCTGGTATGGGCTCACTCAACAGCCCACTCATAGCATCTACGCTCAAAGGAACTGTCCTAACTGTCCTACCCTTGAGAGCTTCTGCCGAAACTCCCAGTAAGGATCTGACGGCAGTAGGGGTGATATCTGCAGTGCAAGGCACCGGCTCCCCTCCAATCTCTATGCCTGTGATAAATCACCAATCCATCGGCGTCATCATCACCTCATAGTCCAACAAATAAAGTGACTGAGTTTGGTGGAAACACCGCTCAAACAGTGCCCTGAGGTAACCCCAGGGACAACGACGGGGTAGAATGGAGAAAAACCTCTCAAATCTCCAGCCATGGACGATCGCTCTATAGTCATCATGCAAGGCCTGATACATAGAGTGGATACTAAACTAGTTCCCTCAAGGCTGTGTGAAGCCAGGAACCTACATCAAAATGCAGATCAACATCAGACTCCTTGACTCCTCATCAATAGGACATAAGGAAGATTAAAGATCTAACTTCGTACCTCATTTGCGTGCAAGTATACAGAAGGATGCCTACTCAAGTCACCCAGAAGATCTGGGTTCACCACTTGAATACCTGGCAATTCCCTGCGACGAGCACGTGCAGCAGGAGCTGGAACCTCGAACGGTACATCCTCCTCCTCGTCCTCAATATTCGGCACCTCACCCGAATAGGACGCACCACCCCCTCCGCTAAACGACGAGGCTGTCTTGTAGAACGGCGCTGAGGTTCTTCAACAGCCCTCCTCCGTACACCAGAAGTGGTCCTGCGGGAACTACTCGGCTGATCTGGATCCATAATATCTGGACAGCGAATCTCCAAATCACCTCAGAAAGGGTGTTGTAATTCTATACCTGGAGTATTCTTTTTCAAAATGCATTTCATGATTATATGCATACATGCACTGTTTTAATATACATTTGCTGTAGAGTTAAATGCATAACTGCTCAATGCCTACATTTTGAAAAATTTTGCCATAGTTTCCTTTGTAAAGGGGACTATCCACATGCACATAGGCATGACTAGGTGGCCATTCAGTAGCACACCTGTACACAGTCATATACATCCTGTATGCATTCATCACATCACAGTAATAATTCGTAAGTGTACCCTAATTAGCAGGATTATTTACTACTCTACCTTTGCTCATTTGTCCTCAAAAAGGATAAGAAATGACAGTAAAAGGTACCAATTTGACTGTTTCAAAAGTTAAATTTTTTCACATCATTATGTTCAGCATGGTTAAATACTAACATTTACTATGTTGAATATTTTTATCAAGTCATATCAGCATGCATATTCACTACTATGTGTCTAAATGCATTTCATGCGATAAGTCATTTTCCAACAGACAAAAATTAGAAAAAATACATGCATGTGTTACTAGGATAGTGAAGAATGCTTGTACGGTGACAGAATATGCAGAAAGTTGCCCGAACTCAACAGATCTGTAGAGAAGCTCTTAGATTTCCTTCACTACAACTTAAAATGACTAATAAAGCAACCACCACCACCTATACATAGAGACACGGCTGGTCATGCAGTCAACTCATGCACCTGCAGCCCTCCTACGTGGGTCCCACACCTCTGGCTCGGTCCAGTTAGAGTTGCAAAGGAGGTTTCACAAGCTGAAAAGGCCAAATCAGGAGTAAAAAGCTACGCTGATCGATTGAATGGAACAACTTTGAAAATCTAGTTTTACATCTGCCGAGTTAAACTCCCGTCGCCTTAATGGTATTCACCCGGATACAGGGTATACGATACCAAAAAGATCAGTTTTCGCCAACCATGCTTGGCAATACCCCACAACAGTCTGATGCCGTCATTCGCATGGTTACAAGTCTGAACATCCCCGGCGGGGGTTACAACGCAAAACCACAAATCATCTGAACATCCCCGACGGGGGTTACAACATCAAAGTTATCAAGCATCTACGCATCCCCGGCGGGGGTCACCACGCAACGTAACCATTGAAACACACATCAATGGAGGTCAAGCAACCTTGACATCATGTCGACCAATGGCAAGTAAATCCATTGGAGCAACCTTCCTCAGTAAGGTCGACAACACAATACAACCGGTGATACACACATCAGCAAAGATCAGGCAACAATGATAACAACCAACTGTTGGCAGTAACTCCAACAGTATGAGAGAACATGTCATACACATCCTCAGAATGGACACAGTTCTATCCCCACAGATCTCTTGCACATAAGAGATACCTCTATGGAGTATAGGCCGGTGTCTAGGATTCAAGACTTTGGTGTCAGCCATTTCAAGAGAGAAAGAGGGTAAAAAGGCGAGGAAGCCCTGTCCATTTAGCTCTGCATACACATCTTTTGAGAGTTTTCTCTTCTTTAAACACTAGTGAGCTTATATATATATACTTTTTTTTTTCAAAAGTGAAATTAATACATTTGAAGTCAAAGAAGTCTACTTTGGCAGTCAACTGTAAACCTTCTTGTATTTTAGAAAGCTTCTCTCTTCTATTATTACACACTGTTGCACACATTGAGAGTCGTGTGAGTGTGTTTACCCGGACTTCTGTCCGTGGTTTTCATATCTGTCTGTATATATATAAATATATGTATATATTTCTTATATACGGACTAACATTATCGAGTTATGCCTCGATTGAGCCTAGACTTTGGTCTGGAGCGTTTATTTGCTTTTGTATATATATACTTATATATATATATATATGAACTGTGGTCAGACTCTGTCTGATGAGCCTGGATTTTACATCTAGTGCATTTACTCGCTATATATATATATATATATATATATATATATATATATATATATAATTGCTGTCGGACATATCCGATGAGCCTGGATTCACATCCGGTGCGTTTACCGCTTCTATATATATATGTACATATATATATATTTACATTCTCTGTCCCACCTGGAGTTTACTTCGTGGCGGTGATTGTTTTTTAAAGCTTTATTTACATTCCGTCCCGCTTGGAGTTCACTTCGTGGCTATGATTGCCTTTACAGCTTTATTTACTTTTCTGACCCCAATGGAGAATAATTCGTGGTGGCGGATCATGTCCATATATATATATTTATATCTTTTGTATGTATATATTTTCTTGCTGTTTGATTCCCCATGAAGAATAATTCTTGGTGGCTACTATGTCAGTATATATATATTTACAGCTTATATATATATAACTGCTTACTGTTTTCCCTATCAATTGCAGTATCTTATGAGCCTAGGAATCATGTGATCTTACAGATTCAGAATGATGAATCTAGATTCGGTTCCCGTGATAGACATTTTTCAGCTGTAAGGAGCTTGTACATTATTTTGTTGTATATTATTTTTCGCGCAGATGCTTCGTATCTCGAAAAATAAAAACAAACAAGCCGAACATTTAATAAAAATGGAAGTATGAAAAGGTCTCAATTCCTATTGAGCACAGGGTTTGAAGAAACCTCTTTTACAAAACTTCATTGCTATATCTTGTGGTTAAAACTGGATTTTCCTAAATAAAATTCAAACCCATGTATATAAGTGCGAACGAGGCCTCGCACTACTGCCAAATAATTGCACATTGATCCACACACACACACAAACACACACTCATATAACAGTTTCTTTAAAAAGTGGCGGTCACCGTGACAACACGGATGTCGGGGGGTGCCTAACACCTTTCCTCCGTATAATCAAGCCCCCGAACCCTTAATGAATCTCAGTTTCATAGACTCGTTTAG
The DNA here is from genome assembly GCA_020205605.1 of Panax ginseng. Lineage (NCBI taxonomy): Eukaryota > Viridiplantae > Streptophyta > Magnoliopsida > Apiales > Araliaceae > Panax > Panax ginseng. The sequence goes on from CM035134.1 coordinate 14,050,880, forward strand.
CAGTGTCAAATCACTGGGTCAATGTGCAAACCTTTTCGGTTATATTGGTGCAACCAGTTAAAAACACCAACTGGTGATTCTTAAAGTCAAATCGTCGACATTATACATGTTGGACCTTTTTCACTTGTTTTTTCAAACAAATCTCACATTAACATGAGAACACCAAAGAACAAGTAACGAAAAGGGACATTAAAAATCCCGACGTCGACAGGTGGCGACTCTGCTGGGGACTCCAGTAAGAGGGCTTAAGCTTCTATTACAAGCTTTTCAAAATTGTTATATGCTTGTGTGTTATTGTTACATTTACATTTCTGATACATATGTACAAATGCATCTTAATTACTGCACTGCTAAATATCTATCTGTGATATTAGTGCTTCGCACATGTCATCATTTTGCATAAACGGTGAGACATATTGTATGTGAATGTATGTTGTGTGGTCCCTCCGTTAGGAGGCTATCCTATCGGTGTTTGATTACTGGACCCGAGGGAAGAATTGTTCCCCGGGGCTTAGGAAAGGCACCACCCAGATTCGCTCCAGTTGAAAGACCGGATTAACTTCCCGTTGAGTAGATTGCGATGATCTGGGAACCTTCATTGCCAAAAAGCCGCGAGAGAAACCCTAGGATATGTCAACCTCTGATAAACCAAATGCGCAGGAAAGTCTCTTCATGCTTTCCATTTTCAAATTACCTGTAAAGAATTTACTTGTAATTTTATTCCAGGTTCATCCATATGTAATGGAAAATATGAAGAATACCTGTGCACAACATGTTATCAATTAACTAAACCTATTTTGCAGGACAAAATTCCTAACACGGATATGTTATGATAACATTTACATCTTCCTAAGACTAAACTATATAAGTCTTTTTGTAGGGAAACAATTGGGCCGGTTACCCATTCCATGTCTAAAAAGGCATCCAGCCTATAGCCAATCATGTCTTACTCTGAGCAGTCTAATCCTGTCTCCCGAGAAGAATTCGACGGATTAATCAAACAGATCACAGACTTGGGTGTCCTATTAAGAGAGTTACACCAGTCTACTCAGGGTACAAAAATGCCCACACATATAGAATCCTCTGCACAAGGGGAAGTTCAAGATTTGGAAAAAACAATTCCAGAGCGTCAACTGGATACCACCATCAAAAACCCTGAAAACACCCATCTCAGAGCAGATCTAGACACCGGTGATATCAGGAAGAAGGTTCTTCAAATGGAGGAAACCCTCCGTACTCTTAAAGGGATTGGAACACATGGCAGTGTTTCATATACAGACCTTTGTATATTTCCTGGCGTGCATTATCCAGAAAAATTTAAAACCCCTGATTTTGAGAAATATGACGGATTAGGGGATCCTTACACACATTTAAAGGTGTTCATTGGAGAGCTCGGATCTTACGCTGAGGATGAAAAGCTCAAAATGCAGCTATTTCAGAAAAGTCTGACTGGAGAAGCCCGTTCATGGTATACCAGATTAGATAACTCTAAGATCCATAGCTGGGAAGAGCTGGCTCATGCCTTCCTCACTCAGTTCAGTTTTCAATCTCAAATGGCTCCTGACCGGTACCAAATTACCAAGGTTAAGAAACAGTCTAATGAGTCATTCAGAGAGTATGTTCAAAGGTGGAGGCGCCTTGCTGCTCAAGTTATTCCTTCCATGACAGAGTCAGAGATGGTCATGACCTTTATAGATACACAAGAAGCCCCTTTCTATGAAAGAGTCCTAACTGGCATTGGAAAGCCATTTTCTGAAATGATTAAACACAGCGAGATGGCTGAAATGAGATTGAAGTCTAGAAAAATTCAAGACCTAGCCGCTCTCAAAGCTGTTGCTGAGCACATCCAGTCCGGATCTTATGGAAACAACCCCCGGAGGGTCCATAAGAAAAAAGAAGAGGATGTTTCCTTGGTGCTGCAAGGACAGAAAGGCAATCCAAACATGCCTATGTAGAGGAAAAACTACTCCTCTTTTTTAGCACAACCTTCAAACCCTCCATTGCCCAAAAAAGGAGAAGTAAAGCGATTTCGAACGTTCACACCCTTAGGGGATTCTCTCGAAAACATTCTGGCTCTTCTGACCACTCTGAAGAAAATTACACATCTTCTTCCACCAACCAACCCTACTGGTAGGGGTTTCAATGCTAATAAAAAATGTGCATATCATGCTGGAGCACCCGGACATGATACTCAAGATTGTTGGGCCTTGAAGCACAAGATCCATGATTTGATCGACAATGGTGAGATTGTGGTCACCAAACCCAATCAACCCCACGTACAAGATAACCCTCTCCCTCAACACAAAGAGGAAGAAGTCCACATGATCAGTTGGAGCACTGGACATGGTTCTAATTCCACTGGTGAATCATCCCAACCCATCAAAGACAGTGTTCACAAATGGGATTATTCAAAGTTCCAATTCACCATGGAATGAAAGATGAAGGCTCTTCACAAATCAGTCGAGCAATTGGCAGACCTGATGACCCACCAACATCAAGCCATACGTTAATTAATCAGACAGGAGCATGCTTATCTCCTTCCATTTATTATGAATGCTCCTTCAACACCTTCAGAAAGCGAAGCTATGGAGGATAAGGTTGCGAACCGAGCAAGTGCTAAAGCCCGTCGGGATTTTACTAATAGAAGGGAATTCACCTATCTGGGCCAATCTATGGAGGAGATACTTCAAATGTTGATCAACGAAGGAAGGATCACATTCCTTCTCCCTCCAATCAATCCCCGCTCAGGGCGGTTCAATCCTGATGAAATGTGTCAATATCATTCACAGTCTCGCGATCACAGCACAGAAGAATGCTGGGCACTCCGCAATCTTATTCAAAATCTTATTGATAGTGGTGTTCTGCAAGTGGCAGATGATTACACTGTACAACTTAAGGGTGGGAATACATCTCCTACTCAATGGAAGGGATTAGTAGCAGTCATATCCGAGGAGGGTGACAAAACTGTTAAAACATTTCCCATACAACCAGTTCAACTCAAAGGAGTTTACAATCCTTTGGAAGTGGCCGCACCAGAGCAAATTCTATTGCCTTGCAGAGTACAACATCCTGTTGTAAGCTTACATAAAGTGCCATGGAATTATGGAGAAGCTAAAAGATCTACATCTCATATTGCTGCTGTAGTGGCAAAAGAGAATCCATTGTACCTTCCTCAACGGGTTATCAAGCCTATTTGCGAAGCAAAGGGGAAATTGTCCATGGAGAAGATTGAAAAATTCCTCCATACTATGGGCCACAATGAAGCCAAAGTGGTTTTAAGCTTGCGGGAAGCTCCACACCAGATATCAATCCTGGACTTGGTTTTCTCTTCCGAAGATCATCAGAAGGTCTTGCTAAAGGTTTTGGAAGAAGCCTACTTGCCAAAATCAGTGGATGTGGAAAAATTTCAACATCTGGTTGATCACATTTTCAACAATAATGTGATATCCTTCACTGAGGATGACATACCTCCCGAAGGGACTGGTCACTGCAAACCACTACACATTGTTGTGTTGTCTTCTGGGTATATGCTCGCAGGAGTATTGATAGATGGAGGTTCATCTCTAAATATTTGTCCTTATGCCACCTTGGTAAAGATGAACATCAATCCCAATCGACTCCAAAGTAGTCATACGATCATTAGAGCTTTTAATGGATCTCGACAAAATTTTGTTGGGAAAATTGAGTTGTCAATTGAGATTGGTCCCCACACATTCAACGTATCCTTCCACGTCCTCAAAATTGAGTCAGGATACAATCTGTTATTGGGGAGACCATGGATACACATGGATGGAGTTGTTCCCTCCACCTTACATCAACAACTCAAATACATTATCAACAACAGTCTAGTCACTGTCAATGCTGAGCCAGAAGGTCCTAAACCAGGAGCTCTACAAATTATCAGCTTCAATTCAGAGTTGGAGCCTGCTAGTTTTCACACCATGGAAGTGAGTAATACTTAATACCATTCTATTGGAACACCACTTCCCGTACCCAAGATTTCTGACGAGGTTATGTCTGACACTCAAGAAATGATGTTATTAGGCTACCAACCTGGACAAGGGCTTGGTAAGGATCAGCAGGGTATTACACACCCTATACAAATGTCCAGTCAGATCGGTACAGTCAGGCTCAGCTATTCTATTAATTCCAAGCACATGAACCCTTATAAGCATAAGCAGATTCCTCAACCTTCCGCCGTACGGCGATCTCCGATACCTTTACCACATGAGTTGATGCAATCTCCAGTAAAGGTTCCAGCCCAGACTATGGCTATGCTATTTCAAAAACTAGTACCCATCAAAGCTAAAGAGGTGCTGACTCCTGATCCCGAGGCCGAAGAAAAATAGTGGAAATGTAAACATGACCTTGCCTTGATGATGGCAGGCATTCACGTCATTATTCATGATGAACATACAAGCAGATACACTCCAGACGATGATTGCCCAGATGTTATGGTTATCATTGAAGAGGAGAAGGGCACTAACAATCCTTCTATCACTGCAGTCTTTCAGGACTTTGCCCTCGATAATTGGAGCCATATTCCATGCATTAGTCGATTTAGGGTAAAATGGGCGTAAAATCCTCCGCCTCAGAGATAACTTTTTAATTGCTTGTTTTCCTTTACAAAGACTAGCGGCTTATTTTATCACGTACATGCTAACACTTTTGTATGATCGAATAGTTGCATATATTAAGTGAAAACATATTTTGTTTCAGGACTCTGAATTTAGATGTGCCTGTTCTTGCTGATAAGGTGCCTTCTCTCCATCAGGCCTGTAACTTTGATGCAAAGTTGGACTCAGACTTGATGGACATCCAAGAGGACATTGAGACACCTCAAGAGATTAAGGAATGGGTCGATGACAAACCCAAACCCAATCTTGTTCAAACCACTCCTGTCAATCTTGGAACCTTAGACAACCCTAAGCTAATCCAAATTGGTTCAGACCTTTCCACAAATCAATGGAATGACATGGTTGCGTTATTAACCCAGTTCCAGGATGTGTTTGCATGGTCCCATGAAGACATGGTGGGATCGTCCACTAACATTGTTCTTCATCGCCTTCCCATCAAAGAAAGATTTAAGCCAGTTAGGCAGAAGCTCAAGCGATTGAAACCCGAATGGAGTTTAAAAGTTAAAGAAGAAATAATGAAACAATTTCAAGCTGGCATCATCATGGTGTCTACGTATCAAGAGTGGATATCCAACATTGTTCCCATACCTAAACCAGGGGGAAAGGTGCGAGTCTGTGTGGATTACCGGGATTTGAACAAAGCTTTCCTTAAAGATAGCTTCCTGTACCATTTATCCACATTCTCATTGACAATACTGCTCAGTGTGGCATGTACTCCTTTGCCGATTGCTTCGCGGGGTACCAACAAATTATGGTCGCTGAGGAAGATCGTGAGAAAATTGCTTTCATCACGCCTTGGGGAACCTTTTGCTACAGACGGTTGTCATTTGGCCTCATTAATGTTGGGGCAACGTACCAACGAGCTATGATGGCTCTTTTTCATGATCTAATACACAAAGAGATAGAGATCTATGTGGATGACATCATTGTCAAATCCCGGAAGGAGGATTATGAAACCCTAGATTTTATGAATAAAGATTTAATTTTCTCGAAATAATTTTTTTTTATATTATGGTGTGGATTTGATATAATGTTATAGTTGTGGGTAATATTTATAAATTTTGCAAAGTAAGAAAGTTGTTATATAATATTCGATTGGTCGGGGAATATTCTTTTTGTCGGGGAATATCCGTCGACGGTACAATCATTGGTGGACCCCACAACGGAATTATTGTCGGAATGAGAACATGACAAAAATATTTTATTGAAAATAACGACAAAATTTTTACTTTTAGTAAAAGTACAGTAATACGCGTGGTTGCATAGTAGCACACGGTATTGATTATTGATGCTTACGTGAAAAAACACTCAGTTTTGTTTAATTATTGCTACAGTAGTTGTTGCATAGTATCTAAAAGATTTTGCTTTAAACATGGACCGTCAGATTAAAGTAAATCAATCTGGACCGTTCATGAGTTAGTTACTATGCAGTCCATTCTTCTATAAATAGAAGTTCATTCCTTCATTATTTTCTTACGAATTCACTAAAACTCTAAAGAGAGAGAAAATTATAGAGAGAAAGAAGAAGAGAAGTCTGCTAACTTTCTTTTCCTATATCTAATTTCTTTTACGGTAAGGAATATTATTCTTTTGTAATCAAGAAGAGAACTTCTATTTTTCCATTTCTTTATTATCCTGTTGGAATAACCTGTATACGCGGGCAACCCTATACTTGGTGACATTCTTCTATTATTCTGTCTTTACTATTCCGTTGGAACATCCTGTCTGTGCTATACGCCGGACCTGGTTCCGTTTTAATTAATCATTCATTCTGTTGGAATATCCTGTCTATGCTATACGCTGGACCTGGTTCCGTTTTAATTATTCATTTATTCTGTTGGAATATTCTCGCATGCATGCTATCTGTAGGACCGGTTACTGCTTTTAATTATTTATTATTCATTGGAACATCCTGCTTGCAGAATTTCACCGACTTTGGTTCCGTTATTATTATTACTGTTGGAATAACCTGCCTACATGCAAAGTACCGCATGCATGGTGAATTTTTTTTCCATTCGTTATTATACTCAGTTGGTTAAAGTTTTGATTTCTATACTCCATGAAATTAGTGGAATATCCTTGATATTTGCGCTTCATCCAGTATCGTTTCATGGAAATATTCTTCTGAGCATTCTTGAATTTTACACCACAAAACAGTATCTTGTTGACAATTTGGACGTTATTGGTTCCTAGATAAATTAATTCTTGAAGTTGTTTTATTGAATTATTATATCATTATCATCATCCTCACGTTTATATTTTGTTAAAAGTCATTTGTGGCCTGTAGTGCATAGATGGACTTGGTATGATTATGACCAGGGATTATTCGGTATAATCATGACCGTAATGTTACAAATGATGTGGTAAAAGTCATCTGTGGCCTGTAGTGCATAGATGGACTTGGTGTGATTATGACCAGGGATTATTCAGTATAATCATAACCGTAATGTTACAAATGATGTGGAAAAAGTCCTCATTGGCCCGTAATGCATTGATGGACAATTTTTGGTATGATCATGGCTATGGATTCTCTTCAGCCATTGGAGCAAAGATGAATTATTTTATGGCATGATCAGGATCGTTGATGAAAACACGATTATCTTTGGCCCGTAGTGCATGGATAATTTGTGGTCGTGACCCTAAAGAATATCCTTGGCCGTAATGCAGGGGTGATTCGATGATGTGGATTATTTATTAAGCTGAGTCTCAGCGATAAAAGTGATGAAAAACTTTTTAAATCTTAAAAGATGGTAGATTTTATTCTCTACATGACTCTTTTAATGGATTGCTTATTTCTGCTGCAATTTTTGATCTAAAACTTGTTGTCTATTATATTCTATTAGTTGTTATACTGTTGAAGGCTAAGGAAAATTTATTTTGCATTATCTTAGTCATAATATTTCTTACTGAGCTAGTTGAGCTCACCCTTTGTTTTCATTGTTCTCTTCAGGAAATGAGAACGTAACAGGGATTAGTCGGGGAACAGAGTGATGGTCCTAGATGGTGTATTAGTAGTCCTCACTATTCTGTGAAATAGTGTGATAATAAATGTAATGAGGACTTTATTGTGTTTGAATACTGTCTAAATAACAATATTCTTATTGAAACTCTCAGTTTATGTTTTGTCGTATTTTACACGACTGTTGTATAATTAAGTTTGTATTTGTATTTTGTACCATGTAAGTGGCGACCCAAGATGGGTGATGTATACCTAATTTTGGGGGCGTCACAGTTGGTATCAAAACTTAGGGATATGATCCCTGGCTGAGATGTGAGACAAGAACTAGGAGGGGAGAGACGGGGAATTCCTTCGCTAGTATGACCTACCTAAGTTTATTTGGTATTTAATTGGTCGGTCAAAGTATTAGGATAATATGTGATATGTTAATTAACCCTTGTTTTATAATATTGTTTGCGAATGACATCTGAAAATGTTGAGATAAGCAATGGAGCAAAACGATATGACCGTGGCGCAGTATAAATCTAAGTTACCGAGTTATCCCGATTTGCGTCCCATTTGGTCGATAATAAGGAGCGAATGACGCGAATGTTTCTAAGTGGTTTGAAACTCGATATACGTCAATACCTCATTTCTCATAAACTGTGTTTGTATTCAGATGTTGTTAATAGGGCTCAATTATTGGAGCGCAATAATGAGTTAGAACAACCAAAAGGCAACGACCAAGAACATGATAATAATCGTACCGGTGGCAACGGTCATCGGAACAATGATAACCATCGTGGGGGAAATTATCATGCCAAGAATGGTAACCACTTCGGTGGTAATCATGGCCAAGATAATAGAAATGGACATTTCAAGAAGAGAAGGTTCAACAATGACGTGAAGACGTCTTGCACCCAAAGACCCATTTCAAAGGAAGAAGAACGACCACCGGTCGTATGTTTCAAATGCGGACAGGAGGGACACATCCGTCCAAACTGTACGCAGCAATCCAAAGCGTGTTTTAATTGCGGAAGAGAAGGTCACCTAGTTCGATTTTGTTGTATGGTGAAGTCAAGTCCAGCTGGGATAGTGATGCAAAAGGATGTCCCAGACAAGCCAAAGCCGGTAGTTTAAGAGATAACATTTTTTTTCGTGACGAGGAACCTGAATAAAATTATCACGGGTAAGTTAATCATCAACTCTTGCGAAGTCTATACCGTGTTAGATACCGGTTCTACTCACTCTTCTATTTCACCTAGTTTTGTTTAATGTTTGAAGTTAACTCCGGAGAAGTTAGACTTTGATATGTCTGTTTAAACTCAGTTGGGAGAAACCTTCGTTACCTCCACTATTTATAAATCTTGTTCAAATCAACACTTTCACGTTACCTGTCGATCTTATCTCTTGGAAAATACTTGCCTTTGATTTTAGAAACGATTGGTTAACTACTCATCATGCTTTTCTTAAGGTGGTTAGCTTTCATACTCCTAACCAACTTGCTATGCGAATTCAAAGTAACCAAACCACTAAAGTCAATCATTGTCAAATCAAGCCATAAGTAAAGAGCCTCGATCCTTTCGTTGTTGAATTCCTTGTATGGAATGCACCGAAGCCAGACTTTTCGTAGGTGACGTCATGAATGACGATGGAAAGTTGATAGGTATCAATGCAACGTTCTATCCAAGTCTTGGATGAGGGTCACAGTTTTGAAGGATATTTCTATTGTTAATAAATTTCTCGACGTATTCCTGAAGACTTTTTAGCCTACCCTAGAGCGTGAAATCGAATTTTGTATTGACCCTAGTACAAAAACCCTTTTCTTAAACCCTCAAATATTTCTTTACTTAAAACGGACGTATAATGCACCAAAGACGTTGACTCGAGCTGTAGAAGATTATGATAGTACCATTCAATATCATCGTGGAAGAGTGAACGTGGTAGCTGACGTGTTGAGTAGAAGATCGTATGCGTTTACGAGTGCGATGTTGTTAACACAAAGACTCATATCGTATAACTTACAAATGATTAAGATAGAGTTAAAGACTCGAGGGACCCACATGAAGATAACGAATATATGAGTAGAATCGACTTTAATCGATAAAGTTAAAGTCGTGCAAGCTACAGACCCGGAGCTAATGAATACTAAGAAGAAGGTTCAAGAGGTCGTTATTTTAAAAGCAAGAGTTGCTGAAGAGAGGAAATCTCAACCCTCGATTTAATTGGCCCATTTGAAATCCTCGATCGAGTAGGAACTGTGGTTTATAGACTCGTTTTACCGCAAAAAATGTGGCGTGTTCATAACGCTTTTAACGTATCAATGTTACGTAAATATGTGGATGACCCAAACCACATTATTAATTTAGAACCGGACGAGATAGTGGATGATTTAACGTTTGAGGAGATACGTGTTAAAATCTTGGATAAGAAGAATCGTATTCAACACTCAAAGGTTATACATCAAGAGTTAGAATCTGAGATGAATTCAAGGTATCCTCACTTGTTCGGCATACCAGGTACGTACGTAAATTTCGAGGGCGAAATTCTATAAGGAGGGGAGATTGTGAAACCCCAGATTTTATGAATAAAGATTTAATTTTCTCGAAATAATTTTTTTTTATATTATGGTGTGGATTTGATATAATGTTATAGTTATGGGTAATATTTATAAATTTTGCAAAGTAAGCAAGTTGTTATATAATATTCGATTGGTCGGGGAATATTCTTTTTGTCAGGGAATATCTGTACGACGGTACAATCATTGGTGGACCCCACAACGGAATTATTATCGGATTGAGAATATGACAAAAATATTTTTATGAAAATAACGGCGGAAGTTTTACCGTTAAAACTGTTGAACTACTCGGTAGTAAAAGTACAGTAATACGCTTGGTTGCATAGTAGCACACGGTATTGATTATTGATGCTTACGTGAGAAAAACACTCGCTTTTGTTTAATTATTGCTACAATGAGTTGTTGCATAGTATCTCACGTTATTTGATTCAATTATTGTTGATTTATAAGTTTTGTTTTATTAGTATTATTAACGTAATAAAATGTAAAAACTTTTTATATAAAAATGTAATACTTTTATAAAGTTATTCTTTTATTAGGCTAATAGTAAAATCTTTTTATATAAAAATGTAATATTTTATAAAGTTATTCATTTTATTAGACAATAATTAGATTATATTATATTTTATTATGCATAGTGTTTGTATAGTGCACTGCGATAGTGTTTGCATAGTAAAATCTTTTATAAAGTTATTTGTTTTATTAGATTATAAATAGAATATATTATATTTTATTTAAAAGATTTTGCTTGAAATATGGACCGTCAGATTAAAGTAAATCAATCTGGACCGTTCATGAGTTAGTTACTATGCAGTCCATTCTTCTATAAATAGAAGCTCATTCCATCATTATTTTCTTACGAATTGACTGAAACTCTAGGGAGAGAAAATTATAGAGAGAAAGAAGAAGAGAAGTCTGCTAACTTTCTTTTCCTATATCTAATTTCTTTTACGGTAAGGGAATATTATTCTTTTGTATTCAAGAAGAGAACTTCATATTCCATTTCTTTATTATTCTGCTGGAATAACTTTGTATACGTGAACAACCCTATACTTGGTGACATACTTTCTATTATTCTATCTTTACTATTCCGTTGGAACATCCTCGTCATGTAAGCTATACGCTTAGGAGCGATTTCGCTTTTAATTATTCATTCATTCATTGGAATATCCTCGTCTATCTTTATACGCCGACTCGGTTCCGCTTTTAATTATTTAATATTCTCATTGGAACATCCCGCTTGTGAATTTTACCCGACTTTGGTTCCGTTATTATTATTCTGTTGAATAACTCGTCATGCGCTAAGTACCGCATGCATGGTGATTTCTTTTGTTATTCCATTCGTTATTATACTCAGTTGGTTAAACTTTTGATTTCTATACTCCTTGAAATTAGTGGAATATCCTTGATATTTACGCTTCATCCAGTATCGTTTCATGGAAATATTCTTCTGAGCATTCTTGAATTTTACACCACAAAACAGTATCTTGTTGACAATTTGGACGTTATTGGTTCCTAGATAAATTAATTCTTGAAGTTGTTTTATTGAATTATTATATCATTGTCATCATCCTCACGTTTATATTTTGTTGAAAGTTATCTGTGGCCTGTAGTGCATAGATGGACTTGGTATGATTATGACCAGGGATTATTCGGTATAATCATGATTGTAATGTTACAAATGATGTGGTAAAAGTCATCTGTGGCCTGTAGTGCATAGATGGACTTGGTGTGATTATGACCAGGGATTATTCGATATAATCATAACCGTAATGTTACAAATGATGTGGAAAAAGTCCTCATTGGCCCGTAATGCATTGATGGACAATTTTTGGTATGATCATGGCTATGGATTCTCTTCGGTCATTGGAGCAAAGATGAATTGTTTTATGGCATGATCAGGACCGTTGATGAAAACACGATTATCTTTGGCCCATAGTGCGTGAATAATTTGTGGTCGTGACCCTAAAGAATATCCTTGGCCGTAGTGCAGGGGTGATTCGATGATGTGGATTATTTATTAAGTTGAGTCTCAGCGATAAAAGTTATGAAAAACTTTTTAAATCTTAAAAGATGGTAGATTTTATTCTCTACATGACTCTTTTAATGAATTGCTTATTTCCGCTGCAGTTTTTGATCTAAAACTTGTTGTCTATTATATTTTATTAGTTGTTATACTGTTGAAGGGATAATTTATTCTGCATTATCTTAGTCATAATATTTCTTACTGGGCTAGTTGAGCTCACCCTTTGCTTTCATTGTTCTCTTCAGGAAATGAGAACGTAGCAGGGACTAGTCGGGGAACAGAGTGATGATCCTAGATGGTGTATTAGTAGTCCTTTACTATTTTGTGAAATAGTGTGATAATAAATGTAATGAGGACTTTATTGTGTTTGAATACTGTCTAGATGACAATATTCTTATTGAAACTCTCAGTTTATGTTTTATCGTATTTTACACGACTGTTGTATAATTAAGTTTGTATTTGTATTTTGTACCATGTAAGTGGCGACCCAAGATGGGTGATGTATACCTAATTTTAGGGGCGTCACAAGGATGACCATTTAGACCATCTCAGAAAGTTTTTCAACAGGTTGCGTAAGTACAACTTGAAGTTGAATCCCGCCAAGTGCGCCTTTGGTGTTAATTCAGGAAAGTTGCTAGGTTTTCTAGTCAGCCACAAAGGAATTGAACTGGACCTACTAAAATCTAGGCCATCAAGGAAATGCCCATTCCTCAGACAGAAAAGGAAATACAGGGATTTTTGGGAAGAATCAACTTCATAAGCCGATTCATTTCTCAACTCACAGCAACCTGTGAGCATATCTTCAAATTGTTAAGGAAGAACTCCTCCATGAAATGGAATGATGAGTGCCAGAAAGCCTTCCTCACCATTAAAGAACAGCTAGTTAACGCTCCTGTTTTGGTACCTCCTAGGGATGATGTTCCCCTGTTCATGTACCTGTCCATAAATGACAATGCCATGGGTTGTATGCTGGGGCAAAAAGACAATAGAAGCCAAGAGCGAGCTATTTATTACCTCAGCAAAAGATTCAGCATCAGTGAACACAAGTACACTCTGATCGAGAAAACTTGTTGTGCTTTGGCATGGGCCTCCATGAGATTACAACATTATCTTCATGGTCACACAACACATCTCATATCCCACGTGGATCCTCTTAAGTATGTGTTCAGTAAACCCATACTGAATTGTCGGCTGTCCAGATAGCAGTTGATCCTCCAGCAATTTGACATTGTCTATGTGACACGAAAGACTGTCAAAGGTCAAGGAATTGCGGATCAACTGGCCGCCGCACCTGCAGGGGATTACCAACCTTTAGAAACATATTTTCCCGATGAAGGGGTAATGACAATTCAGCTAACACATCAGTACGATACATCCCGACTTTGGAAAATGTATTTTGATGGAGCTGTCAATTCTGAAGGCTCCGGAGCTGGAGCAGTTTTAATATCTTGCATGGGGGAGTAGTATCCCATCGCTGTCAAATTGCAGTTTGTCAACACCAACAACACAGCTGAGTATGAAGGCTGTATTATGGGACTCAAACTTGCTCGTTCAATGGGTATTAGGCATTTAATTATCTTTGGGGATTCTGAATTGGTCATCAAATAATCCACAGGAATCTATCAGACCAAAGAATTGCATTTACTGCCCTACCATCGGCAAGTTCTACAGATGGCTTTGGAATTCGAAGAAATTTCCTTTCTACACATTCCTCGCAACAGGAATGATTTTGCAGATGCATTAGCAACATTGGCCTCCTTGGTTTACATTTCTGACAAGGAATACATGCCAAACATCACGATTGATATGCATAAGACCCCAGTTTACGGGAATTACATTGGAGAAGTATCGGATGAGCTACCTCCCATCCATAACCCTTGGTATCAACATATCAAGGAGTATTTGCGAGATGGATCTACACCCGCCGAGGCGAGCCTAACTTATAAAAGGCGGATTCATCGACTTGCTATGAAATTCTACCTAAGCGGAGATGCACTCTACAAAAGAGATGTGGGGTTAGGTCTTCTCAGATCTCTGGACAAAGATCAAGCTCAGAGACTCATGGATGAAATCCATGGTGGAGTATGTGGCCCTCACATGAGTGGATCCATACTTGTTAAGAAAATTCTCCGAACAGGACATTATTGGCTTACACTCAAGGTTGACTGTGATGACCACGTCAAGAGGTGCTATCAATGCCAAATCCATGGGAATGTTATCCACGCCCCTCAAAGGGAACTCCACAATATGAGTTCGCCATAGCCCTTCTCAATGTGGGGAATGGACGTGATCGGGCCCATCTAGCCCAAAGCCAGTAATGGACATCGATTCATATTCACCATGATCGATTACTTCACCAAATGGGCCGAAGCAGCTTCCTTCCCCAAGGTTACTAAAGAAGTCATCATTGCTTTCATCAGAAACAATGTTGTTTGCCGATATGGGCAACCAGAGGTCATTGTGTCAGACAATACTAAAAACCTCAACAACAAAATGATGGAGGAATTGTGCAAAAAATTCCACATCAAACATCTTAACTCTGTCATTTACTGACCGAAGATGAATGGTGCCGTTGAAGCTGCTAATAAAAACATTAAGAAGATCATGCAGAAAATGTCCGTTAATCACAAAGGATGGTCTGACCTCTTGCCCCTAACTTTATTAGCCTACAGAACTTCAATGCGTATTTCCACTGGGGCAACCCCCTACTCACTAGTCTATGGGATGGAAGAAGTACTCCCCATAGAAGTGGAAGTGGAATCCCTCAGAACATTGATGGATGCTCAGTTGGATGAAGACCAATGGGTACAAGACAGGTATCACCAATTGTCTCTGATAGATGAAAGGCGAACCGCGACTATCTTCCATGGTCAATTATATCAACAAAGGATCACACGATCCTACAACAGAAAGGTCCGACTACGGCAATTCAAACAACATGATTTGGTTTTGAAGAAGATCATTGACAACCAAGATCAGTCTAAGGGAAAATTCGCTCCTAACTTGGAAAGCCCATTTGTTGTCAAGGAAGTATTAACAGGAGGTGCTCTCAGATTACAAGAGATGGACGGTGATTAATTTCCACAGCTTATTAATTCGGACACCATGAAACGGTACTATGTCTAAAGTTGCCATCAAGCAAACATCCTGGTCTTAATCATCAAATCACCAGTCATTCCGGTTTTAAAACCCTTTCATACACTCTTCTGCCCCTCAGGGAAAACATACAATTCAAACCAATAACCTGGTTCCCTACAGCTCTTCCTGAAAATGAGAAGAAACTTTTCACACCCCTGCAGTTCCTCCTAAAAATGAGAATAAACTTTTCATACACCTGTAGTTTATCCTGAAGACGGGATTAAACTTTTCACACATCTACAGTTTATCCTGAAGACGGGATCAAACTTTCTCCACACTTGCAATTTATCCCCATCATGGGATTAAACTTTCTTTTCCCCGCAGTTATCTTGCATATGGGATTCATATCTATTCCCCACAGCTGAACCTGTACATGGGATCAAGATCTTCCCCGCCGATTACCCTTTACATGGGGCCCCCACTTTTCAGTCATTCGTCCTGAGGGGCGAACTATGTCAACCTGATCTCCCTGGTACCCGGGGGTACGTAGGCAACCATATTCTATATGGCCCGGTCGCAATACAGAAAAAGAACAAAAACATTTCTACCATTTCTTCACAAAACAACAAAAATACTTCTACACCCTTCTGCTTTCTATATTCACCGTTGAACCTCCTACACTAGGTTTGAACTACACAGACTTGATCTCCTCTTCAATAGGAGTACGTAGGCAACCATTCATGGTGCAGTCTGACCCCTACCAGAACAAGCATACTTATCACACAGTACTGGGATCAAACTTCAAATTGCCCCACTTCATCAGTTTCAGATCAAAGGGATGGAATTAGCCAGCCTCTTCTCATAAATAGAAGATACGGTGACCATCTAAGCTGTGATCGTGCCTCAAAGAGCAACACCAAACCATAAAAGATGGAATTAACTAGGCTTCTCATGAATAGAAGTACTGGCGACCATTTGTGGAGCGGTCAATATCAGAGAGGAAGAAACTATCGTCCTCTCCACTTTTCCATATAGATACCAGTCCCAAGACACCAAAGATGGTAGGGATTTTCAGAAATCAATGATTCGTTCTGAGAGATCTTGTGACGTCTCAATGTCCATTTATCAAGGATGAGTTCAGAATGCATCAAGATCAAAGGCCCTAGAGAAATAGGCAAATATCAAGAAAGTATCAAGGCATAACTAAAAGAGAAGTGAATCAACATATATTTCCCTGCCATATATAATACTATTTGATATATACATTTGTGCTGTACATGACAAAAATGGCTAAGCTAGTCTGTGCAGGAAAATATAAAGCTATCTACGGATCTGTGTGTATGCGGACTATCAGACCCAACATAGCATCCCTCTCTGAAGACGGAGGTAATGCTGCAAGCTCGTGCCCAAGGGTATCTACACGAGCTAGCAGATCTGAGGCCAACTGTATGGTGGCATAATGTCCATCAATATAGGCACTCATGTCGGCAAAAGTGACAGTCATCTTGGATCGCACTGAAGTACTATCTACAATGGCCACATCCCTAGCAGATAAGGCGGCATCTCGCTCCACAATCATGGCATCCCTGGCCGATATAGCCTCATCCCTCTTTAACAGAGCAACGTCTCTCCCATCAAGAGCTGTCAACATCGCATCCCTAGCCTGATCTCTCTCATAGGTCATCAGATGTAAGCTCTGCTCCAAATGGTGTGATGAATACTGAGTAACAGTAGCACTCGGAGTGGGAGAATCTAGCATCAATGCTGGAAACCCAAAGAATAACTCAATGGTGGGAATGACAAATTCTATAGGCTCCTCATCGTCATAATCACTCGAATCGGGATATCGCCAGCCCAATGCAATCTTTGTCTCTATCCATGCGGAATACTTTGCAGAACTACCTGGATGACTGATAGAAAACTCAGCCAACTCTCGCTTATCCCAACAGGCATACAACTCGGATCTCATATCCGGCGACAACCGGTGGTGACGCGAATCGATGACTCAACGCCCATATATGGATAGAAGTCCTGAAACTGGTCAAACTGACACATCACGGCCAGTGGGTGGTAGGTAATCATGCCCCTCAAACCAGCTAGAGGGAGATAATCTATGCCCGGAGCATGAGTAATGAAGCTGTAGGGTGAGACGAGCCCTGAACACGGTAATATGTTAAATGGATCTCCAATCTCTGCCAGGAAATCGGACCAAGATGCAGCATTTGTACACTCCGTAGGCTGGAAGGAGTATGACATGGCTATCTCATGGGTGAAACAAAATTCATGACGTCTAAAGGTGCCAATCGGTCGTAAGTGTGACATGAACCACACGTACAGCATAACTGAACTGCTTGTAAATACTCCTGCCAGATAAGTGCAGCAGTATGTTGTAAGACCCCGAATTTTTTTAAAATAAAATGGAATTTCCTTTATTTATTATTTTGAAATAGTAAGGGTTGATTTGATTAATGTGGTTAGTTATGGGTAAAATGCGCAAATATTTTAAATAAGCAAGTGGTTATAAAATATTCATTGTTGTCAGGGAATATTCGTTTGGTCGTGGAATATTCTCATTGTCGTGAATATTCGTATTTACGGCCGCAAATTTATGTGGGCCCCATAACGAAAAAAATGATTGGATGAAGAAAACGACAAGTATAAGTTGTTTATAAATAATCGGCATAGTTATTACCAATTAATCTTTGTTAGAATACCCGTGGTTAAAACACGATGAATACGCGTTGTTGCACAAGCGATGATATGGTATTGCACCAATTATTGATTCTTACGTAAGAAGCACACTACTCAATAATTGTTACACAGATAATTCTTGCTCAATATTATATTTTATTGATTCAATAATTGCTACGTTGATATTATCGTTGTTTTAATAATTGTCACTGCACAGTATTTTCTAATATCAGAGCAATAATTCATATTATCTGAATAATATTATTAGATAACATTATTGGCAATGTCTAGAAAGTTCTATCTAAGGAGAGGTTTGGTTATCTAATTCCGCGCCAGTAAGGAGAGATCCTTATTGGAAAACCCTCTCTTTCCTGGGAACTGCCTTGTGATGCCACCAAAATAGGTATACGTCACCCATCTTGGGTCGCCACTTACATGGTACAAAATATAAATACAACTTAATTAAACAACAGTCGTGTAAAATACGACAAAACATAAACTGAGAGTTTTAATAATTATATTATCATCTAGACAGTATTCAAATACAATGGAGTCCTCATTACATTTATTATCACACTATTTCACAGAATAGTGAGGACTACTAATACACCATCTAGGACCATCACTGCTCCTCGACTAGTCCCCTCGCTACGCTTCTCATTTCCTGAAGAGAACAATGAAAGCAAAGGGTGAGCTCAACTAGCCCAGTAAGAAATATTATGACTAAGATAATACAAAATAAATAATCATTAGTCTTCAACAATGTTAAAATGATAAAATACAATAGACATCAAGTTTAACTGTAGCGGAACAAGCAATCCATTAAAAGAGTCAAGTAGAGAATAAAATCTACTATCTTTTATGATTTAAAAAGTTTTTCATCACTTTTATCGCTGAGACTCAGCTAAATAAATAATCCACATCATCGAATCACCCCTGCACTACGGCCAAGGATATTCTTTAGGGTCACGACCACAAATTATCCATGCACTACGGGCCAAAGATAATCGTGTTTTCATCAACGGTCCTGATCATGCCATAAAACAATTCATCTTTGCTCCAATGGCCGAAGAGAATCCATAGCCATGATCATACCAAAAATTGTCCATCAATGCATTACGGGCCAATGAGGACTTTTTCCACATCATTTGTAATATTACGGTTATGATTATACCGAATAATCCCTGGTCATAATCACACCAAGTCCATCTATGCACTACAGGCCACATATGACTTTTACCACATCATTTGTAACATTACGGTCATGATTATACCGAATAATCCCTAGTCATAATCATACCAAGTCCATCTATGCACTACAGGCCACAGATGACTTTCAACAAAATATAAACGTGAGGATGATGACATTGATATAATAATTCAATAAAACAACTTCAAGAATTAATTTATCTAGGAACCAATAACGTCCAAATTGTCAACAAGATATTGTTTTGTGGTGTAAATTTCAATAATGCTCAGAAGAATATTTCCATGAAATGATACTGGATGAAGCACAAATATCAAGGATATTCCACAAATTTCATGGAGTATAGAAGTCAAAACTTTAACCAACTGAGTATAATAAAGAATGAAATAACCACAGAAATCACCACGCATGCGGTACTTCGCATAGACAGGTTATTCCAATAGAATAATAAATTACGAAACCAAAGTCGTGAAATCCACAATCGGGTGATGTTCCAAATGTAATAATTAATAATTAAAAGCGGAACCAGTCCCATTTATAAAGACGCATGTGATATTCTAATGTAATGAATGAATAATTAAAACGGAACCCGTGTCCCACAGATAACATGATAGGATATTCCAACAGAATGAATGAATAATTAAAACGGAACCAGGTCCGGCGTATAGCACAGATAGGATGTTCCAACGGAATAGTAAAGACAAAATAATAGAAGAATGTCACCAAGTATAGGGTCGCCCGCATATATAGGTTATTCCAACAGAATAATAAAGAAATGGAATAATAGAAGTTCTCTTCTTGAATACAAAAGAATAATATTCCTTACCGTAAAAGAAATTAGATATAGGAAAAGAAAGTTAGCAGACTTCTCTTCTTCTTTCTCTCTATAATTTTCTCTCTGTAGTTTCAAAGGAATTCGTAAGAAAATAATGAAGGAATGATCTTCTATTTATAGAAGAATGGACTGCATAGTAACTAACTCATGAACGGTCCAGATTGATTTACTTTAATATGATGGTCCATATTTAAATCAAAATATTTTAAATAAAATATAATATATTCTATTTATAATCTAATAAAACGAATAACTTTATAAAAGATTTTACTATGCAAACACTATGCAGTGCACTATGCAAATACTATGCATAATAAAATATAATATATTCTAATTATTGTCTAATAAAATGAATAAATTTATAAAAGTATTCTGCTTTTATATAAAAGATTATATTATTAGCCTAATAAAACGAATAACTTTATAAAAGTATTCGCTTTATATATAAAAGTTTTTCTGCTTTTATTACGTTAATAATACTAATAAAAACAAAACTTATAAATCAACAATAATTGAATCAAATCACGCGTGAGATACTATACGCAAAGAACTCATCGTAGCAATAATTGAACAAAACCGAGTGACTTATCACATAAGTCTCAATAATCAATACCTGATGCTACTACGCAACTAATGCCAGACATCGTATTCTTTACTTTTACTATCGGGTAGTTCAACAGTTTCAACGGTAACACCTCCGCCGTTATTTTCATAAAATATTATTGTCGTTTTCTCAATCCGACAATAATTCCGTTGTGGGGTCCACCAATGATTGTACCATCGATTTTGATATTCCCTGACAAAAAGAATATTCTCCGACCAATCGAATATTATATAACAACTTGCTTACTTTGCAAAATTTATAAATATTACCCACAACTATAACATTATATCAAATCCACACCATAATATAAAAAAAATTATTTCGAGAAAATTAAATCTTTATTCATAAAATGGGGTTTCACAATCTCCCTCCTTATAGAATTTACTCCTCTCGAATTTACGTGCGTCGCATTATCTATGCCAATGGTGAGGATACCTTGACTTCATTTCAGATTCTAACTCTTGATGTATAACCATTGAGTGTTGAATACGATTCTTCTTATCCAAGAATTTAACACGTATCTCCTCAAACGTTAAATCATCCGCTATCTCGTTCGGTTCTAAATTAATAATGTGGTTTGGGTCGTCCACATATTTATGTAACATCGATACGTTAAAAACGTTATGAACACGCAACATTTTTGGCGGTAAAACGAGTCTATAAACCACAGTTCCTACTCGATCGAGGATTTCAAATGGGCCAATTAAATCGAGGGTTGAGATTTCAGTAACTCTTGTTATTTAAAATAACGTCCTCTTGAACCTTCTTCTTCACATTCATCAGCTCTGAGTATATAGCTTGAGCGGCGTCGATTCTACTCGTATATTCGTTATCTTCATTTAGGTCCCTAGAGTCTTTAACTCCATCTTCATCATTTGTAAGTTATACGAAATGAGTCTTTGTGTTAACACCATCGCACTCGTAAACGCATACGATCTTCTACTCGACGCGTCAGCTACCACGTTCGCTTTTCTACGATGATATTGAATGGTACGATCATAATCTTCAACAGCTCGAGTCAACGTCTTTGGCGCATGATACGTTCATTTTAAGTAAAGAAATATATGAGGGTTTAAGAAATGGGTTTTGTACTGGGCTCAATACAAAATTCAATTTCACGCTCTAGGGGTAGGCTAAGAAGTCTTCAGGAATACGTCAAGAAATTTATAAACGTTAGAAATATCATTCAAAAATGTGACCCTCATCCCAGACTTGGATAGCACGTCACATTGATACCAACTATGAATTCTATCCCTTAACCTGGATAGCACCTCACCTATCAACTTGCCATCTTCATTCATGACGTCGCCTACGGAAAGTCCGGCTTCGGTGCATTCCACACAATGAAGTCAACAACGAAAGGATCGGGCTCTTTACTTATGGCTTGATATGACAATGATTGACTTTAGTGGTTTGGTTACTTGAATTCGCATAACAGGTTGGTTAGGAATATGAAAGCTAACAACCTTATGAAAAGCATGATGAGTAGTTAACCAATCAATTTCTAAAATTACATCAAAGGCATGTATTTTCAAAGAGATAAGATCTACAGGTAACGTGAAAGTGTCGATTTGAATCAAACAAGATTTATAAATAGTGGAGGTAACGAAGGCTCCTATTAACGAAGTTTCAACCAATAAGTCAAAGTCTAACTTCTCCGGAGTCAAATTTAAACGTTGAACGCAAGCAAGAGAGATAAAATAATGGGTAGAATCTGTGAGACCCCAGATATTATAAATAAAGATTTAAATTTCTCGAAATATTTTTTTTATATTATGATATGGATTTGATATAATGTTATAGTTGTGGGTAATATTTATAAATTTTGCAAAGTAAGCAAGTTGTTATATAATATTCGATTGGTCGGGGAATATTCTTTTTGTCGGGGAATATCCGTCGACGGTACAATCATTGGTGGACCCCACAACGGAATTATTGTCGGAATGAGAAATGACAAAAATATTTTATTGAAAATAATGACGGAAGTTTTACTATTAATACTGTTGAACTACTCGGTAGTAAAAGTACAGTAATACGCGTGGTTGCATAATAGCACACGGTATTGATTATTGAAGCTTATGTGATAAGTCACTCAGTTTTGTTCAATTATTGCTACAGTAGTTCCTGTATAGTATCTCACGTTATTTGATTCAATTATTATTGATTTATAAGTTTTGTTTTATTAGTATTATTAACGTAATAAAAGAGAAACATCTTTTATATAAAATGCGAATACTTTTATAAAGTTATTCGTTTTATTAGGCTAATAGTAAAAATCTTTTTTATATAAAATGTAATACTTTAATAAAGTTATTCGCTTTTATTAGACAATAATTAGATTATATTATATTTTATTATGCATAGTGTTTTCATATAGAGCCTTATAGTGTTTGCATAGTAAAATCTTTTATAAAGTTATTCGTTTTATTAGATTATAAATAGAATATATTATATTTTATTTAAAAGATTTTGCTTTAATTATGGACCGTCCGAATAAAAGTAAATCAATGGACCGTTTCTTAAGTTAGTTACTATGGCGATCCATTCTTCATTAATAAGCTCATTCCTTCATTATTTTCTTACGAATTCACTGAAACTCTAGAGAGAAAAAACTATAGAGAGAAAGAAGAAAAGTATTATGCTACTTCTCTACTCTTATAACCAGTTTCTTTTACGGTAAAGGGTGTTATTCTTTCTTATTCATGAAGAGAACTTCGATTATTCCATTCTTTATTATTCTGCATTGAATAACTTTGATATCTGATATACCCTATACATAAAGCGTATACTGCCATACCCTATACTTAGGTGAAATCTTTATGTTATTCCATTCTTATTTATTCATTGGAATAACTCAGATACGTGGAATCCTATACTTGGTGAAATCCTTTATATTATTCCGCTCTTTATTATTCCGTTGGAATATCCTCGCCTGGTGTAATTTCACGACACGGTTCCATTATTTATTATTCGCATTTAATATTACATCGGAATCCGTTGTCGAATATTGAATTTCACGACTGGTTCCATTATATATTATTTTGTATTTATTATTCTCATTGGAATAACTTTTATCATCTGCAATACGCATGCATGGTGATTTTTGTTGTTATTCCATTCTTTATTATTCTGCATGAAATAACTTTTAATCTCATCTGATATCGCATGCATTGCAGGTGATTTACATTGTTATTTCATTCTTTATTATACTCGGTTGGATAAAGTTTTGACTTCTATACTCATGAAATTAGTGGAATATCCTTGATATTTGCGCTTCATTCAATATCGTTTCATGGAAATATTCTTTTGAGCATTCTTGAATTTTACACCACAAAAAAGATTCTTGTTGACAATTTGGGCGTTATTGGTTCCTAGATAAATTAATTCTTGAAGTTGTTTTATCATTGAATTATTATATCATTGTCATCATCCTCATGATTATATTATGTTTAAAGTCATCTGTGCATGCATAGATGGACTTGGTATTATGAATGGACTTGGATAATTGTTTTATAGCATGATCAGACTGCGATAGAAAACCTCATTATCTTTGGCGTAGTCGATAATAATGTGGTCGTGATACTAAAAGAATATCTAATTAGACGAAGGGTTTATGTTGGATCATCGCCTAAAAGTGACAATATTCTTATTAAAACTAATGTTTAAATGACGCCTCAAAATAGGTATACGCCACCCATCTTGGGTCGCCACTTACATGTTACATAAATCAAATACAAACTTAATTATACAACTATCGTAAATATATACGACAAAACATAACCGAGAATTTTGAAACTAATATTTTCATCTGTATAAAGATTCAAACACAATGGAGTCCTCATTACATTTATTATTACACTATTTCACGTAATAAATGAGGACTACTAATGCTTCATCTAGACCATCACCGCTCCCCGACTAGTCCCCCAACTACGCTCTCATTTCCTGAAGAGAACAATGAAAGAAAGGGTGAGCTCAACTAGCCCAGTAAGAAATATTATGACTAAGATAATGCAGAATAAATTATCCTTAGCCTTCAACAGTATAACAACTGATAGAATATAATAGACAACAAGTTTTAGATCAAAAATTGCAGCAAAAATAAGCAATCCATTAAAGGAGTCAAGTAGAGAATAAAATCTACTATCTTTTATGATTTAAAAAGTTTTTCATCACTTTTATCACTGGGACTCAGCTTAATAAATAATCCACATCATCGAATCACCCTTGCACTATGGCCAAGGATATTCTTTAGGGTCACGACCACAAATTATCCATGCACTGCGGGTCAAAGATAATCGTGTTTTCATCAACGGTCCTGATCATGCCATAAAACAATTCATCTTTGCTCCAATGGCCGAAGAGAATCCATAGCCATGATCATACCCAAAATTGTCCATCAATGCATTACGGGCCAATGAGGACTTTTTTTCACATCATTTGTAACATTACGGTTATGATTATACCGAATAATCCCTGGTCATAATCGCACAAAGTCTATCTATGCAATACAGGCCACAAATGACTTTTACCACATCATTTGTAACATTACGGTCATCATTATACCGAATAATCCCTGTTCATAATCATACCAAGTCCATCTATGCACTACAGGCCACAGATAACTTTCAACAAAGTATAAACATGAGGATGATGACAATGATATAATAATTCAATAAAACAAGTTCAAGAAATAATTTATCTAGGAACCAATAACGTCCAAATTGTCAACAAGATACTGTTTTGTGGTGTAAAATTCAAGAATGCTCAGAAGAATATTTCCATGAAAAGATATTGGATGAAGCGCAAATATCAAGGATATTCCACTAATTTCATGGAGTATAGAAGTCAAAACTTTAACCAACTAAGTATAATAAAGAATGGAATAACAACAGAAATCATCATGCATGCGAAGTCCATGCATGCGGTACTTCAGATAGATTAAAGTTATTCCAATGTAATAATAAAGAATGGAATAATAATGTAAATCACCATGCATGCGGATTTCACATAGCACAAAAGTTATTCCAATGTAATAATAAATACGTAAATAATAAATAATGGAACCAAAGTCGTGAAATTCACAATCGATGTGATATTTCAATGTAATATTAAATGACGGAATAATAAAGACTTTTAATAATATAAGGATTTCACCAAGTATAGGAGTCCATTCGGCTGTAATATTCCAATGTAATAAATAAGAATGGAATAACATAAGGATTTCACCAAGTATGTGGTATGCCGCTTATACAAAGTTATGATATAGGGTATGCCACGATACAAAAGTTATTCTAATGTAATAATAAAGAATGGAATAACATAAGGATTTCACCAAGATGTGGTACGCCGCTTATACAAGTTATGTATAGTAGGTATCACAGATATGTGTTATTCCAATGTAATAATAAAGGATGGAATAACATAAGTTCTCTTCATGAATAAGAAAGAATAACACCCCTTATGGGTACAACAAATAATATCCCTTACAGTAAAAGAAACTAGAAATAAGAGTAGGGAAGTAGCAGAATACTTTTCTTCTTTCTCTCTATAGTTTTCTCTCTCTAGAGTTTCAATGAATTCGTAAGAAAATAATGAAGGAATGAGCTTCTATTTATAGAAAAATGGATCATAAGAATTAACTCATGAACGGGTCCGATTGATTTACTTTAATCTGACGGTCCATATTTAAAGAAAAATCTTTTAAATAAAATATAATATATTCTATTTATAATCTAATAAAACGAATAACTTTATAAAAGATTTTACTATGCAAACACTACACAGGCACTATGCAAACACTATGCATAATAAAATATAATATAATCTAATTATTGTCTAATAAAACGAATAACTTTATAAAAGTATTCTATTTTATATAAAAAGATTTTACTATTAGCCTAATAAAACGAATAACTTTATAAAAGTATTTTTTTTTATATAAAAAGCTTTTCTGTTTTATTACATTAATAATACTAATAAAACAAAATGTATAAATCAACAATAATTGAATCAAATAATATGAGATACTATGCAACAACTACTGTAGCAATAATTAAACAAAACTGAGTGTTTTCTCACGTAAGCATTAATAATAAATACCGTGTGCTACTATGAAACCACACGTATTACTGTACTTTTACTACCGAGTAGTTCAACAATTTTAACGATAAAACTTCCGCCGTTATTTCAATAAAAATATTTTTATCTTTTTCTCAATCCGATAATAATTCCGTTGTGGGATCCACCAATGATTGTACCGTCGCACGGATATTTTTGACAAAAAGAATATTTCCCGACCAATCGAATATAATATGACAACTTGCATACTTTGCAAAATTTATAATTATTACCCACAACTATAACATTATATCAAATCCACACCATAATATTAAAAAAAATTATTTCGAGAAAATTAAATATTTATTTATAAAATTTGGGATCTCACAATCTCCCCTCCTTATGGAATTTCGCCCTCAAAATTTACGTACGTACCTGGTATGCCGAACAGGTGAGGATACCTTGACTTCATTTCAGATTCTAACTCTTGATGTATAACCTTTGAGTGTTGAATACGATTCTTCTTATCCAGGATTTTAACAGGTACATCTTCATACGTTAAGTCTTCCGCTATTTCGTCCGGTTCTAACTCAATAATGTGGTTTGGGTCGTCCACATATTTACATAACATCGATACGTTACAAACGTTATAAACACGCGACATTTTTGGCGGTAAAACGAGTCTATAAGCCATAGTTCCTACTCGATCGAGGATTTCAAATGGGCCAAAAAAATCAAGGGTTGAGATTTCCTCTCTTCGTCGATTCTTGCTTCTAGAATAACGCCCTCTTGAACCTTCTTCTTAGTATTCATCAGCTCCAGGTCTGTAGCTTGCATGGCTTTAACTTTATCTATTAAAGTCGATTCTACTCGTATATTCATTATCTTCATGTGGGTCCCTCGAGTCTTGAACTCTATCTTCATCATTTGTAAGTTATACGAAATGGGTCTTTGTGTTAACAACATCGCACTTATAAACGCATACGATCTTCTACTCAACACGTTAGCTACCATGTTTGCTTTTCCTACAATGGTATTGAATTGTACTATAGTAATCTTCAACAACAAATTTCAAGTCAACGCTTTGGCGCGATATATCGTCGCTTTTAAGTAAAGAAATATTTTTGAGGGTTTAAGAAATGGGTTTTGTACTAGGGTCAATACAAAATTCGATTTCACGCCTAGGGTAGTAGCTAAAAAGTCTTCGTGAATACGCCGAGAAATTTATTAACAATAGAAATATCCTTCAAAATCGCGGACCTCATCCAAGACTTGGATAAGACGTTGCATCGATACCATCCGATACTTCTATCTCTTAACATCGTCACAATGATACCTATCAACTTGCCATCTTCATTCAATGTCACCACTGAAAAGTCCGCTTCGCATTCCACACAAGGAAGTCAACAACGAAAGGATCGGGGCTCTTTACTTATGGCTTGATTTGACAATGATTGACTTTAGTGGTTTGGTTACTTTGAATTCGCATAGCAAGTTGGTTAGGAGTATGAAAGCTAACCACCTTAAGAAAAGCATGATGAGTAGTTAACCAATCGTTTCTAAAATCAAAGGCAAGTATTTTCCAAGAGATAAGATCGACAGGTAACGTGAAAGTGTCGATTTGAATAAAACAAGATTTATAAACAGTGGAGGTAACGAAGGCTTCTACTAACAAAGTTTCAACCAATAAGTCAAAGTCAATTTCTCCTAAGTCAAATTTAAACGTTAAACGCAAGCAAGGGAGATAGAATAATGGGTAGAATCGGTATCTTATAAGGTATAGACTTCGCAATTTATAATAAACTAACCTGTGCTAACTTCGTTCGGGTTACTCGCTTTTTGACAAGTCGTGAAAAACGCTCTTCCTAAAACCACCGACTTTGTTTTGTTCGTATCCGCCTTTGGTGCCACCATCCCAGCTAGACTTAACTTTGGTGCACGACAAAATCGAGCTAAATGACCTTCTCTTCTTGAAATTTCCACTTCTATTATCTTGGCCATGATTACCACCAAAGTGGTTACCATTCTTGGCATGATAATTTCCCCCACGATGGTTATCATTGTTCCGATGACCGTTGCCACCGGTATGATTAATATCGTGTTGTTGGTCGTTGCCTTTTGGTTTATCTTTCACTCATTATCGCTACTTCCAATAATCGAACCCTATTCACAACATCTGAATACAAACACTGTCACAAAATAAGGGTTAATTAACATATCACATATTATCCCTATACTCTGACCGACCAATTAAATACCACATAAACTTAGGTAGGTCATACTAGCGAAGGAATTTCCCGTCTCTCCCCACCTAGTTCTTGTCTCACATCTTAGCCAGGGATCATATCCCTAAGCTATGATACCAACTGTGACGCCCCCAAAATAGGGTATATGTCACCCATCTTGGGTCGCCACTTACATGGTACATAAATCAAATACAAACTTAATTATACCAGTCGTGTAAAGTACGACAAAATACGTACTGTGACTTTTGAAACGAATATTGTCATCTAGACAGTATTCAAACACAATGGAGTCCTCATTACATTTATTGTTACACTATTTCACAGAATAGTGAGGACTACTAATGCATCATCTAGGACCATCACTCTGTTCCCCGACTAGTCCCAGCTACGTTCTCATTTCCTAAAGAGAACAATGAAAGAAAGGGTGAGCTCAACTAGCCCAGTAAGAAATATTATGACTAAGATAATGCAGAATAAATTATCCTTAGCCTTCAACAGTATAACAACTGATAGAATATAATAGACAACAAGTTTTAGATCAAAAACTGCAGCGAAAATAAGCAATCCATTAAAGGAGTCGAGTAGAGAATAAAATCTACTATCTTTATGATTTAAAAAGTTTTTCATCACTTTTATCATGGACTCAAATTTAATAAATAATCCACATCATCGAATCACCCTTGCACTACTAGCCAAGGATATTCTTTAGGTCACGACCACAAATTATCCATGCACTACGTCAAAGATAATCGTGTTTTCATCAACTATTCCCGATCATGCCATAAAACAATTCATCTTTGCTCCAATGGCCGAAGAGAATCCATAGCCATGATCATACCAAAAAATGTCCATCAATGCATTACGGGCCAATGAGGAATTTTTTCCACATCATTTGTAACATTACGGTTATGATTATACCGAATAATCTTTGGTCATAATCACACAAAGTCCATATATGCAATACAGGCCACAGATGACTTTTACCACATCATTTGTAACATTACGGTCATGATTATACCGAATAATCCCTGGTCATAATCATACCAAGTCCATCTATGGACTACAGGCCACAGATGACTTTCAACAAAATATAAACGTGAGCATGATGACAATGATATAATAATTCAATAAAACAACTTCAAGAATTAATTTATCTATTAACCAATAACGTCCAAATTGTCAACAAGATACTGCTTTTGTCTTCAGTAAAATTCAAGAATGCTCGTAAGAATATATCCATGAAAAGATATTGATCAAGCCAAAAATATCAAAGATATTCCACTAATTTCATGGAGTATAGAAGTCAAAACTTTAACCAACTAAGTATAATAAAGATTGGAATAACAATGTAAATCACCATGCATGCGCGTACTTCATTGTGATGATGTTTATTCCAATGTAATAATAAAGAATGGAATAACAACAAAAAATCACCATGCATGCGGTATTGCAGATGACAAAAGTTATTCCAACAGAATAATAAATACGAAATAATAAATAATGGAACCAGGTCAGGTGAAATTCACACCGACAGGATATTCCGACAGAATATTAAATGACAAAATAATAAAGATGGAATAATATAAGGATTTCACCAAGTATAGGGGAGTTCACGTATACAGGTTATTCCAACAGAATAAATAAGAATGGAATAACATAAGGATTTCACCAAGTATGTGGTACGCCGCTTATATAAAGTTATATATATAGTGTATGTCATGACATAAAAGTTATTCCAATGTATTAATAAAGAACGGAATAACATAAGGATTTCACCAAGTATAGGGTATGCCGCTTATACAGGTTATGTATAGGGTATGCCACGATACAAAGTTATTCCAATGTAATAATAAAGGATGGAATAACATAAGTTCTCTTCATGAATAAGAAAGAATAACACCCCTTACAGGTACAACAAATAATATCCCTTACCGTAAAAGAAACTGGAAATAAGAGTAGGGAAGTAGCAGAATACTTTTCTTCTTTCTCTCTATAGTTTTCTTTATCTAGAGTTTCAGTGAATTCGTAAGAAAATAATGAAGGAATGAGCTTCTATTTATAGAAAAAATGACTGCATAGTAACTAACTAATGGACGGTCCAGATTGATTTACTTTAATCTGACGGTCCATATTTAAAGCAAAATCTTTTAAATAAAATATAATATATTCTATTTATAATCTAATAAAACGAATAACTTTATAAAAGATTTTACTATGCAAACACTATGCAGGCACTATACAAACACTATGCATAATAAAATATAATATATTCTAATTATTGTCTAATAAAATGAACAACTTTATAAAAGTATTCTGTTTTATATAAAATGATTTTACTATTAGCCTAATAAAACGAATAACTTTTTAAAAGTATTCTGTTTTATATAAAAAGCTTTTCTGTTTTATTACGTTAATAATACTAATAAAACAAAACGTATAAATCAACAATAATTGAATCAAATAATGTGAGATACTATGTAACAACTACTGTAGCAATAATTAAATAAAACTGAGTGTTTTCTCACGTAAGCATCAATAATCAATACCGTGTGCTACTATGCAACCACGCGTATTACTGTACTTTTACTACCGAGTAGTTCAACAGTTTTAATGATAAAACTTCCGCCGTTATTTCAATAAAAATATTTTTATCTTTTTCTCAATCCGACAATAATTCCGTTGTGGGGTCCACCAATGATTGTACCGTCGTACGGATATTTCTGACAAAAAGAATATTTCCCGACCAATCGAATATAATATGACAACTTGCATACTTTGCAAAATTTAAAATTATTACCCACAACTATAACATTATATCAAATCCACACCATAATATAAAAAAAATTATTTCGAGAAAATTAAATATTTATTTATAAAATCTGGGGTCTCACAGTTTATGTTTTGTCGTATTTTACACGACTGTTGTATAATTAAGTTTGTATTTATATTCTGTACCATGTAAGTGGCGACTCAGAATAGGTGATGTATACCAATTTTGGGGGCGTCACAGTTGGTATCGAAGCTTAGGGATATGATCTCTGGCTAAGATGTTAGACAAAAACTAGGAGGGGAGAAACGGGGAATTCTTTCGCTAGTTTGACCTACCTAAGTTTATTTGGTATTTAATTGGTCGGTCAAAGTATAGGGATAATATATGTTATGTTAATTAACCCTTATTTTGTGACAGTGTTTGCGAATGACATCTGAAAAATATTGAGATAAGCAATGAAGCACATGAGACCGTTGAGTCAGCTCAAGCAAAAGGTAACGACCAACAACACGATAATAATCGTACCGGTGGCAACGGTCATCGGAACAATGATAATCATCGTGGGGGAAATTATCATGCCAAGAATGGTAACCACTTTGGTGGTAATCATGGCCAAGATAATAGAAGTGGAAATTTCAAGAAGAGAAGGTCATTTAGCTCGATTTTGTCGTGCACCGAAGTCAAGTTCAGCTGGGGCGGTGGCACCAAAGGCGGATACGGACAAAACAAAGTCGGTGGTTTCTGGAAGAGCGTTTTTCATGACGTCTCAAAAAGCGAGTAACCCGAATGAAGTTATCACGGGTTAGTTAATTATGAATTCTTGCAAAATTTATACCTTATTAGATATCGGTTCTACCCATTCTTTTATCTCTCTTGCTTGCGTTCAACGTTTAAATTTGACTCCGGAGAAGTTAGACTTTAACTTATTGGTTGAAACTTCGTTAGTAGGAGCCTTCGTTACCTCCACTATTTATAAATCTTGTTGATTAAAATCGACATTTTCACGTTACCTGTCGATCTTATCTCTTTGAAAATATTTTCCTTTGATGTAATTTTAGGAATCGATTAGTTAATTACTCATCATGCTTTTCTTAAGGTGGTTAGCTTTCATACTCCTAACCAACTTGCTATGCGAATTCAAAGTAACCAAACCACTAAAGTCAATCATTGTCATATCAAGACATAAGTAAAGAGCCCCGATCCTTTCGTTGTTGACTTCCTTGTGTGGAATGCATCGAAGCCAGACTTTCTATAGGCGACATCGTGAATGAAGATGGCAAGTTGATAGGTATCATTTTTAGGTGCTATCCAGGTTAAGGTATAGAAGTCACAGTTGGTATCAATGTGACGTGCTATCCAAGTCTTGGATGAGGGTCACAGTTTTGAAGGATATTTCTATTGTTAATAAATTTCTCGACGTATTCCTGAAGATTCTTAGCCTACCCTAGAGCGTGAAATCGAATTTTATATTGACCCCAGTACAAAAAACCCATTTCTTAAACCCTCAAATATTTCTTTACTTAAAACGGACGTATAATGCGCCAAAGACGTTGACTCGAGCTATTGAAGATTACGATAGTACCATTCAATATCATCGTGGGAAAGCGAATGTGGTAGCTGACGTGTTGAGTAGAAGATCATATGCGTTTACGAGTGCGATGTTATTAACACAAAGACTCATTTTGTATAACTTACAAATGATGAAGATAGAGTTAAAGACTCGAGGGACCCACACGAAGATAACGAATATACGAGTAGAATCGACTTTAATTGATAAATTTAAAGCCGCTCAAGCTACACACCCGAAATTAATGAATGTGAAGAAGAAGGTTCAAGAAGGCGTTATCTCAACCCTCGATTTAATTGGTCCATTTGAAATCCTCAATCGAGTAGGAACTGTGGCTTATAGACTCGTTTTACCGCCAAAAATGTCGCGTGTTCATAACGTTTTTAACGTATCGATGTTACGTAAATATGTGGACGACCCAAACCATATTATTAATTTAGAACCGGACGAGATAGCGGATGATTTAACGTTTGAGGAGATACGTGTTAAAATCTTGGATAAGAAGAATCGTATTCAACACTCAAAGGTTATACATCAAGTGTTAGAATCTGAAATGAAATCAAGGTATCCTCACCTGTTCGGCATATCAGGTACGTACGTAAATTTCGAGGGCGAAATTCCATAAGGAGGGGAGATTGTGAGACCCCAGATTTTATAAATAAAGATTTAAATTTCTCGAAATATTTTTTTTATATTATGGTGTGGATTTGATATAATGTTATAGTTGTGGGTAATATTTATAAATTTTGCAAAGTAAGCAAGTTGTTAAATAATATTCGATTGGTGGGGGAATATTCTTTTTGTCGGGAATATCCGTCGACGATCTACGATCATTAGTGGACCCTACAAATTATTATTGAATGAGAAAATGACAAAAATATTTTATTGAAAATAACGACGGAAGTTTTACCATTAATACTGTTGAACTACTCGATAGTAAAAGTAATGCAGTGTCTGGCATTGGTTGCATAAGTAGCACACTCAGTATTGATTATTGAGGCTTATGTGATAAGTCACTCGCTTTTGTTCAATTATTGCTACGAAGGGTTGTTGTATAGTATCTCACGTTATTTGATTCAATTATTATTGATTTATAAGTTTTGTTTTATTAGTATTATTAACGTAATAAAATGAAATTATCTTTATATAAAAATGTAATACTTTTATAAAGTTATTCGTTTTATTAGGCTAATAGTAAAATCTTTTTATATAAAACAGAATACTTTTATAAAGTTATTCGTTTTATTAGACAATAAATAGATTATATTATATTTTATTATGCATAGTGCATGCATAGTGTTTGCATAGTAAAATCTTTTATAAAATTATTCGTTTTATTAGATTATAAATAGAATATATTATATTTTATTTAAAAGATTTTGCTTTAATTATGGACCGTCTGATTAAAGTAAATCAATCTGGACCGTTCATGAGTTAGTTACTATGCAGTCCATTCTTCTATAAATAGAAGCTCATTCCTTCATTATTTTCTTACGAATTAACTGAAACTCTAGAGAGAGAAAACTATAGAGAGAAAGAAGAAAAGTATTCTGCTACTTCCCTACTCTTATAACCAGTTTCTTTTACGGTAAGGGGTGATATTCTTTTTTATTCATGAAGAGAACTTGATTATTCCATTCTTTATTATTACATTGGAATAACTTTGTGTCTGCTAGCATACCCTATACATAACCTATATACGCTCGGCACACCACATATTTGGTGAAATCCTTATGTTATTCTATTCTTATTTATTACATTGGAATAACTTTTGATCGTGGAATCCCTATACTTGGTGAAATCCTTATATTATTCCGTCTTTATTATTCTGTCGGAATATCCTGTCGGTGTGAATTTCACCTGACCTGGTTCCATTATTTATTATTCCGCATTTAATATTCTGTCGGAATATCCTGTCGGTGTGAATTTCACCTGACCTGGTTCCATTATTTATTATTCCGCATTTAATATTACTCGCTTTAATATCACATCGGAATGTAATTTCACGACTGGTTCCATTATTTATTATTTCGTATTTATTATTCTGTTGGAATAACCTGTCTATGCAAGGTACCGCATGCATGGTGATTTTTGTTGTTATTCCATTCTTTATTATTCTGTTGAAATAACCTGTCTATACGAAGTACCGCATGCATGGTAATTTCTGTTGTTATTCCATTCTTTATTATACTCAGTTGGTTAAAGTTTTGACTTCTATAGTCCATTAAATTAGTGGAATATCCTTGATATTTGCGCTTCATCCAGTATCGTTTCATGGAAATATTCTTTTGAGCATTCTTGAATTTTACACCACAAAACAGTATCTTGTTGACAATTTGGACGTTATTGGTTCCTAGATAAATTAATTCTTGAAGTTGTTTTGATTGAATTATTATATCATTGTCATCATCCTCGTGATTATATTATGTTGAAAGTCATCTGTGGCCTGTAGTTCATAGATGGACTTGGTATGATTATGACCATGGATTATTCGATATAATCATGACCGTAATGTTACAAATGATGTGGTAAAAGTCATCTGTGGCCTGTTGTGCATAGATGGACTTGGTATGATTATGACCAGGGATTATTCGATATAATCATGACCGTAATGTTATAAATGATGTGGAAAAAGTCCTCATTGGCCCGTAGTGCATTGATGGACAGTTTTTGGTATGATTATGGCTATGGATTCTCTTCGGCCAAGGGAGCAAAGATGAATTGTTTTATAGCATGATTAGGACCGTTGCTGAAAACATAATTATCTTTGGCCCGTAGTGCATGGATAATTTATGGTCGTGATACTAAAGAATATCCTTGGTCGTAGTGCATGGGTTATTCGATGATGCGGATTATTTATTAAGTTGAGTCTCAACGATAAAAGTTGATGAAAACATTTTTAAATCATAGAAGATAGTAGGTTTTATTCTCTACTTGACTCTTTTAATGGATTGCTTATTTCGATGCAGTTAAACTTGATGTCTATTGTATTTTATCAGTTTAACATTGTTGAAGACTATTGATAATTTATTCTGCATTATCTTTGTCATAATATTTCTTACTGGGCTAGTTGAGCTCACCCTTTCTTTCCTTTGTTCTCTTGTGAAATGAGAATATAGCTGGGACGAGTCGGGGAAAGGAGTGATGGTCCAGATGATAGCATTAGTAGTCCTCACTATTCTGTTAGATAGTGTGATAATAAATGTAATGAGGACTCCATTGAGTTTGAATACTGTCTAGATGACAATATTCTTATTAAAACTCTTGGTTTATGTTTTGTCGTATTTTACACGACTGTTGTATAATTAAGTTTATATTTATTTTCTGTACCATGTAAGTGGCGACTCAGAATAGGTGATGTATACCAATTTTGGGGGCGTCATAGAATCGGTATCTTATAAGGTATAGACTTCGCAATTTATAATTAACTAACCCGTGCTAACTTCGTTCGAGTTACTCGCTTTTTGAGAAGTAACAAAAAATGCTCTCCCTGAAATTACCGACTTTGTTTTGTCCGTATCCGCCTTTGGTGCCACCGTCCCAGCTAGACTTGACTTTGGTGCACGACAAAATCGAGCTAAATAACATTCTCTTCTTGAAAATTCCACTTCTATTATCTTGTCCATGATTACCACTAAAGTGGTTACCATTCTTGGCATGATAATTTCCCCCACGATGGTTATCATTGTTCCGATATCCATTGCCACCAGTAGGATTATTATCGTGCTGTTGGTCGTTACCTTTTAGTTGAGCTGACTCAACGGTCTCATGTGCTTCATTGCTTATCTCAACATTTTCGGATGCCATTTTCAAATACTGCCACAAAACAAGGGTTAATTAACATATCACAAATTATCCCTATACTCTGACCAACCAATTAAATACCAAGTAAACTTAGGTAGGTCATACTAGCGAAGGAATTCCCCGTCTCTCCCCTCCTAGTTCTTATCTCACATCTCAGCCAGGGATCATATCCCTAAGCTTTGATACCAACTATGACGCCCCCAAAATAGGTATACATCACCCATCTTGGGTCGCCACTTACATGGTACAAAATACAAATATAACTTAATTATACAACAGTCGTGTAAAATACGACAAAACATAAACTGAGAGTTTTAATAAGAATATTGTCATCTAGACAGTATTCAAACACAATGGAGTCCTCATTACATTTATTATCACACTATTTCCCAGAATAGTGAGGACTACTAATATACCATCTAGGACCATCACTCTGTTCCCCGACTAGTTCCTGCAACGTTCTCATTTCCTGAAGAGAACAATGAAAGCAAAGGGTGAGCTCAACTAGCCCAGTAAGAAATATTATGACTAAGATAATGCAGAATAAATTATCATTAGTCTTCAACAATGTTAAACTGATAAAATACAATAGACCTTAACTTTAACTGCAGCGGAACAAGCAATCCATTAAAAGAGTCAAGTAGAGAATAAAATCTACTATCTTTTATGATTTAAAAAGTTTTTCATCACTTTTATCGCTGAGACTCAGCTAAAAAAATAATCCACATCATCGAATCACCCCTGCACTACGGCCAAGGATATTCTTTAGGGTCACGACCACAAATTATCCATGCACTACGGGCCAAAAGATAATCGTGTTTTCATCAATGGTCCTGATCATGCCATAAAACAATTCATCTTTGCTCCAATGGCTGAAGAGAATCCATAGCCATGATCATACCAAAAATTGTCCATCAATGCATTACGGGCCAATGAGGACTTTTTCCACATCATTTGTAATATTACGGTTATGATTATACCGAATAATCCCTAGTCATAATCACACCAAGTCCATCTATGCACTACAGGCCACAGATGACTTTTACCACATCATTTGTAACATTACGGTCATGATTATACCGAATAATCACTGGTCATAATCATACCAAGTCCATCTATGCACTACATGCCACAGATGACTTTCAACAAAATATAAACGTGAGGATGATGACATTGATATAATAATTCAATAAGACAACTTCAAGAATTAATTTATCTAGGAACCAATAACGTCCAAATTATCAACAAGATATTGTTTTGTGGTGTAAATTTCAAGAATGCTCAGAAGAATATTTTCATGAAACGATACTGGATGAAGCGCAAATATCAAGGATATTCCACTAATTTCATGGAGTATAGAAGTCAAAACTTTAACCAACTGAGTATAATAAAGAATGGAATAACAACAGAAATCACCATGCATGCGGTATTTGACATAGACAGACAAGTTATTCCAATGAATAATAAATTACGGAACCGTGTCAGTGAAATCCACACCGACGTGGATGTTCCAAATGTAATAATAAATAATTAAAATCTAACCAGTCCTGTATAAAGATGCATGTGATATTCCAATAGAATGAATGAATAATTAAAATTAACAAGGTCCCATATAGCATGCATGTGATATTCCAACAAAATGAATGAATAATTAAAATGGAACCGGTCCCATGATAGCATGATGATGTTCCAACGGAATAATAAAGACATAATAATAGAAGAATGTCACCAAGTATAGGTCGCTTGCATATACAAAAGTTATTCCAATGTAATAATAAAGAAATGGAATAACAGAAGTTCTCTTCTTGAGTACAAAAGAATAATATTCCTTACCGTAAAAGAAATTAGATATAGGAAAAGAAAGTTAGAAGACTTCTCTTCTTCTTTCTCTCTATAATTTTCTCTCTCTAGAGTTTCAGTGAATTCGTAAGAAAATAATGAAGGAATGAGCTTCTATTTATAGAAGAATGGACTGCATAGTAACTAACTCATGAACGGTCCAGATTGATTTACTTTAATCTGACGATCCATATTTAAATCAAAATATTTTAAATAAAATATAATATATTCTATTTATAATCTAATAAAACGAATAACTTTATAAAAGATTTTACTATGCAAACACTATGCAGGCATTATGAAAATACTATGCATAATAAAATATAATATATTCTAATTATTGTCTAATAAAATGAATAACTTTATAAAAGTATTCTATTTTATATAAAAAGATTATACTATTAGCCTAATAAAACGAATAACTTTATAAAAGTATTCTGTTTTATATAAAAAGTTTTTCTGTTTTATTACGTTAATAATACTAATAAAAAAAACTTATAAATCAACAATAATTGAATCAAATAACGTGAGATACTATGCAGCAACTACTGTAGCAATAATTGAACAAAACTGAGTGACTTATCACATAAGCCTCAATAATCAATACCGTATGCTACTATGCAACCATGCGTATTACTGTACTTTTACTACCGGGTAGTTCAATAGTTTCAACGGTAACACCTCCGTCGTTATTTTCATAAAATATTTTTGTCGTTTTCTCAATCCGACAATAATTCCGTTGTAGGGTCCACCAATGATTGTACCGTCGTACGGATATTCCTCGATAAAAAGAATATTCTCCGACCAATCGAATATTATATAACAACTTGCTTACTTTACAAAATTTATAAATATTACCCACAACTATAATATTATATCAAATCCACACCATAATATAAAAAAAATTATTTCGAGAAAATTAAATCTTTAT
This sequence comes from Panax ginseng, assembly GCA_020205605.1. NCBI lineage: Eukaryota > Viridiplantae > Streptophyta > Magnoliopsida > Apiales > Araliaceae > Panax > Panax ginseng. Next base: position 14,090,691 of record CM035134.1, read on the forward strand.
TCATTAAATCTAGGGTTTCACATGCCTGGTTGTCAATATTGTGATTCTGTAATATTATTTGTAAATAATTAATTATTGATTTATATGATGAGAAAAATATGGATTTTATGTGGATATAGATGGAGAAAATTTTTAACTGTGACAATTGTTGAAAATTAATATTTTATCTTTTCTGATAAAATAATTCATTTGAATATATTATTTTAATAATATAATAATGGTGATATTTTTACAGTGAATGTGGGATATATGAGTATATGAGGAAGAGGAGTATTTTTGTTACTAAAATTATTTAAAACATGTTAAACATGTTTGTGGACCCCATTTCTTGACTGAAATTTGATTATAGCAGTAAAATCGTCTGCTTTATGGATTTCTGGCCAATTTCTCGCTTGAATTTGGATAAACTTTCTTACGCAAAGTTGTAGAGAAATGAATTTCCTATAAAAATTCATGAGTTTCGAATTCTTCTGATAAAAGGGCTATTTATTATGAATTATTGAAGTTCTGAAGTTCTAGAATAATTGGTTTTTGGAGGTTTTAATTGTTTTATTCATGAAAAATGTTTTTTGCAAGGCCACATGTGTGGTAAATGAGCTAAATACGAATTCTTGGGTGGTGGGCTTGATTATTATTAAATAAAATTATTTTAATAAATTTTCTACTTTGGTGTTCTAAGCATTTTCCAATAAATAGGGTGCTTAGGTTAGAATTGAAAATCACACAAGAAACTGAAGTTTTCTCTCTATTTCTCTCTCTATATATCAAGTGCATTCTTGTGAGTATACTTTGAGTGTTGCTATACGGTGCAAGTTCAAGTCATAGCTTATATCCGGTGTTACAACTAGAAGTACTGTCTTTCGAGGTAAGGGATGTTATTTTTTTCGTAATAATGTTATTCTTTCAATATCATTATGCTGAAATATTGATCTGAAGTTTTTATCAAATTTGGAACTTTTGGTATCAGGGTTACTATTCACGTATACGACACTATTCACGAATATGACACTATTCATAGAAAAGTTAAATTTTCGTTTTTGTCCAAAATATCAATTATGGATACTAGCTTTGATTGTATCCATGTTTTGATCATTCTTGAATTTTACTCCACTATGATTGTTATTGAGGTATTTTTGCACATAGATAAACAGAATTACGAATCCTTAATCCTTAATCCTTGTCTTTTGTTTCACTGGATTCGTTTCTTTAAAAATATTTTTTATCATCCTCACTCCTAAATGATGATACTCTTCAATATCTTTGGCCCAGTAGTGCAAAGATGAATATTTGATTCCGATGTGTATTGATTGATGTTACAGGGATAAAAATACTGATGATGGACTTTTAAATTCATAGATAATAGTAGATTTCATTCTCTACTTAATTCTTCTATGAATTATTATTTCATTATGAATATATTGATCTCAAACTTGTTGTCTATTATATTTTATCGATTTTTCCTGTTGAGGACTAACGATAATTTGTTCTATATTATCTTAGTCATAATATTCTTTATCGGGCTAGTTGAGCTCACCCTTTTCCTTGTTGTTCCATTTTTCTTCTCGTGAGGCGAGAATGTAAATGAGTACGAGTCGGGGTATGGAGTGATGGTTCTAGAAGTTATTTTAGTAGTCATCACCATTTTTGTAAAAATAAAGTTTCAATAATTGTAATGAGGACTTAGTTGGGTATGGATATTGTCTAGATGACAGTATTTTTATTTAAACTCACAGTTTTTATATTGTATTAATAAAGTTGTAGTTGTTTACATCGCACTGTATTTGAAAACTTCGAATGGGTGATGTATACCTATTTTGGGGGCGCCAAAGTTGGTATCGAGCTTAGGGATATGATCTCCAATGAGATCGGGAATAGAACTAGGAGGGGAGAGACGAGTAAATCCTTCGCTAGTATATCCTACCTAAGCTTATTTGTTAGTTGGTCAGAGTATAGGGATATTATGTGGTATGTTAATTTGTTTAATTAACCTTTATTTTATGGCAGTATTTAAGAATGGCGACTGAGAATGTTAATAGTGGAGTAAACGAGACCGTAGAGACTCCTTTACTCACTATTCAGGAGAACGTGCAACAGGCTGGCAATGTTCCTCCTGTAAACAACACCACTAATCAAACGATGAATGACGAGATATTTAGAAGTTTTTTGCATTTCATGCAAAATCAGACGAGGGAGACTCGTGTACAAAATACGGGTGGAAATGATAGTAACGCGCGGTTTGTCACAGCTAAGCAGTTCAAGGAGTTGGGACCACCAGATTTCTGGGGAAAGCCGGATCCGATTAAGGCGGAGATGTGGGTCAAGTAAATTACTAAGATATTCGATGTCTTGGGATTCACGGAGGAACAGAAGGTTCCATTCGCCACTTTTATGTTCCGTAATGAGGCAGATTACTGGTGGAAATCTGTGAAGCGTACCCAACCAGCTCCACTCAGCATGTCTTGGGAAACATTTCAGAAACTGTTCAATGACAAGTACTTTCCTGAAAGTATTCGTTATATGAAGGAGGTAGAGTTTATTAGACTAGAACAAAATAACATAACGGTGTCCCAGTACAAGGCGAAGTTCGCGGAGTTATCCAGGTTACACCTCATTTGGTAGAGAATGAGGAACGTATGACGCGGATGTTTTTGAGAGGTTTGAAACCCGATATACGTCAATATCTCATTTCTCATAAATTTTCTCTATATTCAGATGTGGTGAACAGGGCTCAATTATTAGAGCGAGATAATTAGGCTGTTCAACCGGGCGACCTACAACTCGATGATAATCGTACCAGTGGCAACGGCCATCGGGACAATGATAACCATCGTGAAAGAAATTATCAGGCAAGAAATGGTAACCACTTCGGTGGTAATCATGGCCAAGATAATAGAAGAAATAATTTAAGTGGAAATTTCAAGAAGAGAAGATTAAACGATGACAGGAAGACATCGGCAGCAGCACCAGCACCAGCAACAAATTATAGGATAGGAGAACGACCGCTAGTTAGATGCTACAAATGCGGAAAGGAGGGACATATAAGTCCAAACTATTCACAGCCTTCCAAGGTATGTTATAATTGTTGAAAAGAAGGTCATATCGCTCAAGAGTGTACGGTAGCGAAACCAAGTCAGCGGGGATGGTGACTCAAAAGGATGTCCCAGAAAAGTCAAAATCAACGGTTCCTGGAAGAGCGTTTGTCGTGACTGGTCAGAATGCGAGGAACCCGAACGAAGTTAGCACGGGTTAGTTAATTATAAATTCTTGCGAAGTTTATACCTTATTTGATACCGGTTCTACCCATTCTTTTATCTCTCTTGTTTGCGCTCAACGTTTAAACTTGACTCCGGAGAAATTAGATTTTGACCTATCTGTGGAGACTCCGTTAGGAGAAATTTTCATTACATCCACTGTTTAGAAATCTTGCTTGATTCAGGTTGGCACTATCACATTACCTGTTGACCTTATTTCTATAAAGATATTTGCTTTTGATGTGATTTTAAGGTTAACTACACATCATGCCAAAACGGATTGCTTTCGTAAGGTTGTTAGTTTTCATATTCCTAAGCAACCTGATATTCGAATTCAAGCAATCAAACCATTGAAGTCAAACATTTTCATATCAAGCCATGAAGTCATTTGTTTATTGAAAAACGGATGTCAAGTTTTCTTAGCCCATGTCATGGACTTGAACAAAAAATATGTCAGATTTGAATGATATTTATGTTGTTAGTGAATTTCCTGACGTATTTCTTGGCCTACTCCTAGAGCGTGATATTGAATTTGTATCGAATTTAAATCCGGTACAAAATCCATTTCTAAAATCTCATATCGAATGGCTCCTATTGAACTTCAGGAGTTAAAAACCCAACTATAGAAGTTGGTATCCGAGCCTCTATCTGGTGACTTCTTTTGTGGAATGCACCGAAGCCAGACTCTCCGTAGGGGACGCCATATTTCTGCGGTAGTAAACTGATAGGTGTCATTGTGACGTGCTATCCAAGATTGGGATATGAGTCACAGTTGAGAGCAACCTAAGTCAGTAATCGAAATACGTAGCTTTCTAGGCTTAGTTAGTTATTATCGAAGATTCGTGGAAGGATTTCTCGAATCGCTACTTCATTAACTCAGCTGACTCGTAGAGATACAAAATTCGAATGGAGCAAGGAATGTGGGAAGAGCTTCGAAGAACTCAAGAGGAGACTTATTTCGGCACATGTTCTGACCATACCGTCTTGGAAAAGCGAACGTGGTAGCTGACGTGTTGAGTAGAAGATCGTATACGAGTACGAGTACGATATTGTCAAAGACTCATTTCGTATAACTTACAAATAATAGAGATAGAGTTAAAAACTCTAGGTACCCACGTGATAATATACGAGTAGAATCGACTTTAATCGATAAAGTTAAAATCGCTCAAGCTACACACTGGAGCTGATGAATTTGAAGAAGGAGGTACAAGAAGTTGTTATTCTAAAAGCAAAAATCGACGATGTGAGGAAAGCTCAAACCTTCGATCTATTGGTCGATTTGAAATCCTCGATCGAATAGGAACTGTGGCCTATAGACTCATTTTACCGCTAAGTATGTCGCGTGTTCGTAACATTTTTAACGTACCGATGTTACGTAAATATTTGGACGACCCGAACCACATTATTGAGTTAGAACCGGACGAGATAGCCGAAGACTTAACGTACGAGGAGGTAACTGTCAAGATCTTAGATAGAAAGGAGTATGTCCTACGCACAAAGGTTATACCACAAGTTAAAGTTTTGTGGAGGAACCATGCTATTGAAGAAATGACCTGGGAGTTGGAAACGAAAATGAAAGCGAGGTATCTTTACCTTTTCGAAACACCAGGTACGTACGTCAATTTCGAGGACGAAATTTCATAAGGAGGGGAGATTGTAAGACCCCGAATTTTTTTAAAATAAAATGGAATTTCCTTTATTTATTATTTTGAAATAGTAAGGGTTGATTTGATTAATGTGGTTAGTTATGGGTAAAATGCGCAAATATTTTAAATAAGCAAGTGGTTATAAAATATTCATTGTTGTCAGGGAATATTCGTTTGGTCGTGGAATATTCTTGCTGTCGGGGAATATTCATATGACGGCGCAGCCTTGTGTGGGCCCCATAACGGAAAATGATTGAATGAAGAAAACGACAAGTAGAAGTTGTTTATAAATAACGGCGTAGTTGTTACCGTTAATACTGTTGGAATACCCGGTGGTTAAAACACAAGAATACGTGTTGTTGCCACAAGATGACACTTGCAGTATTGCACCAATTATTGATTCTTACGTAAGAAGGCACTACTCAATAATTGTTACGATAATTCTTGCTCAATATTATATTTTATTGATTCAATAATTGCTACGTTGATATTATCATTGTTTTAATAATTGTCACTTTGCCAAACATTTTCTATTATCTAGACAATAATTCATATTATCTGAATAATATTATTAGATAACATTATTGGCAATGTCTAGAAAGTTACATCTAAGGAGAGGTTTGGTCATCTAATTGCGCGCCAAAGATGAGAGAGATCCTTATTGGAAAGCCCTGCTTCTGGAACCGTGCAGTTTGTCAATATTGTGATTCTATAATATTATTTGTGAATAATTAATTATTGATTTATATGATGAGAAAAATATTGATTTTATGTGGATATAGATGGAGAAAATTTTTATCTGTGACAATTGTTGAAAATTAATATTTTATCTTTTCTGATAAAATAATTCATTTGAATATATTATTTTAATAATATAATAATGGTGATATTTTTACAGTGAATGTGGGACATATGAGTATATGAGGAGGAGGAGTATTTTTGTTACTAAAATTGTTTAAAACATGTTAAACATGTTTGTGGACCCCATTTCTTGACTGAAATTTGATTATAGCCTGTAAAATCGTCCGTTTGTGGATTTCGGTCAATTTCTGTTTGGAATTTGGAAAAACTTTCTTTTGAAAAGTTGTAGAGAATTGAATTTCCTATAAAAAGACGTGAGTTTCGAATTTTTCTAATAAAAGGTCTATTTATTATGAAGTATTGAAGTTCTGAAGTTCTAGAATAATTGATTTTTGGAGGTTTTAATTAATTTATTCATGAAAAACGTTTTTTGCAAGGCCACATGTGTGGTAAATGAGCTAAATACGAATTCTTGGGTGGTGGACTTGATTATTATTAAATAAAATTATTTTAATAAATTTTCTACTTTGGTGTTCTAAGCATTTTCCAATAAATAGGGTGCTTAGGTTAGAATTGAAAATCACACCAGAAATTGAAGTTTTCTCTCTATTTCTCTCTCTATATATCAAGTGCATTCTTGTGAGTATACTTTGAGTGTTGCTATACGGTGTAAGTTCAAGTCATAGCTTATATCCGGTGTTACAACTAGAAGTACTGTCTTCCGAGGTAAGGGATGTTATTTTTTTTCGTAATAATGTTATTCTTTCAATATCATTATGCCGAAATATTGATCTGAAGTTTTTATAAAATTTAGAACTTTTGGTGTCGGGGTTACTATTCACGTATACGACACTATTCACGATATCGACACTATTCACGAATCTGGCCTTATTCACAGAAAAGTTAAATTTTCATTTTTGTCCAAAATATCTATTATGGATACTAGCTTTGATTGTATCCATGTTTTGATCATTCTTGAATTTTACTCCACTATGATTGTTATTGAGGTATTTTTGGACATGGATAAACCGAATTACGAATCCTTAATCCTTAATCCTTGTCTTTTGTTTCACTAGATTCGTTTCTTTAAAAATATTTTTCATCATCCTCAGTCCTAAATGATGATGCTACTGAATATCTTTGGCCTATAGTGCAAAGATGGTTGATTTTCTTATGAATATCTTTGGCCCGTAGTGCAAAGATGAACAGGTGTTGAGGTGAACATGACCAACTGATGAATATCTTTGGCCCGTAGTGCAAAGATGAATATTTGATTCCAGATGTGTATTGATTGATGTTACAGGGATAAAAATACTGATGATGGACTTTTAAATTCATAGATAATAGTAGATTTCATTCTCTACTTAATTCTTCTATGAATTATTATTTCCGCTGCGAATATTGATCTAAAACTTGTTGTCTATTATATTCTATCAGATTTTTCTCTGTTGAGGACTAACGATAATTTGTTCTATATTATCTTAGTCATAATATTCTTTGCTGGGCTAGTTGAGTTCACCCTTTTCTTTGTTGTTCCATTTTTCTTCTCAGGAGGCGAGAATGTAGCGAGTACGAGTCGGGGTATGGAGTGATGGTTCTAGAAGTTATTTTAGTAGTCCTCACCATTTTTGTAAAGATAAAGTTTCAATAATTGTAATGAGGACTTAGTTGGGTATGGATATTGTCTAGATGACAGTATTTGTATTTAAACTCACAGTTTTTATATTGTATTAATAAAGGTGTAGTTGTTTCTGTACCGTGTATTTGACAACTCGGAATGGGTGATGTATACCAATTTTGGGGGCGTCACATATGTAGCCGACCTCAAGGACTCTGCAATGATCATCAGAATAATGGTATGACACTCCCTGAGAGCTCTCACTGCCACGATGACGCCAATGTCCAACTCATCCATGTATCGCGGCATGTAAACGTATGACAATACGCATATAAGTAGTACATCTGCACAGGCTGAACGCCAGTGATCCTCCGGTGTGGTGAAATCCCCGGAATATCGTGCATAGCTGTCCTCAGAGCCAAACCTGTCGATCAGGAAACGCTGGGATATCATGTGACCGGATGTAATCTCATCCTGCACTACTCTGTGCCTCAAACCTGTGAGAGTCATGAACTATCTACTCATGTCTCCCATCACCATATGCACGCAAGGTCTGTCCAAAGGCAGCATCGTCAAATGTGCGTACTCCTCCAAAGTGAGAGTCAACTCGCAGGTCCCGAAACAGAATACCTGTCTATCTGATATCCAATGTTCTAGCATGCCCTCTACAAATCCTGGAGGAACCTGAAACATCAGTAGGGTCATAGTATGCTGCAACAAATCATCTACGATCACCATGTTTGATGGTGATATACTATCATACCATGATCGAATACCAACTACCACCGCAGATGGTGGGGTATGATCAATACGGCTAACTGTCGAAGAAGACATCTGTGCATGCCGTGTCATAAGACCATCCAGGGGTCAATGCTGAATATCTCTGGATATACATACATATGCATAACAATAACATACATGATACAATAGATGGCAATATGATATAGGGAATGAAAATGTACAAACATTCCTAAGTATATCATCATCTAATACATCTCTATACAACTAAAATACAGGGAAATGGGGCGAAGCTACCCAACAACTAACAGTGGCCTACCAAAAGATATAGCGAGAATGGATCGAAGCTACCCAGTATCTAACAGAGGCCTATCAAAAGAGATAACAAGAAATACATCAGAAGAAGTTAATAGTGTCAATGTCAACATCATCGATGCTATCCACCTGATGTAACTCCTCCTGAGTCACTGGATCTCTATCTACTGGGATGTCAGGCCTATACAAGGAGGATCTCTGCACCCAAAAAACCAAATGGGTCACCTGAGGGGCCAGCTCCACTGCTGGAAGGATCAAAAATATCTGCCTCTGAAGGATCTCTGCCCAAATGCCGAATGAAAAGATGTGATCGGTCCAATTTGCCAAAGTTAATCTCTCGATCAGGTCGCATGAGTCGGATCTCGACACAAAGCTAGCCAATCCGTCATCATCACGATCCTGGAACCATATCCCCATGAACCGTGTGGCGGCGTCTCCGAGCTCCAATGGTGCGAGGGATCCACCAATCTTTGGAATATCTCCACGAGAATAGGGGCCCTCGACAATGTAAAACCGTCAATCCCCATCAATGGGATGTCAACGACGGGTGAGTGCGAAACAGGCCAATAACGCCTGGCAGGAGGCAAGATCGGCATACGAATCTCTCTTGTGGTGCTCCTAATCGCACGCTCTCCTAAATAGAGATCTCATCCTCCATCGGTAAAGAGAGGAATCTTGCGGGTGGATATGAAGTACTCTACTCCAGTCAGGTACCCATCCTCAAAACCAACTCCCAAATGCTCTCCAGAGTAGGGAATCCACGTGATGACATCAGCTGTCAATATCTCCAGCTGCAGGCGACAATGAGTGAAACCCTCTGAAACAGGGACCTCCACCAGTATGGAATGATGCCATCTCCGTCCTCGTGGGTAGGTGTCTACCTAACACACTCATAGGACGTAAACAAGGGAGCCTCTCATAAGCCCAAAACTGCCAACACGAAGGCAAAACATCTGCTGTCAGTCAACACTCTTAACCTGTACATAGGAAAAGACAAGAGAAACACTCACCAACAGAAACGAGTAGAATCCTAACCATGCCTTGGTCAAGCCTTGCGATCGCATGCGCATTCCCCCTGAGGAAATAGGAAAAGGTATAGGAACCCCAATCATACTCTCCTATACGGTCCACGTGTCGAGTGGCGCTGATCAAAGCGAAATACACCGTAAAAGAATTATCTGCTATGAAGCAGCCCCTAATGATCATCAGGAACAATCGCCGCATAATGTGATCCCTGACTCTTACATCAGCTGGTATGGGCTCACTCAACAGCCCACTTATAGCATCTACGCTCAAAGGACACCGTCTATGAGCCCCGCTTCGAGCGCTTCATGGAACTCCCAAAGAAGGATCGTGACGGTGGGGGTGATATCTGCAGTGCAAGGCACTGGCTCCCCTCCAAACTCCATGCCTGTGATAAACCGCCAATCCATCGGCGTCATCATCACCTCATAGTCCAACAAATGAAGTGACTGAGTCTGGTGGAACCACCGCTCAGACAGTGCCCTGAGGTAACCCTAGGGACAACGACGGGGTAGAATGGAGAATAACCTCTCAAATCCCCAGCCATGGACGATCGCTCTATAGTCATCATGCAAGGCCTGATACATAGAGTGGATGCTAAACCAGTTCCCTCGAGGTTGTGTGAAGCCAGGAATCTACATCAAAATGCAGATCAACATCAGACTCCTTGACTCCTCATCAATAGGACATAAGGAAGATTAAAGATCTAACTTCGTACCTCATTTGCGTGCAGGTATACAGAAGGATGCCTACTCAAGTCACCCAGAAGATCTGGGTTCGCCACTTGAATACCTGGAAATTCCCTGCGAGGAGTACGTGCAGCAGGAGCTGGAACCTCGAACGGTACATCCTCCTCCTCGTCCTCGACATTCGGCACCTCACCCGAATAGGACGCACCACCCCCTCTGCTAAACGACGAGGCTGTCTTGTAGAACGATGCTGAGGCTCTTCAACAGCCCTTCTCTGTACACCAGAAGTGGTCCTGCGGGAACTACTCGGCTGATCTGGATCCATGATATCTGGACAGTGAATCTCCAAATCACCTCAGAAAGGGTGTGGTAATTCTATACCTGGAGTATTCTTTTTCAAAATGCATTTCATGATTATATGCATACATGCGCTGTTTTAACATACATATGCTGTAGAGTTAAATGCATAACTGCTCAATGCCTACATTTTGAAAAATTTTGCCATAGTTTCCTTTGTAAAGAGGACTATTCACATGCACATAGGCATGACTAGGTGGCCATTCAGTAGCACACCTGTACACAGTCATATACATCCTGTATGCATTCATCACATCACAGTGATAATTCGTAAGTGTACCCTAATTACCAGGATTATTTACTACTCTACCTTTGCTCATTTGTCCTCAAATAGGATAAGAAATGACAGTAAAAGGTACCAATTTGACTGTTTCAAAAGTTAAATTTTTTCACATCATTATGTTCAGCATGGTTAAATACTAATATTTTCTATGTTGAATATTTTTATCAAGTCATATCAGCATGCATATTCACTACTATGTGTCTAAATGCATTTCATTGGATAAGTTATTTTCCAACAGACAGAAATTGGAAAAAAATACATGCATGTGTTACCCGGACAGTGAAGAATGCTTTTACGGTGACAGAATATGCAGAAAGTTGCCCAAACTCAGCAGATCTGCAGAGAAGCTCTCAGATTTCCTTCGTCGCGCAGCTTGAAAATGACTTATGAAAGCAACCAGCCACCTATACATAGGCACGGCTGGCCGCAGGTTAACCTGCGGCACCTGCAGCCCTCCTACGTGGGTCCCACACCTCCGGCTCGGTCCAGTTAGAGTTGTAAAGGAGGTTTCACAAGCTGAAAAGGCAAAATCAGGAGTAAAAACGCTACGCGATTGAGCGGAACAGCCTGAAAATCTAGTTTTCTATTGATCAGAGTTAAACTCCCATCGCCTTAATGGTATTCACCCGGATACAGGGTATACGATACTAAAAAGCTCAGCTTTCGCCAACCATTCTTGGCAATACCCCACAACGGTCTGATGCCGTCATTCGAATGGTTACAAGTCTGAACATCCCCTGCGGGGTTACAACGCAAAACTACAAATCATCTGAACATCCCCGACGGGGGTTACAACGTCAAAGTTATCAAGCATCTACGCATCCCCGGCGGGGGTCACCACGCAATGCAACCATTGAAACACACATCAGTGGAGGTCAAGCAACCTTGACATCATGTCGACCAATGGCAAGTAAATCCGTTGGAGCAACCTTCCTCAGTAAGGTCGACAACACAATACAACCGGTGATACACACATCAGCGAAGATCAGGCAACCCTGATAACAACCAACTGTTGGCAGTAACTCCAATAATATGAGGGAACATGTCATACACATCCTCAAAACGGACATAGTTCTATCCCCATAGATCTCTTGCACATAACAGATACCTCTATGGAGTATAGGCCGGTGTCTAGGATTCAAGACTTTGGTGTTAGTCCAAACGTCAGCATCCTTGAAAACTTGGATCGCATGTCCAAGCCGTCGTTGATTGTCATCCCAACAGGAATTCCTGACAGTCATTCATGCATTTTGCATACATTTGCATCATGTTGTTGTACATTGCCTCATGATAATCTTGCTTGCATTTCATGTATCGCCTTGCATGAATATGATAGAGAGGGGCATCTGTAGACACTCAAAATTTTCTGCACTCTTATTACTAACATTGCAGGAGGGTAGATTCGTCTTTTGGAGATAACCCTGAAAGATAGCTTACAACAGTTTCGGATGCTACCGGAAGTTTCGTTCAAACCCGAAACACAAACCGGGAGCATGAGTTCCAAACCCGAAACACACACCGGGCACGTCATTTCCAATCTCAGAGATAACCCCGAGATATGCAGATCAAAAGACCGGCAACAACACCGGAGAGGACAGTCCTATCTCGGAGATAACACCGCGACGTTCAGTTCCAGTCCCAGAGACAACACTGGGAATAGCAATCCCATCCTTGGTGATAACCCCAAGGGATGTCATCGCGCCTCGCAAGAATAACTCCTAATTGCTTGTTGCAACCACATGCAATCAGCTTCAATCACAGATGACAGTGAGGCACACAAACAAGCAGTCCAATCTCAGCTGTAACCCTGAGCAATGTCTGCTTTTCGCTTAAACCAGCGATAACCCCGGTGAGGAGTCACCAATGTCATCTCACAAATGTCAACAAGATGATATCGTAGCATACCAACAAGTAGTCCAATCTCAGCTATAACCCTGAGTAACGTCTACTTTCAGCTCAACCCGGCGATAACCCCGGCAAAGAGTCAAACATCATCTTTTTCGTCCGATAAATGGCACGTCGTCTCAACATTTCAGACGTACATACATACCATAAATGTCCCGAATAACCGAGGAATGACAATCCCGAGTGACTATTATGTGTGGCAGTACTTTGGATAGAATTTGAAGCTTGAAGACCATGGGCATAGACCCCTCTTCATGACTTCGTATAACCTCTAATCCATGTCATTACGTAACTCTCGACACCAGTGGTCCAAAGAAGTACAGATACGCTTCATTTGGACGCTAGGATTGAAGTTCTGCAAGTTCGATTGGACATTACAGTACGCGAGTGCATGTACTACGAGACGACGAGACCCGCCAGGCCTAGGCCCTCCACGACCAGCCGCAGGTAGACCTGTGGCCACCACAAATAGACCTGTGGCTGCCGCAGGTAGACCTGTGGCTGCCGCAGGTAGACCTGCGGCCATCAGTTTATATATACAAGGCTTGGGGTCAGCCATTTCAAGAAAGAAAGAGGGGAAAAAGGCGAGGAAGTCCTGTCCATTTAGCTCTGCATACACATCTTTTGAGAGTTTTCTCTTCTTTAAACACTAATGAGCTTATATATAGATACTTTTTATCTGTCAAAAGTCGAGTGTTCATACATTTGAAGTCAAAGAAGTCTACTTTGGCAGTCAACTGTAAGCCTTCTTGTGTTTTAGAAAGCTTCTCTCTTCTATTATTACACACTGTTGCCCACATTGAGAGTCGTGTGAGTGTGTTTCCCCAGACTTCTGTCCGTGGTTTTTATATATGTTCAGATATATATATATATATATATATATATATATATATATATATATATATATGTATGTATATATTTCTTATATACGGACTAACATTATCGAGTTATGCCTCGATTGAGCCTGAACTTGATGCAGGCGTTTATTTGCTTTTGTATATATATATATATATATATATATATATATATATATATATATATGAATTGTGGTGGACTCATTCGATGAGCCCGGATTTTACATCCCAGTGCATTTACTCACTTATATATATATAATTGTTGTCGGACATATCCGATGAGCCTAGATTCACATCCGGTGCGTTTACCGCTTCTAAATATATATGTACATATATATATATATATATATATATATTTACATTCTCTATCCCGCCTGGAGTTTACTTCGTGGCGGTGATTGCCTTTATAGCTTTATTTACTTTTCTGACCCCCCGTGGAGAATAATTCGTGGTGGCGGATCATGTCCATATATATATATATATACCGCTTTTATATGTATATATTTGCTTGCTGTTTGATTCCCCATTAAGAATAATTCGTGGTGGCTATCATGTCAATATATATATATATATATATATATATATATATATATATATATATATACACTAAATGTTTAAGGGAAGAAGGAAGTATTGAAGACTTCTTCTTCATCTTTAACTAAGAAGATCGAAGCTAAAAGCTTTGTCTTCGGCTAACTCTAGAGAGAAGGGAGAGCGGACCTCGGAAGAGCTTACTAGAGAGAGAAGCTCTGAGGCTTTACATTGAATTAAGCCTAAAGAAACTCTAACACTTGAGTTTCTTACTAAATTAATGGAAATATACCATTTTTGAATAGTAATATCTTTAATTCTTTTAAGGGAGAGACCTTGAATAAAGAGACCAGGATCTTTAGCATCTGATGATTCTGGTTCTTCGTGACTTTCATCACTAGAGACTTTTCAGCCGTTTTAGAGACTGATTTACTGGAAGATGCAACGGCAGAGGCCGTAGTGACTATATTGACGTTAACTGGAGGAGATAATAGAGGAGAAGGCGGAATTAATATCCTTCCAAAGAATTGTTCTTGGTAACTGTATAGTAAATACGAGTTGTTTAAGTTGTTTAAGTAGGCTTAACTTCTTCTTTAAGAAAATTTAAGTGAGTAACTTTACAATTTAACAGATTCAATGAATTAGAAATTGATTCTTCTTGAATAAATTTTAAATCTCTTTCTTTTGGTTTAATTAAGAATTTAAATGTAATTTTCTTTCCTAAATGTTCACAACTTAAAACTTTATTACTAGTAGTAAATGGGTATATTAAATATATGAATGGTAAACCTAAAATGATTTTGTCAGTAAGATTGCGAACTAAGACGAACGAAGTCTTAAAACACATGCTGTTCTGACAAATATGTACTTTAGGTAATTTGTATTTTATTTCCATTTGACTACCGTTAGCTGAATTTAGTTTTTCACTAGTTTTCTTATAATACCTAGTGGGGATAATACCTTCTTGAATACAATTCAAGTCTACACCAGTATCAACTAGAGCAGGGAGATGTACTGAGAAAGTTTTATCAATTACTAAATTAATGGAAATATACCATTTTTGAATAGTAATATCTTTAATTCTTTTAAGGGAGAGACCTTGAATAAAGAGATCAGGATCTTTAGCATCTGATGATTCTGGTTCTTCGTGACTTTCATCACTAGAAGAGGAATCATGAACTTGAAGATCTGATTTTTTATCGTCGATCTCTTTTCTTAAATTAGAAATATCTAATTTTAAATTAGAAATCTCTTTTTTAAGTTTATTAACTTCTTGATTTAACTCAGGGAGGGTAATCTCTTTTACTGGAGATTTAAATCTTTCAAGAGTTTTATTTAAACTGAAAATAGGTTTTTCTTTGGCTCTAAGAACCTTGTCAGTGACTTTCTTATCTTTAGTTAATAAATCTTTTAATTGTTTTAGATACTGAGTTTTTAATTCGGGATCTGTAATTTTACTGATTAAATCAACTAATAAAGAGCTTTCTTCTTCATCTTTTGTAATTACACTAACTCTTTTACAACAGTTTTTATTACAATTTTTTGTACATATAGTGACTTCATTTTCACTATCAGAATCATTGTTAGATGTGTTGTTACTAGAAGATTCTGGGATATCAGAAGCTTCTTCATTACTGCTACTACTCTTATTATAGATCCTCATTAATTCTAATAACTGTTATGTATCTTCAGTTGAAATATTCAACTGAGCTAATTTTTGTTTAACTCTACATTCACTTTTATAATGACCTTTCTGCCCACAATTCTGACAGACAATTTTACTCTTATCAAATGTCTTTGATTTTTTATATGATCTTTTCTTTGTCGACTTAGGTTTATTATAATAATTATCTTGATTATTACTCTTATTTTTGCTGTAATTATATCTTTTCTTACGGCGTTTATGACTTTTATGTGACTCAATATGTTTATCTTTATGCATGTGCTTTCTTACAGAGGAGCCACCTAGCCAGAAAACCATCTTGTTCACAAAATGTTCCTAACTCAGTATTTGGCTTTATTTTTGTCTTTTCTGGCTTGTTTAGCTAGTTTAAAATCAATGCACATTTTTAATCCAATTTTTTGGATATGACTAATAATATCGCCATAGGTTAAATTATCATAGTCAATATATCCTAAATTTTTACTTAATTCTTCTCTAACTTTGTGAGCAAATAAAGACGGTAAACCATTAACGAATTTTTCTTTCCAAAATGATTTATTACTGTCATTTCTCATCATAACTCTAGAAGTAAATACATCTTTGTACCATCTAAAATCACTTAGAGTTAGACAAGTAAGATACTTAACTGATCATGAATTCTTTCTGTAATATTACTATGGGTTCCAACAAAATGTTTAATTATGGTAAATATTAAAGTATTAACTCCATCAGGAAGACCAATACCAGCATCTTCATCAAAGATGGGATTGCCTTCTTTATCTCTTTGAATAGCATGGACTATGGAAATTCTAATGTCTTCTGTGAGATGTTTTTTCCACCAAGACCTAAGAATGCCAATAAATCCACTAGCTAATAATTCAACAATATCAGGTTGAGATAAAGTGTTGAATTTAGTGATATAACTATTGGCTACCATAGACATATGATTAAGTTTATTAAGAATTTCTTGTTCACTAAAACCATCAATATTCCATTCATAAATTTTATTAGAGGACATAGAAAATTGTTTATCTAGATTTCTCTCTTCGAATTGTAAATCTGGAGGAGTTGGTCTGGAATACCATTTTCTGGTAATACTTGTATTATTAACAGTTAATTTATTTAATTGGTCATTAAGGTTTGAAATAGATGAGTGGTCGTCAAGAACTTTCATTATTATCATCGATACTACTTGATCGATAATGACAATAGTTCCACTTGGACCCAAGTTCTTACTTTTGAGTTTTTAAATAATTTTTCAATAGATTGGACCAATTCGTCTTCTTTATTAGGTAAACTTAAATTATATCTATTTTCCGTAAATTAATTAAAGGTTGTTCAATTTTTTGAATCAGTTTTTAATAATACGCTAATATTATATATATATATATATATATATATATATATATATATATATATATATACTTATATATATATATATAATCGCTTAATGCTTTCCCTATCAATTGCAGTATCTTGTGAGCCTAGGAATCATGTGATCTTACAGATTCAGAATGATGAATCTAGATTCGGTTCCCGTGATGGACATTTTTCAGCTGTAAGCAGTTTGTACATTATTTTGTTGTATATTATTTTTCGCGCAGATGCTTCACATCTCGAAAAATAAAAACAAACAAGCCGAACATTTAATAAAAATGGAAGTATGAAAAGGTCTCAATTCCTATTGAGCACAGGGTTTGAAGAAACCTCTTTTACAAAACTTCATTGCTATATCTTGTGGTTAAAACTGGATTTTCCTAAATAAAATTCAAACCCATGTATATAGGTGCGAACGAGGCCTCGCACTACTTCCAAATAATTGCACATTGAGCCACACACACACACACACACACACACACACACACACACACACACACACACACTCATATAACAGTTTCTTTGAAAAGTGGCGGTCACCGTGGCAACACGGATGTCGGGGGGTGCCTAATACCTTCCCTCCGTATAATCAAGCCCCCAAACCCTTAATGAATCTCGGTTTCACAGACCCGTTTAGCAGTGTCAAATCATTGGGTCAATGTGCAAACCTTTTCGGTTGCGTTGGTGCAACTAGTTAAAAACACCAACTGGCGAATCTTAAAGTCAAATCGTCGATATTATACATGTCGGACCTTTTTCACTTGTTTTTACAAATAAATCTCACATTAACATGAGAACACTAAAGAACAAGTAACGAAAAGGGACATTAAAAATCCCGACGTCGACAGTAAGAATAATTTATGATAATGCCGTCAAGACAAAAACAAAACCCAAGTGTATAAGAACCTGTCAACTAAGCTAAAAGACAACCAGACCCGACACAGAATTTTGCAGAACGGCTAGTCGCGGGAAATCAACCAGATGATCAATTGGTGCACGTCAAAGACTTCAAGACAATCGTATCGCCAGAATGTAGAAGATCAACTGAACCTGTAGAAGCATTTGTGATAGCTAGGATAATGGAGGGGCAAAAGACAGCTTTTGCCACCTATACAATGAAAGGAGATAATTTCGATAATACCGAAAATAAGCCGGGAATGTGATTAAAAGAAAAGTTTGTGTGTGGCAAGTGAGGACAGGAGGGATGTATATATTTCCTAACTGTCCCAATCCAAGAATGTATAGTAGGTGTGTTATGTGCGAATCAATGAAGCATAAGGTGAAAGACTGTCCACGAAGGAGAATGGAGACAAGGAATGCAAATACGGGAAAAAAGGCAGCAAGACATTGGCGGCAACGGGAACAACATCAACCAACAAACCAACGAAATCAACCACAAGAGTTTTCTACGTGATTGTTCAGGATTCGGTAGCAGCCGGGGATGCAACTCCAGGTATTACTTGAACCAATTTTATTTTCTTAAATATTATTTTCTTATATATAGTAAATTATTTTGAAGAAGGAATTTGAGTTCTTTTAGAAATCAAATTTCTGTTTAAGAAGATAGATAAGCTTTTTGCTGAATAGTTAAAGATCGGATCGATCAATTATGATCGAGATCTATTTGCAATGGTTGTGTATGTTATGTACCTTGGTAAGTATAGGTTTTAAAAGGTGATTCCGGGGATGAAATCTTTATAAGGGAGGGTGAATGTAATAACCCGATATTTTTTATATAATTAAATCAAAAATTTTGTGTATAATTTTTTTTATTATTATTAATTATTTATTTTAAAAGTCGAAATGTGTGCGAGTGGTATTATGTATGTATTTATGTGATGAATATAAAATATATTTATTACATGAAGGATTACTGAATAATTTTATTTTAGAAATTATTGTTCATTATAAATTAAATTCTTATAATAATTAATTTTACAAAGAAAAAATGTTTTTATTAATTATATTTCATGAAAATATATTTATATATTGTTTAAATAATATATACAATGATTATTAGAATTATTATAATAATTATTTTATTATATGAAATTATTTCAGAATAGTTAAGTTAATTATTTTAACTTAATTACTAATGTTATATATGAAAGGTAAATCAAATATGGAATCCAAACCCTAATTTTGGGTTTTGATCAAGGAATGAGAATAATAATATAATATTAAATATATTTTGATTTTTCAGTACTATAAATATGTACTATATGTACATTATTAATGATTGTTCAATTTTAGTGCAGTATTTGAAAATACTCGTATTACTGTTAAAACCCTAATTTGAAAGTCATTTATGACTGTAAAATCTGTTATGTTATGTGAATTATGTTGTGTATTGTGGAATTTAAAATTAATTAGGAAAAACCCTAAAACCTAATTAATTAGAAACCCTAATTAGTTGAGAACCCTAATTACTAAATTCGGTAAGTTAATTTCCAATTTTAGAAATCTTAATTAGTAATTGTAAACTCTGATTACTAATCGTATGCCCTAATCGTGAAATTAGAAATCTTAATTTTATTATTGAAACCCTAAAGTTAGAAACCCTAATTATTAAATTATAAACCCTTATTAATTTTTCTAAATTAAAAACCCTAATTTGCTTATGGTAAACCCTAATTGCTAAATTGGGCAATGTAATGTTAATTAGTGTCTCTTAAACCTAATTAGCAAGGTGTTAAGTAAATTAAAACCTTTTATTTAATTAAGAAACCTAGCTAATTGATTAAGAAACCCTAATTATAAAAAAATTAGAAACTAAAATTTGTATTTTATTTTACAAACCCTAAACTAGAAATGCTAAAATTGTGTTAAACCTTAGGGTCAAACCCTAAGGGTTTGCCAAATGACCAATGTGCCATTAATTTCCTAAGCCAATTGACCATTTTACCCTAATTGCATAATTGAGGATTTCTTGCAAATCTTGCTAAGATTGGAGTGGGTGACCTAATCCTACCAACTCCATGTGACAAAATCAACAGCAATCAGCCACCTTTGCTAACAAAATGCATTGTATATTGGTAGTATATATAGAATTAGAGATAGAAAATGTTAGATTATGGTCCATTTTCTCACAACACCCATCCTAGACCCTCTCTCTCTCAAAGCTTCGAAATATACTAGTATACCAGTCCCTTAATGAAGCCCCACGTTCACCTTTAACAAATCAGAAACCCTAGATCAAGAATTTGTCCAAGAAAGGTATAAAACTAATCTTACAATTTGATCTTTGATCTTTTGATAGATGTTGTGTTTTTGTGTTTAAGTATGTTGTATATAGTGCTAAACCATGATCTGGATTGGTAGGAAGTGGATCTATAACATCTAGATGCTCAAATTAAAAGATTTTCAAAATCTTTAAATGTTGATTTTGGTGTTCTGACAGTGAATGTCAGAGGCTGTATATTGTTGTGTGTTTATTATTTTTGTTGTTTAAGTGTTTAATTTTGTAGCCTAGTATGAGATCTTTCATATGAAAGTGGAATCAGGGTCATTGGATATCTAGATTGTGAGATATTAACGGTCAAAGTCGGTTGACCGACCATAACCGGATGAAATCTGGGTAAACCCAGAAAGGATAAACAGGCTTTGACAAGATCTTTGAAGGCATAGATCTGTCATCTCGTAAGTGATATGATAATTTTATGGTAACCATGTTGTAGCTTGTATAGTATACTACAAATCTGGGTCTTTATATATCTTCAAACATCAACATATCAACCGTGAAAAGTGGTCAAACTAGGCCACTCGACACTGATTTACGTTTCTGGGAATTTTCCAGAAAACTTTAAGAATAGTTTTCTGACAACTTTGACCGGACTTGATCTATTAGATTTAGCTGTTGTAGAACTGTGATCTTGTTATTTTGTTATACCTTGTCATGTATTCTACCATTATGAACCATAAACAGACCAAAATGATGATCAGAACCCTAAGATATTTGAGTTTGCATATAGCACCTCGAACTGTTGGGTTTCTGGGAAAACCCAGAAACCGTCTGACAAGTAGTTTGAGGACTCAGATCGCTTTGTTGTGTTGTAGTTTGAGCAAGTTGAGAATGGATAACTGAAGTATTACATGATAGCTATAATATTAAAGCTTTAGTTAGCCCAGAACTTGATCAAACTATAAATTAAAGCTGGTCAAACTTAGTGTATTGGTAACCGGCCTGTCAGTGTTCTTGAGGCTCAAGAACACCAACAGCGACGATTACTGTCGCTAAAGACCTACAGCGACGGTTTCTATTATTTCAATTTCTGTATTTTCTGAAAATTATTTAAAAATAGAAAATAAATTATAAAAATTAAAAAATGATTTTAAAATTATTTTAAATTATGAAAATAACTTTTAATTATTTGCGATATTTTTCATTAATATTTATAATTATTTGAATATTAATAATATTTAATTTATTTAATTAATGTATTAAATAAATTAGAGAAAAATGATTTTAATTATATAAAAATCATTTTAAATAAGAATAAAGTGTTTAAAAATATTTTTGGGTTATATATATAACTTTTAATATATTTGTGATGAATTTTATTAATTAATTAATGTTAATGATAATTAATTTATTTAATAAATGTATTAAATAATTTATGAAAAATAGAAATTTTGATTTAAAAATAATATAAAAATGATTTAAAGGATTATAAAAATATTTGAAGTTATAAAATATAACTTTTGATATTTTTTCATGAAAATATTAATAATTTAATATTAATAATATTTAATTTATTTAATTGTTAAATTAAATAAATAAGTTAAAAATTATTTTATTGATTTAAAAATTATTTTAATTGAGAATAAAGTGTTAGAAAATATTTTGACTTATAAAATATAATTTTCTATATTTTTGGAGAATTCTCATTAATAAATTTTATATTAATGATATTAGATTTATTTAATGATTATATTAAATAATTTAGTTACAAATTATTTTATTATTATAAAATCATTTTAAATAAAGATAAAGTGTTTAAAGATATTTTAAGTTATAAAATGTAACTTTTAATATTTATGGGATAATTTCATTAATAATTAAATATTAATGATATTAATTTAAGATTATTGATATTAAGTTTATTTAATAATTATATTAAATAAAGGATTTAAAATGATTTTATTTATTTAAAAATCATTTAAAAATGATATAAATGAATTAAAAATACTTTTAAGTTATGATTAATGACTTTTAATATTTGGATAAAAAGTTCATTAATATTTTAATATTAATGGTAATTATTTAATAATAATTTTAATTGTTTTAAAAATCATTTAAGGTTAATATAAGTACTTTAAAAATATTTCGAGTTATTATAAATAACTTTAATATTTTAGCAATGGTTTCATTAATAGTTTAATATTAATTAAATATTAATGATAATAGAATTATGTACTATTTAAATCATTTAATAATGATTCCGGTGTTTGAAAATTCGTGATAAATTATAATAAATGTTTAAAAACTATATTAAGTCATTTAAAAATAATTTGACTGATACTTGTAGATATTGAAATACAGGATAAAGTCTTAAACTCGGTAATTACCCGATAAAGCCGTCGGTTGACCGACATGTTTCAGAAATTGATCTAGACTTAGATGTTTTGACTGTATTAATGATTATTTGTGATTCTATGACTATTAAATATGTGTGACAATGTGATTAGGTTATGTGCTGACTGCAATAAGTAGTGGTATGTGTTATAGTATGTTATTCTAATCGAACGAATGCTCTTATTACTGATGGGTTGCTATATAAAAGATAAAACTAAGTTGCATCTTCGTAAGCGGCCAGAGATCGAGTAAGTATCCTACCTTTGCATTTTCTTTATGCAATGGACATGAGTAAGAAGTTCAGAATTATATTATTATTATGCTATATTATTAATCCTATTATGATATATTCTATATCCGATCATTGTTTCTCAACATGTTACTATATGGTAAATCAGATATATATATATATATATATATATATATTCTGTTCGTTAATTTCTATTTATGGTTATACAAGTGTCCCCACTGGGATAATCATTGTATTTAATCACATGTTGATATAAATATATATTGAACCTCAGTATGAATACAGTAAAAGTCGTCTAAGCTATTTGACCTAGCTAGACACTGGTTCAGAAATATCGTTGTATAAGATAAAACCCTATTGTATCCAATCAAATTGCTTTGGTTTGGATTCAGGACTAATTATGAACAACCCGAACATAGGAAAACTTTTATGCGCCCAAGGCGGACAAGGTGAACGATAATATCGTTCTTGTAATGTAGTATTGATCAATATAGGGTCCATGGGATGTACACCCTCGTGCCCGTAAGTTATGACGGTTTGCAGATGAAGTTCTGTCTTACCTTTTTGAAAACAGAAAGCAATGTTCATAATCTGTCGACTACCCTATATCTATATAGTCAATACGTAGTTTCAAAAATTTTGATATAGAAATAATATATGGTTATAATTGGTTCAGTTTACTTTACAACTATTGATCTGTTGTAGAAGTAATGTAAAAAGAAAACATTTAATTCTTTCTACTAATATTATATTTATAATTGTTATTACTTGCTGGGCACTCAAATGCTCATCTTTGCTTAATTTAAATATTTTCAGCTAAGCATGAGTAACTGGAAAGTCAAGACAAGAATAAGTAAAAAGGAAAGCGAACACGATGTGTTTAATGGTATCTTTTGTAATAGATAGGCTGTATTAATATAATGATATGTATTATATATCATGTAAAGAATGTAGTAAAGGTTGCGTACTTGAGATTAGACTCTGATAAATGTAAGTTAAGTTTGAAATTTATATTATTGTTATTATTATTAGTAATATTTTCACTCATAGAAATGGTATCGTAAAGCACTGAATTCGGGTTTCAAATACCTGAATTTAGGGGCGTTACAGCTGAGAGTTTTAACACGAATATTGTCTCGTAGATAATATCCAAACTCTAATAGAGTCTTAATTACAATTATTATCACACTATTTTATAGAATAGTTATGAGACCCCAAATTTTATGAATAAAGATATAAATTTCACAAAATATTTCTTTGAATATTATGGTGTGGATTTGATATAATGTTATAGTTGTGGGTAATATTTATAAATTTTGCAAAGTAAGCAAGTTGTTATAAAATATTCGTTTGGTCGGGGAATATTCTTTTTGTCGGGAATATCCGTACGACGGCACAATTATTAGTGGACCCCACAACGGAAGTATTGTCGTATTTAGAAAACGACAGTAATTATCTTTTATAAAAATAACGGCGAAAGTTTTACCATTAAACCGTTGAACTACCCTAGTAAAAGTACGATGTCTACGCTGGTTGCATAGTAGCACACGGTATTGATTATTGATGCTTACGTAAGAAGTCACTCGCTTATACTCAATTATTACTACAATGAATTATCGTGATCATATCTCTCATATTATTGATTCAATTATTGTCACAGTATCATCTGTATAATATGTTATATTATTAAATCAATAATTGAGACGACTAAGTTATTCATATTATTATTTGCAATATTGATAATGTCTAGAAGTTCTGTCAAGGAAAGGTTAGATAATCTAATTGTGCGCCAATAGGGAGAAATCCTTATCGAAAAGCCCCCTCTTTCCTAAGAACGACCTGGTTGTTAAATATTGAGAGTTATAATATTATTGATGAATAAGTTCGTGTTGATTAAAGATGAAATTGACAGTTCCATTGTGTGAGAATTATTAGTGTTTGTGGAAATCAACATTTATTTTGATAATAATTGATGGCTGGAGCTTATATTGACCAATCGGGTAATTAACCGGATAAATGAGCAATTAATTGCTATTAATTTATATGCTTATAACTATGTGTTCACATGTGTGTACTATTGATTCACATGATTTACTATTATGGGAGTTGGTGTAAGATTGATAATACTTGCATGACTAAGTTAAAAATGGAGGTATAGATGAAGGTATTATACTATAATTAATTTTTTCACATGTTTAGAATTATTGAGTCACATGATTTACTATTGATTCACATGATTTACTATTAGGGGAGGTGGTGCAAGTTTGATAATACTTGCAAGACTAAATTAAAAATAATGAAAAAGAGGAAGGTATTATACTCTAATATTTCAAGCCCCAAGTGCAATTATCGAAACTATATTTTCCTATAAATAAAAGTTCATTCCTTCATTATTTTTTACCAATTCACTAAAGCTATAAAACAATTATTATAGAGAGAAATTATAGAGAGAAAGAAGAAGAGAAGTCTGCTACCTCACTATTCCAGTATCCAGTTTTCTTCCGAGGCAAGGGATATTATTATTGTAGTAAGGGGTATTTTTTCTTTTGTATTCATGAAGAGAGTTATTTCTTTCAATACTCGTAAGGGTTGTTATTTCATTCTTCATTATTATGTTAGAATAACCTGTCTATGCGAACTACCGCATACGTGGTGAAATTCTTCTATTATTCCATTCTTTATTATTCTCATTGGAATAACTTTATCTGTCTTGATCTATCGCATGCATGGTGAATTCTTCTATTATTCCATTCTTTATTATTACTCGTTGGAATAACTCTTGCCTCTACGGACTACCGAATGCATGGTGAATTCTTCATTATTCCATTTTTATTATTCATTTGGAATAACTTTGTCTACGCAGCATCTACATGCATGCATGGTGAATTCTTCCATTATTCCATTCTTTATTATTCATTGGAATAACTTTGCTACACACGGACTACCGCATGCATGGTGAATGACCCTTCGTATTCATTATTTATTAAAATATGGAAATGATCTGTCTATGTGGATTACCGTATGGCGGGTGAAAATCTATTTGCAGTTTTGTATATTCTATTATACTCGTATGAGCTATCATTTCTTTTGTACTCGTCATGGAATATCATTTTCTTTGGTATTTTTCTTTTACGAGTTACTATTCATGGGTTACTTTTCACCCGATTACTATTCACTCTAGTATTGTTCACTCAGGTATTCGGGGAACTTTTTGTGCTGGAGTACTATTCACAGGTTACTATTCACCTGATTACTATTCACTCTAGTATTATTCACTAGAGTATTTGGGACACTTTTCGTGTCGGGTACTATTCACGGGGTACTATTCTTAAAGTACTATTCATGGGGTACTATTCACCCAAAAAATTTCCAATTCATTTTTGGGTACAATATTATTCTTGAATTTTACTCCACAAAGCAGTATCATGTTGAAAAATTGGACGTTATTGAATTCTGGATAAATTAAATTATAAATCTTTAAAATTTCTCCTTGAACTTGTTTTACTGAATGATTATGTCATTGTCATCATCCTCATGCTTATATTGTGATGAAAGTCATCTTTGGCTTACGTGTATAGATGGACTTGGTATGATTATGACCAGTGAGTATTCGGTATAATCATGACCGTAATGTGACGAATGATGTGGTGAAAGTCCTCATTAGACTGTAGTGTATTGATGGATAGCTGTTGGTATAATTATGACCAAGGATTATTTGGTATGATCATGACCATTGATGATTACAAGAATATCCTTAGCCGTGGTGCAAGGATGATTCGATGATGTGGTTTATTTATTAAGCTGAGTCTCAGCGATAAAGTTGATGAAAACCTTTTTAAATAATAGAAGATAGTAGATTTTTGAAAGTAGTATGCACACAAGCCAATCATGTTTGATGATAAAGCATATATTTTGTAACAATCTTATTCATTTATTAATAAAAAGTATTAATTTATTAAAGACTTCTAATTATCTACATGATGCTGTTTTATAATATGTGATAAACCTATAGTTTTTAAGCAATGCTTTTAGAAAAATGATGATGATCATTGTCGACGTCGGGATTTTAATTGTCCCTTTTCGTTACTTGTTCTTTGGTGTTCTCATGTTAATGTGAGATTTGTTTGACAAAAATAAGTGAAAAAGGTCCGACATGTATAATGTCGACTATTTGACTTTAAGAGGCGCCAGTTGGTGTATTTAACTGGTTGCACCAACGCAACCGAAAAGGTTTGCACATTAACCCAGTGATTTGACACTGCTAAACGGGTCTGTGAAACTGAGATTCATTAAGGGTTCGGGGGCTTGATTATGCGGAGGGAAGGTATTAGGCACCCCCCGACATCCGTGTTGCCCTGGTGACCGCCACTCTTCAAAGAAACTGTTATATGAATGTGTGTGTGTGTGTGTGTGGATCAATGTGCAATTATTTGGAAGTAGTGCTATGCCTCGTTCGCACCTATATACATAGGGTTTGAATTTTATAGAAAATTCAGTTTTAAGCAAGATATAGCAATGGAGTTTTATAAAAAAGAGTTTTTCCAAACCCTGTGCTCAATAGTAATTGAGGCCTTTGATACTTCCATTTTATTACTAAATGTTCGGCTTGTTTGCTTTTATTCTTGAGATGCGAAGCATCTGCACAAAAATAATATACAGAAGTGCTGAATTCCTCACGGGCATAGCAGCCATCCAAGGAAACTCCAACACTGTAAAATAATATACAAGCTGCTTACAGCTGAAAAATGTCCATCACGGGAACCGAATCTAGATTCATCATTCTGAATCTATAAGATCACATGATTCCAAGGCTCACAAGATACTGCAATTGATAGGGAAAGCAGTAAGCAGTTATATATATATATATATATACTGAAATGATAGCCACCACGAATTATTCTCCATGGGGAATCAAACAGCATGCAAATATATATATAAAAGCGGTAAATATATATATATATATATATATATATATATGGACATGATCCGCCACCACGAATTATTCTTCATGGGGGGTCAGAAAAGTAAATATAGCTGTAAATACGATCACCGCCACGAAGTGAACTCCAGGCAGGACAGAATGTAAATAAAGCTTTAAAAAACGATCACCGCCACGAAGTGAACTCTAGGCGTAACGAAATGTAAATAAAGCTGTAAAAGGCCACGAAGTGAACTCCAGGCCTGACAGAAATGTAAATATATATATATATAAATATATATATATATATATATATATATATGTATATATATATATATATATAAAAGTAGTAAGCGCACCGGATGTGAATCCAGGCTCATCGGATATGTCCGACAACAATTATATATATATAAAAGCGAGAAATGCACTATATATATAAAGTATATATATATATATATATATATATATATATAAAGTAAATGCACTCAGCTTCTGCTAGATAAAAAGTATCTATATATAAGCTCACTAGTGTTTAAAGAAAAGAAAACTCTCAAAAGATGTGTATACAGAGCTAAATGGACAGGGCTTCCTCGTATTTTTCCTCTCTTCTCTCTCTTCAAATGGCTAACCCCAAGCCTTATATTTATAGACTGATGGCCGCAGGTCTACTCAGAGTGGGTCGTGGTGGGCCCAGTTCAAGGCGGGTCTCGGCCCTCTCGTAGAAGACGTGCACTCGCGCGTCTTGTAATGTCCAATCGAACTTGCAGAACTTCAATCCGAGCATCCAAACGAAGCGTATCTGTACTTCTTCGGACCGCTGGTGTTGAGAGTTATGTAATGACATAGATTAGAGGTTGTACGAAGTCATGAAGAGGGGTCCATGCCCATGGTCTTCAAGCTTCAAATTTTATCCAAAGTACTGCCACACGTAATAGTCACTCGGGATTGTCATTCCTCAGTTATTTGGGACATTGTTGTATGTATGTATGTCTGAAATGTTGAGACGACGTGCCATTTGTTGGACGAACAAGATGATGTTTGACTCTTTGCCGGTTTGTGTTCCGGGTTGGAGCGAAACTTCTGGTAGTATCCGGAATTGTTGTAAACTGTCTTTCAGGGTTATCTCCAAAAGACGAATCTACCCTCCTGCAATGTTAGTAATAGGAGTGCAAAAAATTTCGAGTGTCTACAGATGCCCTTCTTTATCATATTCATGCAATGAAATGCAAACAAGATTATCATGATGCAATGTACAACAACATGATGCAAATGTATGTAAAATGCATGAATGATTGTCAGGAATTCCTGCTGGGATGACAATCAGTGATGGTTTGGACATGCGATCCAAGTCTTCGAGGATGCTGACGTTTGGACTAACACCAAAGTCTTGAATCCTAGACACCGGCTTATACTCCATAGAGGTACCTCTTATGTGCAAGAGATCTGTGGGGATAAAACTGTGTTTGTTTTGAGGAAGTGTATGACATGTTTCCTCATATTGTCGGAGTTACTGCCATTAGTTGGTTGTTATTAGGGTTACCTGATCTTCGCTGATGTGTGTATCACCGGTTGTATTGTGTTGTCGACCGTACCGAGGAAGGTTGCTTCAATGGATTTACTTGCCATTGGTTGACATGATGTCAAGGTTGCTTGACCTTCATTGATGTATGTTTCAATGGATGTATTGCGTGGTGACCCCCGCCGGGGATGCGTAGATACTTGATTTTGACGTTGTAACCCCCGCCGGGGATGTTCAGATAGTTCATGATTTTGCGTTATAACCCCCACCGGGGATGTTCGATATAACCATGCAAATGACGGCATCGGACCGTTGTGGGGTATTGCCAAGCATGGTTGATGAAAGCTGAGCTTTTTGGTATCGTATACCCTTTATCCGGGCGAATACCATTGAGGCGACGGGAGTTTAACTCTGACCGACAGAAAATCAGATTTTCAGGTTGTTCCGCTCAATCGCGTAGCGTTTTTACTCCTGATTTGGCCTTTTCAGCTTGCGAAACCTCCTTTGCAACTCTAATTGGACCGAGCCGGAGGTGTGGGACCCATGTAGAGGGTTATGGTGGACTGCGGTCTGCATGAGTTGACATGCGGCCAACCGTGCCTATGTATAGGCAGTTGGTCGCTTTCATAAGTCATTTTCAAGCTGCGCCGCAAAGGAAATCTGAGAGCTTTCCTGCAGATCTGCTGAGTTTGGGCAACTTTTTGCATATTCTGTCACCGTACAAGCGTTCTTCACTGTCCTGATAACACATGCATGTATTTTTTTCCAATTTCTGTCCGTTGGAAAATGACTTATCGCATGAAATGCATTTAGACACATAGTAGTGAATATTCATGCTGATATGACTTGATAAAAAATATTTAACATAGCAAATGTTAGTATTAAATTATGTTGAACATAATGATGTGAGAAAATTTGACTTTTGAAACATTCAAATTGATACCTTTTACTGCCATTTCTTATCCTATTTGAGGACAAATGAGTAAAGGTAGAGTAGTAAATAATCTTGGTAATTAGTGTACACTTACGGATTTTCACTGTGATGTGATGAATGCATATAGGATGTATATGACTGTGTACAGGTGTGCTAATGAATGGCCACCTAGTCATGCCTATGTGCATGTGGATAGTCCTTTTTACAAAGGAAACTATGGCAAAATTTTCCAAAATGTAGGCATTGAGCAGTTATGCATTTTTAACTCTACAACATATGTATGTTAAAATAATTCATGTATGCATGTAATCATAAAATGCATTTTGAAAAATACTCCAGGTATAGAATTGCCACACCCTTTCTGAGGTGATTTGGAGATTTGCTATCCAGATATTATGGATCCAGATCAGCCGAGTAGTTCCCGCAGGACCACTTCTGGTGTACGAAGGAGGGCTGTTGAAGAGCCTCAAAGCCGTTCTATGAGACAACCTCGTCGTTTGGCAGAGGCGGTGGTACGTCCTATTCGGGTTGAGGTGCCAAATGTCGAGGACGAGGAGGAGGATGTACCATTCGAGGTTCCATCTCCTGCAGCATGTGTTTCCCGTAGGGAATTACCAGGTATTCAAGTAGCGAACCGAGAACTTCTGGGTGACTTGAGTAGGCATCCTTCAGTATACCTGCACGCAAACGAGGTATGAAATTAGATCTTTAATCTTTCTTATGTCCTATTGATGAGGAGCCAAGGAGTCTGATGTTGATCTGCATTTGATGTAGGTTCCTGGCTTCACACAGCCTCGAGGGAACTGGTTTAGCATCCACTCTATGTATCAGGCCTTGCATGATGACTATAGAGCGATCGTCCATGGCTGGGTATTTGAGAGGTTTTTCTCCATTCTACCCCGTCGTTGTCCCTGGGGTTACCTCAAGGCACTGTCTGAGCGGTGGTTCCACCAGACTCAGTCACTTCATTTGTTAGACTGTGAGGTGATGATGACGCTGATGGATTGGCGGTTTATCATAGGCATGGAGTTTGGAAGGGAGCCGGTGCCTTGCACAAATGGATATTACTCCTCATCGCCATTAGATCCTTCTTTGGGAGTTTCAAGGAAGTGTGCTCGCGGCGGGGACTGCGGGATGTGTCTTTTGAGCGTAGATGCTATGAGTGGGCTGTTGAATGAGCCCATACCCGATGATGTGAGAGTCAGGGATCGCATTCTGTGGTGATTGTTCCTGATGATCATTAGGGGCTGCTTCATAGCAGATAAATCTTCTACGGTGTCTTTCGCTTTGATTAGTGCCACTCGACACGTGGACCATATAGGAGAGTACGATTGGGGTTCCTACACCTTTGCCTATTTCCTCAGGGGAATGCGCATGCGATCGCAGAGCTTGACCGAGGCGTGGTTAGGATTCTACCTGTTTCTGCTTGTGAGTGTTTCTCTTATCTTTTCCAATGTACAGGTTAAGAGTGTTGACTGACAGCAGATGTCTTGCCTTTGTGTTGGTAGTTTTGGGCTTATGAGTAGCTCCCTTGTTTACGTCCTATGAGTGTGTTAGGTTTAGACACCTATCCACGAGGACGAAGATGGCATCATTCCATATTGGCGAAGGTCCCTGTTTCTGAGGGTTTTACTCATTGTCACCTGCAGCTGGAGATATTGACAGCTGATGTCATCACATGGATTCCCTACTCCGGAGAGAATTTTGGAGTTGGTTTTGAGGATGGGTACCCGACTGGAGTAGAGTACTTCATATCCACCCGTAGGATTTCTCTCTTTACTGATGGAGGATGGGAGCTCTATTTAGGAGAGCATGCGATCAGGAGCACCACATGAGAGATTCGTATGTCGATCTTGCCTCTGCCGCCAGCGTTATTAGCTGTTTTCGATCACCACCGTCACTGACATCCCATTGATGGGGATTGACGGTTTTACATTGTCAGATGGCCCCTGTTCTCAGGAGATATTCCAGCATTGGTGGATCCCTCACACCATTGGAGCTCAGACCTGCGCCACACAGTTTATGGGAGATACGGTTCCAGGATCCGTGATGATGACGGATTGGCTAGCCTGTGTCAGAGATCCAACTCATATGACACAGATCGAGAGATTGACTCGGCAGCTGGACCGATCACATCTTTTCATTTGACATTTGGGCAGAGATCCTTCAGAGGCAGATACTTTTGATCCTTCCAGCAGTGGAGCTGGCCCCTCAGATGACCCATTTGGTTTTGCCGGCGCAGATCCTCCCTTATATAGGCCTGACATCCCAGTAGATAGATATCCAGTGACTCAGGAGGAGTTATATCAGGTGGATATCATCGATGATGTTGACATTGACACTATTAACTTCTTCTGATGTATTTCTCGTTATCTCTTTTGATAGGCCTCTGTTAGATGTTGGGTAGCTTCGCCCCATTCTCGCTATATCTTTTGATAGGCCACTGTTAGTTGTTGGGTAGCTTCGCCCCATTTCCCTGTATTTTAGCTGTACAGAGATGTATTAGATGATGATCTACTTAGGAATGTTTGTACAGTTTCTCATTCCCTATATCATATTGCCATCTATTGTATCATGCATGTTATTGTTATGCATATGTATGTATATCTAGAGATATTCAGCATTGACCCCTGGATGGTCT
Source organism: Panax ginseng (assembly GCA_020205605.1). Classification (NCBI taxonomy): domain Eukaryota; kingdom Viridiplantae; phylum Streptophyta; class Magnoliopsida; order Apiales; family Araliaceae; genus Panax; species Panax ginseng. The sequence goes on from CM035134.1 coordinate 14,123,579, forward strand.
TATGACACGGCATGCACAGATGTCTTCTTCTGATGATTAAGTCGTATTGATCATACCCAACCATCTGCAGTGGTAGTTGGTATTCGATCATGGTATGATAGTATATCACCATCAGACATGGTGATCGTAGATGATTTGTTGCAGCATACTATGACCCAACTGATGTTTCAGGTTCCTCCAGGATTTGTAGAGGGCATGCTAGAGCATTGGATATCAGATAGACAGGTATTCCGTTTCGGGACCTGCGAGCTGACTCCCACTTTGGAAGAGTACGCACGTTTGACGATGCCACCTTTGGACAGACCTTGCGTGCACATGGTGATGGGAGACATGAGTAGACAGTTCATGACTCTCACAAGTTTGAGGCGCAGAGTGGTGCAGGATGAGATTACATCCGGTCACACGATATCCCAGCTTTTCCTGATTGACAGGTTTAGCTCTAAGGACAGCTATGCACGACATTCCGGGGATTTCACCACACCGGAGGATCATTGGCGTTCAGCCAGAGTAGATGTACTACTTTTATGCATATTGTCATATGTCTACATTCCGCGGTACATGGATGAGCTGGACATTGGCGTCATCGTGGTAGTGAGAGCTCTCAGGGAGGGTCATACCATTATCCCGATGATCATTGCAGAGACCTTGAGGTCGGCTACATCTTCTTTGCACTTATCCGAAGCAGGGGAGTATTCTGACGATTCGGTCATTATGTCAGACGTGTGGTTCATGTCACACTTACGACCGATTGGCACCTTTAGACATCATGGATTTTGTTTTACCCATGAGATAGCCATGTCGTATTCCTTTCATCCCGCGGAGTGTACAGATGCTGCATTTTGGTTCGCTTTCCTGGCAGAGATTGAAGATCCGTTTGACATATTTCTATGTTCAGGGCTCGTCTCACCCTATAGCTTCATTACTCATGCTCCGGGCAAATTATCTTCCTCTGACTAGTTTGAGGGGAATGATTACCTACCATCCGCTGGTCGTGATGTGTCAGTTTGACCAGTTTCAGGACTTCTATCCATATGAGGGGGCAGTGAGTCAGCGCTTCGCGTCACACCGATTATCAACGGAGGACAGATCCAGGTTGTATGCTTGTTGGGATCAGTGAGAGTTAGCTAAGTTTTCTGTCAGTCATCCAGGTACTTCTGCAGAGTATTTTGCATGGATAGAGACAGAGATTGCATTGGCTGCGGCAGTATCCACAGTGTAGGAGACTGATTATGACGATGAGGAGCCTATAGAGGAGGCTGTCATTCCCACCGTTGAGTTGACTGCTGGGCTGCCAGTATTTATGAAAGATTCTCCCACCCCGAGTGCTACTATTACGCAGTATTCAGCACACCATTTGGAGCAGAGCTTACATCTGATGACCTATGAGAGAGATCAGGCTAGGGCCACGATGTTGACAACTCTTAATGGGAGAGACGCCGCTCTTAATAGGCCATGATGTTGATCAGCAACTGCATGTTTTATTGAATTATTATATCAATGTCATCATCCTCACGTTTATATTTTGTTGAAAGTCATCTGTGGCCTGTAGTGCATAGATGGACTTGGTATGATTATGACTAGGGATTATTCGGTATAATCATGACCGTAATGTTACAAATGATGTGGTAAAAGTCATCTCGTGGCTCAGAAAGCATATAGATGGACTTGGTGTGATTATGACCAGGGATTATTCGGTATAATCATAACCGTAATATTACAAATGATGTGGAAAAAGTCCTCATTGGCCCGTAATGCATTGATGGACAATTTTTGGTATGATCATGGCTATGGATTCTCTTCGGCCATTGGAGCAAAGATGAATTGTTTTATGGCATGATCAGGACCGTTGATGAAAACACGATTATCTTTGGCCCATAGTGCATGGATAATTTGTGGTCGTGACCCTAAAGAATATCCTTGGCCGTAGTGCAGGGGTGATTCGATGATGTGGATTATTTATTTAGCTGAGTCTCAGCGATAAAAGTGATGAAAAACTTTTTAAATCATAAAAGATAGTAGATTTTATTCTCTACTTGACTCTTTTAATGGATTGCTTGTTCCGCTACAGTTAAACTTGATGTCTATTGTATTTTATCATTTTAACATTGTTGAAGACTAATGATAATTTATTTTGTATTATCTTAGTCATAATATTTCTTACTGGGCTAGTTGAGCTCACCCTTTGTTTTCATTGTTCTCTTCAGGAAATGAGAACGTAGCAGGGACTAGTCGGGGAACAGAGTGATGGTCCTAGATGATGTATTAGTAGTCCTCACTATTCTGTGAAATAGTGTGATAATAAATGTAATGAGGACTCCATTGTATTTGAATACTATTTAGATGACAATATAATTATTAAAACTCTCAGTTTATGTTTTGTCGTATTTTACACGACTGTTGTTTAATTAAGTTGTATTTATATTTTGTACCATGTAAGTGGCGACCCAAGATGGGTGACGTATACCTATTTTGGGGGCATCACAAGGCAGTTCCCAGGAAAGAGAGGGTTTTCCAATAAGGATCTCTCCTTACTGGCGCGGAATTAGATAACCAAACCTCTCCTTAGACAGAACTTTCTAGACATTGCCAATAATGTTATCTAATAATATTATTCAGATAATATGAATTATTGCTCTGATATTAGAAAATACTGTGCAGTGACAATTATTAAAACAACAGTAATATCAACGTAGCAATTATTGAATCAATAAAATATAATATTGAACAGTAATTACTGTAACAATTATTGAGTAGTGCCTTCTTACGTAAGAATCAATAATTGGTGCAATACCATGTCTTCTTGTCTGCAACAACGCCATTCATCGTGTTTTTAACCACCGGTATTCTAACAAGATTAATGGTAAATAACTATGCCAGTTATTTATAAACAACTTATACTTGTCGTTTTCTTCATCCAATCATTTTTCATTATGGGGCCCACAATAAGGTCAAAGCCCGTCGTCATTTAATATTCCCCAGACGGCAAGAATATTCCACGACCAAACGAATATTCCCGACAACAACAATGAATATTTTATAACCACTTGCTTATTTAAAATATTTATGCATTTTACCCATAACTAACCACATTAATCAAATCAACCCTTACTATTTCAAAATAATAAATAAATGAAATTCCATTTTATTTTAAAAAAATTCGGGGTCTTACAACATACTTCTTTTGCACTTATCCGTGAGAGTATTTACAAGCGCCTCGATTATCTTTGTCAGACGTGTGGTTCATGTCATACTTACTTAATCGATTGGCACCTTTAGGCGTCATGAATTTTGTTTCACCCATGAGATAGCCATGTCATACTCCTTCCAAACCTACTTGAGTGTACAAATGTTTGCATCTTGGTCCGATTTCCTGGCAGAGATTGGAGATCCATTTGACATATTACCGTGTTCAGGGCTCGTCTCACCCTACAGCTTCATTACTCATGCTCCGGGCATAGATTATCTCCCTCTAGCTGGTTTGAGGGGCATGATTACCTACCACCCACTGGCCGTGATGTGTCAGTTTGACCAGTTTCAGGACTTCTATCCATATGAGGGGGCAGTGAGTCATCAGTTCGCGTCACACCGGTTGTCAGCGGACGACAGATCCAGGTTGTATGCCTGTTGGGATAAGCGAGAGTTGGCTGAGTTTTCTATCAGTCATCCAGGTAGTTCTGCAAAGTATTCCGCATGGATAGAGACAAAGATTGCATTGGCTGCGGCAGTATCCACAGTTCAGGAGACTGATTATGACGATGAGGAGCCTATATAGGAGGTTGTCATTCCCACCATTGAGTTGATCATTTGGGTTTCGGCGATTGATGCTAGATTCTCCCACTCCGAAAAGCTATCAAGTATTCATAAAGATTCAAAGACACCATTTGGAGCAGAGCTTACATCTGATGACCTATGAGAGAGATCAGGCTAGGGCCACGATGTTGACAGCTCTTAATGGGAGAGACTCCGCTCTGTAAGAGAGGGATGAGGCTAGATCGGCCAGGGATGCCATGATTATGGAGCGGGATGTCGCCTTATCTGCTAAGGATGTGGCCATTGCAGATAGTACTTCAGTGCGATCCGAGATGGCTGTCACTTTTGCCGACATGAGTGCCTACATTTACGGACATTATGCCACCATGCAGTTGGCCTCAGATCTGCTAGCTCGTGTAGATACCCTTGGGCAGGAGCTTGCAACATTACCTCCATCTTTAGAGAGGGATGCTATGTTGGGTTTGATAGTCCGCATACACACAGATCCGTAGATAGCTTTGTATTTTCCTGCACAGACTAGCTTAGCCATTTTTGTCATGTACAGCACAGATGTATATATCAAACAGTATTATGTATGGCAGGGAAATATATGTTGATTCACTTCCCTTTTAGTTATGCCTTGATACTTGCTTGATATTTGCCTGTTTCTCCAGGGCCTTTGATCTTGATGCATTCTGAACTTATCCTTGATGGATGGACATTGAGACATCGCAAGATCTCTCAGAACAAATCATAGATTTCTGAAAATCCCTACCATCTTTGGTGTCTTGGGACTGGTATCTGTATGGAAAAGTGGATAGGATGATAGTTTCTTCCTCTATGAGATTGACCGCTCCACAGATGGTCGCCAGTACTTCTATTCATGAGAAGCCTAGTTAATTCCATCTCTTATGGTTTGGTGTTGCTCTTTGAGGCACGATCGCAGCTTAGATGGTCACTATATCTTCTATTTATGAGAAGAGGTTGGATAATTCCATCCCTTTGATCTGAAACTGATGAAGTGGGGCAATTTGAAGTTTGATCCCAGTACTGTGTGACAAGTATGCTTGTTCTGGTAGGGGTCAGACTGCACCATGAATGGCTGCCTATATACTCCTATTGAAGAGGAGATCAAGTCTGCGTAGTTCGAACCTAGTGTAGGAGGTTTAACGCTGAATGTGCAAGGCAGAAAGGTGTGGAGGTATTTTTGTTGTTTTTGTTTTGTGAAGAAAGGGTAGAAATGTTTTTGTTGTTTTTCTATATTGCGACCGGGCCAAATAGAATATGGTTACCTACGTACCCCGCGGGTATTAGGGAGATCAGGTCGACGTAGTTCGCCCCTCAGGACGAATGACTGAAAAGTGGGGGGTCCCATGTGCAGGGTAATATGTGGGGAAGATCTTGATCCCATGTACAGGTTAAGCTGTGGGGAATAGATATGAATCCCATATGCAAGATAGACTGCGGGGAACAGATAGTTTAATCCCATGAGGGGAATAAACTGCAAATGTAGAGAAAGTTTGATCCCTTCTTCAGGATAAACTGTAGATGTATGAAAAGTTTAATCCCGTCTTCAGGATAAACTGCAGGGGTGTGAAAGTTTGATCCCATCTTCAGGATAAACTACAGGTGTGTGAAAAGTTTATTCTCATTTTCAGGAGAAATTGCAGGTGTGTGAAAAGTTTATTCTCATTTTCAGGAGAAACTGAAAAGAACCAGGCTGCTGGTTTGAATTGTATGTTTCCCTGAGGGGCAGAAGAGTATGTAAAAGGGTTTAAAACTGGAATGACTGGTGATTTGATGATCAAGACTAGGATGTTTGTTCGATGGCAACTTCAGACATAGTACCGTTTCACGGTGTCCGAATTAATAAGCTGTGGAAATTCATCACCATCTATTTCCTACAATCTGAGAGCACCTCCTGTCAATATTTCCTTGACAACAAATGGACCTTCCCAGTTAGGAGCGAATTTTCCCTTAGACTGATCTTGGTTGTCAATGATCTTCTTCAAAACCAAGTCATGTTGTTTGAATTACCGTAGTCGGACTTTTCTGTTGTATGATCATGCGATCCTTTACTGATATAACTGACCATGGAAGATAGCCGCGGTTCGCCTTTCATCTATCAGAGATAATTGGTGATACCTGTCTTGTACCCATTGGTCTTCATCCAACTGAGCATCCATCAATACTCTGAGGGATTCCATTTCCACTTCTATGGGGAGCACTGCTTCCACCCCATAGACTAGTGAGTAGGGGGTTGCCCCAGTGGAAGCACACATTGAAGTTCTATAGGCTAATAAAGTTAGGGGCAAGAGGTCAGGCCATCCTTTGTGATTGGCGGACATTTTTTGCATTATCTTCTTGATGTTTTTATTAGCCGCCTAACAACATCCATTCATCTTGATTTCGGTAAATAGACGAGTTGAGATGTTTGATGTGGAATTTTCTGCATAATTCCTCCATCATTTTGTTGTTGAGGTTCTTAGCATTGTCTGACACAATGACCTCTAGTTGCCTATATCGACAAACAATATTGTTTCTGATGAAAGCAATGATGACTTCTTTAGTAACCTTGGGGAAGGAAGCTGTTTCGACCCATTTAGTGAAGTAGACGATCATGGTGAATATGAACCGATGTCCATTACTGGCTTTGGGCTCTATAGGCCCGATCACGTCCATTCCCCATATTGAGAAGGGCCATGGAGAACTCATATTATGGAGTTCCCGTGGAGGGGCGTGGATAAAATTCCCATGTATTTGACATTGATAGAACCTCTTGACGTGATCATCACAGTCAGCCTTGAGTGTAAGCCAATAATGTCCCGTTCTGAGAATCTTCTTTACAAGTAGGGATCCACTCATGTGAGGGCCGCATACTCCAGCATGGATTTCATCTATGAGTCTCTGAGCTTGGTCTTTGTCCAGACATCTGAGAAGACCTAACCCTACATCTCTTTTGTAGAGTGCATCTCCGTTGAGGTAGAATTTCATAACAATTCGATGAATCCGCCTCTTCTCAGTTAGGCTCGCTTCGGTGGGTGTAGATCCATCTCATAAATACTTCTTGATGTGTTGATACCAAGGGTTATGGACGGGAGGTAGCTCATCCGATACTTCTCCAATGTAATTCCCATAGACTGGGGTCTTATGCATAGTAATCGTGATGTTTGGTATGTTTTCCTTGTCAGGTATGTAAACCAAGGAGGCCAACGTTGCTAATGCATCTGCAAAATCATTCTTGTTGCGAGGAATGTGTAGAAAGGAGATTTCTTCGAACTCCAAAGCCATCTGTATAACTTGCCGATGGTAGGGCAGTAAATGCAATTCTTTGGTTTGATAGATTCCTGTGGATTGCTTGATTACCAATTTGGAATCCCCAAAGACAGTTAAACGCCTGATACCCATTGAACGGGCAAGTTTGAGTCCCATAATACAGCCTTCATACACAGCCGTGTTGTTGGTGTTGACAAACTATAATTTGACGGAGATGGGATAATGTTCCCCCGTGCAAGATATTAAAACTGCTCCAGCTCCGGAGCCTTCTGAATTGACAGCTCCATCAAAATACATCTTCCAGAATCGGGATGTATCGTACTGATGTGTTAGCTGAATTGCCATTACCCCTTCATCGGGAAAATAGGTTTCTAAGGGTTGGTAATACCCTGCAGGTGCGGCGGCCAGTTGATCCACAATTCCTTGACCTTTGACAGACTTTTGTGTCACATAGACAATGTCAAATTGCTAGAGGATCAATTGCCATCTGGACAGCCGACAATTCAGTATGGGTTTGCTAAACACATACGTAAGAGGATCCACGCAGGATATAAAATGGGTTGTGTGACCATGAAGATAATGTTGTAATCTCATGGAGGCCCATGCCAAAGCACAACAAGTTTTCTCGATTAAAGTGTACTTGTGTTCACTGATGCTAAATCTTTTGCTGAGGTAATAGATAGCTCGCTCTTGGCCTCTATTGTCTTTTTGCCCCAGCATACAGCCCATGGCATTGTCATTTATGGACAGGTACATGAACAGGGGAACCTCATCCCTGGGAGGTACCAAAATAGGAGCGTTGACCAACTGTTCTTTAATTGTGAGGAAGGCTTTCTGGCACTTATCATTCCATTTCATGGAGGATTTCTTCCTTAACAATTTGAAGATTGGCTCACAGGTTGCTGTGAGTTGAGAAATGAATCGGCTTATGAAGTTGATCCTTCCCAAAAATCCTCGTATTTCCTTTTCTGTCTGAGGAATGGGCATTTCCTTGATGGCCTGGATTTTAGCAGGGTCCAGTTCAATTCCTTTGTGGCTTACTAGGAAACCTAGCAACTTGCCTGACTTAACACCAAAGGCACACTTGGCGGGATTCAACTTCAAGTTGTACTTACGCAACCTGTTGAACAACTTTCTGAGATGGTCTAAATGGTCATCCTCCTTCTGGGATTTGACAATGATGTCATCCACATAGATCTCTATCTCCTTGTGTATTAGATCATGGAAAAGAGCCATCATAGCTCATTGGTAAGTTTCCCCAGCATTAATGAGGCCAAATGACAACCGTCTGTAGCAAAAGGTTCCCCAAGGCGTGATGAAAGCAGTTTTCTCACGATCCTCCTCAGCGACCATAATTTGATGATACCCCACGAAGCAATCAGCAAAGGAGTACATGTCATACTCAGCAGTATTGTCAATGAAAATGTGGATAAATGGTACGGGAAAGCTATCTTTAAGGCAAGCTTTGTTCAAATCCCGGTAATCTACACAGACTTGAACTTTTTCCCCTGGTTTAGGTAAGGGAAAAATGTTAGCTATCCACTCCGGATATGTAGACACCATGATGATGTCAGCTTGAAACTGTTTCACAATTTCTTCTTTAACCTTTAAACTCCACTCAGGTTTCAATCGCCTGAGCTTCTGCCTAACTGGCTTGAATCCTTCTTTGATGGGAAGGCAATGAAGAACAATGTCAGTGGACAAACCCACCATGTCTTCATGGGACCATGTAAACACATCCTGGAATTGGGTTAATAACGCAACCATGTCATTCCGTTGATTTGTGGAAAAGTCTAAACCAATTTGGATTAGCTTAGGGTTGTCTAAGGTTCTAAGATTGAAGGGAGTGATTTGATCGAGATTGGGTTTGGGTTTATTGGCAACACATTCCTTAATCTCTTGAGGTGTCTCAATGTCCTCTTGGATGTCCATTAAGTCTGAGTCCAACTTTGCATCAAAGTTACAGCCTTGGTAGAGAGAAGGCACCTTATCAACAAGTATAGGCACATCTAAACTCAGAGTCCTGAAATAAAATATGATTTCACTTAATATATGCAACTGTTCGAACATAAAAAAGTGTTAGCATGTATGTGATAAAATAACTGCTAGTGCTGTAAAGGAAAGCAAGCAATTAAAAGTTATCTACAGGGCATAGGGATTTTTTGCCCATTTTACCCTCGTTGACCAATGCATGGAGTACTGCTCCAATTGTCGAGGGCAAAGTCCTGAAGGACTACAGTGATAGAAGGATCGTCAGTGCCCTTCTCCTCCTGAATGATAACCATGACATCTGGGCAATCATCGTCTGGAGTGTATCTGCTTGTATGTTCATCATGAACAATGACGCGAATGCCTGCCATCATCAAGGCGAGGTCATGTTTATGTTTCCACTCCTTCTTTTCCGCCTCGAGATCAGGAGTCTGCACCTCTTTAGCTTTGATGGGTACTGGTTTTGGAAATAGCATAGCCATAGCCTGGGCTGGAACCTTTACTGGAGATTGCATCAACTCATGTGGTAAAGGTATCGAAGATCGTCGTACGGTGGAAGGTTAAGGAATCTACTCATGCTTATAAGGATTCTTGTGCTTGCAATTAGCAGAATAACCAAGCCCGGCTGTACCAATTTGATTGGACATCTGTATAGGGTGTGTAATGCCCTGCTGATCCTTACCAAGCCCTTGTCCAGGTTAGTAGCCCAATAACATCATTTTTTGAGTGGAAGACATAACTTCGTTAGAAATCTTGGGAACGGGAAGTGGTGCTCCAATAGAATGGTATTGAGTATTACTCACTTCCAGGGTGTGAAAACTAGTAGGTTCAACCTCTGAATTAAAGCTGATAATTGGTAGAGCTCCTGTTTTAGGACCTTCTGGCTTAGCATTGACAGTGACTAGACTGTTGTTGATAATGTATTTGAGTTGTTGATGTAAGGTGGAGGGAACAACTCTAGCCATGTGTATCCATGGTCTCCCCAATAACAGGTTGTATCCTGACTCAATCTTGAGGACGTGGAAGGATACGTTGAATGTGTGGGGACCAATCTCAATTGGCAACTCAATCTTTCCAACAGAATTTCACCGAGATCCATCAAAAGCTCTGATGATCGTATGACTACTTTGGATTCGATTGGGATTGACGTTCATCTTCACCAAGGTGGCATAAGGACAGATATTTAGAGATGAACCTCCATCTATCAATACTCCTGCGAGCATATACCCGGAAGACAACATAACAATGTGTAGTGGTTTACAGTGACCAATCCCTTCGGGAGGTATGTCATCATCAGTGAATGATATCACATTATTATTGAAAATGTGATCAACCAAATGTTGAAACTTTTCCACATCCACTGATTTTGGCAAATAGGCTTCTTCTAAAACCTTTAGCAAAACCTTCTGATGATCTTCGAAAGAGAAAACCAAGTCCAGGATTGATATCTGGTGTGGAGCTTCACGCAAGCTTAAAACCACTTTGGCTTCATTGTGGCCCATAGTATAGAGGAATTTTTCAATCTTCTCCATGGAAAATTTCCCCTTTGCTTCGCAGATAGGCTTGATAACCCGTTGAGGAAGGTATAATGGATTCTCTTTCACCACTGCAGCGGCAGTATGAGATATAGATCCTTCAGCTTCTCCATAATTCTATGGCACTTTATGTAAGCTGATAACAGGATGTTGTATCCTACAAGGCAAAAGAATTGGCTCTGGTGCGGCCACTTCCAAAGGATTGTAAACTCCTTTAAGGCGAATTGGTTGTATGGGAAATGCTTTAACAGTCTCGTCACCCTCCTCAGATATGACTGCTACTGATCTCTTCCATTGAGTAGGAGATGCATTCACACCCTTAAGTTATACAGTGTAATCTTCAACCACTTGCAGAACACTGCTATCAATAAGATTTTGAATGAGATGGTGGAGTGCCCAGCATTCTTTTGTGCTATGACCGTGAGAATGTGAATGATATTGACACATTTCATCAGGATTAAACCGTCCTGAGCGGGGATTGATTAGAGGGAGAAGGAATGTGATTCTTCCTTTGTTGATCAATATTTGAAGTATTTCCTCCATAGATTGGCCCAGATAGGTAAATTCCCTTCTATTAGAAAAATCCTGATGGGCTTTAGCACTTGCTCGCTTTGCAACCTTATCCTCCATAGCTTGGCTTTTTGAAGGTGTTGAGGGAGCATTCATAACAAATGGAAGGAGATAAGCATGTTTCTGCCTGATTAATTGACGTGTGGCTTGATGTTGGTGGGTCATCAGCTCTGCCAATTGCTCAACTAGTTTGTGAAGAGCCTTCATCTTTCATTCCATGGTGAATTGGAACTTTGCACAATCCCATTTATCAACACCGTCTTTGATGGGTTGGGATGATTCACCAATAGAATTGGAACCATGTCCAGTGCTCCAACTGATCATATGGACTTCTTCCTCCTTGTGTTGAGGGAGAGGATTATCTTATACGTGGGGTTGATCTGGTTTGGTGACCACAATCTCACCATTGTCGATCAAATCTTGGATCTTGTGTTTCAAGGCCCAACAATCTTGAGTATAATGTCTGGGTGCTCCAGCATGATATGCACATTTCCGATTAGCATTGAAACCCCTACCAGTAGGGTTGGCTGGCGGAAGAAGATGTGTAATTTTCTTCTGAGTGGTCAGAAGAGCAAGAATGTTTTCGAGCGAATCCCCTAAGGGTGTGAACGTTCGAAATTGCTTTACTTCTCCACTTTTGGGCAATGGAGGGTTTGAAGGTTGTGCTGGAAAAGAGGAGTAGTTTTTCCTCTGCATAGGCATGTTTGGATTACCTTTATATCCTTGTAGTACCAAGGAAACATCCTCTTCTTTCTTCTTATGAACCCTTCGAGGGTTGTTTCCATAAGATCCGGACTGGATGTGCTCAGCAACAGCTTAGAGAACGGCTAGGTCTTGAATTTTACCAGACTTCAATCCCATTTCAGCCATCTCACCGTGTTTAATCAACTCAGAAAATGGCTTGCCAATGCCAACTAGGATTCTTTCATAGAAATGGGCTTCCTGTACGTCTATGAAGGTCATGACCATTTCTGATTCTGTCATAGAAGGAATAACTTGAGCAGCAAGGCGCCTCCGCCTTTGAGCATACTCTCTGAATGACTCGTTAGACTGTTCTTGACCTTGGTAATTTGGTACCGGTCAGGAGCGATTTGAGACTGAAAACTGTACGGAGTGAGGAAGGCATGAGCCAGCTCATCCCAGCTATGGATCTTAGAGTTATCTAATCTGGTATACCATGCACGGGCTTCTCCAGTCAGACTTTTCTGAAACAGCTGCATTCTGAGCTTTTTATCCTCAGCATAAGATCCAAGCTCTCCAATAAACACCTTTAAATGTGTGTAAGGATCCCCTAATCCATCATATTTCTCAAAATCAGGGGTTTTGAATTTTTTTTTGATAATGCACACTGGAAATATACAAAGGTCTGTATATGAAACACTGCCATGCGTTCCAATCCCTTTAAGAGCGCGGATGGTTTCCTCCATTTGAAGAACCTTTTTCCTGATATCACCGGTGTCTAGATCTGCTTTGAGATGGGTGTTTTCAGGGTCTTTGATGGTGGTATCCAGCTGATGCTCTGGAATAGTTTTTTCCAGATCTTGAACTCCCCCTTGTGTAGAGGATTCTGTATGTGTGGGCATTTTTATACCCTGGGTAGACTGGTGTAACTCTCTTAATAGGACACCCACGTCTGTGATTTGTTTGCTCAATCCGTCAAACTCTTCTCGGGAGACAGGATTAGACTGTTGAGAGGAAGACATGATTGGCTGTAGGCTGGAGGCCTTTTTAGACTTGGAACGGGTAACCGGCCCAATTGCTTCCCTACAAAAAGACTTATTTAGTTTAGTCTTAAGAAGATGTAAATGTTATAATAACACATCCATTTTAGGAATTTGTCCTGCAAAATCGGTTTAGTTAATTGATAACATGTTATGCACAAGTATCTTTTATATTTTCCATTACATATGGATGAACCTAGAATAAAATTACAAGTAAATGCTTTTACAGGTAATTTGAAAATGGAAAGCATGAAGAGACTTTCCTCCGTTTTTTATTATCAGAGGTTGACCTATCCTAGGGTTTCTCTAGCGGCTTTTTGGCAATGAAGGTTCCCAGATCATCGCAATCTACTCAACGGGAAGTTAATCCAGTTTTTCAACTAGAGCGAATCTGGGTGGTGCCTTTCCTGAGCCCCGGGGAATTATTCTTCCCACAGGTCCAGTAATCAAACACCGACAGGATAACCTCCTAATGGAGGGACCACACAACATACATTCACATACAATGCATCTTACCGTTTATGTAAAATGATGACATGTGCGAAGCACTAATTTATGCGAAGCACTAATATCACAAATAGATATTTAGCAGTGCAGTAAGTAAGATGCATTTGTACATATATATCAGAAATGTAAATGCAACAATCACACACAAGCATATAACAATTTTGAAAAGCTTGTAATAGTGGCTTAAGCCCTCTTACTGGAGTCCCCAGCAGAGTCGCCACCTATCGACGTCGGGATTTTAATTGTCCCTTTTCGTTACTTATTCTTTGGTGTTCTCATGTTAATGTGAGATTTGTTTGAAAAAACAAGTGAAAAAGGTCCGACAAGTATAATGTCGACTATTTGACTTTAAGAGTCGCCAGTTGGTGTATTTAACTGGTTGCACCAACGCAACCGAAAAGGTTTTCACATTGACCCAGTGATTTGACACTGCTAAACGGGTCTGTGAAACCGAGATTCATTAAGGGTTCGGGAGCTTGATTATGCAGAGGGAAGGTGTTAGGCACCCCCCGACATCCGTGTTTCCACGGTGACCGCCACTCTTCAAAGAAACTGTTATATGAATGTGTGTGTGTGTGTGTGTGGATTAATGTGCAATTATTTGGAAGTAGTGCTATGCCTCGTTCGCACCTATATACATAGGGTTTGAATTTTATAGAAAAATTCAGTTTTAAGCAAGATATAGCAATGAAGTTTTATAAAAAAGAGGTTTTTCAAACCCTGTGCTCAATAGTAATTGAGGCCTTTGATACTTCCATTTTATTACTAAATGTTCAGCTTGTTTGCTTTTATTTTCGAGATGCGAAGCATCTGCACGAAAATAATATACAACGATCTTTGAATTCCTCACTGAGCATAAAGCAAACCATCCAAGGAAACTCCAACACTGTAAAATAATATACAAGCTGCTTACAGCTGAAAAATGTCCATCACGGAAACCGAATCTAGATTCATCATTCTGAATCTGTAAGATCACATGATTCCTAGGCTCACAAGATACTGCAATTGATAGGGAAAGCAGTAAGCAGTTATATATATAAGCTGTAAATATATATATATACATATATATATATATATACTGAAATGATAGCCACCACGAATTATTCTCCATGGGGAATCAAACAGCATGCAAATATATATATAAAAGTGGTAAATATATATATATATATATGGACATGATCCGCCACCACGAATTATTCTTCATGGGGGGTCAGAAAAGTAAATAAAGCTGTAAATACGATCACCGCCACGAAGTGAACTCCAGGCGGGACAGAATGAAAATAAAGCTTTAAAAAACGATCACCGCCACGAAGTGAACTCCAGGCCGGACGGAATGTAAATAAAGCTGTGAAAGGCCACGAAGTAAACTCAGGCCTGACAGAAATGTAAATATATATATATATGTAGAGATATATATATAAAAGTAGTAAGCGCACCGGATGTGAATCCAGGCTCATCGGATATGTCCGACAACAATTATATATATGTATATATATAAAAGAGAGTAAATGCACCGGATGTAAAATCCAGGCTCATCGGATATGTCCGACAACAATTATATATATATGTATATATATAAAAGCGAGTAAATGCACCGGATGTAAATCTAGGCTCATCAGATATGTCCTGAAAAGCATTATATATATATATATATATATATATATATATATATATATATATATATTTCTTATATATGGACTAACATTATCGAGTTGTGCCTCTATCGAGCCTAGACTTGATTGATGCAGGAGCATTTAATTACTTTTTATATGTATATATATATATATATATATATATATATATATATATATATATATATATATATATACAAAAATGAAAACCACTTGGATATAAGTCCGGCAAACACATTCACACGACTCTCAATGTGCAGCAACAAAAGTGTAATAATAGAAGAAGGAAGTTTTCTAGAATATAAGAAGGCTTACAGTGGACTGCCAAAGTAGACTTCTTTGACTTTAAATGTATGAACACTCAGCTTCTGCCAGATAAAAAGTATCTATATATAAGCTCACTAGTGTTTAAAGAAAAGAAAACTTTCAAAAGATGTCTATGCAGAGCTAAATAGACAGGGCTTCCTCACCTTTTTCCTCTCTTCTCTCTCTTCAAATGGCTGACCCCAAGCCTTATATTTATAGACTGATGGGCGCAGGTGTGAAACCCCAGATTTTATGAATAAAGATTTAATTTTCTCGAAATAATTTTTTTTTATATTATGGTGTGGATTTGATATAATGTTATAGTTGTGGGTAATATTTATAAATTTTGCAAAGTAAGCAAGTTGTTATATAATATTCGATTGTTCGGAGAATATTCTTTTTATCGGGGAATATCCGTACGACGGTACAATTTTTGGTGGACCCCACAACGGAATTATTGTCGGATTGAGAAAACGACAAAAATATTTTTATAAAAATAACGGCGAAAGTTTTACCGTTAAAACTGTTGAACTACTTGGTAGTAAAAGTACAGTAATACGCGTGGTTGCATAGTAGGACACGGTATTGATTATTGATGCTTACGTGAGAAAACACTAAGTTTTGTTTAATTATTGCTACAGTAGTTGTTGCATAGTATCTCATGTTATTTGATTCAATTATTGTTGATTTATATGTTTTGTTTTATTAGTATTATTAACGTAATAAAATAGAAAAACTTTTTATATAAAACAGAATACTTTTATAAAGTTATTCGTTTTATTAGGCTAATAGTAAAATCTTTTTATATAAAACATAATACTTTTATAAATTTATTCATTTTATTAGACAATAATTAGAATATATTATATTTTATTATACATAGTGCCTGCATAATGTTTGCATAGTAAAATCTTTTATAAAGTTATTTGTTTTATTAGATTATAAATAGAATATAATATATTTTATTTAAAAAATTTTGCTTTAAATATGGACCGTCAGATTAAAGCAAATCAATCTGGACCGTTCATGAGTTAGTTACTATGCAGTTCATTCTTCTATAAGTAGAAGCTCATTCCTTCATTATTTTCTTACGAATTCACTAAAACTCTAGAGAGAGAAAATTATAGAGAGAAAGAAAAAGAGAAGTCTGCTAACTTTCTTTTCCTATATCTAATTTCTTTTACGGTAAGGAATATTATTCTTTTGTATTCAAGAAGAGAACTTCTGTTATTCCATTTCTTTATTATTCTTTGAATAACTTTTGATACGCTGTGACCAACCCTATACTTGGTGACATTCTTCTATTATTCATCTTTTTACTATTCCGTTGGAACATCCATCTGTGATATACGCCTTTAACTGGTTCCGCTTTTAATTATTTAATATCTTTGTTGGAACATCCTCGTCCGGTGTGAATTTCACCGACCGGTTCGTAATTTATTATTCTGTTGGAATAACTCGCGTCTGTCTGATACCGCATGCATGGTGATTTTGTTGTTATTCCATTCTTTATTATACTCAGTTGGTTAAAGTTTTGACTTCTATACTCCATGAAATTAGTGGAATATCTTTGATATTTGCGCTTCATCCAGTATCGTTTCTTGGAAATATTCTTCTGGGCATTCTTGAATTTTACACCACAAAACAATATCTTGTTGACAATTTGGACGTTATTGGTTCCTAGATAAATTAATTCTTGAAGTTGTTTTATTGAATTATTATATCATTGTCATCATGCTCACGTTTATATTTTGTTGAAATTCATCTGTGGCCTGTAGTGCATAGATGGACTTGGTATGATTATGACCAGGGATTATTCGGTATAATCATGACCGTAATGTTACAAATGATGTGGTAAAAGTCATCTGTGGCCTGTAGTGCATAGATGGACTTGGTGTGATTATGACCAGGGATTATTCGGTATAATCATAACTGTAATGTTACAAATGATGTGGAAAAAAGTCCTCATTGGCCCGTAATGCATTGATGGACAATATTTGGTATGATCGTGGCTATGGATTCTCTTCGGCCATTGGAGCAAAGATGAATTATTTTATGGCATGATCAGGACCGTTAATGAAAACACGATTATCTTTGGCCCGTAGTGCATGGATAATTTGTGGTCGTGACCTTAAAGAATATCCTTGGCCGTAGTGCAGGGGTGATTCGATGATGTGGATTATTTATTAAGCTGAGTCCCAGCGATAAAAGTGATGAAAAACCTTTTAAATCTTAAAAGATAGTAGATTTTATTCTCTACTTAACTCTTTTAATGGATTGCTTATTTCCGCTGCAGTTTTTGATCTAAAACTTGTTGTCTATTATATTCTATCAGTTGTTATACTGTTGAAGGCTAAGGATAATTTATTCTGCATTATCTTAGTCATAATATTTCTTACTGGGCTAGTTTAGCTCACCCTTTCTTTCATTGTTCTCTTCAGAAAATGAGAACGTATCCAGGACTAGTCGGGGAAAGGAGTGACGGTCCAGATGATAGCATTAGTAGTCCTCACTATTCTGTTAGATAGTGTGACAATAAATGTATTGAGGACTTATTTGTGTTTGAATACTGTCTAAATGACAATATTCAAGTTAAAACTCATTGTATATATTTTTTCGTATCTTACACGACTGTTGTATAATTAGTTTGTATTTGTATTCTGTACCATGTAAGTGGCGACTCAAGATGGGTGATGTATACATAATTTTGGGGGCATCACAGTTGGTATCAAAGCTTAGGGATATAATCCCTGGCTAAGATGTGAGACAAGAACTAGGTGGAGAGAGACGGGGAATTCATTCGCTAGTATGACCTACCTAAGTTTATTTGTTATTTAATTGGTTGGTCAGAGTATAGGGATAATATGTGATATGTTAATTAACCCTTGTTTTGTGGCAGTATTTGAAAATGGCATCCGAAAATGTTGAGATTAGCAATGGAGCACAGGAGACCGTTGAGTCTCCACAGATCAATAATCAGGACAATGTGCAACAGGATGGCTATAATCCTCCTATAAACAATAACACTGATCAATTGACGAACGACGGTACGTTTAGGAGCTTTTTAGAATTCATGCAACATCAAAGTAGAGCGCTCCTGCTCATAATAATCTGTAAAAATAATGGCGTACTGCGCTTGACGGTTACCGCTAAGTAATTTAAGGAGCCGACCACCGAAGTTTTTGGGAAAGCCGTAACCACTTAAGGCGAGACGTGGTTAAACAGATCACCAAGATATTTGATGTCTTGGGATGCTCCGAGGAGCAAAAGGTTCCTTTGCCACCTTTATGTTGCGTGAAGAGGCATTCATTTTGGGTGGGAATCAGAAAAAGCACTCACTGACGCACTCAAGATGTCTTGGGAGAAGTTCCAAGAGTTGTTCAATGACAAGTACTTTCCTGAAAGCATTCGTCACATGAAAGAGGTAGAGTTCATTAAACTGGAGCAAAACAACATGACCGTGTCGCAGTACGAAGCCAAGTTTGCCGAGTTGTCCCGATTTGCGTCCCATTTGGTTGATAATGAGGAGAGAATGACGCGAATGTTTCTAAGAGGTTTGAAACCTGAGATACGTCAATATCTTATCTCTCATAAACTGTGTTTGTATTCAGATGTTGTTAATAGGGCTCAGTTATTGGAGCGCGATAATGAGTCAGCACAACCAAAAGGCAATGACCAACAACACGATAATAATCGTACCGGTGGCAACGGTCATCGGAACAATGATAACCATCGTGGGGGAAATTATCATGCCAAGAATGGTAACCACTTCGATGGTAATCATTGCCAAGATAATAGAAGTGGAAATTTTAAGAAGAGAAGGTTCAACAATGACGTAAAGACGTCGGCACCAGCACCCGTTTCAAAAGAAGAAGAACGACCACCGGTCGTATGTTTCAAATGCGACGGAGGGACACATCCGTCTAAAACCATGCGCAACAATCCAAAGCGTGTTTTAATTGCGGAAGAGAAGGTCACCTAGCTTGATTTTGTCGTATGGTGAAGTCAAGTCCAAATTGGGATAGTGATGTCAAAGGATGTCCCGCATGTGCCAAAGCCCAGAGTTTAAGAGAGAGCATTTTTTTTCTCGTGACGAGGAACCTGAATAAAATTATCACGGGTAAGTTAATCATCAACTCTTGCGAAGTCTATACCGTGTTAGATACTTGTTCTACTCACTCTTTTATTTCACCTAGTTGTGTTCAATGTTTGAAGGTAACTCTGAAAAAGTTAGACTTTGATATATTTGTTTAAACTTAGTTGGGAGAAACCTTCGTTACCTCTACTATTTATAAATCTTGTTCAAATCAACACTTTCACGTTACCTGTCGATCGTATCTCTTTGAAAATACTTGCCTTTGATGTGATTTTTGAAACGATTGGTTTACTACTCATCATGCTTTTCTTAAGGTGGTTAGCTTTCATACTCCTAACCAACCTGATATGCAAATTCAAAGTAACCAAACCACTAAAGTCAATCATTATCATATCAAGCCATAAGTAAAGAGCCCCGAGCCTTTCGCTGATGACTTCCTTGTGTGGAATGCACCGAAGCTAGACTTTCTGTAGGCGACGTTATGAATGATGATGGCAAGTTGATAGGTATCAATGTGACGTGCTATTCAAGACTTGGATGAGGGTCACAGTTTTGAAAGATAAATCTATTGTTAATAAATTTCTCGACGTATTCCTGAAGATTCTTAGCCTACCCTAGAGCGTGAAATCGAATTTTGTATTGACCCCAGTACAAAAACCCATTTCTTAAACCCTCAAATATTTCTTTACTTAAAACGGACGTATAATGCGCCAAAGACGTTAACTCGAGCTATTAAAGATTACGATAGTACCATTCAATATCATCGTGGAAGAGCAAACGTGGTAGTTGACGTGTTGAGTAGAAGATCGTATGCGTTTACGAGTGCGATGTTGTTAACACAAAGACTCATTTCGTATAACTTACAAATGATGAAGATAGAGTTAAAGACTCTAGGGACCCACGTGAAGATAACGAATATACGATTAGAATAGACTTTAATCGATAAAGTTAAAGCCGCTCAAACTACACACCCGGAGCTGATGAATGTAAAGAAGAAGGTTCAAGAGGGCGTTATTCTAGAAGCAAGAATCAACGAAGAGAGGAAATCTCAACCCTCGATTTAATTAGCCCATTTGAAATCCTCGATCGAGTAGGAACTGTGGCTTATAGACTCGTTTTACCGCCAAAAATATCTCGTGTTCATAACATTTTTAACGTATCGATGTTACGTAAATATGTGGACGACCCAAACCACATTATTAATTTAGAACCGGACATGATAGCGGATGATTTAACGTTTGAGGAGATACGTGTTAAAATCTTGGATAAGAAGAATCGTATTCAACACTCAATGGTTATACATCAAGAGTTAGAATCTGAAATGAAGTCAAGGTATCCTCACCTGTTTGGCATACCAGGTACGTACATAAATTTTGAGGGAGAAATTCTATAAGGAGGGGAGATTGTGAAACCCCAGATTTTATGAATAAAGATTTAATTTTCTCGAAATAATTTTTTTTATATTATGGTGTGGATTTGATATAATGTTATAGTTGTGAGTAATATTTATAAATTTTGCAAAGTAAGCAAGTTGTTATATAATATTCGATTGGTCGGGGAATATTCTTTTTATCGGGGAATATCCGTACGACGGTACAATCATTGGTGGACCCCACAACGGAATTATTGTCGGATTGAGAAAATGATAAAAATATTTTTATGAAAATAACGGTAAAGTTTTATCGTTAAAACCGTTGAACTACTCGTGAGTAAAAGTACAATGTCACGCGTGATTGCATAGTAGCACACTACGGTATTGATTATTGATGCTTATGTGAGAAAACACTCAGTTTTGTTTAATTATTGCTACAGTAGTTGTTGCATAGTATCTCACGTTATTTGATTCAATTATTGTTGATTTATAAGTTTTGTTTTATTAGTATTATTAACGTAATAAAACAGAAAAACTTTTTATATAAAACGTAATACTTTTATAAAGTTATTACGTTTTATTAGGCTAATAGTAAAATCTTTTTATACAAAAATGTAATACTTTTATAAAGTTATTCATTTTATTAGACAATAATTAGAATATATTATATTTTATTATGCATAGTATTTTCATAGTACTCTGCGTAGTATTTGTATAGTAAAATCTTTTATAAAGTTATTTGTTTTATTATATTATAAATAGAATATATTATATTTTATATAAAAGATTTTGTTTTAAATATGGACAATCAGATTAAAGTAAATCAATCTGGACCGTTCATGAGTTAGTTACTATGCAATTCATTCTTCTATAAATTGAAGCTCATTCCTTCATTATTTTCTTACGAATTCACTGAAACTCTAGAGAGAGAAAATTATAGAGAAAAAGAAGAAGAGAAGTCTGTTAACTTTCTTTTCCTATATCTAATTTCTTTTACGGTAAGGAATATTATTCTTTTGTATTCAAGAAGACAACTTCTGTTATTCCATTTCTTTATTATTCTGTTGGAATAACCTGTATACGCGGGCAACCCTATACTTGGTGACATTCTTCTATTATTCTGTCTTTACCATTCCGTTGGAACATCCCATACGCTATATATGTATACACAATTCCGGTTCCGCTTTTAATTTTTCATTCATTCTGTTGGAATATCCTGTCTGTGTTATACGCCGGACCTGGTTTCGTTTTAATTATTCTTTCATTCTGTTGGAATATCATGTCTGTGCTATACGCCGGACTTGGTTCCGATTTAATTATTCATTCATTCTGTTGGAATATCACATGCATATTTATCGTTGGACCCGGTTCCGCTTTTAATTATTTAATATTCTCGTTGGAACATCCCGCTCGCTTGTGAATTTTTACCCTAACCGGTTAAAGTAATTTATTATTCTATTGGAATAACCTGTCTATGCGAAGTACCACATGCATGGTAATTTCTGTTGTTATTCCATTCTTTATTATACTCAGTTGGTTAAAGTTTTGACTTCTATACTCCATGAAATTAGTGGAATATCCTTGATATTTGCGCTTCATACAGTATCGTTTCATGGAAATATTCTTCTGAGCATTCTTGAATTTTACACCACAAAACAATATCTTGTTGACAATTTGGACGTTATTGGTTAATAGATAAATTAATTCTTGAAGTTGTTTTATTGAATTATTATATCATTGTCATCATGCTCACGTTTATATTTTGTTGAAAGTCATCTGTGGCCTGTAGTGCATAGATGGACTTGGTATGATTATGACCAGGGATTATTCAGTATAATCATGACCGTAATGTTACAAATGATGTGGTAAAAGTCATCTATTCTGTGTGTGTGCATAGATGGACTTGGTGTGATTATGACCAGGGATTATTCGGTATAATCATAACTGTAATGTTACAAATGATGTGGAAAAAAGTCCTCATTGGCCCGTAATGCATTGATGGACAATTTTTGGTATGATCATGGCTATGGATTCTCTTCGGCCATTGGAGCAAAGATGAATTATTTTATGGCATGATCAGGACCGTTGATGAAAACACGATTATCTTTGGCCCGTAGTGCATGGATAATTTGTGGTCGTGACCCTAAAGAATATCCTTGGCCGTAGTGCAGGGGTGATTCGATGATGTGGATTATTTATTAAGTTGAGTCCCAGCGATAAAAGTGATGAAAAACCTTTTAAATCTTAAAAGATAGTAGATTTTATTCTCTACTTGACTCTTTTAATGGATTGCTTATTTCCGCTGCAGTTTTTGATCTAAAACTTGTTGTCTATTATATTCTATCAGTTGTTATACTGTTGAAGGCTAAGGATAATTTATTCTGCATTATCTTAGTCATAATATTTCTTACTGGGCTAGTTGAGCTCACCCTTTCTTTCACTGTTCTCTTCAAAAAATGAGAACGTATCCGGGACTAGTCGGGGAAAGGAGTGACGGTCCAGATGATAGCATTAGTAGTCCTCACTATTCTGTTAGATAGTGTGACAATAAATGTATTGAGGACTTATTTGTGTTTGAATACTGTCTAGATGACAATATTCAAGTTAAAACTCATTGTATATATTTTTTCGTATCTTACACGACTGTTGTATAATTAGTTTGTATTTGTATTCTGTACCATGTAAGTGGCGACTCAAGATGGGTGATGTATACATAATTTTGGGGGCATCACAGCATGTCTACCTGCGACTGATCGTGGTGGGCCCAGGCCTAGCGGGTCTCGTCGTCTCGTAGTACGTGCACTCGCATACTGTAATGTCCAATCGAACTTGCAGAACTTCAATCTGAGCATCCAAACGAAGCGTATCTGTACTTCTTCAGACCGCTGGTGTCGAGAGTTACGTAATGACATTGATTAGAGGTTGTACGAAGTCATGAAGAGGGGTCCATGCCCATGGTCTTCAAGCTTCAAATTCTATCCAAAGTACTGCCACACGCAATAGTCACTCGGGATTGTCATTACTCGGTTATTTAGGACATTGTTGTATATATGTATGTCTGAAATGTTGAGACGACGTGCCATTTGTCGGACGAACAAGATGATGTTTGACTCTTTGCCGGGGTTATCGCCGGGTTGAGTTAAAAGTAGACGTTGCTCAGGGTTACAGCTGAGATTGGACTACTTGTTGGTATGCTGTGATATCATCTTGTTGATGTTGTGAGATGACGTTGGTGACTCCTCACCGGGGTTATCGTCGGTTTAAGAGAAAAGAAGACGTTGCTCAGGGTTACAGCTGAGATTGGACTGCTTGTTTGTGTGCCTCACTGTCATCTGTGATTGAAGCTGATGGCATATGGTAGAAACAAGCAATTCCAGAGCTATCGCCGGAACTGCGATGGCATTCCTTGGGGTTATCACCAAGAATGGGATTGTTCTTTCTAGTGTTGTCTCTGGGACTGGAACTGAACATCGCGGTGTGATCGTCGAGACAGGACTGTCCTCTCCGGTGTTGTTGCCAGTCTTTTGATCTGCACATCTCGTGGTTATCTCCGAGATTGGAAATGGCGTTCCCGGTTTGTGTTCCGGGTTTGGAATAAATGCTCCCGGTTTGTTCTCCGGGTTGGAGCGGAACTTCCGGTAGTATCCGGAATTGTTGTAAACTGTCTTTCAGGGTTATCTCCAAAAGACGAATCTACCCTCCTGCAATGTTAGTAATAGGAGTGCAGAAAATTTCGAGTGTCTACAATCATTCTAATGAGATCTGAATTATTAGAAAGCTTAAAACTAAAATATTTCCGAATCGTTGGATTTTTAAATTGGGGATTAGTGAATCCGGATAGATTGGTACATACGTTGCTTGCTCATTGGATGAGGATAATTGATCTCATGATCATTTGTGTGGAGACACTAAAGCAAGTATGTAGGTGCTTATTAGAGAATAAGTTCACTAAACGTGGCTCGCTAAGGAATACCTAATGGATTTTTACTTGCCAGTCAATAGGGAATTCCTGTAGTGATAGTAGTACAAGTGATCATTGGACTTGAGATCATCATAGTATCTTATGTATGATGAATTATACTTTGACTTATTTCTTAAGACCCTTAGGGTATATCAAATGGTATTCATGGGTATAATAAGTTATACATGGAGATAATGTATGATCAATAAAGAATCTACCGCTTCTAGTAAAAGAAGAGAAATGTCATATGTGATTCGATAAATGACAACTCAGTAGTCCTTGGCCAAGGCAAGATGAAATTAGAAAGGAGTTTCTAATTTGCATTATTTGGAGTTGTGTATTTAAGAGTCGAAATACATATAATTAAATAAAATAAGACTTGACAGTAATTCCATGTCTTATATTTAATTGGGATATTGTATGGTGGAAGGATTAAATTGTACGGTAACTATTTACTCAAAGGTTCTTTTATGATTAATGTTGAAATCTATATTCTCTGGAAATGTCATTAATCGCTAAGGAGGCTTATCCCTATTGTAGAATAAATATTATTTATTTAAATTAATTAATTATTTTATTTATTTATTTAAATAAGATTAGAATTGTTCTAAATAATTTATTCGCAACCGGTTTAATATGGAGAACCTAAAGGGTCACACCATAAAAGGAAGAATAATTATTTAAGAAGTTAATGGTATAATTGTAATAATAAGTTAAGTATATTTAATTTAATCTATGGTAATAGAATAAATTAAATAGCTTAATATTTATTATTTAATATTTTAGAAATATTAAATATAAATTAATAAGAGGATTCTTATTATTATTATTACTATTATTATTATTTAATTCTAAATGAATTTGGAAATTAATTAATAAAAGTAATCTCATTTATTTCTAATAAGATTAGAAGGCTAATTAATTAAAAGTTTGATTAATTTTTCCTAATAAGATTAGGAGCCTAATTAATAAAAGGAGTTTAATTAATTAAAATAAAGTCCAATTTCTTAATTGTTAAGGAGAGTTGTCCACTTCTATAAATAAGAGGAGTCTTATTATGGGTGAGTGGGGTTGATACTTTTAAAATACACAACAGACGTAATTCCAATTGTTGGAGGGTACGCTCCTTTCTATGAGAGATAGAAAAATTAGGGTTTTGTCAAACACTCATCTTCTTGAATATTTCTTCTTCTTTGGTGGATCACCTCTAGAGACCAAACACTTGGGTGACTAACGTTGATTAAAGGAAGGAACAAAACCCGGTGGATTCAAGATGAACGCGAAAGGATTTGGAGGTGAACTTGTACCTGAGGAAGCTCGAATCTTCAAGGGTATGATTCTTGTTCTTTATCTTTTCGTTTAATTAATAATTATGCATAAAGGATGATCCGGGTATATGGTTTGAAATTTTAAAACTCTGATTTTTCCACGTTTCCGCTTATTTTGTGCAATTTGATTGCGTTCATGAATATTACAAACCTAACAGTGGTATCAGAGTTAAACCTTTATGTAAATTATTAATTATTTGATTTGATATGTATATTGATATATGTTTAGAATAATTTAATTGGGAATAATTTTATTGTATAAAATTTGGAAAAAAAATCACGAAACAAGTTTTTTTTTTTAAAAAAACATTATTGGCGAAACTATTTTCTGTGATTCGCATGGTCCGCGTGGTTCATTTTTTTTTTTTTTGAAATCTTGATCCTGTTCCGTACTTGCGTTGGTATGATTTATATATATATAAACATATGGATATTAATCAAGTGAAGCACAGGAAAGTTTTTATATATTATATATTTATATTATTTATATACTTCCTGTTAACAATCACGTTTATCATTTCGGTTTTTTTTTTTTTTCATTACAAGGGATCACGTGATTACTCATTTTATACTATATATATAATAGATATATATATTACCGTAATATATATATTATTTATATATATAATATATATTTAATGATTTTATAATTAAAATAAAAAATTATTTTAATATTAAAATAAAAAGTTTATTTTAATCTTAAAATAAAAGTTTATTTTAATTTTAAAATTGAATTTCATGCTAACTAATTAGAGTTGGAATTGGATTCCATGATAATTAATTAGAGTTAAAATTGAATTTCATGTTTCTTTAAATAAAGGAGTTTATTTAGATATGAAATAAGATTTCATATTATTCAAAATAAAAGAGTTTATTTGTGAATATGAAAGAGAATCCGTATTTCCTTAAATAAAAGAGTTTATTTAGATATGGAATAAGATTTCATATTATTCAAAATAAATGAGTTTATTTATTAATAGGAAAGAGAATCCGTGTTTCCTTTAATAAAAGTTTTTTTTACTTGGAATTGGATTCCATAATTAATTAAAATAAATAAATTTATTTTGATTAAAGATTTTGATTAAAATAAAATAGTTTATTTTATTCAAAATAGGATAAATTAAAATAAAAGGAGTTTATTTTTATTTAAATTTGGATTAAAATAAAGAAGTTTATTTTGATTCAAAATTAGATTTTATACTAACTAAATTTGCCCATTAAATGATATCAATATATATATATATATATATATATATATATATGAATGTTTATTATTCATGAGATGAATATTATTTATTGATGCATATGGTGATGTGCATGATAATAAATGAGATTGATTATGAACTATTAACCAATGTGATTAGATTTTATTTTAGTTAGATACATGAATGTTTGAGTTTTATTAAATGGGTTATGCGTACCTCGTCTTCTCTAATTTTTTCTTAATGTAAATTCTATCTCCCTCCTATGTACTTCCCCTTGACTGCTGATCAAGATTTCTATTTATTTTAAATAGTTTTGTAATATGAATAGTTAGAATTAATTTTAAAGAATTGGAGATCAAGGGGCAAGGAGCACTTGAAGACCCGTTTGTAATTGAGCCCGAGTTTAAATATAATGGTTATATTTAAATATTAATTCTTGCACCCCTAGGGTTTGACCTTTTGGTTCACTTGGTGGCTCTAGTGAACCAAACTAGAATGAAAGTCCATAATCAATCCGGGTATAATATAGTATTCTATATATGCATGCTTATACTATATATATATATATATATATATATATATATATATATATATATATATATATATATAAAGCTAAACAAGATGAGACAAATTAATAACAAATCCCTCAAATTTTTTATATTAAGTCCTAAGCGTTCAAAGATATTTGAAATATCGAACGTCGCCTTCTAGCATGATAAAAATAATAGAGTATCAATTAATTATTATAAGTTTGTTGTGTCACCACAAGGCATATCTTAATTCTTTGAGGTGTTAATTTTATCACATTTGATGTTTATAAAGAAAATTGAACAATATTATTTTGTTGTGTCACCACAAGGACAATATTTTTCTTTTTTTGAATATATGGAGTGCAAGGTTGGACTTAACTTAAATCATTTTAGTTCGGATGTGCACATACTTGACCATTATGATCTAAGAGGCAAAATACAAGGAGTTATATAGTTGATATAATTGACAAGAGTTGTTTACCTATTTATTTATATATAGTTTGTTATGTCACCACAAGACTATATACATTTGAAATATATCCTTATTATCACTAGAAAATCTTTAATTAGATTTTGTCGAACTATATAAGTGAGGGTAATATAGTTTGAAGAAAATAGTGGGAGAAACCAATTTAAAATAATACCTAAATTATTTTGGTAATTAATAAAAGAATGTATGTTAAAATGTTGTTAATTAAAAATTTATTTACAGAATTTTACAATGTTTAAATCACTATCACTGCGAAGCATATTAGATGTTATTTAACCGGACCGAACTAAATGGATTGGTTAAGGAATTTGAGAATAGTTCTCATGGTTGAAAAGTTATCTTATGTCCTTAATACGCCTATCCCTGCATTGGTTGCAGACAATGCCTCTGAGGAAGAGATTGCTACTTTTAGAAAGTGACAATATGATGCAAATTTGGCTCAATGCATCATGTTCGCATCCATGAGTAACGAGCTTCAGCGTCAACATGAAACTATAGATGATCTTACTATATTCCTACACATCAAGTAGTTGATGGTGATGAAAGTAGGACTGATAGATATCAGATATCTAATGAGCTTTTTCGATCTAGAATAACCGATGACACTATAGTACAAACACAAGTCCTTAACATAATAGATTTGATTGATCAATTAGGACAATGGGTTTTGTCATGGATGGAGAGTTGAGCCAAGATTTGATCTTGTACTCACTCTTGGACTCCTTTCACAATTGTTGTAAATTTTTCATATGAACAAGCTAGATATCAGCTTTGCTGATTTGCTTAACATGTTGAAAAATGTTGAGAGTCACTTTCCAACCAAGAAAGACCGAGTCTTACTGGTAGGGGCCAAAGGATCTTCTGAAAAGAAGAAAAATTCAAAGAAGGTAAATAGAAAGGCAAAAACAAAGAATAATAAGAACAAAACTGATACGGATAGCAAAGGAGTTTGCTTCCACTGCAATAAGCCTGAACACTGGAAAAAAACTGCAAGAAGCATCTTGCAGAAGCCGCTAACCAGAAGAAGCTTAGTGAAGTTTCGGTTACAAATATTATTTTATTCATGATTTAAAATAAATATTTCTTTAAGCCAAGGTTCTACTTGGGTATTGGATACCGACTTTGGTTATCATAAATATAGATTTATGAAGGGACCAAGTAGAAGTAGAAAGCAAAACAAAGGATAAGTAATCCCATGTCTGGTAAATAAAGTAAAGGTTGCTACATTAGCCATAGGAACTTATTGTTTAGCATTGCCTACGGGAAAATCTATTAAGTCAATAAGTTGTTATTGTATTCCAGTTCTCGTTGAAAATATTATTTCAATTTTATTGTTGGATAATAAAATTTTTGGTATTATAATTAAGAACAATTGTTGTTCTATTTATAATAATAATATTTTGTATAGAACTGGAATATTACTTAATGGATTTTGTATACTTGACTTACGTGAAAATTATTTTTCAAATTGAACAAACTAGTATAAAAAAAGGAGATGATTATTCAAAAGGTTGATTGTGTGTATTTGCTGAAATATAATTGTGAATTATTTGAAAAGTTCAAAGAATTCAGAAATGAAACAAATTTGCAAAGTATTAGGATTCTTTGATCGGATCAAGGAAGGAATACTAGTGCAATAAGTTTCTAGATCATCTTAAATGGTTTTTTCATAATGGACGCATCCTGATACGCATTCATTGATTGATGTATCTAAAAGAAAAAATCGTACGTTGTTGGACATGGTGCGGTCTAAAATGATTTTACCGACATTCCAGTATCCTTCTGGGGTAATGTCCTGAATATGGCTGCATATTTCTACAAAAGGTAACCTCAAAATCTGACCCGAGACTCCATAAAAGTTATGGACAGAGAGGATTCTTAATCTTAAGTACGTTAGGATAAGGGGTTGTCCAACTTATGTGAAAAGGTTTCAAAAGATAAGTTTGGGACAAGATTTGACAAGTGTAGATTTGTGGGACATCCTAAAGTAAGTTTAGGCTATATGTTCTATAATCCTACTTAGCAAAAGGTATTTGTTGCGAAACTCACTACCTTCTAAGATAAAGGTGTTTATCATTGATGGAGCTAGTGGGAGGATAAAAGATCTTGAAGATTTCAAGAACCACAAAACACTAAAAGTCAAACAAGAGGAACTTGTAGATAGACCTATTGTAGCACAACCGAATCGTAAATCTGGAATAGTACCAAAGATACCTGGGAGGTATGGATTCATCATGGATGATGATGATGAGGTACGAATCATAGAAGATAATGATCCAGTAACATACGATGAGGTAAGAGTTGTAGACACTCAGAGAAATGGATTGAAGAAAACTTCTCAAAAATGGAACATTCGTTTTGATGAGACAATCAAAAGAGTTTGATTTTATCAAAAACAAGAATGAACCTAGTGTGTATAAAAGGGTCAGTGGGAGCGTCGTGACATTCCTAGTATTATATGTTGATATACTACAGATAAGGAATGACATACCAATGCAACAATTAGTAAAGATAAAGTTGTCTAAACATTCCTCTATGAATGATTTGGGAAGAGTATCTTAATTGGGGATACAAGTCTATATAGATAGATTCAAGAGGATGCTCGACTTAACCCCAAGGAATGTATATTCATTTGATGCTAAAGTCGTTTAACATGCAAAACTCCAAGAGATGTCTCATATTGATGAGTCATGGAGTGTATCTCTCTTAATAGTCCAAAGACTCTTGAAAAGAGAGATCGCATAAGTGACAATCATGTATACAACGAAATATATGAGACCTGATGATGATCGGTCATATTCTGGAGAAGATCAATGTAAGACGATGAAAAACATGGCACTAAGGATGCGATTAAAATTTATGGTGGGTCTAAATTAAAACTAGAGGGCTTAACAGACTAAAGTTTTTCAGATAGACCAAGACGACAGAAAAATCCACTTTAAGGTAAAGCGTTACCTTAAATGGTGGTGCAGTGAAATTGGAAAGGTTCCAAACAACAAAGAGTTATTGGTTTAGTGATAAAGATAAAGTATATAGCTATAAATGAAGCTGCAAGTTGATTGTTTGGATGAAAAGTTCATTACAGAACTAGGAATAGTTCCTAAGTCTCATCTTGGATCTAAACATGTGTTGTGGCACTTTCATTTTATTAAAGAATCATTGAAAGATGGGAAAACACTATAGAGATAGTGGACTCTCAAGAACAATATTACATATCCATTAACTAAAGCTTATCCAACAGCAGGATAATCGTCACTTAGAGAAGAAGAGTATGAGATACCATGATGATTGGCTTTAGTGCAAGTGGGAGATTGAAAGTAGTATGCACACAAGCCAATCATGTTTGATGATAAAGCATATACTTTGTAATAATCTTATTCATTTATTAATAAAAAGTATTAATTTATTAAAGGCTTCTAATTATCTATGTGATGCTGTTTTAGAATATGTGATAAACCCATAGTTTTTAAGCAATGTTTTTAGAATAATGATGATGATCATTCTAATGAGATCTAAATTCTTAGAAAGCTTAAAACTAAATTAGTTTCCAATCGTTGGATTACTAAATTGGAGATTAGTGAATCCGGATAGATTGGTACATACGTTGCTTGTTCATTGGATGAGGATGATTGATCTCGTGATCATTTGTGTGGAGACACTAAAGTAAGTATGTAGGTGCTTATTAGAGAATAAGTTCACTGACCGTGGCTCGCTAAGGAATACCTAATGGAGTTTTACTTGCCTGTCAATAGGAATTCCTGTAGTGATAGTAGTACAAGTGATCCTTGAACTTGAGATCATCATAGTATCTTGTGTATAATGAATTATAGTTTGACTTATTCCTTAAGACCTTTAGGGTATATCAAAGGGTATGCTTGGGTATAATAAATTATACATGGAGATAATGTATGATCAATAAAAAATCTATCGCTTCTAGTAAAAGAAAAGAAATGTCCTATGTGATTCGATAAATGACAACCCAGTAGTCCTCGGCCAAGGCAGAATGAAATTAGAAAGAAGTTTCTAATTTGCATTATTTCGAGTTGTGCATTTAAGAGTCAAAATACATATAATTAAATAAAATAAGACTTGATAGTAATTTCATGTCTTATATTTAATTGGAATATTGTATGATGGAAAGATTGAATTGTACGGTAACTATTTACTCAAAGGTTCTTTTATGATTAATGTTGAAATCTATATTATCTGGAAAGTCGTTAATCGCTAGGGAGGCTTATCCCTATTGTAGAATAAATATTATTTATTTAAATAAATTAATTATTTAATTTATTTATTTAAATAAGATTATAATTGTTTTAATTGATTTATTCGCAACTGATTTAATATGGAAAACCTAAAGGGTCACACCATAAAAGAAAGAATAATTATTTAAGAAGTTAATGGCATAATCGTAATAATAAGTTAAGTATATTTAATTTAATCTATGGTGATAGAATAAATTAAATAGCTTAATATTATTATTTAATATTTTAAAATATTAAATATAAATTAATAAGAGGAGTCTTATTATTATTATTATTATTATTATTATTATTATTATTATTATTATTTAATTCCTAAAGGAGTTTGGGAATTAATTAATAAAAGTACTCTCATTTATTCCTAATAAGATTAGGAGGCTAATTAATTAAAATTTTAATAAATTAAAATAAAGCCCAATTCCTTAATTGTTAAGGAGAGTTGTCCACATCTATAAATAAGAGGAGTCTTATTATGGGTGAGTGGGGTTGATACTTTCAAAATACACAACAGACGTAATTCCAATTATTGGAGAGTACGCTCCTTTCTATGAGAGATAGAAAAATTAGGATTTTGCCAAACACCCACCTTCTTGAATATTTCTTCTTCCTTGGTGGATCACCTCTAGAGGCCAAACATTTGGGTGGCTAACGTTTATCAAAGGAAGGAACCAAACTCGGTGGATTCAAGATGAACGCGAAAGGATTTGGAGGTTAACTTGTACCTGAGGAAGCTCGAATCTTCAAGGGTATGATTCTTGTTATTTATCTTTTCATTTAATTAATAATTGTGCATAAAGGATGATCCGGGTATATGGTTTGTAAAATTTTAAAACTCTGATTTTTCCACATTTCCGCTTATTTTGTGCAATTTGATTGCGTTCATGAATATTACAAACCTAACAATTTTATGCTCTACTTGACACTTCTAATGGATTGCTTATTCCGCTGCAGTTGTTGATCTAAAACTTGTTGTCTATTATATTCTATCAGTTGTTATACTGTTGAAGGCTAAGGATAATTTATTCTGCATTATCTTAGTCATAATATTTCTTACTGGGCTAGTTGAGCTCACCCTTTCTTTCACTATTCTCTTCAGGAAATGAGAATATAGTTGTAACTAGTCGGGAAATGGATTGACGGTCCAGATGGTTGCCTTAGTAGTCCTTACTATTCTGTGAAATAGTGTGATAATAAATGTAATAAGATTGAATTTGAGTGTGGATATTGTCTAGATGACAATATTCGTGTTAAAACTCTCAGCTATGTTTTGTCGTATATTACCCGATAGTTATATTAAAGAAGTTTGTATTTGAATTTTGTACCATGTATTTGGCAACTCAAGATGGGTGATGTATACCTGTTTTGGGGGTGTCACAGTTGGTATCAAAGCTTAGGGATATGATCCCTGACTGAGATGTGAGACAAGAACTAGGAGGGGAGAGACGGGAAATTCCTTCGCTAGTATGACCTACCTAAGTTTATTTGGTATTTAATTGGTCGGTCAGAGTATAGGGATAATATGTGACATGTCAATTAACCCTTGTTTTGTGACAGTGTTTGAAAATGACATCTAAAAATCACGAGATAAACTCATATAGAGTTTTAAGTAATGAATTGAGGAGAATTTTATGATCAAAATATAAAACTGTAAGATTGTATTTGTGAGTTAGAAGAGCAGGGTGAAGAATGGCAGGCAGTCATGGAACAAAGGGATGCAGCAAAGTCAAGTACAATGGCAATGATGACGCCAAAGGATGTCCCAGACAAGTCAAAGCTGATAGTTTAAGTGAGAGCGTTATCGAAGAATCCGAACGAAGTTATAACGGGTAAGTTAATCATAAACTCTTACGAAGTCTATACCTTATTAGATACCGGTTCTACCCATTCTTTTATCTCTCTTGCTTGCGCTCAACGTTTAAATTTGACTCCGGAGAAATTAGACTTTGACTTATCGGTTGAAACTTCGTTAGGAGAAACCTTCGTTACACCCACTATTTATAAATCTTGTTAATTCAAATCGACACTTTCATGTTACCTGTCGATCTTATCTCTTTGAAAATACTTGCCTTTGATCTGATTTTAGGAATCGATTGGTTAACTACTCATCATGCTTTTCGTAAGGTTGCTAGTTTTCATATTCCTAACCAACCTATTATGTGAATTCAAGAAACCAAACCACTAAAGTCAGTCACTGTAATATCAAGCCATAAGTAAAGAGCCTTGACCCTTTCGCTGGTGACTTCCTTTCACTGGTGACTTCCAAGTCTTGGAATACACCGAAGCCAGACTATTCGTAGGGGACGCCTTGAATAACGGTGGTAAGTTGATAGGTATCATTATGACGTACTATCCAAGTCTTGGATGAGAGTCACAGTTTTGAATGATATTTCTATTGTTAATAAATTTCTTGAAGTATTCCTGAAGACTTCTTAGCCTACCCCTAGAGCGTTAAATCGAATTTTGTATTGACCCCAGTACAAAAGTCATTTCTAAAACCCTCAAATATTTTCTTCACCCAAAACGAACGTATAATGTGCTAAAGATGTTGGCATGAGCTGTTGAAGATTACTATTGTACCATTCAATATCATTGTGGAATAGCGAACGTGGTAGCTGACACGTTGAGTAGAAGATCGTATGCGTTTACGAGTGAGACGTTGTTAACACAAAGACCCATTTCGTATAACTTACAAATGTTGAAGATAGAGTTAAAGACTCTAAGGACCCATGTGATAATGTCAAATAATACGAACACACCCGGAGCTGATGAATGTGAAGAAGAAGGCTCAAGATATTCTAGAAGCAAGAGTCGATGAAGAGAGGAAATCTTAACCTTCGATTTAATTGGCCCATTTGAAATCCTTCATCGAGTAAGAACTGTGGCCTATAGACTCGCCTTACCGCGAAGTATGTTGCGTGTTCATAACATTTTTTTTTACGTATCGATGTTACGTAAATATGTGGAAGACCTGAACAACATTATTGAATTAAAACTAGACGAGATAGCAGAAGATTTAACGTATGAGGAGATACGTGCTAAAATCTTGGATAAGAAGGATCGTATTCAAAACTCAAAGGTTATACCTCAAGAGTTAGAATCTGAAATGAAGTCAAGGTATCCTCATCTCTTCGGCATACCATGTACGTACGTAAATTTCAAGGGCGAAATTTCATAAGGAGGGGTGATTGTGAGACCCCAAATTTTATGAATAAAGATTTAAATTTCTCGAAATATTTTTTTGAATATTATGGTGCGGATTTGATATAATGTTATAGTTGTGGGTAATATTTATAAATTTTGCAAAGTAAGTAAGTTGTTATAAAATATTCGTTTAGTCGGGGAATATTCCTTTTGTCGGGAATATCCTTACGATGACACAATCATTAGTGGACCTCACAATAGAAGTATTGTCGTATTTAGAAAACGACAGAATTATCTTTTTATAAAAATAACAGCGAAAGTTTTACCGTTAAAGTGTTAAACTACCCGATAGTAAAAGTACAGTAATACGCATGGTTGCATAGTAGCACACGGTATTGATTATTGATGCTTACGTAAGAAGTCACTCAGTTATACTCAATTATTGCTACAGTAATTGCTACATCATATCTCTCATATTATTGATTCAATTATTGTCACAGTATCATCTGTATAATATGTTAATTATTAAATCAATAATTGAGCTGACTAAGTTATTCATATTATTATTTGCAATATTGACAATGTCTAGAAGTTATGTCAAGGAGAGGTTAGATAATCTAATTGCACGCCAATAAGGAGAAATCCTTATCAGAAAGCCCCCTCTTTCCTGGGAACGACCTGATTGTTAAATATTGAGAGTTATAATATTAATGATGAATAACTTTGTGTTGATAAAAAATGAAATTGATAGTTCCATTGTGTTGGAATTATTAGTGTTAGTGAAAATCGATATTTATTTCGATAATAATTGATGTCTGGAGGTTATATTGACCAATCGGGTAATTAACTGGATAAATGAGTAATTAATTACTATTAATTCACATGTTTATAACTATGTGTTCAGGTGTGTGTACTATCGATTCACATGATTTACTATTAGGGGAGTTGGTGTAAGATTGATAATACTTGCATGACTAAGTTAAAAATAGAGGTATAGATGAAGGTACTATACTATAATTAATTTTTTCACATGTTTAGAACTATTGAGTTACATGATTTACTATTGATTCACATGATTTACTATTAGGGGAGGTGGTGCAAGTTTGATAATACTTGCAGGACTAAATTAAAAATGAAAAAAAAGAGGAATGTATTATACTGTAACATTTCGAGCCCTAAAACGTGCAATTATCAAAACTATATTTTCCTATAAATAGAAGTTCATTCCTTCATTATTTTTCACCAATTCACTAAAGCTATAGAGAAATTATTATAGAGAGAAATTATAGATAGAAAGAAGAAGAGAAGTCTGCTACCTCACTATTCCAGTATCCAGTTTTCTTCTGAGGTAAGGGATATTATTATTGTAGTAAGGGGTATTATTTCTTTTGTATTCATGAAGAGAGTTATTTCTTTCAATACTCGTAAGGGTTGTTATTCCATTTTTTATTATTATGTTGGAATAACCTGTCTATGCGAACTACCGCATACATGGTGAAATTCTTCTATTATTCCATTCTTTATTATTCTGTTGGAATAACATGTCTGTGCGGTCTATCGCATGCCTGGTGAATTCTTCTTTTATTCCATTCTTTATTATTCTGTTAGAATAACCTGTCTACGCGGACTACCGCATACATGGTGAATTCTTCTGTTATTCCATTCTTTATTATTATATTGGAATAACCTGTCTACGCGGACTACCGCTTGCATGGTGAATTCTTCTATTATTCCATTTTTTTATTATTCTGTTGGAATAACCTGTCTACGCGGATTACCGCATGCATGGTGAATGCCCCTTCGTATTCATTCTTTATTAAATTGTGGAAATGATCTCATTTATGTGGATTACTGCATGGCGATGAAAATTCATTCTAGCTTTGTATATTCTATTATACTGTATATGAGATATCATTTCTTTTGTACTCGCCATGGAATATCATTTTCTTTGGTATTTTTCTTTTTACGAGTTACTATTCATGGAAGTACTATTTACCCTTACTATTTCACTCTAGTATTATTCACTCGGGTATTCGTGGCACTTTTTGTGTCGTAGTACTATTCACTTCAAGTTACTATTCATGGGTTACTATTCACCCGATTACTATTCACTCAAGTATTATTCACTCGGGTATTTGGGACACTTTTCGTGTCGGAGTACTATTCACGGGGTACTATTCCCAAAGTACTATTCACGGGATACTATTCACCCGAAAAATATATTTCTTTTTGTTCCAAATCATTTTTGGGTACAATATTATTCTTGAATTTTACTCCACAAAGCAGTATCATGTTGACAAATTGGACGTTATTGAATTTTGGATAAATTAAATTATAAATCTTTAAAATTTATCCTTGAACTTGTTTTATTGAATGATTATGTCATTGTCATCATTCTCGTGCTTATATTGTGATGAAAGTCATCTTTGGCTTACGTGCATAAATGGACTTGGTATGATTATAACCAGGAATTTTTCAGTATAATCATGACCGTAATGTGACGAATGATGTGGTAAAAGTCCTCATTGGCCTGTAGTGCATTGATGGACAGTTGTTGGTATGATTATGACCAGGGATTATTCGGTATAATCATGACAATTGATGTGACGCCCCCAAAACAGGTATACATCACCCATCTTGAGTCGCCAAATACATGGTACTGAATACAAATACAAACTAATTATACAACAGTCGTGTAAAATATGACAAAACATATGCTATGAGTTTTAAAACAAATATTGTCATCTAGACAATATCCACACTTAATGGAGTCCTCGTTACATTTATTATTACACTATTTCATAGAATAGTGAGGACTACTAATGCACCATCTAGGACCATCACTCTGTTCCTCGACTAGTCCCATCTACGTTCTCATTTCCTGAAGAGAACAATGAAAGAAAGGGTGAGCTCAACTAGCCCAAAGAAGAAATATTATGACTAAGATAATGCGTAATAAATTATCCTTAGCCTTCAACAAAGATAACAACCGATAGAATATAACGCATAACAAGTTTTAGATCAACAACTACAATGGAATAAACAATCCATTAGAAGAAGAGTCAAGTAGAGAATAAAATCTACTATCTTCTATGATTTAAAAGGTTTTCATCACTTTTATCACGAGACTCGAATTTAATAAATAATCAACATCATCGAATCACCCCTGCACTACGGCCAATGATATTCTTTAGTATCACACCACAAATTATTCATGCACTACGGGCCAAAGATAATCGTGTTTCCATCAACGGTTATGATCATGCCATAAAATAATTCATCTTTGCTCCCTTGGCCGAAGAGAATCCATAGCCATAATCATACCAAAAACTGTCCATCAATGCACTACGGGCCAATGAGGACTTTTTCCACATCATTTGTAACATTACGGTCATGATTATACCGAATAATCCCTAGTCATAATCATACCAAGTTCATCTATGCACTACAGGCCACAGATGACTTTCAACAGAAAATAAACATCATGATGATGACAATGATATAAGAATTCAATAAAACAAGTTCAAGAATTAATTTATCCAGGAACCAATAACGTCCAAATTGTCAACCTGATCCTGCTTTGTGGTGTAAAATTCAAGAATGCTCAGAACAATATTTCCATGAAAAGATATTGGATGAAGCGCAAATATCAAGGATATTCTACTAATTTCATGGAGTGTAGAAGTTAAAACATTAACCAACTGAGTATAAATAAGAATGGAATAACAAAAGAAATCACCATGCATGCGGTGCTTAGTATGC
Organism: Panax ginseng; assembly: GCA_020205605.1. Taxonomy (NCBI): domain Eukaryota; kingdom Viridiplantae; phylum Streptophyta; class Magnoliopsida; order Apiales; family Araliaceae; genus Panax; species Panax ginseng. The sequence goes on from CM035134.1 coordinate 14,163,011, forward strand.
AGTTATTCCAACATAATAATAAATAACGGAACCAGTCAAAGTAAACTCAAGACCGACACGGGATGTTCCAACAGAATAATAAAGAATGGAATAACAACGTAAATCACCATGCATTCTAAGATTGCGATAAGCGAGGTTATTCCAATAGAATAATAAAGATTTTAACCAGTCCCAAGTAAAAGCGCATGCATGAGGATATTCCAATAGAATAATAAAGATGTAACCGTGTCCCATGCGAAACGCATGAATGTGATATTCCAATGAATAATAAAGAAGCGAACCAGTCCCACGAAAACACATGAGATAGGATATTCCAATAGAATAATAAAGAGCGGAACCAGTCCGACGTAAAAGCGCTTGTGATATGATATTCCAAATGAATAATAAAGAATGGAATAACGTAAGAATTTTACCAAGTATAGGGTAACTTGGCATGATACAAGTTATTCCAACGTAATAATAAAGAATTGAATAACAGAAGTTCTCTTCATGAATACAAAAGAAATAATACCCCTTACTGGTACAACAAATAATGTCCCTTACCGTAAAAGAAACTTGATATCGAAAAAGAAAGTTAGCATACTTCTCTTCTTCTTTCTCTCTATAATTTCTCTCTCTAGAGTTTCAGTAAATTCGTAAGAAAATAATGAAGGAATAAGCTTCTATTTATAGAAGAATGGATTGCATAGTAACTAATTCATAAACGGTCCAGATTGATTTACTTTTAATCGGACGGTCCAGATTTAAAGCAAAATCTTTTAAATAAAATATAATATATTCTATTTATAATCTAATAAAACGAATAACTTTATAAAAGTATTTTATTTTATATAAAAAGATTTTACTATGCAAACACTATGCAGGCACAATGCAAATACTATGCATAATAAAATATAATATAATCTAATTATTGTCTAATTAATAAAACGAATAACTTTATAAAAGTATTCTATTTTATATAAAAAGATATTACTATTAGCCTAATAAAACGAATAACTTTATAAAAGTATTCTGTTTTATATAAAAAGTTTTTCTGTTTTATTACATTAATAATACTAATAAAACAAAACTGAGTGACTTATCACATAAGCATCAATAATCAATACCGTGTGCTACTATGCAACGACACGTATTACTGTACTTTTACTACCGAGTAGTTCAACAGTATTAATGGTAAAACTTTCGCCGTTATTTTCAATAAAGTATTTTTGTCATTTTCTCCATCCGACAATAATTTTTTTGTGGGGTCCACCAATGATTGTACCGTCGTACGGATATTCTCTGACAAAAAGAATATTTCCCGACCAATCGAATATAATATGACAACTTGCATACTTTGCAAAATTTATAAATATTACCCACAACTATAACATTATATCAAATCGACACCATAATATAAAAAAAAATTATTTTGAGAAAATTAAATCTTTATTCATAAAATCTGGGGTTTCACAATTGACGATTACATGAATATCCTTAGCTGTGGTGCAGGGATGATTCGATGATGTGGTTTATTTATTAAGATGAGTCTCAGCGATAAAGTTGATGAAAACCTTTTTAAATCATAGAAGATAGTAGATTTTATGCTCTACTTGACTCTTCTAATGGATTGCTTATTCCGCTGCAGTTGTTGATCTAAAACTTGTTGTCTATTATATTCTATCAGTTATTATACTATTGAAGGCTAAAGATAATTTATTCTGCATTATCTTAGTTATAGTATTTCTTACTGGGCTAGTTGAGCTCACCCTTTCTTTCACTATTCTCTTCAGGAAATGAGAATATAGCTAGAACTAGTCAGGAAATGGATTAACGGTCCAGATGGTTGCATTAGTAGTCCTCACTATTCTGTGAAATAGTGTGATAATAAATGTAATAAGATTGAATTTGAGTGTGGATATTATCTAGATGACAATATTCGTGTTAAAGCTCTCAGCTATATTTTGTCGTATATTACCCGACAGTTGTATTAAAGAAGTTTGTATTTGAATTTTGTACCATGTATTTGGCAACTTAAGATGGGTGATGTATACCTGTTTTGGGGGCGTCACAATAGTGAGGACTACTATAGCCACCATCTTGGACCATCACTCCATTTCCCAACTAGTCCCAACTATATTCTCATTTCCTGAAGAGAACAATGAAAGAAAAGGGTGAGCTTAACTAGCCCAGTAAAAATATTATGACTAAGATAATGCAGAATAAATTATCCTTAGTCTTCAACAGTATAAAAACTAATAGAATACAATAGACAACATGTTTAACTGTAGCGGAACAAGCAATCCATTAGAAGATCAAGTAGAGTATAATGTCTACTATCTTTTATGATTTAAAAGGTCATCATCAATATTTTATCTCTGTAACACAGCTCAATAAATAATTCACATCACCGAATTATCCATGCACTACGGGCCAAGGATATTCGTTATTATCACATCCACGAATTATCCATGCACTACGAGCCAATGATATTTGTTATTATCACCAATGGTCATGATCATGCCAACAACTGTCCATCAATGCACTACGGGCCAATGAGGACTTTTACCACATCATTTGTAACATTACAAGTCATAATTATACCAATACATAATTCCTGGTCATAATCATACCAATTAGCAGTCCATCTATGCACTACGGGCCAAAGATGACTTTCATCATAATATAAGTATGAGGACGATAAAAATGATATAAGAATTCAATCAAGTGAGATCAAGGATAAATATTAAAGATTTATAATTCAATTTATCCAAAGTTTAAGAATGTCTAAATTGTCAACATGATAACTGCTTTGTGGAGTAAAATTCAAGAATAATATTCATGTATCAAAAATAATTTGGACAAAAAAGAAATCAATTTTTGTCGTGAATAGTACCCTGAGTGAATATTGCCCGAGTGAATAGTACCTCATGAATAGTACTACGTGAATAGTACCCCGGTATGAAAAGAAAAAAATTTAACAGGAATATCCTGAATAATAATTCAGTGAAACGACATTAGATGAAGCAAAAATTTCAACGAATTTCTAATATTTTCAGGAATTATAGAAGCAATAGTACGTTTAGATTTGGGAATATGAAATGAAATAATATAAGAAACTGCAAATGGATTTCCACCCGTCATGAGTTAATCCGCGTAGATAGATTATTCCCACAGATTAAAAAGGACTGAATAAGAAAGGTTATTCACCATGCATGCGGTAATCTGCGTAGATAGGTTACTCCCGTAAATTAATAAAGAATGAATATGAAGGGTCATTCACCATGCATGCGGTAATCCGCGTAGACAGGTTACTCTCGCAGATTAATAAGGAATGAATACGAAAAATAATATCCCATACGAATACGAAAAATAATATCCCTTACCTTAGTTGGAGATTGGATACTGCAATAGTGAAGTAGCAAAATACTCTTCTTCTTTCTCTCTATAGTTTCTCTCACTATAACTTGTGATTATAACTTTGCTCTTCAAATTGGTAGGAAATAATGAAGGAATGGGTGGTAAATTATAAGGATAATTATACTTTAGTGCCTTCATATTTGCCCCTATTTTTAATTTAGTTCCTTAAGTATTATCTGTGAAACCCCAGATTTTATGAATAAAGATTTAATCTTCTCGAAATAATTTTTTTATATTAGGGTGTGGATTTGATATAATGTTATAGTTGTGGGTAATATTTATAAATTTTGCAAAGTAAGCAAGTTGTCATATTATATTCGATTGGTCGGGAAATATTCTTTTTGTCGGGAATATCCGTATGACGGTACAATCATTGGTGGACCCCACAATGGTATTATTATCGGATTGAGAAAACGACAAAAATATTTTTATGAAAATAACGGCGGAAGTTTTACCGTTAAAACTGTTGAACTACTCAGTAGTAAAAGTACAGTAATTCGCGTGGTTGCATAGTAGCACACGGTATTGATTATTGATGCTTATGTGAGAAAACACTCAGTTTTGTTCAATTATTGCTACAATAGTTGCTGCATAGTATCTCACATTATTTGATTCAATTATTGTTGTTATACGTTTTGTTTTATTAGTATTATTAACGTAATAAAATGCGAAATATCTTTTATATAAAATAGAATACTTTATTAAAGTTATTCTATAAATAGAATATATTATATTTTATTATGCATAGTATTTACATAGTGCTGCGTAGTGTTTGCATAGTAAAAATCTTTTTATATAAATAGAATATATTATATTTTATTTAAAAAAATTTGCTTTAAATTTGGACCATCATATTAAAGTAAATCAATCTGGACCGTTCATGAGTTAGTTACTATGCATTCCATTCTTCTATAAATAGAAGCTCATTCCTTCATTATTTTCTTACGAATTCACTGAAACTCTAGAGAAAGAAAATTATAGAGAGAAAGAAGAAGAGAAGTCTGCTAACTTTCTTTTCCTATATCTAATTTCTTTTACGGTAAGGAATATTATTCTTTTGTATTCAAGAAGAGAACTTCTGTTATTCCATTTCTTTATTATTTTGTTGGAATAACCTATATACGCGGGCAACCCTATACTTGGTGACATTCTTCTATTATTCTGTCTTTACTATTCCGTTAGAACATCCTCATCTGTTATCTGTGGGACTGGTTCCGCTTTTTAATTATTCATTCATTACATTGGAATATCCTCGATCGTTATATGTTCCGGACCGGTTTCGTTTTAATTATTCATTCATTCTGTTGAATATCCCGTCTGCATGCTATCATTTCGACACGGTTCTGCTTTTAATTATTTATTATTCTGTTGGAACATCCTGTCGGTGTGAATTTCACCTGACCTGGTTCCGTTATTATTATTCTGTTGGAATAACCTGTCTATGTGAAGTACCGCATGCATGGTGATTTCTTTTGTTATTCCATTCTTTATTATACTAAGTTGGTTAAAGTTTTGACTTCTATATTCTATAAAATTAGTGGAATATCCTTGATATTTGCGTTTAATCCAATATCTTTTCATGGAAATATTCTTCTGAGCATTCTTGAATTTTACACCACAAAACAATATCTTGTTGACAATTGGAACGTTATTGGTTCCTAGACAAATTAATTCTTGAACTTGTTTTATTGAATTCATATATCATTGTCATCATCCTCATGATTATATTATGTTGAAAGTCATATGTGGCCTGTAGTGCATAGATGGACTTGGTGTGATTATGACAAGGTATTATTCGGTATAATCATAACCGTAATGTTGCAAATGATGTGGAAAAAGTCCTCATTGGCCCGTAGTGCATAGATAGACTTGGTATGATCATGGCTATGGATTCTCTTCGGCCATTGGAGCAAAGATGAATTGTTTTATGGCATGATCAGGACAGTTGATGAAAACACGATTATCTTTGGCCCGTAGTGCATGGATAATTCGTGGTCGTGATACTAAAGAATATCCTTGGCCTGTAGTGCATGGATGATTTAATGATGTGGATTATTTATTGAGCTTAGTCTTAGCGATAAAAGTGATGAAAAACTTTTTAAATCATGAAAGATAGTAGATTTTATTCTCTACTTGACTCTCTTAATGGATTGCATGTTCCGCTGCAGTTAAACTTGATGTCTATTGTATTTTATCAGTTTAACATTGTTGGAGGCTAATGATAATTTATTACGTATTATATTAGTCATAATATTTCTTCTTCGGGCTAGTTGAGCTCACCTTTCTTTCACTTTATTCTCTTCGTGAAATGAGAACGTAGCTGGGACGAGTCGGGGAATGGAGTGATGGTCTGGATGATAGTATTAGCTAGTAGTCCTCACTATTCTGTTAAATAGTGTGACAATAAATGTAAAGAGGACTTAGTTTGAGAGTGGATATTGTCTAGAAGACAATATTTGTATTTAAACTCACAATGTATGTTTTGTCGTATTTTACACGACTGCTGTATTATTAGTTTGTATTTGAATTTTATACCATGTAAGTGGCGACTCAAGATGGGTGATGTATACCTATTTTGGGGGCGTCACAGTTGGTATCAAAGTTTAGGGATATGATCCCTGGCTGAGATGTGAGATAAGAACTAGGAGGGGGGAGACGGGAAATTCCTTCGCTAGTATGACCTACCTAAGTTTATTTGTTATTTAATTGGTCGGTCATAGTATAGGGATAATATGTGATATGTTATCTAATCCTTGTTTTGTGGCAGTGTTTGGAAATGGCAGCTGAAAATGTTCACAATGGAGTGAATGAGACCGTCGAGACACCTTTAATCACTAATCAGGTTAATGTGGTGTTAGACGAAGGACAAATTAGAGATATCTACGTGGTGAATGAAGAACTAATAGTTGCACCCGAGCTAGTTGCAGAGGTAGAAGCTGAGAGTGAGGAGGAAGAGGAAGAAGAGGAACTTGAGGAGAATTGGTTAGACAAGTTTTATAATCGAAACTTAGAATTACAAAATCGTGTTCATGAGTTAGAAGAGCAAGCTGAAGAACGGCAGGAGGTCGTGGAGCAAAGAGATGCAATTATTCAAAATTGTGTCACCCGATGTGCGATGCTTGAACAGAAGCACTCTTTGGCAGAGTATAAGATATTAGAGCTGGAATCTGAGAACTCGCTAATCAAAGTTCTGATGAAAGCAGAAACAACTGAACGAAGAAGAATAGATGATGCGTGGGTAACAGCCGCACGACACGTTGATAGTGTAGAAAAAGAAGTCTGATCTAATAAAGCAAAAATAGATGAAATGGATTTTGCCTTTTGAACAGCAATTGGGAGAATCCAACATCGAATTCGGAATTATCCTGTGCATAACGGTCAACCCCAATTCGATATGGATCGGAGAATAATGATTCGAATCATGGATCAGGAATGTGACGAAGCAACTAAGGGTAAGCAACTAAGGGTGGAATGTACTCTATAGCAAAGCCAAATCCGATAGTTTAAGTGAGAGCGTTTGTTGAGAAACCCGAACAAAGTTATTACGGGTAAGTTAATTACAAACTCTTGCAAAGTCTATACCTTATAAGATACCTGTTCTACCCATTATTTTATCTCTTGCTTGCGTTCAACGTTTAAATTTGACTCCGAAGAAGTTAGACTTTGACTTATTGGTTAAAACTTCGTTAGTAGGAGCCTTCATTACCTCCACTGTTTATAATTCTTGTTGATTTAAATAAACATTTTCACGTTACATGTCGATCTTATCTCTTTGAAAATATTTTCCTTTGATGTGATTTTAGGAATCGATTGGTTAACTACTCATCATACTTTTTGTAAGGTTGTTAGCTTTCATACTCCTAACCAACCTGTTATACGAATTCAAGCAATCAAACCACTAAAGTCAATCATTGTCATATAAAGCCATAAGTAAAGAGCCCCGATCCTTTCATTGTTGCCTTCCTTGTGTGGAATGCATCGAAGCCAGACTTTCTGTAGGCGACGTCATGAATGAAGAGGGCAAGTTGATAGGTATCAATGTGACGTGTTATCCAAGTCTTGGATGAGGGTCACAGTTTTGAAGGATATTTCTATTGTTAATAAATTTCTCGACGTATTCCTGAAGATTCTTAGCCTACCCTAGAGCGTGAAATCGAATTTTGTATTGACCCCAGTACAAAAACCCATTTCTTAAACCCTCAAATATTTCTTTACTTAAAACAAACGTATCATGCGCCAAAGACGTTGACTCAAGCTGTTGAAGATTACGATCGTACCATTCAAAATCGTCGTGGAAGAGCGAACATGGTAGCTGACGTGTTGAGTAAAAGATCGTATGTGTTTATGAGTGCGATATTGTTAACACAAAGACTCATTTCGTATAACTTAAAAATGATGAAGATAGAGTTAAAGACTCTAGGGACCCACATGAAGATAACGAATATACGAGTAGAATTGACTTTAATCGATAAAGTTAAAGCCGCTCAAGCTACACACCCGGAGTTGATGACTGAAGAAGGTTTAAGAGGGCGTTATTCTAGAAGCAAGAATTGACGAAGAGAGGAAATCTCAACCCTCGATTTAATTGGCCCATTTGAAATCCTCGATCGAGTAGGAACTGTGGCTTATAGACTCGTTTTACCGCCAAATATGTTGCGTGTTCATAACATTTTTAACGTATCGATGTTACGTAAATATGTGGAAGACCCGAACCACATTATTAATTTAGAACCGGACGAGATAGCAGATGATTTAACGTTTGAGGAGATACGTATTAAAATCTTGGATAAGAAGAATCGTATTCAACACTCAAAGGTTATACCTCAAGAGTTAGAATCTGAAATGAAGTCAAGGTATCCTCACCTGTTCGGCATACCAAGTACATACGTAAATTTTGAGGGCGAAATTCTATAAAGAGGGGAGATTGTGAAACCCCAAATTTTATGAATAAAGATTTAATCTTCTCGAAATAATTTTTTTTATATTAGGGTGAGGATTTGATATAATGTTATAGTTGTGGGTAATATTTATAAATTTTGCATAGTAAGCAAGTTGTCATATTATATTCGATTGGTCGGGAAATATTCCTTTTGTCGGGAATATCCGTACGACGGTACAATCATTGGTGGACCCCACAACGGAATTATTGTCAGATTGAGAAAACGACAAAAATATTTTTATGAAAATAACGGCGGAAGTTTTACCGTTAAAATTGTTGAACTACTCGGTAGTAAAAGTACAATAATACGCGTGGTTGTATAGTAGCACACGGTATTGATTATTGATGCTTACGTGAGAAAACACTCAATTTTGTTCAATTATTGCTACAATAGTTGCTGTATAGTATCTCACATTATTTGATTCAATTATTGTTGATTTATATGTTTTGTTTTATTAGTATTGTTAACGTAATAAAACAGAAACATCTTTTTATATAAAAAAGAATACTTTATTAAAGTTATTTTATAAATAGAATATATTATATTTTATTATGCATAGTATTTGCATAGTGCCTGCATAGTGTTTGCATAGTAAAAATATTTTTATATAAATAGAATATATTATATTTTATTTAAAAGATTTTGCTTTAAATATGGACCGTCAGATTAAAGTAAATTAATCTGGACCGTTCATGAGTTAGTTATTATGCATTCCATTCTTCTATAAATAGAAGCTCATTCCTTCATTATTTTCTTACGAATTCACTAAAACTCTAGAGAGAGAAAATTATAGAGAGAAAGAAGAAGAGAAGTCTGCTAACTTTCTTTTCCTATATCCAATTTCTTTTACGGTAAGGAATATTATTCTTTTGTATTCAAGAAGAGAACTTCAGTTATTCCATTTCTTTATTATTCTATTGGAATAACTCAATAATACAAGCAACCCTATACTTGGTGACATTCTTCTATTATTCATCTTTTTACTATTCCGTTGGAACATCCTTATCTGCTATATACTCGACCGGTTCTTTTTTTAATTATTCATTCATTCTGTTGGAATATCCTGTTTGTGCTATACGCCAGACCTGGTTTCGTTTTAATTATTCATTCATTCTGTTGGAATATCCTGTCTATGCTATACGCTGGACCTTGTTCCGTTTTAATTATTTATTATTCTGTTGGAACATCCTGTCGGTGTGAATTTCACCTGACCTGGTTCTATTATTATTATTCTAAATAACCTGTCTATGCGAAGTACCGCATGTATGGTGATTTCTTTTGTTATTCTATTCTTTATTATACTTAGTTGATTAAAGTTTTGACTTCTCTATTCCATGAAATTAGTGGAATATCCTTGATATTTTCCCTTCATCCAATATCTTTTCATGGAAATATTCTTCTGAGCATTCTTGAATTTTACACCACAAAACAATATCTTGTTGACAATTGGAACGTTATTGGTTCCTAGACAAATTAATTCTTGAACTTGTTTTATTGAATTCATATATCATTGTCATCATCCTCATGATTATATTATGTTAAAAGTCATTTGTGGCCTGTAGTGCATAGATGGACTTGGTGTGATTATGACCAGGGATTATTCGGTATAATCATAACCGTAATGTTACAAATGATGTGGAAAAAGTCCTCATTGGCCCGTAATGCATTGATGGACAATTTTTGGTATGATCATGGCTATGGATTCTCTTCGGCCATTGGAGCAAAGATGAATTGTTTTATGGCATGATCAGGACCGTTGATGAAAACACGATTATCTTTGGCCCGTAGTGCATGGATAATTCGTGGTCGTGATACTAAAGAATATCCTTGGCCTGTAGTGCAGGGATGACTTAATGATGTGGATTATTTATTGAGCTGAGTCTCAGCGATAAAAGTGATGAAAAACTTTTTAAATCATGAAAGATAGTAGATTTTATTCTCTACTTGACTCTCTTAATGGATTGCATGTTCCGCTGCAGTTAAACTTGATGTCTATTGTATTTTATCAGTTTAACATTGTTAGAGGCTAATGATAATTTATTCTGCATTATCTTAGTCATAATATTTCTTCTTGGGCTAGTTGAGCTCACCTTTCTTTCACCTTTTTCTTCTTTGAAATGAGAACGTAATGAGGACGAGCCTGGAGAATGGAGTGATGGTCCGGATGATAGTATTAGGTAGTAGTCCTCACTATTCTGTTAAATAGTGTGACAATAAATGTAAAGAGGACTTAGTCTGAGAGTGGATATTGTCTAGAAGATAATATTTGTATTTAAACTCACAGGGTATGTTTTGTCGTATTTTACACGACTGCTGTATTATTAGTTTGTATTTGAATTTTATACCATGTAAGTGGCGACTCAAGATGGGTGATGTATACCTATTTTGGGGGCGTCACATTATCAATCTTGCACAAACTCCCCTAATATTACTTGCATATGAACCAATAGTTCCTTAATGTGAATAAATAGTTCATTGCATGTGAACTAATAGCAATTAATTTCTTATTTATCCGATTAATTACCCGTTTGGTCAATTTAACATCCAAAAATCAACTATTATCAAAATAAATGTCGATTTCTACTAACACTAATATTCCCAACACAATGGAAATATTTTTATCAACAATTATTTCTCACAATATTGACAATCAGATCCTTCCCAGGAAAGGGGGATTTTTGATAAGAATTTCTCTTTATTAGCGCGCAATTAAATAACCTAACCCCTTTCATTGACAGAACTTTCTAGACATTGTCAATAATACAAATAATAATATGAAAAATTGTGTCATCTCAATTATTGATTTAATAATATAAAATATTGTGCAGGTGATACGATGGTAATAATTGAATAAAACTGAGTGACTTCTCACGTAAGCATCAATAATCAAAGATATTGTACAATACCGTGTGCTACTGTGCAACCACACGTATTACTATACTTTTATCACTGGGTATTTTAATAGTTAACAGTAAAAGTTTTGCCATTATTTTTATAAAAAGGTTATTTCTGTCACTTTCTATATCCGATAGTAATTTTGTTGTGGGGTCCACCAATGATTGTGCCGTCGTACGAATATTCCCTAATAAAACGAATATTCCCCGACCAAACGAATATTTTATGACAACTTGCTTACTTTGTAAAATTTGTAAATGTTATGAATACGAGACATACTTGGTGGTAAGACGAGTCTATAGGCCACAATTCCTACTCGATCGAGGATTTCAAATGGGCCAATTAAATCGAGGGTTGATATTTCCTCTCTTCGTTGATTCTTACTTCTAGAATAATGCCTTCTTGTACCTTCTTCTTCATATTCATCAGCTCCGGGTCTGTAGCTTGAGCAACTTTAAATTTATCGATTAAAGTCGGTTCTACTCGTATATTTGACATCATAACGTGGGTCCCTAGAGTCTTTAACTCTATCTCCATTATTTGTGAGTTATATGAAATGGGTCTTTGTATTAACAACATCGCACTCGTAACCGCAGACGATCTTCTACTCAACGCGTCAGCTACCACGTTCATTTTTCCAAGATGGTATTGAATGGTATGATCGTAATCTTTCAATAGCTCGAGCCAACGTCTTTGGCGCATGTTACATTTATTTTGTTTGAAGAAATATTTGAGGCTTTTGTACCGGGTTCAAGGTCAATACAAAATTTGATTTCACGCTCTGGGGTAGACCAGAAATTCCTTCAGGGAATACGTCAGGAAATTTATTAACAATAGAAATATCATTCAAATCTGACGTATTTTTGTTTAAATTCGTGACATGGGCTAAAGAAAGCTTGACATCTATTTTTCAATAAACGAATGACTTTATGGCTTGATATGACAGTGATTGTCTTTAGTAGTTTGGTTGCTTGAATTCGCATAATAGGTTGGTTAGGAATATGAAAGCTAACAACCTTATGGAAAAAAAATCATATTTATCATGATGAGTAGTTAACCAGTCGATTCCTAAAATTACATCAAATGCAAGTATTTTCAAAGAGATAAGATCGATAGGTAACGTGAGGGTGTCAATTTGAATCAAACAAGATTTATAAATAGTGGATGTAATGAAGGTTTCTCCCAACGGAGTTTCAACAGATAAGTCAAAGTCTAATTTCTTCAGAATTAAATTTAAACGTTGAGCACAAGTAGGAGAAATAAAAGAATGGGTAGAACCGGTATCAAATAAGTTATAGACTTTGCAAGAGTTTATGATTAGCTTACCCATGATAGCCTCATTCAGGTTCCTTGTCTAGGGCAGCCTTAAACTACCGACTTTGACTTGTCTAGGGCAGCCTTTGGTGTCCCCATCCCAGTTGGACTTGACTTCGATGCATGACAAAATCGAGCTAAATGACCTTCCTTTCCACAATTGAAACACACTTTGGGTTGTTGCGTAAAGTTTAGATGGATGTGTCCCTCCTGTCCGCATTTGTGGCATACGACCGGTAGTCGTTCTCCTTCCTTGAAATCAAAAAGTGCAGTGCACGGTGTTGGTCAAAGGTCTTGGTCTTGAAGTCTAGTCTTCTTCTTAGATGTCTTTCTGTCATTGTTGAATCTTCTCTTTTTAAAATTGTTCTCACTTAGTTCACCACTCCTATTATCTTGTCCATGATTACCACCGAAGTGGTTACCATTTTTGGCATGATAATTTCCTCCACGATAGTTATCGTTGTTCCGATGGTCGTTCCCATCGGTACAATTATTATCGTGTTGTTGGTCGTTGCCTTTTAGTTGAGCTGACTCATTATCGCGCTCCAATAACTAAGCCTTATTCACAACATCTGAATACAAGAAAAGTTTGTGAGAAATGAGGTATTGACATATTTCAGGTTTCAAACCTCTTAGAAACATTCGCATTATGCGCTCCTCATTATCAACCAAATGGGATACAAACCGGGATAACTTCGCAAATTTAGCCTCGTATTGCGACACGGTCATATTATTTTGCTTCAGCTTGATGAATTCCACCTCCTTCATGTGACGAATACTTTCGGGAAAGTACTTGTCGTTGAACAATTCTTGGAACTTCTCCCAAGACATCTTTAGTGCGGCAGGTTGAGTACGTTTTATGGATTCCCACCAATGATCTGCCTCTCCTCACAATATGAAGGTGGAAAAGGGAACCTTCTGCTCCTTGGAGCATCCCAAGACATCAAATATCTTGGTGATCTACTTAATCCACATATCTACAATAAGTGTTTCTGGCTTTCCCAAAAACATCGGTGGTCCCAGCTCATTGAATTGCTTAGCAGTGACCATCCGAGAGTTGTCAGTGTTTCCACCTGCATTTTGAACAGGATTCTCTCTCGCCTGATGTTGCATGAATTGTAAAAAGCTTCTAAACATTCCATTATTCATCATTTGGTCGGTTTGTTGTTTACATGAGGATTATTGCCTTCCTGATGCATATTATCCTGGTTATTCATTGGCGGTGCTCAACGGTCTCATGTGCTTCATTGCTTATCTCAATATTTTTAGATGCTATTTTCAAATATTGTCACAAAATAAGGGTTAATTAGCATACCACATATTATCCCTATATTCTGACCAACCAATTAAATACCAAATAAACTTAAGTGGGTCATATTAGCGAAGGATTTACCCGTCTCTCCCTCCTAGTTCTAGCCTCAAATCTCAGCCAGGGATCATATCCCTAAGCTTTGATACCAACTGTGACGCCCCCAAAATAGGTATACACAACCCTTTCTAAGTCGCCAAATACATGGTATAGAATTTAAATAAAAACTTCATTTATACAATACAACAAAACGTAGCTGAGAGTTTTAACACGAATATTATCTCGTAGACAATATCCAAACTCAAATGGAGTCCTCATTACAATTATTATCACACTATTTTATAGAATAGTGAGGACTACTATAGCCACCATCTTGGACCATCACTCCATTCCCCGACTAATCCCAGCTATATTCTCATTTCCTGAAGAGAACAATGAAAGAATATTATGACTAAGATAATGCAGAATAAATTATCATTAGTCTTCAACAGTATAAAAAATGATAGGATACAATAGACAACAATTTTAACTGATGTAGTATCCCTAGATCCGGGTCCCAAATCACCACAAATCTAGTATACTAATTCTATAACTATTGTAGAAGATATAAACATACATTGTTTATACATTAAACTTTACACACTATTCCCAAGGTCGAAAACCTTCACATATTACTTGAATCAATATCCTATCTATCATACAATGTTATTATTATACATTACTGCTATAAATTTTAGCTGCACATATAATCCCAAGCTAGACTTGTCCTTGACTTTTCCTGTATCCGACGTATTTTTCCTAATCTGCAATGTTTATCATAATATAGTAAGGGTGAGCAACAATTTTGCCCAGCAAGTATAAGTTTATTTGAGGATATATCATGATTGAAAGAATTTAAATAACGGCTGGCTAACATTCAATAATATAATTGTGAATTAGCATGAACAATTTTTCATAGCTGAACGAACATTGAACATAAACAAATCAACTGAACCAGATGGTAATGAAGGTGATCAGCCTTTCATACCAGATGAATACATGCAATATGCACAGAGTGCGAATCAATAATTCATAGACATGGTAATCAGCAATGATTAACCACAAGCATACTTGAAAGAACAACTTGAGGTCGAGTTAGAGAAAACTTTCATGTATGGTTTGTGACGCCCCTAGAATAGGTATACATCACCCATTCTGAGTTGTCAAATACATGGTACAGAAATAACTACAACTTTATTAATACAACATATAAACTGTGAGTTTAAATACAAATATTGCCATCTGGACAATATTCACACCCAAATAAGTCCTCATTACAATTATTGGTATATTATTTTATAAAAATGGTGAGGACTACTAAGACAACTTTCTAGAACCATCACTCCACACCCCGACTAGAACTCGCTACATTCTCGCCTCCTTAGAAGAAAAATGGAACAACAAGGAAAAGGGTGAGCTCAACTAGCCCAGTAAAGAATATTATGTCTAAGATAATATAAAATAAATTATCGTTAGTCTTCAACAGGGAAAAAAATCTGATAAAATAATATAGACAACAAGTTTCAAATCAATATTCGCAGCGGAAATAATAATTCATAGAAGAGTTACGTAGAGAATGAAATCTACTAGTATCTATGAATTTAAAAGTCTATCATCAATATTTTATCCCTGTAACATCAATCAATATACATCTTGAATCAAATATTCAACTTTGCACTACAGGCCAAAGATATTCATCAGTTGGTCATGTTCATCTCAACACCCGTTCATCTTTGCACCACGGGCCAAAGATATTCATAAGAAAATCAACCATCTTTGCTATACAGGCCAAATATATTCAGTAATATCATCATTTAGGACTGAGGATGATGAAAAATATTTTAAAGAGAACGAATCCAGTGAAACAAAAGAATAAATATTAAGGATTCATAATTTGGTTTATCCATCTCCAAAAATACCTCAATAATAATCATAGTGGAGTAAAATTCAAGAATAATCAAAATATTGATACAATCAAAGCTAGTATCCATAATAGATATTTTGGACAAAACGAGAATTTAATTTTTCTGTGAATAGTGTCGTATTCGTGAATAGTGCCATATACGTGAATAGTGTCGTATACGTGAATAATAACCCGGACACAAAAAGTTCCAAATTTGATAAAATGTTTAAACCAATATTTCGGCATAATGTTGGAAGAATAATATCATTTACAAAAGAAATTAAATCCCTTACCTCGAAAAGACAAAGATTTAAATTGAATAATCTAATATATAGTCTAAAGGAACTTGCAATCAGATAGCAACACTCAAAGTATCAAAATACTCACAAGAATATGCTCGATAATACAGAGAGAGAAAATTTCAGTTTCTGGTGTGATTTTCAATTCTAACCTATGCACCCTATTTATAGGAAAATGCTTAAAACACCAAAGTAGAAAATTTAATAAAATAATATATTTTTTAAAATTTTCAAGCCCACCAGGCAAGAATCTGATTTCAGCACATTTATATCACATGTGTAGCCCAAAAAAATGTTTTTCTTAAAATAATTATTTAAAACTTCCAAAAATCAATTATTTCGGAATTTCAGAACTTCAATAATTCATAACAAATAGCCATTTTATCAGAAAAATTCGAACCTCATGTCTGTTTCATAGGAAATTCCATTATCTACAACTTTGCAGAAGAAAGTATTTCCAAATTCCAAACAGAAATTGACTGAAATCCACAAACGGGCGATTTTACAAGCTATAATCAAATTTCAGTCAAGAAATGGGGTCCACCGACACACAAAACATGTGTTTATCATTTAATACAACAAAAATACTCTTCCTCCTCATATACTCATATATCCCACATTAATTGTAAAAATATCACCATTATTATATTATTATAATAATATATTATTTTATCCGAAAAGACAATATCAATTTTCAACAATTGTCACTTTTAAAAAAAAAAAATTCTCCATCTATATCCACATCAAATAAATATTTTCCTTATCCATAATTAATTATTCACAAATAATATTACAGAATCACAATACTGACAACCAGGCTGTTCCCAGGAAAGAGGGGACCTTCCGATAAGGATTTCTCCTTACTGGCACGCAATTACATAACCTCGCCTTGACAGAACTTTCTAGACATTGCCAATAATGTTATCTAGTAATATTATTAAAATAATAAGAATTATTCATAATGGGAAATACTGTGTAGTGACAATTATTAAAACAATAATAATATAAAATATCAACGTAACAATTATTGAATCAATAAAATAAAATATTGAACAGTAATTACTGTAACAATTATTGAGTAGTGTCTTCTTACGTAAGAATCAATAATTGGTGTTATACCGTGTGCTACTGTGTTTTAACCACCGAGTATTTCAATAGTATTAACGGTAACAACTACGTCATTATTTATAAAAACTCATATTTGTCGTTTTCTTCATCCAATCGCTTTCTGTTATGCGGTCCACACAAGGCTACGTTGTCGTATGAATATTCACCGACAGCAAGAATATTCCCCGACCAAATGAATATTTCCAATAACAATGAGTATTTTATAACCACTTACTTATTTAAAATGTTTGCGCATTTTACCCATAACTAGCCACCTTAATCAAATCAACCATTACTATTTAAAAATAATAAATAGAGGAAATTTCATTTTATTAATAAAAATTTGGGGTCTTACAACCTCCTTTCCTTATGAAATTTTGTCCTCGAAATTGACGTACGTACCTGGTGTTTCGAAAAGATGAGGATACCTCGCTTTCATTTCCGTTTCTAGTTCCCAGGTCATTTCTTCAATAGCATGCTTCCTCCACAAAACTTTAACTTGTGGTATGACCTTCGTGTGTAGGACATGCTCCTTCCTATCCAAAATCTTGACAGGTACCTCCTCGTACGTTAAGGCTTCAGCTATATCGTCTGGTTCTAACTCAATAATGTGGTTCGGGTCTTTCACATATTTACGAAGCACAAATATGTGAAAAACATTATGAACACGAGACATGCTTGGAGGTAACGCGAGTTTATAGGCCACATTTCCTACTCGGTCAAGAATCAAAAATGGACCAATAAATCGTAGATTGAGCTTTCCTCTCTTCCCAAATCTTGTAACTCCTTTCCATAGTGCAACACGTAACAATACATGATCCCCAATATCAAATTCCACGTCCTTTTGATGAAGATCCGCATATCTCTTTTGTTGATTCTGTGCTGTTTATATACGTTGTTGAATCATTTGGATCTTTTCCGTAGTCATACGTACCAACTCAGGTCCCAACAATGTTGCTTCACCCACCTCATCCCAACATATTGGAGAGCGACACTTTCGTCCATACAATGCTTCAAATGGAGCCACACCTATACTTGCTTGATAACTATTGTTGTAAGAGAATTTCACCAATGGTAAGTAGTTATCCCAACTCCCTTTGAAGTCTAGGACACAGAGTCTTAATAGATCTTCAAGAGTTTGAATAGTCCTCTCTGATTGTCCGTCCGTTTGAGGATGGTATGCCGAACTGAATCGTAAATCCGTACCCATAGCTTTCTGCAAGCTAACCCAAAATCGTGAAATGAATCTTGGGTCACGATCCAAAACTATAGATACTGGCATGTCATGCAACCTCATAATCTCATTTACGTACATATGAGCTAGATGTTCAAGAGAATAAGTTTCTCGTATAGGCAAGAAATGAGCAAACTTGGTTAATTTATCAACAATAACCCAAATCGCATCTATGCCTTGAGAAACCTTGGGAAGACCCATAACGAAATCTATGGTAATGTGTTCCCACTTCCATTCTGGAATCTAAAGTGGTTGCAATGGACCCTTTGGCACTTGATGCTCCGCCTTTACACGTTGACAAGTTAAAAACCTCGAGATAAACTCCGTGATTTCTCTCTTCATATTGTTCCACCAAAATATATGTCGAAGATCACGATACATTTTAGTACTTCCAGGATGGATTGAAAATGGTGTATTGTGTGCCTCCATCATAATCTTGTACTTCAACTCAGAGTCGTTAGGAACACAAAGTCTGAAGTTGACTCGAAGTATTCCTTCTTCATTGATTCTTGCCTCTGGGATAACACCTTCTTGTACTTTCTTCTTCTTCATACGCATCAGCTCCGGGTCTGTGGCTTGAGCAACTTTAACTTTATCGATTAAAGCTGGTTCTATGCGTATACTTGACATCATCGCATGGGTTCCCGAAGTCTTGAATTCTATCTCCATCTTTTATAAATCACTCAAAATGGGCCTTTGTGTTGACAACATCACACTCGTTCCTGCATATGATCTTCTACTCAATGCGTCAGCTACAACATTCGCTTTTCCAGGATGGTATTGAATAGTATGGTCGTAGTCTTTCAACAACTCGAGCCAACGTCATTGTCGTATGTTGAGTTCCTTTTGGGTGAAGAAATATTTGAGGCTTTTATGGTCTGAATATATCTCCACTTTCTCCCCATATAGATAGTGCCTCCAGATCTTTAGTGCGAAAATGACTGCTGCCAACTCTAGATCATGAGTAGGATAATTTCTCTCCTATTCTTTAAGTTGTCTCGAGGCATAGGCTACGACTTTCCCATGTTGCATGAGAACACATCCTAACCCTTTACCCGAAGCATCGCTGTAAATAACGAATCCATTTGAACCAGACGGTATTGTCAGAACAGGTGCCGAAATTAGTCTCCTCTTAAGCTCTTGGAAACTCTTTTCGCAATCCTCGCTCCATACGAATTTTGTATCCTTCTGAGTCAGCTGAGTTAACGGAGTAGCAATTCGATAAAACCCTTCCACGAATCTCCAATAATAACCAGCTAAGCCCAGAAAGCTACGTACTTCGGTCACCGTCTTTGGTTGCTCCCAAATTTGTATTGCTTCAATCTTCGCCGGGTCAATAAATACTCCATGTGTTGACACCACGTGCCCAAGAAATGCTACTTCCTTAAGCCAGAACTCGCATTTCTTTAGCTTGGCATATAGCTTATTTTCACGAAGCCTTTTCAAGTGCCAAACTTCAAACCAAGTTTCATGATCTTCACGACTTTTGAATATATGAGGATGTCATCAATAAAGATAACAACGAACTGATCTAAATATTCCTTGAACACTCGGTTCATCATATCCATGAAAGCCGCAAGAGCATTAGTCAATCCAAAAGACATGACTAGGAATTCATAATGCCCGTAACGAGTTCTAAAGACAGTCTTCGGAATATCCTCAGTTCTAATCCACAATTGATGATATCCAGAACGAAAATCGATCTTTGAAAAGAATTGTGCTCCTTGCAACTGGTCAAACAGGTCATTAATATGAGGTAGCGGATACCTATTCTTGATAGTGACATGGTTTAATTCCCGATAGTCAATATTAAGTTGTATACTCCCGTCTTACTTCTTTATGAATAAAACAGGAGCACCCCAAGGAGATGTACTAGGACGAATGAAATCGATGTCCAATAACTCCTGTAGTTGGACCTTTAACTCCTGAAGTTCAATAGGAGCCATTTGATATGTGGTTTTAGAAATGGGCTTTGTACCAGGTTCAAGATCAATAAAGAATTCAACTTCACGTTCTGGGGGTAGACCAGGAAATTCTTCAGGAAATACGTCAGGAAAGTTACTAACAACAGGAATATTATTCAAATCTGACGTGTCTTTATTCAAATCCATAACATGGGCTAAGAAAGCTTGACATCCATTTTTTAATAAACGAATAGCTTTATGACTTGATATGACAGTGATTGATTAAAGTGGTTTAGTTGCTTGAATTCGTACAACAGGTTGGTTAGGAATATGAAAACTAACAACCTTACAAAAATAATCAGTTTTGGTATAATGAGTAGTTAACCAATCAATCCCTAAAATCACATCAAAAGCAAGCATCTTTAAAGAGATAAGGTCAACATGTAATGTGATGGTGCCAACTTGGATCAAACAACACTTATAAACAGTGGATGTGATGAAAGTTTCTCCTAATGGAGTCTCCACAGATAGGTCAAAGTCTAATTTCTTCGGAGTCAAGTTTAAACGTTGAGCACAAGCAGGAGAGATAAATGAATGGGTAGAACCGGTATCAAGTAATTTATAAACTTTGCATGAATTTATGATTAGCTTACCCGTGATCACCTCGTTTGAGTTCCTCGCATTTTGACCAGTCACAACAAACGCTCTTCCAGGAACCGTTGACTTTGACTTTTCCAGGACAACCTTTTGAGTCACCATCCCCACTGGACTTGGTTTTTCTACCGTACAGTATCGAGCGATATGTCCTAACTTTCCACAATTAGCATACCTTGAACTGTTGTGACAGCTTTGATATATATCCTCTTTTCCACATTTATAAGATACGACCGTGTGGTCGCTCTCCTCCCTTAGAATTTGTTGTTGGTGCTTTGGTCTTTGGTCTTTACCGATGTCTTCCCGTCATTGTTGAATCTCCTTTTTGAAATTTCCACTTGACTCACCTCTTCTATTATCATGTCCACGACTACCACCCGAGTGGTTACCGCTTTTGTCCGTATTTTTCCCTCCTTGCTGGTTACCATCGCTCCGATAACTACTATCACCGGTATGACCCTGGTTGTGGTCCCTCGGTTGAACATACTCATTATCACACTCTAATAATTGAGCCATGTTGACAACATCTGAATATAAAGAAAATTTATGAGAAATGAGATACTGATGTATGTCGGGTTTCAAACCTCTCAGAAACATCCGCGTTATACGTTCCTCATTCTCCACCAAATGAGGTGCAAACCTTAATAACTCTGCAAACTTCGCCTCATACTGGGACACCGTCATGTTGTTCTGTTCCAGTCTAATAAACTCCACCTCCTTCATATGACGAATACTTTCAGGAAAGTACTTGTCATTAAAAAGTTTTTGAAATGTCTCCCAATACATGCTGAGTACGGCTGGATGGGTACGCTTCACAGATTCCCACCAGTAATCTGCCTCACCACGGAACATAAAGGTGGCGAATGGAACCTTCTGTTCTTCCGTGCATCCCAAGACATCGAATATCTTGGTAATTTGCTTGACCCACCTTTCCTCCTTAATCGGATCCGACTTTCCCAAGAATTCAGGTGGTCCCAACTCTTTTAATCGCTTGCATCAGTGATAAACCGCAGCGGTCATTGCTATTTCCACTCAGTATTTTGTACACGAGTCTCCCTCGTCTGATTTTGTATGAACTGGAAAAAGCTTCTAAACATCTCATCATTCATCAACTGATCAGGGATATTGTTTACAAGAGGAACATTGTCATCCTGTTGCACGTTCTCTGGGTTATTGATTAAAGGTGTTTCCACAGTGTGATTCACTCCATCGTTAATATTTTCAGCTGCCATTTCTAAATGCTGCCACAAAATAAGGGTTAATTAAAGAAATTGACATGCAACATAATAACCCTATACTCTGACCAACCAACAAATAAGCTTAGGTAAGACACACTAGCGAATGAATTACTCATCTCTCCCCTCCTAGTTCTATTCCCCGATCTCCGCCACGCATTATATCCCTAAGCTCGATACTAATCATGACGCCCCTGCATAGGTATACATCACCCATTCTGAGTTGTCAAATACATGGTACAGAAATAACTACAACTTTATTAATACAACATATAAACTATGAGTTTAAATACAAATATTGTCATCTAGACAATATTCACACCCAAATAAGTCCTCATTACAATTATTGGTACATTAATTTACAAAAATGGTGAGGACTACTAAGACAACTTTCTAGAACCATCACTCCACACCCCGACTAGAACTCGCTACATTCTCGTCTCCTTAGAAGAAAAATGGAACAACAAGGAAAAGGGTGAGCTCAACTAGCCCAGTAAAGAATATTATGACTAAGATAATATAGAACAAATTATCGTTAGTCCTCAACAGGGAAAAATTTGATAGAATATAATAGACAACAAGTTTCAGATCAATATTCGCAGCGAAAATAATAATTCATAGAAGAGTTACGTAGAGAATGAAATCTACTATTATCTATGAATTTAAAAGTCCATCATCAATATTTTATCCTCAGAACATCAATCAATAAACATCTTGAATCAAATATTCATCTTTGCACTACTGAAAAGCAAAGATATTCATCACCGGTCATGTTCATCTCAACACCGCTCATCTTTACACTACGGCCAAAGATATTCATAAGAAAATCAACCATCTTTGCACTACAGGGCAAAGATATTCAGTAATATCATCATTTAGGACTGAGGATGATGAAAAATATTTTAAAGAGAACGAATCCAGTGAAACAAAAGAATACATATTAAGGATTCGTAATTTGGTTTATCCATGTCCAAAAATACCTCAATAATTATCATAGTGGAGTAAAATTCAAGAATGATCAAAACATGGATACAATCAAAGCTAGTATCCATAATAGATATTTTAGACAAAAACAAGAATTTAATTTTTCTGTGAATAGTGTCGTATTCGTGAATAGTGTCGTATACGTGAATAGTAACCTCGACACAAAAAGTTTCAAATTCGATAAAAATTTCAAACCAATATTTCGGCATAATGATATTGGAAGAATAATATCATTTACAAAAGAAAATAACATTCCTTACCTCGAAAAGACAAGATTTCTAAATTGAATACCAGAGATATAGTCTTTGAGGGAACTTACAGCATCAGATATAGCAACACTCAAAGTATCAAAATACTCACAAGAATACGCTCGATAATATAGAGAGAGAAAACTTCAGTTTCTGGTGTGATTTTCAATTCTAACATAAGCACCCTATTTATAAGAAAATGCTTAGAACACCAAAGAAGAAAATTTAATAAAATAATATATTTTTTAAAATTTTCAAGCCCACCACACAAGAATCTGATTTTAACACATTTATATCACATGTGTAGCCCAAAAAACATTTTTCTTAAAATAATTATTTAAAACTTCCAAATATCAATTATTTCAGAACTTCGGAACTTCAATAATTCATAACAAATAGCCCTTTTATCAGAAAAAATCGAACCTCATGTCTTTTCCATAGGAAATTCCATTATCTACAACTTTGCAAAAGAAATTATTTCCAAATGTAAATCACCAAATCCACAAATCAAGCATTTTACAAAGCTATAATCAAATTTCAGTCAAGAAATGGGGTCCACTAACACACAAAATATGTGTTATCATTTAATGCAACAAAAATACTCTTCTTCCTCATATACTCATATATCCCACATTCATTGTAAAAATATCGCCATTATTATATTATTATAATAATATATTATTTTATCCGAAAAGACAAAATATTAATTTTCAACAATTGTCACTTTTAAAAAAGAAACTCTCCATCTATATCCACATCAAATAAATATTTTCCTTATCAATAATTAATTATTCACAAATAATATTATAGAATTACAATACTGACAACCAGGCTATTTCCAGGAAAGAGGGGGCCTTCCGGTAAGGATTTCTCCTTACTGGCGCACAATTACCTAACCTTTCATTCACAGAACTTTCTAGACTTTGCCAATAATGTTATCTAATAATATTATTAAAATAATAAGAATTATTGATAATGGTAAATACTATGTAGTGACAATTATTAAAACAATAATAATATAAAATATCAACGTAACAATTATTAAATCAATAAAATAAAATATTGAACAGTAATTACTGTAATAATTATTGAGTAGTGCCTTCTTACGTAAGAATCAATAATTGGTGCAATACCGTATGCTACTGTGTTTTAACCACCGAGTATTTCAATAGTATTAAAGGTAACAACTACGCCGTTATTTATACAAACTCATATTTGTCGTTTTCTTCATCCAATCGCTTTCCGTTATGGGGCCCACACAAGGCTGCGCCGTCGTATGAATATTCCCCGACAGCAAGAATATTCCCTGACCAAACGAATATTCCCAATAACAATGAATATTTTATAACCACTTACTTATTTAAAATATTTGCGCATTTTACCCATAACTAACCACCTTAATCAAATCAACCATTACTATTTAAAAATAATAAATAGAGGAAATTTCATTTTATTAATAAATATTCGGGGTCTTACACAGTTGATTACTGTTACACAATCTATCTTAGCTTTGTCTGAAGATCTAATATTAATAACATCGATTTCCAAATATTAGAATAGTATCATCACAATATAATACTATTATATATAATTATAAAATAACCTAAACACATAACACATAACCCTATTAGTCTATACAGCACATAAGACCTAGCTAGTATCAAGTCAAACTATTGTCGTCTGAGTTGAATCCGGCACAATTTTGACATCCCGACGGCCTAGTCGGATAATTCACGAGCCTATTATCAATAAGACTCTGTCTAAACGCAACACAATTATCTTAGATAATTTATTAATCAGTTAAAATGTGACGCCCCCAAAATAGGAATACATCACCTATTCTGAGTCGCCAAATACATGGTACAGAATACAAATACAATCTTAAATATACAACATGAGCTGTGAGTTTTAATACAAATATTATCATCTAGACAATATCCACACTCAAATTCAATCTTATTACAATTATTATCACACTATTTCACAAAATAGTGAGAACTACTAATGCAACCATCTGGACCGCCAATCCATTCCCCGACTAGTCCCAGCTATATTCTCAACTCCTGAAGTGAACAGTGAAAGAAAGGGTGAGCTCAACTAGCCTAGTAAGAAATATTATGACTAAGATAATGCAAAATAAATTATCCTTGGCCTTCAACAGTATAACAACTGATAGAATATAATAGACAACAAGTTTTAGATGTAACACCCCCAAATCCAGGTACTTCATTCCCACAGGATCTGGTGTTCACTTAATCAAATATTCATATCTAACTACCCAATCACAATAAAACTAGAAAAATAAAACCTTTCCCATTAAAGGGTTACATAAAAAAAAATCTCCCAGGTTATCTAACCTTTAAATACAATCATTCAAATGCGGAAAATAAATAAAGATCATTACAACCATTCAATTAAAATCTGATAATAGAATATAAACATATTACAAGTCTTCAACACTTGTGCATCTTTCCTTTTCCCTTACTGGTGCTAGGTACATCAACCTTCTCATCCTTAACTGTAATGGTTATAAGCAAAAGTGAGCAAACAAAGCTCACTTGAAACAATAATGAATGAAAAGCCTTTACAATAATTGTCAAATAAGAGGCTCAATAGAATTAAACAATATGATTTGTCAACATCCTGAAATATATAACTGAGGGTCCTAAGACCACGAACTATGTCCACAGTTATGAGTAATCTTTCAACTCCAACTTTAACAGTCATAAGACTATAAGGACTCCTCGTACTTAGGGGGATCAACCCTTCGTACCATGTATTGTGCACAAACATTTAACGCTACGCGTAAGTTATCCCCTAATAACAATAGGGTTGTTCATCCCAGTATTTAGAGTATAAGTCCGCACCAAAGTAAGTTTGGTTTGGCTAAGCTTTCAAGGTAATTTGGAATTCAACGAACATCAACTAAGGGACTAGTTGAATAAAAATTAACGACATGATACTATGGAATAATCATAACTGAATTGGCATGGTACATTAAATCATGCTATAGGAACAAACTAACAGCATAAACATTGAATAACTATAATAAGCCTTGTTTGAACAATGATAAGCCAAGGTTATTTAGAATTGAACACTAAGCATGCATAGAAATTTGAACGATAAAACTGTTCAATATTAGAATATATAAATTTGCATGCTAAACAACACGTTAAATACAAGAATAACTTGCTCAATAGCAAAACTAACGTTTAGAAACCTTACGTCAATATATTGTAACTGAATTGAAATCAAAAATTGTCTCAACAAGATAATAGATTAGAGAACCTGCCTTGTTTGTATATTAAACCGAACAATATGAATCACAATATCCTATAAACACATGTCATCATGACATAGTTAGCCATTACCAATTTTACATCCATAACTAAGTACATACATCATTTAAAAATTGGATTTTTAATCACATAATCAAGTTATAATACAATTTAATCGTTAATAACATACTTATTCATAGTATAAAAATACTAAAATCTACATTTTACAGTTCTATTATCATCACATAACAACTCCTTAAAATTTCGTACACAAAAGTACATCATCGACAATTCTTCTTAACTCATCGTCGCGCACGCCATACGCTTTGGGTGTGGTTATGCCACAAGCGCGTGAGCATGGTGTCATGCACAGAAACTAATCTCATTGGCCCCACGCCATGCAAGGCGAAATCATAGCTTCAATTTGACAACCTTCGATAATACAAAGACAGAAAAAAAGCCAATTTTGGCATACAAGCTCAATTCTAACAGACTGATTCACATATAATTCATACAAAAACTTCATATAAACATAATTCAAGAATTTCTAACATGTTTCTACCCATCCTACAACATAAATAACAAAATTAACACACCCAAATTCACTATTTTTGGCTAAAACTCACTTTTTGATATTTTTGAAAAAAATAAACATTGTAATTTTGTTTTGCAATCAAAACCATTAATTCCAAGCGTTTTATCAAAGTATAAACATACTCTAACAAATTGAATAGCCAATTTATTAATAACACAACTAAACAACCCATAATTTTTATTTTAACTAAATAATATATAATCACAAAACTCTCTGTACAATACTTTTCTTCTCAAACATATACATAATATAAATTCTTTGATTATAACTCATAAAAATAGTTTTAACATCACAAGTAAGCCATATAAAGCCTCATAACAACAATAATTCATGCTTACACAAGGATTTTATGGAGAATCATGGAAGAGAAAAACTTAATTTTTAAAACTAAAAGTATAGGTTAATACCTTGAAGAAGATGATGAGGATGACTATATCTTTTCTCTTCTCAAGCTTTCTTCTTCTCCAACCTCTATCCTTTCTTCCTCTCTTCTTTTCTTCTTCTTCTCTTCTTCTTCTTCGTCTGAGTTTTTCCTTTCTTCTCTCTAACCTCTCTCCTCTAACTCTAGAGCATACTAACAATCTAACGTATCTAGATATTATATATATATTAATTATAATATAAATATAAAATACATAACTGACATCAGTTAAAATTTTTGAAATCAAAAGCCATGAGGCTTTTTTGGTTACTAACTAAAAAAATAACCCATTAACCTTACACCTTGTTTGGTAAAACTCAAATAAATTAAAGACTTAATAGGCATTAGGCCTTGTTTGGTAAAACTGAATTAAAACTCCTTTAAATTATTTCAATAACTCCTTTATAACAAGGTTATTTGTCACACATTAACTTAATTAAATTAGTTCTAAAAATAATTTATTAAATCACTTTAACACATAAATTAATAGCACAAAATTATAATTTCCTTTATAATCATAAAACATCCTTTTTAATTACAAATTCCCATAAAAAGAACAGTAATTCAAATAATCAAAACTCTCTAACTTAATAATTAAATTAAATTAGCAAATAACAATTAATTTCCTTAATTATTTACTTAACAAATAATTAATCACATCGAATCAACTTTGAACAATTATTTATTCAACCATAAACACATCCATTAAATACTTAAATATTTCAATAAATATTTAATATAACAATTAAAAATTCTAGAATGTTACATTAGATCAACAACTGCAGCGAAATAAGCAATCCATTAAAAGAGTCAAGTAGAGCATAAAATCTACTATCTTGTATAATTTAAAATTTTCATCATCAATTTTATCATTGAGACTCAGCTTAATAAATAATCCACATCATCAAATCATCCCTGCACTACAGGCCAAGTGTAAGACCCCAACTTTTTTGAATAAAGATGAATTTTCTATAAATATCATTTTTGAATATTATGGAGTAAAATTGATATAATATTATAGTTGTGGGTAATATTTATAAATTTTGCAAAGTACGTAAGTTGTTATATAATATTCGATTGGTCGGGAAATATTCGTTTTAACAGGGAATATTTGTACAACCAAGACAATCATTGGTGGACCCTCAGAATCTAAATTATCATTTGATTGAAAAAACGACAAAAATATTTTATGAAAATAACGACAAAAGTTTTACTCATTAACTCGCTGAAACACCTTGTTAAAAGTACAAAGAATACGCATGGTTGCATAAAAGAGCACACCGGCTTTTGATTATTGATGCTTAAGTGAGAAGTCACTCAGTTTTGTTCAATTATTGCTATAGTAATTACTACATAGTATCTCACGTTATTTGATTTAATTATTGTCAATATTTTATATATTATTAAATCAATAATTGAGACGATAAAGTTATTAATATTATTATTTGCAATATTAACGATGTCTAGAAGTTCTGTCAAGGAAAGGTTAGATAATCTAATTGTGCGCCAATAGGGAGAAACTTATTAGAAAGCCCCCTCTTTCTTGGGAACGACCTGGTCGATTAATATTGTGAATTATAATAAAGGTGATAAGTTTTGTTTTATTATTATTATAAATGTAATAAAACAGAAAACTTTTTATAAAGTTTTGTTTTATTTGATTATAAATAGAATATATTATATTTTATTGTGCATAGTGCATGCATAGTGTTTGTATAGTAAAATCATTTTATATAAAACAAAATACTTTTATAAAGTTATTCGTTTTATTATATTATAAATAGAATATATTATATTTTATTTAACAAATTTTGTTTTATTAGAATATTTTATTAATACTGCATAGTAAATCAATATGGACCGTCCGTTTAATAGTAAATCAATCTGGGCCTATTCAGTCCATTCTCCTATAAATAGAAGCTCATTCCTTCATTATTTCTTACGAATTCACTGAAACTCTAGTGAGAGAAACTATAGAGAGAAAGAAGAAAAGTATTATGCTACTTTACTACTCCTATATTCAGTTTTTTCTAAGATAAGGGGTATTATTTCTTTTATATTCATGAAGAGAACTTCTGTTATTCCATTCTTTATTATTCTGTTGGAATAACCTGTATACGCGGACTACCCTATACTTGGTGAAATTCTTCTGTTATTCCATTCTTTATTATTATGTTGAATAACTCCGCTCTATGCTAAGCATCGCATACATGATGAAATTCTTCTATTATTCCATTCTTTATTATTCTGTTGGAATATCCTGTCTGTACTTTACGCATGACCTGGTTCCATTATTTATTATTCTCATTGAATATCTTGCTTGCAAGCATGCTTACGCATGACCTAGTTCCATTATTTATTATTCTGCTTGAATATCCCGCCTGCGTGCTTTTACGCATTTACCGGTTTTATTATTTATTATTTTGTTGGAATAACCTGTCTGTGCGGTTTATCGCATGCCTGGTGAATTCGTTTGTTATTCCATTCTTTATTATACTGAGTTAGTTAAAGTTTTGGCTTTTATACTCTATGAAATTAGTGGAATATTCTTGATATTTGCGCTTCATCAAGTATCTTTTCATGGAAATATTCTTCTAAGCATTCTTGAATTTTACACCACAAAGCAGTATCAGGTTGACAATTTGGACGTTATTGGTTCCTGGATAAATTAATTCTTGAACTTGTTTTATTGAATTCTTATATCATTGTCATCATCCTCATGTGTATATTCTGTTGAAAGTTATCTGTGTCCTGTAGTGCATAGATGGACTTGGTATGATTATGAACAGGGATTATTCTGTATAATCATGACTGTAATGTTACAAATGATGTGGTAAAAGTCCTCATTGGCCCGTAGTGCATTGAGGGACAGTTGTTGGCATGATCATGACCATTGATGAATACACGAATATCCTTGGCCCGTAGTGCATGGATTATTTGTGGTTATGATACTAATGAATATCCTTGGCCGTTGTGACGCCCCAAAATTCGGACCTCCATTTGGTCA
The DNA here is from genome assembly GCA_020205605.1 of Panax ginseng. Taxonomy (NCBI): domain Eukaryota; kingdom Viridiplantae; phylum Streptophyta; class Magnoliopsida; order Apiales; family Araliaceae; genus Panax; species Panax ginseng. The sequence goes on from CM035134.1 coordinate 14,193,776, forward strand.
CTCGAATTTGGTTCACCACATTCTCATGGCAAAACCATAATAACTAAAATAATGCATACACAACGGAAAATCTACTTTAGAATAATATACAATGATTTATTATAATTATTCTCCCAAGTCTCGTAACCTACAATACTTAATAGATTACATAATAGTATCGAATAAAGACCTATTATATAATCCTACATAAGTTTAAACATAGTCTGCGAATAGTCTCAACGTAACATAATAATTTTAAAACATAAAGGAGCAAGCTAGTCGGTAGCCTTGCCCTTGCCCTTGTCTGTTCCAGAGACACCTCCCTACTCCTCCTTAACTGAAAGGTTTTAAATAAGCAAGGATGATCACAATTTGCCCAGCAAGCAATATACAACAAGGGTGTAGGATATAATATCACAAGGTTTGAAATATCGAAGTGTCATTTCTAGGATAGTTCCAAGTATCAAAATACATAATGAATAATGGATATGATAATTCAATATAAATCAATAGATATATATGAATTCAATCTGTTAACACTAAGATCCAATCGGATAAAAATTTATAATTTGAGCAATCACTAAGACAATTGAACTTCCACTAGAGTTACCAATATTAAACTGATAACCCAAAAATATCAAGTACTATAGATGATCACTCTACAATACTTCACGTTATGCATAACACCATAATAATATTTATTCATGTGTTGGGGTTTCCAACTACATACACTCCCCTTACCATAAGGGTTGTCCAACTCAGTTTTCAAGAATTCCGCACCAATCAATTGGTTTGGACAGCTTTTATAAACATGCATATAGTCTAGCCGAAACAAATGGCACTAACTCTTTCACAATATTCAAGGTCAACACTAAGTTTAACATGAATAATAATTTTCACAAGGGTTTAAGCATATTAGCTCTTTTAAACGAAAAAGTAATCTAACTTGTATTCAAAGGAATAAGCTTAAGGTATTTATCGAATAAAATATTGCAATGATATTGCACAACAATAATAATAGGGTTCGGATACTTGCTCAATAAAAGTAAGGTTCAAGGAAACTTGCTCAATAATAATTAGAGTAAGTTTAGGGAACTTGCCTCAAGCGTAGATTACCAAAATACCGCTTAACAATACATTTTCGAATCCTATCATAATGTGATACGCATATAGGATATTCATTAGTTAAATATACTAGATATGTAAGTCTAAATGCATACTCAAACATTTAACTTAATTGTATGTTCTTCACATACTTCATTTCATACTTTACTTACTTGTAACACCAAATCAGTTCACAAGTCACCATAAAGATCAAATGACATAGTTACTTTATAAACAATTCAAAAATGCTCAAGGTTAAGACCTCCTACCCATGGACTTTTCATTTCAATGCAATACCGACTTATCAACTAGGCATCACACATATATATATATATATATATATATCAGTAGGTTTTAGATCACACTTAACATCACAAGTATTATGTAACTACTGTCCAAAAGATCAGAACTCAATATCTCGATTCTGGACTCACGTTAGCTTGCGCCCATGGCTAAGTTTAGGACTCCTTGAATTGCTACCATCCCTTAACTCACCTAAAACTCAAATTTCTTTGCCTTGTGGGTTCTATTTGGTTTGAACACACAATCATATTTTGTTATGTTAAAGGTTTTCATATGCTTCTTAGATCAGTCTAGGACCCTTCTTGCATAACATGGTTCTAAGTTTTATCAATTTTTTAAGGTCATGAACTCACAAGATCTAGCATGCTTGCTCTTTAAACATACAAGATAGTTACAACATCTATATTATACATGCTTGTGTGTATTCATAACACATACATGAAACTCACACCGCTTTAGTTGAAAATATTCTTTGTTCATGCTTTTCCCAAAACGTACTACACAAGCATGGTATATATATGTTTACACTATATGAGTTAGTTTAAGAGTGTCATCAAACATGATCACAATTTTTAGATTCTAGTTTTCAAGGTATCATGGCAATATTCATATTCTAAACTTACTAGTAAGTCCAACTTGTTCATGTTTCTTTGCTAATCATATAAACATAAGCTAAAGGTTTATTCATACATGTCTAAGTCACATTAACATGCTTTGCAAAATCAGAATATACAACATGTAGAAATCATGCAAGTTAACATACTAGGCTAAGTCTTTTTATTGAAAATATTACTAATATAAAGCTTAACAAGTTTGATCATGCTCAGAGGACTATGTACACTACAACCTGCTCATCTACATGCAAAATCAGTCATGTATGGCTTACTAGGTTCATAATTTGTAGAACATGATCTTTAACATATATGGTTTTTAAAACTTAAGGTTTAAATCTCCATTTAAACCATATGTCTCCATTAATCATGCAAATCTATGAAACATGCTCACATTAGGTTAACATATCCATATATACATCACACACATACTTATATATTAGTTTGAGTTAAAAACACAAGCTAATAATGATTAGATTTGAAAACAGATTGCTCAACTGAATTCAACAATTGGCAGATTGCTACCAAGCCTTTTAATACAAATGTGGTGCAATTGCTGTCAGCGTCTCGTTCAGCGCAGAAAAGCGATCTGCTTTGGCAGAGCTTCATCCCAAACACGAAATTTATTCATGCTTTCATTCATAAACACTCATATAACAATTGCAACACGCTTATACGATCATATAACATCTATATAGACATTACCCAACCTCATTAACATATAATTCCATGAATTCAAGAATTTGAACTTTAAGAGTTCAAGAACTCTGTTTACAGAAATTGAAAATTTTAAGCTAGTAATGGAATTATACCTCTGCAATATGAATGAAACTTGCTCCACTTGAACTCCTAAGCTCTAGCACACTTGTATGCTCTCAATTCTTACTTAGCAATTCTCAACAATCTCAAATAACACAAAGAATGAAGGGAAGAGCTCCATTTGTAGAACACTCAATAACCATGTCAAGCCATTGCCCAAGAATTCAAACCCATGGATTAAGAGATTGCATGAAGTATAAAAAGGATTTAGTAATTAGTTGTTGGATTTCATCATGAGTACCACTCCCCCCATGATCATGCCTAACAAGCTTGGAAGAAAATATGAAAAACATAGGCCTTAGCCTTTATGAAATGCACGTGAATGAGAAATGAGAGGTAAATGGGACTATCAATTTGGGACAAACAAGTTAACTAGCATTCTTGTATACTCCTACAATCCTCACTCTTATGCTACATTTTTAATACACATCTCAACCATATATTATGATTTAATGTCACACTTAATAATTAAGGGTTAAATGTAGTCGATGAAATATGGGAATGTAATATACATATAGTCCATGTACATTTTATCACACTGGTATATTTTAATAGTTCATGGTATATTATTTCTATACATGCCCATATACATATTATCAGGTAGATAATATATTTATAACATATAGTTCCAATATATTTAGTCACAAAGTCCAAACAATATAGTTTTATAAGACTTAATATATATATATATATATATAGCCACATAAATGACACACTGCACCATATAGTTATTTTTGTATTATTGCTCATATGCACATAACTGTCAATATAATATTATTATATTACCAACTTACTCATTTATGTGAAATAATAAATCATGCGCTTCCTTAATTAATTAACACCAACATTAATTAATCATTAATCAATATATTTATGGACTTCCATAGATATTACAGTTAATATTTCTCATCACCATGCCACACAAGGCTTTAATGAGTTCATCACAAAACTCCACATATCCTCAATTATTCAGTTATTTAATATAATTGAGTTATCTCATTTCATAACATGGAATCGTTCATATTCAAATAAATATTTATTTTTATTAATATATTTATTTATTAATACGCGGAAATCCTCGGGTATTACATCCTCCCCCCCCCCCTTATAAAAATTTCGTCCCGGAATTGCTACAAGGTTACACAAACAGATGGGGATAATCCCTCATCATCCTATCTTCTAACTCCCACGTTCCCTCCTCGATATCGTGGTTACGCCAAAGTACTTTTACAGAAGAAATAACTTTATTCCTTAAGGTTTTCTCTTTCCTATTGAGAATTTGGACAGGAATTTCCTCATACGCTAAGTTTTTCTCCACTTGATTGGGTTCATAAGAGATCACGTGCTTGTAGTCAGGCTTGTACGGACGCAACACATATATGTTAAACACGTTATGGATGTGCTCCAACTCAGGTGGTAGTGCAACTTTGTACGCTACTTCGCCCACTCGTTGTAGTATCTCGAATGGTCCTATAAATCTTGGACTCAGTTTTCCTTTCTTGCTGAAATGGATTTTTTCCTTCCACGGAGATACCTTTAAGAATTCAAAACTGCCGACTTCAAAGTCTCGGTCTTGCCGATACAAGTCTACGTACTTCTTCTGGCGATCTTGAACTGTTACATGTCTGGCCCTTATCACTTTCACCACATCTACAGTCTGTTGTACTAACTCTGGTCCGAGTATTCGTCGTTCTCTGACTTCATCCCAACATAAAGGCGTTCTGCACTTCCTTCCGTAAAGAGCTTCATACGGTGGCATGCCAATACTCGCATGGTAACTTTTATTATACTCAAATTCGACTAAGGGTAAATGGTTGTCCCAATTTCCCTTGAAGTCCATCACGCAAGTCATAAGCATGTCCTCTAGCGTTTGTATTGTTCGCATACTTTGTCCGTCTGTCTGAGGGTGATAAGCAGTACTTAACCTCAACTGTGTTCCCATCCTCTCTTGCAAGCTTTTCCAGAATTTTGACGTGAAACGCAAGTCTCGGTCAGAAACAATAGATACCAGCACTCCATGTCGTGAAATAATTTCTTTTACGTACAGACTCGCTTTGATTCAAACTGTAGCGGATCTTGATCGGTAGAAAATGTACGATCTTCGTTAGTCGATCCACGATGACCCAAATAGCATCCAAACCTTTCTATGTGACTGGAAGTCCTACCACGAAAATCCATCGTAATATTCTCCCATTTCTACTCTGGTATTTCCAACGGTTGTAGTAAACCACTCGGTCGCTGATGCCTGCTTTTACACGTTGACACGTAAAACATCTACTAACGTACTCCGCAATTTCTTATTTCAGATTTGGCGACCAAAAATGTTGCTTCAAGTCCCGGTACATCTTCGTGCCTCCCAGATGAATGGAATACGTTGTATTATGAGCCTCGTCCAAAATCTCCTCTCTTATCTCGGCCACTGTTGGTACCCATACTCTCCCTTCGAATCTTCAGATACCATCTTTATCTATTCAAAATTTTTCTTCTTCATTTTCTATGATCCTTCTTCTGATTTTCTCGCACACTCCATCTTTCTTCTGGGCTTCCTTTACTTTATCCAACAATGTCGGATAAGCTTCTATTACAAATAACTTTTCTGCAGACCTCTCAGGTTCCCTCACTTCTATTTCTAATTTCTCCATATCTCTTATTAACTCTTCCTGAGTCGTCAATTGCAATAGTTTCTCCCTTCCTTTCCTGCTCAGAGCGTCGGCAACTATGTTTGCCTTCCCCAGGTGATAAAGAATATCACAATTATAATCTTTGATTATTTCTAACCACCTCCTCAGATGCATATTTAACTCCTTCTGTGTGAAGATATATTTCAGACTTTTGTGGTCCGTGTATATCTCACATTTTTCTCCATACAAATAATGCCTCCATATCTTTAACGCAAAAACTACTGCCGCTAACTCTAAGTCATGAGTAGGGTATTGTTTTTTGTAATCCTTTAATTGTCGTGACGCATATGCAATGACTTTTCCGTGTTGCATAAGCACACAACCAAGTCCTCTATGTGATGCATCACAGTACACCACAAATCCTCCCGTATCATCTGGTAATGATAATACAGGTGCCTCTCTCAATCTCTTCTTCAACTCTTGAAAACTCTCTTCACATTTATCGGTCCATACAAATTTCACCATCTTCCTCGTCAAATTAGTTAACGGGGTTGCTATCTTAGAAAAATCCTGGATATATCTTCAATAGTACCCAGCTAACCCTAAGAAACTTCTCACCTCCGTCGGAGTTCTTGGTTGCTCCCAATTACTCACCGCTTCGACCTTTTCGGGGTCAACTGAGATTCCATTCTCATCCACCACATGGCCTAAGAATTGAACCTTCTTCATCCAAAATTCACACTTGGAAAATTTTGCATACATCTTCTCCCTTCGTAGTACCTCCAAAATAATCTTCAGATGTTCAGCGTGTTCTTCCTCCGTCTTCGAGTAGATCAAAATATCATAAATAAAAACTACCATGAATTTATCCAAGTATGGCTTGAAAACTCAATTCATCAAGTCCATGAATGATGCCGGAGCATTAGTTAAACCGAATGACATTACTAAAAACTCATAATGTCCATAACGGGTTCTAAACGCAGTCTTTGGTATGTCCTCATCTCGCACTTTTAGTTGGTGATATCCCGTCCGCAGGTCAATCTTTGAGAAACACTTCGCTCCTTTCAGTTGATCAAATAAGTCGTCTATCCTCGGTAGCGGATATCTATTCTTGATCGTTACTCTGTTAAATTCACGATAATCGATACAGAGCCTCATCGATCCGTCTTTTTTCTTAACGAATAACACTGGTGCTTCCCAAGGAGACACACTAGATCGAATGTAACCTTGATCCAATAACTCTTGAAGTTGTATCATCAATTCCTTCATTTCTACCGATGCCATACGATATGGAGCTTTCAAAATTAGTGTCGTTCCCGGTGCTAAATCTATTACGAATTCGATTTATCTGTCTGGCGAAATGCCAGGTAGATCGTCTGGAAACACATCCCGAAATTCACTCACTACGGCTATATCTTTAATCTCTACTCCCTTTATCTGAGTATCCATAACGTAAGCTAAATAACCTACACATCCTTTCTTTAACAATTTCTTGGCCTGCATCATCGTAACGCAACACGATTGCTTAAGCAATGAGCTACAATAAAACACTACCTTAGACTTACTCGGAGTCTGAAGGATCACACATTTGTTCTAACAGTCAATTACTACTGCATGATCATATAACCAATCCATCCCCAGTATTACGTCAAATTCTCTTAGTCTAATAGGAATCAAGTCTACGCTCAGTTTATGTCCTCTAATGTTTGCGCAACAATTTTCGATAGACGTATTCTACTGGGATTATTTTCTTATTCACAACTTCTATGTTCAAAGGATCTTCTAAACGTTCTCAGGGTGTACTAAGTTTACTAGCAAATTCTTCAGATACAAATGAACAGGTGGCACCCGAATTAAATAATACATAAGCCTTTATATTATTGATTGGGATTATACCTGACACCAAGTCCTTCATAGCTACAGCATCTTGGACGGTCATGTTAAAGGTTCGAGCGGTCGATCAGTTGGGTTGCGCAAGTCCACCAATCATCAACTTACTTCCTCTCCCTTGGCTTCCGCCAGCTCCACCGCTTCCTTTCTTCGGGCAATCTTTTATCTGGTGCTCTGTTGATCCACAAGCAAAACATCCTTTGATTCTCTTCGACTTCGGACAGTTTGGCGATATATGCCCCCTCTTGGCTGCAATTATAGCAAGTGTTTTTCCTCTTCCAACATTCTCCCTGATGACTTCTTCCACATTTGTTGAAAGCTTTGGTCCTCTTCTTAAAGTTTCCCTGATGATTCCCACCTTAATTGTTGTTTCTGTTGTTGTTGTTTCCCCATTTCCTCATTCCGGAGTTACTCCCTCCGCTGCTGCTTCCTACACGATGCTCACTACTAGTGTTCTTATTCTTCTTCTCCTTATGATACAGACTTAAGGCCTCACTGCCATCTTTCGCAATAATTGCCTTCTCCAACAATGTCGTAAAGGAATCAATCTGGAAGACCGATACCTTATTATACAACCATGGTTTCAACCCTTGCTAAAAACGTCTCTCCTTCCTCTCCTCATCCATAACTTGGTGTTCTGTAAACCGCGCTAGTTCATTGAACTTAGTTGCGTATTGCGCCACTGTCATATCACCTTGTTTTAGCTCTAGGAATTTTACTTCCATCCTACTCTTCATACTTTTTGGAAAATAATTCTCGAAAAATAGCATCGTAAACCGCTCCCATGTTATCGTTCCTTCCCCCGCTCTCTACTGATTAGTTTCCCACCAATAGTTCGCTTCGCCCCTCATCATGTATATGGAAAATACTTTCTTCTGGTATTCACTCACGCGAGCTATAGTGAAGGCCTTTTCGATCTCCTTGATCCAGGTCTGCGCAACTATCGGGTTGGTGGTTCCCGCAAACTCTGGGGGTCCTACACTCTTAATGTCTTTGAAGGTTGTTACTGGGGCAGCTTGGGGAATGGGTGGTAAGGGTTCGTTTCTTCCCCTCAGAGCTTCTCCCAATAAATTTACCAGCCTCTGTATCGGATCTACAGGACCTCTCTCATCATTAACTAACTCTTCTTCGGGGATGCTTATTCTACGTGCCCCATGCGGCATTTTCTGCATCACAAAATTTTCATTTTATTATCTAGTTATAACACTTAGACATTTCTTAATAGAAAGAACTACAGGTTTATAACACATTTCTGAAATAAGATCATTTATATTCATATGCCAAAGGGTTACATTACATGTTCTTTCTTAGCATACTACTATAAATGACATCACATATCCCCTAATATCGCAAAAGACGGGGACCTACTAACTTACTACCCCTCTAACACTTTCCAGAAATTTGGGGGATTTACCACTATCTCACATCTTACACAAAAGACTCAGATTACTACAAAATTTTTAATAACACATAATTAAAAATACTACTCTAATGGTCTCCATTCTCTAAACTCAATCTAACATCCCACGCTCAATGGCGCTCTGATATTCCTTCTGCGTAATGTGCACCACCATATCTCGACTTATGGTATGTTGGATCTGTCCTTGCTCAGCTGGGTAATGATGTACCCCATCGATCAATCTTTCCATGGCCGTGCGAAGAGCATAGCCCATCTTGTTCATCTTCCTCCTTTTGCACCGCACCTCATCTTCTAGGTCATCTGCCCTATCATTGGCTTCTTCCCACTTCTCCTCGAAGTGAATCCTATCCATCACCTCCATCTCTAACTGAGTTCGGAGAGCCTCCTTCTTCGCCCTCTCACTCAAAACCTTCTGCTTTAATTCCTCCAGCTTTCCTGCCACCTCAACATTCCTCGCCACTGTTCGGTGAAACAAAGCTCCCATCTAGATCCCTGCTTCCTTACGGTGAGCAATCTCCACCTCCATCTCCTGCATCACTAGCTGTCTTTGATGGTCCTCGTTCCTCAACTTCTGGAACGCAGACTCCCTCTCCCTAGCCTCAGCCTCAAGTTCCTCTACCCTACATCCCAACTCTAATATCTTCTCCTCATACTCTCTTAGCATCCAATCCTCAAAAGTAGCCTCGTCGGAGTCCTCCACAGGCTCGGGCTCCTCCTCTAAAGGCTCTCCTCAAGGTCAGACTCCACCTCTTCCTCATCGTCATCATCAAAAGGGACTACTACTGAAATAGGCTCTGCTATCAAGGGTGTCTCAAATACTACGTGGATATCACGCGACTCATCCTCTACTACTCGGCTAGGTCCTCCCATGTCAGTCATCCTACAATCACCAACATAAGACAACACAAACAACAACTCCATTAGAATGTTAAATAAACATAAGTTCATTGTATGGAATGAAGTTATATTTCATAACAGGCTAAGTCTCTCAAGGAAAACTCTACATGAGTTTTATCTCCTTCCTAACTTCCAAGTTCACCTGAGTTATAATCTAAGGACACTTGCTCCTAAGGTTTATAACTACGGCTCTGATACCAACCTGTAACGCTCCCAAATTCGGACCTCCACTTGGTCACTCGAATTTGGTTCATCACGTTCTTATGGCAAAACCATAATAACTAAAATAATGTATACACAACAGAAAGTATACTTTAGAATAATATACAATGATTTATTATAATTATACCCCCAAGTCTCGCAACCTACAGTACTTAATAGATTGCATAATAGTATCAAATAAAGACCTATTACATAATCCTAGATAAGTTTAAACATAGTTTGCGAATAGTCTCAACATAACATAATAATTTTAAAACATAAAGGAGCAAGCTAGTCGGTAGCCTTGCCCTTGCCCTTGTCTGTTCCAGAGACACCTCCCTACTCCTCCTTAACTGAAAGGTTTTAAATAAGCAAGGATGAGCACAATTTGCCCAGCAAGTAATATACAACAAGGGTGTAGGATATAATATCACAAGGTTTGAAATATCGAAGTGTCATTTCTAGGATAGTTCCAAGTATCAAAATACATAATGAATAATGGATATGACAATTCAATATAAATCAACAGATATATATGAATTCAACGGTTAACACGGTATCCAACTGGATAAAAAATTTATACTGAGCAATCACTAAGGACAATTGAACTTCCACTAGAGTTACCAATATTAAACTGATAACCCAAAAATATCAAGTACTATAGATGATCAGTCTACAATACTTCACGTTATGCATAACACCATAATAATATTTATTCATGTGTTGGGGTTTCCAACTACATACACTCCCCTTACCATAAGGGTTGTCCAACTCAGTTTTCAAGAATTCCGCACCAATCAATTGGTTTGGACAGCTTTTATAAACATGCATATAGTCTAGCCGAAACAAATGGCATTAACTCTTTCACAATATTCAAGGTCAACACTAAGTTTAACATGAATAATAATTTTCACAAGGGTTTAAGCATATTAGCTCTTTTAAACGAAAAAGTAATCTAACTTGTATTCAAAGGAATAAGCTTAAGGTATTTATCGAATAAAATATTGCAATGATATTGCACAACAATAATAATAGGGTTCGGATACTTGCTCAATAAAAGTAAGGTTCAAGGAAACTTGCTCAATAATAATTAGAGTAAGTTTAGGGAACTTGCCTCAAGCGTAGATTACCAAAATACCGCTTAACAATACATTTTCGAATCCTATCATAATGTGATACGTATATAGGATATTCATTAGTTAAATATACTAGATATGTAAGTCTAAATGCATACTCAAACATTTAACTTAATTGTATGTTCTTCACATACTTCATTTTATACTTTACTTATTTGTAACACAAAATCAGTTCACAAGTCACCATAAAGATCAAATGACATAGTTACTTTATAAACAATTCAAGAATGCTAAAGGTTAAGACCTCCTACCTATAGACTTTTCATTTCAATGCAATACCGACTTATCAACTAGGCATCACACACACACACACACACACACAAACACACACACACATATATATATATATATATATATCAGTAGGTTTTAGATCACACTTAGCATCACAAGTATCATGTAACTCACGTCCCAAAAGATCGAACTCACTATCTCGATTCCAAATCATGCAAATTCTTGCCGGCTAAGTTTAGGACTCTGTGGTAATTGCACCATCCCCCACTCAAATTAAAACTCAATTTCTTTGCCTTGTGGGTTCTGTTTGGTTTGAACACACAATCATATTTTGTCATGTTAAAGGTTTTCATGTGCTTCTTAGATCAGTCTAGGTTCCTTCTTGCATAACATGGTTCTAAGTTTGATCATTTCAATAATTTAAGGTAATGAACTCACAAGATCTAGCATGCTTGCTCTTTAAATATACAAGATAGTTATAACACCTATATTATACATGCTTGTGTGTATTCATAACACATACGTGAAACTCACACTACTTTAGTTGAAAATATTCTTTGTTCATGATTTTCCCAAAACGTGCTACACAAGCATGGTATATATATGTTTACACTATATGAGTTAGTCTAAGAGTGTCATCAAACATGATCACAATTTTTAGATTCTAGTTTTCAAGGTATCATGGAAATATTCATATTCTAAACTTACTAGTAAGTCCAACTTGTTCATGTTTCTTTGCTAATCACATAAACATAAGATAAAGGTTTATTCATACATGTCTAAGTCACATTAACATGCTTTGCAAAATCAGAATATACAACATGTAGAAATCATGCAAGTTAACATACTAGGCTAAGTCTTTTTATTAAAAATATTTCTAACATAAAGCTTAACAAGTTTGATCATGCTCAGAGGACTATGTACACTACAACCTGCTCATCTACGTGCAAAATCAGTCATGTATAGCTCACTAGGTTCATAATTTGTAGAACATGATCTTTAACATAGATGGTTTTTAAAACTTAAGGTTCAAATTTCCATTTAAACCATATGTCTCCATTAATCATGCAAATCTATGAAACATGCTCACATTAGGTTAACATATCCATATATACATCATACACATGCTTACATGTTAGTTTGAGTTAAAACCACTAGCTAATAATGATCAGATTTGAAAATAGATTGCTTTCAACCGATTCAAAGAATCGCTGCAATTTACTGCGCCTACCAATACAAATGTATGCGCAATTGCGTGCAGTACGGATTCGAGCACGTAAGTAGTCTGCTTGTGAAGCTTCATCCCAAACACAAAATTTACTCATGCTTTCATTCATAAACACTCATATAACAATTGCAACTTGTTTATACGATCATATAACATCTATATAGACATTACCCAACCTCATTAACATATAATTCCATGAATTCAAGAATTTAAACTTTAAGAGTTCAAGAACTCTATTTACAGAAAATAAAAATGGTAAGCTAGTAATGGAATTATACCTCTGCAACATGAATGAAACTTGCTCCACTTGAACTCCTAAGCTCTAGCACACTTGTATGCTCTCAATTCTTACTTAGCAATTCTAAACAATCTCAAACAACAAAAAGAATGAAAGGAAGAGCTCCATTTATAGAACACTCAATAACCATGACAAGCCATTGCCCAAGAATTCAAACCCATAGATTAAGAGATTGCATGAAGTATAAAAAGGAGTTGGTAATTAGTTGTTGGATTTCATCATGAGTACCACTCCCCCCATGATCATGCCTAGCAATCTTGGAAGAAAATATGAAAAACATAGGCCTTAGCCTTTATAAAATTCACGTGAATGAGAAATGAGATGTAAATGGGACTATCAATTTGGGACAAATAAGTTAACTAGCATTCTGGTATAATCCTACACATCCTCACTCTTATGCTACATTTTTAATACACATCTCAACCATATATTATGATTAAATGTCACACTTAATAATTAAGGGTTAAATATAGTGGATGAAATATGGGAATGTAATATACATATAGTCCATGTACATTTTATCACACTGGTATATTTTAATAGTTCATGGTATATTATTTCTATACATGCCCATATACATATTATCAGGTAGATAATATATTTATAACATTATTCCAATATATTTAGTCACAAAGTCCAAACAATATAGTTTTATCAGACTTAATATATATAGCCACATAAATGACACACTGCACCATATAGTTATTTTTGTATTATTGCTCATATGCACATAACTGTCAATATAATATTATTATATTACCAACTTACTCATTTATGTAAAATAATAAATCATGCGCTTCCTTAATTAATTAACACCAACATTAATTAATCATTAATCAATATATTTATGGACTTCCATAGATATTACAGTTAATTTTTTCCATCACCATGCCACACAAGGCTTTAATGAGTTCATTACAAAACACTACATATCCTCAATTATTCAGTTATTTAATATAATTGAGTTATCTCATTTCATAACATGAAATCGTGCATATTCAAATAAATATTTATTTTCAATAATACATTTATTTATTAATACGCGGAAATCCTCGAGTATTACAGCTAGTGCAGAGATGATGTGGATTATTTATTAAGTTGAGTCTCAGCGATAAAAGTGATGAAAAACCTTTTAAATCATAGAAGATAGTAAATTTTATTCTCTACTTGACTCTTCTAATTGGATTGCTTGTTCACTGCAGCTAAACTTGATGTTTGTTATATTGTATCGCTTTAACATCATTGAAGGCTAACGATAATTTATTCAAATTATTATCTTAGTCATAATAATTCTTCGGGCTAGTTGAGCTCACCCTTTTGCTTTCATTGTTCTCTTCAAGAAATGAGAACATAAAGACTTAACTAGTCGGGGAATGGAGTGACGGTCCGGATGATAGCATTAGTAGTCCTCCTATTCTATGAAATAGTGTGATAATAAATGTATTGAGGACTTATTTTGAGTTTGAATCATCGCCTGAAAGACAACATTTGTATTAAAACTCACATTTCATGTTGTATATTTAAGATTGTATTTGTATTCTGTACCATGTATTTGGCGACTCAGAATAGGTGATGTATACCTATTTTAGGGGCGTCACACCAAGGATATTCTTTAGTATCACGACCATAAATTATCCATGCACTACGGGCCAAGGATAATCGTGTTTTCATCAACGGTCATGATCATGCCATAAAACAATTCATCTTTTCCCCCTTAGCCGAAGAGAACCCATGCACATGATCATACCAAAAACTGTCCATCATTGCACTACTAGCCAATGAAGATTTTTACCACATCATTTGTAACATTACGGTCATGATTATTTTGAATAATCCCTAGTCATAATCATACCAAGTCCATCTATGCACTACAGGCCACAGATGACTTTCAATATAATATAAACATGAGGATGATGACAATGACATAATAATTCAATAAAACAAGTTAAAGGATAAATTTTAAAGATTTATAAATTAATTTATCCAGGAACCAATAACGTCCAAATTGTCAACCTGATACTACTTTGTGGTATAAAATTCAAGAATGCTCAAAAGAATATTTCCATGAAAAGATATTGGATGAAGCGCAAATATTAAAGATATTCCATTAATTTCATGGAGTATAAAAGCCAAAACTTTAACCAACTGAGTATAATAAAGAATGGAATAGCCAAAGAATTCACCAGGCATGCGATAGACCGCACAGACAGGTTATCCCAATAGAATAATAAATAATGGAACCAAGTCATGCATAAACGCACAGACATGATATTCCAACATAATAATAAATAACGGAACCAGGTCATACGTAACGCCACGCATGTGATATTCCAATGTAATAATAAATAACGGAACCGGTCATGCGTAAACGCGCGGCATGTGAGGATATTCCAACGAATAATAAATAACGAAACCCGTCATGCATGCGTAATACGCACCGAAGCGTGATATTCTAACGAATAATAAAGAATGGAATAATAGAAGAATTTCACCATGTATATGGTGCGCATGGCATGATGCATGATTATTCCAACATAATAATAAAGAATGGAATAATAGAAGAATTTCACCATGTATGCGGTACTTCGCATATACAGGTTATTCCAACAGAATAATAAGGAATGAAATAACAATAGCTCTCTTCATGAATACAAAAGAAATAATACACCTTATCTTAGAAAAAGAAGAGTATTCCGACGGGTAGGGCGGTGATATACTTAAAGAAAACTTGCAACTGTTTTCTACGCTCAAAGCTTTCTTAAACTCTAAAGAAATACGCTCAAGATTATAGAAGAAGAATTCTCTAAATTTCTGGTGTGGTTTTTCAATTCTAACTAAGCATCCTATTTATAGGAGAATAGAACGGATACTATGCAATAAAATATAATATATTCTATTTATAATTATATAATAAAACAAAATTTATAAGAAATATATATATATTATTTAAAATCTAATAAAACAAATAACTTTATAAAAGTATTTTGTTTTATATAAAAATATTTTACTATACAAACACTACGCAGCACTATACAAATACTATGCATAATAAAGCATAATATATTCTATTTATAATCAAATAAAACAAAACTTTACTATTTTATATAAAATATTTTACTATGCAAACACTATGCAGACACTATGCAAACAATATGCATAATAAAATATAATATATTCTATTTATAATCAAATAAAACAAAACTTTATAAAAAGTTTTTTGTTTTATATAAAAAGTTTTCTATTTTATTACATTTATAATAATAATAAAACAAAATTTATCACCTTTATTATAATTTACAATATTAATCGACCAGGTCGTTTCCAGGAAAGAGGGGGCTTTCCAATAAGGATTTCTCCCTACTGGCGCACAATTAGATTATCTAACTTCTCCTTGATAGAACTTCTAGACATCGTTAATATTGCAAATAATAATATTAATAACTTTGTCGTCTCAATTATTGATTTAATAATATATAAAATATTGACAATAATTGAATCAAATAATGTGAGATACTATGCAGCTATTACTGTAGCAATAATTGAACAAAATTGAGTAACTTTTCACGTAAGCATTAATAATCAATACCGTGTGCTACTATGCAATCACGCGTAGACATCGCATTTTTTTTACTACTGAAAGTAGTTCAACAGCTTTTAATGGTAAAACTTCCGCCGTTATTTTCATAAAAATATTTTTATCGTTTTTTCAATCCGACAATAATTTTGTTGTAGGGTCCACCAACGATTGTACAGTCGTACGGATATTCAATAACAAAAAAAATATCCCCCGACCAATCGAATATTATACAACAACTTGCATACTTTTCAAAATTTATAAATATTACCCACAACTATAACATTATCTCAAATCCACACCATAATTTTGAAAAAAAATATTTTGAGAAAATTAAATCTTTATTCGTAAAATAGGATTTTACACAAAATATTTTTCAAAGACTTATATTAATTTTCAAATACTCCCTCTGTCCCAAATTAATTGCTCAGTTTTGACTTTTTTAAGTTAAATTGACTATTTTTAGAATTAATAATTAAGCATATATAAATATATTTCTAAAATTATAAAATTTGGGGTTAGTAATAAATTGTATATACATTCTTTTGGTTATAATTTCTTAACCTATATTTTAGTAAAAATAGTAAAAAGATTAGTTTTAAAAATGGTTAATTTGACTTTAAAAAGTCAAAACTGAGCAATTAATTTGGGACGTAGGGAGTACTTATTATCATTTATCATGATTTTTTAATTATTAATATCATATTTAAATAATTTAAATAACACATTATTCTATTATCATTAATATTTATTTAATATTAAATATTAATGAAAATCGCAACATAATATTATAAATTATTTATAATATCTCAAAGTATTTTAATACCTTAAAATCATATTTAAATGATTTTTAAACAGATTAAATCTATTATCCGATAATTACCATTAATATTAAAATATTAATGTTTTTCATGACAAAATATCAAAAATTATGTTTTATAACTTAAAATATTTTTATAATCCTTAAATTATTTTTATATGATTTTAAAATAAATAATTCTATTTTTCCATAATTTTTTAATATATTTATTAAATAAATTAATTATCATTATTATTAATTATTAATCCAAATTCATCACAAAATATTAAAAGTCATTAAAATAACTTAAAATATTTTCTAATACCATAATATAATTTCAAATGATTTTTAAAGTATTAAAATCATTTTTAAGTAATTTATTGAATATTATAATTAAATAAATTAAATACCATTAATATTTTGAAATTATTAAATATTAATGAAATATATTCAAAATTATTAAAAACCCATTTTTAGGCTTTAAAATAATTTTTAGAAATTTATTTTGAATTTTTAATAATTAAAAACTATTTTTCTCTATTTATTAAATAAAATAATTTATTTTCTAATTAAAATGTCGCTAAAAGTGGCTTTAGGCGACAAAACCATCGCTATGGGTGTTCTTGAACCTTCTAACATAGCCACCAGGGTACTAGGTTTGGCCAGTAATAAATCATGGATCCTTAAGTTTCTGGGTTCGTAATTGACTTAATGTTGTAGTACTAATGTAGTAATACAACTCTAAACAAGTTTCATGGCCATTCTATATCACAATAGAGAAATTCAAGCCTCGGAAAACTTGTCAGAAGTTGTTCTTCATTTTTAGGTTTTCCAGAAATGATGAGCAGTTCCAGTTAGCTACTTTTGATCTCCGTAACTTGCATTCTGGGTTCACTTAGTGTGATCTAAAGGTTCATGCTTATATTACACATGTCAAGGAATAATTGTATAACACTTGTATCACATTTTATCAGCATATGAAAGAGATCTAATCGTCAAACCTCGCCGAATCAGTTTGTTCTTGAGTTTTCTGGGTTTTCCAGAAAACTCATCCGGCTGATGGTCAACGCTTGTTTGACCAGCCACAACTTTGATTCTGTTATGGATCTAAGTGTTCTAATGGCTTTAATGTGTAGCCTACATGTCAGTTTACAAGATCATTACAACAACTTGGCCAAACTATCAAACACATGCAAGATCAGAGCCTTCAAAAATAGTTGTCAGGCTTTCTGGGTTTCTGGGTTGCCCATAAACTTAGTTTTCCTCATCGGTTAACTAGGTTTGACCACTCATAACTTTCAATCTATACATGACCTGACCTTGATTCCAGTTCCAGATTGTAGTCCATATGGCATAGAACAGATCTATAACATAAAACACACCTAACCATTAACACAGAAAGATCTATGAGCCTTGACATTCGGCCGTCAGAGCACAAATTAGGGTTCATAGATAAGTTCCAAAAACTTGATTTTTGTGCTTCTAGATGTAATGGATCTAGGATGTAACAACCCAGATCACTAAATAACACCCTTAAACACAACTTAAAACAACAAATCATAACATCTAACACAAATTACAAGATTTTACAAGTTAGGGTTTTATACCTCTGTAGCTTTGATCTTTGATTTATGTCCATAGAGTCTGATCTTGTCAAGCAATGAACTGATATTGGCTCAACATTTCACTCTCTCTCACTCTATATTTCAAAATCTTAAAGAGAGAAGGGTCTTGGAGAAAATGAGATGTAAAGTAAGTTTGTGATGCCCCCAAAATAGGTATACATCACCCATCTTGAGTCGCCAGAAATACATGGTACAAAATTTAAATACAACTTAATTATATAACAGTCGTGTAAAATATGACAAAACATAATCTAATAGTTTTAATAAGAATATTGTCATCTAGACAATATCCACACTCAATAGAGTTCTCATTACATTTATTGTCACACTATTTTATAGAATAGTGAGGACTACTAAAACATCCATCTGGACCGTCAATCCGTTCCCCGACTCGTCCCAAGTATATTCTCATTTTCTAAAGAGAACAGTGAAAGAAAGGGTGAGTTCAACTAGCCCAGTAAGAAATATTATGACTAAGATAATGTAAAATAAATTATCCTTAGCCTTCAACAGTATAACAACTGATAGAATATAATAGACAACAAGTTTTAGATCAACAACTGCATCGGAATAAGCAATCCATTAGAAGAGTCAAGTAGAGCATAAAATCTACTATCTTCTATGATTTAAAAAGGTTTTTATCAACTTTATAGCTGAGACTCAGCTTAATAAATAAACCACATCTTCGAATCATGCCTGCAGCACGGCCAAGGATATTCATGTAATCATCAATGGTCATGATTATACGGAATAATCCCTAGTCATAATCATACCAACAACTGTCCATCAATGCACTACAGGCCAATGAGGACTTTCACCACATCATTCGTAACATTATGGTCATGATTATACCGAATAATCCCTGGTCATAATCATACCAAGTCCATCTATGCACGTAAGCCAAAGATAACTTTCATCATAATATAAGCATAAGGATGATGACAATTCAATAAAACAAATTCAAGGAAAAATTTTAAAGATTTATAATTTAATTTATCCAGGAATCAATAACGTCCAATTTGTCAACATGATACTTCTTTGTGGAGTAAATTCAAGAATGCTCAGAAGAATATTTCCATGAAAAGATACTGGATGAAGCGCAAATATCCATGATATTCTACTAATTTCATGGAGTATAGAAGCCAAAACTTTCACCAACTGAGTATAATAGAATATATGAAACTGCAAATGGATTTTTGCCCGCCATGCGGTAATTCACATAGACAGATCATTTCCACAATTTAATAAGGAATGAATATGAAAGATCATTCACCATACATGCGGTAATCCACATAGACAAGTTATTCCAACAGAATAATAAAGAATGGAATAACAGAAGAATTCACCATGCATACGGTAGTCCGCGTAAACAGGTTATTCCAATAGAATAATAAAGAATGGAATAACAGAAGAACTCACCAGGAATGCGATAGACCGCACAGACATGTTATTCCAACAGAATAATAAAGAATGGAATAACAAAAGAATTCACCAGGCATGCGATAGACCGCACAGACAGGTTATTCCAACAGAATAATAAAGAATGGAATAACAAAAGAATTCACCAGGCATGCGATAGACCGTACAGACAGGTTATTCCAACAGAATAATAAAGAATGGAATAACAGAAGAATTTCACCATGTATGCGGTAGTTCGCATAGACAAGTTATTCCAACATAATAATAAAGAATAGAATAACAGAAGAATTCACCAGGCATGCGATAGACCGCACAGATAGGTTATTCCAACAGAATAATAAAGAATGGAATAACAGAAAAATTCACCAGACATGCGATAGATATCCGCATGATGATAGAGTTATTCCAATGAAATAATAAAGAATGGAATAACAGAAGAATTTCACCATGTATGCGGTAGTTCGCATAGACAGGTTATTCCAACATAATAATAAAGAATGAAATAACAACCCTTACGAGTATTGAAAGAAATAACTCTCTTCATGAATACAAAAGAAATAATACCCCTTACCTCAGAAGAAAACTGGATATTGGAATAGTGAGGTAGCAGACTTCTCTTCTTCTTTCTCTCTAAAATTTCTCTCTATAATAATTGCTCTATAGCTTTAGTGAATTGGTGAAAAATAATGAAGGAATGAGCTTCTATTTATAGGAAAATATAGTTTTAATAATTGCACGTTTTGGGGCTAAAAATATTACAGTATAATACCTTCCTCTTTTTCTTCATTTTTTAATTTAGTCCTACAAGTATTATCAAACTTGCATCACCTCCCCTAATAGTAAATCATGTGAATTAATAGTTCAATCATGTGACTCAATAGTTCTATACACGTAAAAATACGAATTACAGTATAGTACCTCCTTCTATACCTCTATTTTTAACTTAGTCATGCAAGTATTATCAATCTCGCACCAACTCCCCTAATAGTAAATCATGTGAATCAATAGTACACACATGTGAACACATAGCTATAAGCATGTGAATTAATAGCAATTAATTGCTCATTTATCTGGTTAATTACCCGATTGGTCAATATAATCTCCAGACATCAAATATTATCGAAATAAATGTCGATTTCCACTAACACTAATAATTCCCACATAATGGAACTATCAATTTCATCTTTAATTAACACGAACTTATTCATCATTAATATTATAACTCTCAATATTTAACAACTACGTCGTTCTCAAGAAAGAGGGGGCTTTCCGATAAGGATTTCTCCCTATTGGCGCGCAATTAGATTATCTATCCTCTCTTTGACAGAACTTCTAGAGATTGTCAATATTGCAAATAATAATATGAATAACTTTGTCATCTTAATTATTGATTTAATAATATATCATATTGTACATATGATATTGTGACAACAATTGAATCAATAATATGAGAGATATGATCTGTGATTCTTTAGCAATAATTGAGTATAATCGAACTTCTTCTTACGTAAGCATCAATAATCAATACCGTATGCTACTATGCAACCACGCGTATTACTGTACTTTTACTACCGAGTAGTTCAACAATTTTAACGGTAACACTTTCGCCGTTATTTTTATAAAAAGATAATTCTGTCGTTTTTTTACTACGACAATACTTCCATTGTGGGGTCCAACAATGATTGTGCCATCATACGAATATTCTCTGTTAAAACGAATATTCCCCGACACAATGAATATTTTATATCAACTAGTTTACTTTGCAAAATTTTCACATATCACCCTTAACTTTAACCTTTTATTACCGGGTAGTTCAACAATTTACTGTACTTTTACTACCGGGTAGTTCAACAATTTTAACGGTAACACTTTTGCTGTTATTTTAATAAAAAGATAATTTTGTCGTTTTCTAACTACGACAATACTTCCGTTGTGGGGTCCACCAATGATTGTGTCGTCGTACTAATATTTTCTATTAAAACGAATATTCCCCAACCAATCGAATATTATATAACCACTCGCTTACTTTACAAAATTTGTAAATATTACCCACAACTATAACATTATATCAAATCCACACCATAACATTCAAAAATATATTTCAAGAAAATTATTCTTTATTCATAAAAGTTGGGGTCTTATAAAGTTACTTTACTTAAGTTTTAAGTTTTAAAGCTTTGATTCATTGTATTTGGCTGATATAGTTGTTGATTGGTATATATTTAAGTCACGTGGATAGAGCTAGGGTTGGTGAACAACCAATATATAGCTAGATTTGCACTCAACATAATAAAGAAATGTAAAAAGGGCATTTTGGTCTTTTTGCTAACCAATTTAATGGCATTCTTGTCATTTGATATCACCCTTAGGTTTTAACCCTTAGGGTTTGACCTTTAGGGGTTAACCCTAAGGCTTTAAAAATTTAATTTTCTAGGATTTTCTAATTAGGGTTTAAAATGAAAATTTTAGTTTCCAAAAATAAAAATTAGGGTTTCTTAATCACCTTAGGTTTTCTAATTACTTAGACTAACTAATTAGGTTTTATAATTTACTAATTATCATTAAACTTGCTAAATTAACAATTAGGATTTATAACTTAGCAATTAGGGTTTTTAATTACTAATTAGGGTTTCTAATAGTTAGAGTTTTCCCTAATTAAGATTATATTCTATGATACAAGTCATAAATCATATAAAATAATCACTACACAGTCTTGAACTCGTATATGAGTTTCAAATTAGGGTTTTAATATTTTGAATTAGGGTTTCGGGTTCCCAGAATTGAATCCAGATCCGGTATTAGGGTTTCTTATCAGTTGTTTGAATTTTTTAACTAAACGTTGACGTTCTTAATATATCTTTAGGGTTTATCACTTATATAGATTATTTGATCAACCATCGACGGTTAACCACATTTTGTACACACATATATAACCATACACATAGAACATATACCCTTGTACATTAGCCCTAATAGTTCTACACCAAATTTTTTTAAATCCTCAAAAATCCTTCCCAAAAATGTCATATCCATTCACTTATTTTTTGTTTAGGACTATTATTTAACCTTTATTCAATCTTTTAAGATTTTAATAAATTGTCCAAATTCTCGGATTGTCACAACTGCAGCGGAACAAGCAATCCACTAGAAGAGTCAAGTAGAGTATAATGTCTTCTATCTTCTTTGATTTAAAAGTTCATCATCAATATTTTATCTTTGTAACACAGCTCAATAAATAATCCACATCACTGAATTATCCATGCACTACGGGCCAATGATATTCGTTATTATCACATCCACGAATTATCCATGCACTACGGGCCAAGCATATTCGTTATTATCACCAATGGTCATGATCATGCCAATAACTATCCATTAATGCACTACGGGCCATTGAGAACTTTTACCATATCATTTGTTACATTACAGGTTATGATTATACCGATACATAATTCCTTGTCATAATCATACCAATCAACAGTCTATCTATGCACTACGGTCCAAAGATGACTTTAAACACAATATAAGTATGAGGACGATGAAAATGATATAAGAATTCAATCCAATGAGATCGAGGATAAATATTAAAGATTTATAATTCAATTTATCCAGAGTTTAAGAATGTCCAAATTGTCAACATGATAACTTCTTTGTGGAGTAAAATTCAAGAATAATATTCATATATCAAAAATAATTTGAACAGAAAATAAATCAATTTTTATCGTGAATAGTACCCTGGGTGAATAGTACCTCGTGAATAGTATCCCAAAATGAAAAGATTAAAATTTAACAATAATGTCCAGAACAATAATTCAGTGAAACGATACTAGATGAAGCACAAATTTCAAGGAATTATAGAAGCAATAATACGTTTAGATTTGGGAATATGAAATGAAATAATACAAGAAACTGCAACAGGATTTTCACCCGTCATGCGTTAATCCGCGTAGATAGATTATTCCCACAGATTAATAAGGAATGAATAAGAAAGGTTATTCACCATGTATGTGGTAATCTGCGTAGACAGGTTACTCCTGCAAATTAATAAAGAATGAATATAAAGGGTTATTCACCATGCATGCGGTAATCCGCGTAGACAGATTACTCCTGCGGATTAATAAAGAATGAATACAAAGGGTCATTCACCATGCATGCGGTAATCTGCGTAGACAGGTTACTCCTGCAGATTAATGAAGAATGAATACGAAGGGTCATTCACCATGCATGCGGTAATCCGCGTAGACAGGTTACTCCCGTAGATTAATAAAGAATGAATATGAAGGGTCATTCACCATGCATGCGGTAATCCGCATAGACAGGTTAGTCTTGTAGATTAATAAGGAATGAATACGAAAAATAATATCCCTTACGAATACGAAAAATAATATCCCTTACCTTAGTTGGAGATTGGATACTACAATAATGAAGTAGCAGAATACTCTTCTTCTTTCTCTCTATAGTTTCTCTCACTATAACTTGTGATTATAACTTTGCTCTTCAAATTGGTAGGAAATAATGAATGGATAAAGGAGTATTTATAGGCTAGGAAAGGGTGGTAATAAAAGGATAATTATATTAGTACCTTTATCTTTGCCCCTATTTTTAATTTCTCAAGTATTATCAATCTTGCACAAACTCCCCTAATAGTACTTGCATGTGAACCAATAGTTCCTTACATTTGAATCAATAGTTCCTTACATATGAACTAATAGCAATTAATTGCTCATTTATCTGATTAATTACCCGTTTGGTCAATTTAACATCCAAAAATCAACTATTATCAAAATAAATGTCGATTTTTACTAACACTAATATTCCCAACACAATGGAAATATTTTTATCAACAATTATTCCTCATAATATTGACAACCAGATCTTTCCCAGGAAAGGAGGCTTTCCGATAAGAATTTCTCCTTATTGGCACGCAATTAAATAACTTAACCCCTTTACTCGACAGAACTTTCTAGACATTGTCAATAATGTAAATAATAATATGAATAATTGTGTCATCTAAATTATTTTTAATAATATAAAATATTGTGAAGATGATACTGTGATAATAATTGAAAAAAACTAAGTGACTTCTCATGTAAGCATCAATAATCAAAGATATTGTATAATACTGTGTGCTACTGTGCAACCACGCGTATTACTATACTTTTATTACCGGGTATTTTAATAGTTAACTGTAAAAGTTTTGTCATTATTTTATAAAAAAGGTTATTTTTGTCGGTTTTTATATTCGACAGTAATTCTGTTGTGGGGTCCACCAATGATTGTGCCGTCATATGAATATTCCCTGATAAAACGAATATTTTTCGACCAAATGAATATTTTATGACAACTTGTTTACTTTGCAAAATTTGTAAATATTACCAATAACTATAACATTATATCAAATCCACACCTTATTATTCCAAATAATATTTAGAGAAAATTAAATCTTTATTCATAAAAAGTCAGGGTCTTACGATTAACCTTATAATTTATCACTTTTTGCTAGCCTATAAATACACCTTCATACATTCATTATTTCTTACCAATTTTGAAGAGCAAAGTTATAATCACAAGTTATAGTGAGAGAAACTATAGAGAGAGAATTAGAGAGAAAGAAGAAGTATTACTACTACTACTATCACTATTAAGATCCAATCTCCTACTAAGGTAAGGGATATTATTTTTCGTATTCGTAAGGGATATTATTTCTTTCGTATTCGTAATGGATGTTATTTTTTTTCATACTAATAAGGGTTGTCATTCTATTATTTATTAATCTGCGGGAGTAACCTGTCTACACGGATTACTGCATGCATGGTGAATAACCCTTCGTATTTATTCTGTATTAATCTGCCGGAGTAACCTATCTACGCATATTACCGCATGCATGGTGAATAATCATTCGTATTCATTCTTTATTAAATTATGGAAATGGTCTGTCTACGCAGATTATCGCATGACGGGTGAAAATTTATTTGCAGTTTCGTATATTCTTTTATACTCGTATGAGATATCATTTCTTTTGTACTCATCAAGGGATATCTTCTTCTTTCATATTTCTCCATTTATGGTACGAATTTATTATTTGTTTCCATATCCTTATTATTAAATGGTGAAACCCCTTGAAATTAGTGGATATTCTTAATAGTTTGTGCTTCATCCATTATCATTTCACTATTGGTCTAAACTTTCTTATTGAAATTGTAATATTTTCATGGCGGAATACTATTTATGTCGGGGTACTATTCATTTACAATATTATTCATTCAGGATACTATTCATTCGGGGTATTTTTCATTTGAGTACTATTTATTTGGGGTACTATTTACGGGGTACTATTCACGACAAAATTGATTTCTTTTCTGTCCAAATTATTTTTGATACATGAATATCATTCTTGAATTTTAATCCATAATTAGTTATCAGGTTTACAATTTAGACATTCTTGAACTCTAGATAAATTGAATTATAAATCTCTAATATTTATCATTGATCTCACTTGATTGATTCCTTATATCATTGTCATCATCCTCATCTTTATATTGTGCTGAAAGTCATCTTTGGCCTGTAGTGCATAGATGGACTGTTGATTGGTATGATTATGACCAGGAATTGTGTATTGGTATAATCATGACCTGTGATGTTACAGACAAATGTTGTGGTGAAAGTCTTCTTTGGCCCGTAGTGCATAGATGGACAGTTGTTTGGCATGATCATGACCACTGGTGATACAAACGAATATCCTTGAACCGTAGTGCATGGATAATTCGTTAATTTGAAATGATTATTGATTCGTATTAAAGGGATAAAATATTGATGATATTAAATCAGAGAAGATAGTAGATATCATGCTCTACTTAACTCTTCTAATGGATTGCTATTTCCACTGCAGTTGTTGATCTAAAACTTATTGTCTATTGTATTCTATCATATTTTTCACTGTTGAGGGCTAAAGATAATTTGTTCTTCATTATCTTAGTCATAATATTCTTTACTGGGCTAGTTGAGCTCACCCTTTTCCTTTTGGTTCCATTGTTCTTCTCATGAGGCGAGAATGTAGCTAGGACTAGTCATGGAGTGGAGTAATGGTCCAAGATGGTTATTCTAGTAGTCCTCACTATTTTCTAAAATAGTTTGATAATAATTGTAATGAGGACTTTATTTGAGTTTGGATATTGTCTACGAGACAATATTTGTATTGAAACTCTCAGTTTAGGTGTTGTCGTATTTTGCACGAAAGTTGTATAAATAAAGTTTGTATTTGAATTTTGTACCATGTATTTGGCGACCCAGAATGGGTTGTGTGGACCTATTTTGGGGGCATCACAACTGAAGCACAACGAAAACCGCCGTTGATAAATGTGATGAAACCATGAAAGAAAATGAAGTACTGAAGCAGAATAATCAAACCCTCACTCGACACGTTCTAAATCTGATGAAAAAGGAGAAACAAAACATTCAGGCCCACGCCGCTCTGGAAAAACAACTCCATGATTACAAAGCCCTTGGCCCGCCATTAACTGAAGAGCTACGAAACCAGATCTGAAATGATTACCAAAAGTCTCCAAAACTCACCAATGAAATCATCCAAATGTTTGCCAAAGGCTATGAAGTAGCCCGAAACAAGTGAAAATCCAAACACTCTGTGGTTGCTCTAAATCCTCTGCTCCTTGATTCCTCCAAAAGTGAGGATGAAGACAAATTCGAAAACAACCCAAAAGATGATCGTCCCCTTTTAATAGTTCTTAAAAACTTCGCCTTCTGTATTTTCGAACATGTAATTATCAATATGTACTTCTCAATTTTAACGAATATATTATCATCCCTCTTCTCCAAAGAATTCTACATAGCTTTTTATATGATAAAAAATCCATTCAAAAGATAAACAAGTACCTAGAATAATAAAACTGTGATACCCCCAAAATAGGTATACATCACCCATCTTGAGTCGCCAGATACATGGTACAAAATATAAATACAGACTTAATTATACAACATGAGCTGTGAGTTTTAATACAAATATTGTCTTCTAGACAGTATTCAAACTCAAAATAAGTCCTCATTTATTATCACACTATTTCACAAAATAGTGAGGACTACTAATGCGAACATCTGGACCGTCACTTCGTTCCCCGACTCGTCCCATCTATATTCTCATTTCCTGAGGAGAACAATGAAAGCAAAAGGGTGAGCTCAAATAGCCCAGTAAGAAATATTATGACTAACATAATGCAGAATAAGTTATCGTTAGCCTTCAACAATGTTAAACTGATAGAATATAATAGACAACAAGTTTAACTGCAGCGGAACAAGCAATCCATTAGAAGAGTCAAGTAGAGCATGATATCTACTATTTTATATGATTCAGAAAGTTTTTCATCAACTTTATCGCTGAGACTCAGCTTACTAAATAAACTACATCATCGAATCATCCATGCACCACGGCCAAGGATATTCATGTAATCATCAATGGTCATGATTATACTGAATAATCCTTGGTCATAATCATACCAACAACTATCCATCAATGCACTACAAGCCAATGAGGATTTTTACCACATCATTTGTAACATTACAGGTCATGATTATACTGAATGATCCCTGGTTATAATCATATAAATCAACAGTCCATCTATGCACGTAAGCCAAATATGACTTTCATCACAATATAAGCATGATGATGATGACAATGATATAAGAACTCAATTAAAATAAACAAAGGATAAATTTTTAAAGATTTATAATTTAATTTATCCAGAATTCAATAATGTTCAAATTGCTAACATGATACTGCTTTGTGGAGTAAAATTCAAGAATGATATTATATCAAAAATGATTTAGACCAAAAAAAATCAATTTTTATCATGAATAGTACCCGGGTTAATAGTACCCTGTGAATAGTAATTTGGGAATAGTATCATGTGAATAGTACTTCATAAATAGTACTCGTGAATAGTACTTTATGAATAGCACTTTGTAAATAGTACCCATGAATAGTACTTTTATGAATAGTACCGTATAAATGAATAGTACTCATGGACAGTACTCCGGCATGAAAAGCTTAAAATTTAACAAGAATGTGCAGAAAATATCCTTGTGAAACGATACTAGATGAAGAGAAAATTTCAAGGATATTCTACTAATTTTACGCAGTATAGAAGCAATACTTTAACAAAATGAGGGTATAATCAGGAATACGAGACGAAATAATATTACTCACATACTACAGAGTATGGAAGAAAATATTATTCCTAATGAATACTAAAAAAAAAAAATATCCCTTACCACTGCTGAACAAAAATAATATTCCAACGAATATTGAATGAAGATTATATTCCTTACAAATATTGAACAAAAATAATATTCTTTAAGAATATTGAACGATAATAATATTCATGCGAATACGAAAAATAATATCTCTTCTGAATATGAAATAAATAATACCCCTTACCTTAGAAGAAGACTGGATACTAGAATAGTGAAGTAGCAAACTACTCTTCTTCTTTCTCTCTATAACTTCTCTCTCTATATTTGCTCTTGTGAGTGTTACTGAATTGCTGAGAATGAAAGAAGAATGAGCTTCTATTTATAGGAAAATATAATTTCAAAAATTGCACGTTTTGAGGCTCAAACTATTACAGTATAATACCTTCATCTTTTTCTTTATTTTTAATTTAGTCCTGCAAGTATTATCAAACTTGCACCACCTCCCCTAATAGTACATCATGTGAATCAATAGTACATTCATGTGAATCAATAGTTCAATACATGTGAAAAAAATAGTTACAGTATAGTACCTTCATCTATAACTCCATTTTTAATTTAGTCATGCATGTATTATCAATCTTGCACCACCTCCCCTAATAGTACATACATGCGAATCAATAGTACATACATGTAAACACATAGTTATAAGCATATAAATTAATAGCAATTAATTTCTCATTTATTCGATTAATTACCTGATTGGTCAATATAACCTCCAGACATCAATTATTATTGAAATGAATGTCGATTTCCACTAACACTAATAATCCCAACACAATGGAACTATCTTTTTCATCTTTAATCAACACGAACTTATTCATCATTAACATTATAACTCGCAATATTTAACAACCACATCATTCTCAAGAAAGATGGGGCTTTCCGATAAGGATTTCTCCCTATTGGCGCGCAATTAAATGACCTAACCTCTCCTTGACAGAACTTATAGACATTGTTAATATTACAAATAATAATATAAATAACTTTGTCGTCTCAATTATTGATTTAATAATATAAAATATTAAGCAGATGATATTGTGATAATAATTAAATCAATAATATGAGAGATATGATGCAGTAATTACTACAGCAATAATTGAGTATAGCTGGGTGACTTCTCACGTAAGTATCAATAATCAATACTGTGTGCTACTATGTAACCATGCATATTACTGTACTTTTACCACTGGATAGTTCAATAGTTTAATGGTAACACTTTCACCGTTATTTTTTATAAAAAGATATTTTTGTCGTTTTCTAACTACGACAATACTTCCATTGTGGGGTCCACCAATGATTGTGCCGTTGTACGAATATTTCCTATTAAAACAAATATTCCCCGACCAATCGAATATTTTATGACAACTTACTTACTTCGCAAAATTTTCACATATCACCCTTAACTTTAACCCTTTATCAATTTTACCATTTACTAAATAAAACAATAATTATAAGAAAATTGAATACTTTCATTTCATAAAATTCAGGGTCTTACAATCTCCCCTCCTTATAAAATTTCGCCCTCAAAATTTACGTACGTACCTGCTATGCTGAAGATGTGAGGATACCTCATCAGATTCTAACTCTTGAGGTATAACCTTTGAGTGTCGAATATGATCCTTCTTATCCAAGATTTTAACACGTATCTCCTCATACGTTAAATCTTTTTCTATCTCATCTGGTTATAATTTAATAATGTGGTTCGGGTCCTTCACCTATTTACGTAACATAGATATATGAAAAACGTTATGAACACGAGACATACTTAGCGGTAAGGCGAGTCTATAGGCCACAGTTCCTACTCGATCGAGGATTTCAAATGGGCCAATTAAATCGAGGGTTGAGATTTTCTCTCTTCATTGAGTCTTGCTTCTAGAATAACGCCTTCTTGAACCTTCTTCTTCGTATTCATCAGCTCCGGGTCTGAATCTTGAGCGGCTTTATCTTTATCGATTAAAGTCATTTTACTCGTATATTCGCTATCTTCATGTGGGTCCCTAGATTCTTTAACTCTATCTTCATCATTTGTAAGTTATACGAAATGCATTTTTATGTTAACAACATCTCACTCGTAAACGCATATGATCTTCTACTCAATGCGTCAGCTACCACGTTCGTTTTTCCAAGATAGTATTGAATGGTATTATCGTAATCTTCAACAGCTCGAACCAACGTCTTTGGCACATTATTCGTTCATTTTGGGTGAAGAAATAGTTGAGGGTTTTGGAAATGGGTTTTGTACTGGGGTCAAAACAAAATTCGATTTCACGCTCTAGGGGTAGGCCAAGAAGTCTTTAGGGAATATGTCAGGAAATTTATTAACGAAAGAAATATCATTCAAATCTGACGTATTTTTGTTTAAATCTGTGACATGGCTAAGAAAGCTTAACGTCCATTTTTCAATAAACGAATAGCTTTATAGCTTGATATGACAGTGATTGACTTTAGTGGTTTGGTTGCTTGAATTCGCATAATAGGTTAGTTAGGAATATGAGAGCTAATAACCTTACAAAAATAATCAATTTTTGCATAGTGAGTAATTAACCAGTCGATTCCTATAATCACATCAAAGCCAAGTATTTTCAAAGAGATAAAATCGGCAGGTAACGTGAAAGTTTTGATTTGAATCGAACAAGATTTATAAATAGTGGAGGTAACAAAGGTTTCTCCTAACGGATTTTCAATCGATAAGTCAAAGTCTAATTTCTTAGGGGTCAAGTTCAAACGTTGAGAGCAAGTAAGTGAAATAAAAGAGTGGGTATAACCGGTATCGAATAAGGTATAGACTTCCTAAGAGTTTATAATTAACTTACCCGTGATAACTTCATTCGGGTTCCTCGACAAACGCTCTCACTTAAACTACCGGCTTTGACTTGTCTGGGACAGCCTTTGGTGTCTCCATCCCAACTGGACTTGACTTCACTACACGACAAAATCGAGCTATGTGACTGTCTTTTTCGCAACTAAAATATACCTTGAAAGGCTGTGGACAGTTTAGACTTATGTGTCCCTCCTCTTCGCATGTCAGTAGCATCTAATCGCGCCGTTTCTCCCCCTAGAATTTGTTCTTGGTCTTTGGTCTTTCTGCCGCCGATGTCTTCCCCGCCATCGTTAAATCTTCTCTTCTTGAAATTTTCACTTGAATCATTTTTTCTATTATCTTGGCCATGATTACCACCGAAGTGGTTACCATTTCTGGCATGATAATTTCCTCCACGATGGTTATCATTATTCTGATGGTCGTTGCCACCGGTATGATTATTACCATGTTGTTGGTCGTTACCTTTTGGTTGGATTGGCTCATTATCGTGCTCCAATAACTGAGCCCTATTCACTATATCTGAATACAAACACAATTTGTGAGAAATGGGGTATTGACGTATTTCGGGTCTCAAACCTCGTAGAAACATTCGAGTCATTCTCTCCTCATTATCAACCAAATGGGATGCAAACCGGGATAACTCGGTAAACTTATCCTCGTACTGCAAAACGGTCATATTATTTTGCTCCAACTTGATAAACTTCACCTCCTTCATGTGACGAATACTTTCAGGAAAGTACTTGTCATTGAACAGCTCTTGGAACTTCTCCCAAGTCATTTTGAGTGCGACAGGCTGAGTACATTTTATTGATTCCCACCAGTAATCTACCTCTCCTCGCAACATGAAGGTGGAAAAAGGAACCTTTTTCTCCTTGGAACATCCTAAGACATCAAATATCTTGGTGATCTGCTTAATCCACATCTCAACCTTAAGTGGTTCTGACTTTCCCAAAAACTCTGGTGGTCCCAGCTCCTTGAACTGCTTAGCGGTAACCGTCCGAGAGTTGTCAGTGTTTCCACCTGCATTATGAACAGGAGTCTCTCTCACCTGATGTTGCATGAATTGCATAAAGCCTCTGAACATCTCATCGTTCATCATTTGATCGGTGTTGTTGTTTACCTGAGGATTATTGTCTTTCTGGTGCACATTATCCTGGGTATTGATCGTTGGTGACTCAACGGTCTCATGTGCTTCATTGCTGATCTCAATATTTTCAGATGTCATTTTCAAACACTGCCACAAAACAAGGGTTAATTGATATGTCACATATAATCTCTATACTCTGACCGACCAATTAAATACCAAATAAACTTAGGTAGGTCATACTAGCGAAGGAATTCCCCTTCTCTCCCCTCTTAGTTTTTGTCTCACATCTCAGCCAGGGATCATATCCCTAAGCTTTGATACCAACTGTGACCCTCCCAAAATAGGTATACATCACCCATCTTGGGTCACCAGATACATAGTAAAAAAGACAAATACAGACTTAATTATACAACATGAGCTGTGAGTTTTAATACAAATATTGTCTTCTAGACAGTATTCAAACTCAAAATAAGTCCTCATTTATTATCACACTATTTCACAGAATAGTGAGGATTACTAATGCGAACATATGGACCATGACTCTGTTCCCCGACTCGTCCCAGCTATATTCTAATTTCCTGAAGAGAAAAATGAAAGAAAAAGGGTGAGTTCAAATAGCCCAGTAAGAAATATTATGACTAAGATAATGTAGAATAAGTTATCGTTAGCCTTCAACAATGTTAAACTGATAGAATATAATAGACAACAAGTTTAACTGCAGCGAAACAAACAATAAATTAGAAGAGTCAAGTAGAGCATGATATCTACTATTTTCTACGATTTAGAAAGTTTTTCATCAACTTTATCGCTGAGACTCAGCTTAATAAATAAATCACATCATCGAATCATCCATGCACCACGGCCAAAGATATTCATGTAATTTGTAATCATCAATGGTCATGATTATACCGAATAATCTCTGGTCATAATTATATCAACAACTGTCCATCAATGTACTACAGGCCAATGAGGACTTTTACCACATCATTTGTAACATTACGGGTCATGATTATACCGAATGATCCCTGGTCATAATCATATAAATCAACAGTCCATCTATGCACGTAAGCCAAAGATGACTTTCATCACAATATAAGCATGAGGATGATGGCAATGATATAAGAATTCAATTAAAAGAAACAAAGGATAAATTTTTAAAGATTTATAATTTTATTTATCCAGAATTCAAAAATATTCAAATTGCCAACATGATACTCCTTTGTGGAGTAAAATTCAAGAATGATATTGTATCAAAAATGATTTGGACCGAAAAGAAATCAATTTTTGTCATGAATAGTACTTCAGGTGAATAGTACCCAGGTGAATATTACCCCATGAATAGTACTACGATAATAGTATCCCGTAAATAGTACTTTATAAATAGTACTTCGTGAATAGTACTTTATAAATAGTATTTTGTGAATATTACCCGTGAATAGTACTTTTATGAATAGTACCGTATAAATGAATAGTACTCATGGACAGTACTCCAGCATGAAACGCTTAAAATTTAAATGTGCAGAAAATATCCTTGTGAAACGATATTAGATGAAGCGCAAATTTAAAGGATATTCTACTAATTTAACGGAGTATAGAAACAATACTTTAACAAAATGAGGATGTAATTAGGAATACAAGACAAAATAATATTACTCACACACTACAGAGTATGGAAGAAAATATTATTCCTTATGAATACTGAACAAAAATAATATCCCTTACCACTGTTGAACGAAAATAATATTCCAACGAATATTGAACGAAGATAATATTCCTTACGAATATTGAACGAAAATAATATTCTTTATGAATATTGAACGAAAATAATATTCATACAAATACGATAAATAATATCTCTTCTGAATATGAAATAAATAATACCCCTTACCTCAGAAGAAGACTAGATACTAGAATAGTGAAGTAGCAGACTACTCTTCTTCTTTCTCTCTATAGATTTTCTCTTTATAGCTTCTCTATCTATAGCTTCTCTCTCTATAATTGCTCTAGTGAGTCTTATTGAATTGGTGAGAATGAAAGAAGAATGAGCTTCTATTTATAGGAAAATATAGTTTCAATAATTGCACATTTTGGGGCTCGAAATATTACAGTATAATACATCCATCTTTTTCTTCATTTTTAATTTAGTCATGCAAGTATTATCAAACTTGTACCACCTCCCCTAATAGTACATCATGTGAATGAATAGTACATTCATGTCAATCAATAGTTCTATACATGTAAAAAAAAGTAGTTACAGTATTATACCGTCATCTATACCTCTATTTTTAATTTAGTCATGCAAGTATTATCAATATTGCACCACTTCCCCTAATAGTACATGCATGTGAATGAATAGTACATACATATGAACAAATAGTTATAAGCATGTGAATTAATAGCAATTAATTGCTCATTTATTCAATTAATTACTTGATTGGTCAATATAACCTTCAGACATCAATTATTATCAAAATAAATGTCGATTTCCACTAACACTAATAATCCTAACACAATGGAACTATCAATTTCATCTTTAATCAACACGAACTTATTCATCATTAATATTATAACTCATAATATTTAACAACCAGATCATTCCCAGGAAAGAGGGGGTTTTTCTATAAGGATTTCTCCTTATTGGCGCGCAATTAGATGACCTAACCTCTCCTTGACAAAACTTCTAGACATCGTTCATATTGTAAATAATAATATGAATAACTTTGTCATCTCAATTATTGATTTAATAATATAAAATATTATGTAGATGATATTATGACAATAATTGAATCAATAATATAAGAGATATGATGCAGCAATTACTGTAGCAATAATTGAGTATAACTGAGTGACTTCTTATGTAAGCATCAATAATCAATACCGTGTGCTACTATGCAACCACATGTATTACTGTACTTTTACCACCGGGTAGTTAAACAGTTTAACGGTAACACTTTCGCCGTTATTTTTTATAAAAGATATTTTTGTCATTTTATAACTACGACAATACTTCTGTTGTGGGGTCCACCAATGATTGTACCGTCGTACGAATATTCCCTGTTAAAATAAATATTCCCCGACCAATCGAATATTTTATGACAACTTGCTTACTTTGCAAAATTTTCATATATCACCCTTAACTTTAACCCTTAATCAATTTAACCATTTACTAAATAAAACAATAATTATAAGAAAATTGAATACTTTCATTTCATAAAATTCGAGGTTTTACATAAAGGGTTCACCCAAAGGACTAAACACACCTATATGAGGCTTGGGGGTAAAGATGGTAAGGTATCTTGATGAGGTGAAGGATCGACTCCAGTACTTCAGCTCGTTTACTTTTTAGGGAGTGGATATATCTAACAATTCCATAGCTGATGCTTTGGCGAGATTGGCTACAACTGATGTGATAACAATCAATGGACCGGTCTACTTAGAAGTCTTGAATCAGTCGAGTGTTAAGCATGGAGAAATCATGTTTGTAAAACGGTCTAACTGTTGGATATGCCCCTATATGGATTATTTGGTTGATGGAATCTTGTATTCGGATTGGATGTTGACAAAAAAGGTTAGGCATAGGAGTTCGAGTTTTGTGCTAATAGACAGAGATTTGTATAGAAGGGCATATTCTTCTCCATTGCTTAAGTGTTTGGTTCCATCCGAAGCTGAATATGTCCTTCGGGAGGTTCACGAAGGAATTTGTGGAGATCATATGGCAGCGAAGGCATTGGCGTATAAGGTACTTCGACAGGGATACTATTAGCCTATAATTTTTAAGGAAACGACGGATTATGTGAAGAAGTGTTCGAAGTGTTACTTGAATAGTCATATTACCCATCAACCACTGGAGGAGTTGTACTCGGTTTTGTCCTCAATTCCCTTTGATGTATGGGGGGCTGACATATTGGTAAAGGGATTTTGGCATAGAAAACGCAGCGGAAATTGAATAATTCAAAGCAATTTCCGAAACCCTCAAACAGGATCCATGCGAAAAATCAATTAATTCAGAGGTTAGAAATTGTACATATTATTAAAGCTAGAATCGGTGCGGTCGAATCTCCAACGCAATTCAAACGGACTGCGTCTCTACGGTATCCACACGAACGCTCTATACGAATCGTCCTACGATCTGCAGAAGAAGGAATTGCGGTACTAGCCACCAACGATGAAAATTTTGGAATTTTCTCTCCAGTCTCTCTCTAAAGAGCGGCTAGGGTTTTGGGTTGTGAATCAATTAATCCCTAAAGTGGCTACATATCATATATATAGCGTTTTAAAAGGAACTATTCAAAATCCTAATCTGATTAAAATAAAATCCGAATTTATATATATTATCTCTTAATTAAGTCTTACTTAATTAATATATATATAACTCATCCTTTTAATTTAAATTCATGATTTAAATACTATCAATCATATTGATATATTTAAATCCTTATAATTTAAATTAATTCCCTTTTAATAACGTTCTATGTGTGTGACCCTATAGGTTATCATTACGTTGGCAATAATTTTAAAATCATATTATAAAATTATAAACAGTGAGCGGCATCTAGTAATGCATCACTGCTACCCAAGTAATAATAAGATCGATGATTCGATGCAACCTTTTCGTGACCAATGATTCAATGTAATTTAATCCTTTTAACCTTAATATCCAAGATTAAACTTGAGTCATGGAATGTGTCATACTCTTCATAATTTAATCTGAGTTTTCTTGATCAATGAGTAGACTATATGAAACAAATCACTATTTGAGCATGGTCATGCATTTCATAGTCCTACTCAATCAAGAGGCCTATGGATATCATCCCTAATATATAGGAGGGTTAAATTCCATCTAGATCACTCATATTCCTCACACGATTCATGATGTACCCAATAATCACCTTTATAGTCCACTCTATTAAAGGTGACATTTGATGATATCAAAGTACATAAATTCTCGTGTAGTAATATAGTGATTTCAGGTCGGAGGACCATTACATCATTGTCACTATGAGAATTGTTAATGACACTTTATAAAATGTTCCACGTAGAATTCTCATGGTGGGTCTGTCCAGTACATCGTTCTCTAACATGTACCTATGCATTGACTTAATATCTCATATATTTATGAGCGTTGAGATTTGGCCATCAGTCAATCCACATACTAGTCTCAATGCATCATTGTTGTCCCATCAACAATGATACTAATAGTAATTATATAATATCATGTTCAAGTCACATACTTGAAACTATATAATTTGTATCACTATTCTAAGGATTTTTATTATGTTAACATTTATATAACGCAGTAAATAAAACCATAATAAAATCATTCATTTATTCAATCAATATAATATCAAAACTTTAAGCAATTATATCAAATAATCGGCCTCTAGGGCATAAACTCTAACAATTGGGTCCATTACTGAAGGCGAAGGAGCAAGTTAGTTTTATGATAGTTGCTATTGATTATATGACCAAGTGGATGGAGGCGAAACCCCTTCGATAGATTACGGAGCATGAGTGTTAAAATTTTTTGAAGGAATTTGTTATCTTCCAGTTCGGTATTCCTTTGGTGGTTATTTCGGATAATGGTCGTCAGTTTGTGGACTCAAAATTTGAGGCATTTTTAACAGAGTTGGGAATTCAGCATCGAAAGACTTTAGTTGCTCATCATCAGTCTAATGGTCAGATGGAGGTTACCAATAGGACGTTGTTGAGTGGGATAAAGAGAAGACTGGATGAGGCGAAAGGAAGATGACCTGAGGAATAACTGAGTATGTTGTGAGCTTATCGGACTACAACAGTAGACTCGCCATTCAGATTGCCCTACGATATTGATGCCCTAGTTCCTGTAGAGATTGGTTCTACTTCATTTTGGGTTAGCCAGTTCAAAGAGTTATACAACGATGAGTTTATCCGTGCCAACTTGGATTTATTGGAAGAAGTCAGGGAGGCGGCTCTAGTAAAGCTGGCGGCTTACCATAAAAGGGTTGCTAGGTTTTTTAACAAAGGGATTAAGCTCAATAGATTTGAAGTTGGTGATTTGGTTCTTCTGGAGGTGGAAGGTTTTATGACTCAAAATCTTAGGAAGTTGATGCCGAACTGGGAGGGGCCATACGAGATTGTAGATGTGAGACCCTGAATTTTATGAAATAAAAGTATTCAATTTTTCTATTTTGGTAAATAGTTAAATTGATAAAAATTTAAAGTTAAGGGTCATATTTGAAAATTTTTCAAAGTAGGAAAGTTGTCATAAAATACCCGGTTACTATTCACGAGTTACTATTCACGGGTTATTATTCACCGAAATTACTATTCACTCTAGTATTGTTCACTCGAGTATTTGGGACACTTTTTGTGTCAAAGTTACTATTCACGAGTTACTATTCACGGGTTACTATTCACTAAAATTACTATTCACTCTAGTATTGTTCACTCGAGTATTTGGGACACTTTTTGTGTTGGAGTTACTATTCACGAGTTACTATTTACGGGTTACTATTCACTAAAATTACTATTCACTCTAGTATTTTTCACTCGAGTATTTGGGACACTTTTTGTGTCGGAGTTACTATTCATGAGTTACTATTCACGAGTTACTATTTACTCTAGTATTGTGCATTTGGGTATTTGGGTACAATATTATTCCATGAAGAGATGTACTAATTTTTCAGACCGTTGGTTGAAATTATAACAGAAAAGCTTTTTATATAAAACAAAATACTTTTATAAAGTTATTCTATAAGTAGAATATATTATATTCTATCGTGCATAGTATTTTGCATAGTAAAATCTTTTTATATAAAACAGAATACTTTATTAAAGTTATTCTATAAATAGAATATATTATATTTTATTATGCATAGTATTTGCATACTGCGTATAGTGTTTGCGATAATAAAAATCTTTTATATAAAATAGAATATATTATATTTTATTTAAAAGATTTTGCTTTAAATATGGACTGTACGATTAAAGTAAATCAATCTGGATCGTTCATGGGTTGGTTACTATTCATTCCATTCTTCTATAAATAGAAGCTCATTACTTCATAATTTCTTACGAATTCACTGAAACTCTAGAGAGAGAAACTATGGAGAGAATTCTTCTTCTATAATCTTGAGCGTATTTCTTTAGAGTTTAAGAAAACTTTGAGATTAGTGCAAGTTTTCTTCGAGTATATCATCGTCCTACTAGTCGGAATACTCTTATTTGAAAGGTAAAGGGATATTATTATAGTAAGGGATATTATTTGTTGTACCCGTAAGGGGTGTTATTCTTTCTTATTCATGAAGAGAACTTTGGTTATTCCATTCTTTATTATTCTATTAGAATAACCTGTATACGCGGCATACCCTATACATAACCTGTATAAATGGCATACCCTATACTTGGTTAAATCCTTATATTATTCCGTCTTTATATTCTGTCGGAATATCCTGTCGGTGTGAATTTCACCTGACCTGGTTCCATTATTTATTATTTCGTATTTATTATTCTATTGGAATAACCTGTATACACAGATTACCATATACCTGGTGATGTCTGTTGTTATTCCATTCTTTATTATTCTGTTGGAATAACCTGTATACGCGGATTACCGTATACCTGGTGATGTCTGTTGTTATTCCATTCATTATTATTCTGTTGAATAACTCAGATACGCATGATTACTGTATACCGTGAAGTCTGTTGTTATTCAATTCTTTATTATTCATTGGAATAACTCAGTATATATGCGGATTCTGGTATACCGGTGAAGTCTGTTGTTATTCAATTCTTTATTATTATGTTGGAATAACCTGTCTATGCGAAGTACTGCATACATGGTGAAATTCTTTTATTATTCCATTCTTTATTATACTGTTGGTTATTAGTTTCTGGATAAATTAATTCTTGAACTTGTTTTATTAAATTCTTATATGATTGTCATCATCCTCATGTTTATATTTTGTTGAAAGTCATATGTGGCCTGTAGTGCATAGATAGACTTGGTATGATTATGACCAGGGATTTTCGGTATAATCATGACCGTAATTGAAAACACGAATATCCTTGGCCCGTAATGCATGGATAATTCGTGGTCGTGATACTATTAAGTCGAGTCTCAAGATTATTGGTTTTACGATTGTATATCTTTGGCTGTAGTGCAAAGATGAACTGTTGATTTTTGGTTATCTGATTGTATGTTTTTTGGTAGTAGTAAAAGATGAATTTATTAGTATGATTATGAGCAGGAATTGTGATTAGGTATAACCATAATTTTTGATGTTTCAAGTAAATACAGGTGATGAAAATTATCTTCGTCCTGGATGAGAAATGGAATTTGAAATCACAATTATGATTATGAGTTATTCATATGATTGTGAACAGGAATTGTTGATTGATGCTACAGGGATAAAACATTATTGGTGGACTTTTAACATAGAGAAGATAATAGACCTGATGGTCTATTTGACTCTTTTAATGGATTGCTCGTTCCGCTGCAACTATGGTTGAAAAGTTTTATCATCTACCATATGTTCTAAATCTCTGATTTATTATCGATGAAAGCTATTGATAATGTAGTTATCTTTAGCCATGATATTCTTTACTGGGCTAATTGTGCTCACCCTTTTGCTTCACAATTCCTTTCAGGTAATAAGAGTGTAGCTGGGTCGAGCGGGGATAACAGGGAAATAGTGGGATGGTCTGAGACTATCGAAGTTTCTCAATACATTATAAAACGACATGACATGCAACAGATAATTATATTGAGGACATAAGATGTGTGTGTGTCATATTTTATACGTCACTTAATAATTGATTTTGGTGAACAACAATAGGGTGATGAGAACCCGACTTTGGAAGCGTTAAAAGTGCACCTCATTAGAATGAACAAAATAGTAATCTTCTCATTCTTCTTTGGGGTCTTGAAATATTTGTTGTTGTATTTTATATGGCATTGTAATAATTTGAGTTTGGATACTGTCTATGAGATAATATTATATTAAAACTCACAGTTAACTGTGGTCGTATTCTATACGACAGTTCAACAGTTATATAAATGAAGTTTGTATTTGATTTTTATAATGTGATATCTGGAGACTCAGGATGGGTCATATGGACCTATTTTGGGGGTGTCACAGTAGAAGTGCCGAAGCCAGGTACTTACCGACTTCGGGCGATGGATGGGTCCAAAATCAAGAACACTTAGCATGCAGGTCGACTTCGGAAGTATTTTCAATAGTTTTTAGTTAGGGAATTCAAATTTGTAATTCTTCTAGATTATTAATAAAATAAGTATTCGGATCTTTGACGAATTTTATTCTTAATTTTTGAATGATGTTTGACATGTTTTATGGTGTTTGGTTGGATGTTCAGCCTCTTGGGGCAAACATTTGTTTTTTTTATAGAGTTCGGTGGTATGTTCATTTCTGGGCTAACATTTATTTTTATGGAGTTCTATGGTATGTATGTTCAAATCCTTGGGGCTTAACATTTGTTTTTTTATAAAGTTTGGTGGTATGTTCAGCCCTTGGGGTGAACATTTATTTTTTATGGAATTTGGTGGTATGTTCAGCCATTGGAGCGAACATTTATTTTTTATGGAGTTCCTTGGGGCAAACATTTGTTTTGGGGTTCGGTGGTATGTTCAGCACTTGGGGCAAACATCTGTGTTATAAGGTTGGTTCTTTATATCTTCGGTTGTGAAAAGGTTGGTTATTTATCTGCGGTTCTGATAAGGCTGGCTATCTGTTCGACGTATGGTATTTAGGTGAGATAGTTCATCTTAGGCAGATACGGATCTTTGGTTGGGATAAATTTGTATACTCTCTTATTTTAAGTTCCTTATAAATAAGAGACTGTGGAGCAATGTTAGTATGTGATTATTTGGGTCTAGCCAAACTATATAGCCCAATTTATTTAGTGGACCGGGTATGGTGTTGGGCCATATATATTTATTTTGATAGTGTGAGAATCCTTATTAAAGTAAGATTGTGTTTTCTTATTTGGTGGGATAAGGATATCTAATTTGAGAAGGAATTAGTCAATCATTAATAGCAGTTATAAGGTGACTCTAATAAGGACAACTACTCCTAATTGGATTCAGGTGGACGTGAAAGTTATAAATACAGCAATAAGCAAGGGTTTGGAGAACACAATTATATATGGCACAAATAAACAATTTGTAATCTCCATATAATTCTAGTGGATTTCTTATCTCTCCGTGGTTTTTTTTTAATTGGATTTTCACGTAAATTTTTGTGTCCATATTTTATATCTCTTACAATGATGTGTATGTTTATTTGTGTGTATTCTGTGAGTTTGATTTCACAACAATACAATCAACTACTCTATCAACTGTTAGCGCGGTTTTGGCCCGCTATTTTAATGATTTTGTCAGGCGTACAAAATTTGACGTTAACACCGGTATTACTATTGTTTCGGACATGAAGTACCTCATCAGGTTGGGTTGCAGGTGGGGATGGCACAGCTGGCTGGCTACTTGGTGTTGTTTGTGATCTAAAATTATCTCATTCGATCCTCCACCAATTGCAACAGTACCTTTGGGAACTGGAAACAACTTCCCATTTGCATATGTTATTTATGGTTAATAAAGGTGTTTTACTATATATGGATTATATTAATGTTGATTCAAACTTATTTACTTTGATGCTGACAAGTCTTAAGTCTATATACAGTATTGTATATGAAAGAGTAATGCTATAGACACAAATTACTTTACAAATATTTTACAAACTGCTGATGTGGCATAGTCCACCTCAGCATATTGATCAACAAATTATTTTAATATAGTCTTCGGCCCCACACAATATGTTGATGTGGAATATGCCACATGTAACGCCCCAGAAAATTTGGATTTTTGAGAATTAAATTTTATTTTGATTATATGGATTAAATAAATTTAATTGATTATTTATGGGAGTAAGCTAATTGAAGGTCGTTTCATGACCTGAACATATCTAACGTCAGTAGTATTTTGACTACGTGGCGTAATTAAAGTGTTTGAATTTCCAAGACGAAAATAAAAGCTTTTCGAGAAATTTTCCAAAAAATACTATTCACACATTTCTGCTCGGGAATTATTTTTGAACTTCCGAGAAATACGTAATGATAGAATTCTAAGATGAGTTGGAATATCAAATAATATTTCAGTTATGGCAGACGCAGTTTTTTGCCAGCGGACTTAAAACCTAATGATTAGAGAAAATGAATTTCGAGAAGGAATTTAAATGCGATTAAAGAATTAATGTAATGATTGTATAATACATAAGTATTGTACTAGGTAATGAATACAAGTATAATGCGAGGTATTATACGAGTATATATGAATGATGGAATGTCGTATATTAAATAAGTATACGAGTTAGAATACGAGATTAATACGTAAATTATACGTTATAAGGCTTTAAGTTAAATGAATTTAATTTGTAAAATTGTGTAAAAAATTGTAAGGTCCAATAAGAATTGATAAGGCCCAAGTATGGAGATATGTAAGCCCAATGAAAGATAATGTTAAAGCCCA
Organism: Panax ginseng; assembly: GCA_020205605.1. Lineage (NCBI taxonomy): Eukaryota > Viridiplantae > Streptophyta > Magnoliopsida > Apiales > Araliaceae > Panax > Panax ginseng. Next base: position 14,238,624 of record CM035134.1, read on the forward strand.
AAGGGATGTAAGGAACAAGCCCAATGTATAAGTTAAGATTAGTTAAGCTAAAAGCCCAAAGTAAGAACCAATGAGTTAATGGATGGTTTAAACCCATGGGGCAACCCATGGATGACCCAAAGTGGTGGCCAAGTAAAGTACTTGGTGGCTAAGCAATGGATAAGTTATGTGATGATCAAGTAGACTTAATTGTTAAGAAAAGGATAAGTTAAGTAACTTAAAGGCTAAGTAAAGTGCTTATGTGTGATGAGAAAGTAAAGTGCTTATGTGTGGCAACCAAGTATACTTAATGGCTAAGTAAGTGTGATGATCAAGTAGACTTAATGGCCAAGTTTACTTAGTAGCTAGGTAATGAATAGTAAGGAGGTGATTAAGGAGGTGGAGTGGCTTTATGACCATTATTCCCTAACTTAGGATTTGCCTATAAATAGAGAAGTCTCACTTCATTTGTTGGTTGATAAATTTCTCCCAACTCCTCCCAAGTTAAGCAACTTATTGGTTAGAGAGAATAAGCACTTATAAGTCAATCTTCCATTGTGAGATTTTTAAGAAGCAGGAAGGAGATTAAAGCTTAGTCAAGTGATATTCAAGGGTAAGAACTTAAACCATGAATCTCTTTCTCTTCCAATGGTAGGGAGATGGGTAGTGGTAGAACATGTATGCTAATGGAATGATAGGAATGAGTAATCAAAGAGCTTAAGTCTTAATAAGCTGTATAAGTTATGAATAAGCTATTTGTAATCATATAAGTTATAAAACAAGGAAGAACTTGTAGGAACTTGTTTTATGTTGAAATAATAAGGTTGTATGATAATAAGAAGCAATGATGATGGTTAAAATATTTAAGCTATGATAAGTCATGCAAAGTGAATTCATAAGTAGTTTATACTTTTACAAGTTAGACTAATGAAGAACAAATAATAACTTATCATGAAAATAAGTTAATGAAGTATATATGTCAAGATGAAGTATATATTTACACGATTAGACGATAATCGTCGAATTCGTGAAATTCTCGGAATGGAAGTCGAATTTTTATATTGAGCTTGGAAACATTGGTTTTCAATGGAGACAAGTCTTATTTGGCATTATAGAGTTGAGGAATCGAGAATGACCGAATTTTGACTTAGAACGAAGAAACGAGCGTTGAACGTTCACGAACATTTACCGTTTTCGATAAAAATGGACTAATAGGTGAATTTTGAGTAAACGAAGTCAAATAGATAAAATTCTTTCATGAACGCATAGAGTATGTAATTTGTGAACCGTAGGCTTTTGAAAGAGTCAATTCAGACTTATAACAAAGAAGTTATGCGTCCGGGAGTTTCACAAAAATTTCAAAAGTCAGAAATTTTCTATAGCCTGAGTTGGCACCGCAGTCAGCCAACCCAAGGTTAAAAGATGGCGCGCCCACGTTAACAAAGTCTGAACCTCTATCGAACTTTTAAGCGCCACAACGCGACATGAAGAGCAAGGACTCATACCGCAGTAACGAAGTCCGGCCCGGCCTGCTCCATCGTTAACTCGCACTACAACATGGCACAAGAAAAGAAGGAAGGGTAGCCGCCATGCCTGACCCTAGGTGTTGGACAGTGATGAATGTTTACAAGTATAGAAGGAAAGATAACACCTTAGTAATGAACTAAGGTGTTAATATAACATTATTAAGGCATTGTTAGACACTTAATGTATGATGATTAAAGGTTGAATATAAGACAATCGAATGAGAACGTGAATGGTAAGCAATAAGAGTACGTGACCAATAATGATCAAGTCTCGGTTAGTGATGTTATAACGTTAATAAGTCATGAGGGATGATGATTAACTCAACACGAGTTGTACTAATGAACGATTCCAGTTAACGGAAAGAAGTTGGTAAGAACAATGTAAAGAACGACGGTAAGCCGGAACCAATAATAACAAATCTAATACAGGATTAGAATGAGAAGGAGGGTAAGATTCATTAGGAATCATGTATGTTCATTCATGACCTAATGTGGTATGTTATGTGGTTATGTGTTGTAGAGACTGTAAAGACTCAAAGGAAAAGTTATTATACTGTAGCAGACGCTGAAGGCAAGTTTTTCTTAAACGCTTGTCTAACCTTCGTGCTAGCCAAGTTTTCTGTGATTCATATTATGGGAAGGCATGAAATATTTTACAAAAGGGTCGATGCCAGTTTTATCTCGGCTAGACTAATCTTGAAGAGTTGATTGATGTATTTACAAGTCTTTCAATATAGAATTGCTAACGCTATCCTACACCAATTATTTGGTACGGATTCAAGGTAAGCTTGATTATGAATAAACAAATGTATTTTTCATCGATTATTCGATGGGCAGGCGAGGTTGCCAAAACTTAAATGTACATACGTTTAACAGGATGTAGTGTTAATCAACATAGAGTACTATGGACTGATCCCCCAGAAGTGCTCGTAAGATATGCCGGACTTACGGACTTAGTGACGGGTTGTCCTTTTCAAAGAAATTATGAAATTCTCATTATCTTGAACCAGACTTGATGTTTTACTGAATATTGTTATTGTAAAACGTTTTGAAGGAAAAGAAGTGATATTTTGAAATATTGATAGTACTTCATAACTATTATCCAATTACTGAAGATATACTATTCCTATTTTTCAAGCATGTCGTTTAAAAGAAATTGGTGAACTTGATGATCTTGTTATGCTCACTCTTGCTTGAACCATATGTATGCAGCTAGGACCAAACGGATCAAAGGATTCGACAAGGATAAAGAAGAGGATAAGGCGAACCTGTAAGTTACTTCTGTAATAGTATAGGTTTGTAATGATAATATTTAATATTATGACAAGAAAGAATGTAATGGTTATAAGAACCTGGGGAATATTAGTATTGTTTTGGAATATTTATAGGACATATTCATTCTTTTGAGGTATTTCAATTGAATGTTTGTGTGAACTGTAGCACCGTGGAGCACCATATATCAGGTTGGAAGAGACCCGGATTTGGGGGCGTCACAGGTTGGTATCAGAGCATTAGGTTATAAAACTTAAGGGGGGAAGAACCTTAGGCTAATAACCTCATTAAGGAAGAAAAGCCCGAAGGAAGTAAACTCAAGCTTTACTTCAGTCGAATGAGTTAATAGGGTATTGAGGAAACTCAGTATCAAAAGATTTAATATATGGAAAGTAACCCTAAATAAATTAAATGTGATTTGTACTTATACTATTGTGTGTATGTACTAATCAACATATGTGTTATTGTAGGATGTCGATCGATAGCTTGATGTATAGAGATATACACGCGGTGAGCGAAGAAATTATGAACAGAGTAGAGCATGTACCTATGTCGGTGGCGGAGGTACCATTAGTGATTCTAGGGGAGTCGAAGACAGTGGAGTACTTTTCTGAGGATGAAGTAATGGAAATGACGTCGATTGGTACGGTGGTACCTACACTAGAGTCATCACCTCCAGATGCAATGAGAGCATTATATCTGGCAGTGCTTGACAAGAATGTGCAACTGAGTACAGTTGTGTAGAATCAGAATGAAGAGATTAGTGCTCTTTATGTAGCGAAGGAGTCTGCAAAAGCATATTTGGAGTCCGAGCATGATGAGAAGGTGCTCATGATAAGTAAGGCTAGGGATTTTAAGAAGAAGGTCGATGAGCTTCGTAAAGAATTGGGGGAAAAGGACCAGAAGATAGCACGGATGTCTTACATCCATGAGAGTACTCATAGGAATTTTAAAATGAAAATTGCTTGTCATCCCATGGAGCCAGGACAGACTCGACACACTATTAGTCGGGATACTGTAGCAACGATTGCGAATGAGAAACACGAGGACGCTATTATGCATTATTAGAAGTTTAGAGTTATAAATATGTGTGTAGTGATGTAAAAACCTCTTTTGCATAAAAGGGTAGTCTTTTTGTAAATCCCAACTTTTGTGAAGTTTATATGCGGGATAGAAATGTAATAGCCTTTGGCTATGGAAGCAAATTGTAAATAGTTTTGATTATGAAGAAGCATATAAATATAATGAAGTTTTCATTTAATATGCTTTGTTACGGTATAATTTATTATGAGATGAATAATAACGAAGTAAGTGAATAGATAATCATGAAATTCTATTTATTTAATTAGAAAATGCCGCCAAGGAGAAGACAACGTAATCAGGAAAGGGAATCACGTAATAAAAATTAAGGGGGTCAAAACAACCCTATGCAAGAAATCGTTAATTTATTAACGACTGCAATTAACCAAACCGGGGGTAGAGTACCCGAGGAACCTAGGTTAGCTAGAATGATTACCTTTAAAGAATTTAAAAGTGTAGGTCCGCCGAAGTTCAAAGGAACGACGGACCCATTAGCAGCCCGGACATGGGTAAATGAAATAGAGAAGGCATTTGTTATTAGAAACGTAGGTAAGGCATAAAAGACTCCTTTTGTGAGACCCCAAATTTTATAAATAGAGATTTAAATTTCTCGAAATATTTTTTTTAATATTATGGTGTGGATTTGATATAATGTTATAGTTGTGGGTAGTATTTGAAAAATTTTGCAAAGTATGCAAGTTGTTATAAATATTCTATTTGTTGGGGAATATTCTTTTTATCGGGGAATATTCGTACGACGACATAATCATTGGTGGACCCCACAATGGAAGCACTGTCGTAGTTAGCAAACGACAAAAATATTTTATGAAAATAACGGCGGAGGTTTTACAGTTAAAACTGTTGAACTACCCGGTAGTAAAAGTACAGTAATACGTGTGGTTGCATAGTAGCACACGGTATTGATTATTGATGCTTACGTGATAAGTCACTTAGTTTTACTCAATTATTGCTAGAGTAATTGCTGCATCATATCTCTTATATTATTGATTCGATTATTGTCACAGTATCATCTACATAATATGTTATTTTATTAAATCAATAATTGAGACGACAAAGTTATTCATATTATTAAATTGCAATATTTATAATGTCTAAAAGTACTGTCAAGGAGAGGTTAGGTAATTGCGCGCCAGTGAGGAGAAATCCTAACCGGAAGGCCCCCTCTTTCCTGGGAACGACCTGGTTGATAAATATTGTGAGTTATAATATTAATGATGATTGTTAATTGAAGTTGTGTTCGGAATTGAATTTCGAGACGCGGACGTGATACTTGAGTCCGGAACGACGAAAATAATAAAAATAGTCTATAAACACAAAATTTTCCGGAATTCACTATTTGGTCAAAAAGTCAACAGTTGACTTTTTTTGGGAAAAGTCAAACTTTGAACTTTCAAAATTTATATTTTTGATAAAAATAGTTTCATTATGTTGGAATTGTTTGCGTTTGTAAAAATAGACATTTATTTCGATGATAATTGATGTATGGGGGTTATATTGATAAATCGGGTAATTTATCGGATAAATGAGCAATTAATTGCTACTAATTCACATGATTATAACTATTTGTTCACATGTGTGTACTATTGATTCACATTCTTGTTACTATTACGGGAGTTGGTGCAAGATTGATAATACTTGCATGACTAAGTTAAAAATGGAGGTATAGATGAAGGTATTATAATGTAATTAGTTTTTTCACATGATTTTACTATTGAGTCACATGAATAAACTATTAATTCACATGATTTACTATTAGGGGAGGTGGTGCAAGATTGATAATACTTGCATGACTAAGTTAAAAATGGAGGTATAGATGAAGGTATTATAATGTAATTAGTTTTTTCACATGATTTTACTATTGAGTCACATGAATAAACTATTAATTAACATGATTTACTATTAGGGGAGGTGGTGCAAGTTTGATAATACTTGGATGACTAAATTTAAAATAAAGAAAAAGAGGGAGGTATTATACTGTAATTTTCGAGCCCCAAAATGTGCAATTATCGAAACTATGTTTTACTATAAATAGAAGCTCATTCTTCTTCATTTCTCACCAATTCACTAAAGATATAGAGCGGTTATTATAGAGAGAAATTGTAGGGATAAATTGTAGAGAGAAAATCTAAAGAAGAAGAAAAGTTTACTACATCACTACTCCTTTATCCAGTTTCTTTTACGGTAAGGGGTGTTATTCTTTCTTATTCATGAAGAGAACTTCTGTTATTCCATCTTTTATTATTCTGTTGGAATAACCTGTATACGCGGCATACCCTATACATAACATGTATAAGCGGCATACCCTGTGCTTGGTGAAATCCTTTTGTTATTCCATTCTTTATTATTCATTGAATAACTCAGATACGCCAGATACCCTATACATAACTTTTGTATAAGCGGCATACCTCAGATTTGGTGAAATCCTTATATTATTCCGTCATTTAATATTCATTTAATATCCCGCTTGAATGTGAATTTCACTTGACCGGTTCCAATATTTATTATTCCGCATTTAATATTCTCGTTTAATATCCCGCTTGCAGAATTTCACCCGACCGGTTCCAATATTTATTATAAGCGCATTTAATATTCTCGCTTGAATATCTTGCTTGCGGTGAATTTCACCTAACCTGGTTCCAATATTTATTATTTCGTATTTAATATTCTGTCGGAATATCCTGTAATTGTGAATTTCACCTGACCTGGTTCTAATATTTATTATTCCGGATTTAATATTCTTTCGGTGTGAATTTCACCTGACCTGGTTCCATTATTTATTATTTCGTATTTATTATTCTCGTGGAATAACCTGCTCACACGGCACCATGATGCATGGTGATTTCGTTGTTATTCCAACCTTTACTATTCTGTTGGAATAACCTGTCTATGCGAAGTACCGCATGCATGGTGATTTCTGTTTTTATTCCATTCTTTATTATACTCAGTTGGTTAAAGTTTTGATTTCTATACTCCATGAAATTAGTGGAATATCCTTGATATTTGGGCTTCATCCAGTATCATTTCATGGAAATATTCTTCTGAGCATTCTTGAATTTTCCACCACAAAACAGTATCTTGCTGATAATTTGGACGTTATTAGTTCCTGGACAAATTAATTCTTGAAGTTGTTTTATTGAATTCTTATATCATTGTCATCATACTCATGTTTATATTATGATGAAAGTCATCTGTGGCCTGTAGTGCATAGATGGACTTGGTATGATTATTACCAGGGATTATTCGGTATAATCATGACCATAATGTTACAAATGATGTGGTAAAAGTCCTCATTTGCCCGTAGTGCATTGATGGACAGTTGTTGGCATGATCATGACCATTGATGAATACACAAATATCCTTGGCCCGTAGTGCATGGACAATTTGTGGTCGTGACCCTAATGAATATCTTTGGCTGTAGTGCATTGATGGACAGTTGTTGGCATGATTATGACCATTGATGAATGCACGAATATCCTTGGCCCGTAGTTCATGGATAATTTGTGGTCGTGATACTAAAGAATATCCTCGGCCAGTAGTGCGGTGATTCGATGATGTGGATTATTTATTAAGTTTGAGTCCCAAATGATAAAAGTAATGAAAAACTTTTTAAATCTTAAAAGATAGTAGATTTTATTCTCTACTTGACTCTTTTAATGGATTGCTTATTTTCGCTACAGTTTTTGATCTAAAACTTGTTGTCTATTATATTCTATGAGTTGTTATACTATTGAAGGCTAAGGATAATTTATTCTGCATTATCTTAGTTATAATATTTCTTACTAGGCTAGTTGAGCTCACCCTTTGCTTTCATTGTTCTCTTTAGGAAATGAGAACGTAGCAGGGACTAGTCGGGGAACAAAGTGATGGTCCTAGATGCTGTATTAGTAGTCCTCACTATTCTGTGAAATAGTGTGATAATAAATGTAATGAGGACTCCATTGTGTTTGAATACTGTCTAGATAAAAAATATTATTATTAAAACTCTCAGTTTATGTTTTGTCATATTTTACACGACTGCTGTATAATTAAGTTTATATTTGTATTTTGTACCATATAAGTGGCGACCCAAGATGGGTGATGTATACCTAATTTTGGCGGCATCACAGTTGGTATCAAAGCTTAGGGATATGATCCCTGGCTGAGATGTGAGACAAGAACTAGGAGGGGAGGGACGGGGAATTCCTTCGCTAGTATGACCTACCTAAGTTTATTTGGTATTTAATTGGTTGGTCAAAGTATAGGGATAATATGTGATATGTTAATTAACCCTTATTTTGTGACAGTGTTTGAGAATGGCATCTGAAAATGTTGAGATCAACAATGAAGTTCATGAGACCGTTGAGTCAGCTCAACCAAAAGGTAACGATCAACAACACGATAATAATCATACCAGTGGCAACGGCCATTGGAACAATGATAACCATCGTAGGGGAAATTATCATGCCAAGAATGGTAACCACTTCGATGGTAATCATGGCCAAGATAATAGAGGTGGAAATTTCCAGAAGAGAAGGTCATTTAGCTTGATTTTATCGTGCACCAAAGTCAAGTCCAGCTAGGACGGTGACAGCAAAGGCGGATATGAACAAAACAAAGTAGGTGGTTCCAAGAAGAGCGTTTTTCATGACTTCTCAAAAAGCGAGTAACCCGAACGAAGTTATCACGGGTAAGTAAATCATAAACGCTTGCGAAGGCTATACCTTATTAGATACTGATTCTACCCATTATTTTATCTCTCTTGTTTGCGTTCAACGTTTAAATTTTGACTCCGGAGAAGTTAGACTTTGACTTATTGGTTGAAACTTCGTTAGTAGGAGCCTTCGTTACCTCCACTGTTTATAAATCTTGTTGATTCAAATCGACATTTTCACGTTACCTGTCGATCTTATCTCTTTGAAAATATTTTCCTTTGATGCAATTTTAGGAATCGATTGGTTAACTACTCATCATGTTTTTCGTAAGGTTGTTAGTTTTTATATTCATAACCAACCTGTTATGCGAATTCAAAGCAACCAAACCACTAAAGTCAATCATTGTCATATCAAGCCATAAGTAAAGAGCCCCGATCCTTTCATTGTTGACTTCTTTGTGTGGAATGCACCGAAGCCAGACTTTCTGTAGGAAGATGGCAAGTTGATAGGTATCATTGTGAGGTTCTATCCAGGTTAAGGGATAGAAGTCACGGTTGGTATCAATGTGACATACTATCCAAGTCTTGGATAAGGGTCACAGTTTTGAATGATAATTCTTTCGTTAGTAAATTTCTTGACGTATTCTTGAAGACTTCTTAGCCTACCCCAAGAGCGTGAAATCTAATTTCGTATTAACCACAGTACAAAACCCATTTCTAAAACCCTCAAGTATTTCTTCAACTAAAATGAACGTAACCTGCGCCAAAGACGTTGGCTCGAGCTGTTGAAGATTACGATAGTACCATTCAATATCATTATGGAAGAGTGAACGTGGTAGCTGACGTGTTGAGTAGAAGATCGTATGCGTTTACGAGTGCGATGTTGTTAACACAAAGATTCATTTCGTATAACTTAAAATGATGAAGATAGAGTTAAAGACTCGAGGGACCCACGTGAAGATAACGAATATACGAGTAGAACCGATTTTAATTGATAAAGTTAAAGCCATGCAAGCTACATACTCAGAGCTGATGAATGTGAAGAAGAAGGTTCAAGAGGGCGTTATTTTAGAAGCAAGAATCAATGAAGAGAGGAAATCTCAACCCTCGATTTAATTGGTCCATTTTAAATCCTCGATCGAGTAGGAACTGTGGCCTATAGACTCGTTTTACCGCCAAAAATATCGCGTGTTTGTAACGTATTGATGTTACGTAAATATGTGGACGACCCGAACCATATTATTAATTTAGAACCGGATGAGATAACGGATAATTTAACGTATGAAGATGTACTTGTTAAAATCTTGGATAAGAAGAATTGTATTCAACACTCAAAGGTTATACCTCAAGAGTTAGAATCTGAAATGAAGTCAAGGTATCCTCACCTGTTCGGCATACCAGGTACGTACGAAAATTTTGAGGGCGAAATTCCATAAAGAGGGGAGATTGTGAGACCCCAAATTTTATAAATAGAGATTTAAATTTCTCGAAATATTTTTTTTAATATTATGGTATGGATTTGATATAATGTTATAGTTGTGGGTAGTATTTGAAAATTTTTTCAAAGTATGCAAGTTGTTATAAAATATTCTTTTTATCGGGGAATATTCTTTTTGTCGGGGAATATTCGTACGACGACATAATCATTGGTGGACCCTATTAACTAAGCAATCGTCGAGTTAGCAAACCACAAAAATATTTTATGAAAATAACTATGAGGTTTTACCGTTAAAACTATTGAACTACCCTAGTAAAAAATACGAAGAATATGCGTGGTTGCATAGTAGCACAATACACGTTATTGATTATTGATGCTTACGTGATAAGTCACTCGGTTTTACTCAATTATTGCTACAACAAGAATTGGCGCACCATATCTCTTATATTATTGATTCGATTATTGTCACAGTATCATCTGCATAATATGTTATTTTATTAAATCAATAATTGAGACGACAAAGTTATTCATATTATTAAATTGCAATATTTACAATGTCTAAAAGTACTGTCAAGGAGAGGTTAGGTAATTGCACGCCAGTGAGGAGAAATCCTTACCGGAAGGCCCCCTCTTTCTTGGGAACGACCTGGTTGATAAATATTGTGAGTTATAATATTAATGATGATTGTTAATTGAAGTTGTGTTCGGAATTGAATTTCGAGACGCGGACGTGATACTTGAGTCCGGAACGACGAAAATAGTAAAAATAGTCTATAAACACAAAATTTTTCGGAATTCACTATTTCGTCAAAAAGTCAACATTTGACTTTTTCGGGAAAAGTCAAACTTTGAAATTTCAAAATTTATATTTTTGATAAAAATAGTTTCATTATGTTGGAATTATTTGCGTTAGTGAAAATCGACATTTATTTCGATGATAATTGATGTCTAGGGGTTATATTGATAAATCGGGTAATTTATCGGATAAATGAGCAATTAATTACTACTAATTCACATGATTATAACTATTTGGTCACATGTGTGTACTATTGATTCACATTCTTGTTACTATTAGGGGAGTTAGGGCAAGATTGATAATACTTGCATGACTAAGTTAAAAATAGAGGTATAGATGAAGGTACTATAATGTAATTAGCTTTTTCACATGATTTTACTATTGAGTCACATGAATAAAGTATTAATTCACATGATTTACTATTAGGGGAGGTGGTGCAAGTTTGATAAGTCTTGGATGACTAAATTTAAAATAAAAAAAAGAGGGAGGTATTGTACTGTAATTTTCGAGCCCCAAAATGTGCAATTATCGAAACTATGTTTTCCTATAAATAGAAGCTCATTCTTCTTCATTTTTCACCAATTCACTAAATCTATAGAGCGGTTATTATAGAGAGAAATTGTAGGGATAAATTGTAGAGAGAAAATCTAAAGAAGAAGAGAAGTTTACTACATCACTACTCCTTTATCCAGTTTCTTTTACGGTAAGGGGTGTTATTCTTTCTTATTCATGAAGAGAACTTCTGTTATTCCATCTTTTATTATTCTGTTGGAATAACCTGTATACGCGGCATACCCTATACATAACATGTATAAGCGATATACCATGTACTTGGTGAAATCCTTATGTTATTCCATTCTTTATTATTCGTTGAATAACTCAGATACGCCAGATACCCTATACATAACTCCATATAAGCGGCATACCACATATTGGTGAAATCCTTATATTATTTCGCCATTTAATATTCTGTCGGAATATCCTGTCGATGTGAATTTCACCTGACCTGGTTCCAATATTTATTATTCCGCATTTAATATTCTCACGTCGAATATCCCGCTTGTGTGAATTTCACCCGACCTCGGTTCCAATATTTATTATTTCGCATTTAATATTCTCATTGGAATATCCTCGCTTGGTGAATTTCACCCGACCTTCCAATTCCAATATTTATTATTTCGCATTTAATATTCTCATTTAATATCCTCGCTTGTGAATTTCACCGACCGGTTCCAATATTTATTATTTCGCATTTAATATTCTCATTTAATATCTCATTGGTGTGAATTTCACGACATGGTTCCATTATTTATTATTTCGTGATTTATTATTCTCATTGGAATAACTTTGTCTACATCTGATACCGCATGCATGGTGATTTCATTGTTATTTCATACTTTATTATTCTCGTTGAATAACTCCGCTCTATGCGAAGTACCGCATGCATGGTGATTTATGTTGTTATTCCATTCTTTATTATACTCAGTTGGTTAAAGTTTTGATTTCTATACTCCATGAAATTAGTGTAATATCCTTGATATTTGCGCTTCATCCAGTATCATTTCATGGAAATATTCTTCTGAGCATTCTTGAATTTTACACCACAAAACAGTATCTTGTTGACAATTTGGACATTATTAGTTCCTGGACAAATTAATTCTTGAAGTTGTTTTATTGAATTCTTATATCATTGTCATCATACTCATGTTTATATTATGTTGAAAGTCATATGTGTCTTGTAGTGCATAGATGGACTTGGTATGATTATGACCAGAGATTATTCGGTATAATCATGACCGTAATGTTACAAATGATGTGGTAAAAGTCCTCATTGGCCCGTAGTGCATTGATGGACAGTTGTTGGCATGATCATGACCATTGATGAATACACAAATATCCTTGGCACGTAGTGCATGGACAATTTGTGGTCGTGACCCTAATGAATATCTTTGGCTGTAGTGCATTGATGGACAGTTGTTGGCATGATTATGACCATTGATGAATGCACGAATATCCTTGGCCCGTAGTTCATGGATAATTTGTGGTCGTGATACTAAAGAATATCCTTGGCCGTAGTGCAGGGGTGATTCGATGATGTGGATTATTTATTAAGTCGAGTCCCAAATGATAAAAGTAATGAAAACCTTTTTAAATCTTAAAAGATAGTAGATTTTATTCTCTACTTGACTCTTTTAATGGATTGCTTATTTTCGCTACAGTTTTTGATCTAAAACTTGTTGTCTATTATATTCTATCAGTTGTTATACTGTTGAAGGCTAAGGATAATTTATTCTGCATTATCTTAGTTATAATATTTCTTACTGGGCTAGTTGAGCTCACCCTTTGCTTTCATTGTTCTCTTCAGGAAATGAGAACGTAGCAGGGTCTAGTCGGGGAACAGAGTGATGGTCCTAGATGGTGTATTAGTAGTCCTCACTATTCTGTGAAATAGTGTTATAATAAATGTAATGAGGACTCCATTGTGCTTGAATACTGTCTAGATGACAATATTCTTATTAAAACTCTCAGTTTATGTTTTGTCGTATTTTACACGACTGTTGTATAATTAAGTTTGTATTTGTATTTTGTACCATGTAAGTGGCGACCAAAGATGGGTTATGTATACCTAATTTTGGGGGCGTCAGACCTTTTACAACTTACATGATGAAAGGGGAAGATAACTTTTGGTGGGAGGCTCACCAGGGTGGGACTAGAATAGATGTGGTAACATAGGAATAATTCAAAAAGGTTTTCTTTGCGAAATATTTCCCTACAAGTATGCAGTGCAGGAGAAGAAGACTTGTAGGTTTGAGCAGGGCCTGAAACCCTGGCTCTATAGTGAAATTTCTGTGTTCCAGAGTGCATCCTATGGGACCATTCTGGAGAAAGCAATTATAGCGGAGGGTGGTAGTGAGGCGTTAACCAATACCACAAAGAGAGAAAAGATAAGAGCAAAGGAGAAAGTGGAACTATAGCAGAGAATGCCAGTGGCAGTATGACAAAAAGAAAGAGTTTTTAACTCCGAGAATACAGGAGGGGGAACAAAGGGAATCCTAAGCATAGTATCGAGGTATGTAAGTCATGTGAAAAGACTCATCTAGAAGTCTGTCTGAAAAGGAAATCGGTTTGTTATAACTGTGGACATGAGGGTTATATGATACCCAATTGTCCGAATCCTAAGAAAAACCATAGTTGTTTTGTATGTGGGTCGTTGGACCACATGGCAAGAAATTTCCCAAAGGGGTCGGAGGAAACTAAAGGTGTTAGTAGTGGTAAGTTAGCCATGATGCGATTGCATCAGCGGATTTAGTAGCAGGTATCACTTCAGTCAATACAATGAATGCTTATGTGTTGTTTGATTGGAGTGCTACTTTTCTTTTATAGTATGAGAGTTTGCTAAATGATTAAGTTCATTCTCAGAAGGGATTATAAATACCTTTATACGTTAAGGTAGAGAATGGGGAAATAACTTTCGTTAATTATATTCGTGGAAATGGCTTCATGAATAAGGAATGTAAGTAAGTATCGATAGATAAGTACCGATAAAATTAAGAGAATTTGAAGTAATTCTCGGTATGAATGGTTGATTAATCATACAACATTAATAAATTGTTAGAATAAAAGTATGAATCTTCGGTTTTCTAAATCTAAGGTAGTAATTTATGGTAATAGAATACCGCAATGCTCTTGTTGTCTAGCTATGACGTAAGTTAGAAAGTTGTTAATGAGGAGGATGAGTCATTACGGTTACGTATCGACTATCGTAATAGGAGTAAGTTAGCGGTTAAGAATAAAAACCAATGGCCCAGGATCGATGATCTATTTGATCAGTTGAAAAGGGCAAAGAATTTTTCTAAGATAGATTTAACGTGACGGGGGTATAGTTCTATTGAAAGTAAGGAAGAAGGAGAAGGTACCTAAGATGACATTTAGAACTCACATGCTTAAGACAAGTTTCAATTATGTCAATTGGGTGGACTAATGTACGGAAGCTAGATTTTTCGTATGAGGCGCCGAGTAAGTCGGTGGAAAATTGATAGGTACCCTTGTGAGGTGCTATGTTTGAAAGTACCATTAGCGTCACAGGATAGCATTGTTAGAATAAGAAATGAGAAAAGTAGTTTTCAGGAACTAAAAAGGGAAGTTAAGTGAGGTACCTGTATTGTCTCTATCAGATAATACGAGGAATTTTATAGTGTATCTCGATGTTTCGCATAGATGACGAGATTGCGTGCTCATGTAGCCTGTCAAGGTCATTATGTATGCATCACACCATTTAAGGGATTATGAGAAGGTCTATCATACTTATGATCTATAATTGGCAGGTGTAGTTTTCGAATTAAAAATTTAAAGATAGAAATTATACGGGGGGAAAAGTGAGATATGCACGGACTCTAAGAATCTGAAATATATCTTCACACAGAAGAAGTGGAATATACGGTAAAGAAGGATGGTGATATTCTATATCATACATGGAAGGAAAGTGTAGAAGCCAACGTGTTAGTAGGAAGGGTAGGGAAAAGCTATGGATGTTAACAACTCAGAATGAGTTAATGACGAAAAATGTCAAAAACGAAGCAAGAAGTTAAATTGCGGAATAAAGAGGTAGAAATGTTATTCACAACGTAGACTCAATCCAAGATAATAGAACGAGTTAATTAAATACCACTAGGTAACGATGAGTGTAAGCGAGTGAAGAAGAGGATGCAGGATAAAGAGAAGATCATGTATAATCTTGTTTTGAAGGAGGAATTTAAGTTTCATATGATTTGGTATTAAAAGAAGGACTAATTAAAAGAAGATGGCGTAATGTGTGAGTAAAGGTGTAGCTTCCAACTCAGAGTATTGATAGGAAGTGACAAGTCATGTGAATTAAGATAATACCTTCGGTGAAGGTGAAATGAATGAACCTCAATGTTGTAGAAGCATTGTGGGAACTCAAGATTAAGATAAAGGAAAATGTTTCCTCAATAGTGGATGTAGTGTTAGCAAGATTCTGGGGACAGAATCCTTATAAGGGGGGAAGAATGTAACGCCCCAGAAAATTTGGATTTTTGATAATTAAATTTGTATTTTAATTATATGGATTAAATAAATTTAATTGATTATTTATGGGAGTAAGCTAATTGAAGGTCATTCTATGACCTAGACATATCAGAACGTCGTAGTATTTTGACTACGTGGCAGAATTAAAGTGTTTGAATTTCCAAGACGAAAATAAAAGCTTTTCGAGAAATTTTCCAAAAAATACTATTCACACATTCTGCTCGGGAATTATTTTTGAACTTCCGAGAATTACGTAATTATAGAATTCTAAGACGAGTTGGAATATCAAATAATATTTCAGTTATGGCAAACGCAGTTTTTTGCCTGCGGACTTAAAACCTAACGATTAGAGAAAATGAATTCCGAGAAGGAATTTAAATGCGATTAAAGAATTAATGTAATGATTGTATAATACGTAAGTATTGTACTAGGTAATGAATACAAGTATAATGCAAGGTATTATACGAGTATATATAAATGATGGAATGTCGTATATTAAATAAGTATACGAGTTAGAATACGAGATTAATACGTAAATTATACGTTATAAGGCTTTAAGTTAAATGAATTTAATTTGTAAAATTGTGTAAGAAATTGTAAGGTCCAATAAGAATTGATAAGGCCCAAGTGTGGAGATATGTAAGCCCAATGCAAGATAATGTTAAAGCCCAAAGGGATGTAAGGAACAAGCCCAATGTATAAGTTAAGATTAGTTAAGCTAAAAGCCCAAAGTAAGAACCAATGAGTTAATGGATGGTTTAAACCCATGGGGAAACCCATGGATGACCCAAAGTGGTGGCCAAGTAAAGTACTTGGTGGCTAAGCAATGGATAAGTTATGTGATGATCAAGTAGACTTAAGTGTTAAGCAAAAGATAAGTTAAGTAACTTAAAGGCTAAGTAAAGTGCTTATGTGTGGCAACCAAGTATACTTAATGGCTAAGTAAGTGTGATGATCAAGTAGACTTAATGGCCAAGTTTACTTAGTAGCTAGGTAATGAATAGTAAGGAGGTGATTAAGGAGGTGGAGTGGCTTTATGACCATTATGCCCTAACTTAGGATTTGCCTATAAATAGAGAAGTCTCACTTCATTTGTTGGTTGATAAATTTCTCCCAACTCCTCTCAAGTTAAGCAACTTATTGGTTAGAGAGAATAAGCACTTATAAGTCAATCTTCCATTGTGAGATTTTCAACAAGTAAGAAGGAGATTAAAGCTTAGTCAAGTGATATTCAAGGGTAAGAACTTAAACCATGAATCTCTTTCTGTTTCAATAGTAGGGTGATGGGTAGTGGTAGAACATGTATGCTAATGGAATGATATGAATGAGTAATCAAAGAGCTTAAGTCTTAATAAGCCGTATAAGTTATGAATAAGCTATTTGTAATCATATAAGTTATGAAACAAGGAAGAACTTGTAGGAACTTGTTTTATGTTGAAATAATAAGGTTGTATGATAATAAGAAGCAATGATGATGGTTAAAAGATTTAAGCTATGATAAGTCATGCAAAGTGAATTCATAAATAGTTTATACTTTTATAAATTAGACTAATGAAGAACAAATAATAACTTATCATAAAAATAAGTTAATGAAGTATATATGTCAAGATGTTAGTATGATGAATTGAATCCAGTTAAAACAATGAACAAATCATAAGAAGTGAAGTTATGCCGGAATTTACATGATTAGACGATAATCGTCGAATTCGTGAAATTCTCGGAATGGAAGTCGAATTTTGATATTGAGCTTGGAAACATTGGTTTTCAATGGAGACAAGTCTTATTTGGCATTATAGAGTTGTGGAATTGAGAATGACCAAATTCTGACTTAGAACGAAGAAACGAGGGTTGAACGTTTACCGTTTTCGTTAAAAATGGACTAATAGGTGAATTTTGAGCAAACGAAGTCAAATAGATAAAATTCTTACATGAACGCATAGAGTATGTAATTTGTGAACCGTAGGCTTTTGAACGAGTCAATTCGGACTTATAACGAGGAAGTTATACGTCCAGGAGTTTCACAAAAATTTCAAAAGTCAGAATTTTCTATAGATAGAGTCGAGGCCATGGCGCCAACCCAAAACAAAAGATGAAATATGTGCACCGGATAGTGTCTCAACTCTATCGAACTTTAGTATGCAATTGCGACATGAAAAGCAAGGACTCGCGCTGCAAAGTCGAGTCCCGGCCTCAGCGCTCATCGTTAACTCATGGCAAATACGCAAGACAAAGAAGGAAGGGGTTATGTCATAGCATGCTAACCCTAGGGTTTGGACAGTGATGAATGTTTACAAGTATAGAAGGAAAGATAACACATTAGTAATTAAATAAGGTGTTAATATAACATTATTAAGGCATTGTTAGACACTTAATGTATGATGATTAAAGGTTGAATATAAGACAATCGAATGAGAACGTGAATGGTAAGCAATAAGAGTACGTGACCAATAACGATCAAGTCTCGGTTAGTGACGTTATAAGGTTAATAAGCCGTGAGGGATGATGATTAACTCAACACGAGTTATAGTAATGAACGATTCCAGTTAACGGAAAGAAGTTGGTAAGAACAATGTAAAGAACGACGGTAAGCCAGAACCAATAATAACAAATCTAATACAGGAATAGATTGAGAAGAAGGGTAAGATTCATTAGGAATCATGTATTTTCATTCATGACCTAATGTGGTATGTTATGTGGTTATGTGTTGTAGGGACTGTAAAGACTCAAAGGAAAAGTTATTATACTGTAGCAGACGCTGAAGGCAAGTTTTTCTTAAACGCTTGTCTAACCTTCGTGTTAGCCAAGTTTTCTGTGATTCATATTATGGGAAGGCATGAAATATTTTACTAAAGGGTCGATGCCAGTTTTATCTCGGCTAGACTAATCTTGAAGAGTTTATTGATGTATTTACAAGTCTTTCAATATAGAATTGTTAACGCTATCCTACGCTAATTATTTGGTACGGATTCAAGGTAAGCTTGATTATGAATAAACAAATGTATTTTTCATCGATTATTCGATGGGCACGCGAGGTTGCCAAAACTTAAACGTACATGCATTTAACAGGATGTAGTGTTGATCAACATAGAGTACTATGGGTTGATCCCCTAGAAGTTCTCATAAGATATATCGGACTTACGGACTTAGTGCCGGGTTGTCCTTTTCAAAGAAATTATGAAATGCTCATGGTCTTGAACCAGACTTGATGTTTTACTGAATATTATTATTGTAAATTGTTTTGAAGGAAAAGAAGTGCTATTTTGAATTATTGATAGTACTTCGTAACTATTATCCAATTACTGAAGATATATTATTCCTATGTTTCAATCATGTCGTTTAAAAGAAATTGTTGTACTTGCTGAGCTTGTTATGCTCACTCTTGCTTAAACCATATGTATGCAGCTAGGACAAAACGGATCAAAGGATTCGACAAGGATAAAGAAGAGGATAAGGTGAACCTGTAGGTTACTTCTGTAATAGTATAGGTTTGTAATGATAATATTTAATATTATGACAAGAATGATTGTAATTGTTATAAGAACCTGGGGAATATTAGTATTGTTTTGGAATATTTATAGGACATATTCATTCTTTTGAGGTATTTCAATTGAATGTTTGTGTGAACTGTAGCACCGTGGAGTACCATATGTCGAGTTGGAAGAGACCCGGATTTGGGGGCGTCACACCACATCAGCAGTTTATAAAATATTTGTAGAATAGTTTGTGTCTCTAGCATTATTCGTATATGAAATACACAATTAGGAAGTAACTTTCATGCACTGTACCGATAACTCTCCACACTAGTCATAATTTCTTCATCTTACAGTAAACCATTCCGGAATGTTTTTTCAGTTCACCATCTTAGAGCAATTCCAGCAGGCCGGAGTTGCCAAAATCTTAGACTATATTTAGTCTAGAAAGCCAATTTTTCTCCAGCAGATGGACTATATTTAGTCGACCAACTTTTTTGGCCGCTCAAAAAGACTAAATCTGCGAATGAAAAATCAGGCAGACTATAAATTTAATATAATTAAATGGGAAACTCTGTTGAAGAAATTAAAGAAAAAAAAAGAACGAGAAACTCTCTGTTGAAGAAGAAGAAGGAGAAGCTCTCTGTCGAAGAAGAAGGAGATGAAGTCTGAGAAGTGAAAGTGAAGAAGAGACGAACGGATAGAATACCAA
This sequence comes from Panax ginseng, assembly GCA_020205605.1. Taxonomy (NCBI): domain Eukaryota; kingdom Viridiplantae; phylum Streptophyta; class Magnoliopsida; order Apiales; family Araliaceae; genus Panax; species Panax ginseng. The sequence continues at coordinate 14,258,594 of CM035134.1, forward strand.
GTACAAGTCCCTACTGATAGAAAAAAAAAATAGAACGGTAATGAAAAGTATCAACGGATAGAAATTGAAAGCATAATTGAAAAATCTATAAATATGTACAATAATTCAATTCATTTTATATCTTTCAATCAACTACTCCAACATTTAGCAATTGTAAGTATTTTGTTAATAATAGTTTGTATTTTCATTACATTTGATTTTTATTTTTTATTGATAATATCTCTTTAATTTATTTTTTAGATGGAAAATCATGATCATCCGATGTATTATTCTTCATTATTATCTGAAGGTTTCTCACTTGATGATCCAAATTTGTTGGATTAATTTTCAATTCAAACTGATGTACCAATTCAGACTCTCGAAAATGAGTCCAATAAAAGAACAGGGCAAAAAGGAAATTACACAATTGAAGAAGATGTTCTTCTTGTTTTCGGATGGCTTAATGTAAGTATGGATCCAATTCAAGGAAACGATCAGAAACATAGAAAATATTGGGAAAGAATTTACGAATACTTTCACGAATACAAAAAATTTGAGTCTGAACGCAATTCTACTGCTTTGGCGAAACGTTGGTCAACAATTCAACTCGTGGTGAACAAAATTTGTGGATATTATGCTTCAATTGAAAGAATGCAACAAAGCGGTGTAGGCGAACAAGATAAGGTATTTCAATTTTTTCATGTAAAATTTTATTAAGTTTTATTCTTATATTTTATATTTAATACTTTGTAAATAATTTTCCAATAGATATGTCAAGCATTAGAGATGTTCAAAAGTATGCAAAACCAACCATTTGGATATATGCATTGTTGGAGATTATTAAAGGATGCAGCAAAATGGAGAACAAATAATAGTGGAAAAAAACAAAAAAGTAATAGAAAGTCAAGTCCAGCAGCATCTTCTCCATCAATCACAGAAGAAGTCAGTTTGGGTGAAGATGATGGTATTGAAGATACAATCTCTGCAGGATTAGAGAGGCCAATGGGAAGAAAGGCTTCGAAAGCATTATTTAAAAAGGGCAAAGGAACCGGTGGTACTAGTACACCTATGGAGTTGAGGTTTGAGAAGTTCTATCAAATGAAATTAAACCAATAAAAGAGACAAGAGAACATGGACAGAATATATTTTCAAGAGCAAGAGAAGTTGAATATAATGAAAGCACTAAAGGATGAAAGAATCATGATGATTGACACTGCTAACATGGAGCCTGAAATAGCTGAATATTACAAATAACGCAAGAAAGAAATCAGGAAAAGAGTTACATCAAGTAGTTGACTTGTTTATTATTAGAGAATCATAATTTGCTTATTATTGTAGTAGAATGTAATGGATTAGGCTCCCCCATGTAGTGATCACAAGTGTTAAATAATATCTTCTTGCAGTTTAGAATGAACTTGTTTATCCCTTATGCGATGATTTGCTTCAATGAATTCAAGTAATTGTGGGGTACGCTCATGAAATACTTCTACAGTTAGAATCTCGTCATGTATATTGTAGGTTGTTGGTTCTTGATTTTCATCTCGTTCATCTTCAACGATCATATTATGTAATATTATGCATGTAGTCATAATTTCTTTTAGTGTTTTTTGATCCCAAAATTGTGCAGGACCACGAACTATCACAAAACGTACTTGAAGTACCCCAAATGCTCGATCAACATCCTTTCTAAGCGCCTCTTGAATCTTAGTAAATAGTTTTCTTTTATTTTCCCGAGGTGCCGAAATGGTTTTAACAAATGTTGCCTATGGGGGATATATACCATCAGCAAGGTAATATCCCATCGTGTACTCATTTCCAGTAATTGTGTAGTTCACTGGTGGAGCACGACCTTCAGTAAGAGCAGAGAAGATAAATGATCTCTACAAAACGTTAATATCATTATGAAAGCCTGGTAATCCAAAAAATGCATGCCATATCCAAAGATCGTATGAAGCCTCTAAAATAATTGTTGGCTCATGCACATGTCCAGAATACATACCATGCCATGCAATCAGACATGTGACGCCCCCAAAATAGGTATACATCACCCATCTTGGGTCGCCAAATACATGGTAAAAATTCAAATACAACTTAATTATACAACTATCGTATAACATACGACAAAACATAAACTGAGAGCTTTAAAATGAATATTGTCTTCTAAACAATATCCACACTCAATGGAGTCCTCATTATAATTATTATCACACTATTTCACAGAATAGTGAGGACTACTACTGCACCATCTCGGCCCATCACTCCATTCCCCGACTAGTCCCGGCTATGTTCTCATTTTCTGAAGAGAACAATGAAAGCAAAAAGGGTGAGCTCAACTATCCCAGTAAGAAATATTATGACTACGATAATACAGAATAAGTTATCATTAGCCTTCAACAATGTTAAACTGATAGAATATAACAGACAACAAGTTTAACAGCAGTGGAACAAGCAATCCAATAGAAGAGTCAAGTAAAGCATGATATCTACTATCTTCTATGATTTAAAAAGTTTATCATTAACTTTATCGCTGGGACTCAACTTAATAAATAAATCACATTATCGAATCCTCTCTGCACTACGGGCCAAGGATATTCATTAATATCACGTCCACAAATTATTCTTGCACTACGGGCCAAGAATATTCGTGTAATCATCAATGGTCATGATCATACCGAATTATCCCTGGTCATAATCATACCAATCAAGACTCAATCTATGCACGTAAGCCAAAGATGACTTTCATCACAATATAAGCATGAGGATGATGACAATGATATAAGAATTCAATTAAAAGAAAATAAAGGATAAATTTTTAAAGATTTATAAGTTAATTTATCCAGCATTCAATAATGACCAAATTGTCAACATGATACTACTTTGTGGAGTAAAATTCTAGAATAATATCCATGCATCAAAAATAATTTGTACAGAAAAGAAATAAATTTTTTGGTGAATAGTACCCCGTGAATAATACTTCGGGAATAGTACCCCATGAATAGTACCCTGACATGAAAAGTGTCCCAAATACCCGAGTGAGTAATATTTGAGTGAATAGTAATTAGGTGAATAGTAACCCATGAATAGCAACTCGTAAATAGTACCCTGGCATAAAAAGAACCTAGAATAACCGAGTGAATAATATTATAGTGAATAAGAATCGGGTGAATAAGAACTTGTGAATAGTACTCCTGAAAATATTGATATTTAATAAGAAAGTTTAGATCAATGTTCCAATAAAACGATACTGGATGAAGCGCAAAACTCAAGGATATTCCACTAATTTCAAGGATTATAGAAGCAATACTTACCATAGTAAGTTTAGATTTAAGAATATGAAAAGAAATAACATACGAAACTGCAAATGAATTTTCACCTGTCATACGGTACGTAATCCGCGTAGACAAGTTATTCTGACATATTAAAGGATGAATATAAAAAATAGTATTCCTTATGAATACGAAAAAAAGTAATACCCCTTACCTTAGTAGAAAGCTGAATACTACAATAGTGAAGTAACAGAATACTCTTCTTCTTGCTCTCTATAGTTTCTCTCTTTATAGTGTCTCTTATGAATATCAGTGAATTGGTGAGAATGAAAGAAGAATTAAGCTTCTATTTATAGGAGAATAGACTAAATAGTAACTAATTCATGAATGATCCATAATTATTTACTATTAGAACGGACGGTCCATATTGATTACTATTAAAACCACAACCGACGGTCCAGATTGATTTACTTTTAAAACTACCACCGACGGTCCAGATTGATTACTTTTAAAACCACCACCAACGGTCCAGATTGATTTACTATTAAAACCACCATCAATGGTCCAGATTGATTTACTATTAAAACCACCACCAATGGTCCAGATTGATTTAACTTATTACACTTTGGTACCCCTAAAGTTTTCCAAGTTTGCATTATTCCTCTCTAACTTTTATAATTAGCTTATCTTCAATAAACACATTCTTAATACTTCAACAATTATTCATCATTAATATTATAACTCACAATATTTAACAACCAGATCGTTCCCAGGAAATAGGGGGCTTTTCGATAAGGATTTCTCCCTATTGGCGCGCAATTAGATTATCTAACCTCTTCTTAACAGAACTTCTAGACATTGTTAATATTGAAAATAATAATATGAATAACTTTGTCGTCTCAATTATTGATTTAATAATATAACATATTATGCAGATGATACTATGACAATAATTGAACCAATAATATGAGAGATATGATGTAGTAATTACAGTAGCAATAATTGAGTATAACTGAGTGACTTCTTACGTAAACATCAATAATCAATACTGTGTTCTACTATGCAACCACGCATATTATTGTACTTTTACTACCGGGTAGTTCAACAGTTTTAATGGTAACACTTTCACCGTTATTTTTATAAAAAGATATTTCTGTCATTTTCTAACTACGACAATACTTCCGTTGTAGGGTCCACCAATGATTGTGCCATCGTATGAATATTCCCTGTTAAAACGAATATTCCCTGACCAATCGAATATTCCCCGACACGACGAATATTTTATATCAACTTGCTTACTTTGCAAAATTTTCAAATATCACCCTTAACTTTAACCTTTTATCAATTTAACCATTTAAATAGAATAATAATTATAAGAAAATTGGATATTTTCATTTTATATTATTCGGGGTCTTACAACCTCCCCTCCTTATGAAATTCCATCCTCGAAATTAGTGTATGTACCTGGTATGACGAAGAGGTGAGGATATATTGATTTCATTTCGGATTCTAACTCCCATGTCATTTCCTCAACATCGTGGTTTCTCCATAAAACCTTGATTTGAGGTATAACCTTGGAGCGTAGAATATATTCTTTTTTATCCAAAAGTTTAATAGGTACCTCTTCATACGTTAAATCTTCCACTATTTCATCCGGTTCTAACTCAATAACATGGTTCGGGTCTTCCATATATTTATGTAACATAGATATGTAAAAAACGTTATGAACACGAGACATACTTAGCGGTAAGGCGAGTCTATAAGCCACAGTTCCTACTCAATCGAGGATTTTGAATGGCCCAATGAATCGAGGATTGAGCTTTCCTCTCTTTCCAAATCTTATAACTCCTTTCCATGGAGCAACACGTAACAACACATAACCTCCAACATTGAATTCCATGTCCTTTCGATGAAGATCAGCATAACTCTTTTGTCGATCTTGTGAAATTTTTATACGTTGTCGGATCATTTAAATCTTTTTCGTAGTCATACGTACCAACTCCGGTCCCAACAACGTTGCTTCACCCACCTCGTCCCAGCATACTGGAGAACGACACTTGCATCCATACAACGCCTCAAATAGAGCCATGCCAATACTTGCTTGAGAACTGTTGTTGTTAGAGAATTCCACTAATGGCAAGAACTTGTCCCAACTTCCTTTGAAGTCAAGGACACAGAGTCTTAATAAATCCTCAAGAGTTTGAATAGTCCTCTCTAATTGTCCATCCGTTTAAGGATGGTATGCTGAACTGAATCGTAAATTCGTGCCCATAGCTTTCTACAAACTGATCCAAAACCAAGAAGTAATCTTAGTTCTCGATCAGAAACTATGGATACTGGCATGTTATGCAGTCTTACAATCTCATTTATGTACATACGAGCCAAACGTTCAAGTGAATAAATTTCTCGAATAGGTAAGAAATGAGCAGACTTGATCAATCTATCAACAATGACCCAAATCGCATCTATGCCTTGAGAAACCTTGGGAAGACCAGTAACGAAATCCATGGTAATGTGTTCCCATTTCCATTCTGGAATTTCAAGTGGTTGCAATGGACCTTTTGGAACTTGATGCTCCGCCTTGACTCGTTGACAAGTTAGACACCTTGACATAAACTCCGCTACCTCTCTCTTTATATTGCTCCACCAAAATGTATGTCGAAGATCACGATACATTTTGTTACTCTGAGGATGGATTGCAAATGGTGTGTTTTGTGCCTCCATCATGATCTTATACTTTAAATCAGGGTAATTTGGAACACAAAGTCAGGAGTTGACTCGAAGTATTCCTTCAACATCAATTCTTGCTTCCGGAACAGCACCTTCTTGTATTTTCTTCTTCATGCGCATCCGCTCCAGGTCTGTAGCTTGAGCAGCTTTAACTTTATCAATTAAAGTCGGCTCTACTCGTATATTTGCCATCATCACATGGGTCCTTGGAGTCTTTAACTCTATCCCTATCCTTTGCAAGTCATACAAAATGGGCCTTTGCGTTGACAATATTGCACTCGTACCAGCATATGATCTTCTACTCAATGTGTCAGCTACCACGTTCGCTTTTCCAGGATGGTATTGAATGGTATGATTATAATCTTTCAATAGTTCAAGCCAACGTCATTGTCGCATGTTGAGTTCCTTTTGAGTGAAGAAATATTTGAGGCTTTTATGATCCATATAGATCTCCACTTTCTCCTCATACAGGTAATGCCTCCAAGTTTAAGTGTGAAGACAACAACTGCCAACTCTAGATCATGAGTAGGATAATTCCTCTTATATTCTTTGAGTTATCGAGAGGCATAGGCTATGACTTTCCCATGTTACATGAGAACACATCCTAGACCTTTTCCTGAAGCATCGTTGTATATGACAATCCTTCCGAACCAGATGGTATTGATAGAACAGGTGCTGAAATGAGCCTCCTCTTGAGTTCTTAAAAACTCTTCTCGCATTTTTTGCTCCAATCGAATTTTGTATCTTTTCTAGTCAGCTGAGTTAATGGAGTAGCGATTCGAGAAAATCCTTCCACGAATCTCCGATAATAACCATCTAAGCACAGAAAGCTACGTACTTCGGTCACTGACTTGGGTTGCTCCCAGCTTTGAATTGCCTCAATCTTTGCTGGGTTAATAGATATTCCGTGATTTGATATCACGTGCCCCAGGAATGCCACTTCCTCAAGCTAAAACTCGCATTTCTTCAACTTGGCATAAAGCTTATTTTCACGAAGCTTTTGGAGTATCAGTCTCAAGTGTTGCTCATGATCTTCAAGGCTTTTGAAATATATGAGGATGTCATCAATAAAGACGACTACAAAATGATCCAAATATTCCTTGAATACTCGGTTCATCATATCCATGAAGGCAGCAGGAGCATTAGTCAATCCAAAAGACATGACTAGGAATTCATAATGCCCGTACCAAGTTTTAAAAGCAGTTTTTGGAATGTCATCTGTAGCAGCCCCGTATTCGGGCCCTAAATCACCACGGATACGGTATACTAATTCTATAACTTTTTGCGGAAGATATAAACATAAATTGTTTATACATTAAACTTTACACACTATTCCCCAAAATTGAGTAACCTTAACTTATACACAATTCAAAAACTCTCTAACACATAGCATTATTATCCAACTATACTATTACAAACTAGCCGCACGTTTTATCCCAAGATGAACTTGGCATTATCCTTTTTCTGTATTTGAACGCATTCGCCTTATCTACAATGTTTATCATGATATAGCAAGGGTGAGCATGAAAGTTGCCCAGCAAGTTTAAATACAGTTTAAGGATATATCATGATTGAAAAAGTCTGAATAATTTGCTGGCTATAATTCATCAATATAATTGAGAACTAGTACGAACAAACTTTTGACTGAACAAGTATTAAACATGAACAAATATTTTTGGATCAACTGGTAATGAAGGTGATCAGCCTTTCATACCTGACTTATACATGCAATATGTACAGAGTACAATTCAACATGGCAATCAGCAATGATTAACCATAAGCATATCCGAATGAAACAACTCTGAGTAGAGTTAAGTAAAACTTGCCTGAACCGTTAATTACCGCTACGCAATTTATATCGCTTTATCCGAAGACCTAATATTAGTAATATAGATCTCCAATATTAGAATAATATCATCACAATATAATATTATTATATATATATATATATATACATACAATAAACTAAACACATAGCACATAATCCTATCAGACTACAATACACATAAGACTTAGTATCAAGTCAAACTATTTCAGTTTAACTTGAAACCGACACAATTATATCATCCTGACGGTCTAGTCGGACAAATATCGAGTTTAAGTTCAATTAAACTCTGCCTAAACACTTAACAATTATCACAGATAATTTTCTTAGAAGCCAAAATAATTTCCATAGGCTCATAATAATTTTCACATAATTATTACCATTTAAAAATGATTTTCTAATCATTAATATCGTATTTATCTAATTTAAATACCACAATAATCCAATATCATTAATTTTTATTTAATATCAAACATTAATGAATTACATGTCATAATATTATAATACAATTATAATTTTTCAAAGTATTTTCAATACTTTATTATTTCCTTAAATGTTTTTAAGGTAATTAAAACATTAATCAATAAATCATTATTAATATAAATACCACATTATTCTCTCATCATTAATATTTATTTAATATTAAATATTAATAAAAATCATAACATAATATTATAATATAATTATAATATCACAAAGTATTTTTAATACCTTAAAATCATATTTTATATGATTTTAAAACAATTAAATCCATTATCCGATAATTGATATTAATATTTAAAATATTAATATTTTCATGTCAAAATATCAAAAGTTATATTTTATAACTTAAAATATTTTTATAACACTTAAATCATTTTTATATGATTTTAAATCATTAATTCTATTTTTTCATAATTTATTTAATATATTTATTAAATAAACTAATTATGTTTAATATTAATTAATTAATCAATTTCATCACAAAATATCAAAAGTTATCAAAAATAACTTAAAATATTTTCTAACACCACAAAATAATTTTTCATGATTTTTCATGAATTAAAACTATTTTTAAATAATTTATTTAATATTATAATTAAATAAATAAATACCTTTTATATTCCAAAAATTCTAAATATTTTTGAAATATACTCAAAATAATTAAAAACTATTTTTCAGGCTTTAAAATAATTTTTCATAATTTATTATGTATTTTTAATAATTTAAAACTATTTTTCCCTAATTATTGAATAAAATAATTAATTTTCTAATTTATCTGTCGCTAAAAGGTACCATAGGCGACAAAACTGTCGCTAATGGTGTTCTTGGCCATTTTCCAGAAATTCATGTCAGTGTTCGAGTGGGTAGGTTTGACCGGTTATAGATCTTAGATCTTGAAGCATCTGGGTTCGATTAGGTGTTCAGATTATAGTACTGATGCAATACTAGAACCTTAAACAAACAACATGGCAGTTCTATACAAAAGTAGAGAGATCTGGGCCCTCAAAAATCTTGTCAGGCGTGTTCTTCATTTTCTGGGTTACCCAGAAATGAAGAACAACCAAGGTTCCTACTTTGCAGCTTTAAATCATAACTTTCTAGACTTGGTTTGTGTGATCTAATGGTTCAATCTTGTAGTACGCATGACAGGGTACTCAAACATATCACTAAGGCAACCCAAAAACATCAGAACTAAGAGATCAAGTCCGGTCAATCTCTGAGAAAAACTCGGCTGATGAAGATCTGGGTTTTCCAGAAAACCTTCATCAGGCAGTTTGGTCAACTGACTTTGACCGCTCATTAATTTGATTCTATGCACGATCTGAGTGATCTATTAGCATATATTTGTAGTTCATATACTAATCTCCAATATCCAACCAACAACACAACCAAAACCTTAAAACATTGCAAGATCTAAAGGCTCAAAAATGCTTGTCAGACCATTTCTGGAAATCTGGGTTGCCCAGATTCCAAATTTCGTGGTCGGTCAACGAAGTTTGACTGCTTATAACTTACGATCTAAACATGCTATGAGGCTGATTCAAGTCTCAGATTAAAGACCACGTATCATAGAACATATCCAAAACATAAAACACAGCAAACAGCAAACACGCCCAGATCTATGAGGTCTGACATATGACTGTCAGACAACTTTTCAAAGTTTTTTCCAGATTTCAAGAAATGCTCATTTCGAGCACTTTGATGTTATGGATCTGGGATTTAACAACCCAGATCACTTAAAGACACCTTAATACACAACTTTAACAAATCAACAACAACATTTAACATCAAATCATCAGATTTCTAAGATTGGGGTTTTATACCTTTAAAATTTGGATTTTTGAATTCTGATCCTAGAGGATCTGATCTTGTTAAGCCAAGAGATGATTTTGTCTTAACTTCTCACTCTTTTTCACTATTATACCCGAATTTCTAGAGAGAGAAGTGACTTGGTTGGTTTGCAAAATAAAGTGAAGCTTTTCTCTCTCTCTTTTTTTTTATACAATAGATGATTCAATGTATTTGCTAGCAAGTTGGCTGTTTTTTTGGACACATAGTTAGAGCTAGGGCTAGGGCTAGTCACCAACCCAAGATCATGGAAAGATTTGGAAGCTACCAATTAAAGAATGTGACATAAGGGCATTTTGGACATTTTGCATACAATTTTAATTCTAATTTGGTCATTTGATCAAACCCTTAGGGTTTAGGGTTTAGTACTTTAGGGTTTAAGGTTTAACCCTTAGGGTTTAGGTTTTAACCCTAAAACTTTTAGCAAATTAAAATTCTAAGATTTTCTAATTAGATTTTAAAATAGAAAATCATGATTTCAAAATTATAATTAGGGCTTCCTAATTATATTATAATTTCCTAATTATATTAGGACTTAAACAAATTAGGATTAATATTTCCTAATTAATATTACAAATTTAGCAATTAAATCCACCATTATGTATTAGGGTTTCTGAAGGAACAATTAGGGTTCAAAAATTAGAAATTAGGGTTTGTTAATTAATTAAGCTTTACCCTAATTAATATATAATAAATAGCACTTAAGCATTAAAATTCTCTGTTAAGTTCCCAGATTATAGTTTCAAATTATCGGATTCTGAAATTAGGGTTTCCAGATCTGGTATTAGGGTTTTCGAATATTCAAATAGGATTTCGAATGAATCATTAGGGTTTTTCCTAATTAAGTTATAATTAATAATGTTTATCCTTATACATAACATTTAAATTCTCTAATTAGGATTTTCAATATCCAAATTAGGGTTTCGGACTCCCAGAACTAAAATTAGGGTTTTAGAACCAGTTTCTAGGGTTTCTTATCAGACGTTAGGGTTTTCTAACTGAACGCTGACGTTCTTAAAATACGATTAGGGTTTGACACTGATAAAATTTATCTGGTCAACCCTTGACCCTTAACCATATTCTGAATACCCACATAACCATATACATAGAACATATTCACATAAATCGTTAATCCTGAATAATTCACATAAATTCTTCACAGAATTTTGAAATCCTCAAAATTCATTCCCAATAACATCAAACGCATACACTCATTTTCTGTCTAGGTCCTAATATTAAACCTTAAATCAATTAATTATGATTTTAAAAATTTTCTAAATTATCGGGTTGTCACATCATCAGTTTTAATCTTTAACTGATGATATTCGGAACGAAGATCGATCTTTAAAAAGAATTTGGCACCTTGCAACTGGTCAAACAGGTCATCAATGTGAGGCAACGGGTACCTATTTTTGATGGTGACATAATTCAACTCCCGATAATCAATACAAAGTCGCATACTCCCATCTTTCTTATTTACGAATAGAACAGGAGCCCACCAAAGAGTCGTACTAGGACGAATGAAACTGATGTCTAACAATTCCTGTAATTGGGTCTTTAACTCCTGAAGTTCAACAAGAGCCATTCGTTATGGGGCTTTGGAAATGGGTTTTGTACCGGGTTCATGGTCGATACAAAATTTAATTTCACGTTCTGGGGGTAGGCCAAGAAGTTCTTCAGGGAATACATCAGAAAATTTATTAACAATGGAAATATCATTCAAATCTGAAGTATTTTTATTTAAATATGTGACATGGGCTAAGAAAGCTTAACATCCGTTTTTCAATAAATGAATAGCTTTATGGCTTGAGATGACAGTGATCGACTTTAGTGGTTTGGTCGCTTGAATTCTCATAATAGGTTGGTTAGGAATATGAAAGCTAACAACCTTACGAAAATAATCAATTTTTACATGATGAGTAGTTAACCAATCAATCCCTAAAATCACATCAAACGCAAGTATTTTTAAGGAAATAAGATCGACAGGTAATGTGAGGGTACCGATTTGAACCAAACAAGACTTATAAACAGTGGATGTTATGAAGGTTTTTTCCAATGGAGTTTCAACAGATAAGTCAAAGTCTAATTTGTCTGGAGTCAAATTTAACTGTTGAGCGCAAGTAGGAGAAATAAAATAATGGGTAGAACCGGTATCAAATAAGGTATAGACTTCACTAGAGTTTATGATTAGCTTACCCGTGATCACCATGTTCGGATTCTTCACTTTTTGGGAGGTTACGACAAACGCTCTCCCTTGAACTACCGGTTTTGTCTTGTCTGGGGTGGATTTTGATGCCTCCATCCCAGCTGGACTTGACTTTGGTGCACGACAAAATCGAGCTAGGTGACCTTCTCTTCCACATTTATAACATGCTTTGGACTGCTGCGTACAGTTTGGACTGATGTGTCCCTCCCCTCCGCATTCGTAACATACAATCGGTGGTCGATCTCCTTCCTTAACAACGGTTGCTGGTGCTGACGTCTTTCAATCATTATTGAACCTCCTCTTCTTGAAATTTCCACTCCTATTGTCTTGGCCATGATTACCACCAAAGTGGTTACCATTTCTGGCATGTTGATTCCCTCCACGTTTGTTGTCACCGCTTCGATAACTGCTACTACTGGTATTATCATTTTGTTGGCTGCTCTCTCTTGGTTGGATTGACTCATTATCGCGCTCCAATAACTGAGCCCTATTCACAACATCTGAATACAAACACAATTTGTGAGAAATGAGATATTGACGTATTTCGGGTCTCAAACCTCACAAAAACATTCACGTCATTCTCTCCTCATTATCAACCAAATGGAATGCGAACCTGGAAAACTCGGCAAACTTAGCCTCGTACTGCGACACGGTCATATTATTTTGCTCCAACTTGATAAACTCTACCTCCTTCATGTGACGAATACTTTCGGGAAAGTACTTGTCGTTGAACAGTTCTTGGAACTTTTCCCAAGACATTTTGAGTGTGGCAGGCTAAGTACGCTTTACTGATTCCCACCAGTAATCTGTTTCTCCTCTCAACATGAAGGTGGCAAAGGGAACCTTTTGCTCCTCGAAGCATCCCAAGACTTCGAATATCTTGGTGATCTACTTTATCCACGTCTCTGCCTTAAGTGGTTCTGGCTTTCCCCAAAACTTCGATGGTCCCAGCTCCTTTAATTGCTTAGCGGTGACCATCTGTGAGTTGTCAGTGTTTCCACTTCCATTTTGAACACGAGCCGCTCTTGCCTGATGTTGCATGAATTGCATAAAGCCTCTGAACATCCCATCGTTCATCATTTGATCGGTGTTATTGTTTACCTTAGGATTATTGTCTTCTTATTGCACATTATCCTCGGTATTGATCGTTGGTGACTCAATGGTCTCATGTGCTTCATTGTTGATCTCAACATTTTAAGATGCCATTTTCAAACACTGCCACAAAACAAGGGTTAAATGATCTTTCACATATTATCCATATATTCTGACCAACCAATTAAATACCAAATAAACTTAGGTAGGTCATACTAGCGAAGAAATTCCCAGTCTCTCCCTTCCTAGTTCTTGTATCACATCTCAGCTAGGGATCATATCCCTAAGCTTTGATACCAACTGTGATGCCCCCAAAATAGGTATACATCACCCATCTTGGGTCGCCAAATACATGGTAAAAATTCAAATACAACTTAATTATACAACTGTCGTATAACATGCGACAAAACATAAATTGAGAGTTTTAAAAAGAATATTGTCTTCTAGACAATATCCACACTCAATGAAGTCCTCATTACAATTATTATCACACTATTTCACAGAATAGTGAGGACTACTACTGCACCATCTCGGGCCATCACTCCGTTCTACGATTAGTCTTGGCTATGTTCTCATTTCCTAAAGAGAACAATGAAAGCAAAAAGGTGAGCTTAACTAGCCCAGTAAGAAATATTATGACTATGATAATGCAGAATAAGTTATCATTAGCCTTCAACAATGTTAAACTGATAGAATATAATAGACAATAAGTTTAACTGCAGCGGAACAAGCAATCCATTAGAAGAGTCAAGTAAAGCATGATATCTACCATCTTCTATGATTTAAAAAGTTTATCATTAACTTTATCATTGGGGCTCAACTTAATAAATAAATCACATCATCGAATCATCCCTATACTACGGGCCAAGGATATTCATTAGTATCACGTCCACAAATTATTCTTGCACTACGGGCCAAGAATATTCGTGTAATCATCAATGGTCATGATCATACCGAATTATCCCTTGTCATAATCATACCAATCAACAGTTCATCTGTGTACGTAAGCCAAAGATGATTTTCATCACAATATAAGCATGAGGATGATGACAATGATATAAGAATTCAATTAAAAGAAAACAAAGGATGAATTTTTAATGATTTATAATTTAATTTATCCAAAATTTAATAATGACCAAATTGTCAACATGATACTGCTTTGTGGAGTAAAATTCAAGAATAATATCCATGTATCAAAAATAATTTGTACAGAAAAATAAAAAATTTTGGTAAATAGTATCCCGTGAATAGTACTTCGGGAATAGTACCCCGATATGAAAAGTGTCCCAAATACCCGAGTGAGTAATATTTGAGTGAATAGTAATTAGGTGAATAGTAACCCATGAATAGCAACTCGTAAATAGTACCCTGGCATAAAAAGAACCTAGAATAACCGAGTGAATAATATTATAGTGAATAGTAATCGGGTGAATAGTAACCCGTAAATAGTACTCCGGGTGAAAATATTGATATTTAATAAGAAAGTTTAGATCAATATTCCAATAAAACGATACTGGATGAAGAGCAAAACTCAAGGATATTCCACTAATTTCAAGGATTATAGAAGCAATACTTACCATAGTAAGTTTAGATTTAAGAATATAAAAAGAAATAACATACAAAACTGCAAATGGATTTTCACATGTCATACGGTACGTAATCCGCGTAGACAAGTTATTCCGACATATTAAAGGATGAATATGAAAAATAGTATTCCTTATGAATACGAAAAAAAGTAATACCCCTTACCTTAGTAGAAAGCTGAATACTACAATAGTGAAGTAACAGAATATTCATCTTCTTGCTCTCTATAGTTTCTCTCTCTATAGTGTCTCTTGTGAATCTCAGTGAATTGGTGAGAATGAAAGAAGAATTAAGCTTCTATTTATAGGAGAATGGACTAAATAGTAATTAATTCATGAATGGTCCAGATTAATTTACTATTAAAACAGACGGTCCATATTGATTATTATAAAAACCACAGCCGACAGTCCAGATTGATTTATTTTTAAATCCACCACCGACGATCCAGATTGATTACTTTTAAAACCACCACCGACGATTCAGATTGATTACTTTTAAAACCATCACCGAAGGTCCAGATTGATTTACTATTAAAACCACCACCGACAGTCCAGATTGATTTACTATTAAAACCACCACCAACAGTCCAGATTGATTTACTATTAAAACCACCATCAATGGTCCAGATTGATTTACAATTAAAACCACCACCAATGGTCCATATTGATTTAACTTATTACACTTTGGTACCCCTAAAGTTTTTTAAGTTTGCATTATTCCCCTCTAACTTTTATAACTCACTTATCTTCAATAAACACATTCTTAATACTTCAACAATTATTCATCATTAATATTATAACTCACAATATTTAACAACCAGGTCGTTCCTAGGAAAGAGGGGGCCTTCCGATAAGGATTTTTCCCTATTGGCGCGCAATTAGATTATCTAACCTTTCCTTGACAGAACTTCTAGACATTGTCAATATTGCAAATAATAATATGAATAACTTTGTCGTCTCAATTATTGATTTAATAATATAACATATTATGCAGATGATACTGTAACAATAATTGAACCAATAATATGAGATATATGATGTAGCAATTACTGTAGCAATAATTGAGTATAACTGAGTGAATTCTTACGTAAGCATCAATAATCAATATCGTGTGCTACTATGCAACCACGCCATTCATCGTACTTTTTACTACTAGGGTAGTTCAACAAGAATTCAGTAACACTTTCGCCGTTATTTTTTAAAAAAGATATTTCTGTCGTTTTCTAACTACGACAATACATCCGTTGTGGGGTCCACCAATGATTGTGTCATCGTACGAATACTCTCTGTTAAAATGAATATTCCCTGACCAATCGAATATTCCCCGACACAGTGAATATTTTATATCAACTTGTTTACTTTGCAAAATTTACAAATATCACTCTTAACTTTAACCTTTTATCAATTTAACCATTTAAAAAGAATAATAATTATAAGAAAATTTGATACTTTCATTTCATATAATTCGGGGTCTTACAGGACAATTCTTCCTTTTCCAATGCATACAGTCGATGCTCCCCAACATCCTAGGAAAACCACGCTCTTCAGCTTTTAATAGCAATCTAACGATGTCATTACTATTAGGGGATCTCAGATATTCATCATCAAAAATTGAAATAACTGCTTTTACAAACCTTTTAAGACTCAATTTAGTCGTGCTTTCACCGATCCGCACATAATCATCAACGAAATCCGCTGAAACACCATAGGCAAGCATCAGTAGTAAGGCAGTTATCTTATATAGAGAAGATAAATCGAGATGCCCCACAACATTCATTTTTTGGACGAAGTATGAATCATACGCTTCAATTGCTCTTTGAATTCGGAGGAAAAACGGGCGCCGCATTCTAAACCTTCTCCGAAATAGATACGGGGGGTATGTAGGATGTTCAACAAAATAATCACGAAAAAGTCGATTATGACTTTTATGTCTACCACGATCAATGTTAATAAGACCTTGCATAGAACCACGATGACGTGATGTATGCCTATTGACAGTTTGTTGTTCTTCTTCAATAGCCGCCATGCCTAACAATTGTCCATATGTTTCTTCATCTTCTTCTTCATCCATGTGCAACATAGCTAATTCGAATTGACGAGACATATTTAAAATAACTTATTTGACTGGAAGAATGAAGTTAAGATGAGTGAATATGAGAGACTAGATGTGACTTATATTTATAGATGCTATTTGATTTTTAAAATATAGCCATTATAATATGGCCGTTGGAATATGACCGTTGGAATACGATCGTTGGATTATGTCTGTGACGCCCCCAAAATAGGTATACATCACCCATTCTGAGTCGCCAAACACATGGTACAGAAACAACTACAACTTGAATAATACAATTATCGTGCAAAATACGACAACACTTAAACTGTGAGTTTAAATACAAATATTATCTTCTAGACAATATCCCCTCATTATAATTATTGATACATTATTTTATAAAAATAGTGAGGACTACTAAAACAACTTCTAGAACCATCATTCCATACCCCGACTAGTACTCGCTACATTCTCGCCTCCTGAGGAAAAAAATGGAACAAAAAGGAAAAGGGTGAGCTCAACTAGCCCAGTAAAGAATATTATGACTAAGATTATATAGAACAAATTATCGTTAGTCCGCAACAAGAAAAAAAATCTAATAGAATATAATAGACAACAAGTTTTAGATCAATATTCACAACGAAAATAACAAATCATTAGAAGAGTTAAGTAGAGAATTAAATCTACTATCTTTTATGATTTTAAAGTCCATCATCAATATTTTATCCCTGTAACATCAATCAATATATATCTTGAATCAAATACTCATATCTGTAATACGACCAAAATAATCAATCATATTCGTAGTTGGTCATGTTCATCTCAACACCTGTTTATCTTTGCACTACAGGCTAAAGATATTCATCATGTAATCGTTCATCTTTGCACTACAGGCCAAAGATATTCAGTAACATCGTCATTAAGAACTGAGGATGATAAAAAATATTTTTAAAGAAACAAATCCAGTGAAGCAAAAGGACAAGGATTAAGGATTCGTACTTTAGCTTATCTAAGTTCAAAAATACTCCATAATAAACCATTATAGGGCAAAATTCAAGAATGAAGATCAAAACATGGATACAATCAAAGCTAGTATCATGATAAACATCTTGGACAATGAAAAGAAAATTTTAATTTTTCTATGAATAGTGTCGTATACGTGAATAGTGTCGTATATGTGAATAGTAATCCCGACACAAAAAGTTCCAAATTTGATAAAAAGTTTAGACCAATATTTCGACATAATGATATTGAAAAAAATAATATCACTTATAAAAGAAAATAACATCCCTTACCTCAAAAGGACAGTACTTCTGACTGGAATACTGGACATAGTGCTGAAAGGAACTTGTACCGTATAACAACACTCAAAGTATCAAAATACTCACAAGAATACGCTCGATAATATAGAGAGAAAACTTCAGTTTCTGGTGTGATTTTCAATTATAACCCAATCACCCTATTTATAAGAAAATGCTTAGAACACCAAAGCAGAAAATTTAATAGAATATTAATATATATTAAAATTTTCCTACTCACACCAAAAAAATTGAATTCAGCATGTTTTCAATACTAGTGGGGCCCACCAACATAATAAAAACATTTTTCTATAAAAAAAATAATTAAAACTTCAAAAATCAATTATTCTAGAACTTCAATAATTCATAATAAATATCCATTATATTAGAAAAATTCGATTCTTATATCCATTCTATAGGAAATTCAATTCTCTACAACTTTGTAGTTTTAAGTTTTTCCAAATTCCAAGCAGAAATTGACCGAAATCAACATACGGACGATTTTGCAGGCTATAATCAAATTTCAGTCAAGAAATGGGGTCCACAAACATAAAAAACATGTTTTAAATATTTTTAGTAATTAAAATACTCTTCCTCCTCATATATTCATATATCCCACATTCATTGTAAAAATATCACTATTATTATATTATTATAATATAATAATATATTATTTTATCTGAAAAGATAAAATAACAATTTTCAACATTTGGCACTTTTAAAAATTTTCTCCATCTATATCCACATAAAATAAATATTTTTCTTATCATATAAATCAATAATTAATTATTCACAAATAATATTACGAATCACAATCTCGACAACCAGTACATTCTGTGAGGAAAGGGGCCTTAGGTAAGATTTTCTCCTCTTCTTGGCGCCGCAATTACTTAACCTCTCCTAGACAGAACTTTCTAAACATTGCCAATAATGTTATCTAATAATATTATTAAAATAATATAAATTATTGATCTGATAATAGAAAATATTGTGCAGTGACAATTATTGAAACAACAATAATATAAAATATTAACGCAATAATTATTGAATAAAATATTTAACAATAATTACTGTAACAATTATTGAGTAGTGCCTTCTTACGTAAGAATCAATAATTGGTGCAATACCAAAGTCTTCTGGCAGACATCAGATTATTTTAACCAACGGGGTATTCCAACTGTGTTATTCAGAGAAAACTACTGCCAGTTATTTATAAAAACTCACACTTGTTGTTTTGCTTCATCCAATCGCTTTCCGTTATAGGGCCCAGAAAGTTTCACAAGTAAATGTAAATATTTAATATTCCCCGACAAAGAAGAATATTCCACGACCAAATGAATATTCCCAAAGACAATGAATATTTTATAACCACTTGCTTATTTAAAATGTTTGCGCATTTTACCCATAACTAACCACATTAATTAAATCAACCCTTACTATTGCAAAATAGAGGAAATTTCATTTTATTTATAAAAAGTTGGGGTCTTACAACCTCCTCTCCTTATGAAATTTCTCCCTCGAAATTGACGTACATACCTGGTGTTTCGAAAAGGTGAGGATATCTCGCTTTCATTTCCGTTTCTAACTCCCAGGTCATTTCTTCAATAGCATGGTTCCTCTACAAAACTTTAACTTGTGGTATGACCTTTGTGCGTAGGACATGCTCCTTCCTATCTAAAATCTTGACAGGTACCTCCTCATACGTTAAGTCTTCGGCTATCTCGTCCAGTTCTAACTCAATAATTTGGTTTGGGTCTTTCACATATTTATAAAGCACAGATATGTGAAAAATATTATGAACACGAGACATGCTTGGAGGTAACGCGAGTCTATAGGCCACATTTCCTACTCGGTCAAGAACAAAAATGGACCAATAAATCGTGGATTGAGCTTTCCTCTCTTTTCAAATCTTGTAACTCCTTTCCATGGTGCAACACGTAACAATACATGATCCCCAATATCAAATTTCATGTCCTTTCAATGAAGATCCGCATAACTCTTTTGTCGATTCTGTGCTGTTTGTATACGTTATAAAATCTTTTGAATCTTTTCTGTAGTTATACGCACCAACTCTGGTCCCAACAATATTGCTTCACCCACCTCCTCCCAACATACTGGAGAGCGACACTTTCATCCATACAATGCTTCAAATGGAGCCATACATATTGTGAAACCCCAAATTTTATGAATACAGATTTAATTTTCTCGAAATAATTTTTTTTATATTATGGTGTGGATTTGATATAATGTTATAGTTTTGGGTAATATTTATAAATTTTGCAAAGTATGCAAGTTGTCATATTATATTCGATTGGTCAAAAAATATTCTTTTTGTCAGGGAATATTCGTACGACGGTACAATCATTGGTGGACCCCACAACAGAATTATTGTCGGATGGAGAAAACGACAAAAATATTTTATTGAAAATAACACGAAAGTTTTCTTCATATTATCTTGTTGAACTACTCGGTAGTAAAAGTACAATAATACGTGTGGTTGTATAGTAGCACACTGTATTGATTATTGATGCTTATGTGATAAGTCACTCGCTTTTATTTTATTAGTATTATTAATGTAATAAAATGGAAAAACTTTTATATAAAATGTAATACTTTTATAAAGTTATTCGTTTTATTAGGCTAATAGTAAAATCTTTTTATATAAAAAGTAATACTTTTATAAAGTTATTCGTTTTATTAGACAATAATTAGGTTATATTATATTTTATTATGCATAGTATTTGCATAGTGCCTGCATAGTGTTTGCATAATAAAATCTTTTTATATAAAACAAAATACTTTTATAAAGTTATTCATTTTATTAGATTATAAATAGAATATATTATATTTTATTTAAAAGATTTTACTTTAAATCTGGACCGTCCGATTAAAAGTAAATCAATCTGGGCCGTTCATGAATTAGTTACTATGCAGTCCATTCTTCCATAAATAGAAGCTCATTCCTTCATTATTTTCTTACGAATTTACTGAAACTCTAGAGAGAGAAATTATAGAGAGAAAGAAGAAGAGAAGTCTGCTAATTTCTTTTCCTATATCAAGTTTCTTTTACGGTAAGGGATATTATTTGTTGTACCCGTAAGGGGTATTATTTCTTTTGTATTTATGAAAAAGAAGTTATGTTATTCCATTCTTTATTATTCTGTTGGAATAACCTGTATACGCGGGCTACCCTATACTTGGTGAAATTCTTCTGTTATTCCATTCTTTATTATTCTGTTGGAATATCCTCGTCATATGCGCTTTTATGCCTACTTCGGTTCCGCTCTTTATTATTCTGTTGGAATATCATGTCTGTGCGTTTTACGCTGGACCTGGTTCCGTCTTTATTATTATGTTGGAATATCATGTCTGTGCGTTTTACATCGGACCTGGTTCCGTCTTTATTATTCTGTTGGAATAACTTTTATCTATCTGCGAAGTACCGCATGCATGGTAATTTCGCTTGTTATTCCATTCTTTATTATTCGTTTCAACATCCCGCTTGGTCGCGTAATTTCGCTTTGACCGGTTTCCGTTATTTATTTTTCTATTGGAATAACCTGGTCATATACGATACCGCATGCATGGTGATTTCTTTTGTTATTCCATTCTTATTTATACTCAGTTGGTTAATGTTTTAACTTCTACACTCCATGAAATTAGTAGAATATCCTTGATATTTGTGCTTCATCCAATATCTTTTCATGAAAATATTCTTCTGAGCATTCTTAAATTTTACACCACAAAACAGTATCTTGTTGACAATTTGGACGTTTTTGGTTCTTGGACAAATTAATTCTTGAACTTGTTTTATTGAATTCATATATCATTGTCATCATCCTCATGTTTATATTCTGTTGAAAGTCATCTGTGGCTTGTAGTGCATAGATGGACTTGGTATGATTATGACCAGGGATTATTCAGTATAATCATGACCGTAATGTTACAAATGATGTGGAAAAAGTCCTCATTAGCCTGTAGTGCATTGATGGATAGTTTTTGGTATGATTATGGCTATGGATTCTCTTTGGCCAAGGGAGCAACGATGAATTATTTTATGGTATAATCATAACCGTTGATGAAAACACGATTATCTTTGGCCCGTAGTGCATGGATAATTTGTGGTCGTGATACTAAAGAATGTCATTGGCCGTAGTGCAGGGGTGATTCGATGTTGTGTATTATTTATTAAGCTGAGTCTCAACGATAAAAGTGATGAAAAATCTTTTAAATCATAAAAGATAGTAGATTTTATTCTCTACTTGACTCTTTTAATGGATTGCTTATTTCCGCTGCAGTTTTTGATCTAAAACTTGTTATCTATTATATTCTATCAGTTGTTATACTGTTGAAGGCAAAGGATAATTTATTCTGCATTATCTTAGCCATAATATTTCTTACTGGGCTAGTTGAGCTCACCCTTTTGCTTTCATTGTTCTCTTCAGGAAATGAGAACGTAGCAGTGACTAGTCGGGGAACGGAGTGACGGTCCAGAGGATAGCATTAGTAGTCCTCACTATTCTATGAAATAGTGTGGTAATAAATATATTGAGGACTTATTTTGAGTTTGAATATTGTCTAGAAGACAATATTTGTATTAAAACTCACAGCTCATGTTGTATATTTAAGATTGTATTTATATTCTATATCATATATTTGGCAACTCAGAATAGGTGATGTATACCTGTTTTGGGGGCGTCACAGTTGGTATCAGAGCTTAGGGATATGATCCCTGGCTAAAATGTGAGATAAGAACTAGGAGGAGAGAGACGGGGAATTCTTTCGCAAGTTTGACCTACCTAAGTTTATTTGTTATTTAATTGATTGGTCAGAGTATATTGATTATATGTGACATGTTAATTAACCCTTGTTTTGTGGCAGTATTTGAAAATGGTAGCTGAAAATGTCAACAATGGAGTGAATGAGACCGTGGAGGCACCTCTAATCACCAACCAGGATAATGTAATATCAGGCGAAAAAGGAATTAGAGATATCCATGTGGTAAGAGAAGAATTAATAGTTGCACCCGAGCTAGTTGCAGAGGTAGCAGTTGAGAGTGAGGAAGAAGATGAAGAAGAGGAACCTGAGGAGAATTGGTTAGAAGAAGTTTATGATCAAAATTTAGAATTTCAAAATCATATTCATGAGTTGGAAGAGCAAGCTGATGAACAGCAAGCGGTCGTGGAACAAAAGGATGCAACAATTCAAGCTTGTGTTACCCGATATGTGATACTTGAACAAAATCACTCTTTGGCAGTGTAAGATATTAAATTTGGAATCTAAGAATTCGAATATCAAGGATCAGCTGAAAGAGGAAACAACGGAACGAGTAAGAATGAAGGATGCGTGGGCAAAAGCTGCATGACGTGTTGATATTGTAGAAAGAGACGTCCGATCCAAAAAGGCTAAAATAGATGATGTACATTTCTCTTTTTGGACAGCAATTGGGAGAACCCAACATCGAGTTTTAAATTACCACATGCAGAATCTGTCGATCTCAATTCGATATGGATCGAAGATTGATGATTCAGATCATGAATCAGGAGTACGATGAAGCAGTTGAGGGTGGAATATGCCCTATAAAAAAGTCAATTCCAACGATAGTGATGACACCAAATGCTACCCCAGATAAGTCAAAGTCGGGTAGTTCAAAGGAGAGCAGTTGTCATGACTTCCCAACAAGTGAGGAACTCAAATGAAGTTATCACGAGCAAGCTAATCATAAACTCTAGCGAAGTCTATACCTTATTCGATACCAGTTCTACCCACTCTTTTATTTCTCCTACTTGCACTCAATGTTTAAATTTGACTCCGGAGAAACTAGACTTTGATTTATCTGTTGAAACTCCGTTGGGAGAAACCTTCATTACCTCCACTATTTATAAATCTTGTTTGATTCAAATCAACACTTTCACGTTACCTGTCGATCTTATCTCTTTGAAAATACTTGTCTTTGATGTGATTTTAAGAATCAATTGGTTAACTACTCATCATGTTAAAATTTATTATTTTCGTAAGGTTGTTAACTTTCATACTCCTAACCAACCTGCTATGAGAATTCAAAGTAACTAAACCACTAAAGTCAATCATTGTCATATTAAGCCATAAGTAAAGAGCCCCGATCCTTTCGTTGTTGACTTCCTTGTGTGGAATGTACCGAAGCCAGACCTTCCATAGGAGACGTTGTGAATGACGATGCCAAGTTGATAGGTATCAATGTGACATGTTATCCAAGTCTTGGATGAGGGTCACAGTTTTGAATGATATTTTTTATTGTTAATAAATTTCCTGGCGTATTCTCTGAAGACTTCTTAGCTTACCCCTAGAACGTGAAATCGAATTTTGTATTGACCCCAGTACAAAACCCATTTCTTAAACCCTCAAATATTTTCTTCACTCAAAACAAACGTAACATGTGCCAAAGACGTTGGCTCGAGCTGTTGAAGATTAGGATCGTACCATTCAATACCATCGTGGAAAGCGAACGTGGTAGCTGATGTGATGAGTAGAAGATCGTATGCGTTTACAAGTGCGAATATACGAACCCACGTGAAGATAACGAATATACGAGTAGAATCGACTTTAATCCATAAAGTTAAAGGCGTGCAAGCTACATACTCAGAGCTGATGAATGTGAAGAAGAAGGTTCAAGAGGGCGTTATTCTAGTAGCAAGAATCGACGAAGAGAGGAAATCTCAACCCTCGATTTAATTAGCCCATTTGAAATTCTCGATCGAGTAGAAACTGTGGCCTATAGACTCGTTTTACCTCCAATTATGTCGCGTGTTCATAACGTTTTTAACGTATCGATATTACGTAAATATGTGGATGACCCGAATCACATTATTAATTTAGAACCGGACGAGATAGCGGATGATTAAACGTATGAGGAGATACGTGTTAAAATTAGAAGGATTATATTCTACGCTTAAAGGTTACACCTCAAGAGTTATAATCTGACGAAGTATCCTCATCTCTTTGGCATACCAGGTACGTACATAAATTTCGAGGGCGAAATTTCATATGGAGGGGAGATTGTGAAATCCCAGATTTAATGAATAAAGATTTAATTTTCTCGAAATAATTTTTTTTATATTATGGTGTGGATTTGATATAATGTTATAGTTATGGGTAATATTTATAAATTTTGCAAAGTATGCAAGTTGTCATGTTATATTCGATTGGTCGGAAAATATTCTTTTTGTCATGGAATATCCGTACAACGGTACAATCATTGGTGGACCCCACAACAGAATTATTGTCGGATAAAGAAAACGACAAAAATATTTTATTGAAAATAACAGCGAAAGTTTTACCGTTAATACTGTTGAACTACTCGGTAGTAAAAGTATAGTAATACGTGTGGTTACATAGTAGCACACGGTATTGATTATTGATGCTTATGTGATAAGTCACCCAGTTTTGTTTTATTAGTATTATTAATGTAATAAAATGTAAAAACTTTTTATATAAAATGAATACTTTTATAAAGTTATTCGCTTTATTAGGCTAATAGTAAAATCTTTTTATATAAAAAATGTAATACTTTTATAAAGTTATTCGCTTTTATTAGACAATAATTAGATTATATTATATTTTATTATGCATAGTGTTTTGCATAAAGGTATGCATAGTGTTTGCATAGTAATATCTTTTTATATAAAACAAAATACTTTTATAAATTTATTCATTTTATTAGATTATAAATAGAATATATTATATTTTATTTAAAAGATTTTGTTTTAAATCTGGACCATCCGATTAAAAGTAAATCAATCTGGACCGTTCATGAATTAGTTACTATTCAGTCCATTCTTCTATAAATAGAAGCTCATTCCTTCATTATTTTCTTACGAATTTACTGAAACTCTAGAGAGAGAAATTATAGAGAGAAAGAAGAAGAGAAGTCTGCTAACTTTATTTTCCTATATCAAGTTTCTTTTACTGTAAGGGATATTATTTGTTGTACCCGTAAGGGGTATTATTTCTTTTATATTCATGAAGAGAACTTCATTATTCCATTCTTTATTATTACGTTGGAATAACTCAGATACGCTGGCTACCCTATACTTGGTGAAATTCTTTTGTTATTCCATTCTTTATTATTCTATTGAAATATCCTCAGACGCTTTTACGTTTCTGTGGGACTGGTTAAAATCTTTATTATTCTATTGAATATCCTCATCATGCGTTTTACGGGACCGGTTCCGCTCTTTATTATTCTATTGAATAACTCATCTGTCGCAAGTACCGCATGCATGGTGATTTCTGTTGTTATTCCATTCTTTATTATTCTGTTCGAACATCCTGTCGGTGTGAATTTCGCCTGACCTGGTTTTGTTATTTATTATTCTTTTAGAATAACATGTCTATGCGAAGTACCGCATGCATGGTGATTTCTTTTGTTATTCCATTCTTATTTATACTCAGTTGGTTAATGTTTTAACTTCTACACTCCATGAAATTAGTAGAATATCCTTGATATTTGTGCTTCATCCAATATCTTTTCATGAAAAAATTCTTCTGAGCATTCTTAAATTTTACACCATAAAACAGTATCTTGTTGATAATTTGGACGTTTTTGGTTCTTGGACAAATTAATTCTTGAACTTGTTTTATTGAATTCATATATCATTGTCATCATCCTCATGTTTATATTCTGTTGAAAGTCATCTGTGGCCTGTAGTGCATAGATGGACTTGGTATGATTATGACCAGGGGATTATTCTTATAATCATGGTAGTAATGTTACAAATTATGTGGAAAAAGTCCTCATTGGCCCGTAGTGCATTGATGGACAGTTTTTGGTATGATTATGGCTATGGATTCTCTTCGGCCAAGGGAGCAAAGATGAATTATTTTATGGCATGATCATAATCGTTGATGAAAACACGATTATCTTTGGCCCGTAGTGCATGGATAATTTGTGGTCGTGATCTAAAGAATATCCTTGGCCGTAGTGCAGGGGTGATTCGATGTTGTGGATTATTTATTAAGTTGAGTCTCAGCGATAAAAGTGATGAAAAACCTTTTAAATCATAAAAGATAGTAGATTTTATTCTCTACTTGACTCTTTTAATGGATTGCTTATTTCCGCTGCAGTTTTTGATCTAAAACTTGTTGTCTATTATATTCTATCAGTTGTTATACTGTTGAAGGCTAAGGATAATTTATTCTGTATTATCTTAGCCATAATATTTCTTATTGGGCTAGTTGAGCTCACCCTTTTGCTTTCATTGTTCTCTTCAGGAAATGAGAACGTAGCAGGGACTAGTCGGAGAACGGAGTGATGGTCCAGAGGTTAGTATTAGTAGTCCTCACTATTCTATGAAATAGTGTGATAATAAATGTATTGAGGACTTATTTTGAGTTTGAATACTGTCTAGAAGACAATGTTTGTATTAAAACTCACAGCTCATGTTGTATATTTAAGATTGTATTTATATTTTGTACCATGTATTTGGTGACTCAGAATAGGTGATGTATACCTGTTTTGGGGGCGTCACACATATACTTGTCTGATAACTGTTGTTGTAAGAAAATTCCACCAATGGTAAGTACTTATCCCAACTTCCTTTGAAGTCTAGGGCACAGAGTCTTAATAGATCTTCAAGAGTTTGAATAGTCTTCTCTGATTGTCCGTCCGTTTGAGGATGGTATGCCAAACTGAATCGTAAATCCGTACCCATAGCTTTCTGCAAGCTAACCCAAAATCGTGAAGTGAATCTTGGGTCACGATCCGAAACTATGGATACTGGCATGCCATGCCACCTCACAGTCTCATTTACGTAGATATGAGCTAGAAGTTCAAGGGAATAAGTTTCTCGTATAGGCAAGAAATGAACAGACTTGGTTAATCTATCAACAATAACCCAAATCGCATTTATATCCTGAGAAACCTTGGGAAGACCCGTAACGAAATTCATGGTAACGTGTTCCCACTTTCATTCCGGAATCTCAAGTGGTTGCAATGGACCCTTTGGCACTTGATGCTCTGCCTTTACACGTTGACAAGTTAAACACCTCAAGATAAACTCCGCGATCTCTCTCTTCATATTGTTCCACCAAAATGCATGTCAAAAATCACGATACATTTTAATACTCCCGGGATGGATTGCAAACGGTGTATTGTGTGCCTCCATCATGATCTTGTACTTCAAATAAGAGTCGTTAGGAACACAAAGTCTGGAGTTGACTCAAAGTATTCCTTCTTCATCGAATCTTGCTTCTGGAATAACACCTTCTTCCACTTTCTTCTTCATACGCATCAGCTCCGGGTCTGAGGCTTGAGCAACTTTAACTTTTCCGATTAAAGTCGGTTCTATGCGTATACTTAACATCATCGCATGGGTCCCCGGAGTCTTGAATTCTATCTTCATCTTTTGTAAATCACACAAAATGGGCCTTTGTATTGACAACATCACACTCGTTCCCGCATATGATCTTTTACTCAACGCGTCTGCTATCACGTTCGCTTTTCCTAGATGGTATTAAATGGTATGGTCATAATCTTTCAACAGTTCGAGCCAACGTCGTTTCCGCATGTTAAGTTCCTTTTGGGTGAAGAAATATTTGAGGCTTTTATGGTCTGAATATATCTCCACTTTCTCCCCATATAGATAGTGCCTCCAGATCTTTAGCGCGAAAACGACTGCTGTCAACTCTAGATCATGAGTAGGATAATTCCTCTCGTATTCTTTAAGTTGTCACGAGGCATAGGCTATGAATTTCTCATGTTGCATGAGAACACATCCTAACCCTTTGCCCGAAGCATCGCAATAAATAACAAATCCATCTGAACCAGACGGTATTGTCAGAACAGGTGCCGAAATGAGTCTCCTCTTGAGGTCTTGGAAACTCTTCTCGTATTCCTCGCTCCATACGAATTTTGTATCCTTCCAAGTCAGCTGAGTTAACGGAGTAGTGATTCGAGAAAATACTTCCACGAATCTCCGATAATAACCAATTAAAGCCCGAGCTACATACTTGATCAACAAACTTGGTTGCTCCCAACTTTGTATTGCTTTAATCTTCACCGGGTCAACAGATACTCCATATTTTGACACCACGTGCCCAAGAAATGCTACTTCCTCAAGCCAGTACTCGCATTTCTTTAGCTTGGCATATAGCTTGTTTTCACGAAGCCTTTGAAGTACCAGCTTCAAATGGTGCTCATGATCTTCACGGCTTTTGGAATAGATGAGGATGTCATCAATAAAGACAACAACGAACTGATCTAAATATTCTTTGAACACACGGTTCATCATATCCATGAAAGCCGCAGGAGCATTAGTCAATCCAAAAGACATGACTAAGAATTCATAATGCTCGTACCGAGTTCTAAAGGCAGTCTTCGGAATATCCTCAGTTTTAATCTTCAATTGATGATATGCAGAACGAAGATCGATCTTTGAAAAGAATTGTGCTCCTTGCAACTGGTCAAACAGGTCATCAATGCGAGGTAGCGGATATATATATTCTTGATGGTGACATGGTTCAATTCCCGGTAGTCAATACAAAGTCGCATACTCTCGTCTTTCTTCTTTACAAATAAAACAGGAGAACCCCAAGGAGATGTACTAGGACGAATGAAATCGATGTCCAACAACTCTTGTAGTTGAACCTCTAACTCCTGAAGTTTAATAGGAGCCATTCGATATGGGGTTTTAGAAATGGGCTTTGTACCAGGTTCAAGATCAATAAAGAATTCAACTTCACGTTCTGGGGGTAGATGTAAGACCCCGAATTTTATGAAATAAAGGTATTCAATTTTTTTTTATAATTACTATTCATGAGTTACTATTCATGAATTACTATTTACGAGTTACTATTCACGAGTACTATTCATGAAGCATGATAAATTTTTTTTCATAAGAAGGCATTACTCAATAATTGTTACAGTAATTACTGTTTAATATTTTATTTTATTGATTCAATAATTGCTACGTTGATATTTTATATTATTGTTATTTCAATAATTATCACGGCACAGTATTTCCCATTATCGGATCAATAATTCATATTATTTGGATAATATTATTAGATAGCATTATTGGCAATGTCTAAAAAGTTCTGTCAAGGAGAGGTTTGGTCATCTAATTACGCGCCAGTAAGGAGAAATCCTTATTGGAAAGCCCCCTCTTCCTGAGGAACTACTGGTCGGTTGTCGATATTGTGATTCTGTAATATTATTTGTGAAAAATTAATTATTGATTTATATGATAAGAAAAATATTCATGTGGTTATAGATGGAGAAAATTTTTAATGTGACAATTGTTAAAAATTGATATTTTATCTTTTCTGGTAAAAATATATTATTATATTACAGTAATATAATAATGGTGATATTTTTACAATGAATGTGTGATTTATGAATAAATGAGGAGGAAGAGTAGTTTTGTTGCATTAAATGCTAAACACATGTTTTATGTGTTACAAAAAATGTTTAACACATGTTAAACATGTTGGTGGACACAAATTTTGACTGAAATTTGATTATAGCCTGTAAATTGTCCGTTTGTGGATTTCAGTCAATTTCTGTTTGGAATTTGAAAAAGCTTTCTTCTGCAAAGTTGTAGAGAATGGAATTTTCTATGAAAAGGACATGTAGTTTGAATTTTTCTGATAAAAGGGCTATTTATTATGAATTATTGAAGTTCCGAAGTTCTGAAATAATTGATTTTTGGAAGTTTTAATTATTATTTTTAAGAAAAACATTTTTTTCATTTGAGGGGCATGTGTTAAATGGTTGAAATTAGCTGGTGGTGTGCTTAGAAATTTTGTTTATAAATAATATTATTATATTCAATTTTCTGTTTTGGTATTATAAGCAATTTCCTATAAATAGGTGCTTAGGTTAGAATTGAAAATTACACCAGAAACTGAAGTTTTCTCTCTACTTCTCTCTCTATATTATCGAGTGTATTCTTGTGAGTATTTTGATATCTTGAGTGTTGCTATACTGGTGCAAAGTTCGTTCAAATATTATTTCAATCGTAATTCTCGCTTTCTATTGAGGTAAGAGATAGTAAGGGATATTGTCGTTATTATGTAAGGGATAGTAAGGATTTTAAGGGTTATTATGTTTTTCAGTTTCTGGACCTTCAAAAATTCTGGAAAAATTTGAAATAATAATTTGATGAGTTTTGTTGATTGTGTCCAAAAATGGCGATTTTTGGATGTATAGATTAGGAGTTATGGATTTTTATGAGAAAAGACTATTTTAAAAGTAACCGCTTATAACTCCTTGAGATTAACTCCAAAATTGATGAAATTTATATTGGGAGTACATCTATATAATATCAGTATACCGTGTAAATTTCAGAATTTTTGGACAAAAGTACAATTTATGATAAATGTCTAAATATTCGGTAGTTTTGGTCATATGGAAAATAGTAAATGGATTTTAAAAATTCCTAGAAAAATATATGTTCAATATGGGACTATATTATACTAAATTCCAGAAAAGAAATATTTTTGGAACTGATTTTATATTTTTCATAAAAATGATCTACTTATGAGTAAATGAATTAAATATATTATGTGGAGTAAAAAAATTGGAAAATAAGATTTTATGGCTTAAGAATCCTATATGAGGTATATGCAGATTTTTGATAAGGATTTTGGTTATTGGTGATAAAATCTTATGAGTTTGGCATTTTAGGATGATTAAATGCATTTATTAGTAAAGTGTAAACAATTAAAATAAATTGTTTATAAGTTTAAGAAATGATTAAAATATTATGGTAGTATTAATAATATTAGATTATGAGATTATTAAGTGATTTATAACATTTTGATTAAGGTGTTATGAGATCATTGATTTATGAATCTTCCTCTTGAGATTAAATCTATATGTTGATTATATTGTTTTTATATAACATTCTTATAACCCTAATGATGATATTTCTCTTTGGCTTGAGTGTAAAGATGGGTAGATTATTGGTATGATCGTGACTATAGGTTCTCTTTGGCCAGTAGTGCAAAGTTGAATTGTTGACTAGTATGATCATGACCATTGAATTTATAATTGAATATCTTTAGCTTAAGTGCAAAGGTGAATTGATCAACATATATGGTTATAATTATGGTTTATATAAATTCTGAAATGATTATGTATTTCTTTAAGATATGAATATCTTTGGCCTGTAGTGCAAAGATTAATTATTGATGAATACCTTTGGTCCGTTGTGCAAAGATGACCTATTGTTGAATATCTTTGGCCCGTAGTGCAAAGATGACTTGTTGTTGAATATCTTTGGCCTGTAGTGCAAAGATGAAATGTTAATGAATATCTTTGGCTCGTAGTGCAAAGACGAATTTATTAGTATGACTATGAACAGGAACTGTGATTTGGTGTAACCATGATCTTTGATGTTTCAGGTAAAGACAGGTGATGAAATTATCTTCGTCCTGGATAAGAAGAGGAATTTAGAACTACAATTATGATTATGAGTTATTCATATGATTGTGGACAAGAACTGTTGATTGATGTTACGGGGATAAAACATTGTTGGTGTATTTTTAACATGGAGAAGATAATAGACTTTATGGTCTATTTTACTCTTCTAATGGATTGCTCGTTCCGCTGCAACTATGGTTGAAAAGTTTTATCATCTACCATATGTTCTAAATCTCTGATTTATTACTGATGAAGTCTATTGATAATTTAATTATCTTTAGTCATGATATTCTTTACTGGGCTATTTGTTCTCACCCTTTTGCTTCACAATTCCTTTCAGGTAATAAGAGTGTAGCTGGGTCGAGCAGGGATAACAGAGGAATAGAATGGTGGTCTATAGTTGTTGAGGTTCTCCCTAAAAAGTATGGAAATGATTTTATTGAGGACTTTAGATAAGTGTGTTATATTTTATACGTCATTTAATAGTTATATTTGGTGAATCAAATAGGGTGAGGCGAACCCAACTTTGGAAGGGTGTTTTGCCACTATCATACAAGATGTCTAATGACAAACAAACTCGTGTTATCATAAGACAAGGTTGTACACATCCACTTGCTGAGTATATCTACGAGCACTACCTATATGATCTTGGATTTTATTTGAAATATAATTTTCACTTGAAGACAATGGAGATAATTATATGTCAAGAGAAGACTCACCACTGGAAAGAACATGATAGTAATCTTCTCGTTTTTCTTTGGGGTCTGTTAGGTCAACCGAGGATAATTCTGTGGCCATATGATATCTATTATCACCTAGACGCATGGTCTCCCATGTACGAAGGTTTTCTTGAGCACTTCCCAAGGATTTTAATTTCTAAAACAGTTATTGACTGTACTTTTATGTAATGTATCAATGTGAGGTGATGTCCATAGTTGGGACATGAGTCACAGTTGGTATTAAAACTCACAGTATATGTATTGTTGTATTTTGCACGACAATTGTAGTAATAAAGTTGTAGTTGTTTTCTGTACCATGTATTTGGCGAATCAGAATAGGTTGGATGGATTGGACCTATTTTGGGGGCGTCACAGTAGACCGGAAAGTTCTTCAGGAAATACGTCAGGAAAGTCACTAACAACAGGAATATTATTCAAATCTGATGTGTCTTTATTCAAATCCATAACATGGGCTAAGAAAGCTTGACATCCGTTTTTCAATAAACGAATGGCTTTATGGCTTGATATGACAGTGATTGATTTTAGTGGTTTAGTTGCTTGAATTTGAATAACAGGTTGATTAGTAATATGAAAACTAACAACCTTACGAAAATAATCAATTTTGGCATGATGAGTAGTTAACCAATCAATCCCTAGAATCACATTAAAAGCAAGTATCTTTAAAGAGATAAGATCAACAGGTAATGTGATGGTGCCAACTTGGATCAAACAAGATTTATAAACAGTAGATGTAATGAAAGTTTCTCCTAACGGAGTCTCCACAGATAGGTCAAAGTCTAATTTCTCCGAAGTCAAGTTTAAACGTTGAGCACAAGCAGGAGAGATAAATGAATGGGTAGAACCGGTATCTAGTAATGTATAAACTTCGCAAGAATTTATGATTAGCTTACCCGTGATCACCTCGTTTGGGTTCCTTGCATTTTAACCAGTCACAACAAACGCTCTTCCAGGAACCGTTGACTTTGACCTTTTTGGGACAGCCTTTTGAGTCACCATCCCCGTTGGACTTGGTTTCATTGTCGTACAATCTCGAGCGATATGTCCTTCCATTCCACAATTACAGCATACCTTGAACTGTTGTGGACAGTTTGGGCTGATGTGTCCCTC
This sequence comes from Panax ginseng, assembly GCA_020205605.1. NCBI lineage: Eukaryota > Viridiplantae > Streptophyta > Magnoliopsida > Apiales > Araliaceae > Panax > Panax ginseng. The sequence goes on from CM035134.1 coordinate 14,293,205, forward strand.
TTTTCCACATTTATAGTATACAACCAGTGGTCGTTCTCCTCCCTTAGAATTTGTTGTTGGTGCTGGTGTTGATGTCTTCCCATCATTGTTGAATCTCCTCTTTTTGAAATTTCCACTTGACTCACCTCTCCTATTATTATGGTCACGTTTACCACTAGAGTGGTTACCGCTTTTGTTCGTATTTTCCCTCCTCGCTGGTTACCATCGCTCCGATGACTGCTGTCACCGGTATGACCCTGGTTGTGGTCCTTCGGTTGAATATACTCATTATATCACTCTAATAATTAAGCCCTGTTGACAACATCTAAATATAGAAAAAATTTATGAGAAATAAGATATTGACGTATGTCGGGTTTCAAACCTCGCAGAAACATCTGCGTTATATGTTCCTCATTCTCCACCAAATGAGGTGCAAACCTGGATAACTCCGCGAACTTCGCCTCATACTGGGACACCGTCATAATGTTTTGTTCCAGTCTAATAAACTCCACCTCCTTCATATGATGAATACTTTCAGGAACTACTTGTCATTGAACAGTTTTTGAAATATCTCCCAAGACATACTGAGTTGCGGCTGGATGGGTATGCTTCACAGATTCCCACCAATAATCTGCCTCATTACGGAACATAAAGGTGGCGAATGGAACCTTCTGTTCCTCCGTGCATCCCAAGACATCGAATATCTTAGTAATTTGTTTGAACTCCGCATTTCCGCTTCATCGGATCCGCTTTCCCAGCACTCGTGGTCCTAACTCTTTGAATCGCTTGCGTGTGATAAACTCATGCGTTCTTATCATTTCCACTTGTATTTTGTACACGATCTCCCTAGTCTGATTTCGCATGAACTGCAAAAAGCTTCTAAACATCCCATCGTTCATCATCTGATCAGTGGTATTGTTTACAGGAGGAATATTGTCATCCTGTTGCACGTTCTCTTAGTTGTTGATTAAATGTGTTTTCACAGTCTGATTCACTCCATCGTTAATATTTTCAGCTGCCATTTCTTAATACTGCTACAAAACAAAGGTTAATTAAAGAAATTGACATGCAACATAATAACCCTATACTCTGACCAACCAACAAATAAGCTTAGGTAAGACACACTAGCGAAGGATTTACTCGTCTCTCTCCTCCTAGTTCTATTCCCCGATCTCCGACAGAGACCATATCCCTAAGCTCTGATACCAATTGTGACGCCCCCAAAATAGGTATACATCACCCATTCCGAGTCGCCAAACACATGGTACAGAAAGAACTACAACTTTAATAATACAATTGTCGTGCAAAATACGATAACACTTAAACTGTGAGTTTAAATACAAATATTATCTTCTAGACAATATCCCCTCATTATAATTATTGATACATTATTTTATAAAAATAGTGAGGACTACTAAAACAACTTCTAGAACCATCATTCCATACCCCGACTAGTACTCGCTACATTCTCGCCTCCTGAGGAAAAAAATGGAACAAAAAGAAAAAGGGTGAGCTCAACTAGCCCAGTAAAGAATATTATGACTAGGATAATATAGAACAAATTATCGTTAGTCCTCAACAAGAAAAAAAATCTGATAGAATATAATAGACAACAAGTTTTAGATCAATATTCGCAGCGGAAATAACAAATCATTAGAAGAGTTAAGTAGAGAATGAAATCTACTATCTTTTATGATTTTAAAGTCTATCGTCAATATTTTATCCATGTAACATCAATCAATATATATCTTGAATCAAATACTCATATCTGCAATACGACCAAAATAATCAATCATATTCGCAGTTGGTCATGTTCATCTCAACATCTGTTCATCTTTGCACTACAGGCCAAAGATATTCATCATGTAATCGTTCATCTTTGCACTACAGGCCAAAGATATTCAGTAACATCGTCATTAAGGACTGAGGATGATGAAAAATATTTTTAAAGAAAAGAATCTAATGAAACAAAAGGACAAGGATTAAGGATTCGTACTTTAGCTTGTCCAAGTTCAAAAATACTCCATAATAAACCATTATGGGGCAAAATTCAAAAATGAAGATCAAAACATGAATACAATCAAAGCTAGTATCATGATAAACATCTTGGACGAAGAAAAGAAAATTTTAATTTTTCTGTGAATAGTGTCGTATACGTGAATAATGTCGTATACGTGAATAGTAATTTCAACACAAAAAGTTCTAAATTTGATAAAAAATTTAGACCAATATTTCGACATAATGATATTGAAAAAAATAATATCACTTATAAAAGAAAATAACATCCCTTACCTCAAAAGGACAGTACTTCTAACTGGAATACTGGACATAGTGCTGAAGGGAACTTGTACCGTATAACAACACTCAAAGTATCAAAATACTCACAAGAATACGCTCGATAATATAGAGAGAAAACTTCAGTTTCTAGTGTGATTTTCAATTCTAACCTAAGCACCCTATTTATAGGAAAATGCTTAGAACACCGAAGCAGAAAATTTAATAAAATATTAATATATATTAAAAATTTTCTACGCACACCAAAGAAACTGAATTCAGCATGTTTTCAATACTAGTGGGGCCCACCAACATAATAAAAACGTTTTTCTTTAAAAAAATAATTAAAACTTCAAAAATTAATTATTTCGGAACTTCAATAATTCATAATAAATAGCCATTTTATCAGAAAAATTCGAATCTTATGTCCATTTTATAGGAAATTTAATTATCTACAACTTTGTAGTTTTAATTTTTTTTTCCAAATTCTAAGCAGAAATTGATCGAAATCCACATACGGACGATTTTGCAGGCTATAATCAAATTTCAGTCAAAAATGGGGTCCACAAACATGAAAAACATGTTTTAAATATTTTTAGTAACAAAAATACTTTTTCTCCTCATATATTCATATACCTCACATTCATTGTAAAAATATCACCATTATTATATTATTATAATATAATAATATATTATTTTATCTGAAAAGATAAAATAATAATTTTTAACAATTGTCACTTTTAAAAATTTTCTCCATCAATATCCAAAATAAATATTTTTCTTATCATATAAATTAATAATTAATTATTCACAAATAATATTACAGAATCACAATACTGACAACCAGGCTGTTCCTAGAAAAGAGGGGGCCTTCCGGTTAGGATTTCTCCTTACTAGCGCGCAATTACCTAACCTTTTCTTGACAGAACTTTCTAGACATTGCCAATAATGTTATCTAATAATATTATTAAAGTAATATAAATTATTGATCTTATAATAAAAAATATTGTGCAGTGACAATTATTGAAACAACAATAATATAAAATATTAACGCAACAATTATTGAATAAAATATTAAACAGTAATTATTGTAACAATTATTGAGTAGTGCCTTCTTACGTAAGAATCAATAATTGGTGCAATACCGCAGTGCTACTGCGACATTCGTGTTTTAACTACTAGGGTATTCCAACGGTTTTAATTGGTAAATAACTACGCCGTTATTTATAAAAATTCATACTTATCGTTTTATTCATTCAATCGCTTTCCGTTATGGGGCCCATGGAAAGGTCATACTGGCCGTAAATTTAATATTTCCCACGCAAAGAATATTTCACGACCAAACGAATATTCCCAACAACAATGAATATTTTATAACCACTTGCTTATTAAAATGTTTGCGCATTTTACCCATAACTAACCACATTAATTAAATCAACCCTTGCTATTACAAAATAGAGGAAATTTTATTTTATTTATAAAAAGTTAGGGTCTTACAATGTCCGTTGGAGTGTTTTTGAATTCGTTGATTATTTTAATCTTTTAATATTATAGTCCACGGGATAGTCCATCTGCTAGAAGAAGTAAAAATTAAAGGACATTTGCTGATGTCAGATGGACTAAATATAGTTCAGCAGATAATCCATCTGCTAGAGATGCTCTTATTGCAATTAATCCCAATTGACTAATCTGTCATTCGCTGGCACCGTAAAACTGCTTCTGTCACACCAGAGGATCGATGTATCTTGACGTGTTTTAAGCATGAATGGGCTCACAAGTGTTTTTTTTTTTTTTTGTTTTTGTTTATACAATAAGTATTAAAGCCTAAACAAAATTTTAGATTATTTGGATAAAAGAGAGATCTCGTCACATTTGTCTTTGATTATCTGTCGGAAAAAAAAATACGACATAAGTCAAATGCTCAGTACAAATATAGAGTACGAGTACAGAAATAATGAACTAAAATAACTAACTCAATTAACTAAAAAGACTAATACAATGAGTATTTTATAAATTGCTGAGAATTGAAGGAAAGTGTAATTGAGATGAAACAAATCGGGTGAAAAATAATGAAAATTTTAAACTAAAAAGTATAGATTGCTGGACTTCAATTAATTATTAAGAAATAAAAATCAATGTAATATTATTTAATTAATAGCAAACTGGAAAAGAAGAACCACGTAAAAGACAAGCTCAAATTGATACTTAAAAAAGGCCATAGAATTGTCGAAATTGTGCTACATAAAATGACAATTTGATAACACTAGAAAGCTAATATATATATATATATATATATATATATATATACATGCGTTCCTTGTAATAAAGAAGTAAAGTGATTAGGCATTAACATGATTAAAACATTAAACATGCATTTAGATAATTAATCTTTAAAGATAGCCTATTACACTTTCCTTCAAGGTTTTAACTAGTCAAAAGTGAGTGCATTTGCTTAGCCAAAAAGAACTTTGGGGTGCATTATATCCAGTTTAAACTTCGAAAGGTGCATGCATTTTATTTAGCAAAAGAGAACGTTTTAAACATTGAAATGCAAAGTTAAACAAACCTACAAACTTTGGAGCTCAAACTGTATTTTAATCTTAAAAAAATAGTTTTTGTTTTTCTGATAGTTGACCAAATGGTCATTGATTTTTCTGTAATTAAGTCATAAATAAATATATATAGTTTTGGCATTTATAGTTTTGTAGGAGAATTGAACTTCCAAGATAAAGTCTCTAGTGAATTGGGATTTGGGTATGTTAATACTTTAGTTTTTGGTGTATATTAAGTTAAAAAATTACTTAAAACTTCTAAAAACTTATTCTGATTTTGATATGTTAAATTTATAATGTTTATGATTTTAATTACTATTTCATGTATAACTATATCTATTTCAATGTTGAAGGGAGGAAAATGTAATGTTGTTTACCCTACCTCCGTCTAGTAATTTATTTTTAATTATTTACGGATATTACATATTCATTTATTTTAATTTTACTTTTCAATTTTCTTCTCCATCATAACAGAAATTAAATAATAGTCTCACTAACAAAATATAAAACCTTTTCAAACAATTTCCTCAAAAGATGTATCTGAAATTGAAATATATAGGATATGTTTGTTTTATGGGATTATAATCTATGTAATTATAATTCTAAGATTATTAATTTTAAGATTATAATTTCGGGATTATAATTATTATAATTTAAAAACTATTAAGTCATTTTATAATCTTAGACTAATAATACTAAATTTAAATTTAAAAATAAATAAAACGTTTGAAATTAATAATTATATTCCAAGCATCTTTGTAAACAAACATAACTATAGAGTTATAGACCCTATTTTGAAAAGAATAAAAAACTCTTCTTTCCCGCCCAGCATCATTTCCCACGCATAACCGTCAGTACCTACTAAAACCCTTTTCTGCAATATAAACACCCCAAAGCTTTCCTCAAGAAATCAAAGCTTTTACAGACACAAAAATGGCAAGAATCTTTCCTCAAGATCACAGTTTCTTCACCCTCTTCACCTTCTCTCTCCCCTTCCTCTTCTGCATCCTCCTCTCCTGGGCAAATTCCTCAACCTCCCTTCCGTCGCCCTCCTCCGCCACCGTCGCCGCCGATACCCTCTCGTCCCGCGGCTACTCCCTCTTCGCCGCCACCCTTCTCTCCACGGCCTTCAACAACGCCTCCGGTACCATCCTTGCCCCGCCGGACTTCGCGTTCTCTTTTGCCTCCGCTATATTCAACAACCACCGCCATGCTCCTCCCCGCCTTACCACTTCCCTCCTCCGTTACCATACACTCCACCTCCCCCTCACGTGGCAAAACCTCTCGTCACGTGCTTCCGGCGACGGGGAAATCTCCGAGATCCGGACACTTCACGGCGAATACTGTTTGTTCCTTTCGAGGAAATCCAACGGAGATGTCTCAGTCGCCGGATCCAAGAGACCGATCTTGGCCGTTACGATCCGGCAGCCGGATCTCTATGTGGACGATCATCTCACCGTCCATGGAATAGACGGTGTTCTGGACCCCACCTCAGCGTCTAAATGCTTTTTACCTAATCCGACGGTGGAGATTGAATCACGGGTCGATAGATCATTTCTTGATCACGCGATCAAGGCTTTGAACAGGAGAGGATTCACGATCGTAGCGACGGCGATGGCGATTAAACGATTGGATCTGTTGAGATTAAAGGCCGTTACGGTCTTTGCTCCGGCCGATGAAATTCTGTTCTCATCTTCGGACGGTTTCCGTTACGATTTTCTTCACCATGTGGTGCCTAAACGGCTGCGTTTAGTGGAGCTTTCTAGGGTTCCGGCTGGAACATTGATGGAGACGATGGCTCCGAACAAGATGGTTGTTACCGGAGAAACTGACGGAAGTTTAACCGTAAACGGCGTAAAGATCAATTTAACGGAGGTTTACTACAATCCGTGGATTGTTGTGGCCTCTGTTGCACGGAGTTTGGATGACACAACCACTGATGTTTCCGGCAAATTGTTAGATTCCTGCAATGATCGAGTTCCGTCTCTATCACCGGGCTACTCTACCGGCACTAATCATTTTTCCGGCGAATTGTCAGATTCCAGCAAAGATCGAATTCCGGCTTCAGCGCCGAATTTTGAAGTTAATAGCCAGTCTCCAACTGGATTTTCTGTTTCCGGATTTACCGGCGTTCCATCGGTAGCACCAGATTACTCGAACGGCAACAGTGAGTTTTCCGGCGAAACATCAGATTCGATGAACACTGGCACACCGTCTCCTTCACCGGCTTACAATGGAGATTCTGATGTACGGAATGAGTTCAATCATTTCAGAGTTCCGTCGCCGGCACCGATGTTTTCTAGGGAAGTTGTAAACAGTATGGAAAATTTATATCCGGCAACCAAACAAGAATTCGTTACGGACTATAACGACGGAAAATCGAGCCAATCTCCATCTCCAATTCACTCCGTCGAAGCCAAAACTGTTGTTGGAAGCTCAGCTCCAGCGAGCGAACAAGTGCACGTTCCATCGAATGCACCACCGTCTCCGTCTCCTTCGCCGGCCGGATCCACTCTAACAGACCGCCGTTGCTCGCCGGCTATTTTTAACGGGGTTGATTCTGCTGTCTTGCTCGGTATTGAGGGGGGAGATCTATTCTGTCCGGTATCTGTACGAAAACTAGAAGAATTAAACACTGATAACGTGGACCAATTCCTGCCGTCTGATGCACTTAGTCAGCATTCTGAGGGGGAGGAGGATCAATCTTTACCGTTGTTCACATTGGGTAAGAATGAAGAAGATGATAGAGGTTCTGGGAGGAGAGATCAGATGTTCATGGCTGACGATCTATTCTTTTACAACTGATTACTGCCATGTGGCATTGTACATACTCCCTCCTACATAAAAATGAGCCAAAAAAATTTTTTTGTAAAATCATTCATTCTGATTGTATCAATTTGTATCCTTCAATCTATGAAATTGTGAATTTTTAGGTGGGTTTGTTTGTTTGTTTGTTTTGCTTTTGAATTTACAAGTTTAAGCTTTTGAAAAATTTCTGATCAGAATTTCACTTATTACACATTTTTAAAAAATATAACTACTAATATTTTTTTAATTAACTGAACTCAACATAAAGATTGACGATATATATCAATTTTCTTTTTTTTATTAAAGATTTTGGGTAAAACAAGAAGAATAAAAGAAGAAAATGAAATAGTTCCTCACAAATACATTGGAGCTATTCTACACCATTGGATATTGACAAACCGTCAAACATTCCATCTTGGCCCTCCATTAGGCTGACAAGTGTTTTAACGACTTTTATCCCTTCTCTGTTTCCCGCCTCTTTTCTTGTTCCTCTGCACAGGCTTTCATCCAATTGGATTCTTTACTTGTACCCCTTTTGGTACTCTTGATATATTTTTCTTCATGAACCAAACTTTCCCCTTCTTGAATTAGACTTGCTTCCTTACTGAATTTGGATAGCAAGAATCACCCAACGTTTAGATGGCAAGAATCAAGGTGTGAATGAAACTATTCAGTTTGGATTGTAAGAATGAAACGACTCATTTACATAGAATAAATAAAAATTATGTTTGGTTGTTTCATGAAATGGAATGAGTCATTCTCATTTTTGTTAAATTTGTGAATTTTATTCCTTGAAAAAATATGAAATACCTCATTCTAGTTGGAATAAAATGAATCATTTTACTTTCAATTCCATTCCCTTCTCTTCTTTATTTCATTCCTTCACTAATTTCATTTATTCAATCCAAAAATTAAAAAGTATATTTGTTTATTCCATCATTCCGGGTAATTTTTAAAATTTTATTCCTTAAAAAAGGGAGTATGAAAAAAATTCATTTCTCCCTACATTCTATCCTATTCGTTATTTAATTATTTCAAGCCTTCACTAATTTCATTCTCACAATTACACTTAGGGATAGGGGTGTTCAAAAATTTTTATTTTTTCAATTTTTTACCGAACCGGTTGATACCGATACCGGCGGTACTGATTTTTTTCGATATTTTAACACTTTTCTTTGTTTTCGTAATGACTTTTTTTGAATTTCAGAAATACCAAATTTAATAATATAATAATTAATAGTTAATGTTTTGTAATTTTATATATTAAATAAATTTTTCTATATTAATAATTTTTATATAATAGTAGTTTTATTAATTTTTTTATATATATTAATAATGTTTTGTAGTTTTATTTTATATATTAATTATTATTAATAGTTAATAATTTCTTAGTTTTTTAAAAAATTGTTAATATATATAAAAAAAATTATTTAATTATTATTATTAATTATATATATTACCATGCGGTATAATCAAACCGAATCGAAAAAATTCCAGATTAATTTTGTAATTTAATCGGTACTGCAAACCGGCAATTCTAAGCATCGATTTCGCCTTACTTTTTGATAATTTTGAATCGGTACCATTTCGGTATTTTAGATACCGATTCGGTTTTTTACCGATTAGCACCCGTACTTGAGGACATACACTGGGGTATTGTATATCGAAAAAATCGGTACTAATTTTGTACCGAAACTGGCAATTCGGTACCGATTTCAGTTCTTACTTTTTAATAATTTTGAATCGGTACCATTTCGGTATTTTAGATACCGATTCGGTTTTTTACCGATTAGCACCCGTACTTGGGGACATACACTGGGGTATTGTATTTACTTGCAGCTGACAACTCTTTTGGTTGCATGTGATTTTTAATGTTTGCTTTGACTAATCAATACTTCAATACCTATATATAAATACACATAAATAATGAAATCATCAAATCAAATTAATTAGAAAATTTTATTAAATGATGACATCAACAAATCAAATTAATTAGAAAAATTGTTAAGTCCACACTTAATTAATTAAGTGAGTTAACTCACTTAATTTGATAACTCATCTATTCTTCTATTTTTACATATAAATACATATAAATGATAATACACATAAATAATTTTTTATTTTTATTCTCTAACAAGAGAATTTAAGTCTAAAATATTTTTTATTTTTCGTTCTACCAAACTTATTATAATATTTTTTATTAAAAAATTGTTTAAGATAATATATCTTGTGGATTTTATGTAAGATAATTTAATTATTATAATTTTATTAAGATATTCAATTTTTAGATATAGCCAATTAAAAATTTGAAAATATCATTATTAAATTAATTAATTAAAATATATAGTATAGATTTTCTTTCTCAAATATTACTATAATCAATTTAATTTAGCGCAAAAAATTATTAGCAATTAGTATTCCAATTAAACTCAAAATATCACTATTTGATTAGTGTTATTAGGTATTGTAGGTAAGAAAATCGTACCTTACTAGGGTTAGGATTTCGTGTTGACTGAGGAGGAGAGAAATCTACAAAGAGTATGGTCTTGATTGAGTGGTTGAAGAGGGGAGAAGAACAGGTAAGCAATTGCTCGAGTAACACGTGGCAGAACTCTTAGAATTCAAGAGCTTTCTTCAAAGTCTTCAGTTCAGAGAGAATCAAAAGTCCCTTCTATTGAAATGAAAGGGGGTATTTATAGAGTTTCCTAAATAATGGTCACGTGCCTTGCACATGTCTGGGTCTTGTGCTTGGCATGTGATTTCAGGAAAAATTCCCAAAAATACCCTTAGTTACTTAAGTAATGCCTAAATCATCCTGTCCTTCTAGCCACCAATCCAATCCCTCAATCAATTCCCAAAATAAGTCGTCTCCACGAGCCTTCTGCCTCGGGACACGTGGAGACTTCTCCCGGTACTATATTTCCTTAGATCACATGTAAGCCCTAATTTTATATTTGGGCTCACAATTGCCCCCTGCACGTGAGTCACACCTTCGGAGTGACGATCGTGCAAAATATATCCTGAGTCTTTGAATCCTACTTCAAATTTTCTGAATAATCCGCGGAGCTCGATCTTGCAAGCCTCGAAAAGAAACAAAAAATCTTATGAGAAAGAAACCTTAAGAGAATCTAGATTAGCTCAATACAAATCTTGCACACCACTGTACCTAAATAGTGCAAGAACACTTGGCATACCACTGTACCTGAAGGCCTCTAAATAAATCTAAACCTGAAGACAAAAAAGCCACCAAGGAACACTATACTGATATCATGCAGTACTATATGGAAATTTTTCTTCTATTATATTTCTATACCAGTAAGAAGGAAATTTAGAGTATATAAATGATTAAGTAACAATGCTGCAGAAGTGGGAGAATATAAGAACAAAAGAGCATGGAAAAGGACTATTTTTTAAAGGATAAAATAGTGATAGGATTACTACTCCATAGACTATATAGTCCATGGGATTGAAGCATGAAGCTAATAAAGAGTAATTGAAAATTTGTCATATTCCATTAGGCCCATAAAACAAAATAAGTCAAGAATAATTTGATTTTGCTTGTTAATGATGATGTTTATTATCAAACACAATTAAGTATACTATATGTTTAATCCAAAGACAACTTGACAAGAATGATAGAAAGGATGGTTACTCATCAACTTGTATGTATATCTATATATACAGGGATGATCACCGATCATCAAGATCACACTCAAAGAACCTAGAAACAAAAAAGCGCCGAAAGAAGACGAAACAAAGGCCTATGACAACATCAATGCACATTTAAGAGAACACATTATTTACCCTTTAATTAGGCTAAGAATGTGGATCCCGTCCCGCCAAGTACTAAAGACAGTGTGTACATAGGAAAAGACTATTATATTTTTTTGTTCTTAAAGTATGTGTTGTGTCTATCAAACCTAAAATGGGATTACGATAGTAGTAAATGTTCAAACATTATATTAAATCAAATTAGGTTGTTTAACTTTCCTTTATGGCTTTCACTCTGTAAAATTAACTATTCTAAGAATTGGTTAATGAGTTGAATCATGAAACTAAATCGCCAACCTCACAAGTTGGAGCTAAGTTTACATGACCCTTTGCGACTTTTAGTATCTTCTTTGAGTGATTCTTGTCGTATCTTTGGCAATGATTAAAACCGAGTGATGCCCCATGATTTAAGTTCTCTCAGTATAATTAGATACAATGTGCTCACAATTTGAACATAGAAAGCCATTAATATGTGTTGTTATAATGTACAAGTTGTCTCATTCTCGCTTTTTAGTTGTTTAGTGTACAATAATATATCGGTAACATTAGATGCAGTTAAAAAAATATGTCGAATTTGAATTGGTTGCTTCAGATTACAATGTGACATCATGTTCTATCTTCAATATGTTTTAAATCGTTCCACTACAACAAATTCATTAGCCTATCCTAGCCTAGCATAGCAGCAGAATCACTAGTTATTTTTATTCACTTTAAAGAACAACTCCAATATCCATAAGAAACTTATTGTGGAATTTGTACTGCACTATCAAAAAAATTGGGTCTTTACAGTATAAATTATAAGTACAAAGAATGTGGCATCTATATCTTCTCTTTGTTCTTTTTTCCTTCTTACCTTTACATATGGGCCAAAGAATAATCAAAACCAGATAATCGTCTCCATTCACAGATAATCATAACCAGATAATCGTGGATCATTCACAGAAAATTGCAGCATATATAACCAAACAGCATAATGTCTATGGTTAACCAGGTATAATATTTGAATGTTTTCCTGATGAATCTATCTAGATGATGTTTTGGATTTGAATTCTGTTGTTTACAGCAATTCTTTCAATCTGCAATAACAGTTTTCTCATTTGTATCAATGTGCAGTTAGTTGGAAATCTTATCTCTCTTGCTCTATTGAAAGGCGGGAAGGTATGATTGCGCTAGTGATTCCAATTTGGCTTTTCTGGTCAATTATTTTTTCTTGTTTAAGTATAATGTTTGTAATTACCTCAGATGGGAATAAAACTATTTTCAAATAAATGAAGTGAAAACTAGAGTAAATCAATTTGTCTGCATTCCTCTGATTTGTTATGCACTATTGATACAAAAGGATGGGGACTTGGTTTGAGTTTCTAGATTCACCGAATTGAGATTCTCTTTCTGGTTTCTTTTGACGAATCTGTTAAACTGATTAAACAAGGTCAACAGAACGAGCAAAAAAAAATTCTGGAAAACACACACACTATTGACTAATGGGATAGAGACTTGGTTTGAGTTTCTAGATTCATTGAGTTGGAATGAACATTCTGGTATCTTTTGATGAATCTGTTGAACTGGTAAAATAGGTCAACAGAGAATAAGTACAAAAAAATTCAGGGAAAAACACACTATTGACTGATGGATCAACTAATAACAATCAAGTCAAGAAATAGTCAAACACTTGTGTGCAATTATTAAAAATGAGTATCACATGAATGATATTAATGAAGGAGGTGGCCTCTTATTTGAAGGATTTAATCATTCTGTGAGCAAAAATGGAGAAACTGAATCAATGAATCATCCCAGCAATTTTTCAGTGAAACTTACGGTTAGTTGACGCCAAAATCCAGTATTATTCAATCTATTCCAAATAGGCAAGCCTGAATTTTGCAGACATTCTTGAAATATGGCAGCATATGTACAAGCAATTCTAGAAATATTTGGGCAGTCCACAGGTTCTTCAACTGCTGTCACACCCTCCCTATAAAAAAACATTTTTCTTGTTAATTAAATAATCACAATGAAAATTTGTAACTCCCTAAAGCTGGATTATATTCAGACTACCTGAAATTCCCTAGCAAAAACCCAACAGTAGGTTTCCCTTGTAAAGAATATCCAACAGAGAATTCACACTTGAACCGGAAAGTTGTACAATAACTTCAAATCTGTTTTAAAATTTCTTGGGTTCTCCTCCTCTATTGAAAATTATAAGAATCAAAAGATATGTATCTCATGACTATGACAGAGCTAAATGTGAACCAAAAAATGCAATTTTTCCCACAAATCTAGGTTTCAAGATTATATAACTTTGAAACTTCCAAGAAAATAAAAAATAAAAAATAAAAAAAATACAATCGATCTGTAGACAAAGAATGAATGGCATGTTTAAATTCAGATTTTGGATATTAAACTACAAACTTACCTGCGAATTCTGTTTGGGAGAACACTTTTTAATTTCGAGAACTTGTTACCGAATTGCAGATGATTGATTCTAGGGTTCTTCCGGTTCGCCCAATCCGCTAGACATACCAGTTAATTCGAATTTTGGCACTGTATATCTATACCTTTGTTACCTTTTCGATTTGCAGATGATTGATTCTAGGGTTCTTCCTGTTCGCCCACTTCGCCCAATTCGCAGAACACGGACAATAACCTTTGTTATCTTTCCCTTCGTAACTTTCCCCCTTTGAGCAACCCGTCCGCTAGTATGTCTAGCGGGTCGTGGGGGAAGAATCCGGCTGGCACAGATGAATTCTCTCTGGGTCTAATTGCTGGTGGTCTTAACGATGGTCTAAGTACTGCTCTTGACGGCGGTCACAGATGAATTCTCTCTGGGTCTAATTGCTGGTGGTCTTAACGATGGTCTAAGTACTGCTCTTGACGGAAATTTGCGGCATTGTTTTATTCTATTGCTACCATTTGTTATTTGAATTTGATAATTTGGGAAAAAAGTTTGATACTTTCATTAATTTAAAGTGATTTTATAAGTATTTTAAAACATAAAAATATTTTTATTTTTAAAATAAAACATACATATTATGAATATTATAATATTAATTTTTATTAATATTATATATATTATAAATATTTAGGTAAACAAAAAGAAAAAAATAAAACATAGAAATATTTTTATTTTTAAAAATTTTATAAGTATTTTAAAACATAAAAATATTTTTATTTTTAAAATAAAACATATACATATTATGAATAATATAATATTAATTTTTGTTAATATTATACATATTATAAATATTTAGGTAAAGAAAAGAAAAAAAATAAAACATAAAAATATTTTTATTTTTAAAATTTTTATAAGTATTTTAAAATATAAAAGTATTTTTATTTTTAAAATAAAACATACATATTATAAATATTATAATATTAATTTTTATTAATATTATACATATTATAAATATTTAGGTAAAGAAAAAGAAAGAAAATAAAACATAAAAATATTTTTAAAACCACAGTGGGGCAATTGCATTATTTTTAAAGTGTAGTGGCTCAATAGTATTAAGATTTTGGCTGACTAGTTTGTCACGTAGGAAATAATTTGTTTTATTTTTTTTTCAAAAGCCATGTAGGAAAATTGGCGGAATTTTTTAACATCCGTCCAAGAAATTGGACGGAATGGCTTGATTGTATATTTTTAAAAAACACAGTGGGTCAATTGAATATTTTAAAAGCACAGTGGCTAATTATTTAAAACACTACAACCACAGTGGGGTAAAAATGTTTTTTGCCCACCATTGGTGCAACTTAATTGGTCTATGTCGGAACCATTGGCGCGACTTAATCGGTGCAGTTTGGTCGATTTTTGGTGCAATTTTGGAAGCGATTTCGATTCCTTGCCCATCCCTTGTCAAAAAGTATATACGTAAAATAACGAGTTACAAGAAAAATTCATATAAATTATTTTAGAAATTAATTATATTTTTTTTTCAAAATTATAAGTGTGCGAATATGATCATTATAAACTACATCCAATTAACTACAAACTTTAATTTTTGTAAATTAGAAAATATATCTATATGATGAATATTTTAATTTCAAAAATTATAACTTTAAAAAAAATAAAACTGGGCATTTATTTTGAGGCGGACGGAGTAAAACATTTCACTGTATAAAATTGTATCCAAATAAATAAAAAAATTTAAATGAAAAATGATGCATTTTGGGGGGAAAAAAAGAGGCATGTTTATTGGGTTTGTCTTAATTTTGGGCAACAATTTACTAGTCGTTGCAAAAAAAATATATTAAATACGCAACGAAAATAAATTGTTGCCAATGAATGTGGCCTATATTAGGCAACGAAACATAGCAACAAAAAAGTTTTCGTTGCCGACGATGAGGAGAAATCTTATCGGCAACAAAAAATTAAATAGGCGGTGTGTTTTATTTCCCGCCAACGATTTGGCAACGAATTTTTGCAACGACTTATGAATTTTGTTACGAAAAATGAAAGTCTTTCATAAACTACAACGAATGAAAAATTTCGTTGCTAAACATTCATTTTTGGCAACGACTTTATAAGTCGTTGCCCGAAAAATTACTAATCAAAGCTAAGAAGTTGCTTCGTCAAAAATTTAAACCAAATAGTGATTTAGATTATCAAAATTGTACAAGATCATCAACAACAATAGCAATCATTACAACAAAAATGACATGAAATCATTTCAAAATTGTAGTTGTTCAATTAGAACAACTAATAATTATCAATTCAAATCAAAATCTAGAAACATACCTAAAATGTCAAATAATTTCTACCATCAATTTGGGATTATTAAAAATTGATAATGGAGGTTCTTGACTAAATGGAGGTCATCAATGATGAAAGGAAGGCCAGGTGGCGTCGGCTTGGATACAAGAAAATTTTGCCTCCATATAAAAATGTGACGCTACTGCATACTTTGTCACTAAATATAAGAATTTATGACGAACCAGTGTTGTCACTTATTCACTCATCTAATTAGTGACGAACTGGTATCTCGTCATATAAAATTGGTATTTATGACAATATAAATTATCATAAATTATTATTTTTTCGTCTTTAAAAAATTTCCCTCCAAAATTTTTCAGAAAATTTTTGCCTCCAAATAAAATTTTGACGATATTATGTACTTTGTCACTAAATATAAGAATTTATGACGAACCATTTTTGTCACTTATCCACTCATCTAATTAGTGACGCACTATTATCTCGTCATATAAAATTGATATTTATGACAATACAATTTGTCATAAATTAATATTTTTTCGTCTTTAAACAATTTCCCTCCAAAAATTTTCAGAAAACTTTGTCACTAAATATAAGAATTTATGACGAACGATTTTGTCACTTATCCACGCATCTAATTAGTGACACACTATTATTTCGTCATATAAAATTGGTATTTATGACAATACAAATTGTCATAAATTATTATTTTTTCGTCATTAAAAAATTTCCCTCCAAAATTTTGCCTCCAAATAAAATTGTGACGAATTTGTATTTGGCGTCACTAAATGTGAGCATTAGTGACTAAAGTACATTGTCACTAAATTTTACAAATAATTAATAACAAAGTATTATGTTGTCATTGAAAGAAATATTTTGTGACAATAAATATTGTCATCAATTATTACAAAATGTCACTAAAAGGTTTTCCTCCAAAATTTTGGTACGAAATTCTACCTCCAAAATAACTTGTGACGAAATTTTGTTAATCGTCATCGAATGTGTAAATTAGTGACGATATAAATGATTAATAGTAACAAAAGTAAAAGTCGTCACAAAAGTAAAAGTTTTAGTGACGATTATGAATTTCGTAATTATTAATTAACAAATTGTGACAAAATTTTGTGCGTGACAAAAATTTTCGTCATAAAATGTGTGATTTCTTGTAGTGTCTCAAAATATCTTGAAAATTATTTATCGAATTTGTTTCCAAATCTTGCTCAATCAAATTAAATCTAAAAACTTGACAATAAGGAGATTAGTTGTAACAATTAATAATAATATATATAAGTTATTCATAAAATCATAAATGAAAATTTATGATAAGGACTTGTTGCATGTCTTGTTGATAAACTATAGTAAGACATATATATAAGTATATATCCCCGTTAACAAATCAATGCTCAATACCAACAAAATCAAATAATGCTTTAAAACCAGCGAACAAAACAAGTAGGAACAAGAAAAAGGCACAATAAAATCATATCAAGAAATAAAGTATAAACAGTAGATGATGTTGAAATTAGGGCGTTTGATAGAGTAATGTGGCAGCACAATTTTTTTTTTCACTGATCCTGCTCTACTACGTTACTCACTATTAAATATATATATTTTTTTATAATTTTATTTATTTACTTATTATTTTATTTTATTTTTGAAATTAGTTCAAATTTCAAACACCCATAATTAGAGTTCAAAAACAAAACAATTTCTTGAGAGAGATTGATTATTGTAGAATAACAAGTTTATTAGGATTCTTTGTGATTTATCATTATCTGTGTATATATAGAATGGAAAGGCTGAGTTCTTTTTTCGTAATTGATGAAGGAATACACTATCAGTAGTATTGTATTCGAGAAAAAATTTCAAGAAACTAATTCAGAAAGAGAAAGCTGCGCAATAAAGTTCAGGTAAAAAAAAACTTTATCATGTACGTATATCAAAGTGAGATGTACCGAAAGATGATGATGTGATGAATAAGAGGAGTAAGACGGTACTGACTGTTTTACGTTATATATATAATTAATCCAGCTTTTATTCAGAGGGGCATTACCGTAATTAACTGGCCCTGTACCATTATATATATATATATATATATATATATATATATATATATATATATATATATATATATATATAACCCCATGGTCACATATGACTTTGGTTTAGAACTGTAACCTTTTTACGGTTTTTTTTTTAACCCACTTTCATGAATGTACTGCAGAGATTTTTCCTTCTTTTTTTTTTTTATGCAGGTTCGATTCATATATTAACTTTACGAGACAACGCAACCTGCAAATTGAAATCTAACTTATTAGCCTGAAAGCTTGTTAACTTACTGTCCGTTTTTTTTTAATACAGGTACTATATTTTTATTTTTATTTTTACTAAACGATGCAGGTTCAATTTTTAATACTAAATGATGATAATGTAACCTGCAAAAGCAAATACACAAATGTGATGGATTTTTTTTTAAAATATAAAAGAAAGACTTACTTTTAAGGAACTTCAAGCGGTACTTCGTTCCGATCAACAGATCAAGAAAGGAAGTAAGGTACCATAGTTGGATCATCCTGGGCAGGTGAACCCTAGTAGGGACCGAATCCCAGGGTGGTCGAACTTTAGAAGGTCGAATCTCAATGTGGTCGAATCTCGAGGTGACCGAACCTTAGAAGGTTTTTCGTCGTTTGATAATTTTGTTCCTTCTTCTTTTCAGGTGTCCTTAATCTCTCTTTATCCAGGCTAAATCTTCTTATTCGAGTTTAGACTTTTTTCGCGCCGGACATAGTCAAAAGGAGATTGTTTTCAAGGCGACCTCGTTTGTTCGGTATTCATAATTTCTCCTTTACCATGGTAAGTACTATATTTTAAATGCTTTCCACTTCGTTTTCCTGTTTCATAGAATTCTTATATTAAATCGCCCTCGTTGTAGGCTAACTCTGACGAACGTTCTGCGGGCCCGAAAACCACTAAGGAAATCCCCTTCATTAGCGAGTGGGGAAAAGCTCCCTTCTTTGGGCCTTTTGACGATTTTTGGGAACGAACGAAGAATTTTGATCGTGCAACTTTTCATCCACCTGACAAAGGGGGTTTATTTCTATATGCTGCAGCTAGCGAAAGTGCGGATAGCTTTCCCTGCTCTGCTCACATTCTCCGCATGTGCATCGAAACAAAGGAGTATCCTTTCAGTCCCGTTCGCTTCCTATCCGACTCATCTAGTCGCCTTCAGGGATGGTAATCTTGGACCGACGAGATCCTCGAGAATTCCGATTATGTGAAGTTATTGGACAAAACTGGGATTTTGCATTGTGTTCAACTATGTAGGGATCTTCGTATCCAACAGGACTATGACGCCCTTACTTTATTGATTTCACGTTAGTGCTCTTCTACATGTACATTTGTCACCGCTTGGGGGGAGTTCACCCCTACTCTAGAGGATGTTTATGCCATTTACCAGTAATTTTTCCTTATGTTTTGTATATTCATCCTCATTTTTCTTGGGTTATGTATTTATTCTTATTATTATTTATTTATTTTTAACTATATCTTGTAGCCTTCATCATTCTTTTAGCTTAGCTTCATGGCTCATCCAAAGATGTCCCCTAGGGATACCGAATGTGTCATGATTTGATGTAAGCTTTCAAGCGGGCTTCCAATTACACCATGAGGTTCCAAGGCAATACAATCCTTTCAGACTTCGAGACCCCCAACCATCCGGAGACTTCCTGCTATCTTGGGTCCGTTATTTCTTCTCGGATTACAAGCCCGCCACCGAATAGTTCTGCTTATAGAGAGTCCGTTTCTTGCTCTTCATAAGAACCTTGTCCTTTCCTTTAGTCGCTTATCTAGCTATGTGGTTGTCCCACTTTATCTTCCCCGGTTATCTATGGACGGTCCCTCAATTCGTATGTTTAGCTTAGCGGCTTTTTGTTGTCTCTGGTCCGAGGTTCCTCTTGTCGCTTCTTTTTTGGGGACCTTGTATCGTCGCTTGATGAAATCGTCTCGCCATGAGAGAATCATCTAAGGTACCCTTTTCGCTTTCACTCATTTATTATATATATATATATATATATATTATTAATATTTCTTTCATTTATTCGTATGACGACGAATTGCTTTGCTCCATGTTCCTTTCTTCGATCTTCCTCTTCGAGCACTTTTGGGGCCATTCTACATCTGTGCACTTGTCCCAGAAATGAAGGAAATATCCATCCCCTTTTTCATCGCCCAATATTGTTCCCCGCAACGCTCGCTGGATTGATCATAGATTACTTCATATTTGCGACTTTATATTGATAACTTTTTCTGTTTCACTGCCCGTCCGTACACCATTATTCCAGAGGGAGGTTCTATGCCTTGCTTATATAAGAGGGACTTCCGTTATTTTTCAAATGTCAGGGAATTGACTGGTGCTTCACTTTCTTGGTCATATTCCTCCGAGTCGCGGAAACTTCCCTATCTTGTTGAGGATGATGGTTTTGGCACCAGATTTTTACTCTCCTCCTATAGAGTCATGAGGCGCTTTGATTTGACCAGAATCGACCTTTCAACCGCTTCTTTCCGTAGGGATTACGAGAGTGCTCTCCTCAATTTTGTCCCCACATCATCCTCATTTGCATGGGAGTTTCCAAAACCATCTATCGCTTCCTTTTATGACCTCTTTCATTTCGTTATACCGTATGATTCTCAAAAGGGCGCTATACTACTTTTGACGCGAAACTAACATCGCTCATCAACCTTAAAAAATGGCAAGATGATACTATGATTTGTTCGCCGCCAATTTCTCCTCCCGAACGCCTTCAATGGGCCGTAATGTTATGTTCTCCTAGAACTAATACTGTTCGAGAGCGCCACAACTAGTAGTAGTCGGCTTCTTTCGAGCGTAAGGCTTTAATGTCCGAGTCTCTTCCTCCTCAACAAGAGACTCCAGATGTTCCTCCCATGATAGGTCCCTACTACTTCCTTAAATCTTCCATCACGGGTTTCATCTCTGATACCTCCTCCAGCTTCCTCCCTCAGTGGATCCTTTTCATCTTATCGAGGAAATCAAAGTTACTTCTTCTAAAATGAGAGTCATCTATATTACTAACTCGGAGGTGATGCCCCTATAGATTCTACCGTGGTTCTTGCTAGTCGCTTCATCATTAGATTTAATGCCAAATGGGCAAACACTTATCTTAAAGCCTTCGCAAAACGCCCCTCTTGATAACGCTAGCTCTAGTATGTCGGCAACTGAGGATCCGGTCAAGAAACAACGCAAAATTTTGGTAAAATTTGTAGCATTTTCATTTGTCTTTCAACCATTCATATAGTTGTTTTTGTGTTTCCCTATGTCATTATTTCCTTATTTTTTCGATTGATCGAGGTCGATGAGAAAGATGATGATGTTCCTATTGGGTTTCTACTGGGTGTCATAAGTGAGACGACATGTCACATCGCTTCCACTACTTGTGAGCCTCCTCAGCCTATCACCGTTGCTATCGAATCTTCTTCACCGCATGATGATCGTGTTAGTCTTGATGCTGAGGATTCTTTATCTGATGTGAGTTCGGGTCATGTTGTGGGTTGTACAACTCTCTCTTCACGTCCTCTTATAGCACCTCCTCATGAGAGTCTAGAAGGTACCAGTGATGCTCCTATTTTCTCGAAGGGGAATCCGTCTGAGCTTATTGTTGATATTCCACTTTCAGTGGCATCTCACGACTTTTTTATCCATCAAAGGTGAGTATTTTCTTTAGTTGACATATATATTTTCTTTTTTCTCTATAATATATATTATGTTTATCATTTTTTTTCTTCTTCTTTTTTTTTTAGAGTGAGAAGAAAGATTTGCCTTTTATCTCGTCGAAGTCGCTTGCTTTTATTTGATGCTCTCAATCCGTGTCGCCACCTTGCCGCCTAGTGATGATGACCTTTGGTTATCCTCCCATCGACCAAGGCTTCAAGGATTTATCAAAGAACACAACAAATACCACTTGCTTTCTTCATCCTTTGTTAAGGAGTCATCAAGACATGGTTGCTTTCTTCATCCTTTGTCCCAAGTGATTTTATGGTGGCTTCAAGTGGCTCCTACTAGAGCTTCCTTCAATCCAAGTGGAGATCTTATTTCTTGAGGGGTTTTCATATCTTCTTCCAAATGAAATTCTCGATCGCCTCTTAACTCGGGCTTCCACAAACACTTGACCGTCCTCGAATATCTCGCATGGCCCCCATCCGCATTTCTTTTTTTAGATCGACTTGCTAGCCTTATTCTTGAGTTGCATACATTTTTCTTTCTATTCTTTATGAGTCAAAGACTTAGATAGATTTAGTAGTGAGCTTAATGACTTCTCCATTGTTGGCTTTGATATGTCTCCCTTTCGTGTTTCGATTGATCTTCTCGGTTCCACTTTTCGATTGATTGTTGCACTACTATTTGAGAGGTTACTATGTATCAATGTGAGAATAACTCATTTTCGTAACAACTTTCGTATCTTCTTGAGAAAATCAAAAACGAACCGGAGACCCAACTTCGTGGTTTAAAGTCAAATATTCAAACTTTTCAAAAGTCGAAAGTCGCCAATGTGAAGGCTCGCGATGTCGCTTATTGCTAAATTGAGGCCCTAGCTTTGCCCCCCGCTTCAGCTTTGATATGTCATGGCCTTTAGATCATGACTTTTTGTAGTTTTTTTTCTTTCTCGTATCAAAAAACTCATTTACGATATTTCTTTTATCGTAATAAAGTTTCTTTAGCCTTATTAATTGTCTTTAATTTGAATTTCTTTTTTAAGACTCAATGCTTAACATCAATCTCAAGTTATTCAAATTAATATTCTAACACAACAATTTGAATAATAAAAGGCAAACATGAATAATTTTGTTTTAAACACATTTTTTTTTTTTCGCAAACCAACACTTAAATCCATACTTTTAAAATCGTAAAAATATTCAAGTATAAGTGAAAGTTTGACATTTTATTGATAATCATGTTGCTTTTAACGAAAAGCATAACGCTTCGATTTTCATAATAATAAATCTTGCTTTTATCGGAGAAAGCATAACGCTCGCCACTTTTAGAGATAAAGTGTAACTTTCTTGGATTTAAGGACTTAAACTCAAAATGCCCTTAATTACTTTTAAAGTTGAAAGTATAACTTTTCTATGATGACTATCTCATGTATAATATTTCTTTACCCATTTCAGTTCAATGGGCCCGAGATAACATCTCGATCCCACACGAGATATTTTGCAATATCCGCTTTCGAGATCTCTCACACCCTATACTGGCCTTCCCATTTGGGGAAAAAATTGGTGGTTAGTGTTCCCTCATGACTTGATTCATTGCCTTGAGCACCAAGTCCCCACCAAAATTTGTCGAGGTACCACCGCAGATTGTATTGTTGTCGCAGCTTTTTCATGGTACCGCTCTAATTTTTCTTTAGCTTTGTCTCTAAGTCACCTAAGGCTTCTAGAGCAAATTGGTCTGCTTCTTTCCTCGACTAAGCTTCAAGTCTCATCCTCGTCAAGGGATTTCTATTTCAAAGAAGTAAGATAACTTCTTCACCATATACTAGAGCGTATGGGGTTTCACCTGTAGGCTTTCTTTTTGAAGTTCGATAGGCCCATAGTGCTATTGGTAACTGTTTTGCCCATGTTTTCGGGTGATCATCCAGGGTTTTCGAGAGAATCTTGATCAAAGTTTTGTTTGTGGCTCTCGCTTGTCCGTCATTTTTCTCGTAAGTAAGGAGATGATTTGTAATGTTTTACCTCAGATCTATCTATCGTGCTCTTGACGTCCCTATTGATGAAGGGAGTTCCATTGTCTCGATAAAATGACATTCGGGATCCCAAAACGACAAATAATATGCTCCTTGATGAAATTTGCCACCACCGGGTCCTCAGAGCCCTCTTTAAGGGTATTGCTTCTACCCACTTTGTGTACATCTCAAAGTGGCGGTTAAGATCCAGATGTTACCCTTTGAATTGGGATGAATAGACCTATAAGATCCATTCCCCATGTATGAAAAGGGCCATGGTGTTGCTAAAGTCCACAAATCCACAAAGAGAGCATGAATCAAGTTTCCATGAATTTGGCAAACGTGACACTTCTTGCAAACTCTAAGCAATCCCCTTCCATTCTAGGCCAAGAGTAACTCATGATCAATCAACTATTTATACAACTTGGCTCCTCCTTGTGTTCATCTTTATGCATTTGGTAGACCAAATCTTGGCCTCTCCTAATTCCAAACACCGTAAGGGCTTGCCATTAAACCCTCTTCTAAACAACTCTCCGCTTTGTAAGAAGAATCGTTGTGCTTTCTTCTTTATCGTGATCGCATCCTTCTTTTCTTGTAGAAGACTACCGCTTTGTAAAAACTCCATATATGGGCTTCGCCAAATCACTATGTCATCATCAATGAAGGCACATTCCTCCTCCCCAGGTATTCTTGGCACGAAGACATTGTCGTTGAAGTGCATCTACTTTTTTCTTCATTTCGGAGCCAATAATACCTTGGCGCTGCAACCTTCGATATAATCCAATATCCGCCAATCCGCAGCTTTTCTTCATGTACCGATATAAAATCCTATTTGCTTCATCCTTCCCCAAGCATCTTGTCAAAACACCATCTGCTTTTTATGGTACAATACTCCTTTAATGATGCGATATTTCCAAGCTCCACCGATATATTCCCTTTCTTTGTTTGTAATTGATGAGAGATGGCATGTCTCCAATCTTCTGTCAAATCTTTGGGGAATAATTCCAGCACCGTGGTTAGGAGGATTCTTCTGATTACCTTCACATCCAAGTCTTCTCCTTTAACATACACTCTAGATGCTACTGTGGCTAATGCATCAAAGTTGTCTCTGCTTTGTACTTCTCGCACGCACTCAATCACTACCTTCTTGAAGGCTTCCATCACTTTTTGTGCTACAGTTCTGTATGGTGCCAAGATAGGTTCCTTTACTGCGAATTGACCTCTTATTTGTCGAACTATCAGATTTGAATCTCCCTTTACTTTGAGGCACTTGGCTCCCAATTCTATAGCCGCTAATAATCCCAATATAAATGCCTCATATTCTGCTTCATTGTTCGTGCAAGGAAAATCCAGTTTGTATGACAGGGCCACTTCCTTTTTCCTTCCTTGGTAGTTAATACCACACCTGCTCCTCCTTTCCTTCTCGCATGGATGACCCACAAAGGCCAAGTTCCACCACTCTTCATCTTCATCCACCACATCAATTTTTTCTACTCTCCCCGAAGATCCTCTCAAGGAGGTTCATATTCTCCATGCGAAACCGAGCGAAAGAAGTCCGCTAATGCCCGACATCCGATTGCCTTTTTGTGTTACACACTTGATGTCATATTCTCAAAGGATCATCATCCATCTTGCAGTCTTCCTACCAACGCCGCCTAGTTAGCAAGTATCCGATCGGGTCGGCTTCGCTGCAAGTTTTTCACTTCGTGTGCCAAAAAAATAATGACGATTTTCGTATGACAAACACCAAAGCCATATAATGTCTCTCAATCATGTGAGTACCGGTTTCGTCCCCCGATTATTCTACCGATGTAGTATACATGCTTTTCTTCCCCATACCTCTTTGTGTGATCAATCCTCCTACAGACTTTCATGTAGATGTGATATACAAATTAATGGTATTCCTCTCTCGTGGTACTACCATCGCTTTCACCGAGGCCAAAATTTCTTTTTACTTTCATGAAGGCTTGTTGTTGGTCCCGCCTCAAATCCCATTCTCGTCTTTCCCTTTAGCAACTTTTCCGAAAGGTTCCGACTGACTTCGCTAATGCCGGCATGAATCTCCTCATGTAGGAAACTTTCCTGAGAAAGCTCTTCAACTGCTTTCTCGCTTTTGGTGGGGGCATATCTCAGAATAGCTTTTTGCCTTGTTTGGGTCTACCTCCAAACCTCTGTTGTGCACCAAGAAGCCCAAAATTTTTCAAATTGCCATCCCAAAGGCGCACTTTTTCGGTTCATCTTTAACTTATACCGCGACAACGCTCAAACACCTTTCTTAAATCCTCTACGTGGGTTTCTCCTTTTAGATTTCACCACTATGTCATCCACATAGTCTTCCACAATGTCATGAATCATGTCGTGAAAGATGGCGTGCATTGCTTTTTGTAAGTTGCTCCCCGCTGCTTTCAACCCGAATGGCATTACTACATAGTAGAAATTCCCAAATGGGGTACTAAGGTCGTCATCTCTCCGCATCCTCTATAGGACATTTTTATCTTATTATAGCCTATGAACCCATCCATGAATGACATCATCTCATGATTTGTTGTTGCATCCACCAAAGTGTCTATATTGGGTAATGGATACATGTCCTTTTGGGCACGCCTTGTTCAAGTCTCCTCAAATCCACGCATATTCATAAATCGCCCATTAGATTTCTTTTTCGGTACTATGTCGATAACCATATCGATGTTGAATTGGTTTGATGAATCCTACATCTAACAACTTTTTATCTCTTCTTTTATTTGTGTTTCAACTTCGTGCATAGGTGCGCGAGGCGCTTGCTTCACCGGTTTAGCTCCCCGGCTTAAGTTCGATTATGCTCTACCAACTCCTTGTCAATCCTGAGCATCTCATTATAGTTCCAAGCAAACACATCCCCATACTCTCGTAGTAGCTTCACCAAATTTTTCTTTTGGTCATGCTCACCTCCTTGTTAATGTAAGTCGGCTTTTATGCTTCTTTCTGCTTGCAGATCAACTTCCTCCAATTCATTTTGTTGAGGTTTTGGCTTGGGTCTCAAAACATTCCGAGTCGGTTCCACCTTCTCACGCACGATTTCTTCCTTTTTTTGCTACTCGAGTGGGGGCCCCTCCCGAGCCCTCGTGTTTGGATGTACCTTCGAGCTCCTCCCCCCTCAGACCACCACAAGCAAAGTAAAACACTATCTTTCCATCGGGTTTGATTACTCTTTCCCACTTTGTCTTTTGTTCTTCTTTTCTTTTATTTACTTTGTCACTTTCCTCGATCAATGTCTGCTTGGCATTGATTATATTTTGGGCATCCTCGAGTCACGCCCGCTTTTTGGGTCTTTTTTCTTTCTTTCTACATCTACTAATATAGTTTTTATTTTTGAAACATTCACCTTGTTCTAAGGTCCGCTTTTTTTCCTTTTTCACAGCACAAACTTGTCCTCTCAGACCTCCTCCCAACTTGCTAGCTTCAAAGAATCAGTTTGGCAATATGGTTTTCTCTTTCTTCTACGACATCATCGAAGAAAGTCGCTTCAGATATATGCTCCTCCGCCCAAAAGGGTTCCTTGTCACCGGTACCTTAACCTCCTCGCCTTTCCAAATTGCCTTTACGCACCGATGAAAAACCGATGGTACCACCCCATAATCATTCTCGCCAAGCTCTTCCTAGCAACACATGATATGTCATGTCAACTTCTCGCTACATGGAACATCACAGTCCCTGATCTTCCCCACTTGCATATCCACCTTGATGTATCCGAGGGTTCTCGTGCTTTGATTAGCGAACCCCGTGATGTTTATCTTTTCCTTCACAATCTTTTTCTCTAGCATACCTAACTATTTAAAGACAGTGTAAGGCATGATATTTACAGATGCTCCATTATCGATGAACGCTCTCCGCACTTCTATACCATTAATTATTGTTGTCACATATAGTTGTCTATTATGTGGATATCTCACCTCTCTATCAGCTTTAGAGAAAGTGATTTTGTTCTCTTCTCTCTCCACCGCCTTCACAAACCCTTTGCTGACTGCCATGCAAGTCTCTTGTGCTTCGGCAGCTTTGATGATGGCCTTGGTCGCTTCTATCCTTGCTTCATTGGTCAATCCGATCTGATCGAAAAAGTTCCTGAACTTAGCTCCGTTCATCAATGCGGTCACCAGCAGACCTGGATCAGAATCATCCTCCATCCTTTCTGTGTTCTCCATCATCTCCACTTCTCTACCCTCTGGTGATTCACTATGAGTAATAGTGTTGCACGTTTCTTTTCCCTTGTGGTTAGGAAGTGGCTTGTCCAACACGTTGTTTCCTCCTTCCAGTTCGATTTCTCCTGCCGCCAATTTCTCATGGTAGATCCTTCGTAGATCGTAACAATCTATAGTGGAATGTCCGCAGATTGGTGGTATACACAGAAGTCCGGTCTCCTTTCATTTCTTCATTATAACAACTGGGCCTTGAGGTTTTACAACCCATGTTCTACCCATTGCTCGTATAAATCTCTAAATGCCTTCTCACCGCATCGCATAGCCCCTGGGATTGGCAATCTGGAAAACTTGTCTCCGGTTTTCCATGGTTCCTTTCATTCTTTCCACTCTTTTCCTTTTGCCCCTTGTGGCTTTTTTGGTCGAGAATCGCCAAAGCCACAAGAGCGCTTCTTTTGCCCTTCCACGTAATAAATGCACATGGCTTGGCATGGGCAAAGTCATAATTCCTCCCAAGTCTTGTGCAAATGTTGATAGTGTTGCAAAGGAATCACATGCTTTAGTGACCAAGTGGGGCTTAAAGGTATCTAGGGCACCATTGTTGCATATGCTCACTAGATTCTTCTCCTCAATCGGCTCCACACATTTTTGCGCCTGAGCCCTGAATCTGTCTACGTAATCTGACAGCTCCTCATTTGGCTTTTGTTTGAATCTCATTAACTCCACGATGGTCACCTGTTTCTGCATATAGAAAAACTTCTTAAAAAATTGTAATTTCAAATCATCCCAATCTTGACTCGACCCTTTTCTAGATTATAGTACCAATCAAGGCACTATCTCGCCAACGCTTTACCGAACTCACGGAGCAAGAGGTTATGGTTGATTACTTCATCATAACCCAACCACGGAGACATCGATTCTACAAACTCGCTATATGTTCTCTCTCGCATTCCTTTTCTCTCATCAGACTTCGTGAATTGTGGCGGTGCTCAATATACCTTCACCGGGTAAGGTTATCTCTATATATGTGTTGGGTATGGTGGAGTGAAGTCCAATTCGATGGTCCGTTGTCTGCCTTCTGAGTTGATTGATTACGCCAAGCATATCATCCTTTGTCACATACTGACTTGTTGTATGGACTTTTTGAGGGGTTGTAATGTATTGTTGTGCTGGCGGTGTATATGGTAAGGAGATCTACTGGTGTACACTGGCATCATATAAAGCTTGCATTGCTTGTACTTGTTGGCTTGTTTGTTGGGCGTGGCTCAAGATAGCTCAGATTCCGCACTTGTGAAAAATGCCGGGAGTGTGGTGGGAATGACGATTGGTTGAGGTCGGCTTGTTTCCACTCTGGGTTGTGGTACATCACCACCGGTTTGGGGCTCTAAATGGATGATTGAATCGGCCGACTCTCCATCACCGGAGGCACATTCTCGATTGTCCTTGTTGACATCCACTCCTCGCTCGTTTCTACCCGTGAACTTCCCGAAACATAGCTTTGAAGGTTGGAATCTGCATTAACACGACAAAAATTCCCCATCTCTTCCTCATGCTTTTCGTGATTTCTCGACATCATGGCCATCATCATCCCTTGTCCTTCTCTCTTGCCTCCTTTAAGGCCTTGAGCATCTCCAATCGCACAACATTCGTGGTTATTTGTTCTCCACTTGCTTCCTCACCTTGTTTTCCCGCGCCCATCTCGCCTCATTGGTTTGTTGTTGATCGCCCATATGTGGTGATGTTGAACTTCCTTCGTAAGCGCCTTTCACGAGGGGTTGATCGAGATCCAGATTTGTGCCTTGAAAATGTTGATTTGTTTGCCTCTAAACCGGATCCGGTGAAGTAATGCTAGGTGCTCTGAAAACTCTTCCTATAGTTCTCCGCTTCGAGTCGTGGGCATACCTTCACGAATTCTACACCTCCCAAAGAGAGTCGCCAAAATAAATGTAGGTAAGAAAACCGTACTTTACTAGGGTTAGGGTTTCGTGTCGACCGAGGAGGAGAGAAATCCACAAAGAGTATGGTCTTGATTGAGTGGTCAAAGAGGGAGAAGAACAAGTAAGCAATTGCTCGAGTAACACGTGGCGTAACTCTTAGATTCAAGAGCCTTCTTCAAAGTCTTCATTCGGTAGAGAATCAAAAGTCCCTTCTATTGAAATGAAAGGGGTATTTATAGAGTTTCCTAAAAATGGTCACGCGCCTCGCACATGTCCTGGTCTTGTCTTGACATGTGATTTTAGCAAAAATGTTCTTAAGTAATGCCTAAATTCCAAAATACCCTTTCCCAAAATTACTTAACACGTAATGCCTAAATCATCATCCTTAGATCACACATAAGCCCTAATTTTAGCCACCAATCCAATCCTCAATCAATTCCCTCGTGCATACATGAGTGGAGAGCTACTTTGATTCCTATAATTTTTTTTAAAAAATTCTAACCTAATTTAAGGCTATTTATTTATTTTGAAAAATCACAAACATAGTGTAAAATTTGGGGAAAGTAATTTTTTTAAAAAAATCGTCATACCTCCGTATAAGTGTGTAAACGCATCGAGTCGATCCGAGTATTGAGTTGCTCAGATTTGGTTTACAAAATTTATCGAGTATAAAATAAGGTTTGATTGAGGCTCATTTAGCTATCGAGTCGAGCACGATTCCGAATCGAGCCCGAGTAGTTTGAACTTTTCGAACGAATATGATCCGAGTATCAATAGAAAATTATAATTTAAAGAGGTTCGAGTAATTTATCGAACTTTAAAATGTGCTCATATTTGATTCATTTATATTTCGAGTCGAGCTCAAAGCCTCAAATCAAACTTTTAGTCGAGCGAATACGAGTCGAGCCGAACTGTTTGCTCATTTTATGGCCATACCTCCATAGGCTTAATCTCACTCAAAATCAAAGTGACTATGTACCTGCATAGGCCTTAATCTCACTCAAAATCGCTAATTTAGGAGCTGCAAATTCCATTACCATTAATTAAGTTAATCTCCTCCTCACACCTCCAATCTCCTTCCCTTCATTTTTAATTGCAGAATCTCTCTCTCTCTCTCTCTCTCTCACACACACACACACACACACAGTGTCTCTATTCAAAATGCTTACTTTGAATCTTCTTCCGTCATCTAATGTCACTCTATCCAAATCTAACAAATACTCAATAAATGCTTCACTTTTGGACCCAAATCTTGTGAACAGAACTCAACATCTCAGAAACCCAAAATCTCTTCCTTTCAACAAACCCTATTGGAATCAAGATTCCCCCAATTTTAAGAAAATCCACGGCTACCCATTTGGATCTTTCTCAAAACTCACTTCTCATATATCTAATCCGAGATCAAATCTCAGCAAAATTAATGAAATTCCTTTTGGGTTTTCTTCAAAACCCAAATCCCAGATCCTCAGAGCAGCATCAGAAGAAGTGCCACAAGAATCAAGCCCAGATGGAGAAATTGAGGTTTCAAAGCCAAACAAAAACATCCAACTTGCTCTTGTTTTTGGCTTCTGGTACTTCCAGAACATTGTTTTCAACATCTACAACAAAAAGGTATTAAACATTTTCCCATTTCCATGGCTACTTGCCTCTTTTCAGCTCTTTTGTGGGTCTGTTTTCATGTTGATTTTATGGTCTACAAAGCTTCAATCTTGCCCAAAAATCTCCAAGTCATTTATCATTGCTCTTCTTGGGCCTGCACTTTTCCATACAATTGGCCACATTTCTGCTTGTGTTTCATTCTCTAAAGTTGCTGTTTCTTTCACCCATGTAATCAAATCTGCAGAACCTGTTTTCACTGTTGTATTTTCCTCTGTACTTGGTGATACATACCCTTTACCAGTTTGGCTCTCAATTCTCCCAATTGTTTTGGGTTGTTCTCTTGCTGCTGTGACTGAAGTATCTTTTAATTTTGGAGGCTTGTGGGGGGCTTTAATTAGTAATGTTGGATTTGTTCTTCGAAACATTTATTCGAAAAAGAGTTTGCAGAACTTTAAGGAAGTAGATGGGTTGAATTTGTATGGCTGGATTACTATAATCTCCATGCTTTATCTATTTCCTGTGGCAATTTATGTCGAGGGTTCTCAATGGATTGGAGGGTATCACAAGGCGATTCAAACTATAGGAAAATCATCCAGATTTTATCTATGGGTAATGTTGTCTGGGGTGTTTTATCATCTGTATAATCAATCATCTTATCAAGCATTGGATGACATTAGCCCACTGACATTCTCAGTTGGAAACACAATGAAGAGAGTGGTGGTGATTATTGCCACAGTTTTGGTTTTCAGGAATCCGGTTAGGCCTTTGAATGCCCTTGGATCTGCCATTGCTATATTTGGAACTTTCTTGTACTCGCAGGTAACATCAAAGAAAAAGACAACCGGAGGTGAAAAGAAGAGTTAATCTATTCTTTTTGTACGACCTTATAGTTAATTTGATCATATTGGAATTTTGGAACTTGTGTTCTAGTTTTCTCTATCCCGAGCTATGAGTTTAATCAGCTTCTAAAATTTAGTAATTATTTGGGCTATTTTTTCCTTATGAGATTGTCTCTCTTTGTTGATTGTTGTCTCTTCTAGAAGTTATTATTAATGTGTAGTCCTAGAGGGGAGTTGAACCAAAATTTCTGCAGTAACATCTCACAGTTATACATTGCAAATCCTGTCTACACCGAGAGATAAGGAGTGCCAAAGAGATGTTAGGATATAAGCATATGTTATTTTCTGGTGCCTATAACCTTAGAAAATGTTTGATATCAAGTGATAGTATGGCTCCTTATCCAACTATCTGCAATTTATTGAAGTTGTTTGAGCATGCTTTGAACAAGCCCCAAGTGTTGGCTCAAAGCCATTTATTTTTTTCCTGTTTGTGTTTTTCTCCAAGACTTGAATTAACAGAAACCCTTGTCAGTCTGCATCTTTCATTTGCATTTTCTTAAATGCTCTTGTGCGTTTTTACGTTTTTAGAGGCATAATTTTACTCTGCTCGTTCGTTTTAGGGCTTATTTGGGCGTTTGCAGCATTATGTTTGAGGTGTTTGGAGCTCCAAATGCAACCTCATTTTTTAGGCTTTCTGTTGAATCCAGATTACCTGCTTTTGTGGCCAAATAAGCTCGTGTTTGCTCAAGTGTGTTTAACCTCCGAAAGTCGCACATGAACCAAACCCACATGCACTGATTCATGCATATATTTGCTGAGTATGACTAAGCCAGACTTGTTTTAGGCATCTTTTCTTGACTATTGTTAGTTCACTTGATGGCTTATCAGTTATCATGCATGAGAAATTGAGCATTCTATCAATTTATGATATTGGTGTGTTTGCTTATTGGTGTGTTTATAGCTTATAGTGTTTGAAATCTCTCAAGGCATCGATGAGTTCAGTAAGTTAAAGTGTACCAAGTTTTTTTCCCTGCGTTTATGAGTTTAGTAAGTTGCTTTTGGAAAGGTAACTCTGTTCCATGTTTTATATTGGAATGGTTTCTAAGAATTTTAATTACATCTAATGTATAAGTTTTACTGTGCAATGACTCGAGTAATTCTTGCAAGTATAGATTCCAAATTTTCAGGACCAGTGTGTATAAGAATTAAGTGTTACAGATGGCAAGTATAACATGTTTTTCAATTAAAAAAATGAAGAAGAAATAATTACATTCATAATATCTGCAACAATTAATTATAAAAAAAAAGTAGTTAAATGCTTGAAAGATCTCCTTGAAAATAATGATTTCTTTTATAATTAAGTAGCCATTCTAAATTTAAAAAAAAAACAATTATCTTCTAAAGCAAGCATCTCCAACAGTAGTAGCAAAAAAAAAAAAATTCAAATTGAAATTTATTAACTTACGTGGCAATTTGAAGTGCATTATTTATTACTTTCATATTTTGTGTCTCATCAGTCTCTTCAATTCAATGAGTTGTACATCAAACCCATCAAGCGTAATAAATGTTTTTAGCTTTTAATTGTAGATTTGAAGAGAGAGAATGAGGTTGCAGAATTGAAGAGTGAGAATGAAGTTGCAAATTTGATGACTAAGTTTGAAGAGACTGTTGGAGATAATTTTTCTGACGTGGCTCACCTAGTTGAGTATCTCAAAGTGGTTGAAAATGTTGTTGGAGATGTTCTAAGCATGACACATGATCCATAACCTAGAAAAATAAACTTAGCCTCATTTCATCAAACACTTAAGATGCACTATGCCACTTAAAAAATAAACTCCTAAAAACTACTACATCAACATATGTTCATATTGACTTCGTAACAATTCCTCTTAAATTGTAGCTATGCTCCATGATGATAATAATAATAATAAAAACTGGATGTTGCTAATTACATACTTCATAATATTGAAATGCTTACCTCTTTCTTTTAAATTAAATTCGTCGTACTTTCATTTGCTTATTGCAACTCCATGCATGAAAAAAAAAACTTTCTTGTCGATGACCTGGTAGAAAAATCTTCTTGAAATGTCATATATTCACTGTTAAACATTACTTATATAATATATGAGTAATGTCCACCCTTTATCCTCAATTCCATGCATCAAAATAACATTCTACCAAAAGAAAAATAATCTATAACTCACAAATCTGAAGTCATTTATAAAAATCATCATGTGTACATAATTTGTTAAAAAGAACCGGAAAAAATAAGTAGGTAATAAAGAACATGAAAACCAATTTATATCATAAGCAAAAATATAATTTATGTGTTAGAAATTAAAAAAAAAATTGTGTATTGTAGGCACTCGAAATTTTGTTTTCTTGTTCTAACCAATACGGAAGGGTAAAAGTGTCTTTTTCCACTCTGTAGACAACCCCGAAGGATTACCACATTCACTCTGGAGACAACTCTGGAGGATTACCATCTAACCCCAGAGACAGCCCCGTGAGATATCAAATCAACCTTGGAGACAACCTTGAAAAAAAACATAGTTGGCTGCAGTCAAACCTCAGAGATAACCTGAGGGACAACCAAAAGTCACATCAACCCTGGAGACAACTCCGGGAGGGCAAAGATATCATTTTGCCAAACACAACATAACAAACAACCATCCAACTGTGGATAATCACAAGAACCACTGCAGTAATCCTGAGTTCAAACTGCGCAAGACAGCTCAACGGATTGCCTACAGAGACTTGAAGATGTTATTTTGGTCATGGACCCATCTTCCCGAATTCGGAAAGGTTAAGCCCTATGTCATTGCATAACTTTCATAAAGAATTTTTCGGAATGGTATGACACATATCCATCGGATTCCCGGATTGCAAGTTATGAAGGTTTCAGCAGACAACGCGTCGATCGAGGGAACAAACTTTGAGACTGTGGGATCCACTGGGGCCAGCCGCATGTGTACCTGCGACTGCCGCAGGTCTACCTACGGCTGGGCGGGTTTATATATATCAGACCCCCAAGCTCATTTGAAGAGATTCCAGAGAGAAAGGAAGCCTAGGAGAGAGAAAATCCGAGATCTAGAGAGAGAAATAACTCAAATCTTGCTTTAAAGTCTGTAAATCTCAATTGTAAACACTTATATACATATAAACTCCAACATATCAAGTTTTAATCGGTGAAAATCGAGTTTTAAGGCGCGAAAAGCCGTTCGTTAGCAGATCTCATGCAAGACTGTAAGATCTTTTCAGATCTGTGTTCATTTCTTTCTTTACTATATATATATATATATATATATATATATATATATAGTTTTTATTTAGTATTGCATAAATCTAACTTTTTAATCGTTCATTTTGTGTAAATAGTCAATATTTAAAGCTGTATTGACTAGATATATCCTAGATCTAGCCAGATATAACTTTCAATCGGTTCAAAAGTCGCAAAACTTGAACCTTTGAGCTATAATGACTAAGATCTAGATAGATCTAGTTTACTTTCTAGTTTAGTAAATAATAGCAACCACGCGATCCTAGATTTTTATCTAGAGGAAGCGGAAAGCTTATTTCACTCGCATACAAAGATTTAACCGATAAATCACTTGTTCGGGCGAAGTTTGTAAATTATATATGTTTTGTTGCTATTTTTATTACGTGTAAGTTTTTAAATGATGTAATGTGAGCCTAGGAACCATTCGAGTAAGGATTCAATCAATGAATCTAAAACTCGGTTCCCATGATGGACTTGTTTAAGTTGTACAGCTAGCTTGCAAACCCATTGTACATGTAAGATCTCGAATTTTATGAAATAAAAGTCTAATTTAATTTATGATTATTATTCTAAAATTGTAAAATGTTAAATTGATAAATGGTCACTTAATCGGATAAATGAACAAATAAAAGAGGAGAGAGATTTTATTCTTCTAGAAAGTAGCCATGTGCGGATGAAATGGCTGATGATAATTTAGATAGAGTGAGTGGGAAATGATAGGGGAAACTTGTGGGACACAAAGTGGGGAACAAAGAGGAAAAATGAGAAGAAAAGAGGGGATGTGGGACTAATGTTTGCTAATTAATTTTGACCTTATGAAGTAAAATATTCAACACCCTTCTCATTCTACATTCTATCTCGTAGCCCAAGTTCAGAAAAAGAAAAGAAAGAAAGAAGAAGGAAAGAAAAGAAGAAGAAGGAAGAAAGAAGAAAATGAAACCAAGAAAAGTAATCATTTGATTAGATGTTAATTTCATGAATTGTATGTATAGATGTTATATTTATACTTATTTTAGATGATTTGAACAAGTATTAAATAAGAGAGAATAAGAAACTAAAGAGATTAAGCTTTGCCGGAATTTCATCGAAAAACTTAGATCTAACGGTGATTGGTGGTTTGTATTCAAATTTAAGACCATGGTTGGAATCCTAAAATATAGTAGATCTGATCTAGGCAGAAAATTTAAGAAAAACTCGTCGAAAAAGTTTTGCAGTCGCTGGAGAAGATGACCGAAAAATTCGTCACCAGTGAACTTTTCCGATAAGCTTATTTCTCTATGATAGAGGCAAAATTTGGAAAAACTTTCTCTTACAAAGTTGTAAAGAATTAAATTTCACATGAAAAGGACATTAGATCCGTAATTTTCTGATAAAAGACTAATTATTATGAATTATTAAAGTTTCTGAATATTAGAAATTATAATTAAATTATCAGAATCATTATTTGGGCTGAATTTTTTTTTACAGAAATCTTATAATTTCACTTTATAATTTCTATAAATTTTTTATGAATTATTGAAAATCAAAACTATTTATTATATTTTTAAGGTATTTAAAGTTAGTTTAAAAATAAAGGAAATTCAAAGAAAATTCTATGAATGGTGAAAAATTATGAGATTTACTGGAAAATCTTATAATAATATAAGATTAATATTGATTATATTTTAAAGATATAAAAGTATGTGGATATAGTATTTCTATTTTAAAGCTATTAAATGATATTTTTTATAAATAGAAATAATTATAGAAAATGGACGAATAATTCGAAAAATGTGGAAATTGTTTAGAAAGTTCAGAATAATGTTTTAAATATTTTAGAAGTGTTAGTAAGCTTATGAGGTGTGGGGATGTAAACGCACAAGTAACGAATGAGTTATGATAAAAACAAAAATAATGTTTTTGTTAAAGTAAAATGGTGATAATACCAGGATAATGGATTGGCGTTTTTTTTTATCATATACGAGTTTTTATATTTCTCAAGTTTAATTTTCTACTTCTAAGTTTTGGAATGTGAATAATGATGTTATGAGATAAATAAAGGCAACTTGAATGAATTATGAATTATTAGTTGGTTTATATTTTATTCTAGATAAATATGTTTTGATGGCCCCGACTTTTAATAGAATTTAAATTGTTTATAGTAAGGTGTTGATTCAATAAATGTTATAGTTATGGGGGTTATGTTCAAATTATATAAAGTGAAAAGTCTGTTAGAAAATATTCGTTTTAATGGGGAATATTCTTTTTGTCGAGAAATATTCGTACGACGACGCCGAAATAACCAATCATTGGTAGGCCTTATAACACAATAATTGTCGGATAAGGAAAGCGAAAGAAATAACATTTTTTAAAAGTTAACGGCAAAACTTTTACCATTAACTGTTGAAATATTCGGTGATAAAAGTATAGTAATACGCTCAATTCCACAGTAGCACGCGGTACTCTACATTATCACACGGTATTCCACAGTAGCACACGGTACTCTACCGGAACCTTAATCAACGAAAGTATAACTTCTTGTCGTTACAAATATTACCTTTGCTCATTCTTTCAATAATTTTTAGCTGCTTCGACTGATGACACCTTAAAATCATTCTTTGGCTTTGAGAAAAAGGGATCCCATTCGTTATACCTTTCTTATAAATTCTAAAGGCTGAATGACACTTTTGTCCCTTCAAATTGTCACTCACTTTCAAAGTCGTCCCAAAAATTCATTTTTCGTCAATTAAGTTCTTAAAGTGGATTTTTTGGTGTTTCTGTCCCTTTTACCCGATTTGACTATAACCCGACCCATTTATATTTAACCCGATTCAACTTTTTTTGCACTTCTGTCCCTCTAAGTTACTCGATTTTATTTATTTATTTTATGAAAAATAAAAATTATTTTTTAAATAAATGAGTAAAGTTT
This sequence comes from Panax ginseng, assembly GCA_020205605.1. Classification (NCBI taxonomy): domain Eukaryota; kingdom Viridiplantae; phylum Streptophyta; class Magnoliopsida; order Apiales; family Araliaceae; genus Panax; species Panax ginseng. Next base: position 14,331,768 of record CM035134.1, read on the forward strand.
CAAAATACATATTAAAAAAAAAACTTTATTTTAGAAAAAATAGATTTTTTAAATTATGAGTAAAATTTCATAAAATATAGGTTCAAAATAAAAGAAATAAAAAAAATAAAACTTTAATTTTAGAAAAATATTATTTTTTTAAACGAGTAAATTTTCATGAAATATATATTCAAAAATAAAACAAAAATATAAAATTTATTTTCAAAAAAATAGAAATTTTATTTTTTAAAAGTGAGTAAAGTTTCAAAAAATATTCAAAAAAAAATAATACAAGAAAATAAAGCTATACTTTCAAAAAATTTGTAATTTTATTTTTAAAAAATGAGTAAAATTTCATAAAATTTAGATTAAAAAAATACAACTAAAAAACTTAATTTTTCATACAAAATAGATATTTTTTTATTTTTTTTCAAAAAAAGTAGTAAAATTTCATAAAATATAGATTAAAAAAGTTTAAAATATAAAAGTCAAATAAATTTAAAGTAAATGAGTAAAAAAGAAAATAAAGTAAATGATTAAAGTTTAATAAAATAAATCTACACATCTTTTCAAAATTAAAAAAATTCTATTTACTTTTGGATCTATATTTTATGAAACTTTACTAATTTTTTAAATATAAATTTTCTATTTTTATAAAAATAATTTTTTTTTATTTAAGCTTTTTTTAAATTAATATTTTATGAAAATTTACTTTTTTTTTGAAAAATAAAAATTTTTGCTTTTTTCTAAAAATAAATTTTGTTTGTTTTAATTTTTTTGAATCTATATTTCATGAAACTTTACTCAATTTTTTAGAAAATAATTTTTTTATTTTTTTAAAATAATGTTTTGTTTCTTTGAATCTATATTTTATTAAACTTTATTCATATATATTAAAAATATTTTTATTTTTCTAAAAATATAGGTTTTTATATATTTTTAAAATCTATATTGTATTAAACTTTACTCATTTTTAAAAAAATAAAAAATTCTATTGTTTTGAAAATAATTTTTAATTTTTAATTTTATACTTTTTTTAAATCTATATTTTATAAAACTTTACACATTTTAAAAAAATATTTTTTTTTGTAAATACATTTTATTTTTTGGTTTTCTTTTTTGAATCTATATTTTATGAAATTTTACTCTTTAAAAATAATTTTTTTATTTTTCTTATAATAAAATTTTATTTCTTTAAATCTATATTTTATTAAACTTTACACTTTTTTTACACAAAAATTAATTTTCTATTTTTGAAAAATATAGTTTATTTTTTAAATCTATATTTTATGAAACTTTATATATTTTTTAAAAAATAAAAATTCTATATTTTTAAAAATTTTTTTTGTTCTATTTTTTTTGAATTTATTTTTTTCGAACTTTTACACATATTTTTAAAAAATAACTTTCTATTTTTTTCTAAAATATATTTTTTGAATCTATATTTTATTAAAATTTATTCATTTTTAATTTTTTTTTAAAATATTGTTTTATTTTTATTTTATTATTTTGAATCTATATTTTATGAAACGTTACTAACTTTTTTTTAAAATAAAAAATTTATTTTTTCAAAAAATAATTTATTTTGAATCTATATTTTATGAAACTTTACTCATATAATTTTTTTTTTTGTAAAATTAAATTTTAATTTTTTGTTTAGTTTTTTAAATTTATATTTTATGAAACTTTACTCATTTTTTTGAAAAATATTTTTTTAATTTTTTCTAAAAATAAAGTTTTTTTGAATATATATATATATATATATTATAAAGCTTTACTCATTTTTTTTACAAAAATAAAATGTTCTATTGCAAAAAGTCGAATCGGGTAAAAGATAAATGGGTCGAGTTACAGTCAATTCGGGTAAAAGGGACAAAAACTGTGACGCCCCCAAAAATGTATACAAAACTTATTCTGAGTCGCCAGATACACGGTACAGAATTCAAATATAAACTTCATTTATACAACTGTTGAACTGTTGCGCAAAATACGACAACAAATAAGCTGTGAGTTTTAATACAATATTGTCTCGTAAACAGTATCCAAACTCAAATTATTACAATGCCATATAAAATACAGCAGCTTTCATGACCCGAAAGAAGAACGAGTAGATTACTATCCTGTTCATTCTAATGAGGTGCACTTTTGACGCTTTCAAAGTAGGGTTTCCTCACCCTATTATTGTTCACCAAAATCAATTATTAAGTAACGTATAAAACTCGACACACACATCTTAGGTCTTCATTACAATTATTATCACACTATTTTATAAAATAGTGAGGACTACTATAGCCACCATCTCAGACCATTACTCCGTTCCCCGACTAGTCCCAACTATATTCTCATTTTCTGAGGAAAACAATGAAAGCAAAGGGTAAGAACAGATAGCCCAGTAAAGAATATTATGGCTAAGATAATTAATTTATCAATAGCCTTCATCAGTAATAAATCAGAGATTTAGAACATATGATAGATGATAACGGTTTTCAACCATAATTGCAGCGGAATCAGCAATCCATTAAAAGAGTCAAGCAGAACATAAATGTCTACTATCTCCTCCAAATTAAAAGTCCATCGTTAATATTTCATTCCTGTAATACTCATCAACAGTTCTTTGTTGTACCCAAGACAAAGAGAATTTTCATCACCTGTCTTCACCTGAACCACTAAAGATTATAGTTAAATTCACAATTCATATTTATAATCATGTAAATCAACAGTTTTTCCTTGCCACAAAGGCTTAACAGAACGTTTACTCAATATCCTTACCCTAAAGGCTAAATATATTCAAATATAATAACAATGATTATACCAATCAGTTGTCTATCTTTGCACTACGGGCCAAAGATATTCAACTATAAAACCAATGGTCATGATCATACCAATCACTTGTCAGCTCGGTTCTACTACCAATCGACATTCAATCATTAACTAATGGTCATGATCCTGCCAAACACATCATCGAATTATCCATGCACTACAGGCCAAGGATATTCGTTAGTATCACCAGTGGTCATGATCATGTCATACACCTGTCCATCTTTGCAGCACGGGCCAAAGCTATCAATCAACAGTTCGTCTTTGCACGTAAGCCAAAGATATACAACTGTAAAATTAATAATCAACAGTCCATCTTTGCACGTAAGCCAAAGATATACAAATGTAAAACTAATAATCAACAGTCTATCTATGCACTACGGGCCAAAGATAACTTTTGTTATAATATAAGCATGAGGATGATGACAATGATATAATCATTCAATTAAATGAGATCAAGAATAAATTTTAAAGATTTATAATTCAATTTATCCAGAATTCAAGAATATCCAAATTGTCAATATAATAACTAAATATGGAGTAAAATTCAAGAATAATATTCATGTATCAAAATAATTTGGACAGAAAAGAAATCATTTTTTGTCGTGAATAGTACCCCGTGAATAGTACTTCGTGAATAGTACTACATGAATAGTACCCCAGCATGAAAAGATTAAAAATTATCAAGAATGTTCAGAATAATATTTCCGTAAAAAGATACTAGATGAAACATAAATTTTAAGGATATTCTACTAAATTCACGGAGTATAGAAGTAAAACTTATCAACATGAGTGTAGAATTCAGAATCTGAAATGAAATAATATTACTTACATAGTACAAAGTATGGAAGAAAAAATATTATTTCTTATGAATATTGAACAAAAATAATATCCCTTACAACTGTTGAACGAAAATAATATTCCTACGAATATTGAACGAAGATAATATTCCTTACGAATATTGAACGAATTTAATATTCCTTATGAATATTGAACGAAAATAAAATTTCTTATGAATACATAAAAATAATATCGTAAGCGAATATGAAATAAATAATACCCCTTACCTTAGTAGAAATCTGGATACTGCAATAGTGAAGTAGCAGAATACTCTTCTTCTTTCTCTCTATAATTTCTCTCTCTATAGCTTCTCTTGTGAGTCTTAGTGAATTGGTAAAAATGAAAGAAGAAATAAGCTTCTATTTATAGGAAAACATAGTTTCAATAATTGCACGTTAGGGGCTTAACTTATTACAGTTTAGTACCTCATTAATTGCACCTTAGCCCAGGTGACATCATCATGACATCATGATGATGTCATTGCTTACATCATGATGATGTCATTACTTACATCATCTTTGTGTTTCTTTAAGGATGATGTCATGCTTACATCATCTCTCCTCTAATTGGTTGATTCAAGTTCACATGGATTGGTTAACTTATTACACTTTGGTACCCCTAAAGTTTTCCAACCTTGCATTATTCCCCTTTAACTTTTGTAATTCACTTATCTTCAATGAATATATTTTTAATAACATTTATTCATCATTAATATTATAACTCATAATATTAACAACCAGATTATTCCCAGGAAAGATGAGGCTTTCCGATAAGGACTTCTCCTTATTAAGCCAAGCAATTAGGTGACCAAACCCCTTTACTCGATGTAACTTTCTGAACATCGCCAATAATGCAAATAATAATATGAATAACTTTGTCGTCACAATTATTGATTTAATAATATAAAATATTGTAAAAATAATTGAATTAATAATGTGAGATACTATGTAGCAATGATTGTAGCAATAATTGAGTATAACTGAGTGACTTCTCACGTAAGCATCAAATACCGTGTGCTACTATTCAACCACGCGTATTACTGTACTTTTATCATCAGGTATTTCTGTAAGACCCCGAATTTTATGAAATGAAAGTATTCAATTTTCTTATAATTATTATTTTATTTCGTAAATGGTTAAATTGATAAAAGATTAAAGTTAAGGGTGATATGTGAAAATTTTGCAAAGTAAACAAGTTGTCATAAAATATTCGATTGGTCGGGGAATATTCATTTTAACAGGGAATATTCGTACGACGGCACAATCATTGGTGGACCCCACAACGGAAGTATTGTCGTAGTTAAAAAACGACAAAATTATCTTTTTATAAAAATAACGGCGAAAGTTTTACCGTTAAACTGTTGAACACCCTATGGTAAAGTATAAAGATGTCTGGCGTGATTGCATAATAAAGCACACCAGATTGATTATTGATGCTTACGTAAGAAGTCACTCGGTTATACTTAATTATTGCTACAAGATGATTCACGTGCATCATATCTCTCATATTATTGTTTCAATTATTGCTACAGTATCATTTGCATAATATTTTATATTATTAAATATATAATTGAGACGACAAAGTTATTCATATTATTATTTGAAATATTGACGATGTCTAGAAGTTCTGTCAAGGAGAGGTTATGTCATCTACTTGCGTGCCAATAGGGAGAAATCCTTATCGATAAGCCCTCTCTTTCTTGGGAATGATCTGGTTGTTAAATATTGTGAGTTATAATATTAATGATGAATAAGTTCGTGTTGATTAAAGATAAAATTGATAGTTCCATTGTGTTGGGATTATTAGTGTTAGTGGAAATCGACATTTATTTCGATAATAATTGATGTTTGGAGGTTATATTGACCAATCGGGTAATTAATCGGATAAATGAGCAATTAATTGCTATTAATTCACATGCTTATAACAATGTGTTCACATGTACTATTGATTCACATGCATGTACTATTAGGGGAGGTGGTGCAAGATTTATAATATTTGCATGACTAAATTAAAAATAGAGGTATAGATGAAGGTACTATACTGTAACTATATTTTTCACATGTATAGAACTATTGATTCACATGAATGTACTATTGATTCACATGATGTACTATTAGGGGAGGTGGTGCAAGTTTGATAATACTTGCAGGACTAAATTAAAAATGAAGGAAAAGATGAAGGTATTATACTGTAATATTTTGAGCCAAAAAACGTGCAATTATCGAAACTATATTTTCCTATAAATAGAAGCTCATTCTTCTTTCATTCTCACCAATTCACTAAGACTCACAAGAGCAATTATAGAGAGAGAAGTTATAGAGAGAGAAGTTATAGAGAGAGAAGCTATAGAGAGAAAGAAGAAGAAGTCTGCTACTTCACTATTCCAATATCCAATCTTCTTCTGAGGTAAGGGGTATTATTTATTTCATCTTCACTTACGATATTATTTTTCGTATTCGTAAGAAATATTATCTTCGTTCAATATTCGTAAGGAATATTATTTTGTTTAAATATTCGTAAGGAATATTATCTTCGTTCCATATTCGTTGGAATGCTATTTTCGTTCAACATTCGTAAGGAATATTATTTTTGTTCAGTATTCATAAGGAATAATATTTTCTTCCATATCTGTAGTATGTGAGTAATATTATTTTGTCTCGTATTCCTGATTATACCCTCATTTTGTTAAGTTTTGGCTTCTGTACTCCATGAAATTAGTAGAATATCCTTGAAATTTGCGCTTCATCTAGTATCGTTTCACAAGGATATTTCCTGCACATTCTTGTTAAATTTTAAGCTTTTCATGCCGGAGTATTGTCCATGAGTACTATTCATTTATATGGTACTATTCACAAAGTATTATTCATAAAATACTATTCATGAAATACTATTCACGAGTACTATTCACAAAGTACTATTCCCGGGGTACTATTCTCGAAGTACTATTCATGAGGTACTATTCACCCGGAGTACTATTCATGACAAAAATTGATTTCTTTTCGGTCAAAATCATTTTTGATACAATATCATTCTTGAATTTTACTCCACAAAGCAGTATCATGTTGGCAATTTGAACATTATTGAATTCTGGATAAATTAAATTATAAATCTTTAAAAATTTATCATTTGTTTCTTTTAATTGAATTCTTATATAATTGTCATCATCCTCATGCTTATATTGCGATGAAAGTCATCTTTGGCTTACGTGCATAGATGGACTGTTGATTGGTATGATTATGACCAGGAATCATTCGGTATAATCATGACCCGTAATGTTACAAATGATGTGGTAAAAGTCCTCATTGGCCTATAGTGCATTGATGGACAGTTGTTGGTATGATTATGACCAGGAACTATTCGGTATAATCATGACCATTGATGATTACATGAATATCCTTGGCTGTGGTGCCGGGATGATTCGATGATGTGGTTTATTTATTAAGCTTAGTCTCAGTGATAAAGTTGATGAAAAACTTTTTAAATCATAGAAGATAGTAGATATCATGCTCTACTTGACTCTTTTAATGGATTGCTTGTTCCGCTGCAGTTAAGCTTGTTGTTTATTTTATTCTATCAGTTTAACATTGTTGAAGGCTAACGATAACTTATTCTGCATTATCTTAGTCATAATATTTCTTACTGGGCTAGTTGAGCTCACCCTTTTGCTTTCATTGTTCTCTTTAGGAAATGAGAACATAGCCGGGACTAGTCTGGAAACGGAGTGACAGTCCAGATGTTTGCATTAGTAGTCTTCACTATTCTGTAAAATAGTGTGATAATAAATGAGATCTTATTTTGAGTTTGAATACTGTCTAGAAGACAATATTTGTATTAAAACTCACAGCTCATGTTATATAATTAAGTTTGTATTTGTATTCAGTACCATGTATTTGGCGACCAAAGATGGGTGATGTATACCTATTTTGGGGGCGTCACAGTTGGTATCAAAGCTTAGGGATATGATCCCTGGCTGAGATGTAAGACTAGAACTAGGAGGGGAGAGACGGGAAATTCCTTTGCTAGTATGACTTATCTAAGTTTGTTTGTTATTTAATTGGTTGGTCAAAATATAGGGATAATATGTGGCATGTCAATTAACCCTTGTTTTGTCACAGTGTTTGAGAATAGCATTTGAAAATGTTGAGATAAGCAATGAAGCACATGAGACCGTTGAGTCACCGACGATCTATAAACAAGATAATGTGCATCAGGAAGGCAATAATCCTCGTGTAAATAACAACACCGATTGGTCACTCCTGTTCATAATCCTCCTGTTCATAATACAGGTGGAGTCACTGGCAACTCACAGATGGTCACCGCTAAGCAGTTCAAGGAGTTGGGACCACCAGAGTTTTTGGGAAAGCCAGAACAGTAAGACCCCAACTTTTATGAATAAAATGAAATTTTCTCTATTTATTATTTTGAAATAGTAAGGGGTTGATTTGATTAATGTAGTTAGTTAAGGGTAAAATGTGCAAATATTTTAAATAAGCAAGTAGTTATAAAATATTCATTTTTGTCGGGGAATATTCGTTTGGTCGTGGAATATTCTTTCTGTCGGGGAATATTCGTACGACGGCGCAGCCTTTTGTGGGCCCCACAACGGAAAGCGATCGGATGAGAAAAATGACAAGTATGAGTTTTTTTATAAATAATGGCGTAGTTGTTACCGTTAACACTGTTGGAATACCCGGTGGTTAAAACACAGTAATATGCGGTGTTGCACAGTAGCACACGATATTACACCAATTATTGATTCTTACGTAAGAAGGCACTACTCAATAATTATTACAGTAATTACTGTTCAATATTTTATTTATTGATTCAATAATTGCTACGTTGATATTTTATATTATTGTTGTTTCAATAATTGTCACTGCACAATATTTCCCATTATCAGATCAATAATTCATATTATTTGAATAATATTATTAGATAGCATTATTGACAATGTCTAGAAAGTTCTGTCGGGGAAAGAGATTATGTCATCTAATTGCGCGCCAGTAAGGAGAAATCCTTATCGGAAAGCCCCCTCTTTCCTGCGAACGGACTGGTTGTCATTATTGTGATTCTGTAATATTATTTGTGAATAATTAATTATTGATTTATATGATAAGAAAAATATTTATTTATGTGGATATAAATGGAGGAATTTTTAGAAAATTGACAATTGTTAAAAATTAATATTTTATCTTTTCTGATAAAATAATTTATTTTAATATATTATTATATTACAATAATATAATAATGGTGATATTTTTACAATGAATGTGTGATATATGAATAAATGAGGAGGAAGAGTATTTTTGTTATAATAAATGCTAAAAAAACATGTTAAACATGTGACGCCCCCAAAACAGGTATACATCACCCATCTTGAGTCGCCAAATACATGGTACATAAATCAAATACAAACTTAATTATACAACCGCTTGGTAATATACGACAAAACATAATGTCGAGAGTTTAAACAAGAATATTGCCTTCTAGACAATATCCACTCTCAATGGAGTCCTCATTACAATTATTATCACACTATTTCACAGAATAGTGAGGACTACTAAAACAACCATATGGACCGTCAATCCATTCCTCGACTCGTCCCAACTATATTCTCATTTCCTGAAGAGAATAGTGAAAGAAAGGGTGAGCTCAACTAGCCCAGTAAGAAATATTATGAATAAGATAATGCAGAATAAATTATCCTTAGCCTTTAACAGTATAACAACTGATAGAATATAAACAAGTTTTAGATCAACAATTGCAGCGGAATAAGCAATCCATTAGAAGAGTCAAGTAGAGCATAAAATCTACTATCTTCTATGATTTAAAAAGGTTTTCATCAACTTTATCGCTAAGTCTCAGCTTAATAAATAATTCACATCATCAAATCATCCCTGCACCACGACCAAGGATATTCATGTAATCATCAATGGTCATGATTATACTGAATAATCACTGGTCATAATCATACTAACAACTGTCCATCAATGAACTACAGGCCAATGAGAACTTTCACCACATCATTTGTCACATTACGGTCATGATTATACCGAATAATCCCTGGTCATAATCATACCAAGTCTATCTATGCACGTAAGCCAAAGATGACTTTCATCACAATATAAGCATGAGGATGATGACAATGATATAATAATTCAATAAAACAAGTTCAAGGATAAATTTTAAAGATTTATAATTTAATTATCTAGAATTCAATAACGTTCAATTTGTCAACATGATACTGCTTTGTGGAGTAAAATTCAAGAATAATATTGTACCCAAAAATGATTTGGACCGAAAAGAAATATATTTTTTGGGCGAATAATATCCCATGAATAGTACTTCGGGAATAATACCCAGTGAATAGTACTTCGGGAATAGTACCCCGTGATTAGTACCCCGACACGAAAAATGTCCCAAATACCCGAGTGAATAATACTAGAGTGAATAGTAATCGGGTGAATAGTAACCCGTGAATAGTACTCCGGCACGAAAAGTGCCCCGAATATCCGAGTGAACAATACTAGAGTGAATAGTAACCCATGAATAGTAACTCGTAAAAGAAAAATACCAAAGAAAATGATATTCCATGACGAGTACAAAAGAAATGATATCTCATTCGAGTATAATAGAATATACGAAACTGCAAATGGATTTTCACCCGCCATGCGGTAATCCACGTAGACAGATCATTTCCACAATTTAATAAAGAATGAATACGAATGGTCATTCACCATGCATGCGGTAGTTTGCGTAGATAAGTTATTCCAACAGAATAATAAAGAATGAAATAACAGAAGAATTCACCATGCATGCGGTAGTCCGCGTAGATAGGTTATTCCAATAGAATAATAAAGAATGGAATAACAGAAGAATTCTCTAGGCGTGCGTAGTCCGCACAGACAGGTTATTCCAAAAGAATAATAAAGAATGGAATAATAGAAGAATTCACCAAGCGTGCGTAATCCGCACAAACAGGTTATTCCAACAGAATAATAAAGAATTGAATAGCAGAAGAATTCACCAGGCGTGCGTAGTCCGCACAGACAGGTTATTCCAACAGAATAATAAAGAATGGAATAACAGAAGAATTCACCAGGCGTGCGTAATCCACACAAACAAGTTATTCCAACAAAATAATAAAGAATGGAATAATAGAAGAATTCACCAGGCGTGCGTAGTCCGTACATACAGGTTATTCCAACAGAATAATAAAGAATGGAATAACAACCCTTATGAGTATTGAAAGAAATAACTCTCTTCATGAATACGAAAGAAATAATACCCCTTACCTTAGAAGAAAACTGGATACTGGAATAGTGAGGTAGCAGACTTCTCTTCTTCTTTCTCTCTATAATTTATCTATAATAATTGCTCTTGTGAGACTTAGTGAATTGGTGAGAATGAAAGAAGAATGAACTTCTATTTATAGGAAAATATAGTTTCAATAATTGCACATTTTGGGGCTCAAAATATTACAGTATAATACCTTCCTCTTTTTCTTTATTTTTAATTTAGTTCTGCAAGTATTATCAAACTTGCACCAGCTCTCCTAATAGTAAATTATGTGAATCAATAGTAAATCATGTGACTCAATAGTTCTAAACATGTGAAAAAAATTAATTATAGTATAGTACCTCCATCTATACCTCCATTTTTATTTTAGTCATGCAAGTATTATTAATCTTGTACCAACTCCCCTAATAGTAAATCATGTGAATCAATAGTACACACATGTGAACACATAGTTATAAGCATATGAATTAATAGCAATTAATTACTCATTTATCCGGTTAATTACCCGATTGGTCAATATAACTTCCAGACATCAATTATTATTGAAATAAATATCGATTTCCACTAACACTAATAATTCCCACACAATGGAACTATCAATTTCATCTTTAATCAACACGAACTTATTCATCATTAATATTATAACTCACATTATTTAACAAACAGGTCGTTCCCATGAAAGAGGAGGCTTTCCGATAAGGATTTCTCTCTATTGGCGCGCAATTAGATTATCTAACCTCTCCTTGACAGAACTTCTAGACATTGTCAATATTGAAATTAATAATACGAATAACTTTGTCGTCTCAATTATTGATTTAATAATATAACATATTATATAGATTATACTGTGACAATAATTGAATCAATAATATGAGAGATATGATGCAGCAATTACTGTAGTAATAATTGAGTATAATTGAGTGACTTCTTACGTAAGCATCAATAATCAATACTGTGTGCTACTATGCAACCACGCGTATTACTGTACTTTTACTACTGGGTAGTTCAACAGTTTTAACGGTAACACTTTCGCCGTTATTTTTATAAAATGATAATTTTGTCGTCTTCTAACTACGACAATACTTCCATTGTGGGGTCCACCAATGATTGTGCCATCGTACGGATATTCTTGACAAAAAGAATATTTCCCGACCAAACAAATATTTTATAACAACTTGCTTACTTTACAAAAATTTTCACATATCACCCTTAACTTAAACCTTTTATCAATTTAACCATTTACTAAATAGAATAATAATTATAAGAAAATTAAATACTTTCCTTTCATAAAATTCGGGGTCTTACAATCTCCCCTCCTTATGAAATTTTTCCCTCAAAATTTACGTACGTACCTAGTATACCGAAGAGGTGAGGATTCCTTGACTTCATTTCAGATTCTAACTCTTGAGGTATAACCTTTGAGTGTCGAATGTGATCCTTCTTATCAAAGATTTTAACATGTATCTCCTCATACGTTAAATCTTCTGCTATCTCGTCTAGTTCTAATTTAATAATGTGGTTCAGGTCATCCACATAATTAGGTAACATCGATACATGAAAAATGTTATGAACACGCGACATACTTGGCGGTAAAACGAGTCTATAGGCCACAGTTCCTACTCCATCGAGGATTTCAAATAGGCCAATTAAATCGAGGGTTGAGATAACGCCTTCTTGAACCTTCTTCTTCACATTCATCAGCTCTGAGTATGTAGCTTAAGCGGCTTTAACTTTATCAATTAAAGTCGATTCTACTCGTATATTCGTTATCTTCACGTGGGTCCCTAGAGTCTTTAACTCTATCTTAATCATTTGTAAGTTATACGAAATGGGTCTTTGTGTTAACAACGTCGCACTCGTAAACGCATACGATCTTCTACTCAACGCGTTAGCTACCACGTTCGCTCTTCCACAATGATATTGAATGGTACGATCGTAATCTTCAACAGCTCGAGCCAACGTCTTTGGCACATGTTACGTTCATTTTAGTTGAAGAAATATTTGAGGGTTTTAGAAATGGGTTTTGTACTGGGGTCAATACAAAATTTGATTTCACGCTCTAGGGGTAGGCTAAGAAGTCTTTAGGTATACGTCAGGAAATTTATTAACAATAGAAATATCATTCAAAACTTTGACTCTCATCCAAGACTTGGATAATATGTCACATTGATACCTATCAACTTGCCATCGTCATTCACGGCGTCCCCTACGGATAGTCTGGCTTCGGTACATTCCACACAAGGAAGTCATCAGCGAAAGGCTCAGGGCTCTTTACTTATGGCTTAATATAACAGTGATTGACTTTAGTGGTTTGGTTGCTTGAATTCGCATAACAGGTTGTTTAGGAATATGAAAGCTAACAACCTTACGAAAAGCATGATGAGTAGTTAACCAATTGATTCCTAAAATCACATCAAGGGCAAGTATTTTCAAAGAGATAAGATCGACAGGTAACGTAAAAGTGTCGATTTGAATCAACAAGATTTATAAACAGTGGGTGTAACGAAGGTTTCTCCTAACGGAGTTTCAACCGATAAGTCAAAGTTTAATTTCTCCGAAGTTAAATTTAAACGTTGAACGCAAGCAAGAGAGATAAAAGAATGGGTAGAACCGGTATCTAATAAGGTATAGACTTCGTAAGAATTTATAATTAACTAACCCGTGCTAACTTCGTTCGAGTTACTCGCTTTTTGAGAAGTCACGAAAAACGCTTTTCCTGAAACCACCGACTTTGTTTTGTCCGTATCTGCCTTTGGTGCCACCGTCCCAGCTGGACTTGACTTTGGTGCACGACAAAATTGGGCTAGGTGACTTTCTTTTCCACAATTATAACATGCTTTGGACTGCATCACGCAGTTTGGACTGATATGTCCCTCCCCTCCGTATTTGAAGCATATAATTGGTGGTCGTTCTCCTTCCTTGAAAACGGGTGTTGGTGCCGCTGTCTTTCCATTATTATTGAATATCCTCTTCTTGAAACTTTCACTTCTATTATATTGGCCATGATTACCACCAAAGTGGTTACCATTTCTGGCATGATAATTTCCTCCACGATGGTTATCATTGTTCCGATGACCATTGTCACCGGTATGATTATTATCGTGTTGTTGCTCGTTATTCTTTGGTTGGGCTGGCTCATTATAGTGCTCCAATAATTTAGCCCTATTCACTACATCTAAATACAAACACAATTTGTGAGAAATAAGGTATTGACGTATTTCGGGTTTTAAACCTCTTATAAATAATCACGTCATTCGCTCCTCATTATCGACCAAATGGGATACAAACTGGGACAACTCGGCAAATTTAGCCTCGTATTGCGACACGGTCATATTGTTTTACTCCAACTTGATAAACTCCACCTCCTTCATGTGACGAATACTTTCAGGAAAGTACTTGTCATTGAACAACTCTTGGAACTTCTCCCAAGACATCTTCAAGGCGCAGCAGTCGAGTACGCTTTTACTGATTCCCACCAGTAATCTGCCTCTCCTCGCAACATGAAGGTGGCAAAGGGAACCTTTTGCTCCTCTGATCATTCCAAGATGTCAAATATCTTGGTGATCTGCTTTATCCACGTCTCCGCCTTAAGTAGTTTTGGCTCTCCCAAAAACTCCGGTGGTCCCAGCTCCTTGAACTGCTTAGCAGTGACCAACCATGGGTTGCCATTGTTTCCACCTGCCTTTTGAATAGGAGTCTCTCTCACCTGATGTTGCATGAATCGCATAAAGCCTTTGAACATCCCATCGTTCATCATCTGATCGGTGTTGTTGTTTACCTGAGGATTATTGTCTTCTTGTTGCACATTATCCTGGGTATTGATCGTTGGTGACTCAACGGTCTCATGTGCTTCATTCTTTGATCTCAACATTTTCAGATGCCATTTTCAAACATCGCCACAAAACAAGGGTTAATTGACATATCACATATTATCCCTATACTCGATCGACCAATTAAATACCAAATAAACTTAGGTAGGTCATACTATCGAAGGAATTCCCGTCTCTCTCCTCTCTAGTTCTTGTCTCACATCTCGCCTAGGGATTATATCCTAAGCTTTGATACTAACCGTGACGCCCCAAAAATGTATACATCACCCATCTTGAGTCGCCAAATACATGGTACATAAATCAAATACAAACTTAATTATACAACTGTCGGCTAATATACGACAAAACATAGTTGAGAGTTTAAACAAGAATATTGCCTTCTAGACAATATCCATTCTAAATGGAGTCCTCATTACAATTATTATCACACTATTTCACAGAATAGTGAGGAATACTAAAACAACCATCTGGACCGTCAATCCGTTCCCCGACTCGTCCCAGCTATATTCTCATTTCTAGAAGAGAGCAGTAAAAGAAAGGGTGAGCTCAACTAGCCCAGTAAGAAATATTATGACTAAGAGAATGCATAATAAATTATCCTTAGCCTTCAACAGTATAACAATCGATAGAATATAATAGACAATAATTTTTAGATCAACAACTGCAGCGGAATAAGCAATCCATTAGAAGAGTCAAGTAGAGCATAAAATCTACTATCGTTTATGATTTAAAAAGGTTTTCATCAACTTTATCGCTGAGACTAAGCTTAATAAATAATCCACATTATCGAATCATCCCTGCACCACGACCAAGGATATTCATGTAATCATCAATGGTCATGATTATACCAAATAACCTCTGGTCATAATCATACGAACAACTGTGCATCAATGAACTACAGGCCAATGAGGACTTCCACCACATCATTCGTCACAGTACGGTCATGATTATACCGAATAATCCCTGGTCATAATCATACCAAGTCTATCTATGCACGTAAGCCAAATATGACTTTCATCATAATATAAGCATGAGGATGATGACAATGACATAATAATTCAATAAAACAAGTTCAAGGATAAATTTTAAAGATTTATAATTTAATTTATCCAGAATTCAATAACGTTCAATTTGTCAATAATATGAGATATATGATGCAGCAATTACTGTAGCAATAATTGAGTATAATTGAGTGACTTCTTACGTAAGTATCAATAATCAATACCATGTGTTACTATGCAACTACACGTATTACTGTACTTTTACTACCGGGTAGTTCAACAGTTTTAACAGTAACACTTTCGCCGTTATTTTTATAAAATGATAACTCTGTCATTTTCTAACTACGACAATACTTCCATTGTGGGGTCCACCAATGATTGTGCCGTCGTACGGATATTCTCGACAAAAAGAACATTCCCCGACCAAACGAATATTTTATAACAACTTGCTTACTTTGTAAAAATTTTCACATATCACCCTTAACTTTAACCTTTTATCAATTTAACCATTTACTAAATAGAATAATAATTATAAGAAAATTGAATACTTTCATCTCATAAAATTTGGGGTCTTACAAAATATGTTGGTGGGCCCCATTTTTGACTGAAATTTGATTATAGCCTATAAAATCATCCGTATGTGGATTTCGGTCAATTTCTGCTTGGAATTTAGAAAAACTTAAACTTACAAAGTTGTAGAGAATTGAATTTTCTATGGAATGGACATAAGATTCGAATTTTTCTGATAAAAGGGATATTTATTATGAATTATTGACGTTCCAGAATAATTGATTTTTGGAGTTTAAAATATTTATTTTAAGAAAAACGGTTTAGCAATTGGGTGGGCCCCACTTGTGTTGTAAATGTGCTGAGTTCAGATTTCAATAGGTGGGCGCGAAATTTTCTAATAAATATTATTATTTTATTAAATTTTCTGCTTTGGTGTTCTAAGCATTTTCTTATAAATAGGGTGCTTAGGTTAGAATTGAAAATCACACCAGAAACTAAAGTTTTCTCTCTTTATATTATCGAACGTATTTTTGTGAGTATTTTGATACTTTGAGTTTTGCTATACGGTGCAAGTTCCCTTCAGCGTTATATCTGATATTCTAGCCAGAAGTACTATTCTTTTGAGGTAAGAGATGCTATTTTTTTTATAAATGATATTATTTCTTTCAATATCATTATGTCGGAATATTGGTAAGATTTTTCTTGTAAAATTCTTGTCTTTTTGTGTCGAGGTTGCTATTCACGTATACGGCACTATTCATGTATACGGTACTATTCACAGAAAAATTAAATTTTTTTTATTTTTTTTTCTTGTCCAAGTTGTTTATTATGGTTACTAGCTTTGATTGTATCCATGTTTAGATCTTCATTCTTGAATTTTACTCCACAATGATTTATTATGGAGTATTTTTGAACTTGTATAAACTAAAGTACGAATCCTTAAACCTTGTCCTTTTATCTCACTAGATTCATTTTTTTAAAATATTTTCATCATTCTCAGTCCTAAATGGTGATATAACTGAATATCTTTGGCCTGTAGTGCAAAGATGAATAGGTGTTGAGATGAACATGACCAACTGGGGATACGATTAAATATTTTGGTCGTATTGCAAATATGAGTATTTGATTCAAGTTATATATTGATTGATGTCACAGGGATAAAATATTGATGATGAATTTTAAAATCATAGAAGATAGTAGATTTCATTCTCCACTTAACTCTTTTAATGAATTGTTATTTTCGCTGCGAATATTGATCCAAAACTTGTTGTCTATTATATTCTATCAGATTTTTTCCTATTGAGGACTAACGATAATTTGTTCTATATTATCTTAGTCATAATGTTCTTTACTGGGCTAGTTGAGCTCACCCTTTTCCTTTTTGTTCCATTTTTCTTCTCAGGAGGCGAGAATGTAGCGGGTACTAGTCGGGGTATGGAATGATGGTTCTAGAAAGTTGTTTAGCAATCCTTACTATTTTTGTAAAATAAAGTTTCAATAATTGTAATGAGGACTTATTTGAGTTTGAATACTGTCTAGAAGACAATATTTGTATTTAAACTCACAGTATATGTGTTGTCGTATTTTGCACGACAATTGTAATAATGAAGTTGTAGTTATTTTCTGTACCATGTATTTGGCGACTCAGAATAGTTGATGTATACCTATTTTGGGGGCGTCACAGTTGGTATCTGAGCTTAAGGATATGGTTTCTGGCGGAGATCGGGGAATAGAACTAGGAGGGGAGAGACGAGTAAATCCTTCGCTGGTATGTCCTACCTAAGCTTATTTGTTAGTTGGTAAGAGTATAGGGTTATTATGTTGCATGTCAATTTCTTTAATTAACCCTTGTTTTGTGGCAGTATTTAAAAATGACAGCTGAAAATATTAACGATGGAGTGAATGAGACTGTGGAAACACCTTTAATCACCAACCAGGAGAATGTGCAATAGGACGATAATGTTCCTCCTGTAAACAACACCACTGAGCAGACGATGAACGATGAGATGTTTAGAAGCTTTTTGCGGTTCATGTAAAACCAAACGAGGGAGACTCCTGTTCAAAATACAGGTAGAAATAATGGCAACTCACAGCTGGTCACTACTAAGCAATTCAAGGAGTTGGGACCGCCAGAGTTTTTGGAAAAGCCAGATCCGATCAAAGCAGAAACGTGGGTTAAGCAAATTACCAAGATATTTGATATCTTGGGATGCACGGAGGAACAGAAGGTTCTATTTGCCACTTTTATATTCCGTGGTGAGGAAGATTATTGGTGGGAATCTATAAAGCATACCCAGCCTGCCGCATTCAATATGTCTTGGGAAGCATTTTAGAAACTGTTTAATGACAAGTACTTTCCTGAAAGTATCCGTCATATGAAGGAGGTAGAGTTTATCAGACTAGAACAGAACAACATGAATGTGTCCCAGTTTGAGGCTAAGTTCGCAAAGTTATCCAGGTTTGCACTTCATTTGGTAGAGAATGAGGAACGTATGACGCGGATGTTTATGAGAGGTTTGAAACCCGACATTCGTTAATACCTCATTTCTCACAAATTTTCTCTATATTCAGATATTGTCAACAGGGCTCAATTATTAGAGCGAGATAATGAGTATGTTCAATCGAGGACCACAACCGAGGTCGGGGCCGGTGGCGGCGATCATCGAGCAATGATAACCAGCGGGGAGGAATGAATACGGACAAAAGTGGTAACCACTCTGGTGGTAATCGTGGCCATGATAGTAGAAGAAGCGAGTCAGGGGGAGATTTCAAAAAGAGAAGGTACAACAATGACAACGTGAAGACGTCAGCACCAACATCAACTGTTTCTAGGGGAGGAGAACGACCACCGGTCGTATGTTATAAATGCGGGAAAGAGAGACATATCAGCCTAAACTGCCCACGACAATCCAAGGTGTCGACGTCAGGATTTTTATTTGTCCCTTTTCGTTACTTGTTCTTTGGTGTTCTCATATTAGGTGAGATTTATTTAAAAAAACAAGTGAAAAAGGTCCGATATGTGTAATGTCGACGATGGACTGTTAAGAGTCGCCAGTTGGTGTTTTTAAATGGTTGCACCAACGCAATCGAGAAAAGGATTGCACATTGACCCAATGATGTAACACTACTAAATGGGTCTGTAAAACCGAGATTCATTTTGGGTCCGGGGGTTTGATTATGCGGATGGAAGGAATTATGTGACGCCCCCAAAATAGGTATACATCACCCATCTTGGGTCACCAAATACATGGTATATAATAAAAATACAAGCTTAATTATACAACTGTCATGTAACATACGACAAAACATAGCTGAGAATTTTAGCTCGAATATTCTCTTCTAGACAGTATTCAAACACAAATAAGTCCTCAGTTATTATCACACTATTTCACAGAATAGCGAGGACTACTAATGCAAACATCTGGACCGTCAATCCATTCCCCGACTAGTCCCAGCTACGTTCTCAATTCCTGAAGAGAACAGTGAAAGAAAGGGTGAGCTCAACTAGCCTGGTAAGAAATATTACGACTAAGATAATACAGAATAAATTATCCTTAGCCTTCAACAGTATAACAACTAATAGAATATAATAGACAAATAGTTTAACTGCAGCGGAATAAGCAATCCATTAGAAGAGTCAAGTAGAACATAATGTCTACTATCTCCTCTAGATTAAAAGTCCATCGTTAATATTTCATTCCTGCAATACTAATCAACAGTTCTTTGTTATACTCAAGACAAATAGAACTCTTATCACCTGTCTTCACCTGAACCACCACAGATTATAATCACAATTTATATTTATAATCAAATAAATTAACAGTCCAACTTTGCACGTAAGCCAAAGATATACAACTGAAAAACTAATAATGCTGAGACTCAACTCAATAGTATCACGACCACGAATTATCCATGCACTATGGGCCAAGGATATTCGTGTTTTCAATTATGGTCATGATTATACCGAATAATCTCTGGTCATAATCATACCAAGTTCATCTATACACTATAGGCCAAAGATGACTTTTACCACATCCATGAATTAATATTTCATCGCTGAGACTCAGCTCAATAATTAATCCACATCATTGAATCATCCCTGCATTACAGGCCAATGATATTCATTAGTATCACGACCACAAATTATCCATGCACTACGGGCCAAGGATAATCATGTTTTCATCAACGGTCATGATCATGCCATAAAACAATTCATATTTGCACCCTTGGCCTAAGAGAACCCATAGCCATGATTATACCAAAAATTGTCCATCATTGCACTACGGGCCAATGAGGATTTTTACCACATTATTTGTAACATTACGGTCATGATTATATCGAATAATCCCTGGTCATAATCATACCAAGTCCATCTATGCACTACGGCCAAAGATGACTTTCATAACAATATAAGCATGAGGATGATGACAATGATATAATAATTAAAAAAACAAGTTCAAGGATAAATTTTAAAGATTTATAATTTAATTTATCCAGAACTCAATAATGTTCAAATTGTCAACATGATACTGCTTTGTGGAGTAAAATTCAAGAATAATATTGTATCAAAAATGATTTGAACAAAAAATAATATTTCAATGAAGATAATAATAATATTCATTATATTATAAACTCCATTTAATATTATTCATTATATAATAACATTAAATTTATTTACTAATATTATTAATCATTAAATAATATTTTAAATCAATGATTTTATAATACCTTAATCCAAATGTTATCAATCAGTTAATAATGTCATAATCTAATATTATTAATATTATAATAATATTTTAATTGTTTACACTTTACCAAATATTGTATTTAATCATTCAAAAATGCCATACTCATTTCATCACCAATGATCAAATCCCTCATCAAAAATATGCATATACCTTATATAGGATTTTCAAGCCATAAAATCTTATTTACCAATTTTTTAACTTTTCATAACATATTTAATTCATATGTTCGTAACTAAACCATTTTCATGAAAAATGCCAAATCAGTCCCAAAAATATTTTTTTTCTGGGATTTAAAAGAATATAGTCCCATATTGAACATATATTTTTCTCAGAATTTTTAAAATTTATTTATTATTTTTCATATGGCCAAAACTGTCAAATATTTAGATATTTATCATAAACTATAATTTTATCCCAAAAATTCCAAAATTTACAGGGTATACTCCGGTTATAAGGGTTTACTTTTAAAATAGTATTTTTTTTATAAAATTCATAACTCCTAATTTATACACCCAAAAATCTCTATTTTTGGACACAATCTAGAAAACTCATCAATTTAACTTTTTAAATTTTTTCAGAATTTTTGAGTGTCAAAAAAATTACGAAAAATGCCCCTGGCAGAAACCCCTTACTTACAGCGGTTGAACGAAAATAATATTCATACGAATACGAAAAATAATTTCTCTTCAGAATATGAAATAAATAATAATCCTTACGAATATTGAACGATAATAATATTCATATGAATATGAAAAATAATTTCTCTTCAGAATGAACAAAATAATAATAATCCTTATCTCAAAAAGAAGAGTATTCCAACTGGTATAGCGGATATATTCTTGAAGAAAACTTTCACTGTTTTTTACGCTCAAAGCTTTCTAAAACTCTAAAGAAATACGCTCTATATTATAGAAGAAGAATTCTCTGATTCTGGTGTGATTTTCAATTCTCACTAAGCATCCTATTTTTAGGAGAATGGAAGGGGTACTGTTAAGAAAAAATCACGGACGAAAATTTTGAAATTCACGGGCAGAATTCTTAAAATTCTTAGACGCACATTTTAAAAACATAATAATATAATATTCAAGTAAAAAAAATAACTTTATATATAATATAAT
Source organism: Panax ginseng (assembly GCA_020205605.1). Classification (NCBI taxonomy): domain Eukaryota; kingdom Viridiplantae; phylum Streptophyta; class Magnoliopsida; order Apiales; family Araliaceae; genus Panax; species Panax ginseng. The sequence goes on from CM035134.1 coordinate 14,353,910, forward strand.
ATATTCTATTTTTCATAAAAAAAAAAAACTTATTATAATATATATTATAATATATATTTATATATATATAATAATAATAATAATAATAATAATAATAATAATAATAATAATAATAAAAATTATACTCCCTCATCTTCACGTACTTTTCCCCTCCCCCATTTTTTTTTTTCTTCCCATCCAATTTTCCATTCACCCAACAAAATTCAAATGTAGGCCCCACCATTATATATATATATATATATATATATATATATATATATATATATATATATATATATAATAAAGTTAATAACTCCTCCTTCCTACGACAACTCCCTTCCCCCTAATTTCAGATTTCTAACATTCACATATGGACCCCATATGTGGGCCCCACCTTTATTATATTAAATAATTTTCTACCGATTATTTTAAAAAATGGGTAAATGGGGTCCATAAAATACGCAACAAATTACAATAAATACTTCATAAAAATTCCCTCAATATTTTTAACAACATTTTCATTTTTGAATTTTCAAATTTTGACTTTTTCTAAAAAAGGCAACTGTTGACTTTTTGACCAAAAAGTCAACCCCGAAAATTTTTGTGTTTATAGTCTATTCTTACCAATTTCATCATTCTGGACTCAAATATCACGTCCGCGTCTCCAAATTCAACTCCGAACTCAAATTCTATTTTTAATAACATTTATTTATTATTATTATTATAACTCGCAATATTAACAACCAGGTCGTTCCCAGGAAAGAGGGGCTTTTCGATAAAGATTTCTCCCTATTGGCGCGCAATTAGATTATCTAACCTCTCTTTGAAAGAACTTCTAGACATTGTCAATATTGCAAATAATAATATGAATAACTTTGTCGTCTCAATTATTGATTTAATAATATAAAATATTGTAACAATAATTGAACAAACTGAGTGACTTCTCACGTAAGCATCAATAATCAATACCGTGAGCTACTATGCAACCACGCGTATTACTGTACTTTTATCACCGATTATTTTATGACAACTTGCTTACTTTAATTTTTTTTTAAATATCACCCTTAACTTTAACCTTTTATCAATTTAACCATTTAAAATAAAATAATAATTATAAGAAAATTGAATACTTTTATTTCATAAAATTCTAGGTCTCACAATCTCCTCTTTTTATAAAATTTTGCCCTCAAAATTTACGTACGTACCTGGTATTCGAAGAGATGAGAATACCTTGCTTTCTTTTCGGATTGTACCTTCCCGATTATTTCCTCTCTATCATGATTTTCTCATTTCTCATCTCATGTATTTAAGATATCATTCTAGAATATAGTTTCAAAATAAGGGTTAATTGACATGCCACATATTATCCCTATACTCTGACCGACCAATTAAATACCAAATAAATTTAGGTAGGTTATACCAGCGAAGGAATTCCCCGTCTCTCCCTTCGTAGTTCTTATCTCACATCTCAGCCAAGGTTCATATCCTTAAGCTCTGATACCAACTGTGACACCCCCAAAATAGGTATACATCACCCATCTTGGGTTGCCAAATACATGGTATATAATACAAACACAAGCTTAATTATACAACTATCGTGTAACATACGACAAAACATAGCTGAGAATTTTAGCTCGAATAATGTCTTCTAGACAGTATTCAAACACAAATAAGTCCTCATTTATTATCACACTATTTCACGTAATAGTGAGGACTACTAATGCAAACATCTCGAACAAATCGATCCATTCCCCACTAGTCCCATTTCGTTCTCAATTCTTGAAGAGCGAAAGAAAAGAAAGGGTGAGCTCAACTAGCCCAAGAAGAAATATTATGACTAAGATAATGCAGAATAAATTATCCTTAGCCTTCAACAGTATAACAACTGATAGAATATAATAGACAACAAGTTTAACTGCAGCGGAATAAGCAATCCATTAGAAGAGTCAAGTAAAATATAATGTCTACTATCTCCTCTAGATTAAAAGTCCATCGTTAATATTTCATTCCTGTAATACTCATCAACTGTTCTTTGTTATACTCAAGATAAATAGAACTCTTATCACCTGTCTTCACCTGAACCACCACAGATTATAATCACAATTCATATTTATAATCAAATAAATCAACAGTCCAACTTTGCACGTAAGCCAAAGATATACAACTGAAAAACTTATAATGCTGACACTCAGCTCAATAATATCACGACCACGAATTATCCATGCACTACGGGCCAAGGATATTCGTGTTTTCAATTACGGTCATAATTATACCGAATAATCCCTAGTCATAATCACACCAAGTCCATCTATGCACTACAGGCCAAAGATGACTTTTACCACATCCATGAATTAATATTTCATCACTGATACTCAGCTCAATAATTAATCCACATCATCGAATCATCCATGCACTACAGGCCAAGGATATTCATTAGTATCACGACCACGAATCATCTATGCACTACGGGCCAAGGATAATCGTGTTTTCATCAACGGTCATGATCATGCCATAAAATAATTCATATTTGCACCCTTGGCTTAAGAGAACCCATAGCCATGATCATACCAAAAACTGTCCATCATTGCACTACGGGCCAATGAAGATTTTTACCACATCATTTGTAACATTACGGTCATGATTATACCGAATAATCCCTGGTCATAATCATGCCAAGTCCATCTATGCACTATGGCCAAAGATGACTTTCATAACAATATAAGCATGAGGTTGATGACAATGATATAATAATAAAAAAAACAAGTTCAAGGATAAATTTTAAAGATTTATAATTTAATTTATTCAGAACTCAATAACGTTCAAATTGTCAACATGATACTGCTTTGTGGAGTAAAATTCAAGAATAATATTGTATCAAAAATGATTTAAACAGAAAATAATATTTCAACGAAGATAATAATAATATTCATTATATTATAAACTCTATTTAATATTATTCATTATATAATAACATTAAATTTATTTATTAATATTATTAATCGTTAATAATATTTTAAATCAATGATTTCATAATACCTTAATCCAAATGTTATCAATCGAGTTAATAATATCATAATATAATATTATTAATATTATAATAATATTTTAATCATTTCTTAAACTTATAAATAATTTATTTTAATTGTTCACACTTTACCAAATAATGCATTTAATCATTCAAAAATGCCATACTCATAAGATTTCATCACCAATGATCAAATTCCTAATCAAAAATATGCATATACCTTATATAGGATTTTCAAGCCATAAAATCTTATATACCAATTTTTTAACTTCTCATAACATATTTAATTCACATGTTCGTAACTAAACCATTTCCATGAAAAATGCCAAATCAGTCCCAAAAATATTTTTTTTTCTGGGATTTAGCAGAATATAGTCCCATATTGAACATATATTTTTCTCGGAATTTTTAAAATTCATTTACTATTTTTCATATGGCCAAAACTGTCAAATATTTAGACATTTATTATAAACTGTACTTTTATCCCAAAAATTCCAAAATTTACAGGGTATACTCCTGTTATATACATGTACTCCCAATAAAAATTTCACCAATTTTGGAGTTAGCCACAAGGAGTTATAAGGGTTTACTTTTAAAATAGTAATTTCTCATAAAATTCATAACTTCTAATCTATACATCCAAAAAGCGCAATTTTTGGACACAATCTAGAAAACTCATCAAGTTATCATTTTAAATTTTTTCAGATTTTTTGAGGGTCAGAAAAATTATGAAACTACCCCTGGCAGAAACCCCTTACTTACAACGGTTGAACGAAAATAATATTCATACGAATACGAAAAATAATTTCTCTTCAGAATATGAAATAAATAATAATCCTTACGAATATTGAACGATAATAATATTCATACGAATATAAAAAATAATTTTTCTTCAGAATGAAAAAATAATAATAATCCTTACCTAAAAAAAAGAGTATTCCAACTGGTATAGCTGATATATTCTTGAAGAAAACTTTCACGGTTTTCTACGCTCAAAGCGTTCTAAAACTCTAAAGAAATACGCTCAATATTATAGAAGAAGAATTCTCTGATTTTGGTGTGATTTTCAATTCTAACTAAGCATCCTATTTTTAGGATAATGGAAGAATCTTTATTAAGAAAAAATCACGAATCGAAACTTTTTTGAAATTCATTTATGAAATTCTTAAAATTCTCAGACGCACATTTTAAAAACATAATAATATAATATTCAAGTAAAACAAATAACTTTATATATAATATAATATATTCTATTTTTCATAAAAAACAAAACTTATTATAATATATATAATAATATATAATAATAATAATAATAATAATAATAATAATAATAATAATAATAATAAAATTATACTCCCTCATCTTCACGTACTCTTCCCCCTCCCCCATTCTTTTCTTCCCAGCCAATTTTCCATTCATCCAACAAAATTCAAATGTGGACCCCACCATTATATATATATATATATATATATATATATATATATATATATTTAATAACTCCCTCCTTCCTACGGCAACTCCCTTCCCCCCACTTTCAGATTTCTAACATTCACATTGGACCCCACATGAGGGCCCCACGTTTATTATATTAAATAATTTTCTACCGATTATTTTAAAAAATGGGTAAATGGGGTCCATAAAATATGCCAAAAATTACAACAAATACTTCATAAAAATTCCCTCAATATTTTTAACAACATTTTCATTTTTGAATTGTCAAATTTTGACTTTTTCTGAAAAAGTTAACTATTGACTTTTTGACCAAAAAGTCAACCCCAGAAAATTTTGTATTTATAGTCTATTTTTACTAATTTCATCATTCTGGACTCAAATAACACGTCCCCGTCTCCAAATTCAACTCTGAACTCAAATTCTATTTTTAATAACATTTATTTATTATTATTATAACTTGCAATATTAACAACCAGGTCGTTCCCAGGAAAGAATGGGCTTTCCGATAAGGATTTCTCTCTATTGGCGCGCAATTAGATTATCTAACTTCTCCTTGATAGAACTTCTAGACATTGTCAATATTGCAAATAATAATATGAATAACTTTGTCGTCTCAATTATTGATTTAATAATATAAAATATTGTAACAATAATTGAACAAAACTAAGTGACTTCTCACATAAGCATCAGTAATCAATACCGTGTGCTACTATGCAACCACACGTATTACTGTACTTTTATCACCTATTATTTTATGACAACTTGCTTACTTTGAAATTTTTTCAAATATCACCCTTAACTTTAACCTTTTATAAATTTAACTATTTACTAAATAAAATAATAATTATAATAAAATTGAATACTTTTATTTCATAAAATTCGGGGTCTCACAATCTCCCCTCTTTATGAAATTTTGCCCTTGAAATTTACGTACATACCTGGTATTCGAAGAGATGAGAATATCTTGCTTTCTTTTCGGATTGTACCTTCCCGGTTATTTCCTCTCGATCATGAATTTCCCATTTCTCATCTCTTGTATTTCAGATATCATTCTAGAATATAGTTTCAAAATAAGTGTTAATTGACATGCCATATATTATCCATATACTCTGACCGACCAATTAAATACCAAATAAATTTAGGTAGGTCATACCAGTGAAGGAATTCCCTGTCTCTTCCCTCCTAGTTCTTGTCTCACATCTCGGCCGGGGATCATATCCTGTTACCGATATTAATCTGTGACGCCCCCAAAATAGGTATACATCACCCATCTTGGGTCGCCAAATACATGGTACATAATACAAATACAAGCTTAATTATACAACTGTCGTGTAACATACGACAAAATATTGCTGAGAATTTTAGCTCGAATATTGTCTTTTAGACAGTATTCAAACACAAATAAGTCCTCATTTATTATCACATTATTTCACAGAATATTGAGGACTACTAATGCAAACATCTGGACCGTCAATCCATTTCCCGACTAGTCCCAGCTACGTTCTCAATTACTGAAGAGAACAGTGAAAGAAAGGGTAAGCTCAACTAGCCCAGTAAAAAATATTAGGACTAAGATAATGCAGAATAAATTATCCTTAGCCTTCAACAGTATAACAACTGATAGAATATAATAGACAACAAGTTTAACTGAAGCGGAATAAGCAATCCATTAGAAGATTCAAGTAGAATATAATGTCTACTATCTCCTCTAGATTAAAAGTCCATCATTAATATTTCATTCCTGTAATACTCATAAACAATTCTTTGTTATACTCAAAACAAATAGAACTGTTATCACCTGTCTTCACCTGAACCACCACAGATTATAATCACAATTCATATTTATAATCAAATAAATCAACAGTCCAACTTTGCATGTAAGCCAAAGATATACAACTGAAAAACTAATAATGCTGAGACTCAGCTCAATAGTATCACGACTACGAATTATCCATGCACTACGGGCCAAAAATATTCGTGTTTTCAATTACGGTCATGATTATACCTAATAATCCCTAGTCATAATCATACCAAGTCCATCTATGCACTACAGGCCAAAGATGACTTTTACCACATCCATGAATTAATATTTCATCGCTGAGACTCAGCTTAATAATTAATCCACATCATCAAATCATCCCTGCACTACAGGCCAAGGGTATTCATTAGTATCACGACCACGAATTATCCATGCACTATGGGCCAAGGATAATTGTGTTTTCATCAACGGTCATGATCATGCCATAAAACAATTCATATTTGCACCCTTGGCCTAAGAGAACCCATAGCCATGATAATACCAAAAACTGTCCATTATTGTACTATGGGCCAATGAGGATTTTTACCACATCGTTTGTAACAATATGGTCATGATTATACCGAATAATCTCTGGTCATAATCATACCAAGTCCATCTATGCACTACGGCCAAAGATGACTTTCATAACAATATAAGCATGATGATGATGACAATGATATAATAATTAAAAAAACAAGTTCAAGGATAAATTTTAAAGATTTATAATTTAATTTATCCAGAACTCAATAACGTTCAAATTGTCAACATGATACTGATTTGTGGAGTAAAATTCAAGAATAATATTGTATCAAAAATGATTTAAACAGAAAATAATATTTCAACGAAGATAATAACAATATTGATTATATTATAAACTCCATTTAATATTATTCATTATATAATAACATTAAATTTATTTATTAATATTATTAATTATTAAATAATATTTTAAATCAATAATTTATAATGCCTTAATCCAAATGTTATCAATCACTTAATAATATCACAATCTAATATTATTAATATTATAACAATATTTTAATCATTTCTTAAACTTATTAATAATTTATTGTAATTGTTCATATTTTACCAAATAATACATTTAATCATTCAAAAATGCCATACTCATAAGATTTCATCACCAATGATCAAATCCCTCATCAAAAATTTGCATATATCTTATATAGGATTTTCAAGCCATAAAATCCTATTTACCATTTTTTTAACTTCTCATAACATATTTAATTCATATATTCATAACTAAACTATTTCCATGAAAAATACCAAATCTGTCCCAAAAATATTTCTTTTTTTGGGATTTAGCGAAATATAGTCCAATATTGAACATATATTTTTCTCGAATTTTTAAAATTCATTTACTATTTTTCATATGGCCAAAAGCGTTAATATTTAGACATTTATCATAAACTGTACTTTTATCCCAAAAATTCTGAAATTTACAGATTATACTCCTGTTATATACATGTACTCCCAATAAAAATTTCACCAATTTTGGAGTTAACCACAAGGAGTTACAAGAATTTACTTTTAAAATAGTATTTTCTCATAAAATTTATAACTCCTAATCTATACATTCAAAAATCGCCATTTTTGGACACAATCTAGAAAACTCATCAAGTTGTTATTTCAAATTTTTTCAAAATTTTTGAGGGTCAAAAAAATTATGAAACTGCCACTGGCAGAAACCCTTTACTTATAACGGTTGAACGAAAATAGTATTCATACGAATACGAAAAATAATTTCTCTTCAGAATATGAAATAAATAATAATCCTTACGAATATTGAACGATAATAATATTCATACGAATATGAAAAATAATTTCTCTTCAGAATGAAAAAAATAATAATAATCCTTACCTCAAAAAGAAGAGTATTCCAACTGGTATAGCGGATATAATTTTGAAGAAAACTTTCACTGTTTTCTACGCTCTGTAGACACTCGAAATTTTCTGCACTCCTATTACTAACATTGCAGGAGGGTAGATTCGTCTTTTGGAGATAGCCTTGAAAGACGGCCTACAACAGTTCCGGATACTACCGGGAGTTCCGTTCCAACCCGGAACACAAACCGGGAGTATTGGCGCCAAACCCGGAACACACACCGGGAGTGTCATTTCCAATCTCGGAGATAACCCCGAGATATGCAGATCAAAAGATTGTCAACAACACCAGAGAGGACAGTCTTGTCTCGGCGATAACACCGCGACGTTCAGTTCCAGTCCCAGATACAACACTGGGAATAACAATCCCATCCTTGGTGATAACCCCAAGAAATGCCGTCGCAGTTTTGGCGATAACTCCGGAAATGCTTGTATCAACCACATGCAATCAACTTTAATCACAGATGACAGTGAGGCACACAAACAAGCAGTCCAATCTCAGCTGTAACCCTGAGCAACGTCTGCTTTCCGCTTAAATCGGCGATAACCCCGGTGAGGAGTCACCAACGTCATCTCACAATGTCAACAAGATGATATCGCAGCATACCAACAAGTAGTCCAATCTCAGCTGTAACCCTGAGCAACGTCTACTTTCAACTCAACCCGGTGATAACTCCGGCAAAGAGTCAAACATCATCTTGTTCGTCCAACAAATGGCACGTCGTCTCAACATTTTAGACATACATACATCCAACAATGTCCCAAATAACCGAGGAATGACAATCCCGAGTGACTATTACGTGTGACAGTACTTTGGATAGAATTTGAAGCTTGATGACCATGGGCATAGACCCCTCTTCCTGACTTTGTACAACCTCTAATCCATGTCATTACGTAACTCTCGACACCAGCGATCTGAAGAAGTACAAACACGCTTCGTTTGGATGCTAGGATTGAAGTTCTGCAAGTTCGATTGGATATTCTAGTACGCGAGTGCATGTACTACGAGACGACGGGATCCATGGCTTGGTCCCCACCACGACCACGACCATGAGTAGACTTGCAGTTCTGGTAAGTGAACCTCGCTGACCATCCGTCTATAAATATAGAGGGGGGGGGGGGGGTCAGCCATTTCAAGAGGAGGAGGGAGAGAAAAAGGCGAGGAAGCCCTGTCCATTTAGCTCTGCATACACATCTTTTGAGTGTTTCCTTTTCTTTAAACACTAGTTAGCTCATATATAGCTACTTTTTGTCCGGTGGGAGCCGAGTGTTCATCCACTTGCAGTCCAAGAAGTCTACTTTGGCAGTCCACTGTAAGCCTTCTTGTGTTCTATAAAGTTTCTTTCTTCCATTATTACACATTGTTGCACACATTGAGAGTTGTGTGAGTGTGTTTGCCCGGACTTTTGTCTGTGGTTTTCATTTCTGTTTGTATATATATACTAATATATGTATATATTTCTTATATATGGACTAACATTATCGAGTTATGCCTCGATTGAGTCTAGACTTCGGTCTGGAGCGTTTATTTGCTTTCGTATATATATATATATATACTTATATATATGAACTGTGGTCAGACTCTTTCTGATGAGCCTGGATTTACATCCTGAGCATTTAATTGCTTATATATATATATATATATACATATATATATAACTGTTGTCGGACATATCCGATGAGCCTGGATTTTACATCCAGAGCGTTTAATTGCTTTTATATATATATATATATATATATACATATATATAACTGTTGTCGGACATATCTGATGAGCCTGGATTTTACATCCGGAGCGTTTAATTATATATATATATATATATATATATAATCGTTGTCGGACATATCCGATGAGCCTGGATTCACATCCGGTGCGTTTACTGCTTATATATATATATATATATATATATACATACATATTTATATATTTACATTCCATCCCTCCTGGAGTTCACTTCGTGGCGGTGATTGTTTTTACGGCTTTCTTTACATTCTTGTCCCGCCTGGAGTTCACTTCGTGGCGGTGATAGCATTTACTGCTTTATTTACTTTCCTGATCCCCCGTGGAGAATAATTCGTGGTGGCTGATCATGTCAATATATATATATTTATCGCTTTTATATATATATATATTTGCCTGCTGATCGATTCCCCATGGAGAATAATTCGTGGTGGCTATCATATCAGTATATATATATATATTTTACAGCTTATATATATATATAACTGCTTACTTCTTTCCATATCAATTGCAGTATCATGTGAGCCTAGGAATCATGTGATCTTACAGATTCAGAATGATGAATCTAGATTCGGTTCCCATGATGGACGCTTTCAGCTGTAAGCAGCTTGTACATTATTTTACAGTGTCCGAGTTTCCTTGGATGGTTGTCATGCCCGTGAGGAAGTCGGCACTGCTGTATATTATTTTCTCGCAGATGCTTCGCATCTTGAAAATAAAAGCAAACAAGCCGAACTTGTAGTAATAAAATAGAAGTATCAAAGGCCTCAATTACTATTGAGCACGGGGTTTGAAAAACCTTTTTTTTCTATAAAACGTCATTGCTATATCCTGTTTAAAACTGGTTTTTTCTATAAATTCAAACCCTATGTATATAGATGCGAACGAGGCATAACACTACTTTCAAATAAATTGCACATTGATCCACACACACACACACATTCATATAACAGTTTCTTTGAAGAGTGGTGGTCACCGTGGCAACACGGATGTCGGGGGGTACCTAACACCTTCCCTCCGCATAATCAAGCCCCCGAACCCTCAATGAATCTCGGTTTCACCGACCCGTTTAGCAGTGCCAAATCACTAGGTCAATGTGCAAACCTTTTCGGTTGCGTTGGTGCAACCAGTTAAAAACACCAACTGGCGACTCTTAAAGTCAAATCGTCGACATTATACATGTCGGACCTTTTTCACTTATTTTTTCAAACAAATCTCACATTAACATGAGAACACCAAAGAACAAGTAACGAAAAGGGACATTAAAAATCCCGACGTCGACAGGTGGCGACTCTGCTGGGGATTCCAGTAAGAGGGCTTAAGTCGCTATTACAAGCTTTTCATAATTGTTATATACTTGTGTGTGATTGTTGCATTTACATTTCTGATAAATGTGTACGAATGCATCTTACTTACTCCACTGCTAAATATTTGTCTGTGATATGAGTGCTTCGCACATATTAGTGCTTCGCACATGTCATTATTTTGCATAAACGGTGAGACACGTTGTATGTGAATATATGTCGTGTGGTCCCTCCGTTAGGAGGCTATCCTATCGATGTTTGATTACTGGACCCGTGGGAAGAATAATCCCTCGGGGCTCAGGAAAGGCACCACCCAGATTCGCTCCAGTTGAAAGACCAGATTAACTTCCCGTTGAGTAGATTGCGATGATCTGGGAACCTTCATTGCCAAAAAGCCGCGAGAGAAACCCTAGGATAGGTCAACCTCTGATAAACCAAACGCGGAGGAAAGTCTCTTCATGCTTTCCATTTTCAAATTACTTGTAAAAGCATTTACTTGTAATTTTATTCCAGGTTCATCCATATGTAATGGAAAATATGAAGATACCTGTGCATAACATGTTATCAATTGACTAAACCGGTTTTGCAGGACAAAATTCCTAGAACGGATATGTTATGATAACACTTACATTTTTCATAAAGACTAAACTATGTAAGTCTTTTTGTAGGGAAGCAATTGGGCCGGTTACCCGTTCCAAGTCTAAAAAGGCGTCCAACCTACAGACAATCATGTCTTCCTCTGAACAGTATAATCCTGTCTTTCGGGAAGAATTTGACGGATTGAGCAGACAAATTACAGACTTGGGTGTCCTACTAAGAGAGTTACACCAATCCACTCAGGGTTCAAAAATTCCCACACATACAGAATCCTCTACACAAGGGGGAATTCAAAATCTGGAAAAAACAATTCCAGATCATCAGCTGGATACCATCACTAAAGACCTTGAAAGCACCCATCTCAAAGCAAATCTAGACACCGGTGATATCAGGAAGAAGGTCCTTCAAATGGAGGAAACCATTCGCACTCTTAAAGGGATTGGAACACATGGCAGTGTTTCTTACACAGACCTTTGTATATTTCCTGGTGTGCATTATCCAGAGAAATTCAAAACCCCTGATTTTGAGAAATATGACGGATTAGGGGATCCTTACACATATTTAAAGGTGTTTATTGGAGAGCTCGGATCTTATGCTGAGGATGAAAAGCTCAGAATGCAGCTGTTTCAGAAAAGTCTGACTGGAGAAGCCCTTTCATGGTATACCAGATTAGACAACTCTAAGATCCATAGATGGGAAGAGCTAGCCCATGGCTTCCTCACCCAATACGATTTTCGATCTCGGATGGCTCTGGCCACCGTGCAGTTACGAAGGTCGGAAAGCATCCTAACGAGTCATTTAGAGTATGCTCAGAGGTGGAGGCGCCTTCTTTGCTCAAGTTATTCCTGCCATGACAGAATCAGAAATGGTTATGACCTTCATAGATATACAGGAAACCCCTTTCTATGAAAGAGTCCTAGCTGGCATTGGCAAGCCATTTTCTGAAATGATTAAACACGGCGAGATGGCTGAAATGGGATTGAAGTCTGGTAAAATTCAAGACCTAGCCGTTCTTAAGGCTGTTGCTGAACACATTCAATCCGGATCTTATGGAAACAACCCCCGGAGGGTCCATAAGAAGAAAGAAGAGGATGTTTCCTTGATACTGCAAGGACAAAAAGGCAAGTCAAGCGCGCCTATGCAGAGGAAAAACTACTCCTCTTTCACAACACAACCTTCAAGCCCTCCATTTCCCAAAAGTGGAGAAGTAAAGCGATTTCGAACGTTCACACCCTTACGGGATTCGCTCGAAAATATTCTTGCTCTTCTGACTACTCAGAAGAAAATTATGCATCTTCTTCCGCCAGCCAACCCTACTGGTAAGGGTTTCAATGCTAATCGAAAATGTGCATATCATGCTGGGGCACCCGGGCATGATACTCAAGATTGTTGGGCCTTGAAGCACAAGATTCAAGATTTGATCGACAATGGTGAGATCGTAGTCACCAAACCAGATCAACCCCACGTACAAGACAACCCTTTCCCTCAACACAAAGAGGAAGAAGTCCACATAATCAGTTGGAGCACTGGACATGATTCTAATTCTACTGGTGAATCCTCCCAACCCATCAAAGATGGCGTTGACAAATGGGATTATGCAAAGTTCCAATTCACCATGGAACGAAAGATGAAGAATCTTCACAAAATAGTTGAGCAATTGGCAGAACTGGTGACACACCAACATCAAGCCACACGCCAACTAATCAGGCAGGAACATGCCTATCTCCTTCCATTTGTTATGAATGCTCCCTCAACACCTTCAGAAAGCGAAGCTATGAAGGATAAGGTTGCAAAGCGAGCAAGTGCTAAAGCCCGTCGGGATTTTGCTGATAGCAGAGAATTCACTTATCTGGGCCAATCTATGGAGGAGATAATTCAAATGTTGATCAACGAAGAAAGGATCACATTCCTTCTCCCTCCAATCAATCCCCGCTCAGGACGGTTCAATCCTGATGAAATGTGTTAATATCATTCACATTCTCGCGGTTACAGCACAGAAGAATGCTGGGCACTCTGCCATCTTATTCAAAATCTTATTGATAGCGGTGTTCTGCAAGTGGCAGATGATTACACTGTGCAATTTAAGGATGGGAATGCATGTCCTACTCAATGGAAGGGATCAGTAGCTATCATATCCGAAGAAGGTGACGAGACTGTTAAAGCATTTCCTATACAACCAATTCAACTCAAAGGAGTTTACAACACTTTGGAAATGGCCGCACCAGAGCCCATTCTCTTGCCTTGCAGAATACAACATCCTGTTGTCAGCTTACACAGAGTGCCATGGAACTATGGAGAAGCTGAAGGATCTACGTCTCATACTGCTGCTGTAATGACAAAAGAGAATCCACTATATCTTCCTCAACGGGTCATCAAGCCTATTTACGAAGCAAAGGGGAAATTGTCCATGGAGAAGATTGAAAAATTCCTCCATACTATGGGCCACAATGAAGCCAAAGTGGTTTTAAGCTTGCGTGAAGCTCCACACCAGATATCAATCTTGGACTTGGTTTTCTCTTTCGAAGATCATCGGAAGGTTTTGCTAAAGGTTTTGGAAGAAGCCTATTTACCAAAATCAGTGGATGTGGAAAAATTTAAACATTTGGTTGATCACATTTTCAACAACAATGTGATATCCTTCACTGATGACGACATACCTCCCAAAGGGACTAGTCACTGTAAACCATTACACATTGCTGTGTTGTCTTCTGGGTATATGCTCGCAGGAGTATTGATAGATAGAGGCTCATCTCTAAATATCTGTCCTTATGCCACCTTAGTGAAGATGAACATCAATCCCAATCGAATCCAAAGTAGTCATACGATCATCAGAGCTTTTGATGGATCTCGACGAAATTCTGTGGGAAAGATTGAGTTGTCAATTGAGATTGGTCCCCATACATTCAACGTATCCTTCCACGTCCTCAAGATAGATTCAGGATACAACCTGTTATTGGGGAGACCATGGATACACATGGCTGGAGCTGTTCCCTCCACCTTACATCAACAACTCAAATACATCATCAACAACGATGCCTAATCATCATTAATCTTGAGCCGTAAGGTCCTAAACCAGAGCTCGCCAATTATCGATTTCAATTCGTAAGTTGAGCACGCTAGTTTTCACACTCTGGAAGTGAGTAATACGCAATACCATCCTATTGGAGCACCACTTCCCGTACCTAAGATTCCGACGAGGTGATGGTCCGCCACTCAAAAAATGATGTATTTGGGTTATAACCTTGGACAAGGGCTTGGTAAGGAACAAAGGGGTATCACACACCCTATACAACCGTCCCAATCAAATCAGTGCAGTAGGGCTCAACTATTACGCTTAATTCCAATCATAGGAATCCTCATAAGCATAAGCAGATTCCTCAACATGCCGTCGTACGGCGATCTTCGCTACCTTTACCACATGAGTTAATGCAATCTCTTGTAAAGGTCCCAGCCCAGACAATGACTATGCTATTTCCGAGACCGGTACCAATCAAAGCTAAAGAGGTGCTGACTCATGATCCCGCGACGGAAGAAAAGGAGCGAAAACGTAAACATGACCTTGCCTTGATGATGGCAGGCATTCACATCATTGTTCACGATGAACATACAAACAGATACGCTCCAGACGATGATTGCCTAGATGTCATGGTTATCATTCAGGAGGAGAAGGACACTGACAATCCTTCTATGTCCTTCAAGACTTTGCCCTTGACAATTGGAGCAGTATTCCATGCATTGGTCGATGAGGGTAAAATGGGCAAAAAATCCCTCTGCCCTGTAGATAACTTTTAATTGCTTACTTTCCTTTACAACACTAGCAGTTATTTTATCACGTACATGCTAACACTTTTGTATGATCGAACAGTTGCATATATTAAGTGAAAGCGTATTTTGTTTCAGGACTCTGAATTTAGATGTGCCTGTACTTGCTGATAAGGTGCCTTCTCTCCACAAGGACTGCAACTTTGATGCAAAGTTGGACTCAGACTTGATGGACATCAAAGAGGACATTGAGACACCTCAAGAGATTAAGGAATGGGTCGCCGACAAACCTAAACCCAATCTTAATCAAACCACTCCTTTCAATCTTGGAACCACTCCTTTCAATCAACGGAATGACATGGTTGCGCTATTAACCCAATTCTAGGATGTGTTTGCATGGTCCCACGAAGACATGGTGGGATTGTCCACGGACATTGTTCTTCATCTCTTTCCCATTAAAGAAGGATTCAAGCCGGTTAGGCAGAAGCTCAGGCGATTAAAACCTGAGTGGAGTTTAAAGGTTAAAGAAGAAATTGTGAAACAATTTCAAGCTGGCATCATCATGGTGTCTATATATCCGGAGTGGATATCCAACATTGTTCCCGTACCTAAACCAGGGGGAAAAGTACGAGTCTACGTGGATTACTGGGATTTGAACAGAGCTTGCCTTAAAGATAGCTTTCCCGTACCGTTTATCCACATTCTCATTGACGATACAGCTCAATATGGCATGTACTCCGTTGCTGATTGCTTCGCGGGGTATCATCAAATTATGGTCGCCAAGGAGGATCGTGAGAAAACTGCTTGCATCACGCCTTGGGGAACCTTTTGCTACAGACGGTTGTCATTTGGCCTCATCAATGCTGGGGCGACTTACCAACGAGCTATGATGGCTCTTTTCCATGATCTAATGCATAAGGAGATAGAGATCTATGTGGATGACATCATTGTCAAATCCCGGAAGGAGGATGACCACTTAGACCATCTCAGAAAGTTGTTCAATAGGTTGTGTAAGTACAACTTGAAGTTGAATCCCGCCAAGTGCGCCTTTGGTGTTAAGTCAGGCAAGTTGCTATGGTTCCTAAATCGACCACAAAGGAATTGAAATGATCCTGCGCTAAAATCCAGTGCCATCAAGGAAATGCCCATTCCTCGCATAAAAAAAAGAAATACGGGATTTTTTGGGAAGAATCAACTTCATAAGCCGATTCATTTCTCAACTCACAGCAACCTCTGTGAGCCAATCTTCAAATTGTTAAGGAAGAACTCCTCCATGAAATGGAATGATGAGTGCGAATGCCTTCCTCACAATTAAAGAACAAATTGATTAACGCCTCTCTTTTGGTACCTCCCAGGGATGGTATTCCCCTGTTCATGTACCTATCCATAAATGACAATGCTATGGGCTGTATGCTGGGGCAAAAAGACAATAGAGGCCAAGAGCGAGCTATCTATTACCTTAGCAAAAGATTCAGCATCAGTGAACACAAGTACACTTTGATCGAGAAAACTTGTTGTGCTTTGGCATGGGCCTCCATGAGATTACAACATTATCTTTATGGTCACACAACCCATCTTATATCCCGCGTGGATCCTCTTAAGTATGTGTTTAGCAAACCCATACTGAATTGTCGGCTGTCCAGATGGCAGTTGATCCTCCAGCAATTTGATATTGTATATGTGACACAAAAGTCTGTCAAAGGTCAAGGCATTGCGGATCAACTGGCCGCCGCACCTGCAGGGGATTACAAACCTCTAAAAACATACTTTCCGTGAAGGGTAATGGCAATTCAAATTTAACGCATCGATGACGATACATCCCAGCTGTGGAGAATGTATTTTGATGGAGCTGTTAATTCAGAAGGCTCCGGAGCTGGAGCAGTTTTAATATCTTGCACGGGGGAGCAGTATCCCGTCGCCGTCAATTACAGTTTGTCAATACCAACAACACAGCTGAGTATGAAGGCTGCATTATGGGACTCAAACTTGCCCGTTCAATGGGTATTAGGCATTTAACTGTCTTTAGGTATTCCGAACTGGTGATCAAGCAATCCACAGGAATCTATCAGACCAAAGTATTGCATTTATTGCCCTACCATCGGCAAGTTATACAGATGGCTTTGGAGTTCGAAGAAATCTCCTTTCTACACATTCCTCGCAACAGGAATGATTTTGCAGATGCTTTAGCAACATTGGCTTCCTTAGTTTACATACTTGACAAGGAAAACATGCCAAACATCACGATTGCTATGCATAAGACCCCAGTTTATGGGAATTACATTGGAGAAGTATCGAATGAGCTACCTCCCGTCCATAACCCTTGGTATCAACATATCAAGGAGTATTTATGAGATGGATCTACACCCGCCGAGGCGAGCCTAACTGAGAAAAGGCGGATTCATCGACTTGCTATGAAATTCTACATGAGCGGAGATACACTCTACAAAAGAGATGTAGGACTAGGTCTCCTCAGATGTCTGGACAAAGACCAAGCTCAGAGACTCATGGATGAGATCCATGGTGGAGTATGTGGCCCTCACATGAATGGATCCCTCCTTATTAAAAAGATTCTCAGAACGGGACATTATTGGCTTATACTCAAGGCTGACTGTGATGATCACGTCAAGAGGTGCTATCAATGTCAAATCCATGGGAATGTTATCCACGCCCCTCCAAGGGAACTCCACAATATGAGTTCGCCATGGCCCTTCTCAATGTGGGGAATGGATGTGATCGGGCCCATCGAGCCCAAAACCAGTAATGGACATCGGTTCATATTCACCATGATCGACTACTTCACCAAGTGGGTTGAAGCAGCTTCCTTCCCCAAGGTTATTAAAGAAGTCATCATTGCGTTCATCAGAAACAATGTTGTTTGTCGATATGGGAAACCAGAGGTTATTGTGTCAGACAATGCTAAGAACCTCAACAACAAAATGATGGAGGACTTATGTAGAAAATTCCACATTAAACATCTTAACTCCGTCATCTACCGACCAAAGATGAATGGTGCTGTTGAAGCTGCTAATAAAAACGTCAAGAAGATCATGCAGAAAATGTCTGCCAATCACAAAGGATGACCTGACCTCTTGCCCCTAACTTTATTAGCCTACAGAACTTCAATGCGTGTTTCCACTGGGGCAACCCCTTACTCACTAGTCTATGGGATGGAAGCAGTGCTCCCCATAGAGGTGGAAATGGAATCCCTCAGAGTATTGATGGATGCTCAGTTGGATGAAGACCAATGGGTACAAGACAGGTATCACGAATTGTCTCTGATAGATGAAAGGCGAACCGCAGCTATCTTCCATGGTCAGTTATATCAGCAAAGGATCACACGATCCTATAACAAAAAAGTCCGACTACGGCAATTCAAACAACATGACTTGGTCTTGAAGAAGATCATTGGCAATCAAGATCAGTCTAAGGGAAAATTCGCTCATAACTGGGAAGGCCCATTTTTTGTCAAGGAAGTATTGACAGGAGGTGCTCTTAGATTGCAAGAAGTGGATGGTGATGAATTTCCACATCTCATTAATTCAGACACCGTGAAACGGTACTATGTCTGAAGTTGCCATCAGACCGAACATCCTGGTTTTGATCATCAAATCACCAGTTATTCCGGTTTTGAACCTTTCCTTTTACATACTTTTCTGCCCCTCAGGGAACCATACAATTCGGACCAGCAGCCTGGTTCTTTTCAGATTCTCCTGAAAATGAGAATAAACTTTTCACATCTTTTCAATTCCTCCCGAAAACGAGAATAAACTTTTCACACACTTACAGTTTATCCTTAAGATGGGATTAAACTTTTCTACATCTGCAGTTTATCCTAAAGACGGGATCGAACTTCTCAAACTTTATAGTTTATCCTGAAGACGGGATCAAACTTTCTCCACACTTGCGGTTTATCCCCCTCATGGGATTAAACCTTCTTTTCCCCGCAGTCTATCTTGCTTATAGGATTCATATCTATTCCCCACAGCTTAACCCCTATATGGGATCAAGATCTTCCCCGCGGATTCACCTGCACATTTGGACCCCCACTTTTCAGTCATTCGTCCTAAGGGGTGAACTACGTCGACCTGATCTCCTTGATACTCGGGGGTACATAGGCAACCATATTCTATATGGCCCGGTCACAACAATACAGAAAAAACAACAAAAACATTTCTACCCTTTCTTCACAAAAAACAAAAAAAAAATACTTCCATACCCTTTTGCCTTCAACATTCAGCGTTGAACCTCCTACACTAGGTTCGAACTACGCAGACTTGATCTCCTCTTCAATAGGAGTACATAGGTAACCATTTATGGTGCAGTCTGACCCCTACCAGAACAAGCATACTTGTCACACCGTCATCGATCAAACTTCAAATTGCCCCACTTCATCGGTTTGAGATCAAAGGGATGGAATTAGCCAACCTCTTCTCACAAATAGAAGATACGGTGACCATCTAAGCTGCGATCGTGCCTCAAAGAGCAACACCAAACCATAAGAGATGGAATTAACTAGGCTTCTCCTGAATAGAAGTACTGGCGACCATCTGTGGAGTGGTCAATCTCAGAGAGGAAAAAACTATCATCCTCTCCATTTTTCCATACAGATACCAGTCCCAAGACACCAAAGATGGTAGGGATTTTCAGAAATCAATGATTCATTCTGAGAGATCTTGCGATGTCTCAATGTCCATCTATCAAGGATAAGTTCAGAATGCATCAAGATCAAAGGCCCTGGAGAAACAGGCAAATATCAAGCAAGTATCAAGGCATAACTAAAAGGGAAGTGAATCAACATATATTTCCTTGCCATACATAATACTGTTTGATATATACATTTGTGCTGTACATGACAAAATGGCTAAGCTAGTCTGTGCAGGAACATAGAAAGCTATCTATTGATCTGTGTGAATACGAACTATCAGACCCAACATAGCGTCCCTCTCTGAAGACGGAGGTAATGCTGCAAGCTCCTGCCCAAGGGTATCTACACTAGCTAGAAGATTAGAAGCCAACTGCATGGTGGCATAATGTCCATTAATGTAAGCGCTCATATCGGCAAAAGTGATAGCCATCTCGGATCGCACTGAAGTACTATCTGCAATGGCCACATCCCTAACAGATAAGGCGGCATCCCGCTCCACGATCATGGCATCCCTGGCCGATCTAGTGTCGTCCCTCTCTAACAGAAGCTATTCTCTCCCATCAAGAGATAAGCCAACATTGCGTTCTCTAATCTCGATCTCTCTCTCATAGGTCATCAGATGTAAGCTCTGCTCCAGATGATGTACTGAATGCTGAGTAATAGTAGCACTCGGGGTGGGAGAATCTAGCACAAATGCCGCAACCCAAAGAAATAACTCAATCTAGTGGGAATGATGCCTCTCTATAGGCTCCTCATCGTCATCATCGGCCTCACGCACTTTGATCATCGCCACCAATCTGATCTCTGTTCTATACATGCAGAATACTCTGCAGAACTACCTGGATGACTGACAGAAAACTCATCCAACTCTCGCTGATCCCAACAGGCATACAACCTGGATCTGTCCTCCGCTGACAACCGGTGTGATGCAAAACGCTGACTCACTGCCCCCTCATATGGATGGAAGTCCTAAAACTGGTCAAACTGACACATCACGGCCAGTGGGTGGTAGGTAATCATGCCCCTCAAACCAGTTAGAGGGAGATAATCCATGCCCGGAGCATGAGTAATGAAGCTGTAGGGTGAAACGAGCCCTGAACACGAAAATATGTCAAACGGATCTCCAATCTCTGCCAGGAAAGTGGACCAAGATGCAGTATCTGTACACTTCGTAGGCTGAAAGGAGTACAACATGGCTATCTCATGGGTGAAACAAAATCCATGACGTCTAAAGGTGCCAATCGGTCGCAAGTGTGACATGAACCACACGTGCTGACATGACCGAATCGCTCAGTAAATACTCTCATCTTGGGATAAGCATAGCGATATAGCCGAATTCTCAAGGTCTCTGCAATGATCATCGATATAATGGTATGACCCTCCCTGAGAGCTCTCACTGCTACGATGATGCCAATGTCTAGCTCATCTATGTACTGCGGCATGTAAACGTATGACAATACACATAGAAGCAGTACATCTACTCTGGCTGAACGCCAATGATCCTCCGGTGTGGTGAAATCCCCGGAATGTCGTGCATAGCTATCCTCAGAGCCAAACCTGTCGATCAGGAAAAGCTGGGATATCACATGGCCGGATGTAAGCTCATCCTGCACTACTCTGCGCCTCAAACCTGTGAGAGTCATGAACTGTCTACTCATGTCTCCCATCGCCATGTGCACGCAAGGTCTGTCCAGAGGCAGCATCATCAATCGTGCATACTCCTCCAAAGTAGGCGTCAACTCACGGGTCCCAAAGCGGAATACCTGTCTATCTGGTACCCAATGCTCTAGCATACCCTCTACAAAGCCTGGAGGAACCTGAAACATCAGTAAGGTCATAGTATGCTGCAACAAGTCATCTACAATCACCATGTCTGATGGTGATATACTATCATACCATGATCGAATACCAACTACCACCGTAGATGGTGGGGTATGATCAATACGGCTAACTGTCGAAGAAGACATCATGCGGTAAAGTGTCGTCATAAGACCATCCAGTGGTCAATGCTGAATATCTCTGGATATACATACATATGCATAACAATAACATACATGATACAATAGATGGCAATATGATATAGGGAATGGAAAAACTGTGCATACATTCCTAAGTATATCATCATCTAATACATCTCTGTACAACTAAAATACAGAGAAATGGGGCAAAGCTACCCAACAACTAACAGTGGCCTATCAAAAGATATAACGAGAATGGGGAAAAGCTACCTAGCATCTAACAGAGGCCTATCAAAAGAGATAACGAGAAATACATCAAAAAAAGTTAATAGTGTCAATGTCCACATCATCGATGCTATCCACCTGATATAACTCCTCCTGAGTCACTGGATCTTTATCTACAGGGATGTCAGGCCTATACAAGGGAGGATCTGTGCCGGCAAAACCAAATCAGTCACCTGAGGGGCCAGCTCCACTGCTGGAAGGATCAAAAGTATTTGCCTCTGAAGGATCTCTGCCCAAATGCCGAATGAAAAGATGTGATCGGTCCAGCTGCTTAATCAATCTCTCGATCTGTGTCGCATGAGTCGGATCTCTGACACAGGATAGCCAATCCGTCATCATCACGGATCCTGGAACCATATCCCCCATGAACTGCGTGGCACGGGTCTGAGCTCCAATGGTACGAGGGATCCACCAACGCTGGAATATCTCCTGAGAACAGGGGCCCTCTGATAATGTGAATCCGTCAATCCCCATCAATGGGATGTCAATGACGGGTGACTGCGAAACAGGCCAATAATTCCTGGCAGGAGGCAAGATCGGTATGCGTATCTCTCCTGTGGTGTTCCTAATAGCACGCTCTCCTAAATAGAACTCCCATCCTCCATCGGTAAAGAGAGGAATCCTATGGGTGGATATGAAGTAATCTACTCCAGTCGGGTACCTATCCTCAAAACCAACTCCCAGATGCTCTCCAGAGTAGGGAATCCACGTGATGACATCAGCTGTCAATATCTCCAGCTGCAGGCGACAATGAGTGAAACCCTCGAAGCAGGGGACTCACCAAGATGGAATGATGCCATCTCCGTCCTCGTGGATAGGTGTCTAAACCTAACACACTCACAGGACGTAAACAAGGGAGCCTCTCATAAGCCCAAAACTGCCAACACAAATGCAAAACATCTACTATCAGTCAACACTCTTAACCTGTACATGGTAAAAGACACGAGAAACACTCACCAGCAAAAACGGGTAGAATCCTAACCACGCCTTGGTCAAGCCCTGCGATCACATGCGTATTCCCCTGAGGAAATAGGCAAAGGTATAGGAACCCCAATCATACTCTCCTACACGGTCCACGTGTCGAGTGGCGCTAATCAAAGCGAAAGACACCGTGGAAGAGTTTTCTGCTATGAAGCAACCCCTAATGATCATCAGGAACAATCACCGCAGAATGCGATCCCTAACTCTCACATCAGCTGGTATAGGCTCACTCAACAGGCCACTCATAGCATCTACGCTCAAAGGACCTGTCCTAATAGTCCTGCCCTTGAGCGCCTCCGCCGAAACTCCCAACAAGGATCTGATGGCAGTTGGGGTGATATCCGTCGTGCAAGGCACTGGCTCCCCTCCAAACTCTATACCTGTGATAAATCGCCAATCCATCGGCGTCATCATGACCTCACAGTCCAGCAAGTGAAGTGACTGAGTTTGGTGGAACCACCGCTCAGACAATGCCCTGAGGTAACCCCAGGGACAGCGACGGGGTAGAATGGAGAAAAACCTCTCAAATCCCCAGCCATGGACGATCGCTCTATAGTCATCATGCAAGGCCTGATATATAGAGTGAATGCTAAACCAGTTTCCCTAAGGTGGTGTAAATCCGAGAACTTACATCAAATGCAGATCAACATCAGACTCCTTGACTCCTCACCAATAGGAAATAAGGAAGATTAAAGATCTAACTTCATACCTCGTTTGTGTGCAGGTACACAGAAGGATGCCTACTCAAGTCACCCAGAAGATCTGGGTTCGCCACTTGAATACTTGGCAATTCCCTGCGAGGAACACGTGCAACAGGAGCGGGACCCTCGAACGGAACATCATCCTCCTCGTCCTCAACATTCGGCATTTTAACCCGAATAGGACGCACGACCCCCTCAGCCAAACGACGAGGCTCTCTCATAGAACGACGCTGAGGCTCTTCAACAGCTCTCCTCCGTACACCAGAAGTAGTCCTGCGGGAACTGCTAGGCTGATCTGGATCCATAATATCTGGACAGCAAATCTCTAAATCACCTCAGAAAGGGTGTGGTAATTCTATACCTGGAGTCTTTTTCAAAATGCATTTTATGATTACATGCATACATGCATCGTTTTAAGATACATATGATGTAGAGTTAAGAATGCATAACTGCTCAATGCCTACATTTTGAAATTTTTTGCCATAGTTTCCTTTGTAAATGGGACTATCCACATGCACATAGGCATGACTAGGTGGCCATTCAGTAGCACACCTGTACACAGTTATATACATCTTGTATGCATTCATCACATCACAGTGAAAATCTGTAAGTGTATGGAAAAAAATTGGAAATACATGCATGTGTTACCAGGACAGTGAAGAACGCTTGTATTGTGATGGAATATACAGAAAGTTTCCCGAACTCAGCAGGTCTGCAGAAAAGCTCTCAGATTTCCTTCGCGGCGCAGCTTGAAAATGACTTATGAAAGCAACCAAATTGGCTATACATAGCCATGGTGGTCAGAAGTCAACTCATGCTGCACCTGCAGTCCACCTGCCCTCCTACATGGTTCCCACACTCCGGCTTCGGTCCAGATTAGAGTTGCAAAGGAGGTTTCACAAAGTCGAAAAGGCCAAATCAGAGTAAAATGCTTCTGCGATTAAATGAAATAACTTTGAAATTACGGTTCTCTGTCGGTCAGAGTTAAACTCCCGTCGCCTCAGTGGTATTCGCCCGGATAAAAGGTATACTCTACCACAAAGCTCAGCTTTCACCAACCATGCTCGACAATACCTCACAACGGTCCGATGCCGTCATTTGCATGGTTACATCTAAACATCCCCGACAGGGGTTACAACGCAAAACCACGAATCATCTGAATATCCCCGGCGGGGGTTACAACGTCAAAGTTATCAAGCATCTACGCATCCCCAGCGGGGGACACCACGCAATACATGTGACGCCCCCAAAATAGGTATACGTCACCCATCTTGAGTCGCCAGATATCACACTATAAAAATCAAATACAAACTTCATTTATACAATCATTTGAACTGTCAAATGCAATCGACAACAGATAAGCTGTGAGTTTCAATACAAAATCTATGTAACTCTCATGGTGCCTCGACCACAATACCTTACAAAGGTACTTTACATAAAAGTATAGTCAAAAACTGTTTTAGGAATTAAAATCTTTGGGAAGTGCTCAATGAAACCTTCGTACATGGGAGGCCATGCGTCTAGGTTATGGTAGATATCATATGTCCACAAAATTATCCTTGGTTGACCCAATAGACCCCAAAGAAAAACGAGAAGATTACTATCATCTTCTTTCCAATGGTGAGTCTTCTCTTGGCATATAACTATCTCCACTGTCTCCAAGTAAAAATTATATTTCAAATAAACTCCAAGATCATATAGATAGTGCTCATAGATATATTCAGCAAGTGGATGTGTACAACCCTGTCTTATGATAATCCGAGGTTGTATGTCATTAGACATCTTGTATGATAGTGGCAAAACACCCTTCCAAAGTTGGGTTCGCCTCACCCTATTTGATTCACCAAATATAACTATTAAATGTCGTATAAAATACAACACACTTATCTTAAAGTTCTCAATGAAATTATTTCCATACTATTTAGGGAGAACCTCAACAGCTATAGACCACCGTTCTAATCCCTCATTACCTCAAACAACCCAAATACACTCTCTTATTACGAAAAGGAATTGTGAAGCAAAAGGGTGAGCACAACTAGCCTAATAAAGAATATCATGGCTAAAGATAATTTAATTATCAATAGCTTTCGTCAATAATAAATCAGAGATTTAGAACATATGGTAGATGATAAAACTTTTCAACCGTAGTTGCAGCGGAACGAGCAATCCACTAAAAGAGTCAAATAGACCATCAGGTCTATTATCTTCTCCATGTTAAAAGTCCACCAATTATGTTTTATCCCTGTAACATCAATCAACAATTCATGTCCACAATCATATGAATAACTCATAATCATAATTGTGATTCTGAATTTCCTTTTCGCATCCAGGACGAAGATAATTTTCATCACCTATCTCCACCTGAAACATCAAAAATCATGGTTATACCAAATCACAATTCCTGCTCATAATTAAACTAAAAAATTCATCTTTGCACTACGGCCAAAGATATACAACTGTATAACCAATAACAAACAGTTCATCTTTGCACTACAGGCCAAAGATATACAATTGTAAAACCAATAATGCTGAGACTCAGCTTATTAAATAAACCACATCATCGAATCATCCCTGTACTATGGCCAAGGATATTCATTAAATCACATCCATGAATTATCCATGCACTACGGCCAATGATATTCATTATTATCACATCCGTGAATTAATATTTCATTGCTGAGACTCAGCTCAATAATTAATCCATATCATCGAATCATCCCTGCACTACGGCCAAGGATATTCATTAAATCACATTCATGAATTAATATTTCATTGTTGAGACTCAGCTCAATAATTAATCCATATCATAGAATCATCCCTGCACTACAGGCCAAGGATATTCGTTAATATCCCGACCACGAATTATCTATGCACTACGGGCCAAAGATAATCGTGTTTT
Organism: Panax ginseng; assembly: GCA_020205605.1. Classification (NCBI taxonomy): domain Eukaryota; kingdom Viridiplantae; phylum Streptophyta; class Magnoliopsida; order Apiales; family Araliaceae; genus Panax; species Panax ginseng. Next base: position 14,380,939 of record CM035134.1, read on the forward strand.
CATCAACGGTCCTGATCATGCCATAAAAGAATTCATCTTTGCTCCCTTGGCCGAAGAGAATCCATAGCCATAATCATACCAAAAACTGTCCATCAATGCACTACGGGTCAATGAGGACTTTTTCCATATCATTTGTAATATTACGGTCATGATTATACCAAATAATCTCTGGTCATAATCATACCAAGTCCATCTATGCACTACAGGCCACAGATGACTTTCAACATAATATAAACATGAGAATGATGACAATGATATAAGCATTTATCAAACGAAAACAAGGATAAATATTAAAGACTTTAAATTTATCCAAATATTATCAATCACTTAATAAACTCATAATCTAATATTATAACAATATTTTAATCACTTCTTAAACTTATAAACAATTTATTTTAATTATTTACATTTTACCAAATAATTCATTTAATCGTTCAAAAATGCTATACTCATAAGATTTCATCACCAATGATTAAATCCCTCATCAAAAATATGCATATACCTTATATAGGATTTTCAAGCCATAAAATCCTATATTCCAACTTTGTTACTTCACATAACATATTTAACTCATATGCTCGTAACTAAACTATTTTTATGAAAAATACCAAATCAGTCCCAAAAATATTTATTTTCTGGGATTTAGTATAATATAGTCCCATAATGAAAATATATTTTTCTCGGAATTTTTAAAATTTAATTACTATTTTTCAAAAATCAATTTTAAATTAATTCCTTAAGAAATTAGCTACCTCAAGGTTAACTCTAAAAATTCCCAAATCTTGGCAGAATCTTACACATGTTAACGTGAGCTTCCAGTTTAAATTTCATGGTCATCGGAGTTATAGAACTCCGGTTATAGCATTTTTCGTCGAAAAAACCTAAATATTGAAATGGTCATAACTTGCTCATTTTAAGTCGGAATGAGCTCATGGACAGGATGTTCTTATACCATATACTTTCATGTCCCAAAAGGCCATAATTTTTCTCATAAATTAAGTGGTCGAAAATGCCTTTTTTAAAATCTGGACAGAAACTTTTTGGTATTTTGCAGCTTTTGACTTCTTTGCTAAAATCAGTCCACACAAAAATCTACAACACCTTTTATAGTGATTCCACTTGGAGATGCTACAAGACTCATAGATCTAACTCTGGAACCTAACCACACTCAAAAATTCAAAATATAATAGGAGATATGATCAATTGAATTTCATGTTTCATTTTCACAAAAATATGATTTTCAACCCTTTGTGATTTCTAAGAAACTTTCATGTTTTCACATAATAACCAATATAACCCCTCATAACACTTACTAATACTTCATATACACATGATTTTCATTATTCTAATGCTTTTATTATGACTCTCATCATAATTAACGTAAATAGATCATTTTTATAAAGGATCATTCACCATGAATGCGATAGAGACCGCACAGACAGGTTATTCCAACAAAATAATAAATAACGGAACCAGGTCAGGTAAAATTCACACTGACAGGATGTTCCAACGGAATAAATGAATAATAAAGACGGAACCAGGTTCGGCGTAAAGCACAGACAGGATATTCCAACAGAATAATAAAAACGGAACCAGGTCATGTGAAATTCACACCGACAGGATATTCCAACAGAATGATAAATGCGGAATAATAAATAATGGAACCAGGTCCGACGTAAAATGCACAGACAAGATATTTCGACAGAATAGTAAAGAATTGAATAATAGGAGAATTTCACCATGTATGCAGTACTTTGCATATACAGGTTATTCCAACATAATAATATAGAATGGAATAATAGAAGAATTTCACCATGTATATGGTACTTCGCATAAACAGGTTATTCCAACATAATAATAAGAATGGAATAACATAAGGATTTCACCATGTATAGGGTATGCCGCGTATACAGGTTATTCTAACAGAATAATAAAGAATGGAATAACATAAGGATTTCACCAAGTAAAGGGTATGCCGCTTATACATGTTATGTATAGGGTATACCACGTATACAGGTTATTCCAACAGAATAATAAAGAATGGAATAACAGAAGTTCTCTTCATGAATAAGAAAGAATAACACCCCTTACACAATAATGATATCCCTTACCTTAGAAAGTAACTGAATACTGGAGTAGAGAGGTAGCAGACTTCTCTTCTTCTATAGATTTTCTCTCTACAATTTCTCTCTATAATAATTTCTCTATAGCTTTAGTGAATTGGTGAGAAATGAAGAAGAATGAACTTCTATTTATAGAAAAACATAGTTTCAATAATTGCACATTTTGGGGCTCAAAAAATTACAGTACAATACCTCCCTTTTTTTCTTTAATTTTAATTTAGTCATCCAAGTATTATCAAACTTTCACCACCTCCCCTAATAGTAAATCATGTAAATTAATAGTTTATTCATGTGACTCAATAGTAAAATCATGTGAAAAAACTAATTACATTATAGTACTTTCATCTATACCTCAATTTTTAACTTAGTCATGCAAGTATTATCAATCTTGCACCAACTCCCCTAATAGTAACAAGAATGTGAATCAATAGTACACACATGTGAACAAATAATTATAAACATGTGAATTAGTAGCAATTAATTGCTCATTTATCCGATAAATTACCCGATTTATCAATATAACCCCCAGACATCAATTATCATCGAAATAAATGTCGATTTTCACTAACACTAACAATTCTAACATAATGAAACTATTTTTATCAAAAATATAAAATTTGAAATTTCGAAGTTTGACTTTTCCCGAAAAGGTCAACTGTTGACTTTTTGACCAAATAGTGAATCTCGGAAAATTTTGTGTTTATAGACTATTTTTACTAATTTCGTTGTTCCGGACTCAAATATCACGTCCGCGTCTTCAAATTCAACTCCGAACTCAAATTGAATTTTTTTATAACAACTTGCATACTTTGCAAAATTTTTAAATATCACCCTTAAATTTAACCTTTATCAATTTAACCATTTACTAAATAGAATAATTATAAGAAAATTGAATAATTTTATTTTATAAAATTCGGGGTCTCACAATCTCCCCTCCTTATGAAATTTTACCCTCGAAATTTACGTACGTACCTGGTATGCTGAAGGGATGAGGATACCTTGCTTTCTTTTCGAATTGTACCTTCCCGGTTATTTTCTCTCTATCATGATTTTCCCATTGCTCATCTCCTGTATTTCAGATATCATTCTAGAATATACCTTCAAAACAAAGGTTAATTGACATATCATAATTTGTTAACTCATCAAGTAAACAATTTCAGCTTAGGTAATTCACACCCTAGCGAAGTATATTACTCGTCTCTCCCCTCCTAGTTCTTAGACTAATATCTCCGCCAACGACCATATCCCTAAGCTCTGATACCAAATGTGACGCCCCCAAAATAGGTATACGTCACCTATCTTGAGTCGCCAGATATCACTCTATAAAAATCAAATACAAACTTCATTTATACAACTATTGAACTGTCGTGCAGAGTACGACAACAGATAAGCTGTGAGTTTCAATACAAAATCTATGTAACTCTCATGGTGCCTCGACCACAATACCTTACAAAGGTACTTTACATAAAAGTATAGTCAAAAACTGTTTTAGGAATTAAAATCTTTGGGAAGTACTCAATGAAACCTTCGTACATTGGAGACCATGCGTCTAGGTTATGGTAGATATCATATGTCCACAAAATTATCCTCGGTTGACCCAATAGACCCCAAAGAAAAATGAGAAGATTACTATCATCTTCTTTCCAATGGTGAGTCTTCTCTTGGCATATAACTATCTTCACTGTCTCCAAGTAAAAATTATATTTCAAATAAACTCCAAGATCATATAGATAGTGCTCGTAGATATATTCAGCAAGTGGATGTGTACAACCCTGTCTTATGATAACCCGAGGTTGTATGTCATTAGACATCTTGTATGATAGTGGCAAAACACCCTTCCAAAGTTGGGTTCGCCTCACCCTATTTGATTCACCAAATATAACTATTAAATGTCGTATAAAATACAACACATTTATCTTAAAGTTCTCAATGAAATTATTTTCATACTATTTAGGGAGAACCTCAACAGTTATAGACCACCGTTCTAATCCCCAGTTACCTCCACTCGACCCAGCTACACTCTTATTACCTGAAAGGAATTGTGAAGCAAAAGGGTGAGCACAACTAGCCCAGTAAAGAATATCATGGCTAAAGATAATTTAATTATCAATAGCTTTCGTCAATAATAAATCAGAGATTTAGAACATATGGTAGATGATAAAACTTTTCAACCATAGTTGTAGCGGAACGAGCAATCCATTAAAAGAGGTAAATAGACCATCAGGTCTATTATCTTCTCCATGTTAAAAGTCCACCAATAATGTTTTATCCCTGTAACATCAATCAACAATTCATGTCCACAATCATATGAATAACTCATAATCATAATTGTGATTCTGAATTTCCTTTTCGCACCCAGGACGAATATAATTTTCATCACCTATCTTCACCTGAAACATCAAAAATCATGGTTATACCAAATCACAATTCCTGCTCATAATTAAACTAACAAATTCATCTTTGCACTACGGCCAAAGATATACAATCAGATAACCAATAACAAATAGTACATACGAGCCAAAGATATACAATTGTAAAACCAATAATCTTTGAGACTCACATTAAATAAACCACATCATAGAATCATCCTCGCACTACTACCAAGGATATTTCATTAAATCACATCCATGAATTATCCATGCACTACGGCCAAGGATATTCATTATTATCACATCCGTGAATTAATATTTCATTGCTGAGACTCAGCTCAATAATTAATCCACATCATCGAATCATCCCTGCACTACGGCCAAGGATATTCATTAAATCACATTCATGAATTAATATTTCATTGCTGAGACTCAGCTCAATAATTAATCCATATCATCGAATCATCCCTGCACTAAAGCCCAAGGATATTCGTTAATATCACGACCACGGATTATCTATGCACTACGGGGCAAAGATAATCATGTTTTCATCAACGGTCCTGATCATGCCATAAAAGAATTCATCTTTGCTCCCTTGGCCGAAGAGAATCCATAGCCATAATCATACCAAAAACTGTCCATCAATGCACTACGGACCAATGAGGACTTTTTCCACATCATTTATAATATTACGGTCATGATTATACCGAATAATCTCTGGTCATAATCATACCAAGTTCATCTATGCACTACAGGCCACATATGACTTTCAACATAATACAAACATGAGAATGATGACAATGATATAAGCATTAATCAAACGAAAATAAGGTTAAATATTAAAGACTTTAAATTTATCCAAATATTATCAATCACTTAATAAACTCATAATCTAATATTATAACAATATTTTAATCACTTCTTAAACTTATAAATAATTTATTTTAATTGTTTACATTTTATCAAATAATACATTTAATCGTTCAAAAATGCTATACTCATAAGATTTCATCACCAATGATTAAATCCCTCATTAAAAATATGGATATACCTTATATAGGATTTTTAAGCCATAAAATCCTATATTCCAACTTTGTTACTTCAAATAACATATTTAACTCATATGCTCGTAACTAAACTATTTTTATTAAAAATACCAAATCAGTCCCAAAAATATTTATTTTCTGGGATTTAGCATAATATAGTCCCATAATGAATATATATTTTTCTCGGAATTTTTAAAATTTATTTACTATTTTTCAAAAATTAATTTCAAATTAATTCCTTAAGAAATTAGCTACCTCAAGGTTAACTCCAAAAATTCCCAAATCTTGGCAGAATCTTACACATGTTAACGTGAGCTTCCAGTTTAAATTTCATGGTCATCGGAGTTATAGAACTCCAGTTATAGCATTTTTCGTCGGAAAAACCTAAATATTGAAATGGTCATAACTTGCTCATTTTAAGTTGGAATGAGCTCATTTTTGGACAGGATGTTCTTTATACCATATACTTTCATGTCCCAAAAGGCTAGAAATTTTCTCATAAATTAAGTGGCCGAAAATGCCCTTTTAAAATATGGACAGAAACTTTTTGGTATTTTGCAGCTTTTGACTCCTTTGCTAAAATCAGTCCACACGAAAATCTACAACACCTTTTATAGTGATTCCACTTGGAGATGCTACAAGACTCATAGATCTAACTCTGGAACCTGACCACACTCAAAAATTCAAAATATAATAGGAGATATGATCAATTGAATTTCATGTTTCATTTTCACAAAAATATGATTTTCAACCCTTTGTGATTTCTAAGAAACTTTCATGTTTTCACATAATAACCAACATAACTCCTCATAACACTTACTAATACTTCATATACACATGATTTTTATTATTTTAATGCTTTTATTATGACTCTCATCATAATCAACGTAAATAGATCATTTTTATAAAGGAGATCATTCACCATGAATGCGATATAGACCGCACAGACAGGTTATTCAAACAAAATAATAAATAATGGAACCAGGTCAGGTGAAATTCACACCGACAGGATGTTCCAACGGAATAAATGAATAATAAAGATTTTAACCAGTCCCACGTAAGCACACATACATGATATTTCAACAGAATAATAAAAATGGAACCAGGTCAGGTGAAATTCACACCGACAGGATATTCCAACAGAATGATAAATGCGAATAATAAATAATAGAAACCAGTCCCAAGTAAAATGCATGAGACAGATATTCCGGCGTAATAGTAAAGAATTGAATAATAGGAGAATTTCACCATGTATGCGATTTTGCATATATCATGAGTTATTCCAACATAATAATATAGAATGGAATAATAGAAGAATTTCACCATGTATGCGGTAGTTCGCATAAACAGGTTATTCCAACATAATAATAAAGAATGGAATAACATAAGGATATCACCATGTATAAGTTATTCCGCGTATACAGGTTATTCTAACAGAATAATAAAGAATGGAATAACATAAGGATCTCACCAAGTAAAGGGTATGCCGCTTATACAGGTTATGTATAGGGTATGCATACGTATATAAAGGTATTCCAATGTAATAATAAAGAACGGAATAACAGAAGTTCTCTTCATGAATAAGAAAGAATAACACCCCTTACACAATAATGATATCCCTTACCTTAGAAAGAAACTGAATACTGGAGTAGAGAGGTAGCAGACTTCTCTTCTTCTATAGATTTTCTCTCTACAATTTCTCTCTATAATAATTTCTCTATAGCTTTAGTGAATTGGTGAGAAATGAAGAAGAATGAACTTCTATTTATAGAAAAACATAGTTTCAATAATTGCACATTTTGGGGCTCAAAAAATTACAGTACAATACCTCCCTTTTTTTCTTTAATTTTAATTTAGTCATCCAAGTATTATCAAACTTGCACCACCTCCCCTAATAGTAAATCATGTGAATTAATAGTTTATTCATGTGAATCAATAGTAAAATCATGTGAAAAAACTAATTACATTATAGTACCTTCATCTATACCTCAATTTTTAACTTAGTCATGCAAGTATTATCAATCTTGCACCAACTCCCCTAATAGTAACAAGAATGTTAATCAATAGTACACACATATGAACAAATAGTTATAAACATGTGAATTAGTAGCAATTAATTGCTCATTTATCCGATAAATTACCCGATTTATCAATATAAACCCCAGACATCAATTATCATCGAAATAAATGTCGATTTTCACTAACACAAACAATTCCAACATAATGAAACTATTTTTTTTTTATCAAAAATATAAATTTTGAAATTTTGAAGTTTGACTTTTCTCGAAAAAGTCAACTGTTGACTTTTTGACCAAATAGTGAATCCCGGAAAATTTTGTGTTTATAGACTATCTTTACTAATTTCGTCGTTCCGGACTCAAGTATCACGTCCGTGTCTCCAAATTCAACTCCGAACTCAAATTTGAATTTTTTTATAACAACTTGCATACTTTGCAAAATTTTCAAATATCACCCTTAACTTTAACCTTTATCAATTTAACCATTTACTAAATAGAATAATTATAAGAAAATTGAATAATTTTATTTCATAAAATTCGGGGTCTCACAATACAACCATTGATACACACATCAATGAAGGTCAAGCAACCTTGACATCGTGTCAACCAATGGCAAGTAAACCCATTGAAGAAACCTTACTCAACAAGGTTTAAATACCTGATAATGCAACCGATAAGAACACATCATCAACAAAGATTAGGCGATACGATAGCAACTAAAATTTGGCGGTAACTCTACACGATATGAGGGAACATGTTATACACATCCTCGAAACATACACAATTTTATCCCCACAGATCTCTTGCACATGAGAGGTACTTCTATGGAGTATAAGCCGGTGTCCAGGATTCAAGACTTTGGTGTTAGTCCAACGTCAGCATCCCCGAATACTTGGATCGCATGTCCAAGTCATCACTGATTGTCATACCAATAGGAATTCCTGACAATCATGCATACATTTGCATACATTTGCATCATGTTGTTGTACATTGCATCATGATGATCTTGCTTGTATTTCAAGTGTCTAGGATTCTTTATCCTATTCATGCCTTGCATTGCATGAACATGATAAAGAGGGGCATCTGTAGACACTCAAAATTTTCTGCACTCCTATTACTAACATTTCAGGAGGGTAGATTCGTCTTTTGGAGATAGCCCTGAAAGACAGCCTACAACAGTTCCGGATACTACTGGGAGTTCCGCTCTAACCCGGAACACAAATTGGGAGTATTGGCGCCAAACCCGGAACACACACCGAGAATGTCATTTCCAATCTCGGAGATAACCCCGAGATATGCAGATCAAAAAACCGGCAACAACACCAGAGAGGACAGTCCTATCTCGGCGATAACACCGCAACGTTCAGTTCTAGTCCCAGAGACAACACTGGGAATAGCAATCCCATCCTTGGTGATAACCCCAAGAGATGCCACCGCAGTTTTGGCGATAACTCCGAAAATGCTTGTATCAACCACATGCAATCAACTTTAATCACAGATGACAGTGAGGCACATAAACAAGCAGTCCAATCTCAGCTGTAACCTTGAGCAACGTCTACTTTCCGCTTAAATCGGCGATAACCCTGGTGAGGAGTCACCAACGTCATCTCACAACGTCAACAAGATGATATCGCCTCATACCAACAAGTAGTCCAATCTCAGCTGTAACCCTGAGCAACGTCTACTTTCAACTCAACCCGGCGATAACTCCGACAAAGAGTCAAACATCATCTTGTTCGTCCACCAAATGGCACGTCGTCTCAACATTTCAGACATACATACATCCAACAATGTCCCGAATAACCGAGGAATTACAATCTCGAGTGACTATTACGTGTGACAGTACTTTGGATAGAATTTGAAGCTTGAAGACCATGGGCATAGGCCCCTCTTCCTGACTTCGTACAACTTCTAATCCATGTCATTACGTAACTCTCGACACCAGCGATCCGAAGAAGTATAGACACACTTCATTTGGATGCTAGGATTAAAGTTCTGTAAGTTCGATTGGACATTACAAAGACGCGAGTGCGTCTTTACGAGACGATGAGAGACCAAGAAGCTCGGGCCCACTACGACCAAATGCAGAGATAGACTGCGCCATCCGTCTATAAATATAGAGGGGGGGCCCATTTCAAGAGGAGGAGGGAGAGAAAAAGGCGAGGAAGCCCTGTCCATTTAGCTCTGCATACACATCTTTTGAGTGTTTCCTTTTCTTTAAACACTAGTTAGCTCATATATAGCTACTTTTTGTCCGGTGGGAGCCGAGTGTTCATCCACTTGCAGTCCAAGAAGTCTACTTTGGCAGTCCACTGTAAGCCTTCTTGTGTTCTATAAAGTTTCTTTCTTCCATTATTACACACTGTTGCACACATTGAGAGTCGTGTGAGTGTGTTTGCCCGGAATTTTGTCTGTGGTTTTCATTTTTGTCTGTATATATATATACTAATATATGTATATATTTCTTATATATGGACTAACATTATCGTGTTATGCCTCGATTGAGCCTAGACTTACATGCGAGCGCTTATTTGCTTTATATATATATATATATATATATATATATATATATATATATATATATATATATATATATATATATATATATATATATATATATATATGAATCGGTGGTCGACATGCGTTCGATGAGCCCGGAGTTTACATCCGTAGGCGTTTAATTGATTTTTATATATATATATATATATATATATATATATATATATAACTCGCTGTCTTGACATATCCGATGAGCCTGGATTTTACATCCTAGCATTTAATTGCTTTTATATATATATATATATATATATATATATATATATATATATATATATAATCATTGTTTTATTATATCCGGTGAGCCTCGATTCACATCCTATGCGTTTCGCTTATATATATATATATATATATATATATATATATATATATATATATATTACATTCCGTCCCTCCCGGAGTTCACTTCGTATGGTGATTGTTTTTGACTTTCTTTTTACATATTTGTCCCTTTGGAGTTCACTTACGTGGCGGTGATAGCATTTATCGCTTTATTTACTTTCTCGATCCCCATGGAGAATAATTCGTAGTGGCTGATCATGTCAATATATATATATTTACCGCTTTTATATATATATTTGCCTGCTTATCGATTCCCCATGGAGAATAATTCGTGGTGGCTATCATGTCAGTATATATACATATATATATATATATAGCAATGAAGTTTTGTAAAAGGATTTTTCAAACCCTGTGCTTAATAGTAATTGTGGCCTTTGATACTTCCATTTTAGTTAAATGTTCGGCTTAATTGCTTTTAATTTTCGAGATGCGAAGCATCTTCGAGAAAATCATTAACAAAGCAGTGCCGAACTCCTTATGGGCATGTAAGCCATCCAAAGATATTCAAACACCGTAAATAATTTACAAGCTGCTTACAGCTGAAAATGTCCATCACGGGAATCGAATCTAGATTACGTAGGTTGAATATGTGATCACATGATTCCTAGGCTCACATGATGCCGCAATTTGTATGAAAGTAGTAAGCAGGTATATATATATATATATAGACATGATCAACCACCACAAAGCACCTCCATGGGTGATCAGAAATGTAAATAAAGCTGTAAAAGCGATCAACCGCCACGAAGTAAACTCCAGGCAGGACAAAATATATATATATATATATATATATATATATATATATATATATATATATATATATATATATACAAAAGCAAGAAATGTCTTGATATAAAATCTGTGCTCATCGAATGTAGTTCGACAACAGTTTATATGTATAAATATATATACAAAAGCAAATAAATGCTCCAGACATAAGTCTAGGCTCAATCGAGGTATAACTCGATAATGTTAGTCCATATATATAATATATACAGACATAAATGAAAACCACGGGCCGAAGTCCGGGTAAACACACGCAACACGACTCTCAATGTGAAGAACAGTGTGTGCAAAGATGAAGAGAAAGGCTTCAAGGTGTGTGAGAAGGCTTACAGTGGGCTATCAAAGAAGAATTCTATTGCTCGAAATGGATGAACACTCGGCTCCTGCCGGTAAAAAGTAGCTATATGTGAGCTTACAAGTGTTTAAAATGAGAAAGCACTCAATTTAGGGTGTGTACAGAGCAAATTGGATAGGGTTTCCTCGTCTTTTTTCTCTCTTGCAAATGGCCACCCCAAGCCCTCTATTTATAGAGGGGGAGCCACAGGTGTGGGTCCCACCATCTTGAAGTACGTGTATGCATGCACGATGTCCGCTCAAACTTTTAAAACTGCAATTCGGGCATCCGACTGAGGTATATAAGACCTATTTCGGACTGCCGTTGTCGAGAGTTACGCAATGACATGGGATTAGAGGTTGTATGAAGTTAGGAAGAGGGGACCATGCCCATGGTCTTCAGGCTTCAAATTCTATCCGTTATGCTACGAAATAGTCACTCGGGATCAGACTTCTTAGGTTCTTGTGGGACATTGTTGGGAAAAAATGTATGTAGAAATGTATGTATGAGATGTTGAGACGACGCGATGTAGAATTGAGGTGGCAAGATGACGACTGTACCCCTCACCAGTATTATCTTCGGTTTGGGTTGATAAAGCAGACGTTGCTCAGGGTTACATCTGAGATTGGACTGCTACAAGTGTTGAAGTTCCTCAGTGTCATCACTGAGGTGTGCTTGTCTTCCCGATGTTACTGTCGGGTCTTTGGACTGAGCGCCTCGGTGTAAGCGCCGAGGTTGAAGCTGATTGCATGCATTTGAAACAAGCATTTTTGGGGTTATCGCCGGAATTGCAATGACATTCCTTGGGGTTATCACCAAGGATGGAGCTGCTACTCCCAGTGTCATTTCTGGGACTGGAACTGAGCGTCGCAGTGTTATCGCTGAGATAGAACTGTCCTCTTCGGTGTTGTTGCCGGTCTTTTGAACTGCATACCTCGGGGTTATCTCTGAGGTTGGAATTGATCCTCCCGGTGTGTGTTCTGGGGTTGAGGCTGAACTTCCGGTGGTATCTAGAATGGATATGAACTGGCTTCCAGGGTTATCTCTGAAAGACGAATCTGCCCTCCTGCAATGTTAGTAACAGTTGTGCAGAAAATTTTGAGTGTCTACAGATCCCCCTCTTTATCATATTCATGTAATGCAAGATATGGATAGAATAAAGAATCCTAGACACTTTAAATGTCATAAGAAAAACATGATGTTATGTGCAGCAACATGATGCAAATGCATGATGCATGTGGTTATGTTGGTTTATGTTCCAACATGGTGGGATGATTGCCAGCTCCCTGGTGCTCCTGCTGGGATTGACAATCAGTGATGTCTCTAATGACAAGATTAGACATGTGATCCAAATCTTTGAGGATGTTGACGTTGGGGTTATCACCAAGGTTCTGAATCCTTGATACAGACTTTACTCCGAAGATGTGCCTCTCGTGTACAAGAGATCTGTGGGGATAAAGCTTTGTCTGTTTGAGGATGTGTATAACATGTTCCATCATCGGTCCTCTTCAATGAGGATGGTCTTCCCTGGTTTGTGTCACCAGTACATACCAATATATTGTCAGAGTTACTGCCAACAGTAAATGTCGTCAGGGCTGCCTGACCTTCGTTAATGTGTGTATCACCGGATAAAACCCCTGTTGGGCAAAATGTCAAGGCTGCTTGACCCTCGCTGATGTGTGTATCACCGGATGAGACTGCCTGTTGGGCACAATGTCAAGGTTGCTTGACCTTCATTGACACGCACATCAATGGCTGAGAACGCGTCGTAGCCCCCCACCGGGGATTCGTTTGTAGATGAATAATGCGTTGTGACCCCCGTCGGGGAATACACTGTAGACGCAGAATGCGTTATGACCCCCGTCGGGGAACACGTTGTAAATGCAGAATCCACGTTTTAACCCCCGCCGGGGAATCTTGCGTCAATGGACGACAATGCGTAGTAACCCTCGCCGGGGATTCTTGTTGTCGAAGAATCGGCATTGTGACCCCCACCAGGGATTACTATTGATGAAGCATCAATGTTGGGACCCTCACCGAGGATTGCTATTGATGAAGCATCGGCGTTGTGACCCCCGCCGGGGAACACGAAGAGTTTTAGGGTTACGACCCTGCATTTGACGGCATCGGACCCGTGTAAGGTATTGCCGAGTGTAATTGTCGAAAGCTGAGATCATCGGTATAGTATACCCAGTGTGGGGGCGAATACCAATGATCCATATGTGAAGCCATAGTTTGACTTGTGAAAACCAGGATTTCAGGTTGTTCTGCTCAATCGCGTAGCATTTTTATTCCTGATTTGGCCTTTTCAGCTTGTGAAACCTCTTTTGCAACTCGAATTAGACCGAGTCGGAGGGGTGGGACCCACGTAAGAGTGTTGCGGGTACACCTGTAGTAGACGCAGGTGGACCTGCGGCCAGCCGTGGCTACATAATGGCTGCAGGTTGCTTTCATAAGTCATTTTCAAGTTGCGCCGCGATGGAAATCCGAGAGCTCTTCTTCAAATCTGCTGAGTTTGGGCGACTTTCTGCAAATTTTGTCACCGTACAAGTGTTCTACACTGTCCTTGTAACGTATGCATGTATTCTTTTCCAGTTTCTATCTGTTGGAAAATGAATTATCACATAAAATGCACTTGAAGACATAGTAGTGAATAAGCATGCTGATACGACTTTATAAAAAAATTTCAATACAGTAAATGTTAGTATTTAACTATGTTGAACACAACGATGCAAAATTTTTTGACTTTTAACACAGTCAAATTGGCACCTTTTTCTACTATTTCTTATCCTATTTGAGGACAAATGAGCATAGGTGGTAATGCAAAGTAATCCTGGTAATTAGGCAACACTTACGGATTGATGACTTTAACATTTTAATACATATAGTATATATATAATTGTGGGCAGGTGTGCTATTGAATGGCCACCTAGTCATACCTATGTGCACGTGGATAGTCCTATTTACAAAGGGGACTATGGGAAAATTTTCCAAAATGTAGGCATTGGGTAGTCATGCATTTTTAACTCTACTGTAGATGTATGTTAAAGTAATGCATGCATGCATGTAGTCAAAAAATGCATTGAAAAGGCTCCAGGTTTTAAAAATTACCCCACCCCTTCTGAGGTGATTTGGAGACTCTTGTCCAGATATTATGGATCCGGATCAGCTGAGTAGTTCTCGCAGGACCACTTCTAATGTACGGATGAGGGCTTTTGAAGTGCCTTGACCCCATTTCATTAGACAACCTCGTCGTTTGGTGGAGGCAGTGATACATCTTGTCCAAGTTGATGTGCCGGACGTCGAGGACGAGGAGGAGGATGTTCCGGTTGCGGACCCCGCTTTTGCTGCACGCGTTCCCCGTAAGGATTTGACAGGCATTCAGGTGGCGAACCCAGAGCTTCTGGGGGATTTGAGTCCACACCCATCTGTTTACCTGAGTTTTCGGTGAGCCATCCGGGTTGTTTTACAGAGTATTCTGCATGGATGGAGACCGAGCTGCGACAGTATCCACAGAGTAGGAGATTGATTTTGATGATGGGGAGCCCATGGAGGACACTAATATTCCCATCGAGGAGGAGCTATTCACTGGGTTGCCAGTAGCTCTCGCAGATTCTCCCAGTACTAGTAACACTGTGATTCAGCATTTAGCACAATATTTTGAGCAGTGCCTTCATTTGATGATCTTCGAGAGGGATCAGGCTAGGGCCTTGACGTTGATAGTTTTGGATGGAAGAGACACCACTATAGAGGAGCGGGATGAGGCTAGATTAGCCATGGATACTGTGATCACTGAGCGGGATGCTGTTATATTTGCCTGGATGCGACTGTTGTAGACAGCACTTCAGTGAGATCCCTGACCACTGGTATGATTGCCAAGATGAGTGCATACATAGATGAGCATCGTGTCACCATGCAGTTGGCCTTGGACTTATTGGCTCGTGTAGATATGTTAATGCAGGAGATCATAGCGCTACCCCTTCCTCCGAGAGAGATGTTATGTTAGATTTACTGGCCCGTATACACACTGATCTGTAGATAGCCTTGTATTTTTTTGCACAGACTAGCTTAGCCATTTTGTCATATACAGTTTATATTGTGTATCAAAAAGCATTATATATGACAGGGATATATATTATGATTTACTCCCCTTTCTAGTCATATCTGAATACTTACTTGATATTCTACCTGCTTCTTCAGGGCTTGTGATCACGATGTATTCTGCACTTGTCCTTGATAGGTAGATATTAAGATACCTTAGGATCTGTCAGAATGGATCATTGATCTGTATGTTTCCCTACCATTTCTTTGGTGTCTTGGGATTGGTTTCTGTATGGAAATGTGGATAGGAGTGGTTTTTCCTCTTTGAGATTGACCGTACCACAGATGGTCACCAGTATTCTTATTTAGGAGGAGCCCAGTTAGTTCCATCTCTTATGGATTGGTATTCCTCTTTGAGGCACAACCGCAGCTTAGATGGTCACCGAATCTCCCATTTAGGAGGAGGTGAGGTAGTTCCATCCCTTTGGTCTGAAGCCGATGAAAAAGTTGATTGAAGATTGATCCCAGTACCGTTGACAAGTATTTGTGCTCTAGTAGGGGGTTAGACCGAACCACAAATGGCTGCCTACGTACTCCTATTGAAGAGGAGATCAGGTCTGCATAGTTCGAACCTGGTGTAAGAGGTTCAATGCTGTATGGGTGTAGGAATGTTTTTGTTTTTTGTATTATTTTTGTTATTTTTCTTTATTGAGACCGGGCCATATAAAATATAGTTGCCTATATACTCCCATATATCGGGGAGATCAGGTCGACGTAGTTCGCCCCTCAGGACAAGTGGTGACAGAAAAGTGGGGGTCCCATGTGCAGGGTAAACTGCGGGGAAGAAAGCTTGATCTCATGTACATGTCAAACTATGGGGAAGAAAGTTTAATCCCATGTACAAGATAAACTACGGGGAAAAAAGTTTAATCCTATGTTTAGGATAAACTGTAGGTATGAAAGATTCAATCCTTGGTGGGATAACCAGAATTGTATAATGTGAAATGAAGAAAAACCAGGCTGCTGGTTTGAAAGGTGTATTTCTCCTTGAGGGGCGAATGGTTAGAAAAGCAAGACTGTATGTGGTAAGGGTTAAAGAACCTAAAATGACTGGTGATCTGATGATCCAATACCAAGATGTTTGCTTGATGGTAACCTCAGACATAGTACCATTTCACGGAGTCCGAGTTAATAAGCTGTGGAAATTCATCGTCGTCCATTTCCTATAATCTGAGAGCGCCTCCTGTCAATACCTCCTTGACAACAAATGAGCCTTCCCAGTTAGGACCGAATTTTCCCTTGGATTGATCTTGGTTGTCAATGATCTTCTTCAAAACCAAGTCGTGTTGTTTAAACTGCCGTAGCCAAACTTTTCTGTTGTAGGATATGGCGATCCTTTGTTGATATAACTGACCATGGAAGATAGCCGCGGTTTTCCTTTCGTCTATTAGAGACAATTGGTGATACATGTCTTGTACCCATTGGTCTTCATCCAGCTGAGCGTCTATTAACACTTTGAGGGATTCCATTTCCACCTCTATGGGGAGCACTGCTTCTATCTCAGAGGCTAATGAGTAGGGGGTTGCCCCAGTGGAAGTACGCATTAAAGTTCTGTAGGCTAATAAAGTCAGAGGAAACAAGTCAGGCTATCCTTTGTGGTTGGCGGACATTTTCTGCATAATCTTCTTGATGTTTTTATTAGCCGTTTCAATAGCATCATTCATCTTTGGACGGTAGATGACAAAGTTAAGGTGTTTGATGTGGAATTTACTGCATAACTCCTCCATCATTTTGTTGTTGAGGTTCTTAGCATTGTCTGACACAATGACCTCTGGTTGTCCATATCGACAAATGACATTGTTTCTGATGAAAGCAATGATGACTTCTTTAGTAACCCTTGGGAAGGAGGCTCCTTCTACCCATTTGGTGAAGTAGTCGATCATGGTGAAGATAAATTGATGTCCATTACTAGCTTTGGGCTCGATGGGCCCGATCACGTCCATTCCCCACATTGAGAAGGGCCATGGTGAACTCATATTGTGGAGTTCCCTTGGAGGGGCGTGGGATAACATTTCCATGAATTTGACATTGATAGCACCTCTTGACGTGATCATCACAGTCAACTTTGAGGGTAAGCCAATAATGTCCTGTTCTGAGGATCTTCTTGATAAGTAGTGAGCCATTTATGTATGGGCCACATACTCCACCATGGATCTCATCCATGAGCCTATGAGCTTGGTCTTTATCCAGACATCTGAGGAGACCTATCCCTGTATCTCTTTTGTAGAGTGCATCTTCGCTCAGGTAGAACTTCATAGCAAGTCAATGGATCCGCCTTCTTTCACCTCAGCGGGTGTAGATCCATCTCTTAAGTACTCCCTGATGTACTGATACCAAGGGTTTGGGATGGGAGGTAGTTCATCCGATACTTCTCTAACATAGTTCCCATATGCTGGGGCCTTTTGTAGGGCAAATGTAATGCTTGGCATGTTTTCCTTTTCAGGTATGTGAATCAAGCAGGCCAATGTTGCTAATGCATTCGTAAAGTCATTCTTATTACGAGGAATATGTATAAAGGAGATCTCCTCGAACTCCGAAGCCATCTGTAAAACTTGCCGATGGTAATGCATCAAATGTAGCTCTTTGGTTTGATAGATTCCCGTGGATTGTCTAATTACCAATTCTGAATCCCCAAAGACAGTTAATCGCCTGATGCTCATTGAGTGAGCAAGTTTTAGCCCCATGATACAGCCTTCATACTCAGCTGTGTTGTTGGTGCTGACAAACTACAATTTGACGGCGACGGGATACTGCTCTTGTGACGCCCCCAAAATAAGTATACATCACCCATTCTGAGTTGTCAAAAACATGGTACAGAAATAACAACAACTTTATTAATACATTTGTTGTACAAAATACGACAACACTTAAACTGCGAGTTTAATTACAAATATTGTCTTCTAGAAAATATCTACAACCAAATAAGTCCTCATTATAATTATTAAAACTTTATTATACAAAAATGGTGAGGACTACTAGGACAACTTTCTAGAACCATCATTCCACACCCCGACTCGTACTCGCTACATTCTCGCCTCCTGAGAAGAAAAATGGAACAACAAGGAAAAGGGTGAGCTCAACTAGCCCAGTAAAGAATATTATGACTAAGATAATATAGAACAAATTATCGTTAGTCCTCAACAGGAAAAATCGATAGAATACAATAGACAACAAATTTCAGATCAATATTCGCAGCGGAAAATTATAATTCATAGAATAGTTACGTAGAGAATGAAATCTACTAGTATCTATGAATTTAAAAGTCCATCATCAATATTTTATCCATGTAACATCAATCAATATACATCTTTAATCAAATATTCATCTTTTGCCACAGCCAAAGATATTCATCGATTAATCATGTTCATCTCAACACTGCTCATCTTTTGCACTACGGGCCAAATATATTCATCGAAAAATCAACCATCTTTGCACTACTGAGCCAAAGATATTCAAAGAACATCATCATTTAGGACCGAGGATGATGAAAAATATTTTTAAAGAAACGAATCCAGTGAAACAAAAGATAAGGATTAATGATTAAGGATTCGTAATTCGGTTTATTCGTGTCCAAAAATACCTCAATAATAATCATAGTGGAGTAAAATTCAAGAATGATCAAAACATGGATACAATCAAACTAGTATCCATAATAGATATTTTGGACAAAAACGAAAATTTAATTTTCTGTGAATAGTGCCGTATTCGTGAATAATAATGTCGTATCGTGAATAGTCTTAGTATCGTGAATAAGTAACTCCCAGACACCAAAAGTTCCAAATTTGATAAAAACTTCAAATCAATATCGACATAATGATATTGAAAGAATAACATCATTACGAAAAAAAATAACATCCCTTACCTTGAAAAGACGGATTTGATTTGAAATATCGAGTATAGTCTTTGAAGGAACTTGCAATCAGAGCAAACACTCAAAGTCTTAAAATACTCACAAAAATACGCTCGATAATATAGAGAGAGAAAGAGAGAGAAAACTTGTTTTTGGTGTGATTTTCAATTATAACCTAAGCACCCTATTTATAAGAAAATGCTTAGAACACCAAAGCAGAAAATTTAATAAAATAATAATTTATTTTTTTTAATTTCCTTAGCAGCCTTCTTTGGTCAAAAACATCAGCCACACATGTGCCAACAACCACAAAAATGTTTTTCTTAAATAAAATAATTAAAACTTCCAAAAATCAATTATTTCGGAACTCCAGAACTTTAATAATTCACAATAAATAGCCATTTTATCAGAAAAATTCGAACCTCATTTCTTTTCCATAGGAAATCCCATTATCTACAACTTTGCAGAAGAAAGTTTTTCCAAATTCCAAACAGAAATTGACCAAAATCCACAAACGGGCGATTTTACAGGCTATAGTCAAATTTCTATCAATAATTGGGGTCTACCGACACACAAAACATGTGTTAATTATTTAATGCCACAAAAATACTCTTCCTCCTCATATACTCATATATCCTACATTCATTGCAAAAATATCCCCATCAATATATTATTAAAATAATATATTTAATTGAATTATTTTATCAGAAAAAGATAAAATATTAATTTTCAACAATTGTCACATTAAAAAAATTTCTCCATCTATATCCACATAAAATCAATATTTTCCTCATCATAAAAATTAATAATTAATTATTCACAAATAATATTACGTAATCACATTCTTCGACAACCAGCAGCTTCTTGTGGAAAGAGGGGCTTCAATAAGGATTTCTCCTTATCGGCGCGCAATTAGATGACCTAACCTCTCCTTGATGTAACTTTCTAGACATTGCCAATAATGTTATCTAATAATATTATTCAAATAATATGAATTATTGCTCCTTAATAATAAAAATATTGTGCGGTGAAAATTATTAAAACAACAAAGAATATAAAATATCAACACAAAGCAATTATTGAATCAATAAATTAAAATATTGAACAAGAATTCATCGTAATAATTATTGAGTAGTACCTTCTTACGTAAGGATCAATAATTCAAAATATTGTGCAATCTGAAGTGTCTTCTTCGTGCAACAACGCGACATCAGTATTTTAACCACCCTAAATCCAACAAAGTGTTAATTCGTGAATAACTACACCGTCATTTATAAACAACTTATATTTGTCGTTTTCTTCATCCAATCGCTTTTCTGTTATGGGGCCCACACAAGGCTGCGCCGTCGTACGAATATTCCACGACCAAACGAATATTACCCGACAACAATGAATATTTTATAACCACTTGCGCATTTCACCCATAATTAACCAGATTAATCAAATTAACCCTTACTATTTCAAAATAATAAATAGAGGAAATTTCATTTTATTAATAAAAAGTCGGGGTCTTACAACCTTCCCTCCTTATGAAATTTCGTCCTCAAAATTGACGTACGTACCTGGTGTTTCGAAAAGGTGTGGGTACCTCGCTTTCATTTCCGTTTCTAACTCCCAGGTCATTTCCTCTATAGCATGGTTCCTCCACAAAACTTTAACTTGTGGTATGACCTTCGTACGTAGGACATGCTCCTTCCTATCCAAGATCTTGATAGGTACCTCCTCGTACGTTAAGTCTTCGGTTATCTCGTCTGGTTCTAACTTAATGACGTGATTCGGGTCTTTCACATATTTACGAAGCACAGATATATGAAAAACATTATGAACATGAGACATGCTTGGAGGTAACGCTAGTCTATAGGCCACATTTCCTACTCGGTCAAGAATCTAAAATGGACCAATAAATCGTGGATTGAGCTTTCCTCTCTTTCCAAATCTTGTAACTCCCTTCCATGGAGCAACACGTAATAGTACATGATCCCCAATACCAAATTCCACGTCCTTACGATGAAGATCCGCATAACTCTTTTATCGATCCTGTCTTGCTTGTATCGCTTGTTGAATCATTTGGATCTTTTTCGTAGTCATACGTACCAACTCGGGTCCCAACAATGTTGCTTCACCCACCTCATCCCAACATATTGGAGAGCGACACTTTCGTCCATATAATGCTTCAAATGGAGCCACACCTATACTTGCCTGATAACTGTTGTTGTAGGAGAATTCCACCAATGGTAAATACTTATCCCAACTCCCTTTGAAGTCTAGGACACAGAGTCTTAATAGATCTTCAAGAGTTTGGATTGTCCTATCTGATTGTCCATCCGTTTGAGGATGGTATGCCGAACTAAATCGTAAATCCGTGCCCATAGCTTTTTGCAAGCTAACCCAAAATCTTGAAGTGAATCTTGGGTCATGATCTGAAACTATGGATACTGGCATGCCATGAAATCTCATAATCTCATTTACATACATACTAGCAAGACGTTCAAGGGAATAAGTCTCCCGTATCGGCAAGAAATGAGCAGATTTGGTTAATCTATCAACAATAACCCAAATAGCATTTATGCCTTGAGAAACCGTGGGAAGACCCGTAACGAAATCCATGATAATGTGTTCCCACTTCCATTTCAGAATCTCAAGTGGTTGCAATGGACCCTTAGGCACTTGATGCTCCGCCTTTACACGTTGACAAGGTAAACACATCGAGATAAACTTTGCAATCTCTCTCTTCATATTGTTCCACCAAAATGGATGTCGAAGATCACGATGCATTTTGGTACTTCCAGGATGGATCGTAAACTTCTTAAAAACCTCTTAAAAACATTCGCGTCATTCGCTCTTCATTATCTACCAAATGGGATGCAAACCGGGATAACTCGGCAAACTTGGCTTCGTACTGCGACACGGTCATGTTGTTTTGCTCCAACTTGATAAATTCCACCTCCTTCATGTGACGAATGCTTTCGGGAAAGTACTTGTCATTGAACAACTCTTGGAACTTCTCCCAAAACATCTTGAGTCGCGGCCAGTCAGTACGTTTACATATTCCCACCAAGAATCGCCTCTTCACGCAACATAAAGGTGGCAAAGGGAACCTTTTGCTCCTCTCGAAGCATCCCAAGACATCAAATATCTTGGTGATCTCGCTTTAACCACGCCTCACCTTTAAGTGGTTTTGGCTTTCCCAAAACTCGTGGTCCCAGCCTTTGAATTGCTTAGCGGTAACCGACTGTGGGTTGCCATTATTTTTATCTGCATTATGAACAGGACCCGCCTTCGCTTGATGTTGCATGAATTCTAAAAAGCTCCTAAACGTACCGTCGTTCGTCAATTGATCAGTGTTGTTGTTTACAGGAGTATTATCGCCATCCTGTTGCACATTGTCCTGATTATTGATCTGTGGAGACTCAACGGTCTCCTGTGCTCCATTGCTATTCTCAACATTCTCGGATGCCATTTTCAAATACTGCCACAAAACAAGGGTTAAATAACATATCACATATTACCCCTATACTCTGACCGACCAATTAAATACCAAATAAACTTAGGTAGGTCATACTAGCGAAGGAATTCTCCGTCTCTCCCCTCCTAGTTCTTGTCTCACATCTCAGCCAGGGATCATATCCCTAAGCTTTTATACCAACTGTGACGCCCCCAAAATTAGGTATACATCACCCATCTTGGGTCGCCACTTACATGGTACGTAAATATAAATACAAACTAATTATACAACAGTCGTGTAAGATACGACAAAATATATACAATGAGTTTTAACTCAAATATTGTCATCTAGACAATATTCAAACACAAATAAGTCCTCAATACATTTATTGTCACACTATCTAACAGAATAGTGAGGACTACTAATGCTATCATCTGGACCGTCACTCTGTTCCCCGACTAGTCCCGGCTACGTTCTCATTTCCTGAAGAGAACAGTGAAAAAAAGGGTGAGCTCAACTAGCCCAGTAAGAAATATTATGACTAAGATAATGCAGAATAAATTATCCTTAGCCTTCAACAATATAACAACTGATAGAATATAATAGACTACAAGTTTTAGGTCAAAAATTGCAGTGGAAATAAGCAATCCATTAAAAGAGTCAAGTAGAGAATAAAATCTACTATCTTTTATGATTTAAAAATTTTTTCATCACTTTTATCGCTGAGACTCAGCTTAATAAATAATCCACATCATCCCTGCACTACGGCCAAGCATATTCATTAGGGTCACGACCACAAATTCCATGCACTATGGGCCAAGGATATTTGTGTATTCATCAATGGTCATGATCATGCCATAAAACAATTCATCTTTGCACCCTTGGCCGAAGAGAATCCATAGCCATAATCATACCAAAAACTGTCCATCAATGCATTACGGGCCAATGAAGACTTTTTCCACATCATTTGTAACATTACGATCATGATTATACCGAATAATCCCTGGTCATAATCATACCAAGTCCATCTATGCACTACAGGCCACAGATGACTTTCAACAGAATATAAACATGAGGATGATGACCATGATATAAGAATTCAATAAAACAACTTCAAGAATTAATTTATCCAGGAACTAATAATGCCCAAATTGTCAACAAGATACTGTTTTGTGGGGTAAAATTCAAGATGGAATAACAAATATCAAGGATATTCCACTAATTTCATGGAGTATAGAAGTCAAAATTTTAACCAACTGAGTATAATAACGAATGGAATAACAAAAGAAATCACCATGCATGCGGTACTTCGCATAGACAGGTTATTTCAACAGAATAATAATAACGGAACCAGGCCAGGTGAAATTCACACCGATAGGATGTTCCAACAGAATAATAAATAATTAAAACGGAACCAGTCCCACAGATAAACATACTGAGGATATTCAATGTAATAATCGAATAATTAAATCTAACTGTGTCGGCGTATAAAGATGCATAAGATATTCCAATGTAATAACTGAATAATTAAAACGGAACCAGGTCCGACGTATAGCATAGTATGTGATATTCCAATGTAATAATAAAGATGAATAATAGAAGAATGTCACCAAGTATAGGGTAGATCAGCGTGATCACAAAAGTTATTCCAATAGAATAATAAGTAATGGAATAACAACAGTTCTCTTCATGAATAAGAAAGAATAACACCCCTTACCGTAAAAGAACTGAATATAAGAGTAGTTAAGTAGCAGAAAACTTTTCTATAGTTTCTCTATAATTTTTCTCTCTAGAGTTTCAGTGAATTCGTAAGAAATAATGAAGGAATGAGCTTCTATTTATAGGAGAATGGAAGTGCACTGTTCATGAACGTTATAATTTTTCAAAATTATTTTCTTCAATCAACTACAATTAAGTCAAACCATTAACCAATAAGATTTCCAACAAAAATTAAACTATAATACATATATATAAACACATGTTTTCAATTTATATATATCAATATTATATATACCACTAGATTTTTTTATCCCCCTATATCCAACATCAATCCCCCACCCTCCCAATAATCACTTCCACTACACTCTTACACATCACTATCGCACTACCACTTTTCCACTCACACACACATCACACACCTATCACTTTCACATATCATTTTCTCCCACAATATACTCAATACATACATATACTTCCATACTTATACTCTTCCATATCCAAAATTATTTTTCCAACACATATGGACCCCACATGTGGGCCCCACCTTTAAATAATTTTCTACCGATTATTTTGAAAAATGGATAAATAGGGATCCATAAAATAAGCAAACTTCATAAAAATCACCTTAATAATTTTAACAACATTTATCATCTTTATTACAATTCACAATATTAATCGACCAAGTCGTTCCAGGAAAGAGGGGGCCTACCGGTAAGGATTTCTCCTCACTGGCGCGCAATTACCTAACCTCTCCTTGACAGAACTTCTAGACATCGTTAATATTGCAAATAATAATATTAATAACTTTGTCGTCTCAATTATTGATTTAAAATATATGAAATATTAACAATAATTGAATCAAATAACGTGAGATACTATGCAAAGAAATCATCGTAGCAATAATTGAATAAAACTGAATGACTTCTCACGTAAGCATCAATAATTAATATCGTGTACTACTATGCAACCACACGACATCGTACTTTTTACTACCGAGTAGTTCAACAGCATTAACGGTAAAACTTCCGCCGTTATTTTCATAAAATATTTTTGTCGTTTTCTCAATCCGACAATAATTCTGTTGTGAGGTCCACCAATGATTGCGCCGTCGTACGGATATCCCTGACAAAAAGAATATTTCCTATTAAAACGAATATTCCCCGACAAATCGAATATAATACGACAAATTGCATACTTTTGCAAAATTTATAAATACTACCCACAACTATAACATTATATCAAATTCACACCATAATATTCAAAAAAATATTTTGAGAAATTTAAATCTTTATTCATAAAATCTGGGGTCTCACAATCTCCCTTCCTTATGGAATTTCGCCCTCAAAATTTACGTGCGTTACTGGTATCTTAGAAATGATGAGTACACTTTGTCAGATTCTAACTCTTGAGGTATAACCTTTAAGCGTAGAATATATTTCAGGATTTTAACAGGTACATCTTCATACGTTAAATCATCCGCTATCTCGTCCGGTTCTAAATCAATAATGCGGTTCGGGTTGTCCACATATTACGTAATATCGATACGTTACAATGTTATGAACACGCGACAAAATTGGCAGTAAAACGAGTCTATAAGCCACAGTTCCTACTCGATCGAGGATTTCAAATGGGCCAATTAAATCGAGGGTTGAGATTTCCTCTCTTCAACAACTCTTGCCTTTAAAATAATTCCCTCTTGAACCTTCTTCTTAGTATTCATCAGCTCCGGGTATGTATCTTGCAAGACTTTAACTTTATCGATTAAAGTCGATTCTACTCGTATATTCATTATCTTCATGTGGGTCCCTAGAGTCTTTAACTCTATCTTCATCATTTGTAAGTTATACGAAATGAGTCTTTGTGTTAACAACATCGCACTCGTAAATGCATACGATCTTCTACTCAACACGTGAGCTACCACGTTTGCTCTTCCACGATGATATTGAATGGTACGATCGTAATCTTCAACAGCTCGAGCCAACATCTTTGGCGCATGATACGTTCATTTAGTTGAAGAAATATTTGAGGGTATCAGAATGCATAACACGGGCTAAGAAAGCTTGACATCCGTTTTTCAATAAACGAATAGCTTTATGACTAGATATGACAGCGATTGATTTTAATGGTGAGTAGTTAACCAATCAATCCCCAAAATCACATCAAAAGCAAGTATCTTTAAAGAGATAACGTCAATAGGTAATGTGATGGTGCCAACTTGGATCAAACAAGATTTATAAACAATGGATGTGATGAAAGTTTCTCCTAACGGAGTCTCCACAGATAAATCAAAGTCTAATTTCGTCGGAGTAAAGTTTAAACGTTGAGCACAAGCAGGAGAGATAAATGAATGGGTAGCACCGGTATCAAGTAAGGTATAAACTTCTCAAGAATTAATGATTAGCTTACCCGTGATCACCTCGTTTTGGTTCCTCGCATTTTGACCAGTCACGACAAACGCTCTTCCAGGAACCGTTGACTTTGACTTTTCTCGGGGATGACCTTTTGAGTCATCGTCCCCCCCGGACTTGGTTTCACTATCGTACAATCTCGGCGATATGTCCTTCCTTTCCACAATTATAGCATACCTTAAATCTGTTGTGGGCGCTTGGTGATATGTCCTTTCCCGCATTTATAGCATATGACCGGTGGTCGCTTCTCCTCCTTGGAACCAGATTCTTTCTTTGGTCTTGACGTCTTCACATGGTTGTTGTTGAATCTCCTCTTTTTAAAATCTCCTCCCGACTCGCTTCTTCTATTCTCATGGCCATGACTACCACCAGAGTGGTTACCATTTTTGTCCGTCTTTTTCTTTCTCCGCTGGTTATCGTTATTCTGTTGACTGCTATCTCTAGTATGATCCTGGTTGTGATCCCTCGGTTGACCGTACTCGTTATCTCGCTCTAAAAATTGAGCCCTATTGACAACATCTGAATAGAGAGAAAATTTATGAGAAATTAGATATTGACGTATGCCAGGTTTCAAACCCCTCAGAAACATCCGCGTCATACGTTCCTCATTCTCCACCAAATGAGGTGCAAACCTGGATAACTCTGCAAACTTTGCCTCGTACAGGGACACCATCATGTTGTTTTGTTCCAGTCTAATGAACTCCACTTCCTTCATATAACGAATACTTTCAGGAAAGTACTTATCATTGAAAAGTTTCTGAAACGTCTCCCAAGACATCTTTGGCGCGCCTTTGGGTGGAGTGCGCTTCATGATTCCCACTAGTAATCTGCCTCATTACGGAACATAAAAGTAGCGAATGGAACCTTCTGTTCCTCCGTGCATCCCAAGACATCGAATATCTTGGTAATTTGTTTGACCCACGCCTCCGCCTTTAATCGGATCCGGCTTTCCCTGAGTTCGTGGTCCCAACTCTTTGAACTCGCTTGGCGTGACAAATCATGTGTTGTTATCATTTCCACCGTATTTTGTGCGTGTCTCCCTCGTCGATTTTGCATGAACTGTAAAAGCTTCTAAACATCCCGTCATTCATCATCTCTTTCAGATGGCGTTGTTCACAGGAAGAACATTGCTTATCACTTTCTTTGCGACGTTCTCTCCTCATTGGTGAGTACAGCGTCTCCACGGTCTCATTTACTCCATTCATTAACATTCTCACCGACATTCTCAAATACCGCCATAAAACAAAGGTTAATCAACATATCACATAATATCCCTATATATCTTGACAACTAACAAATAAGCTTAGGTAGGACACACCAAAGCAAAAGATTTTCTCTCTCCCTCCTAGTTCTATTCCCCGATCTCAACCAGAGATCATATCCCTAAGCTCTGATACCAACTGTGACTCTCATCCCAACCTTGGATAGCACCTCACAGTGATACCTATCAGTTTGCCACCGAAGAACGGCATCCCCTACGGAGAGTCTGGCTTCGGTGCATCCCTCATTAACAGGAAGTCACCAGATAGAGGCTCGAGGCTCTTTACTTATGGCTCTGATACCAACTGTGACACCCCCAAAATAGGTATACATTACCCATTCTGAGTTGTCAAAAACATGGTACAGAAACAACTACAACTTTATTAATACATTTGTCGTGCAAAATACGACAACACTTAAACTGCGAGTTTAATTACAAATATTGTCTTCTAGACAATATCCACAACCAAATAAGTCTTCATTACAATTATTGAAACTTTATTATACAAAAATGGTGAGGACTACTAAGACAACTTTCTAGAACCATCATTCCACACCCCGACTCGTACTCGCTACATTCTCGCCTCCTGAGAAGAAAAATGGAACAACAAGGAAAAAGGTGAGCTCAACTAGCCTAGTAAAGAATATTATGACTAAGATAATATAGAACAAATTATCGTTACTCCTCAACAGGAAAAAATCTGATAGAATACAATAGACAACAAATTTCAGATCAATATTCGCAGCGGAAAATAATAATTCATAGAATAGTTACGTAGATAATGAAATCTACTAGTATCTATGAATTTAAAAGTCCATCATCAATATTTTATCCCTGTAACATCAATCAATAGACATCTTTAATCAAATATTCATCTTTACACTACAGCCAAAAAATATTCATCACCGGTCATGTTCATCTCAACACTGCTCATCTTCATCACTACTGGGCCAAAGATATTCATAAGAAAATCAACCATCTTTGCACTACAGGCTAAAGATATTCAGTAACATCATCATTTAGGACTGAGGATGATGAAGAATATTTTTAAAGATACGAATCCAGTGAAACAAAAGACAAGGATTAATGATTAAGGATTCGTAATTCGGTTTATCCGTGTCCAAAAATACCTCAATGATAATCATAGTGGAGTAAAATTCAAGAATGATCAAACATGGATACAATCAAAAGCTAGTATCCATAATAGATATTTTGAAAAAAAATAAAAATTTAATTTTCTGTGAATAGTGCCGTATTCGTGAATAGTTGTCGATATCGTGAATAAAGGCCAGATACGTGAATAATAGTAACCCCGACACCAAAAGTTCCAAATTTGATAAAAACTTTAAATCAATATTTCGGCATAATGATATTGAAAGAATAACATCATTACGAAAAAAAATAACATCCCTTACCTTGAAAAGCGGTGCTTAATTTCGGAATATCTTTGAGTATAGTCTTTGAAGGAACTTGCAATCAGATATAGCAACACTCAAAGTCTTAAAATACTCACAAGAATACGCTCGATAATATAGAGAGAGAAAGAGAGAGAAAACTTGTTTCTGGTGTGATTTTCAATTATAACCTAGGCACCCTATTTATAGGAAAATGCTTAGAACACCAAAGCAGAAAATTTAATAAAATAATAATTTATTTTTTTTAATTTCCTTAGCAGCCTTCTTTGGTCAAAAACATCAGCCACACATGTGCCAACAACCACAAAAACGTTTTTCTTAAATAAAATAATTAAAACTTCCAAAAATCAATTATTTCGGAACTCCGGAACTTCAATAATTCACAATAAATAGCCATTTTAGCAGAAAAATTCGAACCTCATTTCTTTTCCATAGGAAATCCCATTATCTACAACTTTGCAGAAGAAAGTTTTTCCAAATTCCAAACAGAAATTGACCAAAATCCACAAACGGGCGATTTTACAGGCTATAGTCAAATTTCGATCAATAATTGGGGTCTACCGACACACAAAACATGTGTTAATTATTTAATGCCACAAAAATACTCTTCCTCCTCATATACTCATATATCCCACATTCATTGCAAAAATATCCCCATCAATATATTATTAAAATAATATATTTAATTGAATTATTTTATCAGAAAAAGATAAAATATTAATTTTCAACAATTGTCACATTAAAAAAATTTCTCCATCTATATCCACATAAAATCAATATTTTCCTCATCATAAAAATTAATAATTAATTATTCACAAATAATATTACAGAATCACATTACTGACAACCAGGCAGTTCCTAGGAAAGAGGGGGCTTTCCAATAAGGATTTCTCCTTACTGGCGCGCAATTAGATGACCTAACCTCTCCATGACAGAACTTTCTAGACATTGCCAATAATGTTATCTAATAATATTATTTAAATAATATGAATTATTGCTCCGGTAATAGAAAATATTGTGCAGTGACAATTATTAAAACAACAGTAATATAAAATATCAACACAGCAATTATTGAATCAATAAATTAAAATATTGAACAGTAACTACTGTAACAATTATTGAGTAGTACCTTCTTACGTAAGGATCAATAATTCAAAATATTGTGCAATACTGGTAATGCTCTTCGCATGCAACAACGCCAGTATTCGATTTTAACCACCCTAAATCCAACAATTAATAACTTGAATAACCACGCCTGGCCATTTATAAACAACTTATGTTTGTCGTTTTCTTCATCCAATCGCTTTTTACATTATGGGGCCCACACAAGGTCAAGGCAGGTAAATACGAATATTCCCCGACAGTAAGAATATTCCACGACCAAAAGAATATTCTCCGACAACAATGAATATTTTATAACCACTTGCGTATTTCACCCATAATTAACCACATTAATCAAATTAACCCTTACTATTTCAAAATAATAAATAGAGAAAATTTCATTTTATTAATAAAAAGTCGGGGTCTTACAGCTCCCCTGTAGCGGATACTAGAACTGCTCCAGCTCCATAGCCTTCCATATTAACAGCTCCATCAAAATACATTTTTCACGTATGGCATGTATCGTACTGATGGTATTGCTGAACTGTCATTACCCCTTCATCAGGGAAATATGTTTCTAAGGGTTTGAAATCCCTTGCAGGTGCGGCAGCCAGTTGATCTGCAATTCCTTGACCTTCGATAGACTTTTGTGTCACATAGACGATATCAAATTGTTGCAGGATCAACTGCCATCTGGACAGTCGACAATTCAATATGGGTTTATTGAACACGTACTTGAGAGGATCCACACGGGATATGAGATGGGTTATATGACCATGGAGGTAATGATGTAACCTTATGGAAGCCCATGTTAAACCACAACAAGTCTTCTCAATTAGAGTGTACTTGTGTTCACTGTTGCTGAATCTTTTGTTGAGGTAATAGATAGCTCGTTCTTGGCCTCTATCGTCTTTCTGTCCCAACATACAACCCATGGCATTGTCATTGATGGAAAGGTACATGAATAGGGGAACATCATCCCTAGGTGGTACCAAAACATGAGCGTTTACTAGCTGCTCTTTGATTGTAAGGAAGGCTTTTTGACACTCATCGTTCCATTTCATGGAGGAGTTCTTCCTTAACAACTTGAAGATGAGCTCACAGGTTGCTGTGAGTTGAGAAATAAACCTGCTAATGAAGTTGATTCTTCCCAAAAATCCCCGTATCTCCTTCTCTTTCTAAGGAATGGGCATTTCGGTGATGGCATGGATTTTGGTGGGATCCAGCTCAATCCCTTTGTGGCCGACTAGGAAACCTAGCAACTTGCCTGATTTAACGCCAAAGACGCATTTGGCTGGATTCAACTTCAAGTTGTACTTATGCAACCTGTTGAAGAGCTTTGTGAGATGGTCTATGTGGTCTTCCTCCCTTTGAGATTTGACAATGATGTCATCCACGCAGATTTCTATCTCCTTATGCATTAAGTCATGGAAAAGAGCCATCATGGCTCGCTGATAGGTTGCCCCGACATTGATGAGGCCAAATGACAACCGTTTATAATAGAAGGTTCCCCAAGGTGTGATGAAAACAGTTTTCTCACGATCCTCTTCAGCAACCACGATCTAATGGTACCCCGCAAAGTAGTTCGCATGCCATATTGTGCAGTATTGTCGATGAGAATGTGGATAAATGGCACGAGAAAACTATCTTTCAGGCAAGATTTATTCAAATCCCGGTAATCCACGCAAACTCGCACCTTTCCCCCTTGTTTAGGCACGGGAACAATGTTGGATATCCACTCAGGATATGTAGACACCATGATAATGCCAGCTTGAAATTGTTTCACAATTTCTTCTTTAACTTTTAAACTCCACTCGTGTTTTGAATCGCTTTGAGTTTCGCTTAACCGCTTAAATCCCTCTTTAATGGGAAGGCGATGAAGGACAATGTCAGTGGACAAACCCACCATGTCTTCATGAGACCATGCAAACACATCCTGGAATTGGGTTAGTAAACCAACCATATCATTCCTTTGGTTTGGTGTAAGGTCTGAACCAATCTGGATTAACTTAGGGCTGTCTAAGGTTCCAAGATTGAAGGAGGAGATTTGATCAAGGTTGGGTTTAGGTTTGTCTGCGACCCATTCTTTGATCTCCTGAGGCATCTTGATGTCCTCTTGTATTCCTATCAAGTCTGAGTACAACTTTTCATCAAAGTTACAGCCCTTGTGGAGAAGAGGCACCTTATCAGCAAGTACAAGCACATCTAAGTTCAGAGTCCTGAAACAAAATATATTTTCGCTTAATATATGAAGCTATTTAATTATATAGAATGTGAACATGTACTGACAAAATAACTGCTAATACTGTACAGAAAGTAAGCAGTTAATGATATCTACAGGGCAGAGGATTTTTTGCCCGTTTTACCCTTGTCGACCAATGCATGGAGTGCTGCTCCAATTGGCAAGGTTAAAGTCCTGATGGACTGCAGTAATGGAGGGGTTGTCATCATCCTCCTTCTCCTGAATGATGACCATTATGTTCGGACAATCATCGTCAAGGGTGTATCTTTTTGTATGCTCATCATGAACAATGATGCGCATGCCTGACATCATTTTAACGATGTCCTGTTTGCGTCTCCGCTCCTCTTCTTCCACCTTGGGATCAGGAACTAAGACTTCTTTTTCCTTGACCGGTACAGGCTTAGGAAATAGCATAGCCATCACATGGGCTGGCACCTTTACCGGAGATTGTATGGCCTCAGGATTTACAGGTGACGATAATCGTCGTGGGGCAGAAAATTGAGGAACCTGTGGACGCTTATGAGGATTCCTATGGCTGGAACTGGCAGAATAGCCTAATTTAGTTCTGTGACACCCCCAAAATAGGTATACATCACCCATTCTGAGTCACCAACACATGGTATAGAAATACCTACAACTTTATTAATACAAATGTCGTGCAAAATACGATAACACTTAAACTGTGAGTTTAATTACAAATATTGTCTTCTAGACAATATCCACAACCAAATAAGTCCTTATTACAATTATTGATACATTATTTTACAAAAATAGCAAGGACTACTAAAACAACTTCTAGAACCATCAATCCATACCTCGACTAGTACTCGCTACATTCTCGCCTCCTGAGAAGAAAAATGGAACAACAAGGAAAAGGGTGAGCTCAACTAGCCCAGTAAAGAATATTATGACTAAGATAATATAGAACAAATTATCGTTAGTCCTCAACAGGGAAAAATCTGATAGAATATAATAGACAACAAGTTTTAGATCAATATTTGCAGCGGAAATAATAAATCATTAAAAGAGTTAAGTAGAGAATGAAATCTACTATCTTTTATGATTTTAAAGTCCATCATCAATATTTTTATCCCTGTAACATCAATCAATACACATCTGGAATCAAATATTCATCTTTGCACTACAGGCCAAAGATATTCATAAGAAAATCAACCGTCTTTGCACTACAGGCTAAAGATATTCAGTAACATCATCATTTAGGACTGAGGATGATGAAAAATATTTTTAAAGAAACGAATCTAGTGAAACAAAAGACAAGGATTAAGGATTAAGGATTCATAATTCGGTTTATCCATGTCCAAAAATACCTCAATAATAATCATAGTGGAGTAAAATTCAAGAATGATCAAAACATGGAAACAATTAAAGCTAGTATCCATAATAGATATTTTGGACAGAACGAATTTTTTTTTCTGTGGATAGTGCCGTATTCGTGAATAATGTCGTATACGTGAATAGTGCCATATACGTGAATAGAAATCCTGACACAAAAAGTTCCAAATTTGATAAAAAGTTCATAACAATATTTCGGCATAATGATATTGAAGAAATAATATCATTTACAAAAGAAATAACATCCCTTACCTCGAAAGAATAGTACTTCTAGTTGAAAAATCGGATATAGGCTATGACTTGAACTTGCACCGTATAGCAACACTCAAAGTATTAAAATACTCACAAGAATACGCTCAATATATCGAGAGAGAAAGAGAGAAAACTTCAGTTTCTGGTGTGATTTTTAATTCTAACCTAAGCACTCTATTTATAGAAAAATGCTTAGAACACCAAAGCAGAAACTTTAATAAAATAATAATATAATTAAACAAATTCAAGCCCACCTTTGAAATCTGATTTCAGCTCATTTAAATCACATGTGAGGCCAACTTAATTGAATAAAACGTTTTTCTTTAAAAAAATAATTAAAACTTCCAAAAATCAATAATTTCGGAATTTCGGTACTTCAATAATTCATAATAAATAGTCCTTTTACCAGAAAAATTTGAACCTCATGTCTTTTCCATAGGAAATTTCATTATCTACAACTTTGCAGAAGAAAGTTTTTCCAAATTCCAAACAAAAATTGACCGAAATCCACAAACGAAGCGATTTTACGTGCTATAATCAAATTTCAATCGAGAAATGGGGACCAATTTACATGTTTAACATGTTTTTAACATTTATTGCAACAAAAATACTCTTCCTCCTCATATACTCATATATCCCACATTCATTGTAAAATATCACCATTATTATATTATTAAAATATAATAATATATTTAAATAAATATTTTATCAGAAAAAGATAAAATATTAATTTTCAACAATTGTCATATTAAAATTTTCTCCATCTATATCCACATAAAATCAATATTTTTCTCATCTTATAAATCAATAATTAATTATTCATAAATAATATTACAGAATCACATTCATCGACAACCAGTGCGTTCCCAAAAGAGGGGCTTTCCAATAAGGATTTATCCTTCTTGGCAGCATGATTAGATGACCAAACCTCTCCTTAGATGTAACTTTCTAGACATTGCCAATAATGTTATCTAATAATATTATTCGGATAATATGAATTATTTCTTCGATAATGAAAATACTTGTGTAGTGATAATTATTGAAACAACAATAATATAAAATATCAACGTAGCAATTATTGAATCAATAAATAAAATATTGAATAAAGAATTACTTAAATAATTATTGAGTAGTGCCTTCTTCACGTAAGAATCAATAATTGGTGCAATACCGTATCTTCTTCGTATTTTAACCAATTTAGTATTTCAACAAAGATAATTACTTGGTAATAACTACGCCGTTATTTATAAACAACTTATACTTGTCATTTTCTTCATCCAATCGATTTCTGTTATGGGGCCCACACAAGACTGCGTCGTCGTACGAATATTCCCCGACAACAAGAATATTCCACGACTAAACAAATATTCCACGACAACAATGAATATTTTATAACCACTTGCTTATTTGAAATATTTGCGCATTTTACCCATAACTAACCACATTAATCAAACCAACCCTTACTATTTCAAAATAATAACTAGAGGAAATTTTAATTTCATTAATAATAAGTTGGGGTCTTACAGGCTGTCCCTGTTTGACTGGACATTTGAATATGGCGCTTAATGCCTTGTTGATTCTTACCCAGCCCTTGTCCAGGCTTATGACCCAATGACATAATTTCTTAAGTATTTTCCATTACTTCGGCAGAAATCTTGGGTACGGGAAGTGGCTCCCCAATGGGATGGTAATGAGTGTTGCTCACTTCCAAAGTGTGAAAACTGGTCGGCTCAACTGCTATATTGAGGCTAATTAGTGGTATGTCACCATGTTAAGGACATTCCGGCTCAGAGTTGACAGTGATTAGACTATTATTAATAATATACTTGAGTTATTAATGAAACGTAGAAGGGACGACTCCAGCCGTGTGGATCCATGGTCTCCCCAACAGAAGGTTGTATCATGAATCTATCTTGAGCACGTGGAAAGATACACAAAATGTATGGGGTCCAATCTCAATTGGCAGTACAATCTCTCCGACTTAATTTCGGCGGGATCCATCAAAAGCTTTGATGACCGTATGGCAACTTCGGATCCATTTGAGATTGGCGTTCATCTTTACCAAAGTGGCATAAAGACAAATATTCAGAGATGAACCTCCATCTATCAAAACTCCAGCTATCATATACCCGGATGACAAAACAGTAATGTGTAATGGCTTGCAATGGCCGGTACCTTCGGGCAGTATGTCGTCATCAATGAA
The DNA here is from genome assembly GCA_020205605.1 of Panax ginseng. Classification (NCBI taxonomy): domain Eukaryota; kingdom Viridiplantae; phylum Streptophyta; class Magnoliopsida; order Apiales; family Araliaceae; genus Panax; species Panax ginseng. The sequence goes on from CM035134.1 coordinate 14,417,863, forward strand.
GGATATCACATTATTGTTAAAAATATGATCAACCAGATGTTGAAATTTTTCCACATCCACTGATTTGGGTAAGTAGGCTTCTTCTAAAACCTTCAACAAAATCTTCCTGTGATCCTCAAAAGAGAAAACCAAGTCCAATATGGAAATTTGATGTGGAGCTTCTTTCAAGCTTAAAACCACCTTAGCTTCGTTATGTCCCATAGTAAATAGGAATTTTTTAATCTTCTCTATGAGAATCTTTCCCCTTGATTTAATAGTAATCTTCATGACCCTTTGGGGAAGATGAAATGGATTCTCTTTCGACACTGCAGCAGTAGTATGGGACGTGGATCCTTCAGCTTCTCCATAATTCCATGGAACTCTTTGTAAGTAGATGTTGGTCGATTTTGCAATCAATGAATACGTGCAAGTATACACGGTCAACAAGTAATAAAGTGATAAGATGGAGTGTCGATCCCACAGAGAATTCTAATCAACAAATTCCAACTACTAGTACTATATCAACTCAATTTTATTTAAACAACCATAAATGTGATTTTTCAAAATATGGAAACTAAATTAAACAATTAAAAGAGATTATTCTAAATAAATCAAATAAACAAAACTAAAATTTTAACGAATGAACTCAGATGAATACAGATTAAGACTCTAATATCCCCAATTATGAACTACAAATCAATTATCCAATTATCCCAATTATTATGCCTACTGAATTATTAACGGAAATTCTCAAGTGTCAAAAGCCCTTTTCCAAGTGATCAATTAACTCTATTTAATCCAATTAATTTTGCTATATTCCTATGCAAAACAATTAAATTAAACGCATTAAAATTCAATTCCCAACTTGTTACATGCAGTGAACAGATATTTCCATTTCAATCACAACCCTAATTATTTATCATGCAAATAATTAAGAATACATGTTATCATGCCCAGTTCTAACCCCAGATATCCTCTTCCAATTCCTTCTAGAGTAATAAGGTAATTATTGGCCAAATAATTAATCAATAAGCACAAGACAAGATAAACAATTCACTTTGACATAAATAATTGGAATAAATCAAATAATTAATCTATAGACATAAAAGGTTCAATTGAAATCTTAATAAAAGAAATTAGTTCATAACGAAAATTAAAACCAACAATCTTTTGCAAAACATCCTTAAGGAATTACAAAAATTGAAAAATAGGAGAAGAAGAAAACTCTAGAGCCAATCCTTCAATCTTTAAGTGATTCCTTTCTTAGTCTTCAATTGTGGTAGATAGATCTCTAATTCAATCAAAATAGCCTTTATATACTCCACTTATCCCACCACAATCCTTTCTCACATCAACTTCTCAAATAATCTCCCATTGTGCAAGTCAAACCATTGGTCAGCGCGCGTCTTTGGTCAATGGTTTCTCGGCCTTGGCCTTTGTGATTGTATATCTGTTCAATTCAGTATACCAAATACTGGACTTCAAATTAATTACAAAAATGCCATTTAACAGCTAAAACTCCTCAAATCGCCCCTGCAGCTCCTGAATCTGCAAAATAACCACTACATACAGTAAAAATGCTTCTAAAAGACTCGAGAATTCAAAAATTTAAGCCCACGTATATCCGATTCATGGGTATATTACCCAATCATCAAATACCTCCAAACTTAAATCGTTGCTTGTCCTCAAGCAACAAAACACAAAACAACACGAAAAACTAAACCACCATGCAAATGCACCTAAAACTAACTACATGTTCGTAATTCCAGCAATTAAATAGCGTACAGAATATTCATTAGGCCTCAAAAAAATCACATTAACATGCTAATACATCATATTAAAGCAGATCAATAATATCCCAACAATCAATAAATCTAAATCTTTTATTACTGATATCGTGTGTGTGTGTTCAACAACCATGCTAACTGATGAAAAGTAAAATAAGAAACATAATAGATTTCTTAGAAGGCATCAAGTGCAATTCAGAAACTCCTCAAATAAACTAGATTTTGCCAAAATTAAACACTTACCAAAGTCCAAGGGTCAAAATGGAATACTTATGCTTATTTTTTTTAAATTACGGGGGCTTTTTGCACTTTTCCCATTTTTTTTCATTTTCTATGACTGTGCAATGTCTCATTCTATTAGGCTAACAGTGCTACCCCTTATCGAGCTTTCGACCAACGACTCCCAGACCATATAAGACCTTAAGGCGCTAGGTGTTAAGACACCCCTTCGGGCATACTTGCTCAAGTAACAAAGGCCCCGAAACAAAACTAGCCACGATTTTTTTTAAGCTTATATACTCCAAATATTTTTCCCCCAAACTTGAATTCATGTCTAAATTCAGCCGTCACTAACTATTCGAATTGTTCTTTTATTTCACTAGCATTCATCCTTTAGAACTCTATTATCTATCCATTTAAACTTCCTTAGCCAACATGGTCGTTTTTCAAAATGTGTTATCCTGATAATATTAGTGTCAAACAGATAAAGATTTAAATTATGTCAAGAAAATCACATCGCTAGCTTAACATTCCATACTAGACTTGTTCATTCAATTTTAATTTCATCATTGGCCCCAAACATACATAACTATTGAACAGCTGAAATTAGCATGCAATCCTAAATATAGCAATTAACCAACAATAAAAACATAAATTATCCACAAACTACTAACAATCTACTAATATAAATAAAAATCAACCACCCCTAAACTTATCAAGAGCAATGTCCTCATGCAAAAAATAAAACAATATAAAATAGAGGACTTCCCTGACGAGCTTATTCCTCGGGTGGAGCATCATCATCCTCGCTCATCTCTTGATCAGAAGGGGGAAACACAGGCAGAACAGGAGCGGTAGGGAACTGACTAAGATTAACGCCCGGGTACAGTTGATCGTTCATGGCATTCTGGGCAGCAAATTGGTCGACCAAATATTTATAAATGACATCTTGACGTTCAGACAGGCGGACATTCTGAGATTCTAGATTGTAGAACCATCCGTCAATCTCACGTTGGACGACCTCAGGGACAACACCACAGTGAGCAGCAGATGAGGGACCATAACTAGGTGGAGCCTGAGCTGGTGGACTAGGTGGAGCATCAGCTTGAGAAATTATAAAACCCAATCCACGTGGGTGATTGGCACCGCCTGTCCACACCTTATACCTACTGATCAACTTATGGTCCAACACAGGCATAGGCATTTGAATCATCTCATCTGATTTCCATTTGACCCCAAACTTAGCACATAAAACACAAATTAAAGACGGATGGGGTAAACCTCTTGTGGTCCCCCGTCGTGCCGATCAGAGAATGGACCGCTGAATAAGGTGGCCGATATCAATTTTTAAGCCTTGAATTATGGAATATAACAACACCGCCCGTTCCTTGGTGACATGGCTCACATGTGTGCACGACATTAATTTAGCACATATAAAGGCATACCAAGCCTTTCCGTATAAGCTGAGGTGCGACAAAGGAAATGTCATACTACCCCGTTCATGCATGGTCCATGTGGTGCCCGGTTGACAAAGCTCGCGAATAATTTTTTAATAATCTGGTCCTTGACTCACTAGACTCACATACTCATCATTGTGTCCCTCCAACGGTAGTTGGTAGCAACCGTTTATGTCTTTTTCGCCAAATTCAACAGTTTTGCCCCTCACAAACACCCCATAGTGGAAGTGCTCGGACACGTTAGCATAGAACTCTTTGACAATGGCAACTACTGCTGGATCGGGTTGTTCGGTGAGTGGAGACCAATTTCTTTCAGCAATCATGACGGCTATGTCCCCGTCCTTGGCTTGATCAGGCCTTGATCATGACGGCCATCTTGTTGTAGCGTTCTTGCGCCTCGTCGCTGACAAACCTTCGATTATCAAATTTTGGTGGAGCTGAGGCTGATCCGGAACCTTCTCCGCGTTGACGCTTTGATGCCATGAAGAAAAATCTGCAAGAAATTGCATTCACATGTATTAGAATTGAGCATCATGCGAATAAGTATAAGTGTACCCAGATCACAACCCCCAAACTTCAAAATAAGTTCACGTTGAGTACATGGTTGGGGGTATATTGAGACATATATTAGCAGGAAAGTTAAAATTTTAGCAAGTAGCCCCATGCTATGTCTGCAGAGCATATTTGGTCAAAGAAATGAGTGATATGCCCAAAAGATGTGACGTGTAACAATTATATGGCAAATAACTGCATACATTTCTGACAAGGGTAGTGCAAAACATTGGTCCCGTAGGTCAAAGAAATTAAGAGCAAGCAAAGATGGCCACATGATTAGAGGAAGAGATATACATGCCTTCACAAGGGAAATAGCAATTAAAGTTCATTGAGGCAATACATCAAACACCTTGTAGGCTTGGTGTAAATCTCTAGATATTCATACATAGGGGCACATCATATACACAAACTCTGAATATAGAAACCATAATAGCATCCATTATTCAATTTAGCAGATAAGGGACTCAATTGACATTTAATAGCATGCATGACCCATAGGAAGAGACTGTAATGGGTAACATACGAAAGATTTGTGTCTCTCATATTTAAAATTTAAAGGCAATAGATACCTGTACATCTATATTGTGGACCGAAATAGGAGATGAAATTGTGTGTTCAACATACCTTTTACCTTCAAAGAATAACTTGGAAATAAGTATGGAAGAAATTTGCGTGAATCACCAAGTAGTAGTGCGAGATGCAAGGAGAATAAAAGATGTGAGAGGAGTGGGCATATACCAAAAGAAGAACAAAGGAGTTAACGTGTGAGAGTGGTGTAGAGCAGTTAGAATTTCAAAAGAAGTGGGAGTTATGGGTAATGAGGAGTCTGTACATATAAAACGTTCTACGTCATAGCTAATCCCAGCGTCGGGGCGCTGGGTTATGTACTGCACATAGCGCTAGGGCATTGACCATCAGAATCTGGCACATGACCCCAGCGCCGGGGCGTTGGTTTTGTATTGGAGTTGGGCACCAGGGCGCTGGGGGTCAGTGTCTTCAAGAGGCTCTCAGCGCCGGGGCGCTGTAGTTGTTTGTTTATTGGGCGCCGGGGCGCTGGGTCAGTCTTGGTGACACTACATTGCAGCGCCAGGGCGCTGTAGCCTTTGTATTGTGGAGCGCCGGGGCGCTTGGACTTATTGTCAAGTGACATTGTGGCTTGTGAAGTCCGTGTCTTGCCACTTTCCTCAAGTGTTGCTTTTGCTTGACCTTTATGCACCAGTAAACACTGAAATAGGTAAGAAGAGTATGAAGAATATTAGTGTAATGTAGTGTATTATGGAATATAAGTACTGCAATTGTTAACAAGAAAAATTAATTTAAATGAACAAAATAAAATAAAGAAATGGGGTTGCCTCCCAAGAGCGCTTGGTTTCAAGTCATCAGCCCGACTTTTCTGTGTTACTCATTTGGTTGCCGGATCAAAAAGGTACACATTTGTAGATTGACGTTCGATGGGCCCATTTCAATAATGCTTTAGTCGTTGACCGTTCACCTTGAATGTGTGCTTTGAATTCGGGTCCTTGACTTCAATATTTCCGTGCAGAGCGACATATATAATCGTGAAAGGTCCCGACCAGCGAGATTTCAGTTTCCCAGGAAATAAACGCAATCGTGAATTGAAAAGCAAGACTTGTTGGCCCGGTTCGAATTTCTGATCAAGGATTTTCTTATCGTGCCAGGCTTTTACTTTCTCCTTGTAGAGTTTTGCGTTTTCATAGGCATTGAACCGAAATTCATCCATCTCGTTTAGTTGAAGTAACCTTTTCTCCCCCGCTACTTGTAGATCAAAATTAAGTTTCCGAATGGCCCAGTGTGCTCTATGTTCTAGTTCGACCGGGAGATGACATGCCTTTTCGTAGACCATTCTGTAGGGTGACATGCCGATCGGATTCTTATAAGCTGTTCGATATGCCCATAGGGCATCGTCTAAACACATTGCCCAATCTTTCCGTGATGGATTGACCACCTTCTCCAGGATTCTCTTGACTTCCCAATTGGAGACTTCCGTTTGACCATTGGTTTTGGGGTGATACGCAGCTGCAATTTTATGCCGAACCCCATATTTTGTGAGCAACTTTGTGAACTGCTTATTACAGAAATGAGTTCCCTCATCAATGATTATCGCCTTCGGTGTCCCAAATCGTGTGAAGATATTTTTCTTTAAAACCCGTAGTACTACGTTAGCATCATTTATGGGTAAAACTGCGGCTTCTACCCATTTGGAAACATAATCGACCGCTAACAGAATGTACTGATTATTGAAGGATGATGGGAAAGGTCCCATAAAGTCAATTCCCCACACGTCGAATAGTTCAACCTCCAAAATTGTGTTAAGTGGCATTTCATTGCACTCGGAAATATTACCTACTCGTTGACACTGATCACACTTTAACACATAAAGATAAACATCTTTGAATAGAGAAGGCCAGAAAAATCCCGATTGCAACACTTTGGCCGCTGTCCGATCACCGGCGTAATGACCTCTATAATCTAATGAGTGGCAATGACCCAATATGCTATCCATCTCTTCATGTGTGACACATCTTCTAATCATTTGATCCACGCAAGTCTTAAACAGAAATGGTTCTCCCCAATAATATTTCTTAACATCGTGGAGGAACTTCTTTCGTTGTTGTGAATTCAAATCCGGGGGTAACACCTTACCAACCAAATAATTTACGTAATCTACATACCATCGTAATGTCGTTGTTATTTGAAGAAGCTGTTCATCTGGAAATCTCTTATTAATCATGACATTGTCTTTTTGCTGAACTTCTACATTTTCCAACCGAGAAAGATGATCCGCTACCTGGTTTTCGGTACCTTTTCTATCCCGGATCTCCAAATCAAATTCTTGTAGCAATAGTACCCACCGTATTAACCGCGGTTTGGCATCCTTCTTCTCAATCAAATACTTAATAGCAGAATAATGAGTGTAGATAATTACCTTGGTCCCTATGAGATATGCTCTGAACTTGTCGAAGGCAAACACAACCGCAAGTATTTCTTTTTCGGTGGTCGTGTAGTTCAATTGAGCATCGGTCAATGTCTTACTGGAGTAGTAGATAGTGTGAAAGATTTTATCTCTACGTTGTCCCAAAACTTCTCCAACTGCGTAGTCACTGGCGTCGCCCATTAATTTAAATGGTAGAGACCAATCGGGCGCCACTATAATTGGAGCTGAGACCAGTTTCTTCTTTAGTACTTCGAAAGCTTCAATGCATGACTGATCCATCTTGAACGGTACATCTTTCTCCAATAGGGAACATAAGGGTTTCGAAATTTTGGAGAAGTCTTTAATGAAACATTTGTAGAAACCCGCATGTCCCAAGAAGCTCCGTATTCCTTTCACAGATAATGGAGGAGGTAGTTTCTCAATTGTCTCAATCTTCGCTTTGTCTACCTCTAACCCTGCTGTAGAGACCTTATGCCCCAAAATTATTCCCTCTTGCACCATGAAGTGACATTTTTCCCAGTTAAGGTCCAAGTTAGTCTCCACACATCGCTTCAACACTAAAACCAGATTCTTTAAGCATAAGTCGAAACTATCACCGAACATGGAGAAATCATCCACAAATACTTCCAAATTTTGTTCAACCATATCGAAGAAGATCGCCATCATGCATCGTTGAAAGGTTGCCGACGCATTACATAAACCAAAAGACATACGCCGGAATGCAAACGTACCATACGGGCATGTGAATGTGGTTTTTTCTTGATCTTCCGGGGCTATGGAAATTTGATTATACCCGGAATATCCATCCAGCAGACAGTAGAATTGATGTCCCGCTAACCTATCCAACATCTGATCAATGAACGGCAAGGGGAAGTGATCCTTGCATGTGGCTTTATTCAGTTTGCGGTAATCCATACATACTCTCCATCCTGTAACGGTTCTAGTAGGGATGAGCTCATTAGCTTCGTTCTTCACCACTCTCGTACCCCCTTTCTTTGGTACGCACTTTACAGGACTTACCCATGAACTGTCCGAGATTGGATAAATAATGTCGGCATCCAACCACTTTATGATCTCCTTTTTCACCACATCCTTCATAATGGGGTTTAGCCTTCTTTGCTGCTCAATGGTTGGTTTTTCCCCCTCTTCTAATAAGATCTTATACATACAGTATGATGGACTAATTCCTCGAATATCCGCTATAGTCCATCCGATTACTGTTTCGAACTCTCGTAACACCCTTAGCAATTTCTCTTTTTGCGTGTCGGTTAATTATGTCGAAACAATGACTGGTAAAGTAGAATCTTTTCCCAAATAAGCATACTACAGATGAGATGGTAGCGGTTTTAATTCCAATACCGGTGGCTCTTCTATCGAGGGTTTGAACTTTTTACCTTCCGTTCCGGGCCTTTCAAGGGTGTCGAATGGCTTATTACTTTTCCGGATGAAAGATAGTGTATCTAGCCATTTGACATACTCCATGTCATCTTCAATACCAATTTCATCCATCCAGAGCAAAGTGGATTCTATTGGGTCCTTTGAATAATTTTCATGGAATTTGTGATTAACTAATTCATCCATGATATCCACCCGCATATATTCACCTTTTTCTTTCGGATAAGACATCGACTTAAATATATTAAAGGTTACCTGTTGATCTTCAACTCGCATCGTCAATTCACCTTTTTGCACAACAATCAATGTTCTCCCCGTTGCTAAGAATGGTCGCCCGAGAATAATTGGAATTTCGCTATCTACTTCACAATCCAAGATAAAGAAATCCACGGGGAAGATGAATTTATCCACTTTTACAAAAACGTCTTCAACAATACCCCGTGGATATGTAACCGATCGATCCGCCAACTGCAAACTGATATTTATCGGTTTTGGTGCTTGAAGTCCAAACTGACTGTATACGGATAGTGGCATCAAATTTATAATGGCCCCCAAATCACACAATGCTCGTCCCGAAAACTGATTTTCCAATTTCATATGGAATATTAAAACTACCTGGATCCTTGAGCTTCGGAGGTAACTTATTCTGGATAATTGCGATGCACTCTTCGGTTAATGCCACTGTCTCAAACTCACCCAATTTCCTCTTTTTCGACAAAACTTCCTTCATAAACTTGGCGAAACTCGGCATTTGTTCTAAGGCTTCGGCAAATGGGATGTTGATATGCAATTTTTTGAAAATATCCAAACATCTTGAAAACTGCTTATCTAACTTGGATTTCTGAAACCTCTGTGGGTACGGTATGGGAGGCATTAGGATGGTTGGTTCCGATGTTTTCTGCTCTAAGGTCTCATCCTAAAGTTTTCTGGTTTCCACTACTTCCTCTATTTCACCTATTGTGTTGTCCCTCTTTTCCTTATTCTTAACTGTCTCTTGCAAATCCTTTCCGCTACGTAGAGTCACAACCTTGTAATGCTCATCTCTACCCGGATTTTTCTCTGTATCACTAGGGAGTGTTCTAAGTGGTTGGTTATTTAGTGCATGTGTTATCTGCCCCATTTGATTTTCCAGATTCTTTATCAAAGCACCTTGGCTTTTCACATTCATATCTAATTGATTCAATAACTTTTCTTGTTCACCGATCCTTTTGTCTGTAGCTGAAATGAATTTTTCCAAAGCTTCTTCCCAACTTGGTTTTTTCTCTGGCTGTTGTTGAATTTGATTTTGAAATCCGAATGTGTTTTGCTGTCTAGGCACTTGAGCTTGATTGTTACTCCATGAAAATCCCGGGTGATTTCTCCAACCTAGATTATATGCGTTTAGATTCGGATACGGTTGGATTGATCGACTATAGCTCCCTACGAACTGAGATGATTCAGAAGTTATGGCACATTGATCTGTAGCATGACTCCTAGCACATAATTCATAAACCATTGATACTTGCTACGCGGATGGTGTAGTCCATGTTTCCATTTTTTTAGCTATTGCGGACACCTGTGCTGCCAACGCTGTTACTGTATCCACTTCAAACTTTCCCGGTGTCTTTGGAGGATTAGACCTAGTCATGGGCCATTGATAGTTGTTTTTGGCCATTGTTTCTAGCAGTTGATAAGCCTCATCAAAGTTCTTAGACATGATCACCCCACCTGCTGCTGCATCAATACTAGCTCTTGTGGACGCGTGCAATCCATCACAGAATATTCCAACTTGCATCCACTATGGGATTTCGTGATGTGGGCATTTACGGAGCATATCCTTGAATCTTTCCCACACCTCATATAACGTTTTTGAGTCAAACTGTGCAAAGGTGTGAATATTGTTCTGTAATTTTGCCGACTTCGCTGGTGGGAAAAACTTAGCTAGAAATTTTTGAGCTAAGTCGTCCCAAGCCGTGATTGAACCAGGAGGCAAATAATGTAACCAACTCCGAGCTTTATCTTTCAAAGTAAATGGAAACATCCTCAACCTTATAGCGTCTTCTGATACATTATTAAACTTGAAGGTGTCGCAAACTTCCAAGAAACTCAAGATGTGCTCATTAGGATCATCTATCGAACTACCCCCAAACTGGCTTGTATTTTGGAGCATCTGAATTGTTCCCGATTTTATCTCAAAACTGTTCACATTGATTGTCGGCCTCCTAATACTCGACTGTCTATCTGTGACTTTCGGCATGGCATACTCCCTAAGTGATTTTTGTTCTTCCCCTGCCATGTTCACTAGTATTTCCTGTTCTGCCAGTTTTTCTTCCTCAGGTGACACTACACTAGTCAACTGCAATTTCCGGAACTTCCTTTCGATATTGTTTGTATAAGGAAAAAGTTCCTTTTTAGCCCTTGATCTAGTGTGCATACACTCACAAAGAATTCCTGCCAATACAAGAAGAAAAATAAATAAATAACGTTTAAATTAAGACCGAATTGATTATAACTAATATGGAATTAATATTAATAAAAAATTCCCCGGCAACGGCGCCAAAAACTTGTTGGTCGATTTTGCAATCAATGAATACGTGCAAGTATACACGGTCAACAAGTAATAAAGTGATAAGATGGAGTGTCGATCCCACAGAGAATTCTAATCAACAAATTCCAACTACTAATACTATATCAACTCAATTTTATTTAAACAACCATAAATGTGATTTTTCAAAATATGGAAACTAAATTAAACAATTAAAAGAGATTATTCTAAAATAAATCAAATAAACAAAACTAAAATTTTAACGAATGAACTCAGATGAATACAGATTAAGACTCCAATATCCCTAATTATGAACTACAAATCAATTATCCAATTATCCCAATTATTATGCCTACTGAATTGTTAACGGAAATTCTCAAGTGTTAAAAGCCCTTTTCCAAGTGATCAATTAACTCTATTTAATCCAATTAATTTTGTTATATTCCTATGCAAAACAATTAAATTAAACGCATTAAAATTCAATTCCCAACTTGTTACATGCAGTGAACAGATATTTCCATTCCAATCACAACCCTAATTATGTATCATGAAAATAATTAAGAATACATGTTATCATGCCCAGTTCTAACCCCAGATATCCTCTTCCAATTCCTTCTAGAGTAACAAGGTAATTATTGGCCAAATAATTAATCAATAAGCACAAGACAAGATAAACAATTCATTTTGACATAAATAATTGGAATAAATCAAATAATTAATTTATAGACATAAAAGGTTCAATTAAAATCTTAATAAAAGAAATTAGTTCATAACGAAAATTAAAACCAACAATCTTTTGCAAAACATCCTTAAGGAATTACACAAATTGAAAAATAGGAGAAGAAGAAAACTCTAGAGCCAATCCTTCAATCTTCAAGTGATTCCTTGCTTAGTCTTCAATTGTGGTAGATAAATCTCTAATTCAATCAAAATAGCCTTTATATACTCCACTTATCCCACCATAATCCTTTCTCACATCAACTTCTCAAATAATCTCCCATTGTGCAAGTCAAACCATTGGTCAACGCGCGTCTTTGGTCAATCGGGTCCTAGGATTCAAGCTTCCCAAGATCTTGTATATGTTTAATTCAATTCAAAGACTTTAGGTCTTTGGACTTTAAATTAATTACAAAAATACCATTTAACAGCTAAAACTCCCCAAATCGCCCTTGCAGCTCCCGAATCTGCAAAATAACCACTATACACAGTAAAAATGCTTCTAAAAGACTCGAGAATTCAACAATTTAAGCCCACGTATATTCGATTCATGGGTATATTATCATCAGCTGACAACAGGATACTGTAGTCTGAATGGTAAGGTAATTGGTTCTGGAGCAGCCACTTTCAAAGGATGTTCAGTACCTTTGATTTGAATTGGTTGTATGGGGAATGATCTGACAGTGTCATCAGCCTCAGCGGATATAACTACTACTAACCCCTTCCACTTAGTTTAACAAGTATTCTCACTCTCGAATATCACAGTGTCATTATTTTTCAGCTACAAGACACCGCTGTCAATTAAATTCTGAATGAGATGGCGGAGTGCCCAACATTCTTCTGTGTTTTGACCGCGAGAATGTGAATGATATTGACATACTCCATCGGAGTTAAACCGTCTTGAACGGGGATTAATTGGAGGTAGAAGGGAGGTAATTCTTCCTTCATTGATCAACATTTGAAATATTTCCTCCATAGGTTGGCCCAGGTATGTAATTCCTTTCTATTGGCAAAATCCCGACGGGCTTTGGCGTTTGCTCTCTTAGCAACTTTTTCCTCCAATATATCATTGTCTGAAGGCGATGATGGAGTATTCATAACGAGAGGAAGGAGACTGGCATGCTCCTGGCTGATGAGTTGGTGTGTGACTTGGTGCTGTTGAATCACTAGTTCTGCCAATTGCTCCACTTGCTTACAAAGAGCTTTCATCTTTGTTCCATTGCATACTAGAATTTGGCATAATCCCATCTGTCAACACCGTCTTTGAATGGTCTAGGATGTTTCACCATTAAAATTGGAACTCTGTCCATGGCTCCAACTAATCATGTTGACCTCTTCATCTTTGTATTGAGGAAGAGGGTTATCTTGCACATGAGGTTAATCTGGTTTGGTGGCCACGATCTCACCACTGTCTATTAAATCTTGGATCTTGTGTTTCAAGGCCCAACAATCCTGAGTATCATGTCCAGGTGCACCGGCATGATAAGCACACTTCTGAGTAGCATTGAAACCCCTCCCATTAGGGTTGGCTGGTGGAAGAAGATGTGTAATTTTCTTCTAAGCAGTCAGAAGAGCAAAAATATTCTCGAGCGAGTCCCCTAAGGGTGTGAACGTTCGAGGGCGCTTTGTTTTTCCACCTTTAGGTAATGGAGGGTTTGAAGATTGTGCTTAAAAAGGGAAGTAGTTTCTCCTCTGGACAGGCATATTCTGATTGCCTTTTTGACCTTGTAGTATCGAGGAAACATCCTCCTCTTTCTTCTTATAGACCCTCCGGGCGTTGTTCCCATAAGTTCTAAACTAGATGTGTTCAGCAACTATTTTAAGAGCGGCTAGGTCTTGAATCTTTCCAGACTTCAACCCCATCTCAACCATCTCACCGTGTTTGATCATTTTAGAAAATGGTTTGCCAATACCAGCTAAGACTCCCTCATAGAAAGGAGCTTCTTGTATGTCTATGAAGGTCATGACCATTTCTGATTCCATTATGGAAGGAATAACTTGAGCAGCAAGGCGCCTCCACCTTTGAGCATACTCTCTGAAAGAGTCATTAGACTGTTTCTTGACCTTGGTAATCTGGTACCGGTCAGGAGCCATCTGAGACTGAAAGCTGTATTGAGTGAGGAATACATGAGCTAGTTCCTCCCAACTATGGATCTTTAAGTTGTCTAATCTGGTATACCATGAACGGGCTTCTCCAGTCAGACTCTTTTGGAAGAGCTGTATTCTGAGCTTCTCATTTTTTGCGTAAGATCCAAGTTCTTCAATGAACACCTTTAAATGGGTGTAAGGATCTTCTAACCTGTCATACTTCTCAAAGTCAGGAGTTTTAAATTTCTATGGATAATGAACACCGGGGAATATACAAAGGTCAGCATATGAAACACTTCTATGGGTTCCAATCCCTTTGAGAACGCGGATGGTTTCCTCCATCTGAAGGACTTTCTTCCTGATATCACCGGTGTCTGGATCTCCTTTAAGATGGGTGCTTTCAGGGTCTTTGTTGGTCGTATCCAACTGAAGTTCAGGATTTATCTTATCCGAACTTTGAGTACCTCCCTGTGTGGAGAATTCTGTATGTGTGGGCATTTTTGGGCCTTGAGCAGATTGATGTAGTTCTTTAAGTAGAACAGCCAGGTCTGTAATCTATTTACTTAATTCATCAAATTTTTTGCGAGAAACAGGATTAGACTGGTCAGACGAAGACATGGTTGGCTGTAGGCTCATGGCCTTTTTGGATTTTGAGCAAGTAACCGGCCCAATTATTTTCCTACAAAAACTTATGTAGTTTAGTTTCAGGGAATATGTAAATGTTTACATGCTATGTGATGTATCCGTTTTAAGAATTTTATCCTGTAAAACGGATGTCAGCTGTTCTTAATACATGATAGCATGCTAATTTAAATATGCATTTGCACATATATCTTCATATTTTCCATTACAATGGGATGGACATGAAATGATATTACAAGTAAATGCTTTTATAAGTAATTGAAAATGGAAAGTATGAAGAGACTTTCCTCCGCGTTTGGTTTATCAGAGGCTAACCTATCCTAGGTTTACTCTCGCGACTTTTTGGCATGAAGGTTCCCAGATCATCGCAATCTACTTGATGGGAAGTTAATCCGGTCTTTCAACTGGAGCGAATCTGGGTGGTGCCTTTCCTGAGCCTCGTTGGAATTAGTCTCCCTACGAGTCCAGTAATCAAACACCGATAGGATAGCCTCCTGGTGGAGGAACCACACAACATACATTCATATACAACGTGTCTCATCGTTTATGAAAATGATGTCATGTGCGAAGCACTAATATCACAAGTAGATATAGTGTAAAGCATTTAATCGCAGTAAATACATGCATTCGTACACATTCATCGAAATGTAAATGCAACATTCTCACATAAACATACAATAATTTTGAAAAGTTTGTGATAGCGGCTTAAACCCTCTTACTGGTGTCCACAACAGAGTCACAACCTGTCGACGTCGGGATTTTTATTTGTCCCTTTTTCATTACTTGTTCTTTGGTGTTCTCATATTAGGTGAGATTTGTTTGAAAAAATAAGTGAAAAAGGTATGACATGTGTAATGTCGACGATGGATTGTTAAGAGTCGTCAGTTGGTGTTTTTAAATGATTGCACCAATACAACCGATAAAAGGTTTGCACGTTGACCCAGTGATGTAACACTTCTAAACGGGTCTATGAAACCGAGATTCATTTTGGGTCCGGGGGTTTGATTATGCGGAGGGAATGTGTTAGGCGACCCCCGACATCTGTGTTACCACGGTGACCGTCACTTCTCAAAGAAACTATTGTATGAGTGTGTGTGTGTGTGTGTGTGTGTGTGTGGATCAATGTGCAATTATGTGGAAGTAGTGTTATGCCTCGTTCGCACCTATATAAAAAGGGTTTGAATTCGTGTAAAAATTCAATTTTAAACAAGATATAGCAATGAAGTTTTGTAAAAGGATTTTTTAAACCTTGTGCTCAATATTAATTGAGGTCTTTGATACTTACATTTTAGTTAAATGTTCGATTTGATTACTTTTAATTTTTGAGATGCGAAGCATCTTTGAGAAATCATGTACAAAGTAGTGCCGAACTCCTTATGGGCATGTAAGCCATCCAAGGATATTCAAACATCGTGAATAATTTACAAGCTGCTTACAGCTGAAAATGTCCATCACGGGAACCGACTCTAGATTCAGTAGGCTAAATCTATGATCACATGATTCCTAGGCTTACATGATGCCGTAGTTTGTATGAAAGCAGTAAGCAGGTATATATATATATATATATATGCGGTAAATATATATATACAAACATGATCAACCACTACGAAGCACCTCCATGGGGGATCAGAAATGTAAATAAAGCTGTAAAAGCGATCAACCGCCTCGAAGTAAACTCCAGGCAGGACGAAATGTAAAGAAAGCAGTAAAAGCGATCAACCGCCACGAAATAAACTCCAGGCGGGACGAAATGTATATATATATATAAGCGGTAAATGCACAAGATATATATCGATCCCGGCTCAGTTTATCATTTCAGCGATTCGTCGCTATATATATATATATATATATATATATATATATATATATATATATAAAAAGCGATAACGCGCTCCTGATATAAAATCCGTGCTCATCGAATGTAGTTCGATTAATAGTTAATATATATATATATATATATATAAAAGTAAATAAACGCTCCAGACATAAGTCTAGGCTCAATCGAGGCATAACTCGATAATGTTAGTCCATATATATAATATATACATAAATATATACAGACATAAATGAAAACCACGGACCGAAGTCCGGGTAAACACACGCAACACGACTCTCGACGTGAAGAACAATGTGTGCAAAGATGAAGAGAAAGGCTTCAAGGTGTGTGAGAAGGCTTACAGTGGGCTGCCAAAGAAGACTTCTATTGCTTAAAATGGATGAACATTAAGCTCCCACCGATAAAAAGTAGCTATATGTGAGCTTACAAGTGTTTAAAATGAGAAAGCACTCAGTTTAGGGTGTGTACAGAACAAATTAGACAGGGTTTCCTCGCCTTTTTTCTCTCTTGAAAATGGTTACCCCAAGTCCTCTATTTATAGAGGGGGGGAGCCACAGGTGTACCTGCGGCTGCCCGGGGTGCCCCGGGCTCCGCGGGTCCCGCAGTCTCGAAGTACGTGCACGTATACACTGTGATGTCTGCTCGAAATTTCAAAACTATAATCTGGGCATCCAACTGAGGTATATAAGACCTATTTCGGACTGCCATTGTCGAGAGTTATGCAATGACATGGGATTAGAGGTCGTACGAAGTCAGGAAGAGGGGACCATGCCCATGGTCTTCAGGCTTCAAATTTTATTCGTTGTCTTATGTAATAGTCACTTGGGATCAGACTTCCTTGGTTCTTGTGGGACATTGTTGCACAGAAATATATGTAAAAATGTATGTATGAGATGTTGAGACGACGCGATGTAGAATTGAGGTGGCAAGATGACGACTGTACCCCTCACCAGGGTTATCTCCGGTTTGGGTTGATAAAGTGGACTACTGCAAGTATTAAAGGTCCTCAGTGTCATCGCTGAGGTGTGCATGTCTTCCCAATGCTATTGTTAGGTCTTTGGACTGAGCGCCTCGGTGTAAGCGCCGAGGTTGAAGCTTGCATGCATTTGAAACAAGCATTTTCGGGGTTATCATCGGAATTGCAATGGCATTCCTTGAGGTTATCACCAAGGATGGAGCTGCTAGTCCTAGTGTCATTTTTGGGACTGGAACTGAGCGTCGCAGTGTTATTGCCGGGACAGAACTGTCATCTCCTGTGTTGTTGCCAGTCTTTTAAACTGCATGTCTCGGGGTTATCTCCGAGTTTGGAATTGATCCTCCCGGTGAGTGTTTCGGAGTTAAGGCTGAACTTTCAGTGGTATCCGGAATGGATATGAACTGTCTTCCAGGATTATCTTTGAAAGATGAATCTGCCCTCCTGCAATGTTAGTAACAGTTGTGCAGAAAATTTTGAGTGTCTACACAAGGTATGTTATAACTGTGGAAAGGAAGGTCATATAGCTCGAGATTGTTCTGTAGCGAAACCAAGTCCAGCGGGGATGGTAACTTTAAAAGTTATCCTGGACAAGTCAAAGTCAGCGGTTCCTAGAAGAGCGTTTGTCGTGACTGGCCAAAATACGAGGAACCCGAACGAGGTGATCACGTGTAAGCTAATCATAAACTCTTGCGAAGTTTATACCTTACTAGATACTGGTTCAACCCATTCTTTTATCTCTCCTGCTTGTGTTCAACGTTTGAACTTGACTCCAAAGAAATTGGACTTTGACTTATCTGTTGAGACTCCATTAGGAGAAACTTTCATTACATCCATTGTTTATAAATCTTGTTTGATCCAAGTTGGCACCATCATACTACTTGTTGATCTTATCTCTTTAAATGTACTTGCATTTGATGTGATTTTAGGGATTGATTGGTTAACTACTCATCATGCCAAAATTGATTTTTTACGTAAGGTTGTTAGTTTTCATATTCCTAACCAACCTGTTATGTGAATTCAAGCAACTAAATCACTAAAATCAATCACTGTCATATCAAGCCATAAAGCCATTCGTTTATTAAAAATGGATGTGAAGCTTTCATAGCCCATGTTATGGATTTGAATAAAGACACGTCATATTTGAATAATATTTATGTTGTTAGTAAATTTCCTGATGTATTTTCTGAAGAACTTCCCGGTCTACCCCCAGAACGTGAAGTTGAATTCTTTATTGACCTTGAACCTGGTACAAAACCCATTTCTAAAATCCCATATCGAATGGCTCCTATTGAACTTCGAGAGTTAAAGGTCCAACTCTGAGAGTTGTTGGACATCGATTTCATTGGTCCTAGTACATCTCTCCTCGGGGTGCTCTGTTTTTTCAGTAAAGAAGAAAGACGGGAGTATGCGACTTTGTATTCACTACCGGGAATTGAACCATGTCACCATCAAGAATAGGTATCCGCTACCTCGCATTGATGAACTGTTTGACCAGTTACAAGGAGCACAATTCTTTTCAAAGATCGATCTTTGTTCTGGATATCATCAGCTGAAGATTAAAACTGAGGATATTTCGAAGACTGGCTTCAGAACTCGGTAAGGGCAATATGAATTCTTAGTCATGTCTTTCGGATTGACTAATGCTCCTGCAGCTTTCATGGATATGATGAACCGTGTGTTCAAAGAATATTTGGATCAGTTCGTTGTTGTCTTTATTGATGACATCCTCATCTATTCCAAAAGTCGTGAAGATCGTGAGCACCATTTGAAGCTGGTAATTCAAAGGCTTCGTGAAAACAAGCTATATGCCAAGCTAAAGAAATTCTGGCTTGAGGAAGTACCTTCCTTGGCACGTGGTGTCAAAACATGGAGTATCTATTAACCCAGCGAAGATTGAAGCAATACAAAGTTGGGAGCACAACCGAAGTCGGTGACCAAAGTACGTAGCTTTCTGGGCTTAGCTGGTTATTATCGGAGATTCGTGGAAAGATTTTCTCGAATCGCTACTCCGTTAACTCAGCTGACTCTGAAAGATACAAAATTCGTATGGAGCGAGGAATGCAAGAAGAGTTTCCAAAAGCTCAAGAGGAGACTCATTTCGGCACCTGTTCTGACAATATCATCTGGTTCGGAGGGATTTGTCATCTACAGCGATGCTTTAGGCAAAGGGTTAGGATGTGTTCTAATATAACATGGAAAAGTCATAGCCTATGCCTCGCGACAACTTAAAGAATATGAGAGGAATTATCCTACTCATGATCTAGAGTTAGCGGCAAGATCGTTTCCCATTTAAAGATCTGGAGGCACTATCTATATGGGGAGAAAGTGGAGATATATTTAGATCATAAAACCCTCAAATATTTCTTCACCCAAAAGGAACTCAACCTGCGAAAACAACGTTGGCTCGAGCTGTTGAAAGATTACGATCATACCATTCAATACCATCCTGGAAAAGCAAACTTGATAGCTAACGTATTGAGTAGAAGATCCTATGCAGGAACGAGTGCGATGCTATCAACACAAAGGCTCATTTTGTGTGATTTACAAAAGATGAAGATAGAGCTCAAGACTCCGGGGACGCATGTAATGATGTCAAGTTTACGTATAGAACCAACTTTAATTGATAAAGTTAAAGTTGCTCAATCCACAGACCCAGAGCTGATGCGTATGAAGAAGAAAGTACAAGAAGGTGTTATCCTAGAAGCAAGAATCAATGAAGAAGGAATACTTCGAGTCAACTCCAGACTTTGTGTTCCTAACGACCCTAATTTGAAGTACAAGATCATGATGGAGGCACACAACACACCATTTGCAATCCATCCTGGTAGTACCAAAATGTCTCATGATCTTCGATATACATTTTGGTGGAACAATATGAAGAGAGAGATCGCGGAGTTTATCTCGAGGTGTTTAACTTGTCAACGTGTAAAGGCGGAGCATCAAGTGCCAAATGGTCCATTGCAACCACTTGAGATTCCGAAATGGAAGTGGGAACACGTTACCATGGATTTCGTTACGGGTCTTCCCAAGGTTTCTCAAAGCATAGATGCAATTTGGGTTATTATTGATAGATTAACCAAGTCTGCTCATTTCTTGCCTATATGAGAAACTTATTCCCTTAAACATCTTACTCGTATGTATGTGAATGAGATTGTGAGGTTGCATGGCATGCCAGTATCCATAGTTTCGGATCGTGACCTAAGATTCACTTCACTATTTTAGGTTAGCTTGCAGAAAGCTATGGGCACGGATTTACGATTCAGTTCGGCATACCATCCTCAAACGGACGGACAATTAGAGAGGATTATTCAAACTCTTGAAGATCTATTAAGACTCTGTGTCCTAGACTTCAAAGGGAGTTGGGTTAAGTACTTACCATTGGTGGAATTCTCCTATAACAATAGTTATCAGGCAAGTATAGGTGTGGCTCCATTTGAAGCATTATATGGATGAAAGTGTCGCTCTCCAGTATGTTGGGATGATGTGGGTGAAGCAACATTGTTGGGACCAGAGTTGGTACGTATGACTAAAGAAAAGATCCAAATGATTTGACAACGTATATAGACATCACAGGATCGACAAAAGAGTTATGCAGATTTTCATCGAAAGGACGTGGAATTTAATATTGGGGATCATGTATTGTTACGTGTTGCTCCATGGAAGGGAGTTACAAGATTCGGGTGGAGAGGAAAGCTCAATCCACGATTTATTAGTCCATTTGAGATTCTTGACCGAGTAGGAAATGTGGCCAATAGACTCGTATTACCTCCAAGCATGTCTCGTGTTCATAATATTTTTCACATATCTGTTCTTCATAAATATTTGAAAGACCCAAACCACATTATTAAGTTAGAACCAGATGAGATAGCCAAAGATTTAATGTACGAGGAGGTACCTGTCAAGATCTTGGATAGGAAGGAACATGTCCTACGCACAAAGGTTATACCACAAGTCAAAGTTTTGTGGAGAAATCATGTTATTGAGGAAATGACCTGGGAGTTGGAAACAGAAATGAAAGCGAGGTATCCTCACCTTTTCGAAATACTAGGTACGTACGTCAATTTCGAGGATGGAATTTCATAAAGAGAAGAGGTTGTAAGACCCCAACTTTTATGAATAAAATGAAATTTCCTCTATTTATTATTTTGAAATAGTAAAGCGTTGATTTGATTAATGTGGTTAGTTATGGGTGAAATGCGCAAATATTTTAAATAAGCAAGTGGTTATAAAATATTCATTTTTATCGGGGAATATTCGTTTGGTCGTGGAATATTCTTGTTGTCGAGGAATATTCGTACGACGGCGCAACCTTTTGTGGGGCCCATAACGGAAAGCGATCGGATGAAGAATGTGAGACCCCAGATTTTATGAATAAATATTTAATTTTTTTCGAAATATTTTTTTAAATATTATGGTGTGGATTTGATATAATATTATAGTTATGGGTAGTATTTATAAATTTTGCAAAGTATGCAAGTTGTTATATAATATTCGATTGGTCGGGGAATATTCTTTTTGTCGGGGAATATTCGTACGATGGCACAATCATTGGTGGACCCACAACGGAAGAATTGTCGTATTTAAAAAGCGACAAAAATATTTTTTATGAAAATAACTACGAGGTTTTACCATTAATCTTTGTTGAACTACCCGGTAGTAAAAAAGTACGATGTCTGGCGTGGTTTGCATAGTAGCACACCAGGTATTGATTATTGATGCTTACATGATAAGTCACTCAGTTATACTCTATCATTACTACAGTAATTGCTGCATCATATCTCTCATATTATTGATTCGATTATTGTCACAGTATCATGTGCATAATATTTTGTTTTATTAAATCAATAATTGAGACGACAAAGTTATTCATATTATTAAATTGCAATATTGACAATGTCTAGAAGTTCTGTCAAGGAGAGGTTTGATAATCTAATTGCGCGCCAATAGGGAGAAATCCTTATCGGAAAGCCCCCTCTTTCCTGGGAACAACCTGGTTGTTAAATATTGTGAGTTATGATATTAATGATGAATAAGTTCGTGTTGATTAAAGATGAATTTGATAGTTCTATTGTGTGGGGATTATTAGTGTTAGTAGAAATTGATATTTATTTCGATAATAATTGATGTATGCAGCTTATATTGTTCACTTGGGTATTTGGGACATTTTTTGTGTCGAAATACTATTAATGAGTTACTATTCACGAGTTATTATTCATGAGTTACTATTTACGAGTTACTATTCATGAGTTACTATTCACGAGTCACTATTCATGAGTTACTATTCATGAGTTACTATTCACCTAGTTACTATTTACTCTAGTATTGTGCATTCGGGTATTTGGGTACAATATTATTCCATGAGGAGATGTGCTAATTTTTCGAATCATTGGTTGAAGTTATAATAAATAAATCAATATGGATCGTTGGTTGAAGATATAATAGTAAATCAATATGGACCGCTGGTGGAAAGTTATAATAGTGAATCAATATGGATCGCTGGTTTAAAGTTTTAATAATAAATCAGTATGGACCGTTGCTTTAAGTTTTAATATGGACCGTCCGTTTAAAAGTAAATCAATCTGGACCGTTCATGAATTAGTTACTATTCAATCCATTCTTTTATAAATAGAAGCTCATTCCTTCATTATTTCTTACAAATTCATTGAAACTCTAGAGAAAGAAATTATAGAGAGAAAGAAGAAGAGTATTCTGCTACTTCACTACTCCAGTATCCAACTTCTTCTAAGGTAAGGGATATGATTATTATAGTAAGGGGTGTTATTCTTTCTTATTCATGAAGAGAACTTCTGTTATTCCATTCTTTATTATTCTGTTGGAATAACCTGTATACGCGGCATACCCTATACATAACCTATATACGCGGCATACCCTATACATAACCTGTATACGCGGCATACCTTATACTTGGTGAAATCCTTCTGTTATTACATTCTTTATTATTCTGTTGGAATAACCTGTATACGTGGCATACCCTATACTTGGTGAAATCCCTCTGTTATTTCATTCTATATTATTATGTTGGAATAACCTGTTTATGCGATGTACCGCATACATGGTGAAATTCTTCTATTATTTCATTCTATATTATTATGTTGGAATAACCTGTTTATGCGATGTACCGCATACATGGTGAAATTCTTCTATTATTTCATTCTATATTATTATGTTGGAATAACCTGTTTATGCGAAGTACGGCATACATGGAGAAATTATTCTATTATTCCATTCTTTATTATTCTCGTCGAATATCCGTCGATCTTAATTTACTTTGACACAGTTCCATTTATTATTCTGTTGGAATAACCTGTATAAGCGGATTACTGTATACCTGGTGATGTCTTTTCTTATTCCATTCTTTATTATTCTGTTGGAATAACCTGTATATGTGGATTATTGTATACCTGGTGATGTCTGTTGTTATTCCATTCTTTAATATTCTGTCGGAATATCCTGTCTGTGTGTTTACGCCTGACCTGGTTCCATTATTTATTATTCTTTTGAGAATAACCTATCGGTTCGATCTATCGCATGCATGGTGATTTCTTCTGTTATTCTATTCTTTATTATTCTGTTGGGATAACATATCTATGTGGATTATCACATGCATGGTGAATGATCCTTTGTATTCATTCCTTATTAAATTGTGGAAATGATCCATGCTAAGTGGATTACCGCATGCATGGCGTGAAAATCTATTTGCGCTTTCATATATTTTATTATACTCAGTTGGTTAAAGTTTTAGCTTCTATACTCCATGAAATTAGTGGAATATCATTGATATTTGCGCTTCATCCAGTATCTTTTCATGAAAATATTCTTCTGAGCATTCTTGAATTTTACTCTACAAAGAAAAATCATTTTGACAATTTGGACGTTATTGATTTCTGGATAAATTAATTCTTGAACTTGTTTTATTGAATTCTTATATCATTGTCATCATCCTCATGTTTATATTTTGTTGAAAGTCATCTGTGGCTTGTAGTGCATAGATGGACTTGGTATGATTATGACCAAGGATTATTCGGTATAATCATGGTAGTAATATTACAAATGATGTGGAAAAAGTCCTCATTGGCCCGTAGTGCATTGATGGACAGTTTTTGGTATGATTATGGCTATGGATTCTCTTCGGCTAAGAGTGAGAAGATGAATTATTTTATGGCATGATCAGGACCGTTGATGAAAACACGATTATCTTTGGCCCGTAGTGCATAGATAATTCGTGGTCGTGATATTAACGAATATCCTTGGCCTGTAGTGCAGGGATGATTCGATGATGTGGATTAATTATTGAGTTGAGTCTCAGCATTATTGGTTATACAGTTGTATATCTTTTGGCCGTAGTGCAAAGATGAATTTGTTAGTATGATTATGAGCAGGAATTATGATTTGGTATAACCATGATTTTTGATGTTTCAGGTGAAGATAGGTGATGAAAATTATCTTCGTCCTTGGTACGAAAAAGGAATTCAGAATCACAATTATGATTATGAGTTATTCATATGATTGTGGATAGGAATTTTTGATTGATGTTATAGGGATAAAACATTATTGGTGGACTTTTAACATAGAGAAGATAATAGATCTGATGGCCTATTTGACTCTTTTAATGGATTGCTCGTTCCGCTGCAACTATGGTTGAAAAAGTTTTATCATCTACCATATGTTCTAAATCTCTGATTTATTATTGACAAAGGCTATTGATAATTTAATTATCTTTAGTCATGATATTTTTTACTGGGCTAGTTGTGCTCACCCTTTTGCTTCACAATTCCTTCTGTAATAAGAGTGTAAATTTTGGAGAAGCGAGGTAACAGGGGATTAAAATGGTGGTCTATAGCTGTTGAGGTTCTCCCTAAACAGTATGAAAATAATTTCATTGAGAACTTTAGATAAGTGTGTTGTATTTTATACGACATTTAATAGTTATATTTGGTGAATCAAATAGGGTGAGGCGAACCCAACTTTGGAAGGGTGATTTTCCACTATCATACAGGATGTCTAATGACATACAAACTCGTGTTATCATAAGACAAGGTTGTGCACATCCACTTGCTGAGTATATCTACGAGCACTACCTATATGATCTTGGAGTTTATTTGAAATATAATTTTCACTTGGAGACAGTGGAGATAGTTATATGTCAAGAGAAGACTCACCATTGGATAGAAGATGATAGTAATCTTCTCGTTTTTCTTTGGGGTCTATTGGGTCAACCAAGGATAATTCTGTTGACATATGATATCTATCATAACCTAGACGCATGGCTTCCCATGTATGAAGGTTTCCTTGATTACTTTCCAAAGATTTTAATTTCTAAAACAGTTTTTGATTATACTTTTATGTAAAGTACCTTTGTAAGGTGTGTTGGTTGAGGCACCATGAGAGTTACATAGATTTTGAATTGAAACTCACGACTTATCATTTATCGTATACTCTTGCATTTATAATTCAACAGTTGTATAAATGAAGTTTGTATTTGATTTTTATAGAGTGATATCTGGCGACTCAGAATAGGTGATGTATACCTATTTTGGGGGCGTCACAAAGAAAACAACAAGTATGAGTTTTTTTATAAATAACGATGTAGTTGTTACCGTTAACACTGTTGGAATACCTGGTGGTTAAAACACAGTAATATGCGGTGTTGCACAGTAGCATACGGTATTGCACCAATTATTTATTCTTACGTAAGAAGGCACTACTCAATAATTGTTATAGTAATTACTGTTCAATATTTTATTTTATTAATTCAATAATTGCTACGTTGATATTTTATATTATTGTTGTTTCAATAATTATCATTGCATAGTATTTTCCATTATCAGATCAATAATTCATATTATTTGAATAATATTATTAGATAACATTATTGGCAATGTCTAGAAAGTTCTGTCGAGGAAAGGGATTAGGTCATCTAATTGTGCGCTAGTAAGGAGAAATCCTTATCAGAAAGCCTCATCTTTACTGGGAACAGCCTGGCTGTTATTATTGTGATTCTGTAATATTATTTGTGAATAGTTAATTATTGATTTATATGATAAGATAATTTTTTATTTATTTGGATATAAATGGAGGAATTTTTAGAAAAGTGACAATTGTTGAAAATTAATATTTTATCTTTTCTGATAAAATAATTCATTTAAATATATTATTATATTACAATAATATAATAATGGTGATATTTTTATAATGAATGTGTGATATATGAATAAATGAGAAGGAATAGTATTTTTGTTACAATAAATGCTAAAAAACATGTTGGTGGGCCCCATTTTTAACTGAAATTTGATTATAGCCTGTAAAATTGTCCGCATGCGGATTTCGGTCAATTTTTGCTTAGAATTTGGAAAAACTTAAACGTACAAAGTTGTAGATAATTGAATTTCCTATGAAATGGACATAAGATTCGAATTTTTCTGATAAAAATGCTATTTAATATGAATTATTGAAGTTCCGGAATAATTGATTTTTGGAGTTTAAAATATTTATTTTAAGAAAAACGTTTTAGCAATTGGGTGGGCCCCACATGTGTTGTAAATGTGCTGAATTCAGATTTCAAGAGGTGGGCATGAAAATTTTTAATAAATATTATTATTTTATTAAATTTTCTGCTTTGTTGTTCTAAGCATTTTTCTATAAATAGGGTGCTTAGGTTAGAATTGAAAATCACACCAGAAACTGAAGTTTTCTCTCTTTATATTATCGAACGTATTTTTGTGAGTGAGTATTTTTATACTTTGAGTGTTGCTATACGGTGCAAGTTCCCTTCAACATTATATCTGATATTCCAGCCAGAAGTACTATTCTTATGAGGTAAGGGATGTTATTTTTTTAATAAATGATATTATTTCTTTCAATATCATTATGCCGGAATATTGGTAAGATTTTTCTTGTAAAATTCTTGTCTTTTTGTGTCGAGATTACTATTCACGTATACGGCACTATTCACAGAAAATTTAATTTTTTTTTTATTTTCTTATCCAATTTGTTTATTATGGTTACTAGCTTTGATTGTATCCATATTTTGATCTTCATTCTTGAATTTTACTCCACAATGGTTTATTATAGAGTATTTTTGAACTTGGATAAACTAAAGTACGAATCCTTAAATCTTGTCCTTTTATATCACTGGATTCATTTTCTTTAAAATATTTTCATCATTCTGAGTCCTAAATAGTGATATAACTGAATATCTTTAGCTTGTAGTGCAAAGATGAATGATTACATGATGAATATCTTTGGCCTGTAGTGCAAAGATGAATAGGTGTTAAGATGAACATGACCAACTGGGGATTGTAATAACCCGATATTATTTTCATTTAAATAAATAAGGAATTTTGCATATAAATTTTTTTTTAAGATGAAAATATGTGTCAAGTAATGTGTACGATAAATGCAAATATATTTATTACCTGAAAAATTATAAATAATTTTAGAATTATTAATTATTACAAATTATATTCTTTTAGTAATTAATTTTATAAGCGTAATGTTTTTAATAATTATTTTCCATGAAAACATGATTTTATATTATTTAAATAATATATGAAATGATTATTAGAATTATAATGATAAATATTTTATTGTATGAAGTGTTCAGAATATTTAAGTTAATTATTTTTACTTGATTATTGATGTTGTATATGGAGGATAAATCAGATATAGAATCCAAACCCTAAATTGGGATTTTGATCGAGGGATGAGAATAATAATATAATATAATATATATTTTGATTTGTCAGTGCTATAATAAGTATTGCATATGTGTGGATAGATAATGGTGGGTTAATTATGATAAATTATGTCATAACCCTTATATCGTGTTTTTAAACCCTAATTATTAAAGTCAGTTATGAGTTCAAGACTGTGTAGTAATTGTGTTATATGAATTTTACTGTGTATTATAGAATTTTTGTAATTAGGTGAAACCCTAATTATTATTTGAGAACCCTAATTTGCTAAAATTAGAAACCCTAATAACGATTTTTTTAAATTATAATGATAATTAGGCAACCCGAATCGTTAATTTGGGAACCCTAATAATATTAAGGAACCCTAATTTAAAAAACCCTAATTTTCTATTTAAAACCCTAATTTTAAATTAGTATGTTAATTAAAATTTTATTACACTTTAATTTTAATTTTTCAAACCCTAAAAATTATTTGGGAAATTTAAGACTTAAAATCTAGTGATTAAACCCTAGATTCAAGTACCTTGGACAAGAATACCCTTGAAATTATAAGTAAAATTACAATTTTACCCTTTTATCTTGTTTGTGAATTATTGCTAGCAAATCTCCACAAAATCTGCAGCCACCCTACCCTAGACCTACTTATAAGCTATGATTGCCAGCACATGATCAGCCATTACAAGTTCATTGCACCCATTTGATGTACATGTAGATTCAAGAGAGAGAAAGTGCACTTAATGGCCTAAATTGTTCACAAATACCTATCCATACTCTCTCAAGACCAAACCCACGAAATTATAGTGCTAGATCAGTCCCAAATCAAGCCCCACGAACACTAACATCAAGTCAGAAGCATAGAAATCAAAATTTGATCATAAAAAGGTAAACCCTATAAACTTGAAATTTTTTTGATCTTATGTTAGATGTTATGATTTATTGTTAAAACATGTTGTTCGTAGTCCATATAGTTGATCTGGGTTGGTATTTGTTAGATCCATAACATCAAAGTGCTCAAAATTAAGTTTTTCAAAAATCTGAAAAAATATTTTTTTTGAGGTCTGACAACAAATGTCAGACCTTTTATCTCAGTGATTGTTAATGATTCTAGTGTTTTGAAAGTTTGTACTTGTAGTCTGTTAGGAGATCTTTAATATGCAACTTGAATCAGGTCCATATCTGTTGTAGATTAAAAGTTATTTAAGGTCAAAGTGGGTTGACCAGCATTGACCAGCTATTCTTGAAGCCCAGAATTTGCCCAAAAAGTCTGACAGGCATTTTGATGTCCTTTGATCTTGCTCCTTGTAATGATTTAGGCCATGTTGTTGTAATAGACTTGTAGTTTGACACGAATACTATACCTTAACACCCATAGAACAACCAGATCTGTTACATGATCAAAGTTATGGGTGGTCAAACTAGGGTTGACCACCAGCCTTATGAGTTTTTGGGAAAAACCCAAATTCGTGAAGAACAGCTTTTCTGACATGGTTTGACCAGATTATATCTTCTTGTTGTGTTGTTGTTTCATTGATGTTTTGTAATAGATCTATGTAGTTACATGTGGTCTACAACCTGGAACTCTTAGATCACAAAAATATTGCACGATCATCATGTAGTGGAAGCTTAAAAGTGGTCACTCGAACTGTTCTTTATTTCTGGGTACCCAGAAATGAAGAACAACCCTGACAGCTTGTTCAAGGTCCCAAATCTCACTCGTGTTGTAATGATTGGCCATGTTTATTGTGGTATCGTGTAGTATTGCACAAGTACTATAAGATCTGACTAAGAACAAGTCCAGAAACTAACTGATCAGTGTTTAATCATTGGTCAAAGTACCCCACTCGAACTCTGACATGAGTTTTCTGGGTTTGATGAAGAACACCATTAGCGACAGTTTTGTCACCTAATGTACCTTTAGCAACAGTTTATTTACTAAATTAATTATTTTAATTAAATAAAAAGAAAAAAATTTAGTTTTAATTATTAAAGATACAAAATAAATTATTAAAAATTAATTTAAAGTCTGAAAATTAGTTTTTAATTATTTTAAGTATATTTCATAAATATTTAATATTTTTGGAATATAAAAGGTATTTAATTTATTTAAGTATAATACTAAATAAATTGTTTAAAAATAATTTTAATAAATGAAAATCATTTAAAAATATGCTATGATATATAAAGATATTTTAAGTTATTTTCTATAACTTTTAATATTTTATGATGAATTTCATTAATAATTAAATATTAATGATGATTAAGTTATTTAATAAAGATTTTAAATAAATGATGAAAAATAGAATTAATGATTTAAAATTTATATAAAAATGATTTAGAGATTATAAAATATTTTAAGTTATAAAATATAACTTTTGATATTTTGTCATGAAAATATTAATATTTTAATATTAAGGATATTAGATTTATTTAATAATTATATTAAATAAAGTAATGTAAAAATGATTTTTATATTAGAAAAATCATTTTAAATGAAAATAAAATGTTTAAAGATATTTTAAGTTATAAAACATAACTTTTAATATTTTAAGGATAATTTCATTAATAATTAAATATTAATGATAATAATGTAATATTAAGGATATTGAATTTATTTAATAATTATATTAAATAAATAGTTTTAAAATGATTTTATTAATTTAAAAATCATTTAAAAAGGATATAAATGAATTAAAAATATTTTAAGTTATAACTAATGACTTTTAATATTTGGATAAATAGTACATTAATACATAAATATTAATGCTAATTATTTAAAATTGATTTTAAATATTTTAAAAATCATTTAAGGGTAATATTAATACTTTAAAAATATTTTGAGTTATTATAAATAACTTTAATATTTTGGCAATGGTTTCATTAATAGTTTAATAATAATTAAATATTAATGATAATAGAATTAATGAATATTTAAATCATTTAATAATGATTCCAGTATTTGAAAAATCATGATAAATTATAATAATTATTTAAAAATTATTATAAGGCTATGAAAAGTATTATGACTGATATTTAATTTATCTAGCCGAATGTTGAACTACAGAATAAAGTTTTAGACTCGTTAATTACCCGATAAAGTCGTCGGTACACCAAAGTATTTCAGAAATTGATCTAGACTTAGATAAATTGACTAGATGAGTGTCTGTTTATGACCCAATGACTGTTAAACCTGCGTGACAAATGTGATTAGATTATGTGTTGACTGCAAATAGCAGTACTGTGTGTTATGATATATCATTCTAATCGAACGAATGATCTTATTAATGATAGGTTCGGTATAAAAGATAAGACTAAGTTGCGTTATTGTAAGCAGCAGCTCAGGCAAGTTTCCTAAACTTACTCCAATTATTATTGAGCAAGTATCTGAACTATCCTTTTATCGTGCAAGTATCCTAACGTTGCATTTCATTTATGCAATAGATATGAGTAAGAAAGTCTCAGAATCATATTATTGTGCCAGATTATTAACTCTTTTGCTATCGTTTATGTATTCAGTTATTTGTATTCATACAAGTTCTTAAATTATCCAATCATTGTTTATCAATACAGTATTACATTATAATTCAGATATTTATTCTGTTCGTTAATTTCTAATTAAGGTTATACAAGTGTCCCACTTGGATAATCATTGTATTTAATCACATGTTGATACATACTTATTAATTTCCAATATGTATACGTTGACTTCAAAGCCGTCTAAGCTATTTGCTTTGGCTAGACACAAACTTAGAAATGTTGTTGAGCAAGATAGAACTTTATTGTATCCAACCAGATTATTTTGGTTCGGATTCCCGACTAAGTATGAACATCCCGAATATAGAAAAACTTTTGTGCGCCAAAGGCGGATCAGATAAACGATAATATCGTTCTTGTATGTAGTATTGATCAATACAAGGCATAACAGGCTGATCACCCCCGTGTCTGTAAGTTATGACGGTTTACAGATAAAGTTCTGTTTAAACCTTTTTGAAAATAGAAAACAATGTTCATAGTAAGTCGACAAATCCCCAGTTATAGTCAGTACGTAGTTTCAAAAATTTGATATAGAGTTGGCATGTTGTTATTATTGGTTCAGCTTACTTCACAACTGTTGATTCGTTGTAGAAGTGTTATTCAAAGAAAATATTTAATTCTTTTAGTTAATATTTATTGTTGCTATTACTTGTTGGGCACCCAAATGCTCATTCTTGCTTAAATTAAATATTTTCAGTTAAGTATGATCAACCCGAAGGCTCAGGCAATAACAAGGGGAAAGGAAAGCTGTTCGAATGAATTAATAATATTTTGTGTAATAGTTATAGGTTGTTATGACAATGATACTTATTATCTATGATGTAATGAATGTTTAAAGGTCTCGTACCTGGGAGTAAACTTTGATGAATATGTAAATTAAGTTTGAATTTTATATTATTGTTATTATTATTAGTATTATTCAACTTATAGAAATGGTATCGTGAAGCACCGAGTTCGGGTTTCAAGTACCCGGATTTGGGGCAGTCACAGGGATACAATTAAATATTATGGTCGTATTGCAAGTATGAGTATTAGATTCAAGATATATAGTGATTGATGCAGGGATAAAATATTGATGATGGACTTTAAAATCATAGAAGATAGTAGATTTCATTCTCTACTTAACTCTTCTAATGAATTGTTATTTTTGCTGCGAATATTGATCTAAAACTTGTTATCTATTATATTCTATCAAATTTTTCCCTGTTGAGGACTAACGATTATTTGTTCTATATTATCTTAGTCATAATGTTCTTTACTAGACTAGTTGAGCTCATCCTTTTCCTTTTTGTTCAATTTTTCTTCTCAGGAGGCGAGAATGTAGTGGGTACTAGTCGGGGTATGGAATGATGGTTCTAGAAAGTTGTTTAGCAGTCCTCACTATTTTTGTAAAATAAAGTATCAATAATTATAATGAGGACTTATTTGAGTTTGAATACTGTCTTGAAGACAATATTTGTATTTTAAACTCACAGTATCATCTGCAATATATGATATATTATTAAATCAATAATTGAGATGACAAAGTTATTCATATTATTATTAGCAATATTGACGATGTCTAGAAGTTCTGTCAATGAGAGGTTAGGTCATCTAATTGCGCGCCAATAGGGAGAAATCCTTATCGGAAAGTCCCCTCTTTCCTGAGAACGATCTAGTTGTTAATATTGCGTGTTAAAATAATAATGAATAAATATTGTTAAAAATATTGAGGGAATTTTTATGAAGTATTTGTTGTAAATGTTGCTTATTTTATGAACCCCCATTTACCCATTTTTTCAAAATAATTGGTAGAAAATTATTTAATATAATAAAGGTGGGGCCACATGTGGGGCCCACAAGAAGAAAAATGAAGTCTTGGGGGAGAAATGTCTAAATGTTGTCACGGGTGGGATTTGTTATATAACATGTGTGTGTGTGTGTGTTTGTGTGTGTGTATATATATATATATATATATATATATATATATATATATATATATATATATAATAAGTTTTATTTTTTTATGAAAAATAGAATATATTATATTTTATTGAATATTATATTATTAATTTGAAAAAAAAAGGACGTCTGAAGTTTTCCTTTGCCCGTGATTTTTTTATGTGCGTCCGTGAGAAAAAAAATTCAAATAATATCATTTCCATTCTTCTATAAATAGGATGCTTAGTTAGAATTGAAAATCACACCAGAATCAGAGAATTCTTCTTCTATAATATTGAGCGTATTTCTTTCGAGTTTTAGGAAGCTTTGAGTATAGAAAATAGTGAAAGTTTTCTTCAATAATATATCCGCTATACCAGTAAGAATACTCTTCTTTTTGAGATAAGGGGTATTATTTCTATCATATTTATGAAGAGAATTATTTTCTTTCAATACTCGTAAGGGGTATTATTTATTTCATATTCAGAAGAGATATTATTTATTTCTTATTCGTAAAGGGTATTATTTATTTCATATTCTGAAGAGATATTATTTTTCATATTCGTATGAATACTATTTTTGTTCAATATTCGTAAGGAATATTATTTTGTTCAATATTCGTAATGAATATTATTTTCGTTTAATATTCGTAAGGAATATTATTTTCGTTCAATATTCGTAAAAGGCATTATTTCTTTCGTATCCGTAAGGGGTACTATTTATTTCATATTCTGAAGAGATATTATTTTTCATTTTCGTATGAATATTATTTTTGTTCAATATTCGTAAGGAATATCATTTTCGTTTAATATTCGTAATGAATATTATTTTTGGTTAATATTTGTAATGAATATTATTTTCGTTTAATATTTTTAAGGGATGTTATTTTTGTTCAATATTCGCTTGAAATAGTATTTTCTTCCATACTTTGTAGTATGTAAGTAATATTATTTCGTTTTAGATTTCGAATTCTATACTCATTTGGTTAAAGTTTTGGCTTCTATATTCCATGAAATTAGTAGAATATCCTTGATATTTGCACTTCATCCAGTATCTTTTCATGGAAATATTATTTTGAGTATTCTTGATAAGTTTAACATTTTCATGTCGGAGTACTATTTACGGGGTACTATTCCTGAATTACTATTCACAGGGTACTATTCACTCGGGTACTATTCATCTGGGGTACTATTTATGACAAAAATTGATTCTTTTTCGGTCCAAATCATTTTTAGTACAATATTATTCTTGAATTTTAATCCACAAAGCAGTATCATGTTGACAATTTGAACGTTATTGAATTTCGGATAAATTAAATTATAAATCTTTAAAATTTATCCTTGATCTTGTTTGATTGAATTATTATATCATTATCATCATCCTCATGTTTAAATTGTTATATATGAAAGTCATCTTTGGCCCGTAGTGCATAAATTGACTTGGTATAATTATGACCAGGGATTATTCGGTATAACCATGACCGTAATGTTACAAATGATGTGGTAAAAGTTTTTATTGGCCCGTAGTGCATTGATGGACAGTTTTTGGTATGATCATGACCATGGGTTCTCTTCGGCCAATGGTGCAAAGATGAATTGTTTTATGGCATGATCATGAACGTTGATGAAAACACGATTATCCTTGGCCCGTAGTGCATGGATAATTCGTGGTCGTGATACTAATGAATATCATTGGCCTGTAACGCAGGGATGATTCGATGATGTGGTTTATTTATTAAGCTGAGTCTCAGTGATAACTTGATGATAAACTTTTTAAATCATAGAAGATAGTGGATATCATGCTCTACTTGACTCTTCTAATGGATTGCTTATTCCGCTGCAGTTGTTGATCTAAAACTTGTTGTCTATTATATTTTATCACCATTATAATCGTTGAAGGCTAAGGATAATTTATTCTGTATTATCTTAGTCATAATATTTCTTACTGGGCTAGTTGAGCTCGCCCTTTCTTTCAGTGTTCTCTTCAGGAAATGAGAATATAGCTGGGACTAGTCAGGGAATAGATTGACGGTCTAGATGGTTGCATTAGTAGACCTCACTATTCTGTGAAATAGTGTGATAATAATTGTAATAAGATTGAATTTGAGTGTGAATATTGTGTAGAAGACAATATTCGTACTAAAACTCTCAGCTATGTTTTGTCGTATTTTACACGACAGTTGTATTAATTAAGTTTGTATTTAAGTTATGTACCATGTATCTGGCGACCCAAGATGGGTGATGTATACCTATTTTGGGAGCGTCACAACGGAGGTAGAATTCATCAAGCTGGAGCAAAACAATATGATTGTATCGCAATACGAGGTTAAGTTTGCGGAGTTATCCCGGTTTGTGTCCCACTTGGTTGATAATGAGGAAAGAATGACGCAGATGTTTCTAAGAGTTTTGAAACCCGAAATACGTCAATACCTCATTTCTCACAAACTTTGTTTATATTCAGATGTTGTGAATAGGGCACAGTTAGTGGAGCGCGATAATGAGTCATCTCAACCAAAAGGTAATGACCAACAACACGATAATAATCATATCGGTGGCAACAGCCATCGGAACAATGATAACCATTGTGGGGGAAATTATCATGCCAAGAATGGTAACCACTTCGATGGTAATCATGGTCAAGATAATAAAAGAAATGATTCAAGTGGAAAATTCAAGAAGAGAAGATTTAACGATGATGGAAGACGCCTAAGCAATTTTACCAAAGACCATCAACAAATTCTAGGGAGGAGAACGACCGCCAGTTAGATGCTACAGATGCGGAGATGAGGGACACATAAGTCCAAACTGTTCACAGCCTTCCAAGGTATATTTTATGTGACGCCCCCAAAATTAGGTATACATCACCCATCTTCGGTCGCCACTTACATGGTACATAAATACAAATACAAACTAATTATACAACAGTCGTGTAAGATACGACAAAATATATACAATGAGTTTTAACTCGAATATTGTCATCTAGATGATTATTCAAACACAAATAAGTCCTCAATACATTTATTGTCACACTATCTAATGTAATAGTGAGGACTACTAATGCTTATCATCTGAAACCGCCACTCGGCCCCGACTAGTAGTCCTTTCCACGCTTCTCATTTCACAAGAGAACGGTGAAAGAAAGGGTGAGCTCAACTAGCCCAAAGAAGAAATATTATGACTAAGATAATGCGAAATAAATTATCCTTAACCTTCAACAAAGATATAACAACCGATAGAATATAATGAGCGACAAGTTTTAGATCAAAAATCTGCAATAAAATAAGCAATCCATTAAAAGAGTCAAGTAGAGAATATAATCTACTATCTTTTATGATTTAAAAGTTTTTCATCACTTTTATCACGAGACTCGACAATAAATAATCCACATCATCCCCGAACTACGGCAAGGATATTCATTAGGGGTCACGACCACAAATTCCATGCACTACGGGCCAAGGATATTTGTGTATTCATCAATGGTCATGATCATGCCAACAACTGTCCATCAATGCACTACGGGCCAATGAGGACTTTTACCACATCATTTGTAACATTACGGTCATGATTATACCGAATAATCCCTGGTCATAATCATACCAAGTCCATCTATGCACTACAGGCCACAGATGACTTTCAACATAATATAAACATGAGGATGATGAAAATGATATATGAATTCAATAAAATAAGTTCAAGAATTAATTTGTCCAGGAACCAATAACGTTCCAATTGTCAACAAGATATTGTTTTGTGGTGTAAACTTCAAGAATGCTCAAAAGAATATTTCCATGAAAAGATATTGGATGAAGCGCAAATATCAAGGATATTCCACTAATTTCATGGAGTACAGAAGTCAAAATTTTAACCAACTGAGTATAATAACGAATGGAATAACAAAAAAATCACCATGCATGCGGTACTTGTAGACAAAGTTATTCTAACGAAATAATAATAATAACGGAACCAGTCGTGAAATTCACAATTTAGCGGGATGTTCCAATGAATAATAAATAATTAAAAGCGGAACCGAATTAGGTCCGTATAGCATGACGAGCATGTGATATTCCAATGTAATAACTCAATAATTAAAATGGAACCAGTCCGACGAGCGTATAGCAGATGCAGGATATTCCAATGTAATAACTGAATAATTAAAAGCGAAACCAATCCTGCAGATATAAGCATGTACATGATATTCCAAATGAGAATAATAAAGACAAAATAATAGAAGAATGTCACCAAGTATAGGGTAGACCGCGTATATAGGTTATTCCAACAGAATAATAAGCAATGGAATAACAACAGTTCTCTTCATGAATAAGAAAGAATAACACCCCTTACCGTAAAAGAAACTGAATATAAGAGTAGGAAAGTAGCAGAATACTTTTCTATAGTTTCTCTATAATTTTTCTCTCTGGAGTTTCAGTGAATTCGTAAGAAATAATGAAGGAATGAGCTTCTATTTATAGGAGAGAATGAAAGGGTACTGTTCAAGTACGTATTATTTCTACAAAATCATTTTTCACTCAAGTAACACTTAAGTCAAACAACTAACCAATAACATTTTAACAAAAATTAAAATATAATACATATATATAAACACATGTTTTCAATCTATATATATCAATATTATATATACACCACTTAATTTTTCTCCCCCATAACCAACATCAATCCCCCACCCACCCACCCAATAATCAATTTCACTACACTGTTACACATCACTATCACACTACCACTTTTCTACCATTTTCCACTCACACACACATCACACACCTATCACTTTCACATATCACTTTCTCCCAAAATATACTCAATACATACATATACTTCCATACTTATACTCTTCCATATCCAAAATCATTATCCAACACATATGGGCCCCACATGTGGGCCCCACCTTTAAAAATTTTCTATCGATTATTTTAAAAAATGGGTAAATAGGGATCCATAAAATAAGCAAAACTTCATAAAAATTACCTTAATAATTTTAACAACATTTATCATCTTTATTACAATTCACAATATTAATCGACCAAAGTCGCTCCTGTGAAAGAGGGGCCTTCAAAGAAGGATTTCTCCTCACTGGCGCGCAATTACCTAACCTCTCCTTGACAGAAATTCTAGACATCTTTAATATTATAAATAATAATATTAATAACTTTGTCGTCTCAATTATTGATTTAATAATATATAAAATATCGACAATAATTGAATCAAATAACGTGAGATACTATGCAACAATTACTATAGCAATAATTGAACAAAACCGGTGACTTCTCACGTAAGCATCAATAATCAATACCGTAGCTACTATGCAACCACGCCAGACATCGTATTTTTTACTACCGAGTAGTTCAACAAGATTATCAGTAAAACTTCCGCCGTTATTTCATAAAAATATTTTTGTCGTTTTTTCAATCCGACAATAATTCCGTTGTGGGGTCCACCAATGATTGTGCCGTCGTACGGATATCCCCGACAAAAAGAATATTCCCTATTAAAACGAATATTCCCCGACAAATCGAATATAATACAACAACTTGCATACTTTGCAAAATTTATAAATATTATCCACAACTATAACATTATATCAAATCCACACCATAATATTCAAAAAAAAATATTTCGAGAAATTTAAATCTTTATTCATAAAATCTGGGGTCTCACATTTTAGTTGTGGAAAAGACGGCGGTCCATGTTTCGATTTTGTCCTCAGAGAAATTAAATCCAATTTGGGGACGGTGGCACCAAAAGGGCGATACTGGACAAAACAAAGTCGGTGGTTTCAGGAAGAGCGTTTTTTGTGACTTCTCAAAAAGCGAGTAACCCGAACGAAGTTATCACGGATTAGTTAATCATAATCTCTAGCGAAATCTACACCTTGTTAGATACCAGTTTTACCCATTCTTTTATTTCTCCTATTTGCGCTTAACGTTTAAATTTGACCCCAGAGAAGTTAGACTTTAACTTATTGGTTGAAACTTCGTTATGAGAAACCTTCGTTACCTCTACTGTTTATAAATCTTGTTTGATTCAAATTGACACTTTCACGTTACCTGTCGATCTTATCTCTTTGAAAATACTTGTATTTGATGTGATTTTAGGAATCGACTGATTAACTACTCATCATGCAAAAATTGATTGTTTTCGTCAGGTTGTTAACTTTCATATTCCTAACCAACCTATTATATGAATTCAAGCAATCAAACCACTAAAGTCAATCACTGTCATATCATGTCATAAAGCTATTCGTTTATTGAAAAACGAATGTCAAGCTTTCTTAGTCATGTCACAGATTTAAACAAAAATACGTCAGATTTGAATGATATTTTTATTGTTAATAAATTTCCTGACGTATTCCTGAAGACTTCCTGGCCTACCCCAGAGCGTGAAATCAAATTTTGTATTGACCCCAGTACAAAACCCATTTCTAAAACCCTCAAATATTTCTTCACCTAAAACGAACGTAACATGCGTCGAAGACATTGGCTTGAGCTGTTCAAAGATTACGATAATACCATTCAATTCTATCGCGGAAGAGCAAACGTGGTAGCTGACACGTTGAGTAGAAGATCGTATGCGGTTACGAGTGTGACGTTGTTAACACAAAGACCCATTTCGTATAACTTACAAATAATGGAGATAGAGTTAAAGACTCTAGGGACTCATGTGAAGATAGCGAATATACGAGTAGAATTGACTTTAATCGATAATGTTAAAGCCGCTCAAGCTACAGATCTGGAGTTGATGAATACGAAGAAGAAGGTTCAAGAAAGCGTTATTCTAGAAGCAAGAATCGACGAAGAGAGGAAATCTCAACCCTCGATTTAATTGGCCCATTTGAAATCCTCGATCGAGTAGGAACTGTGGCCTATAAACTCGTTTTACCGCCAAGTATGTCGCGTGTTCATAACGTTTTTTACGTATCTATGTTAAGTAAATATGTGGACGACCCGAACCACATTATTGAATTAGAACTAGACGAAATAGCAGAAGATTTAACGTATGAGGAGATACTTGTTAAAATCTTGGATAAGAAGGATCATATTCTACGCTCCAAGGTTATACTCAAGTCAAAGTTTTGTGGAGAAATCACGATGTGGAGGAAATGACTTGAGAGTTAGAATCTGAAATGAAATCAAGGTATTCTCACCTCTTCGGCATACCAGGTACGTACGTAAATTTCAAGGGTAAAATTTCATAAGGAGGGGAGATTGTAAGACCCAGAATTTTATAAAATGAAAGTATTCAATTTTCTTATAATTATTATTTTATTTCGTAAATGGTTAAATTGATAAAAGGTTAAAGTTAAGGGTGATATGTGAAAATTTTGCAAAGTAAGTAAGTTGTCATAAAATATTCGATTGGTCGGGGAATATTCGTTTTAACAGGAAATATTCGTACGATGGTACAATCATTGGTGGACCCCACAACGGAAGTATTGTCGTAGTTAGAAAATGATATAATTATCTTTTTATAAAAATAACGACGAAAATTTTACCGTTAAACTATTGAACTACCCGGTGGTAAAAGTACAATAATATGCGTGGTTGCAAGTAGCACACAGTATTGATTATTGATGCTTACGTAAGAAGTCACTCAGTTATACTCAATTATTTCTACAGTAATTGATGCATCATATCTCTCATATTATTGATTCAATTCATCACATAAAGATTATCATCGCATAATATTTAATATTATTAAATCAATAATTGAGACGACAAAGTTATTCATATTATTATTTGCAATATTGACGATGTCTAGAAGTTCTGTCAAGGAGAGGTTAGGTCATCTAATTGCGCGCCAATAGGGAGAAATCCTTATCGGAAAGCCCCCTCTTTCTTGGGAATGATCTGGTTGTTAAATATTGTGAGTTATAATATTAATGATGAATAAGTCCGTGTTGATTAAAGATAAAATTGATAGTTCCATTGTGTTGAGATTATTAGTGTTAGTGGAAATCGATATTTATTTCGATAATAATTGATGTCTGGAGGTTATATTGACCAATCGGGTAATTAATCGGATAAATGAGCAATTAATTATTATTAATTCACATGCTTATAACTACGTGTTCACATGCATGTACTATTAGGGGAGGTGAGCAAAATTTATAATACTTGCATGACTAAATTAAAAATAGAGGTATAGATGAAAGTATTATATTGTAACTATATTTTTCACATATATAGAACTATTGATTCACGTGAATGTACTATTGATTCACATGATGTACTATTAGGG
This sequence comes from Panax ginseng, assembly GCA_020205605.1. Classification (NCBI taxonomy): domain Eukaryota; kingdom Viridiplantae; phylum Streptophyta; class Magnoliopsida; order Apiales; family Araliaceae; genus Panax; species Panax ginseng. Next base: position 14,459,410 of record CM035134.1, read on the forward strand.
GAGGTGGTGCAAGTATGATAATACTTGCAGGACTAAATTAAAAATGAAAGAAAAGATGAAGGTATTATACTATAATATTTCGAGCCCTAAAACGTGCAATTATCGAAACTATATTTTTCTATAAATAGAAGCTCATTCTTCTTTCATTCTCACCAATTCATTAAGACTCACAAGAGCAATTATAAAGAGAGAAGCTATAGAGAGAAAGAAGAAGAGAAGTCTGCTATTTCACTATTCCAGTATCAATTCTTCTTCTGAGGTAAGGAGTATTATTTATTTCATATTCGCTTACGATATTATTTTTCGTATTCGTAAAGAATATTATCTTCGTTCAATATTTGTAAGGAATATTATTTTGTTCAAATATTCGTAAGGAATATTATCTTCGTTCCATATTCGTTGGAATATTATTTTCATTCAACAATCGTAAGGGATATTATTTTTGTTCAGTATTCATAAGGAATAATATTTTCTTTCATACTCTGTAATATGTGAGTAATATTATTTTGTCTCGTATTCATGATTATACCATCATTTTGTTAAATTTTGGCTTCTATACTCCATGAAATTAGTAGAATATCCTTGAAATTTACGTTTCATCTAGTATTGTTTCACAAGGATATTTTCTGCACATTCTTGTTAAATTTTAAACTTTTCATGCCGGAGTATTGTCCATGAGTACTATTCATTTATACGGTACTATTCATAAAAGTACTATTCATGGGTACTATTCACAAAGTACTATTCATAAAGTACTATTCACGAAGTATTATTCATAAAATACTATTCTCGAAGTACTATTCATCCGGGTACTATTCACCCGGAGTACTATTCATGATGAAAATTGATTTCTTTTCAGTTAAAATCATTTTTGATATAATATCATTCTTGAATTTTACTCCACAAAGCAGTATCATGTTGACAATTTGAACATTATTAAATTCTGGATAAATTATATTATAAATCTTTAAAAATTTATCCTTTATTTTTTTTAATTGAATTCTTATATCATTGTCATCATACTCATGCTTATATTATGATGAAAGTCATCTTTGGCTTACGTGCATAGATGGACTATTGATTGATATGATTATGACCAGGAATCATTCGGTATAATCATGACCCGTAATGTTACAAATGATGTGGTAAAAATCCTCATTAGCCTGTAGTGCATTGATGGACAGTTGTTGGTATGATTATGAACAGGAATTATTCGGTATAATCATGACAATTGATGATTACATGAATATCTTTGGTCGTGGTGCATGGATGATTCAATGATGTAGTTTATTTATTAAGCTGAGTCTCAGCGATAAAATTGATGAAAATTTTTTTAAATCATAGAAGATATTAGATATCATGCTCTACTTGACTCTTTTAATGAATTGTTTATTCCGCTGCAGTTAAACTTGTTGTCTATTATATTCTATCAGTTTAACATTGTTGAAGGCTAACGATAACTTATTCTGCATTATCTTAGTCATAATATTTCTTACTGGGTTAGTTGAGCTCACCCTTTTGCTTTCATTGTTCTCTTCAAAAAATGAGAACGTAGCCTGAACTAGTCGGGGAACGGAGTGACAATCCAGATATTTGCATTAGTAGTTCTCACTATTCTGTGAAATAGTGTGATAATAAATGAGGACTTATTTTGAATTTGAATACTGTCTAGAAGACAATATTAGTATTAAAACTCACAGCTCATGTTGTATAATTAAGTTTTATTTGTATTCAGTATCATGTATTTGGCGAACCAAGATGGGTGATGTATACCTATTTTGGGGGCGTCACAATTTCAACAGTTAACGGTAAAACTTTCGCCGTTATTTTTATAAAAAGATATTTATGTCGTTTTCTAACTCCGACAGTAATTCCGTTGTGAGGTCCACCAATGATTGTGTAGTCGTACGAATATTCCCTGACCAAACGAATATTTTATGACAACTTGATTACTATACAAAATTTTTCACATATCACCCTTAACTTTAACCTTTTATCAATTTAATCATTTACTAAATAAAATAATAATTATAAGAAAATTGAATACTTATAAAAACATCACAAAATATCACTTTAAAGACTTAATTGACGAAAAATGAACTTTAAAAATAATTTTGAAAATGAATTACAATTTAGAGAGACAGAAGTGACATTCAGCGAATTCTAAATGAGGTTGTCTTGAATGGGGAAAGTATAAATGATTATACTCCAGAGTATCGGAGATTTATATTGGAACATATTTTAATATTTTGATTCTATTACTGTTTGCATAGCTTCGAAGTTGTCAAATTGGAATAATAAATTAACCATTTATTACATTCGGGGACATTAGAATATTGGCTAAGACCAAGCAGAATCTGGACTCCGCCCATCAAGACGGGAATTTCCTTCCTCCTCCGCTAAGAACTTGGACATTTTTGACACAGGAAATACATTCAACTGAACTTTTTAATCTAAATAATAATGTCTACCGTTGATTATAGAATGTTTCCACACATTGAAATAATGTCTGACCTTGTGCAGCCGGCCTACCGTGAAAGAGAAAATGGAAGATCAGGCAACTAAGGCAGCTTAAGACCAAGTGGTGGCAGCATGCTTAGTAATTAGATTTGTTGTATATATTATACAATACTAGAAATCATGATCATAATCATCATAATCATTTATACTAGCTTTCAGATTCTGGAGGGTAGAAATCATGATCATGTTGTTGTGTTGCAATAATGCACATTTTCATCTTCATCGCCTTCACTTCCAATGAGCCAATGAACCCCACATTTCTCCACCTTCACATTAAAAAATTCTGAGATGGAAATATTGATGGTATCTCCACTTCCGAAATTTGATTTTATACAGCTCACCCATGAATGCCCTCCCAAACAATTTATATTAGACATGAAGTATTTGGCACTTCGAAAATGATGCCATTCCTCGCCACTTGTATTATTTGTTATATTAGCTATGTAGGTCATATAGGTAGAATAGCGAGCATAAACAACCCAGAGAATAATTCCGTGGAAATTATTTGGTAGACTCCGCGGCAACTCAAAAGAAATTGTAGATTTCATGCTTTGATAAATAATCCAATTTTGAAAATTCCACTTTGGAAGTGAAATATTGGAATATTCATCAGAATCAGCACGATTAAAGTACCGCTGTTGCATAGAGACGAAGATTTGAGAGATATTTAGAGGAAGATAAATATAGATAGATAGATAGAGAGAGAGAGAGAGAGAGAGAGAGAGAGAGAGAGAGAGAGAGATTGAGAGATACCTCAAAGAACCTCTCATTAAAAGTAGTATTCATTGTCAAATGGTTGCATCCTGCCAAGTCAAGAAATCTTAATTTGAGGTTCTCTATGCCCTGCACTTCAACCAATCTATTGGAATCTGAAAGATCCAAGTCCCGCAAGCGTTTCAAGTTTGATAGATTTGATATTTTTTCCATTGCTGTACAACCACGTACATTTAGCTTCTGTAGATTAGGAGGAAGTTTCAGGAGTGACACAAGATTCTTGCAATCATTCAAGTAAAGGTCAGTTAGATTGGATAGTTGACAGAGGGTAGAAGGCAGGTTACAGAAATCATTTTGACTTAAATCCAGGGATTGCAATGAATGTAAACTGATTGCGATATCATTTGGAATGTCCTCCTCACACATACCACAATTGAGGAGACTCAGAAATCGCAAGGAACTTTGGAAAGGTATAACTTTTTTGAAGGCGAACTGAGGATCTCTGTCCCGAAAACCTAGGGAAAGTCTTTCAAGTTTCTTCAGATTTTTGATAGAATCAGGTAACTGTGGACACCCAATATTAAATGCATCCAAATTCCTTAAGCTTACCATATTCCCCAATCGATCCGGCAATTGTTGCAGTAGAGAGCAACAATAGATATTTAATACTTCTAGAGATGACAAATCGCAAATGCAGTCGGGAAGACTCCTAAGATTCCTACACCCAGTCAAATGTAAGTGAACCAGACTACTTAAATGTCCTATTGAATCAGGTAATTCTTCAAGCCCTGTTTGACTTGCATTCAAAGTCCTTAACCTTTTCAAATTCCCCATCTCCTCCGGCAATCGTTTAATATTTGAGCAGTAAACCATATTTAATTCTTCTAGAGATGACAAATTGCAAGTGCTTGCTGGAAGATTTATAAGGCTCCAGCAATCGCTTATTTCCAAGACCAGTAAGCATTCCAAATTCCCCAATTCTTCCGGCAATCGTTCCAGCTTTGAGCAACCACGAACATCTAATCCTTCTAGTGATATCAAATTGCAAATGGTGGTGGGAAGAGTTTTAAGTTCCTCACACCATTTCAAACGTAAGTGAACCAGCCTACTTAATTGTCCTATTGAATCAGGTAACCCTTCAACCAATGTATCACCTACATTCAAAGCCTTCAAGCTTTTCATATTTCCCAATTCCTCAGGCAATCGTTCCAACATTGAGCAGCCCTCCAGATCCAGTTCTTCTAGTGATCTCAACTCGCAAATTGATGGATCAATCATTGACAATCTTTTGCAAACTCTAAGCATTAAGCGCTCAAGATTTCGTACGCCAGTAAAGTTTGGGGTCTCCATCAAGGACTCACTGTATGAGAGATTTAGGATCTTCAGATTGTTTAGATGCTGTACAAATAAATATGAAATCAATATCTTTAACCACACTTTCTGAGAAATAAAAATAAAACCTTTAAATAAACCTAAATAAAGAGAGAAACAATGTTTTGAGTAATCTCATACCTTCACCCCCTCCCATAGTTTTTCAATTTTGCTGTATTTCAAGTCAAGCCCAACAAGTTTTCTAGGATGAAAATCGGTGGGCAAACTCTTCAATGGACAGGATTGCCAACTAAGCCACCTTAGCTTTCCAAATAAATGTTCAAAGGATCCAATAACATTAACATTGTACATTAGAAGAAATCGTAACTGGTGCATCGCTTCAAAGGCTTTGGTCTCCAACGCAATAGACTGTAAATTGGAGAGATCTAAGCTAATTCCTTCAACTGCTTCTGCTCCCTGAGTAAGAGTAGGTTGAGTGTGGGAATTATATGCTCTAAATTTCAAATAAATTACGATAATTTCTAACATTGTAAAACTTTAACTGCATAAGATTACAAGTTTTCCTTTTACCTTCGGGTGTTCTAGCAGATCACGTACTTCCTCATGAATCCACACTCGACTGTGTTTTTCAAGTGAACGGTCTGATGCTTCAAGAACAATTGCTCTGCCCATATCACGAAGATGATCATGCATCGTTAAACAATTTTTCTCATCAACTTTTAATAAACACTTGTTCAACAACTCTGTAATACTATTCTCAGGGGAGAACTCACAACCATTCCAAAACTTAACTAAATAATCTTTGTCCCATCCAATGAAAATGCATGCAACATCAAGGAAGATTTTCTTTCCATGTTTGCTGAGTGCATCATAGCTTATTTTAAGCCTATCCAGAATAGTCTTTTCGGGATATTTGCGAAACTCCTCTAAGGCAATTTTCCATTTCCACAGTGTCAAACCATACATATGACGACCAATAACCTCAAGAGCTAATGGAAGGCCTCCGCAATATGTTGTTGTTTCTATTGAAAGTGATTTCTGTTCTTCAGATGGAAATGGAATGCCTTCTCCAAATGCATGTCGTCTAAAGAGCTCTAAAGACTCATCCTCATCCAATACATTCATTTCATGCGTATGATCTATCTGTGCTTCTTTAAGCAGCTTCGCATCTCTTGTAACCATGATGATTCTGCTTCCAGTACTGAACCAACTTTTTTGTCCTGCTAATTGATTTATCTGATTTAAGTGGTCCAAATCATCAAGTAAGATCAAAACCCTTCTAGAGCAACAAATATTTTTTATCCAGTTGATTCCTTCATCACTATTAGAAGGCTTAATGCTTTTTCTTTTCTGAAGTTGACTGAGAAGATCTTTTTGTAAACGACGTAGACCATCTGGTAGTTTTGAAACATCTTTGATATTCTCAACAAAAGCACTGCCTTCAAAGTGGTTTAAATGTTTATTGTATACATCTTTGGAAACAGTTGTTTTACCAATTCCACCCATCCCATAGATACCAATTATACGTACATCATCGGATCCAATGCTCAATAATGTATTTATGTAGTTAAAATTAGAATCTAGTCTGATTAGAGACTCGGGAACATTCAAGAATCTCGAGTTTACTTCGGGTTGAACTTTCCTAACAATTTTTTCGATAAATCTGGCTTCGTTCCTGCAAAAAATTTCCAAACAAAAAGTAATACTCATGATGTAATGTGATAAAGTAGTTGGGAGATGAGTATGTTACAACAGAAATTGGTGCATCCTGTAATTGAAACACTAGAAAATCATAAATCTTTCAGAAAAGAGTGGATTTTAATCAAACAAATCTGGATTAATCTAAACTAAGAAGATGAGAGATGAAGGTCTAGTTACCCATCAGCAAGAACATGTCCTGAGAGATCTGCAGCTTCTTTTAATGCAGCTCGCCAATTCTTCACCTTCGGTTTATCCGACTCGTCATCAAAGTGTTGAAAAGCTTCTGCATAGCTCCCAGTTTGATGACGTATAACAGATGGTTCAACATCGTAAAATAAAGGAAGAACCAATTGACCCATTTTTCTCTTGCATTCAAGGATCTCCACTAGCTCGTCAAGGCACCATCTAGAAGAAGCATAGTTTTTGGAGAAAACTATAATAGACATCCTTGATTCTCGGATAGCTTTTCGCAATTCTGGCTTAATTTCTTTTCCCGTTGGTAGTTCTTCATCATCTATGAAGGTTTTGATTCCAGCTTGCGTTAGAGCCATGTATAGATGACTCGTAAAATTATTGCGTGTATCTGTACCTCGGAAACTCAAGAAGACATGGTGGTTCCAGTGAGGAGTTGAAGATGAAGAAGGAAAGCAAGAAGAGGTAACTTGGTTACTTGTAGAAGCCATGGACATCAGTAGTTGAAATCTATGAGTTTTCACCAGAAAGAAAAAAAAAACAGATTCTACGGAAAATTAAATGCACTAATCGGCTGGCAAAGATTTGAAATTTCAAAACATCCTTTCTATGTCTTTAAAGACTAATCTGGCAAAGATTTAAAATCATGTGGCCTTGTCCTGATTTGTCTTGAATTCTACACAGTAAATTAAACACTCTTCTACATAATTATAATAACATTCACTTCCCCTCTAATTTTTTAAATACTAGTTAGTACTTCTACAAATTTTTAAGATTGACTAAATAGATAAAGTTACATATTTATTTTTGTATGTTTTCAAATTTTAATTATTAAATTATATATATATATATGTTTAATTATCCTTTTTAATACAATATATTTTAATTATAGTTTTATTTGTAATTAAGACTATCTCATTCAAATAATTTAATTTAATTAATACATATTTTTTTGAATAAATGATACAAATATTAAGAATTTTAAATTAAATTATTAATAGAGTTTTTCTAATTAGAGTGATTGAGTATGTTGATATTTTAATTTTTCATATTATGATTTTTATATGTCAAAATTTAGGATGTTTATGATTTTTGATTACATTTTTTAGTATATAGTTGATGTTGTTTTTGTGCAATATTGAATAAAAAAATATTATAATATTTATTATTACCTCTATCTTGTAAAAAATCTCTTAATATATTTTTTTTTAGTAACAAATTTGTTTGTCATTTTTACTATAAATAACTATGTCCAAGTGTGACTTATGTTTAGTTTAATATTTGAGAAAAATAATTAATATAATTTTATATACTTTATATATGAATATTAGATTCGTTATATAATAATAAGTTTGATTTATGTAAATTTTAATATTTAGAAAAAATAATTATAATTTTTTATGCGTTAATTTGTACTTTTTTGGCTATTAAAATTTAACTTTTTAATTACCAAAAAAAAAATTGAATGTATATTACGTAAATTTTAATTTTTGAGAAATTTAATTTACAAAAAGTATACGACTTTATTTTTCTGAAAAAATAAATAGGAAGGAAAAAGTTGATTCATTCTGTTGCTAATGCTAAGAGGAGTAGGATCTTTAATGGATCTTTATCCTTCTTTTTTGTACCCTCCCCCTTAGTTATTAGTACTGGGACACATATATCAAAAGTTCAATGTGTCATTTGAATGAAATAGATTTTTTCAACTTCACATTAGTAATTGAGGTTACACAAACAAAACCAGGTCCAGAAGGAGAGATTTTTTTATTATTTGTTGACATTTATGTTATTTATTGTACAAGTTCATAATTTAATTAATTAGATCAAGTTAAGTAAAAACTATAATATTCAAATTTATATTTAGTAGATATATTAAATATTATAACTTGAAGGGTGTATTAGACATTGTATTTTTTAAAAAAAATAGATATTAATTAGTCAACCACATTAGGGATAGTGAATCTTATATATTATAGACTAGATGAATCCATCTCCTTCCCTTTTTTCGAAAGAAAAGGAAGATCCGGACAAAATCGATGAAACGGAAGAGATCCGAGTGAATGAGAAGAAAAAAAAACGAAAGATGAATTCCATTTTATAGGGGATATCAGTGTATTTTAGTCTTCTACAAAACTCCCAATTTCAATTGCAATTTGGAATTTCCTCTAGGCACTTACCTTACATTTTAACTGGGCCGGTTGTAATAATTTTCTTTTGGAAATTTAGTTGGATCCAACTTGGGATCTCCGCTAGGTCAATGGGGCACTTGTCTTCTCTTGAATTTTGTAATTATAAAATTTTAAAAAAATTGAGGGTAGTATGCCCCGGGCTCTATACTACCCCCATCCCTAATTGTGAGTATATTTGTTAACAAAAATTACACATAAATTAGGTTATTAATTTTAAGTCTTTTATTTATTTTTAAAAATACATTTAAGACTTGCTATTAGTCTCAGAATAATAAAAGAGGGCTATTTAATACAATGTCTAACGAAAGATTATAATTCTCACTATTTGAGACTAAAAGTTTGTGCACAAAATTAATTTTAACTTTATTTAAAAAGATTGATATATCTTATCCTATCTATGTATACTCGAACTAATTAGAATATGATATCTTTGTTATTAGTGATAAGTGTATAATAGTCTAAACGATAAGTTTTTATCTAATCCTTTAAATAATCTTGGATAAAATAAACATAATATGAGATTGTTTTAAGTTATTCCATAAATAATCTAATAAAAAAAATATGTGATTAAGACTATTAACATTGACTAAGCCACTAAGGGTAATATAGTGATATATAAGGGTGTGCAACAATCAAATTTAGAGTGTAGCCCATAAAATTTTGACAATACGAGTACAAAAAATCTAAATTGTCTAAAAATATTATCAGTAGCATAACTTTTTGAAAATTTAAATCGTATAAATATTAAATTTAAAAACATCTCAAATTTACTTTAAAAAATCAAAATTGATCTTGTATTTCACAACAGATGGAATAAACAATATTTTCACAAGTACAATACATTGCAATAAAAAGCATATACAGGTGTGAAGGAAAGAGGAATATATCCATTATCCAACAATAATAACATATATACAAAAATCTTATAAACCAACATAACTGAGCTTGGGACAGACAGTGGTCCTGTCAACATGCAGCTTGAGCAATCTATAGGAGATGCACAAAAGTACTAATGTCTAGACCCAATATTAGTACTAGTCTCAACTTGTCAAGCTTTTTGAGCTTTCCTCATTAGTCTCTGTGTTCAAATCGAAATCATGGCCTCTCTTGAGGCTAACATCATATATAAACCTTCTCAGTTTCTGTGGGATTATGATCATCAAAAACCCTCTCAGTTTCTGTGGGATTATTATCATCAGCATTCATCATAGCCTGCTATCTCCACTTCTCAAGTTTGATTTTATACTGCTCACCCACACAAACTAAGAGCCATGCGGGTGAGCATAAACAACCCAGAGATACAAATTATCAGCGGCAACTAAAAAGAAATTGCAGATTACATGCTTTGATAAACAATCCAATCTTCTTTGGACTGGATTCATCATGACCACGTTCAAAGAACCGCTGTTACACAGAGACGAAGATTTGAGAGAGATATTTTGAGGAAGATATATATATATATATATATATATATGTATACACGTACAGAGAGAGAAAGAGGGATTGAGAGAGACCTGGAAGAGACTCTAGTTAAAACTTGTGTTCATTGCCAAATTGTTGCATCCTGTCATAGAAAAAGAAGTTAATTTGAGGTTCTCCAAGCGCTGCACTTGAACCAAACTATTGGAGAGATTCGGTATGATTTTCATTGCTGTACAACCATGTACATTTAACTTGTGTAGACTAGGAGGAAGTTCCGGGATATTAACACCAGCTAATAATCAGCAATTAGTTAGAATATGGTTTTTTGAATTATCACAATTATCTTTTGAGAATATTTGATTTTGTAAATCCCTTTATCTAGCTTAGGTAGTTATCATACTTGTATATATAAAGGACAACTCTGATACCAGAACAGAACTTAAGGAGAGAGACTAATATTTTTATATATATTATTATATTCTACAAACAGAACTGTCCTTTATATATACAAGTATGATAACTACATGGGTTTCGCGTAAGCAACGTACTGTTGCGCGCTCTTCTACAGAATATGAGTATAAGGTCGTTGCCGATGCTGCTGCTGACTTAAAATGGTTTTGTTCGCTGCTCAAGGAGTTACGGTTGCCTCTTCAACACACGTCTGTGTTGTGGTGTGATAATTTAGGAGCCTCATATCTTGCTTCCAATCCTGTGTTTCATGCTCGTACAAAACACATTGAGATAGACTATCATTTTGTCCGTGAAATGGTTGCAAACAAACAGATCTCCATTCAGTTTGTATCCTCCAACGACAATGTTGCCGACGCCTCACCAAACCCTTATCAACCAAATTACTTACAGACAATCGGTCCAAGCTCAAAGTATTTCCAAGGTCATACTTTGGCTTGCGGGGGAGTATTAACACCAGCTAATAATCAACAATTAGTTAGGATATTGTTTTTTGAATTATCACAGTTATCTTTTGAGAATATTTGATTTTGTAAATCCCTTTATCTAGCTTAGGTAGTTATCATACTTGTATATATAAAGGACAGCTCTGTTTGTAGAATATAACAATATATATAAAAATATTAGTCTCTCTCCTTAAGTTCTGTTTCGGGAGTGACACAAGACTCTTGTAGTAACTCCAGCCGAGGTTTGTTAGATTGGATAGTCGACAGAGGGTAGAAGGTAGGTTACAGAAATCGTTTCCACTGAAATCCGAGGATTGCAATGAAAGTAAACGGATTACGATATCATTTGGAATGTCCTCCTCACACGCAGACCACAATTACATGATCTCGAAAATCGCAAGGAACTTTTGAAAGGTAGGAGAACTTTTTTGAAGGAGCTTAACTGATCAGGATCTCTGTCCTGAATACCTAGAGATAACCTTTCAAGTTTCTTCAAATTTTGTATAGAATCAGGTAATTGTTGGGGAAAAAATCACCTCCCAAATATTGTTGTCTTTGATAAATTAGACAGATAAAATATCAACACATGCCAAACAAATTAAATTTGCAGTTCCACCAAAATAATAACCATGCAAAAATAATGAGTAGAAAAAAATATCCAACCACGAGAACAAGATTTTACGTGGAAAACCCTCTAAAACTAGGAGGTAAAAACCACGGGACAAACTCCGAAGAATTCACTAGAATAATATGAGTGAATACAAAGATATTTTAATTTGAGTACAAATCCAAATTACTTCACCACAATAACTATGTGATGGAACCCATATAAAACACCATTTTATTTAAACTATCTTTCTCTCTCTATTTTTGTTAAAGCTTTAGAAAAGCTTTCTTCCACCCTTTTCCGAATGAGATTACTTTCATCCATCCTCCCCGGATGAAATTTCTCTCACCCACCCTTTTCTTTTTCTCTCTAGTCTCGGATGAGAGCTTTTGTCTTGGTGTGTCTATTTCCTTTTCCTTAGCCTTCCTTTTATAGCCGAATGGAGGGAGGTAGCAAAGAAAAAGAACAGGCGAAATTCAAGGGGCTGAGGAGAAGGAAAATTCAATGGGCGGTCAAATTCTTTATTAAATGGGTGAGGACCAAGGACTTTGACCAACAATCTCCCCCTCTGAACCCATTAAAGGAGGTATTCACCATGACTCCGTCACTTGGAGTCGATTCTTATGTCAAATTCAACTCTTGAAGAAACCATAACATTTCGTTGTCAACTCAGTAGTAGACAAAGCAATACACTTCTGCACCTTGGACTGTCATAACACGACTCCCCTCGCAAAAGTAAACAAATACCTCGAAGTACATTCCTTCTCTTGAAACTCGCTATATATCACGCTACATATAACCTTCCAAGACTGAATTTGCACGTCAAACCATAACTCCTCACTTGGAGTTAATCCCAATGAAGCCTTAACTCAACTCAAGCTTCTTTGAATTTTTAACTTTCTTCACGTCCGACTTTATCTCATCAGCATGGCTAGCTCTTCTTGATGGGAGGATCTAACTTAAACTTGACATATTTTTGCTTGTCAAATTCTTTCACAACCGCTTTGTATCTTGGCTGCGAGCTATCACTTTCCTTCTTCACTTTTGGTACCCATTTAAAGTGAAGAGCTTTCTTCTCATGGTTCTCATGCAAGTCTTTTCTTCCATCTTGCATGGCTTTGTACCACATCTTTTTCCGCCTAACTCCCCCATCTTTAACACCTTCCACATTCGCCTGCATTGTGTAAAAAGCACCTACATTCTTTCCTCTAGTCACCACTAGAGACCCTTTAATGAGCTTCCATTGACCTTCACCAAAGGAAATCCTATAACCATTCTCATTAAGCTTACCAGTAGACATCAAATTAAGGCGGATATCCGGAACATGTCTGACTTCTCTAAGCATCAACATGCCACCATTGTTAGTCTTCAGATAAATATCTCCAATGCCGATAACCTTGGATGCACTACCATTTCCCATCCTTACATAGCCAAAATCACCACTAATATAGGATGTGAAGATCTCACCAAGCGAAGTAGCATGGAACAAAGCACCCGAATCAATAACTCATTCATTAACTTGACACTTGGGTTTACCATCACTAACAATGGCTACATCAACGTCGGATAGACACACAATTGAGTCCTTATCCTCATCTTTTTCCTTAGATTGTTCCTTGTTTAAAAATCTGCACTCTCGCCTTATATGACCCGGTCTTTGGCAATGAAAACAAATTATCTCTTTTCCTCTCAACCTTCTTCTGGATATGTTATCTTCAGGAGAGCTCTTCTCTCTGTTTTTGCCGCTACTTTGCGCGACGAAAACTTGTGTTTGTGTCTCAAAATTCACACCTTGCTCCTTTCGTCTTGTCTCCTTATTATGAAGACTGTTCTTGACCATTTGAATAGTTATTTTTCCTTCTGGAGTTGAATTGCTTAGAGACACCACCAAAGTCTCCCAGTTGTTTGGCAATGAACTGAGAAGTAAAAGAGCTTGAATCTCATCATCAAGATTCAACTTCATGGTGGACAACTGGTTTACCAAATCTTGGAACTCACTCATATGCTCCGACACACTGCTCCCGTCCTTGTACTTTAGATTCATAATTTTCCGAATGACAAAAGTTTTATTTTGTGCATTCTTCTTCTCGTACATAGACTCTAGTGTTGTCCATAAAGTGTGAGCATCCGTCTCCTACAAAACATGGTGGAACACACTTTGATCAATCCACTGTCAGATGTGACCAATAGTCTTCCTATTCATTTTATTCCAATCAGCCTCAGATTTATCCGCGGGCTTCTTTCCCTTGAGCTCCAACGGATCATACAAATCCTTGTAATAAAGGATATCCTCCATTCCGGGCTTCCAGATCAAAAAATTTGAAGAGGTTAATTTAATCATGGCTCCGACTGATTCCTCCATAAAATTTATCAAAAATAACCGAGCAAATGACCTTAGCTCTGATACCAGTTGTTGGAAAAAAATCACCTCCCAAATACTGTTATCTTTGATAAATTAGACAAATAAAATATCAGCACATGCCAAACAGATTAAATTTGCAGTTTCACCAAAATAATAACCATGCAGAAAATAATGAGTAGAAAAAATATCCAACCATGAGACACCAAGATTTTACGTGGAAAACCCTTTAAAACTAAGAGGTAAAAATCACGAGACAAACTTCGAAGAATTCACTAGAATAATATGACTGAATACAAAGTGATAGGTATAAATTGTATTTTATATTTTGATGATAACAATTATGTTTTAAATATGTAATTATATTTCCTTATTTTATTCCGTTTTTAGTTGAATTAATTTTTATTGACCTTGATAAATTATATGTCAAGTGTTAAATAAATTAATTCATATAATATTTAAGGCAAGAAAAACCTATTTTTTTTTCTATACTAAAGTTGGGCAAAGAGTTTTATGCATACATACTAAAACATGTAGTAAAAATACTAATTCTTAAACCAAGTATATATATGTTAGAATATGTTAAACACTTACTATATATAATAATATACATATATGATATACCGTATATATTATTATAGAAATATATTATATAATAGTAAGTATATATAATATAAGTAGGATTAATATTATATATATATATATATATGGGGTTCCATCCACGAAGAACCTATTCTTTGTGGAATGAGAAACTTTTTTGGCCTGTGGAAATTTTATTTTTTATTTATTTTGCTCTAGCCAAAATTTTCACGAGCTGTGTAGGGTTGCTCCACACAAAGAACCTGTTGTCAGATGGAACCCCTATATATATATATATCAATAGTCATACATTATATATTAATATATATAATTCATACATGCATGTGCTGCCTAAATTAAGTGCTAAAACTGAGTATGTGTAAGTGACATTCTTTTTGGGACTAAATGCAAACCGCATGAGTATGCTGGTGTAAGACCCCAACTTTTATGAATAAAGATGAATTTTCTATAATTATCATTTTTTGAATATTATGGAATGAATTTGATATAATGTTATAGTTGTGGGTAATAGTTATAAATTTTGCAAAGTACGCAAGTTGTTATATAATATTAGATTGGTCGGGGAATATTCGTTTTAACAGGGAATATTCGTACGATGGCATAATCATTGGTGGACCCAACAACGGAATTATTGTCGGATTAAGAAAACGACAAAAATATTTTATGAAAATAACGGCGGAAGTTTTATCGTTAACTCGTGAAACACCCGATGTTAAAAGAAATGCGAGAATCTGGCGTGGTTGCAAGTAGCACACACTAGATTGATTATTGATGCTTACGTAAGAAGTCACCATTTTTGTTCAATTATTGCTTCAAAGAATTGTTTTGCATAGTATCTCACGTTAATTGATTCAATTATTGTCGATATTTTATATATTATTAAATCAATAATGGAGACGACGGGTTATTAATATTATTATTTGCAATATTGACGATGTTCAGAAGTTACGCCAAGGAGAGGTTTGGTCGCTTAATCATGCGCCGCCTAGGAAAAAAATCCTTATTGAAAGCCCCTCTTTCTTGGGAACGACCTCGTCGATTAATAATAGTGTGAATTATTATAATGATGATAAAGTTTTGTTTTATTAGTATTATTAATGTAATAAAAGAAAAAGCTTTTTATATAAAAAGAATACTTTTATAAAGTTATTCGTTTTATTAGACTATAAATAGAATATATTATATTCTATTATGCATAGTATTTTTCATAGTAAAATCTTTTTTTATATAAAATGTAATACTTTTATAAAGTTATTCGTTTTATTAGACTATAAATAGAATATATTATATTTTATTATGCATAGTGTTTGTATAGTGCCTGCATAGTGTTTTGCATAGTAAATTTTTTTTATATAAAACACAATACTTTTATAAAGTTATTCGTTTTATTAGATTATAAACAAAATATATTATATTTTATTTAAAAGATTTTGTTTTATTAGAATATTTTATAGTAAACCAATTTGGACCGTCCGTTTAAAAGTAAATCAATCTGGACCGCTCAGAATTAGTTACTATTCACCCATTCTCCTATAAATAAAGCTCATTCCTTCATTATTTCTTACGAATTCAATCGAAACTCTAGAGAGAAAAACTATAGAGAGAAAGAAGAAAAGTATTCTCGCTACTTCACTACTCCTATATCCAAATTTGTTCTAAGGTAAGGGTATTATTTCTTTCGTACTCATGAAGAGAACTTCATTATTCCATTTTTTTTATTCTCGCTGAATAACTCAGATACGCTATCTACCATATACTTGGTGAAATTATTCCGTTATTCCATTCTTTATCATTATATTGGAATAACCTGTCTATGCGAAGTACCGCATACATAGTGAAATTCTTCTGTTATTCTATTCTTTATTATTCTATTGGAACATCTTGTCTGTGCGTTTATGCATGACCTGGTTCCGTTATTTATTATTCTGTTGGAACATCCTGCTTGGCAAAATTTCGCTTTGACCCGTTCCGTTATTTATTATTCTGTTGGAATATCCTATCTGTGCGTTTACGCATAACCTGGTTCCGTTATTTATTATTACTGCTGAATAACATGTCCATCGATCTAACGCATGCCTGGTGATTTCTTTTGTTATTCCATTCTTTATTATACTCAGTTGGTTAAAGTTTTGACTTCTATACTCTATGAAATTAGTGGAATATCCTTGATATTTGCGCTTCATCCAGTATCTTTTCATGGAAATATTCTTCTGAGCATTCTTAAATTTTACTCTACAAAGAAGTATCATGTTGACAATTTGGACGTTATTAGTTCCTGGATAAATTAATTCTTGAACTTGTTTTATTGAATTTTTATATCATTGTCATCATCCTCATGTTTATATTATGTTGAAAGTCATCTGTGGCCTATAGTGCATAGATGAACTTGGTATGATTATGACCAGGATTAATCCAGATAATCATGACCGTAATATTACAAATGATGTGGTAAAAGTCCTCATTGGCCGTAGTGCATTGATGGACAAATTGTTGGCATGATCATGACCATTGATGAATACACGAATATCCTTGGCCCGTAGTAAATGGATAATTTGTGGTTGTGATACTAATGAATATCCTCGTCAGTAGTGCGGGGGATGATGTGGATTATTTATTAAGTCGAGTCCCAAAGATAAAAGTGATGAAAACCTTTTAAATCATAAAAGATAGTAGATTTTATTCTCTACTTGACTCTTTTAATGGATTGCTTGTTCACTGCAGCTTAAACTTGATGTTTGTTATATTGTATCGCTTTAACAATCATTGAAGGCTAACGATAATTTATTCTGTAGTATCTTAGTCATAATATTTCTTACTGGGCTAGTTGAGCTCACCCTTTTACTTTTATTGTTCTCTTCAGGAAATGAGAATGTAGCATGGACTAGTCGGGGAACAGAGTGACGGTCCACATAATAGCATTAGTAGTCCTCACTATTCTGTTAAATAGTGTGATAATAAATATAATGAGGACTCAATTGAGTGTGGATATTGTTTAGATGACAATATTTGTATTAAAACTCACAGCATATGTTTTGTCGTATTTTACACGACTGTTGTATAATTAAGTTGTATTTGAATTTTTTACCATGTATTTGGCGACTCAAGATAGGTGATGTATACCTATTTTGGGGGCGTCACAGTTGGTATTAAAGCTTAGGGATATGATCCCTGGCTAAGATGTGAGACAAGAACTAGAAGGGGAGATACGGGGAATTCCTTCACTAGTATGACCTACCTAAGTTTATTTGGTATTTAATTGGTCGGTCAGAGTATAGAAATAATATGTGATATATTAATTAACCCTTGTTTTGTAGCAAGATTTGAAAAAATGACATCCGAGAATGTTGAGAATATCAATGGAGCACAGAGACCGCTGAGTCTCCACGATCAATAATCGTGATAATGTGCATCGTGAAGGCGACAATCCTCAGGCAAACAACAACACTGACCAGATGATGAACGATGGAATGTTCAGAGGCTTTATGCAATTCATGAAACATCAGGAAAGAGCGGCTCCTATACAAAATGCAGGTAAAAACACTGGTAACTCTCGGACGGTCACCGCTAAGTAGTTCAAGGAGCTGGGACCACCGGAGTTTTTTGGAGAGCCAAAACCACTTAAGGCGGAGATGTGGATAAAGCATATCTGCAAGATATTTGATGTCCTGGGATGCTCCGAGGAGCAAAAGGTTCCCTTTGCCACCTTCATATTATGCGTGCGAGGCGGATTACTAGTGGGAATCAGAAACGACTCAACTCGCCCCGACCAAGATGACTTGGGAGAAGTTCCAAGAATTGTTCAACGACAAGTACTTTTCCGAAAGTATTTGTCACATGAAAGAGGTAGAGTTCATCAAGTCGGAGCAAAACAACATGATCGTGTCGCAAAGACGGGCCAAGTTTGCCGAGTTGTCCTTGTTTATATCCCATTTGGTTGATAATGAGGAGAGAATGAAGCGAATGTTTCTAAGAGGTTTGAAACCCGAGATACGTCAATATCTTAACTCTCATAAACTATGTTTGTATTCAGATGTTGTTAATAGGGCTCAGTTATTGGAGCGCGATAATGAGTCAACCCAACCAAAAGAGAGCGGTAAACAAAATGATAATACCAAAGTGATAACTTGATCATCGGCGGTGACAATAAGTGTGGAGGGAATCAACATGCCAGAAATGGTAACCACTTCGGTGGTAATCATGGCCAAAACAATAAGAATGGATATTTCAAGAAGAGGAGATTCAACAATAATGGAAAGACGTCGAAAGATCAAAGACCCATTGTTAAGGAAGGAGAACGACCACCTATCATATGCTTCAAATGCGGAGGGGAAGGACACATCAGTCCAAACTGCGCGATGTCGTCTAAAACATGTTATAATTGTGGAAGAGAAGGTCACCTAGCCCGATTTTGTCGCTTCACCAAGACAAGTTCAAATAGGATGGAGGCACCAAAGGACGTCCCGAAAAATTCAAAGCCAAGAAGTGCAAGGAGAGCGTTTGTCGTGACCTCCCGTAAAGCAAGGAACCCGAACGAGGTCATCATGGTAAGTTTATCATAAACTCTAGCGAAGTATATACCTTATTTGATACCAGTTTTACCCATTCTTTTATTTCTCCTACTTGCGCTTAACGTTTAAATTTGACTTCGGAGAAATTGGACTTTGAATTATCTGTTGAAACTCCGTTGGAAGAAACCTTCATTACATCAACTGTTTATAAGTCTTGTTTGGTTCAAATCGGTACCCTCACATTACCTGTCGATCTTATTTCATTGAAAATACTTGCATTTGAAGTAATTCTAGGGATTGATTGGTTAACTACTCATCATGCAAAAATTGATTATTTTCATAAGGTTATTAGCTTTCATATTCCTAACCAACCTATTATGCGAATTCAAGCAATCAAACCATTAAAATCAATCACTGTCATCTCAAGCCATAAAGCTATTCATTTATTGAAAAACGGATGTCAAGCTTTCTTAGCTCATGTCACGGATCTAAACAAAAATACGTCAGTTTTGAATGATATTTCTATTGTTAATGAATTTCCTGATGTATTCCCTGAAGAACTTCCTGGCCTACCCCGAGAGTGTGAAATTAATTTTTGTATCAACCTTGAACCCGGTACAAAACCTATTTCCAAAGCCCCATATCGAATGGCTCCTATTGAACTTCAGGAGTTAAAGACCCAACTGCAGGAATTGTTAGACATCGGTTTCATTTATCCTAGTACGTCTCCTTGGGATGCTCCTATTCTATTCTTGAAAAAGAAAGACAGGAGTATGCGACTTTGTATTGATTATCGGGAGTCAATCATGTCACCATCAAAAATAGGTACCCATTGCCACGTATTGATGACTGTTTGACCAACAGCAAGGCGCCAAATTCTTTTCAAAGATTGATCTTCATTTCGGATATCACCAATTGAAGATTAGAACCGATGACATTCCAAAGACGGCTTTGTAACTCCTATGACGGGCATTATGAATTCCTAGCCATGTCTTTTGGATTGACTAATGCTCCTGCTGCCATCATGGATATGATGAACCGAGTATTCAAGGAATATTTGGATCACTTTGTGGTCATCTTTATTGATGACATCCTTATTTATTCTAAAAGCCGTGAAGATCATGAGCAACACTTATGGCTGATACTTCAAAAGCTTCGTGAATATAAGCTTTATGTCAAGTTGAAGAAATGTGAGTTCTGGCTTGAGGAAGTAGCATTCCTTGGGCACGTGCTATCAAGTCATGGAATATCTGTTGACCCAGCAAAGATTGAAGCTATTTAAAGCTAGGAGCAACCTAAATTAGTGATCGAAGTACGTAGCTTTCTGCGATTTTGCCGGTTATTATCGGAGATTCAGTAGAAGGGTTTTCTCGAATCGCTACTCCCTTAACTCAAATGACTCGGAAAAGATACAAAATTCGGTTGAACGAGGAATGTGAGAAGAGTTTTCAAGAACTCAAGAGAGACTCATTTCAAAGACTTACGACAATACCATCCGGCTCGAGGGATTTGTCATCTACAAAGATGATTCTTCGAGCAAAGGGATTAGATGTGTTCTCATGCAACATGGGAAAGTCATAGCCTATGCCTCTCGACAACTCAAAGAATATGAGAGAAATTATCCTACTCATGATCTAGAGTTGGCGGATATGTTGTTTTTGCACTAAAGATTTGGAGGCATTACTTGTATGGGGAGAAAGTGGAGATCTTTACGGATCATAAAAGCCTCAAATATTTCTTCACTCAAAAGGAACTCAACATGCGATAAATGACGTTGGCTTGAATCTGCTGAAAGATTATAATCATACCATCCAATACCATCCTCGAAAAGCAAACATGGTGGTATTTATTGAGTAGAAGATCATATGAGGGTACGAGTGCGATATTGTCAATTCAGAGGCCCATTTTGTATGATTTTAAAAGGATGGAGATAGAGATAAAGACTTCAGGGACCCACGTGATGATGGCGAATATACGAGTAGAACCGACTTTAATCGATAAAGTTAAAGTCGATCAAGCTACGCACTGAGAGATCGATGCATATGAGGAAGAAAGTACAAGAAGGTGCTATCTTTAAAGCAAGAATCGATGAAGAAGGAATACTTCGAGTCAACTCCAAACTTTGTGTTCCTAACGATCCTGAGTTAAAGTATAAAATCATGATGGAGGCGCACAACACACCGTTTGTAATCCATCCTGGGAGTACCAAAATATATCATGATCTTCGACATACATTTTGGTGGGGCAATATGAAAAGAGAGATAGCGCTGTTTATCTCAAGGTGTTTAACTTGTCAACGAGTCAAGGCAGAGCATCAAATACCAAAAGGTCCATTGCAACCACTTAAAATTTTAGAATGGAAGTGGGAGCACATTACCATGGATTTCGTTACTGGTCTTCCCAAGGTTTCTCAAGGCATAGATGCAATTTGGGTCATTGTTGATAGATTGACCAAGTCTGCTCATTTCTTACCAATACGAGAAACTTATACACTTGAATGTCTTGTTCGTATGTACATAAACGAGATTATAAGACTGCATGGTATGCCAGTATCCATAGTTTCTGATCGAGACCCAAGATTCACTTCACAATTTTGGGTTAGTTTACAAAAAGTAATGAGCACGGATTTACGATTTAGTTTGGCATATCATCCTCAGACGGATAGACAATCAGAGAGGACTATTCAAACTCTTAAAGATTTATTAAGACTCTGTGTCATTGACTTCAACGGAAGTTGGGACAAGTTCTTATCATTGGTGGAGTTTTCTTACAATAACAGTTATCAAACAAGTATTGGCATGGCTCCATTCGAGGCGTTGTATGGAAGAAAGTGTCGTTCTCCAGTATGCTGGGATGAGGTGGGTGAACCAACGTTGTTGGGACCGGGTTGGTACGTATGACTACGAAAAAGATTCAAACGATCCGACAACGTATAAAAACCTCACAAGACCGACAAAAGAGTTATGTTGATCTTCATCGAAAGGACGTGGAATTCGATATTGGAGATCATGTGTTGTTACGTGTTGCTCCATGGAAAGCAGTTACGAGATTTGGAAAGAGAGGAAAGCTCAATCCTCGATTCATTGCCCCAATTTTAATCCTTGATCGAGTAGGGACTGTAGCCTATAGACTCATTTTACTGCCAAGTATGTCTCGTGTTCATAACGCTTTTCATATATCCATGTTACGTAAATATGTGAAAGACCCGAACTACATTATTGAAAGTTAGAACCGATTTAAATAACGGAAGATTTAACGTATGAAGAGGTTCCTGTTCAAATCTTGGATAAGAAGGAACATATTCTACGCTCCAATTTTATACCTCAAGTCAAAGTTTTATGGAGGAACCATGATGTTGAGGAAATGACCGGAGTTAGAATCAAAATGAAATCAAAGTATCCTTACCTCTTCGACATACCAGTATCGCACCCTAATTTCGAGGGCTAAATTTCATAAGAAGGGAGATTGTAAGACCCCAACTTTTATGAATAAAGATGAATTTTCTATAATTATCATTTTTGAATATTATGGAATGAATTTGATATAATGTTATAGTTGTGGGTAATAATTATAAATTTTGCAAAAGTAACGCAAGTTGTTATATAATATTCGATTGGTCGGGAATATTTTTAATGGGAATATTGCGATGATGGCACAATCATTGGTGGACCCCATAACGGAATTATTGTTTAATTGAGAAAACGACAAAAATATTTTATGAAAATAACGATGAAAGTTTTATCGTTAATCTGTTGAAACACCCTTGTTAAAAGTAATGAAGGAATACGCGTGGTTGCATAATAGCTACCAGATTGATTATTGATGCTTACGTGAGAAGTCACCGCAGTTTTGTTCAATTATTGCTTCAGTAATTGTTGCATAGTATCTCACGTTAATTGATTCAATTATTGTCGATATTTTATATATTATTAAATCAATAATTGAGACGACGAAGTTATTAATATTATTATTTGCAATATTAACGATGTCTAGAAGTTCTTCCATGGAGAGGTTTGGTCACCTAATTGCGCACCAATAGGGAAAAATCTTTATTGGAACGCCCCCTCTTTCCTGGGAACGACCTAGTCGATTAATAATGTGAATTATAATAATGATGATGAAGTTTTATTTTATTAGTATTATTAATGTAATAAAACAGAAAAGCTTTTTATATAAAATAGAATACTTTTATAAAGTTATTCGTTTTATTAGACTATAAATAAAATATATTATATTCTATTATACATAATATTTTGCATAGTAAAATCTTTTTATATAAAATGTAATACTTTTATAAAGTTATTCGCTTTATTAGACTATAAATAAAATATATTATATTTTATTATACATAAGTGTTTGCATAGTATTTTGCATAGTAAAATATTTTTTATATAAAAATGTAATACTTTTATAAAGTTATTTATTTTATTAGATTATAAATAGAATATATTATATTTTATTTAAAAGATTTTGTTTTATTAGAATATTTTATAGTAAACCAATCTGACCGTCTGCTTAAAAGTAAATCAATCTGAACTGCTCAGAATTAGTTACTATTCAAATTCCATTCTCCTATAAATAGAAGCTCATTCCTTCATTATTTCTTACGAATTCACTGAAACTCTAGAGAGAGAAAGAAGAAAAGTATTCTGCTACTTCACTACTCCTATATCCAGTTTGTTCTAAGGTAAGGGGTATTATTTCTTTCAGATTTATGAAGAAAACTTTTGTTATTCTATTTTTTTATTCTATTGAATAACTTTGTATATATGACCACCCCCTATACTTGGTGAAATTCTTCTCATTATTCCATTCTTTATCATTATGTTGGAATAACTCGTCATGCCAAGTACCACATACATGGTGAAATTCTTCATTATTCCATTCTTTATTATTCATTGGAACATCCCGTCCGCATGCGTTTACGCATGACCGGTTCCGTTATTTATTATTCTATTGGAACATCCACGCTTGCGTGTGAATTTTGCACGACCGTTTCCGTTATTTATTATTCTCATTGGAATATCATATGCATGCGTTCTGCATGACTGTTCCGTTATTTATTATTCTGTTGAATAACTCGTCTGCAATCTTCTATCGCGTGCCCGGTGATTTCTTTTGTTATTCCATTCTTTATTATACTCAAATGGTTAAAGTTTTAACTTCTATACTCTATGAAATTAGTAGAATATCCTTGATATTTCATGCTTCATCCAAAGATCTTTTCACGGAAATATTCTTCCGAGCATTCTTGATTTTACTCTACAAAAAGAAGTATCATGTTGACAATTTGGACGTTATTAGTTCCTGGATAAATTAATTCGTGAACTTGTTTTATTGAATTCTTATATCATTGTCATCATCCTCATGTTTATATTATGTTGAAAGTCATCTGTGGCCTGTAGTGCATAGATGGATTTGGTATGATTATGACCAGGGATTAATCGGTATAATCATGACCGTAATGTTACAAATGATGTGGTAAAAGTCCTCATTGGCCCGTAGTGCATTGATGGACAGTTGATGGCATGATCATGACCATTGATGAATACACGAATATCCTTGGCCCGTAGTGCATGGATAATTTGTGGTTGTGATACTAATGAATATCCTTGGCCGTAATGCAGGGATGATGTGGATTATTTATTAAGTTGAGTCCCAGCGATAAAAGTGATGAAAGACCTTTTAAATCATAAAAGATAGTATATTTTATTCTCTACTTGACTCTTTTAATGGATTGCTTGTTCCACTGCAGTTAAACTTGATGTTTGTTATATTGTATCAGTTTAACACTGTTGAAGGCTAACGATAATTTATTCTATATTATCTTAGTCATAATATTTCTTATTGGGCTAGTTGAGCTCACCCTTTTACTTTCATTGTTCTCTTCAGAAATGAGAACATAGCGAGGACTAATGGGAACGGAGTGACGGTCCCCGATAATAAGATTAGTAGTCCTCACTATTACATTAAATAGTGTGATAATAAATGTAATGAGGACTCAATTGAGTGTGGATATTGTCTAGATGACAATATTTGTATTAAAACTCACAAAGATATGTTTTTTCGTATTTTACACGACTGTTGTATAATTAAGTTGTATTTGAATTTTGTACCATGTATTTGACGACTTAAGATAGGTGATGTATACCTATTTTGGGGGCGTCACAGCTGGAAATTTTTTTTAAAACATATGGTCAACTTGAACAATAAATGCAGCACTTTGAGAAAGGCCCAGGCGAATTTCTGAACTCTCACGCGTACAAATCTGGTCCGTTAATTTCAAATGTTCTTCATCTAAACCGTGCATTCATATCAGAATTCAAAATATTACAGTTTTGCTCCAACTTCAAAAAATCCTATAAATAGGGAGTATTTCATTCATTTGGGTTTTACCAATCCAGTGAAAAGCAAAGCATACTCTCCTTGCCTACATTCTCTCTAAAAAGTTTTATATCTCTTCTTACAAAAGTTCTGAATTTTTGAAGAGAAAAATTGGTCCAAGTATTGAGATAAGGTTAATTTTTGTTAAATTATTTCTTACTTGTATTATATCTATAGATATACAAATACACATTATTCTACACAATTTTATATATCTATATTTCATCTATTTGTCAAATAAAAGGATACTTGGTAATACAAAATGCTATGGAATACACCTCTACGGAGAGGAATTCGAACCGTACGATTCCTTATAGTCTTCAGTAACATTTTATCGATATTATTTATATAAATATCGTAAAATAGATACGAAACTTGATAGCTCAAAACGACACTGAGATACTGCTAGTCATCCGAACTGGATTTGAGAATCGTAGTGATCTATTGAAAATATTTATATAAATATCAATTGTGAAAATTATAAATTTTGTCATACTTAGGCGCAAGCAAGGCTACTTGAGAATACACCTTTACCAAGAGGAATTGAACCGTTTATTTCTTATAGTACTAAGTGACATTATCTATAAAAGTTCACATAATAGATAAAGTATTCTTATATATTATTTGAGTTAAACAGTAATATTTGTTATATCAGTTTGTGCTTAATTGATTTAAATATTACATCTGATAAATATTGTTTGATTTGATTTATTCTTTTATACAAGTATTGATTCATAAAAATAACTCATATAATTATTGGTAAAGACTATCTAAGAAACAATTTTATATTATCCATAGAAAAACACTCTTTTATTTTATAGAATTGTTAATTCTTTATATATTGCCTTAAAATCATATATTTGCTTAATCAGAAGCATCAGTGGATCTAAACAAAAGTTCTATTTGCTTTAAAGAAGCTTATTGTTGAATATAAAAGTCCTTGAACTTTTATACTGATATATTCGTTCTTAATTTTCTATCAGCTTATTTGAAGAAGCATTAATCTGTACTTAACTCTTATCAGCTTATTAAAGAAGCACATTGTTGTAAACTTATTTGTAAACAGAGAAAAGGGTTAAAGTTAGTTTATTTTATGAACCAGTGAGAAAGACAAGTAATTCTTCGACCAAGACCAAAGTCTTAGAGAGGTCAGCAGGAAGTTGGGTCTCTAGTGTACTTGTGAGGTGAGGAAGAGACTGTTGTTTCAAGACCAGATCATAAAATAGAACTGAACTCAAAAGGTGGTACAACTAGACTTGAGGAAGGAGCAAGAAGCTTGTTGTCCAAGATAGAATAATTGAATAGTTGAAAATTTGACTATAAAACTTTATAAAGACTTCTCTGCCTGTTGAAAAAGTTTTTATTACTGATAATAATAGGATCTCAAGTTCCAAGTAGGGACTTGAGACTGGACGTAGCAACATACCAAGGGGTGTATGTTGTGAACCAGATAAATCTTTGTGCATTGTGATTGAATTTTTATTATCTTGCATACTAACTACTAAAACTGCTAATTAATTTTTAAAAATTCAAAAAGGCCAAATATAATTTTTAACTAGTAATAATCTATTCAACCCCCCTTCTAGATTATTATAATTTGAGTACAAACCTAAATTACTTCACCACAATAATTATGTGATGGAATCCAAATAAAACACCATTTTATTTTAACTATCTTTCTCTCTCTATTTTTGTTAAAGCTTTAGAAAAGCTTTCTTCCACCTTTTTTCGAATGAGATTACTTTCATCCATCCTCCCCGGATGGATTTCTCTCACTCACCCTTTTTTTTTTCTTTCTACTCTCGAATGAGAGCTTGTGTCTTGGTGTCTATTTTCCTTTCCTTGGCCTTCCTTTTATAGCCGAATGGAGGGAGGTACCAAAGAAAAAGAACAGGCGGAATTCAAAGGGCTGAGGAGAAGGAAAATTCAATGGGCGGTCAAATTGACCAAGGACTTTGACCAACAGACACCTGGTATTAAATGCATGCAGATTCCTTAAGCTTACCATATTCCCCAATCCATCCGGCAATTGTCGCAGTAGAGAGCAGGAATGTATATTTAATTCTTCTAGAGATTGCAAATAGCAAATGCTGTCTGGAAGAGTTTTAAGTTCCTTGCAATCCTTCAAACACAAGTGAACCAGACTAGTTAAATGTCGTATTGAATCAGGTAATTCTTCCAGCAATGTATTACTTGCATTCAACGTCCTTAAACTTTTCAAATTCCCCAATTCCTCTGGCAATCGTTCCAGCTTTGAGCAACCGCTGACATCTAATTTTCTAGTGATCTCATATTGCAAGTGCTTGTTGGAAGACTTATAAGGTTCTTGCATTTTCTTAAATCCAAGTCCAGCAAGCATTCCAAATTCCCCAATTCATCTGGCAGTCGTTCCAGCTTTGAGCAACCTTCAAGATATAACTTTTTAAGTGCTCTCAGATCGCAAATGCTTGCCGGAAGATCTGTAAGGTTCTTTAGATTACTTATATTCAAGTCGATCAAGCATTCCATTCTTCCCAATTGCTCGGGCAATCCGTCCAGATTTGAGCAACCACTAACATATAACTTTTTTAGTGATCTCAGATTGGACATGCTTAGCGGAAGATCTCTAATTCTGCAATGCCTTACATTCAAGTGAAGCAAGCATTCCATATCCCCTAATTGCTCAGGAAATCGGTGCAGATTGGAGCAATCAAGGACTTCTAATTTTTCTAGTGATCTCAAATTGCCAATGGTGGTGGGAAGAGTTTTAAGTTCCTTACAACGATACAAATGTAAGTGAACCAGCTAGCCTACTTAAACGTCCTATTGAATGAGGTAATTCTGTAAGCGATGTTTCACGTACATTCAAAGTCTTTAAGTTTTCCATATTTCCCAATTCCTCCGGCAGTTGTTTCAGATATGAGCAGCCTTCCAGATGCAGTTCTACTAGTGATATCAGCTTGCAAATGCTTGTCGGCAGATCTATGAGGGTCTTGCAATAACGTAGATTCAAGTAAAACAAACGTTTGATATTCCCCAAATTATTAGGTAATGCTTTCAAATTTCTTTAGCCAAATAGGTCCAAGTAACACAACCTATCCAGATGTACAATTGATGGATCAATAGTTGACAACCTTTCGCAATCTCTAAGTACTAAGTGCTCAAGACTTGTTACGCCGGTAAAGTTTGGGGTCTCCACCAAGGACTTACACCGTGAGAGATCTAGGATCTTCAGATAGTTTAAATACTGTGTGAAAGTACAAAAATATCAAATCAATATCTCTTACCACATTTGTCCAAAAATAAAAATAAAGTTATGCAGCAAGTCAAACATACAACTAGGGATGGTAATTTGAACCGAAACCGATCCAAAACCCATAGAACTGGTCTGTTTTTATTCAAACCGTTGGCCTTGCCGGTGTGATTTTGGTGGGAAAAAAAATAAACCGGGGGTGGTGCGGTACGATTTTGGTATTTGCCTCTCCGTTTTTTGAACCGGCGGTGCACCGGTCTTTGGTTGCATGTAAGGTGGAAGATTAGATGAAACTTGTACCAAGTTGACGCCGCGCAAGATGATGGAATTGAAGTTTACAAATAATTATCGAAGATTGCATGCTATTTTTCCCTCTTGTTTGCGGCTTTTTCTCATGTAATGTGTAAATTGTTTAGAAACACTGAGTTGTGCCTTGTTTCTTTCAATATTGTGTTGGATGTTGATGAAATTGCAATTTTGCTGTAGTAACAGTTAACTACTCTACTATCAATATCAATATCCATGTTTAATTTTTAGTTTTTTAATTATTAATTTTTGACATTTTGGTATAGAAAAATTTTGAACCGGTGCCGGTGTGGTGTGATTCCGGTTCAAGATTTTTAAAAGCCGGTGTGTTTCCATTGTCATCCCTACATAAAACCTGAATAAAGAGAGAAAACAATGGTGGAGTAATCTCATACCTTAACCCCCTCCCATAGTTTACTGATTGTGCTGTATTTCATGTCAAGCACAACAAGTTCTCTAGGATGAAAATTGAAGGGTAAACTCTTCAAAGAACAGTATTGCCAACTGAGCCACCTTAGGTTACCAAATAAATGTTCAAAGGATCCAGTAACATCAACTTTCTTAATTAGAAGAAGTCGTAACTGGTGCCTCGCTTCAAATGCTTTGGTATTCAAATCAATGGACTGTGAATAGGAGAGATCTAAGCGAATCCCTTCAACTGCTTCTGCTCCCTGAGTGAGAGCTAGTAAGGTGAGGCTCTAAATTTCAAATGAATTACAATAATTTTTAACTGCTAAAATTCCTTTTACCTTGGGGTGTTGTAGCAGATCACGTAATTCCTGATTAATCCACAATCGGCTGGGCATTTTATGCAAACTGTCAGATTCTTCAACAACAATTGCTCTACCCATATCACGAACAAGATCATGCATCCATAAACAGTTATCCTCGTCAAATTTTAATAAACACTTGTCCATTAAATCTCTAATAGAATTTTCAGCAAAGAACCCACAACCATCCCAAAACTTAACTAAATACTCCGTCTTCCACCAATGAAAAAGCATGCAACATCAAGGAATATTTTCTTTCAATCTTTGCTAAGTGCATCATAGCTTATTTTGAGCTGATCCTGAATCGTCTTATGAGGTTTACTTTGAAACTCCTTCAAGGCATTTTTCCAATACATCAAGTTTTCCCGACGCAAATGACTACCAATAACCTCAAGAGCTAATGGAAGGCCTCCGCAATATCTTGCTATATCTATTGAAAGCGATATGTGATCTTCGGACGGAGTTTCTTCTCCAATTGCATGCCGTCTAAAGAGCACCAGAGACTTATCCTCATCCAATACCTTCATTTCATATGTGTGATCTACCTGTGCTTCTTTAAGCAGCTTCGCATCTCTTGTAATCATGATGACTCTGCTTCATGTACTAAACCAACTTTTATGTCCTGCTAATTGATTTACCTAATTTAAGTCGTCCACATCATCAAGTAAGATCAAAACCCTTCTAGAACAACAAATATTTTTTATCCAATTGATTCCTTTATCACTATTAGAAAGCTTAACATTTTTTTTCTGAAGTTGATTGGGAAGATTCTTTTGTAAACAATGTAGACCATCTGGTTGTTTTGAAACATGTTTGATATTCTCAACAAAAGCACTGCCTTCAAAGTGGTTTAAATGTTTATTGTATACAGATTTGGAAATGGTGGTGTTCGGGAGCGTGTTACCGATCTCCATGTTGGCCGAAGGCCTGACACTAGAAGGGATTTATAAGCCCATTGGGCCGAAGCCCACAGAGAGATTTGAAGGTATTAGGGTTCGATGATCCAAGTCCTTTGGTAGAAACCTTCTTGTGGTGTATGGTGTTGTTCGAGGCCTTGAGTCCTTTGGTAGAAGCTTAGACCATATGGTGAGTTCGGTTGGGTTGGGCCTGTACAGTGGGTTATCATGCGTACAGAGCCTGGAGTCCTAACTATATTTGAATAAGGTAACTCCAAAGGTAGTGTTTAGATTTGATTCCACTTTCACCTTTTAAGGAGATTGTGTTAGACTCAAATTATGATAACTACCATGTTTAGGAGTCCTAAACCAACTCAGAGAAGGATTCTAAGGCAGTGAGAGTACTATAAATACAAGGTTTGGGTTTCAATTAACAGGTAATACTTTCTTTGAGCACTAAATACTAAAGCCTCAATTGTTGAACCTTGTGAACGCCTGTACTTATTCTCACACCGGAGCTATCCCCCGGCGGTACAAGCCGTTAAGCTTCGTGTGATATATTATTGTGCAGGATTCAGAGCGTGGACTTGGTGATTGGACGCGCCGGTGAAACTTGGCGTTAACATTGGCGCTAGAAGGAGGGCTTTTTAGTGCTTTTTCAATCACAACCAACTTTTTCGGTAGCAGGCCATGGCGAGCAGGGAAAACAGTGCGTCTATCCAGGAGAAGGCAAAGACCCACCAAACCACACAGGTGAGGGGGTCGGTGAAAGATAGATTGGGCTCCAGAACTCAAGGAGGTCGAAGAAGAGCCCGCTTCCTCCCACGTAAACTCTTACATGATGACCAAAGATACGCCCAAGCATGTTAGTCATGTCGATGAAAACCATTCTCGGGCACATGAAGATAGCCGAGACCAGAGGGAGTTCATTCTGAAGAAGAAGATGAAACAAAAAAAAGACGCCATTATGGCTTTGCGTCTTCAATAGGAAGAGCTCGAGGATCAAATGGCAAAGATGGCTGGGGAGTAGGAAGTGTCCTCAAAAAGGCGTGGGCATCTGAGCCGATCCCGATCACCTCGACGGGGAGAAGCAGAAATAGAAAAAGCGAGAGCTCGAAGCCTTTCGAGGCTGTCGAGGCCAAGAAGAAGAAAGCCATTTCGGACCGGAATCGAGATCACCCGGGTAGATCGGGACAGAGGAGGAGGTTCGCGTCTCCTGAAGACGAGAGGGACAGGCACAAATCGTCCCCCCGTAAAGAGGAGTCCATTGTGACGCCCCCAAAATAGGTATACATCACCTATCTTGAGTCGCCAAATACATGGTACAAAATTCAAATACAACTTAATTATACAACAGTCGTGTAAAATACGACAAAACATATGTTGTGAGTTTTAATACAAATATTATCATCTAGACAATATCCACACTCAATTGAGTCCTCATTACATTTATTATCACACTATTTAACAGAATAGTGAGGACTACTAATGCTATTATCTGGACCGTCACTCCGTTCCCCGACTAATCTCTGCTACGTTCTCATTTCCTGAAGAGAACAATGAAAGTAAAAGGGTGAGCTCAACTAGCCCAGTAAGAAATATTAGGACTAAGATAATACAGAATAAATTATCGTTAGCCTTCAACAGTGTTAAACTGATACAATATAACAAACATCAAGTTTAACTACAGCGGAACAAGCTATCCATTAAAAGAGTCAAGTAGAGAATAAAATCTACTATCTTTTATGATTTAAAAGTTTTTTCATCACTTTTATCATTTGGGACTCGACAATAAATAATTCACATCATCCTCGCACTACTGACCAAGGATATTCATTAGTATCACAACCATAAATTATCCATGCACTTACGGGCCAAGGATATTCGTGTATTCATCAATGGTCATGATCATGCCATCAATCGTCCATCAATGCACTACGGACGATGAGGACTTTTACCACAATATTTGTAACATTACGGTCATGATTATACCGAATAATCCCTAGTCATAATCATACCAAGTCCATCTATGCACAACAGGCCACATATGACTTTCAACATAATATAAGCATGATGATGACAATGATATAAGAATCCAATAAAACAAGTTCAAGAATTAATTTATCCAGAATTCAATAACGTCCAAATTGTCAACATGATACTGCTTGGTAGAGTAAAATTCAAGAATGCTCTGAAGAATATTTCCATGAAATGATACTGGATGAAGCACAAATATCAAGGATATTCCACTAATTTCATGGAGTATAGAAGTCAAAACTTTAACCAACCGAGTATAATAGAATATATGAAGCTATGAATAGATTTTTACCGCCATGTGGTAATCCACATATACAGATCATTTCCACAATTTAATAAGGAATGAATACAAAGGATCATTCACCATGCATGTGGTAATCCACATAGACAGGTTATTCCAATAGAATAATAAAGAATAGAATAACAGAAGGATTCACCGTACGTGCGATAGATCGCATGCATGTGTTATTCCCAATGTAATAATAAAGAATGAAACCAGTCATGCGTAACGCATGCATGGATATTCCGGCGAGAATAATAAAGAAACGGAACCGTGTCGAAGAAATTCACACCAACAGATATTCCAATGTAATAATAAAGAATGGAATAATGTAAGAATTTCACCATGTATGCGGTTTTCGCATATAGAATTTCACCAAGTATAGGGTAGCTCACGATACTGAGTTATTCAATGTAATAATAAAAATGGAATAACAAAAGTTCTCTTCATGAATACGAAAGAAATAATACTCCTTACCTTAGAACAACCGGATATAGGAGTAGTGAAGTAGCGAAATACTTTTCTTCTTTCTCTCTATAGTTCTCTCTAGAGTTTCAATTGAATTCGTAAGAAATAATGAAGGAATGAGCTTATTTATAGGAGAATGGACCGGATAGTAACTAATTCTGAATGGTCCAGATTGATTTACTTTTTAACTGCGGACGGTCCAGTTGGTTTACTATAAAATATTCTAATAAAACAAAATCTTTTAAATAAAATATAATATATTCTATTTATAATCTAATAAAACGAATAACTTTATAAAAGTATTACATTTTATATAAAAAAAGATTTTACTATGCAAAAAACTATGCAGTACTATGCAAACACTATACATAATAAAATATAATATATTCTATTTATAGTCTAATAAAACGAATAACTTTATAAAAGTATTCTGTTTTATATAAAAATAATTTACTATGCAAAACACTATGCATAATAGAATATATTATATTCTATTTATAGTCTAATAAAACGAATAACTTTATAAAAGTATTACATTTTATATAAAAGCTTTTACATTTTATTACATTAATAATACTAATAAAACAAAACTTCATCATCATTATTATAATTCACACTATTAATCGACGAGGTCGTTCCCAAGAAAGAGGGGTTTTTCCAATAAGGATTTTTCCCTATTGGCGCGCAATTAGGTGACCAAACCTCTCCTTGGCAGAACTTCTAGACATCGTTAATATGCAAATAATAATATCAATAACTTCGTCGTCTCAATTATTGATGTAATAATATATAAAATATTGACAATAATTGAATTAATTAACGTGAGATACTATGCAATAATTACTGAAGCAATAATTGAATAAACTGAGTGACTTCTCACGTAAGCATCAATAATAAATACCGTGTGCTACTATGCAACCACGCGTATTCCTGTTGTAAGACCCCAAATAATTAATAAATGAAATTTAATTTCCTCTAATTATTATTTTGAAATATTAAGGGTTGATGTGATTAATGTGGATAGTTATGGGTAAAATACGCAAATATTTTAAAATAAGCAAGTGGTTATAAAATATTCATTATTGTCGGGAATATTTGTTTGGTCGTGGAATATTCAATGCTGTCGGGGGAATATTAAATGCACCGAGAGCGATCTTTTTGGGCCCCATAACTGAAAGCGATTGGATGAAGAAAACGACAAGAATAAGTTGTTTATATAAATAACAGCAGCAGATTATTACTGAGAAGTATCTTGTTGGAATACCAAATGGTTAAAACACACTAATACTGCCGTTGTTGAGAAGATAGACACCAGTATTGCACCAATTATTGATTCTTACGTAAGAAGACACTACTCAATAATGGTTACGATAATTACTTCGTCAAGATTTTATTTTATTGATTCAATAATTCTTTGCATTGATATTTTATATTGTTGTTGTTTCAATAATTGTCATTACACAAGATTTTCATTATCGAAGCAATAATTCATATTATCTCGAATAATATTATTAGATAACATTATTGGCAATGTCTAGAAAGTTCTCGTCAAGGAGAGGTTTGGTCACCTAATTGCGCGCGCCAATAAAGAGAGATCCTTATTGAAAGCCCCTCTTTCCTGGAACCGCACGGTTGTCAATATTGTGATTCTCGTAATATTATTTGTGAATAATTAATTATTGATTCATATGATGAGGAAAATATTGATTTTATGTGGATATAGATGGAGAAAATTTTAATGTGACAATTGTTGAAAATTAAAATTTTATCTTTTTCTCGATGAAATAATTCATTTAAATATATATATATATATATATATATATATATTATTATATTTTAATAATATAATAATGGTGATATTTTTACAACGAATGTGGGATATATGAGTATACGAGGAGGAAGAGTATTTTTATTGCAATAAATGTTTAAAACATGTTAAACATGTCGGTGGACCCCATTTATTATTTGAAATTTGATTATAAATTTGTAAAATCGCCTGCGTTTGTGGATTTCATCAATTTGTGTTTGGAATTTGGAAAAACTTTCTTCTGCAAAGTTGTAGAGAATTGAATTTCCTATGCAAATTCGCGAGATTCGAATTTTCTGGCAAAAGGGCTATTTATTATGAATTATTGAAGTTTCGGAGTTCCAAAATAATTGATTTTTGGAAGTTTTAATTATTTTAAATAATAAAAACGTTTTTGGTGAGTGTTACACATGTTATAAATGTGTCATGTTGCTGAATTCAGATCTAGGAAGGTTGGCGTAGAAAACTTAATATATATATTATTAATTTATTAAATTTTCTGATTTGGTGTTCTAAGCATTTTCCTATAAATAGGGTGCTTAGGTTAGAATTGAAAATCACACCAAAAACTGAAGTTTTCTCTCTCTATATTATCGAGCGTATTCTTGTGAGTATTTTGAGTATACTTTGAGTATTGCTATACGGTGCAAGTTCAAGTCATAGCTTATATCCGGTGTTTCAACTAGAAGTACTGTCTTTCGAGGTAAAGGATATTATTTTTTTAAAAATGATATTATTTCTTCAATATCATTATGCCAAAATATTGGTTGAAACTTTTTATCAAATTTGGAACTTTTTCATGTCGGGTTACTTATTCATGAGTTACTATTCACGATTCTTATTCATGAGTACTATTCACGAAGCGTGAAGATGTTTTTTGTGAAATTTCTATCTTTTGGTGTCTGAGAGTTACTCGCTCACGATACTGCACTATTCACGATATCTGACACTATTCCCCGAATCTGCACTATTCATCGAAAAATGAAATTTCTTCTTTTTCGTCTAAATATCTATTCGGATACTAGCTTTGATTGTATCCATGTTTTGATCATTCTTGAATTTTACACCACTATGATTATTTTTGAGGTATTTTTGGACGTGGATAAAACAAAGTACGAATCCTTAATCCTTAATCCTTGTCATTTTGTTTCAATTTGGATTCGCTTTCTTTAAAATATTTTTCATCATCCTCGGTCTTAAATGATGATAATATTGAATATCTTTGGCACCAGTAGTGCAAAGATGAATGATTTATGATGAATATCTTTGGCCCAGTAGTGCAAAGATGAATGATTTCGATGAATATCTTTGGCCCGTAGTGCAAAGATGAATGTGTTTAGATGAACATGACCAATCGATGAATATCCTCGGCTCAGAAGTGCGAGGATGAATATATGATTCCGTATATATATTGATTGATGTTACAGGGATAAAAATATTGATGATGGATTTGTTAAATTCATAGATATTAGTAGATTTCATCCTCTACGTAACTCTTCTATGAATTAATATTTTCCATCATGAGTATTGATTTAAAACTTGTTGTTTATTGTATCCTATTAGATTTTTCCTCGTTGAGACTAACGATAATTTGTTCAGACATTATCTTAGTCATAATATTCTTTACCGGGCTAGTTGAGCTCACCCTTTTCCTTGTTGATCCATTTTTCTTCTCGTGAGACGAGAATGTAGCGAAAGACGAGTCTGGGAATGTAATGATGGTTCTAGAGAGAGGTTGTTTAGTAGTCCTCACCATTTTGTAAAATAATGTATCAATAATTATGATGGGGATTTATTTGGGTATGTATATTGTCTGAAGAAGATAATATTTGTATTTAAACTCACAAGATTTATGTTGTCGTATTTTGCACGACAAATGTATTAATAAAGTTGTAGTTATTTCGCACCATGTATTTGGCGACTCGAGAATGGGTTGGATGGAATGGACCTATTTTGGGGCGTCACGGTTGGTATCGAGCTTAGGATATGATCTCCATGAGATCGGGGAATAGAACTAGGAGGGGAGAGACGAGTAAATCCTTCGCTAGTGTGTCATACCTAAGCTTATTTGTTAGTTGGTTAGTATATAGGGATATTATGTGATATATTGATTTCCTTAATTAACCCTTGTTTTATGACAGTATTTGAGAATGTCGACTGAGAATATTAACAGTGGAGTGAATGAGACCGTGGAGATGCCTGTACTTACCAACGAGGAGAACGTGCAATAGGCTGGCAATGTACCTCCTGTAAACAACACCACTGAAAGCGAGATTTATGAACGACGGGATGTTTAGAAGCTTTTTGCGCATTCATGCAAAATCGATTTAGGAGACTCGTGTTCAAAATACTGAGGAAATGATAACAATTCACGGGTGGTCACAACCAAACAGCTTCAAAGAGTGGAACCACCGAATTCAGGGAAAGCGGGATCCGATTAAAGCGAGACGGAGGCGTAAAAACAAATTACCAAGATATTTGATGTCTTGGGATGCACGGAGGAACAAAAAGTTCCATTCG
This sequence comes from Panax ginseng, assembly GCA_020205605.1. Classification (NCBI taxonomy): domain Eukaryota; kingdom Viridiplantae; phylum Streptophyta; class Magnoliopsida; order Apiales; family Araliaceae; genus Panax; species Panax ginseng. The sequence goes on from CM035134.1 coordinate 14,497,168, forward strand.
CTACTTTTATGTTCCGTAACGAGGCAGATTACTGGTGGGAATCTGTGAAGCGTACCCATCCAGCTGCACTTAGCATGTCATGGGAGACGTTTCAGAAACAGTTCAATGACAAGTACTTCCTGAAAGTATTCATCATATGAAGGAAGTGGAGTTTATTAGACTGGAGCAGAATAACATGACGGTGTCCCAGTACGAGGCGAAGTTCGCAGAATTATCTAGGTTTGCACCTCATTTAGTGGAGAATGAGGAACGTATGACGCGAATGTTTCTCAGAGGTTTGAAACCCGGCATACGTCAGTATCTCATTTCTCATAAATTTTCTCTATTCGAGATGTTGTCAATGTGGCTCAATTGTTAGAACGAGATAACGAGTGCGCTTCAACCGAGGGACCATAACCGAGGATCATCTATCAAGATAAGCAGTCATCGTAATAACGATAACCAATGAGAAAAAGAATTGAACAAAGGCGGTAACCACTCGGTGGTAATCGTGGTCATGAAAATAGAAGAAGCGAGTCTGGAAGAGATTTTAAAAGAGGAGATTCAACAACGACCATGTGAAGACGCCAAAGATCAAGAAGTAACCGGATCCAAAGGAGGAGAAAGACCACCAGTCGTATGTTACAAATGCGGAAAGAGGGATATATCACCAAACCGCCTGCAACAGTTTAAGGTATGCTATAATTGTGGAAAGGAAGGACATATCGCTTCGAGATTGCACGGTAGAAAACCTAGTTCAATGAGGATGGTAACTCAAAAGATGTCCCGTAAAAGTCAAAGTCAATCGGCCTCGGAAGAGCGCTTTTGTCGTGACCGGTCAAAATGCGAGGAACCCGAACGAGTTTAGCACGGTTAGTTAATTATAATTCTTGCGTAAGTTTATACCTTACTAGATACCGCTCTACCCATTCTTTTATCTCTTCTTCTTGCGCCAACGCTTGAACTTGACTACGGAGAAATTAGACTTTGACCTATTTATGGAGACTCAGTTAGAAAACTTTCATTACATCCGTTGTTTACAAATCTTGCTTGATTCAAAGTTGGCACTATCACATTACCTGTTAACCTTATTTCTATAGAGATATTTGCTTTTGATGTGATTTTAAGGTTAACTACTCATCATGCCGAAATTGATTACTTTCGTAAGGTTGTTAGTTTTCATATTCCTAAGCAACCTGTTATTCAAATTCAAGCAACCAAACCATTGAAGTCAAACACTTTCATATCAAGCCATAAAGTCATTCGCTTATTAAAAAAGCGGATGTCAAGTTTTCTTAGTCCATGTTATGGATTTGAATAAAGACACATCGATTTGAATAATATTTACATTGTTATTGATTTTCCCGATGTATTTCTCAAGAATTTCTCGCTTACTCCCAAAGCTCGATATTAAATTTTGTATCGACTTTGAACCCTAGATAAAACTCATTTCTAAAATCTCATATCGAATGGCTCCTATTGAACTTCGTGAGTTAAAACCCAATCAGAGAAGTTGATACCCGAGCCTCTATCCGGTGACTTCCTTTCATGAATACACCAAGCCGACTCTCTTTGTAGGGGACACCATATTCGATGCGATAGTAAAGCCGATAGGTGTCATTGTAACGCATATCCAAGGTTGGGATATGAGTCACGATTGAGAACAACCTAAGTCGGTAATCGAAATACGTAGCTTTCTAGGCTTAGTTGGTTATTATCGGAGATTCGTGGAAAGATTTTCTCAAATCGTTACTCCATTAACTCAGCTGACTCGTAGAGATACAAAATTCGAATGGAGCAAGGAATGTGGGAAGAGCATCGAAGAACTCAAGAAGAGACTCATTTTGGCACATGTTCTGACCATACCGTCTTGGAAAAGCGAACGTGGTAGCTGACGTGTTGAGTAGAAAATCGTATACGAGTACGAGTACGATATTGTCAAAGACTCATTTCGTATAATTTACAAATAATAGAGATGGAGATGAAAACTCTAGGTACCCACGTGATGATATACAAGTATAATCGACTTTAATCGATAAAGTTAAAGTTGTTCAAGCTACACACCGGAGCTGATGAATTTGAAGAAGGAGGTGCAAGAAGTTGTTATTTCAAAAGTGAGAATCGGTGAGGTGAGGAAAGCTCAAACCTTCGATTTATTAATCCATTTAAAATTCTCGATCGAATAGGAACTGTGGCCTATAGACAAGTTTTATCGCCAAGTATGCTGTGTTCATAACGCTTTTCACGCGTGTCGATGTTACGTAAATATGTGGACAACCCGAACCACGTCTTGAGTCGAACCGGACGAGATATCGGAAGACTTAACGACGAGGAGGTACTATCGTGGATCTTGGATAGGAAAGAACATGTCCTATGTATCGAGGTTATACCACAAGTTAAAGTTTGGTGGAGAAACCATGCTATTGAGGAAATGACCGAGAGTTGGAAACGGAAATGAAAGCGAGTATTCTCATCTTTTCAAAACACAGAATGCGTATGTCAATTTCGAGGACGAAATTTCATAAGAAGGGAGGTTGTAAGACCCCAAATAATTAATAAATAAAATTTAATTTCCTCTAATTATTATTTTGAAATAGTAAGGGTTGATGTGATTAATGTGGATAGTTATGGGTAAAATACATAAAATATTTTAAAATAAGCAAGTGGTTATAAAATATTCATTATTGTCGGGAATATTTGTTTGGTCGTGGAATATTCAATCGCTTCGGGAATATTCGTACGACGCCGCTGATCTTTGTGGGCCCCATAACTGGAAAAGCGATTGGATGAAGAAAACGACAAGAATAAGTTGTTTATAAATAACTACAGCGATTATTCTGAATTAATCGTGTTGGAATACCCAATGGGTTAAAACACACTAATCGCCGTTGTTGAGAAGATACTGTGTATTGCACCAATTATTGATTCTTACGTAAGAAGACACTACTCAATAATGGTTACAATAATTACTGCTCAAAGATTTTTTTATTGATTCAATAATTGCTTTGCATTGATATTTTATATTGTTGTTGTTTCAATAATTGTCATTACACGATATTTTTCATTATCGAAGCTAATAATTCATATTATCCAATAATATTATTAGATAACATTATTGGCAATGTCTAGAAAGTTCTGTCTAAGGAGAGGTTTGGTCACCTAATTGCGCCGCCAATAAAGAGAGATCCTTATTGAAAGCCCCTCTTTCCAGGAACCGCTGGTTGTCAATATCAGGATTCTGTAATATTATTTGTGAATAATTAATTATTGATTCATATGATGAGGAAAATATTGATTTTATGTGGATATAGATGGAGAAAATTTTAATGTGACAATTGTTGAAAATTAAAATTTTATCTTTTCTCGATGAAATAATTCATTTAAATATATATATATATATATATATATATATTATTATATTTTAATAATATAATAATGGTGATATTTTTACAACGAATGTGGGATATATGAGTATACGAGGAGGAAGAGTATTTTTATTGCAATAAATGTTTAAAACATGTTAAACATGTCGGTGGACCCCATTTATTGACTGAAATTTGATTATAGCCTGTAAAATCGCTCGTTTGTGGATTTCGGTCAATTTGTGTTTGGAATTTGGAAAAACTTTCTTCTGCAAAGTTGTAGAGAATTGAATTTCCTATGCAAATTCGCGAGATTCGAATTTTCTGGCAAAAGGGCTATTTATTATGAATTATTGAAGTTTCGGAGTTCCAAAATAATTGATTTTTGGAAGTTTTAATTATTTTAAATAATAAAAACGTTTTTGGTGAGTGTTACACATGTTATAAATGTGTCATGTTGCTGAATTCAGATCTAGGAAGGTTGGCGTAGAAAACTTAATATATATATTATTAATTTATTAAATTTTCTGATTTGGTGTTCTAAGCATTTTCCTATAAATAGGTGTCTTAGGTTAGAATTGAAAATCACACCAAAAAGCTCAAGTTTTCTCTCTATATTATCGAGCGTATTCTTGTGAGTATTTTGAGTATACTTTGAGTATTGCTATACTGCGCAAGTTCAAGTCATAGCTTATATCCTGTTTCAACTAAGTCTCTGTCTTTTCGAGGTAAAGGATATTATTTTTTAAAAATGATATTATTTCTTCAATATCATTATGCCAAAATATTGGTTGAAACTTTTATCAAATTTGGAACTTTTTCATGCTCCGGTTACTATTCATGAGTTACTATTCACGAGTTCTTATTCATGAGTACTATTCATCTACACGAAGCGTGAAGATGTTTTTTTGTGAAATTTCTATCTTTTGGTGTTTGATTCTATTGTTCACGATACTGGCACTATTCACGATATCTGACACTATTCCGAATACGCACTATTCATCGAAAAATGAAATTTCTTCTTTTCGTCTAAAATATCTATTCGGATACTAGCTTTGATTGTATCCATGTTTTGATCATTCTTGAATTTTACACCACTATGATTATTTTTGAGGTATTTTTGACGTGGATAAAACAAAAGTACGAATCCTTAATCCTTAATCCTTGTCATTTTGTTTCACCGGATTCGCTTTCTTTAAAAATATTTTTCATCATCCTCGGTCTTAAATGATGATAATATTGAATATCTTTGGCCCGTAGTAGTGCAAGATGAATGATTTATGATGAATATCTTTGGCCCGTAGTGCAAAGATGAATGATTTCGATGAATATCTTTGGCCCAGAGTGCAAAGATGAACAGTGTTTTAGATGAACATGACTAATCGATGAATATCCTCGGCCGTAGTGCGAGGATGAATATATGATTCCGTATATATATTGATTGATGTTACGAGGATAAAAATATTGATGATGGATTTATTAAATTCATAGATATTAGTAGATTTCATCCTCTACGTAACTCTTCTATGAATTAATATTTTCATTCGAGTATTGATTTAAAACTTGTTGTTTATTGTATCCTATTAGATTTTTCCTCAATTGAAGACTAACGATAATTTGTTCTCAGATTATCTTAGTCATAATATTCTTTATCGGGCTAGTTGAGCTCACCCTTTTCCTTGTTGATCCATTTTTCTTCTCGTGAGACGAGAATGTAAGCGAAATACGAGCCTGGGGAATGTAATGATGGTTCTAGAGAGGGTTGTTTAGTAGTCCTCACCATTTTTGTAAAATAATGTATCAATAATTATGATGGGGATTTATTTGGGTATGTATATTGTCTAGAAGATAATATTTGTATTTAAACTCACAGTATTTATGTTGTCGTATTTTGCACGACAAATGTATTAATAAAGTTGTAGTTATTTCTGTACCATGTATTTGGCGACTCAGAATGGGTTGGATGGAATGGACCTATTTTGGGGGTGTCACACCTGTACTTTTAACACTGGGTGTTTCAATAGTTAACGATAAAACTTCCGCCGTTATTTTCATAAAATATTTTTGTCGTTTTCTCAATCCGACAATAATTTCGTTGTGGGGTCCACCAATGATTGTGCCATCGTACGAATATTCTCTATTAAAACGAATATTCCCCGACCAATCGAATATTATATAACAACTTGCGTACTTTGAAAAATTTATAACTATTACCCACAACTATAACATTATATCAAATTCATTCCATAATATTTAATAAATGATAATTATAGAAAATTCATCTTTATTCATAAAAGTTGGGGTCTTACATTCGATCCCCTTGCTCGAAGGGTGGCAGAGTTGGAAAAATTATTAGCGGTAAAGAGTTTAATGGGAACACCTTCAGCTTGCATAGGTTCACCCTTTTCACCCGAAATAAATCATGTCACTGCCAATCCGAAGAAGAAGATGCCCCCGATGGAGACGTATGATGGGTTGGGGGATCCTTACGATCATTCAGATGGATACGACAGATTAATGATATATTACGGGCACTCGGACGCAGCTAAATGCCACATGTTTGCGACAACTTTGAAGAAGAGCACCCGAAAATGGATGGGAACCTTAGCGGCAGGATCGATTAATTCATGGAGCGACCTTCGAGACAAGTTTCATGCCCGGTTCAGAAGTAACAAAAGATGAGGAAAGATCACTACTTCCCTCATGCAGGTTAGACAGGAGTCAGATGAGAGCTTAGGCCAGTATGTTAAGAGATTTTGAGAGGCTGTGGGTTCGGTAGCAGAGTTGAATTCCCATAAGTCTTAGGATTTTTCACAACTGGTCTGGATATCGAAAAATCGAAGAAACTGATGAAGGATCTGGTGATCAACCCTCCGGCGGATTTGATAGAAGCTTTCCATCGAGCCGAGGGATTCATAGCGATAGAGGAGCCTATGGGTAACTTCAAACCGCACTCCCAATTTTATGAGAAGTCTAAGGATCAGGACAAGCAAACTTATCCGTGGTCAGACAATCAAGGGAGGTCGGATAGCTCTGGAAGAAAAAACTACAATGGTGGAGGTTAGGGAAGTGGCCGACCACCTTTCCCGAGCAGAAATGTTAACAAAGTCTACACCGCCCTCAATACAGATCGGGCGAAGATATTGGAAGATATACGGAACAAACCCTTTTTTGAGCCATGTTCGACACACCCGAAACCTGACAAGAGAGGTCGGGACAAATACTGTGAATACCATTAGAGTCGCGGACACACGACGGAGATGTGCAATGATCTAAAGGATTTGATAGAGAAAAACGTCCAGAACGGCCAACTGGTTCAATATGTGGTAGGCCGGGAGAATTCTGAGGCACCTAGGGAAGAAAGCAGGGGACCAGCTCGGGATACACAGCCAAAATCGAACCAGCAAGCCCGAGGCGTGATTAACGTGATCTCTGGCGGTTTGGTAGGGCGTGTGACCCGAAAAAAGAGGAGTGGACACCTCGAGGCCGTGATGTCGGTAGTAGGTTCCTCGCCCAAGAAAGATCGGGCCTATCTGGGGGTATCCATCTCTTTCTCATATGAAGATTATCCAATCGATCTAATAAAACCCCACGATGGGGCACGTCTCCCCAGCAGGCAGAGATAATGGTCAGATTCTTTGTGGTACAGGTGGATTCGGCGTACAACGCTATATTGGGAAGGCCGACACTAGCAGCATTGCAAGCCGTTACATCCATCCCCCATTTTAAGATCAATTTTCCGACACCGAACGGGATAGGGGAGGTAAAAGGAGATCTTGATATTGCCTGAAGGTGCTATCGAAACACATTAATCTCATCGGGGGTAGGGGTCAGCAAGCAAAAGCAAACAATAGCCATCGAAATAGAGCCATTCACAGAAAGCAGCACAGAACCAATGGCCCTGCCAGCCGAAGAAACCGAAGATGTAGAGTTGGTCCCCGGTAATACAGAGAAGTTGATCAAGATTGGGTCGGGACTAACAGAATCACTACGGACAGGACTGGTAGATCTGCTTCGGGTATATGCCGACATCTTTGCATGGGAGCCTAGAGATATGCCTGGGGTAAGTGAGTCGGTGGCCTTACATAATCTGAATGTAGACCCGAAGAGAAAACTAGTGATATAAAAAAGAAGGATATTCGCCCCAGAAAGGCAGAGGATCATAGATGAGGAAATCGCCAAACTGCTGGAGGCAGGATTCATTTTTGAGATCGATTACCCCGAATGGTTGGCTAATATGGTATTGGTTCAGAAACAGAATGAAAAGTGGAGATTATGCATCGATTACACAGATCTGAACAAAGCATGCCCAAAAGATTTTTATCCTTTGCCCAACATAGACCAATTGATTGATGCCACTTCAGGGTACGGTATGTTAAGTTTTATGGATGCCTTCTCGGGATACCACCAGATTTCGATGAGCAAGGAGGATATCCCGAAGACCAGTTTCATTACTCATCGGGCCATCTATGCATATCGGAAGATGACCTTCAGATTATTAAATGTCGGGGCAACATACCAGCGAATGATGAACTTCGTATTCAAAAAGCAGCTAGGCCGAAGCATGGAAATGTATGTGGACGATATGATTATGAAAAGTGTGTCAGTTCGAGATCATCTAGAGGACCTAGAAAACTGCTTTGAGACAGTAAGAAGACACAAGCTAAGACTGAACCCGACTAAATATACCTTCGGATTGGGGTCGGGAAAATTTTTGGGATATCTAATCAGTAAGAGAGGTATTAAAGCGAATCCGGAGAAGATTCGGGCGATCTTAGACATGAAATCTCCGAAGACATTCAAGGATGTGCAGAGGTTAACGGGCCAGATAGCTGCCCTTCAGAGATTTGTGTCGAGATCAGCCGAAAGATATTTACCCTTCTTTGACACTCTCAAGGGGCCGAAGAACGAGAAGAGTTTTCAGTGGACCTCAGAGTGCGAAGACGCATTCCAAGGGATCAAAAAATATTTGTCTTCGGCTCCTTTATTGATGAAGTCGGTCCCTTTAGAACCTTTGTATCTATACTTGGCTGCAAGCCCGATGGCCGTGGGAGCAGTGCTGGTCAAGGACAAGGGGGGAAGATAGTTCCCGGTGTACTACGTCAGCCACGTTCTTCGGGATGCAAAGACCAGGTACCCGAACTTGGAAAATTTGCCTACGCCTTGATTATTGCGAGTAGAAAGCTTCGTTATTATTTCCAAGGTTGGTTGGTAGTAGTATATACGGATCAGCCATTAAAGAAAGTACTGCACAAGCCAGAAGTGTCGGGTCGGTTGGATGCGTGGGCGATGGAATTAACATAATTTGCTATAGAATACCATCCCCGAACAGCAATCAAAGGACATGCATTGGCAGACTTCATAATAGAATGTTCTTTCACTGAACCAAATGTGAATACAGTTGTCGAAGCACAGCAGGTGCCAACTTCGTGGACTTTGTATGTAGATGGGTCATCGACTTCGGACATCAGTAGAGCAGGAGCTATTCTGATAAAGTCCCGAAGGGTTTAAAGTCCAGCAAGCCATCCAGTTCCAGTTCAAAGCTATAAACAATGAAGCAGAATATGAAGCCATTCTAGCTGGACTTCGGTTGGCCCGAAGCTTAGAAGTGTAGAAGCTGGTCATCTACAACGATTCCCAGCTGGTGGTCAAGTAGATATCGGGGGAGTATGAGGCCCGAGGGGCAAGAATGTAAAAATATCTGGCCGAAGTGAAAGATAAGCTCATGTACTTCAGCACACATAGTTGTCAAGGGATCGATCAGGCAGACAATACGGTAGCAGATGCTCTGGCCAGATTGGAAACTATTGAAGTTATTTCATTCAACGGGTCAGTATACTTAGAGCTGTTGGAGCAACCAAGCGTACCGAGGGTGGATGTGATGGCCTTGGACCGGCTCGATTGTTGGCTCACATCTTATATATCGTACTTAGCTGATGGGGTGTTGCCTTCGGATCGCATATTGACGAGAAAGATCAAGCACAGGAGTTCGAATTTTATTCTTATTGATGGAGAGCTATACTGAAAGGCCTTTAGTTCTCCACTGCTCAAATGCTTAACACCCTCAGAACCATATTATACACTTCGGGAGGTGCACGAAGGAATTTATGGAGACCATATGGGGGCCAAGTCATTGGCATACAAGATTCTGAGTTAGGGATACTATTGGCTGACCATCTACCAGGAAGCCAAAGATTTCATCAAAAAATGTCTGAAATGCCAGATGAACAACACCAACCCTCATCAGCCTCCTGAAGAGTTATTTTTGGTCTTATCCCCAATTCCATTTGCCATTTGGGGAATCGACTTCCTGGAGCCTCTACCGAAGGCCAAGGGACAAGTCAGTTTTGTGATCGTGGCCATCGACTACATAATGAAGTGGGTTGAAGCTAAACCTCTGCAAAAGATCACCGAACAAGAATGTTTGAAATTTTTTAAGGAGGGCGTTGTTTATCGATTCGGTATCCCGATGCCAGTGGTTTCAGATAATGGCAGACAATTTGTAGGGTCGAAATTTGAAGCTTTTCTGAAAGAATTGGGGATTCAACACCGAAAGACTTCAGTTGCCCGCCCTTAGTCAAACGGCCAAGTAGAAGTTACTAACCGAACCCTGCTTAATGGAATTAAAAGGCGACTGGACGAACTAAAGGGTAGATGGCCAGAAGAATTACTCAGTGTCCTGTGGGCTTATTAGACTACTCCGAGAACAACAACTGGGGATTCACCGTTTCGATTAGCATATGGGACCGATGCACTCATATCGGATCTCCTACCCTTCGGGTCAGCCATTATAAGGAGTTATACAACGGCCAAGGACTACGGTTGAATCTGGATCTTTTGGAAGAAGTTCAGGACTCAGCTCTGATAAGGTTAGCAATCTACCAGAAGAGAACAACCCGACACTACAATCAGAAGGTGAAGCGGAGGAGATTTGAAGTTGGAGACTTATTCTTTCGGGAGTCGGAGGCATCAACCCCCCAGAACACTGGCAAGCTGATGCCTAACTAGGAGGGACCCTATGAAGTGGTAGAAGTGCCAAAGCCAGGTACATACCGCCTTCGAGCAATGGATGGTTCTGAAGTGAAGAATACATGGCATGCTGGAAGATTTAAAAAATTTTACCAGTAAAAGTTATGTCATTCGTTTCTTTGTTTGTGTAACCGTTTTATCTATCAACGAAATAAATGAGATTTTTCTTCGGAAACGTTCGTACTTCATTTATATTCATAAGATTTTACATACCCGCTCATATAAACTTCAGACTCAAGCCGATCAAAAAGTGCGAAATGACGGAACTGATCAGAATGAGCAACAGGTGCAACTGATCGGGATAACCTCCAATCGAATCAGATAGGCTTCAGACTTAAATCAACCAGAAAGTCAGAAATGACATACCTGATAGATAAAAGTCACGGGTATAACTGATCGAGAAAACTATAATTTTTAATCAGACAAGCTTCGGACATAACACGATCAGAAAGTTCGAGGTAACGTAACTGATCAGGAAAATTCACAAGTATAACTGATTTTACAAACACGAAAATTTCGTACTTCATTCATATTTTCCAATTTTTACAACTCGATCATAAAAGATTCGGGCAAAGTACAAATAAAGAATAAAAATGAATATTACAAAAATTACGAGTCCTAACAAAAGCTATTCCGGAAGAGGCTCATCCCCAGTCTCGGATTCTTCGTCCGAAGAGTTAAGGACAAAAGCATCGAGTCCAGCAGCAGTCAATTTTTCCCGAGCCTTTTCCCGATAGGTTTCATAGCCTTCAGCAAACTGCGCCATGATTTTCTCAGTCAAGGCAGGGGATTCTTCATATTCTTCGATTACACGCTGCTTGGACTCGACACGTTCATCCTTCAGGGCATTGTATTCCCGGATCACATGCAACAGCTTACCATATATCCTATCAAATTGTTCCCCAAGGGCATGAAGCGCCTGCAACCGTTCGTTACTCTCTCCGGACAGATGATCTCTCTCCTCAAGCAGCTTTTTGGCATGACCTTCGAGGCCGACAAACTCCTGCTGAAGCAGTGAATATTGTTCCTTGAGCTCATTAGCCTGACGTTCGACCCTGGTCACTTTATTCCGGGTCTCGGCGTGTAGATCCCTCTCTTTCTTCAAGTCCGAGTTCAAGCCCCGAACCTCAGCCTCGAGAAACAACACGTCCGACCTCAACTAAACTTCCTTCTTGGTCGTTCGGGCAAGAGGCAGAATGGCACGGGCGAGGAAGGCGTTGGCCTGTAGCAAAAAGAACATATCAGTTATGAAGAATAAAGCATGAAGACAACATAAGATATTCACCAAATTGGGGATTACCTGACACTGAGCACGAATATATGCTACGAGATACTCTTCGGAAGAGAATCCCTTAAAACGTTCATCATCACCGGGAAGTTTGAAATGATCGAACAGCTAGAAAGGAAAGACTTTCGAAGGGCTCTTCGGCCAACAAGTAGTCGGTGTCCCTTGAGAAGAACTTGCTTTGGACGTAGGAGTTGAGGTGACAAGGGGATCGACCTCAATAACTAGCTGTTTGGGGCCTTCACTTAGTTGAGATTTCTTGGGTCGAGGTTCGAGAGGAACCTCTTCAGTTCCCTCTGAATCCTCGATCATCGCAACCTGCGCAGGTGGAGGTGGAATTGGCTTTGGCAGTACCGAAGAAACGGCCTTAGGGGGGAACTTGGTGGAAGACTTTGAAGGCTTCTTGGTCTTCTTCAACAAGGCCATCTTCTCAGCTCGGCTCATTTTTAGCGCATTTTTAGTGGTTTCCGCAGCGGTGGTGGTCGAAGGGGCGGGTCTTAATGCAAAACCCATCGAAAGCTCTGAGATCAGGATGGTCTCCTCGTCAGGCGAGTCATCAGCTGTCGGAGGCCGAATAGGTTCGGTGGTGATGGGGAAAGGCACCAGGTAGTCATCGACACCCTCGGGTTTAAAGATAGTCACTTCAAGGTAGACAGAACAGTCAAAAATAAGTCATTCAAAAGAGGAAGTCAAGGCATGAAAGGGTGGGGAGACTGTAACTTACAGCCGTGGTAGAGCCAGGCCTCCTTAGATATAACTTCCGGACCCCATTCGGTCTTCTGCAACTTCTTGTAGAAGGCCTTAAAGGCATCAGCCCAATCCTTTGGAAATTTAGATACCTTTGCGATAGGATCTTCGGGACCGGCCCAGTTTGGTAGAAGTGTAAGATTGGTTCCCCTCATGAAGAACCACTGAGGATGCCATCCTTTGTTGCTAGATGGAGTTTTCATAAAGGTGACCCGACCAGCCACTCGGTTGAGCTGCCTAAAGCCGGGTTCCTTTGACTTCCCGATAGTAAACAAGACAAAGAAGAAGTCAAGGCCGGGAGTGATCCCGACCTCCTGACAAAGAGCAATGAAAGAAATCAAATGGATATACGAGTTCGGCACCAGTTGAGCGAACCTGATACCGACGAAACAGAGGAATGAGAAAATGAATTCATGAAGGGGAAATCAGACCCCATATTTCAGGGCCCAAAGAGGAATGGTCATCCAGCCGCCTTCGGGTAGCCAGAACATCCTTTCGTTCGACTTTGGAACTCGAAGCTTATACTCCTTCGGGATATTGAAGAGAGTTCGGATGTTAGAGAGTTGGGATGTGGTGATGGTAGACTTCGTGTTGATGTGAGAGTAGTCGATTTCAGAAGCGTAAACACTTAGAATTTTTGTTTCGGCACCACCGGTTGTAGTGTCAGTGGGAGCCTCCGGTAGATCGACCGGAACCAGATCACCGGCGGTCATGGAGGTAAAAAGGACTGTTGGGGGAACTGGCTCAGTAGTAGGGGGAACACGGGAATCTGCCATTGGAGGTGAAGAGGATAGTAATATGGAGTTTCAAGAGTGAGAACGATCAAAAAGGAAGCTGGAGATTTGAAGATTTAGACCGAAAACAAGCAGAATAACGGAAATTAGAGAAGTTTGAGGAAGAAAATAGCTTGCCGGAAATCGCCTCTGCCGAAAAATTTAAGATAGGAATTTGAAATAAGTAAGACTGGGAAAAGTGACAGTGATTGATGGAGGGGGGTTTTTATAAGCCGAGTTGCACGAAACCCAAGGGCGGATATTAAATACAGAAGGGGCTCGACCTTGGAAAACGTGTGGCATTCCGAAAAATGAAAAGAAACTGTTTGGGTTCCCCAGACATTTCATTATTGGCTGTCATGACTTTTCGAGTTCACGTCTTTTCAAGTCTCTAATTATAAATATATTATAACAAGAAACTGGGGGGGCAATGTTCGGGAGCGTGTTACCAACCTCCATGTTGGCCGAAGGCCTGACACTAGAAGGGGTTTATAAGCCTATTGGGCCGAAGCCCGCGGAGAGGCTGAAGGTGTTCGAGTTCGGTATCCGAGTCCTTTGGGCCGGAACCATACTGTGGTGTATGGTGTTCGGGGTCGAACCTTTGAGTCCTTTGGGCCGAAGCTTAGACCATATGGTGAGTTCGGTTGGGTTGGGCCTGTACAGTGGGCTATCCTGCGTACAGAGCCTAGAGTCCTAACTATATTTGAATAAGGTAACTCCAAATGTAGTGTTTGGATTTGATTCCACTTCCACCTTTTAAGGAGATTGTGTTGGACCCAAATTATGGTAACTACCATGTTTAGGAGTCCTAAACCGACTCGGAGAAGGATTCTAAGGCAGTGAGAGTACTATAAATACAAGACTTGTGTTTCAATTAACAGGTAATACTTTCTTTGAGCACTAAATACTAAAGCCTACATTGTTGAACCTTGTGAACGGCCTGTACTTATTCTCACACCGGAGCTATCCCCCGGCAGCACAAGCCGTCAAGCTTCGTGTGATCTGTTATTGTGCAAGATTCAGAGCGTAGACTTGGTGATTGGACGCGCCGGCGAAACTTGGCGTTAACAGATGGTTTTACCGATTCCACCCATCCCACAGGTCCCAATTTTACGTACATCATTTGTACCAATGCTCAGTAACATATTTATGCAGTTAACATGAGAATCTACACCGATTAGATACTCAGGAACATTCAAGCATCTCAAGTTTATTTCAGGTTGAACATTCCTAACAATTTTTTCAATAAATCTCGCTTCGTTCCTGAAAAAATTTTCCAAACAAAAAGTAATATTCGTGATGTAATGTGATAAATTAAGTAGTTTGGAGATGAGTACGTTACAATAGAAGAAGTGCACTTCTAATAATTGTCTAAAAAAATGGCCCAATTTGATACTAAAGGTATCTTCTTTTTTCTTTTATTTTTGCAGAAAAAGAGGAGTAATTAGAAGGGATCTTCAATTCTGGTTCCAAATAATCGACGATTATTTTGTAAATAGAGCAAGTGAATTACTGAAATTATTATGTGTTTTCTAGTGAAGTTTGCCAAAATATTTGTCCAGCTTTGAACAAAGAACTTGGATTAGATAACTAAGCATTTAGTTAAGAAAAACAAAGATTAAAATCAATTATGCAGCTTTAAGCAAATAACTCATTTAAGGAGAGAGAGAATAAGATCCGCACAGGTTATTTACCCATTTTCTTCATCTTTCAAAACATGTCCTGAGAGAGATGCAATTTTAGTTAATGCATCTCTCCACATTTTCACTTTCTGAATATCAAACTCATTAGTGTTGTGTTCATAGTTATTAGAATCGTACGTCGTACGATACAATACAAATATATCATACGATCTAGGTACGACCCGATTCGATTCTTACGAAACTATACAATTCATGATACTTTTTAAAGTTAGAAACCGACTTGATAAAGTTTTTATGTAGATCCAAAAGAATAAAAGCAATACTTTTAAGACTTCCTACCATTTCAAATGAAAAGATTTTTTACAACAGACATATTCTATATCACTTGATGATCCTTTAGTCACGTTTTAGAGTTTTATATCTTCTTATTCAGAATATCGCTCTATTTTTCTCACGTCACTTTCCATAAGAAGCTACATAAATCTCCACATATTAAGGTGAATCTGAATTTTCTTTTTTTTCTTGTTACTCTATAAAGATTACTTCAATAACGTCTAATAAATCAATTTAGAGTATTTTGGGTTTTTGGCTACTATTTAACTTTAAATTTTATTTTTAGTCTATAATAATATTTACTTGACTAGTATTACATATATAGTCAAACATGCTTGATTGTCTAATAAGTTGTGAGTTTTATATGTTTAAATATATATTACCATATTTATCATTTCATGATACGATACATGAAACACGATATAGAGATTTTCGATACACGATACGGTTCACGATTTGACAACTATGGTTGTGTTTTTCAAAGGCTTGTGCATTGAGAGTTTAAGAGGCATACTAAGAATTGAAACACTATAAAACTGCCCAATTTGATGCTAAAAAAAGAGGAGTAGAGAGCTCCCAAGATATATTTTGTTCACTTTTTCTTTCATCATCACTGTACTGCAAATAGTATACAAGTAGAATATACATGTCTTGCTTTCTAATATATGTGGCATGTAATTTTATGATATTGTGATGATGGAGAATAGAATCTTTGGATATTTATCATCTAAACTGACAAATTGTTTCCTAAAAAAAACACTAAATTAAATTGATGACTGAATCTAAGCGAACAGAAGTTAGAAATTTGCAGCATCTAGTTAATGAGAGAAATTGTGACAGCTGAACTCTTTCATCAATGTCCTTCTTGTGTGGTGCTACTCCCTTAGTAATTTATATAACATCATCTAGATACTTAATTAGAGAACTTGTACTAGTGAAATTGCCAACAATTTTGTGCACCCATGAACATAGAACTTAATACACAACTTGATTAAGAAGAAGATAGTTTAACATTGCTAGTGAAAGTTTGCACCCTTATTATTGCAACATCGAAAAGAATGTTTGCTATGTTGATTACGCGTAGAAGGTAATTTTACCAAGTACTTTTTACTAATAAACTTAGCCAACAATTTTGTGCACCCTTGAACATGGAACTTGGAATTGATGGCTTATGTCTAAGCACACAACTTAATTAAGAATGTTAGCTATTGAAACAACCGGAACAAATCTTGACCAACTATATAGGCCGACTCTCCCTCTATATAGGGTGTGGTTAACATGAATTTAACTTTGGTCAATTGATCTATATAGTGTCGACACGCAGGCCGGGAGGTGATATCTCCCTCTACGTGTCAACACTATATTAGTGAATTGACTAACTTATTATGAAGTTAACTTCATGCTAACCAGATCCCTCTATATATATGGCTTAACCAAAAGATACAAGGTAAGTTCTCTTATGCACATAAATACTCTCTCTCTCCCTAGAATAATGTCCCTAATATTTTCCAACGATGACATCGTGAAGTAATATGACGTTAATAATTTTATTTATGAAAAAAAATTCATTGACAAACAAATTAAATATTTTGTGTAGGGTCTAAAGAAAGTAAGTAAATTCTTTTCAGATTGTAAAACATGCAGAGAATTAACAGTATTGAGCGCGCGGTGGGGCTATTTCGCGGAGAGATGGACAAGCTTTCAGTAGACATGCATAATCGATCTGCATAAGTTTGTTTGCTGAAATAATTATTAGAACCATCATACTAAATTTTATCCAGAGCCCATAGCTCAGTGGTAGAGCAATTGACACTTAAAAACAACAACCGCAAGTCAAGAGGACACCGGTTCGACCCCGGTTGGGCTCTTTTTTATCTAAGAGGAGTACGAAATTGATTTGAAGAAGAACATATATAGACAACTAAATGTACACTTTGAAGAAAAAAATGATTTTTTCTAGTTATAAATATATCAACTATAAATGTCTTGGTAGATTTTTTCAAGATATTAAGAAGATAAATAAAATAATGACAAAATTATCATAATAAATGCTATTAAATATGAGAGAGAATTAGAATAAGAAAAATATGAGATATTTAATGCTACGGGTATAATAGGAAAATATGTGTAAAAATTTGGTTATTAAAGAAAAATAGACATTTAACATGAGACTATCCAAAATAGTAATAAAGACTTTTATCATGAGAGGGAGGGAGGGCTCTGGATAACTAATTTTTTTAATTAGATATGTAATGTAGTGAGTCAACTTATAATCGTATCTAATTCCATACGCTACAGTTGTGATCCGTAAGAAAATTTTAAAATTTTTTGTTGTACATAATAGAACTATATTTTTAAAATATTTTCTTTATTATATAAAGGATCAAAAGCTCATGCCATGGGTGGTGTTTTTATAATCGATTTGCATTAGTTTGTTTGCTGAAATAATTAATTGAACCATCATACTAAATTTTATCAGTTTGTTTGCTAAAAGAATTGATTAAACTATCGTATATTTCAATCTATTTTCAGGAAACAATTAATTGACGTTACATCGTGTAGTAATCCAGAGCCCATAGCTCAGTGGTAGAGCAATTGACACTTTACAAACACTAGTCAAGAGGACACCGGTTCGACCCCGGTTGGGCTCTTTATATTCACGACAAGTATAAAATTGATTTATATAAACGATCCGTAAGAAAATTTTAAAAAACTTTGTTGTACATAATAGAACTATTTTTTTTAAAATAAAATCTTTATTATATAAAGGATCAAAAGCTCATACCATGGGTGGTGTTATTATAAAAATAATAAATTTGATGTTTCTTATCAAAATACAATTAGGTCCAGTGGCGGACCTAGGTTAGGGGCAGTAGAGTTAATTGACCCCATTGAATTTTTAGGAGTTAAAAAAATAAAAGTAAAATTTTAAGATGTTTAATAAAAAAATTAAAATTTAAATTGAAAAATATTATTTTCGTTTTAAAATTAGAGATACATTTTGACTTTTTTAAAGTCAATTCGCGAAATTCTAAAATTCAAAATTAATATGAAGTTATTTAGTTTTAATACAATATATATAATAATTATAAATTAACTATAAAACACTACTAATTATTATCTTTGTTGTTTTCAAAACATGAACGAATTTATATCAATTCAATTTGAGTTTTAGGATTTTGCGAATTGACTTTAAAAAGTCAAAATATATATCTAATTTTAGATTGGAGGTAATATTAAATTCTTCAAAGTTCATATCATATAGCAGTACTACCTTGGTCACTACAATATTTTTTGTCTCTCCGTTTCTCGTCAGCGGCTTGACCTAATTCTTCTCACTAGTTCGACTTTAGAGAAAATTCGATATGTTGTATTTTTTTATTTATAATTTCTTAAATTTAGCAATTATTTTGAGCTTTTTTGTAATTACTTGCGGGGTTTTTTTATGTAATTTCTTGTGGATTTTTGTAACTAATAAAAATGAGATTATCATGCAATAATTTTAAGTAATGAAATTTCAAAAAACGTTACTATAAATAATATTAATTTGGGCATTATTTAGTTTTGTAATTTATTTTATAATATTTTTATTTTTTTTACAAAAATTTATTTATTTTAAATTTGACCCCACTTACCAAAGAGCCTGGATCCGCATCCCTGATTAGATCTATATATGGATTTACCCTACAAAGAAGGTAATATCCTAACCTCGGCACAAATTAGCAAAACCAAAAGGATGATAATAACTACTAAGAGCAACTCCAGCAGGCCGAAGTTGCGAAAATCCTAGACTATATTTAGTCTAGGAAGGAGATTTTACTCCAGCAGATGGACTATATTTAGTCGACCCATTTTTTTGGCAATCCAAATAGACTAAATCAAGGAACGAAAATCTCATGGACTATAATTTTAATATTATTAAAGGGAGAGAGGATAGAAGAAAAAGAAGGAGATGAATGTCTGTGAAGGAGGAGATGAAGGAGAAGTCTGTGAAGAAAGAGATGAAGAAGACGAAGTGGGAAGCGTCGCAGCAACAGATGGAATTTCAGAACGGATAGAACTTCAAAACGATAATAAAAATAGCAATGGATAGAAATTGTTAGGGTAATTGGAAAATCTATAAATATGTACAATAATTCAATACATTTTATATCTTTCAATCAACTACTCCAACATTTAGCAATTGTAAGTATTTTGTTAATAATAATTTGTATTTTTATTATATTTGATTTTTGTTTTTATTGATAATATCTCTTTAATTTATTTTTTAGATGGAAAATCACGGTCCTCTCCGATGTATTATTCTTCATTATTATCTGAAGGTTTCTCACTTGATGATCCAAATTTGTTGGATGAATTTCCAATTCAAACTGATGTACCAATTCAGACTCCCGAAAATGAGTCCAATAAAAGAACAAGACGAAAAGGAAATTACACAATTGAAGAAGATGCCCTTCTTGTTTCCGGATGACTTAATGTAAGTATGGATCCAATTCAAGGAAACGATCAAAAACATGAAAGATATTGAGAAAGAGTTCGCAAATACTTTCATGAATACAAAAATTTTGAGTCTGAACGCAATTCTACTGTTTTGGCGAAACGTTGGTCAACAATTCAACTCGTGGTGAACAAATTTTGTGGATATTATGCTTCAATTGAAAGAATGCAACAAAGCGGTGTAGGTGAACAAGATAAGGTATTTCAATTTTTTCATGTAAAATTTCATTAAGTTTATTATTATATTTTATACTTAATACTTTATAAATAATTTTCCAATAGATATGTCAAGCATTAGAGATGTTCAAAAGTATGCAAAACCAACCATTTAGATTTATGCATTGTTGGAGAATATTAAAGGATGCACCGATGTAAGACCCTAACTTTTATGAATAAAGATGATTTTTCTATAACTATCATTTTTGAATATTATGGAATGAATTTGATATAATGTTATAGTTGGGGGGTAATATTTATAAATTTTGCAAAGTACGCAAGTTGTTATATAATATTCGATTCAATATGGAATATTCGTTTTAACAGGGAATATTCGTGACAACCAAGACAATCATTGGTGGACCCATGAATGGAATTATTGTCGATTGAAAAAAATGACAAAAATATTTTATGAAAATAACGGCAAAAAGTTGTACAGTTAATCGTTGAAGCACCCAAAGTTAAAGAAATGAATATGTCTGGCGTGGTTGCATAGTAGCACAACCAGTATTGATTATTGATGCTTACGTGAGAAGTCACTCAGTTTTGTTCAATTATTGTTATAGTAATTGTTACATAGTATCTCACATTATTTGATTCAATTATTGTCGATATTTTATATATTATTAAATCAATAATTGAGATGACAAAGTTATTAATATTATTATTTGCAATATTAACGATGTCTAGAAGTTACGCCAAGAGAGAGTTTTGGTCACCT
This sequence comes from Panax ginseng, assembly GCA_020205605.1. Taxonomy (NCBI): domain Eukaryota; kingdom Viridiplantae; phylum Streptophyta; class Magnoliopsida; order Apiales; family Araliaceae; genus Panax; species Panax ginseng. The sequence continues at coordinate 14,517,753 of CM035134.1, forward strand.
AATCATGCGGCATGATAGGAGAAATCCTTATTGGAAAGCCCCTCTTTTCTTTGGGAACGACATGGTCGATTTAATATTGTGAATTATAATAATGATGATAAATATTGTTAAATATATTGAGGTGTCTTTTTTTATGAAGTCGCGGAAGTTTATATATATACTTATTATATATATAAATTTTGTTTTATTAGTATTATTAATGTAATAAAACAGAAAAGCTTTTTATATAAAAAATGAAATACTTTTATAAAGTTATTTATTTTATTAGACAATAATTAGAATATATTATATTTTATTATGCATAGTATTTTTGCATAGTAAAATCTTTTTATATAAAAGCGGAATACTTTTATAAAGTTATTTATTTTATTAGACAATAATTAGAATATATTATATTTTATTATGCATAATTACTGCGATAGTATTTTGCATAGTAAAATCTTTTTATATAAAATGTAATACTTTTATAAAGTTATTCGTTTTATTAGATTATAAATAGAATATATTTTATTTTATTTAAAAGATTTTATTTTATTAGAATATTTTATTTATAATCGTGCATAGTAAATCAATATGGATCGTCTGTTAAAAAGTAAATCAATCTGGACCGCTCATGAATTAGTTACTATTCACCCATTCTCCTATAAATAAAGCTCATTCCTTCATTATTTCTTACTTAATTCACCGAAACTCTGAGAGAAAATATAGAGAAAAGAAGAAAAGTATTCTGCTACTTCACTACTCCTATATCCAGTTTCTTCTAAGGTAAGGGGTATTATTTCTTTCGTATTCATGAAGAGAACTTTTGTTATTCCATTCTTTATTATTCTGTTGGAATAACCTATATACGCGGGCTACCCTATACTTGGTGAAATTCTTCTGTTATTCCATTCTTTATTATTATGTTGGAAGTCTATACGAAGTACCTCATACATGGTGAAATTCTTCTGTTATTCCATTCTTTATTATTCTGTTGGAACATCCTATCTGTGCGTTTAAGCATGACCTGGTTCCGTTATTTATTATTCTATTAGAATATCCTGTCGGTGCATATTACGCCTGACCTGGTTCCATTAATTATTATTCTGGAATAATAACTTTTATGCATTTGATCTATCGCATGCATGGTGATTTCACATTTGTTATTCCATTCTTTATTATTACATTGGAATATCATGTGGGTCAAATTTTGCACGACTGGTTCCGTTATTTATTATTCTGTTGGAATAACCTGTCTGTGCGGTCTATCACATGCATGGTGATTTCTTTTGTTATTCCATTCTTTATAATATTCAGTTCATTAAAGTTTTGACTTCTATACTCCATGAAATTAGTGGAATATCCTTGATATTTGCGCTTCATCCAGTATCTTTTCATGGAAATATTCTTTTGAGCATTCTTGAATTTTACTCTACAAAGAAGTATCATGTTGACAATTTGGACGTTATTAGTTCCTGAATAAATTAATTCTTGAATTTGTTTTATTGAATTCTTATATCATTGTCATCATCCTCATGTTTATATTATGTTGAAAGTCATCTGTGGCCTGTAGTGCATAGATAGACTTGGTATGATTATGACCGAGGATTAATCGGTATAATCATGGCCGTAATGTTACAAATGATGTGGTAAAAGTCCTCATTGGCCCGTAGTGCATTGATAGACAGTTGTTGGCATGATCATGACCATTGATGAATACACGAATATCCTTGGCCCGTAGTGCATGGATAATTTGTGGTTGTGATACTAATGAATATTCTTGGCCGTAGTGCAGGTGTTCGGGAGCGTTTTGCCAACCTTCATGTGGGCCGAAGGCCTGACATTAGAAGGGGTTTATGAATCCACTGGGCCGAAGCCCATGGTAAAGTTGGAGGTGTTCGGGTCGGCGTCCGGGTCCTTTTGGACCGGAGCCTCATCTTGATGGATGTCTTTCGGGTTCGGCTTCTGAGTCCTTAGGGCCGGAACTGTATCCTGCCGTGTGGAGTTCAAGGTCGGGTCTTCGAGTCCTTTGGGTCATGATCCAGACCTGATGGTGGGATTGTTTGGGCCTGCACAGTGGGCTCTCCTGTGTGCAGAGTCTGGGATCCTAACTATAATTAAACAAGGGAACTCCAAAGGTAGTGATTGGATTGGATTCTACTTGCACTTTTTAAGGAGATTGTGTTGGACCCAAGTTATGGTAACTACCATGACTAGGAGTCCTAATCCTACTCGGAGTAGGATTCTAAGGGTGGTGACACTATAAATACAAGGCCAAGGTTACAATTAACAGGTAATACCTACTTTTGAGCACTAAATATTCAGCCTCTATTGTTAAACCTTGTAACGGCCTGTACTTATTCTCACACCGGAGCTATCCCCCGGTGGTACAAGTTGTCAAGCTTCTGTGTGATCTGTTATTGTGCAGGTTCTAGCGCGTGGATTTTATGATTGGACGCGCCGGCGAAACTTGGCGTTAACCTTGGCGCTAGAAGGAGGGGTTTTTAGTGTTCTTACAATTACAGTCAGATTTTTCCGGTAAGAGGCTATGGCGAGCATGGAGTATGCAGTTTCTGACCGCGAAAAGGCTAAGACGCACCAAACCACTCAGGTGAGAGGGTCGGTGAAAGACAGACTGGGTTCTAAAATCCATGGAGATCAGGTGGAACCGCCCGCCTCCCCTCGACGAAGACTCTTCCATGACGGTCAACATACCCCTAACCAGGCTAGTCGGGCAGACGAGAATCATTCACGGGCACTAGAGGTGCATGGGAAAGGCCGAGGCGAGAGCAGTCGGGATCAGAGAGAGTTTATCCTGCAGAAGAAGATGCAACAGAACAAAGATGCCATGATGGCCCTACGTCTTCAGCAAGATGAACTTGAGCGAAAGATGGCTAATATGGTTGGAGAACAGGAGGCATCCTCTAAAAGGCGTAGGCATCGAAGCCGATCCCGGTCACCCCGACGGGGAAAAGCCGATAAGGAGAGGACTAGGTATCGAAGCCGCTCAAGGGATAGCAGAAGCCAAAAAAGAAGCCGTTCAGCAGAGCGACGATCAGAACATCAAGGCAAGTCGGGACTGAGGAGGAGGAACGGGACTCCTGAACACGGGCAGGACAGACCCTGATCGTCCCCCCATGAGGACGAGTCCGACCCCCTCGCTCGAAGGGTGGCAGAATTGGAAAAATTACTGTTGGCAAAGAACTCGATGGGGATGCATGCAGCTTGCATAGGGTCGCCCTTCTCGTCTGAAATCAACAACGTAACAACCGATCCCAAAAAGAAGATGCCCCCGATGGGTTATGATGGGCTGGGGGATCTGTATGACCACTCGGATGGGTACGATAGGCTGATGACGTACTACGGACATTCGGATGCTGCCAAATGTCACATGTTTGCAACCACTCTGAAGAAGAACGCACGAGAATGGATGGGGACCTTGGCGATGGAGTCAATTAGTTCATGGAAAGATCTTCGGGAGAAATTCCATGCTCGGTTCGGGAGTAACAAGAGGCGAGAAAAGATCACAGCGTCCCTCATGCAGGTCAGACAGAAATCGGATGAAAGCCTAAGACAGTACATCAAAAGGTTCCGATAGGCGGTGGGATCGGTAGCAGAGTTAAACTCCCCGCAAGCCCTGAGATTTTTCACTACAGGTCTAGACATCGGGAAGTCGAAGAAGTTGATGAAGGATTTGGTGATCAACCCTCCAGCTGACTTGACAGCTTTCCACCGAGCCGAGGGTCACATAGCAATAGAGGAGGCAATGGGGAACTTCAAACCGCACTCACAATCTTATAAGAAGTCCAAAGATGGAGATAGGCAGGGTTATCAGAAGTCAGATAGTCAGGGGAGGTCGGATAGTTATTGTAAGAAAAACTACAATGGGGGAGGTTCAGGCAGCGGACGGCCACCTTTCCCAAACAAGAATATCAATAAAGTCTACACTGTACTCAACACTGACCGGGCAAAAATATTGGAGGAGATGAGAAACAAGCCCTTTTTCGAACCATGCCAAGTGATCCCGAAACCTGGGAAGAGGGGTCGAGACAAATATTGCGCATATCATCAGTGTCGGGGATATACGATGGAGGAATGCAACAACCTGAAAGATCTAATAGAAAAGAACATCCAGAATGGGCAGCAGGTGAAGTATGTGGTCGGTCGAGAAGGTTCAGAAGCCCCCCGGGAGGAGAACAGGGAACCGACCCCGGAAGCACAGCCGCAACCGCACCCACAAGCCCGAGGAGTTATTAATGTGATATCAGGCGGGTCGGTAGGGCGTGTAACCGGTAAGAAGAGGAGCGGGCACCTCGAGGCCGTATTGTCGTTAGCTGGTACATCGCCCAGAAAGGATAGAGCATATTCAGGAGTATCCATCTCTTTCTCGGATGAAGACTACCCTACCGACCATATTGAACCACATGATGGGGCGTTGGTAATAACTGCACAGGTCGGGCCAGTAGACATGAAAAGGATGATGATCGACAACGTGTCCTCGGTCGATATACTCTACAAGCATGCCTATCAGAGGATGGATCTAGAAGGAAAGAAGATGGATTTGGGAGGAGAGGGCCCGTTATACGGTTTCAGTGGTGACCCGGTGCATGTGTCAAGAACGATAGAGCTACCAACAAAGTTCAAAGACAAATTTCAACAAAATGTAAATAATGGTGAAATTTTTTGTAGTACAAGTGGATTCGGCGTACAACGCAATTTTGGGGAGGCCGACATTAGCAGCATTGTAGGCAGTGACGTCTATACCTCACTTCAAAATCAAGTTTTCAACACCAAACGGGATCGGGGAGGTAAAAGGTGATCTGGACAATGCCCGAAGGTGTTATCGGAATACTTTGATTTCCTCGGGGGCCTCGAATCAAGCAGCGTAAATGCATAATGGCTATCAAGATAGAGCCATTAACTGAGAGCAGTACTGAACCCATGGCACTACCGGCAGAAGAGACAAAAGATGTGGAGTTGATACCGGGGAATCCGGAAAAATTGATCAAAATCCAAGGGGGTTAACGTAACCGCCATGAATGTGTCCGTGGACTTGCTTCGGGTGTATGCCGATATCTTCGCGTGGGAGCCTAGTGATATGCCCGGAATAAGCAAATCAGTAGCAATACATAGACTGCATACAGACCCAAAGAGGAAACCAGTGATACAGAAAAGAAGGATTTTCGCCCTGGAAAGACAGAGGATCATAGATGAAGAGATTACTAAATTGCTGGAGGCGGGATTCATCTTCGAGATCGACTATCTAGAATGGCTAGCGAATGTGGTTTTGGTTCAGAAGTAAAATGGGAAGTAAAGGTTGTGCATTGAATACACGGATCTGAATAAAGTATGCCCAAAAGATTTCTATCCTCTACCCAATATAGACCAGCTGATTGATGCCACTTCGGGGTATGGAATGTTAAGTTTCATGGATTCTTTCTCGGGATACCACCAAATCTCGATGTGCAAGGATGACATCCCGAAGACAAGCTTCATCACTCATTATGCTATATATGTGTATCGGAAGATGACATTCGGGTTGCTGAATGCAGGGGCAACTTATCAACGGATGATGAACTTTGTATTCAGAAAGCAGCTGGGCCGAAGTATGGAAGTGTACGTGGACGACATGATCGTAAAAAACATGTCAGTCCGAGATCATTTAGAAGACCTAGAAGACTGCTTCGAAACGGTAAGGAAGCACAAACTGAGGCTAAACCCGACCAAATGCACCTTCGGTTTGGGTTCAGGAAAATTTTTGGGATACTTGGTCAGCAAAAGGGGAATCGAAGCCAACCCAGAGAAGATTTCGGCGATCTTAGACATGAAATCCCCAAAGACATTCAAAGATGTGCAGAGGTAGACAGGCCGAATAGCTGCCCTTCGGAGATTCGTGTCAAGGTCAGCCGAAAGATGTTTACTCTTTTTTGACACTCTCAAAAGGGCCGAAGAATGAGAAAAGTTTTCAGTGGACGTCGGAATGTGAAGACGCGTTTCTAGGGATCAAAAAATTTCTGTCTTCAGCACTATTACTGATGAAGCCAATCCCTTCGGAACCCTTATATTTATACTTGGCTGCAAGCACAATGGCAGTAGGAGCGGCGTTGGTAAGAGACAAAGGAGGAAAATAGTTCCCGGTATATTACGTCAGCCATGTTCTTCGAGATGCAGAAACAATATACCCGAACCTGGAAAAATTCGCATATGCCCTAATCATTATAAGCAGGAAGCTTCGACATTATTTCCAAGGTCGGGTGGTGTTGGTATACACGGAACAGTCGTTAAAGAAGATATTGCATAAGCTGGACATGTCGGGACGACTAGCAGCATGGGGGATGGAGTTAACACAGTTTGCTATAGAGTATCATCCCCGAACGGCGATCAAAGGGTAGGCCTTAGCAGATTTCATGGTAGAGTGTTCCTTTACGGAGTCAGACATGAGCATAATGGCCGAAACTCAACAAAGGCCGACCTCGTGGACGATGTATGTGGATGGATTATCGACTTCGAACATCAGTGGAGCAGGAGTCATTCTGATAAGTCCAGAAGGGTTCAAAGTCCAACAGGCGATCCAATTTCAGTTTAAGGCCACAAACAATGAAGTAGAGTATGGGTTACCACCCTAGCGAGAATACTACCACCTTGACGAGCTTGGATGTCGTGAAGTTGGTCATCTACAGTGATTCGCAGCTGGTGGTCAAGCAGTTGTCGGGTGAGTATGAGGCTCGGAGGACAAGAATGTCAAAGTATCTGACCGAAGAAAAGGATAAGCTCGCATATTTCGCATCGCACAGTTGTCAGGGGGTGGATCGGTTAGATAACATAATAGAAGATGCCCTAGCGAGATTGGCAACCACCGAAGCAAGTTCCTTTAACCGATCGGTATACCTGGAGGTTCTAGAACGACCCAGTGTTCCAAAGACAGAAGTGCTAGCTCTGGACCGACTTGACTGTTGGTTCACACCTTATATTTCCTACTTGGCAGATGGGACTCTCCCTTCGGACTGAATTCTTGCAAGACAGATCAAACACCGAAGCTCAAACTTCATCCTCGTTGATGGGGATCTATACCAAAGGGCTTTTAGCTCTCCACTACTCAAATGCTTAACTCCATCAGAGGCAGATTACACTCTTCGAGAGGTACATGAAGGGATCTGTGGGGATCACATGGGAGCAAAGTCACTGGCACATAATATTTTGAGGCAAGGGTATTACTGGCCGACTATCTACACAGAGGCCAAGGAATTCGTCAGAAGGTGTCCCAAGTGTCAGCTGAACAGCAAAATCCCACATCAACCTCCCGAAGAGTTGTATTCGGTCTTATCCCCGATTCCCTTTGCTGTATGGGGGATCGACATCCTAGGGCCTCTGCCGAAGGCCAAGGGACAAGTTAGCTTTGTGATTGTGGCTATTGACTATATGATGAAATGATTCCAAGCCAAACCGTTGCAGAAGATCACCGAACAAGAATGCCTAAAATTTTTCAAAGAAGGAGTGCTTTATCGTTTCGGCATCCCGATGGAGGTGGTCTCTGATAATGGCAGACAATTTGTAGGATCAAAGTTCGAGGGCTTTCTGAAGGAGTTGGGAATTCAACATTGCAAGACCTCGGTCACTCATCCTCAATCGAATGGTCAGGTGGAAGTGACAAACCGAACCCTGCTCAACGGGATAAAACAAAAGGTTGGATGAATTGAAGGGTTGGTGGCCTGAAGAGCTACTAAGTGTTTTGTGGGCATATCGGACTACTCCGAGGACAACAACCAGGGAATCTCTATTCCGATTAGCATATGGTACTGATGTACTCATACCAGTTGAGATCGGATCCTCCACTCTTAGGGTCAGTCAGTACAAAGAGCTATACAATGATGATTGTCTAAAAACAAATCTGGATCTGCTGGAAGAGGTTCGGGACTCTGATATATTGAGGTTGGCTATCTATCAGCAGAGAATAGCCCGACACTACAATTAAAAGGTGAAGCCGAGAAGGTTTGCAGTAGGCGATTTGGTCCTCCGGGAGTTGGAGGCATCAACCCCCCAGAACACCGGCAAGCTAATGCCTAACTAGGAGGGACCTTATGAGGTGGTGGAGGTGCCGAAGCCAGGTACATACCGGCTTCGAGCCATGGATGGTTCGGAAGTAAAGAATACATGACATGCTGGAAGACTTAGAAAATTTTACCAGTAATAGTTATGTCATTCTTTTCTTTATCCATGTAACCTTTCAATCTTAAATGAAATAAATGAAAGTTTTCCTTAGAGATGCTTAACTTCATCTATATTCGTATACTCGAACGAATAAACTTTGGACTCAATCCGATCAGAAGGATCGGAAAGACACCACTGATCGAGATAAGTCACGAGTATAACTGATCGAGAAAACTCTAAATTTTTTAAATCAGACAAACTTCAAGCACAATCCGATCAAAAGGTTCGGGAAGACATAAACCGATCGAGATTAGTCACGAGTATAACTGATAACAAAAATTTATAAGCAAAAATATTCTATTCTTACTTGGAAATTTTTACAAAACCCGATCGCTCACGATTCGGGCGAAGTACAAAAAAAAAATTACAAGTCCTAACAATATTTATTCAGGAGGAGGGTTATCTTCGGCTTTAGATTCTTCATCAGAGGAATCAAGGATGGAGGCATCGAGCCAAGCAGCAGTCAATTTGGCCCGAGCCTTTTCACGATAAGCTTCGTACCCATCACCGAACTGAGCCATGACCTTCTCGTTCAAGGCCTCGGACTCTTCATATTTGGCAACCGCTTGCTGCTGGGCCTCGAGGATCTTCTCTGAAAAAGAGTTGACTTCAGCGGTAAACTGGTGTTCTCCCGCATGACCTGCAACATCTTAGCCATCATTTCTGAAAATTTCCCTTGCAGGACATCAACAGCCTTTTCCCGATCCTTGACATCCTCGGTCAGATGATCCCTCTCCTCTAAAAGTAATGCATACTTCTTCTCGAGCTCTCCCACACGACGTTCGGCTCGACTCTCCTTGTTCCGAGTCTCAGCGTGGAGATCCCATTCTTTCCTCAGGTCTACGCTCAGACCCCCAACCTCAGCTTCGAGCAGCTGTACATCCGTCCTCAATTGAATTTCTTTTTTCGTGGTTCGGGCAAGAGGAGGGATGGCTCGAGCGAGTATTGCGTTGGCCTACAGCAGATATATACATCAGTTACCGAAGTAAAAACATAAGTTCACAAGACTAAGATGAATAATTACATGATTACTTGACATTGGGCGCGGACGTAGGCAACTAGGTACTCTTTGAAAGAGAAACCCTTGAACCGCTCATCATCACCTGGCAGTTTAAAGTGATCGAAGAGGGTGAATGGGAACACTTCCGAAGGGCCTTATGGCCAACAAGTGGTTGGCGAACCGTGAGAGGAGCTCGGTCTGGATGAAGGGGTGGCAGTGATGTTGGGGTCAGCAACCACAACTTGTTGTTCAGGCTGTTGTGGTGCAGGGTCTTCAGTGAGCCGTGGTTTTTTGGATCGGGGCTCGAGGGAAACCTCTAGAGTGTCCTACGAGTCCTCGATCACCTCGGAATGAGTAGGAGAAGGAGGTGGGATCGGCTTGGGTATGACAGCCGTAGAGGCCTTGGCAAGGTTTTTTGTAGAAGGTTGGGAAGGTCTTTTGGTCTTCTTCAGTAGAGCAGCCTTTTGGGCATGACTCATCTTCAGAGCAACCTTCTTTGTTGTAGGGGGTCGGGTCCCGAAGCAGAACCCACCGAGAGCTCTGTGATCGGGATAGTCTCTTCATCAGGAGAATCGTCGGTTGCGGGTGGATGGATTGGTCCGGCGGTGGAGGCAAGAGGTTTCGGGGATTCGAAGACGCCATTCGGCTTGAAAATTGTCACTGCACAAAAGAAAATGGGTTCAGGCATAAAATATCAGAAAAAAAAAGAGGAGAAGTCAAGAGGAGAGATACTTACAGCCGTGTTTGTATAACCAGGCTTCATTAGACAAGGCGGTCAGATTCCATTCGGTTTTGCTCCACTTCTTGTAAAATAATTTGAAGGCATCGGCCCGATCCTTCAGAAACTTGGACACTTTGGCTACGGGATCCTCAGGATGGGCCCATTGAGGAAGTAGATGGAGGTCGATTCCCCAGGCAAAGAACCACTTGTCATGCCAACCCTTGTTGCTTGAAGGGGTTTTGACAGGAATGGTTCGGGAGGGCCTCTTGTTTAATTACTTTAGGCCGGGTTCTTTCGACCCGGTTATGGTGAAGAGGGCGAAGAAGAAGTCGAGACCAGGCGTGATCCCGAGCTCCTGGCACAATGCAATGAAGGCGACTAGGTGGATGTACGAGTTCGGCACGAGCTGTGCGAACCTGATTCCCGCAAAAGAGAGGAAGGAAGAGATGAATTCATGAAGTGGGAACCGAATCCCATATTTCAGAAGATATAGGAGGACGGCCACCCATTCACCTTCGGGCCTCCAAAACATCTTCTCATCGGGTTTTGGGGCCCGGAGTTTGTATTCTTGTGGAATATTGAAAAGGCTTCGGATGTCAAAAATTTGGGAGGAGGTAATGGAAGAAGGGGTATTGATGTGGGAGAAATCTGTCTCGGAGTGTTAGGCATTGCGAATTTTGGCTTAGAAACTGATGGGGGTAGGGAGTACCGAGGAGGAAGGGTTGTCGGAAGAAGCAACGGGCAATTCAACCGGGATTAGATTGCTGGTGGTGACAGAGGGGGGAACTGGCTCAGTTGCCGGAGGAGTACTAGAATCAGCCATTTGATGTTGAGATTTGAGGAAATGAAACAAAAAGGTGTGCTTTTGAGATGAAAATGAGTGAAAATGAAGTTCAAAAACACTTACAGAGTAGATGAAACTGGTGAGGTTTGGGGAAGAAATGAGCTCGCCGGAAATCGCCCTTGCCGAAAAATTTTGGTAGAGGTTTTGAATTTAAAAATTTGGGAAAAGTGATAGTGATTGATGGAAGGGGGGTTTTATAGGTGTTTCCACACGATACCCAAGGGCGGCTATTAAATGCTCAAGGTGGGACCAAGCATGGAAAGGCGTGCAGTATTTCGAGAAACGAGGATGAACCGTTTGGCTTCCCCAGACAACTCATCATTAGCTGTCGTGACCATTCGCATACCTGACCATTCGAGTCTCTAATTATAAATATATTATAATCAGAGACTGGGGGCAATGTTCGAGAGCGTTTTTCTGACCTTCGTGTGGGCCGAAGGCCTGACATTAGAAGGGGTTTACGAATCCACTGGGCCGAAGCCCATGGTAAAGTTGGAGGTGTTCGGGTCGGCGTCCGGGTCCTTCTGGGCCGGAACCTCATCTTGGTGGATGTCTTTCGGGTTCGGCTTCTGAGTCCTTAGGGTCGGAACCGTGTCCTGTCTTGTGGAGTTCGGGGTCGGGTCTTCGAGTCCTTTGGGCCGTGACCCAGACCTGATAGTGGGATTGTTTGGGCCTGCACAGTGGGCTCTCCTGCGTGCAAAGTCTGGGATCCTAACTATAATTAAACAAGGGAACTCCAAAGGTAGTGATTGGATTGGATTCCACTTGCACTTTTTAAGGAGATTGTGTTGGACCCAAGTTATGGTAACTACCATGACTAGGAGTCCTAATCCGACTTGGAAAAGGATTCTAAAGGTGGTGACACTATAAATACAAGGCCAAGGTTATAATTAACAGGTAATACCTACTTTTGAGCACTAAATATTCAGCCTCCATTGTTAAACCTTGTAATGGCCTGTACTTATTCTCACACCGGAGCTATCCCCTGGCGGCACAAGCCGTCAAGCTTCCATGTGATATGTTATTGTGCGAGTGTTCTAAATAAGCATGGATTCTGTGATTGACGCGCGTCATGAAACTTGGCGTTAACAATAGTGGGATGATGTGGATTATTTATTAAAATTTGAGTCCCAAATGATAAAAGTGATGAAAAACATTTTAAATCATAAAAGATAGTAGATTTTATTCTCTACTTGACTCTTTTAATAGATTGCTTGTTCCGCTGTAGTTAAACTTGATGTTTGTTATATTGTATCAGTTTAACACTGTTGAAGGCTAACGATAATTTATTCTGCATTATCTTAGTCATAATATTTCTTACTGGGCTAGTTGAGCTCACCCTTTCTTTCACTGTTCTCTTCAGGAAATGAGAACGTAGTCGGGACTAGTCGGGGAACGGAGTAACAGTCCAGATGAAAGCATTAGTAGTCATCACTATTCTGTTAAATAGTGTGACAACAAATGTAATGAAGACTCCATTGAGTGTGGATATTGTCTAGATGATAATATTCTTATTAAAACTCTTATATTATGTTATGTCATATTTTATACGATTGTTGTATAATTAAGTTGTATTTGTATTACATACTACATGTATTTGGCGACTGTATTATAGGTGATGTATACCTATTTTGGGGGCGTCACAGTTGGTATCAAAGCTTAGGGATATGATCCCTGGCTGAAATGTGAGATAAGAACTAGGAGGGGAGAGACGGGGAATTCTTTTGTTAGTATGACCTACCTAAGTTTATTTGGTATTTGGCGCGCAATTAGGTGACCAAACCTCTCCTCGACAGAACTTCTAAACATTGTAAATGTTGCAATTTAATAATATGAATAACTTTGACATCTCAATTATTGATTTAATAATATATAAAATATTATGCAAATGATACTGTGACAATAATTGAATCAATAATATAGGAGATATGATGCAGCAATTACTGTAGCAATAATTGAGTATAACTGAGTGACTTATCACGTAAGCATCAATAACCAATACAGTGTGCTACTATGCAACCACGTGTATTACTGTACTTTTAACACCGGGTGTTTCAATAGTTAACGATAAAACTTCCGCCGTTATTTTCAATAAAATACTTTTGTCATTTTCTCAATCCGACAATAATTCCGTTGTGGGGTTCACCAATGATTGTAACGTCGTACGGATATTTCCCGACACAAAGAATATTCCCCGACCAATCGAATATAATATAACAACTTGCATACTTTGCAACATTTATAAATATTACTCACAACTATAACATTATATCAAATCCATACCATAATATTAAAAAAATATTTCGAGAAATTTAAATCTTTATTCATAAATTCTGGGGTCTCACAATCTCCCCTCCTTATGAAATTTTGCCCTCAAAATTTATGTACTTGCCTGGTATGCCGAACAGATGAGGACACTTCGTCCGATTCTAACTCTTGGGGTATAACCTTTAAGCGTAGAATATATTCCAAGATTTTTAACAGGTACATCTTCATACGTTAATTATCCGCTATCTCGTCCGGTTCTAAATCAATAATGTGGTTCGGGTCATCCACATATTTACGTAACATCGATACGTGAAAAACGTTATGAACACACGACATACTTGGCGGTAAAATGATTCTATAGGCCACAGTTCCTACTCGATCGAGGATTTCAAATGGGCCAATTAAATCGAGGGTTGAGATTTCCTCTCTTCGTCGATTCTTGCTTCTAGAATAACGCCCTCTTGAACCTTCTTCTTCACATTCATCAGCTCTGAGTCTATAGCTTGAACGGCTTTAGCTTTATCGATTAAAGTCGATTCTACTCGTATATTCAATTATCTCACACGGGTTCAGTATATTCAGCATACGATCTTCTACTCAATGCGTCAGCTACCATGTTCGCTTTTCCACGATGGTATTGAATGGTACGATCGTAATCTTCAACAGCTCGAGCCAACATCTTTGGCGCATGTTACATTCGTTTTGGGTGAAGAAAATATTTCAGGGTTTAAGAAATGAGTTTTGTACTAGAGTCAGTACAAAATTCGATTTCACGTTCTGGGGTAGGCCAAGAAGTCTTCAAGAACACGTCAGGAAATTTATTAACAATAGAATTATCATTCAAAACTGTGACTCTCATCCAAGACTTGGATAGCACAAGTAATGAAGGTTTCTCCTAACGGAGTTTCAACCGATAAGTCAAAGTCTAATTTTTCCGAAGTCAAATTTAAACGTTGAGTGCAAGCAAGAGAGATAAAATAATGGGTAGAACCGGTATCGAATAATGTATAGACTTCGTAAGAATTTATAATTAAGTAACACGTACTAACTTCGTTCGGGTTACTCACTTTTTGAGAAGTTACAAAAAACGCTCTCCTTGAAACCACCGACTTTGTTTTGTCCGTATCCGCCTTTGGTGCCACCGTCCCAGCTGGACTTGACTTTGGTGCACGACAAAATCTGGCTAGGTGACCTTCTCTTCTTGAAATTTTCACTTCAATTATCTTGGCCATAATTACCACCGAAGTGGGTACCATTCTTGGCATGATAATTTCCCCCACGATGGTTATCATTGTTCTGATGGTCGTTGCCACCTACGGTACGATTATTATCGTGTTGTTGCTCGTTGCCTTTTGGTTGTGCTGACTCATTATCGCGCTCCAATAACTGAGCCCTATTCACAACATCTGAATACAAACACTGTCACAAAATAAGGGTTAATTGACATATCACATATTATTCCTATACTCTGACCGACTAAATAAATACCAAATAAACTTAGGTAGGTCATACTAGCGAAGGAATTCCCCGTCTCTCCCCTCCTAGTTCTTGTCTCACATCTCAGCCAGGGATCATATCACTAAGCTTTGATACCAACTGTGACGCCCCCAAAATAGGTATACATCACCCATTTTGGGTCGCCAGATATATGGTACATAAATCAAATACAAACTTAATTATACAACTGTCGTGTAACATACGACAAAACATAAGCTGAGAGTTTAAACAGGAATATTGCCTTCTAGACAATATCCACTCTCAATGGAGTCCTCGTAGACAGTATACAAACTCAAATTCAGTCTTCATTACATTTATTGTCACACTATTTAACAGAATAGTGAGGACTACTAATGCTATCATCTGGACCGTCACTCCGTTCCCCGACTCGTCCCCAGCTATATTCTCATTTCAAGAGAATAAATGAAGAAAAGGGTGAGCTCAACTAGCCCAATGAAATATTATGACTAAGATAATGCAGAATAAATTATCATTAGTCTTCAACAATGTTAAACTAATAAAATACAATAGACATCAAGTTTAACTGCAGCGGAACAAGTAATCCATTAGAAGAGTCAAGTAAAGAATAAAATCTACTATCTTCTATGATTTAAAAAGTTTTTCATCACTTTTATCGTTGAGACTCGGCTTATTAAATAATCCACATCATCAAATCATCCCTGCACTACAGGCCAAGGATATTATTTAGTATCACGACCACGAATTATCCATGCACTACAGGCCAAAGATAATCGTGTTTTTCATCAACTATCCTAATCATGCCATAAAATAATTCATCTTTGCTCCTTGGCAAGAGAATCCATAGCCATAATCATACCAAAAAGCGCCCATCAATGCACTACGGGCCAATGAGGACTTTTTTCACATCATTTGTAACATTACGGTCATGCTTATACCGAATAATCCCTGGTCATAATCATACCAAGTCCATCTATGCAATACAGGCCACAGATGACTTTCAACATAATATAAACATGAGGATGATGACAATGATATAAGAATTCAATAAAACAAGTTCAAGAATTAAATTATCCAGGAACTAATAACATCCAAATTGCCAATATGATACTTCTTTGTAGAGTAAAATTCAAGAATAATAATCATGCACCAAAAATAATTTGGACAGAAAAGAATTAATTTTTCGTCGTGAATAGTACTTCGAGAATAGTACCTCGTGAATAGTACCCCGACATGAAAAGTACTCCAAATAACCGAGTGAATAGTAATTTCGGTGAATAGTAATCTGTTAATAGTAACTCGTGAATAGTATTCCAGCATGAAAAGTGCCCCGAATACCCGAGTGAATAATAAATAACGGAACCAGGTTAGGCGTAATACGCACCGACAGGATATTCCAACAGAATAATAAAGAATGGAATAACAACATAAATTACCATGCATGCGATACTTGGCGATGTAGGCAGGTGTTATTCCAATGAATAATAAATAACGGAACTAGGTCCCACAGAAAACGCATGCATGTGATATTCCAACGTAATAATAAAGATGAAACCAGTCCGGCATAAAACGTGCTGAGTGATATATTCCAAATGTAATAATAAAGAATGGAATAACAACGAGAATTTCACCATGTATGCGATGATTACAGATGTATGAGTTATTCCAATAGAATAATAAATAATGGAATAACAGAAGAATTTCACCAAGTATAAGATATACCGCGTATACAGGTTATTCTAACAGAATAATAAAGAATGGAATAATAGAAGTTCTCTTCATGAATATGAAAAAAAATAATACCCCTTACCTCAAAAGAAAACTGGATACTGGAATAGTGAGGGAGCAGACTTCTCTTCTTCTTTCTCTCTATAATTTCTCTTTATAATAATGGCTCTAAAGCTTTAGTGAATTGGTGAGAAATGAAGGAAGAATGAGCTTCTATTTATAGGAAAATATAGTTTCGATAATTGCACGTTTTGGGGCTCGAAAAATTACAGTACAATACCTCCAACTTTTCTTTCATTTTTAATTTAGTCCTGCAAGTATTATCATACTTGCACCAACTCCCCTAATAGTAAATAATGTGAATCAATAGTTCAATCATGTGAATTGATAGTTATAATCATGTGAAAATACGAAATACAGTATAGTACCTCCATCTATACATCCCTTTTTAACTTAGTCATGCAAGTATTATCAATCTTGCACCAACTCCCCTAATAGTAAGTGAATGTGACTCAATAGTACACATATGTGAACAAATAGTTATATAAGCATGTGAATTAGTAGCAATTAATTGCTCATTTATCCGATAAATTACCCGATTTATCAATATAACCCCCAGACATCAATTATCATCGGAATAGATGTCGATTTCAACTAACACCAATAATCCCAACATAATGGAACTATCAAATTCATCTTTAATAAACACGAACTTATTCATCATTAATATAATAACTCACAATATTTAACAAACAGGTCGTTCCCAGGAAAGAGGGGGCTTTCCAATAAAGATTTCTCTCTATTGGCGCGCAATTAGGTGACCAAACCTCTCCTCGACAGAACTTCTAGACATTTTAAATGTTGCAATTTAATAATATGAATAACTTTGTCGTCTCAATTATTGATTTAATAATATATAAAATATTATGCAGATGATACTATGACAATAATCGAATCAATAATATGAGAGATATGATGCAGCAATTATTGTAGCAATAATTGAGTATAAATGAGTGACTTATCACGTAAACATCAATAACCAATACTATGTGCTACTATGCAACCACGTGTATTACTGTACTTTTAACACCAGGTGTTTCAACAGTTAACGATAAAACTTCCGCCGTTATTTTCAATAAAATACTTTTGTCGTTTTCTCAATCCGACAATAATTTCGTTGTGGGGTTCACCAATGATTGTAACGTCGTACGGATATTCCCCGACACAAAGAATATTCCCCGACCAATCGAATATAATATAACAACTTGCATACTTTGCAAAATTTATAAATATTACCCACAACTATAACATTATATCAAATCCATACCATAATATTAAAAAAAATATTTTGAGAAATTTAAATCTTTATTCATAAATTCTGGGGTCTCACAACTAGCACCCGTTGTTAAGGAAGGAGAACGACCACCTATCATATGCTTCAAATGTGGAGGGGAGGGACACATCAGTCCAAATAGCGCGATGTCGTCCAAAGCATGTTATAATTGTGGAAGAGAAGGTCACCTAGCCAGATTTTGTCGTTCACCGAAGACAAGTTCAGCTAGGATGGAGGCACCAAAGGCCGTCCTAGAAAAGTCAAAGCCGGTAGTGCAAGGGAGAACGTTTGTTGTGACCTCCCAGAAAGCAAGGAACCCGAACGAGGTCATCACGGGTAAGCTTATCATAAACTCTAGCGAAGTTTATACCTTATTTGATACCGGTTCTACCCATTCTTTTATTTCTCCTACTTGCGCTCAACGTTTAAATTTGACTCCAGAGAAATTAGACTTTGATTTATCTGTTGAAACTCCATTGGGAGAAACCTTCATTACATCCACTGTTTATAAGTCTTGTTTGGTTCAAATCGATAACCTCACATTACCTGTCGATCTTATTTCATTGAAAATACTTGCATTTGATGTGATTCTAGGGATTGATTGGTTAACTACTCATCATGCAAAAATTGATTATTTTCGTAAGGTTGTTAGCTTTCATATTCCTAACCAACCTATTATGCGAATTCAAGCAACCAAACCATTAAAATCAATCACTTTCATCTCAAGCCATAAATCTATTCGTTTATTGAAAAACGGATGTCAAGCTTTCTTAGCTCATGTCACGGATCTAAACAAAAATACGTCAGTTTTGAATGATATTTCTATTGTTAATAAATTTCCGACGTATTCTCAAGAACTTCCCTCGCCTACCCCAGAGCGTAAAATTGAATTTTATAACGACCTTGAACCCTAGACAAAACCCATTTCCAAAGCCCCATATCGAATGGCTCCTACTAAACTTCAGGAGTTAAAGACCCAACTGCAGGAATTGTTAAACATTGGCTTTATTCGTCCTAGTACTTGTCATTGGGGTGCTCCTGTTCTATTCGTGAAAAAGAAAGACGAGAGTATGTGACTTTGTATTGATTATCGGGAGTTGAATCATGTCACCATCAAAAATAGGTACCCATTGCCACGTATTTGTGACGCCCCAAAATAGGTATACAATACCCATCCCGAGTCGCCAAATACATGGTGCAGAAAAGCAAACTACAACTTCATAATACAATTGTCGTAAAAATACAACAACATATATGTGTGAGTTTAAATACAAATATTGTCTTCTAGACAATATCAACACTCAAATAAGTCTTCATTTCAATTATTCAAACACTATTTTACGAAAATAGTGAGGAATTTGCTAAAACATCTTTCTAGAACCATCACTCCATACCCCCGACTTAGATCCCTGGTATGTTCTCACCTCCCGAGAAGAAAAAATGGAACAAAAAGGAAAAGGGTGAGCTCAACTAGCCCAAAGAAAGAATATTATGACTAAGATAATATACAACAAATTATCATTAGTCTTCAACAGGAAAAAATCGATAAAACATAATAGACAACAAGTTTTAGATCAAAACTACAAATGAAACAACAATCCATTAGAAGAGTCAAGTAGAGAATGAGTTCTACTATCTTCTAAGATTTAAAAGTCTATCATCAATATTTTATCCTCAGAATAATAATCAATATATACATCTTTAATCAAATATTCATCTTTGCACTACAGGCCAAAGATATTCATTTGTATCACCAAATTGGTCATGTTCATCTCAACACCGTCATCTTTGCACTACGGGCCAAAGATATTCATCGATTAATCATTCATCTTTTTGCACTACAAAGCCAAAGATATTCAATAATATCATCATTAAGGACCGAGAATGATGAAAAACATTTTAGAGAACGAATCCAAAGAGATGTAAGGACAAATATTAGGGATTCGTGTTACAGTTTATCTAAGATCACTAATACTTCATAATAACCAATTTTGAAACAGAATTCAAAAAAAAAATCAAAACATGGATACAATCAAAGATAGTAACCATAATAGACATCTTGGACAAAAAGAAAAAATTTTATTTTTCGGTGAATAGTGCCATATTCGTGAATAGTGCCTTATACGTGAATAGTGCCGTATACGTGAATAGTAACCCCGACACAAAAAGTTCCAAATTTGATTTAAAAGTTCAAACCAATATTTTGGCATAATGATATTGAAGAAAATAATATCATTTAAGAAGAAAATAGCATCCCTTACCTCAAAATAACAGTACTTCAGAATGAATGGTCGGAAGTGATGCTGAATGAAACTTGTACTGAACAACAACTCTCAAAGTATCTAAATAGTCACAAAATACGCTCGATAATATAGAGAGAGAAAGAGAGAAAGCTTATGTTTCTAGTGTGATTTTAATTCTAACTTAGCCCTCTATTTATAGGAAAATGTTAGCACGATGAAGCAAACTTGACCTGCTACCTGATGGCTTTACCTGCTACTATTTCCACCCACCACATTTGAAATAAAATTCAGCACATTTCTTCACCAACCACAAGTGGGGCCCACTCAATTCTAGAATTTTCTACCAAAATCATTTATAAACCTAATTTCCGAATCAGTCACCACTTAAAATTCATAACAAATCATTCGTTCATTTTTAACGGTTCAAAATTTGTGGACATATACTCAACTTATATATGTATAACATATCCAAAAATTACAACGATCCAACGGTTCGATTAAAAATTATAACTCACGCAATATATCGTAAAAATACTAATTTGATTTTTAATACCTCCATTCTGACAAAAATACTGATAAAACACCTCAACATTAATCCATTCAATTATAACCACATAAAATAAATAAATCCATCATTTATATCCGCATCAAATAAATATTTCCTTATCATATAAATCAATAATTAATTATTCACAAATAATATTACAGAATCACAATTATGAATGACCGGTAGTTCCTCGAGAAAGAGGGGCTTTCCGATAAGGATTTCTCCTTACTGGCGCGCAATTAGGTGACCAAACCTCTCCTTGACAGAACTTTTTAGACATTGCCAATAATGTTATCTAATAATATTATTCAAATAATATGAATTATTGATATGATAATGAGAAATACTGTGCAGTGACAATTATTGAAATAATAATAATATAAAATATCAACGCAGCAATTATTGAATTAATAAAATAAAATATTGAACAGTAATTATTGTAACAATTATTGAGTAGTGCCTTCTTATGTAAGGATCAATAATTCAAAAATACTGTGCAATACCGTGTGCTACTGTGCAACCACGCATATTACTATATTTTTAACCACCGGGTATTCTAACAGTGTTAACGGTAATAATTACGCCGTTATTTATAAAACTCAAACTTTGTCATTTTCTTCATCCGACAGTTATTCCGTTATGGGGCCCACAATTGACTGCGCCGCCGTACGGATATTCCCGACAAAAAGAATATTCCACGACCAAACGAATATTCCCCGACAAAAGGAATATTCTATAATCACTTGCTTATTTTGCAAAATATACACATTTCACCTTAACCAAAGCATTATATCAAATTAACCCTTATTAATTTAAAATAATGAATAGAGGAAAATTTAATTTTATTTATAATAAGTTGGGGTCTTACAGTATTGATGACATGTTTGACCAGTTACAAGGAGCCAAATTCTTTTCAAAGATTGATCTTCGTTTCGGATATCACCAATTAAAGATTAGAACCGATGACATTCCAAAGACGGCTTTCAAAACTCGGTACGGGCATTATGAATTTCTAGTCATGTCTTTTGGATTAACTAATGCTCCTGTTGCCTTCATGGATATGATGAACCGAGTATTCAAGGAATATATGGATCACTTTGTGTTCGTCTTTATTAATGACATCCTTATTTATTCCAAAAGCCGTGAAGATCATGAACAACACTTGAAGTTGATACTTCAAAAGCTTCGTGAAAACAAGTTTTATGCCAAGTTGAAGAAATGCGAGTTCTGGCTTGAGGAAGTAGCATTCCTTGGGCACGTAGTATCAAGTCATGGAATATCTGTTGACCCGACAAAGATTGAAACAATTCAAAGCTGGGAGCAACCTAAATCAGTGACCAAAGTACGTAGCTTTCTCAGTTTAGCTGGTTATTATTGGAGATTCGTAGAAGGGTTTTCTTGAATCGCTACTCCATTAACTCAGCTGACTCGAAAAGATACAAAATTCAGTTGGAGCGAGGAATGTGAGAAGAGTTTTCAAGAACTCAAGAGGAGACTCATTTCAGCACCTGTTATGATAATACCATCTGGCTAGGAGGGATTTTTCATCTACAGTGATGCTTCAGGCAAAGGGTTGGGATGTATTCTCATGCAACATAAGAAAGTCATAGCCTATGCCTCACGACAACTCAAAGAATATGAGAGGAATTATCCCACTCATGATCTAGAATTGGCAGCAGTCGTTTTTGCACTAAAGATTTGGAGGCATTACTTGTATGGGGAGAAAGTGGAGATCTTTATGGATCATAAAAGCCTCAAATATTTCTTCACTAAAAAGGAACTCAATGTGATGCCCCCAAAACAGGTATACATCACCCATCTTGAGTCGCCAGAAAAATACACTATAAAAATCATTTACAACTTCATTTATACAACAGTCGTGCAAAATACGACGACATGTATACTGTGAGTTTAAATACAAATACATATACCAACTATAACTCATGTCACAATTGTACCTTACATAAAGGTACAGTCAAAAACTGTTTTAGAAATTAAAATCTTTGAAAAGTGCTCAAGGAAACCTTCGTACATAGGAGGCAATGAATCTAAGTTATGATAGATATCATATGTCCAGAATTATCCTTGGTTGACCCAATAGACCCCAAAGAAAAATGAGAAGATTACTATCATGTTCCTTCCAATGGTGAGTCTTCTCTTGACATATAACAATCTCCACTGTCTCCAAGTAAAAATTATATTTCAAATAAACTCCAAGATCATATAGGTAGTGATCGTAGATATACTCGATGAAGTGGATGTACAACCTCGTCTTATGATAACACGAGGTTGTATGTCATTAGACATCTTGTATGATAGTGACAAAACACCCTTCCAAAGTTGGGTACGCCTCACCCTATTTGGTTCACCAAAATTAAATATCAAATGACGTATACAATACGACACACTTATCTAAAGTTCTCAATAAAATTATTTCTATACTATTTAGGAAAAACCTCAAACTATAGACCACCGCTCTATTCCTTGTTATCCCCTTCGACCCAAATTACACACTCTTATTACACGAAAGGAATTGTGAAGCAAAAGGGTGAGCACAACTAGCCCAATAAAGAATACCATAACTAAAGATAATTAAATTATCAATAGCTTTTGTCAATAATAAATCAGAGATTTAGAACATATGGTAGATGATAAAACTTTTCAACCATAGTTGCAGCGGAACGAGCAATCCATTAAAAGAGTCAAATAGAACATTAGGTCTATTATCTTCTCCATGTTAAAAGTCCACCAATAATGTTTTATCCCTGTAACATCAATCAATAATTCCTGTCCATAATCATATGAATAACTCATAATCATAATTGTGATTCTGAATTCCTTTTCCCACCCAGGACGAAGATAATTTTCATCACCTATCTTCACCAAAACATCAAAATCATGGTTATACCAAATCACAATCCTACTCCATAATCATACTAATAAATTCATCTATGCACTACTACCAAAGATATTCATTAACAATTCATCTTTGCACTACAGACACAAAGATATACAACCTGTTTTTAGAAGAGTCAAGTAGAGCATGATATCTACTATCTTCTACTTAATTTAAAAGCTTAATATCAATATTTTATCACCGAGACTCGACAAATAAATAATCCACATCATCGAATCACCCCTTTACACTACTACCGAGGATATTCGTTAATATCACATCCATGAATTATCCATGCACTACTACGGCCAAGATATTCATTATTATCACATCCATGAATTAATATTTCATTACTGAGACTCAGCTCAATAATTAATCAACATCATCAAATCATCCCTGCACTATAGGCCAAGGATATTCTTTTAGTATCACGACCACGAATTATCCATGCACTACGGTCCAAAGATAATCGTGTTTTCATCAACGGTCCTGATCTTGGCATAAAACAATTCATCTTTGCACCCTTGGCCGAAGAGAATCCATAGCCATAATCATACCAAAAACTGCCCATCAATGCACTACGGCCAATGAGGACTTTTTTCACATCATTTGTAACATTACGGTCATGGTTATACCGAATAATCCCTGGTCATAATCATACCAAGTCCATCTATGTACTACAGGCCACAGATGACTTTCAACAAAATAGAAACATGAGGATGATGACAATGATATAAGAATTCAATAAAACAAGTTCAAGAATTAAATTATTCAGGAACTAATAACGTCCAAATTGTCAACATGATACTTCTTTATAGAGTAAAATTCAAGAATGCTCAGAAGAATATTTTCATGAAAAAATATTGGATGAAGCGCAAATATCAAGGATATTCCACTAATTTTATGGAGTATAAAAGTCAAAAATTTAATCAACTGAGTATAATAAAGAATGGAATAACAAAAGAAATCACCATGCATGCGGTACTTTGCATAGACAGGTTATTCCAACAGAATAATAAATAATGGAACTGTGTCGGTAATACGATCGCTAAGCGGGATATTCTAACAGAATAATAAAGAATGGAATAACAACGGAAATCACCATGCATGCGGTACTTCGTATAGACAGGTTATTCCAACAAAATAATAAATAACAGAACCAGGTCAGGCGAAATTCACACCGACAGGATGTTCCAAAAAAATAATAAATAATGGAATAACAAAAGAATTTCACCAAGTATAGGGTAGACCGCGTATACAGGTTATTCCAACAGAATAATAAATAATGGAATAACAAAAGTTCTCTTCATGAATACGAAAGAAATAATACCCCTTACGGGTATAACAAATAATATCCCTTACAGGTACAACAAATAATATCCCTTACAGGTACAACAAATAATATCCCTTACCTTTGAAAGAAGAGTACGTACTCCGACTGCTAGGGCGAGGATATACTCGAAGAAAACTTGCACTATGCTCAAAGCTTTCTTAAACTCTAAAGAAATACGCTCAAGATTATAGAAGAATAACTCTCTCTATAGTTTCTCTCTCTAGAGTTTCAGTGAATTCGTAAAAAATAATGAAGGAATGAGCTTCTATTTATAAAAGGATGGACTGAATAGTAACTAATCCATGAACGGTACAGATTGATTCACTTTTAAACGGACGGTCCAGATTGGTTTACAATAAAATATAATATATTCTATTTATAATCTAATAAAACGAATAATTTTTAAAAAGATTTTACAATGCAAACACTATGCAGGCACTATGCATAATAAAATATAATATATTCTAATTATTGTCTAATAAAACAAATAACTTTATAAAAGTATTCTGTTTTATATAAAAAGATTTTACTATTAGCCTAATAAAACGAATAAATTTATAAAAGTATTCTGTTTTATATAAAAAGCATTTCTGTTTTATTACATTAATAATACTAATAAAACAAAACTTCATCATCATTTACTTTGAAAAATTTTAAAATGTCACCCTTAACTTTAAACTTTTATCAATTTAACTATTCATCAAAATAGAAAAATTGAATACTTTTATTTCATAAAATTCGGGGTCTCACAATCTCCCCTCCTTATGAAATTTCGCCCTCGAAATTTACGTACATATACCTGGTATTTCGAAGAGATGAGAATACCTTGCTTTCTTTTCGGATTGTACCTTCCCAGTTATTTCTTCTGTATCATGATTTTCCCATTGCACATCTCCTGTTTTTCAGATATCATTCTAGAATATACTTCAAAACAAGGTTAATTGACATATCATAACTTGTCAACTTATCAAGTAAATAATTTCAGCTTAGGTAAGTCACACACTAGGAAAGTATATTACTCGTCTCTCCCCTCCTAGTTCTAGACTCATATCTTCGCCAGCGACCATATCCCTAAGCTCTGATACTAAATGTGACGCCCCCAAAACAAGTATACATTACCCATCTTTAGTCACTAGAAAAATACACTATAAAAATCATTTACAACTTCATTTATACAACTGTCGTGCAAAATACGACGACATGTATACTGTGAGTTTAAATACAAATACATATAACAACTCTGACTCATGTCACAATTGTACCTTACATAAAGGTACAGTCAAAAACTGTTTTAGAAATTAAAATCTTTGGAAAGTACTCAAGGAAACCTTCGTACATAGGAGGCCATGAATCTAAGTTATGATAGATATCATATGTCCAGAATTATCCTTGGTTGACCCAATAGACCCCAAAGAAAAATGAGAAGATTACTATCATGTTCCTTCCAATGGTGAGTCTTCTCTTGACATATAACAATCTCCACTGTCTCCAAGTAAAAATTATATTTCAAATAAACTCCAAGATCATATAGGTAGTGATCGTAGATATACTCAGTAAGTGGATGTGCACAACCCTGTCTTATGATAACACGAGGTTGTATGTCATTAGACATCTTGTATGATAGTGACAAAACACCATTCCAAAGTTGGGTTCGCCTCACCCTATTTGGTTCACCAAAATTAAATATCAAATGACGTATACAATACGACACACTTATCTAAAGTTCTCAATAAAATTATTTTCATACTATTTAGGGAAAACCTCAACAACTATAGACCACCGCTCTATTCCCCTGTTATCCCCGCTCGACCCAGCTACACTCTTATTATCTGAAAGGAATTGTGAAGCAAAAGGGTGAGCACAACTAGCCCAATAAAGAATATCATAACTAAAGATAATTAAATTATCAATAGCTTTTGTCAATAATAAATCAGAGATTTAGAACATATGGTAGATGATAAAACTTTTCAACCATAGTTGCAGCGGAACGAGCAATCCATTAAAAGAGTCAAATAGAATATTAGGTCTATTATCTTCTCCATGTTAAAAGTGCACTAATAATGTTTTATCCATGTAACATCAATCAACAATTCATGTCCATAATCATATGAATAACTCATAATCATAATTGTGATTACAATTCCTTTTTCGCACCTGTGACGAAGATAATTTTCATCACCTATCTTCACCAAAACATCAAAAATCATGGTTATACCAAATCACAATCCTCGCTCATAATCATACTAATAAATTCATCTTTGCACTACTACCAAAAGATATTCATTAACAATTCATCTTTGCACTACAAAAGCCAAAGACATACAACCTATTTCTTTAGAAGAGTCAAGTAGAGCATGATATCTACTATCTTCTACTAAATTTAAAAGCTTAATATCAATATTTTATATTTGAGACTCGACAATAAATAATTCACATCATCGAATCACCCTCGCTACTTCTGGCCAAGGATATTCGTTAATAACACATCCATGAATTATCATGCACTACGGCCAAGGATATTCATTATTATCACATCCATGAATTAATATTTCATTACTGAGACTCAGCTCAATAATTAATCCACATCATCAAATCATCCCTGCACTATAGGCCAATGATATTCTTTTAGTATCACGACCACGAATTATCCATGCACTACGGGCCAAAGATAATCGTGTTTTCATCAACGGTCCTGATCATGGCATAAAACAATTCATCTTTGCACCCTTGGCCGAAGAGAATCCATAGCCATAATCATACCAAAAACTGTCCATCAATGCACTACGGCCAATGAGGACTTTTTCCACATCATTTGTAACATTACGATCATGATTATACCGAATAATCCCTGGTTATAATCATAACAAGTCCATCTATGCACTACAGGCCACAGATGACTTTCAACAAAATAGAAACATGAGGATGATGACAATGACATAATAATTCAATAAAACAAGTTCAAGAATTAAATTATTCAGGAACTAATAACGTCCAAATTGTCAACATGATACTTCTTTGTAGAGTAAAATTCAAGAATGCTCAGAAAAAAAATTTCATGAAAAAATACTGGATGAAGCGCAAATATCAAGGATATTCCACTAATTTCATGGAGTATAGAAGTCAAAACTTTAATCAACTGAGTATAATAAAGAATGGAATAACAAAAGAAATCACCATGCATGCGGTACTTGGCATGAGCAAAGTTATTCCAATGAATAATAAATAATGGAACCAAAATCAAGCATAATACGCAATTTATTGGATATTCCAATAGAATAATAAAGAATGGAATAACAACAGAAATCACCATGCATGCGGTACTTCACATAGACAGGTTATTCCAACAGAATAATAAATAACGGAACCATGTCAGGCGAAATTCACACCGACAGGATGTTCTAACAGAATAATAAAGAATGGAATAACAAAAGAATTTCACCAAGTATAGGGTAGACCGCGTATACGGGTTATTCTAACATAATAATAAATAATGGAATAACAGAAGTTCTCTTCATGAATACGAAAGAAATAATACCCCTTACGGGTACAACAAATAATATCCCTTACAGGTACAACAAATAATATCCCTTACAGGTACAACGAATAATATCCCTTACAGGTACAACGAATAATATCCCTTACAGGTACAACAAATAATATCTCTTACCTTTGAAAGAAGAGTACGTACTCCAACTGGTAGGGCGAGGATATACTCGAAGAAAACTTGCACTATGCTCAAAGCTTTCTTAAACTCTAAAGAAATACGCTCAAGATTATAGAAGAAGAACTCTCTCTATAGTTTCTCTCTCTAGAGTTTTAGTGAATTCGTAAGAAATAATGAAGGAATGAGCTTCTATTTATAAAAGAATGGACTGAATAGTAACTAATCCATGAACGGTCCAGATTGATTCACTTTTAAATGGACGGTCCAGATTGGTTTATAATAAAATATAATATATTCTATTTATAATCTAATAAAACGAATAACTTTTAAAAAAATTTTACTATGCAAACACTATGCAGGCACTATGCAAACACTATGCATAATAAAATATAATATATTCTAATTATTGTCTAATAAAACAAATAACTTTATAAAAGTATTCTGTTTTATATAAAAAGATTTTACTATTAGCCAAATAAAACGAATAACTTTATAAAAGTATTTTGTTTTATATATAAAGCATTTCTGTTTTATTACATTAATAATACCAATAAAACAAAACTTCATCATCACTTACTTTGAAAAAATTTCAAATGTCACCCTTAACTTTAAACTTTTATCAATTTAACTATTCACCAAAATAGAAAAATTGAATACTTTTATTTCATAAAATTTGGGGTCTCATACTCAACATGCGACAACGACGTTGGCTTGAACTGTTGAAAGATTATGATCATACCATCCAATACCATCCTGAAAAAACGAACGTGGTAGCTAACGCATTGAGTAGAAGATCATATGTGGGTGCGAGTGCGATATTGTCAACGCAAAGGCCCATTTTGTGTGACTTACAAAGGATGGAGATAGAGTTAAAGACTACAGGGACCCATGTGATGATGTTGAATATACGAGTAGAACTGAATTTAATCGATAAAGTTAAAGCTACTCAAACTACAGACTTGGAGCTGATGCGTATAAGGAAGAAATTGCAAGAAGGTGTTATGCCGGAAGCAAAAATCGATGAAGAAAGAATACTTCGAGTCAACTGCAAACTTTGTGTTCCTAACGACCCTGATTTAAAGTATAAAATCATGATGGAGGCGCACAACACACTGTTTGCAATCCATCCTGGGAGTACCAAAATGTATCGTGATCTTCGTCATACATTTTGGTGGAGCAATATGAAGAGAGAGATAGCGTTGTTTATCTCAAGGTGTCTAACTTGTCAATGAGTTAAGGCGGAGCATCAAGTACCAAAAAGTCCATTGTAACCACTTGAAATTCCAGAATAGAAGTGAGAGAACATTACCATGGATTTCGTTAATGGTCTTCCCAAGGTTTCTCAAGGCATAGATGCAATTTGGGTCATTGTTGATAGATTGACCAAGTCTGCTCATTTCTTACCAATACGAGAAACTTATACACTTGAACATCTTGCTCGTATATACATAAACGAGATTGTAAGACTGCATGGTATGCCAGTATCCATAGTTTCTGATCAAGACCCAAGATTCACTTCACGATTTTGGGTTAGTTTGCAAAAAGCTATGGGCACGGATTTATAATTTAGTTCGGCATATCATCCTCAGACGGACGAACAATCAGAGAGGACAATTCAAACTCTGAAAGATTTATTAAGACTATGTGTCCTTGACTTCAAGGGAAGTTGGGATAAGTTCTTACCATTGGTGGAGTTTTCCTACAACAACAGTTATCAAGCAAGTATTGGCATGGCTCCATTTGAGGCGTTGTATGGAAGAAAGTGTCATTCTCCAGTATGCTAGGATGAGGTGGGTGAAGCAACGTTGTTGGGACCAGAGTTGGTATGTATGACTACGAAAAAGATTCAAATGATCCGGCAACGTATAAAAACCTCACAAGATCGACAAAAGAGTTATGCTAATCTTCATCAAAAGGACGTGGAATTCGATATTTGAGATCATGTGTTGTTACGTGTTGCTCCATAGAAAGGAGTTACGAGATTTGGAAAGAGAGGAAAGCTCAATCCTCGATTCATTGGCCCATTTTTAATCCTCGATCGAGTAGGAACTATGGCCTATAGACTCGCTTTACCGCCAAGTATGTCTCGTGTTCATAACGTTTTTCACATATCCAAGTTACGTAAATATGTGGAAGACCCGAACCACATTATTGAGTTAGAACCGGACGAAATAGCGGAAGATTTAACGTATGAAGAGGTTCCTGTTCAAATCTTGGATAATAAGGAACATATTCTACGCTCCAAGGTTATACCTCAAGTCAAAGTTTTATGGAGAAACCACGATGTTGAGGAAATGACCTGGGAGTTAGAATCTGAAATAAAATCAAGGTATCCTTACCTCTTCGACATACCAGTATCGCACCCTAATTTCGAGGGCTAAAATTTCTTAAGTAGGGAGGTTGTAAGACCCCAACTTTTATGAATAAAGATGATTTTTCTATAAATATCATTTTTGAATATTATGGAATGAATTTGATATAATGTTATAGTTGGGGGTAATATTTATAAATTTGGAAAAGTACGCAAGTTGTTATATAATATTCGATTGGTCGGGGAATATTCGTTTTAACAGGGAATATTCGTACAACGGCACAATCATTGGTGGACCCCGCAATAGAATTATTGTCGGATTGAGAAAACGACAAAAAATATTTTATGAAAATAACGGCGAAATTTGTACCGTTAACTGTTGAAACACCCGGTGTTAAAAGTATAGTAATACGCGTGGTTGCATAATAGCACACGGTATTGATTATTGATGCTTACGTGAGAAGTCACTCAGTTTTGTTCAATTATTACTACAGTAATTATTGCATAGTATCTCACGTTATTTGATTCAATTATTATCAATATTTTATATATTATTAAATCAATAATTGAGATGATAGAGTTATTAATATTATTATTTGCAATATTAACGATGTCTAGAAGTTACGCCAGGAGAGGTTTGGTCACCTAATTGCTACGCCAATAGGGGAGAAATCCTTATTGAAAGCCCCTCTTTCACGAGAACGACACGGTCGATTAATATTATGAATTATAATAATGATGATAAATGTTGTTAAATATATTGAGGTGTCTTTTTATAAAGTCACGGAAGTTTATATATATATTTATGAATTATTGTCTTTTTATAATGATGATAAATTTTGTTATAATCTAATTTTGCTTTTTATATAAAATGTAATACTTTTATAAAGTTATTTATTTTATTAGACAATAATTAGAATATATTATATTTTATTATGCATAGTGTTTTGCATAGTAAAATCTTTTTATATAAAATGTAATACTTTTATAAAGTTATTTGTTTTATTAGACAATAATTAGAATATATTATATTTTATTATGCATAGTGCCTACTTAGAGTTTTGCATAGTAAAATCTTTTTATATAAAAATGAATACTTTTATAAAGTTATTCGTTTTATTAGATTATATAAATAGAATATATTATATTTTATTTAAAAGATTTTGTTTTATTAGAATATTTTATTTATATTTTATAGTAAATCAATATGGACCGCTTAGTTCAAAAACTAAATCAATCTGGACCGTTCATGAATTAGTTACTATTCACCCATTCTCCTATAAATAGAAGCTCATTCCTTCATTATTTCTTACGAATTCACTAAAACTCTAGAGAGAAAACTATAGAGAGAAAGAAGAAAAGTTTTCGCTACTTCACTACTCCTATATCCAGCTTTCTTCTAAGG
The DNA here is from genome assembly GCA_020205605.1 of Panax ginseng. Taxonomy (NCBI): domain Eukaryota; kingdom Viridiplantae; phylum Streptophyta; class Magnoliopsida; order Apiales; family Araliaceae; genus Panax; species Panax ginseng. Next base: position 14,549,709 of record CM035134.1, read on the forward strand.
TAAGGGGTATTATTTCTTTCAGATTCATGAAGAGAACTACATTATTCCATTTTTATTATTCTATTGGAATAACTCAGATACGCCAGCTACCCTATACTTGGTGAAATTCTTACATTATTCCATTCTTTATCATTATGTTGGAATAACTTTTGTCATGCAAAGTACCGCATACATGGTGAAATTCTTCTCATTATTCCATTCTTTATTATTCTATCGGAACATCCTGTGCGTGCGTTCGCATGACACAGTTCCGTTATTTATTATTCTGTTGGAATATTACGCCGATGCGTATTACACGCTTGACTGGTTCCATTAATTATTATTACGTTAGAATAACTTTGTTTGTCTTGATCTATCGCATACATGGTAATTTCATTGTTATTCCATTCTTTATTATTCTCATTGGAATATCACAGCTTGCATAATTTCTCCCGACTGGTTCCGTTATTTATTATTCTATTGAATAACCTATATAAGCGATCTATCGCATGCATGGTGATTTCTTTTGTTATTCCATTCTTTATAATACTCAAATGGTTAAAGTTTTGACTTCTATACTCCATAAAATTAGTGGAATATCCTTGATATTTAAGGCTTCATCCAATATCTTTTCATGGAAATATTCTTACGAGCATTCTTGAATTTTACTCTACAAAGCAGTATCATGTTGACAATTTGGACGTTATTGAATTCTGGATAAATTAATTCTTGAACTTGTTTTATTGGATTCTTATATCATTGTCATCATCCTCATGATTATATTATGTTGAAAGTCATATGTGGCCTGTTGTGCATAGATGGACTTGGTATGATTATGACTAGGGATTATTCGGTATAATCATGATCGTAATGTTACAAATGATGTGATAAAAGTCCTCATTGGCCCGTAGTGCATTGATGGATAGTTGTTGGCATGATCATGACCATTGATGAATACACGAATATCCTTGGCCCGTAGTGCATGGATAATTTGTGGTTGTGATATTAATGAATATCCTTGGTCGTAGTGCAGGGATGATGTGGATTATTTATTAAGCTGAGTCCCAACGATAAAAGTGATGAAAAACCTTTTAAATCATAAAAGATAGTAGATTTCATTCTCTACTTGACTCTTTTAATGGATTGCTTGTTCCGTTGTAGTTAAACTTGATGTTTGTTATATTGTATCAGTTTAACACTGTTGAAGGCTAACGATAATTTATTCTGCATTATCTTAGTCATAATATTTCTTACTGGGCTAGTTGAGCCTACCCTTTCTTTCATTGTTCTCTTCAGGAAATGAGAACGTAGCCGGGACTAGTCGGGGAATGGAGTAACAGTCCAGATGATAGCATTGGTAGTCCTCACTATTCTATTAAATAGTGTGACAACAAATGTAATGAGGACTCCATTGAGTGTGGATATTGTCTAGATGACAATATTCTTATTAAAACTCTTAGATTATGTTATTTCATATTTTATACGACTGTTGTATAATTAAGTTGTATTTATATTCTGTACCATGTATTTGGCGACTCAGAATAGGTGATGTATACCTATTTTGGGGGCGTCACAACCGAAATGGAGAATATATAATTGTGGAAAAAAATAGAAAAGTACTAGAAAGTCAAGTCCAATAGCATCTTCTCCATCAATCGCAGAAGAAGTAAGTTTGGGTGAAGACGATGGTATTGAACATACAATCTCTACAGGATTAGAGAGGCCAATGGGAAGAAAGGCTTCGAAAGCATTATTTAAAAAGGGCAAAGGAACCAGTGATACTAGTACACCTATGGAGTTGAGGTTTGAGAAGTTCGAGCATCAGATGAAATTGAACCAACAAAAGAGACAAGAGAACAAGGACAGGATATATTTTCAAGAGCAAGAGAAGTTGAATATAATGAAAGCACAAAAGGATGAAAGGATCATGATGATTGACACCGCTAACATGGAGCCTGAAGTAGCTGAATATTACAAACAACGCAAGAAATAAATCATGAAAAGAGTTACATCTAGTAGTTGACTTGCTTATTATTAGAGAATCATAATTTGATTATTATTGTAGTAGAATGTAATGGATTACGCTCCACCGTGTAGTGACCACAAGTGTTGAATAATATCTTCTTGCAGTTTAGAATGAACTTGTTTATCCTTTATGCAATGATTTGCTTCAATAAATTCAAGTAATTGTGGGGTACACTCATGAGACACTTCTACAGTTGGAATCTCGTCATGTGTATCGTAGGTTGTTGGTTCTTGATTTTCATCTCGTTCATCTTCAACGATCATATTGTGTAATATTATGCATGCAGTCATAATTTCTTTTAGTGTTGTTTAATCCCAAAATCGTGCAGGACCACGAACTATCGCAAAACGTGCTTGCAGTACCCCAAATGCTCGCTCAACATCCTTTCTAAGCGCCTCTTGAGTCTTAGCAAATAGTTTTCTTTTATTTCCCTGAAGTGCCGAAATGGTTTTAACAAATGTTGCCCATTGGGGATATATACCATCAGCAAGGTAATATCTCATCGTATACTCATTTCCATTAATTGAGTAGTTCACTGGTGGAGCACGACCTTCAGTAAGAGCAGAGAAGATAAATGATCTCTCCAAAACGTTAATATAATTATGAGAGTCTGGTAATCCAAAAAATGCATGCCATATCCAAAGATCGTATGAAGTCACCGCTTCTATAATTGTTGGCTCATGCACATGTCTAGGATACATACCATGCCACACAACCGGACAATTCTTCCATTTTCAATGCATGCAGTCGATGCTCCCCAACATCCCAAGAAAACCATGTTCTTCAGCTTTTGATAGCAATCTAACGATGTCATTACTATTGGGGGATCTCAGATATTCATCACCAAAAATTGAAATGACTGCTTTTACAAATCTTTTAAGACTCAATATAGTCATGCTTTCACCAATCCGCACATAATCATCAACGGAATCCGCTGAAACACCATAGGCAAGCTTCCGCGTGCATTGAGGCAGTTATCTTTTGTGCAGAAGATAAACTGAGTTGTCCTGCAGCATTCATTTTTTGGATGAAGTATGAATCATACGCTTCAACTGCTCTTTGAATTCGGAGGAAAAGCGAGCGCTGCATTCTAAACCTTCTCCGAAATAGATACGGGGGTATGTAGGATGTTTAGCAAAATAATCACGAAAAAGTCGATTATGACCTTCATGTCTACCACGATCAATGGTAATATGACCTTGCACAGAACCACAATGACGTGATGTATGCCTATTGACATTTTGTTGTTCTTCTTCAATAGCCGACATGCCTAAAAATTGTCCATATGCTTCTTCATCTTCTTCTTCATCCATGTGCAACATAGCTAATTCGAATTGACGAGACATATTTAAAATAACTTATTTGACTGGAAGACTGACGTTGAGATGACTGAATATGAGGACTAGATGTGCCTTATATTTATAGATGTTATTTGTTCTTTAAAATATAGCCGTTGGAATATGGTCGTTGGAATATGGCCGTTAAAATATAGTCGTTGGAGTTTTTTTGAATTCATTGATTATTTTAATATTTTTATATTATAGTCCACGGGATAGTCCACATGATAGTCCATCTGAAAAGATTGAAGACTAAAGGACAGTTATTGATGTCATATGGACTAAATATAGTCCAGCAGATAGTCCATCTGTTGGAGATGCTCTAAAACGATGCTTATAAGGTATTACAAAAGTTGTACTTTTTCAACTCTAAAATAGACCGATATTGACTTTAGAAATTCAATTTAAAATATTTTTAAATTCAAAATTAATATCAATAAAATTGGGTGTTAATATATGCACACCCTATAGTATAGTTGCATACTTGCACACCCAAATATATTAAAAAGACTATTATCCTTAATATACTTAAAATAAATTAACTATTTACTCTATCCGTTTTATCTTAATTTTGTTATACATCATATTTATAAGATAGAAAGATGTATACACTTAGTTAGTCAAAACTTAATTTTCAACCAAATATAAAATTGAACTAATTTATTATATCTGTTATCTTTTTATAATTTTACTTAATAGCATTATTTTTTTGAATTAAAGATTAGAACACATAAAATAGTAGGAAAAAAATTATAAAGGTAAACCTTTGTGTTCTCAAGCCATGATATATATTAACTAGTTGTATCCATCTGTGCCTCCGGCACTATTTACCTTTGGACGGTGCAATTTATTCTAATTTTTTGACGGTGCTGATAATTTTGATCTTTGAGCGGAAAATTTAAGTTGAATTGTGTTTTGTTATATAGATTTAGCTTACTACTTTATTAAAGTACTTATATATCTTATGGAGTATCTTATAAGATATCTAAAATATCTTTTATAAACTAATATATCTTATAGAAATCTAAAAAGTCAACACAAAAAAAAATAGAGAGATTCTCGTTTCTAGATTGATGGAGTATTATATTCCTAATTAATTATGAGTAATGTTAGGGATCTTAATTTTTTTTTCTCAAAAAATATTTTAAATGGTGTGTTATTATAATATTGATCGGATAAATCTAATGTAATTGACTATGTCATAAATTATCATTAAAATATTTAATACTCGGTCATTTGATACCCATTTGAGAGAAAAAAATTTGAGAATCCTACCTTTACAAATGCTATATATGAAATGAACATATATTTGAAGTTGTGTTGTAAGGCTGTAAGTATTCTCAAAATGGTAGTTATGGATCAGTCCATACACTCACATGTATATATATATATAACGACTTAGTTTTAATAAAATTATGATATTTAAGAGATGTATGTTAAAACTTCGTCCGATGATCCTCTGCCTGATTTAGATAAACATATTATCTAAGTTCATGGTACTTTTATAGATAAATTACAAATTATAATATTATATATTCAAAATCTTATATTGTGGTTCATGGGATTAATTAGCTTGAAAGAAGGAATTTCAGTAACAACAAAAAATAGAAGAAGAGAGATTTAATAATCTTGATAGGATAGAACTATGGAGAAATTATGATCACTATAAAAGAAAATAACTACCAGAGATTCCAGGGTGGGGAGTCATATGACCCCCTGGACCCCCCTGGTTCCGCATATGCGTTCAAATGAAAAAAGAATCCATTCCATTCAGTACTGTATTTTCCTTTCATGGAGGAGGTAGTGAAATGAGATCCGTTTCAATGTAATGAATGGATGTGACAATTATATCATCTATCGCACCATCAAACACAATCAAACACGTATTTGAGATGCTGAAAAAAAGCATAACATTCATTATTTCAATCTAAACGTGTCATAAAGATCCATTCATATATTTACCATAACCATTTTACACAAGGCCTAGCTCTACTCAAATCAAATGTAGTATCAGTAAGGGGATTCATGTGCATGAACTTCGTCATAAAATTCATGTGCTTTTCACATTCACTGTTTCTTCTAGCAAACTGCAAATTAATGAAAATGAAAGAATGGATTTAAATCCTGTCTTTTCTTGTTTCTGGTTTGTCTCTGTGATATACTGTTCTGGAATTTATATCCTTTTCCGGGTGTGTTGTCCATAAGTTTTAGTTGGCCTATGCTGCGCTTCATTTTCAAGTTAATAGTTCATTATCTGTGGGCAGGTTGGTTCTCTTCCAATTTAACTTCTATTTCTTCTCGAAGAAAAGGTTATGGTAAGACTTGATATCAATGTTAATATTTTTCTTATTGTTGATTTTCTTAATCAAGTGAGTTGCTTGAATGGATCATAGGAACTTGAGGAGGCTGAAATGGAAATGGACCTTATCCAGAATTAAAGAACTGGGGCAACAGGAGTCATCTAAACATCCGAAAGATTCACATCAGCATTGACGCAGAATGGTAAGCACAAAGAATTTATAAGCGTAAATTCTTAGAACATAAACTGGAATCCATCAGAGATTCAAACGATATCAATGGTAAAAGAAAATAATATTAATGAGAATGTTTTTCTTCAACTCACAAGTCGGGTTATATAGCCTAACAAAACTTTCTCTCCAAGTCATATCTCTCTGCCCGTGTTGCCCAAGCTGCCCAACTCATAACAGAATTCCTAGAAATATGGAAACAAATCTTACGGAAACAAATAACAACTTATCATAAAAAGATTTATCACCTAAAATTACTATTACTATAAAACTAAAGTAATAATAATAAAGAAACAATTTAGTCTTCCCGAAGTCATGACGCCACTTCCGAAGAAGTTCCAATCTCTCAAAGTCATGACGCCATTTCCGAACACGAAGCCTCTTTGGGAACAACTTCAGTTCTTCGGGTCTCGTTTCCTATCTAATTCCTCCTCAAACTCCAGAACCAACTGTCCTACATCAAGCACCCTGTTCTTCCTAGTAATTATTTCCTGTCTCTAAAGTTGGCAAATCCAAAATTTATGATTTTGTTTTGTATAATATTATTTCCTAGTAATCAGAATTTGTTTTGTATAAGCTGATAGCTATCATACCAGAGAGCTTCGTCACAATCTTGATATGGAGAGCTTCATCCTAATTTCAGTCCATTTAGATTCCCAAACTTGGTTGTGTATTTCCACCAATTATATATGGCTAAATATTGCCAATATCTGGTTAGTCCAAGACCTTTATGTTTGTTTTATTGTTTTATGGTTTGAAAGTACACCCTTTCTCGAGGTTTTGGTGCACAAACAATGCAGCCCAAACATGTTAAGCAAGATTGGCTTGCACTGTTGCACATTATATATTTAACATATACATCTATATAAATAAGATAGAACACATTTTGAATTTGGACAGAAAAATACAAGGACAGTTCAGATTTATTTTAATTGATTTGGACGGGAAAGAGTGGTGAGAGAGAAAGGAGAGAGGAAATGAAAGTGAGATTGTTAAAACGGAAAGAGAGGGAAGATTTTGTTACACCATGTCTGAAGGCACGAGCAATTACTAATATGTATTTATGTTATCACAGGGAGAAATCCATATAACGCATACAACAAGAGATTTTTTTTACTCACTGAAAAGGAAGATTGGAATCTATAAAAAGCTGAAAGCATTAAGCATGTCACACATTCATATGATTTTAAGTAATAATTTCAAATTATTTAATCGTACAACAGAAACATCTTTGTTTGTTAAAAATATTAATAAAAAAAAAATAAAAATCAAACAAATAATGCAACTTGTCAGTTGCAAATAAAAATCAAGACTTGTCATGTACTATATTTGAATCCAGTTGACACGTGGCATTCGGAGCATTCATTGCTCTTCCAAAATTAATGGGTAGTGTTCAACGTTTTTGAATCTCACATTTTCATAATACTGCCGATACCAGTCATAATGCACATTTTTATCTTCATTGCCTTCACTTCCAATGAGCCAATGAACCCCACATTTCTCCACCTTCACATTTTCATCTTCATAGATGGAAATCTTGATGCTATCTCCACTTCTCAAGTACTTTGATTTTATACAGCTCACCCATGAATGCCCTCCCAAACAATTTATATAAGACATGGAGTATTTGGAAAATCGAACATAAGGCCATTCCTTGCCACTTGTATTATTTGTTATATAAGCGTCGTAGTATAGGGAAGAAAAGCGAGGATAAACAACCCAAAGAATAATTCCTTGTAAATTATCTGGTAGACACCGCGGCAAGTCAAAAGAAATTGTAGATTCCATGCTTTGATAAATAATCCAATTTTGAAAATTCCACTTTGGAAGTGAAATATAGGATTCATCAATATAATCAGCACGTTCAAAGTACCGCTGTTACATAGAGACGAAGTTTGAGAGAGATATTTTGAGGAAGATATATATATATAGAGAGAGAGAGATTGAGAGATACCTGAAAGAAACTCTCGTTAAAAGTAGCATTCATTGCCAAATCATTGCATCCTGCCATGTCAAGAAATCTTAATTTGAGGTTCTCTAAGCCCTGCACTTCAACCAATTTATTGGAATCTGAAAGATTCAAGCACCGCAAGCATTTCAAGTGTGATAGATTTGGTATTTTTTCCATTGTTGTACAACGTCTTGCATGTAGCGTCTCTAGATTAGGAGGAAGTTCCGGGAGTGACACAAGACTCTTGCAGTCATTCAAGAAAAGGTAGGTTAGATTGGATAGTTGACAGAGGGTAGAAGGTAGGTTACAGAAATGGTTTCCACCTAAATCCAGGAATTCCAATGAAAGTAAACAGATTCCGATATCATCTGGAATGCCCTCGTCAACCAGACCACAATACGCGAGTTCCAATCTTTTCAAGGAACTTTTGAAAGGTAGGACAAATCTTTCGAAGGTGCTTAACTGAGGACCTCTGTGCAGAAAAACAATAGATAACCTTTCAAGTTTCTTCAGATTTTTGAAAGGTAGGACAATAGGTAATTGTTGACACCCAATAAAAGATGCATCCAGATTCCTTAAGCTTACCATATTCCCCAATCTATCAGGCAATTGTTGCAGTGCAGAGCAGCAATTGATATTTAATACTTCTAGAGATGACAAATTGCAAATGCGGTCGGGAATAGTCTTAAGATTCTCACACTCACTCAAATGTAAGTGAACCAGACTACTTAAATGTCCTATTGAATCAGGCAATTCTTCAAGCCCTGTTTGACTTGCATTCAAAGTCCTTAACCTTTTCAAATTCCCCATCCCCTCCGGCAATCGTTTCAGATTTGAGCAGCCAAGGACATTTAATTTTTCTAGTGACGTCATATTGCAAGTGCTTGCCGGAAGATTTATAAGGTTCCTGCAGTAACTTAAATCCAAGTCCAGCAAGCATTCCAAAATATTACCCAATCCCTCTGGCAATCGTTCCAGCTTTGAGCATCCTTTAATATGTGAGTAACCACCGATATAACACTTTTGTAGTGATCTCAAATTGCACATGCTTATCGGAAGATTTGCAATTCTGCAAAACCTAATATCCAAGCTAAGCAAGCATTTCAGATCCCCAAATTCCTCCGGCAATCGTTCCAGCTTTAAGCAACCATGGACATCTAATTCTTCTAGTGATGTCAATTTGCCAATGGTGGTGGGAAGAGTTTTAAGTTCCATACACCATTCCAAACGTAAGTGAACCATCCTACTTAATTGTCCTATTGAATCAGGTAACCCTTCAAGCAATGTATCACTTACGTTCAAAGTCTTCAAGCTTTCCATGTTTCCCAATTGCTCCGGCAATTGGCCTAGACATGAGCAGCCCTCCAGATGCAGTACTTCTAGTGATCTCAGCTTGCAAATTGATGGATCAATCGTTGACAATCTTTTGCAACCTTTAAGCATTAAGCACTCAAGACTTTGTACGCCAGTAAAGTTTGGGGTCTCCCCCAAGGACATACAGTATGAGAGATTTAGGATCTTCAGATTGTTTAGATGCTGTGCAAATAAATATGAAATCAGTATCTTTAACCACACTTGCCGAAAAATAAAAATAAAATTATACTGCAGGATTTAAACATAAGACCTAAATAAAGAGAGGAAACAATGTTTTGAGTAATCTCATACCTTCACTTGCTCCCATAGTTTTTCGATTTTGCTGTATTTCAGGTCAAGCCCAACAAGTTTTTCAGGATGAAAATCGGTGGGTAAACTCTTCAAAGGACATGATTGCCAACTAAGCCACCTTAGTTTTCTAAATAAATGTTTAAAGGATCCAGTAACATCAACTTCGTTGATTAGAAGAAATCGTAATTGGTGCATCGCTTCAAAGGCTTTGGTCTCCAACACAATAGACTGTAAATTGGAGAGATCTAAGCTAATTCCTTCAACTGCTTCTGCTCCCTGAGTAAGAGTAGGGTGAGTGTGAGAATTATATTCTCTAAATTTCAAATAAATTATGATAATTTCTAACATTGTTAAATCTTTAACTGCAAAAGATTACAAGTTTTCCTTTTACCTTCTGGTGTTCTAGCAGATCACATACATCCTCACGAATCCACACTCGACTGTGCTTTTCAAGTGAATGGTCGGATGCTTCAAGAACAATTGCTCTGCCCATATCACGAATATGATCATGCATCCATAAACAGTTCTTCTCATCAAATTTTAATAAACACTTGTCCATCAAATCTCTAATAGAATTTTCAGCGAAGAACCGACAACCATCCCAAAACTTAACTAAATATTCTGTCTTCCACCCAATGAAAAAGCATGCAATATCAAGGAAGATTTTCTTTCTATTTTCGCTAAGTGCATCATAGCTTATTTTGAGCTGATCCTGGATCGTCTTATGGGGTTTACTTTGAAACTCCTTCAAGGCATTTTTCCAATACATCAAGTTTTCCAGACGCAAATGACTACCAATAACCTCAAGAGCTAATGGAAGGCCTCCACAATATCTTGCTATATCTATTGAAAGCGATATGTGATCTTTGGACGGAGTTTCTTCTCCAATTGCATGTCGTCTAAAGAGCTCAAAAGACTTATCCTCATCCAATACCTTCATTTCATACGTATGAGCTACCTGTGCTTCTTTAAACAGCTTCGCATCTCTTGTAACCATGATGACTCTGCTTCCAGCACTGAACCAACTTTTATGTCCTGCTAATTGATTTACCTGATTTAAGTCGTCCAGATCATCAAGTAAGATCAAAACCCTTCTAGAACAACAAATATTTTTTATCCAATTGATTCCTTCATCACTATTAGAAAGCATAACATTTTTTTTCTGAAGTTGATTGAGAAGATTCTTTTGTAAACAAAGTAGGCCATCTGGTTGTTTTGAAACATCTTTGATCTTCTCAACAAAAGCACTGCCTTCAAAGTGGTTTAAATGTTTATTGTATACAGCTTTGGAAACGGTGGTTTTACCGATTCCACCCATCCCATATATCCCAATTGTACGTACATCATTTGTACCTATGCTCAGTAACATATTTATGTAGTTAACATGAGAATCTACACCGATTAGATACTCGGGAACATTCAAGCATCTCAGGTTTACTTCAGGTCGAACATTCTTAACAATTTTTTCAATAAATCTCACTTCGTTCCTGCAAAAAATTTCCAACCAAAAAATAATATTCATGATGTAAACTGATAAAGTAGTTGAGAGATGAGGATGTTACAGCAGAAATAATTGATGATTATTTTGTAAATAGAGCAAGTGAATTAGTGAAGTTATTATGTGTTTTCTAGTGAAGTTTGCCAAAATATTTGTCCAAATTTGAACACAGAACTTGGATTAGATGACTCAGCACATAGTTTAGTTAAGAAAAACAAAGATTAAAATCACTTATGCAGCTTTAAGCAGATAAATCATTTAAGGAGATAGAGAATAAGATCTGCACAGTTTATTTACTCATTTTATCTCATCTTTCAAAACATGTCCTGAGATATTTCTAGGGTCATTATCGCGTTGCAAGCAAAGAAGAACAAAACGGACATTTTCAGACTTGAACATGAAGGCGGAATGTTTTCTGACAGACAGGCGCTACCGCGCCGTTGCCCAAGCTATTCCTGGTGTCACGCCCTCTACAGACAAAAAATGGATCTCTGACGTAGCAGTGCTGCCACGCCCATTTCCAGTACAAAAGTAGCGCGGCCGCACCGTGACACGGATTTCAAGGACACGTTTTCTTACTCAATTTTAGCATATTTCTTCCATAATTTTAGGGATTTTAGCTATATTTTTAAGTTCTAGTGTAACTAGGATGGTTATTAGATAGGATTTGATTTCTATGTCATCTAGGATTTTGATTCCAAATCAATTGTTATTTTCCTTGTATGACTTTAGGGTTTCATGACTGGTATAAATAAGCATAGATGAATGTAATTTATATACAATTCAGATTATCAATAAACTTGTGAGATTATTCTCTTTCTTTTGGTTTTTTGAAGAATTCCTAAGTTAATCTTAGTTATTCATTGAGATTCAATTGACTTATCATATAACAATTCATAGTTGTGTGTGACGTCTTCTACCGTATCGACTACCAAGATTCTTGCTTACATATAAGCATTGGGTCAAGGTGTCGTTGGTGTTCCATTCAATGCAACTTCAATACACTATCGATTGTACCGAGATTCTCGTCTCCATATAGACGAAAGGTTTAGGTGTCGAGCGTCTCCATATAGACGAAAGGTTTAGGTGTCGAGCGTGATCCGGATCACATCATCTACTTAATTAGAGAACTTGTACTAGTGAAATTGCCAACAATTTTGTGCACCCTTGAACATAGAACTTAACACACAACATAATTAAGAAGAAGATAGTTTAACATCACTAGTGAAAGTTTGCACCCTTATTATTGCAACATTGAAAATAATGTTTGCTATGCTGATTACGCGTAGAAGGTAATTTTATACCAAGTAAATTAGATTGGAGTCGGCAACTGTTTTAAATTTTTACTAATAAACTTTGCCAACAATTTTGTGCACCCTTGAACATAGAATTTGGAATAGATGGTTTATGTCTAAGCACACAACTTAATTAAGCAGAAGAGAACTAGTTTAAAATCACTAATTGTTGAATATTGTCTCACATTATTGGTCAACAATAGTGTCCTCACACATGTTTGTAGTGTCCACATGTTTGTAGTGTCCACACACATGTTTGTTTGCTTTCATGTTTTCCTTCCACCAACATGTTTTTCTTCTTGGCCCTCCTTTGTTGAAAATGAGTCCAACTCATTTCCTTTTCTACCCTCAAGTTTTTGGCTATAAAAAGAGGCCAAATGGAAGAGGAAAAACACACCAATTGATAGAGCATATCTTAGAGAGAAAAGAGAGCAAAGCTCTAGTTTGAGTGTCAAAGAGAGTTAGAGAGTGAGAAGCTCAGTTAGAGCATTCTGAGAGTTTGTAATCTCCATATTATTTTCATAGTGAATTTCTGAGATCTCTCCCCGTAGTTTTTTCCAGTTGGGTTTTCACGTAAATTTCTGGTGTTATTATTTTAAATCTCATACTGTAGTGTGTTTGTATTTATCTTTAGTGTATTTGTGTGAGCCTGATTTCTCAACAATTGGTATCAAAGCATACGGTTCACACCAACGATCCGTTTAAAGAGAAATTAGGCAGGTCACAAGTACGAAGATGGAAAGCACAAGTGCGAGGTATGAAGTTGAACCATTTGACGGTAAGTCAAATTTCAGTATTTGGCAGTGTACAGTCAAAGATATATTGGCTCAACAAGGATTGACAAAGGCATTAGAAGGGGGAAAGCCAACGACTATGACGGATGAAAAATGGACGGAACTTGAATCTAAGGCCGTGGCAACAATCAGATTGAGTTTGGCGCCACGGATCAAATATCAGGTTTTGACAGAAACCTCTTCGAAAGACTTGTGGGAGAAACTTGAAAAAGTTTACAAGTCAAAGTCTCTGTCAAATCGGTTGTATTTGAAGAAGGAATTGTACCGGCTTCGTATGGAAGAAGGGTCAGATTTGGCCACTCATATTAATGAGTTTAATAGATTTGTGACCCAACTAACCAGTATTGATGTGAAGTTGGACGAAGAAGATAAAGTCTTATTACTTCTTGTCTCTCTACCAGATTCATATTCAACTCTCCAGACTACACTCCTTGTAGGGAAGGAAAAGCTTGCAGTTGACGATGTGATGTCGTGATTACGGACCGAGATAAGTTCGAGGCACTACTTCTAGAGATCAAGGAGACAGTCTTCTTGTTTTTTCAGATGGGCGTGGCAGGGGTCCTAATCGAAAGAAGTATTCCGGCAAGGAAAGGGAAAAGTCTCAGGCGAGACCAGGAAAGAAGGATAAATCTCAGGTTGAGTGTTATCATTGTCACGAGAAGGGCCACTACAAAAATCAGTGTCCATTGTTGAAGAAGGATAACAAGAAGAAATGAAAGCAGATTGAAAATTCTGCTAATGTTCTTTGAAAGCAAATGACATGTGTGCAAATGACGGACGAGAGACATACCATGATGACGAAAAATGAAGCTTCACAAGGTGATCTCTTATCTGTTAGAGACAGTGGCAGCCTTACAGATTGGTACATGGATTCCGGTTGTTCTTTTCATATGTCCCCTCACAGGGATTGGTTTGATACTTTTACATCCTGCAATGGTGGTACAGTTTTATTGGGTAACAATGCAGTCTGCAAAGTTACTGGGATAGGCACCATCAAAATTAAAATGTTTTACGGGGTTGTCAGAACATTGGGTGATGTAAGGTATATTCCAGAATTGAAGAAGAGCTTGCTATCGGTTGGAGTACTCGACTCTATAGGCTGCAGTATCTCAGTCAGAGATAGTGTCATGAAAATTATCAAGGGTTCTATGGTAATTATGAAGGGCCAGAAGAAGGGCACCCTCTACAAGTTGATAGGGGACACGATTCTTTGGTGGAGCGACAATTTACATGCGAGGATAATTCTAACAGTGATGGCACAGAATTATGACACATGCGACTTGGTCATTTGAGTGAAGGTGGAATGAAAGAACTTCACAAAAGACATTTGCTGAAAGGTGTCAAAACGTGCAGTTTGGAATTTTGCAAGTTTTGCGTGTACGGCAAACAACGGAGGGTCAGCTTCAAGGCAAGAGCGCATACCAGTAAGAATGTACTTGATTATGTACATTCGGATGTGTGGGGCCCGATCAAGCATACGTCAATGGGTGGAGCCCATTATTTTGTTAGCTTTATAGATGACTACTCCAGAAAAGTGTGGGTGTATTTTATGAAGCAGAAATCCGAGGTTTTCATAATCTTCAAGCAGTGGAAAGCTAAAGTAGAAAACCAGACCAGAAAGAAGTTGAAGTATTTCAGATCAGATAATGGCACAGAATACAAGATGTGGTCATTCCTACTGCTCGCCAGATGAAGGTATCACGAGCACTTCTCGATCAAAAGAACTCCGAGCAAAATGGGGTTCTTAGCCGAGAGGATGAAACAGAACTCTATTGGAACGTGTCGAGATATATGAGGTTGAATGCGGGATTGCCCAAGTTTACGGGGTGAGGCAATTAATTACAATGTTATCGATAAATCGATCTCCTTCAGCTGGAATTGATTACAAAATCTCCGAAGAGGTATGGAGTGGGAAACCAGTTGATTTTTCTGTAATGAAAATCTTTGGTTGTCCAGCTTATGTTCATCTGCCAGTCGAGGAGCGACAGTCCAAGCTTGATCCAAGGTCAAAAGAGTGTATTTTCCTTGGATATGAAGATGGAGTCAAGGGATACAGGTTATGGGATTCAGTATCCAAGAAGAAGGTTGTCAGCAGAGATGTGGTGTTCAATGAGAAACACATGCTGAAAAGTTCGAGAATGAAGAATCTGCAGCAGGTGAGTTGCAGAAACACCCAGTTGAGGTGGAGCTTCCTAAAGAGATTGAAGATGATCATCCTTCAGATCCCCAAGAGAGGTCCTATAATCTTGTTAGAGATCGAGAAAGGCGAGTCAGCAAACCAGTGCAGAGATATGGGTTTGAAGACATGGTTGCATTTGCCTTGATTGCTGGTAGTGGAGATCCAACTAGCTATCAGGATGCTATCCAGTCCGAGGATAATGATAAATGGGCGATAGCGATGGCAGAAGAGATGGAGTCTTTACAGAAGAATCAGGCTTGGGAGTTAGTTCAGCTTCCAAAAGGATCAAAGGCTATAGGATGCAAGTGGGTGTTCAAGAAAAAGGAAGCTCAAACTGATAAAGAAGGTGAAAGATTCAAGGTCAGGCTAGTGGCAAAGGGATTCTCTCAGAGAGAGGGAATCGACTACAATGAGATCTTTTCATCAGTTGTGAAACACACGTCGATTCGGTTGATCTTATCTATTGTAGCATCACAGGATATGGAGTTAGAACAGCTTGATGTAAAAACAGTTTTTCTCCAAGGTGATTTAGAAGAAAAGATCTATATGAAGCAGCCTGAGGGGTTTATTGAACCAGGAAAAGAGGGCTTAGTTTTCAGTTTGAAGAAGTCTCTCTATGGTTTGAAGCAGTCCCCAAGACAGTGGTATATGAAGTTTGACAACTTCATGGTGGCTCATGGTTACTCTCGTTCGGAGTATGATCCATGTGTGTATTTCAGATCCCTTGATGATGGCTCTCTAGTATTGTTGACATTATATGTCGATGACATGTTGATAACAAAGAAAGAGAAGTCGAGATATTCTTGGTGAAGAATTTGTTGAAAGCAATGAATTTGACATGAAGGATCTTGGGTCATTGACGAAGATCCTAGGTATGGAAATTCACAAGGATCGTCGAGCGAAAAAAGTTGTGGCTAACTTTCGGAAAGGATATGTGCAGAAGGTTTTGGAGAGGTTTAACATGAACAATGCTAAACCAGTTAGCACTCCGTTGGCAGCACATTTCAGGTTGTCTTCACAGTTGAGCCCACAGACAGAGGATGAGGAGAAGTATATGTCCAAAGTACCGTATGCAAATGCGGTGGGTTGTCTAATGTACGCCATGGTATGGTATATGAGGCGGATATCTCTCATGCACGATCGGTGTAGTTAGCAGGTATATGGCAAATCCAGGAAAAGAGCATTGGAATGCAGTGAAATGGATTTTTCGTTATCTAGCAGGTATAACCAATTACGGTCTTATGTTTGATCGTGATACCGCAAGAAGTGAGGTTACAGGGTTTGTTGATTCGGATTATGCTAGAGACCTAGATGCAAGGAGATCTACGACAGGGTTTGTATACACCTTTTGTGGAGGATGTATATGTTGGAGGTCGATGTTGCGATCTCTTGTAGCATTATCAACAACAGAGGCTGAGTATATGGCATTGACAGAGGCAAGCAAAGAGGCTTTGTGGCTTAAGGGAATAGTTGAAGAACTATGTTTCAAGCAGGGCAGTATCCAGATTCAGTGTGATAGTCAAAATGCTATTCATTTAGCAAAGAACCAGGTGTCCATGCCATAACCAAACATATAGACGTTCGGTATCACAAGATTCGTGAGTGGCTGAACAATGGTGACATTGCAGTTCGCAAAGTTCACACAAAGGAGAATGCCGCAGATATGCTTACAAAGTCAGTTACAGCAGAAAAGTTCAAGCATTGCTTGGACTTAATTCACTTCGTCGAATGTTGAGTACGTGGTGGAATATCCAGGGAGAGGGATACATTCACAGACACAAAGAAGTTCACAGTATTTGAAAAATATGAGCCAAGGTGGAGATTGTTGAATATTGTCTCACATTATTGGTCAACAATAGTGTCCTCACACATGTTTGTAGTGTCCACATGTTTGTAGTGTCCACACACATGTTTGTTTGCTTTCATGTTTTCCTTCCACCAACATGTTTTTCTTCTTGGCCCTCCTTTGTTGAAAATGAGTCCAACTCATTTTCTACCCTCAAGTTTTTGGCTATAAAAGGAGGCCAAATGGAAGAGAAAAAACACACCAATTGATAGAGCATATCTTAGAGAGAAAAGAGAGCAAAACTCTAGTTTGAGTGTCAAAAAGAGTTAGAGAGTGAGAAGCTCAGTTAGAGCATTCTGAGAGTTTGTAATCTCCATATTATTTTCATAGTGAATTTCTAAGATCTCTCCCCGTGGTTTTTTCCAGTTGGATTTTCACGTAAATTTCTGGTGTTATTATTTTATATCTCATATTATAGTGTGTTTGTATTTATCTTTAGTGTATTTGTGTGAGCCTGATTTCTCAACACTAATGAAACTTTGCACCCTTATTCTTGCAACATCGAAAAGTAAGAATGTTTGCTATGTTGATTATTCGCTTAGAAGGTAATTTTGACGAAGTAAACTACAAGGAATCTTAATTCTATTCTGATTCCAAATAATCAGTTATTATTTTGTAAATAGAACAACTGTATAATACTAAAATTATTATATGGTCGTCTTTACTAGCAAACTTTGCGAACAATTAATTTTAGGCAGCTTTGAAGATAGAAGTTGGATCGGTAGATTAAGCAGATGTAATTAGGAATGAGATAGAATAAGGTTTGCAAGGGTTTTACCCATTTTCTTCATTTTTCAGATCGTATCCCGAGATATTTGCAGCTTCAGTTAATGCAGCTCGCCACTCAGCCAATCTGTTGTTTTTAAAAGGTTTTGCAAAGCTCCACCCTCTGAATATGCAACTTGGCAAACAAGAGATCAAAAGCATTTTCCAAGGTCCCCAATCCTCCATAAAGTTTTCAAAATCTTTTGCGTAGCTCCTCTTTGATGACGTACAATGGATGGTTGAACATCGTAAAATATAGGAAGAACAATCTGGCCGTTAGTTCTCTTGCATTCAAGGATCTCCACAAGCTCGTCAAGACACCATCTCGAAGAAGCATAGTGTTTCGAGAAAACAATAATAGACATCCTTGATCCTTGGATAGCTTTTCGCAGTTCCGGCTTAATTTCTTTTCCTCTTCGTAGTTCTTCATCATCTATGAATGTTCGGATTCCAGACCGCGTCAAAGCGTCGTATAGATGACTTGTAAAGGAATTGCGGGTATCTGGGCCTCTGAAACTCAAAAAGACATCATGATCACAGTGAGGAGTTGAAGAATCAGTTTGGTTACTGGTAGAAGCCATGGACAGTACGTAGCAATTGAAGATGGAAGATGATCACAAGCTAATTAGCATTAGCAAACACTAAGACAGGACAAAGGAGATAATGGACTGGCAAAGACTTGAGAGTTGTACTTACCTTATCTTCTTCAATCCTCCTAGTGGAAAAGGAAAATTCTAGGGGATATTTTTTTGTACATTTTTTAGTGATATTTTTTTTTTGGTTTTTTTTGTTTTTTTTTGTAGTACCTCTTAAAAAATGTATAATATTTATTTTAACTGAAATTTTTATAAAAAATGGTGTTTTAGGTATAATTTAGATACATACAAGAAACATATTTAACTGTACAGATCATGTTTCTTGTATGTATCCAAATTACACTTAAAACACCGTTTTTTATAAAAAATTTAATTAAAATAAATATTATATATTTTTTAAAAGGTATTATAAAAAAAACCAAAAAAAAAAAATTGTCGCTACAATGTCGCCAGACCAATGTCGCGGTAGAAGAACTCAGTCGAAAATGAACTACAACCACAAACTTTTTCCCCAACAACCTTGTGGAAAAGTCTTATGACATTTACATCTTCACTGGGCCCTGGTGTATTTTCTTCTGGATTTACTCTCAATGTCAATTGCAATTTCCTCCTACGCAATCAATTCCTTTGCATTTTCACTGGGCCCCGGTGTAATAATTTTCTTCTGGGTTTAGTTGGATCCAATTGGGGATCAACATCAGTAGATCCGATTATTATAAAATTAACTCATAATAAGTTGGTCAGTTAACTAATACAGTGCAGACACGTAAAAAAAGATCTCAACTCTCGCCTGCGTGTCAATATTATATTGGTCAATTGACCAAAGTTAACTTCATTCTAATCGAGAGCAGATCCTCTATCCCCATTTTTTCTGTCCCCCATTTAAATTTTGACACATAATCTCTTACTTAACGCCAATTAATTCTAAAATTAAATAAAAATTCAGGTATCAAAATTTAAATTTAAGTGGAGAGACATAAAGGAACAGCAAAAATAAAGACAGGATCTGCTCTCATTCTAACCGCTCTCAGTCTCTCACGTTAGGGCAATGGGGCAGTTGCCTTTTTTTTTAATTGTAAATTTAAAAAATTACAGGGTAGTCCGCCCCTTCCACCATCCGTTTCTTCTAGCAAACTGCAAATTAATGAAGGTAAAAATGAGTACAATTTAGCATCAAGAGACGCACTAATAATCTAGCAACAACATAGCAGCTCCAGTCTGGCTGGCTCAAAAGGCACAAGTTCTCCCATTCAATAAATAAATGCATAAAGGCTATGCTTGTAACCAACTAATTCAATACAAGCACTTTTTTATTCTTGAAGTAGGCCATGGATTGTCATATGCTTAATGATATTAAAGTAGTATAAATAAGTATTTAAATAATCCAGTCTCGTGCATTAATATCACATACAAGCATAGCCCAAGCGGGAAGCAACATTCAATAAAGAAATCCACAGCAGCATCAACAACCAAATTCCATGTTGAATCTCAACCTTTTAGCGTTTTCCTCATTAGACAACTGCAAGTTGACATTACGGCCTCTCTTTCGATCAACTCCACTAATGTCTGGTTTGTATAGAAACTGAATCCCACACCTCTTCACCTTCACACCATTCTCTAACTCATTGATGGAAATCTCAATAGTATCTTCATTTGATAAATCTCCTTTTATACAGCTGACCCAAGAATGCCCTTCGACTCGAAAGGTGTGTTTGAACACATCTCTACCATGAATCCATGTAATGCCACTTGTTTTATTTTTTATAACAGCAGAGTAGTAATTGGGATGATCAAAATATATGTCGGATTTAACATAAACCACCCAAAGAATAATCCCCCGGAAATTATTTGTCGGATTTAGTGGCATGTTGAAAGAAATTGAAGATTTCATTCTTTGATCAGTAATCCATTCTGGAATTTCCCACCTCGGAAGAATAATCTCATCAGCATGCTCGAAGTACCTCTTTAACATAGAAATGATATAAGATATGTATACAAACATATACATATGTAGACCTCAAAAAACCATTAAACTCTCGTCAAGGTATCGAAAAAACATACAAACTATTGTTTTTGCATAAAAACCATTGAACTTTTAAATAATTATTATCGAAACACCGAAAATTGATCATATGAGCTGACATGTGTACTAACATGTGTCTAGGATCTGGTCAAATTTTGGCAAAGTTTAATGGTTTTGGTGTAAAAGAAAATAGTTTGCACATTGTATGATAGCTTGACAAGAGTTTAATGGTTTTTTTGGACATTAATTCTAAATACATACACATACCTATACGTAGAAATGATATATATAACACAGAGACAGAGAGAGACAGACAAAGAGAGGAAGAAAGAGATCAACCTGAAAGAAACTCTTAGGAGTACTAATTTCCAGATTGTTGCAGCCCGCCATGTGAACATGTTGTAAGGAAATGAGGTTCTCCAAGCCCTGTACTTGAACCAATCTACTGCAATCCGTAAGATCCAACTGAAACAAATATTTCAAGTTTGATAGATTTGGTAATTTTTCCAGAGATGTACAACCACTTGCATCAAAATCATAGAGATTAGGAGGAAGTTCCGGGAGTGACACAAGACTCGTGCAGTTGCTCAATGTAAGCTCAAATAAGTTGGATAGTTGACCAAGGCTGGAAGGAAGGGTACAAAATTTGTTTCCACTTAAATTCAACTCATTCAACGAGGACAAATAGATTCCGATATCATCTGGAATGTCTTCATCACACAGAGAGCAGTTGTGGAGTTCCAACCATCGTAAGGTACTTTTGAAAGGTAAGACAAATCTTTTGAAGAAGCTTAATGGAGCATTAGAGTTTATGCATCCATCAAGAGCCAACTCTTTGAGGTTCTTGAGAAGAATGATGGAATCAGGTAACCGTTTAAACGCGGTTCCGTTGGTAAAAAGAGTTCTCAAGGCTTTCATATTCCCCAATTGCTCAGGCAATTGAGTCAAATTTGAGCAGAAATTAAGATTTAATTTTTCTAGTGATCTCAAATCGCAAATGCTGCTAGGAAGAACTTCAAGTTTTACACAAAATTCCAAGGATAAGTAAACCAGCTTACTTAGAAGTCCAATGGAGTCTGGTAATTCTTTAACAGCTGTTCCAGTTGCAGAAAGTCTCCTTAAGCATTTCATATTCCCCAATTGCTCCGGCAATCTTTCCAGATTTGACAAACCACTGATATCTAATTCTTCTAGTAATCTCATATTGCAAATGCTTGTTGGAAGGTGTATAAGATTCGTGCAATCACATAGATCCAAGTAAAGCAAGCATTCAATATTCCCCAATTGGTCTGGTAATTGTTCCAAATTTGAGCAACGACGCATACATAATCTTTTTAGTGAACTCAGATTGCAAATGCTATTTGGAAGAGTTTTAAGGTTCTCGCACTTAATCAAGTTCAAGTACACAAGACCACAGAGAAGTCCGATGGAATCTGGTAGTTGTGTGATATTAGCATTATAACCTGCATCAAGGCTCCTTAAGCATTTAATGTTTCCAATTTGCTTGGGCAATTTTTCCAAATTGGAACAATCATAGAGAAAGAGATCTTCAAGTGATCCCAAATCACAAATGTTGTTTGGAATATTTTTAAGGTTGTTGCATTCTCTTAGATCCAAGTAATGCAGCCTTCCGAGAAGTCCAATTGATGGATGAACTTCTATCAGGCTTTTACAACCTCTTAGGATTAATCTCTCAAGACATTTTATGCCAACAAAGTTTGGAGTTTTCACCAGGAACTTGCAGAAACTTAAATCTAAGATCTTCAAATTTTCTAAATGCTGTGCAAAACCAAGAAAAATATGAAGTTAGTATTTCCAAAGAAATTTTACACAAAGGTCTGCACGTAAGACTTGAATCAAGACAAGAAATAATATGAAAAGTAAACTCGTACCTTGACACCCTGCCAGAGTTCATTGATTTTGCTGTATTGCATGTCAAGCATAACAAGTTTTCCGGGGCAAAAATCGGAAGGTAAACACTCCAAAGGGCAGTAATGCCAGCTGAGCCACCTCAATTCTTTAAATATATTTTCAAAGCATCCAGTAAGATGAACATTGTTAATTTGGAGCAATCTTAATATGTGCATTGCTCCAAATGTACTGGCATCCAAATGTATGGGCCCTAACCCGGAGAGATCTAAGCTAATACCTTCAATTGCTTTTGTTCCCTGATGAGAGGAGAGGAGAGATAGAGGTATATATAGAACATTATATATCCTTAACTTGAAATAAATTACAAGAATATATTCAAAATAAACACTTTTGGAATTGTAAAATGTTTGAGATTTTTCTTTTACCTTGTGATTTGTTAGCACATCAATTACTTCCTCGTGAAGGAACAGTCGACTGCGCATTTCAGGCCACTTGGGGGATTCCTTACGAATTATCTCCCTACCCATGTCACGAAGTTGTTCGTGCATCCTTAAACAATTTACCTCGTCGATTTTTAATAAGCTTTTGCTCTTCAAATTACTAATACCATCTTCAGGGAAGAAATGACAACCATCCCATATATTAGTTGCAAAGTATTTGTCCATTCCAATGAAGAAGCATGCAAGATCAAGGAAAATATCCTTTACTTTATCTTCGCCAAGTGCATCAAAGCTTATTTGAAGTATATCCTGAATTTTTTTGTCAGGGATTTGGCGTAACCTATTTAAGGTACTTTCCCATTCTTTTGTAGTCTTTTCAACCAAATAAGAGCCTATAACCTCAAGAACTAAAGGAAGCCCTTTAGCATATCTTACTATGCCTTTCGAAATCAAATGGTAATCTTCTGTTGGAATGGCTCTTCTAAATGCATGCCAACTAAAGAGCTCCAAAGACTCATTGATATCCAGTTCCTTCACCTCATATTTCTCATCTACTTTTACTTGTTTTAGCAACTGAATATCTCTTGTAGTCATAATGACCCTACTGCCTGAACTAAAACATCTTTGTCCTGCAAATGGTGCTAATGATTTAACTTGGATTAAGTCGTCTAAATCATCGAGCAAAATGAGAACCCGCTTAGAATGACATATCCTGTTTATGAATTCAATTCCATGATCGACACTGGAAACTTTAACATCACGTTTTGCAAGTTGAAAGAGAAGTTTCTCTTGTAAACGAACTAGACCATCGGGTAGTTTTGAAGCATCTTTGATATTTTCAACAAAAGAACTGCCTTCAAAGTGGTGCAAGTTTTCATTAAAGACAGCTTTGGAAATGGTAGTTTTACCAATTCCGCCCATGCCATAGATCCCAATTGTGCGTACATCATTTGATTCAATGCTTAATAACTGATTTACGTACTTGACACGAGAACCTATTCCAACTGGGTTATCAGGAAGAATCAAGCAACCCGGGATTACTTGAGGAAGAACTTTTGTAACAATCTTTTGAATAAATCTCGATTCATTCCTGTAAAACACAGCCAAAGATAAAGTAGAGTGAACATGATGTAATAAGATAAGATAACTAGAAATGTTTACTGACATAACATAGAGCTAGCGTTCGAGAAGAAGTTCTAATAGTTGAAACCAAATGAGCATGGGGCATCCCTTTATTCACTTTTTCTTCTTTGTGCATTCTGCTGCAAAAAGTATATAGATAGAAAATACATTTTTTTCAACTTTCTAATATATTAAATTGATCTCAATTTTAGAAAGAGGGATATGTATATGTTACAGGTAGGTAGGTGGAATTACTGCGTTCATATATATTATAATGAAGAACTCATTAAATGAACATATTTCACTTAACCTAATGGATGAACCTATCAAATTAACATACTATATATAATGAACTGGCAACCACCCTTGGTCAAAAAAAATATATCGATCAACAGTAGTATCGTAAGGAATTAGAAGGTAATTTTACAAGTAAAAAATCATTACTATGTAAATAGAGCTACAAGTTTAATTTACCCATTTTCTTCCGTCTTCAGATCGTGTCCAGACAAATTTGCAGCTTCATTTAACGCAGCTCGCCACTTGTCTATTTTCTTTAGCTCCAAGTCAGTCACAAAGCTACCACTTTTCCACTTTCTACTTATCCAACTCAGCCACCAACTGTTGAAAAGATTTTCCACAGTTGGCCGCTTCTCCAAAACTGCCACAAAGTGTTGAAAAGCTTCTGCATAGCTCCCAGTTTGATAACGTACAACAGATGGATCAACATGGTAAAATAGAGGAATAACCAAACGTCCCATTGTGTTCTTGCACTCAAGGATCTCGACAAGCTCGTCAAGGCACCATCTGGAAGAAGCATAGT
Organism: Panax ginseng; assembly: GCA_020205605.1. Lineage (NCBI taxonomy): Eukaryota > Viridiplantae > Streptophyta > Magnoliopsida > Apiales > Araliaceae > Panax > Panax ginseng. Next base: position 14,574,445 of record CM035134.1, read on the forward strand.
TTTCCGAGAAAACAATAATATACATTTTTGATTCTCGGATAGCTTTTTTAAGCTCGTGCTTAATTTCTTTGCCTGTTGGTAGTTCTTCATCGTCTATAAAAGGTCGAATTCCCGCCTGCTTCAATGCAGTGTATAGATGCCCCGTAAAGGTTTTGCGCGTATCTGTACCTCTGAAACTCAAGAAAACATCGTGGTTCCAATGAGGAGTACTGGAAGATGAACAAGAGTAATTTGTTTGGTTAATTGTAAAAGCCATGAATGGATATATAGGAGAGGAAACTAAGCAAAATTGATATGAAATATTTGGGTGGTTTGTTAGTAGTAGAGGGATCGATAGGATTGGAGCCAGCAAAGACTTTTAGGAGAAAAAAAACAAATTAAAAGTCATGATCATGTAGCACAATTGGCTATAATTTAATTTTAACTGCAGGTTTATAAAATATCAAATTGTTGGATACATAATAAACTGGGTGGTTGGTATTGCTGAATAGTTCTCCAATTAAAGAAATGTTGGAAGTTTTATTTTCAAGTAAATTACTACCTCTTTGCCTGTAATTCGGTACCATGATGATAACGAGAAGATGTTTTTTTTTCTCCAAGGATTCTATAGTTTTTTATTTGTATATATTGTTAGGCTATATTTTGACAAAGATTTTCTAAGTTACACCTTTCATCTAATTTTTCTTTTTCTTGATTTTTCCCTGTATACATTTAGGGACGCAATAATATTTTTTGTACATAATTATTTCTCCAATATTTATATTTGCGTAGTTAAATATGTATCGAAAGAAAAATGGGATAAATAAGTAAAATGTTAGTTGATCCTCTCCTGCTCAAATGTGATTGTTTATCCTTTTTTCCAGAGACGTGTTTTTGTTTAATTTTTGCAAAAGTCAGCTTTAATAATTTATTGGTAGTGTGGGATAAATTAAATGATGGCAAATAAACCTTACCTCATCTTCTTCTGCACTAGTGACTCCACAAGCTTGTGGAAAAGTCTCAAACAATTAAAAAGAAAAACAATGTAGTCATAAACAATGAAAAATGAGAAATCAGAATATAAGGGGAAAGGTATCTGGATCTGCTAGGAATTGAAGGCCAAGAGAGAGACCGGAGCAGATCGAGCGCAGTAGAGTGACGATCGAGCGCAGAGCAGAGGCAAACCAACATATAAGAGCAACTCCAGCAAACCGGAAATGCTGGATTCGTAGACTATATTTAGTCTAGGACGGAAATCGCAGAGTAAATTTAGTCTGCCCCTTTTTTCGACAAGCCAAACCAACTAAATTAGCGAACCAAATATGATGGACTATAATTTATATTATATTTAAATAGAAGGCTCAACGGATAGGAGAAGAAGGGAGGTTGAAGAATAGAGGTTGAAGATGAAGGAGAAGGAGACAGGTGAAGAAGACAAAGGAGACAAAGAGTATGCCAACGGATAGATGTGTGAAGTTCAGAACGGTAATAAAAAATAATCAGAACGGTAATAAAATAAAATCAACGGATAGAAAATGAAAGTCTATAAATATGTACCATTATTTAACACATTTTACAATCTCTCAATCAAGTTCAACATTTAGCAATTGTAAGTATGTTGTTAATTATTGTATTTTTATTATATTTAATTTTAATTTTTATTGATAATATCTCTTTAATTTTTTTTAGATGGAAAATCATGGTCCTCCGATTTATTATTCTTCGTTATTATCTGAAGGTTTTATCACTTGATGATCCAAATTTGTTGGATGAATTTTCAATTCAAATTGATGTACCAATTCAGACTCCTGAAAATGAGTCCAATAAAAGAACAGGGCGAAAGGGAAATTACACTATTGATGAAGATACCCTTCTTGTTTCCGCATGGCTTAATGTAAGCATGGATCCAATTCAAGGAAACGATCAGAAACATGGAAGATATTGGGAAAGAGTTCACGAATAGTTTCACGAATGCATGCAGTCGATGCTCCCCCAACATCCCAAGAAAACCACACTCTTCAGCTTTTGATAGCAATCTAACGATGCTCCCCCAACATCCCAAGAAAACCACACTCGTCATGTGTATCGTAGGTTGTTGGTTCTTGATTTTCATCTCGTTCATCTTCAACGATCATATTGTGTAATATTATGCATGCAGTCATAATTTCTTTTAGTGTTGTTTAATCCCAAAATCGTGCAGCGGACCACGAACTATCGCAAAAAGCGTCTTTGCAGACCCCAAATGCTCGCTTCAACATCCTTTCTAAGCGCCTCTTGAGTCTTAGCAAATAGTTTTCTTTTATTTCCCTGAAGTGCCGAAATGGTTTTAACAAATGTTGCCCATTGGGGATATATACCATCAGCAAGGTAATATCTCATCGTATACTCATTTCCATTAATTGAGTAGTTCACTGGTGGAGCACGACCTTCAGTAAGAGCAGAGAAGATAAATGATCTCTCCAAAACGTTAATATAATTATGAGAGTCTGGTAATCCAAAAAATGCATGCCATATCCAAAGATCGTATGAAGTCACCGCTTCTATAATTGTTGGCTCATGCACATGTCTAGGATACATACCATGCCACACAACCGGACAATTCTTCCATTTTCAATGCATGCAATGATGCTCCCCAACATCCCAAGAAAACCATGTTCTTCACTTTTTGATAAAGAATCTAACGATGTCATTACTATTGGGGGATCTCGGATATTCATCACCAAAATTGAAATGATTGCTTTTACAAACCTTTTAAGACTCAATATAGCCGCTTTCACCGATCCAAGCACATAATCATCAACTAATCATTTGAAACACCATAAAAAAGATCTGCATTGAGGTAGTTATCTTTTATAAAGAAGATAAACCGAGATGTCCCGCAAACATTCATTTTTGGACGAAGTATGAATCATACGCGCTTAACCGCTCTTTGAATTCGGAGAAAAGCGGCGCCAGATTCTAAACCTTCTCCGAAATAGATCACGGGTATGTAGGATGTTCAAAGAAAATAATCACGAAAAAGTCGATTATGACCTTCATGTCTACCACGATCAATGGCCATACGACCTTGCACAGAACCACGATGACGTGATGTATGCCTATTGACATTTTGTTGTTCTTCTTCAATAGCCGCCATGCCACACAATTGTCCATATGCTTCTTCATCTTCTTCTTCGTTCATGCAATAATATAAATAATTCGAATTGACGAGACATATTTAAAATAACTTATTTGACTGGAAGAATGAAATTAAGATGAGTGAATATGAGAGACTAGATGTGACATATATTTATAGATGCTATTTGTTTTTTAAAATATAGCCGTTATAATATAGCCGTTGGAATATGACCGTTGGAATATGGTCGTTGAATTATGTCCGTTGGAGTTTTTTTGAATTCATTGATTATTTTAATCATTTTATATTATAAATTCATGGATAGTCATGGGATAAATCCATCTCACCGCATGAGGAGTGAAGATTAAAGGATATTCTTCGATGTCGGATGAATTTAAATATAGTTCATCAGATAATCCATCTGCTGGAGATGCTCTAAATCACTGCCGCAGAGGGCCATCATATCGTGGTTCCGGTGAAAAATTGAAGATGAAGAAGTAAAGGAAGAAGAGCCAAATTGGTTGGTAGGAAATGGAAGGAAAGGATATTAGAAAGAATCGGATGAAATCAAGCGATGAGAAACAGATCTACGAGTTTTCACAAAAGAGAAAAGAAGATGGAGGAAAATTCACTCAAAAGTTGGTGTTTGATAAAATTAAATAATTATCTTAATATATATTAGTTCATCTAAATTAAATAGTATCTGAATTTAAAAATGTAAAACATTTAAATAATATTATTTTATTATTTTAACTTTTTAAATTATTTTTAAAAAAATATTTGATAATTTTAAATATGCAATTTAATAATAAAAAAAAAAGAGTGAATAGTACAACAACATAATGAAATAGTTTAAGATAAGTTTTAAAATATAAAATCATTATTGATTTCATAAAGTAAATTTAAAATAATTTTAAACTCATAATTAACATTAATTTTTTTGATTTTAGTTTATAAAATAATGAATATTAATTTCATAATTTTAGTCATCTCAATTTTAAATTTAGTAACATTTCTATTGTATTTCTATTTAGTTATGTGCCTAGGACATTAGCCAATTCAGATCTGAGGAGGGTCTTAATTCTCCTTTGGGGAGCTCTGATTCTCGCCAACTTAGAGAGTGGTTTCCGCTTATGAAGACGGGATGATTGCGAATATGCTCTAAATTGTACGCAATTCTTGTACAATAGAAAGTAGGAGGCCAACAACATTGGTATATACAGAAGATTACAAAGCCTACTAAAAATTCAGCCTCAGGAAGCTGATTCATTCACATTTATACACAAGCTGAAAGCTCTTATTCTACCAATATAACCATTGCTCAAATCTTCAAGCTACATAACTAATCCACAAAAAGAAGGAAATAATAAGGACAAGACATTCAAGAGCAAAACAGAAAATCACTTCCATTTCTTGAACTTATGCTTTCCAAACATTCCATGTCCATGCTTCCAGCGCTTTCCAAACTTCCCATGCTTGAACTTACCATGCTGCTTAAATTTCCCATGATGGCCGTACCCATAATGTCCCATATGGTGGCCACCGTGTCCGTGTGCCAGATGGCTAGCTCCATAAGCAGCAGCCGCAGCAACTGCGCCTCCAGCTAATAGTCCACCCATGCCAGGTCCATGTCCTGTACAAAAATTATATATGTAAAACAAATGAAGCATCAAGAAAATGATATAGCACAAAATAATGACCCACTGAAACAGAACTATAAGCCCAACTTTTTGTAAGGGGCTATCAGCACCTGGTAGATATGTACTTTCAACAAGTTATATAGTTTGCAAGTGAATATAAAACAAGAATTACACACATTTGTTTTATCATATAATTTTATAGCCCAGCAGCAGACGCTAATTTCTTCTTGCTTGAAGAAGATTTCCTCTACTAGTATCAATAACCTTCTAATAGTGACTTATTCTCTGCACAAAAACCTTCTTGGTGGATCCGTCACATGGATTGTATGCAAAAAAACAGAACACTGGAATCACGCGGCAACAGAATGTTTAATGAGTTCCTAGTGTATTATCTATATGCTTAAAGCATATTTTAATAAGTACCGAGGACTACACCACATTTAACGTCATATAAATCCAGAGCTCTGATTATTGACAATTCTAAAAAGAAAAGAATTGTAAGAAAGCAAGTAACAAGATCCCAGGATAGAATGTCCCAGTGAGCTTATTGTTAGGGCATTTTGGGCTCTGATTCACTAAAATTAAGTTTTCAGAACTGGACATTTTCTTGGACAAAAAAGAAATAGAAAGAACAGGAAAAATAGGACATATCATTCTCCCAATCATCCACATACAATATTAAACAAGGGATTATTTCACAAATATAAACATGAGACTAGAATGAGAAACATGTACAACTGTTAAACAATGATCTATTATCACAACAGAAGGAAATAAAGGCTATAATATTATCAAACAATAATCACATGAAGTACATGTCATAGTTACCAAACTAAGTAAACAAGGTGAGATATAAGAAATTTCAAAGAGTTGACGAAATACCTGAATGGTGTGGAGCTGATGGACCAGGATAACCTGCTGGGGGATATCCACCTGGGGGAGGATATGCATGAGGCTGGTGTCCACCTGGGGGAGGGTATCCACCCGATGGAGGGTATCCAGATGGTGGATGGCCTTGCGGGGGATACGGATATCCTTGAGGAGGGTATGCCCCTGGGGGCGGAGGAGGATATGCCCCTGGTGGTGGGGGGTAGTGCCCATTCCCGGTAGCATATCCAGCCAGAGATGAGAACAGCCCTTTGTCATTGTTATTATGCTCTCCACCATCCATTTTTCAACTTGAGATTGAAATACAGAAACTGTAAAGAGAGGACATTATGAGTATATAAAGATTGTTTTAGCTCAACTTCCATGAAGTAGTGTTTTCTGCTCCATAAAATGTTACTGTTGGAATGCTACTTTATATTGAGACTAAAAATATAGCATTGCGCATAGTGATAAAGCACATAAGTGCTTCAGGCATTTAGTATGATACAGTCATGCATATGAAAGTTGAATGAAGAGTTGTATAAACAAGCAACAGTTATCCACTGTACCGAAAAAATAAATTAATTAACTAAATAAATAGTAAGAGGCAGTGATACAGAGTATTTGGTTCTTGACAAAGTAAGAGGCAGTGGTACAGGTATAATTGGTGTACTTTAACAAATGACAATGTTCTTAACTAAGTTAACATCTTAACAACATTCATATAGTTGACCAAGTGAGTTGTCTCAATTTCACAATAGAAGATGGAAACTATTCCAGTGTGATGTGTTCTAAAAATCCCTGCCTAGGCGCTAAACGGTCCTCTACCACCTTTATTTTGCTAGGCACCTAGGCCCCCACTTAGGCATAACTCTATTTTGAAGCTCATCAATAGGTAAATGAATTTATGAAACCTTAAAAGATTGTGTTTTTGGTAATGTTTCATGCAAGATTTAAAAAAATTACATATACTATATGTTTTGTATAGTATAATAGGTATATACAATAGAAAAATAAATAAATCAGATCACCTAAGAAAACACCTAGTGCGCCTAGGAAAATGCCTAGGTGGCCTAGGCACCCTAGGCGCTAGGTGTCCCCTCCGCCGCCTAACAATTTTTAGAACACTGTGTGATAATTGTAATAACATTTGAAAAGGGAAGAGGAGAGTAGGATTCACATATACTCCCTTCTTCCAAAATATTGGATTAATATTGACTTTTTGAAGTCAAATTGATTTAAAGTTCAAAATTGATATGAATTCTTTTAATTTTAGATAATCTAATTATAACTACTTAAAAGGTAATACTATATACAAGAGTTATTGTATTCAAAAGTTATATGAATTAGTTTAAGAATGTCTCGTATTGACTTTAAAAAATCAAACTTGACCTTATAATTTGGAACACTAGTTGGGAAGTTCACACTCACGGTCAAATTCTTTCTAGTGTACCGAGATTTCACCATCTACTTCATGGTCATCAAAAAAAAAAGATGAAGGTTTTACCACCTTCATGATCATCAAAAACAATTTTGTAATATAAAATCAAAACATGATTTCGTCATCTCCATAGATTACCAACTTACTAAGCATAAGATAAACTACACTTGTATATATACAGATAAAAAATAGTTCAACTTGTACAAAAATCTTTGGTAAACAAATTATTATATGATGAGTTTGGTTAGCTAAAAGGATGTGTTTTGTTGGGTAACAACAACGTAATGTAATGGCGCCCTACGTTGATGCGACGTTTCTCCTTCTTCGCACTACGTTGCTATGTTTCATTGATGTGATAATTCACCCTATTTGCTTTGTCTATAAGCAGATTACACAGCTTTGGTCCTTTTCATTACATTTAATGTACCATTACATCCTTAATTGTAATTTGCACAATATGCAGAAAAAATTATATAACTCTTTTTTTGAAATTTTGTCTTCAACTTGTATCATCCATTACATTGCAAAAGTATCCTGAATTGAAACAACATTTGCAAATTAATGTTATTAGACAATTCCCAACGATGAACCAAACTCATTCATCTTAATAGCCCAAGTTGCCCAACAACCAACCACCCAATTACCTACTACAATAGACGAAAAATAGATGCATCATGCAGCACACAATTAGAAAAGATCCAAACATTAAATTTATAAAGACTGCAGATAAAATTCAACTTTTGTTCAGAAAATTTTTATTATAAAAATTAAAAAGACTGCTTGAAGATTATAAAGTTGAAATTGATCAGTAGTCTTGCGGTTTTTATAATAATTTTATTAAAAAAATTATAAATTGATGAGATTTCATTATAAAAATTATTCAAAAAAAAATTCAGGCAATCAACAATAACAAACTAATGAACAATTTAACACAGAAAACACAAAAAATCCAGAAAAGAAAAAACAAAAACTTGCATCGATCACCCCATGCCTTTAAGAAATTTATGTACAGAAATACGTATATTCATACATATATTATACAGAGGAAAGAGGAAAGAGGAAGAAAGCTTACCCAATCAGCAATTGCGATTCGGATTTCGTTTTACTTAGATTGCTTCAACAGAAAATACCTGAAGGATTATTCTTTATAAAACAATGGAGTATTATATAAAGAAATACCCACGCGCTATTTGTGTGTTTAAAGCAATACGCGTAGCTTACGCCTATTATATCTTCCTATATACTAATAAAGTGCGATAAAGTTTCTTCTTATCTTCCTTCCATATTGCACGGGGATGGAGTCCACCCGTGAGTAATGACTTATCATAAAATATTCTTTTTGCGTGTGTATATTATATTAAGTAAATAAAATTTTTATAAAATTTAGAAGATTAAATAAAAAAAATTAATAAAAACAATAAAATAATAATATAATTAAAACTACGAAAAAAAAGCGTAACGCAAGAACATCAAGCGGCTCTCTCAATAGAGAAGATGAAAATTATCACCAGCCAATATCACATTTGATCTATGTATTATAAATTATTAAATTGATAATTTGTGCAAAGCATGAGTTGATAAATATATTTTAAAATTGTGATTGTATTATTTGGTGTTATAATATGGGTAAATAGTATAGTTTAAATAATAACACTAAGCTGTCACGATAAATAAATTAAAATAAATTTTATTTATTTTTTTAAAACAAATATTAATAAGGAATAGATGAAATATAATACTATATAATATATATAATTAAATAATTTAATAATGCCTCTTATTTAGAATATTATTTGAAGGGGGGAAATATTCAAGACCCTAACGTTACCCATATTTTTTTTTATTGAAAATGGTGGTCGAACCATGACCACAAAAAGCACAAAATGAGTGAGGTTGTTGTTGTTGTGGGTTTGTGCGTGGGATTTTGGGCTTTGTGGATGGGATGGCTCAAGCAACACTTCCCAAATCATGGAGCTGCAGCTGCTCTGCTATTTCCCAATCAGACTCATCAACCTTCCAACTCATCACTTCCTCTACTCCTCGCCCTGCTGTCATTCTTCCGGTTAGTTTCTCTCTCCCTCTCCCTATATTTATGTATGCATGTATATATGCATATTCTGTGCAAATGTATGGCTTTATTATGCAAAATGATGCTGAGATTGACATTGTGGTTAGAATCAGTGTATGTCATCAAGATTTCCAAGAAGGCTGATAACTTGACCATGTAATTTTATCTAGAATTTATAATATTGTCATTAAACTAAAAGGAACTAGCTTAGTGGTAAGGCCTCTCCCAACTTGTAGATGAATTGCACGATCTATCCCACACCTGTATAGACTAGCCCAATAACTATATCGAACTACATCCTTACCTAAAAGGTTAACCTATTAGGTTAAACATACTTATTAATTCATTTATACTCTTGAATTGACGTGGGATTCACGTAAAATATCCCAACACCCTTTATGTAAGTCACATGCTCGACTGTACTCCTAAGCAAAAAAATAAAAGTCACAATCAGTAGGCGCTACAGATTGAAGAAGGTAAATTCCCTCCTGACCCCTTCCCCAGGTTTCCCAAGGCCCCTAGGATGAAATGAAATGTATCAAACATTATAGGTTCTATAAAACAAAAAAAATAAACTACTCACAATTGTGTCAAATTTCTGCTAATTGGTGTTAAATAAACAAGTTTTTGAACATGGGTCACTTTAATTTTTGCTAATGGGTAATATTTGCTCTACCGTAATGACCATTTATTGTAGGGGTTGGGAAACAATACAAGTGACTATCAGAAGTTAGTACTAACATTACAAGACTACGGGGTGCCAACGGTGGTTGCCAATGTTGCGAGGATTGATTGGCTGAGAAATGCTGCTGGTTTAGTGGACCCCAATTACTGGAGAGGCACTCTCCAACCTCGCCCAGTTCTTGATTGGTATTATTTTTTCTGTGTTTGAGTGTTAAGTGTGCCCCTCAATTCCCAAAATGTACTGATTTCAGCAAGGTAATATACTGTTGGCAGGTATTTGAATAGGGTCGATGAGGCTGTAAATGAAGCAAAGGAGCTGGCTCAAGGTTTTTGTTCTCACTTCTAAATTTACATTTTTTTTCGTTGATTTTGATGTGATTTAGTGACAACGGCCTGCTGATAAGTTAGCCGAGGATCGTACTCTTCTTTTTAAGATGTTGTAGTCCTTGCACAGTCACTTAGGTAAGCGAAAGCTATATACCCCAATTCTTAGTCCAAGCACATAGACACTTGTATAAGGGGAAGTTGTATGTCAATTGAAGAGAGTTGTGCATAGATCAAGAATGAAAGCACACTCTTCTGTAGCACGCATGCACACACAAATATGTTTGGAATGTATATTGATCACCACGGATGCTTATTTTCCTTTTGATTCTTATGCATTGATTGTTGATTTATCTGTTTTTTTCGAGGAACCCAGAAGTCTCTCTTATTATCTTATCTTAACCATGATGTATATACCTGGCATTGTTTGTTCCCGATTAAATCTGATTAGAAAATATTTTGACCTTTGTTATACTCGATCTTGACCCTTTTTACTCTAATGCTCACAATTTATCTCTCCACAAAGTTTAATTGGCACCCGTGAACAAGTTTTTCTGTCAAATGATATCTACTTTAACATGCTTTCTTTTTTTCATAGCACCAAGGTGAAATCAATCCCTTTCTTTAACAGGTATCCTAACTTTCTTACGTCTGTCTTGGAAGTTCCAATAATCCATGATCCTTCTTGTGAACTCCAATCAGAAAGCTAACAGTGTACTTTCAGTTAAAATTTCTATTTTTGTTCAGTACTCAATAGGAAACATTACAGTCCCATAATCACACAATCTTTATTGCAGGTGGAACATTATCTTTAATTGGACACTCAGCAGGAGGATGGCTAGCAAGAGTTTACTTGGAAGAATTTGGGTTCTCCAATATTTCCTTATTATTGACTCTAGGATCTCCTCTCCAGTATGTATCATCTCATCAGTGCATAGTATTGCTATAAACCTACAAAACGTGGCAGAAATTCTGGTTTATCATTTTAAAAAACGCAATTTAAATTGTCTATTTAGTATTGTTCCCATAATCACCTTTCAGGCCACCTCCAAAAGGTTTGCCTGGAGTTATTGATCAGACAAGGGGCCTCTTGAGTTATGTTGAAGAGAATTGTGCGAAAGCAGTTTATACCCCAGAAATGAAATATGTCTGTATTGCAGGGAGGTAAATTAGCGTATCCATTTTCTTTCTTCCTACTTCTGAAACTATTTCTCATAGTATCTTTTCCATATTTAGTCAACTTAATACAGCCTTCATCAATTTTTTAGTCTCTGAAGGTGCTGGCTGGCCCAACTGGTATCCTAGTAGCTGTACCCGGTACCCTCATAATATAAACTGATCAAATTCCTCCATCCAGTTAAAATAAATGTGATGCCCCTACTAAATGAACTTTGTCTGGAAGCTATTGTTGAAATTTTATCTCAAGTAATGTTAACATCAAACAGTCCGTAAAAATTTGTTTTAAATGTATATCAAATACTCATTAAATGATTTTGGCACATGCCTAGGACAGTGCAATAGAGTAAGCAGTTCCTGTTGCTAATATGTGTCGAATACTTCAATCATTCTAAACACCATATATGTATTAGGGAACACAATCAAATGAAATATTTTGAAGGATCCTTTTCTTATGTTCCATCTTGATCCAAAATTAATTTTAACCATAGTTATCCAGGCGTCGCCTAGGCGACGACTTGTCAGGCGTTGGACAAGTCGCAAGGCGAGGTCACGTCTTAGTGACAGTTAGCTCAACAAATGAGAACTATCCAAAAACATCACCAAACAAAGTCAACAATACTCACAGAAACCATAAATGGATAGATCTAAGAAATCAGAGTGAGTAGAAGAAATCCAGTGACGATCAAAGATCTCACGCGCCAACGTAAGGAGGCACGTGACATCGCCAACGACCTTTATGTGTTTCGCGTTGACGCGTAGGTGGTTCTTCCATGTCGGCGAACCAACCACCGAGCTCGCCTTGTGAAGACGATCCTTGTACCATATTCGTTTAGCGGCTACCTGAGTTTTTGTTTCTAAGGCATACTACTTCTGTGTTAACTGTTAACGTGTGTGATAGAAAGAGAGTTGTGTTTGTTTTGTTAGTTGTACTTGGGTGTCTGCCTGTCTGGTTAGTGGGGAGTAACAATAATACTACATTTGGGTGATGAAGTTTGTGGATTTTGGTGCCTTGTATGTTAGTTGCTTGGTTACTTTAGCAAATGATTTTCAATGGAAGACAACTAGTTACCACTTACTTATCTTAGGCCCTGTTTGGCTGTTTGGCAATGACCTTTAATAACTTAAAAGAGTACTAATATCTATCTTTGTTGATATCTTTATTTTTTTCTTTGTTCTTTTGTTTGTTTTTAATAATTAAATATACTAATTCATACACATATACTTTTGTATTAAATAATTCAAGTATATTTTTTTTAATAATAATTAATAGTCTTAATATATAAGAATAACTTCATAGTTATAAATATATAAATTGTTCATTGTTAACAACTTATCGCCTTATGGACGCCTAGACAAGCGCCTTATCGCCTAGATTTCCTGACGGTTATTTACCGTCGCGACTCGCTGTGGCGCCGTGACAACTATGATTTTAACAATGCTTTAATGCGTTCTTGACCTGGAATTTGATTTTCTGAAGGCTTTCTGAACTGCAGGTATATTCAAGGGGCTCGCTTCTTTGGAAACTCCGATACCAATCCGAACTCCATTATTCCTGTTTCCGTTGATCAACCAGCTTCCGAGGTCATGATTGCAGATGGAACAAGCATGTCAACAATATCAACAGGCACCACATTTCGTGCTCGCTTTGTTGGTCAGGGGTACAAACAGGTAAACATCTTTATGGTACTTTAGAATATAATTGTATGAGTTGATTAATTTTTTGCCTGCCAGATTGTCTATAAAATTCCTTTTCTTAGTCTTGATTGTCCTTGCTTTCTTCGGTTAACTAGGTTAAAAGCACATTCTCCTAGTTAGATTGCTTATCATTGCAATGTATTAGGTTTGCGGCCAGGCAGACGTATGGGGTGATGGTGTTGTGCCAGAAGTATCGGCTCATCTGGAAGGTGCACTCAACATTAGTTTGGATGGAGTGTACCACTCGCCGGTTGGTTCGGATGACGAAACACGACCGTGGTATGGTTCTTCTAGTGTTGTAGAGCAATGGATAAACCACCTCCTTGACTAAACATATGAAATTGCTTAGATCATACAATGTCAATCACTCAATCTATTCACATACATTAGCAGTATCTGACTGACACGCTTCATCCAATTAGTAAATTGTAGAAATTTTGAACTCCTTTGCTTTTAGTGCATCTTTCTCTCCCACTGCTTCTGTTTTTCAGTTGACCTTTAGGCAGCAAACAGTCTTCTTGCAACATAATATTACTTGTCTCATGCTTATGTTAATCTTGTCTTATCTGATATAGGACAAAATTCACAAAATATTTTATGTACTCTGATAACTAACCAGAAAATTCTGATTCTGCAAGTTAATGGTTTTGAATTTTATCCGAAACGCAAGAACAGTTTAGGGAGCCTGGAGAGACCAGTGATGGACTCAATACTCGAGATGGAAACCGCTGGTCTTTTCTTGTTTCCCTAGTTGTTGCAATTGAACTTGTTCATCCTCTTTCTTCTTTATCAATGATGAGGTTGTCGAGGAGTAAGTGTAAGAGGGAGTTTATGTTTTTAATTCCCCAAAATTGGTTTTTTCTCTCTATATATAGCCGTGTTGTAGTCTAATTCTTTGGAAGATGAAATCTGTATTGCCGCCCTCCATATTTGTTTGTTATGGAACCATGATAATGATACTCAGCATGTGTCTAACATACAACTCTTCAGTTTCCATTACAAGTTTCTAAAGGAACTATAACCTCCCTAGAAACTGCATAGCTATAAATTACCAAGCTAACTAGAATCAGTTAATCAAAAAGAAAGTAACTAGATGTCTAACATTAAAGTCCTTAGTCAAATTCATAAAGGCCCATAGAGAAGCAGTTCTTTCTTCTCTCTAATCGCCTGACCTGTTCAGCTAAGTAGTTGGCCGATCATTTAATAGACAAGTGTTAACTGAATATAATTTTACCAGCTAGACAAACACTTTTTACATGAATAAAAATTATTCAGGCACAACAATATAATAGTCCAAACGATAGATTTTTATCTAATTTTTTAAATAATCCTAGACAAAACAAACATAACATAAGGTTATATAGACTTGGATGGAGTGTCCGATCCGCAATAAATACTTTTAAAAGTTCGATACAATACGGGTAATTCTCAATTTTGTCAATTTTTATCATAAAAAAATGAAATGTTCAATACGCACACTTATATCCAAGTGTTGTGTGTCGAACATGAGTAATTCAAGGCACAATGAGCTCTATTAACATAAATTATAATTTGTTTTTTTTTTTTTGAGAGAGAATCCGTATTACCACCCTAATTATATTATTTTCTTAACCCCAACCCCAATTCAATCCCCTTGTAGCATATTGCATCCGTTAATGCTGCTGGTGAAACTTGAGCCCTCCATCTCCCGGATATCTATTGAACTAAGTCATTTTTCCTGTTATAAGTTATAACCATCACTTATAACAATGATGATGATTAAGTGGAACTTTTTTAGTTTTCATAACAAGTCTCTTTTAAGGATCTATAACCTCCCTACTAGCAACTGCATTTGCATATAAACTGTCGTGTTTGTCCTATTTCCCTTAAGATGACCATCAACTTATAGGTGTAGCTTGCATTCTGGTTGTATGCAACAAGTTGTACCATTTTTGTCCAACATCACCTTAGCCCTCAAAATGGACTTTGTTATTTGGATAACTATTTCGAATTGCATTGACGATGAAATTTTTGCAGCTTGCTGGTCGATGAAATCCAACATTTTATTTCTGAGATTCATATTTTTAAAGAAGTTGTATTTCAACAATAATTTTTTGCAGCAAAATCAGAGATTGTTGTTTTGTACTACTACTCTAAAAAGAACTAAACACACATGATGCATAATGTATTCAAACTCTAACTCTTTAACACGCTAAGTTTTAGTCATTCACTTCAGTTTTCAACCCAAAAAAATTTGTCCATACTGAAAACAGATCCTGGATCCGCCCCTGCATGCATCGCGTGTGTGTGCAAGTCAAATAATTATGTTACTCAGCATATAAAATATATGAAACATTTTTACAAGAAGAAGAGGAGAAGATTACTACTAAATAGGTGGGAGTATATATCTAGCAATTTAATACGAATAGTGAGTTGGTTCTATCTTTATGTAATAGAGATTTAAGTAGAAATATAAAATCTATTGCGAGGGAAGTTGATCGTATTCTCGCTCTGAGTTTTTTTGATAAAATGTGGAATAATGTAAACAAATTAGATCTACGGTAGGAGAGAAAATAATCTATACAATATATAAATATATATATTTTAAAAAGTTTCAAATAGAGATAAGAGAAAAGTGGGAGATAATTTTATTTTATTTTTGATAATGTGGGGTTTTCCAACCACAGTTGAACTAATCCCCAGTCCGGACTAACCTTTTCTTGAATTTTCTTAAAACCAATTTGCACAGCTTTTCTTGAAACCAACTGACGGTCCGTGGCCCCATTTCAGAAGTTTTATTTGCCTTTTCACAATTGTTGCAAGTGGGATTCGATTGCCTTTTCACAATTATTGCAAGTGGATTTGATCCCAATGTCCGAATCTACGGTTCATCTCGGGACATCATTTAAATCACTACACCAATTACTAGGGTTGGGAGATAAAAATTGGATTCCGAAAAAGTGGAGAGAGAAAATTGGATATTAATAGTTTGGGATAATTTTAAAATGTGAGGCAGTTAATTCTTCGGGCTTATGGATAATGATAATAATTTAAAATATATTTATATTAAATTGTGATTTAAAATATATTTATATTAAATTGTGACCCAAAATCACCAAATTTACGATTATATAAGTTAGGATATATTTGGTAAAATTGAGTAATTAAGATCTGAATGATTAGTATATCTTAATAAATTAGATCATTTTAGTAAAATATCATCT
Source organism: Panax ginseng (assembly GCA_020205605.1). Taxonomy (NCBI): domain Eukaryota; kingdom Viridiplantae; phylum Streptophyta; class Magnoliopsida; order Apiales; family Araliaceae; genus Panax; species Panax ginseng. The sequence goes on from CM035134.1 coordinate 14,590,640, forward strand.
GAACTTAAAAAGTTATTTAGTAACTAAAAAGTATGAAACATTTGAATGACTTTTAAATTTAAAAATATATCAAATTGATTTTTTTAAAATCAATAATAATTTTAAAATTTAAAACGGAGAGAGAGTAAAATATGTATAGTCTTAATATATTTAAATTTTCCATTAAGATTCAGCTGTTAATGAAATCATCATCATTTTAACACCTTTGTTGCTCATGAAGAATTCAACCATTTATACTAATTAAACTCATGTTTAGGCAGTAAGTTTAATACGATATCCCAATTTTAAGAATATGATTTTCCCCTAACAATAAGATAGTCAAAATAAGTACCTTAACTCATTCAATAGTCAAAATAGGTGCTCCACTTGAATAAAATAAAACAAAAAGTCCAAACACATCTTTCCATCTTTATCAAATATTTATAGAGAGTCCTCCTTTTTTTAAAAATGTAGCTTTATACCGAGATATTACAAAGAGTTGTCACCCATAAAATCATTGACACAAAAATTAGAAATTATTGGGTATAACATAAATTTTTATTGGATTTAAATGTAAGTATTACCTAGAATTCGTTTTAATTTAGAAAAGTTATTTTTTCTATTCATACTCAATTTAATATTTTTAATCCTGTTTAATTATAGATTTTTCTATGGCGTATAGATATGTCTGATAAGGATTGGAAGACGAAGAAAACTAGCGAGATGTCTGAGTCAAAATGGGAAAACTATGGATGATAAAAACACTTTCATCAATTTAGTTGTGCCTTTCAATGATGTGTTGCAGGAGGTGTTAGCGAAAACTACAACTGTTGATTTGTGGAAGAAATTAAAGTCTATCTATTTGACGAAATCCTTTTGAGACTTAAACAACGTCTTTACACTTTTGCATATATTAGAAGGTACTTGTAAGACCCGAACTTTTTATGAATAAAGATTTATTTTTATTTTAAATAGTAAGGTGATAATTTAATAAATGTTATAGTTATGGGTGATATATGCAAATTTTATAAAGTAAGCAAGTTGTCATAAAATATTCGTTTTGTAGGAGAATATTCGTTTGGTCGAGGAATATTCTTTTTGTCATGAAATATTCGTACGACGGCGCAATCATTGGTGGACCCCACAACAAAATAACTGTCGGATATAAAAAGCGGCAGAAATAATATTTTTATAAAAATAACGGCAAAACTTTTATCGTTAAACTGTTAAAATATCCGGTGATAAAAGTACAGTAATACGCGTTGTTGCACAATAGCACCCGGTATTGCACAGTGTCTCTAATTATTGATTCTTACATAAGAAGTCACTCAATATTCAATAATTATCAAAGTAGTTGCTGTATAGTATCTCATATTATTGATTCAATAATTGTTACAGTAACATATGCTGTGACACCCCCAAAATAGGTCTACATCCCCCATTCTGAGTTGTCAATACACTGCAGAAGTCAAAACAACTACAACTTTATTATTACAATAGTAAAATGCGTGAGTTTAAATACGATATTGCCATCTGCATAATATCCACATACAAATAAATCCTCATCATAATTATTGATACATTATTTTACAACAATGGTGAGGACTACTAAACAACTCTCCCTAGAACTTTCATTCCATACCCTAAACTCTAAAACCATTTACTTGCTATATTCTCGCTCTCCTCAGAAGAAAAAATGGAACAAAAAGGAAAAGGGTGAGCTCGACTAGCCCAATAAAGAATATTATGAATAAGATAATATACAACAAAATTATCGTTAGTCTTCAACAGGAAAAATATAATAGAATACAATAGACAACAAGTTTTAAATCAATATTCGCAATGAAAAATAATAATTCATTAGAAGAGTTAAGTAGAGAATGCAAACTACTATCTTCTATGTATGAATTTTAAAGTTCATCGCCTATTTTTATCCTCAGAACATCAATCAATATATATCCGGGATCAAATATTCATCCTCGCACTACATGTGCCAAGGACATTCACCATTGGTCATGTTCATCTAAACACTGCTCATCTTTGCACTTCTACGGGCCAAAGATATTCATCGAAATCATTCATCTTTGCACACTTCTCGCCAAAGATATTCATCATAAATCATTCATCTTTGCACTACAGGGCCAAAGATATTCAATAATATCATCATTTAAGACCGAGGATGATGAAAATATTTTTTTAAAAAAACGAATCCAAAGTGAATCAAAATGACAAGGATTAAGGATTAAGGATTCGTACTTTGTTTTATCCACGTCCAAAAATACCTCAAAAATAATCATAGTGGCGTAAAATTCAAGAATGATCAAAACATGGATACAATCAAAGCTAGTATCCACAATAGATATTTTGGACGAAAAGAAAATTTTTTATTTTTCGATGAATAGTCTTAGATTCGTGAATAAGATCAGATATCGTGAATAAAGTCACGATCGTGAATAGTAACCCCGACACCAAAAGTTCCAAATTTGATAAAAACTTCAGATCAATATTTCAGCATAATGATATTGAAGAAATAATATCATTACGAAAAAAAATAATATCCCTTACCTCGAAAGATCAGTACTTCTAACTGGAATACTGGATATAGGCTATATCTTGAACTTTCGCCGTATAGCAATACTCAAAGTATACTCAAAATACTCACAAGAATACGCTCGATAATATAGAGAGAGAAAACTTCAGTTTCTGGTGTGATTTTCAATTCTAACCTAAGCACCTATTTATAGGAAATTGCTTAGAACACCAAAGCAGAAAATTTAATATAATAATAATATATATAATAAATCTTCTACGCACACTTGAAATCTGATTTCAGTTCAATAACCACATGCCACCTTCTAGAAAAAGTAATAAAAAACGTTTTTCTAATTTAAAATAATTTAAACTTCCAAAAATCAATTATTTCGGAGCTTCAGAACTTCAATAATTCATAATAAATAGCCCTTTTGTCAGAAAATTCGAATCTCATGAGTTTTTATAGGAAATTCAATTCTCTACAACTTTGCAGAAGAAAGTTTTTCCAAATTCCAAACAGAAATTGACCGAAATCCACAAACGGGTGATTTTAGAGGCTATAATCAAATTTCAGTCAATAAATGGGGTCCACCGACATGTTTAACATGTTTTAAACATTTATTGCAACAAAAATACTCTTCCTCCTCATATACTCATATATCCCACATTCGTTGTAAAAATATCACCATTATTATATTATTAAAATATAATATTATATATATTTAAATGAATTATTTTATCGTAAAAAGATAAAATTTCAATTTTCAACAATTGTCACATTAAAATTTTCTCCATCTATATCCACATAAAATCAATATTTTTCTCATCATATGAATCAATAATTAATTATTCACAAATAATATTACGAAATCACAATATTGACAACCAAAGCGGTTCCTGGAGCAGGGGGCTTTCGATAAGAATTTCTCCTTCTTATGGCGCAATTAGGTGACCAAACCTCTCCTTAGATGTAACTTTCTAGACATTGCCAATAATGTTATCTAATAATATTATTCGGATAATATGAATTATTGCTTCGATAATGAAAAATACTTTGTGTAATGACAATTATTGAAACAACAAAGAATATAAAATATCAATGCAAAGAATTATTGAATCAATAAAATAAAATATCGAAGCGATAATGATCGTAACCATTATTGAGTAGTGCCTTCTTATGTAAGAGTCAATAATTGGTGCAATACTTGTACTTCTGCAAATGCAACAACAACGCCATTATTCGTGTTTTAACCAATTTATTCCAACAAATTAAAGCAGTAATAACTACGCCTGTTATTTTTAAACAACTTATATTTGTCGCTTTTCTTCCTTCAATCGCTTTCCGTTATGGGGCCCACACATTTTTCATTGTACTGGTCACGAATATTCCGACAAGCGATCTTTAATATTCCACGACCCAACGAATATTCCCTAAGCAACAATGAATATTTTATAACCACTTGCTTATTTTGAAATATTTATGTATTTTACCCGTATTATCCACATTAATCACATCAACCCTTACTATTTCAAAATAATAATTAGAGGAAATTAAATTTCATTTATTAATTATTTGGGGTCTTACAACCTCCCCTCCTTGTGAAATTTCGTCCTCGAAATTGACATACGTACCTGGTGTTTCGAAAAGATGCGGATACCTCGCTTTCATTTCCGTTTCCAACTCCCAGGTCATTTCCTCTATAGCATGGTTTCTCCACAAGACTTTAACTTGTGGTATGACCTTCGTGCGTAGGACATGCTCCTTCCTATCCAAGATCTTGACAGGTACCTCCTCGTACGTTAAGTCTTCGGCTATCTCGTCCGGTTCTAACTCAATGACGTGGTTCGGGTCTTTCACATATTTACGAAGTACAGATATGTGAAACACATTATGAACACGAGACATACTTGGAGGTAACGCGAGTCTATAGGCTACATTTCCTACTCGGTCAAGAATTTGAAATGGACCAATAAATCGTGGATTGAGCTTTCCTCTCTTCCCGAATCTTGTAACTCCCTTCCATGGGGCAACACGCAACAATACATGATCCCCTATACTAAATTCCACATCCTTTCGATGAAGATCCGCATAACTCTTTTGTCGATCTTGTCTTTGTTTGTATACGTTGTTTAAATCATTTGGATCTTTTCTAGGTCATAATGCGTCTTAACTTTCGGGTCCCAACAATGTTGCTTCACCCACCTCATCCCAACATATTGGAGAGCGACACTTTCGTCCCATATAATGCTTCAATGGGGCCACACCTATACTTACACGATAATCGTTGTTGTAAGAGAATTCCACCAATGGTAAATACTTATCCCAACCGCCTTGAAGTCTAGGACACGAGTCTTAATAAATCTTCAAGAGTTTGAATAGTCCTCTCTAATTGTCCGTCCTGTTTGAGGATGGTATGCTTGAATCAATCTTAAATCCGTACCCATAGCTTTTTGCAAGCTAACCCAAAATCTTGAAGTGAATCTTGGGTCACGATCCAAACTATAGATATCTTGGCATGCCATGCAATCTCACAATCTCATTTACGTACATTTGAGTAAGACGTTCAAGGAATAAGTCTCCGTATTGGCAAGAAATGAGCGGACTTGGTTAATCTATCAACAATAACCCAAATAGCATTTATGCCTTGAGAAACCGTGGGAAGTCCCGTGAACGAAATCCATGGTAATGTGTTCCCACTTCCATTTCGAATCTCAAGTGGTTGCAATGGTCCCTTAGGCACTTGATGCTCTGCCTTTACACGTTGACAAGTTAAACATGTTGAGATAAACTTTGCAATCTCTCTCTTCATATTGTTCCACCAAAATGTATGTCGAAGATCACGATACATTTTAGTACTTCCGGATGGATTGCAAATGGTGTATTGTGTGCCTCCATCATAATCTTGTACTTCAAATCGTAATCGTTAGGAACACAAAGTCCAGAGTGGACTCAAGTATTCCTTCTTCATCAATTCTCGCCTTAGGAATAGCTCCTTCTTGTACTTTCTTCTTCATATGCATCACTTCGAAATTCGGTGGCTTGAGCAACCTTAAATTTTCTATTAAAGTTGGCTACGCGATATTTGACATCATCGCACTCGTTCTCGCATATGATCTTCTACTCAACGCACAACTACCACGCTCACTTTTTCCGGGATGGTATTGAATAGTGTGGTCGTAGTCTTTCTTTCAATAGCTCGAGCCAACGTCATTGCCGCCGCATGTTAAGTTCTTTTTGAGTGAAGAAATATTTAAGGCTTTTATTTTCCGAATATATCTCCACTTTCTCTCCATATAGATAGTGCCTCCGGATCTTTAAATAAAAACGATCACGCTAACTCTAGATCATGAGTAGGATAATTCCTCTCATATTCTTTAAGTTATCGCGAGGCATAGGCTATGACTTTCCCACGCATGAGAACACATCCTAACCCTTTGCCCAAGCATCGTTGTAGATAACAAATCCATCCGAACCAGGATGGTATTGTTAGAACAGTCTTAAAATAAGTCTCCTTTTAAGCTCTTGGAAACTCTTCTCGCACTCTTCGCTCCAAACGAATTTTGTATCCTTCCGAGTTAGATGAGTTAATCTGAGTAGCGATTCGAGAAAACCTTCCACGAATCTCCGATAATAACCAAATAAGCCCAAAAAGCTACGTGACTTCAATCACCGACTTTGGCTTGCTCCCAACTTTGTATTGCTTCAATCTTCACGGGTCAACAGATACTCCATGTTTTGACACCACATGCCCAAGAAATGCTACTTCCTCAAGCCGAACTCGCATTTCTTTAACTTGGCATAAAGCTTGTTTTCACGAAGCCTTTGGAGTACCAAATTTCTTCAAATGGTGCTCATGATCTTCACGGCTTTTGGAATATATGAGGATGTCATCAATAAAGACAACAACGAATCGATCCAAATACTCTTTGAATACTCGGTTTATCATATCCATGAAAGCCAGCAGGAGCATTAGTCAATTCGAAGACATAACTAAGAATTCATAATGCCCGTCTTCGGGATTCTAAAGCGCGCTTTGGAATATCCTCGATTCTAATCTTCACCGATGATATCCGAGCGAAGATCGATTTTTGAAAAGAATTGTGCTCTTGCAATCGGGTCAAACAAGTCATCAATACGAGGTGGGTAGATACCTATTCTTGATGGTGACATGGTTCAATTCCCGATATAGTAATACAAAGTCGCATACTCCCGCTCTTTCTTCTTCTTTAATAAAACAGGAGCACCCCGAGGAGATGTACTAGGGCCGAATGAAACCGATGTCCAACAATTCCTCAGTAGTTGGACCTTTAACTCCTGAAGTTCAATAGGAGCCATTCGATATGGGGTTTTAGAAATGGGCTTTGTACCAGGTTCAAGGTCAATAAAGAATTCAACTTCACGTTCTGGGGGTAGACCGGGAAGTTCTTCAGGAAATACGTCAGGAAAGTCAATAACAACAGGAATATTATTCAAATTTGACGTGTCTTTATTCAAATCCATAACATGGGCTAAGAAAGCTTGACATCCGTTTTTTAATAAACGAATAGCTTTATGATTAGATATGACAGTGATTGATTTTAATGGTTTAGTTGCTTGAATTCGTACAACAGGTTGTTTAGGAATATGAAAGCTAACAACCTTACGAAAACAATCAATTTTGGCATGATAAGTAGTTAACCAATCCATCCCTAAAATCACATCAAAAGCAAGTATCTTTAAAGAGATAAGGTCAACAGGTAAGGTGATGGTGCCAACTTGAATCAAACAAGATTTATAAACAGTGGATGTGATGAAAGTTTCTCCTAACGGAGTTTCCACAGATAGTCAAAGTCTAATTTCTCCTGAGTCAAGTTTAAACGTTGAGCACAAGCAGAGAGATAAAATGAATGGGTAGCACCCCGGTATCTAGTAAAGTATAAACTTCACAAGAATTTATAAATAGCTTACCCGTGATCACCTCGCTTAGGTTCCTCGATTTTGACCATCCACAACAAACGCTCTTCCGTGAACCGTTGACTTTGACTTTTACGGGATACCTTTTGAGTCACCGTCCCCATTGAACTAGGTTTCTCTGCCGTGCAATCTCGAAATGCGATATGTCCTCCCTTTCCACAATTATAACATACCGAATCTGTTGGGGGCGCTTTGACCGATATGTCCCTCTTTCCGCATTTATAAGATATACCGGTGGTCGCTTCTCCTCCCTTGGAACCAGATTCTTCTTTGCAATCGCTGTCTTCACATGGTCGTTGTTGAATCTCCTCTTTTTAAAATCTCCTCCCGACTCGCTTCTTCTATTTTCATGGCCATGATTACCACCAGAGTGGTTACCATTTTTGTCCGCCTTTTTCCTTCTCCACTGGTTATTGTTGTTTTGTTGACTGCTATCTCTGGTATGATCCTGATTGTGGTACCTCGGTTGACCGTACTCGTTATCTCGCTTCTAACAATTGAGCCATGTTAACAACATCCTGAATAGAGAGAAAATTTATGAGAGATGAGATCTTGACGTATCTTAGGTTTCAAACCTCTCGTAAACATCCGCGTCATACGCTTCCTCATTCTCCACCAAATGAGGTGCAAACCTCGATAACTCAGTAAACTTCGCCTGCATCTTTGAGACACCGCCATGTTGTTCGCCTCCAGTCTAATAAAATCCACTTCTTTCATATGACGAACACTTTCGTGAAAGTATTTGTCATTAAATAGTTTCAAACGTCCCCAAGACATATCCGAGTGCGGTGGATGGGTACGCTTCACGACTCCCACCGAGAGATCGCCGCCACTTTTAAACATAAAGGTGGCGAATGGAACCTTCGTTCTCTTCCTGCATCCCAAGACATCGAATATCTTGGTAATTTGCTTGACCCATGTTTCGCCATGATCGGATCCGCTTTCCCTTAAATTCCGGTGGTCCCAACTCTTTGAAGCTGTCATTGTGACAACCAAAGGAATTGCTATCATTTCCTCCTATGTTTTGAACACGAGTCTCCTCGTCGATTTTGCATGAACCGCAAAAAGCTTCTAAATATCCCTAGCTCATCATCTCGCTCAAATTGGTGTTGTTCACAGGGAGGAACATTGCCACTGTTGCAATGCGTTCTCCTCGTTGGTGAGTACAGCGTCTCCACGGTCTCATTTCCATTGTTAATATTCTCAATCGACATTCTCAAATCATCCATAAAACAAGGGTTAATTAAGGAAATCAATATATCACATAATATCCCTATATATCGACCAACTATCAAATAAGCTTAGGTAGGACACACTAGCGAAGGATTTACTCTCCTCTCCTCCTAGTTCTATTCCCCGATCTCCGCCAGAGATCATATCCCTAAGCTCGATACCAACCGTGACACCCCAAAAATAGGTCTACATCCCCCATTCCGAGTTGTCAATACACCTGATGCAAAACAACTACAACTTTATTATTACAATAGTAAAAGCTGTGAGTTTAAATACGAGATATTGCCATCTGCACAATATCCACATACAAATAAATCCTCATCATAATTATTGATACATTATTTTACAACAATGGTGAGGACTACTAAACAACTCTCCCTAGAACTTTCATTCCATACCCCACTTCGCATTTGCTATATTCTCGCCTCCCGAGAAGAAAAATGGAACAAAAAGGAAAAGGGTGAGCTCGACTAGCCCAAAGAAAGAATATTATGACTAAGATAATATACAACAAAATTATCGTTAGTCTTCAACAGGAAAAAATATAATAGAATACAATAGACAACAAGTTTTAAATCAATATTCGCAATGAAATAATAATTCATTAGAAGAGTTAAGTAGAGAATGCAAACTACTATCTTCTATGTATGAATTTTAAAGTTCATCGCCTATTTTATCCTGTAACATCAATCAATATATATCCGGGATCAAATATTCATCCTTGTACTACGTGCCAAGGACATTCACCATTGGTCATGTTCATCTAAACACTGCTCATCTTTTACACTACGGCCCAAAAGATATTCATCGAAATCATTCATCTTTGCACTACGGGCCAAAGATATTCATCGAAATCATTCATCTTTGCACTTTCATGGCAAAGATATTCATCATAAATCATTCATCTTTGCACTACTGAGGCCAAAGATATTCAATAATATCATCATTTAAGACCGAGGATGATGAAAATATTTTTAAAAAAAAAGCGAATCCAAAGGTGAATCAAAATGACAAGGATTAAAGGATTCAGTACTTTGTTTTATCCACGTCCAAAAATACCTCAAAATAATCATAGTGGCATAAAATTCAAGAATGATCAAAACATGGATACAATCAAAGCTAGTATCCACATAGATATTTTGAACGAAAAGAAAATTTTTATTTTTCGATGAATAGTCTTAGTATTAAGTGAATAAGATCAGGTATCGTGAATAGTCTTACGATATCGTGAATAAGAACCCCACACACCAAAAGTTCCAAATTTGATAAAACTTCAGATCAATATTTCAAAGATAATGATATTGAAGAAATAATATCATTCTGAAAAAAATAATATCCCTTACCTCGAAAGATCGAGATTCTAACTGGAATACTTGGATATAGGCTATATCTTGAACTTTCACCAGTATAGCAATACTCAAAGTATACTCAAAATACTCACAAGAATACGCTCGATAATATAGAGAAAAAACTGATTTTGGTGTGATTTTCAATTCTAACCTAAGCACTTTTATTATAGAAATTGCTTAGAACACAAAGCGAGAAAATTTAATTTAATAATAATATATATAATAAATCTTCTACGCACACTTGAAATCTGATTTCATTCAATAACCACATGCCACCTTCTAGAAAAAGTAATAAAAACGTTTTTCTAATTTAAAATAATTTAAACTTCCAAAATCAATTATTTTGAGCTTGAACTTCAATAATTCATAATAAATAGCCCTTTTGTCGAAAAATTGAATCACCCGAGTTTTTATAGGAAATTCAATTCTCTACAACTTTGCGGAAGAAAGTTTTTCCAAATTCCAAATGAAATTGACCAAAAATCCACAAACGGGTGATTTTAGAGGCTTATAATCAAATTTCAATCGATAAATGGGGTCCACAGACATGTTTAACATGTTTTTAAACATTTATTGCAACAAAAATACTCTTCCTCCTCGTATACTCATATATCCCACATTCGTTGTAAAAATATCACCATTATTATATTATTAAAATATAATATTATATATATTTAAATGAATTATTTTATCGTAAAAAGATAAAATTTCAATTTTCAACAATTGTCACATTAAAATTTTCTCCATCTATATCCACATAAAATCAATATTTTTCTCATCATATGAATCAATAATTAATTATTCACAAATAATATTACGAGAATCACAATATTGACAACCTGCATAGGTTCCTGGGAAAGAGGGGGGCTTTCCAATAAGAATTTCTCCTTCTTGGCGCAATTAGGTGACCAAACCTCTCCTTAGATGAACTTTCTAGACATTGCCAATAATGTTATCTAATAATATTATTCAGATAATATGAATTATTGCTCGATAATGAAAAATCTTTTGTGTAATGACAATTATTGAAACAACAAAGAATATAAAATATCAATGCAAAGAATTATTAATCAATAAAATAAAATACTTGAATAATAATTATCAGAACCATTATTGAGTAGTGCCTTCTTATGTAAGAGTCAATAATTGGTGCAATACCGTACTACTTGAGTGCGACAACAACGCGTATTCGTGTTTTAACCACCGGTATTCCAACGATTAAAGCGGTAACAACTACGCTAGTTATTTTTAAACAACTTATATTTGTCGTTTTCTTTCTTCATAAGCTTTCCGTTATGGGGCCCACATGGTCATGCTACGTCATCATTTAATATTCCCAACAAAGATCTAATATTCCACGACCAACGAATATTCCCCGACAACAATGAATATTTTATAACCACTTGCTTATTTTGAAATATTTGCGTATTTTACCCGTAACTATCCACATTAATCACATCAACCCTTACTATTTCAAAATAATAATTAGAGGAAATTAAATTTTATTTATTAATTATTTGGGGTCTTACATATGCATAATATTTTATATTATTAAATCAATAATTGAAATGATACAATTACTCATATTATTATTTGTATTTTTGACAATGTCTAGAAAGTTCTGTCGAGAAAAGGGGTTAGGTTATTTAATTGCGGCAATAAGAAAGAAGTCTTTATCGGAAAGTCCTCTTTCTTGGGAACGATCTGGTTGTCAATATTGTGAGTTATAATATTAATGATGAATAATGGTTGAAAGATTAAAAATGTGTTGATTGAAGATAAGTGATTTGTGATATATATTTATTCAATTTTTGATATAAAAAGAAGGGTTTGTCATGAGGCGTTTGTTGTAAGTTTGACTTATTATTCCATGGGGGAACCTGCCAAATTATTCAAACTGTCGGTAAAAAATTATCTCAGTTTTGTTTTATTATTATTATAATAGTAATAAAACATAAAACTTTTTATAATTATATAAAGTTATTTATTTTATTAGAATATATTATATTATATATAAAGTTATTTGTTTTATTTGAATTATTTTAAACATATTGTGCGTCCGTGAATTTTAATTCTTTTCCTTCTGTTCGTCCGTGAGATTTCAAATAGTGCCCTGCTATTCTCCTACAAATAGGTTGCTTAGTTAAGAAATGAAAATCACACCAGAATCAGAGAATTCTTCTTCTATAATATTGTGCATATTTTTTTGAGTATAAGGATACTTTGAGTGTAGCAAATAGTGCAAGATTTCCTTAAGATAATTTTCACTATACCAGTCAGATTTAGTCTTCTACTAAGGTAAAGGATGTTATTTTCTTCATACTCATAAGGGTTGTCGTTCTATTCCTTATTAATATGTGGGAATAACCTGTCTATGCGGATAAACGCATTACGGGTGAAATTCATTTGCAGTGTCGTATATTCTTTCATACTCGTACTCGTCAAGGGATATTTTTTTCTTTCATATTTCTCCATTTATGGTACGAAATTATTGTTTATTTTCATAACCTTATTATTAAATGGTAAAAATCTCTGAAATTAGTCGAATATCCTTAATAGTTTATGCTTCATCTAATATCATTTCACTGAAATATTGGTTTGAACTTTCTTATTAAATTTTAATCTATTTATCAGGGTTACTATTCATGTCAGGATACTATTCACGCCTGTTGTAAGACCCCAACTTATTATAAATAAAATTAAATTTTCTCTATTCATTATTCTAAATTAATAAGGTGTTAATTTGATATAATGCTTTGGTTATGGGTGAAATGTGCAAATTTTATAAAATAAGCAAGTTGTTATAAAATATTCATTTTTGTCGGGGAATATTCTTATGGTCGTGGAATATTCTTTTTGTCGGGAAATATTAAATGCAACGTACATGAACCATTCGTGGGGCTCATAATGTAATAAGCTATCGGATGAAGAAAACGACAAAGTATGAGTTTCTATAAAAATAGCAGCGTAGTTATTCACGAATTAACAATTTGTTGGAATACACGATGGTTAAAATACATTAATACGCATGGTTGCACGAAGAAGACACGGTATTGAATAGTATTATTGAATTATTGATTCGCATGCGTGAAGACACTTACTCAATAATTGTTACAATAATTCTTGCTCAATATTTTATTTTATTGATTCAATAATTGCTGCGTTGATATTTAATATTATTGTTGTTTCAATAATTGTCACTGCACAGTATTTCCCATTATCAGATCAATAATTCATATTATTTGAGTAATATTATTAGATAAGCATTATTGGCAATGTCTAGAAAGTTCTGTCAAGGAGAGGTTTGGTCACCTAATTGTGCGCCAGTAAGGTGAAATCCTTATTGGAAAACCCCCTCTTTTCTGGGAACGGCCTGGTTGTCATAATTGTGATTCTGTAATATTATTTATAAATAATTAATTATTAATTCATATAATAAGGAAATATTTATTTGATGTGGATATAAATGATAAATTTATTTATTTTATGTGGTTATAAATGAAGAAATTAATGCTGAGGTGTTTTATCACTATTTTGTCGGAAGGAAAGTATTAAAATCACCCGTTTGTGGATTTCAGGATATTTTACATTTGGAATTTGGAAAACTCAAAGCTACAAAGTTGTAGAAATTGATTTCAAAGTAGAATGGACATAAAATTCAGTATTTTTCTGATAAACGGACTATTTTCTATGAATTATTGAAGTTTCAGAAAATAAAATAATTTTTATTAAATTATGGGTGGGATCCACTTTTGTTTTAACACATGTGGGCTGTCTGATTTTTGTTCAAAGATGGCTGGTCTTGAGTCTTGATTAGCATGCGTAGATGAAAAGTAATGAATTAATAATATTTTATTATTTTAGTCTTCTATGACGTTCTAGCATTTTCCTATAAGTAGACGCTTAGGTTAGAATTGAAAATCACACCAGAAACAAGTTTTCTTTCTCTCTATATTGTCGAGCGTATTTTTGTGAGTAATTAGATACTTTGAGAGTTGATGTTCGGTACAAGTTTCCTTCGACTTTCTATCCGATATTTCGATCAGAAGTACCGTTATTTTGAAGTAAGGGATGTTATTTTCTTCTTAAATGATATTATTTTCTTCAATATTATTATGTCAAAATATTGGTAAACTTTTTAATCAAATTTGGAACTTTTTGTGTCGGGGTTACTATTCACATATACGGGACTATTCACCAAAAAATAAAAAAAAAAATTTTTGTCCAAGATGTCTATTTTGGCTACTATCTTTGATTGTATCCATGTTTTGATCGTTATTTTTGAATTCTGCTTCACAATTGGTTATTATGAAGTATTATTGATCTTGGATAAACTGTTATACGAATCCCTAATATTTGTCCTTCTGTCTCACTGAATTCGTTTTTTTAAAATATTTTTCATCATCATCAGTCTTAAATGATGATATTACTGAGTATCTTTGGCCTGTAGTGCAAAGATGAATGATTAACTGATGAATATCTTTGGCCGTAGTCTGAAGATGAGCAGTGTTGAGATGAACATGACCAACTGATGATACAAATGAATATCTTTGGCTGTGGTGAAAAAGATGAATATTTGATTAAAGATGTATATTGATTGTTGTTACAGAATAAAATATTGATGATGAACTTTTAAATCTTAGAAGATAGTAGAATTCATTCTCTACGTGGCTCTTCTAATGGATTGCTGTTTCCGCTGCAGAATATTGATCTAAAACTTGTTGTCTATTATATTCTATCAGATTTTTCCCTGTTGAAGACTAATTGTAAGACCCCAATTTTTTTTTAATAAAGATGATTTTTTCTATAAATATCATTTTTGAATATTATGGAATGAATTTGATATAATATTATAGTTGTGGATAATATTTATAAATTTTGCTAATTATGCAAGTTGTTATAAAGTATTCGATTGGTCGGGAATATTCTTTTTGTTGGGAATATTCGTATAACTAAGACAATCATTGGTGGACCTTATAATGGAATTTTGTCGGATTGAGAAAGCGACAAAAATATTTTATATAAATAATCTTGAGGTGTTATTGTTAAAAGCTGTTGAACTACCCTTAGTAGTAAAAATGCGATGTCTGGCGTGCATTGCGTAGTAGCACACGGTATTAATTATTGATGCTTACGTGAAAGTCACTCATTTATACTCAATTATTGCTACAGTAATTGCTGCATCATATCTCTCATATTATTGATTCGATTATTGTCACAGTATCATCTGCATTATATGTTATATTATTAAATCAATAATTGAGACGACAAAGTTATTCATATTATTAAATTGTAATATTTACAATGTCTAGAAGTTCTGTCAAGGAGAGGTTTGGTCACCTAATTGCGCGCCAATAGGGAGAAATCCTTATTGGAAAGCCCCCTCTTTTCTGGGAACAACCTGGTTGCTAAATATTGTGAGTTATAATATTAATGATGAATAAGTTTGTGTTGATTAAAGATGAATTTGATAGTTTTATTGTGTTGGGATTATTTGTGTTAGTAGAAATCGACATCTATTCCGATGATAATTGATGTCTGGAGGTTATATTGTTCAATCGGGTATTCGGGAAACTTTTAGTGTTTAGGTAATAATATTCATGAGTTACTATTCACGAGTTCTTATTCTGAGTTACTATTCATGAGTTACTTATTCACCTAATTACTATTCACTCTAGTATTGTGCATTGGTATTTGGGTACAATATTATTCCATGAGGAGATGTGCTAATTTTTCAGACCGTTGGTTGAAGTTATATTAGTGAATCAATATGGACCGCTGGTGGAAAGCTATAATAGTGAATCAATATGGATCGCTGATTTAAAGTTTTAATAGTAAATCAGTATGGACCGTTGCTTTAAGTTTTAATAGTAAATCAATCTGAACCGTCCATTTAAAAGTAAATCAATCTGGACCGTTCAGGAATTAGTTACTATTCAATCCATTCTTCTATAAATAGAAGCTCATTCCTTCATTATTTCTTACGAATTCACTGAAACTCTAGAGAGAGAAAGAAGAAGAGTATTTTGCTACTTCACTACTTCGATATCCAGTGTCTTTTACGGTAAGGGGTGTTATTCTTTCTTATTCATGAAGAGAACTTCTGTTATTCCATTCTTTATTATTCTATTGGAATAACTTGTATACGTGGCATACCCTATACTTGGTGAAATCCTTATGTTATTCCATTCTTTATTATTACATTGGAATATCACATGCAATGCGTTTTTACGCCGGACTTCAGTTCCGTCTTTATTATTCTATTGAATAACCTCTATACGCGACTCTATACTTGGTGAAATCCTTATGTTATTCCATTCTTTATTATTCATTGGAATATCCTCATGCGTGTGCGTTTTACGTGGGACCAGTTCCAGATTTATTATTACATTGGAATAACTTTTGCTGTGTTATCTATCACATATACCGGTGATGTCTTTTGTTATTCCATTCTTTATTATACTCAGTTGGTTAAAGTTTTGACTTCTATACTCCATGAAATTAGTGGAATATCCTTGATATTTGCGCTTCATCCAGTATCTTTTCATGAAAATATTCTTCTGAGCATTCTTGAATTTTACTTTACAAAGAAGTATCATGTTGACAATTTGGACGTTATTAGTTCCTGGATAAATTAATTCGTGAACTTGTTTTATTGAATCCTTATATCATTGTCATCATCCTCATGTTTATATTTTTTGAAAGTCATCTGTGTATGGCACATGGTGCATAGATGGACTTGGTATGATTATGACTGAGGATTATTCTTGGTATAATCATGGCCGTAATGTTACAAATGATGTGGTAAAAGTCCTCATTGGCCGTGTAGTACATTGATGGACGGGTTGTTGGCATGATCATAACCATTGATGAATACACGAATATCCTTGCCCGTAGTGCATGGATAATTTGTGGTCGTGACCACTAATGAATATCCTTGGTCGTAGTAAGCGTGGATGATGTGGATTATTTATTGTCGAGTCTCGATTGATAAAAGTGATGAAAAACTTTTTAAATCATAAAAGATAATAGATTTTATTCTCTACTTGACTCTTTTAATGGATTGCTTATTCACCGCAGATTAAACTTGTTGTCTATTGTATTTTATCGGTTTAACATTGTTGAAGGCTAATGATAATTTATCCTGCATTATCTTAGTCATAATATTTCTTACTGGGCTAGTTGAGCTCACCCTTTCTTTCACTGTTCTCTTCAGGAAATGAGAACGTAGCAGGGACTAGTCGGGGAACGGAGTGATGGTCCAGATGATAGCATTAGTAGTCCTCACTATTCTATGAAATAGTGTGATAATAATTGTAATGAGGACTTATTCTGAGAGTGGATATTGTCTAGAAGACAATATTTGTATTAAAACTCACAGCTTTTGTTGTATATTTAAGATTGTATTTGTATTCTGTACCATGTATCTGGCGACCCAAGATGGGTGATGTATACCTATTTTGGGGGCATCACACTAATGATAATTTGTTGTATATTATCTTAGTCATAATATTCTTTACTGGGCTAGTTGAGCTCACCCTTTTCCTTTTTGTTCCATTTCTCTTCTTAGGAGGTGAGAACATAACAGGATCGAGTCGGGGTATGGAGTAATGTTTCTAGAAAGATGTTTTAGCAGTCCTCACTATTTCTGTAAAATAGGGTATGAATAATTATAATGAGGACTTATTTGAGTGTTGATATTGTCTCTAGAAGATAATATTTGTATTTAAACTCACAATATGTGTTGTCGTATTTTGCACAACAATTGTATTATTGAAGTTGTAGTTTGCTTTCTGTACCATGTATTTGGCAACTCAGAATGGGTGTTGTATACCTATTTTGGGGGCGTCACAGTTGGTATCAAAGCTTAGGGATATGGTGTGACACCCCCAAAATAGGTCTACATCCCCCATTCTGAGTTGTCAATACACCTGCATGTGCGAAACAACTACAACTTTATTATTACAATAATAAGAAAACGTGAGTTTAAATACGAGATATTGCCATCTGATAATATCCACATACAAATAAATCCTCATCATAATTATTGATACATTATTTTACAACAATGGTGAGGACTACTAAACAACTCTCCCTAGAACTTTCATTCCATACCCCACTAGCATTTCTTATATTCTCGCCTCCCGAGAAGAAAAATGGAACAAAAGGAAAAAGGGTGAGCTCGACTAGCCCAAAAAAGAATATTATGACTAAGATAATATACAACAAAATTATCGTTAGTCTTCAACAGGGAAAATATAATAGAATACAATAGACAACAAGTTTTAAATCAATATTCATGCACGAAATAATAATTCATTAGAAGAGTTAAGTAGAGAATGCAAACTACTATCTTCTATGTATGAATTTTAAAGTTCATCGCCTATTTTTATCCCCGTAACATCGATCAATATATATCCGGGATCAAATATTCATCCTCACACTATGTGCCAAGGACATTCACCATTAGTCATGTTCATCTAAACACTGCTCATCTTTGCACTACGCCAAAAGATATTCATCAGAAATCATTCATCTTTGCACTACGGGCCAAAGATATTCATCAGAAATCATTCATCTTTGCACTACTGGCCAAAGATATTCATCATAAATCATTCATCTTTGCACTACAGGCCAAAGATATTCAATAATATCATCATTTAAGACTGAGGATGATGAAAAATATTTTTTAAAAAAAACGAATCCAGTGAATCAAAATGACAAGGATTAAGGATTCGTACTTTGTTTTATTCACGTCCAAAAATACCTCAAAAATAATCATAGTGGCGTAAAATTCAAGAATGATCAAAACATGGATACAATCAAAGCTAGTATCCACAATAGATATTTTGGACGAAAAGAAAATTTTTTATTTTTCGATGAATAGTCTTGGTATTCGTGAATAAGATCAGATATCGTGAATAGTCAGAGTATCGTGAATAGTAACCCCGACACCAAAAGTTCCAAATTTGATAAAAACTTCAGATCAATATTTCAACATAATGATATTGAAGAAATAATATCATTACGAAAAAAAATAATATCCCTTACCTCGAAAGATCAAGATTTAACCGGAATACTTGGATATAAAGCTATATCTTGAACTTTTCGCCAGTATAGCAATACTCAAAGTATACTCAAAATACTCACAAGAATACGCCGATAATATAGAGAGAAAAACTTCGCTTTTGGTGTGATTTTCAATTCTAACCTAAGCACTATTTATAGGAAATTGCTTAGAACACCAAAGCAAAAAAAATTAATTTAATAATAATATATATAATAAATCTTCTACATGACACTTGAAATCTGATTTCAGTTCAATAACCACATGCCACCTTCTAGAAAAAGTAATAAAAACGTTTTTCTAATTTAAAATAATTTAAACTTCCAAAAATCAATTATTTGAGCTTCGAACTTCAATAATTCATAATAAATAGCCCTTTTGTCGAAAAATTCAATCACCCGAGTTTTTATAGGAAATTCAATTCTCTACAACTTTGCGTAAGAAAGTTTTTCCAAATTCCAAATGAAATTGGAAGAAAATCCACAAGCGGGTGATTTTAGAGGCTATAATCAAATTTCAAATAATAAATGGGGTCCACCGAGCATGTTTAACATGTTTTAAACATTTATTGCAACAAAAATACTCTTCTCCTCAGATACTCATATATCCCACATTCGTTGTAAAAATATCACCATTATTATATTATTAAAATATAATATTATATATATTTAAATGAATTATTTTATCGTAAAAAGATAAAATTTCAATTTTCAACAATTGTCACATTAAAATTTTCTCCATCTATATCCACATAAAATCAATATTTTTCTCATCATATGAATCAATAATTAATTATTCACAAATAATATTACGTAATCACAATATCGACAACCGCATAGCCCCTCGAGAAGAGGGGCTTTCAATAAGAATTTCTCCTTCTTGGCCGCAATTAGGTGACCAAACCTCTCCTTAGATGAACTTTCTAGACATTGCCAATAATAATGTTATCTAATAATATTATTCGAGATAATATGAATTATTGCTTCGATAATGAAAAATAATCGTGTAATGACAATTATCAAACAACAAAGAATATAAAATATCAATGCAAAGAATTATTAATCAATAAAATAAAATAATTTGAAATAAAGAATTATCGTAACCATTATTGAGTAGTGCCTTCTTATGTAAGAGTCAATAATTGGTGCAATACCGTATCTTCTAGATGCGCAACAACGCCAGACATCGTGTTTTAACCACCGGTATTCCAACAATTAATAAAATTCAGAATAACTACGCCGTTATTTTTAAACAACTTATATTTGTCGTTTCTTCCTTCAATCGCTTTCCGTTATGGGGCCCACACATGGTCGCTACTGTCGCATTTAATATTCCCCGATAAGCATTTAATATTCCACGACCAACGAATATTCCCCACAACAATGAATATTTTATAACCACTTGCTTATTTTGAAATATTTGCGTATTTTACCCGTAACTATCCACATTAATCACATCAACCCTTACTATTTCAAAATAATAATTAGAGGAAATTAAATTTTATTTATTAATTATTTGGGGTCTTACATATGCATAATATTTTATATTATTAAATCAATAATTGAAATGATACAATTACTCATATTATTATTTGTATTTTTGACAATGTCTAGAAAGTTCTGTCGAGAAAAGGGGTTAGGTTATTTAATTGCGCGCCAATAAGAAGAAGTCTTTATCGGAAAGTCCCTCTTTCTTGGGAACGATCTGGTTGTCAATATTGTGAGTTATAATATTAATGATGAATAATGGTTGAAAGATTAAAAATGTGTTGATTGAAGATAAGTGATTTGTGATATATATTTATTCAATTTTTGATATAAAAAGAAGGGTTTGTCATGAGGCGTTTGTTGTAAGTTTGACTTATTATTCCATGGGGGAACCTGCCAAATTATTCAAACTGTCGGTAAAAAATTATCTCAGTTTTGGTTTATTATTATTATAATAGTAATAAAACATAAAACTTTTTATAATTATATAAAGTTATTTATTTTATTAGAATATATTATATTATATATAAAGTTATTTGTTTTATTTGAATTATTTTAAACATATTGTGCGTCCGTGAATTTTAATTCTTTTCCTTCTGTTCGTCCGTGAGATTTCAAATAGTGCCCTGCTATTCTCCTACAAATAGGTTGCTTAGTTAAGAAATGAAAATCACACCAGAATCAGAGAATTCTTCTTCTATAATATTGTGCATATTTTTTTGAGTATAAGGATACTTTGAGTGTAGCAAATAGTGCAAGATTTCCTTAAGATAATTTTCACTATACCAGTCAGATTTAGTCTTCTACTAAGGTAAAGGATGTTATTTTCTTCATACTCATATGGGGTTGTCGCTTCTATTCCTTATTAATATGTGGAATAACTTTGTCTACGCGATAAACGCATTACGGGTGAAATTCATTTGCGATGTCGTATATTCTTTCATACTCAGATCTAAATCGAGGGATATTTTTTTCTTTCATATTTCTCCATTTATGGTACGAAATTATTGTTTATTTTCATAACCTTATTATTAAATGGTAAAAATCTACGAAATTAGTCGAATATCCTTAATAGTTTATGCTTCATCTAATATCATTTCACTGAAATATTGGTTTGAACTTTCTTATTAAATTTTAATCTATTTATCAGGGTTACTATTCATGTCAGGATACTATTCACGCCTGTTGTAAGACCCCAACTTATTATAAATAAAATTAAATTTTCTCTATTCATTATTCTAAATTAATAAGGTGTTAATTTGATATAATGCTTTGGTTATGGGTGAAATGTGCAAATTTTATAAAATAAGCAAGTTGTTATAAAATATTCATTTTTGTCGGGGAATATTCTTATGGTCGTGGAATATTCTTTTTGTCGGGAAATATTAAATTTACGGCAGCCGTTAAACCATTCGTGGGGCTCATAACAGAATAACTGTCGGATGAAGAAAACGACAAAGTATGAGTTTCTATAAATAACGGCGTAGTTGTTACCGTTAACACTGTTGGAATACCTGATGGTTAAAATACATTAATACGCATGGTTGCACAGTAGCACACGGTATTGAATAGTATTATTGAATTATTGATTCGTACGTAAGAAGACACTACTCAATAATTGTTACAGTAGTTACTGTTCAATATTTTATTTTATTGATTCAATAATTGCTGCGTTGATATTTAATATTATTGTTGTTTCAATAATTGTCATTTGCATGAGATTTCCCATTATCAGATCAATAATTCATATTATTTGAGTAATATTATTAGATAAGCATTATTGGCAATGTCTAGAAAGTTCTGTCAAGGAGAGGTTTGGTCACCTAATTGTGCGCCAGTAAGGTGAAATCCTTATTGGAAAACCCCTCTTTTAGGGAGCGGCTACTGTCATAATTGTGATTACAGAATATTATTTATAAATAATTAATTATTAATTCATATAATAAGGAAATATTTATTTGATGTGGATATAAATGATAAATTTATTTATTTTATGTGGTTATAAATGAAGAAATTAATGCTGAGGTGTTTTATCACTATTTTGTCGGAAGGAAAGTATTAAAAATCACCCGTTTGTGGATTTCGGATATTTTCTGTTTGGAATTTGGAAAAACTCAAAGCTACAAAGTTGTAGAGAATTCGATTTCAGGCAGAATGGACATAAAATTCGTATTTTTCTGATAAACGGACTATTTTCTATGAATTATTGAAGTTTCAGAAAATAAAATAATTTTTATTAAATTATGGGTGGGATCCACTTTTGTTTTAACACATGTGGGCTGCTGATTTTTGTTCAAAGATGGCTGGTCTTGAGTCTTGATTAGCATGCGTAGATGAAAAGTAATGAATTAATAATATTTTATTATTTTAGTCTTCTATGACGTTCTAGCATTTTCCTATAAGTAGACGCTTAGGTTAGAATTGAAAATCACACCAGAAACAAGTTTTCTTTCTCTCTATATTGTCGAGCGTATTTTTGTGAGTAATTAGATACTTTGAGAGTTGATGTTCGGTACAAGTTTCCTTCGACTTTCTATCCGATATTTCGATCAGAAGTACCGTTATTTTGAAGTAAGGGATGTTATTTTCTTCTTAAATGATATTATTTTCTTCAATATTATTATGTCAAAATATTGGTAAACTTTTTAATCAAATTTGGAACTTTTTGTGTCGGGGTTACTATTCACATATACGGGACTATTCACCAAAAAATAAAAAAAAAAAAATTTGTCCAAGATGTCTATTTTGGCTACTATCTTTGATTGTATCCATGTTTTGATCGTTATTTTTGAATTCTGCTTCACAATTGGTTATTATGAAGTATTATTGATCTTGGATAAACCATTATACGAATCCCTAATATTTGTCCTTCCGTCTCTCATCAATTCGCTTTTTTAAAATATTTTTCATCATCATCGGTCTTAAATGATGATATTATTGAAATATCTTTGGCTCAGTAGTGCAAAAGATGAATGATTAATCGATGAATATCTTTGGCCGTAGTCAAAATTTGAGCAGTGTTGAGATGAACATGACCAACTGATGATACAAATGAATATCTTTGGCCTGTAGTGAAAAGATGAATATTTGATTAAAGATGTATATTGATTGTTGTTACAGGAATAAAATATTGATGATGAACTTTTAAATCTTAGAAGATAGTAGAATTCATTCTCTACGTGGCTCTTCTAATGGATTGCTGTTTCCGCTGCAGAATATTGATCTAAAACTTGTTGTCTATTATATTCTATCAGATTTTTCCCTGTTGAAGACTAATTGTAAGACCCCAATTTTTTTTTAATAAAGATGATTTTTCTATAAATATCATTTTTGAATATTATGGAATGAATTTGATATAATATTATAGTTGTGGATAATATTTATAAATTTTGCTAATTATGCAAGTTGTTATAAAGTATTCGATTGGTCGGGGAATATTCTTTTTGTTGGGAATATTCGTACAACGGCACAATCATTGGTGGACCCCACAATGGAATTTTTGTCGGATTGAGAAAACGACAAAAATATTTTATAAATAATCATGAGGTGTTATTGTTAAAACTGTTGAACTACCCTAGTAGTAAAAAATACGATGTCTGGCATTAGTTGCATAGTAGCACACGGTATTAATTATTGATGCTTACGTGAGAAGTCACTCATTTATACTCAATTATTGCTATAGTAATTGCTGCATCATATCTCTCATATTATTGATTCGATTATTGTCACAGTATCATCTGCATTATATGTTATATTATTAAATCAATAATTGAGACGACAAAGTTATTCATATTATTAAATTGTAATATTTACAATGTCTAAAAGTTCTGTCAAGGAGAGGTTTGGTCACCTAATTGCGCGCCAATAGGGAGAAATCCTTATTGGAAAGCCCCCTCTTTTCTGGGAACAACCTGGTTGCTAAATATTGTGAGTTATAATATTAATGATGAATAAGTTTGTGTTGATTAAAGATGAATTTGATAGTTTTATTGTGTTGGGATTATTTGTGTTAGTAGAAATCGACATCTATTCCGATGATAATTGATGTCTGGAGGTTATATTGTTCAATCGGGTATTCGGGAAACTTTTCGTGTCGGAGTAATATTCATGAGTTACTATTCACGAGTTACTATTCCTGAGTTACTATTCATGAGTTACTATTCATGAGTTACTATTCACCTAATTACTATTCACTCTAGTATTGTGCATTCGGGTATTTGGGTACAATATTATTCCATGAGGAGATGTGCTAATTTTTCAGACCGTTGGTTGAAGTTATATTAGTGAATCAATATGGACCATTGGTGGAAAGCTATAATAGTGAATCAATATGGATCGTTGATTTAAAGTTTTAATAGTAAATCGGTATGACCGAATTGCTTTAAGTTTTAATAGTAAATCAATCAACCGGCCCATTTAAAAGTAAATCAATCTGACCGCTTCGAATTAGTTACTATTCAATCCATTCTTCTATAAATAGAAGCTCATTCCTTCATTATTTCTTACGAATTCAATTTGAAACTCTAGAGAGAAAATTATAGAGAAAAGAAGAAGAGTATTTTGCTACTTCCTTTACTTGATATCCAAAGTCTTTTTACTGTAGGGTGTTATTCTTTCTTATTCATGAAGAGAACTTACATTATTCCATTCTTTATTATTCTATTGGAATAACTTGTATACGTGGCATACCCTATACTTGGTGAAATCCTTATGTTATTCCATTCTTTATTATTACATTGAATATCCCACATACATATGCTTTACGCCTTGACTTCAGTTCCGTCTTTATTATTATATTGAATAACCTCTATACGCTGGACTCCCTATACTTGGTGAAATCCTTATGTTATTCCATTCTTTATTATTCATTTGGAATATCCTGTCTGCATGCGTTTTACGTGGACCGGTTCCGTATTTATTATTCTGCTGGAATAACTTTTGTGTTATCATCACGTATGCGGTGATGTCTTTTGTTATTCCATTCTTTATTATACTCAATTGGTTAAAGTTTTGACTTATATACTCCATGAAATTAGTGGAATATCCTTGATATTTGCGCTTCATCCAAAGATCTTTTCATGAAAATATTCTTCCGAGCATTCTTGAATTTTACTTTACAAAAGAAGTATCATGTTGACAATTTGGGCGTTATTAGTTCTGGATAAATTAATTCGTGAACTTGTTTTATTGAATCCTTATATCATTGTCATCATCCTCATGTTTATATTTTTTGAAAGTCATCATGGCCTCAGTAGTGCATAGATGGACTTGGTATGATTATGACCGTGGATTATTCGGTATAATCATGGCCGTAATGTTACAAATGATGTGGTAAAAGTCCTCATTGGCCCGTAGTACATTGATGGACAGTTGTTGGCATGATCATAACCATTGATGAATACACGAATATCCTTGGCCCGTAGTGCATGGATAATTTGTGGTCGTGACCCTAATGAATATCCTTGGTCGTAGTGCGAGGATGATGTGGATTATTTATTAAAATCGAGTCTCGATGATAAAAGTGATGAAAAACTTTTAAATCATAAAAGATAATAGATTTTATTCTCTACTTGACTCTTTTTTAATGGATTGCTTATTCATTGCAGCTTAAACTTGTTGTCTATTGTATTTTATCGGTTTAACATTGTTGAAGGCTAATGATAATTTATCCTGCATTATCTTAGTCATAATATTTCTTCTTTGGCTAGTTGAGCTCACCTTTCTTTCACCGCTCTCTTCGTGAAAATGAGAACGTAGCGAGGGACTAGTCGGGGACCGGAGTGATGGTCCGAGATGATAGCATTAGTAGTCCTCACTATTCTATGAAATAGTGTGATAATAATTGTAATGAGGACTTATTCGAGAGTGGATATTGTCTAGAAGACAATATTTGTATTAAAACTCACGACTTTTTGTTGTATATTTAAGATTGTATTTGTATTACGTATCATGTATCCCATGCACCCAAGATGGGTGATGTATACCTATTTTGGGGGCATCACACTAATGATAATTTGTTGTATATTATCTTAGTCATAATATTCTTTACTGGGCTAGTTGAGCTCACCCTTTTCCTTTTTGTTCCATTTCTCTTCTTAGGAGGTGAGAACATAACAGGATCGAGTCGGGGTATGGAGTAATGTTTCTAGAAAGATGTTTTAGCAGTCCTCACTATTTCTGTAAAATAGGGTATGAATAATTATAATGAGGACTTATTTGAGTGTTGATATTGTCTCTAGAAGATAATATTTGTATTTAAACTCACAATATGTGTTGTCGTATTTTGCACAACAATTGTATTATTGAAGTTGTAGTTTGCTTTCTGCACCATGTATTTGGCAACTTCGGAATGGGTGTTGTATACCTATTTTGGGGGCGCCACAGTTGGTATCAAAGCTTAGGGATATGGTGTGACACCCCAAAATAGGTCTACATCCCCCATTCCGAGTTGTCAATACACTATGATGAAACAACTACAACTTTATTATTACAATAGTAAAGCGTGAGTTTAAATACGAGATATTGCCATCTGACAAATATCCACATACAAATAAATCCTCATCATAATTATTGATACATTATTTTACAACAATGGTGAGGACTACTAAACAACTCTCCCTAGAACTTTCATTCCATACCCAGGCTTGCGTCTTGCTATATTCTCGTCTCTAGAAGAAAAATGGAACAAAAAGGAAAAGGGTGAGCTCGACTAGCCCAAGAAGAAAGAATATTATGACTAAGATAATATACAACAAAATTATCGTTAGTCTTCAACGAGGAAAATATAATAGAATACAATAGACAACAAGTTTTAAATCAATATTCGCAATGGAAATAATAATTCATTAGAAGAGTTAAGTAGAGAATGCAAACTACTATCTTCTATGTATGAATTTTAAAGTTCATCGCCTATTTTTATCCTGTAACATCGATCAATATATATCCGGGATCAAATATTCATCCTTGCACTACAAAAGCCAAGGACATTCACCAGATTATGTCATGTTCATCTAAACACTGCTTCATCTTTGCACTACTGGGCCAAAGATATTCATCGAAAATCATTCATCTTTTGCACTACGGCCAAAGATATTCATCGAAATCATTCATCTTTGCACTCTTCGGCCAAAGATATTCATCATAAATCATTCATCTTTGCACTACAGGCCAAAGATATTCAATAATATCATCATTTAAGACTGAGGATGATGAAAAATATTTTAAAAAAAAAACGAATCCAGTGAATCAAAATGACAAGGATTAAGGATTAAGGATTCGTACTTTGTTTTATCCACGTCCAAAAATACCTCAAAAATAATCATAGTGGCGTAAAATTCAAGAATGATCAAAACATGGATACAATCAAAGCTAGTATCCACAATAGATATTTTGGACGAAAAGAAAATTTTTTATTTTTCGATGAATAGTCAGTATTATTCGTGAATAAGATCAGATATACATGAATAGTCAGTATACGTGAATAGTAACCCCGACACCAAAAGTTCCAAATTTGATAAAAACTTCAGATCAATATTTCAGCATAATGATATTGAAGAAATAATATCATTACGAAAAAATAATATCCCTTACCTCGAAAGATCGATCTTAGCCCGAATATGGATATAGGCTATATCTTGAACTTTCACCAGATATAGCAATACTCAAAGTATACTCAAAATACTCACAAGAATACGCCGATAATATAGAGAGAAAAAACTTGATTTTTGGTGTGATTTTCAATTCTAACCTAAGCACCTATTTATAGAAATTGCTAGAACACCAAAAGCGAAAATTTAATTTAATAATAATATATATAATAAATCTTCTACGCACACTTGAAATCTGATTTCAGTTCAATAACCACATGCCACCTTCTAGAAAAAGTAATAAAAACGTTTTTCTAATTTAAAATAATTTAAACTTCCAAAAATCAATTATTTTGAGCTTGAACTTCAATAATTCATAATAAATAGCCCTTTTGTCGAAAAATTGAATCACCCGAGTTTTTATAGGAAATTCAATTCTCTACAACTTTGCGGAAGAAAGTTTTTCCAAATTCCAAATGTAAATTGACCAAATCCACAAACGGGTGATTTTAGAGGCTATAATCAAATTTCGGTCGATAAATGGGGTCCATCGACATGTTTAACATGTTTTAAACATTAATTGCAACAAAATATTCTTCCTCCTCGATATATCATATATCCCACATTCGTTGTAAAAATATCACCATTATTATATTATTAAAATATAATATTATATATATTTAAATGAATTATTTTATCGAGAAAAGATAAAATTTCAATTTTCAACAATTGTCACATTAAAATTTTCTCCATCTATATCCACATAAAATCAATATTTTTCTCATCATATGAATCAATAATTAATTATTCACAAATAATATTACGAATCACAATATTGACAACGGCATAGTTCGAGTGAAAGGGGTTTTCCAATAAGAATTTCTCCTTCTTGGCGCAATTAGGTGACCAAACCTCTCCTTAGATGTAACTTTCTAGACATTGCCAATAATGTTATCTAATAATATTATTCGGATAATATGAATTATTGCTTCGATAATGAAAAAATCTTGTGTAATGACAATTATTGAAACAATGACAATATAAAATATCAATGCAAAGAATTATTGAATCAATAAAATAAAATCTTTGATGCGGTAATTACTGTAACCATTATTGAGTAGTGCCTTCTTATGTAAGAGTCAATAATTGGTGCAATACTGGTGTACCAGTGCAACAACGCGTATTCTCGTGTTTTAACCACCACCGGGTATTCCAACAATGTAAGCGAATAACTACGCCCAGTTATTTTTAACAACTTATATTTGTCGTTTTCTTCCTTCAATCGCTTTCCAGTTATGGGGCCCACACATACATTTACCATTGCATTTAATATTTCCGACGCGATCTGAATATTCCACGACCAACGATAATATTCCCCACAACAATGAATATTTTATAACCACTTGCTTATTTTGAAATATTTGCGTATTTTACCCGTAACTATCCACATTAATCACATCAACCCTTACTATTTCAAAATAATAATTAGAGGAAATTAAATTTCATTTATAAATTATTTGGGGTCTTACAATCTCCCCTCCTTGTGAAATTTCGTCCTCGAAATTGACATACGTACCTGGTGTTTCGAAAAGATGCGGATACCTCGCTTTCATTTCCGTTTCCAACTCCCAGGTCATTTCCTCTATAGCATGGTTTCTCCACAAGACTTTAACTTGTGGTATGACCTTAGTGCGTAGGACATGCTCCTTCCTATCCAAGATCTTGACAGTACCTCCTCGTGCGTTAAGTCTTCTTGGCTATCTCGTCGGTTCTAACTCAATGACGTGGTTCGGGTCTTTCACATATTTACTGAAGTGCGAGATATGTGAAACACATTATGAACACGAGACATACTTGGAGGTAACGCGAGTCTATAGGCTACATTTCCTACTCGGTCGAGAATTTGAAATGGACCAATAAATCGTGGATTGAGCTTTCTCTCTTCCCGAATCTTGTAACTCCCTTCCATGGGGCAACACGCAACAATACATGATCCCCTATACTAAATTCCACATCCTTTCGATGAAGATCCGCATAACTCTTTTTATCGATCTTGTGCCGTTTGTATATCGTTATCGAATCATTTGGATCTTTTCGGTGAGTCATACGTCTTAACTTCGGGTCCCAACAATGTTGCTTCACCCACCTCATCCCAACATATTGGAGAGCGACACTTTCGTCCATATAATGCTTCAATGGGGCCACACCTATATACTTGCACGATAACTCGTTGTTGTAGGAGAATTCCACCAATGGTAAATACTTATCCCAACCGCCTTGAAGTCTAGGACACGAGTCTTAATAAATCTTCAAGAGTTTGAATAGTCCTCTCTAATTGTCCCGTCCGTTTGAGGATGGTATGCCGAATCGAATCTTAAATCCATCTACCATAGCTTTTTGCAAGCTAACCCAAAATCTTGAAGTGAATCTTGGGTCACGATCCAAACTATGGATCTTGGCATGCCATGCAATCTCATAATCTCATTCACGTACATTTGAGCAAGACGTTCAAGGAATAAGTCTCCGTATTGGCAAGAAATGAGCGGACTTGGTTAATCTATCAACAATAACCCAAATAGCATTTATGCCTTGAGAAACCGTGGGAAGTCCCGTGAACGAAATCCATGGTAATGTGTTCCCACTTCCATTTCGGAATCTCAAGTGGTTGCAATGGTCCTTAGGCACTTGATGCTCTACCTTTACACGTTGACAAGTTAAACATGTTGAGATAAACTTTGCAATCTCTCTCTTCGTATTGTTCCACCAAAATGTATGTGTCAAGATCACGATACATTTTAGTACTTCCCGGATGGATTGCAAATGGTGTATTGTGTGCCTCCATCATAATCTTGTACTTCAAATCGAGAATCGTTAGGAACACAAAATGCGAGTGGACTCAAGTATTCCTTCTTCATCAATTCTCACTTAGGAATAGCTCCTTCTTGTACTTTCTTCTTCATATGCATCGACTCAAGATTGGGTGGCTTGAGCAACCTTAAATTTTTCTATTAAAGTTGGCTCTATCGTATATTTGACATCATCGCACTTCGTTCCTCGTGATATGATCTTCTACTCAACGCGTCGGCTACCACGTTCGCTTTTCCGGGATGGTATTGAATAGTGTGGTCGTAGTCTTTCAATAGCTCGAGCCAACGTCATTTGCCAGATGTTTAGTTCTTTTGAGTGAAGAAATATTTAAGGCTTTTATGGTCCGAATATATCTCCACTTTCTCTCCATATAGATAGTGCCTCCGGATCTTTAAGCAGCAAACGATCATTTATTGCTTGACTCTAGATCATGAGTAGGATAATTCCTCTCATATTCTTTAAGTTGTCATGAGGCATAAAAGCTATGACTTTCCCACATTGCATGAGAACACAACCTAACCTTTGCCCGAAGCATCGTTGTGAGATAACAAATCCATCCGAACCAGATGGTATTGTTAGAACAGTGTTAAAATAAGTCTCCTTTTAAGCTCTTGAAAACTCTTCTTGCACTCTTCGCTCCAAACAATTTTGTATCCTTAAAGTTAGATGAGTTAGCGAGTAGCGATTCGAAAAACCTTCCACGAATCTCCGATAATAACCACTAAGCCCAAAAAGCTACGTGCTTGATCCATAGACTTCCGGTTGCTCCCAACTTTGTATTGCTTCAATCTTCACGTCAATGATACTCCATGTTTTGACACCACATGCCCAAGAAATGCTACTTCCTCGCCGAACTCGCATTTCTTTAACTTGGCATAAAGCTTGTTTTCACGAAGCCTTTGGAGTACCAAACTTCAAATGGTGCTCATGATCTTCACTACTTTTGGAATATATGAGGATGTCATCAATAAAGACAACAACTAATCCCATCCAAATACTCTTTGAATACTCGGTTTATCATATCCATGAAAGCCATAGGAGCATTAGTCAATCCGAAAGACATAACTAAGAATTCATAATGCCCGTCTTAGAGTTCTAAAGGCGGTCTTTGGAATATCCTCGATTCTAATCTTCACCGATGATATCCGAATCGAAGATCGATTTTTGAAAAGAATTGTGCTCCTTTTGAATCGTCAAACTAGTCATCAATACGAGGTAGAGGATACCTATTCTTGATGGTGACATGGTTCAATTCCCGATAGTCGATACAAAAGTCGCATACTCCCGCTTTTCTTCTTTACGAATAAAAGCAGAGCACCCCGAGGAGATGTACTGGGATCGAATGAAACCGATGTCCAACAATTCTCGTAGTTGGACCTTTAACTCCCAAGTTCAATAGGAGCCATTCGATATGGGGATTTAGAAATGGGCTTTACCGGGTTCAAGGTCAATAAAGAATTCAACTTCACGTTAAGGGGTAGGCAAGGGAAGTTCTTGAAATCGTCGGAAAGTCAATAACAACAGAATATTATTCAAATTTGACGTGTCTTTATTCAAATCCATAACATGGGCTAAGAAAGCTTGACATCCGCTTTTTAATAAGCGAATAGCTTTATGATTAGATATGAGCGATGATTGATTTTAATGGTTTAGTTGCTTGAATTGCATACACAAAGTTTGTTTAGGAATATGAAAGCTAACAACCTTACGAAAACAATCAATTTTGGCATGATAAGTAGTTAACCAATCCATCCCTAAAATCACATCAAAAGCAAGTATCTTTAAAGAGATAAGGTCAACGGGTAAGGTGATGGTGCCAACTTGAATCAAACAAGATTTATAAACGAGTGGATGTGATGAAAGTTTCTCTAACGGAGTTTCCACAGATAGGTCAAAGTCTAATTTCTCCTCGAGTCAAGTTTAAACGTTGAGCACAAGCGGAGAGATAAATGAATGGGTAACAGACCAGATCTAGTAAAAGTATAAACTTCACAAGAATTTATAAATAGCTTACCTGTGATCACCTCGTTTAGGTTCCTCGCATTTTGACGATCCACAACAAACGCTCTTCCGAGAACCGTTGACTTTGACTTTTACTCGGGATCTTTTGAGTCACCGTCCGAACTAGGTTTCTCTACCAATGCAATCTCGAGCGATATGTCCTCCCTTTCCACAATTATAACATACCCAGGCCCCATGCTGTAGGCGCTTTGGTGATATGTCCCTCTTTTCCGCATTTATAGCATATGACCGGGTGGTCGTTCTTCTCCCTTGGAACCGATTCTTCATTGCACTGCTCGTCTTCACATGGTGGTTGTTGAATCTCCTCTTTTAAAATCTCCTCATTTCTCGCTTCTTCTATTTTCATGGCCATGATTACCACCGGAGTGGTTACCATTTTTGTCCGCCTTTTTCTTTCTCCACCGGTTATTGTTGTTTTATTGATCGCTATCTCCTAGTATGATCCTCGATTGTGGTACCTCGGTTGACCGTTACTTTCGTTATCTCGCTTCTAACAATTGAGCCACATTAACAACATCTGAATAGAGAAAAATTTATGAGAGATGAGATCTCGACGTATCTTAGGGTTCAAACCTCTCGAAACATCCGCGTCATACGCTCCAAATAATTAATAAATAAAATTTAATTTCTAATTTATTATTTTGAAATAGTAAGGGTTGATGTGATTAATGTGGATAGTTACGGGTAAAATACGCAAATATTTCAAAATAAGCAAGTGGTTATAAAATATTCATTATTGTTTGGGAATATTCGTTGGTCGTGGAATATTCAGATCGTTTGGAATATTCGTATTTACGAACAAAAATGCATGTGTGGGCCCCATAACTGAAAAGCGACAATCGAGGAAGAAAACGACAAAATATAAGTTGTTTAAAAATAATTCACAGAATTTGTTACTGCTATAATCGCTGAATACCCGCGGTTAAAACACAAGAATACGCTTGTTGCATAACAAAAGAAGATACCAGATTGCACCAATTATCGACTTTACGAAGAAGACACTACTCAATAATGGTTACAAAGAATTACTGCTCAAAGATTTTATTTTATCGATTCAATAATTGTCATATTGATATTTTATATCATTGCTGCTTTCAATAATCACATTACACAAAGATTTTTCATTATCGGGCAATAATTCATATTATCTCAATAATATTATTAGATAACATTATTGGCAATGTCTAGAAAGTTCTGCCTAAGGAGAGGTTTGGTCACCTAATCATGCTACCAAGAAGAGAAATTTTATCGAAAGCCCTCTTCCCTCGAACCTACCGGTCACAATATCAGGATTCTCGTAATATTATTTGTGAATAATTAATTATTGATTCATATGATGAGAAAAATATTGATTTTATGTGGATATAGATGGAGAAAATTTTTAATGTGACAATTGTTGAAAATTGAAATTTTATCTTTTCCTCGATAAAATAATTCATTTAAATATATATATATATTATATTTTAATAATATAATAATGGTGATATTTTTACAACGAATGTGGGATATATGAGTATACGAGGAGGAAGAGTATTTTTGTTGCAATAAATGTTTAAAACATGTTAAACATGCTCATGGACCCCATTTATCGACCGAAATTTGATTATAAATTTAAAATCACCCGCTTGTGGATTTCTTGGCCAATTTCTTTGGAATTTGGAAAACTTTCTTCTGCAGTTGTAGAGAATTGAATTTCCTATAAAACTCAAGTGATTCAATTTTCCCGATAAAAGGGCTATTTATTATGAATTATCAAGTTCAAGTTCAAATAATTGATTTTTGAAGTTTAAATTATTTTAAATTAGAAAAACGTTTTTTATTACTTTTTCTAGAAGGTGGTATGTGTTATTGAACTCAAATCGATTTTCAAGTATGTATGAGAAGATTTATTATATATATTATTATTATATTAAATTTTCTCTTTGGTGTTCTAAGCAATTTCCTATAAATAGTGCTTAGTTAGAATTGAAAATCACACCAGAACTCAAGTTTTCTCTCTATATTATCGAGTTTATTCTTGTGAGTATTTTGAGTATACTTTTGAGTATTGCTATACTACGAAAAAGTTCAAGTTATAGCCTATATCCAAGATTCCAAATAAAGTATCGATCTTCGAGGTAAGTGGATATTATTTTTTTTCAGAATGATATTATTTCTTCAATATCATTATGTCAAATATTGATCCAAGTTTTTATCAAATTTAGAACTTTTGGTGTTTGAGTTACTATTCACGATACTAAAGACTATTCACGATACTTAGATTATTCACTTAATACTTAAGACTATTCATCGAAAAATAAAAATTTTTCTTTTCGTCTAAAATATCTATCAGGATACTAGCTTTGATCAGATCCATGTTTTGATCATTCTCAATTTTACACCACTATGATTATTTTTGAGGTATTTTGACGGATAAAACAAAGTACTAATCCTTAATCCTTAATCCTCATCATTTTGATTCACCGATTCGCTTTTTTTTTAAAATATTTTTCATCATCCTCACCTTAAATGATGATATTATTGAATATCTTCGCCCGAAGTGCAAAAGATGAATGATTTATGATGAATATCTTTGGCCAAGAGTGCAAAGATGAATGATTTTCGATGAATATCTTTGGCCCGTAGAAGCAAAGATGAATGATTTCGATGAATATCTTCGCCCAGTAGGCAAAAAGATGAACAGTGTTTAGATGAATATGACTAATCGGTGAATGTCCTCGGCTCAGAAAGTGCAAGGATGAATATTTGATCCCGTATATATATCGATTGATGTTACAGGATAAAAATAGATTTATGAACTTTAAAAATTCATACATGTAAGATAAGAGTTTGCATTCTCTACTTAACTCTTCTAATGAATTATTATTTCACCATAATATTGATTTAAAACTTGTTGTCTATTGTATTCTATTATATTTTTCCTCGTCAAGACTAACGATAATTTTGTCAGATATTATCTTAGTCATAATATTCTTTATCGGCTTAATGAGCTCACCCTTTTCCTTTTTGTTCCATTTTTCTTCGAGAATAGAGAGGCGGTAGAATATAGTTCTAGGAGAGTTGTTTAGCAGTCCTCACCATTGTTGTAAAATGAAAGTTCAATAGGAGAGGATTGTTTAGTAGTCCTCACCATTGGCAATTTGTTTAAAATAATGTAATAATAATTATGATTCGAGGATTTATTTGTAATGGGGGATGTAGATATTTTGGGGTGTCACACTTTCGATGGCAATATCTCCACCGATTTAAACTCATCCGCTTTAAAACGCGGTCAAGCAATTACCAAGATATTCAATAAAGTCAGTATATGTTCCATTCGCCACCTTTTATGTTCCGTAAGTGAGAAGATTACCGGTGGGAATCAGGAAGCTAATCTCTACCAACCGCACTCAACATGTCTTGGGAAAAGATTTCTAAATCGTTTCAACGACAAGTACTTTCCCGAAAGTATTCAAGAGATGAAGGGAGGAGAGTTTATTAGATCGAAAATGAAAAATACTTCTCAAAGACAAAGTTCAAGGTAACCCACTGTTTGTACTCTAATTTGGTAAAATGAGGAACGAATCGTGAGCCATGATAATAGGATAGGTGAGTATTCAACCGGAAATTTCGCAGAAACAGGAGAGTTCAACAACGAGGGGAAGAACATCAATCGCGGCCAGATAATAGAAAGTGAGTCAAGAAATTTCAGTAACAACAAATTCTAGGGAGGAGATCAACCAAATTCTAGGGGAGGAGATCAACCGCCAGCTAGATGTTACAAATGCGGAAAGAGGGACATATCACCAAACCGTCCACAACAATCCAAGGTATGTTATAACTGTGGAAAGGAGGGCCATATAGCTCGAGGTCGCTCAGAAAGAAAAAACCAAGTTCAAAGAAGGATGGTGACTCCAAAGGTCATTCCTGATAAGTCAAAATCGGCGGCCTCGGAAGAGCGCTTATCGCGATCGGCTAAAACGTGAGGAACCCGAACGAGGTGATCACGTAAGCTAATCTCTTGAATTCTCAAGTAAGTTTATACCTTACTAGATACCGGCTTCTACCCATTCTTTTATGTCCGCCGCTTGGCTCAACGCTTAAACTTGACCGAGAAATTGACTTTGACTTATCCTCAAAACTCCGTTGGGTGAAACCTTCGTTAGATCTATAGTTTATAAATCTTGCATGATCTAAGTTGGCACTATCACATTACCGTTGATCTTATCTCTTTAAAGATACTTGCTTTTGATGTGGTTTTAGGAATTGATTGGTTAACCACCATCATGCCAAAATTGATTGTTTTCAAAGATCATTAGTTTTCATATTCCTAACCAACTCTGGTCATACTTAATTCAAACAACTAAACCACTAAAATCACCATCATCATATCAAGCCACAAAGCTATTCGTTTATTAAAAAACCGATGCCAAACTTTCTTAGCCCATGTTATGGATTTGAATAAAGACAAGTCAGATTTGGATAATATTTCTGTTGTTAGAGAATTTCCTGATGTATTTCCTGAAGAACCTCCCGGTCTACCCTCAGAACGTGATTTTAAATTCTTATATCGACCTTGAACCGCACAAAACCCATTTCTAAAACCCCATATCGAATGGCTCATATTGAACTTCGTGATTTAAAAGTCCAACTACGTGAATTGTTAGACATCTGCTTCATTCGGCCCTAATACATCTCCTCGGGGTGCTCTTGTTTTATCGGTAAACAAGAAAGACGGAGTATGCGACTTTGTATTGACTATCGAGAATTAAACCATGTCACCATCAAGAATAAGTATCCGCTACCTCGCATTGATGACCTGCTTTGACCAAATTGCAAGGAGCACAATTCTTTTCAAAGATCGATCTTCATTCGGATATCATCAAATCAAGATTAAAATCGAGGATATTCCAAAGACCGCCTTCGTAACTCGATAGGGCATTATGAATTCTTAGTCATGTCTTTTGATCGACTAATGCTCCCGCCGCTTTCATGGATATGATGAACCGAGTATTCAAGAAATATTTGGATCAGCCATTGTTGTATTTATTGATGACATCCTCATCTATTCCAAAAGTCGTGAAGATCGTGGAGAACTATTTGAAGTCGATATTGAAAGGCTTCGTGAAAACAAGCTTATATGCCAAGTCAAGAAATACGAGTTCGCTTGAGGAAATAGCATTCCTTGGGCACGTGGTGTCAAAACATGGAGTATCTCATGACCCGGCCAAGATCAAGCAATACAAAAAGTTGGGAGCAACCAAAGTTTGGGTGATCAAGCCACCGCGAAGCTTTCGGGCTTAAATTGGTTATTATCGAGATTCGTGGAAGGATTTTCTCGAATCGCCATCTGCTAACTCACCGGTGACTTGAAAGATACAAAATTCAGATAGAAATGAGGAATGCGAGAAGAGTTTCCAAGAGCTCAAGAGAGACTCATTTCGCACATGTTCGCAATACCATCCGGTTCTTGATGGATTTGTTATCTATAACGATGCTTCGTGCAAAGGGTTAGGATGTGTTCTCATGCAACATGGGAAAGTCATAGCTTTATGCCTCATGACAACTCAAAGAATATGAGAGGAATTATCCTACTCATGATCTAGAGTTAGCGGCAATGCTTTCGAGTTGGAAATCTGGAGACTCTACCTGTATGGGGAGAAAGTGGAGATTTATACGGACCATAAAAGCCTCAAATATTTCTTCACCCAAAAAGAACTCAACATGCGGCAACGACGTTGGCTTGAGCTGTTGAAAGATTACGACCACACTATTCAATATAATCTCGGAGAAACGAACGTAGTAGCTAACTAACGATTGAGTGAAGATCATATGCAAGAACGAAAAGCGATATTGTCAACGCAAAGGCCCATTTTGTATGACTTGCAAAGGATGGAGATAGAATTAAAGACCTGTGGACCCACGTGATGATGGTGAATATATGAGTAGAACCAACTTTAATCGATAAAGTTAAAGTCGCTTAAGCTACTTTATCCAAATGGATGCGTATGAAGAAGAAAGTGCAAGAAGGTGCTATTTCGAGACGCAAGAATCGGCGAAGAAGGAATACTTTGATTCAACTAGACTTTGCGTTGCTTAACGATTCCGACTTGAAGCATAGAATCGTGATGGAGGCACACAACACCCCGCTTGCAATCCATCTCGGGAGTACCAAATGTATCATGATATTCGGCTACATTTTTTGGTGGAACGCCTTGTCAGATATACGTGAATGAGATTGTGCGATTGCATGGTATGCCAGTATCCATAGTTTCGGATCGTGACCCAAGATTCACTTCAAGATTTTGGGTTAGCTTGCAGAAAGCTATGGGCACGGATTTACGATTCAGTTTAGCATATCATCCTCAAACGGATGGACAATCAGAGAGGACTATTCAAACCCTTGAAGATCTATTAAGACTCTATGTTCTAGATTTCAAAGGAAGTTGGGATAAATACTTGCCACTGGTGGAATTCTCCTACAACAACAGTTATCAAGAAAGTATAGGCATGGCTCCATTTGAGGCATTGTATGGACGAAAGTGTCATTCTCCAGTATACTGAGACGAGGTGGGAGAAGCAATGTTGTTGAGACCAGAATTAGTACGCATGACTACAGAAGAGATCCAAATGATTCGACAACGTATTCAAACCTCACAGGATCGACAAAAGAGTTATGTTGCTCCATGGAAGGGAGTTACAAGATTTGGAAAGAGAGGAAAGCTCAATCTAAGTTTTGTTGGTCCATTTGAGATTCTTGACCGAATAGGAAACGTGGCCTATAGACTCGCATTACCTCCAAACCTGTCGCATTTTCATAATGTTTTTCACATATCTATGCTTCGTAAATATGTGAAAGACCCGAACCACATTATTGAGTTAGAACCAAATGAGATAGCCAAGATTTAACGATGGTGAGGAGGTACCATTAAGATCTTGGATAGAAAGAGCATGTCCTACGCACTCAAGGTTATACCACAAGTTAAGGTTTAGTGGAGGAACCATGCTATTGAAGAAATGACCCGGGAGTTGGAATCGAAATGAAAGAGAGGTACCTCACCGCTCAAACACTGTGTACGACGCCAATTTCGAGGACAAAATTTTATAAGGAGGGGAGGTTGTAAGACCCCAACTTATTATAAATAAATTTGAATTTTCTCTATTCATTATTCTAAATTAGTAAGGTGTTAATTTGATATAATGATTTGTTATGGGTGAAATGTGCAAATTTTACAAAATAAGCAAGTGGTTATAAAATATTCATTTTTGTCAGGGAATATTCTTTTGGTCGTGGAATATTCTTTCTTTCGTGAATATTCGCATTTATTTGCCGCAGCCCATTCAGTGGGGCTCATAATGTAATAATTGTTTGGATGAAGAAAATGACAAAGTATGAGTTTTTTAAATAATAACGTTGTTGTTACCAAGCTAACACCGTTGGAATACCGGTGGTTAAAATACATTAATACGCGTGGTCGCATAAGAAGACACTGCGAGATCAAGACAAGATTATTGAATTATTGATTCGCACGTAAAGAAGGCACTACTCAATAATTTTTATAGTAGTTCTTCGCTCAATATTTTATTTTATTGATTCAATAATTATCGCGTTGATATTTAATATTATTGTTGTTTCAATAATTGTCATCGACAAGATTTCCCATTATCGCATCAATAATTCATATTATTTGAGTAATATTATTAGATAAGCATTATTGGCAATGTCTAGAAAGTTCACAAGGAGAGGTTTGGTCACCTAATTGCGGCCACCAAGAAGAGAAATCCTTATTGAAAGCCCCCTTTCCTCGGAACTACCGGTTGTCATAATTGTGATTCTCGTAATATTATTTGTGAATAATTAATTATTGATTCATATGATAAGGAAATATTTATTTGATGTGGATATAAATGATGGATTTATTTATTTTATGTGTTTATAAATGAAGAAATTAATGTTGAGGTGTTTTATCAGTATTTTGTCGGAAGGGAAGTATTAAAAATCACCCGTTTGTGAATTTCGGATATTTTTTGTTTGGAATTTGGAAAAACTCAAAGCTACAAAGTTGTAGAGAATTTGATTTCAGGCAGAATGGATATAAAATTCAGATTTTTCTCGATAACTGGACTATTTTCTATGAATTATTGAAGTTTCGTAAAATAAAATAATTTTATTAAATTATGGGTGGGACCCACTTTTGTTTTAACACATAAATTTCATGATTTTTGTTCAAAGATGGTCGGTCTTGAGTCTTGATTAACATGCGTAGATGAAAAGTAATGAATTAATAATATTTTATTATTTTAGTCTCCTATGGCATTCTAGCATTTTCCTATAAGTAGACGCTTAGGTTAGAATTTAAAATCACACCAGAAACAAGTTTTCTTTCTCTCTATATTGTCGAGCGTATTTTTGTGAGTAATTAGATACTTTGAGAGTTCTTTGTTTCTGATAAGTTTCCTTCTACTTTCTATCCGATATTCCGATTAGAAGTACTGTTATTTTGAGGTAAGGGATGTTATTTTCTTCTTAAATGATATTATTTTGTTCAATATCATTATACCGAAATATTGGTGAACTTTTTAATTAAATTTGGAACTTTTTGTGTCGGGATTACTATTCACGTATACGATACTATTCACCGAAAAATAAAAAATTTCCTTTTTGTCCAAGATGTCTATTTTGGCTACTATCTTTGATTGTATCCATGTTTTGATTGTTATTTTTGAATTTTACTTCACAATTGATTATTATGAAGTATTATTGATCTTGAATAAACTGTTATACGAATCCCTATTATTTGTCTTTCGGTCTCACTGGATTCGTTTTTTTTTAAAATATTTTTCATCATCCTCAGTCTTAAATGATGATATTACTGAGTATCTTTAACCTGTAGTGCAAAGATGAATGATTAACTGATGAATATCTTTGGCCCGTAGTGCAAAGATGAATAGGTGTTGAGATGAACATGACCAACTTGGTGATATAAAATGAATATCTTTGGCACAGTAGTGCAAAGATGAATATTTGATTAAAGATGTATATTGATTTTTGTTACAGTGGATAAAATATTGATGATGAACTTTAAATCTTAGAAGATAGTAGAATTCATTCTCTACGTGACTCTTCTAATGGATTGTTGTTTTCACGCAGAATATTGATCTAAAACTTGTTGTCTATTATATTCTATCGATTTTTCCTGTCAAGACTAATGATAATTTGTTGTATATTATCTTAGTCATAATATTCTTTATCGGGCTAGTTGAGCTCACCATTTTCCTTTTTGTTCCATTTTTCTTCTCAGGAGGTGAGAACATAGCAGGATCGAGTCGGGGTATGGAGTAATGGTTCTAGAAAGATGTTTTAGCAGTCCTCACTATTTCTGTAAAATAGTGTATGAATAATTTTAATGAGGACTTATTTGAGTGTTGATATTGTCTAGAAGAAAATATTTATATTTAAACTCACAGTATGTGTTGTCGTATTTTATACCATATTTGTATTATTGAAGTTGTAGTTTGCTCTCTATTCCATGTATTTGGCGACTCAGAATGGGTGTTGTATACCTATTTTTGGAGGCGTCACAGTTGGTATCAAAGCTTAGGGATATGGTCTTTGGCGGAAATCGGGGAATAGAACTAGGAGGGGAGAGATGAGTAAATCATTCGCTAGTGTGTCCTATCTAAGCTTATTTGTTGGCTCATTATAATATAGGATATTATGTGATATGTTAATTTGTTTAATTAACCCTTGTTTTATGGTAGTATTTAAGAATGGCTGCTGAGAACGTTAACAATGGAGTGTATGAGACTGTGGAACAACCTTTAGTCACAAACCAGGAGAACGTGCAACACGAAGGAAATATTCCTTCTGTAAACAACACTACCGAGCAAACGATGAATGATGAAATATTTAGGAGCTTTTTGCAGTTCATGCAAAATCAGACGAGGGAGACTCGTGTATAAAATACGGGTGGAAATGATGGAAATGCACGGTCTGTCACAGCCAAGCAGTTCAAGGAGTTGGGACCACCAGATTTATGGGGAAAGCCCGATCCGATTAAGGCGAAAACATGGGTCAAGCAAATTACCAAGATATTCGATGTCTTGGGATGCACGGAGGAACAGAAAGTTCCACTCGCCACCTTTATGTTGCGTGGTGAGGCAGATTACTGGTGGGAATCTGTGAAGGGTACCCAACCAACCGCACTCAACATGTCTTGGGAAAGATTTCAGAAACTATTCAATGACAAGTACTTTCCTGAAAGTATTAGTCATATGAAGGAGGTAGAGTTTATTAGACCGAATGTAACAACAATGCGATTGTCTCAAAGACGAGGCGGTTCGCAGTAGTTATCCAGGTTGTTGTCCATTATATTTTATCTGATTTATCATTGTTGAGGATGGTTAAAGATAATTTATTCTTCATTATCTTAGTCATAATATTTTTTACTGGGCTAGTTGAGCTCACCCTTTTCCTTTTTGTTCCATTATTTTTCTAAGGAAATGAAAGTGTACTTGGGACTAGTCAAGGAGTGGAGTAATGGTCTGAGATAGTTACTATAGAATTCTTCACTATGCTCAAAAATAGTGTGATAATAATTGTAATAAAGACTTTATTTGAGTGTGAATATTGCCTATGTGACGCCCCCAAAATAGGTATACATCACCTATTCTGAGTCGCCAAAAATATGGTACAGAATACAAATACAATCTTAAATATACAACATGAGTTGTGAGTTTTAATACAAATATTGTCTTCTGGACAAAGATTAAAACTCAAAATAAGTCCTCAATACATTTATTAACACACTATTTCAAAGAATAAAGAGGACTACTAATGCTATCGTTCGGACCGTCACCCGCTCCCCCGACTAGTCCCTCGCCACGCTCTCATTTCTCAAGAGAACAATGAAATTAAAAGGGTGAGCTCACCTAGCCCAAGAAGAAATATTATGACTAAGATAATACGTAATAAATTATCGTTAGCCTTCAACAAAGTTGTTAAACCGATACAATATAACAAACATCAAGTTTAACTCGCAAATTTAACAAGCAATCCATTAAAAGAGTCAAGTGGAGAATAAAATCTTCTATCTTTTATGATTTAAAAGGTTTTTCATCACTTTTATCACCGGGACTCAACCTTAATAAATAATCCACATCATCCATGCACTACTACCAAGGATATTCATTAAGATCACAACCACAAATTATTCATGCACTATGGGCCAAGGATATTCGTATTCATCAATGGTCATGATCATGCCAACAACCTGCTCATCAATGCACTACGGCCAATGAGGACTTTTACCACATCATTTGTAATATTACTACTATGATTATACCGATTAATCCTCGGTCATAATCATACCAAGTTCATCTATGCACTACTGAAGCCACG
This sequence comes from Panax ginseng, assembly GCA_020205605.1. Classification (NCBI taxonomy): domain Eukaryota; kingdom Viridiplantae; phylum Streptophyta; class Magnoliopsida; order Apiales; family Araliaceae; genus Panax; species Panax ginseng. The sequence goes on from CM035134.1 coordinate 14,635,097, forward strand.
ATGACTTTCAAACATAAAATAAACACGAGGATGATGCCAATGATATAAGAATTCAATAAAACAAGTTCAAGAATTAATTTATCCGAAAACTAATAACGCCCAAATTGTCAACACGATACTTCTTTGTAGTAAAAAATTCAAGAATGCTCGTAAGAATATTTCCATGAAAAGATACTTGGATGAAGCGCAATATCAAGGATATTCCACTAATTTCATGGAATATAGAAGTCAAAATCAGAACCAATCGAGTATAATAAAGAATGGAATAACAAAAGAAATCATCGTGCATGCGATAGATCAATGCATAAAGTTATTCCAATAGAATAATAAATAATTCAACCAGTCACGCGAAACGCTGCAGATGAATATTCCAATGAATAATAAATAATAGAACCGTGTCAAAGTAAATTGCACCGACAAGATGTTCCAACAGAATAATAAATAACGGAACCAGGTCATGTGTAAACGCACAAACAGGATGTTCCAACAGAATAATAAAGAATGAAATAACAGAAGAATTTCACCATGTATGCGGTATTTTGCATATACAGATTATTCCAACATAATGATAAAGAATGGAATAACAGAAGAATTTCACCAAGTATAGGGTAGACCGCGTATAAAGGTTATTCCAATAGAATAAAAAAAATGGAATAACAGATGTTCTCTTCATGAATACGAAAGAAATAATACCCCTTACCTTAGAATAAACTGGATATAGGAGTAGTGAAGTAGCAGAATACTTTTCTTCTTTCTCTCTATAGTTTTTCTCTCTAGAGTTTCAATGAATTCGTAAGAAATAATGAAGGAATGAGCTTTTATTTATAGGAGAATGGACCTGAATAAGAATTAATTCTGAACGGTCCGTATTGATTTACTTTTTAAACTTACGGTCCAGTATGGTTTACTATAAAATATTCTAATAAAACAATATCTTTTAAATAAAATATAATATATTCTATTTATAATCTAATAAAACGAATAACTTTATAAAAGTATTCTGCTTTTATATAAAAAGATTTTACTATACAAATACTACGCAGTAATTATATAAACACTATGTATAATAAAATATAATATATTCTATTTATAGTCTAATAAAACGAATAACTTTATGAAAGTATTTTGTTTTATATAAAAGATTTTATTATCAAACACTATGCAGTACTATGAATAATAAAATATAATATATTCTATTTATAGTCTAATAAAATGAATAACTTTATAAAAGTATTCTGTTTTATATAAAAAAAAATTACTATGCAAAATACTATGTATAATAGAATATAATATATTTTATTTATAGTCTAATAAAACGAATAACTTTATAAAAGTATTTTGTTTTATATAAAAAGCTTTTCTGTTTTATTATATTAATAATACTAATAAAACAAAACTTCATCATCATTATTATAATTCACACTATTAATCGACCAGATCGTTCCCAGGAAAGAGAGGGCTTTACAATAATGATTTCTCTCTATTCGCGCGCAATTAGGTGACCAAACCTCTCCTTGACAGAACTTCTAGACATCATTAATATTGCAAATAATAATATTAATAACTTCGTCGTCTCAATTATTGATTTAATAATATATAAAATATCGACAATAATTGAATCAATTAACGTGAGATACTATGCAACCACGCGTATTCCTGTACTTTTAACACCGGGTGTTTCAACAGTTAACGATAAAACTTCCGCTGTTATTTTCATAAAATATTTTTTTCGTTTTCTCACTCCGATAATAATTCCGTTGTGGGGTCCACCAATGATTGTGTCGTCGTACGAATATTCCCTGTTAAAACGAATATTCCCCGACCAATCGAATATTATATAATAACTTGCGTACTTTGCAAAATTTATAGCTATTACCCACAACTATAACATTATATCAAATTCATTCCATAATATTCAAAAATGATAATTATAGAAAATTTATCTTTATTTATAAAAGTTGGGGTCTTATAGCCTACGGACAATATTTGTATTAAAACTTACAGTATATGTGTTGTCGTATTTTGTACGACAATTAATAGTTGTAAATAGGAAAGTTTGTATTTGTATTATGTGGTATGTATTTGGCAACTCAAAATGGGTTGTGTGAACCTATTTTGGGGCGTCACAGTACTCAAATCAAATCTCATATCACTGAGTTTACTTCAATTGTAACTGAGTTACAAAATATTGATGTTAAGATTGATGATGAAGATCAAGCCTTATTGTTATTAGTCTCATTACCTAGTTTATATAAGCATTTTAGAGACACTATGATTTATGGTAGAGACAATATCTCAATTGATAATGTTAAGACGAATCTTATGAGTAAACAAAAACTAGATTCTGCGATGACTTTTGGGAAAAGTGATGATCAAGGTGTTGGATTGTTTGTCAGAGAGAGGTCAATTGAGAAAAGTTCAAAAGAGAATTTCAATTGTAACTAACTAATTATTGTCATGCAAAGGGGAATATAAAGCGTAATTGTCCAAAGTTGAAAAATAAAGAACATAAAGGAGACAATCATGGTCAGATTCATAGTGGATAGAATGTGCAGAACCAGCAGAATCAGGGGACAAGAAAGCCTGTTCAGGCTAGTGTTGTTGAGGATAATAATGATTTTTTGTTATTAGCCGATGACAGAGAAAGACTTGGCAGTGTCTGGATTTTGGATTCTGTGTGTTCTTATCATATGTGTTCTACTCGTGGGTTGTTCTCCACATATGAACCGTTTGATGGTGGAATTATTTTGATGGGAATCAATTCTAAATGTAAAGCAATTGGCATTGGTACAATTAAAATTAAGATGCATGATGACATAATTAGGACATTATCAGATGTTAAACATGTTCCATGTTTGAAGAAGAATCTCATATCTTTGGGTACACTAGATGAAAAAGGGTGTAAGTACACAGCTGAAGGTGGAGTTATGAAGATTAGTAGAGGCTCTCTTGTGTTGATGAAAGGAATCAAGGTTGGTACTTTATATAAGTTGGAGGGTTTTCAAATAGAGATTCAGATGCAATTTGCTCTTCAATTACTGCAGATGACACCACCAGGTTTTGGCATATGAGGTTAAGCCATATGAGTGAAAGAGAGGGGCATGGATGCTTTAAGTAAGAGAGGTCTTTTGTCTGGACAGAAAATAAGAAAGCTGGACTTCTGTGAGTATTGGCCTAGGGGGAAACATATTGATGTCAGGTATCATTTTGTTCGAGACATTGTTGAAGATGGTGACATTAAGATTTTGAAGATTGTTACTGCAGAGAATCCAGCTGACATGTTAATGAAGTTGTTACCACGTACCAAGTTCGAACATTGCTTGGACTTGGTAAGTGTTCGATGCACTTGAGTTGTGCATTTTGAGAATAGGAGAAAGTTCACTATTTGTGCAATATTTGAAGGATTCAAGTCAAGGTGGAGATTTGTTGGGTATAACATGAATCTTTATTGGATTTAGATTTAGGTATTACCTAGAATATGTTTTGGTTTAGGAAAGTTATCTTTTCTACCGATACTCAATTTAGTATTTCTAATCCTGTTTGATTATGGATTTTCCTATGACCTATAAATATAGGTGCTAGGATTTTGGAGAACATACAATTCAGATACATTCAGAGAGATTTAGAAATATTCTAAGAATTCTCATAGTTCTCTCTCTTTTATCTTGTACTGTTCAGATATTTATTTAGTGGATTCTCCTGCATTCTCCGTGATTTTTTTCCGATTTGGGTTTTTCACGTAAAACCTTGTGTTATTGTCTTTATCTTTTTGCGTTGATTTATTATGTTTGCCATAGTCTGTCATAATAGAAACTAGAAAGTGTGGTTATATATAAAGGGAATTATGATTTTCATAAGTAAAATTTGATATTTTCATAAGTTTTCTCTAACATGAATGTGAAACCTATTTATTATTCATGTGAGAGGGAGTTTGTGAAACTATCACTTTTACTTGTGAAAATGTCAATTTCCTATATAACTAGGAGTCTCAAACTCTTTATCTCAAAAAGTTTCTCAAATGATGTGTCACTATATATAACTAAGGGTGTAAACGAGTCGAATCGAAACGAATATAGATATGCTCGAATTCGACTCGAAATATTAAATTCATACTCGAATTCGACTCGAATTCTTTGAAATTTTTTACTCAGATTCAACTCGACTCGAATATTTATTACTCGAATTCTATCTGACTAGGATTGAATTATATTCAAACTACTCGCAAGCTTCAAATTGAAGCTCAAATTCGAATCTCCACATAATAACTAGCTTTATAATAAATATAATTATAAATTGAATTTGTTATTTTATTTAGAAATAAGGAAATATATTTACTATTACACTTTATAAATATTAAATCATAATTAAAATTAAAATAATAATTAATTAATTATCCTAATTTGATTTTATTTTGTATATATTATAAGAGAATGTATTAAGTATATAATCGAATCTGTATCAATCGAGTATGTATCGAATCACAATCGAGAATTTGAGTAGTTTGAATTTTAAACGAGAGTATAACATTGCTCAAATTCTACTCATATTTTTATTCAAACTGTTTTTTATGCTCAAATTTGGATCATATTATTATCGAATCCGAGTCTCGCTCGTATTTTTTCGAGTCGATTCCAAACTGTTTGATTCGTTTACAACCTTAACCATAACATTGGTTGGGTAGATCTCGTGTGATTGATTATATTATAAATCATCATTAAAATATTCAATGTCATGTTATTTGAGACAAAAATAAAAATAAAAATTGATACCCCTAACATTACTTTAAAATTATTGTTCTTTGTTCGAACCCTCAACCCAACAATTAGCCCAAACCCACAAAATTAAAGGCCCAATCCTTCCAACAACTTTAAATGGGCCAGGAAGTAAGCCCAAATATATCTTATTTAGATATTTCAATTGCACCTTGATTGACAAAAGACCCAAAATAAACCCAACCCAAAGTCAAAGGCCTGATTGTCCATCTCTCATCCTCAAGCAAAGCTTTCTTATCCATTTACTTATGGCATTTCAGAAGCACATCGCCCTTTCTCTCTCTGAATATCATCTCTCTCAATAGATTCCAGTATCTCATAATTTAACCCTCAAAATTGTGCTTCATAGATTCAATATATATATATATATATATGTATATATAGATATATATATGTATAGCGGTAGCACATGAATGTATATAAAAAGGTAGCAGAAAGATGTCGTGTTTGCTGCCACAGTTCAAGTGCCTGCCGGATTCCTTCTCCATCCACTTCAAAACCCACACTTCCTCTCAACCCTGTAAGTTTATCTCTCTATATGTGTGTATATATATCCATTTATATCATTTATATATTTGTGTGTATATGAATGCAAATGTACATGTCCAAGAGCTATTAAATATTGAACGAAAATTGGGAAGGGATATTGGGGTTTTATGGGTTTTTGAAATAACTCAGTTAGCTTGTACTGCATTGTTGATTTATATTGAATGAGCTAATCTTTATCTATCTGGTGCGGAGAGAAACCCATAACTTAAATTTTGATTTTTTTTTAAGTCACGGCAAGTTTAAATTGTTCACAATTTTATGGTCAATGGTATAAGTAGATTAAATCTGTCAGTAATTCTGGTAATTAAGTTTTTTGTCTATTATTAATCTTAAATTTGTTTTCTGAAGGTCTATTGGACAAATAGGTGACTATTTCATAAATATAAGGTCATTATGAACTTTTTCAAGTGAATTTGAGACATTTTCAAACTTAAAATTGACGTAAATTTATTTAATTTTAGTCAACACAATTATGAACATTGTATACTATCTATCTAAGAAGTACTAATTATAAGATTTATTGTTTTATAACTTTTAATGAATCTTATCAATTTTGAGCTTAGAAATGTATCAAATTTACTTTCAAAAGTCAATAATAATCTTATAATTTGAAACTGATGGAGTATTAAATTTGATGACTTTTATTGGCAAGAATTAGCATAAACAGTTGAATAAGGCTCAGTTAAAGTGAAGATTTTTCCCTTTCCATGCCCTCAAAATTTGGACAATAGTATATTCAAATCTGAATCATGTAGTTGTCACTTAATTCCATATTATTGGGGCGGAGTTCTCAGAGTCTTTTTAGTTCATATACTTGTGTTTCTTGTAACATTTATTTTTAATTGCTAAGATATATCCGTACTTTAAGATTCATGTCCAAGAAAACCAGGTGTGGCAAATAAGCAATCTTTATATCGAATGCAAGAAACAAGATAATTCCACAAAACAAACAAATGTTTTCGTGTCCTGTTGTCCATGATAAGCTGAAGCTTTTGTTGCAACTCGCCGCATGCAGATATACAGGACAAATGAAATGGGGTTTGCCTAGCAATTATGGAATGCCTACTACAATCAAACACTTGGGCTTTTTTGGACCTCTAAATGCTTAGAAAAAATTACTCAAATTACTGAAAAACATAATTGGAAGATCAAACCGACAGCATACTAATCTGAAATAAAACTGATATCCAAAATATTATTGTCTTTTAACCTATCAATAGACCTTGATAAAACCCTAATACACTTAAACGTTGATTAGATTGGGTCTCAAGTGAGCCTTGCTTTCAAATCAAATCAACTTGTCTAGTTTTTAATGGATTCATAATGCTTAGATGTAGCATCTTTCTTTTTTTTCTATTTTCTTCAATGAAACTTTGAAAGCTTTTAGATTGAGAATTATTACTATTTTTTCACTTGTATTTCTAATGTTGTGTGTGTTTCCTCACAATTTTAGTTATCCTTATTGAGATAACGAATAAGATTGCTATCTTCTTGTGGTGCTTTTCATTGATAAAATTTGTATGCTATAAGTGACGCTGCTTGATTAGAAGAACTGGTGGTATAGTTTCACTAGTCTTACTTTAAAGTGCTCAATTATTTTGAATGCCACTTAAATATTTGTTCAGGTTAACCAATGTCAAATATTCTAAATAAGGACTTGGTCTCATTTTTTTGTTTTCCAAAATCAAAAAAAGTTCCTGTGGTACCACATGCCTTGGTTGTTTGGGTCATAAATGAAGAACATGATTTTTTACTGTTCTTTGTTGTGTATATGATCTTATATTCATGGTTGATTGAATTACAGCTAAATACAGAGAGCCTATTTTCTTTCGAACTCAATGCTCAGCAACAGTAACCACAACCGTGCTTGATATACCATCTTTAGAATCTCATTCAAATTCAGTTGCTGCTAACAGACCTTGGTCAACATCAGCATCAACATCAACTGCAGTGCTTGATCTGGAGAAGTTTCATTTACCATCTTTAGAGGCTCATTCTAGTTCAGCTGCCACAAACAGACCATGGACATATATAGGTGCTATAGGTCCACCTGCTGAGGTCAAAATTTATCTTTTAGGATTTAGGACAATAAAATTTTGTAATAATCTCGGTTTCCAACTATCTCTTTGAACTATTTTCCTCATTCTGGGGTACGCATTTGCATAAAGCAGAAGTTTAATTTTGACCAGAATTTTAGTATCTTGAATTATCAGGTCTGTTTTTTCTTTCGAAACATATTTGAGGTGTTTCTGTAATATTTAAAATATGTCCGAGTCACTCCACCTTTCATTGGTATTAGCGTATCAGGAAAAGGAAGAAAGTATTTTTGGATTTTGCAATGCAGTCTAATTGTTTTTAGATGCATTCCGAAAAATTGCATTATTTAGTAAATGGGTAGCCTCGAAATTGTTCTAGTGTTAGCTAGACAAATAGAATCTGGTTTAGGTTTCATAGTACAAATAGATCCCTATACCATATTGACATAAGTTTTCAACATGATATTTTTAAGCTGTCTTTATTAGGTTGCTTTCCCAACTGAACTTGACTTTAGAGTTTAGATAGAAAACCATATGACCGTTGTTTGGATTGAGCAAAAACTCTAGAAAAATCTGAGTTGGTAATCTTTTAGTTTTAAAATCCACTTGTTTGTTTTAGTCCTCATTGCCTTTGATATTTATGAACAGGCAAATTTTGAAGCAACATTGCCTACAGAAACTCTTCTTACAAGTGAAGAGGCTGTTATAGCTGCTGCAGCTGCTGAAGCAGTTGCTCTAGCAAGGACAGCTGCTAAGGTTGCAAAGGATGCAGCTATGATGTTTTGCCATCACAACTCCACAAAATCAGATATTAAACCTACAGTTCTCCCATCTGAAGCTGATAATTCCCTATTTGAGAGTCCTCAGCTGGCTCAACTGAGAGAAACAGAACAAGTGGGTATAGTTGGAGAATTAGAATCAGCTGAATCTGAAATAGAATCTGATAGCGAGGAGCCAACACCTGAAGAACTTGAACTTCTCCAAGCAGAAGTCTCAAAGAGTATAGCTGTGAGGTCGAGTCGTCAACCAGAACGAAAAGCCAGACGAGCAGCCGAGAGGACTTCAGCTAGTGTTGTGTCTGTGAAATCTGCTTCCACAAGCAAAAAAAAACGTGCTTCTTTACAAGATATAGACTACTCAGACCCATTGCGTTATTTGAGAGGAACTACCAGCTCTTCCAGACTTCTCACTGCAAGAGAAGAACAGGAGTGTTCAGAAGGGATACAGGTGTGCTTCAAGTCTTTTATTACTTATATTAAAGGAAGGATGGCATTCTGCGTCTTTTTCTAGGTTGTTCAGGATATTAATTTATTTTCATTGACGCCACCTAGAAAATAGTTTGATGGTAAAAAATAAATGACAGATTTTGTATTTTCTTCTGTGGGAACCAAATATTTAACCTTCAACAATGATCAGATATTTCGTCTTCTTTCTCTGCTTACTGCTTCTCCTTTCTTGGCCTTTTCCTTTCTAGTGTCTTCTATTAGTCTGTATTCTAATTTTTATTCTTTTCTTTTACTATGACTTAATCAATGACTAATGATGTCTAATTGTGTAAAAGAATAATTATTGCTCAGGTGTGATATCACGCCTCTGAATTATGACCTTTTAAACTAACCTGTTGATATCTTTGTTCATGGACAAGTCCAGATGTCTCTTTTGAATTCACCAAGTCAGACACCGATTACTCTTCTGAGCTCCATACTACTCCCTCTGTTCTGAATTATAATTCAGAAGATCAATATTGACTTTCAAAAAGTCAATTTGAGACATTTTTAAATGTAAAATTGACATGATTCGTTTAAGTTTTGTATACAATAAATCTTATAACTAGTAGTACTTTTTAGTTAGTTTATGGTATTTATAATTATTGACATAAACTAAATGAATTCATGTCAATTTTGAGTTTGAAAATGTTTGAAATTGACTTTTATGATTTTATAATTTGGAATAGAGGTAGTATTTTTTATTATGATTTGCTAGAAAAAAGTATTGTCCTCGTTTAATTTGTAATCCCTTCCCTTTCAATTAGTTAAATTTCATCTATTCTTTAAAAATTTGATTTTATTCTACTACATTTTTATATAGTACTCCATAATTTATTTTTACTCGTGCCCGACTAAAACTTAAAGATTGATAAAATATTTTACATGTAAAGATTATTTTTGTTGTGTGTGTGTGTGTGTGTGTGTGTGGTGGTGAGGGGTTGGTTTGGTGATTCCCAAGACATTGTAACAAAGTAAGCAAAAATTCTTTTTAAACTGTAAATCTGTAATGTTTGTAAATAGTAAATATTCATATTGGTTCAGTGGCTTAAATGTTCTGGTATCCTAATTTTCAGAATAGCACCATCAGGTGCAATTCCTTAAATTTATCTTCTGTGCTGCCTTGTCATCTTCTGTATAAAGTTCTGAAGAATTACGTGTCGTTTGACAAGTGATTGTTGACTATTTGTTTCAGTGAGAAGCAAATAAAAAACCCTAATAAAAAAATATTATCTAATATATCGAATGTCCTCCATTATCAATATGATGCAGGTCCTATTAAAATTAGAAAAACTCTACAAGGAGCTTACGGAACGTTATGGTGGTGAACCTAGTTTCATGCAATGGGCTGCTGCTGCCGGTGTTGATCAGATGACCTTAAGGAGACGCATAAACTATGGCACCTTCTGCAAGGACAAAATGATTAAGAGCAATGTACGGCTTGTTATTTCAATTGCTAAAAATTATCAAGGAGCTGGGATGAATCTCCAAGATCTTGTTCAGGTATCTAACCTTGAACTTTAGGAAATCACTCATTACCAATATATATATATATATATATATATAATAATATATAATAATATATTTAATAATAAAATCACGGGATTGTACTTTTTCCTTCAAATAGTTGATCTGCTTCCTTTTTCTTCTGGAAGAAGAAACACGTAAAAGTGATTTCTGCTTGTTTTGATGCTTCTAAGTATTTATACTTCTTAAAATATTCTCAGGAAGGATGTCGAGGGCTTGTAAGAGGAGCAGAGAAGTTTGATGCTTCAAAGGGGTTCAAGTTCTCAACCTATGCTCACTGGTGGATAAAACAAGCAGTTCGGAAGTCTCTTTCTGATCAGTCTAGAACAATTCGGTTGCCAGTAAGTCTTGCATTGACTTGACATAATATATACATACATATATATAGATGTACATATATGTGTATATATATATATATATTATATACACACACCCCTTTTGGAAAGAGTAAATTCAATGGTCGGACCCACTGAATAATGAGGCTGGTTTCTTTTTTGGCTAAAGAATGAGGCTAGTTTTTGTTCCTCTCCCATCTCCTAGACATATTTTCTACCACTTAACATGTTTTCTTGTTGGTTCAACAGTTCCACATGGTCGAGGCAACTTATAGGGTGAAGGAGGCAAGAAAGCATTTGTATAGTGAAAATGGAAGACATCCTAATAACGAAGAAGTTGCCGAGGCAACAGGGCTTTCCATGAAGAGGCTCTCTGCTGTTTTACTAACACCTAAAGCTCCAAGATCTCTTGATCAGAAAATTGGGATGAACCTTGATCTCAAACCTTCAGTACGTCCTAGTTCTATCTATTGCTCAATGGAAAACGTGTTTTTTTTTTGGCCAATTTGTTTTGCTAACTTGCTCATCTATTTTCTTTCCCAGGAAGTGATTTCAGATCCTGAAGCAGAAACATCAGAAGAGTTGCTGATCAAACAATTTATGAGACAGGACCTTGAGAAGGTGCTCGATACTTTAAACCCAAGAGAGAAACAGGTCGTTAGATGGCGGTTCGGACTTGACGATGGGAGGATGAAGACACTGCAAGAGATTGGGGAGCTCATGGGTGTCAGTAGAGAAAGAATAAGGCAAATTGAGTCGTGTGCTTTTCGAAAATTGAAGAACAAGAGGAGAACCAAAAATTTGCAGCAGTACTTGATTTCATGAGTACCAAATCCTGAGAAATCAAGAATTTATTTCTACTGAGAAACTCACCCACCAGAGCTCTTGAGGCTCAAATGGCTGTATTTATTTTTCTTATTCTACCAAGGGAAATGTATCATTTTCAATTTTTCCCCCCAGAATTATAGAATATTTAATACTGTAGAAACAAAAGGTTTTGAATTAGAAAAATTCCAAAATTTTACATAAGAAAGGCAACAAATTTAAAGATTCATATCAATTTTCTTGGGGTTTATGGGAAAAAAAACTCTACTGTCTTTTGGAAGGATTGGGTACTATTTTATGAACAGACTGAAATTTTTGTAAATTTCTTCAAAAGATGTAGAATTTTGAATGAACATAATGGGAAAGTTCACAAGGTTAACAATGGAGGAATGTACTTGTCTAGTGTCCTGAGAGAGATAATAATTCTCAATCGTGTGTATATGGGAGAATCTGAAAAATCAATATGTATGAGAACGCATTCTGAGCGATGGCTTCCTTGCTAGGTTATACTATCTTTGCTTGGATTATCGTACACCCACTACTACCCTGACACCCTCTCGATCCGATGGGCTCTGCGATCGTATAAGGTTTATCTCTTGCTTTTGGCCCATCAAGTTTTCTCTGGCACGGGCTATGATCCCATCCACATTAATGCATGGCGGGAGGCTTGGTCAACCGTCATGCTTTTTCATCATCACAAGTCAAAGTAATGATATTAAAATATCTAATGGGTCGATCCAATCGGACCGAATTCGACCTTAAAGATTTAAAATGATATAATATGGTGGTTTGGGCCAATGGCTTTAACGATTAAAAATAAAGGCGAATGTACATTTACCCAATAGATAGAAATATCACGACCCAACATTGCCCCTAGTTTTTTGTTAAAATGTAATGTTTAGTAGAAAACTATGAATGGCCCAAGATAGTTTACTAAAGGTCCATAATAGGAGATAATTGAAGTGTACCCAATCATTTCACGAAATGAAAGGAAAAGAGAATAGAGGCCCAAATCGTAAAAGCCCTATCAAATGGATGCATGAACCCTAACTGCACTTCTTCCTATTCAAATTCCAAATCATTACTAACATTTAATGAGCCACCTTGAACACCGTAAATCACAAGATAAAAGGTAACTTTACCAATCTTGACGCTTTTACCTTTCATTTGAATTTCGAGCGCCTTTCCTAACTCTCCGACTTTCTCAACTTTCTCCTTTCTTCTGCAATTAATCAACAATGGCTTCCTGTGATTCTCGCATAAGGCTCTCCCATATTGGTAACCCCACCACACGGTGCTCCACCAAATCCTACCACTCGCCGCTTTCATGAAGAGGAGCCTCGACATCTTTGAACCCAAAGGGGTTCGAAATCGATAAGAACCCTCCCCAAAAAATCCCAAAACCCCTCCTCAATACTACAGAATACCGAGCGATTCTCGCATGCCAATACTCCTCGATCGTCACAGAGGTCAACTAAAGAAGATTCGGTCCTCGATGCCACATCCCGGATACCCATGCACTAGGGTTCCTAGATCCTAGTGAAAAGATGTACCAACGCCGTAAGGTTGGACTACTGCATTCTCGACTCTGCTGGAGAAGGGGTTCGCTTCTCAGCATATCTTCATAGTAACCTTGCTTGGTTTTACGGGGGTGGGGTTCGCCCAACTAATCTCGAACTCATACATTCACATCTTGGCCTTCGTGGCCTTACGCCATGAATTGGGCGTGGAGCCCTCCCCGACTCCTTCTTCACAATATACAAAATAGTACAATCTAGGGAGAAGGGGTTCAAGGCCATTGTAAGCATTCTCCTCCGAGTCGGAGAGAAGTTCGAGAGTTATTCACGGTGAACACGCCTTGAGCAACAGGGTAGCATGAAAAGTGGTTCTACGTCAAAGGCCCCGAAATCTCTTTCCTACCGAACTGGGCCACTGACGAGAAGATCTCTGCTGACTTTGGAGACATTTCTGAAGAAAGAGAAATAGAAATGATGGAACTTTTTGATAATTTCCCCAAGGAGGAGTGGAAGTACGGACTCCTCTCGAAGCAAGCATGGTTATATGACCATAAATGTAAGTATCGATCTATTTTATATGTATACTGAATTTTTGAAAATGCTTTTATATTGTGGATTCTAACACGAGTTGTCTTTGGTTATGCAAAGATCTTTGATCAAACCGAGCTCTTTAGAGATAAAAGAGTTCAAGATTTTTTGTCCGGGAGGCCTTCTAAGTCGTTGAAACTCAGCAGCAGAGGTCGCCCCCAAACCGAACCAATCCTAGAAACATACATGATTTGAGTTCCAAACAGACGAACCCGTGGCGATGAGGTTCCTACTTGGAAGAGACCCTCCGTCCTCGGCAGAAGAGGAGGGCAATCGAAAACCCTAACAACACCTTTTCAAGCCCTTCCGAAGTCACCCCTAAGTTGAGCCAACCACCACATCCGTCCCTCCCAGAGAACCACCATCGGTTCGAACTACTTTCGGTAAAGGCTCAATCTCAATTGTCATCGCCGCTTTTGTTTGTTTAGCGACCCCACCCTCCGGAGGAAATGACAAAGATTCCAGAAGCATCGTCGGGCTAGATCCAAGTCCCCGCCACCTCTCCTACTCCATGAGCCGTGGGGAACTTGACTTTGAAATGAGGGACGGAGGTCACAAATTGGAGAGCGCTTAAAGTAGGTCTTCCCAAAGATAGCGTTGTAAGTCAATCAACGCGGCACAACATAGAATTTACATACTATTTCGACTCACGGGGGTCTTGTCTTCAAGATAACCGGGAGTTCAATAGTGCCTGCAACTTTGACCGGATCGTTCTTGGAATCCGTATAAAAGAGCTTCCTGCCCACCTCCATTTTCTGGCCCATCAAGGTGCATCCTCTGATAGGCATGGGCGTACAGAATATCCACTGAAGATCCATTATCTATCATCATGCGCTTCATGTCCACCGTGCTCATCATACTTGTGATCACCAAGGCCCCCCTCATGTGGCTCGATGGGTTCCGAAGGATAGTCGTCTTGCAAATGATATGACAGTCCCGGGGAATGGTCTATCCACCTTCAGGGGAGCATCTGTCACAGTCATGACCGAATCCAGGTAAGCCCTTCTCTTCCTCCCTATCAACTTCCCTGCAGATCCACCGGTTATCACATCGATGACATGCCTTGGCGGCGGCACTGGAGCCCTTTGAACCGTCTGAACAGTACGGTTAATATTCTGCTGATCATTCACGGCCACATACTGCACCAACAAGCCATCCTTAATCTTCCTCTCCACAAAGTCTTTCAAATTGCAACACTCGTTAGTGTCGTGTCCAGCGGCTTGATGATAGCCACAATATTTAAAAGTTACCCCGCCTTGTTGGTGGTTATCACGGCGGCTCAAGAAAGGTTGATTTACGATTTGATCCGTAATTATCGATCTATCGCTGTTTAATTTGGTGTAGACCTTATTCACCTTCGTAGGAATCGGAGGGATGACTGCTTCCTTGCCGCCAAGAATTATTGTATTTTTTCGAACTGCCTCTGTCCGATCATTATACCCCCCCGTTTTCCTCTGATCAATTTCAACCTTGGGAGCTACTGACTCTTTCACCTGGTCCGAAGGAAGATGCTTCAGTCGTTCATAGCTTCTTCCATTAACGATATAGCCTTCGCTTGTCAAAGGCTTCGGCCAAGTTCTTCGGATGGTGAAACATCAACTTCTTCACCAACTTCTGATTTCACCAGATCTAATCCATTTTGGAACAAACCTACATGACTGAGATCATTAAGATCGGACACCGACCGATCGCTTTCTCCGAACCTTTTTCACATATCGCCCAAAGATTCGCTGGTAAACTGCCGGATCTGTGCCAGAGAACCCGTAGGCTTTCCTCTTCTTCGGTTACTCCCGAAACGGGCATGGAATTTATCACAAAGTTCGGTCCAAGAGGATATTGAATCCGAAGGCAAAGTTCCCAACCACTGTCTCGCATCCTTTCTCAGCGTCGTAACAAAGGTATGGCACTTGGCAGCATCAGTGAAGTCGTAATAGTCCATTAGCCGGTCGGACGCCTAGCTATGGTCATAAGGATCCCCGGTACCATCGTAACTTTCCATGCGAGGCAGTTTCTTGGTGATGTCTGCCTTCTCTTTGAGAATATCTGAGGAAAAAGGGGATGCCTTCTTTCCCGGAGCGTCCTTCACCTGCTGAACTTCAGCCAGTTGCTTTCTAAGTTCCTTCAGCTCCTTCACTAGAAAATCGATGCCTTCGGGCTGGGGGGAGACCTCTCTCTCACGAACAACATTCCGTCTTTGAGAGGATCGACCTCCTCCTGTCGATCCTACCGCCCTGGTGGGACTTCTTGATCTACTCCGGTGTACAAATCTGTCTTTATGGTGAGAATGATCACGTTGATAGTCCCTTATTCTGACTTCGGGCATAATCTCGCTCGATATGCTCCTTTGTCTATAGTCATCTCGATGCTGAGAGGTAACAACCATTATTTCCTTCTTCGAGACCACGAGAGTTCTGCTCCTCGATCTCCTTTTATCGCGAGAACGATCCTTAGAAACCTGCGCGGAATGCTTCGACTCCTTACCCTCTCGGTGTGGTACCTCCTTGTGCCCACTTCGACCTTCGGACTGATCATGGCTAGATGCTTCGTCCCGTAATTCCGCCACCCGAAGCATCTATTCAGCTATATCTTCTCTTTGCTTTAATAGGACCTCCATGGCTTTGTCCGCTTCGTCCGCCATCCTCGCCAACTTAGCGGCTCTATCTTCCTGACCACTTCTACGATAAGTCCCGGGTTGTGAGCCTTCCACTTGCCCTCGACCATGATCTCGTCGCTTATCCGCACCGAAAACCAATCTTCGTCTCCGCCCCGCCATGAATCTTCTGGACGGAGATCTCTGAATTATGCTTAGAGGTCGTGGCTCGTGAACACTTTTAGAAGGACCTGCAGCGATCCTTCATCAAACACGAGGCGTTGATTTAGCTAATGTACCATCGCCGCCTTTTCCGGCGCATTCATCCCTACTCCTCATCATCTTCCGAAGTAGGTTAAATGATTGTGATTGAAAATTTTAATGACACTAGAACTCAAACCCCTCCTTCTAGCGCCAATGTTAACGCCATGATCTTCTACCACGCCCCAATCACGTAAGACGTCCTGATCCTGCACAGTAAACAAGGTAAACACCACAAGCTTGACGGCGGTTCCGTTGGGGGATAGCTCAGGCGTGAGAATTAGTATGTGTTCACAAGGTTAACAATGGAGGAATGTACTGTCTAGTGTCTGGAGAGAGATAATAATTCTCAGTCGTGTGTATATGGGAGAATCAAAAATCAATATGTATGAGAACGCACCTCTGAGCGATGGCTTCCTTGCTAAAGTTATACTATCTTTGCTTGGATTATCGTACACCCACTACTACCCGACACCCCCTCTCGATCCGATGGGCTCTGCCGACCGTATAAGGTTTATCTACCGCTTTTGGCCATTTGTTTTCTCTCACCACGGCCATGATCCCATCCACATTAATGCATGGCAGAGGCTTGGTCAACCGTCATGCTTTTTCATCATCACAAGTCAAAGTAATAGATATTAAAATATCTAATGGGTCGATCCAATCGGACCGAATTCGACCTTAAAGATTTAAAACGGATATAATATGGTGGCTGGGCCCAATGGCTTTAACGAATTAAAAATAAAGGCCCAATGTACCCGGCCCAATAGATATGAAATATCACAACCCAACAGTTCCATTTAAGAATTAAAATTATATTAACCATTTTTAATATGGGTTGTGTGGGTTGGAACTATATGGTTATGGTTCAATGCCATATTAACAATTTTAAGATATTTTGACTTTTAAGTTATAATATGATATAAAAATTATTAATATAAATAATAAAATGCTAAAAACTATACTAATAAAATTTTAAATTGAAATTATTAATACCCTTCCATATTTAAATAATTTTTTAAATTATTATTAACATGCTAATAGAAAGGTTTTTAGCATTTTATAAATAAATTAAAATTTAGTTAGTTGATCTGTATAATATATATATATATATATATATATATATATATATATATATATATAGTTAGACATTTATAAGTTAACTTAAAATATAGCGATTAAAAAAATATTTAACCTCAGTTTTTACCCATAAAAAAATACTACTAAAAAGTTGATTGGTAAATTTTAAAGTTAATTCACCTTTAATTAACAAAGCCTAGAAATCTTAGTTGTGAAAATAAATTTATATTTGATCAAAAATAAATTAATTTACATTAAGTTTACTCTTTTTGGGAAGGGAAACAAACCTTAGTTGTGAAAATAAAATTATATTTGCAAACTAACAATTCTCAAATTTATTAGTTCTCTTTTGGGACATCTTAGTGAATCGGTTGCCGGTAGAAATGAATACCCCTCAGTTTCATAAAAAAGTTTTTATTTGTTTTTTTTATTTCACGAAAGTAATCAATTTTTATTTCACAAAAAAGTAATCAATATAAATTAATTTATATTTGTTGTTCTCAAAATTTGAAGGAAATTATATCAATTTTAAATTTTAGAATTTCGTGAATTGACTCTAAATGTATATCTAATTTTGAAATAAAGTGAGTATTACTTTCTCTTTTTTACAAAATAAATTTTATTTTATAAATTTTGTAAAAAAACACACACACACACACACACATATATATATAGGGTATTAATCCACAACAAACGTTTGTTGTGGAAAACCAATTTTTCCTCGCAATTAGTTGTAGTGGCGGAGTGTTTGGCTTTTTTCTTCTCTCTCTCTTATATAAGTCAGAAGGCAGCAAGCGTTTTCCAAAGGTAAGTTGGCCTACATTACGTAATTAAACATATTTTTGGCCTCCTTATCTACTCTCATACTCAACTGTCATTCATTATCATATACCCAACTGTCATTCATTATCATAAAGTATATTATAAAAACATACAAAATTTTAGTTTACTCCAATATATTAAAAACTTTAGATATATTTATTTTGAAATTAATTTATGAAATACTAAAATATTAAATTTTAGTTTACTCCAATATATTAAAAACTTTAGATATATTTATTTTGAAATTAATTTATGAAATACTAAAATATTAAATATTAAAATTTTAAAAGTAACAAATATAATAATATTTAATACTATTTATTATTATAATATTTGTATTAAATATTATACAAAACACTAAAGTTTTATAATAATATAATACAAATAATATAGTGTTATTATAAAACTTTAGTGTTTTCTCGTATAATATTTAATACAAATATTATAATAATAAATAGTATTAAATATTATTATATTTGTTACTTTTAAAATTTTAATATTTAATATTTTAGTATTTCATAAATTAATTTCAAAATAAATATATCTAAAGTTTTTAATATATTGGAGTAAACTAAAATTTTGTATGTTTTTATAATATACTTTATGATAATGAATGACAGTTGGGTATGAGAGTAGATAAGGAGACCAAAAATATGTTTAATTACGTAATGTAGGCCAACTTACTTTTTTTAAAACACTGTCATCCATACCGTCAGTGGCTATATGGGAGGGAGAATTAGGCAAACACTCGCCATTACACCCTATATATATATATAGGTAAAAATAAAGGTACACAACCGTGTAACTTTTAAAGTTACAGGATCTACGATCGTAGAGTGAATTCACTCTACTATCGTAGAGTAGTCCACGATAGTAGAGTAAATTCACAAATCGTGGAAATGATTATTTACCATGATCGTAGAGTGAAATCACTTCACGATCGTAGACCGCCAGAACTTTAAAAGTTATACTACCGCTTACTCCATATATTCCCCATATATATATATAATTTATTTTTTGTAAATAATAAATTGTTAATTTTACAAAACAACAGCAGCAGCAGCAGCAGCAGCAGCAATAATAATAATAATAATAAGATGATACGATTAGTATTTCAAATTTGAGGATATTAATAAAACTGTTAAAAAGATATTGACGGGGGAGTGATAGTGTTGTCACCTTACCTACCTACATGAGGCATTCAGAGCAGCCTTTTTTTTAATTTGAAACTGGACTGGAAATATATTAAGCTGGCAAAGCAGATAGTACAAAAGGAATAATAAAAACAGGAACTAATTCCGTCAAGTACAAAGGAACCGAAACTAATTAGCTAATTCATGTCATTTTATTTTATTATTCACTAAAAATTGATTACTTTTGTGAACTAAAAAATAAAAATGGTTAATCAATTTATTTGGTTCCAGTTAATATGATTTGATCTAACAGTTAATTAATTATATTACCAGATGTAAGGAAAGTATTAGTGAAATGAACTCTTTGGTAGAACCAAAAAATTTCTTTTCGCGAGTAGCGTGACGAGTCGACCATCAATCAAGTTCATATTAAACAAAATACATTTTTTATAGAATATAGTTGCATTTTTCTTGACATAATTTTATGTTATTAAAGTTGAATTGCAATTGATGCAACTTTTCTTATGTTAAACTTTACCAATTTTATTGGATAAAAACTTTTATGTTAACGAGTCCTACGCTTAATTACATGGTTGAGTATGTGGGGCTAGCAGTTTATTCAATTTTTTAATAATAAATGTGTACGTATAATTAATAAATTAAAATATAATAAAAAAATAGTAGATTGTTGTGCGATGATCAAACTTTAGTAGCGTATGTTACATAGAGTTGGGTAAAAATTTTGTGCGCAGATACGTATCCAAGTATAGAATTAATCTGATCACTAAACCCTAGACATTATATAACAGTTATGTGTGTGTGTGTGTGTGTGTATATATATATATATATATATATATATATATATATATATGCGAAAATTACATGCAGAAACTGAAAAGCATGAACATTAATAATTATGTTGGATCTTCATGTCAAACAAACACAATGTATAAAAGCATAGCAATATAGCACCGTGTCATACATAACACAATGTTATAGTTAAAGAACAAATACATTGCCTCATTAGTTTTTTTATCCATTTTTGACAATTATAGAGGGACTCACGGTATTATCATAATGCCAAAAAAAATATGATGATGAAAATGATTTATTGGATGCTAGTAGTTAACAAATCGTGCAAAGTTACAATTCAGATAATAGAATGCAATAAATGAAGAAGCCATAAATATAAACATTGCGAGATATAGTCCATAAAATGAAACAATAGCCCTTCCCATTGAATGTAATTTCACCATAATATGAAAGTCTCCATATAACTCCTTTGCACTTTCAACAATATTTAAGATTGCAGGGCGCAAAGTTGCGTTGTGATAAGCAGAATAAAATCCATGATGCACCTAAAATAATGCAAGTAACACGACAACAAAAATTTAACTCTGTCAAGTATGTTTAGATAGGTAGTGATTTTATAGAACCGACCATGTGATTTGTAAATCTAAGAGATCACCTAAAGAAATTTATTGCTTTGGTGTACTCTGCCCTCTGTTTGATTCAGATTCTTGAGTGGATAGTTCAACAGTTTCCTGCAAAACATTATAAAAAATTTGTGAGACACATCAATTCACCAAGTTTCTTAAAATTAAACTTCAAAGTGTATTAATTGATGACAGAAAAATATAGTCTTGTTGACATCATTACAGCTCCATAATGGTATACATTTATCTATTGAACTCACATACGTTGATGCAGTACAACATATGACTATGGCATTAGGTAGAGCCACATAAAAATACCCAAACTCAGAAAAGCTCATTGTTGAAGCATTCACCAAAAACATTAAAACTAAACACTAAGCTAAAATTTAGAAAGATAACAGTAACTGAGCTGAAATAGCAATAATGCATCAATTCATCCAATCAATTTCATAAAACATGAAGCAATCAAATTCTTTGTACGGAATCAAAAATCAATATATCCTCAAAAATAAAAAATTAGCACTTAAAGGATTGTTGCCTCTTTTTCAGTTCTGATAAAAGAGCTCTAACTCATGCAAGCATACATGTGTCAACAAGTAATACAGAGTAAGTAGAGTATCGATCCCACAGAGAAAGTTGTCAAATTTAAACTACTATGCATCAATTAACTCACTATATTCATATGCTTAAACTAACGACTAAAAGTGGTGAATTAAACTAATTGTAAACAACAACTACAATAAGAATACAATAAGAATATTAATGGAATAAATCAAATCAGGAAATAATGGGATCCTAACTTCATTTAATATTTCATCCAATCGCCACTATCATGCAAGAAGTGTTCACATATCACAGGAAAATAGTCAAGAGCACTAACAGAGTTATAGCCATTTTCAATGCACTATAACCTACTTACACAGCATCCACAGATGATAGACTCCATGTAATCATCAATACAACCAAAATCACTATATGTCCATGTGAAATTGCAATTATACTGAATTTAAGCACAAACCCTTACTCTAACTCATACGGTGAAACAGTATATGTCTATATGGTTCACAAAATACGCAAGCCATATAAAATAGCCTCATATTCGCATGCTATCATGATTACAATCCATACTCGCATGTTCACTGTCAATTCCATACAAGTACTGAAACGAATGGTGATCAGGCATTCATACATGTAAAACAATCACGATAGAATTCCCATATGATATGCAAAACAACCCTAGCATTCAATCTTGCAACCAAACTACATATTAAAATCCGTTAGAATCCCATAATGGAGTTTAGTTCATAGCTAAATCAAAAGCCATTATGGGATCAATGCTAAACATGATTACAAAGCAAACAATTGAAAGATGAGTGACAGAACGATCAAACCCAATTGCTGAATATAAACCAATGATAACATTCAAATCCTCATAATATTCCAGCAAAATAAAATACTAATCCACCGTGATAGAGAATCCCAAGAAGAATTGGAGAAGTAGACGTTTTGGCTTCGTTCTACGTTAGAATCTCCCTCACAGTGTAAACCCTAGTTTCTATGATGAAAATACGACAAAAAGTATCAATCCTCGTCTGACACCAGTCAGAATCGTTTTTGATCCAATTACCACTCATTTAATTAAAAATTAAAATAAAACAAATACACACCAAAGATTACACAAAGCTACTGTATGCGCCCCTCCAAGATGCTTCTTGCATAGGGCGCGAGACTTGCAGAATGTCATGCTCTCCACGGAGTACTCACGCCATGGCGCTCAAGGCTATTCTCACTATTCTCATTGCATACTTGCAATCTGCAGATTCTCGGTTTCGTTCGATTCGATTTCACATCATGTCATTGCTACTTGTTCATTCATGCTTAATCCTCTTCCATGCTTGATCTCCTTGTTCCATTGTACCTTCATGCCATGCATATCCCCGCTCATACCTTACCTTCACGCATCCATTAGCCTCGTGCCCTCTAATACCACCAAATTAGGCCGATTCCTGCACTTATTCATAAAAAGGAGTTTTAAGTAAATGCAATGCAAACTATCATGAAATGCAACTAAAACACAATAAAATGTACTTGAGATGAGCATAGTTCGCATGAATTGGTATTCAATAAGTAGGTATAAATACCACTTATCAAATACCCCCAAACTTGAACTGTTGTTTGCCCTCAAGCAATGCATGCTAATGAACAATGAATATGCAGCTACGATACTATGCAACTAATCTATGATGCAACCTAGTCTCACATATTTCTAGCCATAACAGAATTCCAGTCCAATTTACCTCAGTGAATTATCCAGATCCAAGAATACAATTTCAAACCAAACTATAGGAATAATGTCATACACTCAGATAATTTGTATATGCTATAGAGATGCTGTGTGTGTGTGTATGGTGTTCACCAAAACTTGATCTAAGCAAAGAATACATATGCTACATTGCTCCAAACAGAAAATTATAGTCTAAATCAAGACTCATGTATACTCATGCCACACAGACTGTTTCAACATATCAACACAAACTAAGGTTCAACAATGGGCTTATTGCTTTATTGCTACTCACGAGGGAAATTTACGCACTTTCCCGCGGTGTTTATTGCTATTTTTCTTTTTCTTTTTTCTCTTTTTCCCTTTTTTTTCACATGACTGTGCAATGTCTTAATCCATTAGGCACACCGCTACTCCCCTTAGCGAAGCTTTCAACCAACGACTCCTGCACTATAAAAAGACCTTAGGCGCTTGGTGTAGAGACAATCCCCATGCATTTTTACTCAAGTAGCTGTGGCCCCTAAATAAGACTAGCCACGTTATTGTTATTCATTTTTTTTATACATAGCATACCCATGTTTTCCCAAAGTTTGCATGTCAATGTTTCATACGGTCTTAAGATCACTTTCCACATATTTCTCTTTTTAAAACTACATTTTCTATCAAGCAAAGCAACACATACCTCTTATACTTACAAGTGATTGTGAACACATTTGTGCAAACCGAAAGCATTTAAACAGCAACATGAATTTCATCGTGTAAAACCTTATAACTATGTTCATGTTATCCAATATACTCTAGAGTCCTTCACAATTCACTATCATCATTGGCTAGGTAAGAATTTCTATAAAGCAAGAATTTGTGTGAGACATGCAACTAAAACATACTAACACAAGCAATCATGACTAAAAATTAAAAAAATTTAGCAAAATTTTGTAAAAATTTTATAAACATGCACAATTCAACTAAACATGCAAAAACAAAATGAACTAAATGAAACTACACTACTACCCCCAATACCCCTAAACATATAATATTCAATGCCCCATTGAATGAAGGTAAAGAGTACAGAAAACTCCCCTAATGATCGGCTTGACCACCCTCCTCGGGTGGTGAATCAGTGGTGGATACTAAGATCAAGGTCCCCAAACTGAGGCTACTCTAGCATTGTTCCTTGCTGCGCGAAGGCTTCGGCCAAGGTCCTTGTGAGTCCCGTAGCAAACGTTCCAAAATTGTCATACATGGCGTCGACTTTTCACTCCAACCTTCGGAACTGTCGATCGCTAGGAACAATGTGTGCTCGGGTGGATGGGCCTGCCTCATCTGTTTGAGGGGGCTACTGGGATGGCTCAGGGAATGTGGGCCTGAGAATAAATCCTCGTCCATGCGGGTGTGCTTCGCCCCCTCCAAATCCTTAAATTTCGTGAATGGTGGCATGAGTGATGTCCTCGCTTGATATCAGATTTGTTCATTGCCCCAATTGTACTTCTTATGAAAGCACATAAGATGGCTACCAATCGATGCATGTGGAATGCTCCCAGGTGGTACTTCCTTCAGATACTTCACAATGTTTTGATGAATCAAATACCCCACGTCAATATACTCACCAGTAATGATGCCCCACAGAATTATGGCCCTTTCCGCCGTGATCTCATGCTGATGCGATGAAGGCAATAACTTGGCACAAATAAACAGATTCCATGCCTTGGCATATCGATTTAGGGCTATCTTTGGGAATATGTGAGGTCGGGTCGTCTGACTTTGTAAGTCCACTTCGTGTTCCGGTATGCACAATTCTCGCAATAACACGCCCAAGTCCGCTTCCCTGATGTGCCCCTTGATCCAATTGGCAACCTCGTGGTGGTCTCTGATTCTCAAAATGGTTCTGATGGCGGAGGGTATGTAGTCTATCTCGACACCTCGAACCATAGAGGTATCGTTCATGGTGACTTTGGCATTGGCGTAAAACTCTCGGACTATGCTCATCGAAATGGGCATGGGAAAGGCGCTTAGTCCACCCCGCCTTGTTCCCCGGATCATGGCACGTAGTCGCCCATCCCGGCCTTCCTGGGTTTGAATCCTCTTTCCTTGATAAATGTTTTTGCTACGATTCGATAGTACTCCTGCTGGGCTTCTAGACACAAGAACTTGGTGTGGTCGACAATGTCCTCCTCGTGACTGCCAAAGGAGGATGAGGATGATAAAGATGGTCGTGCTCTCTTCGGACCCATTTGTAGATATTTGAGCGAGAATGCAGCTAAAGTTACTGAGAGTGAATGAGAATTTGTGATGTGATAATCTCCAAACTTGTCTCTGCCAACCCAATCAGGAACCCTAGCTTTATAGAGTGGATGAGAGCGTGGGTTGAGCTTTGAACGTGGAGAGAATCGTGGAGATGTGATTGAGAAACGCACGACTTCAATTTGTAACTGATAGAGAGAAAGAGACGTGAGTTATGGAGAGGGAGAGAATTTTGCGTCTGTTATTATTCCAAATGAGAGTCCAAATGGTCCACAACTCTTTTTAAAATGTTCAGATCTGTCTTAATTTGGTGTCGCGTGCGGCCGTGCAAGTTTGTACTGGGCTGGGAGCGCGGGCGTGAGACTTGCAGAATGTATGTTGTCCTGATTGACTTGATGCGCGGGAGCGCGAGTTTGTACCACATAGGCCGCGCGGCCGTGCGAGCCTGATATCTGCAATGCTATAGTTCAATTCCACTCTGCCTATCAGTGTTGCTGTCCAATGATGATTCCTGCATAGACATTAATGCACATTGTTAAGGCATGAATTAGTGGCCACATAATGCTAACATCTTGCAAATATTAGCAAAGCAATTCTTTCTACACACTTAAGCATGAAAATCTAATATCCTATTAAACTGAATTAGATATAACTACTAAAATAATTCAAAATAAATAGCTAAAAAGTCAATGGAGGTAGAAATAATGGGTTGCCTCCCATCCAGCGTTAAATTATAGTCAATTATCTTGACTGTCTCTGAATCTCACGTCACATCAAGAATGCCTTATTGTCCACCGTACCCCAAAATTTAACGACTTCAGCTTTTGTCAATGGTTCTACCTTCAACTCTGAATTTTCACCAAGTATACCACTCAACGATCCATAATTCCCCAGTTTCTGTACCTCATCCTGTAGGCTCCAATCCACCAAGTCAACCAGGAAGCATTCTTCTTCATCCGTTGGTAATTTTATTGCTTGAAAGACGTTGAAGGTGATCTTCTGATCTTGAACACGCATAGTGAGTTCACCTTTTTGCATATCTATCGAAGTCCTGCCTGTGGCTAAGAATGGTCTTCCTAGTATGATCGGTATGCTTTTGTCTTCCTCGTAGTCTAAAATGATGAAGTCAGCCGGAAATATAAACTTGTCCACCTTTACCAACACATCTTCAACAATTCCCCGTGGATACGTGATGGATCTGTCAGCTAGTTGTAATGATATGTTCGTCGGCCTTGGGGCCGGTAATCCCAACTGATTGAACACTGATAAGGGCATCAAATTTATAATTGCCCCCAGATCATATAAACACTTACTAAAGTTCATCTTCCCAATTGTGCACAGAATTGTGAAGTTGCCTTGATCTTCGGGCTTTGGGAGGTAGTTTACGCTCAAGCACCGTGATCGCATTCCTCCGTCTAGGGTTACCGTCTCAAACTCATCTAGTCTTCTCTTCCTTGACAATATACCTTTCATGAATTTTGCATAGCTTGGCATTTGTTCCAATGCCTCCGCGAAAGGTATGTTGATATGCATCTTTTTGAATACCTCTAGGAACTTACTGAACTGTTTATCCTCCTTCTGCTTGTTTAATCTCTGCGGATATGGTACTGGAGGGTGAATTGGTGGCACTGAACTCTTAAGCTTCTCCTCTAAACCTGTTTTATCTTTTTCTTCCTGTTGCGACTCAGATTTTTCTAGATTTTCTTCATCAACAATCACCTGCTTTTCCTCGCACGGCCACGCGGCCTCCTTAGTGTTGTCAGGCGCGGGCGCGCGACTTCTAGTGCCTGTTAAATCTTTCCCAGATCTCAATGTGATCGCTTGACACTGTTCCTTCCCGTCTCTTCTTGGATTTGCCTCTGTGTTACTTGGCAAGGAACCTTGGGGCTTGTTGTTTAGCATGCTCGCCATCTGCCCCATTTGAGTCTCTAAATTTTTAATAGCCACTGCTTGGCTCTTGATCATCATCTCTGTATTTGCCATGTACTTCAACATCATTTCCTCCATTTTTGATTTCTTTTCCTGCTGAGGTGCAGCTGGAGTGTGATGTTGTTGCGAGAGAAATCCTGATAAACCGTGGTTTTGGTGTATATCGAGGTCGAGCCGGTCGTGGCTCGGAATTGATGATTCGCTAAAACCGACTTTTGTTGATTTCTTGGTTATTCGACCAACTAAAGTTTGATGATTTCGCTTGTTGGGGTGGTATGTGTTCAAAATTGACCTTGGTCTTTCCTCGTAGTTGTTGCTCACATATTGCACCGACTCCGAGCTGATGGCACATTGATATGTGGAGTGTGACCCCGCATAGATTTCACAAACGAATGCAATTTTAGGCCCTACTTTCTCGCTATCGATCGATCTTCTTTGCCATCACGCCATCCATGTTTATAACCGTAATAACATCTACCTCCAACACACCTGCCACCTTGGGCTGTGGCATCGGAGATGTATGATTTTGGTAATCATTTGCAGCCATAGTTTCAATAAGTGCATAGGCTTCGTCATAGCTTTTTGCCCATAATGCTCCTCCTGCAGCTGCATCCACAATCGGTCTCGACTGCCAACCCAATCCGTTGTAAAATGAGTTGATCCCATCCAATCTGGCATACCGTGATGCGGACACTTCCTTAGCATCTCTTTGTATTGCTCACATGCCTCATATAAGGACTCGCCTTGTTGTTGCTCAAACTGAGAGATAGTTGTCCTCATCTTTGCAATCTTAGCCATTGGAAAGAACTTGGCTAAGAATTTTTGTGCTAAGTCCTCCCATGTAGTGATTGACCCCGACGGCAAAGAATGTAACCAACTTCTCGCCTTATCCCTCAATGAAAATGGAAATAGCCGTAGTCTAATGGCATCCTCCGTCATACCGTTATATCGGAATGTATCACAAATCTCTATGAAGCTCAATAAGTGCTCATTCGGATCATCTGTAGTAGCACCCCCAAACTGAACCGAGTTCTGCACCATCTGAATAGTGCCCGGTTAAATCTCAAAAGTGTTGGCTGCTATCGCCAGTCTGACTATGCTCGACTGTAGTCCATTTATGTTTGGCATGGAATAGTCCCTTAAAGCCCGATGCTCTTCTCTTTGCTTAATTCTCTGTTCTTCTGCCATATCCGGTATAGTTCTTTCTAACTGAGCTTGTAGATTTCTTCACACACTAGCTTTCCAACCTCTCCCGTCAATGTTATCCTGCGCTGGTGTTAATTTAGAATTGGAAGATCTTGTGTGCATAAAAATCTATAAGTACCTGAAATTACAAATAAAACAAAAATAGAAATGAGAAACGATCGTAATTGTTCAAGTCATACAATATAGCTTTTAAACTAATGATAATTATTTAAATTCAACACCTTTCCCTAAGAATTCTACGCTTAAAAAATTGTTGCCTCTTTTTCAGTTCTGATAAAAGAGCTCTAACTCATGCAAGCATACATGTGTCAACAAGTAATACAGAGTAGGTAGAGTATCGATCCCACAGAGAAAGTTGTCAAATTTAAACTACTATGCATCAATTAACTCACTATATTCATATGCTTAAACTAACGACTAAAAGTGGTGAATTAAACTAATTGTAAACAACAACTACAATAAGAATACAATAAGAATATTAATGGAATAAATCAAATCAGGAAATAATGGGATCCTAACTTCATTTAATATTTCATCCAATCGCCACTATCATGCAAGAAGTGTTCACATATCACAGGAAAATAGCCAAGAGCACTAACAGAGTTATAGCCATTTTTCAATGCACTATAACCTACTTACACAGCATCTACAGATGATAGACTCCATGTAATCATCAATACAACCAAAATCACTATATGTCTATGTGAAATTTCAATTATAATTGAATTTAAGCACAAGCCCTTACTCTAACTCATACTAAGAAAACAAAGATATGTCTATATGGTTCACAAAATACGCAAGCCATAAAAAATGACCCCATATATTCGCATGCTATCATGATTACAATCCATACTGCATGTTCATTGTCAATTCCATACAAGTATCAAACGAATGGTGATCAGCATTCATACATGTAAAACAATCACGATAGAATTCCCATATGATATGCAAAACAACCCTAGCATTCAATCATGCAACCAAACTACATATTAAAATTCGTTAGAATCCTATAATGGAGTTTAGTTCATAGCTGAACCAAAAGCCATTATGGGATCAATGCTAAACATGATTACAAAGCAAAAAATTGAAAGATGAGAGATAGAACGATCAAACCCAATTGCTGAATATAAACCAATGATAACATTCAAATCCTCATAATATTCCAGCAAAATAAAATACTAATCCACCGTGATAGAGAATCCCAAGAAGAATTGGAGAAGTAGACGCTTTGGCTTCGCTTCTACGTTGGAATCTCCTCACAAAGGTAAACTCTCTAGTTTCTATGATGAAAATACGACAAAAAGTATCAATCCTCGTCTGACACCAGTCAGAATCGTTTTTGATCCAATTACCACTCATTTAATTAAAAATTAAAATAAAACAAATACACAAACTTGAAGATCGCATAGCGTCATCCCCTCTAGTATGTTCCTCGCATGCATGCCGAGACTTGCGTAATGTCATGCTCTCCAAATAAGTACTCGCATGCGCGCGATCTCAAGGCTATTCTGCATGTGATCGCACTGCGACTGACTCTGCAGATTCTCGTTCTAGTTCGATTCGTAAATCATTGCTGTCGCTTACTTGTTCATTCATGCTTAATCCTCTTCTATACTTGATCTCCTTGTTCCATTGTACCTTCATGCCATGCATATCCCCTCTTGTGCCTTACCTTCACACATCCATTAGCCTCGTGCCTTCTAATACCACCAAATTAGGTCGATTCCTGCACTTATTCATAAAAAGGAGTTTTAAGTAAATGCAATGCAAACTATCATGAAATGCAACTAAAACACAATAAAATGTACTTGAGATGAGCATAGTTCGCGTGAATTGGTATTCAATAAGTATGTATAAATACCACTTATCAAGGATCTTTTTAACATTCGCTACAATCTTATAAATATTTGTAACAAGAATCTGTGCAATATTAAGATATAAGAATTTAGACATACTTAATATTTGATTTCAACATTGCATAAACAATCAACTAAATAAATAATCATCTTTCCACAACTCTTATATAGGAAATAATTTTGCCTGAGAACAAAAAAGTCTCACATTTAGCTAAAAATTAATGTTTTTGTCGGATTGAAAACTAACAGAACATAAAGAAATTTAGCTCCTATATTAAATAAAATTGAAAAAGAATTAGAGTAAAACACATACGAAATGAATGTTATAGAATTTCAAATACTTTCATCCAAACAGTAAAAGACAAACTCAATTATACTCTTATTTTATAGTTTTTCAATTGATATACATGAATATATATACATAGAAAAACGAATGAATATACATTGTAGGGGGTAGTGTTGAGAGTTTATTGGTTTGCGCATTACATCTTCTGCTTTTGTTCCAATGTATTTTTTGTAACAATTGTTTCAGGCCTTTGAGTAATTTCCTTATTTTTTTCAGGTAATTTACTGCATGAATTAAGAATTTCGAACTTATGCTAAAGTCTAAAATCTAAAGATACAAATCAAGAAAGAAAAAACCCTGCAAACCTAAATTTGTGTAGACAATTAGCAAAATATTACAAATAAAAAGTAAGGGGACAAAGAAAGGAAAAAATAGGTCAGACCCAAATCTTTAGTCCCAAATTGATTTTAATGGCCATACAGGATCAGTTATCATATTTCCACATTTATATGTACTATATGTTAGTTGTTCAAAAAGAGTTATGGAGAAGAGATAGAGAGTAGAGGAAAAAACAGTGTAATATATTACATTGAAGTGAAAAAGGGTGACACAAACAATACTATTAACCCTATAACGTCATATACATCTAAAAGACACCCGTATGTGTTGGATGTTAATTCAAACTCCACCAGATTTTCTGTTCCTAGTTTTTAGTTGTTAGTTATTTTTGAATAAAATCCTTTTATCTGAAGGACATAATTAAATCAGTTTAGTTTTAATTTTGAATCAACCTTATCATGTTGTTAGGCTTACCCTTTATTCTAATGCCTATATAAAGGCCATCTTGCTATCATATGTAATGCACCATAGATAAATAAAAGTTCAGTTCTTCTCATTCCTTTAAATATTCATTGTTCTATTTTTTCTTGCTGTTGCGTTAACAAAGTCTGGACTTGTTATCACAGAATATAGTTGTTGGCCTCTCTTGCTTCTCCTTTAAATCACATAATATCCTCCTCAAACACACAACTTGACATGCGGCTTTTGTAGCAGCTATATATTCAACTTCAGAACTTGATAAAGCAACTGAGTGTTGCTTATTTGTTCCCCAAGAGTATGGCCAGCTGCAAGCCAATACTGCAACCACTCTGTCAACCAGGAAAGCACTAAAGTAGGCCTACTAATGAGCTAGGTCGGTCCCCTACTATAGCACCAGACAAAGCGCACACACATATATGTTCTAAGGCTACATTACAATGACTTTGCCTTGTGCGGATTTCCTTCCAATGTACTTAAATGTGATTGATTCTTTTTTATCCCTCTGTGTGTAATTATATCTCACGAAATCTATAAAAAAAAAAATAAGTAATGTATTTTAAATCAAAATTTCCCCTTACCGAAAAGGTCGTTTCATATTTAAAAATGTAATCACTATTTCATATTGAAAATTTAATAATAACCTAATACTTAAAATTTAAGGTAATTATGAATTAACACAATCCAAAGTTTTAGTTCAAGGATCATAATTTCAATTTCATAATTAAGACCTATCCAAGGGTCTGGTTTAAAGTAGCCATCACAAATTTGTAAATCTAATTATTTACCCATCCACCTATGGCATCAAGTAGAGCCACATAATAATACCCAAACTGTGAAAAGTTCATTCTAGAAGCATTCACCAAAAACATTAAAACTAAACAGTTAGCTAAAATTTAGAAAGATAAAAATATATGAACCGAAATAGCAATAATGCACCAATTCATCCAATCAATTTCATAAAACATGATGCAATCAATTTTTTGGTACGAATAGAATTCACTATTTTACTCAATATATCCAAAAAACAAAAATTAGCACTTAAAGGGTCTTTTTAAAAGTCGTTGCAATCTTACAAATATTTGCAACAGAAATCTGGGCAATAGTAGGATATAAGAGTTTAGACGTACTTAATAGTTGATTTCAACATAGCATAAACTATCAACCAAATAAATAATCCCCTGGACAAATAAATAATGTTCCGTGTCAGTCCAAATAAATAATGTTCTATATGACAGATAATTGGTAGCTGACAAATTATATGTAACTAAAAGAAGGAAAATGAAGTGAAAATAATGATGAGAGGGACCTAGCAAGAAGGTGTTGTTGCTTCTAAGTTTGTCACTGTCCAGAGGAATGAGATTGCATTAACAAAGTCAATCTGTCCATCGTGGGAAATCTTGTCTAAGTCATCAATAATGAATTGGCACTGAAGGGGCAAAGGGTTTCGTGGTATAAGTGTACAACCCAACTGAAACTTTCTTCGAAGAAAATGAAGCAAACGGGGATGAATTGAAGAATTGGGAGAAAGTGAAGAATATGAGGTAAGATAAAAGAGGGAATGTGAATAATAAATAACTGGAAGCCATCATTGGAAGTGGCTGGAAATCAATGGTTCATAAGGAGTTAGTTCTGGCATATCTGGCACTTGAAGAATGAAAGAGAGAAGGAGCAGGAGCTAACACTCTGAGTATGTGACTATTGCTTTTAGTCTAGTGGCAAAGTAAGTGACCTCAACTTGTGGACAAATCATTTTTTTACTCTTCCCTTTTTCTATTTTTTTTCCAGATTTTCTTGACCAAAGTGGAGCCAACTGATTTATTTTCCCTGTCCTTTACTACTTTTGTATTTTGTTTACTGCAAAGAAAGGGTCCCCTCAACTTAACTTTTTACAATCCACAACAAAAACAGAAGAAAAGGGTATGTGAAGATTTAAAAAATCTTTTTAAAATATAATTTTTTGTATGTATTTCAGAAAAAAATAAATAAAGAAAACAATCCCAATACAATAGATTGTTAAAGAAAATAGGTATTGTTCTCATAGTTTTCCATTTTATTTATTTTTCCCATACTCTCAATAGTCAATACCAGTCAAAACATTAAGTACTATTGGAACTTCTATCATTATGCTAAAATATTGATTATAGTTGCCCAGCATACTTTTAGTAATTTAATCTCTCATATTAATTATAGTTTATTTTTATGAACCTATGTTACTTCATAAAATTTAGAGTACCAAATGGATCCAAATTTAATCTACAAACACGAAAAATCTAATCAAAAACGTAAATTAACATAGTCGAGCAAAATATTAGAAAAATTTAGGAAAGTCAACAAAAAACGACCTGGTAAATGATGGTGTTGTTGTGTATATTGGTGTTGTCATAGGGAATAAGCTTGAAGTCAACGATGTCATAGAGTCTGTCATCGAATATCTTAGACAGATAATCCAATTATCGATTTGAGCAAAGACAGCCGTAGTCTCGTGTCTGAATTCCATAGTAACCTTCTCACCACCTTCCAATTCTTTTTGATCTCCCATAATAGAAATTATAGATGGAGAAAAAGAGGAGTTTGCAATAGGAATCTGGGTAATAGTAAGATATAAGAGTTTAGACATACTTAATAGTTTATTTCAACATAGCATAAACGGGTAAAATGCAAAGTCGACCACTAAACTTTAGGGGTTTTTGGATATTGAGCCATTTTCTTTTGGTCAACGCAAATTGAGCCCCTTTCTATTAAAAAATTTGGAATTTGAGCCCCAGGCGCCATATGTGCATTGACCTGCCTACGTGACGCACGTGGCAGATCTGACATGGGCATTTTTCATTTTATTTTACACATGGACAAGCTGACGTGGCCATTTTCAAATTTTATCCCAAAAATATGTCGCTCCACTAGTTTGAAACTTTGGTCCAATGACCACCCAAGCACCACGGGCCTAACTGTTATTATTTCACAAGGATTAATCTTTATAACGAAATAATTCATTTCCCCAAATTAAAAGACAAAATAGATCCTTCAAATCTGCTAAGTCTCATTTCGTTATTCATCTGTCGTTTTCTCTAAACCTCTCACATGCACAGAGAAAACCTAGGGTTTCTAACTTTTGTCAAATTGGGGGTGTGTATCGGTCATTCTTAAGCGAATCAAAGGATCTGAAAGTAATTTGTGGTGGGGAGATGGTGTAAGTGTCTCGAAATCCTCATTTATTCCCCCTTTATCTTTTGCCTCTTTATTCCCCTTTATATGTCTATTGTGGACCCTTTATTTACCTTCACATGTCTATTGTCATTGATTTAATCCCCTTCCCTTGTCTATTTTCATCTCTTTAATGAAATTGTTTGTTATTATATAAATATCAACTTGTTGTGGTCCTTATGTTGTCTGGTAATAATTATATATTGTCTCATATATATCTTTGGTCTGTCTTTTTGTTCCATAGTCAAACATTTTATTTTATTGTAGATTATTGGTAGTGGAACTCCACCTAAGATTTGTTTGTCTTTTGCTTCTATAGTCAAGCTTGTAATATTCTGTTGGAGGAAAATCAATTATTGTATGTCCTATTATATATAATAATAATAAATATATTTTTTAATTTATGTTTATGGTTTTTTTATTGTAGAAACTTGGAAGTGGAACTCCACCATAGGGGTTTATTTGGGTTACATCCTGTTTTCCATTATGATTATGGGAGAATTAATAAGTTTCAAATACCTTATTTTGAATTGAATTTTGAGAAGCTGAAGACAATGTGTGAGGGTTTTAGGTACAATGATGTAATCGGTTTATATTATAGAATGCATGGAACTATATTTTGTGGGCAATTTAAAAATCCTGCAAATGATGATGACCTAAATATAATGTTAGATGATGTTGTAGATTATAAATATGTTAAGATTTATCTTGAGCATGATTGTGAAGAGGGTAAATAGGCTAAACATGCTACACTTGCTGAACATGCTACTAATGCTAGGGATAGGGATAAACATGTTAAGAAGGTTAGTTTGTTTACTGATATTAGTCATGATGGTGATGTGGTGGTGGAAGAAAAAAAACTAGAGAATATAAAGATCAGAAAAAGAAAGTAAAACAACCAACTGTTGAGGGTGGCAATACTGTTGAGGGTGACAATACTGTTGAGGGTGACAATTCTATAGAAGAACAAGGAAGTGAGAGTGATGATGACTATTCTAATGACAGTGAAACAAATGGTGGGGATACTGAAGATTATGACTCTGATCAAGTAGAAAATGACAACCGTGAGGAAGCTGACTCTGAGGATGATACACTTGTGTGGAGGAAAAACCCTTTCCCAGTGTATAACCCCAATACCAAATCATGGGGACAAACTTAGAGTTAGGTATGTTATTTGCAAACAAGAAAGAATTCAAGAATGCAGTTGTTAATTGGTCATTAACAAAAGGTTTTGATTTAAAATTTGTGAAAAGTGAAAAACATAAGGTTAGAAGGAGGTGTATGAATAACAAAAATTGTCTTGTGAAAGTATGGGGAAGTAAAGTTTAGTTTCAACCAACTTTTCAACTTAGAACAATGAGGAAAAGACACAGATGTTCAAAAACTTTAGTAAGTAAGCAGGTTAATGCTAAGTGGTTAGCAAAGAATTTGAATATAGAACTTAAAGAATTCAGGAATTGGAGACTGATTGATATCCAGTCTTATGTGAAAAATACCTTTCTAGTTTCTGTGTCAATAGACAAATGTTATAGGGCTAGATAGTTTACTTTGCAAGAGTTTATGGTGAACATGAAAGAACATTATGCTAAGTTGCATAGATATATTGAGGAGTTAAGAAGGTCAAATTCTGGGATTACAATTGACTTGTATAAAGTATTTCATTCTGGTGCACCTGAATTTAGAAGAATTTATATTGGATTTAAGGCTTTTAGAGTTGATATGCTAGTTGGTTGCAGAAAAATAATTGGACTGGATGGTTGCTTTCTAAAAGGCTTTTACGGTGGGCAGCTCTTAAGTGTTGTAGCTAGAGATGGAAACAACCAAATGTTTAAAATCTATTGGGCAGTTGTAGAGGGAGAAAATAGATATTCATGGGATTGGTTCCTGGGCTTGCTCAAAGATGACCTGAAGTTAGAAGATGGTGAAGGGTGGACCTTCATTAGTGATTAACAAAAGGTAAATATCAACTTGTTATTTGTTATACATGTTATACTTCAATTTTAGGGTTAATACTAATACATGTGATGTGTTAACATATTGTTTTGTCTTTGTATTGCAGGGATTAGAGGGTGCACTAGCTTGTCTGTTTCCTTACTCAGAAACTAGAAACCGTGCAAGGAATATTTATGCCAATATGAGAAAGATGTATAGGGGTATAGCTTTGAAGAAAACCTTTTGAAGGGCTGCAAAATCCACAAATACCATTGATTTTGAGGATGAGATGGAAAGAATTAAGGAGTTAGATGAAGGGGCTTATGATTTCTTGATGGCTAGGACTCCTAGGAAATGGTGCAATGCATTTTTCAAGATTGATACAAAGTGTGACATTGTGGACAATAACCTATGTGAGTGTTTCAATGGATACATAATTCAATCAAGAGGCAAGCCATTGATTGAATTATTAGAAGATATCAGACAACTGTTAATGACCAGACTGCAATAGAAGAGAGATATAACCATGAACAAGAAATGGGATATTTGTCTAAGATCAAAAAAAATTCTTGACAAGAACATTGAGGAATGTTGTCAGTACGTTGTGTTATACAATGAAGATCTGCAGTTTTAGGTAACATCTAGGATTGCACCTGATGGGTTCACAATGGATTTGAAACTTCACACCTATGCTTGTAAGGCTTGGGATCTCAGTGGAATTCCTTGTGCACATGCATGTGCAGCTATGTTCTACATGAGAAACAATCCTACATATTATGTGTCACACTGGTTTAGGGCACAAACATATATGAGAGCATATTCAGAACTATTGAGGGTGGTTAGAGGGGAGAGATTTTGGCTAAGAGTTAATGTCACTCCACCATTACCTCATCCATTAAAGACACCAAGAGGAAGGCCACAAAAGATGAGGAGGGAGATACACGAGGAGTCAAGTGCTGCAAGTCAAAACAACCACAAAAAAACTAAGTCATAAAAATTAACTAGGAAAGGCACAATCATGGTATGCAGTACTTGCAAGACAGCTGGCCATAATCGTCTTACATGCTAGTTACCTACACAAACAACATAATCAAATGTAAGTATTTTGGCCACAATTCTTTTGAATGTACTGTTGATTATGGTTTCAAATGACTGGAATATTTCAAATGGTTTCAAATGATTGTAATATATTTTGGTTTAATTTTGCAGGAACATGTTGAACAAGATAAGGGCGAAAGTGGCAAGAAGAGAAAACAAAGAAGGAAAGGGGAACAAGACAAGGTTACTGTTTAGTTACAATTAATTTTATTTGTCAATGTTAAGGAACAAGACTGTTGCAAATTGTAATAAATGTTAACTCATCATTAAATTTAATTAAATCTTGGCTTTTCTAATTTTGCAGGAACAAGTTGGACAAGATAAGGGAGAAAGTGGGAAGAAGAGAAAAAATAGTACCAATAAGGAACAAGACAAGGTTATGGCTGCACCTTTATGTTTTTTTTTCATGTTTTAGTTCATATAATTATGTTAATTTAAATATCTAAATAATTAATTGGTACATTTTAGGATCCACTGACACAAGAATTGGGGGAGAGTAGCAAACAGACTAAACAAGTGAACAAAGGAGTGAAGGTATGTCCCTTCCATATTATTAATCATGTTTAGTTACAGTTCTTTTATCTAAACATATGTTACCAATTCTAGGAAAAAGTTATAAAAGATAAAACTGACATGGAAAATTGTTTTTACTAGTTATAATTTTGTTTACTAGTGGGGCTTGATGTTTTGGTTTTATAGACAAATGTGGTAGTCAAAAATATCAAAGGTGTAGTTGTTAAAGAAAAACTACCAATTAGGAGAAATCCTGTAAGAAGAGAATGGGTCCCTCCTGATTTTGGCTATTTCATTTCCACAAACACTGGCAACACTTACATTTCAGTAAGTTGATGTTCTTTACAATTATTGTGTTTTTTCATTACAAGGAATAATTAGTATTGATTTATGGTTTTGGCTGTTTGAATTATATTCCCAGTTTTGAAGAATGTGATGTGTACAATTATTGTGTTGTTTTATGTAAAGCACACCTGGGAGATGTTACTTAGCTAGAGCTGGCCCAAAGACTGTACCAGTTCCACCTAGTAGAAATGAGAAAGGAAAAGAAAGGGCAAAGACAACTGCACATAATCCACCAAGGGCAAAGACAAGTACTGCACATAAGGCCACAAAATTGATGTTTGGTGCTATGAGAGTCGTAGTTGCACTTGATGGAGAAACTAAAACAGAGGATCGTTTGATGGCTCAAGCCTTTTATAACAGCTTCAAGGATACTAGAGGGGTAGGAAGACCAGAGGGTGAGGGCCAGTCAAATGGAGTGACAAATAAGTTGAACAAGACTGGTGGAACTTAAGAAAGTGTGAACAAAGAGTAGAATATGAAGATCTAGTAATCTATATTATCCTTTTGTATTTGACTTTTTTAAGGTATTTTGGTGTTTGTATTATCTTAAACACAAAAATGATACACTAGCGAATTTATGGGTGTTTGTAAACCTGACTAAGAAGGTTTTTTTGGTGTTTGGTATCCTAGGTGTAGTTGTTCTAGTGATGTTTGTAATCCAGACAATGGTGTTACTAATTAAATGTTCAAGGAGTTAATTTTTTTTTTACAAATGTCACTCCACCATTATGTCCAGTTCTTGTTAAGTATGTTTGTATATATGTTGTGTAGGTTGTGGTAGTTTTATAGTTTATGATGTAGTTACTTGATTTTATTTTTGTAACTGTGAGCTTACTATTAGCTGATGACATGTATGTGCAGTCTAGGCAAACTTCCTTATGTATCTATAGTTTATAGAAATGTGATTCCAAATGAAGGAGCATCTGTTGCAGCCATTGCTGGTTATGTATTATTGCTGGGAAGAACCAATTGTTTCTTATATATCAATTAATTAGAAGGTGTACAAATGTCACAATATTCTTCGAACATCACCACTTATATATCAATTTTTTCCAAACATCAAAACAACTAAAACAAAGCTTTCTCCAAACATCATTAGTCTATATTAACACAATATTCCAAAACATCACCACTTATATATCAATTTTTTCCAAACATCAAAATAACTAAAACAGAGCTTTCTCCAATTGCACAAATTACTAAAACAGAGTTTTTAACATGCTCAAACACAAAACAAAAAGCACCCCAATTACAAGTATCAACCACTTCTCCCTAGTTTGTAAATTTCTTATTTCTTCTTTTAAACACTTTAAATCATTCTTCAATTTGACTTTCTTTTTTTCCATTTTCGATACTTGCAGTTCCAAGTCATGAGCTTTCTCCTTCATCATCTTTAGGTCAATTTTAATGCTCATCAAATTTAATAGACCCGAAGAATTCTCAGCATCTTCTAACATGTGGATGGAGTCAATCTATTAAAAAAAGTCACAAAATATTTGCATCTGTAGGAAATTAAACTAACAATTACGACGATTGTTTGTAAAAATTTAAAATTTTATATCAGAGTAAATACAAGAACTTACACCATAATTTGAGCAACCAAAAAACTTCATCCCTACACTATTGCCTTTTGACGATGTACAAATTCTTGCTCGTATCTCACACCCACAATACCTTGGTGATGAAATCCCACTGACTCCAGTGGATATTGAACCGTCCCCAACCTTTTTGTTGCTACTTTCTTTAGGTTGCTTTCCCCTTTAATTACTCACGAATTTATGAGATGAACGACCACTTAACGCGAAAGATGAGAGCGAGCGAGCGAGAGAGAGATGACTATTAATGGAACCAAAACTTTTTGCCTCAATTTACCGAACCCTCATTTGTGGGTATCTAAATTTCTCAGCTTTAGATGAGAAAGGGAGATGAAGATGAGAATGGGTCAACTTAAACAGATCTAAAGGATCTGTTTTGTCTTTTAATTTAGGGAAAATGAATTATTTCGTTATAAATATTAATCCTTATGAAATAATAACAGCTAGGCCTATGGTGCTCGGGTAGTTTTGAATTCGAATCGGTGGAGCGACATATTTTTGGGATAAATTTTGAAAATGGCCACGTCAGCTCGTCCACGTGTAAACTAAAATGAAAAATGCCCATGTCAGATCTGCCATATGTGCCACGTAGGCGCCACGTATACAGGTCAATGCACATGTGGCTCCTGGGGCTCAAAGTCTAAATTTTTTAATAGAAAGGGGCTCAATTTGCGTTAACCAAAAGAAAATGGCTCAATACCCAAAAAATCCCTAAGTTCAGTGGTCGACTTTGCATTTTATCCTAGCATAAACTATTAACCAAATAAATAATTATCTTTCCACAACTCTTATATATGAATTAGTTTTGCCCGAGAACAAAAAAGTCTCACACTTAACAAAAAATTTACATGTTTGTCGGATTGAAAACTAATAGAACATAAAGGAATCTAACTCCTATATTAAATAAAATCAAAAAGAATTAGAGTAAAACACATAAGAAATGGACTTACATAGAATTTCAAATATTGTCATCCAAAGAGTAAAAGACAAACCTATTAAACTCTTATTTAAAAGTTTTTCTTTGGGAGAAGACATGAATATATATACACATAAAAACAAATGAATATACATAAACTCTACTCAGTGCATGTATTAACAAAATTTTGAGTTGATGGTTCAAAATTTGAAGGAGTAATAAAAACTAAACAATTTTATAGGGGGTAGTGTTGAGTGTTTACTTTTTTTCTTGTCTTTACAACTGGAATTTGGCTCGATCGAGATGGCTGTGTGAATGCAGATCATAGATTTACCAAAAAAGATTCAAATATATTATAGTTAAAATTTCAGGAGATATAAAAATAAAATAGTCAGGGTTTACACTAATAATGAGCAACAAAAAGATAATAGCCAAAAACAGTCAAACCTTTCTACATTAAATTGTGAAAAACTTCCTTGAAAACGACATTCCTTGTAGTATTATATGTTTTTTCATCCTTGTCACAAATTAATATTTTTAATCCACTCTTGCTTATAACTCGTGATACTGCTACATACAATTAGCCATGGCTAAAAACTGGACGTGACAGATACAGTCCAACATGTGAGAGAGATTGCCCTTGGCTCTTATTAATTGTCATAGAAAAGCAAACAACCAAAGGAAATTGTCTTCATTTTAATTTAAAAGGTAATATAATGTCTGACGGTGTTAAGACCAATCGAAGTATGAAAACTCTGTGTTCAAAATTGCTGACTGAAATTACTTTTTCTTCTATAACATATTTTCCCAATTGAGTTACTATTAATCGTGTGCCATTACACAAACTAGAACACTGATCTATATTTCGGAGTTACATTACAGGAACCCCAATCTTCAACGTTAACTTATGGTTGGGCATTCCAGAAGATGTAATGCTATTCAAAAATTCTGGGGTGTAAACGTCTTCATAGCTGTTTGAGTTTTCATCAACCTTACATACACTGTCCGAGCTTAGATATGTTACTTCATCACCTGGCCATAAAGACATCACATATTCGGTCACCTTATTTACAACATCAAGTGTAAGAGCTCGGTCTTGGAAATAAAAGCCATCGTCAAAATTTTCTAATAAATTAGGATATGTGCTATCAACAATTGTTGCAAGGGGATTGATCGGATCTTTGATAAGAATATCTTCAAAAATTTCTACATCTGCTTCACCATCATTAACTCCGTCAATTGTGTCATATCCAACCTTCAATATCCAATCAGAAAATTCTCCCAACTCCTCTATATCAGAATTTGAATTTCGAGATTGAAGTCTCATATTCTTAGTTAAAGTCAAAACCTTGCAAAAACCCCACAAATATGAAGAATTTAGAGTTGCTAAAACAACGTCTTATCTACTGGCCTTGGGAATAATAGGTAATATCTGCCTAAAATCTCCACCAAATGGTTGATCTATACTATTCGACTTACTAAATCTTAGGACATCTCTTAATATTTTATCCAAAGCTTTAAAATAATGTTTATGTACCATTGTAGCTTCATCCCATATAATAAGTCAAGTTTTTCTAAGCAATTCAGCCAATTGACTTCCCTGTTTAATGTTGCAAGTTGAATCCTCAGTAACAATTAATGGGATACAAAATCTAGAATGAGTTGTTCTACCTCCAAGGATAAGAAGAGAAGCTATTCCACTTGATGCAACAGTTAGTATTATTTCACCAGTTGATCGTAGTGCAGAAGACAAATTTTTCCATATAAAAGTCTTCCCAGTTCCCCCATATCCATAAACAAAGAAAACACCTCCTTCATCCCTTAAGACCGCATTCATGATGGTTTGATAAATGTTTCTTTGCTCATTATTTAAACTGAAAAGAAGAGTTTTATGATCTCTTGCCAAGTTTATCCTATCATAACAAAGCCCATCTTGAATAAATCTATTTTTTCCCTCTTCAATAATTATCGAACTTGGAAAAGGAAGTGTAGGGTAATCTCGCAAAGTTTTCCCATTGCTTTGAAGTAGCTTTTCAATTTCGCCAATAGTATAACTCTTTAATTGGTCATCACTCATTTCCAAATCTACTCATTAAGAAAGAAAAATATAAAATATAAGAATTCCAAATTAAAAGTAAAATAAATAATTGGAAAAAATAAAAAAAAACTAAAAAGTAGTATATTCTTAAATAAACATGTATTGTACTATAAAAATGTACTACTCCACCTATAACTACCCATATGGAGGGTATTTAAGTGATAATTTATGTAAAGGTAATTGATATTATGGATATTGATTGGAATAAAGCCATACTATATCATAGGTGCATCAAATGCAGAGTATGGTATTTCTTTTTGAGTTTATGTTTATTTAAGCATAAGATCCACTATAGTTTTGAAAAAAAATATCATTATTAAATAATGAACGAATATAATGCCTAAAACCCAATTGATATAATTTACTATCAATTTTGAAAAGTAATTGTTATAAAAATTGTCAGTCAAAGCTAAAAAGCTAACAAATTGAAGGAGATATATTATAAAGCAAATGTACAAACTCATTATGAAATATAAATTTGGTTCAAGTTGAATGTGTAATATGTATTTAATAATAACAAAGGTTGTTTAAACTTAATGTAATAATTGACAAAATAGAAGATATCAAAATTCAAAATTTCAAAGCAAATGACAATGTTTAAGTAAAAAAACTTAATAATTAAATATTTCAAATATCAGATACGTAACATGTAATCAAAAATTACAAATACAAAAAAGAAAACATCTACATTAAGACTGAAAATGATTTTTGGAATTTAAAATAAAACGCAATAAAGGAGGAAGATTTAGTTTATCTAACTTGTGTAATGAACGTTTGCCTAACAAAATAAGAATTTTTATATACTATTGCTAAACATACCTTTATATTGCAGAATATTTTTTTATTTATGAAGAATATCTTCTGCAAGAAGATTCCATGTATTCTCCCAAACTACTTCTGGCCTTGAAAGACAATTTGAAAATAGTTAATGTAAAATCCCAAATTTTACGAATGAAGATTTAATTTTCTCGAAATA
The DNA here is from genome assembly GCA_020205605.1 of Panax ginseng. Lineage (NCBI taxonomy): Eukaryota > Viridiplantae > Streptophyta > Magnoliopsida > Apiales > Araliaceae > Panax > Panax ginseng. Next base: position 14,679,125 of record CM035134.1, read on the forward strand.
TTTTTTTGAATATTATGGCGTGGATTTGAGATAATGTTATAATTGTGGGTAGTATTTATAAATTTTGTAAAGTATGTAAGTTGTTATATAATATTCGTTTGGCTGGGGAATATTCTTTTTGTCGGGGAATATTCGTACGACGGCATAATCATTGGTGGACCCCACAACGGAAGTACTGTCGTAGTTAGAAAACGATAAAAATATTTTATGAAAATAATGGCGGAGGTTTTACCGTTAATACTGTTGAACTACCAGGTAGTAAAAGTACAGTAATATGCGTGATTGCATAGTAGCACATGGTATTGATTATTGATGCTTACATAAGAAGTCACTCAGTTATACTCAATTATTGCTACAGTAATTGCTGCATCATATCTCTCATTCGATTATTGTCACAGTATCATGTGCATAATATGTTATTTTATTAAATCAATAATTGAGACGATTAAATTGCAATATTTACAATGTCTAGAAGTTCTGTCAAGGAGAGGTTTGGTAATCTAATTGCGCGCCAATAGGGACACAATTTTATTGGAAAGCCCCCTCTGTCCTGGGAACGACCTGGTTGTTAAATATTGTGAGTTATGATATTAATGATGAATAAGTTCGTGTTGATTAAAGATGAATTTGATAGTTTCATTGTGTTGAGATTATTTATAGAAATCGACATCTATTCCAATGATAATTGATGTCTGGAGGTTATATTGTTCAATCGGGTATTCGGGACACTTTTCGTGACGAATTACTATTTATGAATTACTATTCACGAGTTACTATTCACCCGAACAATATATTTCTTTTCGGTCTAAATTATTTTTTGGGCACAATATTATTCCATGAGGAGTTGTGCTAATTTTTCAGACCATTGGTTGAATTTATATAGTGAATCAGTATGGATCGCTGGTTTAAAGTTTTAATAGTGAATTAGTATGGATCTCTGGTTTAAAGTTTTAATAGTGAATCAGTATGGACCGTTGCTTTAAGTTTTAATCTGGACCATCCGTTTAAAAGTAAATCAATCTGGACCGTTCAGGAATTAGTTACTATTCAATCCATTCTTCTATAAATAGAAGCTCATTCCTTCATTATTTCTTACGAATTCACTGAAACTCTAGAGAGAGAAATTATAGAGAGAAAGAAGAAGAGTTTTCTACTACTTCACTACTCTATATCCAGTTTCTTTTACGGTAATGGGTGTTATTCTTTTGTAATCATGAAGAGAACTTTTGTTATTCCATTCTTTATTATTCTGTTGGAATAACTTTTGTATCTGTGACTCCCCTATACTTGGTGAAATCCTTTTGTTATTTCATTCTTTATTATTCTATTGAATAACTTTTGTATCTGCTGTTTACCTATACTTGGTGGAATAACTTTGTATATGCTTAACCTATACTTGGTAAAATTCTTACATTATTCCATTCTTTATTATTCATTTGGAATAATCAGATATCGCCGAATCCCCTATACTTGGTGAAATCCTTTTGTTATTCCATTCTTTATTATTACATTGGAATAACTTTTGCATATACGATTTACCTATACTTGGTGGAATAACTTGTATATGCGGTTTACCTAAACATGGTAAAATTACATTGTTATTCCATTATTTATTATTCGCATTTAATATTACATCGAATATCCATGCTTGTGTAATTTCACGACACTGGTTCCATTATTTATTATTCCGCATTTAATATTCTGTTTTAATATCCTCATCGATTGAATTTCACGACACCCGGTCCCATTATTTATTATTTCGTTATTTATTATTACATTGGAATAACTTTGTCTATCTGCATACCGCATGCATGGTGATTTCTGTTGTTATTCCATTCTTTATTATACTCAGTTGGTTAAAGTTTTGATCTCTATACTCAATGAAATTAGTGGAATATCCTTGATATTTGCGCTTCATCCAGTATCTTTTCATGGAAATATTCTTCTGAGCATTCTTGAATTTTACTCTACAAAGAAGTATCATGTTGACAACTTGGATATTATTAGTTCTTAGTTAAATGAATTCTTGAACTTGTTTTATTGAATTCTTATATCATTGTCATCATCCTCATGTTTATATTTTTTTTTGAAAGTCATCTGTGGCCTGTAGTGCATAGATGGACTTGGTATGATTATGACCAGGGATTATTCGGTGTAATCATGGACCGTAATGTTACAAATGATGTGGTAAAAGTCCTCATTGGCCCGTAGTGCATTGATGGATGATTGTTGGCATGATCATGACCATTGATGAATACACGAATATCCTTGGCCGTAGTGCATGGATAATTTGTGGTCGTGACCTAATGAATATCCTTGGCCGTAGTGCGGGGATGATGTGGATTATTTATTAAAATTTGAGTCTCGTGATAAAAGTAATGAAAACTTTTTAAATCATAAAAGATAGTAGATTTTATTCTCTACTTGACTCTTTTAATGGATTGCTTATTCATTTATGATTAAACTTGTTGTCTATTGTATTTTATCGGTTTAACATTGTTTGAAGGCTAATGATAATTTATCCTGCATTATCTTAGTCATAATATTTCTTCTTGGGCTAGTTGAGCTCACCCTTTCTTTCACCGTTCTCTTGAGTAAAATGAGAGCGTGGCGAGGGGACTAGTCGGGGACCGGAGTGATGGTCGAGATGATAGCATTAGTAGTCCTCACTATTCTATGAAATAGTGTGATAATAATTGTAATGAGGACTTATTAAGAGTGGATATTGTCTAGAAGACAATATTTGTATTAAAACTCACGACTTTTGTTGTATATTTAAGATTGTATTTGTATTACATACCATGTATCCGACGACCCAAGATGGGTGATGTATACCTATTTTGGGGGCGTCACAGTTGGTATCAAAGCTTAGGGATATGATCCCTGGCTAAGATGTGAGACAAGAACTAGGAGGGGAGAGACAGAGAATTCATTCGCTAGTATGACCTACCTAAGTTATTTGTTATTTAATTGGTTGGTCAGAGTATAGGGATAATATGTGATACGTCAATTAACCCTTGTTTTGGGACAGTGTTTGAGAATGGCATCTGAAAATGCTGAGATAAGCAATAAAGCACATGAGAGCGTTGATTCAGCTCAAGCAAAAGGTAATGACCAACAACACGAAAATAATCGTACCGGTGGCAACGGCCATCGGAACAATGATGACTATCGTGGGGGAAATTATCATGCCAAGAATGGTAACCACTTCGGTGGTAATTATGGACAAGATAATAGAAGTGGAAATTTCAAGAAAAGAAGGTCATTTAGCTCGATTTTGTCGTGCACCAAAGTCAAGTCCAGTTGGGACGGTGGCACCAAAGCCGGATACGGACAAAACAAAGTCGGTGGTTTCAGGAAGAGTGTTTTTCGTGACTCCTCAAAAAGCGAGTAACCCGAACGAAGTTAGCACGGGTTAGTTAAATTATAAATTCATGCGAAGTCTATGACTTATTAGATACCGGTTCTACCCATTATTTTATCTCTCTTGCTTGCATTTAATGTTTAAATTTGACTTCTGAGAAGTTAGACTTTGACTTATTGGTTGAAACTTCGTTAGGAGAAACCTTTGTTACCTCCACTGTTTATAAATCTTGTTGATTCAAATCGACACTTTCATGTTACCTGTCGATCTTATCTCTTTGAAAATACTTGCCTTTGGTGTGATTTTAGAAATCGATTGGTTAACTACTTATCATGCTTTTCGTAAGGTTGTTAGCTTTCATATTCCTAACCGACCTGTTATGAGAATTCAAGCAATCAAACCACTAAAGTCAATCATTATCATATCAAGCCATAAGAAAAGAGCCACGAGCCTTTCGCTGGTGACTTTCTTGTGTGGAATGCACCAAAGCCAGACTTTCTGTAGGCGACGTCATGAATGTCGATGGCAAGTTGATAGGTATCAATGTGACGTACTATCCAAGTCTTGGATGAAGGTCACAGTTTTGAATGATATTTCTATCATTAATAAATTTTCTGATGTAATCTTGAAGACTTCTTAGCCTACCCCTAGAGCGTGAAATCGAATTTTGTATTGACCCCAGTACAAAACCCATTTCTAAAACCCTCAAGTATTTCTTCACCTAAAACAAACGTATTATGCGCCAAAGACGTTGGCTTGAGCTGTTGAAGATTACGATCGTACCATTCAATACCATCGTGGAAAAGCGAACGTGGTAGCTGACGCGTTGAGTAGAAGATCATATATGTTTACGAGTACGAACATACGAACCCATATGAAGATAATGAATATACGAGTAGAATCGACTTTAATCGATAAAGTTAAAGCCGCTCAAGTTACATACTCAAAGCTGATTAATGTGAAGAAGAAGGTTCAAGAGGGCATTATTCTAGAAGCAAGAATTGATGAAGAGAGGAAATCTCAACCCTCGATTTAATTGGCTCATTTGAAATCCTTGATCGAGTAAGAACTATGGCTTATAGACTCATTTTACCGCCAAGTATGTCGCGTGTTCATAACGTTTATCACGTATCGATGTTACGTAAATAAGTGGACGACCCGAAACACATTATTGATTTAGAACCGGACGAGATAGCGGATAATTTAATGTATGAAGATGTACATGTTAAAATTCTGGAATATATTCTACGTAAGGTTATACCTCAAGAGTTAGAATCTGGCGAGGTATCCTCATCTGTTCGGCATACCAGGTATGTACGTAAATTTCAAGGGCGAAATTTCAAAAGGAGGGGAGATTGTAAAATCCCAAATTTTACGAATGAAGATTTTATTTTCTCGAAATATTTTTTTGAATATTATGGTGTGGATTTGAGATAATGTTATAATTGTGGGTAGTATTTATAAATTTTGTAAAGTACACAAGTTGTTATATAATATTCGTTTGGCCGGGGAATATTCTTTTTGTCGGGAAATATTCGTACAACGGAATAATCATTGGTGGACCCCACAACGGAAGTACTGTCGTAGTTAGAAAATGACAAAAATATTTTATGAAAATAACGGCGGAGGTTTTACCGTTAATACTGTTGAACTACCCGGTTGTAAAAGTACAGTAATATGCGTGGTTGCATAGTAGCACACGGTATTGATTATTGATGCTTACGTAAGAAGTCACTCAGTTATACTCAATTATTTCTACAGTAATTGCTGCATCATATCTCTCATTCGATTATTGTCACAGTATCATGTGCATAATATTATATTTTATTAAATCAATAATTGAGACAATAAAGTTGTTCATATTAATAAATTGTAATATTTGCAATGTCTAGAAGTTCTGTCAAGGAGAGGTTTGGTCATCTAATTGCGCGCCAATAGGGAGAAATTCTTATTGGAAAGCCCCCTTGTCCTGGGAATGACCTAGTTGTTAAATATTGTGAGTTATGATATTAATGATGAATAAGTTCGTGTTGATTAAAGATGAATTTGATAGTTTCATTGTGTTGAGATTATTTGTAGAAATCGACATCTATTCCGATGATAATTGATGTCTGGAGGTTATATTGTTCAATCGGGTATTCGGGACACTTTTCGTGACGAGTTACTATTTACGAGTTACTATTCATGAGTTACTATTCATGAGTTACTATTCATGAGTTACTATTCACCCGAACAATATATTTCTTTTCGGTCCAAATTATTTTTTTGGGTACAATATTATTCCATGAGGAGTTGTGCTAATTTTTCAGACCGTTGGTTGAATTTATATAGTGAATCAGTATGGATCGCTGGTTTAAAGTTTTATAGTGAATCAGTATGGACCATTGCTTTAAGTTTTAATCTGGACCATCCGTTTAAAAGTAAATCAATCTGGACCGTTCAGGAATTAGTTACTATTCAATCCATTCTTCTATAAATAGAAGCTCATTCCTTCATTATTTCTTACGAATTCACTGAAACTCTAGAGAGAGAAATTATAGAGAGAAAGAAGAAGAGTTTTACTGCTTTTCTTCACTACTTACTATATCCGGTTTCTTTTACTACGTAGTGGGTGTTATTCTTTTGTATTCATGAAGAGAACTTATGTTGTTCCATTCTTTATTATTCTGTTGGAATAACCTGTATACACGGACTCTCCTATACTTGGTGAAATCCTTTTGTTATTCCATTCTTTATTATTCTGTTGGAATCACCTGTATACACGGTTTACCCTATACTTGGTGGAATAACTTTGTATATGCGGTTTACCTATACTTGGTGAAATTCTTACATTATTCCATTCTTTATTATTACATTGAATAACTTTTGTATCTGTGAATCCCCTATACTTGGTGAAATCCTTTTGTTATTCTATTCTTTATTATTACATTGGAATAACTCGCATACATGATTTACCTATACTTGGTGGAATAACCTGTATATGCGGTTTTACCCAATACTTGGTGAAATTCTGTTGTTATTCCATTATTTATTATTTCGTATTTAATATTCTGTCTGAATATCCTATCGGTGTTAATTTCACCTGACCTGGTTCCATTATTTATTATTTCATATTTAATATTCTGTCGAAATATCCTGTCGATGTGAATTTCACCTGACCTGGTTCTATTATTTATTATTCCGTCATTTATTATTACATTGGAATAACTTTGCCTATGCTATCTAATCTGCGCATGCATGGTGATTTCTGTTGTTATTCCATTCTTTATTATACTCAATTGGTTAAAGTTTTGATTTCTATACTCCATGAAATTAGTGGAATATCCTTGATATTTGCAATTCATCCAGTATCTTTTCATGGAAATATTCTTTTGAGCATTCTTGAATTTTACTCTACAAAGAAGTATCATGTTGACAACTTGGATATTATTAGTTCTTGGTTAAATTAATTCTTGAACTTGTTTTATTGAATTCTTATATCATTGTCATCATCCTCATGTTTATATTTTTTTTGAAAGTTATCTGTGGCCTGTAGTGCATAGATGGACTTGGTATGATTATGACCAGGGATTATTCGGTGTAATCATGACCGTAATGTTACAAATGATGTGGTAAAAGTCCTCATTGTCCCGTAGTGCATTGATGGACAGTTGTTGGGATGATCATGACCATTGATGAATATACGAATATCCTTGGCCCGTAGTGAATGGATAATTTGTAGTCGTGACCCTAATGAATATCCTTGGTAGTAGTGGTGCGGGGATGATGTGGATTATTTATTAAAATTTGAGTCTCGTGATAAAAGTAATGAAAACTTTTTAAATCATAAAAGATAGTAGATTTTATTCTCTACTTGACTCTTTTAATGGATTGCTTATTCCGCTGCAGTTAAACTTGTTGTCTATTGTATTTTATCATTTTAACATTGTTGAAGGCTAATGATAATTTATCCTGCATTATCTTAGTCATAATATTTCTTACTGGGCTAGTTGAGCTCACCCTTTCTTTCATTATTTTCTTCAGGAAATGAGAACTTATCAGGGACTAGTCGGGGGACGGAATGATGGCCCAGATGATAGCATTAGTAGTCCTCACTATTCTATGAAATAGTGTGATAATAATTGTAATGAGGACTTATTCTGAGAGTGGATATTGTCTAGAAGACAATATTTGTATTAAAACTCACAGCTTTTGTTGTATATTTAAGATTGTATTTGTATTCTGTACCATGTATCTGACGACCCAAGATGGGTGATGTATACCTATTTTTGGGGTGTCATATTTAACTCACAAAAGACTCCGTAAATAATGAGTTGAACCCCAAAATGATGCTTATGATATTCCATCTATATATTCCTTATCATCATCCAATAAACCTAATGCATAACATGTCTCTTTGAATGAAGGATATAAATCCCCTAATCACAGTCTTGATATCATCAAAACATGTTGCACCTTTGACTGTGTTTAGCAAAACCCTCAAGTAATATAATTCTCCATTCCCTGGAGGAACGTAGAATTTTCTACCAACGCTTATTCGTTGCTTTCTTGGACACCATTTTTTCTTCTTTGTAACTCCATCACTTTCAAGTTGCTCCTTCCATACAAACTTTGATGGAAATTGAGCATAGGTAAGTTTTCTAGCCTTTAGGTAATCCTTGTTAGCCAGCATCCACTGTAAGAACATCGAATGGTTATTCGTACACTTGTTCAAAACAGAGTCAATTGGATCATCATCATCAAATACCATTGCCCGCTCTTCTGGAAGATGGAAGCTTAACCTCTCCACACTTAGATCCCTGTAATTAATTCCAAAATTAAAGATTATCGAAGCTGCCTCACATGGAGAAACATACCTACAATCATAATACATTTTGATTTCATTAAGGCCTTCATGTTCTTCTGTATTGTCTTTATTTTGATAAAATGCAGCATTGATCCGATCATGACCTTTGTTTATATATTTGAATAAATACTTTATTGACATTGATTGATTGCACCACTCAACATTAATATGAGTCTGATACTCCAGCAATAGTTGTGGATTATAAGGAACAACAAACCTATTGTCAAGTATAACTCCATTCTTTTCCACAGTCCTACCATCATCTCTTCGTCTGTATAGAGGATAACCCTCACCATCTATAGTGGTTTGATCATTGAATCTTTTAGGAAATTGTTTTGAACATTTGCCATCTTTCATACATGGCGATTTTTTGTTAAAAACACCGCACGACCCATGTATCATGAAGTTTTTCATAACTTCATATATCTTTGGATTTCTTTCTTGATCCGGTATTTTCGCTGAAATTATTTTGTCAATATCATCACCAGTAGGATACTTGTCTTCTGGATGCAAGAACAGTAGAATATGAGCTTGAGGCAAACCACGTTTTTGGAATTCAACTTTATACAAAACTGCAAAATATAGAAATAATTAAAATAGATTTTGATGAACTAATTAAATTATAAAAATTTAATAAAATTAAGCATACCTACTTTTACCCTTCCAAAAACTTGTTTGTGTTTTAATTCTGTAACTAACTGATCTAGTTTTATTTTGAAAGCTCTACAAATTATGTCAGCTCTATCTTCGGGTCTAATGCTTCTTTGATTAACAAACCTTTATATCTCTAGCCACTTAGAATTGCACGTAAATGTAATAAAAAAGTCAGGGTATCCAGCCCACCTATAAATCGCAATAGCATCTTGATAATTTTGGATCTTGTATCATGCACCACCAACATATGATGAAGGTAATATAATTCGCTTTCTTCGTGATGATGGATTGATTTTTCCTTTCAACAAAGCTTCAGTTAAACGTTTTTACATATCTGCTCTTAGATTCTTTTAATTAGTACGAATAAAAAATAACCTATCTACCTCAATCATAGTGTAAGAATCGACCAAAAATTGTTGAAACAATTTCTTTAAATGTAAAAGTGTCATTGATTCATTTTTCCTTCGTGTATCCTAAAGACAAAAAATTGTCTCATAATTACTCTTCCTCTTTTTCCTTTTGAATTTTCAGTAAGAAGAATTTTATGTCTAAATCCATCTTCACCATATGGGAAAAGCAACGGTTACTGCATTGCAAGGTAAGAAAGGTGCAACTCACTTATTCGTTTTACTAAATCATTCTTAGTCTCCACTATGATATCCCTATCATTATTTGAGCTTCCAATGTCACCAAAAATTAAACCAGCAACTTCAAGTGCAGTAGGGAGATTATACCTTCGTCCATCACAATTCCTTTTTCCAATAAGCCTCAATTTAACATCTCTGAATTCTCTTGAATCAAACCTATCCCTAGCCATCCTGAATGATTGAGCCACAACATTGTTGTCATCAAGCATCTTTTTTAAATCTGCTACAATTGATGATTCAAATATTTTTGAATTATTTGTTGAACTGTTTAATAAAATAACAAAAGGAAAACTTAGTTAATAGTATATAATAATCATTAAATTTTGAAGATTACATATAAAAAAGTAATAAAAACCTGAGGGCACTAATTCTATTTGTAATTTCATTTTATGTATCATATATGTATAGTTGAGCAAACTTTGGAGTGGATCCTATATTTGGTATCAAACTTTCAATTTTGTGACAATTTTGGCCATGTAATCTAAAAACGGTTGGACCCTTTTCATTGTTAAGTGGTGAATCAATCTTCCCACCCATTGATGTGAAAGAAAACATCATATTTTATTCACGAATGTTGTCAATGAAATGTATGCTTCTATGTTCAGAACCATTAAGAAGAGCTTTCAGAATCTAGGGTGGTTCTTTCTGCAGAGGCAGTTGCAATTTTCCTCCAGCACAACACATTGAGAATTCTAGATTTTTGTTTTTTTGATTCTTGTTTATTCTTTCCTAATACCACATCAACACATTACATGATGAACATTCCCAGTTTAAGTCACTGATGTCCCAACAATATGAATTTAATACATTTAAGTGGATATATCATCATTAAAGTACAATTATCATAGAAAATTAAAAATACTGGAACATGCCAAATGATAATCAAGTTTAAGAATTTACCATCATTAGTAGAATGAACATCAACATCCATTTCACCCAAAATAAAAGATTAATAAATGTATTATGAGAAAAATTATTGTATAAAAAAAATTTGACAAAAAATGGGATCAAATTTACAATTTATACATTTCTAAATAGTATTTAGACATACTACTGTTTAATATATTTGTTAGATACATAAGAATGATGTTAAAATATTATAAATTTAAATATGCATGGTGTTTATTAGTAGAATAAGGTAACATCATACCATTGTCAGGGGGATCAATAGAAACTTTTGAAGTTTGATATGTGTCGGCATAGAGGATTTCTTAATTCATAGATGCATTAACATGATCTATAATATGTACCGATCCTGGTTGAGATGCTTTACTCTTCCTATTCTGAGTAACATTATGTTTGTTGGAATGCGGAGTATATTGTTGATTAAACCTTGATGTTTGCATCGATTCAGTAGAACATGATTCAGGATTATTGACATCTACTTCATTAAAAGTTGTACTGAGATCTGTACAAACTGCATAAAATAACTAAATTTATGGTTATGATAATTAATCATAGTTTAGCACATCTATTAAGCAAAATAGTATACATTTATTACCGTTTAAAATGTCGAACATCGACATTCTTGACTTGTTATGTTTCCTATTAAGCATCTCTCTTCTAGTGGCAGTATTGGATTGTGAGACCCCGAATTTTATGAAATAAAAGTATTCAATTTTCTTATAATTATTCTATTTAGTAAATTGTTAAATTGATAAAAGGTTAAAGTTAAGGGTGATATTTGAATTTTTTTCCAAAGTAAGCAAGTTGTCATAAAATAATCGGTGATAAAGTAAAATGAATGTCTGGCATTGGTTGCATAGTAGCACACGGTATTGATTATTGATGCTTACGTGAGAAGTCACTTAGTTTTATTCAATTATTGTCACAATATTTTATATTATTAAATCAATCATTGAGACGACAAATTTATTCATATTATTATTTTCAATATTGACAATGTCTGTAAGTTCTACATCGAGAGGTTTGGTCACTTAATTGCGCATACTAATAAGGAGAAATCCTTATCGGAAAGCCCCTTCTTTCCTGGGAACGACCTGGTTGTTAAATATTGTGAATTATAATATTAATGATGAATAAGTTCGTGTTGGTTAAAGATGAAATTGATAGTTCCATTGTGTGGAAATTATTAGTGTTAGTGGAAATCGATATTTATTTCGATAATAATTGATGTCTTGAGGTTATATTGACCAATCGAGTAATTAATCGGATAAATGAGCAATTAATTGCTATTGATTCACATGATTATAACTATTTGTTCATATGTGTGTACTATTGATTCACATTTATTTACTATTAGGGGAGTTGGTGCAAGATTGATAATACTTGCATGACTAAGTTAAAAATGGAGGTATAGATGGAGGTACTATATTGTAATTCATATTTTCACATGTCTAAAACTATTGATTCACATGATTTACTATTAGGGGAGGTGGTGCAAGTTTGATTATACTTGCAGGACTAAATTAAAAAGAAAGAAAAAGAGGAAGGTATTATACTGTAATATTTCGAGCCCCAAAATGTGCAACTATTGAAACTATATTTTCCTATAAATAGAAGCTCATTCCTTCATTATTTTTCACCAATTCACTAAAGCTATAGAGCAATTATTATAGAGAAATTATAGAGAGAGAAGCTATAGAAAGAAAGAAGAAGCGAAGTCTGCTACTTCACTATTCCAGTATCCAGTCTTCTTCCGAGGTAAGGGTATCATTATTGTGGTAAAGGATATTATTATTATAGTAAGAGGTATTATTTCTTTCGTATTCATGAAGAGAGCTATTGTTATTCCTTCCTTATTATTCTGTTGGAATAACATGTATACGCGGACTACCGTATACATGGTGAAATTCTTCTGTTATTACATTATTTATTATTATGTTGGAATAACTTTGCCTATGCTAAGTCTTTCGCATACATGGTGAAATTCTTACATTATTCCATTCTTTATTATTACTGTTGAATATCCATCGCATGCGGATTACGCATGACACGGTTCCATTCTTTATTATTCTATTGGAATATCCTATCAATGCATTTCTGCGTGCTTTAGTTCCATTATTTATTATTCTCGTTAGAATAACTTTGTTTGTCTTGATCTATCGCATACTGCTTGAATTCTTTTGTTATTCTATTCTTTATTATTATGTTGGAATAACCTGTCTATGTGGATTACCACATGCATGGTGAATGATCCTTCGTATTCATTTTTTATTAAATTGTGGAAATGATCTGTATACGTGGATTACCGCATAGCAGGTGAAAATCCATTTACAGTTTCGTATATTCTATTATATTCGTATGAGATATCATTTCTTTGTACTCGTCATGAAATATCATTTTATTTGGTATTTTTTTGTTACGAGTTACTATTCACGGGTTACTATTCACCCAATTACTATTCACTCTAGTATTATTCACTCGGGTATTTGGTGCACTTTTTATGCCGGAGTACTATTCACGAGTTACTATTCATGGATTACTATTCACCCAAATTACTATTCACCCAAATATTATTCACTTAAGTATTTGGGGTACTTTTCATCTTAGGTACTATTCATTCAAGTACTATTCACCCAAAAATATATTTCTTTTCTCATCCAAATTATTTTTGGTACATGAATATTATTCTTGAATTTTACTCCACAAAGCAGTATCATGTTGACAATTTGGATATTTTTAAACTCTGGATAAATTTAAAGTCTTTAATATTTATCCTTGATTTCGTTTGATTAATGCTTATATCATTGTCATCATCCTCATGCTTATATTGTGATGAAAGTCATCTTTGCTTATGTGCATAGATGATGGACCGTTGATTATTAGTTTTACTGATTGTATATTTTTGGCTTATGTGCATAGATGGATTTGTTGATTATTGGTTTTACTGATTGTATATCTTTGGCTTACGTGCAAAAGACGAACTGTTGATTATTGGTTTTACAGTTGTATATTTTTGGCTTACGTTCAAAGATGGACAGGTGTATGACATGATCATAACCATTGGTGATAATAACGAATATCCTTGGCCCGTAGTGCATGGATAATTCGATGATGTGATTGGCAGGATCATGAACATTAGTTAACAGTTGAATGTCTTTGGCCGTAGTGCACTGACAGACAATTGATTGGTATGATCATGACCATTGGTTTTATAGTTGAATATCTTTAGCCCGTAGTACAAAGGTAGACAACTGATTGGTATGATCATTGTTATTACATTTGAATATCTTTAGCCTTTGGGGTAAGGATATTGAGTAAACGTTCTATTAAGCCTTTGTGGCAAGGAGAAACTGTTGATTTACATAATTATAAATAGAAATTGTGGATTTAACTATAATCTTTGGTGGTTTAGGTGAAGACAGGTGATGATAGTTCTTTTTGTCTTGGATATAACAAAGAACTATTGATGGGTTTTACAGCGATAAAGTTGATGATAAACTTTTTAATCATAGAAGATAGTAGACATTATATTCTACTTGACTCTTCTAATGGATTGCTTATTCTCGTCAACAGATTGTTGATCTAAAACTTGTTGTCTATTGTATTCTATCGGTTGTTATCTTATGAAGGCTAAGGATAATTTATTCTCGCATTATCTTAGTCATAATATTTCTTCTTCGGGCTAGTTGAGCTCACCCTTTCTTTCACTGTTCTCTTCAGAAAATGAGAATATAGCTGGGACGAGTCGGGGAACGGATTGACAGTCCAGATGGTTGTTTTAGTAGTCTTCACTATTCTATAAAATAGTGTGACAATAAATGTAATGAGGACTCCATTGAGTGTGGATATTGTCTAGAAGGCAATATTCGTGTTTAAACTCTTAGACTATGTTATGTCATATTTTACACGACTGTTGTATAATTAAGTTATATTTGAGTTATGTACCATGTATCTGGCGACCTAAGATGGGTGATGTATACCTGTTTTGGGGGCATCACAGTTGGTATCAGAGCTTAAGGATATGATCCCTGGCTAAGATGTGAGACAAGAACTAGGAGGGGAGAGACGGGGAATTCCTTCGCTAGTATGACCTACCTAAGTTTATTTGGTATTTAATTGCTGCATAGTATCTCACGTTAATTGATTCAATTATTGTCGATATTTTATATATTATTAAATCAATAATTGAGACGACGAAGTTATTAATATTATTATTTGCAATATTAACGATGTCTAGAAGTTACGCCAATGAGAGGTTTGGTCACCTAATTGCGCCAATGATAGGGAGAAACCTTATTGGAAAGCCCCTCTTCCTTCAAGGAACGACACAGTCGATTAATATTGTGAATTATAATAATGATGATATATGTTGTTAAAAATATTGAGGGGATTTTTTTTATGAAGTATTTGTTGTAAATGTTGCTTATTTTATGGACCTCCATTTACCCATTTTTTTCAAAATAATTGGTAGAAAATTATTTAATATAATAAAGGTGGGACCCACATGTTGGAAGAATAATGACTTTTGGGGGTGGATTTGTTTGTTCACGGGTGGAAATGGGAGGGAGGGAGTTTGTTTTATAAACGTAGTAATTAGTATTATATATATATATATATATATATATATATATATATATATATATATATTATAACATGTGTGTTTATGTATATATATATATATTATATTGTTATTTGGTTGAAAACATGCATCAGTGAAACGAAATAATGCATCCGTGAATTTATAAAGCGTTCGTGAGTTGCATAATTGAATTTTTTCTTACACAGTGCCCCTTCAATTCTCCTATAAATAGGATGCTTAGTTAGAATTGAAAAACCACACCAGAAATTTAGAGAACCCTTCTTCTATAATCTTGAGCGTATTTCTTTAGAGTTTAAGAAAGCTTTGAGCGTAGAGAATAGTGCAAGTTTTCTTCAAGTATATCCCCGCCCTACCCGTCGGAATACTCTTCTTTTTCAGGTAAGGGGTATTATTTCTTTCGTATTCATGAAGAGAACTTCTGTTATTCTATTCTTTATTATTCTGTTGGAATAACCTGTATACGCGGACTACCACTTGGTGAAATTCTTCCATTATTTCATTCTTTATTATTATGTTGGAATAACTTTGTCACTATCGCGGCACCGCATACATGGTGAAATTCTCCTGTTATTCCATTCTTTATTATTCTATTGGAACATCCCATGCGTGCGTTTACGCATGACCGAATTCCGTTATTTATTATTCTGTTGGAACATCCTCGCTTGGTCTGCAATTTACTTTGACCGGTTCCGTTATTTATTATTCTGTTGGAATATCCTCGTACGTGCATTACGCACGACCGGTTCCGTTATTTATTATTCTCGCTGGAATAACTTTTATACGTGTGGTTTATCGCATGCCTGTGATTTCTTTTGTTATTCCATTCTTTATTATACTCAGTTGGTTAAAGTTTTGACTTCTATACTCCATGAAATTAGTGGAATATCCTTGATATTTGCTCTTCATCCAGTATCTTTTCATGGAAATATTCTTCTGAGCATTCTTGAATTTTACTCTACAAAGAAGTATCATGTTGACAATTTGGACGTTATTAGTTCCTGGATAAATTAATTCTTGAACTTGTTTTATTGAATTCTTATATCATTGTCATCATCCTCATGTTTATTTTATGTTGAAAGTCATCTGTGGCCTATAGTGCATAGATGGACTTGGTATGATTATGACCATGGATTAATCGATATAATCATGACCGTAATGTTACAAATGATGTGGTAAAAGTCCTCATTGGCGCGTAGTGCATTGATGGACAGTTATTGGCGTGATCATGACCATTGATGAATACACAAATATCCTTGGCCCGTAGTGTATTGACAAATATCCTTAAGCTTAGAGTTTAAGGAAGCTTTAATGAATATCCTTGGCCGTAGTGCAGGGATGACTCAATGATGTGGATTATTTAATAAGCTGAGTCCCAGCGATAAAAGTGATGAAAAACCTTTTAAATCATAAAAGATAGTAGATTTTATTCTCTACTTGACTCTTTTAATGGATTATTTGTTCCGCTGTAGTTAAACTTGATGTTTGTTATATTGTATCAGTTTAACACTGTTGAAGGATAACGATAATTTATTCTGCATTATCTTAGTCATAATATTTCTTACTGGGCTAGTTGAGCTCACCCTTTCTTTCACTGTTCTCTTCAGGAAATGAGAACGTGGCGGACTAGTCGGGGAACCAGAGTAATCTGGTCCGTGATAATAGCATTAGTAGTCCTCACTATTCTCATTAAATAGTGTGACAATAAATGTAATGAGGACTCCATTGAGTGTGGATATTGTCTAGATGACAATATTCTTATTAAAACTCTTAGATTATGTTATGTCGTATTTTATATGACTGTTGTATAATTAAGTTGTATTTGAATTTTGTACCATGTATTTGGCGACTCAAGATGGGTGATGTATACCTATTTTGGGGGCATCACAGTTGTTATCAAAGCTTAGGGATATGATCCCTGTCTGAGATGTGAAATAAGAGCTAGGAGGGGAGAGACGGGGAATTCTTTCGCTAGTATGACCTACCTAAGTTTATTTAGTATTTAATTGGTCGGTCAGAGTATAGGGATAATATGTGATATGTTAATTAACCCTTGTTTTGTGGCAGTATTTGAAAATGACATTTGAGAATGTTGAGAACATCAATGGAGCACAGGAAACCGTTGAGTCTACACAGATAAATAATCAGGATAATGTGCATCAGGAAGACGATAATCCTCAGGAAAACAACAAAATTGACCGAATGATGAACGATGGAATGTTCAGAGGCTTTATGAAATTATTGCAACATCAGGCAAGAGCGGCTCCTGTACAAAATGCAGGTGGAAACACTGGCAACTCTCGGACGGATCATCATTAAGCGATTCAAGGAACTGACCACCGAAGTTTTTTGGATAGCCAAAACCACTTAAGGTGGAGACGTGGATAAAGCAGATCTGCAAGATATTTGATGTCTTGGGATGCTCTGAGGAGCAAAAGGTTCTCTTTGCTGCCTTCATGTTGCGTCAGAGGCGACATTCTTGGTGGGAATCAGAAACGTATTTAACTCCGCCGCACCAAGATGACTTGGGAGAAGTTCCAAGAATTGTTCAACGACAAGTACTTTCCCGAAAGTATTCGTCACATGAAAGAGGTAGAGTTCATCAAGCTGGAGCAAAACAACATGATCGTGTCGCAGTACGAAGCCAAGTTTGCCGAGTTGTCCTGGTTTACGTCCCATTTGGTTGGTAATGAAGAGAGAATGACGTGAATGTTTCTAAGAGGTTTGAAACCCGAGATACGTCAATATCTTATCTCTCATAAACTGTGTTTGTATTCAGATGTTGTTAATAGGGCTTAGTTATTGGAGCGCGATAATGAGTTAACCCAACCAAAAGAGAGCAACCGGCAAAATGATAATACCAGTGATAGCAGTCATCGAAGCGGTGACAATAAGCGTGGAGGGAGTCAACATGCCAGAAATGGTAACCACTTCGGTGATAATCATGGTTAAAACAATAAGAGTGGACATTTCAAGAAGAGGAGATTCAAAAATGATGGAAAGACGTCAGCATTAGCACCCGTCGTTAAGGAAGGAGAACGACCCCCTATCGACCCCCTATCATATGCTTCAAATGCGGAGGGGAGGGACACATCAGTCCAAACTGCGCAATGTCGTCCAAAGCATGTTATAATTGTGGAAGAGAAGGTCACCTAGCCCGATTTTGTCATTCACCGAAGACAAGTTCAGCTAGGATAGAGACACCAAAGGCCGTCCTAGAAAAGTTAAAGCCGGTAGTACAAGGGAGGGTGTTTGTTGTGACCTCCCAGAAAGCAAGGAACCCGAACGAGGTCATCACGGGTAAGTTTATCATAAACTCTAGCGAAGTTTATACCTTATTTGATACCGGTTCTACCCATTCTTTTATTTCTCCTACTTGAGCTAAACGTTTAAATTTGACTCCGGAGAAATTAGACTTTGACTTATCTGTTGAAACTCCATTGGGAAAAACCTTCATTACATCCACTGTTTATAATTCTTGTTTGGTTCAAATCGGTACCCTCACATTACCTGTCGATCTTATTTCATTGAAAATACTTGTATTTGACGTAATTCTAGGGATTGATTGGTTAACTATTCATCATGCAAAAATTGATTGTTTTTGTAAGGTTGTTAGCTTTTATATTCCTAACCAACCTATTATGCGAATTTAAGCAACCAAACCATTAAAATCAATCACTGTCATATCAAGCCATAAAGCTATTCGTTTATTAAAAAATGGATGTCAAGCTTTCTTAGCTCATGTCACGGATCTAAACAAAAATATGTCAGTTTTGAATGATATTTCTATTGTTAATGAATTTCTGACGTATTCCACGAAGAACTTCCCCGTCCTACCCCCAAGCATGAAATTGAATTTTGTATCGACCTTTGAACCCAATACAAAACCCATTTCCAAAGCCCCATATCGAATGGCTCTATTGAACTTCGAGGAGTTAAAGACCCAACTGCGAGGAATTGTTAGACATCGGTTTCATTCGTCTTAAAGACGCCTCCTTAGGGTGCTCTTGTTCTATTCGTGAAGAAGAAAGATGGGAGTATGCGACTTTGTATTGATTATCGGGAGTTGAACCATATCACTATCAAAAATAGATATCCATTGCCTTGCATTGATGACCTATTTAACTAGTTGCACGGCGCTAAATTTTTTTCAAAGATTGATCTTCGTTCCGGATATCACCAATTAAAGATTATAACCGATGACATTCCAAAGACAGCTTTCAGAATTTGGTACTGGCATTATGAATTCCTAGTCATGTCTTTTGGATTGACTAATGCTCCTGGTGCCTTCATGGATATGATGAACCGAGTATTCAAGGAATATTTGGATCACTTTGTGGTCGTCTTTATTGATGACATCCTTATTTATTCCAAAAGCCGTGAAGATCATGAGCAACACTTGAGGCTGATATTTCAAAAGCTTCGTGCATATAAGTTTTATGCCAAGTTAAAGAAATGCGAGTTCTGGCTTGAGGAAGTAGCATTCCTTGGGCACGTGGTATCAAGTCATGGAATATCTGTTGACCCAGCAAAGATTGAAGCTATTCAAAGTTTGGGAGCAACCTAAATCGATGATCAAGTACATAGTTTTCTCGGCTTAGTTTGGTTATTATCGGAGATTCGTATAAGGGTTTTCTCGAATCGCTACTCCATTAACTCAGCTGACTCGGAAAGATACAAAGTTCGATTGGAGCGAAGAATGCGAGAAGAGTTTTTAAGAACTCAAGAGAAGACTCATTTCAGCACCTGTTCTAACAATACCATCTGGCTCAGAGGGATTTGTCATCTACAATGATGTTTTATGCAAAGTGTTAGGATGTGTTCTCATGCAACATGGGAAAGTCATAGCCTATGCCTCTCGACAACTCAAAGAATATGAGAGGAATTATCCTACTCATGATCTATAGTTGGCAGCAGTTGTTTTTGCACTAAAGATTTTGAGGCATTACTGGTATGGGGAGAAAGTGGAGATCTTTACGGATCATAAAAGACTCAAATATTTCTTCACTCAAAACGAACTCAACATGCGACAGTGACGTTCTCTTGAACTGTTTAAAGATTATGATCATACCATACAATACCATCCTGGAAAAGTGAACGTGGTAGGCATTGAGTAGAAGATCATATGCGAGTACGAGTGCGATATTGTCAACGTAAAGGCCCATTTTGTATGACTTGCAAAGGATGGAGATAGAGATAAAGACTCTAGGAACCCACGTGATGATGGCGAATATATGAGTAGAACCGACTTTAATCGATAAAGTTAAAGCTGCTCAAGCTACAGACCTGGAGCTGATGCATATGATGAAGAAAGTACAAGAAGGTGCTATACCGGAAAAAAGAATCGATGAAGAAGGAATACTTCGAGTCAACTCCAGACTTTGTGTTCCTAACAATCCTGAGTTAAAGTATAAAATCATGATGGAGGTGCACAACACACCGTTTGTTTATCTCAAGGTGTTTAACTTGTCAACGAGTCAAGGCAGAGCATCAATTACCAAAAGGTCCATTGCAACCACTTAAAATTCCAGAATGGAAGTGGGAGCACATTACCATGGATTTTGTTACTGGTCTTCCTAAGGTTTCTCAAGGCATAGATGAAATTTGGGTCATTGTTGATAGATTGACCAAGTCTGCTCATTTTTTATCAATACGAGAAACTTATACACTTGAACGTCTTACTTGTATGTACATAAACGAGATTATAAGATCATGGTAGTATGCCAAAGATCCATAGTTTCTGATCGAGACCCAAGATTCACTTCACGATTTTGGGTTAGTTTACAAAAAGCTATGGACACGGATTTACAATTTAGTTCGGCATATCATCCTCAGACGGAAGGACAATCAGAGAGGACTATTCAAACTCTTGAAAATTTATTAAGACTCTGTGTCCTTGAATTCAATGAAAGTTGGGACAAGTTCTTACCGTTGGTGGAGTTTTCTTACAACAATAACTATCAAGCAAGTATTGGCATGGCTCCATTCGAAGCGTTGTATGGAAGAAAGTGTTGTTCTCCAGTATGCTGGGATGAGGTGGGTGAAGCAACGTTGTTGGGACCAGAGTTGGTACGTATGACTACGGAAAAGATTCAAACGATCCCAAGAACGTATAAAAACCTCATGCATGTCGACAAAAGAGTTATCTTGATATTCATCGAAAGGGCGTGGAATTGATATTGGAGATCATGTGTTGTTATGTGTTGCTCCATGGAAAGGAGTTACGAGATTTGGAAAGAGAGAAAAGCTCAATCCTCGATTCATTGGCCCATTTTTAATCCTCGATCGAGTAGGAACTGTGGCGTATAGACTTGCTTTACCGCCAAGTATGTCTCGTGTTCATAACATTTTTCATATATCCATGTTATGTAAATATGTGGAAGACCCGAACCACATTATTGAGTTAGAACCGGATGAAATAGCGAAAAATTTAACGTATGAAGAGGTTCCTGTTCAAATCTTGGATAAGAAGGAACATATTCTACGCTCCAAGGTTATACCTCAAGTCAAAGTTTTGTGGAGAAACCACGATGTTGAGGAAATGACCTGTGAGTTAAAATCTGAAATGAAATTAAGGTATCCTTACCTCTTCGATATACCAGGTACATACCCTAATTTTGAGGGCGAAATTTCATAAGAAGGGGAGATTGTAAGACCCCAACTTTTATAAATAAAGATAATTTTTCTATAAATATCATTTTTGAATATTATGGAATGAATTTGATATAATGTTATAGTTGTGGGTAATATTTATAAGTATTACAAAGTACGCAAGTTGTTATATAATATTCGATTGGTGGGAATATTCGTTTTTAACAGGGAATATTAAATGCGACGACACAATCATCATTAATGGACCCCACAACGAAATTATTGTCGGATTGAGAAAAGATAAAAATATCTTTTTCCGAAAATAACGGCGAAAGTTTTACCGTTAACTGTTGAAACACCCGGTGTTAAAAGTAATGATGTCTGGCGTGGTTGCATAGTAGCGCACACTTATTGATACTTACGTGAGAAGTCATCACTTTTGTTCAATTATTGCTACAATAATTCTTTGGATAAGATCTCACGTTAATTGATTCAATTATTATCAATATTTTATATATTATTAAATCAATAATTGAGACGACAAAGTTATTAATATTATTATTTGCAATATTAACGATGTCTGAAGTTCGCGCGAGGAGAGGTTTGGTCACCTAATTGCGCGTCGATAGGGAGAAATCCTTATTGGAAAGCCCCCTCTTTCCTGGGAACGACCTGGTTGATATATGTTGTTAAAAATATTAAGGGGATTTTTTTTATGAAGTATTTGTTGTAAATGTTGCTTATTTTATGGAACTCCATTTACCCATTTTTTCAAAATAATTGGTAGAAAATTATTTAATAAAATAAAGGTGGGGCCCACATGTTGGAAGAATAATGACTTTTGGGGGGTGGATTTGTTTGTTCACGGGTGGAAATGGGGGGGGGAGTTTTCTTTATAAAAAGGTAATTAGTATTATATATATATATATATATATATATATATTATATTGTTATTTGGTTGGAAACATGCATCAGTGAAACGAAATAATGCATCCATGAATTTATAAAGCGTCCGTGAGTTGTATAATTGAATTTTTTTCTTACACGGTGCCCCTTCAATTCTCCTATAAATAGGATGCTTAGTTAGAATTGAAAAACCACACTAGAAATTCAGAGAACCCTTCTTCTATAATCTTGAGCGTATTTCTTTAGAGTTTAAGAAAGCTTTGAGCGTAGAGAATAGTGCACGTTTTCTTCAAGTATATCCCCGCCTACCCGGTGGAATACTCTTCTTTTTCGTGTAAATTATTATTTCTTTTCGTATTCATGAAGAGAACTTCATTATTCCATTCTTTATTATTACATTAGAATAACTCAGATACTGTGACTACCCTATACTTGGTAAAATTCTTACATTATTCCATTCTTTATTATTATGTTGGAATAACTCGCCTATGCATCAATCTGCATACATGGTGAAATTATTCTATTATTCCATTCTTTATTATTACATTTGGAATATCCTATCTGTGCATTTTCGCATGGCCCGGTTCCGTTATTTATTATTACATTGGAATATCCTGCAGCCGGTCTAATTTCTTTGACTTTGGTTCCGTTATTTATTATTCTGTTGGAATATCCTCTTTTGTGCATTCACGCATGACACGGTTCCGTTATTTATTATTACATTGGAATAACTCAGATGTATGCGATCTATCACATGCCCGGTGATTTCTTTTGTTATTCCATTCTTTATTATACTCAGTTGGTTAAAGTTTTGACTTCTATAATCCATGAAATTAGTGGAATATCCTTGATATTTGCGCTTCATCCAGTATCTTTTTATGAAATATTTTTCTGAGCATTCTTGAATTTTACTCTACAAAGAAGTATCATGTTGACAATTTGGACGTTATTAGTTCCTGGATAAATTAATTCTTAAACTTGTTTTATTGAATTCTTATATCATTGTCATCATCCTCATGTTTATATTATGTTGAAAGTCATCTGTATCCTGTAGTGCATAGATGGACTTGGTATGATTATGACCAGTGATTAATTGGTATAATCATGATCGTAATATTACAAATGATGTGGTATAAGTCCTCATTGGCCCGTAGTGCATTGATGGACAGTTGTTGGCATGATCATGACCATTGATGAATACACGAATATCTTTGGCACGTAGTGCATGGATAATTGTGGTTGTGATACTAATGAATATCCTTGGCAGTAGTGCAGGGATGATGTGGATTATTTATTAAGCTGAGTCCCAGCGATAATAATAATGAAACACCTTTTAAATCATAAAAGATAGTAAATTTTATTCTCTACTTGACTCTTTTAATGTATTGCTTATTCCGCTGCAGTTAAACTTGATGTTTATTATATTGTATCAGTTTAACACATTTGAAGGCTAACGATAATTTATTCTGTATTATCTTAGTCATAATATTTCTTACTGGGCTAGTTGAGCTCACCCTTTTACTTTTATTGTTCTCTTCAGGAAATGAGAACGTAGCAGGGACTAGTCGGGGAACGGAGTGACGGTCAGCATTAGTAGTCCTCACTATCCTATGAAATAGTGTGACAATAAATGTAATGAGGACTCAATTAAGTGTGGATATTGTCTGGATGACAATATTTGTATTAAAACTCATAGCATATGTTTTGTCGTATTTTACACGACTGTTGTATAATTAAGTTGTATTTGAATTTTGTACCATGTATTTGGCGACTCAAGATGGGTGATGTATACCTATTTTGGGGGCGTCACAGATTTTAGCAAAAAAGTAGAAATAATATAAAGGTTCATTGGATAGGTACCTAGAATATAATAACAAATACACGAACATATATAAATCTGACATCCCACATTTGTTGAATTATTATAACGTTTTCAATTCAATAACGCAAAGAAAATTAAAATGGAAACATCAAATACCAATAGCCAAAAGATGAACACAGTTTTCTCTACTAACCGGAGTGTTTTCCTTTCCTTGAATAACTTTTTTGTCATGATTAAAAAAAATGAGATTTCATGAAATTAACTAGATGAACACAATTTTGCTTATTTATATGCTGCCAATGTTTTGTTGTTTGTAAATGTATATTTAGTATTGAATCAATACGACTAACAGCAACTTCATCGAAAGTTAAATTGAGATTTGTACAAACTACATAAAAAATTCATATGATATTAGGATAAGCAATTATATTGACGAAAAAATAAATACAAAGATTTAATGAAATAATTACCATTTGAAATGTCACTCAGATGCATTCTGGATGTTTTACTTGCTCTCACAGATGAAGAACTTGTGCTCATTTTGTTGGTGGATTCTAATATGAAATAGGAAGCACAATCAATATGCATAGGATAGCTTGACAATAGAAAATTATTTTTATACACTTAATTAATGAATAACTAATTAGAAAGTATACGTTGCAATTTTTTTCTCATTTTTCCAGCATAATCATCCTTCTATGCATCCTTTGTCCCACTGGTTGAAAGTGAATTCATGTTTTTCCTTGTTTTTTGACATGTATGGCTTATAGTTGATTTCCCCAATTTTTGGATTTTTTTTTCAAAATAGGCTCTTCAATCTTGTAAACTACATGCAGGAATATAGGATCCAAAGCTGTAATTATTGCACAACATATTTAAAAAAATTAAATCTAATATTAAAAATTAAATACTAATGGATATTATCTGAAATATTAAGACCTGTTTCAGACACAGGTCTGAAGAATCTGAATTCATTCCCACTCAAAATCACAGTTAATTTCACGGAAAATGAATGGATTGCACAAACACCACAATTAATTCACAGTTGCTTTATTTTAATTTATATTAATAGAATTCTCAACTATCGTATAGTGTAAGACCCCAACTTTTATGAATAAAGATGAATTTTTTATAAATATCATTTTTAAATATTAAGGTGTGAATTTGAAATAATGTTATAGTTGTGGGTAATATTTATAAATTTTGCAAAGTACGCAAGTTGTTTTATAATGTTCGATTGGTCGGAGAATATTCATTTTAACAGGGAATATTCGTACGACGGCAAAATCATTGGTGGACCCCACAACGGAATTATTGTCGGATTAAAAAAATGACAAAAAATATTTTATGAAAATAACGACGGAAGTTTTACCGTTAACTGTTGAAACACCCGGTGTTAAAAGTACAGTAATACGCGTGGTTGCATAATAGCACACGGTTTTAATAATTTATGCTTACGTGAGAAGTCACTCAGTTTTATTCAATTATTGCTATAGTAATTGTTCCATAGTATCACACGTTATTTGATTCAATTATTGTCGATATTTTATATATTATTAAATCAATAATTGAGATGACAGAGTTATTAATATTATTATTTGCAATATTAACGATGTCTAGAAGTTCTGCCAAGGAGAGGTTTGGTCACCTAATTGCGCTTCAATAGGGAGAAATCCTTATTGGAAAGCCCCCTCTTTCTTGGGAACGACCTGGTCGATTAATATTGTGAATTATAATAATTATGATAAATGTTGAGGTGTCTTTTTATGAAGTCACGGAAGTTTATATTTATATTTATTATATATATAAATTTTGTTTTATTAGTATTATTAATTTAATAAAACGAAAAGCTTTTATATAAAACAAAATACTTTTATAAAGTTATTCGTTTTATTAGATTATAAATAGAATATATTATATTTTATTTAAAGATTTTGTTTTATTAGAATATTTTATTTATCTTTTGCATAGTAAATCAATACGAAATCTGCATTTAAAAAGTAAATCAATCTGGATAGTTCATGAATTAGTTACTATTCACCCATTCTCCTATAAATAGAAGCTCCTTCCTTCATTATTTTTTACTTAATTCAATTGAAACTCTGAGAGAGAAACTATAGAGAGAAGAAGAAAAGTATTCGCTACTTCACTACTCCTATATCCGGGTTTCTTCTAAGGTAAGGGGTATTATTTCTTTTGTATTCATGAAGAGAACTTACATTATTCCATTCTTTATTATTACATTGAATAACTTTTGTATCACGTGAGCTACCCATACTTGGTGAAATTTAACTTTGTCATGCGCAATCACCGCATACATGGTGAAATTCTTACATTATTCCATTCTTTATTATTACATTTGGAACATCACATGCATGCGTTTCGCATGACACGATTCCGTTATTTATTATTCTATTGGAATAGCCTTATCGATGCACGTATTACGTCGACTGCTTCCATTAATTATTATTCTATTGGAATAACTTTATCTGTAAGCGATTCTATCGCATGCATGGTGATTTATATTGTTATTCCATTCTTTATTATTACATTGGAATATCACATCGGTCTTAATTTACTTTGACACGGTTCCGTTATTTATTATTACTCGTTAGAATAACTTTTGTATGTGCGATTATCGCGTATCCGGTGATTTCTTTTGTTATTCCATTCTTTATTATACTCGGTTGGTTAAAGTTTTGACTTCTATACTCCATGAAACTAGTGGAATATCCTTGATATTTACGCTTCATCCAAAGATATCTTTTCATGGAAATATTCTTGAGCATTCTTGAATTTTACTCTCTGAAAAGAAGTATCATGTTGACAATTTGGGCGTTATTAGTTCTGGATAAATTAATTCTTGAACTTGTTTTATTGAATTCTTATATCATTGTCATCATCTTCATGTTTATTTTATGTTGAAAGTCATTTGTGGCTGTGTAGTGCATAGATGGACTTGGTATGATTATGACCGAGGATTAATCGGTATAATCATGACCGTAATGTTACAAATGATGTGGTAAAAGTCCTCATTGGCCCGTAGTGCATTGATGGACAGTTGTTGGCATGATCATGACCATTGATGAATACGCGAATATCCTTGGCCCGTAGTGCATTGGCAATTTGTGGTTGTGATACTAATGAATATCCTTGGCCGTAGTGCAGGGATGATGTGGATTATTTAATAAGCTGAGTCCCAGCGATAAAAGTGATGAAAAACCTTTTAAATCATAAAAGATAGTAGATTTTATTCTCTACTTAACTCTTTTAATGGATTGTTTGTTCCGCTGTAGTTAAAGTTGATGTTTGTTATATTGTATCGGTTTAACACTGTTGAAGGCTAACGATGATTTATTCTGCATTATCTTAGTCATAATATTTCTTACTGGGCTAGTTGAGCCCACCCTTTCTTTCACTATTCTCTTCAGGAAATGAGAACGTGGCGGGGACTAGTCGGGGAGCGGATAACGGTCGGATGATGATAGCATTAGTAGTCCTCACTATTACATTAAATAGTGTGACAATAAATGTAATAAGGACTCCATTGAGTGTGGATATTGTCTAGATGACAATATTCTTATTAAAACTCTTAGATTATGTTATGTCGTATTTTATATGACTGTTGTATAATTAAGTTGTATTTGAATTTTGTACCATATATTTGGCGACTCAAGATGGGTGATGTATACCTATTTTGGGGGCGTCACAGTTGTTATCAAAGCTTAGGGATATGATCCCTGGCTGAGATATGAGATAAAAACTAGGTGGGGAGAGGCGGAATTCTTTACGCTAGTATGACCTACCTAAGTTTATTTGGTATTTAATTGGTCGATCGAGTATAGGGATAATATGTGATATGTTAATTAACCCTTGTTTTGTGGCGATTTGAAAATGACATCCGAGAATGTTGAGAACATCAATGGAGTCTGAGGAGACCGTGTAGTCTCCATAGATCGATGTCGAGGATAATGTGCATCGAGGAAGGCAACAATCCTCAAGCAAACAACAACACCGACGGGATGATGAGCGATGGAATGTTCGGAGGCTTTATGCAATTTATGCAACATCGGTGAGGCGCACTCATCATCAAAATGCGGTGGAAACACCGGCAACTCTCGAATCGAACACCGCTAAGCGCTTCAAGGAACTAGGACCACCGAGTTTTTGGAGAGCCAAAACCACTTAAAGCGAGACGTGGATAAAGCGGATCTGCAAGATATTTGATGTTGGGATGCTCAGGAGCAAAAGGTTCCTTTGCCACCTTCATATTAAACGTGCTTGAGGCATTCTTCACGATCTTATTTCATTGAAAATACTTGCATTTGATGTGATTCTAGGGATTGATTGGTTAACTACTCATCATGTAAAAATTGATTATTTTCATAAGGTTGTTAGCTTTCATATTCCTAACCAACTTATTAGGCGAATTCAAGCAACCAAACCATTAAAATCAATCAATGTCATCTCAAGCCATAAAGCTATTCGTTTATTGAAAAATGGATGTCAAGCTTTCTTACTCATGTCACGGATCTAAACAAAAATATGTCAGTTTTGAATGATATTTATATTGTTAATAAATTTCCTGACGTATTCCCTGTAGAACTTCCCCGCCTACCCCGGGCGTGAAATTGAATTTTGTATCGACCTTGAACCCGATACAAAACCCATTTTCAAAGCCCCATATCGAATAGCTCTATTGAACTTCGTGGAGTTAAAGACCCAACTGCAGGAATTGTTAGACATTGGTTTTATTCGTCCTAATACTTCTCCTTTGGGTGCTCCTGTTACTATTCTCAAAAGAAAAAGCGGGAGTATGCGACTTTGTATTGATTATCGGGAGTTGAATCATGTCACCATCAAAAAATAGGTACCCATTGCCACGTATTGATGACTTTCTTGACCCGATTACAAGGAGCCAAATTCTTTTCAAAATTGATCTTCGTTAGGATATCACCAATTGAAGATTAGAACCGATGACATTCCAAAGACGACTTTAACTCCCCATGCGGGCATTATGAATTCTAGTCATGTCTTTTGGATTGACTAATGCTCCTATTTTGCCTTCATGGATATGATGAACCGAGTATTCAAGGAATATTTGGATCACTTTGTGGTCGTCTTTATTGATGACATCCTTATTTATTCCAAAATCCGTGAAGATCATGAGCAACACTTGAGGCAGATACTCCAAAAGCTTCGTGAAAATAAGCTTTATGTCAAGTTGAAGAAATGCGAGTTCTGGCTTGAGGAAGTAGCATTCCTTGGGCACGTAGTATCAAATCATGGAATATCTATTGACCCGGCAAAGATTGAAACAATTCAAAGCTGGGAGTAACCTAAATCGATTCTGGAAGTCGTAGCTTTCTCGATTTAAATTTGGTTATTATCGGAGATTCGTAGAAGGGTTTTCTCGAATCGTTACTCCATTAACTCAGCTGACTTGAAAAGATACAAAATTCGGTTGGAGCGAGGAATGTGAGAAGAGTTTTCAAGAACTCAAGAGGAGACTCATTTCAGCACTTGTTCTGACAATACCATCTGGCTCGGAGGGATTTGTCATCTCTAGTGATGCTTCGGGGAAAGGGTTGGGATGTGTTCTCATGCAATATGGGAAAGTCATAGCCTATGCCTCACGACAACTCAAAGAATATTAGAGGAATTATCCTACTTATGATCTAGAGTTGGCAGCTGTTGTTTTCGCACTTAAAATTTGGAGGCATTACTTTTATGTGGAGAAAGTGGAGATCTTTATGGATCATAAAAGCCTCAAATATTTCTTCACTCAAAAGTAACTCAACATGCGACAACAACGTTGTCTTAAACTTTTGAAAGATTATGATCATACCATCCAATACCATCCTGAAAAAGCGAACGTGGTAGCTGACGCATTGAGTAGAACATCATATGTGGGTGCTAGTGCGATATTGTCAATGCAAAGGCCCATTTTGTGTGACTTGCAAAGGATGGAGATAGAGTTAAAGAATACAGGGACCCATGTGATGATGGTGAATATACAAGTAGAACCGACTTTAATCGATAAAGTTAAAGATGCTCAAACTACAGACATAGAGCTGATGCGTATGAGGAAGAAAGTGCAAGAAGGTGTTATACCGGAAGCAAGAATCGATGAAGAAGGAATACTTCGAGTCAACTCCAGACTTTGTGTTCCTAACGAACCTGATTTAACGTATAAAATCATGATGGAGGCGCACAACACACCA
Source organism: Panax ginseng (assembly GCA_020205605.1). Classification (NCBI taxonomy): domain Eukaryota; kingdom Viridiplantae; phylum Streptophyta; class Magnoliopsida; order Apiales; family Araliaceae; genus Panax; species Panax ginseng. The sequence continues at coordinate 14,709,682 of CM035134.1, forward strand.
TTTGTAATCCATCCTGGGAGTACCAAAATGTATTGTGATCTTCGTCATACATTTTGGTGGAGCAATATGAAGAGAAAGATAACGTTGTTTATCTCAAGGTGTCTAACCTGTCAACGAGTCAAGGCGGAGCATCAAGTACAAAAAGGTCCATTGCAACCACTTAAAATTCCAGAATGGAAGTGGGAGCACATTACTATGGATTTCGTTACTGGTCTTCCCAAGGTTTCTCAAGGCATAGATGCAATTTGGGCCATTGTTGATAGATTGACCAAGTCTGCTCATTTCTTACCAATACGAGAAACTTATACACTTGAACGTCTTGCTCGTATGTACATAAACGAGATTGTAAGACTGAATGGTATGCCAGTATCCATAGTTTCTGATCGAGACCCAAGACTCACTTCACGATTTTGGGTTAGTTTGCAAAAAGCTATGGGCACGGATTTACGATTTAGTTCGGCATATCATCCTCAGACGGAAGGACAATCAGAGAGGACTATTCAAACTCTAGAAGATTTATTAAGTCTCTGTGTCCTTGACTTCAAGGGAAGTTGGGATAAGCTCTTACCATTGGTGGAGTTTTCCTACAACAACAGTTATCAAGCAAGTATTGGCATGGCTCCATTTGAGGCGTTGTATGGAAGAAAGTGTCGCTTCTCCAAGATATCTTTGGGATGAGGTAGGTGAAGCAACGTTATTGGGACCGTAGTTTGAGTACGTATGACTACGGAAAAGATTCAAACGATCCGTAACGTATAAAAATCTCACAAGATCGATAAAAGAGTTATCTTGATCTTCATCGAAAGGGACGTGGAATTTGATATTGGAGATCATGTGTTGTTACATGTTACTCCATGGAAAGGAGTTACGAGATTTGGAAAGAGAAAGCTCAATCCTCGATTCATTGGCCCATTTTAATCCTCGATCGAGTAGGAGCGTGGCCTATAGACTCGCTTTTCTTCGCCAAGTATGTCTCTGTTCATTCATAACGTTTTTCACATATCCATGTTACGTAAATATGTGGAAGACCCGAACCATATTATTGAGTTAGAACCGTACAAAATAGCGGAAGATTTAACGTATGAAGAGGTTCCTATTCAAATCTTGGATAAGAAGGAACATATTCTACGCTCCAAGGTTATACCTCAAGTCAAAGTTTTGTGGAGAAATCACGATGTTGAGGAAATGACCTAGGAGTTAGAATCTGAAATGAAATCAAGGTATCCTTAACTCTTCGACATACCAGGTACGTACCCTAATTTTGAGGGCAAAATTTCTTAAGTAGGGGAGGTTGTAAGACCCCAACTTTTATGAATAAAGATAAATTTTCTCTAAATATCATTTTTAAATATTAAGGTGTGAATTTGAAATAATGTTATAGTTGTGGGTAATATTTATAAATTTTATAAAGTACGCAAGTTGTTTTATAATGTTCGATTGGTCGGGGAATATTCATTTTAACAGGGAATATTCGTACGATGGCACAATCATTGGTGGACCCCACAACGGAATTATTGTCGGATTGAAAAAACGACAAAAATATTTTATGAAAATAACGACGGAAGTTTTACCGTTAACTGTTGAAACACTCGGTGTTAAAAGTACAGTAATACGCGTGGTTGAATAATAGCACACGGTTTTGATTATTGATGTTTACGTGAGAAGCCACTCAGTTTTGTTCAATTATTGCTATAGTAATTGTTGAATAACATCTCACGTTATTTGATTCAATTATTGTCGATATTTTATATATTTTTAAATCAATAATTGAGATGACAAAGTTATTAATATTATTATGTGCAATATTAACGATGTCTAGAAGTTCTGCCAAGGAGAGGTTTGGTCACCTAATTGCGCGCCAATAGGGAGAAATCCTTATTGGAAAGCCCCTTCTTTCCTGGGAACGACCTGGTCGATTAATATTGTGAATTATAATAACGATTATAAATGTTGAGGTGTCTTTTTAGGAAGTCGTGGAAGTTTATATATATATTTATTATATATATAAATTTTGTTTTATTAGTATTATTAATGTAATAAAACAGAAAAGCTTTTTATATAAAACAGAATATTTTTATAAAGTTATTCGTTTTATTAGATTATAAATAGAATATATTATATTTTATTTAAAAGATTTTATTTTATTAGAGTATTTTATTTATCTTTTATAGTAAATCAATATGAACCGTCTGCTTGAAAAGTAAATCAACTCGACTGCTTCATGAATTAGTTACTATTCACCATTCTCCTATAAATAAAGCTCATTCCTTCATTATTTCTTACGAATTCATTGAAACTCTAGAGAAAACTATAGAAAGAAAGAAGAAAAAGTATTATGCTACTTCACTACTCCTATATCCGGTTTTCTTCTAAGGTAAGGGGTATTATTTCTTTCAGTATTCATGAAGAGAACTTACATTATTCCATTCTTTATTATTCTCATTGGAATAACCTATATATACGCTACCCTATACTTGGTGAAATTCTTCTCATTATTCCATTCTTTATCATTATATTGAATAACATGTTTATGCCAATACCGCATACATGGTGAAATTCTTCCATTATTCCATTCTTTATTATTACTGTTGGAACATCATATCTGCATGCATTTACGCTTGACACGGTTCCGTTATTTATTATTCTGTTGGAATATCCTGTTTGCAAGTGCGTATACGCTCGACAGGTTCCATTAATTATTATTCTATTGGAATGACACATGCATGCGATTATCGCATGTATAGTGATTTCTATTGTTATTCCATTCTTTATTATTACATTGGAATATCACAATAGGGTCTTAATTTACTTTGACACAGTTCCGTTATTTATTATTCTGTTGGAATAACCTGTCTGTGCGGTTTATCGCATGCCTGGTGATTTCTTTTGTTATTCCATTCTTTATTATACTCAGTTGGTTAAAGTTTTAACTTCTATACTCCATGAAATTAGTGGAATATCCTTAATATTTGCGCTTCATCCAGTATCTTTTCTTGAAAATATTCTTCTGAGCATTCTTGAATTTTACTCTACAAAGAAGTATCATGTTGACAATTTGGACGTTATTAGTTCCTTAATAAATTAATTCTTGAACTTGTTTTATTGAATTCTTATATCATTGTCATCATCCTCATGTTTATTTTATGTTGAAAGTCATCTGTGGCCTGTAGTGCATAGATGGACTTGGTATGATTATGACCAGAGATTAAACGGTATAATCATGACCGTAATGTTATAAATGATGTGGTAAAAGTCCTCATTGGCCCGTAGTAAATTGATGGACAGTTGTTGGCATGATCATGACCATTGATGAATACACGAATATCCTTGGCCCGTAGTGCATGGACAATTTGTGGTTGTGATACTAATGAATATCCTTGGCCGTAGTGCAGGGATGATGTGGATTATTTAATAAGCTCAGTCCCAGCGATAAAAGTGATGAAAAAACTTTTAAATCATAAAATATAGTAGATTTATTCTCTACTTGACTCTTTTAATGGATTGCTTATTTCGCTGTAGTTAAACTTGATGTTTGTTATATTGTATCAGTTTAACACTGTTGGAAGGCTAACGATAATTTATTCGCATTATCTTAGTCATAATATTTCTTACTGGGCTAGTTGAGCTCACCCTTTCTTTCACTATTCTCTTGTGAAATGAGAGAACGTGGCGGGACTAGTCGGGGAGCGAGTAACTGGTCCGGATGATAGCATTAGTAGTCCTCATTATTCTGTTAAATAGTGTGACAATAAATATAATGAGGACTCCATTGAGTGTGGATATTGTCTAGATGACAATATTCTTATTAAAACTCTTAGATTATGTTATGTCGTATTTTATACGATTATTGTATAATTAAGTTATATTTGTATTCTGTACCATGTATTTGGCGACTCAGAATATGTGATGTATACCTATTTTGGGGGCGTCACATATGGTATAGGAAGCAATTACATATTAAGATTAATGCATAGTTTTAAATATTTAAGGATCAAGATAATTTTGCAAGCAAAGTCTTCATGACTCCACATGATTTATTGCAAAAGGTAATGAAATAGAGTTAAAGCGATAAATGATTTTAGTAATATAATTGTGCTACTATTCAAACTCTCACAAAATAAGAAACAAATACCCTTTTAGTTGCAGAATTCCACAGCTTAGATTCCGTGTCAGTACAATCCCTTGGAGTATGAAAAAACTCCTTTAACCTATGCGTGGAACAACTCTTATGCCGAAATTCCTGATAATTCCCCCAAATCAACCAACCCAATCATACACAAAACATTAAAAGCGTAACATTTTATTATATTCAAACTTGGCATCACAAGATTGATGTATGATTCAGATTCTTAAGTGGACAGTTCAACAGTTTACTGCAAAACATTATAACAAATTTTTGAGAGACATAAATTCACCAACTTCTGTAAAATTAAACTTCATACTGTATTAAACGATCAAAGAAAAATGTAGTCGTTTTGGCATCATTACAGCTTCATGATGGTATACATTTATATATGTGAGACAAATTACATTTTAATTGTAAACATCCACTTTTTATACATTGAACTCACATATGTTGATGCATTACAACTGATGTCAAAAACTTAAATAAACGATGGCTATGGCATCTGGTAGAGCCACAAAAAAATACCCAAACTCAAAAAAGATTATTTTAGAATGTAAGACCCCAACTTTTATGAATAAAGAATAATTTTCTCGAAATATATTTTTGAATATTATGGTGTGAATTTGATATAATGTTATAATTGTGGGTAATATTTACAAATTTTGCAAAGTAAGCAAGTGGTTATATAATATTCGATTGGTCGGAGAATATTCGTTTTAACATGGAATATTCGTACGATGGCACAATCATTGGTGGACCCCACAATGGAAGTATTGTCGTAGTTAAAAAACGACATAATTATCTTTTTATAAAAATAACAAATGGAAGTTTTACTTAGTTAAACTGTTGAACTACCCGGTAGTAAAAGTATAGTAATATGCGTGGTTGCTAGTAGCACACGGTATTGATTATTGATGCTTACGTGAGAAGTCACTCAGTTATACTCAAATATTACTACAGTAATTGTTGCATCATATCTCTCATATTATTGATTCAATTATTGTCATAGTATCATCTGCATTATATGATATATTATTAAATCAATAATTGAGACGACAAAGTTATTCATATTATTAAATTATAATATTTACAATGTCTAGAAGTTCTGTCAAGGAGAGGTTTGGTCATCTAATTGCACGCCAATAAGGAGAAATCCTTATCGGAAAGCCCCCTCTTTCCTGGGAACGACCTGATTGTTAAATATTGTGAGTTATAATATTAATGATGAATAAGTTCGTGTTGATTAAAGATGAAATTGATAGTTCCATTATGTTAAAATTATTAGTGTTAGTGGAAATCGATATTTATTCCGATATTAATTGATGTTTGGAAGTTTTACTGACTAGTCGGGTAATTAATCGGATAAATGAGCAAATAATTGCTATTAATTCACATGATTATAACTAATTGTTCACATGTGTGTACTATTGATTCACATTCTTGTAGTATTAGGGGAGTTGGTGCAAGATTGATAATACTTGCATGACTAAGTTAAAAATGGAGGTATGGATGGAGGTATTATACTGTAATTCGTATTTTCACATGATTATAACTATTGATTCACATGATTGAACTATTGATTCATATTATTTACTATTAGGGGAGATGGTGCAAGTTTAATAATACTTGCAAGACTAAATTAAAAATAAAAGAAAAGTTGAAGATATTGTACTGTAATATTTCGAGCCCCAAAACGTGTAATTATCGAAACTATATTTTCCTATAAATAGAATCTCATTCTTCCTTCATTTCTCACCAATTCACTAAAGCTTTAGAGCAATTATTATAGAGAGAAATTATAGGGAGAAAGAAGAAGAGAAGTCTGCTACCTCACTATCCCAATATCCAGTTTCTTCTAAGGTAAGGGGTATTATTTCTTTCGTATTCATGAAGAGAGTTTCTGTTATTCCATTCTTTATTATTCTGTTGGAATATCCTGTCTATGCGGATCACGCTAGACCTGGTTCCATTCTTTATTATTACATTGGAATAACTTTGTTTGTCTTGGTCTATCGCATGCATGGTGAATTCTTTGTTATTCCATTCTTTATTATTCTGCTAGAATATCCTGTCTGTGCGGATTACGCTAGATCAGGCTCCATTCTTTATTATTCTGTTGGATTAACCTGTCTGTGCGGTCTATCGCATGCATGGTGAATTCTTTGTTATTCCATTCTTTATTATTCTGTTGGAATATCCTGTCTATGCGATTACGCTAGACACGGTTCCATTCTTTATTATTCTCGTTGGAATAACTCATCTGCATGCGGCCTATCGCATGCATGGTGAATTCTTCTTTTATTCCATTCTTTATTATTCAGTTGGAATAACCTGTCTGTGCGGATTACGTATGACCTGGTTCCATTCTTTATTATTCTGTTGGAATAACCTGTCTATGTTGATTGTCACTTGCATGGTTAATGATCATTCGTATTTATTCCTTATTAAATTATGGAAATGATCTGTCTACGTGGATTACCGCATGGCGGGTGAAAATACATTTGCAGTTTCATATATTCTATGATACTCATTTGGTTAAAGTTTTGGCTTCTATACTCCATGAAATTAGTAGAATATCCTCGGATATTTAAGCGCTTCATCCCAGATCTTTTCATGGAAATATTCTTCTGAGCATTCTTGAATTTTACTCCACAAAACAGTATCATGTTGACAATTTGGACGTAATTGATTTCAAGATAAATTAACTTATAAATCTTTAAATTTATTCTTGAACTTGTTTTATTGAATTATTATGTCATTGTCATCATCCTCATGCTTATATTGTGATAAAGTCATCTTTGGCTTACATGCATAGATGGACTTAGTATGATTATGACCAGGGATTATTCGGTATAATCATGACCTGTAATGTTATAAATGATGTGGTAAAAGTCCTCAGTAGCCTGTAATGCATTGATGGACAGTTTTTGGTATGATTATGACCAGGGATTATTCGGTATAGTCATGACCATTGATGATTTAATGAATATCTTTGGCACGTAGTGCAGGGATAACTCGATGATGTGGTTTATTTATTAAGCTGAGTCTCAATGATAAAAATTGATGAAAATATTTTAAATCATAGAAGATAATAGATATCATGCTCTACTTGACTCTTCTAATGGATTGCTTATTCCGCTTCAGTTAAACTTGATGTTTATTGTATTTTATCAGTTTAACATTGTTGAAGACTAATGATAATTTATTTTGCATTATCTTAGTCATAATATTTCTTACTGGGCTAGTTGAGCTCACCCTTTCTTTCACCGTTCTTCTTGAAATGAGAACGTGGCGGACTAGTCGGGGAACAGAGTGACGGTCCGGATGATAGCATTAGTAGTCCTCACTATTCTCATTAAATAGTGTGACAATAAATGTAATGAGGACTCCATTGAGTGTGGATATTGTCTAGATGACAATATTCTTATTAAAACTCTTAGATTATGTTTTGTCGTATTTTACACATCGTTGTATAATTAAGTTGTATTTTAATTTTGTACCATGTATTTCATGACTCAAGATGGGTGATGTATACCTATTTTGGGGGCGCCATGATTAATATCAAAGCTTAGGGATATGATCCCTGGCTGAGATGTGAGACAAGAACTAGGAGGGGAGAGACGGGGAATTCCTTCGCTAGTATGACTTACCTAAGTTTATTTGGTATTTAATTGGTCGGTCATAGTATAGGGATAATATGTGATATGTTAATTAACCCTTGTTTTGTGGCAATATTTGAAAATGGCATCCGAAAATATTGAGATAAACAATGAAGTACATGAGACCGTTGAGTCACCACAGATTAATACCCAAGATAATGTACAACAGGAAGACAATAATCCTCAAGTAAACAATAACACCGATGAAATGGTGAACGATGGGATGTTCAGAGACTTTATGCAATTCATGCAACATCAGGCGAAAGCGGCTCCTGTCCAAAATGCAGGTGGAAACATTGACAACTCTCGGACGGTCCCCGCTAAGCAGTTCAAGGAACTGGTGTAAGACCCCAACTTTTATGAATAAAGAATAATTTTCTCTAAATATATTTTTGAATATTATGGTGTGGATTTGATATTATGTTATAGTTGTGGGTAATATTTATAAATTTTACAAAGTAAGCAAGTGGTTATATAATATTCGATTGGTCGGGAAATATTCGTTTTAACAGAGAATATATTCGTACGACGGCACAATCATTGGTGGACCCCACAACGGAAGTATTGTCGTAGTTAGAAAATGACATAATTATCTTTTTATAAAAATAATGGCGGAAGTTTTACCGTTAAACTGTTGAACTACCCGGTAGTAAAAGTACAGTAATATGCGTGGTTGCATAGTACCACACGATATTGATTATTGATGCTTACGTGAGAAGTCACTCAGTTATACTCAAATATTGCTACAGTAATTGCTGCATCATATCTCTCATATTATTGATTCAATTATTGTCACAGTATCATCTGCATTATATGATATATTATTAAATCAATAATTGAGACGATAAAGTTATTCATATTATTAAATGGTAATATTTACAATGTATAGAAGTTTTGTCAAGGAGAGGTTTAGTCATCTAATTGCGCGCCAATAAGGAGAAATTCTTATCTGAAAGCCCCCTTTTTCCTAGGAATGACCTGGTTGTTAAATATTGTGAGTTATAATATTAATGATGAATAAGTTCGTGTTGATTAAAGATGAAATTGATAGTTCCATTGTGTTGAAATTATTAGTGTTAGTGGAAATCGATATTTATTCCGATATTAATGATGTTTGGAAGTTTTACTAACCAGTCGGGTAATTAATCGGATAAATGAGCAAATAATTGCTATTAATTCACATGATTATAACTAATTATTCACATGTGTGTACTATTGATTCACATTATTGTACTATTAGGGGAGTTGGTGCAAGATTGATAATACTTGTATGACTAAGTTAAAAATGGAGGTATAGATGGAGGTACTATACTGTAATTCGTATTTTCACATGATTATAACTATTGATTCACATGATTGAACTATTGATTCACATTATTTATTATTAGGGGAGGTGGTGCAAGTTTGATAATACTTGCAGCACTAAATTAAAAATGAAAGAAAAGTTGAAGATATTGTACTATAATATTTCGAGCCCCAAAACGTGCAATTATGGAAACTATATTTTTCTATAAATAGAAGCTCATTCTTCCTTCATTTCTCACCAATTCACTAAAGCTTTAGAGAAATTATTATAGAGAGAAATTATAGAGAGAAAGAAGAAGAGAAGTCTGCTACCTCACTATTCTAATATCCAGTTTCTTCTAAGGTAAGGAGTATTATTTCTTTCGTATTCATGAAGAGAGCTTCTGTTATTCCATTCTTTATTATTATGTTGGAATAACATGTCTATGCAAAGTACCGCATACATGGTGAAATTCTTCTGTTATTCCATTCTTTATTATTCTGTTGGAATATCCTGTCTGTGCGTATTACGCTAGACTTGGTTCCATTCTTTATTATTCTGTTAGAATAACCTGTCTATGTGGTCTATCGCATGCATGGTGAATTCTTTGTTATTCCATTCTTTATTATTACATTGGAATATCCCGCTTGTCATGCAATTTCGCTTTGACTTCGTTCCGTTATTTATTATTCCGCTGGAATAACTTGTGCATAATTATCGCATGCCCGGTGATTTCTTTTGTTATTCCATTCTTTATTATACTCAGTTGGTTAAAGTTTTGACTTCTATACTCCATGAAACTAGTGGAATATCCTTGATATTTGCGCTTCATCCAGTATCTTTTCATGAAAATATTCTTCTGAGCATTCTTGAATTTTACTCTACAAAGAAGTATCATATTGACAATTTGGACGTTATTAGTTCCTGGATAAATTAATTCTTGAACTTGTTTTATTGAATTCTTATATCATTGTCATCATCCTCATGTTTATTTTATGTTGAAAGTCATCTGTGGCCTGTAGTGCATAGATGGACTTGGTATGATTATGACCAGGGATTAATCGGTATAATCATGACCGTAATGTTACAAATGATGTGGTAAAAGTCCTCATTGGCTCGTAGTGCATTGATGGACAGTTGTTGGCATGATCATGACCATTGATGAATACACAAATATCCTTGGCCCGTAGTGCATTGGTTGATAATGAGGAGAGAATGACGCGAATGTTTCTAAGAGGTTTGAAATTCAAGATACGCGAATGGACATTTCATGAAGAGGAGATTCAACAATGATGGAAAGTCGTCAGCAACAGCACCCGTTGGTAAGGAAGGAGAACGACCATCTATCATATGCTTCAAATGTGGAGGGGAGGGACACATCAGTCCAAACTACGCGATGTCGTCCAAAGCATGTTATAATTATGGAAGAGAAGGTCACCTAGCCCGATTTTGTCGTTCACCGAAGATAAGTTCAGCTAGGATGGAGGCACCAAAGGCAGTCCCAAAAAAGTCAAAGCCGGTAGTGCAAGGGAGAGCGTTTGTTGTGACCTCCCAGAAAGCAAGGAACCCGAACGAGGTCATCACGGGTAAGTTTATCATAAACTTTAGCGAAGTTTATACCTTATTTGATACCGGATCTACCCATTCTTTTATTTCTCCTACTTGCGCTCAACGTTTAAATTTGACTCTGGAGAAATTAGACTTTGACTTATCTGTTGAAACTCCATTGGGAGAAACCTTCATTACATCCACTGTTTATAAGTCTTGTTTGGTTCAAATCGGTACCCTCACGTTACCTGTCGATCTTATTTCATTGAAAATACTTGCATTTGATGTGATTCTAGGGATTGATTGGTTAACTACTCATCATGTAAAAATTGATTATTTTCGTAAGGTTGTTAGCTTTCATATTCCTAACCAACCTATTATGCGAATTCAAGCAACCAAACCATTAAAATCAATCATCATTATCTCAAGCCATAAAGCTATTCGCTTATTAAAAAGCGGATGTCAAGCTTTCTTAGCTCATGTCACGGATCTAAACAAAAATACGCCGCTTTTGAATGATATTTATATTGTTAATAAATTTCCGACGTATTCCACAAGAACTTCCTGGCCTACCCCAGAGCGTGAAATTAAATTTTGTATCGACCTTGAACCCTAGATACAAAACCCATTTTCAAAGCCCCATATCGAATGGCTCCTATTGAACTTCAGGAGTTAAAGACCCAACTACAGGAGTTGTTAGAAATTGGCTTTATTCGTCCTAGTACTTCTCCTTGGGGTGCTCCTGTTCTATTCATGAAGAAGAAAGATGGAATTATACTACTTTGTATTGATTATCTGGAGTTGAATCATGTCACCATCAAAAATAGGTACCCGTTGCCTCGCATTGATGACCTGTTTGACCAGTTGCAAGGAGCCAAATTCTTTTCAAAGATTAATCTTCATTCCGGATATCATCAGTTGAAGATTAAAACTGATGACATTCCAAAGACCGCTTTAACTCCTGCATGACGGTATTATGAATTCCTAGTCATGTCTTTTGGATTGACTAATGCTCCTGTTGCCTTCATGGATATGATGAACCGAGTATTCAAGGAATATTTGGATCACTTTGTGGTCGTCTTTATTGATGACATCCTCATATACTCCAAAACCTGCGAAGACCATGAGCAACACTTGAGGCTGATACTCCAAAAGCTTCGTGAAAACAAGCTTTATGCCAAGTTGAAGAAATGCTAGTTCTGTCTTGAGGAAGTTGCATTCCTTGGGCATGTGATATCAAATCATGGAATATCTGTTGACCCGACAAAGATTGAAGTAATTCAAAGCTGGGAGCAACCTAAGTCAGTGACCGAAGTACGTAGCTTTCTCGACTTAGCTAGTTATTATCGGAGATTCGTAGAAGGATTTTCTCGAATCCCTACTCCATTAACTCAGCTGACTTGAAAAGATACAAAATTTGGTTAGAGTGAGGAATGTGAAAAGAGTTTTCAAGAACTCAAGAGTAGACTCATTTCAGCACCTGTTCTGACAATACCATCTGGCTCGGAGGGATTTGTCATCTATAGTGATGCTTCGGGGAAAGGGTTGGGATGTGTTCTCATGCAATATGGGAAAGTCATAGCCTATGCCTCACGATAACTCAAAGAATATGAGAGGAATTATCCTACTCATGATCTAGAGCTGGCAGCTGTTGTTTTCGCACTTAAAATTTGGAGGCATTACTTTTATGGGGAGAAAGTGGAGATCTTTACGGATCATAAAACCCTCAAATATTTCTTCACTCAAAAGTAACTCAACATGCGACAACGACGTTGGCTTGAACTGTTGAAAGAATATGATCATACCATCCAATACCATCCTGAAAAAGCGAACGTGGTAGCTGACGTATTGAGTAGAACATCATATGTGGGTGCTAGTGCGATATTGTCAACGCAAAGGCCCATTTTGTGTGACTTGCAAAGGATGGAGATAGAGTTAAAGAATACAGGGACCCATGTGATGATGGTGAATATACAAGTAGAACCGACTTTAATCGATAAAGTTAAAGTCGCTTTCAAACTACGTACATAGAAATTGGCGCGTTATGAGGAAGAAAGTGCAAGAAGGTGTTATCCCAAAGCAAGAATTGATGAAGAAGGAATACTTGAGTCAACTCCGCACTTTGTGTTCTAACGAACTGATTTAAAGTATAAAATCATGATGGAGGCGCACAACACACCATTTGTAATCCATCTCAGGAGTACCAAAATGTATTGTGATCTTAAATCATACATTTTGGTGGAGCAATATGAAGAGAGAGATAACGTTGTTTATCTCAAGGAGTCTAACTCACAACGAGTCAAGTGCGAGCATCAAGTACCAAAAGGTCCATTGCAACCACTTAAAATTCCGTAATGGAAGTGGGAGCACATTATTATGGATTTCGTTACATCTTCGTCTTCCCAAGGTTTCTCAAGGCATAGATGCAATTTGGGCCATTGTTGATAGATTGACCAAGTCTGCTCATTTCTTACCAATACGAGAAACTTATACACTTGAATGTCTTGCTCGTATGTACATAAACGAGATTGTAAGACTGAATGGTATGCCAGTATCCATAGTTTCTAATCGAGACCCAAGATTCACTTCACGATTTTGGGTTAGTTTGCAAAAAGCTATGGGCACGCATTTACGATTTAGTTCGCATATATCATCCTCAGACGGAAGGACAATCGAGAGGACTATTCAAACTCGGAAGATTTATTAAGACTCGTGTCCTTGACTTCAAGGAAGTTGGGATAAGCTCTTACCATTGGTGGAGTTTTCCTACAACAACAGCTTATCAAGCAAGTATTGGCATGGCTCCATTTGAGGCGTTGTATGGAAGAAAGTGTCGCTTCTCAAAGATATCTTTGGGATGAGGTAGGTGAAGCAACGTTATTGGGACCGAGTTGGTACGTATGACTACGGAAAAGATTCAAACGATCCGGCAACGTATAAAAATCTCACAAGATCGATAAAAGAGTTATGTTGATCTTCATCGAAAGGACGTGGAATTTGATATTGGAGATCATGTGTTGTTACATGTTACTCCATGGAAAGGAGTTACGAGATTTGGAAAGAGAGGAAAGCTCAATCCTCGATTCATTGGCCCATTTTTAATCCTCGATCGAGTAAGAACTGTGGCCTATAGACTCGCTTTACCACCAAATATGTCTCGTGTTCATAACGTTTTTCACATATCCATGTTACATAAATATGTGGAAGACCCGAACCATATTATTGAGTTAGAACCGAACAAAATAGCGGAAGATTTAACGTATGAAGAGGTTCCTATTCAAATCTTGGATAAGAAGGAACATATTCTACGCTCCAAGGTTATACCTCAAGTCAAAGTTTTGTGGAGAAACCACGATGTTGAGGAAATGACCTGGGAGTTAGAATCTGAAATGAAATCAAGGTAACCTTACCTCTTTGACATACCAGGTACGTACCCTAATTTCGAGGGCGAAATTTCTTAAGTAGGGGAGGTTGTAAGACCCCAACTTTTATGAATAAAGATGAATTTTCTATAAATATCATTTTTAAATATTAAGGTGTGAATTTGAAATAATGTTATAGTTGTGGGTAATATTTATAAATTTTACAAAGTACGCAAGTTGTTTTATAATGTTCGATTGGTCGGGGAATATTCATTTTAACAGGAATATTCAATGCGATGGCACAATCATTAGTGGACCCCATAAACGGAATTATTGTCGGATTGAAAAAATGACAAAAATATTTTATGAAAATAACAAAGAAAGTTTTACTGTTAATCTGTTGAAACACTCGGTTAAAAAAATGCGATAATACACGTGGTTGCATAGTAGCACACGGTTTTGATTATTGATGCTTAGATGAGAAGTCACTCAGTTTTGTTCAATTATTGCTATAGTAATTGTTGAATAGCATCTCACGTTATTTGATTCAATTATTGTCGATATTTTATATATTTTTAAATCTATAATTGAGATGACAGAGTTATTAATATTATTATGTGCAATATTAACGATATCTAGAAGTTCTGCCAAAGAGAGGTTTGGTTACCTAATTGCGCGCCAATATCCTATCTATGCGGTCTAACGCATGCATGGTGAATTCTTTGTTATTCCATTCTTTATTATTCTGTTGGAATATCTTGTCTGTGCGGATTACGCTAGACCTGGTTCCATTCTTTATTATTCTGTTAGAATAACATGTCTGTGCGGTCTATCGCATGCATGGTGAATTCTTCTGTTATTCCATTCTTTATTATACTGTTGGAATATCCTGTCTGTGCGAATTACGCATGACCTGGTTCCATTCTTTATTATTCTGTTGGAATAACATGTCTATGTGGATTATCACATGCATGGTGAATGATCCTTCGTATTCATTTCTTATTAAATTGTGAAAATGATCTGTCTACGTGGATTACCGCATGGTGGGTGAAAATTCATTTGCAGTTTCATATATTCTATGATACTCATTTGGTTAAAGTTTTGGCTTCTATACTCCATGAAATTAGTAGAACATCCTGGATATTTGCACTTCATCCGGTATCTTTTCATGGAAATATTCTTTTGAGCATTCTTGAATTTTACTCCACAAAGCAGTATCATGTTGACAATTTGGACGTAATTGATTTTAAGATAAATTAACTTATAAATCTTTAAAATTTATTTTTGAACTTGTTTTATTGAATTATTATGTCATTGTCATCATCCTCATGCTTATATTGTGATAAAGTCATCTTTGGCTTACGTGCATAGATGGACTTGGTATGATTATGATCAGGGATTATTCGGTATAATCAGTACCTGTAATGTTATAAATGATGTGATAAAAGACCTCAGTAGCTTGTAGTGCATTGATGAACAGCTTTTGGTATGATTATCACCAGGGATTTTTCGGTATAGTCATGACCATTGATGATTTAATGAATATCCTTGGCCCGTAGTGCAGGGATGACTCGATGATGTGGTTTATTTATTAAGCTGAGTCTTAGCGATAAAATTTGATGAAAACATTTTAAATCATAGAAGATAGTAGATATCATGCTCTACTTGACTCTTCTAATGGATTAATTATTCTGCTGCAGTTAAACTTGATGTCTATTGTATTTTATCAGTTTAACATTGTTGAAGACTAATGATAATTTATTCTGCGTTATCTTAGTCATAATATTTCTTACTGGGCTAGTTGAGCTCACCCTTTCTTTCACTGTTCTCTTCAGGAAATGAGAACGTAGCCGGGACTAGTCGGGGAACGGAATGACGGTCCAGATGATAGCATTAGTAGTCCTCACTATTTTATTTAATAGTGTGATAATAAATGTAATGAGGACTCCATTGAGTGTGGATATTGTCTAGATGACAATATTCTTATTAAAACTCTTAGATTATGTTTTGTCGTATTTTACACGACTGTTGTATAATTAAGTTGTATTTTAATTTTGTACAATGTATTTGGCGACTCAAGATGGGTGATGTATACCTATTTTGGGGGCGCCACAATAGTATCAAAGCTTAGGGATATGATCCTGGCCGAGATGTGAGACAAGAACTAGGAGGGAGAGACAGGGAATTCCTTCGCTAGTATGACTTACCTAAGTTTATTTGGTATTTAATTGGCTCATCATAGTATAGGGATAATATGTGATATGTTAATTAACCCTTGTTTTGTGGCAATATTTGAAAATGGCATCCGAAAATATTGAGATAAACAATGAAGTACATGAGACCGTTGAGTCACCACAGATTAATGCCCAGGATAATGTGCAACAGGAAGACAATAATCCTTTTGTAAACAATAACACCGATGAAATGGTGAACGATGGGATGTTCAGAGGCTTTATGCAATTCATGCAACATCAGGCGAAAGCGGCTCCTGTCCAAAATGCAGGTGGAAACATTGACAACTCTCGGACGGTCCCCGCTAAGCAGTTCAAGGAACTGGTGTAAGACCCCAACTTTTATGAATAAAGAATAATTTTCTCGAAATATATTTTTGAATATTATGGTGTGGATTTGATATTATGTTATAGTTGTGGGTAATATTTATAAATTTTACAAAGTAAGCAAGTCGTTATATAATATTCGATTGGTCGGGGAATATTCGTTTTAACAGGGAATATATTCGTACGACGGCACAATCATTGGTGGACCCCACAACGGAAGTATTGTCGTAGTTAGAAAACGTCATAATTATCTTTTTATAAAAATAATGGCGGAAGTTTTACCGTTAAACTGTTGAACTACCCTAGAGTAAAAAAGTACAAAGAATATGCGTGGTTGTATAAGAAAGACACTCAGATTGATTATTGATGCTTACGTGAGAAGTCACTCATTTATACTCAAATATTACTACAAGAATTGGCCGCATCATATCTCTCATATTATTGATTCGATTATTGTCACAGCATCATCTGCATTATATGATATATTATTAAATCAATAATTGATACGACAAAGTTATTCATATTCTTAAATTACAATATTTACAATGTCTAGAAGTTTTGTCAAGGAGAGGTTTGGTCATCTAAATGCGTGCCAATAAAGAGAAATCCTTATCGAAAAGCCCCCTCTTTCCTAGGAACGACCTGATTGTTAAATATTGTGAGTTATAATATTAATGATGAATAAGTTCGTGTTGATTAAAGATAAAATGGATAGTTCCATTGTGTTGGAATTATTAGTGTTAGTGGAAATCGACATTTATTTCGATATTAATTGATGTCTAGAAGTTATACTGACCAGTCAGGTAATTATTAATTCACATGATTATAACTATTTGTTCAAATGTGTGTACTATTGGTTCACATTCTTATACTATTAGGGGAGTTGGTGCAAGATTGATAATACTTGTATGACTAAGTTAAAAATGGAGGTATAGAAGGAGGTACTATACTGTAATTCGTATTTTCACATGATTATAACTATTGATTCAACATGATTGAACTATTGATTCACATTATTTACTATTAGGGGAGGTGGTGCAAGTTTGATAATACTTGCAGCACTAAATTAAAAATGAAAGAAAAGTTGAAGGTATTCTACTGTAATATTTCGAGCCCCAAAACGTGCAATTATCGAAAGTATATTTTCCTATAAATAGAAGCTCATTCTTCCTTCATTTCTCACCAATTCACTAAAGCTTTAGAGCAATTATTATAGAGAGAAATTATAGAGAGAAAGAAGAAGAGAAGTCTCGCTACCTCACTATTCCAATATCCAGCTTTCTTCAAAGGTAAGGGGTATTATTTCTTTCAGATTCATGAAGAGAGCTTCATTATTCCATTCATTATTATTATGTTGGAATAACTCATCTATGCCAAGCACCGCATACATGGTGAAATTCTTCATTATTCCATTCTTTATTATTCTGCTGGAATATCCCGTCTGTATGTGATTACGCTAAACTTGGTTCCATTCTTTATTATTCTGTTGGAATAACCTGTCTGTGAGGTCTATCGTATGCATGGTGAATTCTTTGTTATTCCATTCTTTATTATTCTGTTGGAATATCCCGTCTGCATTTGGATTACGCTAAACTTGGTTCCACTCTTTATTATTCTCGCTGAATAACTTGTTCTGCATGCGGTCTATCGCATGCATGGTGAATTCTTTGTTATTCCATTCTTTATTATTCTATTGAAATATCCTCGTTCATATGTGGATTACGCTAGACCTGGTTCCATTCTTTATTATTATTCATTGTTGGAATAACTCGTCTGCAATACCATCGCATGCACGGTGAATTCTTCTTTATTCCATTCTTTATTATACTTGTTGGAATATCCTCATGCATGCGATTACGCATGACCTGGTTCCATTCTTTATTATTCCGTTGTTATAACCTGTCTATGTGGATTATCACATGAATGGTGAATGATCCTTCGTATTCAATCCTTATTAAATTGTGAAAATGATCTGTCTACGTGGATTACCGCATGGCGGGTGAAAATCCATTTGCAGTTTCATATATTCTATGATACTCATTTGGTTAAAGTTTTGGCTTCTATACTCCATGAAATTAGTAGAATATCCTGGATATTTGCACTTCATCCGGTATCTTTTCATGGAAATATTCTTCTGAGCATTCTAGAATTTTACTCCACAAATCAGTATCATGTTGACAATTTGGACGTAATTGATTTCAAGATAAATTAACTTATAAATCTTTGAAATTTATTCGTGAACTTGTTTTATTGAATTATTATGTAATTGTCATCATCCTCATGCTTATATTATGATGAAAGTCATCTTTGGCTTACGTGTATAGATGGACTTGGTATGATTATGATCAGGGATTATTCGGTATAATCATGCCCTGTAATGTTATAAATGATGTGGTAAAAGACCTCAGTAGCCTGTAGTGCATTGATGGACAGTTTTTGGTATGATTATGACCAGGGATTATTCGGTATAGTGATGACCATTGATGATTTAATGAATATCCTTGGCCGTAGTGCAGGGATGACTCGATGATGTGGTTTATTTATTGTTTGAGTCTCAAATGATAAAAATTGATGAAAATATTTTAAATCATAGAAGATAGTAGATATCATGTTCTACTTGACTCTTCTAATGAATTGCTTATTCCGCTGCAGTTAAACTTGATGTCTATTGTATTTTATCAGTTTAACATTGTTGAAGACTAATGATAATTTATTCTGCGTTATCTTAATCATAATATTTCTTAATGGGCTAGTTAAGCTCACCCTTTCTTTCACTGTTCTCTTCAGGAAATGAGAACGTAGCCGGGACTAGTCGGGGAACGGAGTGACGGTCCAGATGATAACATTAGTAGTCCTCACTATTCTGTTAAATAGTGTGACAATAAATGTAATGAGAACTCCATTGAGTGTGGATATTGTCTAGATGACAATATTCTTATTAAAACTCTTAGATTATGTTTTGTTGTATTTTACACGACTGTTGTATAATTAAGTTGTATTTGAATTTTGTACCATGTATTTGGCGACTCAAGATGGGTGATGTATACCTATTTTGGGGCGCCACAACTTAATATCAAAGCTTAGGATATGATCCTCGGTGAGATGTGAGACAAGAACTAGGAGGGGAGAGACGAGGAATTCCTTCTCTAGTATGACTTACCTAAGTTTATTTGGTATTTAATTGGTCGGTCAGAGTATAGGGATAATACGTGATATGTATTAACCCTTGTTTTGTGGCAGTATTTGAAAATGGCATCCGAAAATGTTGAGATAAACAATGAAGCACATGAGACCGTTGTGTCACCACAGATTAATGCCCAGGATAATGTGCAACAGGAAGAGAATAATCCTCATGTAAACAATAACACCGATGAAATGGTGAACGATGGGATGTTCAGAGGCTTTATGTAATTCATGCAACATCAGGCGAAAGTGGCTCCAGTCCAAAATGCAGGTGGAAACACTGACAACTCTCGGACGGTCACCGCTAAGCAGTTCAAGAAGCTGGGACCACCAGAGTTTTTCGGAGAGCCAAAACCACTTAAGGCGGAGACGTGGATAAAGCAAATCAACAAGATATTTGATGTCTTGGGATGCTCCGAGGAGCAAAAGGTTCCCTTTGCCACCTTCATGTTGCGAGCAGAGGCAGATTACTGGTGGAAATCTGTAAAGCATACTCAACCTGCCGCACTCAAAATGTCTTGGGAGAAGTTCCAAGAGTTGTTCAATGACAAGTACTTTCCTGAAAGTATTTGTCACATGAAGGAGGTAGAGTTCATCAAGCTTGAGCAAAACAATATGACCATGGCGCATTATAAAGCTAAGTTTGTCGAGTTGTCTCGGTTTGCGTCCCACTTAGTTGATAATGAGGAGAGAATGACGCGGATGTTTCTAAGAGGTTTAAAACCCGAGATACGTCAATACCTAATTTCTCACAAACTATGTTTGTATTCAGATGTTGTGAATATGGCTCAGTTATTGGAGCGCGATAATGAGTCAACCCAACCAAGAGAGAGCAACCGACAAGTCGATAATACCAGTGGTAGCAGTCATTGAAGCGGTGACAACAAACGTGGAGGGAATCAACATGCCAAAAATGATAATCACTTTGGTGGTAATCATGGCCATGACAATAAGAGTGGGCATTTCAAGAAGAGGATATTCAACAAGGATGGAAAGACATCAGCACCAACACCTGTTGTTAAGGAAGGAGAACGACCACCGGTCGTATGTTACAAATATGGAGGGGAAGGACACATAAGTCCAAACTTCACGATGCAGTCCAAAGCGTGTTATAATTGTGGAAAAGAAGGTCACCTAGCCCAATTTTGTCATGCACCAAAGTCAAGTCCATCTGGGATGGAGGCATCAAAGGGTATCCCAGACAAGACAAAACCGGTAGTTCAAGAGAGAGCGTTTGTCGTAACCTCCCAAAAAGCGAGGAATCCGAACGAGGTGATCATGGGTAAGCTAATCACAAACTCTAGCGAAGTTTATACTTTATTTGATACCGGTTCTACCCATTCCTTTATTTCTCCTACTTGCGCTCAACGCTTAAATTTGACTCGAGAGAATTAGACTTTGACTTATCTCGTTGAAACTCCGTTGGGAGAAACCTTCATTACATCCACGGTTTATAAGTCTTATTTGATTCAAATCGGTAACTGCACGTTACCTGTCAATCTTATTTCCTTGAAAATACTTGCATTTGATGTAATTTTAAGGATTGATTGGTTAACTACTCATCATGCTAAAATCGATTGTTTTCGTAAGGTTGTTAGCTTTCATATTCCTAACCAACCTATTATGTGAATTCAAGCAACCAAACCACTAAAATCAATCACTATCATATCAAGTCATAAAGCTATTCGTTTATTGAAGAACGGATGTCAAGTTTTCTTAGCCCATGTCACGGATTTAAATAAAAATACGTCAGATTTGAATGATATTTCTATTGTTAATAAATTTCATGACGTATTCCCTGAAGAACTTCCTGGCCTACCCCCAGAGCGTGAAATTGAATTTTGTATCGACCTTGAATCTGGTACAAAACTTATTTCTAAAGCCCCATATCGAATGGCTCCTATTGAACTTTAGGAGTTAAAAACCCAGCTATAGGAATTGTTAGGCATCGGTTTTATTCGTCCTAGTACTTCTCCTTGGGGTGCTCCTGTTCTATTCATGAAGAAGAAAGATGGAATTATACTACTTTGTATTGATTATCGGGAGTTGAATCATGTCACCATCAAAAATAGGTACCCGTTGCCTCGCATTGATGACCTGTTTGACCAGTTGCAAGGAGCCAAATTCTTTTCAAAGATTGATATTCGTTCCGGATATCATCGATTGAAGATTAAAACCGATGACATTCCAAAGACCGCTTTCGTAACTCCCGATGACAGTATTATGAATTCCTAGTCATGTCTTTTGGATTGACTAATGCTCCTGTTGCCTTCATGGATATGATGAACTGAGTATTCAAGGAATATTTGGATCACTTTGTGGTCGTCTTTATTGATGACATCCTCATATACTCCAAAACCTGCGAAGACCATGAGCAACACTTGAGGCTGATACTCCAAAAGCTTCGTGAAAACAAGCTTTATGCCAAGTTGAAGAAATGCGAGTTCTGTCTTGAGGAAGTTGCATTCCTTGGGCACGTGATATCAAATCATGGAATATCTGTTGACCCGACAAAGATTGAAGTAATTCAAAGCTGGGAGCAACCTAAGTCAGTGACCGAAGTACGTAGCTTTCTCGACTTAGCTAGTTATTATCGGAGATTCGTAGAAGGGTTTTCTCGAATCCCTACTCCATTAACTCAGCTGACTCGAAAAGATACAAAATTCGGTTAGAGTGAGGAATGTGAAAAGAGTTTTCAAGAACTCAAGAGGAGACTCATTTCAAAGACATATTCGACAATACCATCCGGCTTTGGAGGGATTTGTCATCTATGATGATGCTTCGTGCAAAGGGTTAGGATGTGTTCTCATGCAAAATGGGAAAGTCATAGCCTTTATGCCTCTCGACAACTCAAAGAATATGAGAGGAATTATCCTACTCATGATCTAGAGTTAGCGTGTACGGTCATTTTTCAAGCTTAAGATTTGGAGGCATTACCGTGGGAGCGAAGGTGGAGATCTATACGGATCATAAAAGTCTCAAATATTTTTTCACTCAAAAATAACTCAACATGCGGTAATGACGATGGCTTGAGTTGTTGAAAGATTATGATCATACCATCCAATACCATCCTAGAAAAGCGAACGTAGTAGCTGACGCATTAAGTGGAAGATCATATGCGGGTACGAGTGCAATATTGTCAATGCAAAGACCCATTTTGTATGACTTGGAAAGGATAGAAATAGAGTTAAAGACTCCAGGGACCCATATGATGATGTCGAATATACAAGTGAAACCGACTTTAATCAATAAAGTTAAAGCTGCTCAAACTACAGACCTGGAGCTGATGCGTATGAAGAAATAAGTGTAAGAAGGTGCTATTCCGAAAGCAAGAATCGATGAAGAAGGAATACTTCAAGTCAACTCCAGACTTTGTGTTTCTAACAATTTTGACTTGAAGTATAAAATCATGATGGAGGCGCATAACACACCGTTTGCAATCCATCCTGGGAGTACCAAAATGTATCGTGATCTTCGATATACATTTTGGTGGAGAAATATGAAGAGAGAGATAGCGGGGTTTATCTCAAGGTGTCTAACTTGTCAACGAGTCAAGGCAGAGCATCAAGTGCCAAAAGGTCCATTGCAACCACTTGAAATTCCAGAATGGAAGTGGGAGCACATTACCATGGATTTCGTTACTGGACTTCCCAAGGTTTCTCAAGGCATAGATACGATTTGGGTCATTGTTGATAGATTGACCAAGTCTGCTCATTTCTTACCGATACGAGAAACTTTTACACTTGAACGTCTTGCTAGTATGTACATAAATGAGATCGTAAGATTGCATGGTATGCCAGTATCCATAGTTTCTGATCGAGACCCAAGATTCACTTCAAGATTTTGGGTTAGTTTGCAAAAAGCTATGGGCACGGATTTACGATTTAGTTCAGCATATCATCCTCAAACGAATGGGCAGTCGGAAAGGACTATTCAAACTCTTGAAGATTTATTAAGACTCTGTGTCCTTGACTTCAAGGGAAGTTGGGACAAGTTCTTACCATTGGTGGAGTTTTCCTACAACAATAGTTATCAAGCAAGTACTGACATGGCTCCATTTGAGGCGTTGTATGAAAGAAAGTGTCGTTCTCCAATATGCTGGGATGAGGTGGGTGAAGCAAAGTTGTTGGGACCGGATTTGGTACGTATGACTATGAAAAAGATTCACATTCCCCGCTCTAATCGAATTTTGTATCTTTTCGAGTCAGCTGAGTTAATGGAGTAGCGATTCGAGAAAACCCTTCTACGAATCTCCGATAATAACTAGCTAAGCCGAGAAAGCTACGTACTTCGGTCACTGACTTAGGTTGATCCCAGCTTTGAATTGCTTCAATCTTTGCCGGGTCAATAGATATTCCATGATTTGATATCACGTGCCCAAGGAATGCAACTTCCTCAAGCCAGAACTCGCATTTCTTCAACTTGGCATAAAGCTTGTTTTCACGAAGCTTTTGGAGTATCAGCCTCAAGTGTTCTCATGGTCTTCGCAGGTATTGGAGTATATGAGGATGTCATCAATAAAGACGACAAAAAAGTGATCCAAATATTCCTTGAATACTCGGTTCATCATATCCATGAAGGCAACAGGAGCATTAGTCAATCCAAAAGACATGACTAGGAATTCATAATGCCCGTACCGAGTTCTGAAAGCAGTCTTTGGAATGTCATCAGTTTTAATCTTTAACTGATAATATTCGGAACGAAGATCAATCTTTAAGACCCCAACTTTTATGAATAAAGAATAATTTTCTCGAAATATATTTTTGAATATTATGGTGTGGATTTGATATTATGTTATAGTTGTGGGTAATATTTACAAATTTTACAAAGTAAGCAAGTGGTTATATAATATTCTTGAATCAGGAAATATTCGCTTTTAACAGAAATATTCGCATGCGATGGCACAATTATTGGTGGACCCCACAATGTAAGTATTGTCGTGGTTAGAAAATGACATAATTATCTTTTATAAAAATAACGGCGGAAGTTTTATCGTTAAACCGTTGAACTACCCTAAGTAAAAGTACGATGTCTACGCGTGGTTGCATAGTAGCACGGTAGATTGATTATTGATGCTTACGTGAGAAGTCACTTTCGGTTATACTCAATTATTGCTACATGAATTGCTTTGATCATATCTCTCATATTATTGATTCGATTATTGTCACAAAGATTATCCGCATAATATGATATATTATTAAATCTATAATTGAGACGAAAAAGTTATTTATATTATTAAATTGCAATATTTACAATGTCTAGAAGTTCTGTCAAGGAGAGGTTTGGTCATCTAATTGTGCGCCAATAAG
The DNA here is from genome assembly GCA_020205605.1 of Panax ginseng. Lineage (NCBI taxonomy): Eukaryota > Viridiplantae > Streptophyta > Magnoliopsida > Apiales > Araliaceae > Panax > Panax ginseng. The sequence goes on from CM035134.1 coordinate 14,734,712, forward strand.
GAGAAATCCTTATCGGAAAGCCCTCTTTTTCCAGGGAACGACCTGGTTGTTAAATATTGTGAGTTATAATATTAATGATGAATAAGTTCGTGTTGATTAAAGATGAAATTGATAGTTCCATTGTGTTGGAATTATTAGTGTTAGTGAAAATCGATATTTATTTCGATACTAATTGATGTCGGGAAGTTTTACTGATCAATCGGGTAATTAATCGGATAAATGAACAATTAATTGCTATTAATTCACATGATTATAACTATTTATTCACATGTGTGTACTATTGATTCACATTCTTGTACTATTAGGGGAGTTGATGCAAGATTGATAATACTTGCATGACTAAGTTAAAAATGGAGGTATTATACTGTAATTCGTATTTTCACATAATTATAACTATTGATTCACATGATTGAACTATTGATTCACATTATTTACTATTAGGGGAGGTGGTGCAAGTTTGATAATACTTGCAGGACTAAATTAAAAATGAAAGAAAAGTTGAAGGTATTGTACTATAATATTTCGAGCCCCAAAACGTGCAATTATCGAAACTATATTTTTCTATAAATAGAAGCTCATTCTTCCTTCATTTCTCACCAATTCACTAAAGCTTTAGAGAAATTATTATAGAGAGAAATTATAGAGAGAAAGAAGAAGAGAAGTCTGCTATCTCACTATTCCAATATCCAGTTTCTTCTAAGGTAAGGGGTATTATTTCTTTCGTATTCATGAGGAGAGCTTCTTTCGCAGAATAAGCGATCCATTAGAAGAGTCAAATAAAGCATGATATCTACTACCTTCTTTGATTTAAAAAGTTTTTCATCAACTTTTTCGTTGAGACTCAGCTTAATAAATAAACCACATCATCGAATCATTCTTGCACTATGGGCCAAAGATATTCATGTAATCATCAATGGTCATGATTATACCGGATAAATCCCTGGTCATAATCATACCAACAACTGTCCATCAATGCACTACGGGTCAATGAGGACTTTTACCACATTATTTGTAACATTACGAGTCATGATTATATCAATGATCCTATATTACGTGAGCCGGTTAAATAACAAATAAACTTAGGTAGGTCATACTAGCGAAGAAATTACCTGTCTCTCCCCTCTTAGTTCTAGTCTCACATCACAGTTGGTATCAAAGCTTAGGGATATGATCCCTGGCTGTGATGTGAGACTAGAACTAGGAGGGTATAGACGGGTAATTCCTTCGCTAGTATGACCTACCTAAGTTTATTTGTTATTTAACTGGTCGGTCAGAATATAAGGATCATTCGGTATAATCATGACCCGTATTTTTTCAATTCTTGTGTTTTTTTAATTTTTTTTATCACCGGATATTTCAACAGTTTAACGGTAAAAGTTTTGCCGTTATTTTTATAAAAAGGTTATTTCTGCCGGTTTCTATATCCGACAGTTATTCCGTTGTGGGGGTAAACCAATGATTGTGTCGTTGTACAGATATTCCCCGACAAAGAATATTTCCCGACCAAACGAATATTCTCTGACACAACGAATATTTTATATCAACTTGCTTACTTTGTAAAATTTTCACATATCACCCTTAACTTTAACCTTTTATCAATTTAACCATTTAATAAATAGAATAATAATTATAAGAAAATTGAATACTTTCATTTCATAAAATTTGGGGTCTTACAACCGTGGAGCACTGAACCCGAGTTTAAAAGAACCTGGATTTGGGGTCGTCATAATTAATGCTTTACCTGAAATATTAAGATAAGTATAAAATCTCAATATTATCCTTCAAAATTCATTGGGAAAGATGAAAGATAGGGAAATTAAAATTTAATGTATGAATAATATAATTAACTAAGTCATTAATGCTCTCTTAGAATTTATAATCGACAAATAAAAAGTAATAAATTTCACTCACTAAAAAGACAAATAAAAAGGAAAGGAGGAAGTATTAGTTAGCTTTCTCTGTTTTTATTGAGAATCTAAATTAAATGCCCCTCTTATTCATAAAATAGTAAAAATAAAAGCCCAATTATATAATTTTATGTAATTATAAGGCAAAACTAGTGCAATAAATGTGGATAAAGACGATAATTAATGCATTAATAAGGCTGTAAAATGAGTAAAATGAGTAAATACAGTTCGGACTCGATTCGTACTCGCTCGATTAAAAATTTGAACGAGCTAGACTCGAAATATAAATGAGTCAAATATGAACAAATTTTAAATTTCGATAATTTACTCGAACCTCCTCAAATTGTAATTTTCTATTGATACTCAAATCATATTCGTTCTTAAATTTCAAACTGCTCGGGCTCGATTTGAGATCTTGCTCGACTCAGCAGCTAAACGAACTTTAATCAAATTTTATTTTATACTCTATAAATTTTATGAATCAAATACGAAAGAACTCAATACTTGCTCGATTAATTTTTCGACTTCGATTCATTTATTTACACCCATTAAATGTAGATTCAATACATATGGAGAGATTATAATATTTTATAATTATTCTAAACTTTTTTATAGCATTACACAATTGAATGTCTAAATTAAATAAGGAATTGATATTTTTATATTTTTTTATATATTCACAACAACTCAACGAAAAAAAGTAAAAATATTAAAAATTGTTGTGAAATTAATACTTATCTCTTCTAAGTTGGTAATAATTAAACAACGTACATCAATTAAAATGAAAGTATCAAAAACTTGATGTGAAATTAATACTTTTATCATTAAATACTAAGTTGGTAATTATTATAAGTCAATTAATTAATACAATATCTTTAATATTTTTAAATTTATCAAAAATTTATTAGTATTTAATATAATATAAAAATTAATTTATTAATTCTCCTTAAAATTTATAAATAACTTACAAAATTATTTTCCATAAAAAACAGATAACAAAGCAGGGAGAAAGTGGTATACTTTCTAATACTAGATATGATTTAATTAATGAATAGAATATTTTAGAATGAAAAATTCCATAGGCATTAATTAGGCACAAATGGAGGAAAAAATATTATGTGGATCCCATCACTTAAATCATTGATAAAATTTATTAACCTTTAATATTATTTTTTATAAAATTAATAATTTTACAATTAATATTTAATATTTTTACGAATTCCATTTCACACGAGTACGAGACTTTTACTATTTATGTGTGATAATTTTGTAGAATTATCAATTTTATTTATTAAAATATCTTTTTTAACTATTTAATACAACTTTTTACATATAATTTATGCACACAAAATTAATGTTTTAAAATTAAAGAAAATATTTGAAGAAATATTTGGAGAGAGATAGTTACGCAATGGGCCCTAACCCAATCTAACCCGACCCAACCCAACCCAGCTGGAGCTGGCAGACTGGCGGTAGTAGTAGTTGATTCAGGTCTACTGAATTTAAAATTTCGACTGGGAAGGAAAATAGTTTGAAATTTTCGTTCGTATCTGTCAAGAATTTCAAACGGGTTTCCATTAAAGCTGATATACAGTACATTCTGAGAGAGAGATACAAGAAAAACCCAACAGGTAAAACTAGAGAGAGAAAGTAAAGGATTTTTAGAGAGAGAAAGAGATGGTAGGAGGAGGGAGAAGTAAGCCCTCCGGCGGCGGCAGCGGCAGCGGCGCCGCCGCCTGTACCTGTAGTTCTGATACTGTGTTTTTTGTCGCTGAAGAAGTGATAGAAGGCGCTGTTGATGCGGCTGTGGTGGAGGAGGGGCGGCCGGAAAATGGGTTTGAAGGAGAAGGGGATACAGAGGAGAGGGAAAATGGAGAGGAGGGAGAGGGAGAGGGAGAGGGAGAGGGGGAGGAGGGTAAAAAGGGTTTTTACCGGTTTGGTAATCTGGAAACCGAAGACGGAGAAGAGGAGGGAGAAGAGGGGGAAGATGAAGCTGGAGAAGAAGAAAAAGAAGAAGAGCGTCCCAAGCTTGCTGAGGGGTTTTATGAGATTGAACGTGTACGCAAAAAAAGGGTTCGCAAGGTTTTTTCAATTCTCTCTCACCTGTTTTAGTTTTGCTTGTTTATTTTTGTATATTGGAAATTTACTTTTCCTCCTAATTTGTGGGTTTTGTTCTCATGTGGATGGACAATCACAAAATGCTGCTGATAAAAGGGTCAAGTCCAGTATCTCGTCAAATGGTACATTCCCTAATCCATATTTGTAGCGTTTAATTTTTCTGGGTTATGTTATTTGTATGCTTTTTAATCCCCCTTTGGGTTAATATATTTATAATTTTCCTTGTATATTTTCAGTTGTGGGTTAACCTGAAGGAGATTGTTTACAATATTTAAATATGTTGATGAACTTGATATGCTTGTAATATTGTTTGATTCTGATCATAAGATGTATGTTCTTTGTCAAAGGCGTGGCTGGCCGGAGACTGCTAACACTTGGGAACCTTTTGACAATCTTGTGTCATGTTCTGATATTATTGATGCATTTGAAGAGAGGTTTTTCTTCTACCCACATTTATTACTTGAGTTTATGGTTAAATGATAAGTTGTTTTAAGTTGCTTGTTTTTACCTTCTTAGTCACTAGCTTTTGATTGATTTGGAAATTTGAAGCTTGCGATTGGGGAAACATAGGTCATCACGCAAACGTAAGCGCAAGTCTGGGGTTTCTATTCCTCAAGCTAAGAAGAAGCCACAGAGTTGTCCTGCTGTAGCTACCAATAATATTTCAGCTGGGAGTGTCAGGTTTATTGAGGAGCCTTTTGTCATTCCCTCTCTTGATGATGAGACTAATATGGGGGTTGTCAACAATGTTGGAGCTGCTGAGCAAGGAAATGAAAATGAATCTGTTACTATTCCTCCACAAGTTGAAGAAAAAGAGCAAAATAAAATGCATGTAAACCTCAGTGAATCCAAAGGTGTAGCAGTTACCAATGAGGGCAATGTGGATGAGTTGGCTGTAGATATCCAACAGTTGCAGGCATCAGAAGTAATTTGCCTTGTGAATGGGCAGTCAAAGGTTGATGGAGAGAAATCAGTCCAGGCTGGTCGCCGTATTGGAGCTAGAAGAAGGAAGCCTGCTTCTGTCAAGAGGTTTAAAAAACAAGAAGACATTTGTGTAACAAATTATGCTGCACAAGATGTAACGAAAAGAAATATTCGTTCTAGAGGTATAGCTGGACAGCAACGGGATAAAAATCCTGTTTACAAGAATAAGTCTAGTAACATTAACAATACATTTGCCATCACTGAGATTATCAAGCCTATAAGCTATGAATCTTCCAAGTCAAATAACGTGCAGGACGTCTCAGTAACCTTTTCGGCCATGAGGTATGTGATCCAATGCCAACTTTTGCAGCTTTGTTTCCAAAATTTACTTTATATCAAATGTTTCCTACTGAACTTAATATTCAGAATTTAACTCAGTCTCTTAGGTAGAATATAAATATATGATTTATTGAAATCCTGACAAGATCTGTATGCCTTACATGAACATACCTGCTTATTAATGTCTTATATTAATCTATTTGTTAATTTGACAAGGATGAAAGAACATACATTTTATTGACTTTCTGGTAATTTCTTTACTACTTCGGATAAAATGAAAAAGATTAAAGTAGCATATGGCATAAGATAATTGTTCTTTGGGTTGAATATACTGGTGAATGGTTTCTCAGTATAGCTTTTATGTTTAAATATCAAAACTAGCATTTTTCCTGTATGCCTCTCTATCTCTCTCTTTCTAGCAAACAGGGTGACTTGGTGTTTACAATGTTGCATGAGGATCTTCTGTTATTATGATATGAAGCAATTAGTCAAAATAGGTTTTGGGCATATTTTTTTTGTTAATAAATTAATGTTATTGTTTATAAATTGTTTCTCTAGATCATGAGAATTATAATGTTGTTTGTTGGAGATACATTATATTCTGTAAAAATGATAATACTAATTTGATAGAATGATAGCAATATTACATATTCAGCAAACAAAGCCATGCTATCTGTGATTGGGACAGGTTGTATTGATGATAAGACACTGAACATGAGGCTGCATTCATAATCGTTGGAATATGGGATAATGTTTAATTCTAGAAACTGCTTAAAACTGGTTGAGTTAGCAATAATGGCTCATATAAAACTGAAGTGTTATTAATCTCATGTTCTTATGGTAACTCCAGGGGAATATATGGTTGGATTGCTCTTGGGTTTTTACTTTTTTGGGATTAGTATTACTATCAGCTTTACTCAACTAGGTGATTTACTAATATTGTTTAAGGTCCCTTGCATGTTTGGAGAACTTTCTATGTGATTTGCCTCTATGTGTTTGTTTGTCTACATGATGTCCTCTACTTAGTAGCCTTTGTTACAAGTGACAACAATTAGTAGTATGCTTATTCCTCGTAAGAGTTTTGAAAAAGTTGTTGTAACTTGTTCCCTTGTCAATGTTGAAGTTGAACTCCGTCATATCAAATACTCCTTCGTCCTGAAAAGAAGAATGGCTATGGTGGATTTTTTGTCTTCAATAGAATGGTTGGAGTACACAAGTCAAATTCTGGACCCCATTTTAATGTACATTATCTTTTTAAAATAACTTTTTAATAATATACACTTTTGTGGTCAACTATTAGCGTATCAACTATTTACTTTAATGCCAAGTGTTATACTTTTATTTTGGGATCAATAATTATATAAAAAAGGACATGCACAAACAGGCCAGGCGGCCTGATCTAGGCCTGCCAGACTTTGGCCATTGACCAGGTCGGGCCGGGCCCAAGCTCAAATGGAAGGACATGCCGGATAATTAAGATGAAAAGAGGGTCTGAGGAAGCCTGCTGGGCCAGGCCAAGCCTGCTACGCAAAGCCCATCCTTCAGACTTCCATGCTTTAATTTAAGAAATTTTATCTCTAACTCTTATCACTTTATAAAACATATGAACAGAGGTAGGACATCCATGCTTTGCTTTAGACGATGTGGGATTCTAAAACCTGAAACTACATACCATGTCCAAATCCTTAATAATATCCGTAAAAAAAATATAATTAATGAATTTAATTTAGGACATTAAACCATTACAAAAATCATTAAACCTTGGCTCTCTTCATCACGATCCTTAGAATCCAACAGAAATCATGTTCTTCAATCAACTATTCAGAAATTTCAACAAACTTCTCTACATCTCTTCCCGATCATCATTCTTTTCCCTTTTACGTAAGCAACTCCCTTTTTCTCCTTGTATATACACCCAGAAACACAACTATGTCGATGTATACATGAGATGGAAGAAAGACTCATATTTTGATTCAATAGAGTTCATCCACAAATCAATTGAGCTCAAACCCATAATCTCTCTCAATTGGGTTTTTGTTTTCCCCATCCCTTGAGGTTGAAAAGGAAGATTGTTAATTTGTTTGATGAGTGTCAAAAGGTTCCATATATTTCGCCATATGAGGACTATTTGAGGTTGGAAACTGATAGTGACGTGTCAGAGAAACGAATTGTGGGCGTGCTTCATGAGTTGCTTAGTATATTTGTTGAGCATGCTGCTGAAAGGAAGAAACTTTTATGTCTAAGAAAGTATCTTAGATTCCCATAGAAGGTTCATCCAGTCCCACATCATTTAGAAAATCTAAGTCTAAGGAAAGTTTACTTATAAAATGACTTACTAAGTAGGCTAACTAAATGCCCGTTACTTGAGGCTTCCTAAGTTGTCAACAAAGCTTGGCTTGCTGCACCAGGTTGGGCCCAGGCCGGATCAAGGCCACATTAGACCAGGTTAGGCCGAATTTTTTTCGTAAAATTAGTGGTCTTTTCATAGCCTACCAGGTCAGGCTTGCCTGGGCCAGACCTTGACCAGGTCGGGCCTAGGTTGGATCAAGGTAGGCTGTAGGCCTTGGGCTATTTGTGCATGTCTATGCTTGATAAATGTATTTAAGGCACTTTTTTGGGAATGGTCGGATATATTTGTGTATTTTGAATTGATTGTTTGATATGCTAGTGTGTTGTAATTGGTTTATCATTATTATTATCAATTCTTTAATAGACATTGGTGAAAATACGTTGACAATATTTAAACTTTTATTTTTGTTATTTATTAAATGATCACTCTCAGGTAGGGGTGCACAATAGGTCGGTTTGACCTGAGTTTGCCAGACTTTTGATTTTGACCAGACCAGACCGTTGACTTCGATCACCCCCCTAACATTTTTTGTTAAATATTAAAAATATAAACTATAAAATATAAACTAATGAAATATAGTAAAAATAGAAATTTTAATGAAAAATTAGAATATTTACAAGAAACTAATTTATTATTAATGTTTTACATTAAAAAAGTTAGTTTATTAATGTATTAATTAATGTTAATATTTAACATTAAAAGTAGCAAAGACTATTAATAAAATTTTAATGTTAAATATTAGTACTTATTATTTATATTTAATCAACTAACTTTTAATGTTAAATATTAAATAAACTAACTAGTATATTAATTAAATGTATTTACAAGAAATCAAGAATAAATAATTAAAACTTTATATTTTATTGATGTATTAAGTAAAGCTAATGTATTACACCTTACAAATTAAAACTAATGGCTTGGGCTGCTTTTTTTTTTTTTTTGGGTTAATTGCATATTGCACCTCGAAGTATATATCAGGTTTAAACGCTCTCATCCCGCTACCCAAAGTGCCGTGATGGGAATAAATTTCCGGTCAATTTTTTTGTTGAAAAATGGTCAAATTTCATAATTTAATATTTAAATATTGTTGACCGTATAAATATTGTAGTTGACTTAATTAATTTGTAGAATACATGTGAAATACTTAAACAGATAAACATAAAACCATCACATTCAACTTGGATTTTAAGATCAAAATATTAGCTCTTTACTAACTTATATACAACCATTAACATCCAAACCTAAAAATCAAACTCCCTTGACTGTTCATTATAAATCAAACCCATCTTCAATTAATGCCCCAAAAACCTTCATATATCCGCTATCCAAATCTGCACTCCAACCATGGTCAGATTGATCGTATTGAGTTTTCCCCTTTGGTACTAATTTTTGAACCATTCGCTCCAGATGTAGACTCACATTTTTAGAGATTCTTAAAACATGTCTTAAGCATGATGATTAAATTGTCAAGAAAACTAATTAAATAAGTCCACAAAGATATAGGTATGTCCATTCATGAACTACAAAATCTCCAAATTGACCCCAAAATTACATAAATCAGACCCAGATTTAGATTTTTCTCTGAAATATTGGGTTAGTTATAAATTGCCCTATATCGGAATTGAACCCACAACCTTAGATAATTTTCTATAGTATTTGTTCCAGAATTTGCTCTTCTCGTAAGACCTTATAGTTTACTTGCAGTGAGCTCAAAGCTTTAAGGAAATTCAACAATTCCCAAAACTTCAAAAGAAAAGCAAAAAGATTGAATCTTTAGCAAATTTCGACCCGAAAACCATGCGAATTCAACAATGGTGATTGAAGGGTCTCTTCATCATCATCTCTGTCTAAATCCACTATTATTCCCCCGTTGATTCCATGTTGTATTTCTTTTTTTTTGGGTTAGGTACAATATTTTGATTTTGATCTTTACGGCAAAGAGGAGGGGCAGTTTATTTTTGGTATTTATAATTTATAATTATTTATTTGGGCTATTTAGTTTAACAAATTACTTAATTTTGAAGTTTTGAGCATAAGTAGTAGAAGAGGGGGATTTCAGTGTTTGAGTTTTTGGTTCTTCCTCTGCTCATGATAGGTTGTGTCTTAGAGAGAAAATGAAGTGGCTTTGAGTTTGGGCAAAATTTTGAAGATGATGAATGAATTGGGGTTTTTTGGTTTGAGATTTTCGAGCTTCATGAATGGTTACAAGGAAGAGGATGAATGATTTGGGTATTTTCGGTTTTGAAATTTATATTTTATAATTATTTATTTGGTCTATTTAGTTCAACAAATTACTTAATTTTGAAGTTTTGAACATGGGTAGTAGAAGAGGGGATTTCGGTGTTTGGGTTTTTGGTTCTTCTTCTGCTTATGAGAGAAAATGAAGTTGGTTTGAGATTGAGCAAAATTTTGAAGATAATGAACGAATTGAGGTTTTTAGTTTGAGATTTTCGAGCTTCATGATGGTTACAAGGGAAGAGAATAAATGATTTGGGTATTTTGGATTTTGAAATTTTTGGTGAGTTCCATGGTAATGGGGAAGATGATGAAGATGGGGAAGAAGAGGCAAATGAAAACAAAATTAGGTTTGTAAATTTGTAATTTATTGTATTAGTAAATATAAATGTATTACTTAATCTAATTAATCAGGTTTTATACGGTCAAATGTATAAAAATTTGGTCAAATCATACTTATCCTGTGCCTACCTGACCATTTTTCTGGCTAGAAATAACAAAAGGATCATTAATGGTTACTTAATGGTACTTTGGGTAGTGGGATGAGAGCGTTTAAATCTCGAGGTATGAATGGAAAAAGGGTGTATCCTTCGGGATTTGACATGCAATTAACTCTTTTATTTATTTTTTTCTTACTTGGATTATACAAGGCATAGACTCCTATCTACTTAATTAATTAATTAAATTGAAGTTGGGTTGGGCTATCAAGTGGGGTAGTGCAGTGGGCTGTGGGAAGGGCCAGTTGTAGGAAGGATTGACAGACCAGGCCCCAGGCTAGACAAAGTCAGGCTTTTTGCTAGCTCGGGCGCTGAGTTAAAAAAGGTGGAGTCAGTAATGTATGATTTGGTTAAAGGGTTATCATGCAGCTGGCGTGGTACTAGGGTGAGTGAATAAAATGCTGAAGAAAAAAAGAAATGTGGATCCTCTTTTTCTTAAGTGACTGATGTGTACTGAACGTAATAGGACAGATTTTGAGGACAGGGAGCTCCTGGTTTTTAAAGTTTGTTCTTTTTTGGCTGCAATGGAGTACCTGAAGTGCTAAATGCCTTTTTTGGAGTCTTATATGACTTTGGATTAGCTTTTGTTTCATGGCAGAGTGTGGAAAGATTTCTCCTGAGTATACTATTTTTCTAAGGGGGTGGGCGGATATAGTTTCTTTTTGGCTTAATTTTAGAAGAATTATTTGGTTTTATGTTTCTATAAAGTAATTTTGGGTTCCATGCCCTTTGGCTCATTTCTTGGTCAAAGATTTACCTGTCAAAAAAAAGATTAAATTCCTGTAATAGATTGAAGTTTTGAAAATATTCAATGCAACATTAAATAGGTTCAGTTGCTTTAATGTTTTGATATATATCTTCCTTGAATTTGGTGGTTGTAGTTTGTTTTTTCTGTTTTTTATATCTGCATTTTAAATTTTTAATCAAATATAGCTAGCTATTTTCCATATGTACCTTCTTCAGCAATCACATGCATTGATAAAGAGCTTCAATGCACGGAATACTAGTTAAATTTTTGAGAAGAAGCTAGTAACATAATTAAGAGAACTGTGGTTCACGTTTAGGTGATATTATTGAGCATGATGAAGGTTTAAGAACAGAAAGTTCTCTTTCTAATTAACCAAACCTTGTAGTTCAAAACACAGGGTCATGAGTCTGAGTAGGGTGGAATCTGGTTGGTCATGCGACTTCTATTCTTTGATGGACAAGGCACGTTTGAATTTCAGTTGGGCTTTGTTTCACACTATTATTAGTTTATGGTATTGAACGACATCTAGTCTAGTACTCTGTATTGATAGACAATTATGCATTTTTTTGGTCGTCGCTTGGGGGAACTTTTCTTTGGTTTAATAGAGTGGTTTTATGTTGTTGGCATACAGGTCTGATGGAAAAGAGGTGATGGTGGATAACAAATATCTCAAGGCTAAGAATCCACTTCTGGTAATATTTCTCTGCTATGACATTGTTTTTCTCCTTCCTCTATGTTTCCCTGACTTCAAATGTATTATATATTGTTGTTAGTATCACTTGTCATATATTTTCTACTATCATGGCAGTTGATCAACTTCTATGAGCGACATCTGAAGTATAACGCTACATAAGGGCTGGACAGATGGGAGGAGAGCAAATATCATTGGATCATTAATAGAGATATTATTTTAGGTTTTAACATCCGAGGACTAGTTCACATTTGTTACTGATGTTACAGTTTTTGTTAATATTGTTGTCAGGGATACCTTTTATATACTATCATGGCAGTTGATCAGCTTCTATGAGCGGCATCTGAAATATAAAGATATACTAGGGCGGGGCAGATATGGGACAGGAGAAGAAACGTCATTTATGGATATTATTTTGGATTTTAACATGGAATGCTTACATTTGATAATGGTGTTATAAATGGTTTTTGACTTTTTGTTTCTTCGATTGCTCTTTACTCTCAAGTCCTATCTGGGTTTTTAGTTTATTTATTTTTTCTGTATGAGTAATGTTAGATGTTTCAAATGATTTGATATTATTATATTGATATTTCGATATTTTTGTGTACATCACATTAATTAGTCACTGATTTCTAAGGATACATGTTTGGTGAAAATGATAATTTGTGGCATGTTTAGAAACCTCTATGGGCCTTTCCTTCCTCCAGAGGAATGGTAGTGACTAGTGAGTGAGATTGCCATTGTCTTTTTTATTTTGACTAGTTCATTATGTTTATTGATACCAAGGAATATGATAATATTAATTATTAGGATATTATGGCATGTTTTTCATGATACATCATATGTGATGCGAGAGGCCTGTAATGTCAATGATACATCATGTTTTTTTGTATGGGTTTTTGCACCATTTTCGATTATCAATGATAATCTTTAGCAACAAATCTATTTTGATATTAAATATAAGAAGTATGTGGAAACACGAGATATGTGACTCCATTTTATCGTTCATAATTTTTATGTTACTTGCAAATTTAATATCAACATTTCACATAAAATTAGTCGAAGATATAAATCATTTATAGAGAATTAACTTGTCTACACAACTATCATAACGGTTGTGCTGATTAGGGTCTCACATTTAAAAAAAGTCGATTAACAGTTGTCCATATTAGGTAATTGGTTTTTTTTTTAATGTGGGACCTTAATCAACACAACTGTTATGCGAATCACGAAATGGACATGTTATGCGAACTGGGTTACTATCTGATCACGAAATGGACGGTTGTCCCTCATTCATGTTAGCTACAAATCATTGCCCATATGTATATATCAGCATCAAATGGTTGAACATCCACAACCACCACTAGCCTTCTATCTGTATCATTTTTTCCTATGGTTTTCAACCAAGTTGTTTAACTGAAATGGGAAACAGAGGGCTATGGTGGCTGTTAAAAATCTGATGGTGGGAGTGTGTTACTTGGAAACATGAGAGATAATACCGTGTATATATAATTTGAGAAATGATAATTTCATATCTATTCTTGATATTTTTATATTCTCTCTTTTAATGACGGCCCTAGATTCAGACGGGTGGGCCATGGCCTCACCCAAGTTTTCATTTTTTTAATAAATATTATGTAGTCAACCCTCCATCTCTTAATTCTTGAGCCTTAAATTTATGTATTTTTCCTTTATATATTTTTTTTCTTCAAAATTCATTGTGAATTCAATTTTGTGATTTAAAGGAGCGTTTAATATAAAATTTAACATTTAAATCTAGTATATAAGATTTTATTTGTACGTCTTATTATAAACAAAGGTGGGACCATTATCTTCTCACATATAAAGATGAGACCTATCCAACTCTCACATTACTTGAGAGAAGAACTTGTAAAAATATTAAAATACTTAGGTCGGCCTGTAGTGGGTCAAGACGATCTAATAGTTCTCGATGGTACTCTAGAGAGTTGTGACAATAAATTTGAGAATTGATTCGGACTTTTGGCGGGCCCGGCTCGTTACAGGTAGTCCATGATTTGGTCATCTTCTGGCAAGCTTACTGTGTACTCAGCTGAATATATAATAGTGTTATTCCAAGCAGGATAAGTGAAAGAAGGTGGCCTTGCTTTCTACACGTATATACAATGTTGCTTCTTCCTATAATACTGCTAGTGCTAATACACTTGCTCACTATATTTTCTCCGGTGCGAAACAATCCTGGTGGAAATATGCAGGGTGCAAGCTCTGGTTATGATCCTGATGGCTTTGGGTTGGGAACTTTGCTCTTAGTTGTTCTCTTCTTGATCCTCTATAATGTAATGTGAGGTGTCTTTTTTTTCTTCTTCTTTCGTTCTTTTCTTCTTCTTGCAGCATGCGCTGTTATTATGTATGGAAAAAGAGTGATTAGCGTGGAGTTAAATTTGGTCAATTAACTAATACAGTGATGACACGCATGCTGGTAGATGATCTCTTTATACTTGTCAGTACTGTATTAGTTAATTGATCAATTTACCATAAAGTTAGATCGGTATGGAAACTTGTTTATTTTGACTTATAGCGTGTATAATATGTTAATACAAAATGGTTACTCCCTAGCTCTGTCATGCAAAGATGCACTCTTTGTTTGTGTAATATGTTAATACTTAATACATGGTTTTGGAAGATGCGAATTTTAATACGTGTCGACAATATATTTAGATATTATAAATTTGATTTAATTCATAATTTTGGTTTATACTTGGGGAATATTGTAAGGTAAATCTTTAAAGAAACACACATTATTATAATTTTTTTTAACAGTATTATTACAATTTATTGTTATTAAATTAAAGTTTTAATAAATTATGAAAAAGTATAAAAAAACAAAAAATAAATCTCATAAATTTACCCAAACGAAGCCCATTTCATGAGCAAGTCCAAGACCATGATCCAAAGGATTTCTTTTGTTTCTTTCGGCTCTTCCCCAAATTCAAACACAAATTTTCTGTTCATATCTCTGTAAACGGAACTACAAAATGAAGCGAAGGAAATGGAAAAGAAAGAAAAATTAAACTTTCTTGCACTTGTTAGGAATTCGATATGAAAACTACAAAAGTTGGTGTGCGAGCTGAAATGCTTATTATTTGGAGAAATGGAGGGCAATAAAGTTGCAGGAAAACTGGTGGGGAAAGTTTAATTCATTCGAAAATGGAGTTAAACATAGGTAATTCAGTTCATTAATACAATAATTTATATCATGATGCATGCATTATATGTCATGGATATGCATTGATATTAATGGATTGCAATTGTGCATACGAAGTCTAATGAAGACAGCCAATAGCAGATGCCAATAGAGCAGATCCTGAAGAAGGATTGAACATAAACATTTGTTGTTTTGCACACCTATTATGTAATAAACTGTGCGTTATGGAATGCAAATAATTGACAGAATTGTTGTTCATTGAAGAGGATTAAATTATTGAAAATGTTGAGCAGCAAGAAATGGCCAATTCTCCTCGCAAATGCAGCCCTTTTTAATCATTTCTTGGTATGTGCCTGCATTAGCATTCAGATATTTCCATTTGGCCTGTTTCAGCTATGTTTTATAGATTGCTTCAGCACACATTTAGAAATGATTATTCTGTTGTATAAGGTTATTATAATCTTGGGTAAAAATCAAGTCCAGTATGGTAACATTTCAAAATCACTGTTCTACCAGTTTTTAGCAGGTATCCTTGATTGTTTAGGTCTAATAGTATATCCAAACAGAAGACGGCCATACTTGTTCCGTATTTGTCCAGTATTTGATTTTATGACAGACATGATGATAAATGTGTAATACATCAAGTCCAAAAGTGTTGTAAGATATTCCCAGGAATTCTTCCATGCATTGAATACACGAGTGTGCTGTAATCTGCTTTCTGTTGTTTCATCATTTGCTACTAATGTTATAACTGTCTTTGGAAGCTTGGTAAGCTTGATCTTGGGTTTAAGTCATGTGTCATCCTGTTGGAGGATGCTCTCCTGACCGATGGATGGGTATTGTAAAGGCTGGGGGAACACCATAGAGGAATATTGCAAAAAACTTGAAATTATATATCGGGTGAGTGAAGATGCTTGCTAGGATGGAATAAGAAAATGAATACATTTCTCAAAATACAGGACGATCATTTCTCCGCACTTCTACTAGGACTTTTTTATTTTACCTTTCATTCTCTGTATATCAATGAATACAATCAATTCCACGAGTGCTGTTTCAATGAAAAAAATGTAATTTTCCTGATTCAAGGACAGACAAAAAAACCTTTACAATCTAAGCACTCATTCCCTCACTCTCTCACCTCCCCAAAAAACAAACTGGGAACTTGAATCAATTAATTACAAAAGCATTTCCTGTTCATAAATGTGTAAAACTAGATCAAAGCTTGTAAGAGTCAATCTGTTTGCTGCAACAGGAAATGAAAATCTGATCTCTGACGAAGGAGAGGTGGTGGATCCACATCAGACAGGCTGATATCTAGAAAGGAGCGGGATATTTCTTCCATAGAGAAAGGTATGCTGTAAATTTTTGAGTTCATTAGTACTATGATCAAGTTTATTTAATAAAGTGTTGGGTGTTCCATTTCAAGTTGATTACCTTGAATCCACATCAAGCAAGAATGAGTTGTTTGGTATGTTGATTGAATCTTCTGCCATTAGTGCTCTCATCTTGCCAATTACCTGAAACCCAACATTTGACAGACTTGAGATAAACGTTAGAGAATCTTTCTTACAAAGTTAAGATAAGACGGTATTATCATATTGTTTTGAGCCTCACCTTAAAAAAACACGTATGTTCAAGGCTTGTTAAGAGTATTATGTGAAGTGTACTAGAGGTTATGTAATTTTTTAAAGTTTGAGTATCGGACTATTATTATATTAATATTGAAATAATGGGTAACATTTACCTCAGGAGATAATCCTTGTGTTCCATATTTGTCATCACAGAACATAGTTCCAATGCGATATATTTGTGGAATGCTCAACATCTAAATCAGAAGAAAACACAAAAGGTTTATATTCACTGTTGATCTGTTCTTCATCTTATTATTATTATAATTTCAGTTGAAATGTTCTTCAAGGATCTTATCCCGAGAGAAAGTTGGGGAAACTAGTTTTAATATATAGCCAAGCAAGTTACCGGGCAAAGTTCATTCGTAATCTCCGCCAGTGATTTTTGAGGCTTCTGATGCATTACCTGCATGGTTGAATAATAATTGTATTAATTCTCAATCCCTAATCAAAGTTAATTTTCCAAGTGAAATGGGTTGAAAACATCATACCAGAAATCCTACAGCTTGCCTTATGTGTTGAAGTTCATCCCATGACGATCCAGCTAACTGTTTTTTTAGATAAAAAACAAAATTTATTGATATAAGAGAGAGAATACAAGCCTACCCCCCAAAAAACAAACAAACTGTTTCATGAAAAATTCAAGTTAGGTTTTCTCATTACCATCTCATCTTGATTCTATCATAAACTAGTCTTCAAATGGTTTTCGATATAGTCAAATACCTGATCTGCTGCTTTCACACACCATTGCTCAAGTTCTTGCAAACCAGCCTTTACATATTCTCCATTGCTGAAGGAGCAGCATTCACGGCGAAGTAATAAGCTGCAGAACCACAGAATGCTTGGTATTGGAATATGTGACTTAATATAGCACAAGTGTAATCATTCTTGAAACAATATACGATATTTGTTTGTGCTTTCAAGATTAGGAAGAGATTTTGTTACCTATTAAAAAGCTGGACATTTATGAATGAGAATACCTGACTGTAGATTTTTCTTGTGATAACAGAAGACACCTGAATATACGGTCCTTAGACAAGAAAAACAGGGTAGTTCTTTGATACGTTAATTCAGGAAGAGTATAAAATGTATATTTCCGCTTACATAATTTTCAGACAGTATTTTCAATGTTTGATCCAAGCTGCTGACAATACTTTGCCAGTGTATGCTTGATGCCTGCTGTTTTGCCACTATATTTGAATGGATATTCTTAGATGACCCTCTTATTGATCTGGCCCTTGTAGATCTAGGTGCCTGTAAATGGCCCTTGAGGTTTTAGTTGAAGACTTGGTGTAAGATTTCAAAATGAAAGGCTAGCTTATGTATATGCTTACTTGTATACATAAGTTGAGGAATGGACTAATCTCTTTCTTTAAGCTGTCACGGATCAGTCCATATATTTTCTCAACACAAGCCGTTAGATGCTGCTTAAACAGAAGAGCTGGGTATTTGGCTTCAATTTTTGATTGTGCTTTTGGCTTTCCCTCCATTCCACTGTAACCACTGGAAATTCCCATGCCCATCGAGGATGCACGAAAACCCTGATACAAATTGTTAGACTTGTTAACAAAATAGTCCATGTATTTTTGTGGTAATAAATTTATACCCCAAAGAGCTTACTTGTGCCATTCTACTGAACAAGGTCGTGGGTGAGGCTCGATGACGTTGTGAAGCCGCATTTAGTGTATTGCTTGCCTTGATTGTACTTTGTAGAAGGAACAAAAGGGTAGAAGTCGTTGAGAGCCAGTATGCCAGATCTTTCACGTTATCTTGAATCTTCAATGGATTAAAAGGAAGATTAGTTTCACTTATCAAAAAGCGCCATGGTTTAGAATATCCGCAGGGACCCGTCGCTGGTCACTTGTGGATCACTTCTAACATTAAATAGTGTCAGAATATTACCTCAATAGATGATCGAATTGTGTGAATTATCCTATCAAAAATATTTGTCTTATCAGCTTCAAAAGATCTCCACTGAAGAAGTGTTTTATACACGATACAAGCTGCAAGAGGTCTGCTCTTGTCGAACCGCTTATCTTCCACGAGGCACTTGATTAGTACATCATGGTTTTCCTGCATATAGGAAAAATAAGAGGTGGTCATTAAAATTTTTGGAAATCAAAATGTAGAAAATAGTTTCTCAATTTGTAGTACATACCTGCTGCCTGTCTGTTAGGGATCTTTGTTTTGTTAGGAATGAGGCCACATTGGTCGACTCCTGCAAGTAAAATTTATTTGTGATGTAATAAGATATAAATACTTAGATTGTATTAGTGCAATGTTCTTTATGGAAATTTGTTCAAGGAAGCTAGATTTACTTTTGTTGTTTGTTCCTCTGCTTTTGTTGCTTGTTCCTCTACTTTTGTTGTTTGCTCCTCTACTTTTGTTTTTTGGTGCTCTTCCTCTGTTGGGTGTCCATTATCCAAACTCTGCATTCTTAAAGGGTTAGTTCTGATTGCATAGTATTTGACAGTAAAGAATATTTCATATAAAGTCAAAGGAGGTCTACCTTTAATTGTGACGGTGCCCTTTCAGAGGCTATTTGCTCCACAACTACTTTCTGACTTCGAAGAAACTCATTTTCTGACTCCAGACTTTTAACCTTGCTTTTGAAACTGATGGAGAAGAAATATCTTTCAGAATTTTTACAGTTGTAAGTAGTTTGGAAATAAAGACCTGATATGTCACTTCCCTGCTCAGGTTTGAGCTTGAGTTGCAAATTTATTTTATGAATTCAATATTTGAAATAATTCAAAACTGACTTGCTTAATAATTTTTATTACCATGGGTTGTTCCTAAGTTTTCACTGTTGAAATTATTATCAACTAAACTATTTTTTAGGTGGGCAAGGTATTCAAAAGAGAACTTATTCATAAGTAAACATCTAAATTTAATAAGTCAAAGTTCGTTTTGTTTGTTACTGCAAAGTATCTTAGTGAACGCAATGAGATGAGAAGCAGGTCTTTATAATAATTTTTCTTTTATCCCATTAAGGCATTACGTGAAGAACCTTCTTGCCATGATCTCAGGGTATTAAACTGTTTGAATTTGTTTTGTATAGGGAAAAAAGAATAGCCAAGTGAAATCAAATTTTGGTTCTTGGTTAGGTTTTTACCTTTCTTCAGTTTCAACAGTGTTTTGTAAGAACCAGACTAGTAGAACAACTTTCTATTAACGGCCACTAAAAGTTAATTTAATAAATATTAAAGCATATTCTTACCATTCAATTTCTTCAGAGAGGTCCTCATTAGTTGATGCAACTAAAGCCTGCTGGCGTAGAACCTGGTTCTCAGATTCGAGGTTGGAGACATTCAGTTCTAACCTGAGCATGAGCATAGAGCATATACATGCATATACATGAAATAATTAGAGTAAGGACGTTGAACCTGCAACTATTTCTATTTGTTAATATATATCCTGTATAAATACCTTTCTAGGGTATCTTGTAGCTGAGCCACTTTCAGCTGTGATTCCTCTACCTCTGTAAGTCTGGCTTTGCTCTCGTTTTGAACTTCATTATACATATGCTCAAATTCGTCAACTCTCTTCTTCAACTCTCTTATCTCACCCTGCATGTACACAATCTGTATTAGGTCACCTGTCGTACAGGTCTACTCATAACTCTGGCTTTTTGGCATCAGGTGGGTGCATAGAAGGCACAATGAGCATTATATAATCTAGCTGGTGTATGTGAAACATATATCTTGTAGCAAATTTGCTAGCCGGTGTATGTGATACATAGATCTTGTAGCAAATTTGCTAGTTGTTAAGAGATTTGACTTTCTGCTTTTGTAAACTCTGTTCGATTTTCTAGTACCTTCCTTCTATCTCCACTCTGTCCTACCAATTTTACTTGTGATCTTGTTTCTAAATTCTCTCAGTATATTCTCTCTATGCATATAATGTTTTCGAGTAAAATGGACCAAATGGTAATTTATGTTGAACAGTTGAAACTATAAAGGTGACATTAGTTTGCGCCATTTAAAAAAGGAAAGGAGTTCACTCAAAGTGGGAACAAAGAGTATTTCTGTTTTGATCCACCAAATATGTAAATGTGATGAACTGAAGGCATACATGCTCAATAGTCCAGACTCCACATGGTATTATTTAACAACTCCCACATCCTATGCATTTAAAATATTTTCATGAATTAAAGTAAATTCTGTTGGATGCATGGTGATAAAGTGACATGTATTTTGCATAGGAGGCCGAGTTACTTGATCTTACCTTCAGCTCCTGATTGTGGGTTGTCAATTGCTCCACTTTGGTGTTGTCCACAACTGGTACCTCTTTGATAACAGGTGGGGCTTGCTCAAAAGCCATCTTTGCTGCTTCTCTCTCATGAATGACTGCATTGTGTGCTTCATGTAGTTGCTCTTGCATTTCATGCAAAGCATTCTGCAATCTTGCAATTTCTTGCCCCTTTGCTTCTTCTAGATCAACCTAAAGAATACATTGTTTTTCAGCTGAAGTGGAATACTGTCACCTGTTTATTACTTTATCCTTTACATATTTCTATAACTCATAAGAAGTTAAAAATGTTTTCAGATACTACCATAAAATTCTCACAAGTTAATGTTAATGTAATCTTTAGTTCAGATTGGGAGGTGTGTTATATAAACAAGCAAGTTTGAAGGTGATAGCTTGAAATGGCTGAGCTTCCCTATCCAGAATCCTGGTATGTAACTAATCTCTTTATCTTGCAATATTTTTTTTGTTTCCCGTGCTGGAAAAGACTGAAAAATTACAAAAATAACCTGCTCCTTTTCTCAAGTATCATTGACGATTTGACTTTATTTCTTGTATTACCGTTAGCTAGTGTTGTTAAAGGAGCCCATCCCAGCCCAAGTTGGGCCCCTCGCCTTGTGAGGCTCCTTCAATGAGGCGCACTTTCGAGGTGTAGGCCTCTCATCGGTTGTATAATTTTTTTTCCTAGCATCAATTGCAGCCTCCTTCAGGTAAGTCTACCCCCTTCTTTTTTTTTTATTCTCTTCTCCTGCCCAAAAAAAAAAGGCTGTTTGGTTGCAAGGATTACACTTGGGATAAGACTATTAATCCAAGTGTCTTGTTTGTGTTTAAATTTGAGCTTAGGACTATTAGTCCAGAGATTATAAAATAGCTTAAGATGAGGGATTATTTAATACCATGTTCTACCTGGTATTATAATCCCTACCATTTGGAACTAATTTTTTTTAGACAAAATTAACCTTTAACTAATAATAACCATTACAAGCTGAATTTGGGCACGACTAAAAAGTCATTGTGCAAGTTGGGATCCTACTGACATTGACATTTCTCTTTGGATTTGTAGTTTTTATGAAAAATTCTAGTTTATAGGAATTATTTATCCCTCTTCAAAAAAATAAATAAAAATTCACGTCATTTTGATTAGGTTTGACTTAGATGGTAGATGGTGACTATTAGTAGATTAATTTAAAAAAAGTGAAAATGATTTACATTTCGAGACTTCCAGATAAAGAAATAGGAATACTTCAAATTAATATTATTTAACTTGATCTGTGTATCTTATCATATTTATCTATATTTAAATTAATGAGAATATAATATCTTTATTATTAGTGGTAAGGGTATGATAGTCCAAACTGTAAATTTTTATCCAATCTTTTAAATAATCTTGGACAAAACAAACATGAGATTATTTTAAGTTATCCATAAATAATCCCATAAAAAACAAACATGTAACTATAATTATTTAATCCTAAGATTAATAGTCTTGGGATTATAATCCATTGGAATATAGTCCTAGGATTATAATTCTTGCAAACAAACATGACCTAAAGGGTTATGTTGCCCAATTTGTTTTAGAATTTATGAGTACTTTACTATAGTACTATTCCGGTGTTTACTAACTTATTAAATAATTAAATGTGTATATATTTATAAGTATTTTTTTAATATTTAAATATGCATTTATATTGTTATTTAGTGTTTACTATTGAAATATATATGTATAACCATGTACTTATGCAGAGAAATGATTATATCAGTGTATCACCATACTATATAGGTAGTTATGGCAACTTTTTGGACATTCTTAGATGCTTAGAAGTTTGTAATAGTTGATAAATTTGATATATAAATGATTAAATGTGTGTCTATATATTTTTAATTTTTTTAAAATATGTGCGCCTCACTTCCATGAGGCGCTTGACTCAAGCGCTTAGGCCCCAAGGAGACCTTTATACCTCGGTGCGCCACACACGCCTTAAATAACAATGTTGTTAGCCCATTATCCTTACAATTGGTTGAATGAGATTTGATAGAGAGTATACCCTCAAGTGCTTCTCGAATTCTATTCGCCATGTTAGTTCCTCGACACGTTTCTCCAGCTTATCCTTGGCTTCTTTGAGTGCCCCTGTTTCTCTCGCAGCCTGTATTACGGAAAATTCAGTTGCAACCAATTTTAACTTAGACAACTGAGTCTTTGAGAATTGGTTTAGCATTTAAAAGTTTGATACTACTGTAACGAGAATAAGCTCACCATCTTCAGCTTTCTAAGCTCCTTCCTTGCTATCCTTGATCTCCAAAGACATTGAAGGACAAGATTTGCTTTCTTCTGTTGGTTATAGGTAGAACGAGCATGGAATCCCCGCCATTGAGTCTGTAAGAAGCAAGCATTGATAGAATAATTGCTTTCAAATGTTAGATTTATCATTCTGATGTTTCCACACAGCAGTTTGAACCTTCTGCTAATCACCTAATATTTTAAGTTAAGCAATTATTTTTTTTCCAGACTTATTATCCAAACAATTAGAACCTGTGCACAGGTTGTGCCCTCTTTTGCCGCTTTTCAAGGATTAGTTCACTTATCATAAAAACAGAAAGAAAAAAAGAAAAGAAAAAGAAACTGTAGGACCTGAACTATAGTTACAACACCAAAAAAGGTGTTTTTCACATCAAGGACTAGGGGCTCCTTTTCTTATTCCCTATGTATGCTAGAAAAACCAAATAAATCACACATTTCTTTAATTATTTTTAAAATTTTGAACTATTATTGATGCCCTCAAATTCATAACTGCCCGCTCTCCAAGAATTCGATTTCCTGAATTAGACATATCCTTCTTGACAATGTATATTCATGGTTCAAGCATCATAAATTTCAGAAATCCTCAACCTGAGCCAATACATTACCTGGATTGTAGTTGCAGCCTTGTTTCTCCTTCTGTGCCTAAATTCATCTCTGGCTGCCATTGATCGCAATCCAGTTTGTATAGCTATTGCTGCTTCCTGTAACTTTATGTAAGATTTTCTTGCTGCATGAGCTCGTGCATGTTTCTGTATACGGATTGAAGCGGCATCCTTCCTCATATGTTCATACAGCTTACGTGCAATTTGAGCTTTAATAAAGCAGGTATAGAAAATTTTTAATTGAAGTTATTTCCCATAATTGCATATGGATCTGGTAACTAATGTGTTTACAAAGACATCAATGAATCTGTTTCGGTAGTGGGGTCAAAGGAAAACATATTTTGCAATGTGATTGAATCAAATTAACATCATGCATACTGAAAACTTAATATTTATAGGAATTTTGAAAAGTTTTTCTTTTGGGGATAGAGAAAGTAGATTTTACTAGAAGAGATAGAAGATACAGAAGGCGGGGAGGACAAGAAAATAGAATCTTTAAATGCTCTGTACTTGTTTCTGGTTTATAGGGAAGAGATGTCTCACATCCTTGACAAATAGTTCAGCATATATACTTTCGTCAAGGAAAAGAAAGTTACCTCTCCAATGCTTTTGCATTTGAATTGTAGCCCTTCGTAGGGTAATAAACTCTTTCCGAGTGAGATGTGTTCGGATTTGCCTTTGGATGCGCCTTGCAGCATAAGCCAGAATTTCAGCTCTTCGAGCGTCTAATTCAGCCATTTGCCCAGCTCTAAGAAACACCTTTGTTTTCCCAATCTGAAGTATAAATTAGTTATCAGAAAACCTCACTCTTACTTTATGGAAGTTCACATTGGATTTTATAGTGTGGATGCTGAGTTTACTATAGTTATAATTTTGTACCTGATAGCCCTTTAAACCCATCCTGTCACAAATTGCAACACATGCGGATTTCTCATCCGATCTGCATGGAAGAAAGTGACTAAGCACCTTGTAATTACAAGTCTACTTGAATAATGGACAATACTTTTGTAGTTGAGAAAGCTCAAAATCAATTCTGATTATTTTTAGCTTCAGATGTACTTCTAATAGTGTTAAGCATGTAACTCAGTAGGGAAGCACTCATAACTAAGCCTATCCTTTCAGTCTAACTTCTATCCCATCTTAAAAGGGTGAAATGAAAGAGGAGAGGTAGAGTACACTATTATATACCCATCCAAAACATCAGGAGATAACATTCCGAATCGGTCAAGGAATTCATCAAATGACCGCTTTGTAGGATATCCTGCGCAGCTGATTCTTATTGCCTCTAATACACCCTGCCACAAACCGTCAGTTCTATGTCAGTGGAAAAGAATTGTTGTTAACCTGAATAATGCTCACTGAAGTAGAAAAATATAACATACCCCACATCTTAATTGATTTAGAACGTTGAAGTTCTCAAATATTCCTGGCTTCAAAACTGAATTAGGCTTCACACATCTGATGTAATGTGGCTCTGTTGTGCTGAGGGTTTCCATTAAAGCTTGTAATTGTTGCTGGATTTGAAGTACAATGGTGGGTAGAAATCAACTCTTTTAGGATACTTGTATAGAATGTTTCTCTATTTGAAAAAACTTGCTTACCTTGAAGCGGGTGCCAATAGAAGAGAATTTGGACTGTTTAGATGATTCCTCAGGTAATGGAGGGAACAGATTTGCAACAAAATTGCACCTTGAGGCATCTAATAGAGCTTGATGTTCTGCTATTACATAATCCTTATTTTTGTCAAGGAACTGATCAGCTAGGTAGGTAACCTGTTTGATCAAAGCTTTTCAGTGAGAAGAAAGTATTGGACATATCTTTTCATGATAAAGATATAGAAATTATTCTGCTTACATCTCCGGCATAATGGTTGATTGTAAAATCTGTGCGAGCAAGTTTTGGCTTGCTAAAGCGTTTGTGTCCTTTATATGTCTGGTACATCTTTTGTGCGAACGTCTCATGGGTTGCCTTAGGGAACATACTGTAGAAGAGTGCATTAAACTATGTAACTGCAAATATCTGAACCAGTTATATTTGTTATCTGGGTTCTTTCTTTTGAGTGTATAGGGTGATACAGTGCTTCTTTGTGATCTAGATGGTCATTGCCTGCATCATGCAGGTACCACCCAGCTGTACAAAGATCAATTCCATCTAGGCACTCGCCTAATTATTAAGTGCTCAACTAATTCCTTGTTTCTGTCTTTTAACACATAAGATGCTTATGATATTTCAAGTTACGTACCAGGCTTCATCGAGAAGAGCAATTATACCCCCAGGTTTCTACATGCAAAGATACAAAAGTTATGCTCAAAATTTTATCATGTTAATGAATGTGGAAGGTGTATATAAATTGAAATGGACTTCCTAAGAATCTATACCTTCTCTATAAGATCTAAAACATCCTGGTTGTCTACAAATTCTACATAACTCCAGTTGATTTCCTCCTTTGTGTACTCTTCTTGCTCCATTTTGAAGACATGCTGTAAAAATGCTTTTCCAATTTAAATGTATATAGTACAGTAAGTATCCTACCTATATATGCTATCTGATAAAGAAACTAGAAGATTCATATATTGCAGAGATAAAGATTTTACCGAAAATATACAAAGTTTTTCATTACCTGATTAAAATGCTGTTGCAACTTCTCATTTGTCAGGTTGATGCATAACTGCTCAAAACTACCACAATAAGCACACATAATAAGGTCTTGTGATCTGTAAAAGTTATTATATGTTGAGAAGTCATAAAAATTGTGTAGGTATACTGTACCTGTTGATCTTGAAGCTTTCGAATCCATAAATATCAAGGACTCCAATTATGCTTTTTGCATTGGGATCCTGACCAATCGAATTGTTTATTTTGTCCACGAGCCTGACATAGTTCATGGAAAGAGCACCAAATCATCATTTTTTGACTTACTATATGCTGGTTGATTGAATCAAATTTTGGTTCAAAGATGGGTAAAAACCAATATTGTCATGGCTTTAGGAATTTAAGTAGCACAGCTATATTACTGTGACTACTGATGTGCTTGACTGACATCTGTTGCTGAAGCAATAATGACTCAGTTCAAACGTTTGACTTAGCATAAGGAACTTGATTTGGCTCCATCAATTTCTTCCCCCAATTCAGTAGGTAGACTGTTGGTTGTTAATTCTTTATTTAGGTAGGAACGTAGGGTTGATACTTGACTAAAATTAGACCGAGAGCTTATCGATGTATTGGATAAATTTCATGTAGTTTAAATATTTTTATCGTGCATTACATAGATATATGGAAATCAAAATCTAATTTGTTACTGTAAACAGGTTTTAGTGAAGTCACAGTCCTTGTGAGAAATGCGTTTGTAGTCTGAAACTTATAGAACACAAAGGTAACAATATGATGTATTTCACCTGTAGTCTTGTACTATGATATGTTTCTGTATTAATTATATCCATTTTGATTTCTATTTTTGAAGTGATAAATAAAGCATAGTGCATTCATTTTCATTTTTCCTCAGCCTGCTAATTGACGTGAATTGTAATAATCTCAATGCTGCTGCTTTTGTGCTTCTGTGGTTTATATGAAACAGAAGTTCATGGAGTATTAACATCCGGAGGAATTGGCACTGGTGGTTTGAAGAAGGTGAGGGAGTAATTCTCTTACCAATCAAATAGTCTGGAGTAAATGGTCTTTGCCAGGGCATCACGACTCAAGACAGCTGCAGCTGGATCCAGTAGTTTTGTAATGTTCCCGTCTGGAGTTACAATCACACGCTGGCAAAGTGAGTCTTCAAGTGACTTCGGATTGCACCTGGACAGAAGCATATATTTAAAGAATATTTAGTGGCATTATGATAAACTATGGAAGAGAAATTTGTTGAGCCAAGTTTAAGGGTTCAGACATGAGTAGTTCTGCAGCTGTCTGAAGATGATAGAGTGATTTTTCATCTTTCAATTTGGAAGAATCAACTTCCTTGCCTTTGACGAAGTCAATGTTTCCAAGATGGAGGATTGCAGCGACCACACGAAATATAGCATCCTACAAAACAATCAAAAGGATTAATTAGTCCTGTTTCGGTCCAAGGTCTTCATTGTTTGGTGTCAATAAGAGGTCTCATGTTCTTTTCTGTTGCTTTTCATTGGAGTAAAGTTACACACCTGCTCATCATCACTAATTCCCACAACATCCATGGCATTTCTGGTTTCCAAATACTCCCTTGCATCGTCTACATTTGCTACTTCGTAGCAACTTGTCTGGTTAAGATAGTGGAATGTTCTTGGGTCTCCTAATTTGAATTTCTTGGCTTCCTGAATGGAAAAGTTTATGGTTCAGCTGGCCATATTCATCTTATTTAAGTTCTGTTTAGGATTAGATACTAGTTGATGGAACTCACCTCTGGTGGTGCTGCACAGAGCATGTAAAAACAGTGGTAATTCCTTTCTGGGTCAGACACTTGGCAGACACGTGATCTTTCCAGAAGATAAGTTCGCACAGCAGCCCCAGAGATCTTCCCATTCTTATCGAATTGAATCTCTACAAATTTACCAAAACGACTGGTACAACGACTCGGTCATTTAATTTTTAATTTTTATTTTTATATAAGGCAATGTATAAAATATCAGAAATAATTAAAGAAAAATATTTCAATACATGAAATTTGAAGAAACTTGTTAATGCTTCACCTGGAATTGTTGTTCTTTACTGTTTTGGCATTCCCAAATGCTTCCAGGACTGGGTTAGACTGAAGCAGTGGTACCATTAGTTTTCATTGAATATGTTATTTAACACTATACTCCTATCTTTCTATGTAAGACTGTAATCACCCACCTCCAAGACTTGTTGCTCAACTGTTCTTCCTTCAGTTCCAGATCTGCCACCCATGAAGGCAAGGTATCTCATAAGCATTTTTGTTGTCTCGGTTTTACCAGCTCCACTCTCACCACTTACCAATATGGACTGGCTACCATCTTCATTTATCATTGCCCTGATATATATGCTTAATCAAAATATTGCCTAATCATGCATTTTCTAATGGAGAATTGCTGGTATTATCCTATTATTTGTTGCAGTGCAAATGTACCTGTAACAAGCATCTGCAACTGCAAAAAGATGTGGATTTAGTTCTCCAAAAGTGGCTCCTTTATACTGCTGCATCATGTGGGTATCGTACAAATGTGGCAGTCTCCGAAAAGGGTTTACAGCTATTAGAATGTTCCCCGTGTAAGTCTGCTTATTTCAGAACTATTATTAGATGTATATAGTTGTTATGGTTGTTAAGCTCTAATGATTCAGTGACTGTATCATGTTACTACATATACTGTGGTGACTAGGTAGTTGTAACTCAATCACCCACTAAAAAGAACAGAAACTTACATATATTTCGTTCAGAGCGAACCTAGAAGCAAGGTTGTAAAGTACTCCTGGCTCATGAAGATAAGCTAAGTTGGTCATGTCATCAACTTCAGGTGGTGGTGCTTCTGTGTCTTTTGGGTATATTTTCAAAATATCTGCAGTTATCTGAGATTGAGAAGAAAGATAATGTTTAATTTGTATACTTTTAATTGGTTTATATAATATTGTTCAAAACCAAAGAACTGTTCCATATGTGAGCACTCTCTCTTGACATAAAATAGGAACAGTCAGACAGAGGATCAAGTTCATTTAGCGGGATTTTCTGACAATTGTAATCTCACTATTTGTAAACCAGTTGTAAAGTTGAAAGTGTTTTAGTTTCTCTATTTTTGTCCTGGAACTGAATAAGGGTTTTGTCATCATCATCTACAAAACTTTACCTTGCAAATAAAGTTAACAGAGAAAAAAAAACAGAGAAAAACAATAAAGTGGAAAAGAATTTGTAGGACTCATTATTGAACTGTCCATTCCATTCTAGACAGGAATAGCAATTTAAGGCTCGGAGATAATACCGGTAAGGAGTTTGATATAATTCGAATTGTCTTTCGAGGATTTTGTTTTGAACAAATCCTGTCTTCTCGATATCACGTTAAGACATCTAGTCATGATCAATAGTTCTGGATGTGAACAAAACTTAACACAGAAAGACAATATAGAGCTACCTATATCTTCCTAAGTGGTTATTTTATCATCCACGGCGAACTTAAAAAGCCCCATAAACATTACTCACGCCATTATATGAGTTATGAAGCTTACAGAAACTCTTATTGTATTGATATTTTTCATTTTACATACTATATGAATTTTACCATGCTGAGGGATTGCAAAATAAGATCCTATTGTTTTTCTGATAAGAAATATGAAGATGCTTCTCTATGTAAATATTCTTTCTGATATAGTGGCTTGTAGCAGTGACTTACAGTATTCCCATTTGTGGTAATTATGGTGGCATCTTTGCCTTTGATTGCTATCACTTCTCCGTCGATCCATGCAACTTCTGGATCCTCAACCCACACGTGCGATCCAACTATGATGTTTACAGGAGTTCCCTAGATCATCAAGGAATTACAGAAAGAGTATTAGGCATTTCCTCATTTTGCAAATATAAGGCAGTCTGTTGGATAAAGATGAAGAACATAAATCCATAACCAGCAGGAAGCTTACCATTACTGCAAGTCTATCTGATCATGGAACTCAGAATGGAAGAATGCAGAACTGATGAATCTTTGTTTTCTTTTTTTTAGAGAGAGAGAGAGAGGGGGGGGGGGGGGGGCTAATGAGAGAGGTAGTGTTCTTAAAACACGACGGGGTGGTGGATAGTAAAGAAAAGTAACAGAGAATGTTGGAAAGGAATGTTTCAAAGCAATGAAAATCAGAAGATATACAGTTGGTGGGTAATTCAATAGAAAAAGGAGAGTAAGCCACCCCACCCACCTCTGTCACCTTTTTTGATCATTCCCCGTTGGACTGATGACCTGGCACCATAGAATCCCCTCGGATATAAAATTTGTATCACTTTCAAGCTGGTCAGTTGAGCGTGTCCATTTTCGTATTTGTATTCTCATTACAGCTTTAATGATGGACCAATGCCTTGCCATGGTGTGGTCATTGTGTTCCTAATCATGGCTTTGCATTACTAAGCACAGTAGGTAGTACCAGCTCTTATGCGGTGGTTAATTTACTTCTTTTGAATACTCTTATTTGTTACCTTAACTTTCTCTTTAATCAATATCATTTATGATAATCATGTTATCATCTTTTGTTTATAAATCTTATATGTATCAACGAATTACATAAATTCCCCATGTTCACGACCTGTTTGATATTTTTCTTGTCAGTATTAAAGGTGCACTTTGGATCGAGCTGCAGCGTGGAACTCATGTTGTCCTCCTTTTAATGTGTTTGTTGAGATATATTTAGGGGATGGAAGGGAAGTGGAAGTTGGACGTTTTCTTTCCAAATTTGGAAATAAAGCGTCTAATTTTCTATTCATTTCTCTTCCTTCCCCCTTAAATAAAACTCATAAACACACTTGCCTGATCTAGGATTCCGAAACAGGTCTGTAAAAATTTGGACTTCAGTTGTCAATGTTCTCTTGAATTTATACTGCAAACAATCGTTTCTTGAAGGGAATTTTGTATTATAAATTCCCCAGAAGCATGTGGTTCATTTCACTCATTTTTTTTTTCCAGTTTCCATAATCATTACAAGGGTTTTGACTTTACTTTCTGGAGCACCAAATGGTTATTCTTTTTAAGTTTATTCTATTGTAACATGTTTCCTTTATTTATACACAAACAATTTAACAAAAAAAAAAGAAGAGAGGATCATCTGGGGATTATGGTGGTAAAGTATGGAAAGAGAACTGCTGCCAACTTTTGGGCGGTGAGAGGTGGGTCCCATTATGCCACCTGGAAAGATTTTATACATCTTTAGGGTCCCACATTTCCCACCTCAAATTCCTCTCTCTCCACCCACCAACATTTTGCTTTGGTCATATGGATGGCCCTTGATGCTATGAATTTCAAATCCTTGTCCTTTTTATATAGGGGGATGGTGGTGGTGATTGTGAGCTATGGGTTGAACTCTTTTTGGGCTGTCCATTCACATGGGAGAAGTTCCTGTTGTAATGGGTCCCACGAAAGCTTTCCAACCAAGCTTAGCTTTCCTCATTGGTTTTTATTATCCTTTTTTAAATAATTTATTTAGATCTGTATAAATTAAAGTAATCAAATTATTATTGTTCTTTAGGAGGGAATAATAACCCCAGCATATGGTTTCTTTACTCCATTGAGCTGCTGTCACTTTGAGGTCACTTTGAGGTACAGATCTCAATTCCTTTAATCTTGTTGCAAGGTGTTAGACTTGTTATTTTTTCAATCATTGAAAGTCAGACTTTGATGATTGGAAAATTTAAAGGAATTTGATTTTTAAAATACTATTATACTTCCTTGTTGCAGGAAATCGCAAAAATAATTGTTTATTCCCCCCTCCCAATTTGATAAAAGATAACTTATGCTACATACTTGAAAGGTAATGACTGTGGGTGTCTTCAAAACATTAAAATTTAAAGAAAAAGAGAAAAAAGAGGAAGGATTATGGGTAATGAGAACCACCATTACCTCTTTGGTCTCTTCTTATATTCTTCTTTCTATAGTTGCACGTAATAGCAAATCACAACCATATTATCAAAATATTGTGGTAAGAAATTGAATTTATTGATATTTTTGGTTTAGAAGATGTTATTATATATACAATTGTTAACACAAAGATTAATACTGCTGCTCATTCAAACAACGAGCCAAATTCTTATGCACGTAACCGATAAAACAAACTTAGAGTCAATAATGCTGATCGTAGACTTTTTAGAATATCAAGCCTCCACGTGGTATGAGTCGCCCGAACTCTTCGGACATATCAATCACACTCCAACTACAATCATACTCAATTCGATGGAATTGTTTGATCTAAAAGGAAATCTTCCATCTTGTCATTTATTTCTCTCAATTGAATAAACAATTGGGCAGTAAAATCATCATCCCAAACATTGTAGGGAAGTTTACTAAAGAAGCCAAGTCCCATTCAAATTTATAGTCCCAAATTAGGTTTATGGAGGCTCCCTTTGTGTGTTTTCTTGACCAAGAATTAATTTTTTGTTGTGTAAAGAAAGCATGCACAAAACCATCAATTTATAGAGATAAACACAAAAGTGAACTTTTTATGTAGTAGTACAAATGTACAATAATGAAGTCCAAGCCTAACCCATTTTAATAGCTCTACCGACAATGACATAAATTCAAGATTATCATCATATCCGACCCTATGCCCCAAATTAACTGCGTTTTTCACATTCTAAGTTTACATACTACTCTCTCCCTCAGTTCTTTAATATAACTCCTTTTAAATAAATATTTTTATTACTTAAAATAATATAAGTCGTTTGAAAAATTCAAGTAAATATTAATTGCTTAGTTTCTAATATTATCCCAAGTATTAAATATAATTTTGGTTTTCTCACTAGTTTTTACTCAATAAATAACATTTTTTTTCCAATACAAGGGCAATATATACAATTGATATTATATTTAATGTTTTATAATTATTTTATTAATATTTGTGTATAACTCTAAAAAGGCTTATATCAAGGAACAAAGAGAGTATTATTTGTCCTATAAAGACGGGCTTAGTTTAATTTTCTAAGTTAAATTAATCATTTTTAGAATCAAAGTTTATACCATTTCTTATAAATATAAATGGAAAAACTATAACCATAAAAAATTACATTGAATTTTTATCAACTCCAGTTGTTCATGAGTTCAAAATTTTAAATAATTATATGCTTAATACTAATAAAAATATGAGTAATGCTAGGGGTCTCAAATTTTTTGTCTCAAATAATGTGACAGTGAATATTTAAATGATAATTTATGGCATAACCAATCACATGAGATTTATCCAACCAATATTATAGTGACACATAATTTAAAATATTTTTTGAGACAAAATTTAAATTTTTAGGTTGTGAAAATAAATTGTCGAGGATTGGAAGTGGTCAAGGGCCTCAAGGCTAATTTTGAATCATAATTCAAAACGTGCCTGCTCATTTTTAATAGCAAATAGAGTGGATCAATTGTAATGTTGTCTAGCTGTCTTGCTTTATTATTTTATATTTTTTGGTCTGACCAAACCTTCTAATTCATACTATTACCTATCGTATATGTAAACTAAAATTAAATAAAAATTAATTTTTTTCGTATAAATTAAAGCAATAATCTATTATCTATTATATATATTAAATTACAGTACATAACACCATTGCATGACATGTGTCTTTTTCACATTGTAACACATGTTCTATATAATTAATGTGCACCCCACACTAATTTAATTCTATTATAACATAATATTATACCATTTATAATTAAATTATAACATAATATTATACAGTTTAAAATATTTAAAACAATTATTGTGATGCCCCCAAAATAGGTATACATCACTCATCTTGAGTCGCCAAATACATGGTACAAAATTCAAATACAACTTAATAATACAACAATGTTAGTGTAAAGTATTTATTAAAACACAAATCGAGTAGTTTTAATACGAATATTGTCTTCTAGACAGTATTCAAACTCAAATGGAGTCCTCAATACATTTATTATCACACTATTTCATAGAATAGTGAGGACTACTAATGCAAATATTTGGACCGTGACTCCGTTCCCCGACTAGTTCCGACTACGTTCTCATTTCCTGAAGAGAACAAAGAAAGCAAAAGGATGAGCTCAACTAGCCCAGTAAGAAATATTATGACTAAGATAATGCAGAATAATTTATAGTTAGCCTTCAACAGTGTTAAACTGATAAAATATAACAAATATCAAGTTTAACTGCACGTCCTTAAACCAACTGGGAGTAATTTAATACTGTTGAGTTGCTTGATAATGACTTTTTTTTTAACTTATAAATTGACTTATAAGTCAAAATAAATAAGCAACAATTTGGTACTTATTTAAAATTTACTTATAAGTCATTCCTAATAAGTTGGTTTGACCAAATGTAATATTCATTTTGCCCCTCTTCTATTTTGCAATTGAATCAATGTATCTTTTTATTAATGTCTTTTTTAATAATCTTTACATTTTATTTTAACTTATAAGTTATTTTCAGCCGAATATTTTTATAACTTGTTTTAACTTAATTTTTGACTTATAAAACAAATTGATGTCGAACGCTTTTATTTATAAGTCACAGTTTAATATAACTTATAAATAAACATAAATTTTACCTCAAGTCATTTTAAAATAAGTTATTGCGGAACGGCCAATTAGGAAAAATCATAGTTTCAGTTTATATAAATGTTGAGGGCAACGTGAAGAGCCATTTAGAGCAATCTAAGTTTTCTGCATTTGAGGCTGGTGTGCTACATTGTACGAGCTTCCCATGCTAACGTGCGCACCTCACCATGTGAGGTTGCTTTTTTGTGATCATAGAATGTCCTGTGCAACAGTAATTCAAGTGAAATTATAAAATGAAATCCAATGCACAACAATCAATGAACAAACAATCTGATGCCAATATAAAATTATATATAGAGAGAGAGAGAGGGAAAGAGGAAAACCTGAAGCGTGAGTTCTGGAAGTGTCGTTGCAGAGATTATGGAGTTGAGTTTCTATATTCTTCAAAAACACAGTTGCTTCGTTGAAAGGCCTAGCCAGATCCGATTTATACTTGACAAGTACCTCGCAATAAGTTTCCTTTGTAAAGATAAAGAACATTAAAACGAAAAATTAGAATTTGCTGAATGTTAAGATTGAAGAGACTGTATAAGCCAAAGATAGAGAGAGAAACCATGAACTGATCGAGCTCAGGATCGTCGCCCAAGTCGGTCGAAACCGCGGATCTCCTAGATAAGTACTTCTCGCGCCCCATTTCTTCGAACAGATTCGCTATATCCAATGGCGCGCCGACCTGACAAAAACAATTAGATATGAAAAGGTGGTCACCATAAATACAAAAAAAAGAGACGATTTAAATATCAAGGACGAATTCGTGGAAGTTTTAACTAAAAACTTAACCCTAATATGGCGCGTGAGAATTTCTTTTACTGCAGAATTTTGAAGAATTATTCAAATGTAGTATCAGTTTTGGTCCAGACAAAGGTAAAGCATCATTCATGTATAGCAGTAATTGTATAGTCTAAATTTAACACTCGAAACAGTTCATGATATATACAGTAAAATTCAAGTCAAAAAGTTAATTAGTCTTCTTCAGTAACGTACAACGACTTTGAATAAGAAGACGCGTACGAACAACTCAAACAGCTAAAGGAGAAACTTCCTGTAGAAGAAAGGATCGATCATGCTATGACCACACACCAGTGAGGATCACGATTTACGAAACAGTAGGAATATTTTTTTTTCTACTTTTAGGTTTTCTCACAGATCCAACTGTTTTAATGTCTATATCACTGAAGTCTGCACGTTCTCCCATCTATACCGTTTCTGCAAATAAAACAACAATAATAATATTACTAAATAATTATTCTTTGAATATTATATTAATATTATCTGTCATAATTAAAAAAAACATACCTGAAATTCTGCCCAAACAGCATCCTTGTAGGCGATAGGTGTGCTCGCCCATGTAATCACAGGTGTAGGCCAATTCTGTAAACACAGCTGTGATATGCACTTGACGATCTTATTATCTGAAAAATCACTATAATATACAACATCAATTAGCATATATTAAAGCAATTTACATCTAAGTTATAATACTTATGAACATTTTTCAAACTTATACTATAATACTTAAAAAAAATCCGCCAGAGTCTCCCCTACAATATAGACTAGCCACATGCACGACGGCATGCATATATGGACATTTCTAGGCACCTAAGACACAAACCAAGAGAAATATACAAATTTTCAATACAATAAGACCAAAACAATAACGATATATCCGGGACGTACGTGCTATTCGGAGGAGGGCGAATCTGAATAAGAATCCGATCATCCGAATTAGTAGGGGCCTTGGGCACATGATTAGGCCCCCTACCTAAGCTGTGCTTTTTCTGCGCTGCTTCAGAAGCCATCTGTATATTACAAATTTTAAGATGTTATTATGAGTCATATTTGATTACATGTATATATGACAATAAACATGACAGTGATATAAATATGTATATATATGAATATAAAATGACAATAAACAATAAATAGTTTAGTACATTAACATGACAGTGATATAAACATGTATATATATGAATATAAGCATATGAGTATCATTTAAGCGTACTTGTAAGCATATGACTTGAGAGCATATATACTTGTAATCATATGACTTGAGTATACTTGTAAGCATATTATATCATGTTATTTTATTTTAATTTGTTTTAAATTTATTTTTATTGTTTATCGTAAGTGAATACGTAAGGTATTTCATTTATGCTAGCTTTATATCATCCCCCTAACAACTAAGCTTGGCTTGGTCCCGTGAGGCTTAGCTAAGCTTGGCGTGGCCTCGTGTGGCCTCGCGGCCCCAAGCCCAGCCCATCAGCTCCAACATCCCCTTAATAGGCTCTAGTGGATCACCAATAGGCTCGTTAATAGTATAAATGTTCAACTATCCCACCCGATAAAAAAATTTCACCAGAGTCTCCCCATAATATGGATTAGCCACATGCACGACTTGCATGTATATAAGGTCATTTCTAGGCACCCAAGACATAAACCAAGAGTCCACATATATTTATCTTGCATAAGTATAAATAATGTGAAGAAAAGCCTAACTATTACCTATAGACGATCTTGCATAAGTATAGTTCTCATATAGGCATAGATTTGACTATAATTTCATAAATAGTCCATATGAGATACCATGAATTGGATGGAATTTTTATTTTATTTTGACCATAGGCTTCAAAATGATAAATGCGTTCATCTCAAATGAGATACCATTTTTACTGTGTAAATGTGTTCATATTATATTATCAAAATTATGAACTTATCTAATCCCAATGCTCATAAAATTGTTCATCATCCCAAATGAGAAAGCATTTAAGCATGAAGCAAATTTCAAATTTGCTTACAAAATAATAGTTTCAATACAATTATGTAACAAATTACATAATCAACACGGATCCGATTTGTGAACTTTGGGTTTTGAAATATTTCTACTAAATGGGTGACCTCCCCTAGACTTGCAAATGAGAAAAGTAATAAAACTAAATGGACCTTTACAATAATATGTAATACACTTTCAAGTTCAACTCTGCTAGAAATGACAGAAACAATCGAATGTGTTTATACATCATTGAATCAATTTCCAGGTATGGTATTATAAACAACAAACTAAAAATTAAATCGAAAGAAGAAGAAGAAGAAGAAGAAGAAGAAGAAGAATTTCTTACCTCTAAAATTAAATTGATTTGAAGAAGATTGAACACACCGAATCGAGCTTAACGCCTCTCTCTCTCCCTTCTCCCTCTTCTCTCCTCTTACGTCACCTCTTTTTTTTTCTCTTTCTTCTTTGAATCGAGCTGACGCTTGAGCTCGAATCATTTAAGAGAATCGTGACCACTTTTCAATGACCGCATGCACGTCACGATTTTAATGACGTGGGCGCTTTTCGGTGTGCGCATGCGTTATTTGATAATGCTTAGTCTTAACAAAAAATATGCCAGGTTTCACACCAAATTTTGGGGGAAATTCATATTAGTGATCGATCAACATCAAAGTGCTATCTTGATATTAAGTAGCGACTAGAATTTTTCCCGGTCGCAGATAGCGGTCACTAATACTATAATCAGCGACCAGATATACGGTCGCTGATATTATTGGTCGCAGATAGACCTTTTTTTTGTAGTGTATATTAAAGTAATGTGATATTAATTAATATATTTATTAGGCCATTTAGATGAGCTTAATGACCTGCTACTATGGTTAGAGTTCGGGATAGAAGTACATACGGCAAGAAATGTCGACTCTCGCCATTTATGTCGTATGTCTCCAAAGAAGATTAACTATATGGGTAATACATTTACTTATAATATTTAGTATTTATTAATATTACATAATTAATATGATGATTTAATTAATTCACATATACATATATTAAATTACAAGACCGGCTTGAGAAGCTTCGTGGCTAGCGTATAAATGAGTTGTAGATTGCTAGGGGTGATTCTAAGACGTTATATTCCACCATCCCTCCACTCGAGATTAATTTATCTTAGGATGAGAAGATGATTATTTGGGTTTCGTCTCAATATCCTCATAGTAGAACTACCAACATGTATCGAGTGCTAGGGTTATCGAGAATACCAGTTTATACACTACCTGGAGGTATAAATTTTAGTATATTTCTCATTTATGAATAAAGTGAAGTAGATTATTATTAATGTTATATTTATTTTTGTAAGCTCTAGCCAGCGCCTGCGTCTGAGAGCACCCATGGGACCATCACATAGGGGTGCTAGCTTAGACGACGCCATGTTTTAGAGGGTTATGGCGGCGATGTCGGTGAGATTTGATATGGATCCGATATTCCATCATCAGGACCTGCCCAGTCGTGTTCGCCTCTACTAGCTTGCTCAGGACATTGCAGTTGGGGCCACGGCTAGAGTACTGGTATCCCTCCGGAGCAATTCATTGCGATACGCGACGAGGTGGTCTAGACGGTGGTTACTCTACTCATTGTCCGCTTTGGGGCCGATGCTGAGTCAGTTCCAAACTACTCAGGTATACAATTCATTTTAAGTTGACTATTCTGCATGTTATTTAATTTTCATTTAGTTGTATCTTTAATTTTGTTATACGAATTCACTAATGAGTTATAATTTTAATTATATCAATAGGGTGACAATCTCGAGCAGGCTGGCGATGCTGAGGAGGTTGTTGATGCTGATCACGAGTAGAGGGACGACGTTGACGATTTTCATACGCCAGAGTAGCACCGTCGATGCCCGCCTGGTGATCCTCCTCACACTCGGGGTAGTACTACTAGCATGACTTAGTTTTGTAGATGATTTGTACATATTTTATTCATCTTAGCTTTAGTTTAGCTTAATAGGATGTAAATTCTCATAGTTTAGTTGATGTTTGACGTATTGTAGTTTAAACATTGTAATTTAATGTCATTTTTGTATATCTTATGGAAAATTAGTTTATATTTATTATTGTTGGCCTTGATAATTCATATTGGACTTGTATGTAAACATAAGCCAGTTTTTACTGTATGTACATGTTGTTGGATAGTTATAGTTATGTTGTATGTGTTGTTGGGATAAAACAGATTTAGAAGTACAAAAATATGGGTTAAAACTCTGGATATTGCTAAAACAGAAAAAAAATATTTTAAAAAAAACCCCTTATTCTCGACGGAATTTTTGTCGGAATTAAGCCTCCTAAGTCCAGTCAGTGATGCTACGTGGCAGTATTAAGCTCGACGGACTAATCTCGACCGAAACATTTCCGTTGAGAATATACCAAGTTTGACGAAATATTGGTCAGAATTTGTTCCGTCGCCGTTTGTTATTTCTGACGAACTTAATTCCGACGTGTCCATATTCAACCAAATTTTCGACAGAATATTCCGTCAGAATTAAACTTTTTCTTGTAGTGTAACTAAACAAATAACTTATTATTTTTGGATATATATGGTAAAAAAAGTCGTTAATATATACTTGTAAATGAGGTTTTTTTTTCTGTGAAAGAAAGGAAGTATAGTAGTAATTGTGTAGTTATCTCTCTCAATAATATACAAATGTTTTGTGGTACATAAAAATGATATGGTTTATTTTTTGACATTGAAAATGATACTTAATGCTACCTTCATTTTTTCTATTTATCTTTTAAGA
Source organism: Panax ginseng (assembly GCA_020205605.1). Lineage (NCBI taxonomy): Eukaryota > Viridiplantae > Streptophyta > Magnoliopsida > Apiales > Araliaceae > Panax > Panax ginseng. Next base: position 14,775,244 of record CM035134.1, read on the forward strand.
CGGTGAAATTTGTTTTTTTATTTGTTGTTTATAGATTTCATTAATGAAGCATTAATGACTTATTTTATCATATTATTTTATATTAAATAATAATTGTTTCTTTTCATATTTTTTAATGAATTTTGAATGATAATATTAATATTTTATACTCATTTTATTCAATTAGTTAAAACAATAATTATATATTTTTTAATTTTTATATTTTTTCATGAAACATCAATTAAAAAGTGTTGGGATGTGATTATTTGGGTCTAGCCATGGTGCAGCCCAGTCTATTTAATGGTCCGGATCTGGTGATGGCCCATATGTAATTTATTGTGACAGTGGGAGTCCTTATTAAAACAGGATTGTGTTTCCTTATTTTGAGGGATAAAGAGTCCTTCTCCTAATTGGATGCGGGTGGAGGTGGCTTCTATATATACGGCTACAAGCTAGGGTTTTAGGGGGGGGGGACAACACACACAAGAGATACAACACAAATACACATCTTGTACTCCCAATATTATTATAGTGGATTACTTTCTCTCTTCATGGTTTTTTCTCAATTGGATTTCCACGTAAAATTCTTGTGTTCATATTTTATCTCTTGTTTATGTTTATGTGAATGTATTTCGTGAGTTTGGTATAATCAACTACTCCATCAACCGTTAGGCCGATTTTGGCCTGCTATTTTGGTGATTTCGCCGTTCGCTATACAAAAAATTTGACGTTAACATTAGCGGCCATTCAGTAAAACCCAAATTTAACGAATAAAGATTTAATTTTTTCAAAATATTTTTTTTGAATATTATGGTGTGGATTTGAGATAATGTTATAGTTGTGGGTAGTATTTATAAATTTTGCAAAGTATGCAAGTTGTTATATAATATTCGATTGGTCGGGAAATATTCTTTTTGTCGGAGAATATCCGCACGACGATTTCTGATCATTGGCGGACAACACAACGAAATTATTGTTTGGATGGAGAAAAACGACAAAAATATTTTTATGAAAATAGCGGTTTGAAGTTTTATCGTTAATATTGTTGAACTACTCTGTAGTAAAAAAGTATAGTAATACTGGCGTGGTTGCATAGTAGCATTACGGTATTGATTATTATTGCTTACGTGAAAGTCACCGCAGTTTTGTTCAATTATTGCTATAGTAATTGCTGCATAGTATCTCACGTTATTTGATTCAATTATTGTCAATATTTTATATATTATTAAATCAATAATTGAGATAAAAAAGTTATTAATATTATTATTTGTAATATTAACGATGTCTAGAAGTTCTGCCAAGGAGAGGTTTGATCACCTAATTGTGCACCAATAGGGGAAAATCCTTATTGAAAAGCCCCCTCTTTCCTGGGAACCACCTGGTCGATTAATAGTGTGAATTATGATAATGATGATGAGTTTTGTTTTATTAGTATTATTAATGTAATAAAACAGAAAAGCTTTTTATATAAAACAGAATACTTTTATAAAGTTATTCGTTTTATTAAACTATAAATAGAATATATTATATTCTATTATGCATAGTGTTTTGCATAATAAATTTTTTTTATATAAAACAGAATACTTTTATAAAGTTATTTATTTTATTAGACAATAATTAGAATATATTATATTCTATTATGCATAGTATTTGCATTATTATGCGCATAGTATTTGCATAGTAAAATCTTTTTATATAAAACATAATACTTTTATAAAGTTATTCATTTTATTATATTATAAATAGAATATATTATATTTTATTTAAAAAGATTTCATTTTATTAGAATATTTTATTAAATCAATCTGGACCGCCCGTTTAAAAGTGAATCAATCTGGACCGTTCATGAATTAGTTACTATTCAATCCATTCTCCTATAAATAGAAGCTCATTCTTTCATTATTTCTTATGAATTCACTGAAACTCTAGAGAGAGAAACTGTAGAGAGAATTCTTCTTCTATAATCTTGAGCGTATTTCTTTAGAGTTTAAGAAAGCTTTGAGCGTAGTGCAAGTTTTCTTCAAGTATATCCCACCCTACCTGTCGGAGTACTCTTCTTTATAAGGTAAGGGATATTATTTTTTGTACCGTAAGAGGTATTATTTCTTTCGTATTCATGAATAGAATTTCTGTTATTCCATTCTTTATTATTTTGTTGGAATAACCTGTATACGGGGACTATCCTATACTTTAGTAAAATTCTTCTGTTATTCCATTCCTTATTATTCTGTTGGAATAACCTGTATATGTGAAGTACCGCATACTTGGTGAAATTCTTATATTATTCCGTTCTTTATTATTATGTCGGAATATCCTGTTTGTGCGTTTACGCATGACTTGGTTCCATTATTTATTATTCTGTTGGAATAACATGTCTGTGCGGTCTATCACATGCATGGTGAATTCTGTTGTTATTCAATTATTTATTATTCGTCCGAATATCCATGCATGCGTCGCATGACACGGTTCCATTATTTATTATTCTATCTAATATCCTATCTCGTATGCGTTCGCATGACCGATTCCATTCTTCATTATTCATTGGGAATAACTTTTCTGCATACAGTTCTATCGCATACGCATGGTGAATCATTCATTATTCCATTCTTTATTATTACATTGGAATAACTCAGATATGAGATTACCACATGCATGGTGAATGATCCTTTATATTCATTCCTTATTAAATTGTAGAAATGATCTGTTTACGTTGATTATGATGAGAGTCACAATAAAAGCATTGGACTGATGAAAATCATGGGTATATGTAGTATTAGTAAGTGTTATGCTGAGTTATGTTGGTTATTATGTGAAAACATGAAAGTTTCTTAGAAATTAAAAATTTAGATTTTGGTGAAAATGAAACATAAAATTCAATTGACCATATCTCCTATTGTATTTTGAATTTTTGAGTGTGATCAAGTCCTAGAGTTAGAGCTATGAGTTTTCTAACTTATCCAAGTGGAATCACTCGAAAAGGTGTTGTAGATTTTTCGTGTGGACTGATTTTAGCAAATGAGTCAAAAACTGAAAATACCAAAAAGCGGCGCCCAAAATTTTGTAGAAATTTGTTTTACCACTTAATTTGTGAGTAAAATTCTGGCCTTTTGGGACATGAAAATATATGGTATAAAATACCCCTTTCCAAAAATGAGTTCATTTCGACTTCAAATGAGCAAGTTATGACCATTTCAATATTTAGGTTTTTCCAACGAAAAACGCTATAACCAGAGTTCTATAACTCCGATGACCATGAAATTTAAACTGGAAGATCACGTTAACATGTGTAAGATCCTGACAAGATTTGGGAATTTCTTGAGTTAAACTTGAGGTGGCTAATTTCTTAAGGAATTAATTAGAAATTGATTTTTGAAAAATAGTAAATAAATTTTAAAAATTTCAAGAAAAATATATGTTCAATAGGGGACTATATTCTGCTAAATCCCAGAAAAGAAATATTTTTGGGACTGATTTGGTATTTTTCATGAAAATGATATAGTTATGAATAAATGAGTTAAATATGTTATGTGAAGAACAAAATTGGTTAATAGGATTTTATGACTTGGGAATCTTATTTAGGGTATATGCAGATTTTTGATAAGGGATTTGATCATTGGTGATGAAATCTTATGAGTAAGGCATTTTTAAATGATTAAATGCATTATTTGGTAAAGTGTAAACAATTGAAATAAATTGTTTATAAGTTTAAGAAGTGATTAAAATATTGTTATAATATTAATAATATTAGATTATGAGTTTATTAAGTGATTGATAATATTTGGATAAATTTAAAGTCTATAATATTTATCCTTGTTTTCGTTTGATTAATGATTATATCATTATAATCATTCACATGTTTATATTGTGATGAAAGTCATCTTTGGCTTACGTGCATAGATGGACTTGGTGTGATTATGACCAGGGATTATTCGGTGTAATCGGACCGTAATGTGACAAATGATGTGTTAAAAATTCTCAGTGGTCTGTAGTGCATTGATGGACAGTTTTTGGTATGATTATGACCAGGGATTATTCGGTATAGTCATGACCATTGATGATTTCCCTTGGCCCGTAGTGCAGGGATGATTCGATGATGTGGTTTATTTATTAAGTCATGTCTCAAATGATAAAATTGATGAAAACATTTTAAATCATAGAAGATAGTAGATTTTATTCTCTATTTGACTTTTCTAATGAATTGCTTGTTCCGCTGCAGTTAAACTTGATGTCTATTGTATTTTATCAGTTTAACATTGTTAAAGGCTAATGATAACTTATTCTGCATTATCTTAGTCATAATATTTCTTACTGAGCTAGTTGAGCTCACCCTTTCCTTCACTGTTCTCTTCAGAAAATGAGAATATAGCTGGGATGAGTCGGGGAACGGATTGACAGTCCAGATGATAGCATTAGTAGTCCTCACTATGGCATGACATGCAATATATAATTGTATTGAGGACCTAAGATGTGTGTGTCGTATTTTATACGTCACTTAATAATTAATTTTGGTGCACAACAATAGGGTGATGAGAACCCGACCCTAAAAGCGTCAAAAGTGCACCGCAGTAAAATGAAGAGAACGTAAATCTTCTCGTGTCCTTTGGAAACTCAAATATTTTTGTGATGTACTTTATATGGCATGTATTAATTTGAGTACTGAATATTGTCGATTATGTATGCTATTCTGATATTTGTATTGAAACTCACAATATATATATGTCAGATTTTGCATGATCGTTGTATAATTAAGTTTGTATTTGATTTATGTACCATATATCTGGCGACTCAAGATGGGTGATGTATACCTATTTTTGGGGGCATCACAGTTGGTATCAAAGCTTAGGGATATGATCCCTGGCTGAGATGTGAGACAAGAACTAGAAGGGGAGAGACGGGAAATTTCTTCGCTAGTATGACCTACCTAAGTTTATTTGATATTTAATTAGTCGGTCAGAATATAGGGATAATGTAAGACCCCAACTTTTATGAATAAAAATGAATTTTCTATAATTATCATTTTTGAATATTATAGAATAAATTTAATATAATGTTATAGTTGTGGGTAATATTTATAAATTTTGCAAAGTACGCAAGTTGTTTTATAATATTCGATTGGTCGGGGAATATTCGTTTTAACAGGAAATATTCATGATTTACAAGACAATCATTAGTAGACCCTATAACGGAATTATTGTCGGATTGAGAAAACGACAAAAATATTTTTTATGAAAATAACGACGGAAGTTTTACCGTTAACTGTTGAAACACCCGGTGTTAAAAGTACAGGAATACGCGTGATTGCATAGTAGCATACGGTATTGATTATTGATGCTTACGTGAGAAGTCACTCAGTTTTGTCTAATTATTGCTTCAGTAATTGTTGCATAGTATCTCACGTTAATTGATTCAATTATTGTTGATATTTTATAATTGAGATGACAAAGTTATTAATATTATTATTTGCAATATTAACGATGTGTCAGAAGTTCGCGCAAGGAGAGGTTTGGTCACCTAATTGCGCGCCAATATGGAGAAATCCTTATTGAAAGCCCCTCTTCCTCGAGAACGATGAAGTCGATTAATAGTGTGAATAATAATAATGATGATAAAGTTTTGTTTTATTAGTATATTAATGTAATAAAATGTAAAAGCTTTTTATATAAAAATGTAATACTTTTATAAAGTTATTCGCTTTTATTAGGCTAATAGTAAAATCTTTTTATATAAAACATAATACTTTTATAAAGTTATCATTTTATTAGACAATAATTAGAATATATTATATTTTATTATGCATAGTGTTTGCATAGTAAAATCTTTTTATATAAAATGTAATACTTTTATAAAGTTATTCGCTTTTATTAAATTATAAATAGAATATATTATATTTTATTGTAAACCATACAGACCGTCTGCTTAAAGTAAATCAATCTGGACCGCTCATGGATTGGTTACTATTCAATCCATTCTTCTATAAATAAAGCTCATTCCTTCATTATTTCTTACGAATTCACTGAAACTCTAGAGAGAGAAAACTATAGAGAGAAAGAAGAAAAGTATTCTGCTACTTTACTACTTCTATATCCAATTTCTTCTTTATAAGGTAAGGGGTATTTTTTTTTCATATTCATGAAGAGAACTTCTGTTATTCCATTCTTTATTATTCTGTTGGAATAACCTGTATACGCGGTCTACCCTATACTTGGTGAAATTCTTCTATTATTCAATTATTTATTATTTTGCTTGGAATAACTTTGCTCATGCAAAGTATTAGCATACATGGTGAAATTCTCATTGTTATTCCATTCTTTATTATTCTTTGGAATATCCTATCTCATATGCGTTTTACGCCGGACACGGTTTAAAATCTTTATTATTCTGCTTGGAATATCCTATCTCGTGTGTTTTACGTCGGACTGGGTTCCGCTTTTATTATTATTACATTGGAATATCCTATTCAGATGCTTTTTACATGGGACTGATTCCGCTTTTTATTATTACATTGGAATATCCTCATCATGCATGCGTTTCTGGGGACCGGTTCCATTATTTATTATTCGCATTGGAATAACCTTTATACATCTGTATTATTGCATGCATGGTGATTTCTATTGTTATTCCATTCTTTATTATTCTGTTGGAATATCCTGTCGGTGCGTGTTACGCCTGACCTGGTTCCGTTATTTATTATTCTATTGGAATAACCTGTCTATGCGAGGTACCGCATGCATGATAATTTCTTTTGTTATTCCATTCTTTATTATACTCAGTTGGTTAAAGTTTTGACTTCTATACTCCATGAAATTAGTGGAATATCCTTGATATTTGCGCTTCATCTAGTATCTTTTCGTGGAAATATTCTTCTGAGCATTCTTGAATTTTACTCTACAAATAAGTATTATGTTGACAATTTGGACGTTATTAATTCATGAATAAATTAATTCTTGAACTTGTTTTATTGAATTCTTATATCATTGTCATCATCCTCATATTTATATTTTGTTGAAAGTCATCTGTGGCCTGTAGTGCATAGATGGACTTGGTATGATTATGACCAGGGATTATTCGGTGTAATCATGACCGTAATGTTACAAATGATGTGGTAAAAGTCCTTATTGGCCCGTAGTGCATTGATGGACAGTTGTTGGCATGATCATGACCATTGATGAATACACGAATATCCTTGGCCCGTAGTGCATGGATAATTTATGGTCGTGATACTAATGAATATCATTGGTCGTAGTGCAGGGATGATGTAGATTATTTATTAAGTTGAGTCCCAACGATAAAAGTGATGAAAACCCTTTTAAATCATAAAAGATAGTAGATTTTATTCTCTACTTGAGTCTTTTAATGGATTGCATGTTCCGCTGCAATTAAACTTGATGTCTATTGTATTTTATCAGTTTAACACTGTTGAAGACTAATGATAATTTATTCTGAATTATCTTAGTCATAATATTTCTTACTGGGCTAGTTGAGCTCACCCTTTCCTTCACTGTTCTCTTCAGGAAATGAGAACATAGCCGGGACTAGTCGGGGAACGGAGTGACGGTCTAGATGATAGCATTAGTAGTCCTCACTATTCTGTTAAATAGTGTGACAATAAATGTAATGAGGACTTATTTTGAGAGTGGATATTGTCTAGAAGACAATATTTGTATTAAAACTTACAGCTCTCTTGTTGTATATTAAAGATTGTATTTGTATTCTGTACCATGTATTTGGCGACTCAGAATAGGTGATGTATACTTATTTTGGGGGCATCACAGATAATATGTGATATGTTAATTAACCCTTATTTTGTGGCAGTGTTTGAAAATGGCAGCTGAAAATGTTAACAATGGAGTGAATGAGACCATTGAGACACCTTTAATCACTAACCAGGTTAATGTGATGTCAGACGAAGAAGAAATTAGAGATATCTACGTGGTAAGTGAAGAACTAATAGTTGCACCCGAGCTAGTTGCAGAGGTAGCAGCTGAGAGTGAGGAAGAAGAGGAAGAAGAGGAACCTAAGGAGAATTGGTTAGAAGAATTTTATGATCAAAATTTAGAATAACAAAATCGTATTCATGAGTTGGAAGAGCAGGCTGAAGAACGGTAGGCGGTTGTGGAGCAAAGAGATACAACAATTCAAAATTGTGTTACCCGATGTGCAATGCTTGAACAGAAGCACTCTTTGGCAGAATATAAGATATTAGAGCTAGAATCTGAGAATGCTATGATCAAAATTCTGATGAAAGAAGAAGCAAATGAATGAATGAGAATAGATGATGCATGGGTAAAAGCAGCACGACGCGTTGATATTGTAGAAAAAGACGTCCGATCTAATAAGACCAAAATAGATGAAATAGATTTCGCTTTTTGGACATCAATTGGGAGAATCCAACATCGAGTTCGGAATTATCCTGTGCAGAGCGGTCAACCCCAATTCAACATGGATCGGAGAATAATGATTCGAATCATGGATCAGGAATGTGACGAAGCAATTAAGGGTGGAATGTACTCTACAGTAAAGTTAAGTCCAACTGGGATGTCCCAAACAAGTCAAAAGTCGGTAGTTTAAGTGAGAGCGTTTTTCTAGGAACCCGAACGAAGTTATCACAGGTAAGCTAATCATAAACTATAGCGAAGTTTATACTTTATTTGATACTGGTTCTACCCACTCTTTCATTTCTACTACTTACGCTCAACGTTTAAATTTGACTCCAGAGAAATTAGACTTTGACTTATCTGTTGAAACTCCGTTGGGAGAAACCTTCGTTACATCCACTGTTTATAAGTCTTGTTTGATTCAAATCTCCAGAATCGCATCGTTACCTGTCGATCTTATTTCTTTGAAAATACTTGCATTTGATGTGATTTTAGGGATTGATTGGTTAACTACTTGTAAGATCCCAACTTATTATAAATAAAATTGAATTTTCCTTTATTCATTATTCTAAATTAATAAGGGTTAATTTGATATAATTCTTTGGTTATGGGTGAAATGTGCAAAGTTTACAAAATAAGCAAGTGGTTATAAAATATTCATTATTGTCGGGGAATATTCGTTTGGTCGTGGAATATTCTTTTTGTCGGGAATCTCCGTACGACGGCGCAGTCATTAGTGGGCCCCATAACGGAAAACGGTTGGATGAAAGAAAACGACAAAGATTGAGTTTTATAAATAACGACGTAAATTGTTACCGTTAACACTGTTGGATTATCTGGTGGTTAAAATACGATGTACGCTGTGGTTCTACAAAGAATAACACCGGTATTGCATACAATATTATTGAATTATTGATTCTTACGTAAGAAGGCACTACTCAATAATTGTTACAATGAATTCTACCGCTCAATATTATATTGATTCAATAATTGTCATATTGATATTTTGTATCACTTTGTTGTTTCAATAATTGTCATTACACAATTTTCCATTATCAAATCAATAATTCATATTATTTGAATAATATTATCGATAACATTATTGGCAATGTCTAAAAAGTTCGCATCTAGGAGAGGTTTGGTCACCTAATTGCGGCAACCAAGAGGAGAAATCCTTATTGAAAGCCCCTCTTTCCTGAAACCTTGCCGTTGTTAGTAATGTGATTCTATAATATTATTTGTGAATAATTAATTATTGATTTATATGATATTGATTTTATGTGGATATAGATGGAGAAATTTTTTTAATGTGACAATTGTTGAAAATTAATATTTTATCTTTTTCGATAAAATAATTCATTTAAATATATTATTTTAATAATATATTAACGGTGATATTTTTATAATGAATGTGGGATATATGAGTATATGAGGAGGTAGAGTATTTTGTGGCATTAAATGTTTAACACATGTTTTGTGTGTTTGGTGGACACAATTCTTGATGAAAATTTATTATAGTATATAAATCGCCTGCTTATGGATTTTGGTCAATTTCATTTGGAATTTGGAAAAACTTTCTTCTGCGCAAAGTTGTAGAGAATGGAATTTCCCATGAAAAGTGGCGTAGTTTTGAATTTTTCTCGATAACCGAGCTATTTTCTATGAATTGTTGAAGTTTCGAAAATAAAATGATTTTTATTAAATTAATGGGTGGGACCCACTTTTGGGTTGGTGAGTAATTCACATGGGTCATTCTGGAAATTTTTCCAAGGTGGTGGTCGGTCATGGTCTATATAGCATGCGTAGGAAATTTTGATTAATAATAATATTATTTTATTATTTAGTCTCCTTTTAGCGTTCTAACATTTTCCTATAAATAGAGGCTAAGTTAGAATTGAAAATCACACCGTAAACTAAGTTTTATCTCTTTATCTCTATATTTGTCGAACGTATTCTTGTGAGTATATTTTGAGTGTTGCTATATATGTGCGGGTTTCACATCGAGACTATACCGAAATTCAATCGTAAGACGGTTATTTTGAGGTAAGGATGTTATTTCTTTCAAAATGATATTATTTTCTTCAATATCATTATGCCAAAATATTGGTTGAACTTTTTATCAAATTTAGAACTTTTTCATGTCGGGGTTACTATTCATGAGTTACTATTCACGAGTTACTATTTATGAGTTACTATTCACGAAGTTACTATTCACGAAGTACTATTCACGGCGTGAAGATGTTTTTTGTGAAATTTCTATCTTTTTGTATCGGGTTACTATTCACGTATACAACACTATTCACGATATCGACACTATTCACGAATCATTTGCAAGACTATTCAATCGAAAAATGAAAATTTTTCTTTTTTGTCCAAGATGTCTATTTTGGCTACTATCTTTGATTGTATCCATGTTTTGATCGTTATTTTTGAGTTCTACTTCAAAATCGCTTATTATGAAGTATTATCGATCTTGGATAAACTGTTGTAATTTAATCCCTAATATTTGTCCTTCTATCTCACCGGATTCGTTTCTTAAAATATTTTTCATCATCCTCGGTCCTTAATGGTGATACTTGATGAATATCTTTGGCCTGTGTAGTGCAAGATGAACGATTAATCGATGAATATCTTTGGCTCAGTAGTGCAAAGATGAACAGTGTTGAGATGAACATGACCAACTGGTGATTTAAATGAATATCTTTGGCTCAGAGTGCAAAGATGTATATTGATTGTTATTATGAGGGATGAAATATTGATGATGGACTTTTAAATCTTTAAAGACAGAGAATTCATTCTCTACGTGACTCTTCTAATGGATTGTTGTTTCCGCTGTATTTGTTGATCTAAAACTTGTTGTCTATTGTATTCTATTAGATTTTTCCCTGTTGAAGACTAACGATAATTTGTTGTATATTATCTTAGTCATAATATTCTTTTATTGGGCTAGTTGAGCTCACCCTTTTCCTTGTTGTTCCATTTTCTTCTCGGGAGGTGAGAACATAGCGAGGATCGAGTCGGGTATGGAATGAAGGTTCTAGAGAGAGTTGTTTAATAGTCCTCACCATTTTTATAAAATAATGTATCAATAATTATGATGGGGATTTATTTGCGTGTGGATATTGTCTAGACGGCAATATCTGTATTTAAACTCACAGTATGTATTGTCGTATTTCACACGACATTTGTATTATTGAAGTTGTAGTTATTTCTGTACCATGTATTTGGCGACTCAGAATGGGTTGTGTGGCGCCCCCAAATCCGGGTACTTGAAACCCGAACTCAGTGCTTCACGATACCATTTCTATAAGCTGAATAATACAATAGTAATATTACATTCAAACTTAATTTACATACATCAAAGTTTACTTCCCAGGTACGAGACCTTCAAATACATTCCTTTCAATACATAAATAGATACCCAATGCAGCTATAACCATTAACTCATAATACACACTTATTTGATCAGCTTTCCTTTTCCTTTGTTCGTGCCTGAGCCTTCAGGTTGCTCATACATAACTGAAAACATTTAATTTAAGCAAGGATGAGCATTTGAGTGCCCAAAGTAATAATAGCAATTATATATATGAAATGAAAGAATATAAGTATTCTCTTTACATAACACTTCTACAACGAATCAAAAGTTGTGAAGTAATTTGTACTGATAAAAGATTCACATAACAACTCTCTTTCAAATTCTTGAAATGAGGCTCCACCCATGAATAGGGTTTAAGAAACATACTATGAACATTCTTTTTCATTTTGAAAAAGGTTTAATGTAAATTCATCCATAAGAAATCGTCATAACTTATGGGCACGGAGGGTGATCAGCCCCGTTGTACCCTGTATTGATCAATACTACATAACTTGAACGAAATTCATCGCTCACCCTTTGTCCGCCGAGGCGCATAAAATTTTTCCCATTATCGGGATGTTCATACATGCCTGGTTCCAAACCCAAAGGTTTTTAATCTTGTTCAACAATAATATGTAATTCAACATATATGTATACGGGTAATTGACAAAGGTATATCAACATGTGAATAAATGCCATGATTATCCAAGTGGGGACACTTGTATAACCATTTAGAAATCAACTTAATGTAATATATATCCGAGCTAACATGTTGATAATCAAAGCGTATATAATTTGTATGCGAATATAATAATTCGAAACTTCTTACTCATGTCCATCAGATAAAGGAAATGCAAAGGTAAGATACTTTTGATTTCTTCGATTACAAATCTCAACTTAGACCTTATCTCTTTATCACAACCTATCAATAAACAAAATATTCGTCCGATTAGAACATAAATCATAACACATAAAGATCACAATTATGGTCAAGACATAGTCTAATTATGTCATCACATTCTATACTTTTATACATTTTCAAATATCTCATCCATGTTCTTACAAGATGAGTCTTTTCTTTCTATTATAGGGTCCGATAATTGTTTGCGTCTGATCGACTTTTTATTGAGTACATACTTGAGTCTAAGACTCTTATTCTATACCTCAACATCTCAGAATATCGACATTTTACTTTTAATTATTTTTTTCAATTTTTCCGAAATTGAAAAATTTAAAATAAATCAAATCATCACTCAAGGCTTATAGTGATATAATCAATTACTATGGTTGCTTCTTCACCAAATCCTGGACTTCATAACCGGTTCTCTAGTCAGCTAGTTTGACCGGATATCACTTTCAAACATCGGAATTATAATTATATGACTTAAACATCAAACAATTCTATTATCATTAATATTAAATTATTAATGAAATCATTGCCAAAATATAAAAGTTATTTATAATAACTTAAACTATTTTTAAAACATTTATTTTACCCTTAAATGATTTTTAAAACAATTAAAATCATTTTTAAATAATCATCATTAATATATAAATATTAATGTACTATTTATCCAAATATTAAAAGTCATTAATTATAACTTAAAATATTTTTAAATCCTTAATATTCTCTTTAAATGATTTTTAAATAAATAAAACTATTTTTAAACTATTTATTTAATATAAATATTAAATAAACTTAATATCACAAATCATTAACTAAATATCATTAATATATAATTATTAATGAAATTATCTTCTAAATATTAAAAGTTATATTTTATAACTCAAAATATTTTCTTATATCATAAAATAATTTTTCATGATTTTTCATGAATTAAAACTATTTTTAAATCATTTATTTAATATTATAATTAAATAAATAAATACCTTTTATATTTCAAAAATATTAAATATTTATGAAATATACTCAAAATAATTAAAAACTATTTTTCGGACTTTAAAATAATTTTTCATAATTTATTTGGTATTTTTAATAATTAAAACTAATTTTTCTAATTTTTAAATTAATTTCCTAAAAATAAAATGTTATCTCGTCAAGCAAAAGGCATCTATAGCGACATGTAACCGTCATATATAGGTGTTCTTGAGCTTCATGTCGCAGGCACAAAGGTACTAGTTTGACCGAGCTTTAAATCCATGATCTAAGTGTTTTACGGACTTGCAAAAAACTTCAATGTTGTAGTAAGACTAATGTAATACTACAACTATATACTCATTTCATGGCCAAACAACAACAAATCATGAGATATGATCAATAGAAAACCTTGTCAGACGTGTTCTTCATGTTTACGGGTTGCCCGTAAAATTACGTCAACACCTGGCCAACGACCTTAGTGGTCTTATTCGGTGCGATCCGCATATGTTATAGGTGTTTTATACATCTAAGCTATGTAGTACAACTTACGAGAACATGATTAAATCAAGTTTCAAGTCTAAACATTAACAATACCAAAGATATAAATCATCAAACTCTCTCGACAAAACTTGCATGCCAATTACGGTTTTCCGAATTTTAAACCGATCGTCTTGAAGCTACTTTGGATCTTTATATCTTTCATTCGAGTTTGATCTAAGTGATCTATTGATTCCGGTGTTGTAGATAACATGTAATACTACAACTCTATTACATATAAGACATATAACAACACCAGATCCAACGAGAAAGAGGCCTTCATTCAATGTGACCCCAACAATCATTCTTGAACATTTTCGAAAACCCGAAATGTTCTTTGAGCGCCTCGGTCAATGGTAGTTTGACCATAAATAACTTCTAATCTACAATGAGATATGACCATGATTCCTTTTGCGAATAAAGACAACATACCAAAGCTACTACATAACAAGCTTTAAACATCAAAACTCTTAACAGGATGGGATCTACAGCCTCTGACATTCGTTGTCAGAACACAAAAATGAAAATTTCCAGATTTTAAAGATCTTCAAATCCGAGCTTCTGAATGTTATGGAATCAACATCAAGCAACCCAGATCATCCTTAGACACTATAATCAACATGTTTTAACATTTAAACATAACATCTAACACCAAAAAGTTTAAGAAAAATCAAGCTTAGGTTTATACCTTTAAGCTTTGATTCTGATTTTTGGCTACTGATTTGTTATTGGTGTGAATGGGGCTTGTTTATAAACTGATATAATGAGAGAATTTCGTAGGTTTAAGCATTGGGAGAATGAAGCTAAGTGCTTGGGTATAAATAGGCCAAAATGTTGCATTTCTCTCTCTTGAATCCATAAATTAATGCATGAATTGATTCTAGTGGCTGATTGATGGTAATACTACAAATTTCATAGGTAATTTCTAGATGGATTGGCGGATTTTGTGGACAAGTGGTAGCAATAAGACATAAATAATGCATTTTTCCTTTCCTTTAATTTTAAAAAATAATTTTAAATACCTTGGATGCTAAAGTGGGATGATTCCCTTGTTTGAGAGTCGATAGCATGTAGGGTAAGTATGTTGGGCATCCTTGTTGCAAGATCCTATCAACAATGTAAGTAATAATACACTAAAATGACAAAAAGGGTATTTTGGTCATTTCACATATAATTCCAAGGGCATTTTGTAAAAGGCCATTAAATGTAATATTTAACCATTAGATTATAATTCTTACCATTTACCAATTAATTTCTACCATTTGGTAAATTAAAACATTTATATAATATCAAGTAATTAAACCCGATAATTTTAAATTAGGGTTTTCTTTAAAAAATTAGGGTTTTCTAATTAGGGTTTCTTAACGTTATCAATTAGGGTTTTCTAATTGATCATTAGGTTCTCTAATTATCTCGTGTATGATCTAACACGGTCATTACTAGTTTCTAACTTCAACCGATTAGGGTTGTAATAATTAGGGTTTGTCCTAAGTTATCGGTAAAAATAGTAATTAGGGTTTTTCTTCTAATTACCGATATTCGTGTACACAAGAAATTTCATATACACAAAGAATTTCATATACTACTCGGTCATTTCTCATAATCGAGTTTAATAATTAGGGTTTCACAAAGACGGTGTCTACGCTATGACCTAATTGGTCGTCATTGCTTTCAATATTATCTGTCATACATACACACACATTATATAATTATTGTCTCAGAAAATCATTATAATAATATAATATTATTATTATCATCTCTTGATCATAATCCCAATTCGTGGTTTGGATCTCATATCTCGACTTCTCTTTCGCATATCAAGTTAAAATACTTGATTTAAATATTCGAACAATTCATATAATAAAATATATATTATATAAATTCTAATTATCACTTCATATATTATTTCCAATCATGTTATCATGGAAAATAATTAATAAAAATATTTCTGCTTACAGAAATTAATTACCATAAAATATAATTTGTAGTAATTAATAATTCCAAAATTATTTCTAATTTTTAAAGAAATAAATATATTCGTATTTATCGTTCACTTATTCTCGTCATTAAATAAAAAAAAAATTATACGCAAATTTTCTTATTTATTTTATTTAGGAAATCTCGGGTTATTACAGGTTGGGTGGAATGGACCTATTTTGGGGGCGTTACACTACTCATCATGCTAAAATCGATTATTTTCGTAAGGTTGTTAGCTTTCATATTTCTAACCAACCTATTATGCGAATTCAAGCAACCAAACCACTAAAATCAATCACTGTCATCTCAAGCCATAAAGCTATTCGTTTATTGAAAAACGGATGTCAAGCTTTCTTAGCTCATGTCACAGATTTAAATAAAAATACGTCAGATTTGAATGATATTTCTATTGTTAATAAATTTCCTGACGTATTCTTGAAGACTTCTTAGCCTACCCTAGAGCGTGAAATCGAATTTTGTATTGACCCCAGTACAAAACCCATTTCTTCAACCCTTAAATATTTCTTCAACCAAAAAAAACATATAATGTGCCAAAGACGTTAGCTCGAGCTATTGAAGATTACGATCGTACCATTCAATACCATCGTGGAAAAGCGAACGTGGTAGCTGACGTGTTGAGTAGAAGATTGTATGCATTTACGAGTACGAATATACGAACCTACGTGAAGATAACGAATATATGATTAGAACCGACTTTAGTCGATAAAGTTAAAGCCGCTCAAACTACAGACCCGGAGCTGATGAACACGAAGAATAAGGTTCAAGAGGGCGTTATTTTAAACAGCAAGAGTTGCTGAAGAGAGGAAATCTCAACCCTCGATTTTAATTGGCCCATTTGAAATCCTCGATCGAGTAGGGGCTGTAGCCTATAGACTCGCTTTACCGCCAAGTATGTCTCGTGTTCATAACGTTTTTAACGTATCGATGTTACGTAAATATGTGGATGACCAGCACCACATTATTAAATTAGAACCGGACGAGATAGAGTTAGATTTAACATATGAAGATGTACCTGTTAAAATCTTGAAATATATTTAACACTCAAAGGTTATACTTCAAGAGTTAGAATCTGATGAAGTGTCCTCATTTGTTCGGCATACCAGGTACGTACGTAAATTTCGAGGGCGGAATTTCATAAGGAGGGAAGATTGTAAAACCCCAAATTTTACGAATAAAGATTTAATTTTCTCGAATTTTTTTTTTGAATATTATGGTGTGGTTTTGAGATAATGTTATAGTTGTGGGTAGTATTTATAAATTTTTCAAAGTATGCAAGTTGTTATATAATATTCGATTGGTCGGAAAATATTCTTTTTGTCGGGGAATATCCGTACGACGGTTCAATCATTGGTGGACCCCACAACGGAATTATTGTCGGATGGAGAAAACGACAAAAATATTTTTATGAAAATAGCGGCCGAAGTTTTATCGTTAATACTGTTGAATTACTCTGTAGTAAAAGTATAATAATGGCATGGGTTGCATAAGAAGACACTACGGTATTGATTATTGATGCTTACGTGAGAAGTCACTTAGTTTTGTTCAATTATTGCTATAGTAATTGCTGCATAGTATCTCACGTTATTTGATTCAATTATTGTCAATATTTTATATATTATTAAATCAATAATTGAGATATAAAGTTGTTAATATTATTATTTGCAATATTAACGATGTCTAGCAGTTCTGCCAAGGAGAGGTTTGGTCACCTAATTGCGCGCCAATAGGGAGAAATCCTTATTGGAAAGTCCCCTCTTTCCTGGGAACGACCTGGTCAATTAATAGTGTGAATTATGATAATGATGATGAGTTTTGTTTTATTAGTATTATTAATGTAATAAAATGAAAAAGCTTTTTATATAAAAATGTAATACTTTTATAAAGTTATTCGCTTTATTAAACTATAAATAGAATATATTACATTCTATTATGCATAGTGTTTTGCATAGTAAATTTTTTTATATAAAATGTAATACTTTTATAAAGTTATTTGTTTTATTAGACAATAATTAGAATATATTATATTCTATTATGCATAAGATTTGCATAAGGCTGCGATAGTGTTTCACAGATAGTAAAATCTTTTTATATAAAACATAATACTTTTATAAAATTATTCATTTTATTAGATTATAAATAGAATATATTATATTTTATTTAAAAAGATTTCGTTTTATTAGAATATTTTATTAAATTAATCTGGACCGTTCGTTTAAAAGTGAATCAATCTGGACCGTTCATGAATTAGTTACTATTCAATCCATTCTCCTATAAATAGAAGCTCATTCCTTTATTATTTCTTATGAATTCATTGAAACTCTAGAGAGAGAAACTGTAGAAAGAATTCTTCTTCTATAATCTTGAGTGTATTTCTTTAGAGTTTAAGAAAGCTTTGAGCGTAGTGCAAGTTTCTTCAAGTATATCCCCGCCCTACCCATCAGAGTACTCTTCTTTATAAGGTAAGGGATATTATTTGTTGTACCGTAAGAGGTATTATTTCTTTCGTATTTATGAAGAGAATTTCTGTTATTCCATTCTTTATTATTTTGTTGGAATAACCTGTATACGGGGACTACCCTATACTTGGTGAAATTCTTCTGTTATTCCATTCCTTATTATTCTGTTGGAATAACCTGTATATGCGAAGTACCGCATACATGGTGAAATTCTTCTATTATTCCGTTCTTTATTATTCTCGTTTAATATCCTGCATCATCGTTTACACATGACCGATTCCATTATTTATTATTCTCATTGGAATAACTCGTCTGTGTGGGTCTATCGCATGCACGGTGGTGAATTCTCGCTTGTTATTCCATTATTTATTATTCTCGCCGGAATATCACATCGTGTGTTTACGCATGATCTCGGTTCCATTATTTATTATTACGCCGAATAATATTCTGCTGTGCGTTTACGCATGACTTGGTTCCATTCTTTATTATTCTGTTGGGAATAACCTGTCTGTGCAGTCTATCGCACGCATGGTGAATCCTTCTGCTATTCCATTCAATTGCCCATATCTCCTATTGTATTTTGAATTTTTGAGTGTGGTTAAGTCCTAGAGTTAGATCTATGAGTTTTCTAACTTATCCAAGTGGAATCACTCGAAAAGGTGTTATAGATTTTCGTGTGGACTGATTTTAGCAAAGGAGTCAAAAACTGAAAATACAAAAAAGGCTACTGCCCAAAATTTTGTAAGGCCTGTTTCGGCCACTTAATTTGTGAGAAAAATTCTGGCCTTTTGGGAAATGAAAATATATGGTATAAAATACCTCCTTTCCAAAAATGAGCTAATTCCGACTTAAAATGAGCAAGTTATGACCATTTCAATATTTAGATTTTTTCGACGAAAAATGCTATAACCGGAATTCTATAACTCCGATGACCATGAAATTTAAACTGGAAGATCACGTTAACATGTGTAAGATCCTGACAAGATTTGGGAATTTCTGGAGTTAAACTTGAGGTAGTTAATTTCTTAAGGAATTAATTAGAAATTGATTTTTGAAAAATAGTAAATAAATTTTAAAAATTCGAGAAAAATATATGTTCGAGAGGGACTATATTCTCGCTAAATCCCGTGAAAAAATATTTTGGGACTCGATTTGGTATTTTTCATGAAAATGATCTAGTTATGAGTAAATGAGTTAAATATGTTATGTGAAGTAACAAAATTGGTAAAGAGGATTTAATGGCTTGGGAATCCTATATAGGGTATATGCAGATTTTTGATAAGGGATTTGATCATTGGTGATGAAATCTTATGAGTAAGGCATTTTTAAATGATTAAATGCATTATTTGGTAAAGTGTAAACAATTGAAATAAATTGTTTATAAGTTTAAGAAGTGATTAAAATATTGTTATAATATTAATAATATTAGATTATGAGTTTATTAAGTGATTGATAATATTTGGATAAATTTAAAGTCTATAATATTTATCCTTGTTTTCATTTGATTAATGATTATATCATTATAATCATTCACATGTTTATATTGTGATGAAAGTCATCTTTGGCTTACGTGCGTAGATGGACTTGGTGTGATTATGACTGAGGATTATTCGGATTATGTCGGGGACCGTAATGTGACAAATGATGTGTTAAAAATTCTCGATGGTCTCAGAAGTGCATTGATGGACGCTTTTGGTATGATTACCACGTGGATTATTCGGGTATATAGTCATGATTATTGATGATTTCCTCTTGGCGTGGTCGCGTGGATGATTCGATGATGTGGTTTATTTAGTAAGTTGTGTCTCAAATGATAAAAATTGATGAAAACATTTTAAATCATAAAAGATAGTAGATTTTATTCTCTACTTGACTTTTCTAATGGATTGCTTGTTCTGCTGCAGTTAAACTCTATGTCTATTGTATTTTATCAGTTTAACATTGTTGAAGGCTAATGATAACTTATTCTCGCATTATCTTAGTCATAATATTTCTTCTTTGGGCTAGTTGAGCTCACCTTTCCTTCACCACTGTTCTCTTGAGAAATGAGAATATAAATTTGGACGAGTCTGAGAACGGATTGACATCCCGGATGATAGCATTAGTAGTCCTCACTATGGCATGACATGCAATATATAATTGTATTGAGGACGTAAGATGTGTGTGTCATATTTTATACGTCACTTAATAATTGATTTTGGTGAACAACAATAGGGTGATGAGAAGCCGACCCTAAAAGCGTCAAAAGTGCACCGCAATAAAATGAAGAGAACAAAAATCTTCTCGTCCCTTTGGAAACTTGAAATATTTGCTGCTATACTTTATATGGCATGTATTAATTTGAGTATGAATATTGTCGTATTATGTATGTTACAATATTTGTATGGAAACTCACAGTATATATGTCGTCATATTTTGAACGACTGTTGTATAATTAAGTTTGTATTTGATTTATGTACCATGTATCTGGCGACTCAAGATGGGTGATGTATACCTATTTTTGGGGGCGTCACACCATCTGTGGGAACTAAGACACTTGTTCTAGTGTCGATTTAAAATCACCGATTCACCGAAGAAGATAAGTAATTCTTTTTTATTTTACGAAATAAGTATTTTATATATATATATATATATATATATATATATATATACCAGCAAATTCATGACTTTTCTTCAATTATTATATACGGATCTGCTCAAGTCTCAACCCATGAAAAATAATAGTAGTGGAATATATGACTTTTTGTCAATTAGTATACATGT
Organism: Panax ginseng; assembly: GCA_020205605.1. Classification (NCBI taxonomy): domain Eukaryota; kingdom Viridiplantae; phylum Streptophyta; class Magnoliopsida; order Apiales; family Araliaceae; genus Panax; species Panax ginseng. The sequence continues at coordinate 14,796,586 of CM035134.1, forward strand.
GGAGTAATGATAATGCTACAATTTAGCATAAACAGATTAATTAATATGATGAATACCAATTTTTATAGAATGTGCTTCATCATTAACATGATTAATATTATAAAACTCATGCCTTGTATGCTTATTAATGCCTATAGTTGCCTTGTGTGCTCAGGCTTAGGGTAAAGCCCATGTACTTGCTTTTAAATAAAAGTAATGATAAACAACTGTGCATGATGTCAGGTCTAAAGTCTTTGACTTAGCCAGAATTAAGAAGTGAACAACAGGAAAGTGGAGTATTGCATGCCAGTGTGGAGACTACAATTGAAATTAGTCAGGCAAAGGACGTACTTCCTATTGAACAGTGCCGAACTTGAGCAATCGAAGATTCTAAGCATTCTGAAAAAAGCCGAGATCTTACAAGTAGTAAAAGGGAAATTGAAACGGAGAAGATCTAGCCAAGACATGTTTTAAACCCTCTTGGCTCGTGTCATGTGACTCAAAACACGTAGCTCGCGGCTAAAACCACGAGGCTTGCGACTCAAAGCATGAAGCTTATGGCTCGAAGCACTTGGCTCGTTGCTCGTGGCTCGTGGCTCAAAGCACGTGGCTCGTAGCTCAAAGCACGAAGCTCGTGGCTCGAAGCACTTGGCTCGTTGCTCGTGGTTCATAGCTCAAAGCATGTGGCTCGTGTCTCAAAGTACGTGGCTCGTGGTTTGCGGCTCGTGGCACGTGGCACATGGGTCATGGCTTGCGGATCTTTATGTATATCTTAGAAATGAATTGAGGAGTGGGGCGAAAATATTGAGAGTCACAAGTTTCTGTTTGGCGTATGGTGTTTGGGTGTGACAAAATTTGTATACTCTCTTATTTTAAGTTCCTTATAAATAAGAGACTGTGGGGCAATGTTGGGATGTGATTATTTGGGTCTAGCCATGGTGCAGCCCAGTCTATTTAATGGTCCAGATCTGGTGATGGCCCATATGTAATTTATTGTGACAGTGGGAGTCCTTGTTAAAACAGGATTGTGTTTCCTTATTTGGAGGGATAAGGAGTCCTTCTCCTAGTTGGATGCGGGTGGAGATGGCTTTCTATATATACGGCTACAAGCTAGGGTTTTATGGGGGGGACAACACACACAAGAGATACAACACAAATACACATCTTGTACTCCCAATATTATTATAGTGGATTATTCTCTCTCTCCGTAGTTTTTTCTCAATTGGATTTCCACGTAAAATTCTTGTGTTCATATTTTATCTCTTTGTTTATGTTTATGTGAATGTATTTCGTGAGTTTGATATAATTAACTACTCCATTAACCGTTAGCGCGATTTTGACTTGCTGTTTTGGTGATTTCGTCAGGCATAAATTTGGCGTTAACAAAAAGGAAGAGGGAATTATTATGACCTTTATAACCTAAAAAAATTATGATTTAATCCATGACTAGTCATTCATTGTAGTTCAATCTAGAACTTACTTATTTGAACAGCTACTCAATATATAGCTATAAATTCACCTTATAATGCATTTGAATGGTGATATTTCTTTTGTGAAATATTGCATATCTAAGTTATAAACATAGCCGGGAAAAAGCCTGTCACACTGTCAGAGTTATTTTAATCTGTTGGTCCCAAAATAAGAATTATTTTAGAAAACCATGCATTTTAAAGAAAGTTGTTGTCTCTAAGACCTTCTAATTCAATTTGAAGAACTATATTGATTTTAAATTAAAGCTAGGTTTAACTTTGTTAAGGGCAACCCCTTAGGACTAAAATTCTCTTTCGTTACATTTTTATTCAAAATCTATCAATACCATATTCATAAGTAATTAATCTTATGTTGTATTCACATGATATCAAACCATTTTATTCATGTGTAGAACCAAAGTCCTCGACTCCACGTGTTCGTGACCCAATATGTTCTGTCCCCAATCACTACTGTAAAAGGTTTGGCCATTAATTGTGCTATACCCATGTTTAGATCATACATGTAATTCTTGATCTATTTTTAGTTCATCTAGAAAGATACATATGTACTAATAGGTTTATACATGCCAGCTTGAATTAAACCCCAAAAATCATGCATTCAAACCAAAAACGTACACCCACCTCAGCCACGGCCAAAAATGAATATATGAACTGTCCCTATACCTAAAACAAGCTATTTTTACCTAAATACAACTCCTCCGAAAAAAGGTGAATGAAAACTCTATATATTTCTTCTTAATTAATTCTTCACCCTTAATCTACACATTCTAATTAATTAATCGATCATTCGATCCATAGATCGTTGTGATTTTTCTTAATCTATAATTAATTATACCATGGCCGCCAGCAACAAGGTTAGGATTATGGCGGTGATGTTCTTCGTACTTATGGCCTTGGCTCAAGCTGATCAAAATGGCAAAGATGGTATTGCAGATCCTCACTGTTTGTCCTCATGCTACACTGTATGCGTACACATGAATATTTTCACTTACTGAATGCCAAAAAGAATGTTTAATAGTTTGTGCGCAAGCTGCTCGTGGAGACGATGAAAGCATGGATGGTCAAACAAGGGCAGAAATCAGAGGATGAATTGCAATAGTATGTCATGAAAGTACTTGCTATGTATCATGAAATATGTTTACTTGGTTCTTTTTGTTCATTGAATTGTTTGTAAACTAATTCTATTAATTTCAAATATTGTTTTGAATTTACCATTTTTATTCTTCTTTTCTGTATATGGTTTATGTTTAAAAGGTCAATTAGCTCTTGTAGTTTTAATTCAGGTAACTTATATATTGTCGTAAATGCGTAGAATTACTAAACACACTATAGGAAAAGGGAATTTTTGGACAAACAAAGTCTCAAATAGACCCAAAATGGTCGAAATACTGTCTAGGCGATATATACTGTCCCTATTAATATCAGACGGTGGTATAAACACCAAAAAGGGCATTTAGTGAAGGGCAAATTCTTCACAAGATATAATATATCACTCACAAAAGATTTATTGTGAATAAATATTTTCTTCACACAATTGCTCGCATTAGAGAGCTGCTCGCAATAGGTATCCTTCGCTAAGTAGTAATTAGATGTTTTTTGCATGTGAATTGTGAAGGATGTATTGTGAATAAATTTTTATTCATAAATTATATTTGGTAATGGAATATTGTTATTAAGTGAAAGGGTGGTTTCCTTCATAAATATTATTTATGAAAGACTATTTAAAATTAGTGAGTATCTTTATTCCCTCACAAATAATATATTGTGACGAACAAATTTATTTAACGAGAGAAGATTTTCCTTCACTAACTATAAATTGAGAATATTTCTTTAATTTAGTGAGAGAAACATTTCTTCATTGATGACTAACTACTTGACTAGAGAAGATTTTAGAGGAAATAATCCTCATAAATGTCCATTTCTCAAGTAAAATCCTTCACAAATTTTAAATTTGTAAATAAAAAATTAATTTCTAAATAATCAAAATTCATTGGAAATTATAATTGATTTTCAAATCAATGATTTTATTATTATTATTATTATTATTATTATTATTATTATTAATCTCTATAAGAAATATTAAATTTAATATTTGAAAATAGAGTTAATATTGTCATACTTATTTCAAACTAATTGATAAACTAATCTATAAAGAGCTAATAAAACCAATACTCCACATATAAATAGATAATGCTCGAGTCACAATAACTAAAAAAATTGTTATTGTATCTTGGTCCTCCAAGGATTATAGTACCTATAATATTTATTAACTAACATAAGAAAACTAAAAGAATAATAACGAATTAGAAGGAATAAAGTGTGTTATGTTAGGTCCACTTCATCATCATTTTTTTCAAGGAAATCAAGATTGGGCCTGTAAACTTCATGTTACAAGAGAAACACCAAAATTCAATTTCAATGAGGAATAAGAGAAGATGAAATTAGTGAACTTAAATTAAGCACTGCTAGAAAATCGACCTATAACAACGAGATATACAGACGGTCGAGGTGGAAACGTAGCTGTAGGTAACTATAGCGATGGCCTCGCCTCGACCGTAGGTGTATTATACACAGATGGCCTACACCGAGGGTCCCTTTTGGATTGTAGGTATAAGGTCCTGTTTTTGTCCTCGTTCTAGAACAAGTTTTCCCCAATATTGTTGGCGTACGAATCCCCGCCCTTTCAATTTTTTCCCAAAATCCCAAATCAAAACACTACAAATTAGTTCTAACTCTCGTCTCTCGCTCTACTAAATCTCAAATTTCATCTCCTTTCTCACTAAGCCCTACAATATATCACTTGTCCATTCTCTCAAATTTCTTAGACACAGATTTTCCCTCTCAGAGTTCACACGAGAAGATTTCACTGTCACGACACTATTTTACTCGATTAAAGATACATCAACTACGAAACTTCTTTTTTGTAGAAAATTTGAGGAGAAAATTCAACTCGTTCTCTCTATATACTTTCTGCAAACCCTAGTTTTTAGTTTCCCTCTCTGTGTTATTCGATCAGTTTAGCTGAGCTATTATTAGTTAGTAGTATTACATTTGAATCGTCGGTGGGTCAGAATAATCTAGGTTCGAAAGGATATGAATTTTCTACCAATGACATTCTCTGTTTCTATGAGGATTACTCGAATCAAGACAACTCTAATGACAGTCATTCTGATCTTGTGATCGGAACTAATTCTGCCAAGGTAATTCGATTCTTTTGTTGTCCATGATCCTTTGATGATGATTGGAGATTTATGTATGTGGCTATTTTGTCGGGGTATTTGACCTTTTTGTTTACAATGTTTTTGGTCGTATATTTTGTTTATTTATATATTTTGATTATAATGACAACAACATATCTTATATGGAGTTGTTTTATGCTTTTCAGGTTTTGACTTGGGCTGATCATAATGATTGCTAAATTAGTTTGAAATTTTAAGAGACCCGTCCTGGAGAAAATTTCTTATAGACATTACTAGATTAGGTCTCTAGGAAATCACCTAGAAAAACCATGTAAGAATTTCTAGACTGGGTTATTAATTACAATGCATTTTTATTTTGCTGGAAAATTCTTCTAAAAAGTGTCCGTGCGCTTAAAATTCAAATCCATTAAGAAGTTATATTAATTTTGAAACAAAATCAATTGTGCATATGTTTAGCCATGATTTCCAAAGCATTTATCAAAACAAAGATCTTTCCCATAAAGCTAATTGAGTTGATTTTGCTAAGATCTTATCCTTTATTTCAAGGTGTTTATTTTTTAAATTCAAATCCCTTCCGTAACAGTTTGATACTATCTTCTATTCGGATTGCTAAAATTTAGTAATTTGTTTCTCTTTGTCGTTGGTATTAATCTCTTTATATATCCTTCTCGGCTAAAGTTTCAAAACAAGGAATTCAGAAAAATAAGAGTGCTTCACAGAAAAGTTTGTAGCAAATTATTTTTGACTTGTTCTTAATTTCTTGTTGTTGGAAATTCATAGATATATCTTATAATCATATTCGTTCTTGATTAAAACTTGTATACAAACCAAGATTGGTTTGTGATTGATCGATTGGTCGACAGGTCTGTATAAAGGAAGCTTTAAGGATGCAGTGGTGAAAGCAGTTGCAGAGGTGCAAGAAGATGAAGTTTTGCAAAGGAGGCAGTTGTGTCCAACAAAGTTCTGAGCTTATTTGTACAAGGATTTAATTGAATAATTTATTAATAAAGGAATCTCGAATACCAGTTGATATTAGAAGTGTATTAGGCCACTAGATAAAAAGGTAGGGGTCGAACCACGTAAAAATCTTAGTGTTTATGGTTTGCTGATTTTCTGGTTTGTTGTGCTTTATTCTACATTAAAACTCTATACATTTGTAATGATCGAGAATGTGACATCCTTATAATAAGAATTATTAATATTTAATAAATAAAATAAATATTTTTATGGAAATGTGTGTTTTATGTGGTTAAAAGTTGATTTTTGACCTAGATTATTTGTTATGTGATTATATATAAATGTGCGTTGGAAGTTTTCGACGAAATAAATTTTTTATATAAAAACGCTAAATCACTATTCATAAAACGCAGAAAACGCTTTTTCTTTTTTTGAACTTTTCGAATTACGGCTTAACGTTTATTTGAAAAGGGGAGACGTAATCTCCAATAAAAATATTTTTATCAAAAATGACGTAAAATCACTATTCACACTAAAAACGTGTAAGACCCCAACTTTTATGAATAAGATTTAATTTTCTTTATATATTATTCTAAATAGTAAGGTGTTGATTTAATAAATGTTATAGTTAAGGTGTTATATGTAAATTATCAGATAAATAGCGTGTCGGGGAATATTCGTTCACTACAAAAAAATAGGACTTCAGCAACAATCGATTTTCGTTGCTAAAGGTGCCAAATTTCGTTGCTAAAAGTTTTTGGCAACGACTTTCTTTATCGTCGCGTCTTTTCGTTCGCAATGAATGAGCGGTGCTAATTGTTCCAAGAATGAACGTATTTTTTCGTTGCCAAAAGTATTACATTTTGCAACGAAATTTGGATTTCGTCAGAGACATCGATCCTTTAGCAACAAAATGTATTGTTGCGAAATAATTAAAATTTTGTTGCTAAAACCCCATTTAGTTGCAAAAAGCACGCTAATTGGCAACGAAATGAACTCTTTTTTTTTTGCAACGACCATGCATTTTCGTTGCAATTATCACCATTTTGCAAACGACATTTTTCATTCGATGCAAGAAATTATGAAAATTGTTGCCTAAGCTTGCTTTCGTTCTTGAATGTAAACTTTTTAACAACGATTTTTTCGTTCTTGATTATATTATTTGGCAACGATATCTTTGAATCGACAACGAAAATGTTTGTTCTTGTTTATTTTCAATAGTAACGAAAGTCGTTGATTAGCAACAACATTATATATTCGATTTTTTATATAATGCAACGAAAGTTGATATGATTTGCAATGATAAAAAATGTTACCTTTTATTTTAGTATTATCAACAATATCCTCTCCGTTATTATTAAGTTAATTTTTCGTTGCCAAATATTATATTTTTAATGCCATTAACGAAAATTTATTGCTAAATGTATAAAAAATTGTTGTTATATTAAAACTTGTTCAATGCTTTGGTAACAAATTATATTGTTGCCTAATCAAAATTTGATATTCTTTTTGTATACCTGACTGGCTCAATGTCCCCATAGCAAATAATGGCAAAAATATAAAAAACTAAAATATTATTTACTTATAAAATCATCCACTACATAATCATTCATTATCTTTACAATTAACCATCTAAAGCTAGATTCAAATAGCCTAAGGTGTCCATCAAAATTAATAATGCACACCAAAAAAAGAATAAACAGAGCCAAGACCCAAGAGCTTGAATTTAGATACTTCATCACCATAGTGGGATGTGCAACTTGTTTACATATTAGAGAAAAAAGGGTTACCAGAAAAAGAAAAGAAAAAAAAACAACTTATTGTCTCCAAACCCATTAGATTTAGGATCCAAGTAATTTTCTCAAACAAGCACTCCTTAGTGCTCACCATCAATTACAATGTATTACCTGTTGCAATCAAGAACATAAATAATTATAAAAGAAAGTGATGAAGTAAACCCTCTACTATGTCATCTTACTAGATTTATTTTTTGAACCAGAGTAGCAGCATGTTGCTGTAAGGAAGGTGTTATTAACACCTGTTGTAAGGTTGCAGATCTAACAGGGCTGTGACTCATAGCATAAGTACCAGAAACCGGGAAAACACCTGGAAGTGCTATCCCAACAAGAGATCCCACATTGCCCAATGGATAAACCCCAGGTACTGCTACTCCTGTTGAAAGCAAGGATTCAGCAGGTTGATCCCACTTACGCTTCCTCCTGCAAAATGACTAAGTTATAACAGCTCCTGTGCCAACTCCTTTTAAAAATATGTCTTCATAAAGTTTAGCAACAATAAAATAGGAAGTTAAAGTTTCCCTTTTTGGAAACTGATAATCCCATCACCAAATTTTGAAATATTGCAATCTGAAAATTAAAGCAAGTCATCAAAACAACATTTATGGTAGCTGAGCCTCAGAATAGCATGTGTACAGTTGCATATAGGACAGCAAAAGCAATAACAGTAATACCTTGCAGGAAAAGAAGAAAGCAGCACAACAAGATTATGACAGTAAAACAGACCATGGATCATTAGCTACTGCAGCACCACAAGCCCAAAGAAATATTAGTATTGTTTCACAATTCCAGCAATGTCCTATGGTAGAAGTCAGCTAGGATAGCCCACCGTGTAAAGGATGACTAAAATAAAAGGAGAAACCACGTGAAAAAGCTACAAGGTAGAATAGCAAACCACTTATCTGATCAAAAATAAACATCACAATTGGAACTGAACAGATCCATTAGAAATACAGGACAGAAGCAGGTTCAACCATCAGCAAGCAGAGCAGCCAGAAAAGGTAATTACCTACTCTTAAATCCTAATTATTGCAACATATATGACTCTCGCAGCGGGCATGAGCCAGCCCTCAGTACTTAAAATACATAATCCATATGTTCTTCAAATGAACAATCATTAAAAACCTATTACTAGTTTATAGGAAAATAGAAACCTCAAATGAATAATTATTAAAAACCTATTATTAGTTTTAAGCAAAATAGAAACCTCAAATGAACAATTAGTCCACAAGGGCCCAAAAGTATTAAAACCTATCTAATTCATGACAGTAGCAACCATCTGCAACCATACACAGAACAATGTTTTTTCTCACATAAGTCACAGATCCAAGGTAGAGTTAAAAAATAACAAAATCAATCAGGTTATAAAAAAACTCTACCTATTTATGTTAAACTATTTTAATCCAAATCCCAATTATCACTGTTTTACTCTTTTTTATTTATTATTTTCTTTCTTTTATTTCCTTACTACTTGCTCCTTTTCGTTTTTTTTATAATTTCTTTTCCATTTCCGCTCTCTTTTCACATTTTAACTTACTTCATCTTATCAATGCTCAATACAAAGTCTACCAGATATTCTTGGAACATACTAAATAGTACAACAAACTTACTTTGAACCTAAAGGCTACAAACTTAATGAATTGAATTAGAAGTACCATAATAATAGCCAACATGGAAGCCTTCTCCCTTACTTCAAATAATCTAAGCTTGACTTGTAAAATATTAGAATATATAAACCTGACCTAAAGCATATTAGCCAATGCCATTACCTTGTACAAACCTGCTTTAAGTATGCTACTGCAAAGATAGACCAGATAAAAACCTTAATTTTGGGGATATATGCAAAAAGTGGTTGCACTTAGATTTGACAAGGTGAGCGCTTTACGGTTAAAAAACAATAAACAAAAACATATAACTTGCCTACAGATACAGATTAAGTGCACCTATAAAAATGAAACCAATCTAGAATTCTCTAGCATCTATTTTGTCTTCACTGAGTTTCTTAATAGACACCATCAACATGCCTCATCTTACAAATTCCAGAAGTCATCTCTCGATATTTATTTACTGAGCTTCTTATGTACCACATCCACATGTCACATCAAATTGAACAAAGTAACATATAAATATATTTTTATGAAGAACATAATATTTGTATTGCAGTGGGAAACTTTACAAAGCTGGAAATATTAAAAAAAATAGGTATCTCCATCCAAAAAAAGATATTAAGATTGAATATCTCACCCACATAGGCATTAAAACTGTTGAAATTTTGAGTTCCCCGCAGTTCCTTCCTCTTTAGATATCATCTAAAGGAAGCAATGTACTCCTGAAGAAGTTAAGTTCATCCTTGGTTCATCCTGTCCTAATGAAGAACTTCACCATCAACTTGGTAAGAAGGAGATCAGACCATTTCTAACAGAACCCAAGAATTTGTGGGTTATATACTAACATAAATCACTTGTTGATTAGAAATTATATACTAACAAATTAAAAAATCAAAATGCTAAATTGATAAACAATTTGTACCTTCAACGGTAATATTAATCCACAAATTAACACAGGTCGGCAGCTCCATGTACAACGCGGGTAGAGATTGATTATCACGAAGAACAGCCTTAATCCCAACGAATTCATTATCAACCTCGATTTCCAAGATTCTGGATTCATTATCACGAAGAACAGCCTTAATCCCAACGATAGCAGACCAGTGTAGCTCAATCTTACTCTTCAATGATCCATCCAGAATTTCCCACACAATTTTCTTTTTGGCATAGTAACATTTAGCAATCAGACCACCTTCATTCCTAGATAAACTCTGTACATATTTTTTATAACTAGATTAGAACCTTTATCTCTAAGTACTTTCATAAATTGTAGTTAAATAAATAAAAATATTAACCTCCCAATTGCCAATTTTGAGTAATGTTGCAAGGAAATTTGAAGCCTTCAACTTTTCGGAATCCACTTTTGCCTGAGAAACTTCTTGATCTGCAGATTTTCTTGTTTGAGATAACTTCTTTTCCAGCAAGTTTATTAAGGATGGTATTTTGGTCAGCTTCAAACCAAGAGGACTGCTTTCTTGAGAATTGCCAACATTTTCTTCCTGCTCATTAAACTTCAACCGTGTTATCCTAACCTCATACGTGGTATTAATAGAAGATTTAGGAAGCAAAACTTCAGCAAATTATCCATTGAAACAAAGATATGATATCTAACTAGAAAACTAGAGAGAAACTAAGTGTGATTGTAATCATACATATAGCTACCAAAATAATGTATACAGAAGTACAGGACAGTCAATAATTTCATATTAACTTTAGCCATGATCATTGTCTTATAGAAAACATAAAAAACCAAAAAACTCACCAACTCAGGTACATAATCCACTCCTGCTTTCACCTTCAGACTCATGATCTTGAACTTCACCTTGCTCTTCTGATCTGACTGCTATCACTCTGTAATCTTTCAATAAGGTAGCTTTCAGCTCTTATTTCTTCGTAGCTTAATTAATTTGCTATTATGATATAATGGCATAATGCAGAATTGCAGATGTCCAAAGAGGACTGACCAGTAATGCCAATATATACTGCATTGGCAAGAGATCTAGTTGTGATCTGAAAGATCTCATCTTTCAAATTTCATAGTAAAAATTATTGGAGAACCTTGGAAGCTAGCTAGAAATAGGTCAGGCCTATTTCTTTTCAAATACAACCCCCCTTCTCCTCTTTTGCCTTTTTCTGGTCACAACTTGATTACAAATAGTCTAAATCATAAACTATTATTACTGTTATTGTTATTATTATTATTAGTATTATTATTATGACTGCTATTATTATTATTATTATTATTATTATTATTATTATTATTATTATTATTATTATTAGTACTATTATTATTATTATTCAATTTATTTTATTATTATTATTGGTACTATTATTATTATTATTATTATTAGTACTATTATTATTATTATTATTATTATTATTATTATTATTATTATTATTACTACTACTACTACTACTACTACTACTACTACTACTACTATTATTGTTATTATTATTATTATTAGTACTATTATTATTATTATGATTATTATTATTATTATTATTATTATTATTATTATTATTATTATTATTATTATTATTATTATATTATTACTATTATTATTATTACTATTGTTATTATTATTATTATTATTATTATTATTATTATTATCATTACTGTTATTGTTATTATTATTATTATTATTATTATTATTATTATTATTATTATCATCATCATCTTAATTTAAGGCAACATTTTAATAGTCGTTGCAAAAAGTTGTATAAAATATGCAACGAAAATAAAAATTGTTGCAAATGAATGTGGTCCATATTAGGCAACAAAATATAGCAACAGAAAAACTTTTGTTGCCCACGATGAGGAGAAATCAAGTGGTTAAAAATTTTGCAACAAATTTCTAACGAATTTTGATTCCAAATTTTGCAACTACTTATGAATTTTGTTGCAAAAAGTGAAAGCCTGACACAATCTGCAACGAAGGACAATTTTCATTGCTAAACATACACTTTTAGCAACGACTTATAAAGTCATTGCCTGAAAAATCGTTGCTAAAGCCCCATTTTTAGCAATAAAAAAACTTTCGTTGCCCACGATGATGGGAAAGCAAGTGGCCGAAAATTTTGCAACGAATTTCTAACGAAATTTTTTCCCGCAAATGAATTAGCAACGAAATTTTGCAACAACTTATGAATTTCGTTGCAAAAAGTGAAATACTGATACAATCTGCAACGAAGGACAAATTTTGTTGCTAAACATATACTTTTAGCAACAACTTATAAAATCGTTGCCCAAAAAATCGTTGCTAAAGGCCCATTTTTTTGTAGTGGTTTTATCGTAGAATATTCATTTTTTCAGAGAATATTCCTTCTGTCAGGAAATATTATATTTGGTAAAGTACGACGTGTAACGCCCCCAAAATAGGTATACACAACCCATTTTGAGTCGCCAAATACATGGTACATAATTTAAATACAAACTTTATTTATACAACACGACAAAACTTAGGTGAGAGTTCTAACACGAATATTGTCTCGTAAACAATATTCAAACTTAAATGGAGTACTCATTACATTTATTATCACATTATTTCATAGAATAGTGAGGACTACTATAGCTACCATCTCGGACCATCACTCCTTTCCTCGATTAGTCCCAACTATATTCTCATTTCCTGAAGAGAACAATGAAAGCAAATGTTGAGCTCAACTAGCCTAGTAAAGAATATTATGACTAAGATAATGCAAAATAAATTATTGTTAGCCTTCAACAGTGTAAAACTGATAGAATACAATAGACAACAAGTTTAACTGCAGCGGAACAAGCAATCCATTAGAAGAGTCAAGTAGAACATAATATCTACTATCTTCTATGATTTAAAAGTTCATCATCAATATTTTATCGCTGTAACACGGCTCAATAAATAATCCACATCATCGAATTATCCATGCAATATGGGCCAAAGATATTCGTTAGTATGACATCCATGAATTATCCATGCACTATGAGCCAAGGATATTCATTATTATCATCAATGGTCATGATCATGCCAACAACTATCCATCAATGCACTACGGGCCAATGAGGACTTTTACCATATTATTAGTAACATTACAGATCATGATTATACCGATACATAATTTCTGGTCATAAATATCATATCAATCAACAGTCCATCTATGCACTACGGGCCAAAGATGACTTTCATCACAATATAAACATGAGGATGATGAGGATGATATAAGAATTCAATTAAGAGAAAGAAATGATAAATTTTAAAGATTTATAATTCAATTTATCCAGAGTTCAAGAATGTCCAAATTGTCAACATGATAACTGCTTTGTGGAGTAAAATTCAAGAATAATATTGTATCAAAAATAATTTAGACAGAAAAAAAATCAATTTTTGTCATGAATAATACCTTGGGTGAATATTACCTGAGCGAATAGTATTCCGGCATGAAAAGATTAAAATTTAACAAAAATATTCAGAAAAATATCCTTGTGAAACGATAGTAGATGAAGCGCAAATTTCAAGAATATTCTACTAATTTCAAGGAGTATAGAAGCAATACTTATCAACATGAGCGTAGAATTAGAAATATGAAATGAAATAATATTACTTACATACTACAGAGTATGGAATAAAATATTATTTCATACGAATATTGAACAAAAATAATATCCCTTACAACTGTTGAAGGAAAATAATATTCCTACGAATATTTAACGAAGATAATATTCCTTATGAATATTGAACGAAAAATAATATTCCTTACGAATATTGAACGAAAATAATTTTCTTAAGAATACGAAAAATAATATCTCTTCTGAATATGAAATAAATAATACCCCTTACCTTAAAAGGAGAGTAATTTCGATTGGCATAACGGAGATTTTCTTAAAGAAAACTTGCACTGTTTTCTACACTCAACGCTTCCTTAAACTCAAAAGAAATACGCTCAATATTATAGAAGAAGAATTCTCTGATTCTGGTGTGATTTTTATTTCTAAACTAAGCATCCTATTTATAGGAGAATGATAGGATACTATTTGGACGCACAGTAAAGGAAAATCACGGATGAACAGAAGATTCACGGGCGAAAAATTTCGACGAATTTTTGATTTTTACTATTCATTACTATGCAGTACTATGCAATAAAATATTCTAATAAAACAAAAAATTAAATAAAATATAATATATTCTATTTATAATCTAATAAAACGAATAACTTTATAAAATGTATTCTGTTTCATTACTATTATAATAATAATAAAAATAAAACTTATATACCCCCCGTAATTATATATATAAAACTTATATATATATATAAGTAATAAAACGAAACTAAGATAACTTTCTACCGACGATTTTGAAAAATAAGAAAGTGAGGGTCTATGTAATAAGCTAAATTTACAAAAAATACTTCAATAAAAACCCCTCTATTTATCTCAATTATCTTTGATTCACTAAACACATTTTTAATAACATTTATTCATCATTAATATTATAACTCACAATATTAACAACCAGATCATTCCCAGGAAAGAGGGGGCTTTCCGATAAAGACTTCTCCTTATTGGCACGCAATTAGGTGACCAAACCCCTTTCATCGACAGAACTTTCTAGACATTGTTAATAATACAAATAATAATATGAATAACTTTGTCGTCTCAATTATTGATTTAATAATATAAAATATTGCGATAATAATTGAATCAATAATGTGAGATACTATGCAGCAATTACTGTGGCAATAATTGAATAAAACTGAGTGACTTCTCACGTAAACATCAATAATCAAAGATATTGTGCAATACTGTAATGTCTTCTCGCAATGCAACCACACATAATATCATACTTCTATCATCTAATATTTCAACAGATTAACAGTAAAAATTTGCCGTTATTTTTATAAAAAATTATTTCCGCTTTTTCCAACTTTGACAAGAATTTCGCTTGTAGGGTCCACTTAATGATTGTCTTGCATACGAATATTCCCTAATATACGAATATTCCCTGACCAAACGAATATTTTATGACAACTTGCTTACTTTGCAAAATTTATAAATATTACCCACAACTATAATATTATATCAAATCCACACCTTACTATTCAAAACAATATTTAGAGAAAAGAAATCTTTATTCATAAAAGTTGGGGTCTTACAACCTCCCCTTCTTATAAAATTTCGTCCTCCAAATTAGTGTACGTACCTGGTATGTCGAAAAGGCGAGGATACCTTTTTTTTATTTCAGATTCTATCTCCCAGGTTATTTCCTCAATATCGTGGTTTCTCCACAAAACTTTGACTTGAGGTATAACCTTTGAGCGTAGAATATGTTTCTTCTTATCCAAGATTTTAACTGGTACCTCTTCATACGTTAAATATTCTGCTATCTCGTCTGGTTTTAATTCAAAAATGTGGTTCGGGTCTTCCACATATTTACGTAACATAGATATGTGAAAAACATTATGAACACGAGACATACTTGGCGGTAAAGTGAGTCTATAGGCCATAGTTCCTACTCGGTCGAGAATTTCAAATGGGCCAATGAATTGAGGATTGAGCTTTCTTCTCTTTCCAAATCTCGTAACTCCTTTCCATGGAGCAACATGTAACAACACATGATCTCCAACATTGAATTCCATGTCCCTTTGATGAAGATCAACATAACTCTTTTATAGATCTTGTGAGGTTTGTATACGCTGCCGGATCATTTGAATCTTTTCCGTTGTCATGCGTACCAATTTTGGTCCCAACAATGTTGCTTTACCCACCTCATCCCAGCATACTGGAGAACGACACTTTTGTCCATACAACGCCTCAAATGGAGCCATGCCTATACTTGTTTAATAAATGTTATTGTAGAAGAATTCCATTAATGGCAAAAACTTGTCTCAACTTCCTTTTAAGTCTAGGACACAGAGTCTTAATAGATCTTCAAGAGTTTAAATAGTCCTCTCTGACTGCCCGTCCGTCTGACAATGATATGCAAAATTGAATCGTAAATCCGTGCCCATAGCTTTCTGCAAACTGACCCAAAACCGTGAAGTGAATCTTGGGTCTCGATCAGAAACTATGGATACTGGCATACCATGCAATCTTATAATCTCATTTATGTATATACGAGCAAGACGTTCAAGTGAATAAGTTTCTCGTATAGGCAAGAAATGAGCGGACTTGGTTAATCTATCAACAATGACCCAAATTGCATCTATGCCTTGAGAAATCTTGGGAAGACCAGTAACGAAATCCATGGTAATGTGCTCCCACTTCCATTCTGAAATTTCAAGTGGTTTCAATGAACGTTTTGGCACTTGATGCTCTGAATTGACACGTTAACAAGTTAAACACCTTGAGATAAACTCCGCTATCTCTCTCTTCATATTGCTCCACCAAAATGTATGTCGAAGATCACGATACATTTTGGTACTTCCAGGATGGATTGCAAACGGTGTGTTGTGCGCCTCCATCATGATTTTATAATTTAAATCAGAGTCGTTTGGAACACAAAGTCTGGAGTTGACTCAAAGTATTCCTTCTTCATCGATTCTTGCTTCTGGAATATCACCTTCTTGTACTTTTTTCCTCATACAAATCAGCTCAAGGTCTGTAGCTTGAGCAGTTTTAACTTTATCGATTAAAGACGATTTTACTCGTATATTTGACATCATCACGTGGGTCCCTGGAGGCTTTAACTCTATCTCCATCTTGGGCCTTTGCATTGACAATATTGCACTCGTACCCGCATATGATCTTCTACTCAACACATTAGCTACCACGTTCGCTTTTCCAGGATGGTATTCAATGGTATGATCGTAATCTTTCAACATCTCGAGCCAACATCGTTTCCGTATGTTGATTTCCTTTTGGGTGAAGAAATATTTGAGGCTTTTATGATCTGTATAGATCTCCACCTTTTCCCCATACAGGTAATGTCTCTAGATTTTAAGTGTAAAAATGACTGCTGCCAACTCTAGATCATGAGTAGGATAATTCCTCTCATATTCTTTGAGTTGTCATGAGGCATAGGCTATGACTTTCCCATATTGTATGAGAACACATCCTAACCCTCTACCTGAAGCATCGTTTTAGATAACAAATCCCTCCGAACAAGATGGTATTATCTGAACAGGTGCTGAAATGAGTCTCCACTTGAGTTCTTGAAAACTCTTCTCACATTCCTCGCTCCATCCAAATTTTGTATCTTTTTGCGTCAGCTAAGTTAACGGAGAGGCGAGTCGAGAAAACCCTCCACGAATCTCCGATAATAACCATCTAAGCCCAGAAAGCTACGTACTTCAGTTACTAACTTAGGTTGCTCCCAACTTTGTATTACTTCAATCTTCGTCGGGTTAATAGATATTCCGTGATTCGATATCACGTGCCCAAGGAATACTACTTCCTCAAGCCAGAACTTGCATTTCTTCAACTTGGCGTATAGCTTGTTTTCACGAAGCTTTTGGAGTATCAGCCTTAAGTGATGCTCATGATCTTCACGGTTTTTGGAGTATATGAGGATGTCATCAAAAAAGACAACCACAAAATGATCCAAATATTCCTTGAATACTCGGTTAATCATATCCATGAAGGCACCAGGAGCATTAGTCAATCCAAAAGACATGACTAGGAATTCATAATGACCGTAACGAGTTCTGAAAGTAGTCTTTGAAATGTCATCAGTTCTAATCTTTAACAAATGATATCCGGAACGAAGATCGATCTTTGAAAGAATTTAGCGCCTTGCAACTGGTCAAACATGTCATCAATGCGAGGTAACGGGTACCTATTGTTGATGGTGACATGATTCAACTCCCGATAATGAATGCAAAGTTGCATACTCCCATCTTTCTTCTTTACAAATGGAACAGTAGCACCCCAAGGAGACGTACTAGAACGAATGAAACTGATGTCTAACAATTCCTGTAGTTGGGTTTTTAACTCCTGAAGTTCAATAGGAGCCATTCGATATGGGGTTTTAGAAATGGATTTTTTATCGGGTTCAAGGTCAATACAAAACTCGATTTCAGGCTCTAGGGGTAGGCCAGGAAGTTCTTCAGGGAATATGTTAGGAAATTTATTAACAATAGAAATATCATTCAAATCTGACGTATTTTTGTTTAAATCTGTGACATGGGCTAAGAAAGCTTGACATCCATTTTTTAATAAACGAATGGCTTTATGGCTTGATATGACGGTGATTGACTTTAGTGGTTTGTTGTTTGAATTCACATAATAGGTTGGTTAGGAATATGAAAGCTAACAACCTTACGAAAATAATCAATTTTACCATGATGAGTAGTTAACCAATCAATCCCTAAAATCACATCAAATGCAAGTATTTTCAAAGAGATGAGATCTACAGGTAACGTGAGGGTGCCGATTTGAATTAAACAAGATTTATAAACAGTGGATGTAATGAAGGTTTCTCCCAACACAGTTTCAATAGATAAGTCAAAGTCTAATTTCTCTGGAGTCAAAATTAAACGTTGAGCGCAAGTAGGTGAAATAAAAGAATGGGTAGAACCGATATCAAATAAGGTATAGACTTCGCAAGAGTTTATGATTAACTTACCCATGATAACTTCATTTGGGTTCCTCGCTTTTTGGGAGGTCACGACAAACGCTTTCCCTTGAACTACCGGCTTTGACTTGTCTGGGAAAGCCTTTGGTGTCTCCATCCCAGCTGGACTTGACTTCACTACACGATAAAATCGAGCTAGGTGACCTTTTCTTCTGCAATTGTAACACGCTTTGGGTTGCTACGTACAGTTTGGAATGATGTGTCCCTCCCCTCCGCATTTGTAGCATACTACCGGTGGTCGTTCTCCTTCCTTGAAAACAGGTGTTGTTGTCTTTCCATCATTATTGAATCTTCTCTTCTTGAGATTTCCACTTGACTCATTTATTCTATTATCTTGGCCAGGATTACCACAGAAGTGGTTACTATTTTTGGCATGTTGATTTCCTCCACGTTTGTTGTCACCGCTTCGATGACTGCTACCACTGGTATTATCATTTTGCCGGCTGCTATCTCTTGGTTGGGTTGGCTCATCGCGCTCCAATAACTAAGTCCTATTCACAACATTTGAATACAAGCAAAGTTTATGAGAAATGAGGTATTGACGTATTTCGGGTTTCAAACCTCTTAGAAATATTCGCGTCGTACGCTCCTCATTATTTACCAAATGGGATGCAAACCGGGATAACTCCGCAAACCAGGATAACTCCGCAAACTTAGCCTCGTACTGCGATACAGTCATAGTGTTTTGCTCTAGCTTGATGAATTCCAACTCCTTTATGTGACGAATACTTTCAGGAAAGTACTTGTCGTTGAATAATTCTTGGAACTTCTCCCAAGACATCTTTAGTGCAGCAGGTTGAGTATGTTTTACAGGTTCCCACCAATAATCTACCTCTCATCGTAACATGAAGGTGACAAAGGGAACCTTATGCTCCTCGGAGAATCCCAAGACATTAAATATCTTGGTTATCTACTTAATCCACATCTCTGCCTTAAGTGGTTCTGGCTTTCCCAAAAACTTCGGTGGTCCCAACTCCTTTAATTGTTTAGCAGTGACCAGCCGTGAGTTTCCAGTGTTTTCACTTGCATTTTGAACAGGAGTCTCTCTCGCCTGATGTTGCATGAATTGCAAAAAGCTTCTAAACATCCCATCGTTTATTATTTGGTCGGTGTTGTTGTTTACATGAGGATTATTGCCTTCTTGATGCACATTATCCTGGTTATTGATCATCGGTGACTCAACTGTCTCATGTGCTCAATTGCTTATCTCAACATTTTCAGATGCCATTTTCAAACACTGCCACAAAATAAGGGTTAATTGACATGCCACATATTATCGCATTATTATGACCGATTAATTAAATAACAAATAAACTTAGGTAGGTCATACTAGCGAATGATTTACCCGTCTCTCCCCTCCTAGTTCTAGCCTCACATCTCATCCAGGGATCATATCCCTAAGCTTTGATACCAACTATGACACCCCCAAAATAGGTATAAACAACCTATTCTGAATCGCCAAATACATGGTACAGAATTTAAATACAAACTTCATTTATACAACACGACAAAACGTAACTGAGAGTTTTAACACGAATATTGTCTCGTAGACAATATCCAAACTCAAATGGAGCCCTCATTACATTTATTATCACACTATTTCATAGAATAGTGAGGACTACTATAGCCACCATCTCGGACCATCACTCCGTTCCCCGACTAGTCCCAGCTATATTCTCATTTCCTGAAGAGAACAATGAAAACAAAGGGTGAGCTCAACTAGCCCAATATAGAATATTATGACTAAGATAATACAGAATAAATAATCGTTAGCCTTCAACAGTGTAAAACTGATAGAATACAATAGACAACAAGTTTAACTGCAGCGGAACAAGCAATCCATTAGAAGAGTCAGGTAGAGCATAATATCTACTATCTTCTATGATTTAAAAGTTCATCATCAATATTTTATCGCTGTAACATAGCTCAATAAATAATCCACATCATCGAATTATCCATGCACTACGGGCCAAGGATATTCGTTAGTATCACATCCACGAATTATCCATGCACTACGTGTGACTCCCACAAAATAGGTATACATCACTCATTTTGAGTCGCCAAATACATGGTACAAAAATCAAATACAAACTTCTTTAATACAACTCTCGTGTAAAAATACGACAAAACATAGCTGAGTTTTTACATGAATATTATCTTCTAGATAATATCCAAACTCAAATGAAGTCCTCATTACATTTATTGTCACACTATTTCATAGAATAATGAGGACTACTATAACACCATCTCGGACCATCACTCCATTCCCCGACTAGTCCCGGCTACGTTCTCATTTCATGAAGAGAACAATGAAAGCAAAAGGGTGAGCTCAACTAGCCCAGTAAGAAATATTATGACTAAGATAATGCAGAATAAATTATCATTAGCCTTTAACAGTGTTAAACTGATAAAATAAAATAAACATCAAGTTTAACTGTAGCGGAACAAGCAATCCATTAGAAGAGTCAAGTAGAGCATGATATCTACTATCTTCTATCATTTAAAAAGTTTTTTTTATCAACTTTATCGATGAGACAACTTAATAAATAAACCACATCATCGAATCATCCCTGCACTACGGGCCAAGGATATTCATGTAATCATAAATGGTCATGATTATACCGAATAATCCATGGTCCTAATCATACCAACAACTGTCCATCAATGCACTACATGCCAATGAGGATTTTTACCACACCATTTGTAATATTACGGGTCATGATTATACCGAATGATCCCTGATCATAATTATACAAATCAACAGTCCATCTATGCACGTAAGCCAAAGATGACTTTCATCACAATATAAGCATGAGGATGATGACAATGATATAAGAATTCAATTAAAGGAAAACAAAGAATAAATTTTTAAAGATTTATAATTTAATTTATCCAGAATTCAATAATGTTCAAATTACCAACATGATACTGCTTTGTGGAGTAAAATTCAAGAATGATATTGCATCAAAAATAATTTGGACCGAGTAAAATTCGTGAATAGCTTAATTGTGATGAATGTTAGGTAGAGATATGCTTGACATCGCATGTAATCGGATAGAGAACTTATTCTTAAACCTTCTTCAATTGTAATTCACATAGAGATATAGTGGGTTAGTTGATTAAGGTGTTTAACGGATTTCTATCTTAATTGTGGATTGACGTTAATACGGTATTAGTGCATCGAGAGGTGGTTAATACTACGTTTGTGTTCTTGGTTAATAAACTGGGATAATGCATTAAATTGAAATAAAGGTGTTAAAATCAGAGTGAAGCTTAAGGTGAAATCATAAGTCTAATTCTCCATTAATTGTTTGAAATTCCAGAATTTGATATTTGTGATTATTCTGTGTTAGTTTAATTATTCTTTAATTTAGATTCTTTAATTACAATTATTGAGTTGATTTGTTTAATAAAATTAGGGTTAATAGGAAATTGATAATTGTAAGTTAAGGATATTGCTAGTTAGTCTCTGTGGGAACAATACTCTATTCATCACTCTATTACTTGTTGACCACGTATACTTGCGTGTTGTGCGTAATTAGATTTTACCCAACAAGTTTTTGGCGCCGTTGCCGGGGATTATTTAGTATAATTCTTAATAGTTTTACAATACCAATTTAATTAATCCAGTTTTACTTAGACAATTTTTTTTATTTGTGTTGTTTCTTCTATTTCAGGGTTGAAAGTAGTTTATGCAAACTCGGTCCCAAAATCCAGACTTGCTGCCTTTTGAGGACGACATTGAGAAAAGGTTCTAGAGGTTGAGTAAGTGGATCAAGAAAACGAGACAAGAATTTGAAACACCTGAGAAAGAAGAGGAAATGGCAGCCGAAGATCGGAAAGCATTAAGGGACTTCGCAACACCCAAGGTGACTGAACTGCAATCAAGCATCACCAGGCCAGCAATAGCAGCAAATACATATGAAATTAAGCCAGGGATGATACAAATGATTCAGAATTCAGTTCAGTTTGGGGGATTTGCAAATGACGATCTGAACGAGCATCTAGTCAGTTTTTTGAAAATGTACGACACCTTTAGGTTCAATGGGGTTTCAGATGAGGCGGTGAGACTTTGATTGTTCCCATTCTCTTTACGGGACAAGAAGAAGAGTTGGTTGCATTCTCTACCGTCCGGTTCGATAACTACATGGGAGGATTTAGCTCAGAAATTCCTCGCAAAATCCTTTCCACCGGCGAAAACTGCGAAGATGAGGAACGAGATAACGATGTTTGAAAAGCAACATGGGGAGTCATTATATGAGGCCTGGGAAAGATACAAAGAACTGCTCAGAAAATGCCCACATCATGGATTGCCCCAGTGGCTACAAATGAACACCTTTTACAACGGACTATATGGGAATCTCAGGACAAGTATTGATGCAGCATCGGGCGGAGCATTCATGGCTAAGAGTTGATTGAAACCATGTCGGCTAATAACTATCAGTGGCCCACAGCGAGAATAACACAAGCGAAGGCAGCTGGAGTGTTAGAAGTAGATGGTATGACAGCTATGCAAGCACAAATTTCTGCGCTTTCAAAGAAGTTGGATTCGGTGACAGCTGCGCAAACACAAGCACAAGCACAACAAGTGGCAATAATATGCGAGTTGTGCACAGGAGAGCACCCAACGGATCAATGCGCGATTAATCCAGCATCTGTGCAGTTCATCGACAATTACAACAGAATTCCACAGAACACACACCAGAACACATACAATCAAGGAAATAAGAATCATCCGAATTTCTCATGGAGCAACAACCAACAAAATCAAGCTCCACGACAATCATATCCCCTGTGTTTTCGAAACCAAAGAACAACCAAATTTCAATATCAAGAAAGGAAATCAGATCTAGAAGAGTTGTTTACAAAATACATGACTAGCAATGATGTGGCTATGAAAAATCAAGCAATGGTTATGAAATCATATGAGATGGCTATGAAATCACAAGAGATGGCGATCAAGAATCTAGAGAATCAGATAGGACAAATTGCGTTGACATTGAATAATAGACCACAAGGGAGATTACCGAGTGATACAGAGAGAAATCCAAAGGGTAACCATGAACAGTGTCAAGCAATTACATTGCGGAGTGGAAAACATCTCGAAGGTACTAATGCAGAAAATTCAGCAACTCCGGATGAAAAAGTTGATGATAGGGATGTGAGTGTAGAAAGCAAAGGTGAGGATAAGCAAGGTAAGGAAACAAAGCTAAACAATAAGCCAATTGTTTATCCACATCCACCATTTCAGCAGAGGGTCCAAAAACATAAATTAGACAAGCAATTCGCCAAGTTTTTGGAAATTTTCAAGAAACTTCAAATCAACATACCATTTGTAGAGGCCCTAGAACAAATGCTGAGCTACGCAAAATTTATTAAAGGGATTCTATCAAGAAAGAAGAAATGGGACGATTTTGAAACTGTGGCACTAACAGAGGAGTGTAGTGGGGTATTACAGCAGAAATTACCACCAAAACTCAAGGACCCGGGGAGCTTCACTATTCCATGCACGATCGGGAATATGCATTTCAGCAGGTGTTTATGTGATTTGGGGGCGAGTGTAAACCTTATGCCATTGTCAGTATACTTAGAATTGGGTTTGCCTGCACCAAGGCCTACGAACATCTCCTTACAGTTGGCGGATAGGTCAGTCACATATCCGAGAGGCATAGTAGAGGACATCTTAGTGAAAGTGGATAAGTTTATATTCCCCGCGAACTTTATCATTCTGGATTTTGAGGAGGACAAGAACATCCCAATTATCCTAGGGAGACCATTTTTGGCTACAGGGAAGACACTCATAGATGTACAAAAGGGAGAACTCACGATGAGGGTCCAAGATCAAGAAGTAAAATTCAATGTGTTTAAGGCCATGAAATTCCCTACGGATGAGGAATAATGTTTTCGGATGGATTTAATTGAGGAAATCATTAGTGATGACATGAGCAAGAGTTTGGTAAACAATCCGCTAGAAGCAACGTTATTGGGGGATGAAGAGGTTGACGATCCAAAATTGGTGGATTACCTACAAATGCTAGACTCATTGCCACGAGTTTCCAGATTTAGAACACCGTTTGAACCACTACACATGGAGGAGGTAACCGTAGAAAAACTGAAACCATAATTGGAAGAGCCACCAAAGTTGGAACTTAAACCACTCCCTAAACACCTCAGGTATGCATACTTAGGCAATTCAAATTCTTTACTTCATTATTATTTCACCGAGACTTAACTTAATTGTAGGAAGAAAAGTTAGTGAGGGTGCTTAGGGGAACACAAGTCAGCGATCGGGTGGACAATCGCAGATATAAAGGGAATCAACCCTTCATTTTGCATGCACAAGATCCTAATGGAAGACGAGGAAAAACCAACGGTGGAGCAACAGCGGCGACTCAATCCAATTATGAAGGAAGTTGTAAAGAAGAAAATTTTGAAGTGGCTAGATGCCGGCATCATCTACCCTATTTCCGACAGCAAATGGGTTAGTGCAGTGCGTGCCAAAGAAAGAAGGAATGAGAGTGGTGAAGAATGAGGATAATGAATTAATACCAATAAGAACAGTGACAGGTTGGAGGGTTTGCATGGATTACAGAAAATTAAACAAGGAAACCCGAAAAGATCATTTCCCGTTGCTCTTTATTGATCAAATGTTAGATAGATTGGCGGGACACCAATATTAATGTTTGTTGGATGGGTACTCTGGCTACAACCAAATAGTCATCGCTCCGGAGGATCAAGAGAAGACCATATTCACGTGCCCTTACGACACATTTGCATTCAGGAGGATGTCATTCGGGCTATGCAATGCACCTGCAACTTTCCAACGGTGTATGATGGCCATTTTTTCAGATATGGTGGAGAAAAATGTTGAGGTCTTCATGGATGACTTTTATGTTTATGGGGACAGCTTCGATATTTGCTTACAGAATCTGGTCATGCTGTTGCAAAGATATAAGGACACGAATCTCGTACTAAATTGGGAAAAATGCCACTTCATGGTGGAAGAGGGCATAATTTTGGGCCATAAGGTATCGGCTCAAGGACTGGAAGTTGACAAAGCAAAGCTGGAAACGATTGAAAAATTGCCTCCACCAAACTCAGTTAAGGGTATTAGGAGTTTCTTGGGACATGTTGGGTTCTACAGGAGGTTTATAAAAGACTTCTCTAAAATTACGAAACCTCTATGCAGTCTTTTAGAGAAGGATGCGACGTTCAGCTTTGATGAAGAATGCAAGATGACTTTTGACTTATTAAAGAGAAAATTGACTACAGCCCCCGTTATAGTTGCACTGGATTGGAGCATTCCATTCGAGCTTATGTGTGATGCAAGCGACTTCGCGGTTGGGGCTATTTTGGGCCAACGTAGAGACAAGGTGTTTCACGCCATATACTACGCAAGCAAAACACTTACAAAAACTCAAATGAACTACACAACCACAGAAAAGGAATTGCTTGCAGTGGTGTATGCATTTGACAAATTTTGGGCTTACTTGATCGGGACTAAGGTGATAGTCATGCAGACCATGCAGTGATTCTATTACTTGATATAAAAAAAAGGATGCTAAACCACGCCTTATCCGGTGGATTCTCCTACTTCAAGAGTTTGACTTAGAAATAAAGGATAGAAAGGGGACGGAGAACCAAGTAGCCGATCACTTGTCGAGGTTGGAAAACCACGGGAAAGCAAAAGACGACAGATGTGAGATTAATGAGTCATTCCCAGATGAGCAACTGTTTGGGATTTCAACAGAGATTCTGTGGTATGGCGATTATGCAAATTTCATTGTGAGAAACATTCTACCACCTGACCTCACAAGACAACAGAAAAGGAAATTTCTTCACGACGTGAAATGGTACATGTGGGATGAACCCTATTTTTTCAAGCAGTGCGCCGACAAGATGATTCGACGGTGCGTCCCATTTAGTGAAGTGAAGAATATTCTGCATGAGTGTAACTCATCGGCGTATGGCAGGAATTATGGGAGTGAGAGGACAGCAGCGAAGGTGCTGCAATGTGGTTTTTATTGGCCCACATTATTCAAAGATGCCCACCAGTTTGTCAAACAATGCGATAGGTGTCAAAGGGTGGGCAACATTTCAAAACGTAATGAGATGCCCTTACAAACGATTCTGGAAGTGGAAATTTTTGACGTATGGGGTATCAATTTCATGGGACCATTTCCCTCGTCATTGAACAATCAATACATTTTACTCGTAGTGGACTACGTGTCAAAGTGGGTTGAAGCTGCAGCTCTACCAACAAACGATGCCAAGGTGGTCCTCAAATTCCTTCAAAAGAACATCTTCACGAGGTTTGGCACACCAAGAGCAATTATCGCGACGGTAGTCACTTTTGCAATAAGTCATTTATCGCTCTTTTGCCAAGGATGGGGTCAACCACAAGATAGCTACTACAGATCACCCTCAACCAAAGGGACAAGTTCGAGGTATCAAATAGAGAAGTCAAAAAGATATTGGAGAAAGTGGTGAATCTGAGTTGGAAAGATTGGTCGATGAGATTGGACGATGCTTTATGGGCCTACCGGACTGCATACAAGACGCCAATCGGGATGTCACCATATCAATTATTGTACGGGAAGGCATGTCATTTACCAGTGGAGCTACAACATAAGGCATATTGGGCTGTGCAAAAACTCAATTTCGATCAAACAGCTGTAAGTGAAAAGAGACTACTTCAATTGAATGAACTCGATGAATTTTTCCTTCACGCCTATGAAAATACTAAACTATACAAAGAAAAAGTCAAAAGATGGCACGACCAGAAACTTTTGCGTCAAACATTCGAGTCAGGCTAATCAGTACTCTTGTTCAATTCACGGCTGCGATTGTTCCTCAGAAAGCTTAAATCGAGATGGTCGGGACCATTCACGGTCAAACGGGTATTCCCTCACGGTGCAGTCGAAATCTACAATCGCAATCCACTCGAAACATTCAAAGTCAACGAACACCGTCTAAAGCATTACTGGGGTGGCGAAACCAACACCGGCGTGATCACCATCACATTGACCGACACAACATAAGCAGCAAGTAGTCAGGCTGAACGACTTAAAATCAAGCGCTAATTGGGAGGCAACCCAATCCTTAGTCTTTATCATATTTTATATTGCTTTATCATAGTTTTCATTTCATTATTAGGTAGATGAATAAAATAAAAATCTCGTGTCAATTCTTGCAGGATGGAAAATGGAGTAACTATATGAAGCAGAACATAGAATTTGACAGTGGCATGGCCCGCCGGGGCGGGGGTCTTTGAATCCGGGTGACAGAATGCACGCCACGGGCGGCCTTTTACTAATATAATACCCCGGCAAGTGGGTCCTGAATCTGCATAACTTTGGCAGTTATATAGACTTCTCCCCTTCCCAATAACACTCACTCCACCTTCCAATAACCCCCTTTTCCCACTTCCCTACTACTTCATAACTCCATAACAACCACCCACTACCATTACTTCTTTTCCCACTTCCCCACTACTTCATAACTCCTCTCCACCTCCTCACTCCACCAATGATAGCCTTCCCTCTCCCTCTATAAATACCACCACATCTCATACAAACTCTCCCACCACACTTGATATAAAGCAAAAACAGAGTATAGTTGTGAGCTAGAGAGATAATATTAAAAAGTTTGGGGGAGCGTTAGGGAAAAACTGGCAATTAGGAGAGACATGGCTTTATAATCATCCTCTAAACGCCAAAGGGGAGAAAGTTCATGGCCATCGCAACCAACCTGCCCCGACCGGTATGACTATATGATTACCAAAGCCCTTACACCGGAGCAGGGGTTGGCACCGGATCCTAACGATGGGGAGCTTATGCCACAAATTTACCAAAAGGAATGGACCAAATTCACCGAGGAGTCAGAACCAGCCGTTGTTAACATCGTCAAAGAATTTTATGCAAATACAGAGGACAAAGAACCATTCCACGCATTTGTTCGAGGTCGGTTGGTTCCATTAAGTGTGGACGCAATCAACACTTACTACCAACTGCGGGTACCTCGCCACTGCCAATATGCTTATCTCCGTAATTTTGACCCAGACTTTGATGCTATAATCACGGTGATGACAAAGCTGGGAACATCTTGGATCAAGGGTCGAAAGGGAGGCACCGTATTTCATAGCTAAGACCTTAGCCGGTATGGAAAAATTTGGTACGCCTTCCTATATGCGAAATTGCTTCCGTCCCAACACACTTCGGACGTCACCAAAGAGAAGGCGTTGTACTGTTATACGCCATAGTCCAAGATTTTATTATTGATGTCGGGGCTATTATTTGCTCCTCCATCCGCCAGCGCCTACGTAGAAATTTTTCTGGAGGCCTACCACACCCATCCCTCATTTGTGGGTTGTGCCGTCAAGCAGGGGTGAGATGGTCCGATGACGAGCCCACTCAATTGTCGCTTGCGTTGCTTGATTCGAGAATGATAGCGCGGTATTCTGTATGGGCAGGAGGCGAGTCACATCCGCGTGGTGTGGGATTCATTTTTCCGTTGTCATCGGAAGACAATGTGGATGCTACAGAGACATCGGGGGATGAAGATGAAGAAATGGGCGAACAAGGGGCTGAGCAGGTATCGCAGGCAAAGACCATATCCAGTTCTCAGTTCCTTGAATTCCAAAATCAAATGAATGCACACACCAAGGCAACTCATCGGGAAATGCGCCGATTGGCAATGAGGCAAGAGCATATGTTCAATGCTATACACACATCTTTCGCCTCGTTGAACACAACTCTTCAAAGTTTCAACCCGACGGCACAATTTCCATACCAACAGCCCGGACCAATGCCAAGGTTCCCACCGAGTGATTCCGATGAAGAAGAACAACAATCACCTCCTCAGACTTAAGCGATAGTAGGGAAGTCCTCACGTACTTATTTTGACTAATCATCCAATGAGGACATTGTCTAACTTAAGTTTGGGGGATTTAAATATATGTTTGCATGCATTTAGCTCATTTAGGTTGCATTTTGAATTTTGGTCATTTAAATTTCTGTATTGCATTTTATTTTCAGTATTGCATGATAGCTTAGGTGCATTCATAGTAGCTTAGGTTAATGTTTGTCATTGCGTAGTAGATAATCTTGTATTACATTTAATCTTGTAATGCATTTTGTTATTATTAAAAAAAAAAATAGTTAGTAATTTTTGTGTTTGCGTAAGTCCATCAATGTTGTAGTTTATATTATTTGTGGGCCTATGATGTGATTGAAAATAAGTTAACAAGTACATTATTGAGTATTAGAACTATGAATTTTTTTGTTTATGAATCGAATCTTGAGTTTGTTTGAAACTGGTATAAAAGGATAGCATGAGTAACAAACATCTATGTTAATTGGTCAGTTCAAATTGGTACCTAAATGGTCTCTAAAGGATAATGCTAGAGTGAATAACAAAATGACAAGGATAGATAGTAAAGGCTAACATTAGGCAAAAACCTAAGTTTGGGGGATGTTATGTGGGGTATATAAGCTTAATTTATATAAAAAAAAAGAATAAACACCGTGGCGTGTTTGTCTAGTTTTGTGGCCTTTGTTACTTGAGTAAAAGTAAGCTCAGGGGATTGTCTTTACATCTAAATACCTCTAAGGTCTTAATGGTCCGGGAGTCGTTGGTCGAAAGCTCGTTAAGGTAGCATTGAAAAGCCTAAGGGAATAAGACATTGCATAGCTATGTGTATAAAAAAAATGGGAAATAAAAAAAAAGCCCCTATATATATAAAAAAAAAGAAAAATATATATATATATATAAATATGAATAAAGTATAAGTACCACGCTTGAACCCCCGAGTTAGTGATTGTTTGATTTTAGTTGAAGTTGTCTATTTTTGAAATTTTTAAGTTTGTGCTGCATGATTCCTTCTACCAGTGATGATCGATTGAGATTCATGGATTAAAACAGAATTGTAGATTGGTTTTTGGTAATTGGTATTGTATAGTTGCTTGTTTCCGCTGAGGCCGCTAAGATAATCTTGATTCTGCGATATTGTTGGATTTGAAAGCATATAAGTTAAGTCGTATTCATTTCATTGCATTGCATTGCATATAGTTATTTTGTGTTCGAGGACTAGCACGATTTAAGTTTAGGGGATTTTGATAAGTGGATTTCATATACGCAATTCAATGTCCATTTCATGCTTATTTGTTGCTAAATCCTTGTGATTATGTTCATTTTTACTTTTTCTATGTTATTTCATGTGTAGAATGGTGGTTGTAGCATTCAACGTTTATTTGGAGTTATTCGGTGTGATTTGAACTCAATTGGAGCATAATTTGAGTATAGCATGAAGTTCAACAGTTATCCGGCGTAAAAAGTCTGGTTCGGGTGGGGGTCTCAATTTCGCTTAGCGAGAAGGTAGCCATTTGGTAGGACAATTTACACTATACACCCCCTCCGGGGCGGGGGTCTTCATACGAGCTAGACAGAAAGGATGCCTGGTCAGGCGAACTTATATAATATTGAACCCCGTAGAAAGGAGATGGAAAATCTGGCATTGTCCTATTGTGATTGAACTTCTTTTTGGGCATGAATCTTAGCTATTTGTATGGCAATGTAACTCTATTTGATGGAGAATTCATCTAGGACTTGGTTGTTGGATAACATATGCTCAATGAAAAACAATGAGACAGACCCAAGACATATTACGAAGATCTAAGCTCAGTTTTTGATAGCAAGTGTGGAGGAGTATTTCGAAGGAGATTTTTTGGGACGATTGCAATTCTAGTCTACGTGAAGGGTGTTTTTCAATATTCTTTGTGTTAGATTATTATTTGTAATCTAAGGATGATTTCTATGATTTATTCAGTGTTTATTTCATTTAGCATGAACTAATTCACTTCTTAGGCTTGTGATGGATCCTTGATTGAATCAATGATTTTGTAGACTTTGATTTCCAATTTAATAATCTATTTCCAGTTTATCTATATTGATTTGTGCTTGAATCTATGAATTGCCTGATCAACAATTCTTTATGGAATTGGATGGAATCGAGAGAGGATGTTCAATTCTAGACCTAGTTGATATAGCATGTGTTCATGATTTTGTGAATAGCTTAATTGTGATGAATATTAAGGTAGAGATATGCTTGACATCGCATGTAATCAGATAGAGAACTTATTCTTAAACCTTCTTCAATTGTAATTCACATGGAGATATAGTGGGTTAGTTGATTAAGGTGTTTAACGGATTTCTATCTTAATTGTGGATTGACGTTAATACGGTATTAGTGCATCGAGAGGTGGTTAATACTACGTTTGTGTTCTTGGTTAATAAACTGGGATAGTGCATTGATTTGAAATAAAGGTGTTAAAATCAAAGTGAAGCTTAAGGTAAAATCATAAGTCTAATTCTCCATTAATTGTTTGAAATTCCAGAATTTGATATTTGTGATTATTCTGTGTTACTTTAGTTATTCTTTAATTTAGATTCTTTAATTACAATTATTGAGTTGATTTGTTTAATAAAATTAGGGTTAATAGGAAATTGATAATTGTAAGTTAAGGATATTGCTAGTTAGTCTCTGTGGGAACGATAATCTACTCATCACTCTATTACTTGTTCACCACGTATACTCGCGTGTTGTGCGTAATTAGATTTTACCCAACACATTTATCCGATTAATTACCCGATTGGTCAATATAACCTCCAGAAATCAATTATTATTGAAATATATGTCAATTTTCACTAACACTAATAATTCCAACACAATAGAAATATAAATTTCATCTTTAATCAACACGAACTTATTCATCATTAATATTATAACTCACAGTATTTAACAATCAGATCATTCCCAGGAAAGAGGGGGCTTTCCGATAAGGACTTCTCCTTATTGGCGCGCAATTAGGTGACCAAACCCCTTTCCTCGACAGAACTTTCTAGACATTCTTAATAATACAAATAATAATATGAATAACTTTGTCGTCTCAATTATTGATTTAATAATATAAAATATTGTGACAATAATTGAATCAATAATGTGAGATACTATATAACAATTACTGTGGCAATAATTGAATAAAACCGAGTGACTTCTCACATAAGCATCAATAATCAAAGATAATGTGCAATACCGTTTGCTACTATGCAACCACGCGTATTACTGTACTTTTATCACCGAGTATTTCAACAGTTAACGGTAAAACTTTTGCCATTATTTTTATAAAAAGTTATTTCTGTCATTTTCTAACTCCGACAATAATTCTTTTGTGGGATTGTCTAATGATTGTGTCATTGTACGAATATTCCCTAATAAAACTAATATTCTTCGACCAAACGAATATTTTATTACAACTTGCTTACTTTGCAAAATTTGTAAATATTACTTACAACTATAACATTATATCAAATTCACACCTTATTATTCAAAACAATATTTAGAGAAAAGAAATCTTTATTCATAAAAGTTAGGGTCTTACACGACGATGCTGAAATAACCAAATCATTGGTGGGCCCCATAACAGAATAATTGTCGAATATAGAAAGCGATAAAAAACAATCTTTTTATAAAATAATAGCAAATTTTTCTGAATTAATCGTTGAAATACACTTGGTGATAAAAAATACGATGTCTACGCGTTGTTCCATAGTAGTACGCGATATTGCATTTGGAGAATACTACCTGTATTGCACAAAGATCTCTAATTATTAATTCTTACGTAAGAAGACACTAAGTATTTCATTCAATAATTGTCACAGTAGTTGCTGCATAATATCTCATATTATTGATTCAATAATTGTTACAGTAACATCTCTGCACAATATTTTATATTATTAAATCAATAATTGTCACAACACATTTACTCATATTATTTGATATGATATAATTATTAGTTAGCATTACTGACAATGTCTAGAAAATTCTGTCAATAAAAAGGGTTAGGTTATCTAATTGCGCGCCAGTAAAGAGAAATCCTTATCGGAAAGCCCCCTTTTTCCTGAAAAAGATATTCAAATCCCGAGAACCATCCTCTGGAAGGATATTACGTTACCTAGTCAATGGACTTTACCCAATGAAATTCCACAACAACCTGTAGTCAATAATCTGTTAAATATTGAAAATGTTAAGCAATTTTCTGATGGAACGGTCAAGATAAGTTTTGAGCGTACTCGAAGACCAGTTATTATTGAAGATTTTACTAGTTCTTCAGCACCTTCAGTTCACACTAGAAGAGATACTGAAGTACTTAGTAATCCTTCAGTTAGGGATATTAAATTAAAGGGAATCCTTAATCAAGGTCAAGTTAGTCACCCTTGTTATGCACATGTTGACCCTGTTGAAGAGGAATCCTCTTCTCCTACTTCTTCTGAATTTCCAACTCAGTCAGATTTTGAAATTCCTATTAATAATCAATTAAGAGTCATTAAAAAAGAATTCATACTAGATTGGGACAATCTTGTAAAGGATTTTAATTCTAAATCTAATAAAGAAAAAAGACACCTGTTTCGCTCCAATCACCCTTCTGAAAAGGAACGTGATAAAATGGTTAATAGATGGAAATGTTTTATTAACAGTGAAAAAATAAACATTACATTTTACGATTGGTATGATCAATATCAAGGTAAATGTAGTGTTATTATTAAAACTCAACGGATACGAGAAGATAAGTCAAAAATTTCTTCTAGTCATCCCCTATTAGAAACTGTTCTAATCCCAGTTAAAAATACATCTGTTGTTGCCAGCCCTTTTAAGATTTCAGATGGTAACAAAGATGATAAAAAAATAATTGAACAATTAAATTTTAGTAATCAATATCTAGCAACTGTAGGAAAACAACTAGATAGGATTGAAGAAAAGTTTGAAGAAATCATTATAAAAAAACCCGATTCAAAAATTGAACATCCTTTAATAAAATTACCAAAAAATAGAAGTAAATTAGGTCTGCCTAATGATGATAGTGAACTTGTTCGATCAATTGATAAGTTATTTAAAAAATTTAAAACTGAACCCGGTCCAAGTGGCACTATTGCTACTATTGATCAAGTTGAAACTAATATTGAAAGCAGTAGCCAGTCTGATCATTCTGATACTGATTCAATACCAGACATTAATGATCAGTTGAATAAATTAACAGTAAAAAAATACTAGTATAACCAGAAACTGGTATTCTAGACCTACTCCTCCAGATCTACAATATGAAGAGAGAAATCTAGACAAATAGTTTTCTGTGTCATCTAATAAAATCTATGAATGGAATATTGATGGATTTAGTGAACAAGAGATATTAAATAAATTGAACCACATGTCTATGGTAGCAAATAGCTATATAACTAAATTCAACAATCTGTCTCAGCCAGATATTGTTAAGTTGTTAGCTTGTGGATTCACTGGTATTCTCAGATCTTGGTGGGAAAAACATATCACTGAAGATACTAGATTATCAATAATTCATGCTATTCAGTTAGACGATGACGGCAATCCCATCTTTAATGAAGATGTTGGTATTGGTCCGCCAGATGGTGTTAATACTCTAATCTTTACCATTATTAAACATTTTGTTGGTACTCCTAGTAATATTACTGAAAGAATTCACGATCAGTTAAGTAATCTCACTTGTTCCACCTTAAGTGATTTTAGGTGGTATAAAGATGTGTTTACTTCCAGAGTTATGTTATTGAATCGATAATAGTATAAAACCATTCGGAAAGAAAAATTAAATCAATGGTTTGCCTTCATTATTCGCACATAAAGTTCGTGAAGAGTTAAGCAAAAATTTAGGATATATCGATTACGATAACTTAACATATGGCGACATAATCAGTTATATTCAAAAAATTGGATTAAAAATGTGTATTGACTTTAAATTAGCTAAACAAGCCAGTAAAGACAAAAAGAAAGCCAAATACTGATTAGAACATTACATGAACAATATGGTTTACCTCCTATTGCTCCCTCTAGAAGGAAGCATATGCAAAACATATTGAGAATCATAGAAGTCATAGACGTCACAAACGTAGGCATAAAAAGGACAAAAATCAAGAAGAATATTATAATAAACCCAAAACCACAAAAAATTATAATAAAAAATCATCTAAAAAATTTGATAAAAGTAAAATTGTTTGCCACAATTGTGGGCAAAAAGGGCATTAGAAAAATGAATGCAAAATAAAAAAGAAATTATCTCAATTAAATATCTCTAGAGAAGATACTGAACAATTATTAGAACTAATGAGAATAGAGAACAACGTCAGTAATGATGAAGGTTATGATATTCCTTATTCTTCTAATAACAGTTCTAGTAATCATGAAATAGATAGTGACAAAGACGAAGTCACTATTTGTACTAACAATTGCAATGAAAAGTGTTGCATTAAGCAAATCAATGTAATTAATAAAGATGAAGAAGAAAGCTCTCTGCTAATTGATTTAATCAGTAAAATTTTTGATCCTGAGTTAAAATCTCAGTATACTAAATAATTAAAAGATTTATTGACTAAAGATAATAGAGTTAAGGATAAAATTGTTAAGGCTAAAGATAAATCAGTATTTAGTCTGAATAAAACCCTAGAACGATTTAAAACTCCGGTTAAGAAAGTAACCCTTCCAGAATTAAATCAAGAAGTCAATAAACTAAAAAAAGGAAATTTCTAACCTAAAATTAGAAGTCTCTAATTTAAGAAAAGATTTTGATGACAAAAGATCCGACCTTCATGTTTAAGATTTTTCCTCTAGTGATGAAGATCACAATGAACCTGAATCATCTAGTACAAAGGAAGAAACTGATCTTTTTGTTCAAGGTCTTTCACTTAAAAGAATTAAGGATATCACCATCCAAAAATGGTATATCTCCATTAATCTAGTTGTCAATAAAACCTTTTCAATACAGCTTCCTGCCCTAGTTGATACCGGCATAGATTTAAACTGTATTCAAGAAGGCTTAATCCCAACTATTTACTATAGGAAAACTAATGAAAAATTAAATTCAGCTAATGGTAGTCAAATGTAAATTAAATATAAGTTACCTAATGTTCATGTCTGTCAAGATAATATGTGTTTTAAAACATCGTTTGTTTTAATCCGCAATCTTACGGATAAGATCATCTTAGGATTACCATTTATATATTTACTTTACCCTTTTAGTACCAGTAATTAAGTATTAAGTTGTAATCATTTAGGAAAGAAAATAACATTTAAATTTCTTATTAAACCAAAAGAAAGAGATTTAAAATTTATTCAAGAAGAATCTATTTCCAAATCATTAAATTTATTAAATTGTAAATCCACTCATTTGAATTTCTTAAAAGAAGAAATTAAGTACAAACGAGTTGAAGAACAGCTACAGAATAAAGAAGTTCAGGAAAAAATTGAAGAGTTAAAAATCTATTTAAAAGACAATCTTTGTTCTGATTCTCCTAATGCCTTTTGGCATCGGAAAAAACATGTTGTAAAGCTCCCTTATGCTAAGGAATTCAAAGAGCACCTAATTCCTACTAAGGCCAGGCCAATACAAATGAATCATGAACAAGTAGAGTTATTTAAAAAGAAAATTAATGATCTCCTTAGTAAAGGTTTAATTTAACCCAGTAAATCCCCTTGGTCTTGTCCTGCCTTCTATGTTAACAATGAAGCAGAAAAAGAAAGAGGTGTACCTCGTCTAGTCATTAATTACAAACCATTGAATAAGGTTCTAGAGTGGATTAGGTATCCCCTTCCCAACAAAGACGACCTTATCAATAGATTAAGTAACGCCACAATATTCAGTAAATTTGACCTTAAGTCCGGTTTCTGACAGATTGCCATTCATCCTGATGATAGTTACAAAACAACATTCACTACTCCATTTGGTCACTACGAATGGAATGTCCAGGCATTTGGCCTAAAAAATGCTCCCAGTGAATTCCAAAATATTCTCAATGACATATTAAACCCTTTCGGTCATTTTATTGTCGTTTATATCGATGATATTCTTATTTTTTCAAAGGCCATTTAAGAACACATTAAACATTTGAAATCGTTCTTCAAGACAGTTAAAGATAATGGTCTAGTTCTTTCACCTTCCAAATGCAGCCTGTTTCAGGTCAGAGTAAGGTTTCTTGGTCTTAATATCTTTAGAGGACAAGTTCATCCCATTGAAAGAGCTATTCAATTCGCTGACAAGTTTCCCGATAAGATAACCAATAAAATCCAACTGCAGAGATTTCTTGGCTCGCTCAATTATATTGGCAAGTTTTACAAGAATCTCAGGAAGATTTGCAAACCTTTGTTCCAGCGTTTGCAAGACAATCCTCCACCTTGGACTGATGTTCATACTTCTGTCGTCCAACAAGTAAAAATTTATGTCAAGGCATTGCCCTATCTTGGCATTTCCAATGATTCAGCGTATAAAATTGTTGAAACTGACGCCTCAGATATTGGATTCGGAGGCATTCTTAAACAAAAGTTAACTCCAGATTCCACAGAACAAATTGTTCATTTTCATTCCGGTGCATGGAATAGTACATAATTAAATTACAGTACTATTAAAAAAGAAATACTTTCTTTAGTATTATGTATTAATAAATTTCAAAGTGATCTATTTAATATTTTCTTGATTTTTGGATTAGCAACTGTAGGAAGACAGCTATATAGGATTGAAGAAGAGTTTGAAGAAACCATTATCAAAAAACCCGATTCAAAAATTAAACATCCTTTAATAAAATTACCAGAAAATAGAAGTAAATTAGGTCTGCTAGCAACTGTAGGAAGACAGCTAGATAGGATTGGAGAAAAGTTTGAAGAAACCATTATCAAAAAACCCGATTCAAAAATTGAACATCCATTAATAAAATTACCAAAAAATAGAAGTAAATTAGGTCTGCCTAATGATGATAGTGAACTTGTTTTATCAATTGATAAGTTATTTAAAAAATTTAAAACTGAACCCGGTCCAAGTGGCACTATTGCTACTATTGATCAAGTTGAAACTGATATTGAAAGCAGTAGCCAGTCAGATCATTCTGATACTGATTCAATACCAGACATTAATGATTAGTTGAATAAATTAACAGTCAAAAATACTAGTATAACCAGAAACTGGTATTCTAGACCTACTCCTCCGGATCTACAATATGAAGAGAGAAATCTAGACAAACAGTTTTTTGTGTCATCTAATAAAATCTATGAATGGAATATTGATGGATTTAGTGAACAAGAGATATTAAATAAATTGAACCACGTGTCTATGGTAGCAAATAGCTATATAACTAAATTCAACAACCTGTCTCAGCCAGATATTGTTGAGTTGTTAGCTAGTGGATTCACTGGTATTCTCAGATCTTGGTGGGAAAAACATCTCACTGAAGATACTAGATTATCAATAATTCATGCTATTCAGTTAGACGATGACGGAAATCCCATCTTTGATGAAGATGTAATTAATGATCAACAAAGACGACCTTATCAATAGATTAAGTAACGCCACAATATTCAGTAAATTTGACCTTAAGTTCTTGCTTCACGCGATTGCCATTCATCCCGATGATAGTTACAAAACAAAGATTCACTACTCCGTTTGGTCACTACTGAATGGAATGTCCAGCATTTGGCCTAAAAATGCTCCCAAAGTGAATTCCAAAATATTCTCAATGACATATTAAACCCTTTCACCATTTTTATTGTCGCTTTTATATCGATGATATTCTTATTTTTTCAAAGGCCATTGAAGAACACATTATATATATATATATAAAGTTATCTGTTTTATTAGAATATTATATTATAAAAAATTAAAAACATGAAAAATAAAAATTTGTTAGACGAATTTTCTTCATTGGCGTTCTCCGATGATTGGATTAGTCAAACCTGATGTGCTAACCATTTTACTATAAATAGGTTACTCAGTTAAGCAATGAAACTCACACCAGAATCACAAAATTCTTTTTCTATAATATTGTGTGTATTTCTTTTGAGTATAAGGATATTTTGAGTGTAACTAATAGTGCAAGATTTCCTCAAGATAATCTCCGTTATTCCAGTCAGATCTAGTCTCCTATTAATGTAAAGGATGTTATTTTCTTTTAATACTCGTAAATGATATTATTTCTTTCCCTACTCGTATGGGATATCATCTTTTTTCATACTCCATATTATGTAATATTATTTCATTTCATATTTCTAAATCTAAACTTACTATGGTAAGTATTGCATTATAATTCCTGAAATGATTAGAAATTCCTTGAGGTTTGTGCTTCATATAATATCATTCACGGGAATATTGGTCTGAACTTTCTTATTAAATTTTAATCTTTTCATGTTGGGGTATTATTCATCCGGGATACTATTCATGTTGGAGTACTATTCACGACGAAATTTAGTTTTTTTTGTCTAAGTTATCATTGAAATATGAATATTAAATATCATTCTTGAATTTTACTCCACAATTAGTTATCATGTTAAAATTTTGGACTTTCTTGAACTCTGGATAAATTAAATTACAAATCTCAAATATTTATCCTTGATCTCACTTTTATTCATTCTCTATATCACTGTCATCATCCTCAGACTTAAATTGTGGTGAAAAGTTATCTTTGGCCCATAGTGCAAAAATGGACTGTTGATTGGTATGATTATGACCAGAAATTTTGTATTTGTATAATCATGACCTTTAATGTTACATGCAAAGGCTTGTGGTAAGAGTTCTCTTTGGACCATAGTGCAAAGATGGACTGTTGTTTAATATGATCATGACCACTGGTGATACAAATGAATATATTTGGCCTGTACTGCAAAGATAAAATGTTGATTTGCATAATTATGAATAGGAACTGTTGATTGGTGTTACAAGAATAAAATATTGATGATGAATTTTTAAATCATAGAAGATAGTAGACATCATGCTCTACTTGACTCTTTTAATGGATTGCTTGTTCCGCTACCGTTGTTAATCTAAAACTTGTTGTCTATTATATTTCATATGATTTGTCATTATTGAAAGCTAATTAAAGATAATTTATTCTTCATTATCTTAGTCATAATATTTTTTACTGGGCTAGTTGAGTTCACCCTTTTGTTACATTATTATTCTCAGGAAATGAGAGTGTAGCTGGGACTAGTTGGGGAGTGGAGTAATGATCCAAGATAGTTACTATAAAAGTCTTCACTATATTGTAACATAGTGTGACAATAATTGTAATGAGAACTTAATTTGAGTGTGGATATTGTTGTATGATATACGGTATAATATTTGTATTAAAACTCACAGTATGTGTGGTCATATTTTGTATGACAGTCTAATAGTTATAAATAGAAAAATTTGTATTTGAATTCTTTAGTATGTATTTGGCGACTCAAAATGGGTTGTGTGGACTTATTTTAGGGGCGTCACAGTTGGTATCAGAGCTTAGGGATATGATCTCTGGTGGAGATTTGGGATTAGAAATAGGAGGGGAGAGACGAGTAAAATCCTTCGCTAGTGTGTCCTACCTAAGCTTGTTCGTTATTTAATTAGTCGACTGAGATATAGGGATAATATGTGACATATTATATTCTTTAACTTACCTTTGTTTTGTGACCGTATTTCATAATGACATCTGAAAATCAAGAGATGAACTATGAGACAATTATGGCTAAGAATCACTAAGTTACAAATAATATTGAGAATCAGGAAGCTACAAATAATATTGCTGCAAACTCAAAAAATCATGCTGGTAAAAATATGAGAAATCAGTGAAGCGCACACATCACTCAGTACTCGAAATGTCTTCGGTAGAATTTCAAGAGCTGTTTAATGACAAGTATTTCCCGGAGAGCATTCGTCATATGAAGGAAGTGGAATATATTAAGTTGGAGCAGAATGATATGATTGTCTCGCAATATGAAGCGAAATTTCCCGAGTTATCCCGATTTGCGCCCCACTTGGTGGATAACGAATATTGTGACGCCCCCAAAATAGGTATACATCACCTATCTGAGTCGCCAAATACATGGTACAGAATACAAATACAACTTAATTATTCAACAGTCGTATAAAATACGACATAACATAATCTAAGAGTTTTAATAAGAATATTGTCATCTAGACAATATCCACACTCAATGGAGTCCTTATTACATTTATTGTCACACTATTTAACAGAATAGTGTGGACTACTAATGCTATCATCCGGACCAAGCATCTGCTCCCCGACTAGTCCCGCCACGCTCTCATTTCTCAAGAGAACAATGAAAGAAAGGGGTGAGCTCAACTAGCCCAAGAAGAAATATTATGACTAAGATAATGCAAAATAAATTATCGTTAGCCTTCAACAAAGGTTAAACCGATACAATATAACAAACATCAAGTTTAACTACGGTGAACAAGCAATCCATTAAAAGAGTCAAGTAGAGAATAAAATCTACTATCTTTTATGATTAAAAAGATTTTCATCACTTTTATCATTTTGGGACTCACTTTTAATAAATAATCCACATCATCCCCGCACTACTGACCAAGGATATTCATTAAGTATCACAACCATAAATTATCCATGCACTACGGGCCAAGGATATTCGTGTATTCATCAATGGTCATGATCATGCCAACAACTGTCCATCAATGCACTACGGGCCAATGAGGACTTTACCACATCATTTGTAACATTACGGTCATGATTATACCGATTAATCCCTGGTCATAATCATACCAAGTCCATCTATGCACTACAGGCCACATATGACTTTCAACATAAAATAAACATGAGGATGATGACAATGATATAAGAATTCAATAAAACAAGTTCAAGAATTAATTTATCCAAGAACTAATAACGTCCAAATTGTCAACATGATACTTCTTTGTAGAGTAAAATTCAAGAATGCTCAGAAGAATATTTCCATGAAAAGATACTGGATGAAGCGCAAATATCAAGGATATTCCACTAATTTTATGGAGTATAGAAGTCAAAACTTTAACCAACTGAGTATTATAAAGAATGGAATAACAAAAGAAATCACCATGCATGCGATAGACCGCACATATAGGTTATTCCAATAGAATAATAAATAACGGAACCAGGTCAGGAGAAATTTGCACCGACAGGATATTCCAACAGAATAATAAAGAATGGAATAA
The DNA here is from genome assembly GCA_020205605.1 of Panax ginseng. Classification (NCBI taxonomy): domain Eukaryota; kingdom Viridiplantae; phylum Streptophyta; class Magnoliopsida; order Apiales; family Araliaceae; genus Panax; species Panax ginseng. The sequence continues at coordinate 14,839,207 of CM035134.1, forward strand.
CAACAGAAATTACCATGTATGCGATAGACCGCACAGACAGGTTATTCTAACAGAATAATAATTAATGGAACCAGGTCAGGCGTAATACGCACCGACAGAATATTCCAACAGAATAATAAATAACGGAACCAGGTCATGCGTAAACGCACAGACAGGATGTTCCGATAGAATAATAAAGAATGGAATAACAGAAGAATTTCACCATGTATGCGGTACTTTGCATAGACAGGTTATTCCAACATAATGATAAAGAATGGAATAACAGAAGAATTTCACCAAGTATAGGGTAGCTCACAGATACAAAGTTATTCCAACAGAATAATAAAAAATGGAATAACAGAAGTTCTCTTCATGAATACGAAAGAAATAATACCCCTTACCTTAGAAGAAACTGGATATAGGAGTAGTGAAGTAGTAGAAAACTTTTCTTCTTTCTCTCTATAGTTTCTCTCTCTAGAGTTTCAATGAATTCGTAAGAAATAATGAAGGAATGAGCTTCTATTTATAAGAGAATGGACCTAATAAGAATTAATTCATGAACGGTCCGTATTAATTTACTTTTAAAACTGACTATCCATATTGATTTACTATGCAAATTATAAATAAAATATTATAATAAAAAAATCTTTTAAATAAAATATAATATATTCTATTTATAATCTAATAAAATGAATAACTTTATAAAAGTATTCTATTTTATATAAAAGATTTTACTATGCAAAATACTATACGCAGAACTATGCATAATAAAATATAATATATTCTAATTATTGTCTAATAAAACAAATAACTTTATAAAAGTATTATGTTTTATATAAAAAGATTTTACTATGCAAAACACTATGCATAATAGAATACAATATATTCTATTTATAGTCTAATAAAACAAATAACATTATAAAAGTATTCTGCTTTATATAAAAAACTTTTCTCATTTTATTACATTAATAATACTAATAAAACAAAATTTATATATATATATATAATATATATATATATATATATATATATATAAACTTCCGTGACTTCATAAAAAGACACCTCAATATATTTAACAACATTTATCATCATTATTATAATTCACAATATTAATCCACTGTGTCGCTCCTGGAAAGAGGGGCTTTCTAATAAGGATTTCTCCCTATCAAGCGTAAAATTAGGTGACCAAACCTCTCCTCAGCGTAACTTCTGACATCGTTAATATTGCAAATAATAATATTAATAACTTCATCATCTCAATTATTGATTTAATAATATATAAAATATCGACAATAATTGAATCGAATAACGTGAGATACTATGTAATAATTACTATAGCAATAATTGAACAAAACTGAGTGACTTCTCACGCAAACATCAATAATCAAAATCGTGTGCTACTATGCAACCACGCCAGACATCGCATTTTTTAACACCGGTGTTTCAACAATTAACGGTAAAACTTCCGCCGTTATTTTCATAAAATATTTTTGTCGCTTTCTTAATCGACAATAATTTCATTGCTAGGGTCCACCAATGATTGTGTCATCGCATTTAATATTCCTCGTTAAAACAAATAATCCCCGACCAATCGAATATTATAAAACAACTTGCGTACTTTGCAAAATTTATAAATATTACCCACAACTATAACATTATATCAAATTCATTCCATAATATTCAAAAATGATATTTATAGAAAAATCATCTTTATTCATAAAAGTTGGGGTCTTACAAATATTGAATGACTCGAATGTTCTTATGAGGTTTGAAATCTAAGATTTGTCCACATCTTATTTCTTATAAACTTCATTTATATTCAAATATCATGAATAGGGCTCAATTGGTGGAACGAGAGAAAGAAACAATACAACCAGAAGGAGATAACAACTGACATCGAGAGAAGAGCTACGATAATAGTTGTACCAATGGCAATAGTCATCGATGCAATGAGAACCAACGAGGAGGAAATCACTCTACTAGAAATGGTAACCACTTCGGTGGAAATCTTGGCCTAGATAATAGGAGAGGTAAGTCGAGTGGAAACAACTTCAAGAAGAGGATATTTAATAATGACCATCGAAAGACACCAGCACCAACACCAACATCAGCACCAGTTTTTAGGGGAGGAGAACGACCACCAGTCAAATGTTACAGGTGCGAACATGTGGGACACATCAGCCCAAAATGTATATAGCTAGCATCCAAGGCGTGTTTCAGTTGTGGAAATGAAGGCCATATACCTCAATTTTGTTCGGTAGTAAAATCAAGTCCAGCTATAATGGTGACACCAAAGGCTGCTATGGACAAATTAAAGTCGGTGGTCCAAGGGCAAGTTTTTGTCGTAACTTCCCTAAAAGAAAGGAACCCGAATGAAATTATCACGGGTAAGCTAATCATAAACTCTTGCGAAGTCTATGCCTTTTTAGATATGGTTCTACCCACTCTTTTATTTCACTTGCTTGTGTTCAACATTTGAACTTGACTCTTGAGAAATTAGACCTTGACTTATCCTTTGAAACATCATTACATCCACTGTTTATAAATCTTATGTGATTCAAATTGGAATCCCCACATTACCTGTTGATCTCATCTCTTTAAAAATACTTGAAATTGATGTGATTTTAGGAATTGACTAGTTAACTACCCGTCATGCTAAAATTGATTACTTTCGTAAAGTTACTAGTTTTCATATTCCTAATCAACCTGTTATGCGAATTCAAGCAACCAAACCGTTAAAATCAATCATTGTCATCTCTAGCCATAAAGTCATTCATTTATTGAAAAATGGATGTCAAGCTTTCTTAGTCCATGTCACCGATTTAAATAAAAATACATCAGATTTAAATGATATTTTTGTTGTTAATAAATTTCTTGACGTATTTCTCAAAGAAATTCCTAGCCTACCCCCAGAACGTGAAATTGAATTTTTTATTGACCTTAAACCTGGTATAAAACCCATTTCTAAGGGCCCATATCGAATGTCTCCTATTAAACTTCAGGAGTTAAAAGTCCAACTACATGAGTTATTAGACATTAGCTTCATACATCCTAGTACGTCTCCTTGGGGTGCTGTTATTTTATTCGTAAAGAAGAAAGACGGGAGTATGAGACTCTGTATTGACTATCGGGAGTTGAACCATGTCACCATCAAAAATTGGTATCCCTTACCTCACATTGATGACCTGTTTGACCAGTTGCAAGGTGATCAATTATTTTCAAAGATCAATCTTTGTTCTGGATATTATCAGTTAATGATTAAAACTAATGGCATTCCAAAGACAGCTTTCAGAACTCGATATGGGCATTACGAATTTCTATTCATGTCTTTCGGATTGACTAATGCTCTTGTTGCCTTCATGTATATGATGAACCGGATATTAAAAGAATATTTGGATCATTTTGTGGTTGTCTTTTTTGATGACATCCTCATTTACTCTAAAAGTCATGAAGATCATGAGCAACACTTGAGGTTGATACTCCAAAAGCTTCATGAAAATAAGCTATATGCTAAGTTAAAGAAATACAAGTTCTGGCTTGAGGAAGTAGCATTCCTTGGGCACGTGATATCGAGACATGAAATATCAGTTAACCCGACAAAGATTGAAACAATACAAAGTTTGGAGAAACCCAAGTCAGTAATCGAAGTACGTAGCTATTTAGACCTAGCTAGTTATTATTGGAGATTCATAGAAGGATTTTCTCGAATCACCACTCCATTAACTTAGCTGACTCAAAATGATACAAAATTCGAATGGAGTATGGAATGTGAGAAGAGCTTCCAAGAACTCAAAAGGAGACTCATTTCAGCACGTGTTCTGACCATACCATCAGGATCAGAGAGATTTGTCATCTACAACGATGCTTCAAGAAGAGGTCTAGGTTACGTTCTCATGCAACATGAAAAAGTCATAGCCTATGCTTTTTGACAACTCAAGGAATATGAGAGAAATTATCCTACTCATGATCTAGAGTTGGCATCAGTCTTTTTCGTGTTAAAGATCTAGAGACACTACCTGTATGGGGAGAAAGTGGAGATCTATACAGATCATAAAAGCATTAAATATTTCTTCACCCAAAGGGAACTCAACATGCGGCAATGACGTTGACTTGAGCTGTTGAAATATTACGACCATACCATCTAATATTATCCTAGAAAAGCGAATGTGGTAGCTGACGCATTGAGTAGAAGATCATATGCGAGAACGAGTGTTATATTGTCAACACAAAGACCTATTTTGTATGATTTACTAAAGATGGAAATAGAGTTATAGACTCCAAGAACCCACATAAAAATGGTAAATATACGAGTAGAACTGACTTTAATCGATACAGTTAAAGTTGCTCAAGCTACAGACGCAAAGTTGGTGAAAATGAAGAAGAAAGTATAATAAGGTGTTGTTCCAGAAGCAAGGATCGACGAGGAAGGTATACTTCGAGTCAACTCTAGACTTTGTGTGCCTAAAGACCCTGATTTAAAATATAAAATCATGATATAGGCACAAAACACACCGTTTACAATCCACCCTGGAAGTACCAAAATGTATCGTAATCTTCGACATACATTTTGGTGGAGCAACATGAAGAGAGAGATCACGGAGTTTATCTCAACATGTCTTACTTGTCAACGTGTCAAGGAAGAGAATCAAGTACCAAAGGGTCTGTTACAACCTTTTGAGATTCCATAATTGAAGTGGGAACACATCAACATTGATTTTGTGATGGGTCTTCCTAAGGTTTCTCAAGGATTAGATGTAATTTGGGTCATTTTAGATAGATTGACCAAGTCTGCTCATTTCTTGCCCATACAAGAGAACTATTCACTTGAATGTCTTGCTCGTATGTACATCAATGAGATTGTAAGATTGCATGGCATGCCAATATCTATAGTTTCTGATCGAGACCCTAGATTCACTTCACGATTTTGGGTCAGCTTACAAAAAGTTATTGGCACTGAATTACAATTTAGTTTTGCCTACCATCCCCAGACAAACGGGCAATCGAAAAGTAATATTTAAACTCTTGAAGATCTTTTGAGACTTTGCATACTAGACTTCAAAGAAAGTTGGGACAAATACTTACCATTGGTGGAATTCTCCTACAACAACAGTTATCAAACAAGTATAAGCATGGATCCATTCGAGGAGTTGTATGGAAGAAAGTGTCATTCTCCAGTATGTTGGGATGAGGTGGGTGAAATAACATTGTTGGGACCAGAATTAGTATTCATGACTACAGAAAAGATTCAAATGATCCGACAATGTATAAAAATAGCACAAGATCGATGAAAGAGTTCTACTGATCTTCATCGAAGGGACATGGAATTCAATGTCGGAGACCGTGAATTGTTAGATGTTGTGATGCCCCAAAAATAGGTCTACATAACCCATTATGAGTCGCCAAATACATGGTACAAAATTTAAATACAAACTTCATTTATACAACTATCACTACAAAAAAACCAGTCATTGTCAACGGGCACTGCCATTGCCTATGACTATAGTGCTGTCGGCATTGAGGTCATTGGTGACGACAGATACCGTCGGTAAGCCCGTCGCCCCATAGGTCATCACCCCTGGTTCCCATCGTCAGCCGTCGACATCATTTTCATTGGCGACGGGTATCATTGGCGACAACACAATGTCAATGTTGATGGCTAGAGCGACGGTGAGACCGTCGACAAAGACTCCATAAAATTTTTAAGGGAAAAACTCATTCTTCTAAGCGACATGACCGAAGTCGACAATGGCTTTTATAGCGATTTAAGATGACTTTTACATATAATCGTCAAGCTATATATCATTGGCGGCGGCATTATTATTATACCATTACCCCTTCTAAGAATAACTATATATATTTTGAATTTTTTATAATTTCAAAATTTCCTGTTCATTTATAAATATAAACGCATACACTGTTATAAACTAATAACAACCATCAAATAACAAGCAAATATCATACAATTCACCATTGAAATAGTAATCCAAAATCAAATATATAGATTAAAAATATAATGGTCGCTTGAAGACAACTCAAAAACTCGTGCAAAGTACATATATAAAACTCGAATATAACATAAACTAAACTAACTTCAACAACCCACTTTGTCTCCATGTCATCGACTCGTGGTCATCACCACCTGTAGTAAAGGAGGTCGCTCAAATCATCAACTTGATATCATCGCCTACATCTTTGGTCAGAGTTTAAACCGTCAGCAAAATACGACAAAATATAGACTGTGAGTTTCAACACAAATATTGTCTCGTAGACAATATCCAAACTCAAAATAAGTCCTCATTACAATTATTATCACACTATTTTATAGAATAGTGAGGACTACTATACCCACTATCTTGGACCATCACTCCATTCCCCGACTAGTCACAGTTATATTCTCATTTCCTGAAGAGAAAAATGAAAGAAAAAGGGTGAGCTCAACTAGCCCAGTAAAGAATATTATGACTAAGATAATGTAGAATAAATTATTCTTAGTCCTCAACAGTGTAAAATTTGATAGAATATAATAGACAACAAGTTTAGATCAATAACTGCAACAGAATAAGCAATCCATTAAAAGAGTCAAGTAGAGCAAGATGTCTACTATCTTCTATGATTTAAAAGTTTATCATCAATATTTTATCTATGTAACACAACTCAATAAATATTTCACATCAATGAATTATCCATGCACTACGGGCCAAGGATATTCGTTAGTATCACCAGTGGTCATGATCATGCCAAAAAATTGTCTATCTATGCACTACGGGCCAAAGAGGACTTTCACCACATCATTTGTCGGTAACATTACAGGTCATGATTATACCAACACACAAATCTTGGTTATAATCATACCAATCAACACTCTATCTATGCACTACGGGCCAAAGATGACTTTCACCACAATATAAGCATGAGGATGATGACAATGATATAAGAAATCAATCAAATGAGATCAATGATAAATATTAAAGATCTATAATTTAATTTATCCAGAGTTTAAGAATGTCCAAATTGTTAAAATGATAATTAATTGTGGAGTAAAATTCAAGAATGATATTCATGTATCAAAAATAATTTGGATAGAAAAGAAACCAATTTTGTCATGAATAGTACCCCAGCATGAAAAGATTAAAATTTAATAAGAAAGTTTAGAAAAATATTTCAGTGAAACGATACTAGATGAAGCGCAAAATTCAAGGATACTCTACTAATTTCAGGGAGTATAGAAGCAATACTTATCAAAATAAGTGTAGATTTAGGAATATGAAACAAAATAATATTACTTAAATACTATAAAGTATGGAAGAAAATAGTATTTCTTACTGATATTGAATGAAAATAATATCTCTTACCTTAGTAGGAGAGTAAATCTGATTGGTATAGCGGAGATATTCTTGAGAAAAACTTGCACTATTTGCTACACTCAAATTATCCTTATACTAGAAAGAAATACACACAATATTATAAAAAAAGAATTCTCTGATTCTGGTGTGATTTTTATTTCTTAACTAAGAAAATCACAGATGCACAGAATCAGAGAATTCGTCTTCTATAATATTGTACGTATTTTTTACTAGTATAAGGATACTTTGAATGTAGCAAACAGTGCAAGTTTTTCTCAAGAATATCTCGGCTATATCAGTCATATTTATGAGACCCCAAATTTTATGAATAAAGATTTAAATTTTTCGAAATATTTTTTTGAATATTATAGTGTGTATTTGATATAATGTTATAGTTGTGGGTAATATTTATAAATTTTGCAAAGTAAGCAAGTTGTTATATAATATTCGATTGGTCGGGGAATATTCATTTTAACAGGGAATATTCGTACGATGACACAATCATTAGTGGACCCCACAACGAAAGTATTATCGTAGTTAGAAAACAACATAATTATCATTTTATATAAATAACGGCGAAAGTGTTACCGTTAAAACTTATGAACTACCCAGTAGTAAAAGTACAGTAATACGCGTGGTTGCATAGTAGCACTCTGTATTGATTATTGATGCTTATGTAAGAAGTCACTCAGTTATTCTCAATTATTGCTACAGTAATTGCTGCATCATATCTCTCATATTATTGATTCAATTATTGTCACAGTATCAATATTTTATATTATTAAATCAATAATTGAGACGGAAAAGTTATTCATATTATTATTTGCAATATTGACAATGTCTAAAAAATCTTTGTCGAGGAGAGGTTTGAGTCATCTAATCAATTAATAATAAAGAGAAATCCTTATCGAAAGCCCCCTCTCACGTGAATGATCTGGTTGTTAAATATTGTGAGTTATAATATTAATGATGAATAAGTTCGTGTTGATTAAAGATGAAATTGATAGTTCCATTGTGTGAAATTTATTAGTGTTAGTGGAAATCGACATTTATTTCGATAATAATTGATATCTGGAGGTTATATTGACCAATCTGGTAATTAACCGGATAAATGAGCAATTAATTGCTATTGATTCACATGATTATAACTATTTGTTCACATGTTTGTACTATTAATTCACATTCATTTACTATTAGGGAGTTGGTGCAAGATTGATAATACTTGCATGACTAAGTTAAAAATGGAGGTAGATAGAGGTACTATACTGTAATTCGTATTTTCACATGTTTAGAACTATTGAGTCACATGATTTACTATTGATTCACATGATTTACTATTAGGGGAGGTGGTGCAAGTTTGATAATACTTGCAGGACTAAATTAAAAATGAAGAAAAAGAGGAAGGTATTATACTGTAATATTTTGAGCCCCAAAACGTGCAATTATCGAAACTATATTTTCCTACAAATAGAAGCTCATTATTCCTTCATTTCCAATTCACTAAGTCTCACTAGAGCAATTATTATAGAGAAATTATAGAGAGAGAAGCTATAGAGAGAAAGAAAAAGCGAATTCTGCTACTTCACTATTCCAGTATCCATTCTTCTTCTGAGGTAAGGGATATCATTATTGTGGTAAGGGGTATTATTCTTTTGTATTCATGAAGAGAGTTATTTTCTTTCAATACTCGTAAGGTTTGTTATTCCATTCTTTATTATTATGTTGGAATAACCTGTCTATGAGAAGTACCGCATACATGGTGAAATTCTTTTGTTATTCCATTATTAATTATTTTGTTGGAATAACCTGTCTGTGCGGTCTATCGTATGCCTGGTGAATTCTATTGTTATTCCATTCTTTATTATTACATTGGAATATCCGCCCATCGCGGATTACGCATGACACAGTTCCATTTTTATTATTACATTAGAATATCATGTTTGTCTTGGATTATGCATGAACTGGTTCCAATCTTTATTATTCTCATTTGGAATATCCTCATGCATGCGGATTACGCATGACTGGTTCCATTCTTTATTATTACATTGGGAATAACTCATTCTGCATGCGATCTATCGCATGCATGGTGAATTCTTACATTATTCCATTCTTTATTATTCATTGGAATAACTTTTATCGTGTGGATTACCGTATGCATGGTGAATGATCCTTTATATTCATTCTTTATTAAATTGTGGAAATGATCTGTCTACGTGGATTACCGCATGGCGGGTGAAAATCCATTTGCAGTTTCGTATAATCTATTATACTCGTATGAGATATCATTTCTTTTGTACTCGTCATGGAATATCATTTTCTTTTGTATTTTTTTTATGAGTTACTATCCACGGGTTACTATTCACCCAATTACTATTCACTCTAGTATTATTCACTCGGGTATTCGGGGCACTTTTCATGTCAGAGTACTATTCATGAGTTACTATTCATGGGTTACTATTCACCCAAATTACTATTCACCCGAATATTATTCACTCAGGTATTTAGGGTACTTTTCATGCCGGGGTACTATTCACGAGGTACTATTCTTGAAAGTACTATTCATAGGGTACTATTTACCCGAAAAATATATTTCTTTTCTGTCCAAATTATTTTTGGTACATGAATATTATTCTTGAATTTTACTCCAAAAAGCAGTATCATGTTGACAATTTGGATATTTTTAAACACTGGATAAATTTAAAGTCTTTAAGATTTATCCTTGATTTCGTTTGATTAATGTTTATATCATTTTCATCATCCTCATGCTTATATTATGATAAAAGTCATCTTTGGCTTACGTGCAAAGATGGACTGTTGATTATTGGTTTTACAGTTGTATATCTTTGGCTTACGTTCAAAGATGGACTGTTGATTATTAGTTTTACAGTTGTATATCTTTGGCTTACGTGCAAAGATGAACTATTGATTGATGAGTATCTTTTATGTGCATAGATGAACTGTTTATTGGTATGATTATGACCAGGGATCATTTGGTATAATCATGACCCGTAATGTTATAGATGATGTGGTAAAAGTCCTCATTGGCCGTAGTGCATTGATGGACGCATTATTGGTATGATTATAACCGAGGATTATTCGGTATAATCATGACCATTGATGATTACATGAATATCCTTGGTCAGTAGTGCGAGGATGATTCGATGATGTGGATTATTTATTAAAATTTGAGTCTCGTGATAAAATATTGATTATACACTTTTAATTAAGTAAAGATAGTAGATATCATGCTCTACTGACTCTTCTAAAATACAGTTGTATGTCTTTGGCCTGTAGTGCAAAGATGAATTTTTAATGAATATCTTTGGCCGTAGTGAAAAGATGAATTTATTAGTATGATTATGAGCATGAATTATGATTTGGTATAACCATGATTTTTGATGTTTCAGGTGAAGATAGGTGATGAAAATTATCTTCGTCCTGGGTGCGAAGAGGAATTTAACATCACAATTATGATTATGAGTTATTCATATGATTGTGGATAGGAATTGTTGATTGATGTTACAGGGATAAAACATTATTGGTGCACTTTTAACATGGAGAAGATAATAGATCTGATGGTCTATTTGACTCTTCTAATGGATTGATCATTCCGCTGCAACTATGGTTGAAAAGTTTTATCATCTACCATATGTTCTAAATCTCTGATTTATTACTGATGAAGGCTATTGATGATGTAAATTATCTTTAGTCATGATATTATTTACTGGGCTAGTTGTGCTCACCCTTTTTGCTTCACAATTCCTTTCAGGTAATAAAAGTATAGCTAGGTCGAGCGGGGGTAACAAGAGAATAGAACAGTGGTCTATAGCTGTTGAGGTTCTCCCTAAATAGTATGGAAATAATTTTATTGATAACTTTAGATAAGGGATATTATTTTCGTTTAATATTCGTAAGAAATATTATTTTCTTCCATAATCTATAGTATGTAAGTAATATTATTTCATTTCATATTCCTAAATCTACACTTATTTTGATAAGTATTGCTTATATACTCCCTGAAATTAGTGCATATATCCTTGAATTTTGCACTTTATCTAGTATCATTTCACTGAAATATTTTTCTGAACTTTCTTATTAAATTTTTATCTTTTCAAGCTGGGGTACTATTCACGGGATACTATTCACTCGGGTACTATTCTCCTGGGGTACTATTCATAACAAAATTGGTTTCTTTTCTGTCCAAATTATTTTTGATACATGAATATCATTCTTAAATTTTACTCCACAATTAATTATCATGTTGATAATTTGCACATTCTTAAACTTTGGATAAATTGAATTATAAATGTTTAATATTTATCCCTTATCTCACTTAATTGATTTCTTATATCATTGTCATCATCCTCATGCTTATATTGTGGTGAAAGTCATCTTTGACTCGTAGTGCATAGATGGTCTGTTGATTGGTATGATTATGACCAGGATTTATGTATTGGTATAATCATGACCCGTAATGTTACAAACAAATGATGTGGTGAAAGTCCTCATTAACCCGTAGTGTATAGATGGATAGTTGTTTAGCATGATCATGACCACTGGTGATACTAATGAATATCCTTGGCCCGTAGTGCATAGATAATTCATTGATGTGAAATATTTATTGAGTTATGTTACAGAGATAAAATATTGATGATGAACTTTTAAATCATAGAAGATAGTAGACATCATGCTCTACTTGACTCTTCTAATGGATTGCTTGTTCCGCTACACTTATTGATCTAAACTTGTTGTCTATTGTATTCTATCAAATTTTACAATGTTGAGGACTAAGGATAATTTATTCTACATTATCGTAGTCATAATATTCTTTACTGGGCTAGTTGAACTTACCCTTTTCTTTCATTGTTCTCTCTTCAAGAAATAAGAATATAGCTTGGACTAGTCAGGGAATGGAGTGACGGTCCAAGATGGTGGCTATAGTAGTCCTCACTATTCTATAAAATAGTGTGATAATAATTGTAATGAGGACTTATTTTGAGTTTGAATATTGTCTATGAGACAATATTTGTGTTGAAACTCACAGTCTATGTTTTGTCATTTTTTGCACGACAGTTCAATTGTTGTATAAATGAAGTTTGTATTTAAATTCTGTACCATGTATTTGGCGACTCAGAATGGGTTGTGTAGACCTATTTTGGGGGCGTTACAGTTGGTATCAAAGCTTAGGGATATAATCCCTGGCAAAGATTTGAGGCTAGAACTAAGAGGGGAGAGACGAGTAAATCCTTCGCTAGTATGTCCTACCTAAGCTTATTTCTTATTTAATTGGTCGGTCAGAATATAGGGATAATATGTGGCATGTCAATTAACTCGGTAGTGATTGAGAATGACATCTAAAATTTTTGAGATAAACAATGGAGCACATGAGATCGTTGAGACACCACCAATCAATAACCAGGATAATGTGCATCGGGAAGGCAATAATCCTCATGTAAACAACAACACTGACCAAATGATGAACGATGGAATGTTCAGAAGCTTTCTACAATTCATGCAACACTAAACGAGAGAGATTCTTGTTCAAAATGCAGGTGGAAATAATGGCAACTCACGACTGGTCACTGCTAAGCAATTCAAGGAGCTGTTGGGACCGCCAGAGTTTTTGGGAAAGCCAGAGCCACTTAAGGCAAAGGCATGGATTAATTAGATCACCAAGATATTTGATGTTTTAGGATGCTCAGAGGAGTAAAAGGTTCCCTTCGCCACCTTTATGTTGCATTGAGAGGCAGATTACTGGTGAGAATCTGTAAAACGTACTCATCTTTCTGCACTGAAGATGTCTTGGGAGAAGTTCCAAGAATTGTTCAACGACAAGTACTTTCCAGAAAGTATTCGTCACATGAAGAAGGTGGAATTCATCAAGCTGGAACAAAACAATATGACTGTATCACAATACAAAGCAAAGTTTGCGGAGTTATCCCGGTTTGCATCCCATTTGGTAGATAATGAGGAGCGTATGACGCGAATGTTTCTGTGAGGTTTGAAGCCCGAAATTCTTCAATACCTCATTTCTCACAAACTTCGTTTATATTCAGATGTTGTGAATAGGGCTCAATTATTGGAGCGCGATAATGAGTCAGCCCAACCAAAAGATAACAGTTGGCAAAACGATAATGGTCATACTAGTGGCAACAGTCATCGAAGCGATGATAACAAACGTGGAGAAAATTATCATGCCAGAAATGATAACCACTTCGGTGGTAATCCTGGCCAAGATAATAGAAGAAATGAGTCAAGTGGAAATTTTAAAAAGAGAAGATTCTACAATGATGGAAAGACATCAACACCATCACCCGTTTTTAAGGAAGGAGAACGACCTCCAATTTTATGCTATAAATGCAGACAGGAGGGACACATCAGTCCAAACTGTACGCTGCAACCCAAAGTGTGTTTCAATTGCGGAAGAAGGTCATTTAGCTCAATTTTGCCATGCAGCAAAGTCAAATCCAGCTGGGATGCTGACACCAAAGGTTGTCCCGGATAAGTCAAAGTTAGTAGTTCAAGGGAGAGTGTTTGTCGTGACCTCCCAAAAAGCGAGGAACTCGAACAAAGTTTTCACGGGTAAGCTAATCATAAACTCTTGCGAAGTCTATACCTTATTAGATACCAATTCTACCTATTATTTTATTTCACCTGCTTGTGCTCAATGTTTTAATTTGACTCCAGAGAAATTAGACTTTGACTTATCCGTTGAAACTCCGTTGGGAGAAACCTTCATTACATCCACCATTTATAAATCTTGTTTAATTCAAATCGACACTTTCACATTACCTGTTGATCTTATCTCTTTGAAAATAATTGCATTTGATGTGATTTTAGGGATTAATTGGTTAACTACTCATCATGCTAAAATTAATTGTTTTTGTAAGGTTGTTAGTTTTCATATTCCTAACCAACCTATATGCGAATTTAAGCAACCAAACCACTAAAGTCAATCACTGTCATATCAAGCCATAAAGCCATTCGTTTATTGAAAAACGGATGTCAAGCTTTCTTAACCCATGTCACAGATTTAAGCAAAAATACGTCAGATTTGAATAATATTTCTATTGTTAATAAATTTCTTGACGTATTTCTCGTAGAACTTCCTGGCCTACCCCCAGAGTGTGAAATCAAATTTTGTATTGACCTTGAACCCGGTACAAAACCCATTTTCAAAACCCCATATCGAATGGCTCCTATTGAACTTCAGGAGTTAAAAACTCAACTGCAGGAACTGTTAGATATCGGTTTCATTCGTCCTAGTACATCTCCTTGGGGTGCTCCTTTTTTATTTATAAAGAAGAAAGATGGGAGTATGAGACTTTGCATTGACTATCGAGAGTTGAATCATGTCACCATCAAAAATAGGTACCCGTTGTCTCGTATTGATGACCTGTTTGACCAATTGCAAGGTGTTAAATTCTTTTCAAAGATCGATCTTCGTTCTAGATATCATCAGTTAAAGATTAAAACTGATAACAGTCCAAAAACTACTTTCAGAACTCAGTACGGGCATTACGAATTTCTAGTCATGTCTTTTGGATTGACTAATGCTCCTGCTGCCTTTATGGATATGATGAACCGAGTATTCAAGGAATATTTAAATCATTTTGTGGTTGTCTTTTTTGATGACATTCTCATATACTCCAAAAGCCGTGAAAATCATGAGTAAAACTTGAGGCTGATACTCTAAAAGCTTCATGAAATAAGTTATATGCCAAGTTAAAGATGAAAGTGGTATGCATACAAGCCAATCATGTATGATGATAAAGCATATACTTCGTAATCAATTTTATTTATTTATTAATAAAAGAATTATTTATTAAAGGCATTTAATTATCTACATGGTGTTGTTTTAATAATATGTGATAAATCCATAGTTTTAAGCAATACTTTAGAATCATGATGAGATCATGCTAATAAGATCTAAATTCTTAGATAGCTTAAAACTAAAATGTTCCCAATCAATGGATTACTAAAAAGGGGATTAGTGAATCTGGATAGATTGGTACATACCTTGCTTGCTCATTGGATGAGGATGATTGATCTCATGATCATTTGTGTGGAGACACTAAAGCAAGTATGAAGGTGCTTATTAGAGAATAAGTTCACTGAACGTGACTCGCTAAGGAATAACTAATGGAGTTTTACTTACATGTCAATAGGAATTCCTGTAGTGATAGTAGTACAAATGATCCTTAGACTTGAGATCATCATAGTATCTTATATAATGAATTATACTTTGACTTGTTCCTTAAGACTCTTAGAGTATATCAAAGTGTATACTTGGGTGTAATGAGTTATATATGGAGATAATGAATGATCAATAAAGAATCTACCACTTCTAGTAAAAGAAGAGAAATGTCCTATGTGATTTGATAAATGACAACCCAGGAATCCTTGGCCAAGGTGGAATGAAATTAGAAAGTAGTTTCTAATTTGCATTTATTAGGAGTTGTGCACTTAGAAATCGAAATACATATAATTAAATAAAATAAGACTTTATAGTAATTCCATGTCTTATATTTAATTGGGACATTGTATGGTGGAAGGATTAAATTGTACAGTAACTATTTACTCAAAGGTTCTTTTATGATTAATGTTAAAATTTATATTATCTAGAAAGTCGTTAATCGCTAGGGAGGCTTATCCCTATTGTAAAATAAATATTATTTATTTAAATAAATTAATAGTTTAATTTATTTATTTAGATAAGATTAGAATTGTTCTAATTTATTTATTCACAAATGGTTTAATATGGAGAACCTAAAGGGTCACACCATAAAAGGAAGAATAATTATTTAAGAAGTTAATGGCATAATCCTAATAATATGTTAAGTATATTTAATTTAATCTATAGTGATAAAATAAATTAAATAACTTAATATTTATTATTTAATATTTTAGAAATATTAAATATAAATTAATAACGAGAGTCTTATTAATATTATTACAATTATTATTATTTTAATTTTTAAAAGAGTTTAGGAATTAATTTAATATAAGCACTCTCATTTATTCCTAATAGGATTAGGAGGCAAAATTAGTTAAAGGAGTTTAATTAAATAAATAATACCTTATTTTAATTAAATAGGGTTATATGATATCTTTATAAGAGGAGTCTTATATCAGATATCAAAGATACGTGATTCCAATAGTTGGAGAGTACTTCTTTTTTTCTATAGAGATAGAAAAAACTAGGGTTTGAGCCTTCTTGAAAATTCTTCTTCCTTGGTGGATCACCTCTAGAGGCCATACACTTGGGTGGCTAACATTGATCAAAGGAAGGAATCTACCTGGAGATTCAAGGAGATCGCGGAGAAGTAGGAGTTGAACCCATACCTGTGGAAGCTCGTATCTACAAGGGTATGATTCCATAACTTCTTGTTCTTCGTTTTAATTAATAATATGCATAAAAGATGATCCAGGTAATTGGTTTGTGAAAAATTTTAAAATCTGATTTTACTTTGCTTCCGCTATTTTTCAATTTGATTGCTACTTTGATTTTCACAAAACCTTACAGAAGAAATGCGAGTTCTGGCTTGAGAAAGTAGCATTCCTTGGACACGTGATATCGAAACATGGAATATCAGTTGATCCGACGAAAATTGAAGAAATACAAAGTTGGGAGCAACCTAAGTCAGTAACCGAATACGTAGCTTTCTGGGCTTAGCTGGTTATTATCGAATATTCGTGGAAGGATTTTCTCGAATCGTCACTCCATTAACTCAGCTAACTTGAAAAGATACAAAATTCGGATGGAGCGAGGAATGTGAGATGAGTTTCCAAGAACTTAAAAAGAGACTCATTTCAGCACCTGTTCTGACAATACCATCAGGTTTGAAGGGATTTGTCATCTACAGCGATGCTTCAGGCAGAGGTTTAGGATGTGTTCTCATACAACATGGGAAAGCCATAGCCTATGCCTCACGACAGCTCAAAGAATATGAGAGGAATTATCCTACTCATGATCTAGAGTTGACAGCAGTCGTTTTCGCGCTAGAGTCTGGAAACATTACCTGTATGGGGAGAAAGTGGAGAGCTATACAGATCATAAAAACCTCAAATATTTTTTCACCCAAAAGGAACTCAACATGCGGCAATGACGTGGTAGCTGACGCGTTGAGTAGAAGATGATAAGCGGGTACGAGTGCGATATTGTCAATCCAAAGGCCCATTCTGTATGACTTACAAAGGATGGAGATAAAGTTAAAAACTTCAGGGACCCTCGTGATGATGTCAAATATATGAGTAGAATCGACTTTAATTGATAAAGTTAGAGCTAATCAAGCTACAGACCTAGAGCTGATACGTATGAGGAAGAAAGTATAAAAATGTGCTATTCCAGAAGCAAGAATCGACGAAGAAGGAATACTTCGAGTCAACTCCAGACTTTATGTTCCTAACAACTCTGATTTGAAGTATAAAATCATGATGGAGGCACACAACACCGTTTGCATTCTATCCTAGGAGTACCAAAATGTATCGGGATCTTCGATGTGATACCCCCAAAATAGGTATGCATCACCCATTCTGAGTTGCCAAATTCATGGTACAGAAACAAATACAACTTCATTGATATAATTATCGTGCAAAATAAGACAAAACATATACTATGAGTTTAAATACAATATTATCTAATAAACAGTATCCAAACTCAAAAGGAGTCCTCATTATAATTATTGATACACTATTTTACAAAAAAAGTGAGGACTGCTAAAACAACTTTCTAGAACCATCACTCCAGACCCCGGCTAGATCCTGATATATTCTCACCTCCTGAGAAGAAAAATAGAACAAAAAGGAAAATGGTGAGCTCAACTAGCCCAGTAAAGAATATTATGACTAAGATAAAGAACAACAATTTATTGTTAGCCTTCAACAAATCAGATAAAATATAATGGACAACCAGTTTTAGATCAATATTCGCAGCGAAAATAACAATTCATTAGAAGAGTTAAGTAGAGAATGAAATCTACTATCATCTATGAATATAAAATTCCATCATCAATATTTTATCCCTATAACATCGATCAATATACATGCATCAAATATTCATCTTTGCACTACGAGCCAAAGATATTCATTTGTATCACCAGTTGGTTATGTTCATCTCAACACCTGTTCATCTTTGCACTACGGGCCAAAGATATTCATCAGGTAATCATTCATCTTTGCACTACATGCCAAAGATATTCATCAAGTATCACCATTAAAGACTGAGGATAATGAAAAAAAATTTAGAGAACGAATCCAGTGAGATAAAAGGACAAGGATTAGAGATTCATACTTTAGATAATTCAAGTTTAAAAATACTCCATAATAAACCATAAAGGAGTAAAATTCAAGAATGAAGATCAAAACATGGATACAATCAAAGATAGTAACCATAATAGACATCTGGGACAAAGAAGAGAAAATTTTATTTTTTAGTGAATAGTGCCGTATTTGTGAATAGTGTCGTATACGTGAATAGTGTTGTATGCGTGAATAGTAACCCCGACACAAAAAGGTAGAAATTCCACAATAAAATTCATATCAATATTTCAGCATACTGATATTGAAGAAAATATTATCATTTATGAAGAAAATAACATCCTTTACCTCAAAAGAACAGTATTTCTGAATGGAACATCGTATATGATGCTGAAGGAAACTTGCATAGAATAGCAACTCTCAAAGTATCTAAATACTCACAAAATACGTTCGATAATATATAGAGAGAGAAAACTTGTTTCTGGTGTGATTTTTAATTCTAACTAAGCACTCTATTTATAGGAAAATGCTAGAACGCCAAAGGAGACTAAATTAATAAAATATTTATGCCCACCATCTTTGCCCAAAACTCAGCACACCTCTAGTGGGGCCCACCAAGATCAGATTTTCTACACCAACCAAAAGTGGGGCCCACCATGTTTTTAAATAAAAATATTTATTTCCGAAACTTCAATAATTCATAATAAATAACATTTTTATCAGAAATATACAAATTTTATGTCCATTCCATAGGAAATCAAATTCTCTACAACTTTGTAGATTTAAATTTTTCCAAATTCCAAGCGAAAAATGTCTAAAATCCACATACGGACGCTTTTTAATACCTCCATTCCGACAAAATACTGATAAAATACCCCAACATTAATTCCTTCATTTATAATCACATAAATAAATATTTTCCTATCCTTTATTTATATCCACATAAAATAAATATTTTCTTATCATATAAATCAATAATTAATTATTCACAAATAATATTACAGAATCACAATTATGACAACCATGTCGTTCTCAGGAAAGAGGGGGCTTTCCAATAAGGATATCTCCTCATCTTGGCCAAGCAATTAGGTGACCAAACCCCTTTCCTGATATGTAACTTCCTTAGACATTGCCAATAATGCTATCTAATAATATTATTCAAATAATATGAATTATTGATCTGATAATGGGAAATATTGTGCAGTGACAATTATTCAAACAACAATAATATAAAATATTAATGCAATAATTATTGAATCAATAAAATAAAATATTGAACAGTAATTAATATAACAATTATTGAGAGTAAGGCCTTCACGTAAGAATCAATAATTCAAAATATCGCGTGCAATACTGGTGCTACTCTTGTCAACCACGTTATAAAAACATAAACTTGTCGTTTTCTTCATCCGACTGTTTTCCGTTATGGGGCCCACAAATGGCGGCGCCGTCGTATGAATATTCCCCAACAACAAGAATATTCCACGACCAAACGAATATTCCCCGACAAAATAAATATTTTATAACCACTTGCTTATTTTGCAAAATTAACACATTTCACCCATAACCAAAGCATTATATCAAATTAACTCTTTATTATTTCAAGATAATGAATAGAGAAACTTCAATTTTATTTATAAAAAGTTGGGGTCTTACATTCGACATATATTTTGGTGGAGTAATATGAAGAGAGAGATAGCGGAGTTTATCTCAAGGTATTTAACTTGTCAACGTGTCAAGGCAGAGCATCAAGTACCAAAAGGTCCATTGCAACCACTTGAAATTCCAGAATGGAAGTGGGAGCACATTAATATAGATTTCATTACTGGTCTTTCCAAGGTTTCTCAAGGCATAGATGAAATTTGGGTCATTGTCAATAGATTAACCAATTCTGCTCATTTCTTACTTATACGAGAAACTTATTCCCTTGAATGTCTTGCTCGTATATATATAAATGAAATTGTAAGACTTACTGGTATGCCAGTATCCATAGTTTCTGATCGAGATCCAAGATTCACTTCACAATTTTGGGTCGGTTTATGAAAGCTATGTGCATTCTGATTTATCTGGGCTCTGCATATCATCCTTGAGGCAGACGAGGCGTTCGGAGAGGACTATTCAAACTCTTGAAGTTCTATTGAGACTCTGGGTACTAGACTTCAAAGGAAATTGGGACAAATACTTGTCATTAGTGGAATTCTCCTACAACAATAGTTATTAAGCAAGTATAGGCATGGCTCCATTCGAGGCATTGTATGGACGAGAGTGTCATTCTCCAGTATGCTGGGACAAGGTGGGTGAAGCAATGTTGTTGGGACCAGAATTGGTACGTATGACTACGAAAAAGATTTATATGATCCGGCAACGTATACAAACCTCACAAGATCGATAAAAGAGTTATGCTGATCTTCATCGGAGGCACATGGAATTCAATGTTAGAGATCATGTATTTTTACGTGTTGCTACATGGAAAGGAGTTACGAGATTTAGAAAAAGAGGAAATCTTAACCTTCGATTCATTGGTCCATTTGAAATCCTCGATCGAGTAGGAACTGTGGCCTATAGACTCGCCTTACCTCCAAGTATGTCTCGTGTTCATAACGTTTTTCATATATGTATGTTACGTAAATATGTTGAAGACCCAAACCACATTATTGAATTAAAACCAGATGAGATAACAAAAGATTTAACGTATGAAGAGTTACCTATTAAAATCTTGGATAAGAAAGAACATATATTATGCTTAAATTTTATACCTCAAGTCAAAGTTTTATGGAGAAAACACGATATTGAGAAAATGACCTGGGAGTTAGAATCTGACATGAAAACAAGGTATCCTCACCTCTTCAACATACCAGGTACGTAAATCAATTTCGAGGACAAAATTTCATAAGGTGGGGAGGTTGTAAGACCCCAACTTTTTATGAATAAAGATTTAATTTTCTCTAATTATTATAAGGTGTGGATTTGATATAATTCTATAGTTATGGGTGATATGTACAAATTTTGCAAAGTAAGCAAGTTGTCATAAAATATTCGTTTGTTCGAGGAATATTCTTTTTGTCGGGGAATATTCATACGATGACACAATCATTGGTGGACCCCACAACAAAATAATTATCGGATATAGAAAGCGACAGAAATAACCTTTTTATAAAAATAACGGTAAAACTTTTACTGTTAACTATTAAAATACCGGTGATAAAAGAACAATAATACGCGTGGTTGCACAGTATCAAACGATATTGTACAATATCTCTGATTATTGATGCTTACTTAAGAAGTCACTCTGTTTTATTCAATTATTGCCAAAGTGGTTGCTGCATAATATCTCATATTATTGATTCAATTATTGTCACAGTATCATCTGTACAATATTTTATATTATTAAATCAATAATTGAGACGACATAGGTATTCATATTATTATTTGCATTATTGACAATGTCTAGAAAGTTTTGTCGAGGAAAGGGGTTAGGTTATTTAATTGTGCGCAAATAAGAAGAAGTCCTTATCGAAAAACCCTCTCTTTCCTGAGAATGATCTGGTTGTCAATATTGTGAGTTATAATATTAATGATGAATAATTGTTGAAAGATTAAAAATGTGTTTATTGAAGATAAGTGATTTGTGGTAAATATTTATTCACTTTTTGATATAAATAGAGGAGTTTTCATGAAGTATTTGTTGTAAGTTTGGCTTATTACATGGACCCCCACTTATTTATTTTTCAAAACTGTCGGTGGAAAGTTATCTTAGTTTTATTTTATTATTATTATAATAGTAATAAAATAGAATACTTTTTATATAATATATAAAGTTATTCATTTTATTAGATTTTAAATAGAATATATTATATTTTATATAAAGTTTTTATTTTATTAGAATATTTTATTGCACAATAATGAATAGTAAAAATCAGAAAATCAGCCGAATTGTGCCCGTGAAATCGTTCGTGAATCCTTTACTATGCATCCGTGATTTTCTTAAATAGTGCCCTGCTAGTTTCCTATAAATAGGATGCTTAGTTAAAAAATGAAAATCACACCAGAATCAGAGAATTCTTCTTCTGTAATATTGTGCGTATTTCTTTCTAGTATAAGGATACTTTGAGTGTAGCAAACAGTGCAAGTTTTTCTCAAGATATCTCCGTTATTCCAGTCAGATTTACTCTCCTACTAAGGTAAGTGTAAGACCCCAACTTTTTATGAATACAGATTTAATTTTCTTTAAATATTATTTTGAATAATAAGGTGTGATTTGATATAATGCTATAGTCATGGGTGATATGTGCAAATTTTACAAAGTAAGCAAGTTGTCATAAAATATTTGTTTGGTCGGAGAATATTCTTTTTGTCGGGGAATATCCGTACGATGACACAATCATTGGTAGACCCCACAATGGAATAACTTTCGGATATAAAAAGTGACATAAATAACCTTTTTATAAAAATAACGACAAAACTTTTATCGTCAAACTGTTGAAATACCGATGATAAAAGAACAGTAATACGCGCGGTTGCTCAGTAGCACACGGTATTAACTCTGATTATTAATGCTTACTTCAGAAGTCACTCAGTTTTATTCAATTATTGTCACTGTAGTTGCTGCATAGTATCTCATATTATTGATTCAATTATTGTCACAGTATCATCTGCACAATATTTTATATTATTAAATCAATAATTGAGATGACACGGTTATTCATATTATTATTTGCATTGTTGACAATGTCTAAAAAATTTTGTTGAGGAAATGGGTTAGGTTATTTAATTGCGCTCCAATAAGGAGAAGTCCTTATCGGAAAGCCCCCTCTTTTCTGGGAATGATTTGGTTGTCAATATTGTGAGTTATAATATTAATGATGAATAATTGTTAAAAGATTAAAAATGTGTTTATTGAAGATAAGTGATTTATGGTAAATATTTATTCAATTTTTGATATAAATAGAGGGGTTTGTCATGAGGCATTTGTTGTAAGTTTGACTTATTATTCCATGGGGAGATGTACAAATTTTATGGACCTTTGGTTGTGATTTTATTAGTAAATCAATATGGACCATCGGTTATGGTTTTAATAGTAAATCAATATGGACCGTCGATTGTGGTTTTAATAGTAATCAATATGGACAGTCCATTTTAATAGTAAATGAATTTGGACCGTCCGTAAATTAGTTACTATTTAGTCCATTCTCCTATAAATAGAAGCTTATTTCTTCTTTCATTCTTACCAATTCACTAAGACTCACAAGAGAAACTATAAAGAGAGAAACTATAGAAAGAAAGAAGAAGAGTATTCTGCTACTTCACTATTACAGTATCCAATCTTCTACTAATGGAAGGGATATTATTTTCGTATTCATTCTTTAATATGTGGGAATAACCTATTTACGCGGATTAACGCATGCATGGTGAATAACCCTTCGTACTCATTCTTTATTTATGGAAAAGATCTGTCTACGCGAATTACAGCATGACGAGTGAAAATCCATTTGCAATTTTGTATATTATTTCTTTTTCATATTCTTAAATCTAAACTTACTATGGTAAGTATTGCTTCTATAATCCCTGAAATTAGTAGAATATCATTGAGTTTTGCACTTCATCTAGTATCGTTTCATTGGAATATTGGTCTGAACTTTCTTATTTCAATATTTTCATTCGAGGTACTTTCCATGACGGGGTACTATTCATTCAGGTACTATTCATGGGATACTATTCACGACAAAAGTGATTTCTTTTCTGTCCAAATTATTTTTGATACATGAATATCATTCTTGAATTTTACTCCACAAATAGCTATCATGTTGACAATTTGGACATTCTTGAACTCTGGATAAATGGAATTATAAATCTCTAATATTTATCCTTGATCTCACTTGATTGATTCCTTATATCATTGTCATAATTCTCATGCTTATGTTATAGTTAAAGTCATCTTTGGCCCATAGTGCATATATGGACTGTTGATTGGTATGATTATGACCAACAATTTTGTATTGGTATAATCATGACCTGTAATGTTACAGACAAATTATGTGGTGAAATTCCTCTTTAGCCCGTAGTACATAGATGGATAGTTATTTGGCATGATCATGACCACTGGTGATACTAATGAATATCCTTGGCCCGCAGTGCATGGATAATTCGTTGATGTGAAATATTTATTGATTGTTGTTACAAGGATAAAATATTGATGATGGACTTTTAAATCATAGAAGATAGTAGACATCATGTTGTACTTGACTCTTCTAATGGATTGTTATTTCCGCTGCAGTTGTTGATCTAAAACTTGTTTTCTATTGTAGTCTATCATATTTTTCCCTATTGAGGACTAATGATAATTTGTTCTACATTATCTTAGTCATAACATTCTTTACTGGGCTAGTTGAGCTCACCCTTTTCCTTTTGGTTCCATTGTTCTTCTAAGGAGGCGAGAATATATCTAGGACTAGTCGGGGAGTGGAGTAATAGTTCAAGATGGTTTTTATAGCAGTCCTCACTATTTTGTAAAATAGTGTAACAACAATTGTAATGAGGACTTTATTTGAGTTTGGATAATGTCTACGAGACAATATTTGTTTTGAAACTCAGCTATTGTGTTGTCGTATTTTGCACGACAGTTGTATAAATGAAGTTTGTATTTAAATTATGTACCATGTATTTGGCGACTCAGAATGGGTTGTATGGACCTATTCTAGGGGCGTCACAGTAAGGGATATTATTTTCGTTCAATATTCGTAAGAAATATTATTTTCTTATATACTCTACAATATGTAAGTAATATTATTTCGTTCCATATTCCTAAATCTACACTTATTTTGATAAGTATTGCTTTTATACTCCTTGAAATTAGTAGAATATCCTTGAATTTTGCACTTCATCTAGTATCGTTTCACTGAAATATTTTTCTGAACTTTCTTATTAAATTTAATCTTTTCATGCTAGGGTACTATTCATAGGATATTATTCACTCAGGTACTATTCACCCGGGATACTATTCACGAAAAAATTGGTTTCTTTTCTGTTCAAATTATTTTTGATACATGAATATCATACTTGAATTTTACTCCACAATTAATTATCATGTTGACAATTTAGACATTCTTAAACTCTGGATAAATTGAATTATAAATCTTTAATATTTATCCTTGATCACACTTGATTGAGTTCTTATATCATTGTAATCATCCTCATGCTTATATTGTGGTGAAAGTCATCTTTGGCCCGTTGTGCATAGATGGACTGTTGATTGATATGATTATAACCAGGATTTGTGTATTGGTATAATCATGGCCTATAATGTTACAGATAAATGATGTGGTGAAAGTCCTCTTTGGTCCATAGTGCATAGATAGACTGTTGTTTGGCATGATCATGACCACTAGTGATACTAAAGAATATCCTTGGCCCGTAGCTCATGTATAATTCATTGATGTGAAATATTTATTGAGTTGTGTTACATAGATAAAATATTGATGATAAACTTTTAAATCATAGAAGATAGTAGACATCTTGCTCTACTTAACTCTTTTAATGGATTAGTTGTTCTGTTATAGTTATTGATCTAAACTTGTTGTCTATTATATTCTATCAAATTTTAAACTATTGAGGACTAAGGATAATTTATTCTACATTCTCTTAGTCATAATATTCTTTACTGGGCTAGTTGAGCTCACCATTTTCTTTCATTTTTCTCTTCAGGAAATGAGAATATAGCTGTGACTAGTCGGGGAATGGAGTGATGGTCCAAGATGGTGGCTATAGTAGTCTTCACTATTCTGTAAAATAGTGTGATAA
Organism: Panax ginseng; assembly: GCA_020205605.1. NCBI lineage: Eukaryota > Viridiplantae > Streptophyta > Magnoliopsida > Apiales > Araliaceae > Panax > Panax ginseng. The sequence continues at coordinate 14,865,585 of CM035134.1, forward strand.
TAATTATAATGAGGACTTATTTTGAGTTTGGATATTGTCTACGAGACAATATTTGTGTTGAAACTCACAGTCTATGTTTTGTCGTATTTTGCATGACAGTTCAATAGTTGTATAAATGAAGTTTGTATTTAAATTATGAACAATGTATTTGGCGACTCATAATGAGTTGTGTAGACCTATTTTTGGGGTGTCAGATCGTATTTCTTTTGAGTATAAAAATATTTTGAGTGTAGCTAATAATGCAAACTTTCCTCAAGATAATCTTCGTTATTCCAGTCAGATCTAGTCTCTTATTAAAGTAAAGGATATTTTTTTTCCAATACTCGTAAATGATATTATTTCTTTCCCTACTAGTAAGGGATGTCATTTTCTTTCATACTCCATATTATGTAAGTGATATTATTTCATTCCATATTCCTAAATCTAAACTTACTATGATAAATATTGCTTCTATAATTCCTGAAATGATTAAATATTCCTTGAGATTTGCGCTTCATCTAATATCATTTCACAGGAATATTGGTCTGAACTTTCTTATTAAATTTTAATCTTTTCATGTTAGGGTACTATTCATCAGGGGTACTATTCATGCCGGAGTACTATTCATCTGGGGTACTATTTATGTTGGAGTACTATTCACGACGAAATTTAGTTTCTTTTCCTTGTCCAAATTATCTTTGAAATATGAATCTTAAATATCATTTTTGAATTTTACTCCACAATTGGTTATTATGTTGACAATTTGGACTTTCTTGAACTCTGAATAAATTAAATTACAAATCTCTAATATTTATCTTTGATCTCACTTTTATTCATCCTTTATATCATTGTCATCATCCTCAGACTTAAATTGTGGTGAAAAGTTATCTTTGGCCCATAGTGCAAAGATGGACTGTTGATTGGTATGATTATGATCAAGAATTGTGTATTGGTATAATCATGACCTTTAATGTTACCTGCAAAGACTTGTTGTAAGAGTTCTTTGTGGCCCGTAGTGCAAAGATGGACTTTCGTTTGGCATGATCATGACCATTGGTGATACAAATGAATGAATATCGTTGGCTCGTAGTGCAAAAATAAAATGTTGATTTGCATAATTATGAACAAGAACTTTTGATTGGTGTTACAAGGATAAAATATTAATGATAGATTTTTAAATCATAGAAGATAGTAGACATCATGCTCTACTCGACTCTTCTAATAGATTGCTTGTTTCGCTACAATTGTTGTCATAAAACTTATTTTCTATTATATTTCATATGATTTATCATTGTTGAAGGCTATAGATAATTTATTCTTCATTATCTTAATCATAATATTCTTTATTAGGCTAGTTGAGCTCTCCCTTTTGTTCCATTGTTCTTCTCAGGAAATGAAAATGTAGCTGGGACTAGTCGGGGAGTGGAGTAACGGTCCAAGATAGTTACTATAGAAGTCTTCACTATATTGTAACATAATCTGACAATAATTGTAATGATGACTTAATTTGAGTGTGGATATTGTCGTATGATATACGGTACAATATTTGTATTAAAACTCACAGTATGTGTTGTGACGCCCCCAAAACAGGTATACATCACCGATCTTGAGTCGCCAAATACATGGTACATAACTCAAATACAAACTTAATTATACAACAGTCGTGTACAATACGACAAAACATAGCTGAGAGTTTAAACAAGAATATTGTCTTCTAGACAATATCCACTCTCAATGGAGTCCTCATTACAATTATTATCACACTATTTTTCAGAATAGTGAGGACTACTAAAGCCACTTATCCTGGACCATCACTCCATTTCCCGACTCGTCCCAGCTATATTCTCATTTCCTGAAGAGAACAATGAAAGAAAAGGGTGAGCTCAACTAGCCCAGTAAGAAATATTATGACTTAGATAATGTAAAATAAATTATTCTTAGCCTTCAACAGTATAACAACTGATAGAATATAATAGACAACAAGTTTTAGATCAACAACTGCAGTGGAATAAGCAATCCATTAGAAGAGTCAAGTAGAGCATAAAATCTACTATCTTCTATGATTTAAAAAGTTTTTCATCAACTTTATCGCTGAGACTCAGCTTAATAAATAAAATCTAATTATCCCTGCACCACGGCCAAGGATATTCATGCAATCATCAATGGTCATGATTATACCGAATAATCCCTGGTCATAATCATACCAACAACGGTCCATCAATGAACTACAGGCCAATGAGGACTTTTACCACATCATTCGTTATATTACGGTCATGATTATACCGAATAATCCCTGGTCATAATCATACCAAGTCCATCTATGCACGTAAGCCAAAGATGACTTTCATCACAATATAAGCATGAGGATGATGACAATTATATAAGCAATAATCAACCGAAATCAAATCAAACAAAATCAAGGATAAATATTAAAGACTTTAAATTTATCCAGAGTTTAAAAATATCCAAATTGTCAACATGATACTGCTTTTTAGAGTAAAATTCAAGAATAATATTCATGTACCAAAAATAATTTCATGACGAGTACAAAAGAAATGATATCCCAGATGAGTATAATAGAATATTAGAAACTGCAAATGGATTTTCACCCGCCATGCGGTAATCCACGTAGACAGATCATTTTCATAATTTAATAAAGAATGAATACAAAGGATCATTCACCATGCATGCGGTAATTCACATAGACAAGTTATTCCAACAGAATAATAAAGAATGGAATAATAGAAGAATTCACCATGCATGCGATAGAACGCACAGACAGGTTATTCCCAACAGAATAATAAAGAATGGAACTAGGTCATGCGTAACCCGCAAAGACAGGATATTCCAATAGAATAATAAAGAATGGAACCAGGTCATGCGTAATCTACACAGACAGGATATTCCAACAGAATAATAAAGAATGGAATAACAACAGAATTCACCAGACATGTGATAGACCTCATAAACATGTTATTCCAACAGAATAATAAAGAATGGAATAATAGAATTTCACCATGTATGCGGTACTTCGCATAGACAGGTTATTCCAATATAATAATAAAGAATGGAATAACAACCCTTACGAGTATTGAAAGAAAATAACTCTCTTCATGAATACGAAAGAATAATACCCCTTACCTTAGAAGAAAATTGGATACTGGAATAGTGAGGTAGCAGACTTCTCTTCTTCTTTCTCTCTACAATAATTTCTCTATAGCTTTAGTGAATTGGTGAGAAATGAAGGAAGAATGAGCTTCTATTTATAGAAAAATATAGTTTCGATAATTGCACATTTTGGGGCTCATTATATATGTATTTTTATTTTTTAACCTGGAATTAAGTAATCTTTCTGCAATCTTGGCATAAAGTGACTAAAATATATGAATTACCCCGTATCAATCGTTACATCGATTTACAATTCTTCATTAGAGCCAAACGCGAAATACCTAAAAAGGTGAAAAAAACATCGGTTACATATGTAACTTGATTCGTTGTTAATGAGATTCGACGCATACACGAGATATTTAAATGAATATCTCCTGCTGTTCTTTGATTAAGACCTATCTACCCCCCAATTCTCCGGGAATGCTTGAATCGAAATCAAAAAAGATCCCTTTTACTTTAAGGGAACTATCTAGGGACAAAGACAAACAAGTCCAGATTAAGCCCTTGCTCCTAATTTTTATTTTACCCTAACCCAAGTCTTAAGAGACTTAATCCCAAATATTACAGTATAATATCTTCCTCTTTTTCTTCAATTTTAATTTAGTCCTGCAAGTATTATCAAACTTACACCACCTCCCCTAATAGTAAATCATGTGAATCAATAGTAAATCATGTGACTCAATAGTTCTAAACATGTGAAAAAATTAATTATAGTATAGTACCTTCAACTATACCTCAATTTCTAATTTAGTCATGCAAGAATTATCAATCTTACATCAACTCCCCTAATAGTAAATCATGTGAATCAATAGTACACACATGTGAACACATAGTTATAATCATGTGAATCAATAGCAATTAATTGCTCATTTATCCGGTTAATTACCCGATTGGTCAATATAACCTCCAGACATCAATTATTATTGAAATAAATGTCGATTTCCACTAACACTAATAATTCCCACACAATGGAACTATCAATTTCATCTTTAATCAACACGAACTTATTCATCATTAATATTATAACTCACAATATTTAACAACCAGGTCGTTCTTAGGAAAGAGGGGGCTTTCCAATAATGATTTCTCCCTATTGGCGCGCAATTAGATTATCTAACCTCACCTTGACAGAACTTCTAGACATTGTCAATATTGCAAATAATAATATTAATAACTTTGTCGTCTCAATTATTGATTTAATAATATAACATATTATACAGATGATACTGTGACAAAAATTGAATCAATAATATGAGAGATATGATGCAAAGAATTATCAGAAGCAATAATTGAGTATAATTGAGTGACTTCTTACGTAAGCATCAATAATCAATACCGTACTACTACTACGAACCACGCCAGACATCGTTCTTTTACTACTCGGGTAGTTCAACAGCTTTAACGGTAACACACTTTACCGATTATTTTTATAAAATGATAATTCTGTCGTTTTCTAACTACGACAATACTTCCGTTGTAGGTTCCACCAATGATTGTGCCGTCGTACGAATATTCCTTGTTAAAACGAATATTCCCAACCAATCGAATATTATATAACAACTTGCTTATTTTGTAAAATTTATAAATATTTCCCACAACTATAACATTATATCAAATCCACACCATAATATTCAAAAAAATATTTCGAGAAATTTAAATCTTTATTCATAAAATTTGGGGTCTCACATGTGTGGTCTTATTTTTCACGGCAATCTAATAGTTGTAAATAAGAAAGTTTGTATTTGAATTTTGTAGTATGTATTTGGTGATTCAAAATGGGTTGTGTGGATCTATTTTGGGTGTGAATCTATTTTGGGAGCGTCACAAAACATGTTCGTATTTTCAAATTTTGACATATTTTTTGTTCAGGAAATGTGGACAGAAAGTGAAATCGAAACTTGAAAATGAGAAAGTCAATATTTTGACTAAATGTAAAAGTTATAGAAACTAACTAAAAAAAATAAACTAGAAAAAAATAATAAGTTAAGAAATAACCAAGCCAAGTGAGCCTAGGGTTGAGATGACTGGCTAAAGTTTAAGATGTCTTAGCTAAGGTTTATGATGGCTTGGCTAGGATAAATATGATTTAGCTTGGATTGAGCCAATGTGTATGAGACATGGTTTGGATATGGAGCCATGTGAGGCAAGTCTTGGAGCCAAAGTATTAGTTGTTCCATGTGTCACTTGATTAATCAACTTGATGGCCATGTGTCATGTGACGACTTTTCAAGCATGTGGTGAATTGAACATATAAAAGGTGAGAAGAGAGGGAAAGGTTACCGGGCAAGGAAGGAGGGTGGATCAAGTGGTGAGTCACTTATAACAAATGATAAGTTTTTATCCAAACGACGCAAACATTTAATGTTTTGTTCCCTCCAAACAATTAAATTAGCCAAACAAACCCTTAAGTTGTCTAGCTTTAATTAGTTTTAATTAAAGTTAGGTAAGCTAACCGAAGTTGGTTAAGTTAAGTATTGGATGATTCATTTAATCATCCAACACTTGGCCATTTTGTTTTTTTCATCTTTATTTCTTAAGACTGGTAAGAAAAGAGAGAGAAAAGAAAAGCAAGAAAAAGAGAGAGAGAGAGAGAGCTTGGATTCGGTTGAACAAGAGGAAAAAGAGAAAGAAGAAAACTTTGATTTTGATCATCTATCCAAGATCAAGAAGAAGAAGAGCAAGAAAGGTAAGACCCCTAACTACTTCTTCCTTTTCCTTTTTTTAAAAGCTTTCTAGTATGTTAGGAAATGCTTTGTTGGTGGATGTGTTTTAATGAAAGATCATGGAATGATCTTGGAGTGATAAGGGTGTATATAGTTTAAATATGTTAAACTACTTGTTAAATTGCATGAAAAGTGGAACCAAGAATGAAATACAAACCTATGCGTAATGGAATGGAAAAAGGACTAAATAGAGGACTAGGGGCTATTTTGGAATGCTTTTTGTGTGAGCTTCCGAATGTAAAAATTAATTCTTAGGGTATTGTGTTATGCTCCTAGGAGTTACGAACATCACCTATTGGAACGGAAGCAAAAACTTATGTAACGAAGTCATGACGATTTTGTTTGTAAAACTAGTTAAAAGCAAAAAATAACTAGTGTGAACCTTGACTTTCGGATAATTTTCTGTTCTGATTGGCTTGCTGGAATTTTTTTTATTTTGGAGGTTATGTAGTATGTTAAGTAAGGAGTCCGTGGATATAATAATGACCTCATTTCGAGTACGGAGGTGGGAGTTATGCCATTTAGAAGGAGAAAAGTCAAATATGCCAAAAATAGAAAGTTAGTTATCAAGAGGTTTTTTGGGCCACTGTTTCAGCTAGAAAATGGGTCTGGGAAAAATTTCTTCCCTAAGGGATTTGTAGTAGATGTTACAAAGAAGAAAAGGATGAAAGAACGAACTAATTCCGACTTATAATGATCAAGTTATGAGGTTCAAAGGAGGTGGGGTTAGAACAGTCAAGTAAGGACATATTACGCAACGTCGCGCGATGCGATGCATATCGAAGCATGTTGAGGGACGTCGAGCAACATGGTGCACATTGAGGCACGTTAGGCGACGTTGTGTGGGGTCATGCATGTCACGGGCATGTCGAGGTGCCGTGTCGCGACGTCATGCGATATTTTGACAATTGTTCTAAAATATTCCAACTTAAAAATAAAAATAAAAATATTAAAAATAATAATGGTAAATATTATAAAATGAATATTAATGGATATAAACCACCATAAGGAGTGGTCAGGAGGGTTGTGGCGTTCCAGAATGCCGCAACTCCGCAAGACGATTTTAAAGAAAATTATCGCGCTAATTAAATTATAAAACACGAATAATATAAAATGAGTAATAATGTGATGTAAACCAATATGTGGAATTTTTATGTGACTAATTAATGTATTGTTGTTAATTAAATGTGTAAGATAATTGAAGAGTATTTTTAAAGTAAATAATAAAAAACGCTAGTATTCCTAAACTCTTTCGCGCGTTTTATTTTTACAAATTATATTATTTTACGAGCTTTTTAGCTTCATTTACAGATTATATTAAAATGTCAATTTACACACTATTTATATATTGTGTGAAATCAAAACTTATGCAATAAATTTTTTGAATTGCATAAGTTATTCGGTATGCTAAAACTTCATGTTATTTAAAGATTTAAAGTTCGATATTTTATTATGTATGTCTTGTTGTTTCGGCTAAAGACATGTTAAGACATGATTTGAATTTATTAAATTCTTAAATGTTATCTAAACCAAATTAAATTGGTAAGGACTCTAACTCAAGTCTGAGATGAACAACCCTATTATTAGGGAAAATTTTGGTCAAATTTTCGACTGGCCTTCGCAGTGTAAAAATAAACGCAAATAGTCGTTTAAAATAAATAGGTTGTGCACAACATAAGTACAATATGTTGTTCCTCTAACGTACATAGAAAATGACTGTTACAGATGAATTTCTGTTAAACCTTTTATGAAAAATAAAATTTTCAAGGTCTTTTGGCCGCTCAGTATGTAGTTTCAGAAATGTTAAATAAAAAGAGAATTTATTATTATTATTCCTATTTATTCGAGATAGTTTCACAACTATTGTTCAGTTGTTGAAATAAAAACATGATTCTTGATTTTGTTATTATTCAGCTGTTACATTTGCTGAGCTTTTTAGCTTATTCTTGCTTTATATAAAAATGTTTTAAGCTAAGCTCGAGCGGGGCGAAGACTCGGGTAAGAAAGACAAAGGAAAAGGAAAAGTTTCCAAGTAAAAGATATTATGTAATAGTTTAAGTTAAGAATGATATCTATTAAATAAAATGATGTAATAATTATTATATTATGATGCTTCCAAACTTTTAAAGGTCTTAGAACCTGGGAAGTTAGATTAATATGATTTGTAATAATTTAGTAATTATATTTCTGCCTTTATTATTATGCCTAGTAGGTAGTACCGTGATGCACCATTGTTGGGGTTTAAAGGTACCCAAAATTAGGGGCATCACAACATTCAATTGCATCGTTGAAACCAAAGGAACATAAAGAAAGTTCTATTAACAGGTTCATTCAAATATTTAAGCAGATGTGATGCCCCCAATTCTGAGTACATTTACCCTCAGATTCAGTGCTCACGATCCAATACATACAAACATCTATTCTACGTATACCCATTATGTAGGATAACAAGCAACATTAGTAATAAATCTTACAAAAGATTACATACATATAGTCGCTTCCTAAGTTATCTAACCTTTAATATTACATAATAATAAAAGCAAATATTTACATCATTTACTTATTACACATCGAAACAAAAGATGGACTAGTAGACATGTATTTTTGCACTTTTCCCTTGCCTTTGTCTATAGATGGATCTCCAAACTTCTTGTTTTAAACTCAAATGTTTTATACAAGGATGAGCAATCAAATTTCCCAGCAAATATAATAACTTATAACAAGGCAGTTTATGAAAGAAACAAATGATTATTCTACAACAAAACGAGAAAACCTGTATTGGAATCAATCAACAATTATTTAAAAACTTTGAATCCATCGGAATAATCAATTCTCGAAGCATATAAAAGATATTGGACTTAGAGGTATACTGAGGGTCACAAAATCATAAACTATGTCCCAGGTTATCTAGTATTTCTACCATAACCTTTAACGATCAAAAGACTATAGACAAACCATCAACATAGTACGTCAGATGATCAGCCTTTTGTACCTATATATTGTACACAAACATATAACGCATAAGCAGAGTTCGAAACTATAGTCTCCGATAACATGTACCCTTTTATAGGGTTGTTCATCTCAATTTTATCAGAGGAATTTGCACCAAGCAATTTGGTTTGGTTTAGCTTCTCAAAGAAAATATGAACCTTTAGAACGTATATCGACTATGATCTAACCGAATCAAATGGCTTTAGATTTATAATAATATCTCATACTTGACTGAAACTATTAGAATATCGTTCTGATTCAAATCAAACAAAGATTGGATAACAATGTCATTTCGAATGGTTGGACATAAGTATGCCATGATTTAATAAACTTATTTAGAAACAGAGTTACCATATTTGCAAAAAGCTCATACTTGGACAAGGATTGCTTATCAAGAAATTGATTATAGAAAAGAGTTGAAATATTTGCCTCTACGATGAAACGTTATTGATTCTATCTGTTTTTGCTTACTCGAAGCGTTATTATCCCGCTAATACCTATGTAATATAATTAAGACAATACAAAGCTTAACATAAACGCATTCCACGAACTTCGATCAAAAAACTAACTACGTTAAATTTATTAGTCTGATTATAGATTAATTACACATTAAAATATATTTTATTATTTAACTACTCAAGATCAAAATCGGAATAAAAAATGAAAGTTGGAATGCTGGCTGGCAGCCAGCGCTGCAACGCTTGGGAGCAACGATGTCGCGCTGAGCCCCTGCCCAGAACCCAGAATTCCTAGTAATTTTTTATTTTTCTAGCCACTTTGAAAATTCATATCTTGTGATCTTCTTACTCAATTAATTTCAAATTTGTACATGTTTGAGATTATACTACATAATATATTAGAAAAATATTACATGACCAAAAAGAGTTTTCTAAGGCACGAATACAAAGGCTCAAAAGTTCCATGTTAAAACAAATTTAGGTTGAAACCATTTTGATAGAAAATTCATAAAACTCATGTTGGGCTTGTTTCAATACACTTAAACCACTTGAGTTATCTTATAACTTATGTATGTACATTATCTAGCACAAAACTTTAACGAATTCTCATGCTTTAACATAATAGCCTCATTGAGGCATTTTAACAAACTCTTTGTGTGCATAGCTTAAAAACTCGGGATTTCATAAGAATTTAAACATGTTTAACCACATATTCTCCAACAATCCACCAGTAAATCTTCGAAATCCATCTGATTACCCAACACATAACCTCCCACAACTAAACACAATAATCACATATATTATTTACTTTTATTTCATGAATTTAGAAAGTAAGTGGAACTTACCTCTCTTGTTTGATAACTTGGTTAAATCTTTGTTCCAAGCTTGTTTTAGGTTGAATTTTATCCTTCTGTTGCCAATATGTTACATAAATTCTTTTGTAACCTAAGTTGATGGCTTATATTTTTAAAGATTTTGTGGATTGTTTGTAGAATTTGATGTTTATGTTTGTAATTAATATGAGAATAGAGAAGTTGGGCATAAAAGTACTTTGTATGAAACAGAAGGGATAGTAATAAGAAAGCTTATAATTGTTTATTCTTCTTAGCCTTTCTTTCATTTATCTGATATATGCAGTGTCCTTAATGGCCTAATACAATGACACCTCCAGCTTAAGTTTAATGACTAAGCCATGCATTAATCTTTTTAAGGTCTCAACATACATGACTTATATAACACATATATTACATTATCATTATAAACCTTAAGTCATGTTTACAACATACATACATTATACGACATTCCTTCCACCCAAAAACATAATACACCCAAAAACATAATACATATATTACAATATATTTCCATACAATTTAATTTATGCATTATAATAACATATATTAAAATTATTAATCAAAATTGGATAATTATACATTTATAACATATATTGTGACACCCCCAAATTCGGGTTACCTTTATCTTGATCGGGTTTGGTGCTCACAATACTATCATATCCATACATCCCAACATATTACTAATTTAAACTTGTCTTAGATTACATATTATCTTGCTTAAATCTCAAGTTCTATAGAACTTTACATAACTTAAATACCAAATAATATTACAAAACATAATACTAAAGGTAGTTATTACAATAACTATTTAAAGTTCATTTAAACACATATGCTTAATAACAAATTATTCTGCAACTTTGCATTTTCCCTTATCCTTTCCGGACGTACCAGCGGGCTTGGTTTTAACTGAAAACATTATATTTCACGGGTGAGCAAAAGCTTGCTCAGCAAGGAAATAAACATTTGAATATAATAGAATAGAAATATACATATATAATTAATGAATTAATTAATGAGATACTGAGAAAAAAAATCCTTTCAAAAGCTGTGTGTTTAAGAATCAGACTTTAGCATGTTGTAAGGTCAAATAACCAGCAAACTCTGTACTAGAATTGACAGTACTAAAACTGCAATCCATGTATACAAACAATTATTAAAACTGAACTATATCCTAGACTTGTACTTTAGGGGATGAACCTAAGTACCCTATATTGTGCACAACATAACAATCTAATGACACATTACATGTCCTTCGGAATCATGTCCGGTCTTATGCCCCATAAAAGGGTTGTTCAATCATAACATTATATAAGAGTCTGCACCATAACAAAATGGTTTGGAGAACATTAAATGAGATTATCATGAATGAATAATATCAATATTTTTCAACATTTGAAGCATTATAGTATAATAAGTTGAATAACTTGAAAAGATAGCTTTTGAGTTGAATACTATAATATAAACATAGTTATGAGAGAAAGGTTTGATATACTTGCCTTTCGCTTTGATTAAACTTTTTAAGAAAGTGCTTTGCCACTGAGTAGCCTACATATATCTAGTATTGGTTTATTTAATTTTCTTTTAGCACAAAGTGTACTTTATTAATTTACATAGCTCAACTATGGTTATTGAAGTTGTATTCAATAACTATTAGATAAGTTACTTACTAACATTAAACCATCACATAGATAGCTTTTATTTGCAAATACAGTTAAGCACACATAAACACTTAGCTTGACACCATTCATTTTCACAGTTTAGTACATACATATATAGCACTTTATTATAAATAGTTCACATAGGCAAACAACTTATTTATAGCTTAGATACATCCCAAAGCATACTTGATAAACCTCAAACATGTCATGATATAGATCTTAGATCATAAAAAACTTTTATTATTTTATTTAGTCGTGCTAAGACATTTACAAGCCTTAAATTTCAATTTTAAAATATAACTCAAAAACACAAAATTATGATTTTTGAGGTACTTTTGACGATTTTTAGTAATTTCTATAGTAACCTTTTGAACCTTCTATTTGTACAATATTATAGAACACATACGAAAATATTTTATTCTTCGTTTAGGTCTTTAAAACTATCAAGTTAATTAAGAAATTCAAAAACAGGCCCCAAATGGCCTGTTTCACACCTTTTCTTACCCAGCAAAATCTGCAGTTTTTATGATTTTCAAGGCTTCTTTGATGATTTTTATAATTTTTTGTATTAGGCTTTTACACATGAACTATGGTCATACTTCTAGACTGTATACCAAGGTATTTTTGTGTTGGTTTGGTTACTCAAGTAAGCCTTTTATGTTTCTCGAAACTAATGCTCAAACTAGGTTGTTTATCACAGTTTTAACTTTTACTAACTTTGGTCAATACTTGCCATTTTCATTTTTGGCCTATTGGGTTCATTCCAACACTTGAATTATTACTAGTGAAGACTAGTTTTAGTATTTCCTTGACTTTGCTAAATATATATTTGGTTTTGACCTTCTAAACATAGTTTTTTCAAGCTTTTACATACTAATTTCTCAAGTTCTTGTATACATTAGCATTCCAACACTTGGAATAACCTAGGACACCTCTAACTCATTTGTCTAAGGTGTTAAAACTCAGATTTAAGTAAAATGGCAAAATCCCAATTTTACACTTCAAAAAATCTGCAGAATATGCAGTTTTGTTTATTTTGTAGGTTGGTTTGATGATTTGTTTAAATTTCTGGGTTAAGTTCTTGGTTCAACCGTTTTTCCCTGCATCTAGAACATACATCAAGGTATTTTAGTCAAGTTTTAGGTTTCTTATTCATGCCAATTAGGCTTCCCAAAATAGGGCTCCAACTGGGCAGTTTTATTATAACTTTTTTACAAAAATTAATTGTTTTTGAACTTTTTCCAAAATTTTCCAGTTTTGGCCAATAGGATAGTCTAGACATGTGTATTTAAGCTACTTAAGGATACTTTTAGCATCACCATACTTTATTCAATCATCTAGACAATTTTGACCTATCAAAGCTCACTTTAGGCTTGAAAATAAATCTTAACTTGGTTTTCTTACAAGCTTTGGTCATGGCAATGATTGGGAACCATTATAAGCATGCATTAGCAACTTTACATGAGTTCATTTTAGTCTTATAAGTTCAGGTGCTAAGAATTACACAAAAAGTCCACTTTTGGTCTAATGCTCAAAACAATTTAGGCTTGGTTTCTTTAGCTTGTAATAGCTTACTTATGTCATATTATGACTATTGAAACTTGCCTATGTGATCCAGGTATGGTGGTTCTTCATTTTGGTGTTCATTGCTATTTAAAGCTTACTTTCATTGGTTTTTAGGCATGAATGTGCACAACACACCTTGTAGACCTTAACTAACTTAAGGAACAAATTTCAAATGATAAATATAAGCAATATAGGGACTTCATACTGTCTCACAAATTCAGTTGCCAAAATTTTCTATAACAGTTCATACATAGGCATAGTTTTGTCGATAATTTCATAAAATGTCCCCATGAAGGCAAAGGAAACCTTTAGGCATTCAAACAACTTTTAAAAAATGATATTAACATAAACCTAAATCCATTATCATGCTTGTAACATTTAGTTGTCTTTCTAATATCCAAAACAGTCCATTTATGTCATTTTAGGCATGATGTAGTACCACCTTACCATAACAGTTTCAAGTATTCAAATACAAGTATTATCACATCACATATTTACTGTATATATACTATATATTCATGCTTAAGAACACACCGATGTAATGCCTAATGTTTTAGTTCAAAACAGTCCTCTATAGGCTTTAAATTCCTCTAGAAAGCATGAGCTAGTTACATGGTTAACAAAGGATGGCATGGTCTCGTATTCACATGATCATAGACTGACTTTTGTACATAAAATTCAATATAATGCTCTCTATCCGGATAGCTCAAGTATTTAAAACACTAATCAGTGCATAACCAAGCCTTCTAGCTAGCTTACAAGTTCTCCAAAACAGTGGCCTGGTCTGGCCTATTTCAAACATGCCCATACTGTCCTGTTTTGGAATGAAAATGAAACTTAAGCCTCCACCATTATAATTAGCTTTCAAGATTCGATATATTTACCCCTTGTTATAGCATATAAACCACACTAGAATCAAGACATAACAGTCAACATTAAGCTAACTAACTCAATCAAAAAATTAATTTTTTTTGTTCATAAACAAAGCTATCATGGTATGTAATTTGCTTTAAAACATGATACATTTGATCATAGAATGATACTTGAGGCATTACTCTTACTATGATAGCATATAGATATGTTTTTAGACATGAATATCACACATCTAGTATGTTTCTATACCATAACAATCCCTACATTAGCATTTTATCAAACAGTTAGTAGGCATGCTATTTATTTATATGAAACAATTCATTTTCCTATCTAATTTACCAGCCGTTTGGATTTAATTGCTAAGGGTCTTTATACATATATCACATAATCATAACAATGTTATCATAACAGTCACTAATATTATCATAAAGAAGTCCATAACAAAAGTTCTATGTAACAGCCCTTTTAAGTCACCCAACCACAAATCAGTCTATGCAATCATCAAAATGGAATGGAAAAAGGTTCAATTTACTAGTATACCTTGTCGGGCTGCTTGTTTATAGACTTCAAGATAGATAGATTGATGGTTGTTTTATTGATCAAGTCTTCTCCTTTACCAGTCAGATTCTTACACTTTCACTAGATGACTTCTACTGATTTTAGCACTTAGTATATTGGTATAGCTACTGAACTTGGGTGTAAGGTGTGGACATATATGGCTGGACTTTGGCGAGCCATCATGGCTCTACTGCTGGCTTTCTTCAGCCTGTACCTGGCTATGTTATGGCCTCATTCAGCCCCCTGACAGAGCAGTCAGTTGGCCTCTATTAAGCTTAGCTGTTACACCCTACTTGGCCCCTATATTAGCTACCTTACCCCCTTGCCTCTTGCAGCAACTTGACCCATAACAACCTCCTATAGCTTAGCCTAGCATCTATTTAAATTATGGATAAATTACATATTCTATTACATTTTTAAAAATTATTACAACAATAGTGCACTCATAAAATATTTATATAATTAATACACCTTCCATATTTATTTACAATATTAGTGCAATTATGATTCTTTAATTTAGAAAATTAGTATGAAATTAGGATTCGTTAATTTAGAGATTTATAATAACGGAAACCAAAATATTTGTACGTATATCACACGAATTTGGCTACTTATTTTTGATTATTAATTAAAGTAGTGTTGGTTGGGAATATCAAAAAAATAAAACTTCCTTCTTTACATTACAATCTCCCTTTCTCTCTCCAACCCCAATTATCTTTGCGAAAACCAGAATCTTCCCACCTTAAGCCATCTGTTATCTTTCTCATCGTCTTCTCTTCCCTTTGATCAATTTGATTCGCCGTCGTCAGCCTTTAATTCAACCTAACGGTACGCTTATCCGGCACAAAAAATTATACATATTTCTCCTCGTTCCACTCACTTCCCACTTTCTCTCTGCCCTCCTCCAACTTCCGCTGTCATGCCAAAATAATACAAAGATTATGGGCCGGCCCTCCTCCTCCTCCACCCTCCTCCTCCACGCTCCGTCTCCCTCCGATGGTCGACCGGAAACCTCAATTGCTTCTCTGACGTCCTCTTCAGTTGTTTTATAGTGCAGTGGGTATTCAAACCTTCGTACCAAGGTAACTAATTCAGTTTTATTAAGTTACCAATTATTTTGAATGTGATACAGTTGGTAGCCAAACCTTCATGCAGTTGGTTGCCAAACCTTCATACCAAGGTAACCAATTCTGTTTTATTAAGTTACCAATTTATTTTGAATGTAATGCAGTTGTTAACCAAACCTTCATGCAGTTGGTAACCAAACCTTCATGCAGTTGGTTGCCAAACTTTCAGACCAAGGTAACCAATTCATACTGCAGGTGTGGAGGTAGATTGGTTACCTTGGTATAAAAGTTTGGTTATCTTGGTACGAAGGTTTGGTTATCAACATTACATTCACTCTCTTATCTCTCTCTTTCCTATGCAGTGTTCTTATTTTCCTTTGGATATGAAATTGGAATTGAAATTTTTAGGACATGAAGAAATTGTAAAAATCAAATATCCACGATTAAGGTTTTAATTTCCATCCGGTTGTTGTGCGTAAGAGAGGAAAAGGGCGTTGAAAGAGATGGAAAAGAATGATAAGGAATTACTGACATTGTTGCGATTTAAATGATAATGTTCTTGATGTAAGAACTGAAGTGATTCTTGGAAATTATTGAGGAACAAAAGATTGACAATGTTGTGGTTTCAAAGAAGAATGTGAGGAAGAGGATTACAAAGAAGAGAAGCGAATTTGAATATTTGAATTTGAATTATTTATTTTGAATTTGAATTTGTTTTTGTTGTTAGATCTAATATATTTGAATTTGAATTATTAATTCTGGCAGTTATTTCTCCTTGATTTTAGGTTTCCTTATTATTGTGAATTGAATCTTATACTAATTCCATAAATTAAGGAATCCTAATTGCACTAATATTGTAAATAAATATGGCAAAGTGTATTATTTTATAATTATTTTGTTGATGCACTAATAGTGTAATTACTTACTAAATGTTGTATATTATTGTAAAGGACCCTTAAATTATTAACTGACTAACCAATGAACAAACAAACTATTAACAAACAAAACAAACTCAGCACTTCATTTCACCCATGTGCGCTGTTGGAATGTTCTTAAGGTAAGGCTGGGAAGGGATTTTGTTTTAGGCCTAGTCCCTTTAACCCAATGTGCTAATTGTTAACTTACTAATTGGAACAAAACTTAGCCTATTTCCCCCCTAATGTGGGAAGCCAAATTGGGCTACAAGGCTGGGCATAGCTAAATTTTTTGGCTCAAGCAGTCCCCTTTTTGCATATCATTTGGTTTGTTGCATTGGGTCAAAGAAAAGGATTGATACTTCTTTGCTTTTAGGCTTAATGGAAAGGGTCCTTAACACTAATATACAACAATTAGAAAGTATTTACAAAAATAATACATACACAAAATAATTACAAAAATAACGCAATTCACATTAATAAGGAAACCTAAAATCAAGGAGAAATAACTGCCATAATTAATAATTAAAATTCAAATATATGGGATCTAACAACAAAAATAAATTCAAATTCAAATATTCAAATTCAAATCTTGATCTCCCTCACAGTAGCCCTCTCCTCCGCTACTCCGCCGCTTCCTTTGCGACGGTTATGTCCATCAAGCTGTTTCCTGCAGCTTCTCTTTCCCTCGTCAAATTCCTCTAACGAATGGAACCTACAAAGAGTGACACGGCAATTGAGAGTCTTGAGGCTTGGACAAACACTATACAGTGGTAGACAAGGATTATGTGCTAGATAGAACAAACATTTCACTGACACATGAAAATAATTAAAACCAAATTATGCATATAAAAATATACAAGTACCGTAGTACATGATATTCATCACACGGTTGTGGTAAATAATCTCCAAAGCAAACTGATCTGTCCAGTACCATGTATCTGCGAGATTCTCCGGCACGACTCCGACACAATTCCGGAAATTCCAATTTCAATTTCATGTCTAAAGGAAAATAAGAACACTGCATAGGAAAGAGAGAGATAAGAGAGTGACGTGTAATGTAATATTGATAACCAAACCTTAGTACCAACCAAACTTTTATACCAAGGTAACCAAACTTTTATACCAAGGTAACCAAACCTTTATCATATTCAAAATAAATTGGTAACTTAATAAAACTGAATTGGTTACCTTGGTATGAAGGTTTGGTTACCCACTGCATGAAGGTTTGGCTACCAACCTCATCACATTCAAAATAAATTGGAAACCTAATAACACTGAATTGGTTACCTTGGTATGAATGTTTGGTTACCCACTGCATGAAGGTTTGGCTACCAACCTCATCACATTCAAAATAAATTGGAAACCTAATAACACTGAATTGGTTACCTTGGTATGAATGTTTGGCTACCAACTGCACTATGAAAAAACTACAGGTGTAGATGTTGATTGATTACCTTGGTATGAAGGTTTGGTTACCTTGGTGTGAATGTTTGGTTACCAAATGCACTCTGAAAAAACTGAAGGTGTGGATTGGTTACCTTAGTATGAAGATTTGGTTACCTTAGTATGAAGGTTTGGTTACCAACTGCCCTATGAAAAAACTGAAGGCCCAAGTGCTTTCTACCCACTACATCGTCAACATCATCTATCTCTGCCATATTTTGAACTTGAAGGCCCAAGTGCTTTCTATATTCACGTCCTCACCTGCCATACTAGCAAAATTAATACTCAAGTGCTTTCTAGATTCACGTCCTCACCTAACATATCTCCTTGAGTTGGTATCCAATCCTAACACAACAGTGTGCATAAGGGGGATGGCAGCGTTACTTTTGGGAGAATGTGTTCTATACAATAAAACTAGTGATGCCGGAAAGAATGCATTTAGCATTGTTGATGCCATTAACTAGAAAATTGGACTTGCATCATACTTCCTTAAATTCGATGACATGCATAAAAGCTTTCTTTTGTCATCTGCAAAGTCAGCCGAACCCCGTAAACCACTAAAAAGATCCAGTGCAGCTAGTATGGCAGAGATAGAAGATGTTGACGATGACGAATCAACTGATCAGACATTAATATGCAAAATATGAAGAAGATGTTAACAATGTTTGACAATGATGAATTAACGGGAAGAGATAAGGGAGATAATCGTGGGCCACGATTAAAGGATACCCAAATGTATTAATTTTGTAAATAAATACGAAAAAATGTATTACTTTTGTAATTATTTTATCTATGCACTATTATTGTAATTATTTCTAAAAATGTACTAAAATATGTAATTAATCCTAATGGAAATAACCTATAACATTTAAGAAATTGAAAGGCTTGTATGAAAATTTAGGTAACACAATTTATATAATCTTGGACCCTTATTAAATCTATTTAGGTAAAGCAATGGTCCATAAATTCAAAATTAAAGTAGCACATTTACAAACACACATAGAAAATCTAATAGGGTCCAATATTAAAATATAGACTCACATTACCTAATAATATACATAGATTTTTATCCATCACAATTATGTAGACTAGTAAAAAGGTACTTTCACAAACATCATTAAAATGATGTTTTCCATGCATTTTAAGTAGCTTATGGTAGTACAAACTATTTTCTTTATTTATCACTAAATTATAATTTTTAATAGAATTAATTATATCATAGTATTATTATTTTCTTGGACACATAAGTAGATTCATGTCAAATCTTTCTCAATTAAGCCATGTTGGCTTTCTTTTTCATTCTTGATATTTGAATACCATTATATTAATGTATATCATCATCCATTCCTATACCATTTATAATCTAAGATATTTAATAAATTATTAAGTAGTAAATACTTCTAATGCCACAAAAATTAAGTATAAATAAAATTAAAAAAAAATTATACCCAAAATTTGATATTATAATAACCTGAATATTACATAAATTTTTTTGAGTCATTGCATTTATAAAAATTGCTTTACTAATCATGTAATTAAATTCATCCTTGAAATAAACACTTTAAATGAAACGAATCAATTATTTAAATAAGTAATATTTATTTCATTAATTATTTAAAATAGCTCATTTAAACTTTTTAATTAAATTTTCCTTGTTTCCTCCACAAATTGTTTTTAAAACAATTTATTAAATATATATAATATCTATTTATTAATTAATTAAATGATTAATTTAATTTACATTTACTTAACACGCCTATTTTGCCATTAAAATATTAAATAATTTCTTATTTTAATTATTACTTTAACAATTCAGTTATTTCACAAGACTTAATATTTTAGCTACATTTAACATTTATTGATTAACTAATATAAGTTAATCAGTTTCTCACTTAATTTTCATTTCTCAATTAATTCCATAATATTAATGGTTCAATATATTATACAAATACATTTATATTTAATCACAATTATCCACATAACATATTTTGTAAAAAAAAAATTATTTCATTTACAAAATATATACAGTGCAATATTCTTGGATGTTACATTCTTCACCCCTTATAAAGATTTCGTCCTCAGAATCGCACATTACAACTTAATAAAAAAGATGGGGGGTAATTTCTCTTCAAGTTCCCATGTTGCCTTTGACGCCCCCAAAATAGGTCCACACAACTCATTTCGAGTCTCCAAATACATGGTACAAAAAATAACTACAGACTTCATTATTACAATTGTCATGCAAAATACGACAACATATATACTGTGAGTTTTAATACAAATATATGTAACTTTCATGGTGCCTCGATCACAACACCTTATAATGGTACCTTACATAAAGGTACAGTTAATAACTATTTTAGAAATTAAAATATTTGGAAAATACTAAAGGAAACTTTCATACATGGGAGGCCATGCATCTAAGTTATAATAGATATCATATGACTTGAGAATCATCCTTGGTTGACCCAATAGACCCCAAAAAAAATAAGAAGATTACTATCATGTTCTTTCCAATGGTGAGTCTTCTCTCGCCATATAATTATCTCCATTGTCTCCAATTGAGAATTATATTTCAATCAAACTCTAAGATTATATATGTAGTGCTCATAGATATAATCAGCAAGTGGATGTGCACAACTATAAGACCCCAAATTTTATGAAATAAAAGTATTCAATTTTTCTATTTAGTAAATAGTTAAATTGATAAAAGTTTAAAGTTAAGGGTGATATATGTAAATTTTTCAAAATAAGCAAGTAGTTATAAAATATTCATTGTTGTCGGGGAATACTCGTTTGGTCGTGGAATATTCTTGTTGCCGGAAAATATTCGTACGACGGCGCAACCATTTGTGGGCCCCGTAATGAAAAACTGTTGGATGAAGAAAATGACACGAATGAGTTTTTTTAATAATAACGGCGTAACGATTACCATTAAAACTATTGGAATACCCGGTGGTTAAAATATAGTAATATGCGGTGTTGCACAGTAGCACACGGTATTGCACAATAATTCTAATTATTGATTCTTACGTAAGAAGTCACTACTCAATAATTGTTACAGTAATTACTGTTCAATATTTTATTTTATTGATTCAATAATTGTTGCGTTGATATTTTATATTATTGATTCAATAATTGTCATTGCACAGTATTTCAAATTATCAGATCAATAATTTATATTATTTGAATACTATTATTAGATAGCATTATTGACAATGTCTAAGGAAGTTCTGTCTAGGAGGAGTTATTTAGTTGCTCGCCAGTAAGGAGAAATCTTTACCGGAAGGCCCCCTCTTTCTTGGGAACGACCTGGTTGTCAATATTGTAGTTCTATAATATTATTTGTGAATAATTAATTATTGATTTATATGATAAGGAAATAATTATTTTATGTAGATATAAATGAAGGAATTAATGCTGAGGTGTTTTATCAGAATTTTGTCAGAATAGAGGTGTTGAAAATCATCTGTATGTGGATTCCGATCATTTTCCCTTTAGAATTTGGAAAAAATTTCTTCTACAAATTTGTAGATAATTAAATTTCCTATGGAATACACATAAAATTCGTATTTTTCTGATAAACGAGCTATTTATTATGAATTATTGAAGTTCCGAAATAATTAATTTTTGGAGTTATAAATATTTTTCAAAAGAAAAACATTTTTTTAATGTTGGTGGGCCCCGCTAGTGTGCTGATGAATTTGATCAAGGGTGGGCATGGATTTTTTTTAATAAAATATTATTTTATTAATTTTCTGCTTTGACATTCTAAGCATTTTCTTATAAATAGGGTCCTTAGGTTAGAATTAAAAATCACACCAGAATCAGAAGTTTTCTCTCTTTATAATATTGATCATATTTTTGTGAGTATTTAGATATCTTAAGTGTTGCTATATAGTGCAAGTTTTCTTCAGTATTATATCCGATATTCCAGTCAGAAGTGCTATTCTTTTGAGGTAAGGGATGGTAAGGGATGTTATTTTTTTCAAGTAAATGATGTTATTTCCTTTAATATCATTATACCAAAATATTGATATGAATTTTATTGTGAAACTTTATATTTTTCGTGTCAGGGTTAATATTCACGTATACAACACTATTCACGTATACGATACTATTCATGTATATGGCACTATTTATGTATACGACACTATTTATGTATATGGTACTATTTATGAATACGAGGTACTATTAGCGGGGTACTATTCACGACGTACTATTCACGACAAAAAAATGATTCTTTTCTGTCCAAATTATTTTTGATACGTGAATATTATTCTTGAAATTACTCCACAAAGTAATATCATGTTGACAATTTGGATATTTTTAAACTCTGGATATATTAAAAATCTTTAATATTTATCCTTGCTTTCGTTTGATTGATACTTATAGCATAGTCATTATCCTCATGCTTATATTGTAACAAAAGTCATCTTTGGCCCGTAGTGCATAGATGGACTGTTGATTATTGGTTTTACAGTTGTATATCTTTGGCTTATGTGCAAAGATGAACTGTTGATTGATAGCTTTGGCCCGTAGTGCAAAGATAGATAGGTGTATAACATGATCATGACCACTGGTGATACTAACGAATATCCTTGTCCCGTAGTGCATGGATAATTCGATAATGTGATTGGCAGGATCATGACCATTAGTTAACAGTTAAATGTCTTTGGCCGTAGTGCACTGATAGACAACATATTGGTATGATCATTGTTATTACATTTGAATATCGTTAGCCTTTGGGGTAAGGATATTGAGTAAATTAACATTCTATTAAGCCTTTGTGGCAAGGAGAAACTATTGATTTACATGATTATAAATATGAATTGTGAATTTAACTATAATTATTAGTGGTTCAGGTGAAGACAGGTGATAAAAGTTCTCTTTGTCTTGGATGCAACAAAGAACTGTTGATGAGTATTACAGGAATGAAATATTAACGATGGACTTTTAATTTGGAGGAGATAATAGACATTATGTTCTACTTGACTCTTCTAATGGATTGTTGATTCCGCTGCAATTATGGTTGAAAACTTTTATTATCTACCATATGTTCTAAATCTCTAATTTATTACTGATGAAGACTATTTATAAATTATTTATCTTAGTCATAATATTTTTTACTGGGCCATTTGTGCTCACCCTTTTACTTCACAATTCCTTTCAGGTAATAAGACTGTAGCTGGGTCGAGCGGGAATAACAAGGGAATAGTGTGATGGTTCGAGACTGTGGAAGTTTCCCAATACATTATAAAACAACATATAATTGTATTGAGGACCTAAGATGGGTATGTTGTATATTATACGTCATTTAACCGTTGATTTTGGTGAACAACAATAGGGTGATGAGAACCCGACTTTGAAAGCATCAAAAGTGCACCTCATTAGTATGAACACATGATAGTAATCTTCTCATTTTTCTTTGGGATCTTGAAATATTTGCTGCTGTATTTTATATGACCTTGTAATAATTTGAGTTTGGATACTGTCTACGAGATAATATTCGTGTTAAAACTCACAGTCTATGTGTTGTCATATTTTGCACGACAATACGACAATTGTATTAATGAAGTTTGTATTTGGAAATTGTGTTGAGTGTATTTCGTGGCGACCCAGAATGGGTTGGGTGGATTGGACCTATTCTGGGGGCGTTATAACAACCCTGTCTTATGATAACACGAAGTCGTATGTCATTAGACATCTTGTATGATAGTGGCAAAATACCATTCCAAAGTTGGGTTCACCTCACCCTATTCGGTTCACCAAAATTAACGGTTAAATAACGTATAAAATACGACACACTTATCTAAAATTCTCAATAAAATTATTTTTATATTGTCTAGGGGAAACCTCAACAGCTATAGACCAACGTTCTATTCCCTTGTTACCCCCGCTCAACCCAGCTACACTCTTACTACCTAAAAGGAATTGTGAAGCAAAAGGGTGAGCACAACTAGCCCAGTAAAGAATATCATGACTAAAAATAATTAAATTATCAATAGCCTTCACAAGAATAAATCGTAGATTTAGAACATATGGTAGATGATAAAACTTTTCAACCATAGTTACCGCGGAACGAGCAATCCATTAGAAGAGTCAAATAGACCATAAAGTCTATTATCTTCTCCATGTTAAAAGTCCACCAACAATGTTTTATCCCTATAACATCAATCAACAGTTCCTCTCCACAATCATGTGAATAACTCATAATCATAATTGTGGTTCTAATTTCCTCTTCGCACCCAGGACGAAGATAATTTTCATCACTTGTTTTTACCTGAAACATCAAAGATCATGGTTATACCAAATCACAGTTCCTGTTCATAATCATACTAATAAATTCATCTTTGCACTAACGACCAAAGATATTCATCAACAGTTCATCTTTGCACTACAGGTCAAAGATATTCAACAACAGGTCATCTTTACACTAAGGGCCGAAGATATTCAACAACAGGTCATCTTTGTACTACAGGCCAAAGATATTCAACAACAGGTCATCTTTGCACTACAGGCTAAAGATATTAATATCTCAAAGAAATATATAATCATTTTAGAATTTATATAAACAATAATTATAACCATGTTGATCAATTCACCTTTGCACTTAAGCTAAAGATATTCAATTATAAATTCAATGGTCATGATCATATCAGTCAACAATTCATCTTTACACTCAAGTCAAAGAGAAATTTCATCACCAGGATTATAAAAATGTTATATATGATAATAAAATAATATGATCAAAAAACATGGATTTAATTTCAAGAGTAAGATTCATAAATTAACGATAATTTGGTCAGAAAAAGAAACTAATTTTGTTGTGCATAGTACCCTGTGAATAGTAACCTGTACATAGTACCCCGTATTCGTAAATATTATTGTATACGTAATAGTGTTGTATACATAAATAGTGCCATATACATGAATAGTGTCGTATACGTGAATAGTACCATATACGTGAATAGTGTCGTATACGTGAATAGTGCTGTATACGTAATTAGTAACCCCGACACAAAAAGGTAAAAAATTCACAATAAAATTCATATCAATATTTCGGTATAATGATATCAAAAGAAATAACATCATTTTATGAAAAAAAAAATAACATCCCTTATCTCAAAAAATAGCACTTCTGACTGAAATATCGGATATAATACTGAAGGACACTTGCATTGTATAGCAATACTCAAGATATCTAAATACTCACAAAAATACGCTCGATCTTATAGAGAAAGAAACTTCTGATTCTGGTGTGATTTTCAATTCTAACCTAAACACCTTATTTATAGAAAAATACTTAGAACGCCAAAGCAAAAAATTTAATAAAATATTAATATTTAAAAAAAATTCCTATGCACACCACATCACTTTCATCAGCACACAAGTGGGTCCCACCCACATTAAAACGTTTTTATGAAAAAAATATTTATAACTCCAAAAATTAATTATTCTGGAACTTCAATAATTCATAAAAAATAGCCCTTTTATCAGAACAATTTGAATCTTATGTCGATTCCATAGAAAATTTAATTCTCTACAAATTTATAGAAGAAAGTTTTTCCAAATTTCGAACTAAAAATGACCGAAATCCACATACGAATGATTTTCCACACCAAAATACTGATAAAAACCTCAGTACTAATTCCTTCATTTATATCCACATTGAATAAATATTTCCTTATCTTATAAATCAACAATTAATTATTTACAAATAATATTATAGAACTACAATATTAACAACTAGATCATTCATAGGAAAAAGGGGGCTTTTCGATAAAGATTTTTTCTTACTGGCACACAATTAAATTGTTAGGTTTGTAATATTCATGAACGCAATCAAATTGCACAAAATAAGCGAAAACGTGATAAAATAAAGTTTTAAAAAAATTTACAAACCATATACCCGGATCATCCTTTATGTATAATTATTAATTAAACGAAAAGATAAAAGAACAAGAATCATACCCTTGAATATTTGAGCTTCCTTAGGTACAAGTTCACCTCCAAATCCTTTTGCATTCAACTTGAATCCACCGGGTTTGGTTCCTTCCTTTGATCAACGTTAGCCACCCAAGTGCTTGGCCTCTAGAGGTGATCCACCGAGGAAGAAGAAAGATTCAAGAAGATGAGGGTTTGGCAAAACCCTAGTTTTTCTATCTCTCATAGAAAGGGGTGTACTCTCCCAACTATTGAAATTACGTCTGTTATAAAAAAGTCAACAACACCACACACCCATAATAAGACTCCTCTTATTTATAGATGTAGACAACCCTCCTTAACAATTAAGGAATTAGGTTTTATTTTAATTAAGTAAACTCCTTTAATTAATTAGGCTCCCAATCTTATTAGGAATAATTAATTAAACTCTTTTAATTAATTAGCCTCCTAATCTTATTAGGATATACGAGAGTACTTTTATTAATTAATTCCCAAACTACTTTAGAAATTAAATAATAATAATAATAATAGTAATAATAATAATAAGACTCCTCTTATTAATTTATACTCCCTCCTATTCAGATTAGATGACATTTTAGAGTTAAGCACACTTATTAAGAAATAACAAAAAATATCTTTTATGTCCCTAATTAATTATTTCTCTCTCCACAATTGTCTCTTCTCATTCTCCACAATTATCCCTAATTAATTATTTCTCTCTCCACAATTTCATTTACTAAGCATATTAAATAGAGGGGTAAATTAGGAAAAAATAGTGCAATATTGCATAGAGATTCAAAAATGACACTTAAATAGAATAAATTAAACTTCCTAAAATGTCATTTAATCTGAATAGGAGGGAGTATTTAATATTACCAAAATATTAAATAATAAATATTAAGCTATTTAATTTATTCCATCATCATATATTAAATTACATATACTTAACTTATTATTACGATTATGCCATTTGCTTCTTAAATAATTATTATTCCTTTTATGGTGTGACCCTTTAGGTTCTCCATATTACACCGGTTGTGAATAAATCAATGAGAATAATTCTAATCTTATTTAAATAAATAAATTAAACTATTAATTTATTTAATTAAATAATATTTATTCTGTAATAGGGATAAGCCTCCCTAGCGATTTACGACTTTCCAGATAATATAGATTTCAACATTAATCATAAAAGAACCTTTGAGTAAATAGTTACCGTACAATTCTATCCTTCCACCATACAATGTGCCAATTAAATATAAAATATGAAATTACTGTCAAGTCTTATTTTATTTAATTATATGTATTTCGACTCTTAAATGCACAACTCCAAATAATGCAAATTAGAAACTCCTTTCTAATTTCATTTTGCCTTGGCCAAGGACTATTGGGTTGTCATTTATCGAATCACATAGGACATTTTTCTTCTTTTAATAGAAACGGTAGATTCTTTATTGATCATACATTATCTCCATGTATAACTTATTATACTTAAGCATACCCTTTGATATACCCTAAGGGTCTTAAGGAATAAGTCAAAGTATACCTCATCATACACAAGATACTATGATGACCTCAAGTTCAAGGATCACTTGTATTATTATCACTATAGGAATTCCTATTGACAAGCAAGTGAAACTCCATTAGGTATTCCTTAGCGAGCCACGTTCAATGAACTTATTCTCTAATAAACACCTACATACTTGCTTTAGTGTCTCCACACAAATGATCATGAGATCAATCATCCTCATTCAATGAGCAAGCAATGTATGTACCAATATATCTGGATTCACTAATCCCAAATTTAGTAATCCAACGATTTGGAACCATTTTAGTTTTAAGCTTTCTAAGAATTTAGATCTCATTAGAATGATCATCATCATTATTCTAAAAGCATTGCTTAAAACTATGGGTTTATCACATATTATAAAATAACATCATGTAGATAATTAAAAGCCTTTAATAAATTAATACTTTTTATTAATAAATGAATAAGATTGTTACAAAGTATATGCTTTATCATCAAACATGATTGGCTTGTGTGCATACTACTTTCAATCTCCCACTTACACTAAAGCCAATCGCCATGGTATCTCAAACCCTTCTTCTCTAAGTGACGATTATCCTACTGTTGGATAAGCTTTACTTAATGGATATGTAATGTTGTTCTTAAGAGTCCACTATCTCTATAATGATTTCCCATCTTTCAATGATTCCTATAATCAAATGAAAGTGCCACAACACATGTTTAGATCCAAGATGCGACTTAGCAACTATTCCTAGTTCTGTAATGAACTTTTCATCCAAACAATCAACTTGCAGCTTCATTTATAGCTATATACTTTGTCTTTATCACTAAACCAGCAACTCTTTGCTGTTTGAAACCTTTTCAATTCACTGCACCACTGTTCAAGGTAACCCTTTACCTTAAAGTAGATTTTCTGTCGTCTTGGTCTGTCTAAAAAACTTGAGTATGTTAAGCCCTCTAGTTTTAATTTAGACCCACCATGAATATGATCACATCCTTAGTGCCGGTTAAGTACGTTAAAATGTTTTTCATCGACTTATAGTGAACTTCTCCAGAATATAACTGATCAACATCAGGTCTCGTATATTTCATTGTATACATGATTGTCACTCATGTGATCTCTCTTTTCAGGAGTCTATGGGGATTATTAAGAAAGATACACTCCATGGCTCATCAACATGAGACATCTCTTAGAGTTTGCCATGCTAAACAACTTTAACATCAAATAAATATATGTTTCTTGGGTTAAGCTGAGCATTCTTTTAAATCTATCTATATAGATTTGTATTCCCAATTACGATACTCTTCCCAAATCATTCATGGAAGAATATTTTGAAAACTTTATCTTTATTGATTCTAGCATTGACATGCCATTCCTTATCCATAAAATATCAATATATAATACTAGGAATGTCACGACGCTCCCACTGACCCTTTTTTACACACTAGGTTCATTCTTGTTTTTTGATAAAATCAAACTCTTTTGATTGTCTCATCAAAATAAATGTTCCATATTTGAGAAGGTTGCTTCAATCCATTTCTCTGAGTGTCTACAACTCTTACCTCATCATATGTAACTGGTTCATCATCTTCTATGATGTGTAACTCATCATCATCATCTATGATGAATCCATACCTCCTAGGTATCTTCGGTACTATTCCAGATTTATGATTCGGTTGTGTACAATAGGTCTATCTACAGGTTCATCTTATTTGACTTATAGTGTTTTGTGGTTCTTGAACTCTTCAAGATTCCATTATCCTCCCACTAGCCCCTTCGATGATAAACACCTTTATTTTAGAAGGCATCGTGTTTCGCAACAAACACCTTTTGCTAAGTAGGATTATAGAACATATACCCTAAACTTACTTTAGGATGTCCCACAAATCTACACTTGTCAAATCTAGTCCCAAACTTATCCCTTTGAAACCTTATCACATAAACTGGATAACCCCTTATCTTAACATTCTTAAGATTAGGAATCCTCCCTGTCCATAACTCTTATAGAGTCTTGGGGTCATATTTTGAGGTTACCTTTTCCGTAGATATGCAGCCATTTCTAGGGCATGACCCTAGATGGATACTGGAATGTCGGTAAAATCATTATGGACCGTACCATGTCTAATAAGGTATAAATTTTCCTTTCAAATACATCAATCAATTATTGTGTATCAGGAGGCGTCCATTATGAGAAAACCATTTGAGATGAACTAGAAACTTATTGCACAAGTATTTATTCCTTGATCTAATCAAAGAATCTTAATACTTTGCCAATTTGTTTCATTTCTGAATTCTTTGAACCTTTCAAATAATTTACACTTGTATTTCAGCAAATACACACATTCAACTCTTTAAATGATCATATCCTTTTCTTATACTAGTTTGTTCAATTTGTAAAATAATTTTCACGTAAGTCAAGTATACAAAATACATTAAGTAATATTCCAGTTCTATACAAAATATTATTATTATAAATGGAACAACAATTGTTCTTAAATATAATACAAAAGATTTCATTGTCCAACAACAAAATGGAAATAATGTTTCTAACAAGAACTGGAATACAATAACAACTTATTGACTTAATTAATAGATTTTCTCGTAGGCATTGCTAAACTATAAGTTTCTATGGCTAATGTAGCAACTTTTGCTTCATTTCCCACACATAGGATTACTTATCTTTGTTTAGCTTTCTACTTTTGCTTGGTCCCTTCATAAATCTATATTTATTATAACCAAAGTTTGTATCCAATACCCAAGTAGAACCTTGACTTAAAGAAAAATTTATTTTAAATCATGGACAAAATTGTATTTGTAACCGAAACTTCACTAAGCTTCTTCTGGTTAGCTCTGCAAGATGTTTCTCGCAGTTTCTTTTCAAGTGTCTTGGCTTATTGCAGTGGAAGCAAACTCCTTTACTATCCGTATCAGTTTTGTTCTTATTATCCTTTGTTTTTGCCTTTCTATTTACCTTCTTAGAATCGTTCTTCTTTTTAGAAGATCCTTAGGCCCCTACCAGTAAGACTTGGTCTTTCTTGGTTGGAAAGTGACTCTCAACATTTGTCAACATGTTAAGCAAATCAGAGAGGCTGATATCTAGCTTGTTCATATGAAAAATTCACAACAATTGTGAAAGGAGTTCGGGAGTGAGTGCAAGATCAAATCTTGGCTCAACTCTCCATCCATGACAAAACCTGTTGTCCTAATTGATCAATTAAATTGATAATGTTATGTACTTTTATTGTACTGTAGTGTTATCGGTCATTCTAGATCGAAAAAGCTCCTTAGATATCTGATATCTATCAGTCCTACTTTCCTCACCATCAACTACTTGATGTGCAGGAATATAGTAAGAGCATCCATAGTTTAATACTGACGCTGAAGCACGTTACTCATGGATACGAGAATGATGCATTAAGCCAATTGTGCATCATCTTGTCACTTTCTAAAAGTAGCAATCTCTTCCTCAAAGGCATTTTCTGCAACCATTGCAGGGATAGACGTATTAAGGACATAAGATAGCTGTTCAGCCATCAGAACTATTCTCAAATTCCTTAACCAATCCATTTAATTCGGTTCGGTTAAATAACATCTAATATGCTTCACAGTGATAGTAAGTTAGACATTGTAAAATTCTATAAATGAATTTATAATTAACAACATTTTAACATACATTCTTTTATTAATTATCAAAATAAATTAGGTCTTGTTTTAAATTGGTATCTCCCACTATTTTCATCAAACTATATTACCCTGACTTATATAGTTCGGCAAAATCTAATTAAAGATTTGCTAGTAAGAATAAGAATCCCAGTTCAAATATATATAGCCTTGTGTTGACACACCAAACTATATATAAATAAATAGGTAGACAAATCTTGTCAATTACATCAACTATGCAACTCTTTGTATTTTGCCTCTTAGATTATTTTGATCAAGTGGTGGCACATCCGAATCAAAATTATCCAAGTTAAGTCCAACCTAGCACTCCATATATTCAAAAAAGAAAAATACTGTCATTGTGGTGACACAACAAAACAACATTGTTCAATTTTCTTTATAAGCATCAAATGTGATAAATTAACATGTCAAAGAATTAAGATAAGCCTTGTGGTGACACAACAAACTTATAATAATTAATTGATACTCTATTATTTTTATCGTGCTAGAAGGCGACGTTCGATATTCCAAATATCTTTGAACGCTTAGGACTTAATAAACATAATTTGAGGGTTTTGCATGTTATTAATTTGTCTCATCTTGTTTAGCGCATGCACACACACACACACACACACACATATATATATATATATATATATATATATATATATATATATATATATATATATATATATATATATATATATATATATATATATATAACATACGCGTCATATTAATTAACATGCGAAACATGTTTGCATAATATATAATTTATATATATAGTATAAGCATGCACATATAGAATACTATATTCTACCCGGATTGATTATGGACTTTTATTCTAGTTTGGTTCACTAGAGCTACTAAGTGAACCAAAAGGTCAAACCCTAGGGGTGCAAGAATTAATATTTAAATATAACTATTATATTTAAACTCGGGCTCCATTACAAACGGGTCTTCAAGCGCTCCTTGTTCCTTGATCTCCAATTCTTCAAAATTAATTCTAACTATTCCTATTACAAAACTATTTAAAATAAATAGAAACCTTGATCAACAGTCAAGGGGAAGTACATAGGAGGGAGTAAGAATTTACATTAAGAAAAAAATTTAGAGAAGGCGAGGTACGAATACCCCATTTAATAAAACACATACATTCACGCATCAAACTAAAATAAAATCCAATCACATTGGTCAATAGTCCATAATCAATCACATTTATTATCATATATATATATATATATGCATCAATAAATAAATTCATCTCATGAATAATAAACATTCAATATATATATTGATATCATTTAATGGGCAAATTTAGTTAGCATAAAATCTAATTTTGAAGCAAAATAAACTCCTTTATTTTAAATCAAAATAAATCTCTTTATTTTAATTTATCCAATTTTAAATAAAATAAATTATTTTATTTTAATCAAAATAAACTCATTTATTTTAATTAATTTTGGAATCCAATTCCAAGAAAAAAAATTCCTTTATTAAAGGAAATACGAATTCTTTTCTTATTCATAAATAAACTCCTTTATTTTGAATAATATGAAATCTTATTCCATATCTAAATAAACTCTTTTATTTAAGGAAATACAGATTCTCTTTCCTATTCACAAATAAACTCCTTTATTTTGAATAATATGAAATCTTATTTCATATCTAAATAAACTCTTTTATTTAAGAAAACATGGAATCCAATTTTAACTCCAATTAGTTATCATGAAAACTAACTCCTACTCTAATAAGTTTTTAAAAGAAAAACTTTAACAGAAGAAAGAAAAGATTAAGAAGATGACCGGTGAATCGGTAAAGTAATCTCTTTCTTTTATTTATAAACATTTAGGGAAGGGATTACAGTATATCCTAGATCTAAATGTTTGAGAGGGAAGATCGAAGTATTAAGGACTTCGTCTTCATCTTCTAACTAAGAAGATCGAAGTGAAAGCTTAGCTCTCCAATTCAAGAGAGAAGGGAGAGGACCTCGGAAGAGCTTTCAGAGAGAGAAGCTCCGAGGCTTTACATTAGATTAAGCTGAAGAAACTCTAACACTTGAGTTTCTTTAAATAGAAAAGCGAAAAAGTAAATTACTATTTGATTCACGCAGAATCACTATTACATCGATCAAGTAAAAGTAATTTACTTAAGTAAAAGTAAAACGTAAGAAACATTTTACATTTACTTTTACATTGGTAAATGTAAGAAACATTTAACTAAGTTAAAAACATTTAACTTAAGTAAAAGCAAAAGTTATTCTTTTACTTTTACTTTTACATTTTTACTAAAGTAAAAGACTTTTTTTACTTCTGAAAGCAAAAGCTTGTCTCGATGGCTTTGGGCCATCCCACATTGGCCGATTGAAGACCCTCTCGGCGTCTTCTTCGTTGGTGGTCCGTCTCTGTGGATGCTTGGAAGGTCTTTGTTGATCATCTTCTCGGATGAGTCACCATCCCCATACATTTCCACCTCAAAATTTTTATCCAGAAATAACCCTATCAATCCCAAAATTTGGTTTAATGAAGGAGGAAAATTTTTCACCGAAAAATTGGTCAAAATCTTCAAAATTTCTTAAGTTTTGTACAAGATTTTTTGTTTAAAAACAAATCGGTGAAATCAAAACAAAGGATCACTCGATTGGTCCCGATCTATCGATTGAAATCGATCTAAATGTAAGACTTCTTTGTTAACTGCTTAAACAAAAATTCTTTTTCTTGAAGGTCTACTTAGAAAGCCTTACTTTTGTTAAACTCATACCGTAGATCTAAAGATCCCTTTGGCCATTCAACGCTCCCTACACCGAGAGACTTACAAACAGTGCACTAATCGGGACTTAAAGGCGATCTTGGGTGTTTTCCGTGAAGGTCGGGACTTGTAAAAGTAAAGCAAGAAAAAAAGCGAAAGTTTGAAAAAACATTTAAGTCCACAAATCAAACTGCTTTTTAATCAAGATCGCGGATAGCATCAAGAACCAACCGTGTGGCTCGATACCATATAATAAATGGCGATAAGTTTTTAAAAGAAAAACTTTAACAGAAGAAAGAAAAGATTAAGAAGATGACCAGGTGAATCGGTAAAGTAATCTCTTTCTTTTATTTATAAACATTTAGGAAGGGATTACAGTATATCCTAGATCTAAATGTTTGAGAGGGAAGATCGAAGTATTAAGGACTTCGTCTTCATCTTCTAACTAAGAAGATCGATCGAAGCTTCGCTTCCGTCTAACTAAGAGAGAGAAGGAGAGGACCTCGGAAGAGCTTTACAGAGAGAAGCTCCGAGGCTTTACATTATATTAAGCCCAAGAAACTCTCTAACACTTGAGTTTCTTTAAATAGAAAACCGAAAAGTAAATTACTATTTGATTCACGCAGAATCACTATTACATTAATCAAGTAAAAGTAATTTACTTAAGTAAAAGTAAAACGTAAGAAACATTTTACATTTACTTTTACATTGGTAAATGTAAGAAACATTTAACTAAGTTAAAAACATTTAACTTAAGTAAAAGCAAAAGTTATTCTTTTACTTTTACTTTTACATTTTTACTAAAGTAAAAGACTTTTGCTTTACGGAAAGCAAAAGCTTGTCTGATAGCTTTGGGCCATCCCCTGTCGGTTGACTGAAGACCCCTCTGGCGTCTTCTTCGTTGACTGGTCCGTCTCCTGTGGATGCCGGAAGGTGCTGTTGATCATCTTCTCAGATGAGTCACCATCCCCATACATTTTCTTGAAGGTCTACTTAGAAAGCCTTACTTGCCTTAAACTCATACCCGTAATATCCTTCCAGAGAATTGTTCTTGGAACTTGAATATTAGCATCAGTAGTAGAACTTTGAATTAAAACTGTTAAATCTTTAGGACTTTTATTTAAAGCATGAACATTTAAATTTGTTTTCATCGTTTTATAATAAATCCTATAAATTAAGGCAATAGGCTGAGAACCCTCAATCATTTGAGTGATTTCTCCTGAAGTTTTAATATTTAATGTTAAAGCCTTTAATAGATGCTGATCACTAAGACTTAGGGTGAAATCAGGAAAGCAATTAAAATGGACAGGTCCATTGTGCAAACTTGATTCCATAGCACCTATAATACTGGGGTGATAATTTAAAAACCGAGCAACTCTTAGACAGAGATAGATGCATGAGTTAATTCCTTTAATGTTTAATGGTTTTACTGCAACTTGAATTAATCCAATGTTCCTTTTCAGTGGGGTGATTGGATCTAAATAGATGTCTTTTTTCTTTATTAGATTTAGCATTAAAATCTTTTACTAGATTATCCCAGTCTAAAACGAACTCCTTTTTGATAACTCTTAATTGATTGTTAATGGGGATATCAAAATCAATTTGAGTGGGCATCACGGAAAGTGGGAGAAGAAGAACTTTCTTCTTCAAAGAAAATCTTTAGGAGCATAACAAGGGTGGTACCTGGCTTGACCTTGATTAAGCACGCCTTTTAACTTAACATTTTTGATTGAAGGATTATTGAGAACTTCGATTGTCTCTTCTAGTATGGATAATCAAGAAATTTGAAGAACCTGAAATATCTTCAATAATTATTAGTGTCATAAATGCGTTCAAAAACTAATTTTAACAGTTCCATCAGAAAATTGT
This sequence comes from Panax ginseng, assembly GCA_020205605.1. Taxonomy (NCBI): domain Eukaryota; kingdom Viridiplantae; phylum Streptophyta; class Magnoliopsida; order Apiales; family Araliaceae; genus Panax; species Panax ginseng. Next base: position 14,901,590 of record CM035134.1, read on the forward strand.
TGAATATTTTCAATAGCATAAGGGAGCCTAACCATATGCTTCTTCCTATACCAAAAGGCATTGGGAGAATCAGAACAAAGATTATCTTTCAAATATGTTTTTAATTTTTCAATTTCTTCTTGAACTTTACTATTAAGAAGTTGTTCTTCAATTCTTTTATATTTAACTTCTTCTTTTAAGAAATTCAAATGTGTTATTTTACAATTGAGTAGATTTATTGATTTCGAGATGGATTCTTCTTGAATGAATTTTAAATCTCTTTCTTTTGGTTTAATAAGAAATTTAAATGTTATTTTCTTACCTAAATGTTTACAGCTTAGGCCTTCATTATTAGTAGTAAATGGGTAAAGTAAATATATAAATGGTAATCCTAAAATGACTTTATCAGTGAGGTTGCGGATCAAACAAATGATGTTTTGAAACACATATTGTCTTGACAGATATGTTTTTGGTAATTTATATTTAATTTCCATTTGATCGCCATTAATTTAGTTTAATCTTTCAACGGTTTTCCTAAAATATTTGGTTGGGATCAAGCCTTCACATGTCATGCGCTAAATCGCACTTTGTCGACCCGAAGCGCGAAAGTAGATAGAGAAGCTTTTATCAACAACTGTGTTAATCGAGATGTACCATTTTTGAATGGTAATGTCTTTAATTCTTTTAAGCGTGAGACCTTGAACAAAAAGATCAGGATCATTTTTAACGCCTATATATATATATATATATATAAAAGTAACATGGCCTGTTAACTTTATATACATATATATAAAGTGAATCATGTCCTGAATCACATATCACGTGAAATCATGGAATTGCAAAAGGCATGATTCGCGAATAACGTTTTTTTTAAATAAATTTTATACAACAAAATTATGCCCAATTAAATTTTTCTAAACATATATCAACATACATATCAAATCAAAATAATTAATAATTCGCATAAAGGTTTGGCTCTGATACCACTGTTAGGTTTGTAATATTCATGAACGCAATCAAATTGCACAAAATAAGCGGAAACGTGATAAAATATAGTTTTAAAAAAATTTTACAAACCATATACCTGGATCATCCTTTATGCATAATTATTAATTAAACGAAAAGATAAAAGAACAAGAATCATACCTTTGAAGATTCGAGTTTCCTCAGGTACAAGTTCACCTCCAAATCCTTTCGCGTTAAACTTACATCCACCGGGTTTGGTTCCTTCCTTTGATCAACGTTAGCCACCCAAGTGTTTGGCCTCTAGAAGTGATCCACCAAGGAAGAAGAAAGATTCAAAAAGATGGGTGTTTGGCAAAACCCTAGTTTTTCTATCTATCATAGAAATGGTGTACTCTCCCAACTATTGAAATTACGTCTGTTGTGAAAAAGTCAACAACACCACACACCCATAATAAGACTCCTCTTATTTATAGATGTAGGCAACCCTCCTTAACAATTATGGAATTAAGTTTAATTTTAATTAATTAAACTCCTTTAATTAATTAGGCTCCCAATCTTATTAGGAATAATTAATTAAACTATTTTAATTAATTAGCCTCCTAATCTTATTAGGATATATGAGAGTACTTTTATTAATTAATTCTCAAACTACTTTAGGAATTAAATAATAATAATAGTAATAATAATAATAAGACTCCTCTTATTAATTTATATTTAATATTTCTAAAATATTAAATAATAAATATTAAGCTATTTAATTTATTCCAGCATCATAGATTAAATTAAATATACTTTAACTTATTATTATGATTATGTCATTTGTTTCTTAAATAATTATTCTTCCTTTTATGGTGTGACCCTTTAGGTTCTCCATATTAAACCGGTTGTGAATAAATCAGTTAGAATAATTCTAATATTATTTAAATAAATAAATTAAACTATTAATTTATTTAAATAAATAATATTTATTCTACAATAGGGATAAGCCTCCCTAGCGATTAACGACTTTTCAGATAATATAGATTTCAACATTAATCATAAAAGAACCTTTGAGTAAATAGTTACCGTATAATTCTATCCTTCCACCATACAATGTGCCAATTAAATATAAAATATGAAATTACTGTCAAGTCTTATTTTATTTAATTATATGTATTTCGACTCTTAAATGCACAACTCCAAATAATGCAAATTAGAAACTCCTTTCTAATTTCATTTTGCCTTAGCCAAGGACTATTGGGTTGTCATTTATCGAATCACATAGGACATTTTTTCTTTTTTTAATAGAAACGGTAGATTCTTTATTGATCATACATTATCTCCATGTATAACTTATTATACTTAAGCATACCCTTTGATATACCTTAAGGGTCTTAAGGAATAAGTCAAAGTATAACTCATCATACACAAGATACTATGATGAACTCAAGTCCAAGGATTATTTGTACTACTATCACTACAGGAATTCCTATTGACGAATGAGTAAAACTCCATTAGGTATTCCTTAGCGAGCCACGCGTTCGATGAACTTATTCTCTAATAAGCACCTATATACTTGCTTTAGTGTCTCCACACAAATGATCATGAGATCAATTATCCTCATCCAATGAGCAAGCAACGTATGTACCAATATATTCGGATTCACTAATCCCTAATTTAGTAATCCAACGATTGAGAACTATTTTAGTTTTAAGCTTTCTAATAATTTAGATCTCATTAGAATGATCATCATAATTATTCTAAAAGCATTGCTTAAAACTATGGGTTTATCACATATTATAAAACAACATCATGTAGATAATTAAAAGCCTTTAATAAATTAATACTTTTTATTAATAAATGAATAAGATTATTACAAAGTATATGCTTTATCAATAAACATGGTTGGCTTGTGTGCATACTACTTTCAATAACCTAATCCCTTTCCTCGAAAGAATTTTCTAGACATTATCAATAATGTTATCTAATAATATTATTCAAATAATATGAATTAATGGTTTAATAATGCAAAATACTGTGCAATGACAATTATTAAAATAATAATAATATAAAATAATGTGCAAAATCGTGTACTACTGTGCAACAACGCGTATTACTTTACTTTAATTATCGGGTATTTCAACAGTGTTAACGGTAACAACTACGCCGTTATTTTTAGAAAAGTCATTCTTGTCGGTTTCTTCATTGATAATTTTCCGTTACAGGGCCCACAAATGGCTGCACCGTCGTACGAATATTCCCTGACAACAAGAATATTCCACGACCAAACGAATATTCTCGACAACAATGAATATTTTATAACCACTTGATTATTTTGTAAACTTTACATATATCACCCTTAACTTTAACTTTTTATCAATTTAACCATTTATTGAATAATAATTATAAAAAAAATTGAATACTTTTATTTCATAAAATTTGGGGTCTTACATTGCCTCTTCTATATCGTGATTTCTCCATAACACTTTTATTGATGGTATTACTTTATTTCTCAAAATTTGTATTGTTCTATCGATTATCTAGACGAAAACTTCCTCATAAGTTAAATCCTTTTCTACTTGAATAGGTTCATATGTGATTACATGCTTATAGTCAAGTTTGTACGGTCGCAACACTGACATATGAAATATGTTGTGAATGTGTTCCATCTCTAGAGGTAGTGGTACCTCGTACGCCACTTCTCTAATTTTCTTCAAAATTTTGAATGGTCCTATAAATCTGGGACTCAACTTTTCATTCTTTATAACCTAATTTTACCCTTCCAAAGAGACACTTTCAAAAACACATAACTACCTACTTTGAAATCCCTACCATGCCTATGTAAATTGACATACTTCTTCTATCGGTCTTATACAACTAATAACCGAGCCTTTATGATTTTGACAATTTCTGTCGTTTATTGAACTAACTCCGGTCCCAAATGTTTACGTTCGCCTATTTCATCCCAGCACAATGTCTTTTGACATTTTTCAAAGCTTTATAAGGTGACATTCTAATACTCGTGTGATAGCTATTGTTGTACGCAAATTCTACCAATAGAAAATGATCTTCCCAATTTCCTTTGAAGTCCATTACGCAGGCTCTTAGCATATCTTCTAACATTTGAATGGTTCTTTCACTCTACCCATCTGTCTGAGGATGTTATGATGTACTTAATCTAAAATGCGTCCCCATTCTTTCTTGAAGATTTTTCCAAAAATTCGATGTGAATCGTGAATCTCGATCTGATACAATCAATATCGGCACTCCACGCCTTGAAGCAATTTCTTTGATGTATAATTTCGCCAATTGATCTAAATTAAATCTAATCTTATTCGGCAAGAAATGTGTTGATTTTGTCAATCTATCCACAATTACCCGTATCGCATCGTAACCTTTCTGTGTAGTTAGAAGACCTACCATGAAATTCATCGTAATATGCTCCCACTTCCATTCTAGTATCTCCAAAAGTTGTAACAGGCCACTTGATATTTGATATTCTAGTACTTTAATCTTTTGACAGGTTAGGCACTTCGCAACACATTATGCAACTTCTTATTTCATATTCTGCCATAAAAAATATTGTTGAAGATATTGATACATCTTTGTACTTCCGGATGAATCGAATATCTTGTATTATGGGCCTCCTGTAATATTTCTTGGAGAAATGATGGTACCCACACTCATTACTCATATCTCAGGATTCCATTCTTGTCCAGTTTGAATTTTATTAATGGTATTTTTGTCTTGTGGGAAAGGAAATCGTACTTTGCTAGGGTTAGGATTTCGTGTTTGCTGAGGAGGAGAGAAATCCACAAAGAGCACGGAATTGATTGGTTGATTGAAGAGGGAGAAACGACAATGGGATTATACTCCAATGACGCATGGCGTAACCCTAGAATCCGGAACCGTGTTAGGGTAGCGAGGATTCCAAGAGCCTTCTTGAGTCCTTGAGTTGAGAGAATATTCAAACCCTTTAGTGCTTTTAAGTGGAATCTCCAAGCCTTTAAGTCACCAAAAGGGTCCTTTGATCTTCTAAGAGTCCAAGTCTTGAGTCTGAAGAGAAGTCCCTTTCAATGGAATGGAAGGGTATTTATAGGGTTTTCGGAAAGTAGTCATGTCTGCGAGGCACATGCTTTTAGGAAGTTCGAAATGCCCTTTAGTCATTAGAATAATGCCCATAATGCCCATCCTTCAGCCACCAATCCAATCCCTCAATCAATTCCCCAATCGAGTAGCCTCCACGAGTTTTACGCCTCGGGACACGTGCGAGGTGCTTCTCCGGTCTAAGCACATTTATTTCGACTTTTTCGTCTTCATTCCATTAGGTTATGCGAACCCTAATTTGCACATTTAATGAGGTCGTGGAACCCTAATTGCGCATTTAATTCAATTAGGTCATGTGAACCCTAATTTTACACTTGGGCCCACATGTCTTTTCATCATTTTCATTATGATAGTATAGACATTTCATTGTTTTATAATGAAATATTGTGTCGTTTTCATGATATATAGTCAGGTATATTCTTTTTGTTCCTTATTATATTACCATATCACTATTATTATCATATTTTATTCTTATTCTTTCTATATTTCGTAACGTCTAGTTTTGTTTTCTAGATTTTCTAACACGTATTTTTTTCTTTTTCAACTTTTGTAACGTCTACTTTTCTTTTCTTTTTCAGATTTTTTAACAGCTAGTATCTTTGTTATTTTTTTAATGGATAATATCTTCTTTTTTTCGAATTTCTAACGGCTAGTATCCTTATTTCTTTAGAATTTCTAACGGGTAGTTTTTACCAACTATCCATATAAATAGACATCAAATTGTAACAATTAGGATATGAATGAGTAACAATTCTTAGCATGTAAGGGTACTAGTAATTTAGTTTCTCCAACATATGTAGGAGTACAATGTTTTTCAATTGTTCGAAGAATCTGTATCAAATATGGATGAACGTTGTTCATAGAATTTCAAATATTAAATATTATGGTGCATGCGTCTACACCACATAGGGTACTCAATTCTTCAACTTTCTTGAGAAAACCCTTCCTTTTTTTGTAGCATGCTTTTTACGGTTTTAGTAGAGTCATTCTTGACGAAAAGCAAGCTCCACCTTCTTCCTAGTCATGTCTAAATTAAAGTATGATCAAAGAGGCACACAACAACTTTGGGTGATCTTGCTTTATATATAGAAGTGCAGAAGAATAAAATATCAACGGAAAGATTTGCACATTTATGACGTCGGATATAAGGATGAATTTAATACTCGCCCGCTCACTTTTTTTTTGAGATATTTTTGTTCTTTTTTATTTGTATGTATAGAGAACCTCGAACTTGATTTGTTAGTTCTTCAACGAGGTTAGGATTTGGAGATTTTGTTTTCTCAGTACTCATGTACCAATTGTGCGTTTTTATATCCTATATGAATGAGTTAGTAGTCTTTCTCTCTTCTTTTTTAATTTTTTTAATTTTTAATTTTTAATTTTTAATTTTTAATTTTTTTATGTCCTTTTTTCCCTATACTTGTTAAAGATGGCTTATTATATTACCATATCACTTTCTATATTTTGTAACGTCTAGTTTTGTTTTCTAGATTTTCTAACACGTATTTTTTTTTCAAATTTTGTAACGTCTAGTTTTCTTTTCTTTTTCAGATTTTCTAACGGCTAGTATCTTCTTTTTTGTGAGGAATAATATCTTTATTTTTTTTTCAAATTTCTAACAGCTAGTATCTTTCTTTCTTTCGAATTTCTAACGGCTAGTTTTCACCAACTATATATATAAATAGACATCAAATTGTAAATATTAGGATATGAATGCGTAGCAATTCTTAGCATGTAAGGGTACTAGTAATTCAGTTTCTCCAACATATGTAGGAGTACAATGTTTTTCAATTGTTCGAAGAATCTGTATCAAATTTGGATGAACGTTGTTCATGACATTTCAAAATTAAATATTATGGCGCATGCGTCTACACCACATAGGGTACTAAATTCTTCATCATTCTTAAGAAAACCCTTCCTTTTTTTGTAGCCTGCTTTTCTGGTCGAGTCATTACTGACGAAAGCAAGCTCCACCTTCTTCCTAGTCATGTCTAAATTAAACTAAGATCGATCAAAGAGGCACACAACAACTTGTGGATGATCTTGCTTTATATAGAAGTGCAGAAGAATAAAATATCAACGGGAAGATTTGCCGTCGAAGATAAAGATGATTTTAATACTCGCCTGATCACTTTTTATTTGAGATTCTTTTTCTTAATTTTTTCTCAGTACTTATGTACCAATTGTGTATTTTTATATCCTACACTCTTTTTTTTTCTCATCTTATTTTTGTTCTTTTTTATTTGTTTTTTATAAATTAATTCCTTGGGGATTCTGTTTTCTCAGTACTCATGTACCAATTGTATGTTTTTATATTCTATATGAATGAGTTATTAGTCTTTTTCTCTTCTTTTTTAATTTTTTTTATATCCTGTTTTTTTTGGGCTAATTACACTTCTATTACATGAAGTACCATCAAATTTATAATTTCACCCCCAAAGAATTTGAGCTTACAATTTATTATATCAAGTACCTAATTTTGCAATTTGTTACAATTTTCAAATTTGAAGGAACAAAAAAATTTGAAGGATTAGAGAGGGAGAGAGAGAGCAAATGTGTCATTTTTTTATTTTTCAATTTATACAATCTAAAATTATAAATATTTATAGATAAAATTATAAATACAATTTGTAAAATTTAAGTTGTGATATAATTTATAAAATTTGAGACATAAAATTTATAATTTATAATTTTCAAGATTTAAGTTGTAAAATTTATACATACAATTTGTTAAATTTAAGACGTAAAATTTATAATTTACAAGATTTAAGTTGTAAAATTTGTACATACAATTTGTAAAATGTAAGGCATAAAATTTATAATTTACAAGATTTATGTTGTAAATTTATACATACAATTTGTTAAAATTTCTAAATTTGAAGGGAGAAAATAATTTGAAGGATTGGGGAAGAGGGAGAGAGAGCATGAGCCATTTTTTTCTTTTACAATTTTTTCCTACTTTTGTATGCTCTTCCAATATAAAAAGGGTATTATTTAATTAATTAAATTTTGGGCACTTTTGTCAATTGTTTAAAATTTTAATGTTATTCGTGTTAAAAATATAATTTGTATGTTTAAAAGTTTATTGATTTTTTTGGTAATTAAGTCTTTTTAAAAAATTTTAAATTAAAAAAATTATATTGGTTAATCTTTGTATTATTATTTAATTTTAATAATTTAATATTTGTGGACAAGAAAATCGTACCTTGTTAGGGTTAGGGTTTCGTGTTGGTTGAGGAGGAGAGAAATCTACAAAGAGCACGGAATTGATTGGTTGATTGAAGAGGGGAGAACGACAGGTGGGCGATTACTCCAACGACACGTGGCAGAACCCCTAGAATCCGGGAACCGTGTTAGGGTAGCAGGGATTCCAAGAGCCTTCTTGAGTCCTTCGAGTTGAGAGAATGTTCAAACCCTTTAGAGCTTTTAGGTGAAATCTCCAAGCCTTTAAGTCACCAAAAGGGTCCCTTTGATCTTCTAAGAGTCCAAGTCTTGAGTCTGAAGAGAAGTCCCCTTCCCAATGGAATGGAAGGGGTATTTATAGGGTTTTCTGGAAAGTAGTCATGTGCGAGGCACATGCTTTCAGAAAAATTCCAGAAATGTCCTTTAGTCATTAGAATAATACCCATAATACCCTGTCCTTCTAGCCACCAATCCAATCCCTCAATCAATTCCCAAATCGAGCCGCCTCCACGAGTTTTCTGCCTCGGGACACGTGCAGGTTTCTCCCAGGTCTAGCACATTTATTTTTGACTTTTTCATCTTCATTCCATTAGGTTATGCAAACCCTAATTTTCACATTTAATGAGGCCGTGGAACCCTAATTGCGCATTTAATTCAATTAGGTCATGTGAACCCTAATTTTACACTTGGGCCCACATTTTCCCCATGCGCGAGAGTCGTATTTCCAAATAGACGATCGTGCAAGAAAACTGTAAGCCTTTGAACGATTTTGCGGGACTTCACTTTACAGGTCTTGAAGACAATGGTCCTAGAAGAGGGAACCCCTAGGGAGCCAAACCCTAGGAAGGCAAGACCTAGCAAGGCTCTTCCTTGGACATATTGAAAAATCTTCTGAAACCCTTCTGTATCTTGCCCAATATTTCTTTCCTTGAAACAAAATCAAGATAAATTAGATTATATATTAACAAATAAAATCTTATTTTATTTTTTTGAAAATCAAATCCTTTCAAAGATTTTGAAAATAAAATCAAAAAATTCCTATTTAAAAAATAGGATATTTGTTTCAATAATAATAATAATAATACAAGAGAAACTATCGTAATTGAACATTAAGAGAGTAAACGTTACCATACTAAAAGCATAAATAAAACTGTAGTATGCCAGTATGAACACAAAAAGAGAACCCTTGTAAAATCTCAATTATATATGTAATATAATGAGTGATATAATGAATCAATATTACTATTCTGCAATTGCCAAGACTACAATTTAATAGCTTCACAGTTACCTAATATATAAAATATTATTTTATAATCTATATGTATGCATAATTGATTGATTTTTATAAAAGTAATAATCAACCATATGATACATTTATAATTAAAACCATAGGATTTTACTCCTTATATAAAATCAAATCTTAATTTTATAAAATCACATCTTAATTTTATAAAATTAAATCTTAATTTTATTTTGGAAATTAAAACTTTCTTTGTTTTTTGGAATCAAATCAAATCTTTCTTAATTTGAAAAGAGTTTTTTTAAACAAATCAAAATCATAAAACACATGGATACCACCCGGATAGCTCTACTTTATCCTCAGTCGCCCCTAATAGCTTCAAAATTGGAGTGGCGAATAAAAAGCAGTGGCAAAAGGAGTATGCAACAAATGAACAAAACAATCCAAGAACGTTGTAAATATACACCCAACATGCGGTAATTCTTGGCTCCATATGCTTGCCAGCATGTAGTGTTTCTAAAGCACTTGCCATTCCCAACATCGAAGCCAAAGTCGAAGCGAAGAACGACATTAGTGGCAATGGAGATAAGCGGCGAGATCAAGATCGCCAAGGTGGTAAGAAAGGCTTGAGTAATCACAAGCATGGAGAAGTTGGCTAAGCGGCGAAAATAGCCAAAACAATTTGCCATAACTTCTTAGATTCGATCCAAAACTTCTCTTTAAAACTAATTTCTTCATCATCTCTATACTTGGATTCTACGGTTGAAGATGTATAATCTAATAAGGGTACTCTTGATTCCTCTACTACTACTCTACCATTACTAGACATTTCTTTCTGGGTCTCTCATATGATTATGCATCATGATAGCCACAATATCTTTCTACTCACGCCAAACCCTGCTGCGTGCATTTTTTTTTCTTTTCTGGCCGAACCCTATACAAAAATAAGGTAACCATTTTTTTTAAATGTTGGCCGAACCCTATAGGGAGGTGCCGAACCCTATTTTTTTTCTTTCTTTTTTTTGAAAATAAAATAAAATCTTATTTTATTTTTTCAAATAAATAAATAAATAAAACATTTACTTATCTTATTTTTAAGAGGTAAGGATTTGATATCCATAATCCATGGCCACAAGTCTTGCTTCTGAATCGTAGTATGGAGTTTTGTTGCCGCATTACTTGATGCACTTTTTATTTGCAGTAATAAGGAAATCATCATTTGAAAGTTGCTAGCTATTCTACTCACAGCCATGCACTTTTCTTTGCAGTGATAAGGAACCCATCATTTGAAACGCTTTGCTTGATTAACCGCTGCGCAGCAATACATCAGTCCCAGTTCGGTAATTTGGATTAACCAGCTCAACAATTGGTCAAAAGATTTTTTTCAATCACAATTAACACCTTCCTTGCCCATCAAATAATTTTGTGTGGTCACACACCGCTTTTTCTTAAGTACATTAAAATATGGCGACGTAATATAGCGCATCTAATATTTTTTTTTCCATAATAAAATAGCCAACAAAATGTTTTACTTCTTGCCTCCAAAATACTAGCTATATGCTACTGCTTTATTTGGGCCGAACCCTTCTTAGTCATTTTTTTTCAACATAATAAAATAGCCTAACAAAATGTTTTACTTATTGCCTCCAAAATGCTAGCTACGTGCTACTGCTTTATTTGGGGCGATATAATTATATAGGCTATTATATATAAGCAACTCAAGTCGAACCCTTCTGAGTTCTGACTCATGCTTCTTCTTCTTCTTTTTTTTTTACTGCAGATCAAGAAGAATAATAATTGTCTTCTCTTAAGGCAAGAACCCAAGAACCCTTTTATAATCACCCATATTAACCATCAACAATCAATTCTCTTGGGATAGAAATCACCTCATTTGCACTGACAAACCCGAGACCTGATATATATATATATATATATATATTTTTTTTTTTCAATAGGACCGAGGGAAATTGATTATAACCGCCCTCTAATTCATAATTCGTTTCGATTGTTGAAGGTGACTTGCTTTCAAGAAAAATCCTTGTTGACTTCGCCATTAAAGGTCAATTATAGAAACAATCTTTGGAACAAGACAAGAAATAGAGGGCTGCTAATACTCCTATACCCATAATCGAGTTATTTGAAGAGACTCATCTGAAATAAGGTCTTCCTCTTACTCATATATACATAACACGGTACATAGCTCCTCGCTCAAACCAATACGTTGTATATATGATGAAAAATATGGCCTCTTTTGTTTGTACTCTTTTCCTTGCTTCTTTTTTTTATTCAGGTAACTCCAGTCTTTCTTTTGTCTTCCGAGCCCCATTACCTTGATTATGTCTTGGTTTTTTCCCTCGAATCATGAAGAAAGATTGGTGTTTTTCGACAAACCATGAAGAAAAAAATTCTTTTTCTTTCTTTTGTTTTTCAAGCCCCATTACCTTGATATTATCTCGGTTTTTTCCCTCGGATAATAAAGAAATTTTGGCAATTTTTTTCGACGAAAAACCCAAAGAAAGAAAAAAATTCTCTGCATGCGGCAAAATTACTCCAATCGGTAGAACCTAGAGAGGATTTGAATACTAGGGGGCTCAACCCTAGGGTCTTGGACCTAGGGGGGTAGAACCCTGGGGAAATCAATGTCTAGACGGCAAAAATGAAGTTTTGGAGGAGTAATTATTATTTTGATCATAACTAGCGGCAGAGCCCTACAAAAAAGTCATCACCTTCAACCGGGATAATTCTTGTTATAAGTCCCAAAAAAGGCTCAGAAAGTCAGATTTGGGTACATGTCAAATGCATTTGTGATTCCAAACTCCTTTTGACATTATTTTTTTTCTTCTTCAGTGTCTTTGAGGTTAAATATCAGACCTTCCTCTTTGCCATGGTGAGCACTTCTTTCCCCTTTGACATCCTTAACATCCTTACATTGCTTTTTTTTTAGAATTCTTATGATGAACTTTCCTTGCTTGTAGGCCCTTTTACCTGAATGCTCTGCAGAGCTAAAAACCACCCGAGTCCCCTTCATCACCGATTGGGAAGGGCTCCTTCTTCGATCCTTCCCGACACCTTCCGGGATAGAGTTAAGGACTATGACCGTACAACTTTTCCTTCACCAGAGAAAGAAGGCCTATTTCTGTATGCCCCAGCTTCTGGAGGTTGGGATGACTTCCCTCATACTAATTGCATTCCCCGCCTATACATAGAGAAACAAGAATACCCTTTCAGTCCCCTTCGCTTCTTGTCTGATTCATCTAGTCGTCTTCAAGGATGGCAGGATTGGACCGACGAGATCCTTGGAAACGCTGAATACGTGGAAATACTCAAGAATGCGAGCATCTTTCGTTGTGTTCAACTGTGTAGAGACCTCGATCCATCCACCATGACCATAACGCTCTTACCGTGTTGATCTCACGATGGTGTTCCTCTACTTACACATTCATTACTACCTAGGGGGAATTCACCCCTACTCTAGAGGATGTCTATGCCCTCTATCAGTAAGTTCTCTTCTTTTATTCCTTTCATTCATTCTCATTTTTCTAAAATATATATATATTTTGAATCTCATCTTGTAGCCTTCCCATTGTTGCTTCGAACTCATGCGGCCCTTCTAGTATGTCCACTAGAGATGACGACTGTGTTACCTACTTGATGGAAGCCTTCAAGCAATCTTCCCGCTTCATCTCCCGCTTCAAGGGCGATACACTCCTTCCAGACTTCGAGACCTCCAGTCGGCAGAAAAATTCTTGGTTATCCTGGGTACGTTACTTCTTCCGTGACTACAAGACCAACTAGTGGGACAGCTCTATTCATGACAAATCTGTTCTTGCCTTTCGTGGAGAGACTTGTCTTTTTCCTTTGGCAGCTTATCTAGCTATGTGGCTGTCCCGCTTCCTCTTCCTCTTCCCTGGATCTCCCATAGACCGGTCTTTACGCTCAGTATATTCAAATTTAGCGCGTTATTATCCGGGGCTCGAGATTTCCTTCGCTTCTTCTTCTAGGGACCTTATATCGTCGCTTTAGGCAAATGAAAAAACCCTTGCCATGAAAAGAATCATTTGGAGGTAATCACTTTCATATATATATATATATATATATTGTTTTATTTATTATTTGTCTTTCAAACCGCACTTCTTTTCCTTTAACCTTTTCCTTATTTGGTTTTTATTCAGGTATGATTTCAATTGCTTCATTCCATGCTCATTCCTTCAGATTTTTCTTTTTGAACGCTTTTCGGGCTATTCCTCTAAGCAAAAGAAGAAGTCTCCTCTTTTACCCAACATCATTCCTCACATGGCACTTTGGATTGATCACCGACTTAGTCTCGATAGTACGGATTTGCGGCCTTTTCTTGATGATTATGCATGCTTCATTGCCCGTCCCTATACCATTGTTTCAGAGGGTTGCGGCCATCTACCTCACTTTTACAAACGCAAATTTCGTACCTATTTAAGCCTCAATGTAACCGACTTAAGTGGTTACTCAGCACCGTCTCTTAGTTCATTTTCCTTCTATCTCTGAGCTTCCCTATTTCCTTGAGAATAATAGTTTTGGCCTCAGATCTTTGTATTCTTCTCATAGGTTCATGAGACAATTCGGATATGACCAGAAATGCCCTTTCAGTCACATCTGTCGGGGGAATTATAAGGCTGCTCTTCTCAATTTCGTCTATACCTCCCCCTCTTTCACATGGGCATTTCCGAGGCTATCAAGTGATCCTTATAGACTCTTTCTTTTTGTCATACCAGATAATTCCCAGAGCGGGAGATATACTACTGGCGAATGTAATTACTGGCAGGTCAATCTTAAAAGATGGGAGGATGATACCTTGATTTGTTCATTGCCAGTTTCTATTCCAAAACGTCTCCAATGGGGCCGACTACTATGCTCTCCTAAGACCAATATCTGTCCAACACTTTGGCCAGCCAGTAGCCGATTGATTGAGCGCGAGGTCTTGATGCCTAAGTCTTCTCTTCCTCATTTAGCAGACATTCCTCCTCAAGGTGATCCGAATACTTTTCTTGCACATGCTCCTACTACTTCCAGAAGTCTTCCACCACGGGCTCCATTTTGGGTGTCTCCTCCAGCTCTTCCCCATGCCGAGGCAATGAGAGTTACTCATTCTAAAATAAGAGCAGGTATTACTACTGATTCTGAAGTAGCTCCTCCTATTGCTTCTGTTGTGGTCCCAGTCAGTCGTCCTCCTCCTATTAGGCTTATCATAAAGCCATTGGCAAAACTCCCTCTTGATAGTGTTGATTCTAGTATACCGGCAGCTGAGGATCCGACCACGAAGCGCCGTAGAAATTTGGTAATTTTTTGTCATGCTATTCTTATTTTTCTTTCATCCCTTATATAACTGAGTTCATATTTCCTTGAGTAATGATTTCCTTGATTTTTAGATTACAGAGGTCAATGAAGACGATGATGATGACGTTCCTCTTGGGTTAAGGTTTAGTACTGTACATGAGGCAGCGGTCGCGATGGCTTCCACTAGTCTTAAGCCTCCCCAACCTATCCTTGTTGATATTGAGTCATCTACTCTGCGCGATGATTGTGTTAGTCTTGATGCTAAGGACACTTTATCTGATGTGAGCTCAAGTCTTGCTGTGGGTGATACAGCAATTTCTTCAAACCTTCCTATGCCTGCTCCTCATAATGAGTCTGAAGATGTTGATGAGACTCTTATTTCCCCGAGGGGGAATCATTCTGAAACTATTGGTGATGTTCATCCTCCCCAGAAAGATTTTACCGAGTTGGTGATTGCTCGGGAGGGCATTGTTGATAGTACTTTGGGTGGGTTGAATGACATTCCCCTTTCCGTGGCATCTCCTGACTCCTCCATTGACTATATTGTGAGTATTCTTCTTTAGTCAACGTATAATTTGTCTTGAATTTCTTCTTCTTTTTTTATAATACATTGTGATTTGATATTTTATTTTCAGAACGAGAAGATGAAAGATTTGCCTTTGCCTATTGAGGCACTGGCTTTATTTGACGCTCTATATCCGGATGTTGCCCACTTGCCATATAGTGATCTTGGTTATCCACCAGGTGACCAAGGTTTTGAGGAATCATCAGCCATACAGCATCTTTCTGTTCCTCCATCCCTTGACTCGATAAATTCAATGGTGGCTTCTAAAGTAGCTGCTACTAAAGCTTCCTTCAATCCAAATGGGGATCTTGTTTTATAGAGGGGTTTCCAGATAGCAGCTTCTAGTCAAGAAAGTCTGGAGCGTCTCTTATCTCAGTTCCCGCAGATACTTGACCGATTTATTATTAAGTCGATTCCCTCCCAAACCTTATTCCTAGATCAGCTTGCAGGCCTTGTTCTTTGGTTGCACCATCTTTCTTTATATTCATTGTGAGTCGAGAACCTGAAGGAGTTTAGTGATGATGTAGACGACCTTGCAGCCGTGGGTATTGATATGTCTCCTTTTTGTACTAGGCTGGATCTTCTCGAGTCAAGTTTTAATCTTGTTGCACTACGTTCGGAGGTTTCTGTTCGTAAGTGTGAAGATGAATCCTTTTCAGTGCAGCTTTCTAAGCTTGACGAAGCCATAAACAAATTGAAGATTCAATCTAATAATTTAGAGGACCAACTTCGGGATCTTAATGCCAAATTTCAGGATATAGAATGCAAGCGACAGGACTTAGAAGCAACTACCCAACAAGTTAGGGAGCTGAAAGCTGCAAATCTTAAGGTTCAAGATGTGGCCATTGCTGACTTGGAAACTTTAGCTATGCCTCCTCTTCAGTTTGATATGTCTTGGACTTTAGATCATAACTTGTTATATTAGTTTTTTCGATTTCCTGTCTCAAAAACTCATTTACACATGTTTCATTTATCGAAATGTAGTTTCTTCAACCTTGTTGATTGCTTTTAATTTGAATGATTCCTTAAAACTCAATATTTATCATTGAATCTCAAGTTATTCAAATTAATATTACAAGACAACCATAGGTATTATAAACAAGTAAATATGAATTTTATCAAAAACATGTATATATATTTTTCACAGACCAACAATTGACTTTATACTCTTTTTTTCTTAGGAAATTTAAAAATAACATTCAAGTATAAGTGAAAGTTTGTAAATTTATTGATAATAAAATTGCTTTTAACGAAAAGCATAACGTTTCATTAGTAAATCTTGCTTTTGTCGAAGAAAGCATAACGTTTGCCACTTTTAGAGGTAAAGTGTAACTTTCTTGCTTTTGTCGAATAAAGCATAACGTTCGCCACTTTTAAAGATAAAGTGTAACTTTCGGGGTTGAGGGCTTATACTCAAGTGCCTTGATCACTTTTGAAGTTGAAAGTGTAACTCCCGAGGGCTGTTAATCAGTGCCTTGATCACTTTTGAAGTTGAAAGTGTAACTTTCGAAATCAAGAATCAGTGCCTCGATTACTTTTGAAGTTGAAAGTATAACTTTTGTGATGCTCTTCTCATGTATAATATTTCTTTACCCACTTCAAGTTTAATGGGCCCGAGACAAAGATCCGATCCCACACGAGATATCTTGCAATACCCACTTTCTGGAGATCTCTCTCGTACCTATACTGAACCTTCCTATTTGGGGTAAAATTTGGTGGTTAGGGTCCCCTCATGACTTGAGTTGCTTAGCTTTTGAGCACCAGGTCTCCCACCAAAATTTGTCGTGGTACCACCGCGGTATTGTATTGTTGTCGCAATCTTTCATGGTACCATTCAAGTTTTTCTTTAGCCTTGTCTCGGAAGTCAACTAAGGCCTCCAGGGCGGCTGGTCAGTTTTCTTCCTCGACTAAGCTTCAAAGTCTCATTCGAGCCGAAGGTATTTCTATTTTGGCGGGCAAGATAGCTTCTTCACCATAAACTAAAGCGTATGGAGTGTCGCCTGTAGGCTTTCTTTTTGAAGTTCGATATGCCCATAACGCTATTGGTAGTTGTTCTGCCCATGTCTTCGGATGATCGTCTAGGGTTTTTGATAAAATTTTTATCAAGATTTTGTTTGTAGCCTCTGCTTGTCCGTTGCCTTTCGGGTAGTAGGGTGATGATTTATAATGTTTCACCCTGTATCTTTCCATCAGATTTTTAACATCCCTATTGATGAAGGGAGTTCCATTATCTGACAAAATGATCTTCGGGATCCCGAAACGGCAAATGATGTGGTCCTTGATAAAATTTGCCACTGCTGGTCCCGTGGCCTTCTTCAAGGGTATTGCTTCCACCCACTTTGTGTACATCTCGGTGGCAGTTAAAATCCATATGTTACCCTTGGAATTAGGGTGAACAGGACCTATAAGATCCATTCCCCATGTATGAAAGGGCCATGGTGTTGCCAAGGTTTTCAAATCCATGACGGGAGCATGGATCAAGTTTCCATGTATTTGACAAATGTGACACTTTTTAAACAAATTCTAGACAATCTCCCTCCATCTTTGGCCAGTTGTAACCATGATCGATAAGTTATTTGTACAACTTGGCTCCCCCTTGGTGTTCATCCTTGTGCATTTAGTAAACCGAATCTTTGGCTTCACCTAGTTCCAGACACCGTAGGGGCTTACCATTGAATCCTCTTCTAAATAATTCTCTATTTTTCAAGAAGAAACGTTGTGACTTCCTCTTGATTATAATTGCATCCTTCTTTTCGGTCGGAAGGGTTCCGCTTTGTAAGAACTCTACATAAGGGATTCGCCAATCTATTATGTCTTCAATGAAGGTGCATTCATCCTCCCCAGGGTATTCTTGGCATGAAACACATTGGCATTGTAGGGCATCTGCTTCCTTGTTCATTTCAGGCTAATAATACCCTTGACGTTACAGCCTATGATACAGGCCTATGTCTGCCAATCCTCAGTTCTCGTCATGGACCTGATGCAAGACTCTATTTGCTTCCTGCCTCCCCAAGCATCGTGTCAATACACCATCTGCTTCTTTGTGATACAAGACACCTTTGATGATGTTGTACTTCTGTAACTTCACGATAGGTATTGTTCCCTCCTTTGCAATTGATGGGAGATGTCATGTCGCCAATCATCTATCATGTCTTTGGGGAACAAGTTTAGCACTGTGGTTGGGAGGGTTCTCTTCATTACCTTTACATCCAAATCCTCTCCTTGGACATAGACTCGAGACGCTACTGTTGCTAGTGCATCCGGTTGTTTATTCTGTCCTCTTGGTACATATTCAATCACCACCTTCTTGAAAGCCTCCATCACCTTTTGTGCTACAGTTCGATATGGCACCAAGATAGGCTCTTTCACTCCGAATTGGCCTCTTATCTGTTGCACTATGAGGTTTGAATCTCACTTTACTTTAAGATGTTTGGCTCCCAATTCTTGAGCCGCCAATAATCCTAGTATGAACGCCTCATATTCTACTTCATTGTTTGTGCACGAGAAATCCAATTTGTATGACAAGGCCACTTCATTTCCTTCTTTGGTGGTCAACACCACCCCTGCTCTGCCTTTACCTTCTGCAGATGATCCATCAAAAGACAAACTCCACCATTCTGGGTCTTCATCCATCAACTCGATTGATTCTACTTCTCCACCCGAAAGATCCTCAGAAGAGGGTTCATATTCTCCATTTGGAAATTGAGCTAGCAAGTCTGCCAAGGCTTGACATCGAATCGCCTTCGGTGTTACACACTTGATGTCATACTCTGAAAGAATCATCATCCATCTGGCAGGTCTTCCTACTAATGCTGGCTTAGTTAATAGGTATCTGATTGGATCAGTTCCCAGAAGTCCCTACCTTTGATAAGGTAGACCCTAACCCAATTAGACCATATCGAATGGTCCTTGTCCAAGCAGATATGCCAAAGATGCTTTAGCATAGTCGCTTCTCTTCCATTCCCTTGATTGGTCTATCGTTATAAAAGAAAGGAGGCTTTTTTGCATGTTAGCGCCTCGTGCCCATTGATCAAAGTCCTAAGCTTGGGAAATCATCCCACTTCATTTGTCTTTCTCTTTCTTTGAAGCTAGAAAGATGCGATTAGCTTCACCGAGGGTTTGTCTCACAAGATCCATTGGGGAATGACTTGAAGATTTATTGGCCATTTGAGCGAAAGATTGAGCATTGGATCAAGAGAGTGCATTAGCCTTGATAGGCTAAGTCGAGCGTATCAATCCCAAGGTCGACTTCTGAGATATCCTCCCTTTTTACAAATAGGTTCTGAAAGAACTATGGTATGACCGGAAGCTATTTGATACCGATACACCGACGCCGGATTTCGTAGAGTTGGTTGGTCTTTTTTTTGTAATGGGCGAATTAGGTATCGTAAGTAATGAAAAGAAGATTAAGCGGCGCCTCGTTGAATGAAATAGGCCTTGATCGGGCTGCAAGCGCGCTTTCTTCTTATCACGAGTCGGGAATTGCGTAAATAAGATAAGAGCTTTACGTTAAATACATTATGAGATGTTTTTCCATACTTTCCGCATTCGGTTCTAGCTATTTCGCACCTTTTGATTGACTGAACAACATATACGGATCCCTCCACCCCCTTTTTCATTACTAATGGAATATCCTTCACTATTATACTAAAAATGGAACGAAACGCTCTTTTTTTGTTCCTCGGTTGAAAAGAGATGTCTTGAGCAATCGGAGAAGCACTTTGCAAGTTTTACTTCGTGTGCTAAAAAATAATGCCGCATTTTCTACGCAATGAACACCAATGCTAAGAAATGCCTCTCCACCTATGAATACCTGGTTTCCGGTCCTCTGATTATCCGGCTAATGTAATACACAGGTTTTTCTTCTCCATCCATCTCCTGCGTGATCAATCCACCTATGGACTTCTTGGTAGATGTGATGTATAACTGCAACAGCGTTCCTCTTTGTGGCACTACCATCGTTTGCGCTGAAGCCAAAATTCTTTTCACCTTTTCAAAGGCATGTTGTTGATCTTGCCCCCAATCCCATTGTGCCTTTCCTTTTAGCAATTTGCCGAAAGGTTCTGTGACTTGGGCTAATGCTGGCATAAATCTTCTCATGTATGAAACTTTCCCTAGAAAGCTCTTCAACTGTCTCTGCGTTTTTGGTGGGGGCATCTCTGTGATTGTTTTTGCCTTGCTTGGGTCCACTTCTAAACCTCTGTTGTGCACCAAGAAGCCCAAGAATTTTCTAGCCGTCATTTCAAAAGCGCACTTCTTTGGATTCATCCTCAACTTGTACCTTTGGCAGCGCTCAAACACTTTCCTCAGGTCCTCTACATGAGTTGTCGCTTTCTTGGATTTCACTACTATATCGTCCACGTAGTCCTCCACTATATCATGAATCATGTCATGAAATATGGCGTGCATTGCCCTTTGATAAGTTGCCCCCGCATTCTTCAACCCGAATGGCATTACTACATAGTAGAAATTCCTAAATGGGGTACGAAAGGCTGTCAACTCTGCATCTTCTACGGACATCTTTATCAGGTTGTAACCCATAAACCCGTCCATGAATGACATCATTTCATGATTAGCCATCGCATCTACCAAAGTGTTTATGTTGGGTAATGGGTACATGTCCTTCGGGCATGCCTTGTTCAAGTCTCTGAAATCCACACATATTCGTAGCTGTCCATTTGATTTTTTACCGGTACAATGCTAGATAGCCATGTTAGATGTTGAATTGGCTTGATGAACCCTACTTCCAGCAACTTCTTGATCTCTTCCTTTATTTGAGTTTCGACTTCGAGTGCATAGTTGCGAGGTGCTTGCTTCACTGGCTTCATTCCCGGGCTTATGTTTAAATTGTGTTCCACAAGATCCTTGTCAATTCCAGGCATCTCATCGTAATTCCAAGCAAAGACATCTGTATACTCTCGCAATAATTGTACAAGCTCCTCCTTCTGGGTATCATCCAGCTCCTTGTTGACATAAGTCGGTCTTGGCGTTCCTCCCTCCGTTGCCAAATCAACTTCCTCTAATTCATTTTGTTGAGGTTTTGGCCTATCCTCGAAGCATTCTGGAGCTGGTTCTACCTTCTGTTGTACAACTCCTCTTTCTTCATTACTGTTGGAGTGGGGGACACCTCCTGAGCCCTTGGGTTCACACGCTTCCTTGGGCTTTTCCCCCTTGCATTGTCACAATCGAAACACCACCTTTTCGTCAGGTTTAACATCCCTCTCCCATTTTGTCTTCTGGCCATCCTCAGATTGTGCCATCCGCTTGGCATTTATTATATTTCTAGCATCTTCGGGGTCTACTGGCCTTTTTTTTCTTCTCTTCCTTCTTTCTTTAAGTCTACTACCACTGGCTTCTTATTTTTGGAACATTCTTCGTGTTCCGAGGTCTTCTTCTTCTCTTTTTGCAGGCACGAACTTATCTTCCTGCACTTCCTCCCAGCTTGCTAGTCTATGGGAATTAGGCCTTGCAATCTGGTTCTCTCCCTCTTCAGCGACATCATCAAAGAAAGTTGCTTCGATAATGTGTGCCTCCTCTAGTTAATCCCGAGTTGCTGGTACCTTCACTTCTCTCCCTTTCCAAATAGCTTTAAGGCACTGATGAAAGACCGAGGGTACCACCCCGTAGTCATTTTGCCATGCCCTTCCCAGCAAGACATGATATGATGCATCCACCTCGGCAACATGGAACATTACAGGCCCTCGAATCTTCCCAACTTGCATGTCCACCTTGATGTGTCCCAGAGTTCTTGTGTTTTGGTTGGCGAATCCTGTAATGTTCGTTTGTTCCTTCATAATCTTTTTCTCTGGCAGGCCTAACCGTTTAAACACAGTGTATAACATAATATTTACAGACGCTCCATTATCAATGAATGCGGGCACCTCGATGCATTGATTACTGCTGTCACATACAGTGGCCTGTTGTGCGGGTATCTAATCTCTCTATCAGCTTTAGAGAAAGATATCTTATTTTCTTCTTCCTCCATCATCTTCACAAATCCTTTGCTTATAGCCATGCAAGTCTCCTGCGCCTCGGCAGCCTTGATAATTGCTATGGTTACCTCAATCCTTGCTTCCTTGGCCAATACTATCTGATCGAAAAAATTTCTGAACTTGGCCCCATTCATCAATGTCGTCACCTGCAGGCCTGGGTCACACTCCTCCTTTTCTTCCATCATCATCTCCACTTCTGGGATTATGCTGTGAATAACAGTGTTGCACGTTTCTTTCCCCTTGTAATTTGGTAGTGGCTTATTATGAACGCTACTTTCCTTTCCAAGTTCAATCTCCCCATTTGCCAGCTTCTCGTGGAATATCCTCCGCAGACTATAACAATCCATAGTTGAGTGTCCCGCGTATTGGTGGAATACACTAAAGTCTGGTATTCTCTTCATTTCTCCCGTTACTGCAAATCTAGGCCTTGGGGGTTTCACCACCCCATGTTCAACCCATTGTTTATACAGACCCCTGAATGATTTCTCACTACATGTGATAGCCTTCGGGACTGGCTTTCTTGCATATTTGTCTCCAGGCTTTCCTCTGCTTCAATCAAAATTCTTCTCATGCTTCTCCCTCTTGCCCCCTTGTGGTTTTGACTGAGAGTCAGCCAAAGACACAGTTGCTGTCATCTTGCCCTTCCATGTAACCGTCGCATGGTTAGTGGGCAATGTCATGATTCCTCCCAAGTCTTGTGCAAAAGATGAGAGGGTCGCGAAGGAATCACAAGCCTTGGTGATGATGTGGGGCTTGAAAGCATCTAAGGCACCATTGTTGCAAATGCTGACTAAGTTCTTTTCTTCAATCGGCTCTCACACACATCATGCTCGGTCCTGAACTCCGCCAACATAATCGACAACTCCTCATTCGGTTTCGCTTGAACTGCATGAGCTCCACAATGGTTACCTGTTTCTGCACGTAGAAAAATTTCTTGAAAAATTGTAATTTTAGGTCATCCCAATCATGGACTGACCCCTTCTCCAAATTGTAGTACCAACTAAAGGCACTATTCGTCAAAGTCTTGTTGAATTCCCGCATCAACAAGTTGTGGTTGTTCACTTCATCATATCCGAGCCACGGAGACATTGACTCTACAAACCTGGCAATATGTTCCCTAGCATTTCCTTTCTCCCCGCTGTATTTTGGAAACTATGGGGGATGCTTAATATACCCCGTTGGGTAAGGTTGCCTCCGAATGTGTGTCGGGTAAGGAGGAGTAAAGTCCAACTCCGAGGGTCGGGATGTCTATCTGCGAAGTTGATTGATCACGTCGATCATATCATCCTTCGTCACGTACTGGCTTGTAGCGTGAACTCTCTGGGGTGTTATGATATACTGCTGCATCGGCGGTGTGTATGGTAGAGAGGTTGGTTGATGCACACTTGCATCATGCACTGGTGGAAATTGCTGGCTTGCTCGCTGGACATTGCCTGGAATGGTTGGTATTTGCACCTGTGAAATTGATGAGAGAGCAGTTGGGTTAATGTTTGTCTGAGGTTGGCTTGCTTCCAACCTAGGCTGGGTCACGTCACCACTATTCTGGGCTTCCAAGCTGATTATTGGAATCAATTGACTTTCCGTCGATGGAGGTACAACCTGGTTCTCTTTGTTGTTGCTGCCATTATTGTTGTCCTCCACTCCTGCTTGTTCTCCCTGCGAACTGCCTGGGAACATGACCTTGAAGGTAGGGATCTGCATCAGTTGCTGGCGAAAGTTCCCCATCTCCTCTTGCTTCCTCTGCATCTCCAGCATCATGGCCATCATCATCTCTTGTCCTTCTCGTGCTTCCTTCAATGCCTTGAGCATCTCCAGTTGTACAACATTTGTTTGGTCTCCACCTGCATCCTCGCCTTGCCTTCCTGCATTGCTTTGTTGTTGATTGGCCATATGTGGTCATGTCGAACTCCCTTCTGAAGCGTCTTCAATAAGTGGTTGGTCAAAATCCAGGTTTGTGCCTTGGAATGCTTGAGTTACTTGCCTTGGAACTGGCTCCGGTGAGGTAATGCTATTTGTTGGTGAAGCAGCTCTTCCTGTAGTTCTCCCACTTCGAGTTGTGGGCATACCCTTCACGAATTCTACACCTCCCCAGCAGAGTCGCCAAATAAATGTGGGCAAGGAAATCGTACCTTGCTAGGGTTAGGGTTTCGTGTTGGCTGAGGAGGAGAGAAATCCACAAAGAGCATGGAATTGATTGGTTGATTGAAGAGGGGAGAACGACAGGTGGGCGATTCCTCCAACGACGCGTGACAGAACCCCTAGAATCCGGGAACCGTGTTAGGGTAGTAGGGATTCCAAGAGCCTTCTTGAGTCCTTCGAGTTGAGAGAATGTTCAAACCCCTTTAGTGCTTTTAGGTGGAATCTCCAAGCCTTTAAGTCACCAAAAGGGTCCCTTTGATCTTCTAAGAGTCCAAGTCTTGAGTCTGAAGAGAAGTCCCCTTCCCAATGGAATGGAAGGGGTATTTATAGGGTTTTCTGGAAAGTAGTCATGTGCGAGGCACATGCTTTCAGGGAAATTCCAAAAATGCCCTTTAGTCATTAGAATAATGCCCATAATGCCCTGTCCTTCTAGCCACCAATCCAATCCCTCAATCAATTCCCAAATCGAGCCGCCTCCACGAGTCTTCTGCCTCGGGACACGTGCAAGCTTCTCCTGGGTCTAACACATTTATTTTTGACTTTTTTGTCTTTATTACATTAGGTTATGCGAACCCTAATTTGCACATTTAATGAGGCCGTGGAACCCTAATTGCGCATTTAATTCAATTAGGTCATGTGAACCCTAATTTTACACTTGGGCCCACAATATTTAATAATTATTTATATGGATT
The DNA here is from genome assembly GCA_020205605.1 of Panax ginseng. NCBI lineage: Eukaryota > Viridiplantae > Streptophyta > Magnoliopsida > Apiales > Araliaceae > Panax > Panax ginseng. The sequence continues at coordinate 14,926,742 of CM035134.1, forward strand.
TATACAGATTTAATACGTCAAAATATGTATTTATACAAATTTTATACGAATGAGGTACTTGATGTTGTAAATTGTGAATTTGGTGGTACTTGATGTAACATAAGTGTTATTAGCCCGTATTGTATATGGTATCTGACCGAAAAATTAGGTATTCCGGCCAGTTTTGGCCGGATTCTGAAATTGGGGGCTAAATTGTATCAAATTAGACACTTGATGTAGTAGAATGTAAGTCCAAATTCTTTAGGGGCCTAATCATGAATATGGTGGTACTTCATGTAGTAAATTGTATTTAGCCATTTTTTTCCTATAATTGGTAAACATGGCTTATGGGGATTATTACGAATCAATGGGAGCAACTACTAGCAAATGGATTCTCAGATCCAATTCTTTCACTTTACCAAGTACTCCCTCCGTCCTTAATTATTTGACGTTTTAGAGTTTTTTATTTGTCCCTAATTATTTGACGTTTGTTCAAATTTAGGAGAATTAATGACATTTTTTCCAAAATTACCCCTCATTACTCTTTTTATTTTTTTGATACTTTAAACTCTTTCTCTCTTTCTTTCTTTCTCTCTTTCTCTCTTCTTATCCCAACAAAACTCTTCTTATCCCAACAAAACTCTCATTATCCCAACAAAAGATTTAAGAGTATTATAGACAATTGAGTACTATATTTAATGCTTTCCAATCATTATCTTAATTCTTGTGTCCACCTCTAAAACGTCAAATAATTAGGGATGAAGGGAGTATTAAATATAACCTATAACCTAGATCATATTACAAGATACGGGAGAAAAGTACAATAAATAAATATTTAATTTAAAAATGAATATTTAAGAATGTAAAAAAAATCCAAATTGGAAGAGCTGAGAAAAATTTAAAATACATTTTTCCTAATAAATAAGTTAAATAAAATCTGAAAAACTCTGTTAACGGTAAAAATATAATTAATTTGACAAATTAAATCACGAAAATAGTATAAGGTAATAATTAAATTATATTTGTGATACTTGATAACTTTTGAATTTAGAATTCGGGTAATCACCAGTTTCTTTTCGAATGTGGTTTTTATCAGTGTTCCTCGGATCCAAGTATGTTCAAGTTTATGATGGCAAAAAACATATTTTTCTCTTGTTATATGTTGATGACATTGTTATTACGGGCTCATCTGATTCTCTAATCAATAGTCATATACATACACTTCAGAAAGAGTTTGCTATGAAAGACTTGGGGCTTCATTATTTCTTGGTAATTGATGCCACCTCTCTTGCTCAAGGTATGCTCTTATCTAAGACAAAGTATACTACTGAACTCTTGGATAAGTTTAACATGGTTTCAGCAAAGCCTATTACAACACCCCTCAATCTCAAGCAAGAATGGAGCTCAAACTTCGGTGATTTTTATTCTGATCCTACAAAACATCGGCAACTAGTTAGCGGTTTACAATACTTATCTTTCACTCGCCTAGATATCACCTTCGCCGTGAATCTTTTCTCCCGACATATGCATGTCCCTCGTGTTCATCATATGCAAGTTGCGAAATGTCTTCTTAGATATCTCCGTGGTACTCTCAATCATGGACTAATGCTTTATCGCACCATTCCATGTAAACTAATTCTTTATTCCGATGTTGATTGCCGATTGGGATGGTTGCCAAGACACTCGTCTTTCTAAAATGGGATACTACGTCTTTTTTTGTAACAATATACTTTCTTAGTCTGCCAAGAAATAACCCACAGTTGCAAGATCTAGTACAGAAGTAGAGTATTGTGCGTTAGCATCTGCTGCCGCCGAAGTTACTTGGATTCAAAAGATTCTCAAGGATCTTGATGTCTCTTTGGACTCTCCAATTCATGCATATTGTGACAATATTGCGGCTACATATTTAACGCAGATCATTCTCGCATTAAACATGTTAGCAATGATTATCACTTTGTAAGGGAGAAAGCTATTCTTGGTGATTTGGAGCTGCGACACATTTCGAGTTGCAATCAGCTTGCAAATACTTTTACAAAGGCTCTACCTGCTGCTCGGTTTTCCTTTTTAGTTTCCAATCTGAACCTTCGTTCCTCTTGTTCAGATTGAGGGAGGGTGTTAATATATATACCTATGTTGTGTAATTTGTTATACTTGAAAAGGATAAAATTGTCATATTGTAATTTATTGCTCCTATATATATATGATCAGGCAACCCTTTTGGGTGTTGTGCCTGACTTTATTATTATTATTATTATTATTATTATTATTATTATTATTTGTAATGTCTAGTTTTGTTTTCTAGATTTTCTAACACGTATTTTTTTTCTTTTCAAATTTTGTAACGTCTAGTTTTCTTATTTTTTTCAGATCTTCTAACGGCTAGTATCTTTTTTTGTAACGAATAATATCTTTCTTTTTTTTCAAATTTCTAACAGCTAGATTGTGACGCCCCCAAAGTTAGACACTCATATCTCAAAATTTGGTTGTCACGTACTCTCCAATAATAAATCAAAGTCTCACACAACGGAAATAATAGAATAATTTATATTGTGATAACATAAATATTTTAGTCCCAAGGTCTCGAACCGTTACTACAACATCTTAATTTAAACATAACTTATTACATCTTAATAAATAAGTCTTCATACAACATAATAATTATAGATTCCTAGTACTAAGAAACAAAGCTTTTAAGGAAAGTTTGGCCTGAAGATTCTCCACGTTCTGCCTTAACTGAAAGTTTTTAAGGAAAGCAAGGATGAGCAACAAAATTTGCCCAGCAAGTAATATCGCAATAAGGGTGAACAGTTATAAAGTTCAAATCTCAAGGGTATGACAGTGAATCATAGTTCAAAATTTATCAACAATTCTCAATAAAGGTCGCTATGGAATGAAAGATATCAACAAGATTCAAAGAGTTAATCATGTCAAAGTTCAAGAATATTGAACACTGAGCAGTCACCAAGGACTAAGAACTTCTACTAGAATTAACAGTATTATACTGAAAATCCAATAAAATGAGTACAACAGGTGATCAGCCTAAGTACTCTATGTTATGCATAACATTAAAAAATGCTTGTATGTACGCACGTCAGTTCCCCGACAGTTATATAATTTCCCCTTCAATTAGGGTTGTTTATCTCAATAAATTTTACGAGAGTCCGCACCAAGTCAATTGGTTTGGATAGCTTTTTAACATACGATAATAGTCTAGCCGAATCAATGGTTTAGACAACTTTTATAATGCATTTAAGAACAATAAGTTCAATGCTTTCCACAACATAAAGATATAGAAACGATTTTCGAATAGTAATAGATATTTGCTGGAGATAAACATAGTTGATATGGCAACAATTCGAATTATACAATATATACAGTGTAAAGAATTTTGCATTCAATATGAGAATCAATTGAAGTTAGAGAACTTGCACAAAATCCAAAGTTGTGTAAGTCAGGGAACTTGCCTTAAGCGTAGTTTACCAACTTATAGCTTATCAACACTTTGAAAATCCTATTCTAACATAGTTACGTATATATACATATTTATTAGTTACGCAGCTCTATAAGTTAATAACCTAATTCATGTTAGATCATATTATTCAATGACACACAACTATTTTTATCTTAGCAACGTAAATGGAATATCACATTAACATGCTATCACACCACGTAACTAGATAACCATCTTGTATAAAAGAAGTACGAAAGCTAGTATACATCTTTATACTCTTGGTTGCACATGACCATTAGGTATTACAACTCTTTAAGCATCATGAAAATTTCGTATTATGACTGAAATTAGTATACAGTGCATGATACCAGTTTGCAGATTACAAACAAAATAAGTCAGACAAGACTAGGGGGCTGGTGAGCCTCGTTAGGCTTAGGGAATGCAAGAATCATACTGTCCTTTAACTTTGACGAAGTTGAGCTTTGCACTTCCGGGTCCTATCCCAAACTTTAGCATGCATTTAACATATACTTAGATACTTATTAAAGATTCTTGCATGCTCTTAAGGTTATTCCACGTTCATCCTTGTATGGTTCTAGTTCGAGATTTCAAGTAAGTTAAGGCCAATTGAGATCATGAATCACAAGTACTACTATGCTCACCATGTACACATATGGAATAGTCATGAAATCAGTTAGTATGCATGCCACAAAGGTTTTCATCCTATGTGAATAACTAGCATCAATTATTTCCTTAAAACATCTCTAACTCATGCTTGAGTAACTTTTAATGTGTTTAACCAAAATGGACACGCGTATGTAATATGTGTGGTCACATAAGAAGTATAAATCATACATACTTTAAGTTCAGATAGTATACATCATCATGCTCATAATATTTAGCTTGCACAATGTCCGAGTTCATCTTTAGAAATCATTTTAAAATAAGTCAAGACAATTTTGTGCATACGAAGTATCTTATAATCATATTTCATGCATAGCTAGACCGTATACTTAAGCTCACAAAATCAAAAATGAGACGTTAGTAGTTTAATCATGGTCTACTTCTAAAGTTCAAGTCTTCTCTAGCAATTACATCCTAGAGCAAGTTAAGGTAATCATGTTATACAAAGGAACTTAAGGTCATAAGTCAAGTCTATTTTCATGTATATCTAAACCAAACTTTCATGTTAGAAACATCCCAGCATAACAAAAGTCAGAATTTGGTTATGGGCAAATTGCACCCTAAATGCGATTTCGCCCTTCTTAAACGAGAACCAAGAAAGGGCTCATTGCATGGTAATATCAAACCCAAATTGAATTTCTTCCTTCTAAACATGTTCAAACTCATTCTTAAAGGTTCGATACATGTATTCAAACATCATAAACATTTTGTTAGTAAATTTCCAATCAATTTCACAAGAACTTAGGAGAATTTCTATGATTTATCAAAGTTGGAATTAAGAATTTAAAACAAGAATTTTACCTTTTATGAAGCTTAGTTAGCTTAGTTCCTTCCTTCTGTAAATCCTAGACTCCTTAATTAACAAGCAACTCACACTCTCAAACTTGGAATTTAACAGACAATTCTCAGAAACAGAAAAAGAAGAAAATGTAGCTGCTATTTATAGAAGAACATAGAGCTAGATAATTGCTTTATACCAAGGTTTAAATCCATGAGGTAGAAGAAGAACACAATGATTATGGAAGAGTTGTTCAACCACCCATTATCAGCCATTTTCATAGCCATTATCACCTCTCCTAGCTAGCCACTGTTCCAAGCTCGGCAATGCACGTAAAGGAAAATGGAACACTGTTTGGGCAACTGAATTTGGGACAAAGTTTTCTAATACTCAGCATTTAGTTCAATTTTGTTTAGTTTAATTCCTTTTTGGTTCCCTCGTGTAGTTTTAATGTATTAATTCTACTAAAAAATGAAATGTTAGGGATTATATACGTACCCATATCATATGATCCATGTATATTGGGTTTATAGAATTTAATATTTACTGCAGTTAGACATTACTAACCTGGTATCCTCCATAAATATTATTAGTACTCACATATCAATATTATAATAATATTTAATATTAAATGTCTATTTCTCTAATATTCAAATTCTTTCTGAATTTCTGAGATGCACAGTTAATTAGTTATTTCTGTATTAGAAAGTCACTTAAGTTTATGGTGTTACTTGTTACTTCATACCATTAATTTTATTCTTATCATATGTTTTTTAATAATGTCACACAATACCATATTGTCCCATTTAATATCCACAGTAATAACCAACTCTTCCCCAATCAATCGGCCCTTAAGCGCAATTGCTTGCTTTATCTTCTATCGAGAATAATGTAGCATTGCATTGGGTCCCCAACCTTTATAAATCGGTTTAGCTACATGCTAGTTCCAACCACTATCACCATTCTAATTTCACTTAACATGAATTAACTCCTAATTTGGTAATATTACTAATTAAACATCCCATTCATTTCATGCATGGAGTTACTTAATCATTCAATTATATACAACGACACATATTAAACATTAATCTTTCTCTTATCAGACTGTTCCTCTCTTAATTCATTTAATGAATGTTTCAGTCCTTCATTATGCCACACTAGGCAATTCAGATAAGTTTTACGTTAGCTCTTCATCCATTCCACTATAACACATAACGATCACATACTTAACTTAGTTTAATAGGAATGACTATATTCCATGCCACAACCATATTTATTTATATTCAAATAAATACTCAACTTGTATTAATATGTTTAATAATAATATTCAGAAATTCTCGGGCATTACATATTATCTTTCTTTCTTTCAAATTTCTAACGGCTAGTTTTCACCAACTATACATATAAATAGACATCAAATTGTAACAATTAGGATATGAATGAGTAGCAATTCTTAGCATGTAAGGTACTAGTAATTCAGTTTCTCCAACATATGTAGGAGTACAATGTTTTTCAATTGTTCGAAGAATCTGTATCAAATTTGGATGAACATTGTCACTACAAAAAAAAGTGGTCATTGGTGACGGGGTCAGTACCGATGACCAAAGTCACATCGATAATAACGTCAATGCTGACGGGAACGCCGTCACCAATAGGTGTCGTCGGTAATGCCTTTTTCCCTCCTTTTCCAAGTTGGTGGTCGACGGATGGTCGTCGATAATGACTCCACCGCCATCGGTAATGGGGTAGGATTTGATGCTATTTTTTCGTGGTGGAGGGAAAAGTCATTAACGATGGCATCTTTTCAAAGGCGACTGTGACGACCCCAAAACTGGGTCTATTTCTCTCCCCGATCTTGTGCGTTAATATTATCATGTTCTAGCTTTAAAACATTATTTAATGTTAAAAATAGCTAAAAATGCGGAATAAATTTTTTTTTTCCTGTCATTCATCATTATCTGAATCGCAACCTTTATGATTCTTCTTTATACAAAAAATCATATTTATTATATGGTTTGTATAATCTTATTAAACGCACTAAAAAATTAAGTCTCGATACTTAATATCTTTTCTATCGATGATTCACTTATTTCAGAATCATATTTATTCTCATTTCAGAATAAACATTCTTTATCCATTCAACATTTCAAACTATACATAACTGCCAATTACATTTAACAAAACTATCAATCATATATTTATACCATTTCTAATTCAAGGAAATGTATTCATTTTGCACATCGATCAATCTTCATCATCCGTATACCAAGTAATATCGCTTAACATCATTAACCTGCAAAAAGTTTGTGTTTGCAAGATTGAGCTAGACAGCCCAGCAAATTTAACAGTCTATCATGTTTCACATAGCACACAATTCCATATGCACTATATTTCCTTTACTATGCATATCCGCATGCAACATATATTTTTTACTATGCATATCTGTATGCAACATATATTCTTCAATATGCATATCCTACATGCATCAATAATTCCTTACAAAACATACATTCATGCATTATACATTTCTAATTTATCGAGTTACATCATACAACATGTGTTATCACATATCACATATAAATTGAGTTCTATAACCCAATCAACTTAGTCATATTTTGACTTTAACAATTCATAAAGCATGGTATGTAACTCACCACATAATCACATTTAATCCAGAAACATAATAGAACTGAAAAACTTGCCTCATTCGTTGTTTTATCAATACACTAACCTTTTGCGTGTTAGTTTTTGATTATATGATGTTTTGTGTGCATGGTTCATATGGTGTTATTATATTATTAAATATGCATGGATTATGGGTTATAATATTATATTTGATATGCATGAGTCATGGGTATTACATGAACTATTGTTGCTGATTTCTTTCCGTTGGTAGTTGGAATGTGTTTAAAATCAGTTCAGATTTGAATTGAAGTCTATTATGGAAGATTTGATTTGGAGGTTATTAAGGAATATTTGAATAGGAGTTTATTAAGGTATGTTGGTATTTATAATAACAAATATTATGGTCCTTAATTCCAGCTAGCCCAAATTGGCTCTTCTATGTCATCAGAGTATTTCGTGGGTGTTAATTTAGTTAAGGAGTCTATCTTGCTTAGTGGAGCCCACATTAGTTAGTATTCTATTTTGAAAAGGAGTCTTACTGAAGCTATTGGGATTTATCCTTATTTATCTCCTTTATTCTTGTTTAACACAGTTGATTGTGGGTAAAGTTTCTCTCCTTTATTTCAGCTCTTCAAAATCAAATAGCTGGCGCATAATTGCTTAATATCTTTCTGGTGATACAAAGTTGCTGAAATTATGGATGGTTGCTAATGGGATTGAGATTTCTTAGCTAGAAGATTTAATAGCCGTTGTTTGTCTCATTATATATACCTCTTCTCTTCGGCTGATTAAACAACTAAGAACGAGCAATCAAGTTGAGAGATTACATCAAAGCTTATCAACTGTTTTTATTCCAGTCATTTATTCTTATCAATTTTATCCTTTTGTGCTGGAAATTTTATTCATTGTAAATCAAAGTATTCAAGCATAGCTTTGGCTTGAGGTTTCCTGTTTTAGTTAGTCTGTTCATAGAAGTCTTCAAGGGTCTCAGAGGTGAGAAGAGGTGCAGTGGTGTACAAGTTGCGAGGGTGCAAAAAGGGGCATAGGTGTCCAACATCGATTTGAGGCTTCTTTGTGACAGGGAGTAATTTTTGTATTGAGGTTTAAATAGTAATAAAAAGAGTCTCCAATCCTAGTTGGGATTGAACGTGGATTAGGCCACAAGATTAGAGGATAGAGGCTGAACCACGTAAAAATCTTGGTGTGATTTTTACTTCTGTTTATCTCTTTAACTGTCATTCACGTTCTGCATTTTTTGTTATTCACGCCACTATCCAGACACTAAAGCACACAGGTGTAGTTGTCTGAATTATACCTGTAGCAGAAAATTTCAAAAAGTTTTCACTGATTATCACTTTAAGCTTAAACACCTATTCACCCCCCCCCCACTAGGTGTGCATATTAACTGAATTACATTTGGTATCAAAGCTTGGCTCTACTAATATTGATCGTTGCAGGTCGTAGGGATAGATCCTATGGCACACCTAAACTTTCAAGAAGGTCAGTCCACAAGTAGGCCACCGCTGTTGCTCGGAAGTGAGAACTTCAACTTCTGGAAGTTCAGGATGAAGATCTATCTGAACCGTGACCCATGGGAATGGTGGGTAGTCGAAAATGGACCAGTCATTCCGCGACATGATGATGGCAAGCCAAAGAATCTCATGGAAATGGACTTAAATGAATTGTATATGATGTCTTATAATTCTAAGGCCATGAATACACTTTTAAGTGGCATAGTTCAGTCAGAGATAAATAAGGTCTCTTCTTGTGCTACGGCTAAGGAAATTTGGGACACAGTCATCATGAGCCACTAAGGTACTACTAAAGTGAAGGAGGTCAAGCTAAGCATGCTAATGCACGAATACGAACTATTCAAATTGGAGAAAAATGAATCAATTAGAGATGCCCAAGCAAGATTCCTCACTTTAATGAATTCTCTAAGCATGCTCAGATGAAAGATTGATCAAAAGAAAATCAACCGAAAGCTTCTTAGAGTCATGCCAAAGCGATTTGCACCAAAGGTTACTACACTTCAAGACTCAGTCTCAATCAGCACAATGGAAACACTTACCTTATTTGGAGAACTTGAAGAGTTTGAAAACCAACTAAAATTGTATGATGAAGAAGATGAGGCACCTAAGAAGAAGACCTTGGCTCTACAAGCTGAAAGCTACATAGAAGGCAATGATGAAGATTCAGATGAAGAAATAGCTTTAATGACCAGAAAATTAAGGGAGTTGATCCGAAAGAAGAATAGATCAAAATTATCAACAAAAGCTTTCAACAACAAGAAAGATTTCAAGCAAAAGCCACAAGAGGAAACATGCTTCAAATGTGGAAGGCCTGGTCACTTCAAAAAAGATTGCTTCCAACTAAAAAGAAAGAACAAAGCAAATGGTTCAAAAGGGAAGGCTCTAATGACATGGAGTGATGATGAATCTGATCATGAAGATCAAGAAGAAGAAACTGCTCAACTGTGCTTCACCGGAATACACAATGAGGAAACATCTGAGGTAAGTCCTGAACTTGGAGAAATTACTATTTCTGACTATCTTGTTTTAAAAATGAAAACCTTCGTATGAAAGAGAAAAATGCTCACTTGAAAAGTTGGATAAATGACTTAATGAAGGAAGTAGAAACTTTAATTGAGGAAAAACAAGAAATAGTTAAAGATTGCTCATCATGTGAAGTATCTCAGTTGAATGCTAAAATTGGATATTTAGATAATTATAATAAAATTTTATATAATCGTGCAAACAAATTAAATGAAGAAAATAATAGCCTTAAAAAGGAAAATGATGATCTAAAAGAAAGCTTGAAAATGAGAGATACTTGTATAGATGCTTTTAATGATGGAAAAATAATAAACATGCAAAATAACAATGAGGAAGAAATAATATCTTTGAAAAAGGATCTTGCAAAATTTGTTCAAGGAGAAGAGAATTTAAATATAATGTTGGGTGCTCAAAGGTCAAGCTTAGATAAACAAGAAATTGGAAATAATCCTGTTAAAAACATAAAAAGCACGACTAATAAAATTAGAGTAATAAATAATAAACCAAGGAATAAGCCTCTTTATTGCTCACCTTATGTTACTTGCAGAAAATGCTGTTTAAAAGGACATTTTGATACAAACTGTAGTAAAATTAAAATAAAACAAGTTTGGGTAAAGAAAGGAGATTTAATTGCTACTAACAATATCGGACCCAAACAGATTTGGGTACCAAAACGATGAGTTACTTCTTTGTTTTGTAGGTATGCTTAAAAGCTAAAGTACCATCACATAAATAGGTACTTGATAGTGGATGTTCTAGACACATGACGGGTGATAGAACTAAATTTACCTCACTTGTTGCAAAGAAAGGAGGCACGGTTACTTTTGGAGATGACACCACATGCCAAATCACTCGGTAAGGTAAAATTGGTAATGGTAAGGTTTTCATTGATAATGTCCATCATGTTGAAGGGTTAAAATATAATTTAATTAGTGTAAGTCAACTAATGGATAGTGGTCATAAAGTTATTTTTGAAAAAGATAAATGTGCTATTATTCATGCCTCTCATAATGTTCCTTTAGTAGCTAACATAGAAGGTAATATATATACTATAAATTTTGAAAATCAAAATGAGGATATTTGTTTAGCTGCTGTTCAAGATCAAACTATTCTATGGCATAGAAGTTTGGGGCATGTGCATATGGAATTGATTAACAAGTTAGCTACAAAGAACCTTGTTAAAGGTTTACGAAAGCTAAAATATGAAAAGACAGGTATTTGTGATACATGTCAGTTAGGTAAACAAGCAAGAAATTCCTTTACAAGCAAAAATCAGGTATCAACTTCTTTACCTCTTCAATTATTGCATCTTGATTTATTTGGACCCGAGAGATATGCTAGCCTAGGAAATAATCATTATGCCTTTGTTATTGTTGATGATTTTTCAAGATTTACATGGGTTTTATTTTTGAAAACTAAAGATCAAGCTTTTGCAGAATTTGAAAAGCTTATAAAGAATGTTGAAACAAAACACAACCTCAAGCTAATTGGTATACGGAGTGACCACGGTGGAGAATTTGGAAAAGATTTTATACCATATTGCAGTGAGAAAGGTGTTACACATGAGTTTTCTGCACCAAGAACGCCTCAACAAAATGGTGTGGTGGAACGTAAAAATTGTACTCTTCAAGAAACTGCAAGAACTTTACTACATGAAAGTAAACTGCAAAAAAGTTTTTGGGCAGAGGCTATAAGTACTGCATGTTACATTTTAAATAGAGTACTAATTAGACCCATCCTAATGAAAACACCATATGAGTTGCTAAATAACAGGTTTCCAAATATTAATTATTTTAAAGTGTTTGGTGCTAAATGTTTCATTCTAAATACTAATAGTAATCTTGGAAAATTTGATGCAAAATCAACCGAAGCTATTTTTCTTGGTTATTCAATGCATAGTAAAGCTTATAGGGTGTATAATCTTGATAAATTTAAAGTTGAAGAATCTGTGCATGTTGTATTTGATGAATTTAACCGTGTCCTATCAAAAGAAGAAAATGAAGTTTCTGCAGGAAAAGACATTCTGATTAGTGGAAAACAGACAACTCAATCCGGATCGCCTGAAAATGCATCGCATCGAAGAGGAAAGTCATATGAACATGGAAAGCAAGCAAATGAAATTAGACAACCTGAGTCATCTGCCTTAGTTGAAAACTCAGACATACAGACGCCTAAAGTCAGACAGCTCAACCCGTCTGCATTAGAAGAAAAATTTGATGATCGGGTTTGATGTAGAGCATGACATTTGAAACCCGAACTCAAGAGCAAATGATCAGAAGTGAGGCTTCCTAGACCATCTAAACGGGAAATCATCCACCAAATCTGATCATAGGTGATCCTGACACTTGGATTAACACAAGAAGGAAAGCAAGGAATTACTGTGCATTCTCCGTATTTCTTTCACAAATAGAACCAAAGAATGCCAAGGAAGCAGTTCAAGATGAAAATTGGTCTATTGCCATACAGGAAGAATTAAACCAATTCGAAAGGTGCCAGGTATGGGATCTTGTTAAACCTCCTAAAGATGCTTCTATAATTGGTACAAAATGGATTTTCAAAAATAAACTTGATGAAAATGGCATAATTACTAGAAGTAAGGCTAGATTAGTAGCTCAAGGCTATAATCAACAAGAAGGTATAGATTATGAAGAAACCTTTGCCCCTGTTACAAGGTTGGAAGCCATATGAATTTTGTTAGCCTATGCATGTTTTAGAAAATTTAAATTATATTAAATGGATGTGAAAAGTGCATTTTTAAATGGCTACTTAAATGAGGAAGTGTATGTCAAGCAACCACCGGGATTTGAACATGCAAAATATCCACATTATGTGTTTAAATTGAAAAGGGCTTTGTATGGATTAAAGCAGGCTCCAAGAGCCTGGTATGAAAGATTAAGCAAGATTTTATTGGACAACGGTTTTAATCGTCATAAAATTGATTGTACTCTTTTTATTAAAACCAAAAATAAGGACTTATTAATTGTTCAAATTTATGAGGATGATATAATTTTTGGAGCTACTACTAACTCTTTGTGTGAGTGGTTTTCCCAATGTATGCATAATGAGTTTGATATGAGCCTTATGGGTGAATTAAATTATTTCTTGGGGCTTCAAATCAAACAATCCAATGAAGGGATTCATATTCACCAATCAAAGTATGTGAAGGATCTATTGAAGAGATTTGGATTCAAAAATACCAAATCAAAGTCAACACCAATGAGCACTACCGTCAAGCTTATTGCGGATGCTACAGGTAAAGATGTTGAAGTAATAATGTATCGAGGTATGATTGGTTGTTTACTTTATTTAACTGCATTAAGACCAGATATTATGTATAGTGTATGCCTTTGTGCTAGATTTCAAGCTCAACCGAAAGAATCTCATCTTCTGATGCGGTAAAAGAATATTTAAATATTTAGCTGGCACAATTAATTTAGGCTTATATTATCCTATATCTCCAAGTTTTGAACTAACTGGATACTCAGATGCAGATTATGCAGGGTGCCAAGTTGATAGAAAGAGCACAAGTGGTGCTTGTGAATTTTTAGGTGAAAGCCTTGTAGCTTGGCACAACAAGAAACAAACATTTGTTGCCTTGTCTACCACGGAAGGTGAATATTTGGCGGCAGTTAGTTGTTGTTCACAAATTCTGTGGATGATACAAATATTACATGATTTTAATGTTATTTGTGAAAATGTGCCTATTATGTGTGACAATACTAGTGCTATTGATATTTCTAAAAATCCGGTGCTTCATTCTCGTACTAAGCATATTGAAGTGAGACATCATTTTTTAAGAGATAATGTTGCTAAAGGATTAATTAAGTTAGTCTTTGTCCCTACTGAACATCAATTGGCTGACATTTTTACAAAACCTTTAAGCGAGGAACGTTTTTGTACCTTGAGAAGAGAACTTGGAATGTCTGTATGTGCTTAATTATTATATTTTTATGCCTTTAGAAATTAAAATAAATAAATAATTATATATATATTTGTCTTCTATAAATTTTTTATGTGGATTTTTTGTATGTCAAGTTTCATTATATGTTTAACTGCAATATGTGAAAATATATGTGCCTAATTCCTATCTATTAAAGTAACAACAAGGGCATTAGTGGGTTTTCATGTCATATAGTCATTGAGCGGGAATACAACTCTATGTCATTTATTCATTGGTTATTCCTGAGACGAGGGTTTTGTTCCGGTTAATCTTTCCTCTACTGTTATTCTCTATACTCGTCGTCTCTCCTTCCTTTCAAAACCCAGGGTTTTCCAAGAGTTCTCCAATGGCTAAAACATGTGGCGGTCATGTGGTCAACACCGGCAGAGAAGCTCTTCCTAGCAAGAAGGATATCCCACCTCACTCCTCACAACGGCGCTCGAATTGGATTATCACAGAAAGATCAACTGATTTGGGTCTATCGAAGCAGTCTATGAAGAATCGTTTGAAGGGGAAGTCCACCAAACCCATCCTTATTCCCGATTCCACATCCTCGGACCATCTGATTTCTTCCTCTCCTCCAACACATGGTACTCCTCTAATTTTTATTTCTTCTAGTTATGCTATGCGTTTTCAGGATCTTATGATCAATAAAACGATTATTTTTGGGAAATCAGTTGATCAAGCCCTATTTCAACAAATTGGGGTAACATCCTTATTTGAAAATTTTCACCTCTCTGCTATGTTGAGTCCCCCCAAATCTGCATATCCAACGTTCATTAAACAATTTTTTGGGAATATGTCTGTTAAAGATGATGTCATAAAAACTTTTGTGAAAAACAAAACATTGGTCATTGATTCTACTGTATTGGGCTCTATTCTCAATATTCCATGTTCTGGATTCTGTCCTTTCACACTCAAGGGTCCCTTAGAATTTGAAATTTTAACTGTTCTTGAACAGTTATGAATTGTGAAAGAGTGTTTCTCTGCTGAATTTATTGGATTACCAACGGTTATTGAAACTACCCCTTTGAATAATGTTATTCATAAACTCATTCGTGCTAATTTAGTTCCTCAGAATGGGGGTCGATCCAATATGATGTATCACGACTTAATTCTTTCTGCTTTAATCATCTCTGGAACAAAGTTTAATTTTGCCTTGCTTATGATTAAGCACGTGGAGAGTTGTTTGACAAATAAAACAAAGTGTTTTCCTTATGGGGGTTTTATTACCAAAATTCTTGCACACTTTGGAATCTCTTTTGTCAATGAAGATGTCGTCCAAATTTCTGATGTGATTGATAAATATATCCTGTTTCAATCTAAATTAACTGTGAATTCTGCTGGAACATTATGTTGGGATGTTGAGAAGGTTCCTACTTCAACTCCACCATCTCCACACTCTTCTCCTATTCCTAATTCTATTATACCAGATTCCTCTGATCTTCCTCCTCCTTCCAATGTTCAAATTTCTACTCTTTTTCAACTTATCCATGATATTGGCACTCGGTTTGACTCTGCCCTTCAAACAGTCTCCAAACAAATTCAAGAGTTGAACAGCAAGGTTGATTATGTCTCCGGACGGATGGAAGTGTTGGTCTCTCATCACAACGACTATGTGGTTAAAATCCAAGAATTTGACAAGAAACTTGATGATGTTCTCTATGAGACTGCTACTGATGAAGCTGCCTGACTCCCATCTTTTTAATAATGCCAAAGGGGGAGAAGCTTAAGGGATAAAGGGGATAAGGAGAGGATACTGATTTTTTTTGGATATATTAGACTACCATTTATGCTACTGATGATGTTATTGGTTTCTAACTATTTTTAATTTGGGATATGATATCTATGTGTCACATGGGCTTACTTATTTAGATATTATATATGTATCCTTTATTTGTTATTTATTTCCCTATTTGTTATGAAAATCTTATATGCATAAATTTAGGGGGAGCTTAAATTTAGGGGAAGCATATGATTGGTTAAAGTAGTGCATAAATTGTCATCATCAAAAAGGGGGAGAATGTTAGTTTTTGATTATATGATATTTTGATTTATGACTAATTTAAGTGTGCATGGTTCATGGTGTGTTATTATATTATTAAATATGCATGGATTATTGGTTATAATATTATATTTGATATGCATGAGTCATGGGTATTACATGAACTATTGTTGCTGATTTCTTTCCGTTGGTAGTTGGAATGTGTTTAAAATCAGTTCAGATTTGAATTGAAGTCTATTATGGAATATTTGATTTGGATGTTATTAAGGAAGATTTGAATTAGAGTTTATTAAGGTATGTTGGTATTTATAATAACAAATATTATGGTCCTTAATTCCAGCTAGCCCAAATTGGCTCTTCTATGTCATCAGAGTATTTCGTGGGTGCTAATTTAGTTAAGGAGTTTATCTTGCTTAGTGGAGCCCACATTAGTTAGTATTCTATTTTGAAAAGGAGTTTTACTGAAGCTATTGGGATTTATCCTTATTTATCTCCTTTATTCTTGTTTAACACAGTTGATTATGGGTATAGTTTCTCTCCTTTATTTCAGCTCTTCAAAATCAAATAGCTGGCGCATAATTGCTTAATATCTTTCTGGTGATACAAAGTTGCTGAAATTATGGATGGTTGCTAACGGGACTGAGATTTCTTAGCTAGCAGATTTAATAGTTGTTGCTTGTCTCGTTATATATACCTCTTCTCTTCGGCTGATTAAATAACTAAGAACGAGCAATCAAGTTGAGAGATTACATCAGAGCTTATCAACTATTTTTATTCTAGTCATTTATCCTTATCAATTTTATCCTTTTGTGCTGGAAATTTTATTCATTATAAATCAAAGTATTCAAGCATAGCTTTGGCTTGAGGTTTCCTGTTTTAGTTAGTCCGCTTTCATGAAGGCTTCAAGGTCTCCGAGGTGAGAAGAGGTGCGAGTGGTGTACAAGTTATAGAGGTGCAAAAAGGGGGCATAGGTGTCCAACATCAGATTTGAGGCTTCTTTGTAATGAGGGGAGTAATTTTGATATTGAGGTTTAAATAGTAATAAAAGAGTCTCCAATCCTAGTTGGGATTGGACGTGATTAGGCCACTAGATTAGAGGATAGAAATTTGAACCACGTAAAAATCTTGGTGTGATTTTTTACTGCTTATCTCTTTAACTGTCATTCACGTTCGCATTTTTTTTGTTATTCACGCCACTATCCGGACACTAAAGGCATGTGTCTAGTCATGCGATAATAAAAGCGAATAACATAAGTTAAAGCGGGACAGGTGTAGTCATCGAATTATACCCTAGTGAGAAAATTTCAAAAAGTTTTCACTGATTATCACTTTAAGCTTAAACACCTACTCACCCCCCTCTAGGTGTGCATATTAACTGAATTACATTGCGTTCCTTGCACGACCTACACCGTAGGTGAGATCAAAAATGTGCATTATCTGTCAAAGCTTTACTTTAACTGTTAATCTTATTTTAAAATCTTATCTTAACTTATTATTTTTTGTATAGTCTTTACAAATATCCGACTATGTTATTTAAATAACTCAGTTCCATATTACATAGATTGGTTTTCCAATTGAACCAACATTTTTAAAAGTACATCTCTGCATATCTCTTATATTGCCAAATCTTTGTATGTGCATTTATCTTCATTATATGCTATAATATAATGTTGGTAACCAAATATTACTATATATTATAGCATTTGATATTTGCACTTAAATTAGAATTGAAATGTTTGCCCATAATAACCACCACCAAGCAAAGATAGCAATATCCGACCAAGCTATTACATTAACCAGTGGTATTGGAGAAAACCATTCATGTTTTTGTTTTCTCATGAGATAAATGCAATGTCTCATGATAAATTAATAGATAAGTTTATATAGTCAGAGGGTAAAAATACATGTAAATATGATATTAGACTTAATCTCTTAATAGCCTATATAAGTTACGAAAATTTATATAGAAAATTATATTGGATAAAGAAATCCTGCTGAGATATTTTGGGAGTTCCCCAATTCATGCACCACCACCACCACCACTTTGCTTTACATTTTCCCTAGTTTATGGATTTTAGTTAACTAATAAGTATCACCTTTTTGACATGACAATAAAGTTCTATTCATTTTCATTTATCAAAAGTAATAGAAAATAATCTACTTTAAAAGAAGCCTTTTTTTTCAGTACTCCATCAATTAAATGTTTAGATGGGAAAAAATTTCACTTAAAACTTTATATTCTCCTAGTCAATGCAAGTTTTTCACTTGCTATGCTTTGGTTTTATACTTTGGATCACTCTTGCTGGAACAGATTACTATGTTTCCGTGGTGATAGAGCTTTATATATTGTCTATTAGATCCATTATGAAAAGTTGCCAAATAATAATTTTTGACGAGGACCTATTGTCTTAATATATAATTTCTCTTATATAATATTTGATTGCTCTTCATTTTTGACATATTTCTTTCCTTAACATCGAACTGAATATTCTGGGTCACCCAAATACTAAATTCAGGACCACCAATTTTATCTAATTTGCTTTACAAACCATAAAATGGCTTTTATAATTGTTTGATTTACCTAATCCACATAGATTATAACATATCACATATGTAAATGTTACCTTGCCCACAATATTGAAAATTATTCAGTTTTTACACAAGCAGGCCAGGTCAGCTACATCACTATTAACCTGGCGACTTTGAAAATTTCCAGTTTACAAACTACATATCCAATCAAACCCAAACTTTAGCATGTTATAGAAGGAATATCATATTATTTTAAAAAAATATAACTTAATAAATTCGAACATCTTAGACAAGTTTTATAGTCATGAAATTGCCTGTCACACTGTTTTTAACCAAACTTTTCTTGTTTTTTTATAAACAGTTCTTAAACTCAGTTCAACTTGCCCAACTTAATTGAGGTATTTCATAAAACAGATATAAAGAATTTTTAAAAACCAATTTGGCTAAATCTTGGTATTTATACCCGACAGCCTTTAAGAGGCCTTAAACATGTGTATTTTTTTAAACAGATCCCAAAAATGTTTATACATGATTCTAACTAAAAATTTCCTTTCTTATCTCTCCATATGATTTGCATAAACCTCCTCAACTAAGTCACAACCCAATCATAAACCAAGCATAACAATAACGAAACACAAGCACTAAATATCCAATTTTCTGAAAAAATTAAAAACATCAATATTACCTTGCACCAATTGTAATTAATTTGTTGAAATTCACTTTAATGATTAGCTTATACACTCCCTCTTGCTACTACTACTATTCGAATGCTTGTTGCAATTTCTTTGTTAACAGCACTTATAATATCAGCCTCGTTCACTTTTAATCACTACCCCAACTCCTAAAGAGTTTAGGGATGTTCTCACATAATATCTATGAATACTTATATTTTTGAAAGGATAGAAATGAGAAGTTAGTTATATAAGGAGAGAGATCATAACGGTTAGAAGAAGAATGAGAAAGAGAAGGGACGGATGAAATGGAGATGAAGGCTAAGGTCAGCCTTCTAATATCAGACATGCTTAGTGCCTACTAAGTCCCTTAAATCCCTCCACCTCATGCTTATACTCATGACTCAGCATAATACACATGTGGTTTCAAATTCTCATTATTAGCATCCTTAAAGCTTCGTTTCAATGATAAATGGTTAATAATGAATATTCATTTTACCTTACATATACACTACCATTATATGTATACAAAATACATATAACACATCACATTCATTACATTTTTATCAAACATATACATAAATTTATTTTATGTATATCACTATATATGTTATGAATAAATACATAATTTGATAATTCTTACATTTATAATTATGTATATAAAATCCCTCCATTTATTATGAAACTAATTTCATAAATACTTTTAATGCAACAGACCATTACCTCTAATAATAACTCATTTAATTTATACAATTAATATTGTACAATTAAATTAAACTAAATTAAATTCACTCCTTCCTTCCATAAATTGTTCCAAGACAATTTATTTAATCCATACATTTTATTTTATATTCTTTTCATTATAAATGGTTTCTCTTTTCCCTTTTCTCTTTCTCTTTCTCTAAACTTAGCCAATTTGGCTAAAAATGAATTTAGGTAAAATTTTGATTTTGCTTATATAAAAGCTACTTTCAATTTCTTATAAGTTGGTCACCCAACTTAAGTCTTCTCTAGTCTTCCCCTTCGTCTTTAAAAGCTTAAAAATCACCCCTTATCATTACTTTGGTTTTGTTGCGGTTTGACACTTAGTTTAATTTAGCTTAATGGGATGTTTGTTATAGTTTAGTTTAGATTAATGGGATGTTTTTGACCTTTTTACTTCTCATTTAATTAGTTGGTTTTTGATATATTGTTGGATGAGGTGATTGTAATTGTAATTTATGTTATTGGCTATATTGTTAGCTTGTGTATGTGATGTTGAGAAAACAGGTACAGGTACAGGTACAAGATGTGGGTTAAATCTGTGGATATTTCAAAAACAAATAAAATATTTTTAAAAAAAACACTATCCTCGACGGAATCTGGGTATTGTCGTCGGATATCCGCCAAGTTTAAGGTATTTCCCATTTTTATCAGACTGCCACGTGGCATACTTGTCATCGACCGAATAACCTCGACGGAATGGTGGTATACTCAACGGATTTCTGTCGATTTTAAGTTATTTTCCAATTTTATCAGACTGCCACGTGGCATGCTTATCATCGACCGAATATCCTCGATCGACACTTTTCAGTCGGGGATATATTAACTCCGACTGAATATTCGGTCGATAATAATTCCGTCGACTCTAAGTATTCCCGACCGAAAAATCGACAGACTTAATTTTGACGTGCTTATATACGACCGAAGATTACGTCGCAAATAAGGTTGTCCTCGACGGAATACCCTTATTATCGACGGAATATTCCATCGGAAATATCCTTTTTTGTTGTAGTGTTATTCCTTAGTATATTCCTTAAGATATTTTCTTAAGTTTCAAATATTAGGTTTTCAACCCTAAGGTTTTCGTAACTCGCACCATTCTCCCTCTGTTATCTTTAGCTTACTTTTGTTAAGTTATTTAATTACCCAATCTTAGTAACTTAATTTAATCAAATAAGTTACTACATAAATCTCCTTAATTTATTTTACCATCTTGGAATCATATAATTTACATAACCCATCTTTGATATATAAATTATATAAAATATAACATAACATACTCAAATTACATATTTATTTTATAATTGTAAAATAAATATGTTACATATAATTTCTTATGTAAATACAATTATTACATACCCAAGATATTATAATATAATATCTCTTTTTCATTATCATAAATTCAATTAAGAATTTATTTACTTCTCTAAGATATTACGATAAATATAATATCTTTTCTTTATTAAATTAATTTTATATAAGAATTTATTCTAATACCCTTGGGTAAATTATATATAAATATTATATTCTTAACTCCGCTCTTTTGCCTCATTATGCAAATTGTTCCCAAAAATTTTATTTCCTACGTAATAAATATATATTTATATTTATCACCTTGAAAATATTCTTTATAATACACATGTATTCACATCACATATAGAAAATAAATAATAAATTTATTCTCTCACCTTATAAATTGTTCATATCAATTTATTTATATATAAGAAGTATAACTTAACATATTTACCTTATAAATGGAAATTTATTCAAGAAATAAGATATTATAATTAAAATAATATCTTTTCTTTATTAAAATAATTCAACTCTAGAATTTATTTTAATATCATTTATTTAAAGTATACAATAATTCTTGTATACTAATTACTTTCTTTTCCCTTCTATAATATTTTTCAATAATTTAACTGTAATAAATATAATAATATACTTACTACATTAAAAACATACATACATTACATCCAATAATGTAATACATAATTTCTTCAATAAAAGGGTGGTTATACATTAAGTATATATTTAGTGCCACCAATTCACCACATTAAAATAATTTAATATTATAGATTATTTTAATTCTACTCATCTCATTTCCTTTTATAAATTTCCCCTACAATTTATTTACATATAATAAATATACAATACCAATATATTTATTAAGCATAAGCATCACATATTGCATAGGTCATACTCACTTATGCAATATAATAATCATACAACATATTATCTAATAAGAATTTTATTTATTTAATTCTTATTTTAATATTACCCAAAAATTTGAGTTATCACAGCGATGGACTAGCCGTCACTAGTGAGTAAATATCGACGGGGCTAATATCGACGGTCATGCCGTCGAGAATGAGTCCTTTTTTTAAAATGCCCTAATTCCGACGACAACGATTCCTATTTTTTTCCCTCTCTGATATTTGTTTTTCCCTCTCAATTCATCAATCCCAGTTTGGCCATTTCCTCAATTAATCGTCCCATTTTGCCTAATTGATCTTCACAGTTCACCCGATCACCATCCCAGTGGAGATTACAGTTCACCCCAACATCATCATCATCATCTTAGTTCACCCCATGTTGCCCTCAGTCTGCTCTCTTTGCTTCCTACTGTGCAAAGGATCTAGCACTAGCTGCAACTCCTTCCGGCCTACCCTCCGACCGCCAGCTCCTTTCTGCCGCCTACCCTTCGACCGCCACAGTTCCATTCCTTCTTCTTTTGTACTCCTGGTTTCCCCCAAATTACAAGGTGAAGCTCTTTTTCCCCTAATTTTAGGGTATTTAATTTGATTTTATTATTTTTTAGCATTTTTTGTATAGATTTGACCACGTTTAAATGAGCTTATATTTCTTCTAAGTCTTCACTCTTCAGTATCACTTGTTTATGATTGTAATTGATATTGCTTTTTTTTTTTGTCTTAAACTTTTCTAGAGAATGGTTTCAATTTTTCTTTGCATCTGTCATATAATAAGTGGAATATAAAGTTGGAAGCTTTTAGTTTCTTTAACATTTCTACTCCAAATGTTGTACTACAAACGCCTAATTTAGTGGTGTACTGCATTAGCTTTGTAATTTTATGAGTTTTTGGGATTCCTTGTATATATGGCATCATTTCATCTAGTTGAATTGAAAAAAAACCTCAAATTGAGAATTTGTGTGTTATTTTTTGTTTTTATTATAGGGTCATTGTGTGGGATGCGCAGGAATTCAAGAGTCTTTCTTTCCGTTTGCTTCTGAACTGTGGTTTTCATTGCTTTGTGAATATACCCAATTTCAGTTGAGAATTTCTTGTGCTGAAGAATTTAAATTTTTCTTCAATTAAGTTCATTAAAGCTCTGATTTTGTATTATTAAAGAAGAAGAGGATACTCAAGTGAGATTGTTAATATTGAACTCATTTACTTATTCAAATATGACAGTATAATACATACATATATATATATATAATTATATATTGTGTTATCCTTTAAAATATATTTTATTCTCCTTGAGTACTTTCTGAATTGGTTATTTGATGATTCAATTAGATCAGAGGCAAACTTTAATTAATTATACCAAATGGGTAACACAGAAGTGGAATTAATTTGATCCATTTATTTAATTTTGTGAGAAAGTAGTCCTGAACTAATTATTTTTTGCATACATAATGGTACAAGACGTAATATTATATATATATATATATATATATATATATATATATTACATTACATTACATATTCTATAATAAATTTTCAAAATTTAAAGTTGAGAGATAAGAAAAGCTATTGATTCTATGAACTTGCTTCCTTTCTGTATGAGTGAGACTGCAAATAGTTTTATTTATTGCCTTTTTCTTTTGTGTATTGAGGGTGTTGTACCAAATGCTACTTTAATATATATGCACCCAAGTATATGTTTTTTCTTGAAATTCAATGATTCTCATGTTAAAAATGTAACATCTATACTTTTGGTTGAGATACATGTATGTTATTGCCATACATCTATTTGAAACGAATATATTTCTTTCTCAATATAAATTACCATGTCTTTGTTTCCATTTTGTTGCTTAATTAAAATGGTAGTATTGTGTTATTCTAAATATGTTCTAGATGATTATTTAATATGTAGTCTTTGATTTTGTATACTCATGAGAATCGATGAATCAATTTCTTTTATTGTGGTTCATAATTCATTCTCAATATAGTATTCCTTTTATTCTAGGAAAGAGTTCAATTTCATACGTGCATATTTTCATATAGTTTAGGAAGCTTAGAAAGCTGTTTGAGATTCACTTAATATGAGTGAATCTCAAATAGTCCCCATTTTGGGACTGTTCCTGTATGTTTCTATCTCACTTAGGTCGGTGTTAAAGACTTGAGCACGTTTTTATATTTTTTGAATTTTTGGTTAGTATATATCTTGTGATGTTCTTCGGGTACATATTTAGACTACGATGTGTTAGTCTATTTCGTGTACTTGAAGACCATGGGGAGGTGCTGCTGAAATTTCTGAAAAAAATTTAAAGATGTGTTCAAGTTGTTGGCATCAGTGAGGCGACACATCCGGGAATGGGATAGAAGCCTGACCTGTTAGAGTGGGAGATGAAGTTAGGAAACTCATAAGCTTGGAGACTTGATTGTGTTTGTCTAACTTTCTATATATATAGCAGACAGTTGTCCAAGATGTCTGTTGATCGAAGTTGGATGGAACGTAGGGTAGCCACTGATAAGAGTGAGCTTAACTCTGAGTACCGTAGTGGGGTTGAACAGTTTCTCAATTTCGCGTTTGAGCAAGTCAGTGGCGATGAGATCAGATATCCTTGTAAGAAGTGTGTGAATGAAGTGTGGAAGGAAAGGAGTGATTTCATGTGCGACTTATTTGCGTATGGGTTCAATCAGGGTTATACGACATGGATCTATTATGGAGAAACCTGGTTGGATGAACATGAATCAGAATCGGAATCCAGAGGTGACGAAACCTTTAACTGTACTAACATGATAGTCAAAGTTACTGGTTTATACTTCTAGTGGAATATAGACATGGATGGCAATAGCGTCGAGCAAGAGCTAAATGACAGGGATATGGGTTTCTATGAGTTATTACATGAAGCAGAAATGCCACTGTATGACAGGCACAAAAAGCACACCGTCTTATCTGTAGTGACTAAGTTTTTACACTTCAAGAACGAGCATGACTATAGTGAGAGAGGTTTTAATGAACTTCTAAACGTTGTGAATGAGTGCTTACCTGCAGGCAATAAGTTACCGAGATTGTACTATGGTGTGAAGAAAATGGTCAAAAGGCTCAATCTAGGGTATGAAAAGATTGATGCTTGTGAGAATGATTGTATGTTGTATTACAGTGATATCAATAAAGATAAGAGGTCATGTGATATTTGTGGTGCAAGTAGATACTGTGAACAGCGCAAGAAAAAGGGAAAATACGTGTCGAGAAAGATCGTACGTTACTTTCCCATTGCGCCGATGCTTCAGCGGTTGTTCATGTCAACACATACCGTCGAGTATATAAGGTGGCACTCTAAACGGGACATAGTCGAAGGACAACTGACGCACCAGGCAGATGGCTTTGAGTGGAAAATTTTTGATAAAAGCACACCTCATTTGTTGAAAAGGTTCGCAATGTTAGGCTTGGACTTGCTACGGATGGGTTTAATCCGTTTAATGGGCCTTACACTATGCCCTACTCAACTTGGCTAGTGATTATTGTTGTGTATAACCTCCCGCCTTCAATATGCATGACAGATCCCTACATGTTCATGCCTTTACTGATTTTGGGTGATAAGAGTAAAGACATCAATGTATACCTCAGGCCGTTAGTTGATGAGTTAAAGATGTTGTGGGATAAAGGGGTTCAAACTTTTAATGTATCTCTTAAACAGAACTTTGACATGAGGGCAACTTTATTGTGGACCATAAATGACGTCCTGACGTTAGGAATGATCAGTGGATGGTCAACTCAAGGGGGCTTGTTATGTCCCATATGCATGGGGTCAGTTAAACCTATACGGCTCAAACATTGGGGGGAAATGAGTTTCTTTGCAACATCCAGACAGTTTTTGTCGATTGAACATCGTTATCGATGGATGAGTAGACAATTCAATCGAAAAATAGAGAAACGCCAAGTACCTGGCCGTCTTTCTGGGAAAACAATGTTGAGTTAGATTACTCACTTTAATTTTCCACCTCCAGGGAAGAATCACAGATTAGAGAGCGAGCTTATGGTTACGACAAGGTTCACAACTGGACACACAGATCCATGTTCTTTGACCTGTCTTATTAGGCTACACTATGCATCCATCATTGTTTAGATCCGATGCATACTGAGAAGAACATATTTGATAACATTTTTTATACAGTCCTAGATGCAAGTGGTAAAAAAAGGACAATAATAAGTCGAGGCTTGATTTGGTAGAAATGAACATTAAGGAACATCTGTGGTTGTATCAGGAGGGTAGTAAGACAGTAACGCCTAAAGCTGATTATACTTTGACCAGGGAATAGTTGCTATTGATATGTAATTGGATCAGTGGACTGAAGCTCCCAGATGAATATTATTTGAATATAGCAAGGTGTTGTAAAGTCGAAGAGCTAAAGTTTTGGGGTCTCAAAAGTCATGATTGTCATGTATTCATGCAGAAGTTGATCCTCGTGGCATTTATCGACTTGTTACCGAAACATGTGGTTAAAGAATTGACAAAGCTTTTTAATTTCTTCAGAGATCTATGCTTAACGGAGCTTCAACTCAAAGTGTAGTGCCCCCGAATCCGAGTCCCATGAACCCCGGACCTGGTGCATCACGATACATTATCTTCATACATATTCTATAAACTAATGCGAAATTATAAACATAAATTGTTTATTACACAATGGTTCTGTAATATTTCCAAAGGTCTACAACCTTTATCTTAATACATACCTTTAATAATTCACAAGGTTTACATCATCAATTTATGTCAGTTATCATAATAGATAAATGTCCATATAAAAATAATCTCCATCTTTTTCTTTGCCTTTGTCCTTCTTTGAGCATTCGGGTTAAACTGAAATATATTCATGATATAGCAAGGGTGAGCAACTACTTTATTCAGTAAGTTTAAATACAATAAAGATATATCATGATTGAAAGAAAGAATATGCTTTCAAGTTTTCAACAATATAATGATTGTGAAAGAGCATGAATCAAATTTCAATACATAGATGATTGAATTAATAACGCTGAGTGGTCAACAATGACCATGAACAAATACTTTGGTAATGAATATGATCAACCTTTCATACCTGATAAACATATGCAATGTGCACTAAGTGCGAATCAATAATCATAGATGTGGAATAATTCTCAATAATTAAACCACTAGCATTCTTGAAAATTATATATTAACTCGAGTTTGAGTTAGAAAACTTGCATGTACCGTTGATTACCGCTAAGCAATCTAATTTAATCTCTTATGAAAGACCTATCATTAATAAGATTGATCCTTCAATTAGCATAATACATTTTATCCCACAATACTATTACTCAAATAATAAATTAGCTAACATTTAGCCACATAATTAAACATTGAATAATTCTTTAACTCATTAGTAATATTATCATCCCTTAATAATATTACTATCATTGAATCATCATTTTAAACTCTTGGCTAATATTATTAATCATTCACAAATATTATTAATCATTTAATAATATTTTAATCATTTACCAATATTATTAACCATTTAATAATATTTTAATTTTGTTCTAATATTATTAATTATTTAATAATATTTTAATCATTCACTAATATTATTAATCAATTAATAATATTTTAATAATCTAATATTATTAATTATTTAATATTTTAATCGCTTATAAAGGTCTCACATATTTTAAGATATAAATATTTTACATCTTGAAGCTTAAACCATTTAAATTCCATTTCAGAAATATCTTTTACCTTTACTTGCAAATTCGGAGTTTAAACAGCTAATGCATAACTTTTATAGTAAAACTCAATTTACTATATTATTTCTTTAATTTAAATAATTTTTACATCAGTTTGTCCTTTCATGAGTCAACACTGTCTATTGCCTCATATATAAATATATTATCTCACTAGCACATTCGCTTTATTTTTCATTTTACGATTATTCGCATTTTTGCTGTATATATATAAATCTGTATATATTTTTGTTGTATATTCCGTTACGTAAATCTCAGCTCAAAAACTACATTTTGAGCACCAAAAACCTCAAAATATCATTTTTTTTATGATTAATACAATTCTTCAAAGGTTTTACATTCTTCGTTGAACCACAAAATAATTTTATAGGCAACTATATTTTTTTATTTTACTTAAATATGTAATTTATATTTATTACATATTTTTATTGCTTTATTTATGCCCGAATGAAAGTTTCTCGTCATAAAATATCACTTGCAGTCAAATCTCGCCCTGTAGGACTTTATTATTATAACTTGTTATTTTGCCTGAACGTGATTCGAAACGTCGAACGTCAAAGTCGCTCGACGCGCCGACGTTTGGCGTTCACTCAAATTTTAGTTCTGACATACATATTCGCTTATTTTTAATTTTCAAATCATAAGTCATATAACAGTGAAATTTTTGGCAGGTTATATTCCTTATGGCTTAGTATTTTAGAACAAAATTTAACCGCGAAAACGGATCACAGAACTCATCAAAATAGCGCATCAAAAAGCATGCATGGCAGAAATTGCCCAAGATGCCCAACGTTACACTTGTTATTGTTGTTCAGCCATTTCGCGATACCAAATTGGCTATTTTGCGAATTTCGTACGCGCTTTTCATTAATCGGATTGATCCCATTTTTGGATATATTTTTCGTATCATATGAGACTATTTTTAAAAAATATAAAACCTCCATTTCCTGTTCATTAAGCAGTCCACATAATTAGCCAAAAGTGTACGTTCATTACGGTTTTAACCTTTTTCCCAGCTTTATCCTCTCTCCCTTAAACAGTCATAACTTTTTTCGTTTCAAAACATTTTTGAACGATTCTTGAGCCCACACGAAGCTAACTTCTGGGACTACAACTTTTATTCTTTGACCTTTTCTAAATTCTAAACACATAATTCTAGAAAATTCGTGCAAAGTGACTGCCTCGAGTTGGTTAAATAGTTTTGACGCGACTACTTTGAATGGTCATAACTCTTTGCTCCGAAGTAGGAATTATTCTATTCCAGAGTCTATGGAAAGCTTATTCAGTGTACTATAACATACCAAAAGCCCAAAATTTTCTGAACAATCTAGCTAATCCCGAAGTTTCTATTTAGGGGCAATAGTCCACTAATTTTCTAAGTTTTTTAAAAACTGTTTTGCTTTTCTTTCTCTTGATCAAGCTTGTTAGCATCCAAAATGATTAGATCCATATATAATATACTATAAAAAAATGTAGATATAAGCTATTTAGAGTTCAAGATCATAACTCATTATTTTGACAAAACATCAAACACAAACTAATTAGAGTTTTGGTATAGTTGGTGAGGCGATTGAACCGAGTTTAATGTTTGTTTTATTTAAATTTGAAATATTAAATTGTGTTTTGACTATTTTGCCCTTTATTTAAACAAATTTGTTTATGTAATGAATAAAAATAGTTTTTTTTGCCACATAAGTTGCTTAAGACCCCGCATAATTAGTCACGTCAGCAATTTTTAATATGGCGTGTTCAATTTGTTGTAATTGGAAAAAATTGATAGTTTAATCACCTAATTGACAAAATTAAAAGGTGGATCACCGAAGTGGAATATGACCTATAGTATAGGGTACTAATTCATATTTAAGCCTATTTAATATGTACTAGCTACTACTATGTTATAAATTTGTAATTAATGTAACTGAATGTGATCTTCTCTTCTAGGATTATTATATATATATTCACTAAATTAATTAATTACTTGGTTTTACTTATCATCGATCACTTATTATTAAGAACAATTCTTGCCCATAATCCAAATGTATGTATGTATGTATGTAGTTTAATTAATTCTGTTCTGTATGACTAAAGTACATATTGTGTAGAATAGAAACAATGCTAGCTGAATCTAAAAGAGTAGTACTAAGTACCTCACTAAATATTTCTCTCCTAATTTCTAAGACAAGTCCACAGGCCCATTAGACCTAAATATAACACAAACCTATGTCATAATATTTCTAACACAAATCCGAAGGCCCATTGGCCATACCTACCAACGTCATTGTCATTTTTACCATAAACATCTTATATATCTTCTTCTGTGTAACAAGTCTGGAATCTCTGTTAAATTCTTATATATATATACCATAAACAAAGCTATTACTTTGATGCTATCTTTCTTCTTCCAAGTAACTTAGGAATCTAGATGACATGAAGAAGAACTCCTCTTCCTTCCCTTTGGAGACCCACGGCCCTCTCTTGGGTTCTCTCTTTTCTTTCTTTCTCTCTTAAGCTTCCTTTTACTTAGCAACAAAGGAGATGAAATGAATAAGGGATGATGACTTCTTTTTTTCTTCATTGACCGTTCATCCCCCCTTTCCTTCTCCTTTTTAGATTCTTAGCTTCTCATTTAATCACATGTTAGAATACTCACAAGGGAGCCCCTCCACTTGCCTTCATCTTATTTAACTTCTCATTTAACCCACATAACCAATTAGGCTAGCAAGACACATGGCCTCCAAGACCTAACAATTAAGTAAATGAGTCACCATTTGTCCCCTTTTTTTAAAAAAAAAAATTCTTTTATTGCTTATTTAATACTTCATTTACTCCTTAAATCATATAATACTTGCATTGAATAATTTAAAATCACCCAATAATTAGTAACTAAGTTTTAATTCTTAAATTACTAATTCACCCACTTTAAAATGTTTTATCCATATGGAAACATATAATTTATATAACCCATCTTTGATATATAAATTATATAGATCATAACATATACTTAAATTACATATTTATTTTATAATTGAAAATTAAATATGCTACACATAATTTCTTATGCAAATACAATCATTTACATACCCAAGATATTATAATATAATATCCTTTACCTCATGATTAACATAAATTCAATTAAGAATTTATTTACTTTCTTAAGATATTCCGATAGATATAATATCTTTTCTTGATTAAATTAATTCCATATAAGAATTTATTCTAATACTCTTGGGTAAAGTATATATAAATATTATATGCTTAACCCGTCTCTTTTTGCTTAATTACGCAAATTGTTCCCAACAATTTTATTTTTCCCGCGTAATAAATATATATATATATAATATTTATTAACTCCCAATTACAAGTTACACCAAACATACACACATCATATATAAAAATTAATTAAATTTTATTTTCTCATTAAAAACTGTTTATATCAATTTATTTACATATAACAAATATAATTTAATATATTTACCATATTACATAAACATACATATTCTGCATAAATCATAAAATGATTTATATACTCATATATTAAACTAGACATTAATTTAACGTCTAGTAACCCTCTTAATACAGCTTGCTACATTCAATAAGTCTTTTTTATATGGCTTGTCATATATATTATTTTGACTTGCCACGTTCTTATTTCTTTTTTTTATAAGATTTATAACACTTGACTACTAGGTTTGGTTTATTTTCACCAGCTTCTTATAATGAAGCTTTTCATTTATTCTTGTATTATTAATTTAAATAATCAATCCTCTTGTTTAGCTAAATAATAAATAACACAGCTCTAAGTATATACATATCTATACATATACACATTTAGTTTAATCTAATAATATCTCTTCATTTGAAATTTATTTCTTTAAATAAATTTTCCACATACAAAATCTCTTTCTAGGTTTTGAATTTTCATAACCCTTATTTTCTTAATTTCTTTTCAAATAGTAAACCATATAGGTTCTTCTTAAAATTTTTAAATCATTCCTCTATTTCCACTCTAGGTTTTAAACTTTAACCTTTAACTTAATCATTCAAAATCCTCTAAATTTTTGGGTTGTCACACAAAGACATAGATAAAATGGAGATGCAGATAGTGGAAGTAATGTGCAAGTTAAAAATGATCTTCCCTCTATCGTTTTTTGATTCAATGGAGAATATGTCTATTCACTTGTCATGCGAAGCTAAGTTTGGCAGTCCCGTGCAACATAGATGGATGTATCCATTCGAGAGGTAATGAAATTAATGTTTTTAATACGTTGAAATGTTCATTCTTGTTTACTAATGTACACATTCATATATAACACAAAGGTATATGTGACGTCTAAAACAAAAGGTGAAATAACAGAGCCCGTGTAGAGGGGTCAATTACTGAGAGTTATGTTATAGAGGAACTTGTTAATTTCTGCTCGTTGTACTTTGAGCCGAATGTTCAGACGAGGAAAAATCGCTTACGTCAGAATGAGGCTGTCATGCACGAGAAAAATGGAGAATTAACGACCTTTAGTCATCCTATACAACCATTTGGCGGGAAAAAAAAGGCAATTATTGACCGATAGTGAGTATGCAGCCGCCACATTGTATGCACTTGTCAACATAAATGAAGTAGCGCCATACATTAAGTAAGTAGCCATAACTATATATGTCTTGTGTTACTGCTATAAGTTCCTTCCATACACATTAAGTATATAATTGTATTGCAGTCAATATGATGCTGAGATACGTGAAGCGAATTCAATTATATTGGATGGGGATTTACAAATTTGAGGAATAGAGAATTTGTGCAATGGTTTAAAGATCATGTAAGTCTAAATAATTAACAGCTCAATGAATCTACCATCATAGACATAATCTTATGGCGTAATTAACTTTAGAATATGTTGTGTTCATGTACATTAGGTCCTCACAGATGAGTTTGCTGACATTCGGTTAAAGCTTATAGTCAACGACCCTGAAAGATCTGTAGATACTTATACATAATGCATTGTCAACGGTTACAGATTTAAGTGTTACGATAATGGGAAAGTCGCTTCTTCTGATTCTGGTGTTGTGGTTAAAGGTATCTGCTACGATAATCTTTGGGATGACTAGTATGGACGATTGTAGTAGTGCAATCATTATCTGAAACTTATATTATTCTACTATATAAGGTGTTAGTTGTTTTATGTTACTATTTATGTTTACCCTTTTAGGTTATTATTTATGTTGTATTCTTTTAGTTGTATCCGTATGTTATCCTCTTTGTTACTGTTCAAAAATATTGTGCTTACGAATGTCTAATAATATTTTTTGGTGATTTGACAGTATATATACATATGGCGCGTACACCACACGACAATCGTGGTGGGCGTGCAGGTCGTGGGGGCCGTGGAGGTTGTGGGGGTGATGATCATGCCGAATCGTCAGGTATAATTACATGTTTTGTTGTTATACATCTTATTATTTTTAATTTTATATAGTATTGACATTATATTCGTTTATATAAATATTGTTGTATTTCACTACATAGATGATCGACATAGGCCTCCGCGGGGACTAGCATGTGGCTTGCTATGGAATCCCCCCAAGCGCCGCTTATTTGTCGTATTGGGACTAATAGGTAATTTCATATTTAACATTCTTTGACATAATTATTTAGTTTTTATATATTCATTGTAATTTGCAAATATATTAATTTTAATTTTAGTATCTTTGACGCGACGCCAAGGAACACATTGCTTGGGATCGTCCGCAACCGATTCTCAAGCTCGTGGATGAGGTGGGCAGATGTGGATGACCGTACACGTCAGCTGATTATTGCTGAGTTTAGGGTAAGATGTTATTTATTCATATGTTAGTTTTATATTCCATTAATTGAATATGTTTTTACCTCTTTGATTTATGTTGTATACTAAGCTTCTTAATATGTAATGTGCATAGATATTATTGCTTTGAGGACGGCCAGGAAGCCCATGACATAACTGTTGTACACAAATGTTTAGAGATGAACTGGCACCAAAGGTTCACGATTGGAAGAAGAAGGCCTGCACTAAGATGGTGATGGATGACACTTAAGGATGTCCTACCAAATTTCATTAAGGTTTATGTGAGGGACCAGATTTCTAAATTTTTTCTTGAAAAACAATATTTATTTTAAAACAATATTTTGTTTTCTAGATTTTCTAATACGTAATTTTTTTCTTTTGGGTGTTGCGCTTGACTTTATTTAACTTATTATATTAACCTATCACTTTCTATATTTTGTAACGTCTAGTTTTGTTTTCTAGATTTTCTAACACGTATTTTTTTCTTTTTAAATTTTGTAACGTCTAGTTTTTTTCCCTTTAACTTTTCAGATTTTCTAACTAGTATCTTTGTTTTTTTATTTGTAACCGATAATATCTTCTTGTTTTTGAATTTCTAACGGCTAGTATCTTTCTTTCTTTCGAATTTCTAACGGCTAGTTTTCACCAACTATCCATATAAATAGACAGAAAATTGTAACAATTAGGATATGAATGAGTAGCAATTCTTAGCATAAGAATTCTTAGCAATTCTTAACAACTAGGACATTTTTTAGCATTTACATTCCTCCTAACCGATTTGAATCCAACCCGATCCATTTTGACCAAATTTTGATCCAACTCGACCCAGTTTGAACCAAACACAATTTTTAATATTTTAAAATAAAATAATTATTTAAAAATAGTTATTTTAAAATTTTAAAATAAAATATTACTTTTAAAATAATAATTATATTTAATATTTTAAAATAAAATATTTTTAAATAATTAATATTTTTAATATTTTAAAATAAAATATTATTTAAAAAATAAATAATAATTTAATTTAAAATTTTCAAATAAAATATTTTCTTAAAATAAT
The DNA here is from genome assembly GCA_020205605.1 of Panax ginseng. Classification (NCBI taxonomy): domain Eukaryota; kingdom Viridiplantae; phylum Streptophyta; class Magnoliopsida; order Apiales; family Araliaceae; genus Panax; species Panax ginseng. Next base: position 14,961,547 of record CM035134.1, read on the forward strand.
AATTATTTTAATATTTTAAAATAAAATATTATTTTAAAATAATTAATATTTTTATATTTAAAATAAAATATTATTTTCAAAAGTTTTAAAATAATGATTATTTAAAGGAAAAAAATATTAGAAACTTTATTTTTCAAAAATTAGTAAAGTTTCATAAAATATAGATTCAAAAAAAGCAAAGTTAAAATTTTTAAATCTAAATTATTTTTATGAAAATATACAAATCTTTAAAAATAATTAATTTTGTTTAATGAAAATAAAGTTTTATTTTTTTGAATATATATTTTAGAAAACTTTACTCATTTTTGTAAACAATGAAAAATTTTCCAATTTTTTTCCTAAAAACAATATTTATTTTAAAACAATATTTTGTTTTCTAGATTTTCTAATACGTATTTTTTTCTTTTGGGTGCCGCGCCTGACTTTATTTCATTTATTATATTACCATATCACTTTCTATATTTTGTAACGTATAGTTTTGTTTTTTAGATTTTCTAACACGTATTTTTTTCTTTTCAGATTTTTAACGTCTAGTTTTTTTTTTAACTTTTCAGATTTTCTAACGGCAAGTATCTTTGTTTTTTTTTTGTAACAAATAATATCTTCTTTTTTTTGAATTTCTAACGGCTAGTATCTTTCTTTCTTTCGAATTTCTAACGGCTAGTTTTCACCAACTATCCATATAAATAGACAAAAAATTGTAACAATTAGGATATGAATGAATAGCAATTCTTAGCATATAAGGGTACTAGTAATTCAGTTTCTCCAACATATGTAGGAGTACAATGTTTTTCAATTGTTCGAAGAATCTGTATCAAATTTGGATGAACATTGTTTATGACATTTCAAATATTAAATATTACGGCGCATGCGTCTACACCACATAGGGTACTCAATTCTTCAACATTCTTGAGAAAACCGTTCCTATTTTTGTAGCATGTTTTTCTGGTTCTGGCCGAGTCATTACTGACGAAAGCAAGCTCCACCTTCTTCCTAGTCATGTCTAATTTAAAGTAAGATCAAAGGCACACAACAACTTTTGGGTGATCTTGCTTTATATAGAAGTGCAGAAGAATAAAATATCAACGGAAAGATTTGCACATTTATGACGTTGGAGATAAGGATGAATTTAATACTCTCCCGCTCACTTTTTATTTGAGATTTTTGTTCTTTTTTATTTGTATGTATAGAGAACCCCGAACTTGATTTGTTAGTTCCTCAACGAGGTTGGGATTTTGGGATTCTGTTTTTTCAATACTCATGTACGAATTGTGTGTTTTTATATCCTATATGAATGAGTTAGTAGTCTTTTTCTCTTCTTTTTTAATTTTTAATTTTTTAATTTTTTATATCCTTTTTCTCCTATACTTGGTAAAAATGGCTTATGGGAAATATTACGAATCAGTGGGAGCAAGTACAGAAGTACTAGCAAATGGATTCACAGATTCAATTCTTTTGCTTTACCAAGTATTAAATATAACCTAGATATTACCAAGTATGCAAACAGATTCTCAGATCCAATTCTTTGTCTAGGTTTCACGAATGCAAAAACTATATAGTTTTTAAAAAAGCTAAGAAATAATATTATTGTTTTTATTTGCAGATAGATTTAGATACAATATAAATCTGTCTCGAATTACAAGTTTCAGGAATATAGGCCAAAAAATTTCAATTTCTCTTTCCTAATGTTTGGTTGGGCATATATTTAATGCATACTAATTATTTTAATAGGAATTATTTTTTCTTTCTTAATTTTAAAACAAGATATTTTTCTCGATCTTTCAAAATAAGCTTTTTTCTTTTCAAATTTCCTAAACGTTATGTTCTTTTATAATCTTTTTTAGATCTTCTAACGACAAGTACATATATATATATATATATTTATATATATATATATATATATATATATATATATATATTGTTTGCAAATATCAAACTGCTGGTTATTTTCTTTTGTCGAACTTAAAACGACTAGTGTAAAATATATTCGTTTTTTATAAATACCATCTCGCTATCGCATTTATAAGGGTACTAGTAATTAAGTTTTTGTATACTAATTAGGGAAGGAATGCTTCTTATTCTTCAAAGTTTGTGTTCAAGTATATATATGAACCGATTTTTGGCTTAATTTAGGAATTAACATGCTGGAATTTGGGTTTAATATGTTTTGTTATGAAAAATGATGAATCTTGGATTAATTAGTGTTCAATTTGGGTTTTGATATTTAATTTAGGGTTTAATTTGTTATTAATTGAGGCTGAATAATGTTCAATTTGAATTTGATATGTGGAAATTTTGGTTTGATATTTACAGTATTGTCTGCTACAATTATTGTTTGATTTGTGCAAATACATATATATGATGCAACTAGGGCATTTTTTAGCATTTTCATTCCTCCTAACCGATTTGAATCCAACCCGATCCATTTTGACCAAATTTTGACCCATCATGACCCAGTTTGAACGAACTCCAATTTTTAATATTTTAAAAGAAAATATTACATTTAAAATAATAATTATATTTAATATTTTAAAATAAAATATTTTTTAAATAATTCATATTTTAAAATAAAATATTATTTATAAAAAATAAATAATAATTTAATTTAAAATAAAATATTTTCTTAAAATTATATAAAAATAATAATTATTTTAATATTTTAAAATAAAATACTATTTTAAAATAATTAATATTTTTATATTTAAAATAAAATATTATTTTAAAAAGTTTTAAAATTAATTATTATTTTAAGGTAAAAATATTAGAAATTTTTTTCAAAACTTAGTAAAGTTTCATAAAATATAGATTCAAAAAAACCAAAGTTAAATTTTTTAAAATCTTAATTATTTTTATGAAAATATACAAATCTTTAAAAAATAATTAATTTTATTTAATGAAAATAAAGTTTTATTTCTTTGAATATATATTTTATAAAACTTTACTCATTTTTGTAAACAATGAAAATTTTTCCAAATTTTTTCTTGAAAAAAATATTTATTTTAAAACAATATTTTGTTTTCTAGATTTTTTAATACGTATTTTTTTCTTTTGGGTGTTGCGCCTGACTTTATTTCACTTATTATATTACCGTATCACTTTCTATATTTTGTAACGTCTAGTTTTGTTTTCTAGATTTTCTGACACATATTTTTTTCTTTTCAAATTTTGTAACGTCTAGTTTTTTTTCCTTTAACTTTTCAGATTTTCTAACGGCTAGTATCTTTGTTTTTTTATTTGTAACCGATAATATCTTCTTCTTTTTTGACTTTCTAACGGCTAGTATCTTTCTTTCTTTCGAATTTCTAACGGCTTGTTATCACCAACTATCCATATAAATAGACAGAAAATTGTAACAATTAGATCCATTAGGATATGAATGAGTAGCAATTCTTAGCGGCAAAAAGCTCTTTTATCCCACTATAGTTGTAGTGTTTTAAGCAATTAGCCACTATACTTTTAAAATATTCAATTGACCCACTATGCTTTTTTAAAATGTACAATCAAGCCATTCCGTCCAATTTCTTGGACGGAAGTTAAATAATTACACACGTGGCATTGAAATAAAATAAATCAAAAAATTATTATTTTCTGATGTGGCAAGCCAGTCAACCAAATTCTTAATACTATTGAGTCACTGCACTTTAAAAAAATGCAATTGACCCACTGTGGTTTTAAAAATATTTTTATGTTTTATTTTCTTTCTTTTTTTTTTACGTAAATATTTATAATATGTATAATATTAATAAAATTAATATTATAATATTTATAATATGTATGTTTTATTTTAAAATAAAAATAAAAATACTTTTACGTTTTAAAATACTTATAAAATTTTAAAAATAAAAATATTTGTATGTTTTATTTTCTTTCTTTTTTCTTTACCTAAATATTTATAATATGTATAATATTAATAAAAATTAATATTATAATATTTATAATATGTATGTTTTATACAATCAATACCTCATTAATTTTTTTCTTTTCCTTTATCTTTTTCCTTTCTTTTAATTATTTTTATTCTAAATAATACAAATAATCAAAATATTCAAGTTTTTAATTATTTAGAACAAAATATTCAAATAATACAAACAATATATCAAATTTTTGTATCAATGAGATCTATTACAACATTACATTAATTTCAACAAAAAATAAAAATAAAAATCATTAATTATGTGACAAAAAATAATTAACATAATAAAATTAAAATAAATATTTTAATTCATTTTCTCAGATAATTAAAACTTTTCCTTTTATCTTTTCTTTCTTTTAAAAATTATTTTTATTTTTAAAATTAATTCCAAATAATACAAATAATATTAAAACTCCTTCCAAATAATACAAATAATTATTATTTTTAACCGGAATGATTAATAATTAAAATAAAATAATCATTTTATAGGTTAATGATGAATTATTAATTCCAAATATTTAAATTATATAATTAACATAATTAACATAAAAATGGGGCATTCCTTGAAAATTATAATTACAGCAGAAATGAAGAGGAGCAGAAAAAAACCCCCGCCTACACCATCTTTCATCAGTTTGGTTGAAGAATTTGCAGACGAATTTGGGAACCCATTCGAGATGCTCCACGCCAACGGCAGCCTTCCCCCTTGAAGAAACTCTGTGACTCATGACATCTTCTGTTCTTCATCTTCAATCTTTTTAGTTTTTGGCTTCATGACTTTTCTGAGTTTTCATTTTTTTTTTCATTTGTCAAAGATGAAATTGGGGTTTTTTTGAGTTTTCATCCTTTAAAATTGGGGTTTTTCTGAGTTTTCTGAAATTGGGGCTTTTCTTAGTTGAGATTATATTTGGAGAGAGATGGGGATTTCTGGTGAGGCAAAAACAATGGGCATTAATGAGTCGGTGGGTGGGTTGGTTTGGGTTCACAGGTGGAATGGGTCATGGTGGTCGGGGACAAATTTTTGCTGCGATGGTCATCTACAACTCAGGGATGTTGCTAAACAGTTCATCAGCTTCGACATTGGTATTTTTGCCAATGATAATTTTATGGTTTGACCGCTGGTTTGCTCACAATTTCATCGGAATCCATGGTGGGTTTCCTTGACCTTGTAGTTGGAATTCATGGAGGGAGTGATTTAAGTCCCTTTGTATAAATGTATAAATTTATATTAATTTCTTTTAAGTAAATAAAGAAGAACTTGGGAAGAGGGAGAAATAATAGGAAAATGTTATTTAGTTGCCAAATCATTGCTCAGTCATTAAATATTTTCTTTTTTCTTTTTTTTTCTGGCTGTCACGTATGTAAATATACAATTGAACTTAACGTCCGTCCAAGAAATTAGACAGAATGACCTGATTAACAAATTTTAAAAAGTACGATGGGCTAATTGAATATTTTAAAAGCACAGTGGCTAATTGCTTAAAACACTACAACCACTGTAGGGTAAAAGTGCTTTTTTCCAATTCTTAGCATAAGAATTCTTAGCAATTCTTAACAACTAGAACATTTTTTAGCATTTACATTCCTCCTAACCGATTTGAATCCAACCCGATCTATTTTGACCAAATTTTGATCCAACCCGACCTAGTTTGAACCAAACACAATTTTTAATATTTTAAAATAAAATAATTATTTTAATATTTTAAAAGAAAATATTACTTTTAAAATATTAATTATATTTAATACTTTAAAATAAAATATTTTTAAATAATTAATATTTAAAATAAAATATTATTTAAAACAATTAATAATTTAATTTAAAATTTTCAAATAAAATATTTTCTTAAAATAATTTAAAAATAATAATTATTTTAATATTTTAAAATAAAATATTATTTTTAAAATAATAAATATTTTTATATTTAAAATAAAATACTATTTTCAAAAAGGTTTAAAAATAATGATTATTTAAAGAAAAAAATATTAGAAACTTTATTTTTTTCAAAAATTAGTAAAGTTTCATAAAATATAGATTAAAAAATGCAAAGTTAAATTTTTTAAATCTATATTATTTTTATGAAAATATACAAATCTTTAAAAATAATTAATTTTTTTTAATGAAAATAAAGTTTTATTTTTTTGAATATATATTTCAGAAAACTTTACTCATTTTTGTAAACAATGAAAAATTTTCCAATTTTTTTCCTGAAAAACAATATTTATTTTAAAACAATATTTTGTTTTCTAGATTTTCTAATACGTATTTTTTTCTTTTGGGTGTCGCGCCAGACTTTATTTCATTTATTATATTACCATATCACTTTTTATATTTTGTAACGTCTAGTTTTGTTTTCTAGATTTTCTAACACGTATTTTTTCCTTTTCAAATTTTGTAACGTCTAGTTTTTTTTTAACTTTTCAGATTTTCTAACGGCTAGTATCGTTGTTTTTTTTGTAACAAAATAATATCTTCTTTTTTTTGAATTTCTAACTGCTAGTATCTTTCTTTCTTTCGAATTCCTAACGGCTAGTTTTCACCAACTATTCATATAAATAGACAGAAAATTGTAACAATTAGGATATGTATGAGTAGCAATTCTTAGCATGTAAGGGTACTAGTAATTCAGTTTCTCCAATTATTGTTTCTATTTTAATATTTTAAAATAAAATAATTATTTAAAATAGTTATTTTAATATTTTAAAAGAAAATATTACTTTTAAAATAATAATTATATTTAATATTTTAAAATAAAATATTTTTAAATAATTAATATTTTTCATATTTTAGAATAAAAGTTTATTTAAAAAATAAATAAAATTTTAAAATAAAATATTTTCTTAAAATAATTTAAAAATAATAATAATTTTAATATTTTAAAATGAAATATTATTTTTAAAATAATTCATATTTTTATATTTAAAATAAAATGTTATTTTCAAAAAGTTTTAAAAATAATTATTATTTTAAGGAAAAATATTAGAAACCTATTTTTTTTCAAAAATTAGTAAAGTTTCATAAAGTATAGATTCAAATAAAGCAAAGTTAAACTTTTTTAAATCCTTATTATTTTTATGAAAATATACAAATCTTTAAAATAATTAATTTTGTTTAATGAAAATAAAGTTTTATTTTTTTGATATATATTTTTATAAAACTTTACTCATTTTTGAAAAAATTTCAAATTTTTCCTGAAAATAATATTTATTTTAAAACAATATTTTTTTCTAAATTTTCTAATACGTATTTTTTTCTTTTGGGTGATGCGCCTGACTTTATTTCACTTATTATATTACCATATCACTTTCTATATTTTGTAACGTCTAGTTTTGTTTTCTAGATTTTCTAACATGTATTTTTTCTTTTCAAATTTTGTAACGTCTAGTTTTTTTTTCTTTAACCTTTCAGATTTTCTAACGGCTAGTATCTTTGTTTTTTTTTTTGTAACCAATAATATCTTCTTTTTTAAAATTTCTAACGGCTAGTATCTTTCTTTCTTTAGAATTTCTAAAGGCTAGTTTTCACCAACTATCCATATAAATAGACAACAAATTGTAACAATTAGGATATGAATGAGTAGCAATTGTTAGCATGTAAGGGTACTAGTAATTCAGTTTCTCCAACATATGTAGGAGTACAATGTTTTTCAATTGTTCAAAGAATCAGATCAAATTTGGATGAACGTTGTTCATGACATTTCAAATATTAAATATTATGGCGCGTGCGTCTACACACACATAAGGTACTCAATTCTTCAACATTCTTGAGAAAACCCTTCCTTTTTTTTGTAGCATGCTTTTCTCGGTTCTGGCCGAGTCATTATTGACAAAAAGCAAGCTCCACCTTCTTCTTCTAGTCATGTCTAAATTAGAGTAAGATCAAAGAGGCACACAACAACTTTTGGGTGATCTTGCTTTATATAGAAGTCTTGAAAAGAATAAAATATCAACGGAAAGATTTGCACATTTATGACGTCGGAGATAAGGATGAATTTAATACTCGCCCGCTCACTTTTTATTTGAGATTTTTGTTCTTTTTTAATTGTATGTATAGAGAACCCCGAACTTTATTTGTTAGTTCTTCAACGAGGTTAGGATTTGGGGATTCTGTTTTCTCAGTACTCATATTTTCTCAATACCCATGTACCAATTGTGTGTTTTTATATCCTATATGAATGAGTTAGTAGTCTTTCTCTCTTCTTTTTTAATTTTTAATTTATTATATCATTTTTCCCCCTATACTTGGTAAAGATGGCTTATGGGGAATATTACGAATCAGTGGGAGTAAGTATAGAAATACTAGCAAATGGATTCGCAGATCCAATTCTTTCGCTTTACCAAGTATTAAATATAACCTAAATATTACCAAGTATATATGCAAATGGATTTTCTGATCCAATTCTTTGTGTAGGTTTCACGAATGCAAAAACTATATAGTTTTTAAAAAAGCTAAGAAATAATATTATTGTTTTCATTTGCAGATAGATTTAGATACAATATATCTGTCTCGAATTACAAGTTTCAGGAAATATAGACCAAAAATTTTCAATTTCTCTTTCCTAATGTTTGGTTGGGCATATATTTAATGCATACTAATTATTGTAATAGGAATTATTTTCTTTTCTTAATTTTAAAACTTGATATTTTTCTCGATCTTTCAAAATAAGCTTTTTTCTTTTCAAATTTCTTAGTTAATAATCGTTATGTTTTGTTTATAATATTTAATCTTTTCTTCTATTTTCTTTTGTCGAACTTAAAATGGCTAGGCATCCCATATTTTATATATAAATAGACATCCAATTACGATAAAGCAGAATTTTTATTAGTGTAAAATATATTGGATTTTTATAAATATCATCTCGCAATCGCATGTATAAAGGGTACTACTAATTAAGTTTTGTATACTAATTAGGGAAGGAATGCTTCTTATTTTTTAAAGTTTGTTGTGTTCAAGTATATATATGAACTGATTTTTGGCTTAATTTAGGAATTAACATGTTGGAATTTGGGTTTAATATGTTTTGTTATGAAAATGATGAATCTTGGATGAATTAGTGTTCAATTTGGGTTTTGACATTTAATTTAGGGTTTAATTTGTTATTAATTGAGGCTGAATAATGTTAAATTTGGATTTGATATGCTGGAAATTTTGGTTTAATATTTATTGTATTGTATGCTACAATTATTGTTTGATTTGTGCAAATACATACATATGATGCAACTAGGGCATTTTTAGCATTTCCATTTCTCCTAACCGATTTGAATCTAATCCGATCCATTTTGACCAAATTTTGACACCTTGACCCAGTTTTGAACCAACCCCAATTTTTAATATTTTAAAATAAAATAATTATTTAAAATAGTTATTTTAATATTTTAAAAGAAAATATTACTTTTAAAATAATAATTATATTTAATATTTTAAAATAAAATATTTTTTAAATAATTAATATTTTTCATATTTTAGAATAAAAGTTTATTTAAAAAAATAAATAAAATTTTAAAATAAAATATTTTCTTAAAATAATTTAAAAATAATAATAATTTTAATATTTTAAAATGAAATATTATTTTTAAAATAATTCATATTTTTATATTTAAAATAAAATGTTATTTTCAAAAGTTTTAAAAATAATTATTATTTTAAGGAAAAATATTAGAAACTTTATTTTTTTCAAAAATTAGTAAAGTTTCATAAAGTATAGATTCAAATAAAGCAAAGTTAAACTTTTTTTAAATCCTTATTATTTTTATGAAAATATACAAATCTTTAAAAATAATTAATTTTGTTTAATGAAAATAAAGTTTTATTTTTTGAATATATATTTTATAAAACTTTACTCATTTTTTTAAAACAATGAAAAATTTTCAAATTTTTCCTGAAAAATAATATTTATTTTAAAACAATATTTTGTTTTCTAAATTTTCTAATACTTATTTTTTTTTTTTGGGTGATGCTACCTGACTTTATTTCACTTATTATATTACCATATCACTTTCTATATTTTGTAACGTCTAGTTTTGTTTTCTAGATTTTCTAACATTTTTTTTTCTTTCAAATTTTGTAACGTCTAGTTTTTTTTTTTAACCTTTCAGATTTTCTAACGGCTAGTATCTTTGTTTTTTTTTAACCCAATAATATCTTCTTTTTTTAAAATTTCTAACTGGCTAGTATCTTTCTTTCTTTAGAATTTCTAAAGGCTAGTTTTCACCAACTATCCATATAAATAGACAACAAATTGTAACAATTAGGATATGAATGAGTAGCAATTGTTAGCATGTAAGGGTACTAGTAATTCAGTTTCTCCAACATATGTAGGAGTACAATGTTTTCAATTGTTCAAAGAATCAGATTCAAATTTGGATGAACGTTGTTCATGACATTTCAAATATTAAATATTATGGCGCATGCGTCTACACACACATATAGGGTACTCAATTCTTCAACATTCTTGAGAAAACCCTTCCTTTTTTTGTAGCATGCTTTTCTCGGTTTCAGGCCGAGAGTCATTATTGACAAAAGCAAGCTCCACCTTCTTCCTTCTTCCTAGTCATGTCTAAATTAGAGTAAGATCAAAGGCACACAACAACTTTTGGGTGATCTTGCTTTATATAGAAGTGCGTAAGAATAAAATATCAACTAAAGATTTGCACATTTATGACGCTTCGAGATAAGGATGAATTTAATACTCGCCCGCTCACTTTTTATTTGAGATTTTTGTTCTTTTTAATTGTATGTATAGAGAACCCTAACTTTATTTGTTAGTTCTTCAACGAGGTTAGGATTTGGGGATTCTGCTTTCTCGATACTCATATTTTCTCAATACCATGTACCAATTGTGTGTTTTTATATCCTATATGAATGAGTTAGTAGTCTTTCTCTCTTTTTTTTTTTTTTTAATTTTTTATATCATTTTTCCCCATACTTGGTAAAGATGGCTTATGGGGAATATTACGAATCGGTGGGAGAGTAAGTATAGAAATACTAGCAAATGGATTCGCAGATACAATTCTTTAGCTTTACCAAGTATTAAATATAACCTAAATATTACCAAGTATATATGCAAATGGATTCTCAGATCCAATTCTTTGTGTAGGTTTCACGAATGCAAAAACTATATAGTTTTTAAAAAAGCTAAGAAATAATATTATTGTTTTCATTTGCAGATAGATTTAGATACAATATATCTGTCTCGAATTACAAGTTTCAGGAATATAGACCAAAAATTTTCAATTTCTCTTTCCTAATGTTTGGTTGGGCATATATTTAATGCATACTAATTATTGTAATAGGAATTATTTTCTTTCTTAATTTTAAAACATGATATTTTTGTCGATCTTTCAAAATAAGCTTTTTTCTTTTCAAATTTCGTAAACGTTATGTTTTGTTTATAATATTTAATCTTTTCTTTTTTTCGAACTTAAAACGGCTAGGCATCCCATATTTTATATATAAATAGACATCCAATTATGATAAAGCGCAATTTTTATTAGTGTAAAATATATTGGATTTTTATAAATATCATCTCATGATCGCATGTATAAGGGTACTACTAATTAAGTTTTTGTATACTAATTAGGGAAGGAATGCTTCTTATTCTTTAAAGTTTGTTGTGTTCAAGTATATATATGAACTGATTTTTGGCTTAATTTAGGAATTAACATGTTGGAATTTGGGTTTAATATGTTTTGTTATGAAAATGATGAATCTTGGATGAATTAGTGTTCAATTTGGGGTTTGACATTTAATTTAGGGTTTAATTTGTTATTAATTGAGGCTTTGAATAATGTTAAATTTGGATTTGATATCTTTGGAAATTTTGGTTTAATATTTATTGTATTGTATGCTACAATTATTGTTTGATTTGTGCAAATACATACATATGATGCAACTAGGGCATTTTTTAGCATTTCCATTTCTCCTAACCGATTTGAATCTAATCCATTCATCCATTTTGACCCATCTTGACCCAGTTTTGAACTAACCCCAATTTTTAATATTTTAAAATAAAATAATTATTTAAAATAGTTATTTTAATATTTTAAAAGAAAATATTACTTTTAAAATAATAATTATATTTAATATTTTAAAATAAAATATTTTTTAAATAATTAATATTTTTCATATTTTAGAATAAAAGTTTATTTAAAAAAAAATAAATAAAATTTTAAAATAAAATATTTTCTTAAAATAATTTAAAAATAATAATAATTTTAATATTTTAAAATGAAATATTATTTTTAAAATAATTCATATTTTTATATTTAAAATAAAATGTTATTTTCAAAAAGTTTTAAAAATAATTATTATTTTAAGGAAAAATATTAGAAACCTATTTTTTTCAAAAATTAGTAAAGTTTCATAAAGTATAGATTCAAATAAAGCAAAGTTAAACTTTTTTTAAATCCTTATTATTTTTATGAAAATATACAAATCTTTAAAAATAATTAATTTTGTTTAATGAAAATAAAGTTTTATTTTTTTGAATATATATTTTATAAAACTTTACTCATTTTTTAAAAACAATGAAAAAAATTTCAAATTTTTCCCTGAAAAATAATATTTATTTTAAAACAATATTTTGTTTTCTAAATTTTCTAATACGTATTTTTTTCTTTTGGGTGATGCGCCTGACTTTATTTCACTTATTATATTACCATATCACTTTCTATATTTTGTAACGTCTAGTTTTGTTTTCTAGATTTTCTAACATGTATTTTTTCTTTCAAATTTTGTAACGCCTAGTTTTTTTTTTTTAACCTTTTTAGATTTCTAACTACTAGTATCTTTGTTTTTTTTTTTTTTGTAACCAATAATATCTTCTTTTTTTCAAATTTCTAACGGCTAGTATCTTTCTTTCTTTAGAATTTCTAAAGGCTAGTTTTCACCAACTATCCATATAAATAGACAACAAATTGTAACAATTAGGATATGAATGAGTAGCAATTGTTAGCATGTAAGGGTACTAGTAATTCAGTTTCTCCAACATATGTAGGAGTACAATGTTTTTCAATTGTTCAAAGAATCTGTATCAAATTTGGATGAACGTTGTTCATGACATTTCAAATATTAAATATTATGGCGCATGCGTCTACACCACATAGGGTACTCAATTCTTCAACATTCTTGAGAAAACCCTTCCTTTTTTTGTAGCATGCTTTTCTGGTTCTGGCCGAGTCATTATTGACAAAAGCAAGCTCCACCTTCTTCCTAGTCATGTCTAAATTAGAGTAAGATCAAAGAGGCACACAACAACTTTTGGGTGATCTTGCTTTATATAGAAGTGCAGAAGAATAAAATATCAACGGAAAGATTTGCACATTTATGACGTTCGGAGATAAGGATGAATTTAATACTCGCTACTCACTTTTTTATTTGAGATTTTTGTTCTTTTTTAATTGTATGTATAGAGAACCCCAAACTTTATTTGTTAGTTCTTCAACGAGGTTAGGATTTGGGGATTCTGCTTTCTCGATTACTCACTCATTTTTTCAATACCCATGTACCAATTGTGTTTTTATATCCTATATGAATGAGTTAGTAGTCTTTCTCTCTTCTTTTTAATTTTTATTTTTTATATCATTTTTCCCCTATACTTGGTAAAGATGGCTTATGGGGAATATTACTTAAATCGATGGGGTAAGTATAGAAATACTAGCAAATGGATTCGCAGATCCAATTCTTTAAACTTTACCAAGTATTAAATATAACCTAAATATTACCAAGTATATATGCAAATGGATTCTCGAGATCCAATTCTTTGTGTAGGTTTCACGAATGCAAAAACTATATAGTTTTTAAAAAAGCTAAGAAATAATATTATTGTTTTCATTTGCGATAGATTTAGATACAATATATCCATCTCGAATTACAAGTTTCAGTATATAGACCAAAAATTTTCAATTTCTCTTTCCTAATGTTTGGTTGGGCATATATTTAATGCATACTAATTATTGTAATAGGAATTATTTTCTTTCTTAATTTTAAAACTTGATATTTTTCTCGATCTTTCAAAATAAGCTTTTTTTTTTCAAACTTCAGAAAGCGTTATGTTTTGTTTATAATATTTAATCTTTTTTTACATATCGAACTTAAAACTTTAGGCATCCCATATTTTATATATAAATAGACATCCAATTATGATAAAGCGCAATTTTTATTAGTGTAAAATATATTGGATTTTTATAAATATCATCTCATGATCGCATGTATATACTACTAATTAAGTTTTTGTATACTAATTAGGGAAGGAATGCTTCTTATTTTTTAAAGTTTGTTGTGTTCAAGTATATATATGAACTGATTTTGGCTTAATTTAGGAATTAACATGTTGGAATTTGGGTTTAATATGTTTTGTTATGAAAATGATGAATCTTGGATGAATTAGTGTTCAATTTGGGTTTTGACATTTAATTTAGGGTTTAATTTGTTATTAATTGAACCTGAATAATGTTAAATTTGGATTTGATATGCTGGAAATTTTGGTTTAATATTTATTGTATTGTATGCTACAATTATTGTTTGATTTGTGCAAATACATACATATGATGCAACTAGGCATTTTTTAGCATTTCCATTTCTCTAAGATTTGAATCTAATCCGATCCATTTTGACCCATTTTAACTTGACCCAACTCAGCTTTGAACTAACCCCAATTTTTAATATTTTAAAATAAAATAATTATTTAAAAATAGTTATTTTAATATTTTAAAAGAAAATATTACTTTTAAAATAATAATTATATTTAATATTTTAAAATAAAATATTTTTTAAATAATTAATATTTTTCATATTTTAGAATAAAAGTTTATTTAAAAAAATAAATAAAATTTTAAAATAAAATATTTTCTTAAAATAATTTAAAAAAATAATAATTTTTTAATATTTTAAAATGAAATATTATTTTAAAATAATTCATATTTTTATATTAAAAATAAAATGTTATTTTCAAAAAGTTTTAAAAATAATTATTATTTTAAGGAAAAATATTAGAAACCTATTTTTTTTCAAAAATTAGTAAAGTTTCATAAAATATAGATTCAAATAAAGCAAAGTTAAACTTTTTTAAATCTTTATTATTTTTATGAAAATATACAAATCTTTTTAAAAATATTAATTTTGTTTAATGAAAATAAAGTTTTATTTTTTTTTGAATATATATTTTATAAAACTTTACTCATTTTTGAAAACAATGAAAATTTTTCAAATTTTTCCTAAGATTTCTCGAATTAAGAATTCGCGCCACGTGTCATTGGAGTAATTACTCTCATGTTCTTCTCCCTCTTCAATCAATCAATCAATTTCGTGTTTCGTGAATTTCTCTACTCCTCAGTCAACACGAAACCCTAACCCTAACAAGGTACGATTTTTTTGCCCACATATATCATGTTCTTATTTCTAATCATCTACTTTCTTGGTTCTATATATACAGTGAGAATCATATTCATGCAAGTTTGGTATGTCTTATTACTTGCTTTACGTTTTATGAACCTGATTACTAACAGATGATTTTTTAATTTAAATATCTTATAAAGATTCAAGAAGGTAGTATACGTGAGGATGTTGCCTCTTTTGATCTGCCCTCCGTGCGAGCTTCTAACAGCTTGCATTTCTTAAGCAAAAATTGTGTACAACTTTCTATCCTAAGGAGGTATAAATCAAATGACAAATCATGTAATCCAGATAATTTTGCTATTTTTAGAGGTATGTTGAAAAGTTAGATCTTCCTCAAATAGCAGATGAAATGAAAATATTTCAAGCTCACTTCTTCCTTTTCTGTACATTCATGAGGAATTTTTTATATATTCATTGTAATTTGCAAATATATTAATTTTAATTTTAGTATCTTTGACGCGACGCCAAGGAACACATTTCTTGGGATCATCCACAACCGATTCTCAAGCCCGTGGATGAGGTGGGCAGATGTGGATGACCGCACACGTCAGCTGATTATTGCTAAGTTTAGGGTAAGATGTCATTTATTCATATGTTAATTTTATATTCCATTAATTGAATATGTTTTTACCTCTTTGATTTATGTTGTATACTAAGCTTCTTAATATGTAATGTGCATAGATATTATTGCTTTGAGGACGGGCAGGAAGCCCATGACATAACTGTTCTACACAAATTTCTAACGACTAGTTTTCACCAACTATTCATATAAATAGACAACAAATTGTAACAATTAGGATATAGATGAGTAGCAATTCTTAGCATGTAAGGGTACTAGTAATTCAGTTTCTCCAACATATGTAGAAGTACAATGTTTTTCAATTGTTCGAAGAATCTGTATCAAATTTGGATGAACGTTGTTCATGACATTTCAAATATTAAATATTACGGCGCATGCGTCTACACCACATAGGGTACTCAATTCTTCAACATTCTTGAGAAAACCCTTCCTATTTTTGTAACATGCTTTTCTGGTTCTGGCTGAGTCATTACTGACGAAAGCAAGCTCCACGTTCTTCCTAGTCATGTATAAATTAAAGTAAGATCAAAGGAACACAACAACTTTTGGGTGATCTTGCTTTATATAGAAGTGCAGAAAAATAAAATATCAACGGAAAGATTTGCACATTTATGACGTTGGAGATAAGGATGAATTTAATACTCGCCCGCTCACTTTTTATTTGAGATTTTTGTTCTTTTTTATTTGTATGTATAGAGAACCCCGAACTTGATTTGTTAGTTCTTCAACAAGGTTGGGATTTTGGGATTCTGTTTTCTCAATACTCATGTACGAATTGTGTGTTTTTATATCCTATATGAATGAGTTAGTAGTCTTTCTCTCTTCTTTTTTAATTTTTATATTTTTATTTTTTTATATTCTTTTTCTCCTATACATGGTAAAGATGGCTTATGGGGAATATTACAAATTAGTGGGAGCAAGTACAAAAGTACTAGCAAATGGATTCACAGATCCAATTCTTTCGCTTTACCAAGTATTAAATATAACCTAGATATTACCAAGTATGTAAACGGATTCTCAGATCCAATTCTTTGTCTAGGTTTCACGAATGCAAAAACTATATAGTTTTTAAAAAAGCTAAGAAATAATATTATTGTTTTTATTTGCAGATAGATTTAGATACAATATAAATCTGTCTCGAATTACAAGTTTCAGGAATATAGGCCAAAAAATTTCAATTTTTCTTTCCTAATGTTTGGTTGGGCATATATTTAATGCATACTAATTATTTTAATAGGAATTATTTTTTCTTTCTTAATTTTAAAACATGATATTTTTCTCGATCTTTCCAAAATAAGCTTTTTTTCTTTTCAAATTTCCTAAACGTTATGTTCTTCTATAATATTTTTTAGATCTTCTAACGGCTAGTGTGTGTGTGTGTGTGTATATATATATATATATATATATTGTGGGAAAAGAAATTATACCTTGCTAGGGTTAGGGTTTCGTGTTGGCTGAGGAGGAGAGAAATACACGAAGGGCACGGAATTGATTGGTTGATTGAAGAGGAGAGAACGACAGGTGGGCGATTATTCCAACGACGCGCAAAGCGTAACTCCTAGAATCCGGAACCGTGTTAGGGGTAACAGGGATTCCAAGAGCCTTCTTGAGTCCTTCGAAATGAGAGAATGTCCAAACCCTTTTAGTGTTTTTGTGGAATTCCAAGCCTTTAAGTCACCAAAAATGATATATTTATAATTAAAACCCTTTCCCGATAGATCTTACTCCTATATATATATATATATATGCAATAATCTTCAATTTCTAATAAAAAATCTTTAACTTACGATACACCAAGTCTTTCCTTTTTATCAAATCAAATATTAATTTTTATTTCCAAAATAAAACCTTGAGAGTCAAATCTTAATTTTATTTTTGAAATTAAATCTTTCTTTATTTTGGGAAATCAAATCAAATCTTTCTCAATTATATATTAATTTGAAAAGAGATTTTTTTAATAGCTTATAATAAAATAAAATCTTATTATTATATTTTAAATTCGAAAAATTAAAACCCATGTTAGGAAAAAATAACAACTATACTTATCTTCTTTTTTTTTTAGAGTGGCGGATTAATAATATCTTATTTGTCTTTCCACCACGTCTTGCATCCAAATTGAAGTATGAAGTTAATCAATTATTACTATTTTACATGATTACTTAGACTGCAATTTTTTTTTTTTTTTTACTACCAACAAAACTTTGAGGCTTTGTTTTACATGATTACTTTAATTGGCGGGTGTAGCTTTTACAAAACTTTGAGGCAATATTCATAATCCAAGTCCCAATGAAGCTATACACGTTATTCCCTCATTAGCCAACCAATTGCATCCAACATGCTAGGTGCTGCAGTCACACTTTATTTGGATGCATCTACGAATGAGCGAAAAGGAATGTAGCATGCATTGATGACATAACATCCACGCCATGTGCTAGGAACACAAAATAAGGTATTCTTCCTTTTCACCTTGAAGAACCCTTACGAGGTCCATTTTTTTAAAATAAAAAATAAATAAAAAATAAAATCTTATTTTATTTTATTTTTTCGAAAAAATAAAATAAAATCTTATTTTATTTTTTCTACGAGAAAATAAATAAAACGTTTACTTATCTTATTTTTTCCATTTTTTAGAGAGGGGTGAGCATGACATTTTTTTTTTTCGAAAAAACCGAGTAGGAAAATAATCATCTCTCTTACTTCTTTAGGGAGAGCTACTTTGGAATTGCAATCTTCAAAATGCCCATCAATCAAAGTTGTGTAAGCAATTACATCATGCTTGAGGTCTTTGATTATCCTTTCTATGTATAACCCCATGGTAGCCTCCATTTTCCTTCTTCATAGTACCCATCAATTAAATTATGTCAACCACCAAATTTGGGAGGACCCAAATTTATGTATTTCAAGAAAGAAACCACATGGCTCCTCCAATCAAAAAATTTTGTGTGGCTGCCAATTCACCTGCTTTGCTAAGTCCATTAATTATAATACAAACTGAGGTAACTTTTGGCAGCATGTCATGGCTCAACCTTTCGTGATGCGATTCAAGATTTTTTTTTTCTGAATGTTGGCCATTTAACAAGAACTGCATATCCAATTGCAAGGCCCTATAGGGGCCGAACCCTATAGGGAGGTGCCGAACCCTATGTAATAATTTTTTTTTTCAAATAAGATCGAGGGAACTTGATTATAATCGTCCTCTAATTCATAATTCGTTTTGATTGCTGAAGGTGACTTGCTTCCAAGAAAAACCCTTGTTCACTTCGCCATTAAAGGTCAATTATAGTAATAATCTTTGGAGCAAGACAAAAAGCAGGGTCACATCATACTCCCATACCGAATCGAGTTATTTGAAGTGACTCATCTGAAATAAGGTCTTCCTCTTACACATATATACATAACAAGGTTACATAGCTCCTCGCTCAAACCAATACGTTACATATATGATGACAATATGGCCTCTTTTGTTTGTACTCTTTTTCTTGCTTCTTTTTTATTCAGGTAACTCTAGTCTTTCTTTTGTGTTCCGAGCCCCATTACCTTGATTATATCTTGGTTTTTTCCCTCGGATCATGAAGAAAGATTGGTGTTTTTCGACAAACCACGAAGGAAAAAAAATGTTTTTTCTTTCTTTTGTTTTTCGAGACCCATTACCTTGATTACATCTCGGTTTTTTCCCTCGGATAATAAAGAAAGATTGGCAAAAACAAATTTCGACGAAAACCCAAAGAAAGAAAAAATTCTCTGCATGCGGCAAAATTACTCCCTGGAGGACTGAACACTAGGGGGGCCGAACCCTAGGGGGGGCAAATCCTAGGAGGCCGAACTCTAGGGATCGAACCCTAGGGGGGACAAATCCTAGGAGGCCGAACCCTAGGGACCGAACCCTAGGGGGCCGAACCCTGGGGGAAATCAATGTCTAGACGATAAAAAAAAATGAAGTTTTGGAGGAGTAATTACTATTTTGATCATAACTTTCGCCTCGTTTGGAGTTTCGGGGCCCATAATATATCAAAACGAAGCTAGCGACGAGCCCTACAAAAGTCATCACCTTCGACCTTGATAGATACTGTTATAAGTCTTAAAAAAGGTCCCGAAGGCTATGTTTGGGCTGTCCAAAGTTTTTTTTTTCGCAAAATTTTAGAAATTTTTTCTTGCATATTTATGATTCCAAACTCCTTTTGACATTGTTTTTTCTTCTTTTCAGGTGTCTTTGAGGTTACATATCAGACCTTCCTCTTTGCCATGGTGAGCATTTCTTTCCCCTTTGACATCCTTACATTGCTTTTTTTTTTAGAATTCTTAGGATGACCTTTCCTTGCTTGTAGGCCCTTTCACCTGAATGCTCTGCAGAACCAAAAACCACCCGGGAGTCCCCATTCATCACTGATTTGGGAAGGGCTCCCTTCTTCGTTCCTTCTGACACCTTCTGGAATAGAGTTAAGGACTATAACCGTACAACTTTTCCTTCACCAGAGAAAGAAGGCCTATTTCTGTATGCCCCAGGTTCTGGAGGTTGGGATGACCTTCTCCATTCTGACCACATTCCCCATCTATGAATACAGAAACAAGAGTACCCTTTTAGTTCCCTTCACTTCTTGTCTGATTCATTTAGCCTCCTTCAGGAATGGCATCATTGGATCGACGAGGTACTTGGGAATGTTGACTATGTGGGTATACTAAAGAAAGAGCTGACATTCCTCAATACATCAAGCTATGCAGGGACATTTGTATCCAACATGACCATGGTGCTCCTCTACATGTCATTCGTATCCAACAGGACATTCTTCATTAGTCACGGCTTGGGGGAATATGCACCTCTACTCTAGAGGACGTCTATGTCGTCTACCAATCTACCAGTAAGCATTTGCCCCTGCGCGTAAGTCGCGCCTTTGGTGAGATGATCCCGCAAAATATTGTAAGTGTGGAAGTCTTGATTCCAGTGTCTGAACACTTTGCGGGGCTTGATGTTTTGCAAGCCTCAAAAAAAAAAGTCCTAGGAGAGGGAACCTCTATGGGAGAAAACCCTAGAAGGGCAAGCCTTAGAGGAGCTCTCCTGGGATATTTTAAAAATCTTCGATCTAATCTTTCTTACCCTCTCTTGAAATTTCTTTTTTCTTTAAAATCAAGAAGTCATTGAGAATCAAGAAGTACGTGAAGGCATGATAGCCTCTAAGGTCTGATAGCATCGAAGGCCTGATAGCCTCGAAGGCCTGATAGTCCCGAAGACCTGATAGCCTCGAAGGCCTGATAGCCACGAAGACCAAACTTTAGGTATTCCTCTCTTCAATTCGACAGGTCATGGTCTTTAGATCATGAACTTTCGTAGTTTTTTCCATTTCTTGTATCAAAAAATTCATGTACATATATTTCATGCAAACTAACACTTGAATTTATACTTTTTTTTCTTTTTTTTAATAAATCAGAAGAAATAATCAAGTATAAGTTAAAGTTTAACAAATTTATTGATAATCAAATTGCTTTTAACGAAAAGCATAACGTTTCATATAATAAATCTTGCTTTTGTCGAAGAAAGCATAACGTTCACCACTTTTAGAGATAAAGTGCAACTTTCTTGCTTTTGTCGAATAAAGCATAACTTTTGCCACTTTTAAAGATAAAGTGTAACTTTTGGGGTTGAGGGCTTATACTCAGGTGCCTCAATTACTTTTGAAGGTGAAAGCATAACTTAGGAGGACTTATAGTCAGGTGCCTCGTTCACTTTTGATGATAAAGTGTAACACTCGGGTACCTCGTCACTTGGGTCGTCCAATTTCTTGGCAAGTGTAGTCTACAAGGACTTGACCACCATTTAGAGTGGACTACCATCTTGGGTTGATTTTTTTTTATTTTTTAATTCGTCAATTCTTGTGCCTCCTCCCTTGGTCACCCAATTACTTGGCAAGGGATATTCCTGAGGACTTAAACCACCATTTTTGGTGGACCACCATCTTGGGTGGATTTTTAATTCATCTGTAGTTCAGAGTTTTTTCGATGGTAGAACCATTATTTGAGTTCTTGACTTTCGGGACTGCACCATGGGTGATAGCATTGCACGCTTCTTCTCCTAGTTCAATCTCTCCGACCACTAACTTCTCATGGTATATCCTCCGCAGACTATAACAGTCCATAGTGGAATGTCCTGCATATTGGTGGTATACACAGAAGTCCGGCCTTCTTTTCATCTCTTCCGTTACAACCAACCAGGGCCTTGGAGGCTTCACCACTCCGTGCTCAACCCATTGTTCATACAAGCCCCTGAATGCCTTCTCACTACATGTGATAGTCTCTGGAACTGGCATTCTGGTATACTTGTCACCATGCTTTTCTCTGTTTCCCTCAAATTTCTCATTCTTCTCCCTCTTGCCCCCTTGTGGTTTTGACTGAGAATCCGCCAAAGCCACAGTTGCTGTCCTCTTGCTCTTCCATCTAACCATCGCATGGCTATTGGGAAATGTCATGATTCCCCCCAAGTCTTGTGCAAAAGATGAGAGGGTCGCAAATGAATCACAAGTCTTGGTACGTAATGAGGTGGGGCTTGAAGGTGTCTAAAGCACCATTGTTGCAGATGCTAACAAAATTCTTTTCTTCAATTGGCTCTGCACACTTCTGTGCTTAGGCCCTAAACCTATCCATGTAATTTGACGGCCACTCATTTGGCTTCTGCTTGAATTGCATGAGCTCGACGATGGCTACCTATTTCTGCACATAGAAAAATTTCTTAAAAAATTACAATTTTAGATCATCCCAATCATGGATTGATCCCTTCTCCAAGTTGTAGTACCAACTGAAGGCATTATCCGTCAAAGTCTTGTTGAATTCCCTCATCAACAAATTGTGATTTTTCACTTCATCATATCCTAACCATGGAGACATCGACTCCACGAACCTGTCAATGTGTTCCTTGGCATTTCCTTTCTCCCCATTGTATTTTGGAAATTGCGGGGGATGCTCGATATACCCTGCCGGGTAAGGTTGTATCCGAATATGTGCCGGCTAGGGTGGAGTAAAGTCTAACTCCAAAGGTCGGGATGTCTACCTGTGAATTTGATTGATCACATCGATCATATCATCCTTTGCGACATATTGGCTTGTGGTGTGGACTCTTTGTGGTGTTATGATGTATGGCGGCATTGGGCGTGCGTATGGTACAGAAATTGGTTGATGTACACTGACATCAAATAAATTTTGTATCGGTTGTGCTTATGGGTTGGTTCGTTGGACAATGCTTGGGATGGTTGGTATCTGTACTTGTGAAAATAAGGTGATAGTGGTCAGAATGATGTTTTTCTGAGGCTTGCTGACTTTCAGTCTGGGTTGTGGCACGTCACCACTATTCTGAGGTTCTAAATGGATGATTGGAACAGACTGATTCTCCGTTAATGGAGGTGCAGTCTGATTTTCCTTATTGTTCCTATCGTTGTTGTTGTCCTCCACTCCTGCCTGTTTTCCCTGTGAATTGTCTGGGAACATGGCCTTGAAAGCGAGAATCTGCATCAACTGCTGGCGGAAATTTCCCATTTCTTCTTGCTTCCTCTGCATCTCCAGCATCATAGCCATCATCATCCCTTGTTCTTCTCGTGCTTCCTTTAACGCCTTAAGCATCTCCAGTTGCACAACATTTGCCTGCTCTCCACTTTCTTCCTCGCCTTGCCTTCCCGCGCCTGTCTGCCTAACATTTGTTAATAGTTGATTAGCCATGTATTGTGATGTTGAACTTCCTTTTGAGGTGTCTTCAAGGATGGGTTGATCAAGATCTAGATTCACGCTTTGGAAAACTTGACTCGCTTGCTTTAGAACTGGATCCGGTGAGGTAATGCTATTTGTTGGTGAAGCTCTTCCTGTTGTTCTCCCACTTCGAGTTGTGGGCATACCCTTCACGAATTCTACACCTCCCCCAGCAGAGTCGTCAAATAAATGTGGGAAAGGAAATCGTACCTTGCTAGGGTTAGGATTTCGTGTTGGCTGAGGAGGAGAGAAATCCACGAAGAGCACAGAATTGATTGGTTGATTGAAGAGGGGAGAACGACAGGTGGGCGATTACTCCAACGATGCGTGGCAGAACTCCTAGAATCCGGGAACCGTGTTAGGGTAGCAGGGATTCCAAGAGCCTTCTTGAGTCCTTTGAGCTGAGAGAATGTCCAAACCCCTTTAGTGTTTTTAGGTGGAATCTCCAACCCTTTAAGTCACCAAAAGGGTCTTTTTGATCTTCCAAGAGTCCAAGTCTTGAGTCTTAAGAGAAGTCCCCTTCCCAATGGAATGGAAGGGGTATTTATAGGGTTTTTTAGAAAGTAGTCATGTGCGAGGCACATTTTTTCAGAGAAATTCCAGAAATACCCTTTAGTCATTAGAATAATGCCCATATTGTCTTGTCCTTCTAGCCACCAATCCAATCCCTCAATCAATTCCCAAATCGAGCCGCCTCCACGAGTCTTCTGCCTCGGGACACGTGGAGGCTTCTCCCGGGTCTAGCATTCTGATTTTTTCGTTTTCATTCCATTAGGTTATGCGAACCCTAATTTGCACATTTAATGAGGCCGTGGAACCCTAATTGCGCATTTAATTCAATTAGGTCATGTGAACCCTAATTTTACACTTGGGCCCACATATATATATATAATTCAAATTTCAAAATGCTGGTTATTTTCTTTTGTCGAACTTAAAACGGCTAGGCATCCCATATTTTATATATAAATAGACATCCAATTATGATAAATCAGAATTTTTATTACTGTAAAATATATTCGATTTTATAAATATCATCTCGCTATTGCATGTATAAGGGTACTAGTAATTAAGTTTTTGTATACTAATTAGGGAAGGAATGCTTCTTATTCTTCAAAGTTTGTGTTCAAGTATATATATGAACCGATTTTTGGCTTAATTTAGGAATTAACATGCTGGAATTTGGGTTTAATATGTTTTGTTATGAAAATGATGAATCTTGGATGAATTAGTGTTCAATTTGGGTTTTGATATTTAATTTAGGGTTTAATTTGTTATTGATTGAGGCTAAATAATGTTCAATTTGAATTTGATATGCTTGAAATTTTGGTTTGATATTTACTGTATTGTCTGCTACAATTATTGTTTAATTTGTACAAATACATACATATGATGCAACTAGGGCATATTTTTAGCATTTCCATTCCTCCTAACCGATTTGAATCCAACCCGATTCATTTTTAGCAAATTTTGACCTAACCTGACCTAATTTGAACCAACCCCAATTTTTAATATTTTAAAATAAAATAATTATTTAAAATTAGTTATTTTAATATTTTAAAAGAAAATATTACTTTTAAAATAATAATTATATTTAATATTTTTAAATAAAATATTTTTAAATAAATAATATTTTAAAATAAAATATTATTTAAAAAAATAAATAATAATATAATTTAAAATTTTAAAATAAAATATTTTCTTAAAATAATTTAAAAACAATAATTATTTTAATATTGTAAAATAAAATATTTTTTTAAAATTATTAATATTTTATATTTAAAATAAAATATTATTTTTAAAATTTTTAAAAATAATTATTATTTTAAGGAAAAATATTAGAAACTTTATTTTTTTCAAAATTAGTAAAGTTTCATAAAATATAGATTCAAAAAAAGCAAAAGTTAAATTTTTTAAAACTTAATTATTTTTATGAAAATAGACAAATCTTTAAAAATAATTAATGTTGTTTAATGAAAATAAAGTTTTATTTTTTTGAATATATATTTTATAAAACTTTACTCATTTTTGTAAACACTGAAATTTTTTTCAATTTTTTTCTAAAAAACAATATTTATTTTAAAACAATATTTTGTTTTCTAGATTTTCTAATATGTATTTTTTTCTTTAGGGTGTTGCGCCTAACTTTATTCCACTTATTATATTACCATATCACTTTCTATATTTTGTAACGTCTAGTTTTGTTTTCTAAATTTTCTAACACGTATTTTTTTCTTTTCAAATTTTGTAACGTCTAGTTTTTTTTTCTTTAATTTTTTAGATTTTATAACGGCTAGTATCTTTGTTTTTTTTAACCGATAATATCTTCTTCTTTTCGAATTTCTAACAGCTAGTATCTTTCTTTCTTTCGAATTTCTAACGGCTAGTTTTCACCAACTATCCATATAAATAGACAACAAATTGTTACAATTAGGATATGGATGAGTAGCAGTTCTTAGCATGTAAGGATACTTGTAATTCAGTTTCTCCAACATATGTAGGAGTACAATGCTTTTCAATTGTTCGAAGAATCTGTATCAAATTTGGATGAACGTTGTTCATGACATTTCAAATATTAAATATTACGGCGCATGCGTCTACACCACATAGGGTACTCAATTCTTCAATATTCTTGAGAAAACCGTTCCTATTTTTGTAGCATGCTTTTCTGGTTCTGGCCAAGTCATTACTGACGAAAGCAAGCTCCACCTTCTTCCTAGTCATGTCTAAATTAAAGTAAGATCAAAGGCACACAACAACTTTTGGGTGATCTTGCTTTATATAGAAGTGCAGAAGAATAAAATATCAACGGAAAGATTTGCATATTTATGACGTTGGAGATAAGGATGAATTTAATACTCGCCCGCTCACTTTTTATTTGAGATTTTTGTTCTTTTTTATTTGTATGTATAGAGATCCCCGAACTTGATTTGTTAGTTCTTCAACGAGGTTGAGATTTTGGGACTCTGTTTTCTCAATACTCATGTACGAATTGTGTGTTTTTATATCTTATATGAATGAGTTAGTAGTCTTTCTCTCTTCTTTTTTAATTTTTAATTTTTATTTTTTATATCCTTTTTTCCCCTATACTTGGTAAAGATGGCTTATGGAGAATATTACGAATCAGTCGGAGCAATTACAGAAGTACTAGCAAATGGATTCGCAGATCAAATTCTATCGCTTTACCAAGTATTAAATATAACCTAGATATTACCAAGTATGCAAACGGATTCTCATATCCAATTCTTTGTCTAGGTTTCACGAATGCAAAAACTATAGTTTTTAAAAAAGCTAAGAAAAAATATTATTGTTTTTTATTTGCAGATAGATTTAAATACAATATAAATCTCTCTCGAATTACAAGTTTTAGGAATATAGACCAAAAATTTTCAATTTCTCTTTCCTAATGTTTGGTTGGGCATATATTTAATGCATACTAATTATTTTAATAGGAATTATTTTTTCTTTCTTAATTTTAAAATATGAAATATTTCTCGATCTTTCAAAATAAGCTTTTTTCTTTTCAAATTTCCTAAACGTTATGTTCTTTTATAATCTTTTTTAGATCTTCTAACGGCTAGTGTGTGTGTGTATATATATATATATATATATATATATATATATATTCAAATTTCAAACTGCTGGTTATTTTCTTTTGTCGAACTTAAAACGGCTAGGCATCCCATATTTTATATATAAATAGACATCCAATTATGATAAAGCAGAATTTTTATTAGTGTAAAATATATTCTATTTTTATAAATACCATCTCGCTATCGCATGTATAAGGGTACTAGTAATTAAGTTTTTGTATACTAATTAGGGAAGGAATGCTTCTTATTCCTCAAAGTTTGTTGTGTTCAAGTATATATATGAACTGATTTTTGTCTTAATTTAGGAATTAACATGCTGGAATTTGGGTTTAATATGTTTTGTTATGAAAATGATGAATCTTGGATGAATTAGTGTTCAATTTGGGTTTTGATATTTAATTTAGGGTTTAATTTGTTATTAATTGAGGCTGAATAATGTTCAATTTGAATTTGATATGCTGGAAATTTTGGTTTGATATTTACTGTATTGTCTGCTACAATTATTGTTTGATTTGTGAAAATACATATATATGATGCAACTAGGGCATTTTTTAGCATTTCCATTCCCTAACCTATTTGAATCCAACCCGATCCATTTTGATCAAATTTTGACCCATCTTGACTCAGTTTGAACCAACCCCAATTTTTAATATTTTAAAGGAAAATATTACTAATAATTAATATTTAATATTTTAAAATAAAATATTATTTAAATAATTAATATTTTAAAATAAAATTTTATTTAAAAAAATAACTAATAATTTAATTAAAATAAAATATTTTCTTAAAATAATTTAAAAATAATAATTATTTTAATATTTTAAAATAAAATATTATTTTTAAATAATTAATATATTTTATATTTAAAATAAAATATTATTTTTAAAAAGTTTTAAAAATAATTATTATTTTAAGGAAAAAATATTAGAAACTTTATTTTTTCAAAAATTAGTAAAGTTTAATAAAATATAGATTCAAAAAAAGCAAAGTTAAATTTTTTTAAATCTTAATTATTTTTATGGAAATATACAAATCTTAAAAAATAATTAATGTTGTTTAATGAAAATAATGTTTTATTTTTTTGAATATATATTTTATAAAACTTTACTCATTTTTTTAAACAATGAAAAATTTTCCAAATTTTTTCCTGAAAAACAATATTTATTTTAAAACAATATTTTGTTTCCTAGATTCTCTAATACGTATTTTTTTCTTTTGGGTCTTTGCTACTTTGATTTTATTTAAACTTTTATTATATTACCATATTACTTTCTATATTTTGTAACGTCTAGTTTTGTTTTTTAGATTTTCTGACACTTATTTTTTTCTTGTCAAATTTTGTAACGTTTAGTTTTTTTTCTTTAACTTTTTAGATTTTCTAACGGCTAGTATCTTTGTTTTTTTAACCGATAATATCTTCTTTTTTTTAAATTTCTAACGGCTAGTATCTTTCTTTCTTTCGAATTTCTAATGGCTAGTTTTCACTAACTATCCATAGAAATAGACAACAAATTGTAACAATTAGAATATGAATGAGTAGCAATTCTTAGCATGTAAGGGTACTAGTAATTCAGTTTCTCCAACATATGTAGGAGTACAATGTTTTTCAATTGTTTGAAGAATCTGTATCAAATTTGGATGAACGTTGTTCATGACATTTCAAATATTAAATATTATGGCGCATGCGTCAACACTACATAGGGTACTCAATTATTCAACATTCTTGAGAGAACCCTTCCTATTTTTGTAGCATGCTTTTCTGGTTCTGGCCGAGTCATTACTGACGAAAGCAAGCTCCGCCTTCTTCCTAGTCATGTCTAAATTAAAGTAAGATCAAAGGCACACAACAACTTTTTGGTGATCTTGCTTTATATAGAAGTGCAGAAGAATAAAATATCAACGGAAAGATTTGCACATTTATGACGTCGGAGATAAGGATGAATTTAATACTCGCCCGCTCACTTTTTTTTAGAGATTTTTGTTCTTTTTTATTTATGTATAGAGAACCCTAAACTTTATTTTTTTATATCCTTTTTTCCCCTATACTTGGTAAAGATGGCTTATGGCGAATATTACGAATCAGTGGGAGCAAGTACAGAACTACTAACAAATGGATTCGCAGATCCAATTCTTTCGCTTTACCAATTATTAAATATAACCTAGATATTACCAAGTATGCAAACGGATTCTCAAATCCAATTCTTTGTCTAGGTTTCACGAATGCAGAAACTATATAGTTTTTGAAAAAGCTAAGAAATAATATTATTGTTTTTATTTGCAGATAGATTTAGATACAATATAAATCTGTCTCGAATTACAAGTTTCAATTTCTCTTTCCTAATGTTTGGTTGGGCATATATTTAATGCATACTAATTATTTTAATAGGAATTATTTTTTCTTTCTTAAATTTAAAACATGATATTTTTCTCGATCTTTCAAAATAAGCTTTTTTCTTTTCAAATTTCCTAAACGTTATGTTCTTTTATAATCTTTTTTAGATCTTCTAACGGCTAGTGTGTATATATATATATATATATATATATATATATATATATATATATATTGTCCGCAAATATCAAACTGCTGGTTATTTTCTTTTGTCAAACTTAAAACGACTAGGTTTCCCATATTTTACATATAAATAGACATCCAATTATGATAAAGCAGAATTTTTATTAGTGTAAAATATATTCGATTTTATAAATACCATCTCGCTATTGCATGTATAAGGGTACTAGTAATTAAGTTTTTATATACAAATTAGGGAAGGAATGCTTCTTATTCTTCAAAGTTTGTGTTCAAGTATATACATATGAACCGATTTTTGGCTTAATTTAGGAATTAACATGCTGGAATTTGGGTTTAATATGTTTTGTTATGAAAAATGATGAATCTTGGATGAATTAGTGTTCAATTTGGTTTAATTTGATATTAATTGAGGCTGAATAATGTTCAATTTGAATTTGATATGCTGGAAATTTTGGTTTGATTTTTACTGTATTGTCTGCTACAATTATTGTTTGATTTGTGCAAATACATACATATGATGCAACTAGGGCATTTTTTAGCATTTCCATTCCTCCTAACCGATTTGAATCCAACCCGATCCATTTTGACCAAATTTTGACCCATCATAACCCAGTTTGAACGAACTCCAATTTTTAATATTTTAAAAGAAAATATTACATTTAAAATAATAATTATATTTAATATTTTAAAATAAAATATTATTTATAAAAAATAAATAATAATTTAATTTAAAATTTTAAAATAAAATATTTTCTTAAAATAATTAAAAATAATAATTATTTTAATATTTTAAAATAAAATACTAATTTTAAAATAATTAATATTTTTTATATTTAAAATAAAATATTATTTTAAAAAAGTTTTAAAAATAATTATTATTTTAAGGTAAAAATATTAAATTTTTTTTTTCAAAAATTATTAAAGTTTCATAAAATATAGATTCAAAAAAAGCAAAGTTAAATTTTTTTAAATCTTAATTATTTTTATGAAAATATAAAAATAATTAATTTTGTTTAATGAAAATAAAGTTTTATTTTTTTGAATATATATTTTATAAAATTTACTCATTTTTGTAAACAATGAAAATTTTTCAAAATTTTTTCCTGAAAAAAAATATTTATTTTAAAATAATATTTTGTTTTCTAGATTTTCTAATACGTATTTTTTTCTTTTGGGTGTTGCGCCTGACTTTATTTCACTTATTATATTCCCGTATCACTTTTCTATATTTTGTAACTTCTAGTTTTGTTTTCTAGATTTTCTAACATGTATTTTTTTCTTTTCAAATTTTGTAACGTCTAGTTTTTTTTCCTTTAACTTTTCAGATTTTCTAACGGCTAGTATCTTTGTTTTTTTATTTGTAACCGATAATATCTTCTTTTTTTTTTGACTTTCTAACGGCTAGTATCTTTCTTTCTTTCGAATTTCTAAGGGCTAGTTTTCACCAATTATCCATATAAATAGACAGAAAATTGTAACAATTAGGTCCATTAGGATATGAATGAGTAGCAATTCTTAACAATTAGGACATTTTTTAGCATTTACATTCCTCCTAACCAATTTGAATCCAATCCGATCCATTTTGACCAAATTTTGATCCAACCCGACCCAGTTTGAACCAAACACAATTTTTAATATTTTAAAATAAAATAATTATTTAAAAATAGATATTTTAAAATTTTAAAAGAAAATATTACTTTTAAAATAATAATTATATTTAATACTTTAAAATTCAATACTCATGTACGAATTGTGTGTTTTTATATCCTATATGAATGAGTTAGTAGTCTTTCTCTCTTCTTTTTTAATTTTAATTTTTAATTTTTTTATATCCTTTTTCTCCTATACTTGGTAAAGATGGCTTATGGGGAATATTACGAATCAGTGGGAGCAAGTACAAAAGTACTAGCAAATGGATTCACAGATCCAATTCTTTCGCCTTACCAAGTATTAAATATAACCTAGATATTACCAAGTATGCAAACAGATTCTCAGATCCAATTCTTTGTCTAGGTTTCACGAATGCAAAAACTATATAGTTTTTAAAAAAGCTAATAAATAATATTATTGTTTTTATTTGCAGATAGATTTAGATACAATATAAATCTGTCTCAAATTACAAGTTTCAGGAATATAGGCCAAAAAATTTCAATTTTTCTTTCCTAATGTTTGGTTGGGCATATATTTAATGCATACTAAGTATTTTAATAGGAATTATTTTTTCTTTCTTAATTTTAAAACATGATATTTTCTCGATCTTTCCAAAATAAGCTTTTTTTCTTTTCAAATTTCCTAAACGTTATTGTTCGGGAGCGTTTTACCGACCCTCATTTGGGCCGAAGGCTTAATATCAGAAGGGCTTGAGAGACCGATGGGCCGGATCCCGTGAAGATGTTGGAGGTGTTGGGGTGCCTAAGATCTCGAGCCCTCTGGGCCGAGTGAACCCAGTCTTGTGATGTTAGGTCGGGTTTTGAGTCCTTGGGGCCGAAGCCCAGACTACGTTATAGGACCGTTTGGGCCTGCACAGCGGGCTCTCCTGCATGCAGAGTCCGGGTACCTATTCATATGCTTAAGCGGTAACTCCAAAGGTCGTGATGAGATTGGACTCTACTTGCACCTTTTAAGGAGATTGTGTTGGACCCAAGTTATGGTAACTACCATACACTAGGAGTCCTAATCCGACTGGGAGAAGGATTCTAAGGTGGTGAGTACTATAAATATAAGGCCTAGGTTATCATTATGAGGTAATACCTACTTTTGAGCACTAAATACTTATCCTCCCTTGTTAAACCTTGTAACGGCCTGTACTCATTCTCACACCGGAGCTATCCCCCGGCGGCACAAGCCGTCAAGCTTCTGTGTGATCTGTTACTGTGCAGGTTCTAGCGCGTGGATTCTGTGATTGGACGCGCCGGCGAAACTTGGCGTTAACATTGGCGCTAGAAGGAGGCGTGCTTAAACAATCACAATCAGATTCTTTTCCGGCAAGAAACTATGGCGAGCGTGGAGTATGCAGTTTCCGACCGTGAAAAGGCCAAGACGCACCAGACCACTCAGGTGAGAGGGTCGGTGAAAGACAGACTGGGTTCCAGAGTCCAGGACGATCAGATGGAGCCGGCTGGCTCCCCCCGACGAAGGCTCTTCCATGAAAGCCAGCGTAACCCCAACCAGGCTAGTCGGATGGACGAAGCTAATTCACGAGCGTTGGAGGCGCATGAAAAGAGTCGTAGCCAGGGTAGTCGAGATCAGAGAGAATTCATCCTGCAGAAAAAGATGCAGCAAAACAAAGATGCCATGATGACCCTACGTCTTCAGCAGGAGGAGCTCGAACTACAGATGGCTAACATGCTCGGAGAGCAAGAGGCATCCTCTAAGAGGCGTAGGCACCGTAGCCGGTCTCGGTCACCCCGAAGGGGAAAGGCTGATGGGGAGAGAAGTAGATATCGAAGTCGTTCGAGGGATGGCCGAAGCCGGAGGAGGAGTCGATCGGCAGGACGACGATCAGAGAACCCGGGTCGGTCTGGGCAGAGGAGGGGAGACGAGATTCCCAAATGTGAGAGGGACAGACCCCGATCGTCCCCTCATGAAGCAGAGTCCAACCTCCTCGCTCGAAGGGTAGCCTGAATTGGAGAAGTCTTTGTTGGTCAAGAGCAGACCGAGTGCCCTCGGCTATATATAGGGTCACCCTTCTCATGAAAATTAATCGAGACAATGGACCCCAAAGAAAGATGCCCCGATGGAGACTTATGAAGGGTGGGGATCCTTACGACCATTCGATGGGTATGACAGTTGATGACTTATTATGGCCACTTTGATGCGACCAAAGTGCCACATGTTCGCTACTACCCTGAAGAAGAGTGCGCGGGAATGGATGAGAACCTTGGCGTCGGGATCGATAACTTCGTGGAAGGACCTTCGGGAAAAGTTTCATGCACGGTTCGAAAGTAATAAGAGACGGGGAAAGATCACAGCATCCCTCATGCGCAGTTAAGCGAGAGATTAGATGAGAGCCTCAGGGCGATATGTTAAGAGGTTTCGAGAGGTCAGTGGGGTGATTGGTGAGCTAAATTCCCCACAAGCCTTGTGATTCTTCACAACGGGGCTAGACATTGGAAAATCAAAGAAGCTGATGAAGGACCTGGTGATCAACCCTCCGGCCGATCTAACAAAAGCCTTCCACAGGGCAGAGGGGCACATAGAGATCGAGGAGGCGATGGGGAATTTCAAGCCACAATCCCAATTATACGAGAAATCCAGAGATTGCGACAAACAGAGTTATCAAAAACCCGATAGTCAGGGGAGGACGAATAGCTACAGTAAGAAGAACTACAACGGGGGAGGGTCAGGCGGTGGAAGACCACCCTTCCCAAATAAAAATGTCAACAAAGTGTACACTGCACTCAATACAGATCGGGCTAAGATACTGGAGGAGATGCGAAGAAAACCCTTTTTTGAACCATGCCAAACGATCCCGAAGTCGGGGAAAAGGGGTTGGAACAAGTATTGTGCGTACCACCAGAGCTGGGGTCACACGACAGAAGATTGCAGTAACTTGAAAGACTTAATAGAAAAAAAGCGTTGAGGCGCAGCGGTTAGTACAGTATGTGGTCGGGAAGGCGTCGAAAGCCCTAACGAGAAACCGAAAGCTCACCCGAAGCAAGGTACAAGCCAATCGAACCCACAAGCCCGAGGAGTTATGGATGTGATATCGAGCGGGTTGGTGAGGGCGGTAACCCGTAGGAAGAGGAGTGGGCATCTCGGCCGTCATCATTACTAGTCGGCTCTCGCCCGAAAGGACAGGACATATTCAGCATGACCATCTCCTTCTCGATGACTACCCTACTGTGACAAAGATTGAACCGCATTTACGGAACCTTTGGTGATAACGACTCGGTCGGGCGGTGGACATGAAGAGAATGATGATCGACGACGGGTCCTCGATCGATATACTCTACACACATGCATACCAGAGGTTGGATTTGGGAGGAAAGAAGATGGAATTGGGAGGAGAGGGCTCGTTATACGGCTTGGTGGATTTAATTCGGTTTATGTGTCGAGCACGATAGAGTTACGGTCAGATTCGATGCGGCCCTCGAAAAAATGTAAATCATGGTAAAAAATTTTGTCGTACAAGTGGATTCGGCTTACAACGCCATCTTGGGAAGGCCTACTTTAAGCGACGCTATGAGCGATGCGTCTATACCCCACTTC
This sequence comes from Panax ginseng, assembly GCA_020205605.1. Classification (NCBI taxonomy): domain Eukaryota; kingdom Viridiplantae; phylum Streptophyta; class Magnoliopsida; order Apiales; family Araliaceae; genus Panax; species Panax ginseng. The sequence goes on from CM035134.1 coordinate 14,996,488, forward strand.
AAAATCAAGTTTCCAACACCGAGCGGGATAGGGGAGGTAAAAGGAGATCTCGACATCGCCCGAAGGTGTTATCGGAATACCTTGATTTCTTCAGGGGTCGGGGTCAGTAAGCAGAAACAGACGATGACCATCGAGATAGAGCCGTTCACTGAGGGAAGTACTGAACCCATGGCTCTACCGGCAGAAGAAATAGAGGATGTTGAGTTGATACCGGGGAATCCAGACAAACTGATCAAAATCGGGGTGGGATTATCCGAGCAGCTGCGCACAGGCCTGGTGGAATTACTTCGGGTGTATGCCGACATCTTCGCTTGGGAACCTAGCGACATGCCCGGAGTAAGCGAATCAATAGCATTACATAGGCTTCATACCGACCCGAAGAGGAAGCCAGTGATACAGAAAAGAAGGATCTTTGCCCCGGAAAGACAGAGGATTATAGACGAAGAGGTCACTAAATTGTTAGAGGCAGGGTTCATCTTCGAAATCGACTATCCCGAATGGCTGGCGAATGTGGTATTGGTTCAGAAGCAAAATGGGAAGTGGAGGATGTGCATTGACTACACGGACCTAAATAAGGCATGCCCTAAAGACTTCTATCCCTTACCCAACATAGACCAGCTGATTGATGCCACTTCAGGGTATGGAATGTTAAGTTTCATGGACGCTTTCTCGGGATATCACCAAATCTCGATGCACAAGGAGGATATCCCGAAGACTAGCTTCATCACTCATCGGGCTATATCTGGCGTATCGGAAGATGACCTTTGAATCTTGCTTTGAAGCAGAGGGCGACCTACCAACGGATGATGAACTTCAGATTCGTGAAGCAATTTGGGCGGTAGTATGGAAGTGTACATGGATGACATGATTGTTAAGAGCATGTCAGTCCGGGATCATCTGTAGGATTTAGCAGACTGCTTTGAAACGGTGAGGCAACACAAAGTGAGAGTTTGAACTCCACCAAATGCACCTTGGATTGGGTTCAGGGAAATTTCTGGGATATCTGGTCAGTAAGAGGGGAATCGAAGCCAATCCAGGAAAAATCTCGGCGATCTTAGACATGAAAACTCCAAAGACATACAAAGATGTCCAGAGGTTGATGGGCCGAATTGCTGCCCTTCGGAGATTCATGTCAAGGTCAGCTGAAAGATGTCTACCCTTTTTAAACACTCTCAAGGATCCGAAAAATGATAAGAGTTTCCAGTGGACTTCGAAATGCGAAGACGCGTTCCAAGAGATCAAGAGGTATTTGGGTTCGGCACCATTATTGATGAAACTGATTCCCTCAGAACCTTTATACTTATACTTGGTTGCAAGCCCGATGGCAGTAGGGGCGGCACTGGTGAGGGATAAGGGAGGTAAGCAGTTCCCGGTGTACTATATCAGCCATGTTCTTCGGGACGCGGAAACGAGATACCCGAACCTGGAAGAGTTTGCCTACGCCCTCATAATTGCTAGCGAGAAACTTCGAGCACTATTTCCGAGGGATGATGATGATAGTGGTCTACACGAATCACCTTTGAAGAAGATTTTGCACAAACCCGAGATGTCGTCGGTCGGTTGGCGTGATGAGCGATGGAACTAACACGATTTATATAGAGTATCATCCCCGACGGCAATCAAAGAAAGGCGTTGGCGATTTTATGGTAGAGTGCTCTTTCACGAGTCGAGATGAATATATAGTGGCCGAAGCACAACCAGTCACACCTCATGGACTTTATACGTGGATGGATCATCAACTTCAGAGGTTAGCGGAGCAGGGGTCATCCTGACAAGTCCTGAAGGGTTCAAGGTGCGACAAAGCAATTCGGTTTGGTTTCAAGGCCACAAACAACGAAGCAGTATGAGGCCATCTTAAGCGGGGATACGATTGGCGAAGCCTAGAGGTACAGAGGTTGATCATCTCAAGATGATTCACACCGGTGGTCAAGCGCTTATCGGTAGTCTGGCTTCGGGGCAAGGATGACCAAATATCTGGCCGAGGTAAAGGATAAGCTTATGTACTTCACATCGCACAGTTGCCAGGGGGTGGATCGGTCAGACAATACAATAGCGGATGCCCTAGCGAGATTGGCAACTACTGAAGCAAGCTCTTTCGATGGATCAGTGTACTTGGAGGTTCTGGAAAAACCCAGTGTCCCGAAGACAAAAATCCTAGCTTTGGACCGACTCAATTGCTGGCTCACACCTTATATCTTATACTTGGCCGATGGGACCCTCCCTTCGGACCGAATCCTAGCTAGGCAAGTCAAACATCGAAGCTCGAAATTCGCCCTCATAGATGGAGATCTATACCAAAGGGCCTTTAGCTCTCCACTGCTCAAATGCTTGACTCCTTGAGCGCGCACTACACACTTCGGAGGTGCATGAGGGGATCTGTGGGGATCACATGGGAAGCAAAGTCAACTGCTCATAAGATTTTGAGGCGAGGTATTATTATTGGTCAACGATCTGCAAAAAAAGCAAAGGAATTCGTTAGGAGGTGCCCCAAATGCCAGCTAAACAGCAATGTTCCGCATCAACCACTTGAGGAGCTCTATTCGGTCTTATCCCCAATTCCCTTCGCTGTATGGGGAATCGATATTCTGGGCCCTCTGCCAAAAGGTAAGTGACAAGTTAGCTTTGTGATTGTGGCTATTGATTACATGACGAAGTGGGTCGAAGCCAAACCACTACAAAAGATCACCGAGCGGGAGTGTTTGAAGTTTTTTAAAGAAGGAATAGTCTACCGGTTCGGTATCCCCGATGGTAGTAGTCTCAGACAACGGCAGAAAGTTCGTGGGGTCGAAATTCGAGGGCTTTCTGAAGGAGTTAGGGATCCAACATCGCAAGACTTCGGTTGCCCATCCTCAGTCAAATTGTCAAGTGGAAGTGACTAATCGAACCCTACTCAATGGGATTAAGCGCAGACTGGATGAATTAAAGGGTCGTTGGCAAAGAATCTATATCTATTTTGTGGGCGTATCGAACTACTCCAAGGACTACAACTGGAGACTCTCCATTCAGACTGGCCTTTGGGACCGACGCTCTCATTCCTGTCGAGATTGGATCCCCCACCCTTCGAGTCAACCAATACAAAGAGCTGTATAATGATGAAGGCCTGAGAACGAATTTGGATCTGCTAGATGAAGTCCGGGATTCGGCTATAATGAGGTTGGCAATCTATCAGCAACGGACAACGCACGACACTACAACCAGAAGGTGAAGCCTAGGAGGTTTGCGGTAGGAGATCTAGTCCTCCGGGAGTCGGAGGCTTCAACCCCCCAGAACACCGGCAAGTTAATGCCTAACTGGGAGGGGCCTTATGAGGTGGTAGGAGTGCCGAAGCCAGGAACATACTGAGCAATGGATGATTCGGAGGTAAAAAATACATGGCATGCTGGAAGACTTAGAAAATTTTACCAGTAATAGTTATGTTATTCTTATTTGTATCCATGTAACCGATTCAATTTAAATGATATAAATGAAATTTCCAATTTACGCTTTTCATCCATATTCATATATTTAGATTCTTACTCGAACAGACACGCGCTTGCACTATCCGATCAAGAGGTTCGGAAAGACACCACTGATCGAGATAAGTCCCGAGCATAACTGACCGAGAGTTCAATAAATTCTTAAAGTACAGATCTCGGGCACTATCCGATCAAGAGGTTCGGAAAGACACCACTGATCGAGATAAGTCCCGAGCATAACTGACCGAGAGTTCAATAAATTCTTAAAGTACAGATCTCGGGCACTATCCGATCAAGAGGTTCGGAAAGACACCACTGATCGAGATAAGTCTCGGGTATAACTGTTGACCCTTCAAAATCAGATAAACTCTAATGACAATCCGATCAGAAGGTTCGGGTGGACATAACTGATCAAGATTAGTCATAAGTAAAACTGACAACAAACATTCATGGGCAAAGAGTATATCTCATTTATACTTAGAAAATTTTACATTACAAACCCGGTCGCCTACGATTCGGGCAAAGTACAAAAAAGAAAAAGAAAAATGGTGGCCCATGCAGGTCCTAAATATCTACTCTGCAGGGGGATCATCTTCAGCTTCAGATTCGTCATCAGAAGAGTCAAGGACGGAGATATCGAGCCCAGCAGCCATCAACTTTGCCTTAGCTTTCTCCCGATGAGTCTCATACCCTTCACCGAATTGGGCTATGACCTTATCATTCAAGGCGTCAGATTCTTCGTATTCGGTGATGGCCTGCTATCGGGCCTCGACAACCTTCTCAGGAAATGCGTTGACGGTAGCGGTTAAAGTGTTGGTCTCCTTGATCAAGAACATCATCTTGTCGTGCATCTCGGAGAACTTGTGCGTAATGTTGTAAATGGCATTCTCCCGATCCTTGACCTCCTGGAGCAGATGATCCCTCTCTGCCAGAAGAGTGCTATGCTCATGCTCCAGCTCTTTGATCCGGTCCTCCGCTCGGGCCGCCTTGCGTCGGGTCTCAGCATGAGAATCCTGCCCTTCTTGAGTCATTGCGGACCCTTTAACCTCGACCTCAAGCAGCTCCACCTCCGTTCCCAGCTTTGAACTTCTTTCTTTGTAGTTCGGGCGAGGGGAGGGATGGCTCGGGCGAGTATAGCGTTGGCCTGCAGCGAACACATACATCAGTACAAGAAGTAAAAGTCAAAGTTAATAGCAACAATCGACCGACAAAGGAATTACAGGGTCCGAGCTCGAACATAAACCACCAAGAATCGATCGAAGAATACCCTTTAACCGCCTCATCGTCACCGGGAAGTTTGAAGTGATCGAAGAGGTAAAAGGAAAGCCCTATGACGGGCTCTTGGGCCAACAGTGGTCGGTGATCCCCTGGAGGAGCTTGGCCCGGAGGAAGGAGTGGTGGCACTACGGCGGACCGAGGACCACCATCTCTCCCGTCGGCTGATCGGAAGCCTCCGATAATCGAGGTCTTTTTGATCGGGGTTCGAGAGAGAACATCTTGGTGTCCCCGAATCCTCGACCACCCTCGGTCGGCGGAGGGGCGGCGGAGTCGCCTTCTTCAGAAGGTAGAACGACTTTTGTGGTCGGGGGCTCGGGCCTCGAAGTGGACCCCAGTGACAGCTCGTTGATCGGGACCATATCCTCCTCAGGAGCATCGTCAGTCACTGGGGGTCGGATGAACCCGGTTGTGATGGTGGTGGGGATGAAGGCGTCGACAACGCCCTCTGGCTTGAAAATGGTCACTGCACGGGGACAAATGGTTAAGGCATGGAACGCTTCAGAAAATAGGAGAAAAAAATAAAGAAAAACAGAAGGATACTCACAGCCGTGTTTGTATAACCAGGCTTCGTTCATCAGAAGCCCCAAATTCCATTGGGTCTTTTGCCATTGCTTGTAGAACGTCTTGAAAGCATCGGCCCGGCCCTTCGGGAACTTCAAAATCTTGGCCGCCTTGTCGGCTGGATGGGCCCAGGAGGGAAGGAGTTGGAGGTCGGTTCCCTTGGCAAAAAACCACTGTTCGTGCCACCCCTTGTTGCTTGAAGGGGTCTTGATCGGGACGGTGCGGTTGGGGTGTTTGTTGAGTTGCCGAAGACCGGGCTCTTTCAAACCACTAACGGTGAACAGGGCAAAGAATAGATCGAGCTCGGGAGTGAGGCCCACCTCTTGGCAGACGGCTATGAAAGAGACTAAGTGGATGTACTGCGTTCGCACTGAAATGCTTGAACTTGAAACTCCCACGAAGCTCAAGACAGAAGAAATGAAATCGTGAAGTGGGAACCGAACCCCGTACTTCAGAACGTACAGGGGGACGACCACCCACTCGCCCTCGGGACGCCAGAACATCTTCTCATCGGGCATCGGTACTCGAAGCTTGTATTCTTTAGGGACCATAAAAAGGGACCGGATGTCAGAAATCTGTGAGGGGGTGATGGTGGAAGGAGTATGAAGGTGAGAAAACTCCTCTGAGGAATAGTATGCATTTCAAATCCTAGCCTTGGCGTCTACCGGACTAGGCAGGGTCGAAGGTGTGGTGTCGGCAGGGGCATCCGGCAGTACGACCTCTAGAAGGTCGCCAGTGGTGACGGTGGAGGTAACGGTGATAGGCTCAGTGGCCGGAATAGTGCTGGAATCGGCCATTTAAAAGGAATGTGATGCAAATAAGAAGTTTCGAAGAACAAATGATCAGGAATAGAACTCAAATATCTGCAAAGTAGTGGGGTTCGTGGAGTTTGGGGAAGAAATGAGCTCGCTGGAAATCGCCTGGCCGGAGAAAATGAAAATAGAGAGTTTGGGAGAGAGAGTCAGTAAAGGTGATAATGAGGGGGGAAGAGGGGTTTTTATAAGGGGTACGACCACGGAATCCTGTATGGCTATTAAATGCTTAAGGTGGGTCCGGGCGTGAAAAGGCGTGCAATTTTGCAAATATCTATAACAAACCGTTGGACTTCCCCAGACAGCTCATCATTAGCTGTCGTGACTTTTCGAGGTCCTGACCTTCCAAGTCTCTAATTATAAATATGTTATAATCAGAGACTGGGGGGCAATGTTCGGGAGCGTTTTACCGACCCTCATTTGGGCCGAAGGCTTAATATCAGAAGGGCTTGAGAGACCGATGGGCCGAAGCCCGTGAAGATGTTGGAGGTGTTCAGGTCAGTATCTGAGCCCTCCTAGGCCAGAGCTGAATCCAGTCTTGTGATGTTCGGGGTCGGGTCTTCGAGTCCTTGGGGCCGAAGCCCAGACTAGGTTATAGGACCGTTTGGGCCTGCATAGTGGGCTCTCCTGCATGCAGAGTCCGGGTACCTATTCATATGCTTAAGCGGTAACTCCAAAGGTGGTGATGAGATTGGACTCTACTTGTACCTTTTAAGGAGATTGTGTTGGACCCAAGTTATGGTAACTACCATACACTAGGAGTCCTAATCCGACTGGGAGAAGGATTCTAAGGTGGTGAGTACTATAAATATAAGGCCTAGGTTATCATTATGAGGTAATACCTACTTTTGAGCACTAAATACTTATCCTCCCTTGTTAAACCTTGTAACGGCCTGTACTCATTCTCACACCGGAGCTATCCCCCGGCGGCACAAGCCGTCAAGCTTCTGTGTGATCTGTTACTGTGCAGGTTCTAGCGCGTGGATTCTGTGATTGGACGCGCCGGCGAAACTTGGCGTTAACAGTTATGTTCTTTTATAATATTTTTTAGATCTTCTAACGGCTAGTGTATGTGTGTGTGTATATATATATATATATATTGTGGGCAAGGAAATCATACCTTGCTAGGTTAGGGTTTTGTGTTGGCTGAGGAGGAGAGAAATACACGAAGGGCACGGAATTGATTGGTTGATTGAAGAAGGGAGAACGACAGGTGGGCGATTATTCCAACGACGCGTGGCAGAACTCCTAGAATCCGGGAACCGTATTAGGGTAACAGGGATTCCAAGAGCCTTCTTGAGTCCTTCGAGCTAAGAGAATGTCCAAACCCCTTTAGTGCTTTTAGGTGAAATCTCCAAGCCTTTAAGTCACCAAAAGGGTCCCTTTGATCTTCCAAGAGTCCAAGTCTTTAGTCTTAAGAGAAGTCCCCTTCCCAATGGAATGGAAGGGGTATTTATAGGATTTTCTAGAAAGTAGTCATGTGCGAGGCACATGCTTTCAGAGAAATTCCAGAAATACCCTTTAGTTATTAGAATAATGCCTATATTGTCCTGTCCTTCTAGCCACCAATCCAATCCCTTTATCAATTCCCAAATCGAGCCGCCTCCACGAGTCTTTTTTGCCTCTGGACACGTGGAGGCTTTTCTCTGTCTAAAGACATTTATTTCTCGACTTTTTCGTCTTCATTCCATTAGGTTATGCGAACCCTAATTTGCACATTTAATGAGGCCGTGGAACCCTAATTGCACATTTAATTCAATTAGGTCATGTGAACCCTAATTTTACACTTGGGCCCACATTTGCCCCCTGCGCGAGAGTCGCATTTCCAAATAGACGATCGTGCAAGAAAACTGCAAGCCTTTTAACGATTTTGCGGGACTTCACTTTACAAGTCTTGACGACAATGGTCCTAGAACAGGGAACCCCTAGGGAGCCAAACCCTTAGAGTTAAACCCTAGGAAGGCAAGACCTAGCAAAGCTCTTCCCTGGACATATTGAAAAATCTTCTAAAATTTTTCTGTATCTTGCCCAATATTTGTTTCCTTGAAACAAAAGCAAGATAAAATAAATTATATATTAACAAATAAAATCTTATTTTATTTTTGAAAATTAAATCCTTTCAAAGATTTTGGAACTAAAATCAAAACATTCCTATTTAAAAAAATAGGATATTTGTTTCAATAATAATAATAATAAATTTTTTTTTTTGAAACATCTCAATTATATATGTAATATAATATAATGAGTGATATAATGAATCAATATTACTATTCTGCAATTGCCAAGACTACAATTTAATAGCTTCACAGTTACCTAATATATAAAATATTGTTTTATAATCTATATCTATGCATAATTGATTGACTTTTGTAAAAGTAATAATCAACCATATGATACATTTATAATTAAAACTCATAGGATCTTACTCCTTATATATATATATATATATATATATATATATATATATGCAATAATCTTCCTAATAAAAAATCTTTATCTTGATACACCAAGTCTTTCCTTTTTATCAAATCAAATATTAATTTTTATTTCCAAAAGAAAATCAAATCTTAATTTTATTTTTGAAATTAAATCTTTCTTTATTTTGGGAAATCAAATCAAATCTTTCTTAATTTGAAAAGAGATTTTTTTTTTGAAATAAAATAAAATCTTATTATTATATTTTATTCAGAAAATAAAAAATAACAACTATACTTATCTTCTTTTTTTTTAGAGTGGCGGAGTGGCGATATCTTATTTGTCTTTCCACCACGTCTTGCATCCAAATTGAAGTATGAAGTTCTGTTGCCACATGATTACTTGGGTGCAGCTTTTTTTTTTTCATAACCCAACAAAACTTTGAGGCTTTGGCCACATGATTACTTAATTGGCCAGGTGTAGCTTTGGCAATATTCATAATCCAAGTCCCATTGAAGCTATACACGTTATTCCCTCATTAGCCAACCAATTGCATCCAACATGCTAGGTGCCGTCACTTTATTTGGATGCATCTCTGAATGAGCGAAAAAGGAATGTAGCATGCATTGATGACATAACATCCACGCCATGTGCTAGGAACACAAAATAAGGTATTCTTCCTTTTCACGCCGAACCCTTCTGAGTCCATTTTTTTAAAATAAAAAATAAATAAAAAATAAAATCTTATTTTATTTTTTAGAAAATAAATAAAACATTTACTTATCTTATTTTTTGAGAGGGGTGAGCATGACAAGAGCACCAGAGGGCATCATCTCTTTGTACGGAGGGAGAGCTACTTTGGAATTGCAATCTTCAAAATGCCCATCAATCAAAGTTGTGTAAGCAATTACATCATGCTTGAGGTCTTTGATTATCCTTTCTATGTATAACCCCATGGTAGCCTCCATGTTCCTTCTTCATAGTACCCATCAATTAAATTATGTCAACCACCAAATTTGGAGGACCCAAATTTATGTATTTCAAGAAAGAAACCACATGGCTCCTCCAATCAAATAATTTTGTGTGGCTGCCAATTCACCTGCTTTGCTAAGTCCATTAATTATAATACAAACTGAGGTAACTTTTGGCAGCATGTCATGGCTCAACCTTTCGTGATGCCATTCAAGATTTTTTTTTCTGAATGTTGGCCATTTAACAAGAACTACATATCCAATTGCAAGGCCCTATAGGGCGAAACCCTATAGGAGGTGCCCCTACCCTATGTAATAATTTTTTTTCAAATAAGATCGAGGAACTTGATTATAATCGCCCTCTAATTCATAATTAGCTTTGATTCTTTGAAGGTGACTTGCTTCCAAGAAAAACCCTTGTTCACTTCGCCATTAAAGGTCAATTATAGTAATAATCTTTGGAGCAAGACAAGAAACAGAGGGCTGTCAATACTCCCATACCCAGAATCGAGTTATTTGAAGTGACTCATCTGAAATAAGGTCTTCCTCTTACACCTATATACATAACAAGGGTACATAGCTCCTCGCTCAAACCAATATGTTACATATATGATGAGAATATGGCCTCTTTTGTTTGTACTCTTTTTCTTGCTTCTTTTTTATTCAGGTAACTCTAGTCTTTCTTTTGTCTTCCGAGCCCCATTACCTTGATTATATCTTGGTTTTTTCCCTCGGATCATGAAGAAAGATTGGTGTTTTTCGACAAACCACGAAGGAAAAAAAAATGCTTTTTCTTTCTTTTGTTTTTCGAGCCCCATTACCTTGATTACATCACGGTTTTTTCCCTCGGATAATAAAGAAAGATTGGCAAAAAAAAAATTCGATGAAAACCCAAAGAAAAAAAAAATTCTCTGCATGCGGCAAAATTACTCCAATTGGCCTAACCCTGGAGGACCGAACACTAGGGGGGCCAAACCCTAGGGGGGCCAAATCCTAGGAGGCCGAACCCTAGGGGGGCCAAATCCTAGGAGGCCGAACCCTAAGGACCGAACCATAGGGGGCCGAACCCTGGGGGAAATCAATGTCTAGACGATAAAAAAAAATGAAGTTTTGGAGGAGTAATTACTATTTTGATCATAACTTTCGCCTCGTTTGGAGTTTCGGGGCCCATAATATATCAAAACGAAGCTAGCGACGAGCCCTACAAAAGTCATCACCTTCGACCATAATAGATACTGTTATAAGTCTGAAAAAAGGTCCCGAAGGCTACGTTTAGGCTGTCCAAAGTATTTTTTTTCTGCAAAATTTTAGAAATTTTTTCTTGCATATTTATGATTCCAAACTCCTTTTGACATTGTTTTTTCTTCTTTTCAGGTGTCTTTAAGGTTACATATCAGACCTTCTTTTTTGCCATGGTGAGCATTTCTTTCCCCTTTGACATCCTTACATTGCTTTTTTTTTTAGAATTCTTATGATGAACTTTCCTTGCTTGTAGGCCCTTTCACCTGAATGCTCTGCAGAACTAAAAACCACCCGGGAGTCCCCATTCATCACTGATTGGGGAAAGGCTCCCTTCTTCATTCCTTCTGACACCTTCTAGGATAGAGTTAAGGACTATAACCATATAACTTATCCTTCACCAGAGAAAGAAGGCTTATTTCTATATGCCCCAGGTTCTGGAGGTTGGGATGACCTTCTCCATTCCGATCGCATTCCCCGTCTATGAATAGAGAAACAAGAGTACCCTTTTAGTTCCCTTTACTTCTTGTTTGATTCATTTAGCCTCCTTCAGGAATGGCATCATTGGATCGATGAGGTACTTGGGAATGTTGACTATGTGGGTATACTAAAGAAAGAGCTGACATTCCTCAATACATCAAGCTATGCAGGGACATTCGTATCCAACATGACCATGGTGCTCCTCTACATGTCATTCGTATCCAACAGGACATTCTTCATTAGTCACGGCTTGAGGGAATATGCACCTCTACTCTGGAGGACGTCTATGTCGTCTACCAATCTACCAGTAAGCATTTGCCCCTGCGCGTAAGTCGCGCCTTTGGTGAGATGATCCCGCAAAATATTGTAAGTGTGTAAGTCTTGATTCCAGTGTCTGAACACTTTGCAGGGCTTGATGTTTTGCAAGCCTCGAAAACAAATGTCCTAGGAGAGGGAACCTCTATGGGAGCAAACCCTAGAAGGGCAAGCCTTAGAGGAGCTCTCCTGGGATATTTTAAAAATCTTCGATCTAATCTTTCTTACCCTCTCTTGAAATTTCTTTTTTCTTTAAAATCAAGAAGTCATTGAGAATCAAGAAGTCCGTGAAGGCATGATAGCCTCTAAGGTCTGATAGCATCGAAGGCCTGATAGCCTCGAAGGCCTGATAGTCCCGAAGACCTGATAGCCTCGAAGGCCTGATAGCCACGAAGACCAAACTTTAGGTATTCCTCTCTTCAATTCGACAGGTCATGGTCTTTAGATCATGAACTTTCGTAGTTTTTTCCATTTCTTGTATCAAAAAATTCATGTATATATATTTCATGCAAACTAACACTTGAATCTATACTTTTTTCCTTTTTTTTAATAAATCAGAAGAAATAATCAAGTATAAGTGAAAGTTTAACAAATTTATTGATAATCAAATTGCTTTTAACGAAAAGCATAACTTTTCATATAATAAATTTTGCTTTTGTCGAAGAAAGCATAACGTTCACCACTTTTAGAGATAAAGTGCAACTTTCTTGCTTTTGTCGAATAAAGCATAACGTTCGCCACTTTTAAAGATAAAGTGTAACTTTTGGGGTTGAGGGCTTATACTCAGGTGCCTCAATTACTTTTGAAGGTGAAAGCATAACTTAGGAGGACTTATAGTCAGGTGCCTCGTTCACTTTTGATGATAAAGTGTAACACTCGGGTACCTCGTCACTTGGGTCGTCCAATTTCTTGGCAAGTGCAGTCTACGAGGACTTGAAATCGGGTGCCTCGTCACTTGGGTCGTCCAATTTCTGGGCAAGTGCAGTCTACAAGGACTTGACCACCATTTAGAGTGGACCACCATCTTGGGTGGATTTTTTTTTATTTTTTAATTCGTCAATTCTTGTGCCTCCTCCCTTGGTCACCCAATTACTTGGAAAGGGATATTCCTGAGGACTTAAACCACCATTTTTGGTGGACCACCATCTTGGGTGGATTTTTAATTCATCTGTAGTTCAGAGTTTTTTCGATGGTAGAACCATTATTTGAGTTCTTGACTTTCGGGACTGCACCATGGGTGATAACATTGCACGCTTCTTCTCCTAGTTCAATCTCTCCGACCGCCAACTTCTCATGGTATATCCTCCGCAGACTATAACGGTCCATAGTGGAATGTCCTGCATATTGGTGGTATACACAGAAGTCCAGCCTTCTTTTCATCTCTTCCGTTACAACCAACCAGGCCTTGGAGGCTTCACCACTCCGTGGTGCTCAACCCATTGTTCATATGAAGCCCTCAATGCCTTCTCGCTACATGTGATAGTCTCTGGAACTGGCATTCTGGTATACTTGTCACCATGCTTTTCTCTGTTTCGCTCAAATTTCTCATTCTTCTCCCTCTTGCCCCTTTGTGGTTTTGATTGAGAATCCGCCAAAGCCACGCTTCTTTGTCCCTCTCTTTTTTCCATCTAACCATCGCATGGCTATTGGGAAATGTCATGATTCCCCCCAAGTCTTGTGCAAAAGATGAGAGGGTCGCAAATGAATCACAAGCCTTGGTACGTAATGAGGTAGGGCTTGAAGGTGTCTAAAGCACCATTGTTGCATATGCTAACAAAATTCTTTTCTTCAATTGGCTCTGCACACTTCTGTGCTTGGGCCCTAAAACTATCCACATAATTTGACAGCTACTCATTTGGCTTCTTCTTGAATCGCATGAGCTCGACGATGGCTACATGTTTCTGCACATAGAAAAATTTCTTAAAAAATTGCAATTTTAGATCATCCTAATCATGGACTGATCCCTTCTCCAAGTTGTAGTACCAACTGAAGGCATTATTCGTCAAAGTCTTGTTGAATTCCCTCATCAACAAATTGTGATTTTTCACTTCATCATATCCTAACCATGGAGACATCGACTCCACGAACCTGTCAATGTGTTCCCTGGCATTTCTTTTCTCCCCATTGTATTTTGGAAATTGCGGGGGATGCTCGATATACCCTGCCGGGTAAGGTTGTCTCCGAATATGTGCCGGGTAGGGTGGAGTAAAGTCTAACTCCAAAGGTCGGGATGTCTGCCTGTGAATTTGATTGATCACATTGATCATATCATCCTTTGTGACATATTGGCTTGTGGTGTGGACTCTCTGTGGTGTTGTGATGTATGGCAGCATTGGGCGTGCGTATGGTAAGGAAATTGGTTGATGTATACTGGCATCAAGTAAATTTTGTATCGGTTGTGCTTGTGGGTTGGTTCGTTGGACAATGCTTGGGATGGTTGGTATCTGCACTTGTGAAAATAAGGGGATAGTGGTCGGAATGATGTTTGTATGAGGCTTGCTAACTTTTAGTCTGGGTTGTGGCACGTCACCACTATTCTGAGGTTTTAAGTGGATGATTGGAACAGACTGATTCTCCGTTAATGGAGGTGCAGTCTGATTTTCCTTATTGTTCCTATCGTTGTTGTTGTCCTCCACTCCTTCCTGTTTTCCCTGTGAATTGTCTGGGAACATGGCCTTGAAAGTGAGAATCTGCATCAATTGCTGGCGGAAATTTCCCATTTCTTCTTGCTTCCTCTACATCTCCAGCATCATATCCATCATCATCCCTTGTTCTTCTCGTGCTTCCTTTAACGCCTTAAGCATCTCCAGTTGCACAACATTTGCCTGCTCTCCACTTTCTTCCTCCCCTTGCCTTCCCGCGCCTGTCTACCTGACATTTGTTAATTGTTGATTAGCCATGTATTGTGATGTTGAACTTCCTTTTGAGGTGTCTTCAAGGATGGGTTGATCGAGATCTAGATTCACACCTTGGAAAACTTGACTCACTTGCTTTGGAACTGGATCCGGTGAGGTAATGCTATTTGTTGGTGAAGCTCTTCCTGTTGTTCTCCCACTTCGAGTTGTGGGCATACCCTTCACGAATTCTAAACCTCCCCCAGCAGAGTCGTCAAATAAATGTGGGCAAGAAAATCGTACCTTGCTAGGGTTAGGGTTTCGTGTTGGCTGAGGAGGAGAAAAATCCACGAAGAGCACGGAATTGATTGGTTGATTGAAGAGGGGAGAATGACAAGTGGGCGATTACTCCAACGACGCGTGGCAGAACTCCTAGAATTCGGGAACCTTGTTAGGGTAGCAGGGATTCCAAGAGCCTTCTTGAGTCCTTTGAGCTGAGAGAATGTCCAAACCCCTTTAGTGCTTTTAGGTGGAATCTCCAAGCCTTTAAGTCACCAAAAGGGTCTCTTTAATCTTCCAAGAGTCCAAGTCTTGAGTCTTAAGAGAAGTCCCCTTCTCAATGGAATGGAGGGGGTATTTATAGAGTTTTTTAGAAAGTAGTCATGTGCGAGGCACATTCTTTCAGAGAAATTCCAGAAATAACCTTTAGTCATTAGAATAATGCCCATATTGTCTTGTCCTTCTAGCCACCAATCCAATCCCTCAATCAATTCCCAAATCGAGCCGCCTCCACGAGTCTTCTGCCTCGGGACACGTGGAGGCTTCTCCCGGGTCTAGCACATTTATTTCTGACTTTTTCGTCTTCATTCTATTAGGTTATGCGAACCCTAATTTGCACATTTAATGAGGTCGTGGAACCCTAATTGCGCATTTAATTCAATTAGGTCATGTGAACCCTAATTTTACACTTGGACCCACACACACATATATATATATATATATAATTCAAATTTCAAATTTCTTTTATTTAACTTAAAACTACTTAGGCATCCCATATTTTATATATAAATAGACATCCAATTATGATAAAGCAGAATTTTTATTACTGTAAAATATATTCGATTTTTATAAATATCATCTCGCTATTGCATGTATAAGGGTACTAGTAATTAAGTTTTTGTATACTAATTAGGGAAGGAATGCTTCTTATTCTTCAAAGTTTGTTGTTTCAAGTATATATATGAACTGATTTTTGGCTTAATTTAGAAATTAACATGCTGGAATTTGGGTTTAATATGTTTTGTTATGAAAATGATGAATCTTGGATGAATTAGTGTTCAATTTGGGTTTTGACATTTAATTTAGGGTTTAATTTGTTATTAATTGAGGCTAAATAATGTTAAATTTGGATTTGATATGCTTGAAATTTTGGTTTGATATTTACTGTATTGTCTGCTACAATTATTGTTTGATTTATGCAAATACATACATATGATGCAACTAGGGCATTTTTAGCATTTCCATTCCTCCTAACCGATTTGAATCTAATCCGATCCATTTTGCAAATTTTGACCTAAACCGACCCAATTTGAACCAACCCCAATTTTTAATATTTTAAAATAAAATAATTATTTAAAATAGTTATTTTAATATTTTAAAAGAAAATATTACTTTTAAAATAATAATTATATTTAATATTTTAAAATAAAATATTTTTAAATAATTAATATTTTTCATATTTTAGAATAAAAAATTATTAAAAAAATAAATTAAAATTTTAAAATAAAATATTTTCTTAAAATAATTTAAAAACAATAATAATTTTAATATTTTAAAATGAAATATTATTTTTAAAATAATTATATTTTTTATATTTAAAATAAAATATTATTTTCAAAAAAGTTTTAAAATAATTATTATTTTAAGGAAAAATATTAGAAACTTTATTTTTTTCAAAAATTAGTAAAGTTTCATAAAATATAGATTCAAATAAAGCAAAGTTAAACTTTTTTAAATCTTAATTATTTTTATGAAAATATACAAATCTTTAAAAATAATTAATTTTGTTTAATGAAAATAAAGTTTTATTTTTTTGAATATATATTTTATAAAACTTTACTCATTTTTGTAAACAATGAAAATTTTTTCAATTTTTTCTAAAAACAATATTTATTTTAAAACAATATTTTGTCTTCTAGATTTTCTAATATGTATTTTTTTCTTTTGGGTGATTGCGCCTTTAACTTTATTTCACTTATTATATTACCATATCACTTTCTATATTTTGTAACGTCTAGTTTTGTTTTCTAGATTTTCTAACATATTTTTTTTTTTCAAATTTTGTAACGCCTAGTTTTTTTTTTTTTAACTTTTCAGATTTTCTAACTGGCTAGTATCTTTGTTTTTTTTTTGTAACCAATAATATCTTCTTTTTTTTAAAATTTCTAACGGCTAGTATCTTTCTTTCTTTAGAATTTCTAAAGGCTTGTTTTCACCAACTATCCATATAAATAGACAACAAATTGTAACAATTAGGATATGAATGAGTAGCAATTGTTAGCATGTAAGGATACTAGTAATTCAGTTTCTCCAACATATGTAGGAGTACAATGTTTTCAATTGTTCAAAGAATCAGATTAAATTTGGATGAACATTGTTTATGACATTTCAAATATTAAATATTACGGCGCATGCGTCTACACCACATAGGGTACTCAATTCTTCAACATTCTTGAGAAAACCGTTCCTATTTTTGTAGCATGCTTTTCTGGTTCTGGCCGAGTCATTACTGACGAAAGCAAGCTCCACCTTCTTCCTAGTCATGTCTAAATTAAAGTAAGATCAAAGAGCACACAACAACTTTTGGGTGATCTTGCTTTATATAAGTGCGTAAGAATAAAATATCAACTGGAAGATTTGCACATTTATGACGTTGGAGATAAGGATGAATTTAATACTCGTCCGCTCACTTTTTTATTTGAGATTTTGTTCTTTTTAATTGTATGTATAGAGAACCCCGAACTTTATTTGTTAGTTCTTCAACGAGGTTGAGATTTGGGGATTCTGCTTTTCTCACTCATATTTTCTCAATACCCATGTACCAATTGTGTGTTTTATATCTTATATGAATGAGTTAGTAGTCTTTCTCTCTTCTTTTTTTTTTTTATTTTTTTATATTTATATCTTTTTTCCCTATACTTGGTAAAGATAGCTTATGGAGAATATTACGAATCAGTCGGAACAATTACAGAAGTACTAGCAAATGGATTCGCAGATCAAATTCTATCGCTTTACCAAGTATTAAATATAACCTAAATATTACCAAGTATATATGCAAATGGATTTCTCGGATCCAATTCTTTGTCTAGGTTTCACGAATGCAAAAACTATATAGTTTTTAAAAAAGCTAAGAAAAAATATTATTGTTTTTTATTTGCAGATAGATTTAGATACAATATAAATCTCTCTCGAATTACAAGTTTTAGAAATATAGACCAAAAATTTTCAATTTCTCTTTCCTAATGTTTGGTTGGGCATATATTTAATGCATACTAATTATTGTAATAGGAATTATTTTTCTTTCTTAATTTTAAAACATGATATATTTCTCGATCTTTCAAAATAAGCTTTTTTTTTTTCAAACGTTATGTTCTTTTATAATCGTTATGTTTTGTTTATAATATTATATATCTTTATATATATATTCTTTCAAATCTATTTGGTTATTTTCTTTTTAAACTTAAAACATTTAGGCATCCCATATTTTATATATAAATAGACATCCAATTATGATAAAGCGCAGTTTTTATTAGTGTAAAATATATTGGATTTTTATAAATATCATCTCGCAATCGCATGTATAAGGGTACTACTAATTAAGTTTTTGTATACTAATTAGGAAGGAATGCTTCTTATTCCTTAAAGTTTGTTGTGTTCAAGTATATATATGAACTGATTTTTGGCTTAATTTAGGAATTAACATGTTGGAATTTGGGTTTAATATGTTTTGTTATGAAAATGATGAATCTTGGATGAATTAGTGTTCAATTTGGGTTTTGACATTTAATTTAGGGTTTAATTTGTTATTAATTGAGGTTTGAATAATGTTAAATTTGGATTTGATATCTTTGGAAATTTTGGTTTAATATTTATTGTATTGTATACTACAATTATTGTTTGATTTGTGCAAATACATACATATGATGCAACTAGGGCATTTTTTAGCATTTCCATTTCTCCTAACCTATTTGAATCCAACCCGATCCATTTTGACCAAATTTTGACCCATCTTGACCCACTTTGAACCAACCCCAATTTTTAATATTTTAAAATAAAATAATTATTTCAAAATAGTTATTTTAATATTTTAAAAGAAAATATTACTTTTAAAATAATAATTATATTTAATATTTTAAAATAAAATATTTTTAAATAATTAATATTTTCATATTTTAGAATAAAAGTTTATTTAAAAAATAAATAAAAATTTAATTTAATATTTTAAAATAAAATAATTTAAAAATAATAATAATTTTAATATTTTAAAATGAAATATTATTTTTAAAATAATTAATATTTTTTATATTTAAAATAAAATGTTATTTTCAAAAGTTTTAAAAATAATTATTATTTTAAGGAAAAATATTAGAAACTTATTTTTTCAAAAATTAGTAAAGTTTCATAAAGTATAGATTCAAATAAAGCAAAGTTAAACTTTTTTAAAATCTTATTATTTTTATGAAAATATACAAATCTTTAAAAATAATTAATTTTGTTTAATGAAAATAAAGTTTTATTTTTTTGAATATATATTTTATAAAACTTTACTCATTTTTTAAAACAATGAAAAAATTTTCAAATTTTTCAAAATTATTTATTTTAAAAAATATTTTGTTTTCTAGATTTTCTAATACGTATTTTTTTCTTTTGGGTGATCTTACCTTTGACTTTATTTCACTTATTATATTACCATATCACTTTCTATATTTTGTAACGTCTAGTTTTGTTTTTCTAGATTTTCTAACATGTATTTTTTCTTTTTCAAATTTTGTAACGTCTAGTTTTTTTTTTTTCTTTAACCTTTCAGATTTTCTAACGGCTAGTATCTTTGTTTTTTTTTTGTAACCAATATCTTCTTCTTTTTTCAAATTTCTAACCGCTAGTATCTTTCTTTCTTTAAATTTCTAAAGGCTAGTTTTCACCAACTATCCATATAAAATAGACAACAAATTGTAACAATTAGGATATGAATGAGTAGCAATTGTTAGCATGTAAGGGTACTAGTAATTCGAGTTTCTCCAACATATGTAGGAGTACAATGTTTTTCAATTGTTCAAAGAATCAGATCAAATTTGGATGAACGTTGTTCATGACATTTCAAATATTAAATATTACGGTAGCGTGCGTCTACACCACATAGGGTACTCAATTCTTCAACATTCTTGAGAAAACCCTTCCTATTTTTGTAGCATGCTTTTCTGGTTCTGGCCGAGTTATTACTGATGAAAGCAAGCTCCACCTTCTTCTTAGTCATGTCTAAATTAAAGTAAGATCAAAGAGGCACACAACAACTTTTGGGTGATCTTGCTTTATATAGAAGTGCAAAAGAATAAAATATCAAAGGAATGATTTGCACATTTATGACGTCGGAGATAAGGATGAATTTAATACTCGCTCGCTCACTTTTTATTTGAGATTTTTGTTCTTTTTTATTTGTATGTATAGAGAACCCCAAACTTGATTTGTTAGTTCTTCAACGAGGTTAGGATTTGGGAATTCTGCTTTCTCGATTCATATTTTCTCAATACCCATTACCAATTGTGTTTTTATATCCTATATGAATGAGTTAGTAGTCTTTCTCTTCTTTTTTTAATTTTTATTTTTTATATCTTTTTCCCCTATACTTGGTAAAGATGGCTTATGGGGAATATTACGAATCGATGGAGAAGTAGTAAAAATACTAGCAAATGGATTCATGAGATTCAATTCTTTAAACTTTACCAAGTATTAAATATAACCTAAATATTACCAAGTATATATGCAAATGGATTTTCAGATCCAATTCTTTGTGTATTTCATAAAAACTATATATTTTTATATATATTGTTTTCATATATTTAGATACAATATATATTACAAGTTTTAGAATATATATATATTTCTCTTTCCTAATGTTTGGTTGGGCATATATTTAATATACTAATTATTATATATTATTTTCTTTCTTAATTTTAAAACTTGATATTTTTCTTTCGATTTTCAAAATAAGCTTTTTTTTTCAAACTTCGTACTTTTTGTTTATAATATTTAATCTTTTCTTCTGTCGAACTTAAAACGCTAGGCATCCCATATTTTATATATAAATAGACATCCAATTATGATAAAGCGCAATTTTTTATTAGTGTAAAATATATTGGATTTTTATAAATATCATCTCGCTTATCGCATGTATAAGGGTACTACTAATTAAGTTTTTGTATACTAATTAGGGAAGGAATGCTTCTTATTCTTTAAAGTTTGTTGTGTTCAAGTATATATATGAACTGATTTTTGGCTTAATTTAGGAATTAACATGTTGGAATTTGGGTTTAATATGTTTTGTTATGAAAATGATGAATCTTGGATGAATTAGTGTTCAATTTGGGTTTACATTTAATTTAGGGTTTAATTTGTTATTAATTGAGGTTTGAATAATGTTAAATTTCAATTTGATATCTTTGAAATTTTGGTTTAATATTTATTGTATTGTATGCTACAATTATTATTGTTTGATTTGTGCAAATACATACATATGATGCAACTAGGGCATTTTTAGCATTTCCATTTCTCCTAACTGATTTGAATCTAACCCCATCCATTTTGACCAAATTTTGACCAGTTTGAACCAACCCATCATTAATATTTTAAAATAAAATAATTATTTAAAAATAGTTATTTTAATATTTTAAAAGAAAATATTACTTTTAAAATAATAATTATATTTAATATTTTAAAATAAAATATTTTTAAATAATTAATATTTTAAAATATATTTTAGAATAAAAATTTATTTAAAAAATAAATTTAAAATTTTAAAATAAAATATTTTCTTAAAATAATTTAAAAATAATAATAATTTTAATATTTTAAAATAAAATATTAATTTTAAAATAATTAATATTTTTTATATTTAAAATAAAATATTATTTTCAAAAAGTTTTAAAATAATTATTATTTAAAGGAAAAATATTAGAAATTTTTTTTTTCAAAAATTATTAAAGTTTCATAAAATATAGATTCAAAAAAAGCAAAGTTAAATTTTTTAAATCTTTATTATTTTTATGAAAATATACAAATCTTTAAAATAATTAATTTTGTTTAATGAAAATAAAGTTTTATTTTTTGAATATATATTTTATAAAACTTTACTCATTTTTGAAAACAATGAAAAAATTTCAAATTTTTCTGAAAAAAATATTTATTTTAAAACAATATTTTGTTTTCTAGATTTTCTAATACGTATTTTTTTTTTTTGGGTGATGCTACTTTGACTTTATTTCACTTATTATATTACCATATCACTTTTCTATATTTTGTAACGTCTAGTTTTGTTTTCTAGATTTTCTAACACGTATATTTTTCTTTTCAAATTTTGTAACGTCTAGTTTTTTTTCCTTTAACTTTTAAGATTTTCTAACGGCTAGTATCTTTGTTTTTTTATTTGTAACCGATGATATCTTCTTTTTTTTGACTTTCTAACGGCTAGTATCTTTCTTTCTTTCGAATTTCTAACGGCTAGTTTTCACCAATTATCCATATAAATAGACAGAAAATTGTAATAATTAGGTCCATTAGGATATGAATGAGTAGCAATTCTTAACAACTAGGACATTTTTTAGCATTTACATTCCTCCTAACCAATTTGAATCCAACCCGACCCAGTTTGAACCAAACACAAATTTTAATATTTTAAAATAAAATAATTATTTAAAAATAGTTATTTTAAAATTTTAAAAGAAAATATTACTTTTAAAATAATAATTATATTTAATACTTTAAAATTCAATACTCATGTATTTAATTGTGTGTTTTTATATCCTATATGAATGAGTTAGTAGTCTTTCTCTCTTCTTTTTTTTCTTTGTAATTTTTAATTTTTTATATCCTTTTTCTCCTATACTTGGTAAAGATGGCTTATGGGGAATATTACGAATCAGTGGGAGCAAGTACATAAGTACTAGCAAATGGATTCACAGATCCAATTCTTTCGCTTTACAAAGTATTAAATATAACCTAGATATTACCAAGTATGCAAACGGATTCTCAGATCCAATTCTTTGTCTAGGTTTCACGAATGCAAAAACTATATAGTTTTTAAAAAAGCTAAGAAATAATATTATTGTTTTTATTTGCAGATAGATTTAGATACAATATAAATCTGTCTCGAATTACAAGTTTCAGGAATATAGGCCAAAAATTTTCAATTTTTCTTTCCTAATGTTTGGTTGGGCATATATTTAATGCATACTAATTATTTTAATAGGAATTATTTTTTCTTTCTTAATTTTAAAACATGATATTTTTCTCGATCTTTCCAAAATAAGCTTTTTTTCTTTTCAAATTTCCTAAACGTTATGTTCTTTTGTAATATTTTTTAGATCTTCTAACGGCTAGTGTGTGTGTGTGTGTGTGTGTATATATATATATATATATATATATATATATATATATATTGTGGGCAAGAAAATCATACCTTGCTAGGGTTAGGGTTTCGTGTTGGCTGAGGAGGAGAGAAATACACGAAGGGCACAAAATTAATTGGTTGATTGAAGAGGGGAGAACGACAGGTGGGCGATTATTCCAATGACGTGTGGCAGAACTCCTAGAATCCGGGAACCGTGTTAGGGTAACAGGGATTCCAAGAGCCTTCTTGAGTCCTTCGATCTAAGAGAATGTCCAAACCCCTTTAGTGCTTTTAGGTGGAATCTCCAAGCCTTTAAGTCACCAAAAGGGTCCCTTTGATCTTCCAAGAGTCCAAGTCTTTAGTCTTAAGAGAAGTCCCCTTCCCAATGGAATAGAAGGGGTATTTATAGGATTTTCTAGAAAGTAGTCATGTGCGAGGCACATGCTTTCAGAAAAATTCCAGAAATACCCTTTAGTCATTAGAATAATGCCCATATTGTCATGTCCTTCTAGCCACCAATCCAATCCCTCAATCAATTCCCAAATCGAGCCGCCTCCACGAGTCTTTTGCCTCTGGACACGTGGAGGCTTCTCTCGGGTCTAGCACATTTATTTCTGACTTTTTCGTCTTCATTCCATTAGGTTATGTGAACCCTAATTTGCATATTTAATGAGGTCGTGGAACCCTAATTGCGCATTTAATTCAATTAGGTCACGTGAACCCTAATTTTACACTTGAGCCCACATTTGCCCCCTGCACGAGAGTCGCATTTCCAAATAGACGATCGTGCAAGAAAACTGCAAGCCTTTAAACGGTTTTGCGGGACTTCACTTTACAAGTCTTGACGACAATGGTTCTAGAACAGGGAATCCCTAGGGAGCCAAACCCTTAGAGTTAAACCCTAGAAAGGCAAGACCTAGCAAGGCTCTTCCCTGGACATATTGAAAAATCTTCTGAAATCTTTCTGTATCTTGCCCAATATTTGTTTCCTTGAAACAAAAGCAAGATAAAATAAATTATATATTAACAAATAAAATCTTATTTTATTTTTGAAAATCAAATCCTTTCAAAGATTTTGGAACTAAAATCAAAACATTCCTATTTAAAAAAATAGGATATTTGTTTCAATAATAATAATAATAATTTTTTTTTTTTGAAACATCTCAATTATATATGTAATATAATATAATGAGTGATATAATGAATCAATATTACTATTCTCGCAATTGCCAAGACTACAATTTAATAGCTTTACAGCTACCTAATATATAAAATATTGTTTTATAATCTATATGTATGCATAATTGATTGACTTTTGTAAAAGTAATAATCAACCATATGATACATTTATAATTAAAACTCATAGGATCTTACTCCTTATATATATATGCAATAATCTTCCTAATAAAAATCTTTATCTTGATACACCAAGTCTTTCTTTTTATCAAATCAAATATTAATTTTATTTCCAAAATAAAATCAAATCTTAATTTTATAAAATCAAATCTTAATTTTATTTTTGAAATTAAATCTTTCTTTATTTTGGGAAATCAAATCAAATCTTTCTTAATTTGAAAAGAGATTTTTTTTTTGAAATAAAATAAAATCTTATTATTATATTTTATTCAGAAAATAAAAAATAACAACTTTACTTATCTTTTTTTTTAGAGTGGCGGAGTGGCGATATCTTATTTGTCTTTCCACCACGTCTTACATCCAAATTGAAGTATGAAGTTCTGTTGCCACATGATTACTTGGGTGCAGCTTTTTTTTTTTTTTTCATAACCCAACAAAACTTTGAGGCTTTGGCCACATGATTACTTAATTGGCCAGGTGCAGCTTTGGCAATATTCATAATCCAAGTCCCATTGAAGCTATACACGTTATTCCCTCATTAGCCAACCAATTGCATCCAAAATGCTAGGTGCCGTCACTTTATTTGGATGCATCTCTGAATGAGCGAAAAAGGAATGTAGCATGCATTGATGACATAACATCCACGCCATGTGCTAGGAACACAAAATAAGGTATTCTTCCTTTTCACGCCGAACCCTTCTGAGTCCATTTTTTTTAAATAAAAAATAAAAAAAAACAATAAAATCTTATTTTATTTTTATTTTTTTGAAAAAATAAAATAAAATCTTATTTTATTTTTTTAGAAAATAAATAAAACATTTACTTATCTTATTTTTTGAGAGGGGTGAGCATGATAAGAGCACCAGAGGGCATCTTCTCTTTGTACGGAGGGAGAGCTACTTTGGAATTGCAATCTTCAAAATGCCCATTAATCAAAGTTGTGTAAGCAATTATATCATGCTCGAGGTCTTTGATTATCCTTTCTATGTATAATCCCATGGTAGCCTCCATGTTCCTTCTTCATAGTACCCATTAATTAAATTATGTCAACCACCAAATTTGGGAGGACCCAAATTTATGTATTTCAAGAAAGAAATCACATGGCTCCTCCAATCAAATAATTTTGTGTGGCTGCCAATTCACCTGCTTTGCTAAGTCCATTAATCATAATACAAACTGAGGTAACTTTTGGCAGCATGTCATAGCTCAACCTTTCGTGATGCGATTCAAGATTTTTTTTTTCCTAAATGTTGGCCATTTAACAAGAACTGCATATCCAATTGCAAGGCCCTATAGGGGCCGAACCCTATAGGGAGGTGCCGAACCCTATGTAATAATTTTTTTTTTCAAATAAGATCGAGGGAACTTGATTATAATCGTCCTCTAATTCATAATTCGTTTCGATTGCTGAAGGTGACTTGCTTCCAAGAAAAACCCTTGTTCACTTCGCCATTAAAGGTCAATTATAGTAATAATCTTTGGAGCAAGACAAGAAATAGAGGGCTGTCAATACTCCCATACCCAGAATCGAGTTATTTGAAGTGACTCATCTGAAATAAGGTCTTCCTCTTACACATATATACATAACAAGGGTACATAGCTCCTCGCTCAAACCAATACGTTACATATATGATGAAAATATGGCCTCTTTTGTTTGTACTCTTTTTCTTGCTTCTTTTTTATTCAAGTAACTCTAGTCTTTCTTTTGTCTTCTGAGGCCCATTACCTTGATTATATCTTGGTTTTTTCCCTCGGATCATGAAGAAAGATTGGTGTTTTTTGACAAACCACGAAGGAAAAAAAATGCTTTTTCTTTCTTTTGTTTTTCGAGCCCCATTACCTTGATTACATCTCGGTTTTTTCCCTCGGATAATAAAGAAAGATTGGCAAAAAAAAAAATTCGAAGAAAACCCAAAGAAAGAAAAAATTCTCTGCATGTGGCAAAATTACTCCAATTGGCCGAACCTTGGAGGACCGAACACTAGGGGGGCCAAATCCTAGGAGGCCGAACCCTAGGGACCGAACCCTAGGGGGCCGAACCCTGGGGGAAATCAATGTCTAGACGACAAAAAAAATGAAGTTTTGGAGGAGTAATTACTATTTTGATCATAACTTTCGCCTCGTTTGGAGTTTCGGGGCCCATAATATATCAAAACGAAGCTAGCGACGAGCCCTACAAAATTCATCACCTTCGACCATGATAGATGCTTTTATAAGTCTGAAAAAAGGCCCCGAAGGCTGCATTTGGGCTGTCCAAAGTTTTTTTTCCCACAAAATTTTAGAAATTTTTTCTTGCATATTTATGATTCCAAACTCCTTTTGACATTGTTTTTTCTTCTTTTCAGGTGTCTTTGAAGTTACATATCAAACCTTCCTCTTTGTTATGGTGAGCATTTCTTTCCCCTTTGACATCCTTACATTGCTTTTTTTTTTTAGAATTCTTATGATGAACTTTCCTTGCTTGTAGGCCCTTTCACCTGAATACTCTGCAGAACCAAAAACCACCCGGGAGTCCCCATTCATCACTGATTGGGGAAGGGCTCCCTTCTTCGTTCCTTTTGACACCTTCTGGGATAGAGTTAAGGACTATAACCGTACAACTTTTCCTTCACCAGAGAAAGAAGGCCTATTTCTGTATGCCCCAACTTCTGGAGGTTGGGATGACCTTCTCTATTCTGATCGCATTCCCCGTCTATGAATACAGAAACAAGAGTACCCTTTTAGTTCCCTTCACTTCTTGTCTGATTCATTTAGCCTCCTTCAGGAATGGCATCATTGGATCGACGAGGTACTTAAGAATGTTGACTATGTGGGTATACTAAAGAAAGAGCTAAAATTCCTCGATATATCAAGCTATGCAGGGACATTCGTATCCAACATGACCATGATGCTCCTCTACATGTCATTCGTATCCAACAGTACATTCTTCATTAGTCACGGCTAGGGGGAATATGCACCTCTACTCTGGAGGACGTCTATGTCGTCTACCAATCTACCAGTAAGCATTTGCCCCTGCGCGTAAGTCGCGCCTTTGGTGAGATGATCCCGCAAAATATTATAAGTGTGGAAGTCTTGATTCCAGAGTCTGAACACTTTACGGGGCTTGATGTTTTGCAAGCCTCAAAAATGAAAGTCCTAGGAGAGGGAACCTCTATGGGAGCAAACCCTAGAAGGGCAAGCCTTAGAGGAGCTCTCCTGGGATATTTTGAAAATCTTCGATCTAATCTTTCTTACCCTCTCTTGAAATTTCTTTTTTCTTTAAAATCAAGAAGTCATTGAGAATCAAGAAGTCTGTGAAGGCATGATAGCCTCTAAGGTCTGATAGCATCGAAGGCCTGATAGCCTCGAAGGCCTGATAGTCCCGAAGACCTGATAGCCTCGAAGGCCTGATAGCCACGAAGACCAAACTTTAGGTATTCCTCTCTTCAATTCGACAGGTCATTGTCTTTAGATCATGAACTTTCGTAGTTTTTTCCATTTCCTGTATCAATAAATTCATGTACATATATTTCATGCAAACTAACACTTGAATCTATACTTTTTTTTCTTTTTTTTTAATAAATCAGAAGAAATAATCAAGTATAAGTAAAAGTTTAACAAATTTATTGATAATCAAATTGCTTTTAACGAAAAGCATAACGTTTCATATAATAAATCTTGTTTTTGTCGAAGAAAGCATAACCTTCACCACTTTTAGAGATAAAGTGCAACTTTCTTGCTTTTGTCGAATAAAGCATAACGTTCGCCACTTTTAAAGATAAAGTGTAACTTTTGGGGTTGAGGGCTTATACTCAGGTGCCTCAATTACTTTTGAAGGTGAAAGCATAACTTAGGAGGACTTATAGTCAGGTGCCTCGTTCACTTTTGATGATAAAGTGTAACACTCGGGTACCTCGTCACTTGGGTCGTTCAATTTCTTGGCAAGTGTAGTCTACGAGGACTTGAAATCGGGTGCCTCATCACTTGGGTCGTCCAATTTCTTGGCAAGTGCAGTCTACAAGGACTTGACCACCATTTAGAGTGGACCACCATCTTGGGTGGATTTTTTTTATTTTTTAATTCGTCAATTCTTGTGCCTCCTCCCTTGGTCACCCAATTACTTGGCAAGGGATATTCCTAAGGACTTAAACCACCATTTTTGGTGGACCACCATCTTGGGTGGATTTTTAATTCATCTGTAGTTCAGAGTTTTTTCGATGGTAGAACCAGTATTTGAGTTCTTGACTTTCGGGACTGCACCATGGTTGATAGCATTGCACGCTTCTTCTAGTTCAATCTCTCCGACCGCCAGCTTCTCATGGTATATCCTCTGCAGACTATAACAGTCCATAGTGGAATGTCCTGCATATTGGTGGTATACACAGAAGTCCGGCCTTCTTTTCATCTCTTCCGTTACAACCAACCGGGGCCTTGGAGGCTTCACCACTCCGTGCTCAACCCATTGTTCATACAAGCCCCTGAATGCCTTCTCGCTGCATGTGATAGTCTCTGGAACTGGTATTCTGGTATACTTGTCACCATGCTTTTCTCTGTTTTGCTCAAATTTCTCATTCTTCTCCCTCTTACCCCCTTGTGGTTTTGACTGAGAATCCACCAAAGCCACAGTTGTTGTCCTCTTGCTCTTCCATGTAACCATCGCATGGCTATTGGGAAATGTCATGATTCCCCCCAAGTCTTGTGCAAAAGATGAGAGGGTCGCAAATGAATCACAAGCCTTGGTACGTAATGAGGTGGGGCTTGAAGGTGTCTAAAGCACCATTGTTGCATATGCTAACCAAATTCTTTTCTTCAATTGGCTCTGCACACTTCTGTGCTTGGGCCCTGAACCTATCCACATAATTTAACAACTCCTCGTTTGGCTTCTGCTTGAATCGCATAAGCTCGACGATGGCTACCTGTTTCTGCACATAGAAAAATTTCTTAAAAAATTGCAATTTTAGATCATCCCAATCATGGACTGATCCGTTCTCCAAGTTGTAGTACCAACTGAAGGCATTATCCGTCAAAGTCTTGTTGAATTCCCTCATCAATAAATTGTGATTTTTCACTTCATCATATCCTAACCATGGCGACATCGACTCCACGAACCTGGCAATGTGTTCCCTGGCATTTCCTTTCTCCCCATTGTATTTTGGAAATTACGGGGGATGCTCGATATACCTTGCCGGGTAAGGTTGTCTCCGAATATGTGCCGGGTAGGGTGGATTAAAGTCTAACTCCAAACGTCGGGATGTCTGCCTGTGAATTTGATTGATCACATCGATCATATCATCCTTTGTGACATATTGGCTTGTGGTGTGGACTCTCTGTGGTGCTGTGATGTATGGCGGCATTGGGCGTGCGTATGGTATGGAAATTGGTTGATGTACACTGGCATCAAGTAAATTTTGTATTGGTTGTGCTTGTGGGTTGGTTCGTTGGACAATGCTTGGGATGGTTGGTATCTGCACTTGTGAAAATACGGGGATAGTGGTCAGAATGATGTTTGTCTGAGGCTTGCTGACTTTCAGTCTGGGTTGTGGCACGTCACCACTATTCTAAGGTTCTAAGTGGATGATTGGAACAGACTGATTCTCCGTTAATGGAGGTGCAGTCTGATTTTCCTTATTGTTCCTATCATTGTTGTTGTCCTCCACTCCTCGCTGCTTTTCCTCGTGGAATTGTCTCAGGAACATGGCCTTGAAAGCGAGAATCTGCATCAACTGCTGGAAAAAATTTCCCATTTCCTCTTTCTTTCTCTGCATCTCCAACATCATAGCCATCATCATCCCTTGTTCGTCTCGTGCTTCCTTTAACGCCTTAAGCATCTCTAGTTGCACAACATTTGCCTGCTCTCCACTTTCTTCCTCGCCTTGCCTTCCCGCGCCTGTCTGCCTGACATTTGTTAATTGTTGATTAGCCATGTATTGTGATGTTGAACTTCCTTTTGAGGTGTCTTCAAGGATGGGTTGATCGAGATCTAGATTCATGCCTTGGAAAACTTGACTCGCTTGCTTTGGAACTGGACCCGGTGAAGTAATATTATTTGTTGGTGAAGCTCTTCCTATTGTTCTCCCACTTTGAGTTGTGGGCATACCCTTCACGAATTCTACACCTCCCCCAGCAGAGTCGTCAAATAAATGTGGGCAAGGAAATCATACCTTGCTAGGGTTAGGGTTTCGTGTTGGCCGAGGAGGAGAGAAATCCACGAAGAGCACGTAATTGATTGGTTGATTGAAGAGGAGAGAACGACAGGTGGGCGATTACTCCAACGACGCGTGGCAGAACTCCTAAAATCCGGGAACCGTGTTAGGGTAGCAGGGATTCCAAGAGCCTTCTTGAGTCCTTTGAGCTAAGAGAATGTCCAAACCCCTTTAGTGCTTTTAGGTGGAATCTCCAAGCCTTTAAGTCACCAAAAGGGTCCCTTTGATCTTCCAAAAATCCAAGTATTGAGTCTTAAGAGAAGTCCCCTTCCCAATGGAATGGAAGGGGTATTTATAGGGTTTTTTGGAAAGTAGTCATGTGCGAGGCACATTCTTTCAGAGAAATTCCAGAAATACCCTTTAGTCAATAGAATAATGCCCATATTGTCATGTCCTTCTAGCCACCAATCCAATCCTCAATCAATTCCCAAATCGAGTAGCGCCTCCACGGTCTTACGCCTCGGGACACGTGGAGGCTTCTCCCGATCTAACACATTTATTTCTGACTTTTTCGTCTTCATTCCATTAGGTTATGCGAACCCTAATTTGCACATTTAATGAGGCCGTGAAACCCTAATTGCGCATTTAATTCAATTAGGTCATGTGAACCCTAATTTTACACTTGGGCCCACATATATATATAATTTAAATTTCAAAATGCTGGTTATTTTCTTTTGTCGAACTTAAAACGGCTAGGCATCCCATATTTTATATATAAATAGACATCCAATTATGATAAAGCAGAATTTTTATTACTGTAAAATATATTCAATTTTTATAAATATCATCTCGCTATTGCATGTATAAGGGTACTAGTAATTAAGTTTTTGTATACTAATTAGGGAAGGAATGCTTCTTATTCTTCAAAGTTTGTGTTCAAGTATATATATGAACCGATTTTTGGCTTAATTTAGGAATTAACATGCTGGAATTTGGGTTTAATATGTTTTGTTATGAAAATGATAAATCTTGGATGAATTAGTGTTCAATTTGGGTTTTGATATTTAATTTAGGGTTTAATTTGTTATTGATTGAGGCTAAATAATGTTCAATTTGAATTTGATATGCTTGAAATTTTGGTTTGATATTTACTGTATTGTCTGCTACAATTATTGTTTGATTTGTGCAAATATGTACATATGATGCAACTAGGGCATTTTTTAGCATTTTCATTCCTCCTAACCCATTTGATTCCAACCCGATTCATTTTTAGCAAATTTTGACCTAACCTGACCTAATTTGAACCAACCCCAATTTTTAATATTTTAAAATAAAATAATTATTTAAAATTAGTTATTTTAATATTTTAAAAGAAAATATTACTTTTAAAATAATATTATATTTAATATTTTAAAATAAAATATATTTTAAATAAATAATATTTTAAAATAAAATATTATTTAAAAAATAAATAATAATTTAATTTAAAATTCTAAAATAAAATATTTTCTTAAAATAATTTAAAAAAATAATTATTTTATATTGTAAAATAAAATATTATTTTTAAAATAATTAATATTTTTATATTTAAAATAAAATATTATTTTAAAAATGTTTTAAAAATAATTATTATTTGAAGGAAAAATATTAGAAACTTTATTTTTTCAAAAATTAGTAAAGTTTCATAAAATATAGTTTCAAAAAAAAAGCAAAGTTAATTTTTTTAAATCTTAATTATTTTTATGAAAATAGACAAATCTTTAAAATAATTAATGTTGTTTAATGAAAATAAAGTTTTATTTTTTGAATATATATTTTATAAAACTTTACTCATTTTTGTAAACACTGAAAAATTTTCCAATTTTTTTCTAAAAAACAATATTTATTTTAAAACTATATTTTGTTTTCTAGATTTTCTAATACGTATTTTTTTCTTTAGGGTGTTGCGCCTGACTTTATTTCACTTATTATATTACCATATCACTTTCTATATTTTGTAACGTCTAGTTTTGTTTTTTAGATTTTCTAACACGTATTTTTTCTTTTCAAATTTTGTAACATCTAGTTTTTTTTTTCTTTAACTTTTTAGATTTTATAACGGCTAGTATCTTTGTTTTTTTTAAACCGATAATATCTTCTTTTATTCGAATTTCTAACGGCTAATATCTTTCTTTCTTTCGAATTTCTAACGGCTAGTTTTCACCAACTATCCATATAAATAGACAACAAATTGTTACAATTAGGATATGGATGAATAGCAGTTCTTAGCATGTAAGGATACTTGTAATTCAGTTTCTCCAACATATGTAGGAGTACAATGTTTTTCAATTGTTCGAGGAATCTGTATCAAATTTGGATGAACGTTGTTCATGACATTTCAAATATTAAATATTACGGCGCATGCATCTACACCACATAGGGTACTCAATTCTTCAACATTCTTGAGAAAATCGTTCCTATTTTGTAGCATGCTTTTCTGGTTCTGGCCGAGTCATTACTGACGAAAGCAAGCTCCACCTTCTTCCTAGTCATGTCTAAATTAAAGTAAGATCAAAGGCACACAACAACTTTTGGGTGATCTTGCTTTATATAGAAGTGCAGAAGAATAAAATATCAACGGAAAGATTTGCATATTTATGACGTCGGAGATAAGGATGAATTTAATACTCGCTCGCTCACTTTTTATTTGAGATTTTTGTTCTTTTTTATTTGTATGTATAGAGAACCCCGAACTTGATTTGTTAGTTCTTCAACGAGGTTGAGATTTTGGGATTCTGTTTTCTCAGTACTCATGTACGAATTGTGTGTTTTTATATCTTATATGAATGAGTTAGTAGTCTTTCTCTCTTCTTTTTTAATTTTTAATTTTTTAATTTTTAATTTTTTATATCCTTTTTTCCCCTATACTTGGTAAAGATGGCTTATGGAGAATATTACGAATCAGTGGGAGCAAGTACAGAAGTACTAGGAAATGGATTCACAGATCAAATTCTTTCGCTTTACCAAGTATTAAATATAACCTAGATATTACCAAGTATGCAAACAGATTCTCAAATCCAATTCTTTGTCTAGGTTTTACGAATGCAAAAACTATATAGTTTTTAAAAAATCTAAGAAATAATATTATTGTTTTTATTTGCAGATAGATTTAGATACAATATAAATCTGTCTCGAATTACAAGTTTCGGGAATATAGACCAAAAATTTTCAATTTCTCTTTCCTAATGTTTGGTTAGGCATATATTTAATGCATACTAATTATTGTAATAGGAATTTTTTTTTCTTTCTTCATTTTAAAATATGAAAATTTTCTCGATCTTTCAAAATAAGCTTTTTTCTTTTCAAATTTCCTAAACGTTATGTTCTTTTATAATCTTTTTTAGATCTTCTAACGGCTAGTGTGTGTGTGTGTGTGTATATATATATATATATATTCAAATTTCAAACTGCTGGTTATTATGAAAATGATGAATCTTGGATGAAT
This sequence comes from Panax ginseng, assembly GCA_020205605.1. Taxonomy (NCBI): domain Eukaryota; kingdom Viridiplantae; phylum Streptophyta; class Magnoliopsida; order Apiales; family Araliaceae; genus Panax; species Panax ginseng. The sequence continues at coordinate 15,030,472 of CM035134.1, forward strand.
TAGTGTTCAATTTGGGTTTTGATATTTAATTTAAGGTTTAATTTGTTATTAATTGAGGCTAAATAATATTCAATTTGGATTTGATATGCTAGAAATTTTGGTTTGAATTTATTGTAGTGTATGCTATAATTATTGTTTGATTTGTGCAAATACATATGATGCAACTAGGACATTTTTTAGCATTTCCATTCCTCCTCACCGATTTGACTCCAACCCGATCCATTTTGACCAAATTTTAACCCAACCCAACCCAGTTTGAACCAACTCCAATTTTTAATATTTTAAAATAAAATAATTATCTAAAAAAGCTATTTTAATATTTTAAAATAAAATATTTTTTTAAATTAATAATTATATTTAATATTTTAAAATAAAATATTTTTGAAATAATTAATATTTTTAATATTTTAAAATAAAATATTATTTTAAAAAAAATTATTTAAAAAATAAAATAATAATTTAATTTAAATTTTAAAATAAAATATTTTCTTAAAATAATTTAAAATAATAATTATTTTAATATTTTAAAATAAAATATTATATTTTTAAATAATTAATATTTTTTATATGTAAAATAAAATATTATTTTCAAAAAGTTTTGAAATAATTATTATTTTGAGGAAAAATATTAGAAACTTTATTTTTTTCAAAATTAGTAATGTTTCATAAAATATAGATTCAAAAAAGGCAAAGTTAAAGTTTTTAAATCTTAATTATTTTTATGAAAATTTACACATCTTTAAAAAAAATTATTTTTGTTTAATGAAAATAAAGTTTACTCATAAATTATTTTTTTAATATATATTTTATAAAATTTTACACATTTTGTAAACAATGAAAATTTTCCAAATTTTTTCCTAAAAAATAATATTTATTTTAAAACTTTTTAATTTATTTTTAAAATTAAAATTGAATCAATTTTTTTATACATCTTTTACAAATTTTTGTATTTTAGTTTACATTTTTAAAAATCCTAATATTAAGAAAACTTATTAAAGTGTTAAAGATATTAACTCTTTTTTGAAAATAAATTTTACATAAAAATGAAAAAAACCTACAATTTTTAAAATAAAGTTTTATTATTTTATTTAATTTTTTCAATCCATATTTTATGAAACTTTACTCATTTTTGAAAAAAAAGTCTAATATTTTTTCCTTAAAATATAATTATTTTTATAGCATTTTAAAAATAATATTTTATTTTAAATATTAAATATAATTATTATTTTAAATTCTTTTTAAGAATAATATTTTCTTTAAATAAGAAAATAACTATTTTAAAATAATTATTTTATTTTAAAATATTAAAAATAATTATTAGTTTAAATTATTTTAAAAACTATAATTTATTTTAAAATATTGAAATTTGGGTTAAAATCAAATGGCTCGGTTGTGTCAAAATTCTCATCAAAATGAGTCGTCAAGTTGAATTAAATCGGTTTGGAGGAATGGAAATGCTCCAAAAATGCCACTTCAATGACCTAACTGAAGAAAAATGAAATTTATTGATGACTTTGAAAGTGAGTGGCAACTTAGAGGGGCAGAAGTGTCATTCAGACTAAAATAAATTAATTGATATAAAATAATTTAATTATAATAAAATTTTTTAATGAAAATAAATTATATAATATAATTTTGTAATACAAAATAAATTTGAAAAAAAAATAAAACTACATGAAATAACATAAATCATATCTAATAAATAAAATAAAATAAAATAAATAATAAAGTTGAATAAAATAAAATAAAATAAAATTTAAAATATAGATAATATAATGCAAAATAAAATTAAATAATTGAAAATGACATTTAATTAGTTTTGCACTACTAAATGAAATAATATAATAACATAAACTAAATTTACATATATTAACATAAAATAATTAAAATAAACTACGTAACATTTGCTTAGCTTTCCACAATTTACTTAGTTTGAATAATTGTCGTCTATGCATGTACTATACTTTGAAACTTAGAAATCCGTTTGACAAGTAGGAGTATTGAATGTCGAATAGTAATCCTCATATTCAAATAATAGCTCCCATAAACTAAGTAGTATTTTCTTAGTTTGTCATAATTGTTACATATCAAATATATTATCCAATATCAATTGTTATCTGTTGGTTTATATTATTTATGATTTTAATGATGCCACTATTATTGGGTTTGTATTTAAAAATGAATTTTATTTTAATTGCTTGGCCATTTTGAAATTGGTTTAATTTAGTGTAACAACTTAATGGAATCTTATTTGTTTTCTAGGGCTAGTTAAAATATGTTTTAAATTGATTTCTTGGTTGGTCCAAAGTTGGTTTAGTAGTTCATTAGACATCTGGTAAAACACTTAGGATTGCATTGAAAGTATTTGTGACGTCCCCAAAATAGGTATACATTACCCATTCTGAGTTGTCAATACATGGTACAGAAACAACTACAACTTTATTATTACAACAAGAAATCGTGAGTTTGAATACAAATATTATCTTCTGCATAATATCTATACTCAAATAAATTCTCATCACATTTATTGAAACATTATTTTACAAAAATGGTGAGGACTACTAAACAACTCTCTCTAGAACCTTCATTCCATACCCCACTAAGCACTCGCTTATATTCTCGCCTCCCGAGAAGAAAAATGGAACAAAAAGGAAAAGGGTGAGCTCAACTAGCCCAAAGAAAGAATATTATGACTAAGATAATATACAACAAATTATCGTTAGTTTTCAACAGGAAAAATCTAATAGAATACAATAGACAACAAGTTTTAAATCAATATTCGCAGGCCGAAAATAATAATTCATTAGAAGAGTTAAGTAGAAATGCAAACTACTATCTTCTATGTATGAATTTAAAAGTTCATCGCCTATCTTTTATCCCCTGTAACATCAATCAATATATATCTGAAATCAAGTATTCATCTTTGCACTCACAAAAGCCAAAGATATTCATCGATTGGTCATGTTCATCTAAACACATGTTCATCTTTGCACTACGGCCAAAGATATTCATCAGAAATCATTCATCTTTGCACTATAGGCCAAAGATATTCAATAATATCATCATTTAAGACTGAGGATGATGAAAAATATTTTTAAAGAAACGAATCCAAAGGAAACAAAATGACAAGGATTAAGGATTAAGGATTAAGTACTTTGTTTTATCCATGTCCAAAAATACCTCAAAAATAATCATAGTGGTGTAAAATTCAAGAATGATCAAAACATGGATACAATCAAAGCTAGTATCCACAATAGATATTTTAGACGAAAAGGGAAAATTTTCATTTTTCGATGAATAAAGGTCGATTCGTGAATAATTAGTCAGATATCGTGAATAAAGGACGTATCACGTGAACAAAGAATCCTAGACACCAAAAGTTTCAAATTTGATAAAACTTGAGATCAATATTTCAAAGATAATGATATTGAAGAAATAATATCATTACTAAAAAATAATATCCCTTACCTCGGAAAGACAAAGATTTAACTGGAATATTTGGATATAGGCTATAACTTGAACTTGCAATCATATAGCAATACTCAAAGTATACTCAAAATACTCACAAGAATACGCCGATAATATAGAGAGAAAACTTCAATTTCGTGTGATTTTCAATTCTAACATAAAGACCTTATTTATAGGAAAATGCTTAGAACACCAAAGTAGAAAATTTAATAAATTAATAATATATATATATATTTCCAACGCACACTTAATTTGCCCAACATCACCACCAACCAAATTTTACTACACAAGACTAACAAAAAAAACGTTTTCTAATTTAAAATAATTTAAACTTCCAAAAAATCAATTATTTGAAACTTCAATAATTCATAATAAATAGCCCTTTTGTCATAAAATTGAATCTCACGAGTTTTATATAGGAAATTCAATTCTCTACAACTTTGCGTAAGGAAGTTTTTCCAAATTCCAAATGAGAAATTGGCCAAGAAATCCATAAACAGGCGATTTTACGTGCTATAATCAAATTCCAAATCAGAAATGGGGTCCAATTGACATGTTTAACATGTTTTAAACATTTATTGCAACAAAAATACTCTTTCTCCTAATATACTCATATATCACACATTCATTGTAAAAATATCACCATTATTATATTATTAAAAATATAATAATATATTTAAATGAATTATTTTATCAGAAAAAGATAAAATTTTAATTTTCAACAATTGTCACATTAAAAATTTTCTCCATCTATATCCACATAAAATCAATATTTTTCTCATCATATGAATCAATAATTAACTATTCACAAATAATATTACGTAATCACAATATTGACAACCAAGCGGCCTTGTGAAAGGGGCTTTTCAATAAGAATTTCTCCTTACTGGTGCGCAATTAGGTGACCAAACCTCTCCTTAGATAGAACTTTCTAGACATTGCCAATAATGTTATCTAATAATATTATTCAGATAATATGAATTATTGCTTCGATAATGAAAAATACTGTGTAATGACAATTATTGAAACAACGGCAATATAAAATATCAACGCAGCAATTATTAAATCAATAAAATACTGAACAGTAATTACTGTAACCATTATTGAGTAGTGCCTTCTTACGTAAGAATCAATAATCGGTGCAATAACGTGTTCTACTGTGTTTTAACCACCGAGTATTTTAACAATGATTAATTTGTAATAACTACGCCTGTTATTTTTAAACAACTTATTCTTGTCGCTTTCTTCCTCCAATCGCTTTTCCGTTATGGGGCCCACACATGGTATTGCTACTGTTGTCGTTTAATATTCTCCGAGAAATGATCACGAATATTCCACGACCAAACGAATATTCCCCGACAATAATGAATATTTTATAACCACTTGCTTATTTTGAAATATTTGCACATTTTACCCATAACTAACCACATTAATCAAATCAACCCTTACTATTTCTAAATAATAAATAGAGGAAAATAAATTTCATTTATTAATTATTTGGGGTCTTACAGTATTGTTGCTAAAAAAATTTTTATTTCTTAATATTTATCATGTTCACAGTTAATATTATTATATGCAATCTTATTTGAAAAGGAGTCTTTAAAGGAAACAGTAATTGGTATACCAACGAACTAGTATTCTTGCACGATCGTCTCTTTGGAATCGCGACTCACGCGCAGGGGGCAAATGTAGGCCCAAATACAAATTAGGGTTCACGTGACCTAATTGAATTAAATGTACAAATTAGGGTTCACATAATCTAATTAAATGAAGACGGAAAAGTCGAAAATAAATATGCTAGACCCAAGAGAAGCCTCCATGTGTCCCAAGGTAGAAGGCTCGTGAAGGCGACTCGTTTTGGAAATTGATTGAGGAATTGGATTGGTGGCTAGAAGGACATGACGATATGAGCATTATTCTAATGACTAAAGGGTATTTCTAGAATTTTCCTGAAGACACGTGACTACTTAAAGTGCCAGGAAACTCTATACATACTCCTTCCATTCTATGAAGGAGTGGATGATATCTCTTTGGACTTGGACACTCTATCAACTCGAAGCACTCAGGACTTGAACATTCCTTCAACTCAAAGCATTTAAGAAGGCTCTTGGAATCTCTGCTACCCTAATAAGATTTCCGGATTCTGAGAGTTCTGCCACGTGTTATTGGAGTAACTACTCTCATGTTCTTCTCCCTCTTCAATCAATCAATCAATTCCGTGGTATTCGTGGATTTCTCTACTCCTCAGTCAACACGAAATCCTAACCATAACAAGGTACGGTGTTTTTGCCCACAGATATCATGTTCTTATTTCTAATCATCTACTTTCTTGGTTCTATATATACAGTGAGAATCATATTCATGCAAGCTTGGTATGTCTTATAACTTGCTTTACGTTTTATGAACCTGATTACTAACAGATGATTTTTTAATTTAAATATCTTATAAAGATTCAAAAAGGTAGTATACGTGAGGATGCTACCTCTTTTGATCTGCCCTCCGCGCGAGCTTCTAACAGCTTGCATTTCTTAAGCAAAAATTGTGTACAACTTTCTATCCTAAGGAGCGTTAAGTGAAGTATATGTTATAAATGTAAATAATTGAATTTTACTTAATTTTTTGAAAGAACTTAACAAAAAAATTTTACCCTACTCAATTTTTGACCCCTACTCAATTTTTGACCCCACTCAATTTATTTTTTTAATTAGAGATACCCAAGCGGCCAAGACTCAGTCCTAAATCTCATACATTAATATTTGTTCAGCACTTGACCACAAAATAGAGAAAAGGGCAAAAAGCCAAATCGCAAAAGGCAAAAGTCAAACCGTGAACCATCAAAGCCTTTAGCAGTGGTGGGAGTGGATCTTGGTGGTGACGAGCCTCGAGTGTGGAGACCGGAGTGCGACTATTCTCTCATGACTCTCTTGCGACAATTTTATGCCCTCGCAGTAATGTGAAATTACTCTCTTTCAAATTCTCCAAATTTCGCTTTTATTTTCGAAAATTAATTGTGATTTCTCCTTTTGTTAGTATTATTAAATTAGATATTTGGATGCATTTATTTAACCCGAAAGTATAAAGTATTAAAAAAAATTGGCTCGGGGCGCTGCCCCCGAACCCCCGCCAAATTTTTTATAACTTACTAATAATTTTGACCCCACTACTATAGCTTCCTGGCTTCGCCACTTCTAAGGAGGTATAAATCAAATGACAAATCATGTAATCCAGATAAATTAGCTATTCTTAGAGGTATGTTGAAAAGTTAGATCTTAGAGGTAGGAAAATACTTAGAACACCAAAGTAGAAATTTAATAAATTAATAATATATATATATATATATATATATATATTTCTAACGCACACTTAATTTGCCCAACATCAGCCACCAACCAGCCCACTACACAAGACTAACAAAAAAAAACATTTTTCTAATTTAAAATAATTTAAACTTCCAAAAATAAATTATTTCGGAACTTCAATAATTCATAATAAATAGCTCTTTTGTCGAAAATTGAATCTCACGAATTTTTATAGAAAATTCAATTCTCTACAACTTTGCGTAAGGAAGTTTTTCAAATTCCAAATGAGAATTGACCAAAATCCATAAACAGGCGATTTTACAAAGTATAATCAAATTTCGATCAAGAAATGGGGTCCATAAACATGTTTAACATGTTTTAAACATTTATTGCAACAAAAATACTCTTTCTCCTAGTATACTCATATATCACACATTCATTGTAAAATATCACCATTATTATATTATTAAAAATATAATAATATATTTAAATGAATTATTTTATCGAGAAAAAGATAAAATTTTAATTTTCAACAATTGTCACATTAAAATTTTTCTCCATCTATATCCACATAAAATCAATATTTTTCTCATCATATGAATCAATAATTAACTATTCACAAATAATATTACGTAATCACAATATTGACAACCAAGCGGCCTCTGTGAAAGAGGGGCTTTTCAATAAGAATTTCTCACTTCTTGAGTGCGCAATTAGGTGACCAAACCTCTCCTTAGACGAACTTTCTAGACATTGCCAATAATGTTATCTAATAATATTATTCAGATAATATGAATTATTGCTTCGATATTGAAAAATATTGTGTAATGACAATTATTGAAACAATGGCAATATAAAATATCAACGCAGCAATTATTAAATCAATAAAATACTGAACCGTAATTACTGTAACCATTATTGAGTAGTGCCTTCTTACGTAAGAATCAATAATTGGTGCAATACCGGTGTCTTCTTGTGTTTTAACCACCTAGAAAGTATTTTAACAAAGATTAATCGGTAACAAACTACGTAGATTATTTTTAAATAACTTATTCTTGTCGTTTTCTTCCTTCAATCGTTTTTTCGTTATGGGGCCCACACATGGTCATTGGCACATCATACGAATATTCTCCGACGATCATTTAATATTCCACGACCAAACGAATATTCCCCGACAATAATGAATATTTTATAACCACTTGCTTATTTTGAAATATTTGCGCATTTTAACCATAACTAACCATATTAATCAAATCAACCCTTACTATTTCAAAATAATAAATAGAGAAAAATAAATTTCATTTATTAATTATTTGGGGTCTTACAGTATTGTTGCTAAAAAAAAATTTATTTCTTAATATTTATCATGTTCACAGTTAATATTATTATATGCAATCTTATTTGAAAAGGAGTCTTTAAAGGAAACAGTAATTGGTATACCAACGAACTAGTATTCTTGCACGATCGTCTCTTTGGAATCGCGACTCACGCGCAGGGGGCAAATGTAGGCCCAAATACAAATTAGGGTTCACGTGACCTAATTGAATTAAATGTACAAATTAGGGTTCACATAATCTAATTAAATGAAGACGGAAAAGTCGAAAATAAATATGTTAGACCCAAGAGAAGCCTCCACGTGTCCCAAGGTAGAAGGCTCGTGAAGGCGACTCGTTTTGGGAATTGATTGAGGAATTGGATTGGTGGCTAGAAGGACATGACGATATGAGCATTATTCTAATGACTAAAGGGTATTTCTAGAATTTTCCTGAAGACACGTGACTACTTAAAGTGCCAGGAAACTCTATACATACTCCTTCCATTCTATGAAGGAGTGGATGACCTCTCTTTGGACTTGGACATTCTCTCAACTCGAAGCACTCAGGACTTGAACATTCCTTCAACTCAAAGCATTTAAGAAGGCTCTTGGAATCTCTGCTACCCTAATAAGATTTCCGGATTCTGAGAGTTCTGCCACGTGTTATTGGAGTAACTACTCTCATGTTCTTCTCCCTCTTCAATCAATCAATCAATTCCGTGGTATTCTTGGATTTCTCTACTCCTCAGTCAACACGAAATCCTAACCATAACAAGGTACGGTTTTTTTGCCCACAGATATCATGTTCTTATTTCTAATCATCTACTTTCTTGGTTCTATATATACAGTGAGAATCATATTCATGCAAGTTTGGTATGTCTTATAACTTGCTTTACATTTTATGAACCTGATTACTAACAGATGATTTTTTAATTTAAATATCTTATAAAGATTCAAGAAGGTAGTATACGTGAGGATGCTACCTCTTTTGATCTGCCCTCCGCGCGAGCTTCTAACAGCTTGCATTTCTTAAGCAAAAATTGTGTACAACTTTCTATCCTAAGGAGCAGTGGCGAAGCTATGCTATAAATGTGGGGTCAATTGACCCCACTTAATTTTTGAAAGAACTTAACAAAAAAATTTTACCCTACTCAATTTTTGAACCCTACTCAATTTTTGACCCCACTCAATTTATTTTTTTAATTAGAGATACCCAATGCGCCAAGACTAGGTCCTAAATCTCATACATTAATATTTGTTCAAAGACTTGACCACAAAATAGAGAGAAAAGGGGCAAAGCCAAATCGCAAAAGGCAAAAGTCAAACCGTGAACCATCAAAGCCTTTAGCGAGTGGTCGGAGTGGATACTGGTTACTGACGAGCCGCGAGTGTGGAGACTGGAGTGCGACTCTATTCTACTGTGACTCTCTTGTAGCCTTGTGCCCTTGCAGGTAACAGAAATTACTCTCTCTTCAATTTATTCAGCCTCAGTTTTATTTTCAGAAATTAATTGTGATTTCTCCTTTTGTTAGTATTATTAAATTGGATATTTGGATGCATTTATTTAACCCGAAAGTATAAAGTATTAAAAAAAATTGGCTCGGGGCGCTGCCCCCGAACCCCCGCCAAATTTTTTATAACTTACTAATAATTTTGACCCCACTACTATAGCTTCCTGGCTTCGCCACTGCTAAGTAGGTATAAATCAAATGACAAATCATGTAATCTAGATAAATTTGCTATTCTTAGAGGTATGTTGAAAAGTTAGATCTTCCTCAAATAGCAGATGAAATGAAAACATTTCAAGCTCACTTCTTCCTTTTCTGTACATTCATGAGGAATCTTTTTATCACCCTTGTTAAATTTGTCATAACTTGATTGATACCAAATAAATTTACTAGTATATTAATTTCCACGTCTATTACTTGCATAGAGCTAATGAGGCTTCCTCTACACAAATCATCTACGTTGCATTTGAATATATATATATATATATATATATATATATATATATATATACAATAAAGCTCACAAACGGACTGTTTGTTTACGAACAGTCCAACCTGGCAATCATTATCTAAGTCAAACAAGACATACTTAGTTGACTTTTTAAATTAAATAAGTGGATCCAAACAAGACATTCACTAAAAAATGAAACTTAAATATCCAAACAAAACTTATCAGACATTATCTCTTCTCTCTTCTCTCTTCCCTCTCCATACCAGGTATTCTCTTCTCTCTCTGCATACCATCGAAAAAAATAAAAAAATAAAAACTAATTATTAATTTCTACACAATTTACAAATTATCAATTAAATACATCAATCCAAAAATTGAGAATATCAATTACATTGGCCAATAAAACATAATTCTAGTGAATTAACAACCTTGGTTAACTACACACAACTTCAATAGCTAATACATAGTCAAAACATAATAAAAATAGTAGTCAATCAAGTATATGAATAATTTTCGCCATCTCTGCACTTGCATTTGAATTGGAATCTTCAGAGCATACGGACGACCTACAAAAAATTCAATAAAATCACATTAAATAAAAAATATATTCATAATTTTTCCAAAATCAAATTAAAATGATAAAACAAAAATAAAAAGATTTGTTACCTGAGTTGAAGCATTGGACAATTTCTTTTATCATGTGCTTGTGCAATTTTTCCACATCCACAACACGTTCTCGGTTTCTAATTTTTTGGCCTCCCTAATGCTCTTTTTTTCCTCCTTTGAGCCTTTTTCAGCACCCCAAGAAAAGTCCATCATTTAAGATCTCACCGCAATGTTTCTAATGCCCAAAAATGCTTAACGCAACAACTTGGAATGGTAAATATACCACTGCATCAACAATATAATTTTTGGGAGTTCAAGCGGGGGTTAGAAAACATAGGATGTATGCAAAAAGATTTATATAATTATGAGAGGGATAAACGTAATGAGATGAAGGGGCGTGATGATGGTATGTTGGTTGAATATTTTAAATTAGAACAAATCAAGAATTCTTCTTTCATATTTCAAATTGAGTCAGATGATGAAAATCATATTACTTGTTGTTTTTGGGCCGATGGAAATTCTAGACGGGCTTATAACTTTTATGGTGATGTGGTGATATTCGATAATACATATAATATCAACCGGTATGGAATGATTTTTGCACCATTTTTGGGGGTTAATAATCATGGGCAGACCAATATCTTTGCTTGTGCTTTCCTATCTAATGAGACTGTAGATTTTTTTTGTTTGGCTTTTCAATCAATTCCTAGAATATATGTCAGGTGATGCTCCAAATATGATTATCACTGATCAAGATCCAGCGATGGCGAAAGCTATTTCTGAAACTCTTTCAAGTATTTATCATAGGTATTGTAGTTGGCACATTTTGACAAAATTTTTTGAGAAGTTAGATTCGGTAAAATATGGTCAATACTATAAGGAATTTTTAGATTGTATATGGAAATCAGAAAGTACAGAAGAGTTTGACTCTAGGTGGTTGGGTCTTGTTCTCATAAGTGGGTTGAATGAGAATAAATGGCTAAAGTCAATGTTTGAAATTCGTTCAAGATGGGTGCCTGCATATGTTAATCATGTTTTCTCGACTGGTATGTCAAGTAGCCAATGAGCTGAGGGCACTCATGCATTCTTCAAGAGATATGTTAACAAAAGAAATTCATTGGTGGATTTTATGATTCAGTTTGGTAGGGGTCTTGCACACCAACGTCATGAAGAATTAAAGGCCGACAATAAAGAACTGAATGAAAAGCCTAAGGTGAAAATGCTCCACTCTTTTTTGTTACAAATGGTTGATATTTACACATGTGAATTATTTTATAATTTTCAAGATAAGTTGTGGGGGAGCTTCTTGAATTATGGATTCCAGCTTATTGGAGATTATGATAATCATTGTGTGTATAATATTAAAAAAATTGATGAGAAGTATAAAATGAGGGAGATTGTTTATGAAAAAGACTTTGATTATGCATCATGTAGTTGTAAAAAATTCGAGAGCATTGGAATTCCTTGTAGGCATCTTTTAGCTTATTTGAACAAGTTTCATGATCTAGAGAAACTTCCAAATAAGTACATATTAAAGAAATGGACACAATCTGCAAAATGTGGGAATGTTAGAGATGGTGCAGGAATGGAGATAAATGATGATAAATTATATCTCACGTTGCGGAGTCAATTGGTTCAAGAATCTTTAGAATTTGTTGATAAGGAACTTAATTGTAACTGTGGAAGGAACTAAGATATATAGGGATGCTTTGAGTAATGCACTTGAGAAAATGAATATATTGAATAATGGTGATAAAAGTGTAAGAGTTTCTGGTGAAAAAAATGGTTTTGATATACTTAGTTCAGTGAAATTGAGTTCCATATGAACATATGCTTCAAGAACCAAGTCAAGTGCGGGCAAAGGGGTGCGGAAAAAGGCTCAAAGGAGGAAAAGAAAGAGCATTAGGGAGGCCAAAAAAATAGAAACCGAAAATGTGTCGTGGATGTGGAAAAATTGGACAAGCACATGATAAAAGAAATTGTCCAATGCTTCAACTCAAGTAACAAATCTTTTTACTTCTGTTTTATCATTTTAATTTGATTTTGGCAAAATTATGAATATATTTTATTTAATGTGATTTTATTGAATTTTTTGTAGGTCGTTCGTATGCTCTGAAGATTCCAATTCAAATGCAAGTGAAGACGATGGCGAAAATTATTCATCTACTTGATTGACTACTATTTTTATTTTTTTTTCACTATGTAATGGCTATTGAAGTTGTTTGTAGTTAACCAAGGTTGTTAATTCACTAGAATTATGTTTTATTATCCAATGTAATTGAAATTCTCAATTTTTGGATTGATGTATTTAATTAATAATTTGTAAATTGTGTTGAAATAAATAATTAGTTTTTTTTCCCGATGGTATGCAGGGAGAGAAGAGAATACCTGGTATGGAGAGGGAAGAGAGAACAGAGAATGCCTGATAAGTTTTGTTTGGATACTTGAGTTTGGTTTTTTAGTGAATGTCTTGTTTGGGTCCACTTATTTAATTTAAAAAGTCAGCTAGGTATGTCTTGTTTGACTTAAATAGTGATTGCCAGGTTGGATTGTTCATAAATGAACAGTCCTTTTGTGAGCTCTATTATATATATATATATATATATATATATCTGATTCGATCTTAAGCTTACCCTTATTTAACATACCTTGTGTACCCCCTTTTTAGCGAGACGAACCAAATGGTTAAAATCTGGCTCGCTAAAAAGTTCTTCATTCATTATATATTGTCAAAATATTTAAAAAGTTAAGACTATGATTCTATATATAATGATGGATCCATCGCTAAAGGGGGTATGCAAGGTATGTTAGATAGGGATAAGTTTAAGATCCGACCAGATATATATATATATATATATATATATATATATATATATATATATATATATATCTTAGATTCTTCTTAAGCTCACCCCATATCAACTCACTCAGCTCACCCAGGGTGTTTATGACTGATTGACTTCGGTCATACAACCGCTGCCTATACTTTTTAGAGACGCTTATATGTTGTCCGTCGCTATAAGTATGAACAGCGGTTGTATGACCAAAACGTCACGTCCGTCCGTAAAGAGAGAGGAGGTGAGCTTCTGAGTCGATAAATGGGTAAGAGCTTAAGATCCTGATCCGAATATATATATATATATATATATATATATATATATATATATATATATATATATATATATATATATATATATATAACTTTTGATCCTTCAGTCTTTTATATGAAATAAATTTGAAGCATGTTTCCTTCAAATCATTTCAATGCGCATTTATAGTTTCTTACTAGATCGTCATGTAATACAACACTTCTTCTGAAGCCTAAGAAGCGAATTTCTGAAATTCAAATTGAATCCAAAGAATTGGATTTCACTAAGCATAATCTACTTATTGATTTAAATGTTACTTATAAGACTGCCACCATGCTCATTGATATAATTGAGGAAGTAGCTCTACTTCTTGAGGAAGGTTACCCCCAATTATTGTCCAGATTCATTGCCCAGACGATACATATATAGCTAGTAGCTAGTAAACTTCGGTTTAACAAGTTCTTCATCGAATTTTTTCAACAGCACATACATGTTTAATTTATAAGGTTGTAATACTTCTTTAAAATAAAAGTTTTTAAAGAATCTAATTCAACTCTCTTTCTAAATCTATTAGTGCCTTTGAAAAACAACAATTCTCTTTTGTTGTAACATGATACCATTTAGAATTACTAATTTGATGGAGAACCCAAACATCCTCAATGTTAAAAAAGATTTAAAGGCGCCTTGCACCAACGATACTATTATTATTATCATATTTTATTGGTTCTAGATTTTGTAACATGTAGTTTTGTTTTCCATATCTGCTAACACATTTTTATGACGCCCCCAAAATAAGTATACATCACCTATTCTGAGTCGCCAAATACATGGTACAGAATACAAATACAATCTTAATTATACAACATGAGTTGTGAGTTTTAATACAAATATTGTCTTCTAGACAGTATTCAAACTCAAAATAAGTCCTCAATACATTTATTAATACACTATTTCATAGAATAGTGAGGACTACTAATGCTATCATCTCGGACCGTCACTCCGTTCCACGACTAGTCCTGCTTCGTTCTCATTTCACGAAGAGAACAATGAAAGCAAAAGGTGAGCTCAACTAGCCCAAAGAAGAAATATTATAACTAAAATAATGCGAGAATAAATTATCATTAGCCTTTAACGAAAGTTAAACGATACAATATAACAAACATCAAGTTTAACTCCGGTGAACAAGCGATCCATTAAAAGAGTCAAGTAGAGAATAAAATCTACTATCTTCTATGATTTAAAAGCTTTTTCATCACTTTTATCACTGGGACTCGACAATATATAATCCACATCATCCACCTTTACGACCAAGGATATTCATTAGTATCACAACCATAAATTATCCATGCACTACGGGCCAGGATATTCGTGTATTCATCGATGGTCATGATCATGCCAACAATACATCCATCAATGCACTACGGGCCAATGAGGACTTTTACCACATCATTTGTAACATTACGATCATGATTATACCGAATAATCCACAGTTATAATCATAACAAGTCCATCTATGCACTACAGAGCCACGAGATGACTTTCAACATAATATAAACATGAGGATGATGACAATGATATAAGAATTCAATAAAACAAGTTCAAGAATTAATTTATCCGAGAACCAATAACGTCCAAATTGTCAACATGATCTTTGCTTTGTGGGGTAAAACTCAAGAATGCTCAGAAGAATATTTCCATGAAAAGATACTGGATGAAGCGCAAATATCAAGGATATTCCACTAATTTTATGGAGTATAAAAGCTAAAATTTAACCAACTGAGTATAATAAAGAATGGAATAACAAAAGAAATCACCAGGCATGCGATAGACCCCACAGATAGGTTATTCCAACAGAACGGAACCAGGTCATGCGTAAACGCATAGACAGGATATTCCAACAGAATAATAAATAATGGAACCAGGTCATGCGTAAATGCACAGACAGGATATTCCAACAAAATAAAGAATGGAATAACAGAAGAATTTCACCATGTATGCGGTACTTCGCATAAACAAGTTATTCCAACATAATAATAAAGAATGGAATAACAGAAGAATTTCACCATGTATGCGATACGTCGCATAGACAGGTTATTCCAACATAATGATAAAGAATGGAATAATAAAAGAATTTCACCATGTATGCGGTGCTTGGCATGAGGCGAGTTATTCAACATAATGATAAAGAATGGAATAACGTAAGAATTTCACCAAGTATAGGGTAGTCGCGTGTCTGAGTTATTCCAAATGAATAATAAAGAATGGAATAATAGAAGTTCTCTTCATAAATATGAAAGAAATAATACCCCTTACCTTAGAAGAAACTGGATATAGGAGTCGTGAAGTAGCGAGAATACTTTTCTTCTTTCTTTTATAGTTTCTCTCTGTAGAGTTTCAAAGGAATTAAGTAAGAAATAATGAAGGAATGAGCTCCTATTTATAGGAGAATGGATTGAATAGTAACTAATTTATGAGCGGTCAGATTGATTTACTTTTTAAGCGAGACTATCCATATTGATTTACTATCGCAAGTATTAATAAAATATTCTAATAAAACAAAATCTTTTAAATAAAATAAAATATATTCTATTTATAATCTACTAAAACGAATAACTTTATAAAAGTATTACATTTTATATAAAAAGATTTTTTACTATGTAAAACACTATGCATAATAGAATATAATATATTCTATTTATAGTCTAATAAAATAAATAAATTTATAAAAGTATTCTATTTTATATAAAAAGCTTTTACTGCTTTATTACATTAATAATACTAATAAAATAAAATTTATATATATATATATATATATAAACTTATGTGACTTCATAAAAGACACCTCAATACATTTAACAACATTTATCATTATTATTATAATTCACAATATTAATCGACCAAGTCGTTCCCAGAGAAGGGGGCTTTCCAATAAGGATTTCTCCCTATTAGCACGCATTGATTAGGTGACTAAACCTCTCCTCGGCGTAACTTCTGACATCGTTAATATTGCAAATAATAATATTAATAACTCTATCATCTCAATTATTGATTTAATAATATATAAAATATCGACAATAATTGAATCAAATAACGTGAGATACTATGCAATAATTCATCGTAGCAATAATTGAACAACACTGAGTGACTTCTCACGTAAGCATCAATAATCAATACTGAGTGCTACTATAAAACCACGCGTATTCTTTGTACTTTTAACACCGGGTGTTTCAACAAATTAACGGTAAAACTTCCGTAGTTATTTTCATAAAAAGATATTTTTATCATTTTTTCAATCCGACAATAATTCCGTTGTGGGGTTCACCAATGATTGTGTCATCGTACGAATATTCCCTGTTAAAACGAATATTCTCCGACCAATCGAATATAATATAACAACTTGCATACTTTGCAAAATTTATAAATACTACCCACAACTATAACATTATATCAAATCCACACCATAATATTAAAAAAAATATTTCGAGAAATTTAAATCTTTATTCATAAAATCTAGGGTCTCACATTTTTTCTTTTCAAAAGTTATAACGTCTAGTTTTTTTTTGTTTTAGATTTTTTAACGTCTAGTATCTTTTTTTTCTTTTCTTTTCATTTTTTAATTCTTAACGGCTAGTATCTTTCATTTTTTTTTCAAATTTATAACTGCTAGTATTTTTAACGGCTAGTATTTTATTGTTTCTAGATTTTGTAACATGATGTTTTATTTTTTAGATTTTATAACCGCTAATATTTATGAGTCACATAATTACCAAAACCCATAAATAAGGTGATTAAATTAATACAATATGTAAACCCAATAACTCCATAAACAGTATAGGCCACATAAGGAATAAAATATTCTAACATTCTCCCACTTGGTCGAAATACTATTTATATACAAAACATAACGCTTACAATCATTAATTTGGCCAAATATTAATTTAATGTCTACATCCTGTTCAAATAAAAACACCAATGCGAATTAATACAATCTTTGTGTCATTATTAACACAAGATCCCCATTAGTTACACAATTAATACTTTTATTAGAACAAAGATTAACATTAAGTATAACATGTATGAATAGAGTTTACATAAATGGTAATAGATTAAACTCATTCATATGGTCCAAAACATTACTGTACCGTTTGCTCACAAGTTCTCAAGTGTGCACAATAAAGAGAATAGCAAACCATAAACATAATGTGAAGTTCAAAACAACAAGCTCAAAATTGTTGTCTTACATCAAAATAACTTACTAATTAAGACTACCAGTTAAACCCATGCCGGCAACATGCTCTAAAAAGGGCTTGGGTGGTAAGCCTTTCGTAAGTGAATCCGCTAACATATCATGCGTACTAATATACAACGTTTTGATCTTCAACTCTTTCCTTGACAAATAAGTACTTAGTGTCGAGGTATAGTCCAGCACCACTCGAAATAGTACTATTGGAAAAAACAAATAGCATAATTATTATCACAAAATACTTTCAATGGCCTTGAAATGGAATCTACAACCTTAAGTCCTGAAAGAAGATTCCTTAATAATATGGCGTGACAAGTAGCATGATAACAAGCCACATATTCTGCCATCATCGTGGAAGTGGTAGTTAACTCCTTCTTATGAGTTCTCCACGAAATAGGGCCTCCTGAAAGCATAAAGATGTACCCTGATGTAGATTTCTTTTCGTCTTTACACTTAGCAAAATCAAAATCAAAATAACCAACAACTTCAAGGTTATCTGTTTTTTTAAATGTAAGCATAATATCCTTAGTACCCTATAAGTAGCGTAAAACCTTTTTTTTTTGGCTTCTTTCCAGTGATCCAAACCTGGATTTAACTGGTAACGTCCAAGCCTGCCAGTTACATATGCTATATCTGGACGTGTACGAACTTGAGCATACATAAGACTCCCAACCACAGAAGTATAGGGAATAAGATTCATTTGATCACGTTCAAGGTGATTCTTAGGACATTGATATGAGCCAAACTTGTCACCCTTAACAACAGGGGCGACAGTTGGGGAGCAATTTTGCATGTTGTATTTGTTAAGAACTTTGTCAATATAAGCTCTTTGGGACAATCTTAATATAAGAGGTTTCACCGAGATCCTTCAAATCAAAATTTCCAGAAAGGAAACGTTTGGTCTCATGCAAATGTCTAAGTTATTACTTGTAAGTAGTATATCATTTACATACAAAACAAGAATAACAAATTTACTCCCACTGACCTTTAAGTATATACATTGATCCACTATATTTTTTTCTTCTTAAAATCAAAATTACTCATTACCTCGTGAAACTTAAGATACCATTGTCGAGAAGCCTATTTAACCCATATATGGACTTTTTAAGTCTACATACCATATGTTCCTTGCCTTTAACAAAAAAAAAAACTTCTGATTGTGCCATATAGACATTCTCATGCAAGTTACCATTATGGAATGCAGTTTTAACATCCATCTTATGTAACTCTAAATCATAATGAGCTACTAAAGTCATGACTATTCTAAATGAATCTTTCCTGGATACTAGAGAGAAAGTTTTATTATAATCCACACCTTCCTTTTGAGTGAAACCCTTAGCAACCAATCGAGCTTTATTCCTTTCAACGTTCCCTTTAGGATCTAATTTGGTCTTATAGACCCACTTGCAACCAACAGGTTTAAAACCTTTTGATAATTCCTCAAGATCCCAAACGTTATTAAGCTTCATTGATTTCAACTCATCATTTATGGCTTCAAGCCATTGAGTTAATTGAGCACTCGTAATGGCCTCTTTATAGGAGATAGGATCATTAATCTTACTTGAATCATAGTCAATCTCATTAAGATAGATTATAAAATCATAAAAATTTATAAGATTTCTAGGTCTTTCGGACCTACGTAAAGGTTGCACAATTTCAGGAATATGATTTTCAATAATGTGAGGTTCAACATTAGGTGGTGGCTCAGCTATCTCAGGGGCATCATTCGCCTCAATAGGAGGTTGTTGTGCCTCACCCTATTAAATTATAGGATTAGAAACATAAAACCTGTTTTCTTCAAGATCAATTTTTCTAAGCTCACCACTCCCACTTAATCACCATTCTCTAAAAACTCTGCATGCCTAATCTCAATAATTCTAGTGGTATGCGAGGGACAGTAAAATCGAAAACCCTTAGATCTCTTTGGATATCCAATGAAATAATAACTAATGATTTTAGAATCAAGTTTCTTTATTTTTGAATTAAAAATTTTAGCCTCGGCTGGACAGACTGGCCACACCCGTAAGTATTTTAAACTAGGTTTCCTACTTTGTCCAAATTTCATAAGGAGTGTTAGGGACAGATTTACTAAGAACCCTGTTTAAAATATGAACAGCTGTCTTTAATGCCCCAGTCCACAAAAACACAGATAAGCTAGAATTTCATAACATACTACATACCATATCCATAAGGGTACGATTTTCTCTCTCATTACACCATTCTGTCATTGCTGGTGTACATATCGTACATCGATATCTTGAATAGCGATTCCATTTTGTTGACAAAATAAGACAAATGGGCTAGGACTATGACCTATATCGGAGTGTTTACCATAATACTCTCCGCCTCTATCTAATCTCACTACTTTAATTTTTTGATCAAGTTGATTTTCAACTTCATCCTTAAAAAATTTAAACATATTTAGTGATTCAGATTTTCATTAATCAGGTAGACATAACTATAATGAGAATAGTCATCAATAAACGTAATGAAAGATTTGTGTCCACTAATTCTTGGAGAAAATGGTCCACATATATCAGTGTGAATCACCTCAAGAAGTGCACTACTTCTTGTTGCTCCTTTCTTATTACCTTTCATAAATTTTCCTTTTATACATTAAATACAATGGTCAAGACTAGAAAAATCTAGTGAATGAAGAATTCCATCCTTTATAAGACATTGCATTCTGTCTTTTGAAATATGGCCTAAGCGTTGATGCCACAATTTTGAAGAATTCTCATTATATAGTTTTCTCTTATTTCCACTTTTAGAGGTACTTTCTATCACATTCATTGTTAACAAGGATTCAGAAAAAAAATTATTCAAATTTATCTCATAGAGGTTTCCCTCTAAAGAGCCGGAACCAATAACATGAGAGTAATGATAAATAATTATTTTATTATTCCCAAACTTAAACGAAAATCCATCAACGTTAAGTTTAGATACAGAAATTAAATTTCGTGTCATACTGGGAACACAAAGTGTATCATATAAATACAAGATGAAACCACTCTCCAAAACTAAAGGAAGAGTTCCTACAACTTCAAATTGTATAGACTCTTAATTGCCAACTTTAATGGTTCTTTCCCCCTTTTGGAGTGTCATGTGAACCATAGCATCAGTGTCAAGCCACCATGTATTAGAAGGAACATCAATTAGAAAGAATTCATAAGTTACATAATTAAAGGACGATATACCTTTCTTTTCAAGTCATTCTCTTAATTTAGGACATTCTTCCTGAATATGTCATTGCTTCTTACAGAAGTGACATTTAGGACATATCTCAGAGTTGTTACCTGAATAATTTTCCTTATTTGTTTTGGTGGAAATTGGTTTATCCTTATTCTTAAAACTTATGACATTTTTATAAGCCTTCTTCTTATAAGATCTAGTGATAGTCAAATGAGCAACATTAGGTTTTTCAACCTTAGCCTTTCTTCATCTTGGATGCACATGGAGATTAACTTGTTCATCTTCCACTCACTAGTACAAAGTACCAAATAGACAACACTTAAACCACAACGTTTTTATAAAAAACGTTGTGGTATTTTTTTAAAACGTTTTTTAACAAAACGTTGTAGATATATATGAAAAAATGTTATCTATTTAAAAGGGAAATTTTTTTGTTTTAAATAGATAACGTTTTTTTTTTAAAAAATGTTATATATGTTAAAAACACGGAGCTTTTCAGTTGAAATTAAAAACACTCCCCTTGCGGCCTTGCCTCCCAGCCTTCCAACATCTGAAGCAGTTCTCCCAAATCCCAATCTACACCCTCCCTATCTCTCACTCATATTCACTCTCTCACCATCAAATCGAAAAATAACTTTGAAATCGGCGTCGTCCCCTTCAACCCCGACGGCTGGGGACCGCCGACTTCACTCGCAACAACCCCAATTCTAGAAGCGCTCGCGGTAACCCTACTGTGGATGGCGTACTTTCAACACAAGACGACAACCCATTATCCAAACTGGGCGTACCTGAGCGAAACTGCTACCTTCACAAAATGGATGGCGTACTTTCGACACAGGACAACAACCCATATTTTTCACTCAGGTATGGAAATAAAAGTTAAGGTTTTTACTGCTTGAAATAGTGAACAAGAATCATAGGGATTCTCATCCCTGTTATTTTCTGGGTCCGCAAATCTTTAAGATGTCTGTCAGGTTTGTCTTCTTTTGAAATATGGCATGCATATGTTTTCGTTGTCCTAAGCTTCACTTCTTTTGGTGGTTGTGGGTGGGTGATAATCATGCTTCTTTTTTTGTTTGATTTTTCATCATAGAGAAGTATATAATCAATTAGTTTCTGCTTTGAGTGGCTCATCTCTGGTTTTGAACAGGGCTGATTGGGTGATTATTGGATTTCGAGTGCTGTAGCTATTCTAACAGAGGTTTCACGAATATCAGAAGTTATAATTACACCAGAATATAACGAGGAAGGAATCTACACCGTTCGCTTTTGCATTCTGGCTGCTTGTTCTGCACCTGTTTTAGTTTGTTTGACTAGAATTATATATCTAATTTATGGTATGAAAAAGTATACTGATAATCTCCTTACCTTCTGATTTAAGGAATATGCTTATATGATTTGGCTAATTATCTGATAAAGTATTAGGCTTGGTCTTTCTAGTTCAAAATTTCATGCCCAACCCTCCTAAAGATTAATTATACTGGAGAAAAAGTTTAAGACTTGTATTATTATTGTCAATTTTACTGCGATGGAAAATCAGTTAAAAATAGTTGAATTGGCATAAAGGAATATCATTTGCACTCTATGATAACCTAATATTTTTGGGTAACATGCATTGATAAGGAACCTCAATTTTAGTTTAGCACTTCAGTGTTTGATGGAGCCCACTTTTAGGTCGCAATTGTTATGCTTCAAACAAGAAGGATTTCTACTAGGTGTTGGAAGTCTATCAGGTTCTGATGTGCATTTCTCCTCCAGTGGAATTTTGCAAGGTCATGCTTATTCATTGTTGCAGGTATGTTCATTTGAGATCCTTATCTAATTATTTTTATGACAAGATAGCATCATCAATTTTGAGATAAGTGACCACTCTTCTATTTAATTTTTCATAGGTCAGAGAAGTAGATTGCCACAAACTTGTTCATATCCTCTGTCCTTAGTCCTTACCTTCTACTCAAGAACAAGTTTATTGAAACATAAACTTAGTTATCCTTAGTCCTTAATCCGTATGTCTAGTTATATTGTTCCCCTTAATCCAACTTGATGAAGGATTCCTTGCGAAGTTAGTGCACAAGCTACGGCGAGGTTAATTTTCTTGGATCTTTATATTTTCCAATTTTTGCATATACTAATTAGTTGTCGCTTGATCTGAAAGTAATTCGGATTTGGGTCACATGTGGCTTATTGAAACATAAACTTAGTACAGGTATTGATAAAAAATATGTAGTATGTAACTTAAAATTATGGTGCTGCAGTCATCAGGTGGGAAATTGATTAATTACAGTGATGCAAATGACATTGATTAATTACAGTGATTAATTATTTACTGATTCCTTTTCATTTGCAGGCAAAAGAAGATGGGGACAAGCCAGGGCTAGTGTGAGACCCCAAATTTTATGAATAAAGATTTAAATTTCTCGAAATATTTTTTTAAATATTATGGTGTGGATTTGATATAATTTTATAGTTGTGGGTAATATTTATAAATTTTGCAAAGTACGCAAGTTGTTATATAATATTCGATTGGTCGGGGAATATTCATTTTAACAGGGAATATTTGTACAACAAGACAATCATTGGTGGACCTCATGATGGAATTATTGTTTGGATTGAGAAATGACAAAAATATTTTATGAAAATAACAGTGTGAAGTTGTCTGATAAGCTGTTGAAACACCTTATGTTAAAAGTATAATAATACGCGTGGTTGCATAGTAGCACACACGATTTTGATTATTGATGCTTACATGAGAAGTCACTCAGTTTTGTTCAATTATTACTATAGTAATGATTGCATAGTATCTCACGTTATTTGATTCAATTATTGTCGATATTTTATATATTATTAAATCAATAATTGAGATAACAAAGTTATTAATATTATTATTTGCAATATTAACGATGTACAGAAGTTACGCATGAGAGAGGTTTGGTCACCTAATCAATTTATACAAATAGGGACAAATCCTTATTGGAAAGTCCCTCTTTCACAGGAATGACACAGTCGATTAATATTGTGAATTATAATAATGATGATAAATGTTGTTAAATATATTGAGGTGTCTTTTTATGAAGTCACGGAAGTTTATATATATATATATATATATATATATATATATATATATATATATATAAATTTTGTTTTATTAGTATTATTAATGTAATAAAAGCAGAAAATCTTTTATAAAAAATGAATACTTTTATAAAGTTATTTGTTTTATTAGATAATAAATAGAATATATTATATTTTATTATGCATAGTGTTTGCATAGTACTCGTGCGTAGTGTTTGTATAGTAAAAAATTTTTATATAAAATAGAATACTTTTATAAAGTTATTTGCTTTATTAGCTATAAATAGAATATATAATATTCTATTATGCATAGTGTTTGTATAGTACCTCCATAGTGTTTGCATAGTAAATTTTTTTTATATAAAACAGAATACTTTTATAAAGTTATTCGTTTTAGTAGATTATAAATAGAATATATTATATTTTATTTAAAAGATTTTGTTTTATTAGAATATTTTATTAATCTTGCATAGTAAATTAATATGAATGACCGTCTGCTTAAAAAGTAAATCAATCTGGATAGTTCATGAATTAGTTCTTATTCACCCATTTTCCTATAAATAGAAGCTCATTCCTTCATTATTTCTTACGAATTCACTTTGAAACTGTAGAGAGAAACTATAGAGAGAAAGAAGAAAAGTATTCTGCTACTTCACTACTCCTATATCCAGTTTCTTCTAAGGTAAGGGGTATTATTTCTTTCATATTCATGAAGAGAACTTTTGTTATTCCATTCTTTATTATTCTGTTGGAATAACCTGTATACGCGGGCTACCCTATACTTGGTGAAATTCTTCTATTATTCCATTCTTTATCATTATGTTGGAATAACGTATATCATGCAATCTTTGCATCGTGGTGAAATTCTTTTGTTATTCCATTCTTTATCATTATGTTGGAATAACTTTTTCTGTATGCCAAGTACCACATACATGGTGAAATTCTTTTGTTATTCCATTCTTTATCATTATGTTGGAATAACTTTGCCTATCATCAAGTCACCGCATACATGGTGAAATTATTCTCATTATTCCATTCTTTATCATTATGTTGGAATAACTTGTCACATCAAATCTGCATACATGGGGAAATTCTTCATTACTCCATTCTTTATTACATTGGAATATCCTGTATATGCGCGTTCTGCACGACTCGGTTCCATTATTTATTATTACATTGGAATATCATGTATGCGTTTACGCACGACCGAATTCCGTTATTTATTATTCTGTTGGAATAACTTTCTGCATGCGATCTATTGCATGCCCGGTGATTTCTTTTATTATTTCATTCTTTATTATACTCGGTTGGTTAAAGTTTTGACTTCTATACTCTATGAAATTAGTGGAATATCCTTGATATTTAAGCTTCATCCAAAGATCTTTTTATGGAAATATTCTTACGAGCATTCTTGAATTTTACTCTATAAAGAAGTATCGTGTTGACAATTTGGACGTTATTAGTTCTGGGATAAATTAATTCTTGAACTTGTTTTATTGAATTCTTATATCATTGTCATCATCCTCATGTTTATATTATGTTGAAAGTCATCGTGGCACATGGTGCATAGATGGACTTGGTATGATTATGACCGAGGGATTAATCGGTATAATCATGACCGTAATGTTACAAATGATGTGGTAAAAAGTCCTCATTGGCCCGTAGTGCATTGATGGATGATTATTGGCATGATCATGACCATTGATGAATACACGAATATCCTTGGCCCGTGGTGCATGGATAATTTGTGGTTGTGATCTTAATGAATATTCTTGGTCGTAGTGCGGGGATGGTGTGGATTATTTATTAAAATTTGAGTCTCGTGATAAAAAGTGATGAAAAACCTTTTAAATCATAAAAGATAGTAGATTTTATTCTCTACTTAACTCTTTTAATGAATTGCTTGTTCCGTTGCAGTTAAACTTGATGTTTGTTATTGTATCAGTTTAACACTTTTAAGGCTTAAGATAATTTATTCTGCATTATCTTAGTCATAATATTTCTTACTGGGCTAGTCGAGCTCACCCTTTTGCTTTCATTGTTCTCTTCAGGAAATGAGAACATAACAGGGACTAGTCGGGGAACGGAGTGACGGTCCAGAGGATAACATTAGTAGTCCTCACCATTCTATGAAATAGTGTGTTAATAAATGTATTGAGGACTTATTTTGAGTTTGAATACTATCTAGAAGACAATATTTGTATTAAAACTCACAACTCATATTGTATATTTAAGATTGTATTTGTATTCTGTACCATGTATTTGGCGACTCAGAATAGGTGATGTATACCTATTTTGGGGGCGTCACAGCTAGAGGCTA
The DNA here is from genome assembly GCA_020205605.1 of Panax ginseng. Classification (NCBI taxonomy): domain Eukaryota; kingdom Viridiplantae; phylum Streptophyta; class Magnoliopsida; order Apiales; family Araliaceae; genus Panax; species Panax ginseng. The sequence continues at coordinate 15,057,035 of CM035134.1, forward strand.
TGTTACAAAAAGTATTATAGCTCTATGCTTCCAAGGTCCTAAATTTAAGCTGGCTAGAAACCAGACATTATTCATTGCCATGATTGGCAGACAACTTTTGTTGTACGAATGATTAGACCATAATTTTTACTTTTTCTTTCTATATTTCCTAAATTTATTAGTCTTATGTTCTGACCGGATGATTTCTCTTGTTTTATAAGGCACCACTTGGAGTGGAACTTTTATTCAGCTATGACCTACTTGGAGTGATTTTATTAAGTTAAGGTAGTGTATGTTAACATGTTCATGTCTTTTTCAGGGTGCCATCGTGTTCTCTAACATTATAACAACAGTATCACCAACCTATGCACAAGAGGTGCGGACTGCAGAGGTATGGATACTATAGTGACTCGCTCTATGATGCCATTCTTTTTTATTACAAGGAAAGAGCCCAATGATGCCATGTAAATTCTTTGTAATATGTTTAGGGGTAGGTCATTTGGGTTTGGGAAAACAAACTCGATATATGTATATGTGTGTGTGTGTGTGTGTACATTTTTGACTCATTACATGAACTTAGACTCCCTAAGAAACTACCAAGTATAGTTCCTAGATGCCTAGGCTCCTTGGCAGAAGTACTCTACTAAATCTTGGTAAGTGTTATATGTTTTAGTGTTGCCATTTAGATAAACTATGTGATCTTAAATATATTGTGTTATCTTTCTGTCATGTATCTGTAAGGTATCTTATAGTTCCCATTGCTTCAAAAAATTATACTGTGATGCAGGGCTTTGTTGTACCGAAGGAGGCACAAGAAAAAGTGGTTAACTTCTCATTCCATGGACAACCAGCAAAGCTCAAGCACGGAAGCGTCGTGATTGCCGCTATTACAAGTTGCACAAATACATCAAATCTCAGTGTTATGACTGTGAATAAGATGGACAGGTGTTTCCTGGAGCAATTTGATTCCTTAATGCAGAGTTATTTTGTCTTCTCAAAATTTGATTTTTTTTTGTTTTTACATTGACATAAATGTTTCTTTTCATGATCAGATTCATTTCTAGTTTCTATAGTGCTATGTAACATGTTCATTTATATTTATATTGAAAAGTGAATTTGAGATGCATATATGGATAGTTTGGTATATATTATGGATGTAGTAATGTGAAACTGTAAACGAATAGTATTTATTGGGATGTATTTTGAATGGTTGATACATTTTGGCTTTAAATTTAATTGAGAATTTAGACCTTTTAGCTATATATCATGGCATTAGCATATTGCAGGTGCATTGGTAATGTAGGTGAATCACAACATTTTTTTTTCTTTTTTTTTAATCTACAACATTTTAAAAACGTTGTGTAAATGTGCCTAAACGTTGTCTGATATACTAAACAACAATATTTTTATCCAAAAAACGTTGTGGAATCATACCTTCTACACCGTTTTTAAGTATCTTCTAATTTTTGAAAAACAAATCAACAACGTTTTTTTCCTAAAAAACGTTATGTATTGTGCTTAACTACAACGTTTTAAAAACGTTGTGTAAGGGTGTCAAATAGATAACACCCTTAACCACGACGTTTTTCTAACTGAAACTACAACATTTTTTCCGCGTTATCTATTTACTGTTTTGTAGTAGTGACTTTTCTTTCTACGTGTTATAATTGATCTTAAATGAATCAAACTGTGTAGGAAGAGAAGTCATAATGAAGTGAATAAGAAAACCCTCAAAAATTGTCATGTCCATACACTTTAATTTAAAGGTCATGTCGTTCATCAACATAATATGCTCGGGCAGTCCACTAATCCCATCATACCTGCTAGTAAGCATTTTCAAAATAAGGGTACTTGCATGAGTTTTATAAGAACTCTTAAATTGTTACTCGACTAAAGTTAAGTACTCTTTAGCTATCTCAAAGTCAAGAATGACTCCTCGAATGGTTGTCGTGAAAGAGTTTCATAATCATAAGGGACATGCAGTTGGATCGCTCCCACTTTTCATAAATAGCCTTTTTGCTCAATTGCGCTAGTAGCTGTATATGGAGCAGGATGATCCACTCATAGTGCATAGTCCAAATCCATAGTGTTGAGAACAATTTTCACTTACTCTTTTCAAGTAATAAAATTAGTTCCATTCAAGATTTTAATTCCAGAGAGATACCCAGAAATACTAGTTAGAGTCAATGTTAAAACATAATCAAGCTCATAAACATGCTTACAAAAAACTAAAAGAAATCCACAAATGTACAACAATAATTAATAATTAATCATAATAAAAACCAACTGTAGGGCAAGCAGTTAGTTATATAAAATCTATTTGCAACACACAAAATAGATTTTAATAAAATGTTGGTGCATAATTATCAATCTTTTTTTGGTCCAATTAATAATATGCTAATAACATCCCCATACTATAATGCAAAACACATTTATCCACGCATCACCGTTGGGTAGAAATGAAATAAACATGTTACTTATGCAATAAAATTCCATTTAATAAATTATAATTCTAATTTTTTCGTTGGCTAAAATTAAAATATTTATTTATTAAATGTAACATTATGTGACTTTTCTTAATCTTTAATTGTTTCAATTAATAATCCTTCGTTGGGCTGATTATTAATTTTAACAATAAAAGAGTCACATATACATGTAAATTATTATGATCAAAGTCAATTTTTTTAAACAACATATTAATCAAGTTTGAAAATAAATACTATTTATAATTTACATGTAACAACTTAGAAGCCCTAGTAATATATCACATCATGTTCAAAATTTTAAATTAAAATATATAATTATGAGCATGAATTGATTATTAAATAATCACGTTAATTTTCACATGAATACATTAGGGCATAAGAATATTATAATATTCTCTTAACATAATAAATAATAAATTTAACATATATTATTTTTAATATTCATGTTCACGCATAATATTATAAATAATATATTTTCACTGTTGAACTTATATAATATCAACATAAAAGATATGATCAATTCTCTACATTCATGTGGTTATATATAATTGGGAAGTCTATACGTGTCGAGATCCCTTATAGCAAGCGGAAACAAATTAATAAGAGAAGTTGCGCATAATTAAAAACTTTTTACAACTGCACAAAATTTAAGGATTGGGTAATACTTCTCATATATATCAATTATGTCTGCAACACTAGGAATTGAACATGATATGGTATGTATCAATAGACCTAACTAATTAAATACTGTTATTTATTAACGCTGCATATATATATATATATATATATATATATATATATATATTTCTAGCTTTATTCTTTTTGCCCATAAAAGATTTATAAAATTATTTTCAAAAAGAAATAAGAATTTCATTGCCTTAGGAAATGTTACTATATGAATTCATTTTGTTAACACTTGATATTAGATTTATCAAGGTCAGAAATAAATTCAAATGGAGTTTTGAAAATAAATATTTATGGTAAAAATAAATTTATTAAAATCATTTTTTAATCCTATGGGGAAGATTATACCCATTTGACATATTTTCCTAATTTGTTATTATCAAAATAAAACTACAGATTTGGAGACCTATCAATCTCTCCCTTTTTTATGATGACAATAAATAAAAATATTTTGTTTTAAGAACTCCTCCTTAAATCATGGCGCTCCACCTCGGATCATGAATCGATTTTTAAAAGCAAGTTCAAAATTTTGAAAAACCATCAAACAATAAGATATAACAGTTTAGTTATAGCAGTTTATATCCATCACATTCATTTACTGTCCATCTCATCAATATATACTATTTGGTATATACACGCCATTTTATATTTTTCTTATCCCCCTTTGTCATTAACAAACATGGGTGGGGAAAGAAATATTCATACATACACCAACAGTTAGTTAAAGTGTGAAGTGTACTGTGAGACCCCGAATTTTATGAAATGAAAGTATTTAATTTTCTTATAATTATTCTATTTAGTAATTGGTTAAAGTTAAGGGTGATATGTGAAAATTTTTCAAAGTAAACAAGTTTTCATAAAATAATCTGTGATAAAAGTACGATGTCTGGCGTGGTTGCATAGTAGCACGATATTGATTATTGATGCTTACGTGAAGAAGTCACTCGGTTATACTCAATTATTGCTACAAATGAATTGTTGCATCATATCTCTCGTATTATTGATTCAATTATTGTCACAATTCATCATCATATAATATGTTATATTATTAAATCAATAATTGAGACGACAAAGTTATTCATATTATTATTTGCAATATTAACAATGTCTAGAAATTCTGTCAAGGAGGTTAGATAATCTAATTGCGCGCCAATAAGGAGAAATCCTTATCAGAAAGCCCCCCCTTTCCTGGAAATGACCTGGTTGTTAAATATTATGAGTTATAATATTAATGATGTTTAAGTTCGTGTTGATTAAAGATGAAATTGATAGTTTCATTGTGTTGGGATTATTAGTTGTAGTGGAAATCGACATTTATTTCAATAATAATTGATGTCTGGAAGTTATATTGACCAATCGGGTAATTCACCGGATAAATGAGCAATTAATTGCTATTAATTCACATGCTTATAACTATGTGTTCACATGTGTGTACTATTGATTCACATGATTTACTATTAGGAGAATTGGTGCAAGATTGATAATATTTACATGACTAAGTTAAAAATGGAGGTATAGATGGAGGTACTATACTGTAATTTATATTTTCACATGTCTAGAACTATTGGTTCACATGATTTACTATTGATTCACATGATTTACTATTAGGGGAGATGGTGCAAGTTTGATAATACTTGCAGGACTAAATTAAAAATGAAAGAAAAGAGGAAGGTATTATACTGTAATATTTTGAGCCCCAAAACGTGCAATTATCGAAACTATATTTTCCTATAAATAGAAGCTCATTCCTTCATTATTTTTCACTAATTCACTAAGTCTCACAAGAGCAATTATAGAGATAGAAGCTATAGAGAGAGAAGCTATAGAGAGAAAGAAGAAGCGAAGTCTGCTACTTCACTACTCTAGTATACAGTCTTCTTCTGAGGTAAGGGTTATTATTTTTTTATATTCTGAAGAGATATTTTTTTTGTATTCGTATGAATATTATTATCGTTCAATATTCATTATATTCGTAAGGAATATTATTTCCGTTCAATATTTGTAAGGAATATTATTTTTGTTCAACCGTTGTAATTAAGGGATTTCTGCCAGGGGTAGTTTCATAATTTTTTTGACCCTCAAAAATTTTGGAAAAAATTAAAATGATAATTTGATGAGTTTTCTAGATTGTGTCCAAAAATGGCGATTTTTGAATGTATAGATTAGGAGTTATGAATTTTATGGGAAAAGACTTTTTTAAAAGTAAACCCTTATAACTCCTTGTGGTTAACTCCAAAATTGGTGAAATTTTTATTGGGAGTACATTTATATAACAGCAGTATACCCTGTAAATTTCAGAATTTTTGGACAAAAATACAGTTTTTGATAATTGTCTAAATATTCGGCAGTTTTAGCCATATAAAAAATAGTAAATGAATTTTAAAAATTCAAAGAAAAATATATGTTCAATATGGGACTATATTCTGCCAAATTTCAGAAAAGAAAATTTGTTTGTACTGATTTGCTATTTTTCATGAAAATGGGCTAGTTATGAGTAAATGAATTAAATATGTTATGTGAAGTAAGAAAATTGGAAAATAGGATTTTATGGCTTGAGAATCCTATATAAGGTATATGCAGATTTTGGATGAGAGTTTTGGTTATTGGTGATGAAATCTTATAAGTTTAGAATTTTAGGATGATTAAATGCATTAATTAGTAAAGTGTAAACAATTAAAATAAATTATTTATAAGTTTAAGAAATGATTAAAATATTGTGGCAATATTAATAATATTAGATTATGAGATTATTAAGGGATTTATAACATTTGGATTAAGGTGTTATAAATATTGATATGGATTTTATTGTGAAACTTTATCTTTTTATGTCGGGATTACTATTCACGTATACGACACTATTCACATATACGACATTATTCATATATATGGCACTATTTGTGTATATGACATTATTTATGTATACGGTACTATGTACGAATACGGAGTACTATTTACGAGTTACTATTCATGAGTTACTATTCACGAGTTACTATTCATGAGTTACTATTCACAAGTTACTATTCACGGGGTACTATTTACCCGAGAAATATATTTCTTTTCTATCCAAATTATTTTTGGTACGTGAATATTATTCTTGAATTTTACTCCTGGCGATGTCGTGTTGACAATTTGGATATTTTTAAACTCGATAAATTTAAAGTCTTTAATATTTATCCTTGATTCTGCGTTGATTAATGCTTATATCATTGTCATCATCCTCATGCTTATATTGTGATGAAAGTCATCTTTGGCTTACGTGCATAGATGGACTGTTGGTTATTGGTCTTACAGTTGTATGTCTTTGGCCTGTAGTGCAAAGATGATCCGTTGTTGAATATCTTTGGCCTGTAGTGCAAAGATGATCTGTTGTTTGATAGCTTTGGCCCGTAGTGCAAAGATGGACAGGTGTTTGACATGATCATGACCACTGGTGATACTAAGAATATCCTTGGTCGTAGTGGAGGGATAATTCGATGATGTGATTGGCAGGATCATGACCATTAGTTAACAGTTGAATGTCTTTGGCCGTAGTGCACTGACAGATAATTGATTGGTATGATCATGACCATTGGTTTTATGGTTGAATATCTTTGGCTCATAGTGCAAAGATAGACAACTGATTGGTATGATCATTGTTATTACATTTGAATATCTTTAGCCTTTGGGGTAAGGATATTGAGTAAACGTTCTATTAAGCCTTTATGGCAAGGAGAAACTGTTGATTTACATGATTATAAATATGAATTGTGAATTTAACTATAATCTTTGGTGGTTCAGGTGAAGAAAGGTGATGAAAGTTTTCTTTGTCTTGGGTATAATAAAGAACTGTTAATAGGTATTACATGGATAAAGTTGATGAAAAACTTTTTAAATCATAGAAGATAGTAGATATCATGCTTTACTTGACTCTTCTAATGGATTGCTTATTACGTTGCAGTTATTGATCTAAAACTTGTTGTCTATCATATTCTATCAGTTGTTATACTGTTGAAGGCTAAGGATAATTTATTCTGCATTATCTTAGTCATAATATTTCTTACTGGGCTAGTTGAGCTCACCTTTTCTTTTCACTTTTTTCTCTTGAAAATGAGAACCTAGCTGGGACGAGTCGGGGAATGGAGTAACGGTCCAAGATAAGTGGCTTTAGTAGTCCTCACTATTCTACGGAATAATGTGATAATAATTTTAATGAGGACTCCATTGAGTGTGGATATTGTCTAGAAGGCAATATTATTGTTTAAACTCTCAGCTATGTTTTGTCGTATTTTTACACGACAGTTGTATAATTAAGTTTGTAGTTGAATTATGTACCATGTATTTGGCGACCCAAGATGGGTGATGTATACTTGTTTTGGGGGCGTCACAGTTGGTATCAAAGCTTAGGGATATGATCCCTGGCTGAGATGTGAGATAAGAACTAGGAGGGGAGAGACGGGGAATTCCTTCGCTAGTATGACCTATCTAGGTTTATTTGTTATTTAATTGGTCGGTCAGAGTATCTGAGATGTCAGAGTACTTGTTGCCTCCTTTTTGGTTTAACAAAATGGACTCTAACTCATACAAGTATACATGGGTGAATAAATAGTACAGAGTAAGAAAGTATTGATCCCACGGAGAAAGGTGATAAATCCAAATTATCATGCAACAACTTAATCACTATTTCTATATGCTCAAACTATCAATCGATAAATGAATTTATATTTCAATTAATTATCAACACAATAAATAAATATTATTAAAAGTAGGTAATCATATTGGAAAGATATGAGATTCTAATATCATCTAATGCTTCATCTAAAATGTATGCCTCATGTTATGTTTACTTATTAAATATGGAAAGCTAGTTGAGAGCACATAAGTGAAACACAACCATTTTTCAATGAACTATGCCCAATTTACACAAAATCCACAATTGATAGAATTCATGCAAACGTCACAAATACTAAACTCACTATATGTCTGTGTGAATTTACAACAAATATAATTTAAGCTCAAACTCTCGTAATGACTACAAATGATGAAACGGTATATGCCTATCCGGGTCACGAATCACAAAGCCTAACACAAATAAGCCTTATGAACATATGCCATTATGTTCTAATCTATACTTATATTTCATTTTCCAAATCCATACAAGCAATTAGTGTGAATGGTGATCAAGCATTCAATCATTTAGCACAACCATAATGAGCAATCCAATATTAAATATGCAACATCACAATCAGTCATACATGGTTAAACTACGCATTAGAATCCATTAGAATCCCATAATGGGATTTAGTTCATTTCTGAACCAAAAGCCATTATGGGATTGAAGCAAACCATTAAAATAAGAAATGCAAGCAAGAGTTATGAAAGAAATGAGAGATAAAATCTATAAATTCCTTCTGCAAGTTCTATTTCCAAGCTTGTTTCAATCCACAAAAATCTCCATAATTGAAAACTATAATTATTAAGCAATCTAGATAAAGAGAGGAGCTAAATATAGTAATCAATTTCTCAAACCCTCTCTAGAGTAGTCTAAACCTAAGAACAGTAATGAAAAACTGAAAACCACGTCTTGGTAACCAACCATATCGTCTCAGATGAGCAAAACATGCTCAAATTCAAATTACAAAAAGTTAGCATTTTTAAACTGAATAAGAATGGCGCGACCGCGCGATATTACACTACAGATCGAGCGCGGGTGCCCTGTGGGATTCTCTTACATATGAATGGCGTGGGCGCACCATAGCCCTTTGATACTAAGGCACGGTCGCGCAGCTGCTTGATCTGCCTCTATTTTGCCTTAGGCGCAGGCGCGCCATAATTAGCTTGAATGGCAGTACGGTCATGTTGTTGCTGCTTCTTGCATTCTGCTGCTGTTTGTTACTTCCTTCTTCTTCAACTCTTTCCTTCTTCACTCTACTTCTTCCTTGATCTTCCTTCTCACATGCTAAGGTCCAGCTATGCAATCTTCACTCTAGCTCAATTCCACCATGCCATGTTAATGTCATTCCATGCCATTTCTTGCCTTTCCATTGAGTTGGTAACAAATAAGTAGGTATAAACCCTACTTATCATCTCTTATCTTCTATTTAGTTTGATCTCTTCTCTCCATGATAGCTTGGGCTCTTCTACTTAATTTGAAATTCCTACAAATTTGGGTTGTTATGTGTAACAAACAGATGTCTATAATCTAATATAGTTTGTATTTCAAATTTATAGTTATCTTGTAATTGATGTAATCACTATTATCATATATATACAACATTGAAAGGCAACACTCATTGAGTGAATTGATCCTGCCATAATTATTCCATTATATACAGTTTTCGTTGGTATCAAAGCCATGTCACTCCTTTCTTTTCCTACTGTACAAACATCCCTAAACCAACCCACCCAATCCCTCACTTCTACTATCAATATTAGTAATCCCAACTAAGTTATTCGACTACAACTAACATCAGAGAATTACATGTCATGGAAGGCACATGTACTCCCACTCCTGCGTGGAAACTCTCTACTCAAGTTTGTTGATGGTTCCTTTCCTCCTCCACCACAGTATACAGCTGAAATAGATCATTCCACTACAAACCAGACAGCCACAACTCCAAACCAGACACCTACAAAAAATTTAGCATACCAGCAGTGGTTTCAACAAGATCAAAATCTTTTGAGCCTTCTAATTTCTTCCTTGAGGGAAGGTATAATACCCTTCATTCTTGATGCCCAAACTTCCCGACAACTATGGGTTATGCTTGAGCACGCATATGCATCCCCATCAACTACTCGTATTGTTAATTTACACCTTCAACTTCAAGAGTGTAAACAAAATGATGAATCTGTTTCCACTTACTTCTACAAAGCTAAAGGCATTTGGGATCAATTAACAACAGCTGGTAGGCCTATGGCCATGGTCGACTTCCTTGTCATTCTCTTTAAAGGAATCTGCCTGGAGTTTCACAATGTCATGAACTCCATTGATGCTCGTGCTACCCTTATTAATTTTACAACTCTTCACAACATTATTCTTAACTAAGAACAGCTGCACCAGAACATACTTGGCCATAATAGCTCCATTATCCCTTCCACTCTGGAACCTTCTCTCAACCCAGTGCTAATTTTGTTCAGAAAAGTACTAGGCCTCGAAATGGTAACAAATCATCCAAGCCTAAAAATGGGAATCCTAATCATAACAAGGGGAGAAACTATAATGGGAATAGTACTCAGAATAATTTTTGACGCAATCAAGGGTTTTATGGACAGCATGATCGGAGTACCAAATGTCAAATTTGTTTTCGTTTTAATCACACAGCAACAACTTGTGATCAACGATACACCCATGCCAATCCACCTAGTGCTAACACAGCCTCATTCTATCATTCAACCACTCCTATAACTTCTTGGTTCCATGATACAGGTGCTACTCATCATGCCACACCAGCTATTTCTTCTCTCAGTCGTTTTGATACGTACAATGTGTAAGACCCCAACTTTTATGAATAAAGATTAATTTTTTCTCGAAATATATTTTTGAATATTATGGTGTGGATTTGATATAACGTTATAGTTGTGGGTAATATTTACAAATTTTGCAAAGTAAGAAAGTTGTTATAAAATATTCTTTGGTTGGGGAATATTCATTTTAACAGGGAATATTCGTACGATGGCACAATCATTGGTGGACCCCACAATGGAAGTATTGTTGTAGTTAGAAAAAGACATAAATATCTTTTTATAAAAATAATGGCAAAAGTTTTACCGTTAAACTATTGAAATACCCGATGGTAAAAGTATAGTAATACGTGTGGTTGCATAGTAGCACACGATATTGATTATTGATGCTTACGTGAGAAGTCACTTAGTTATACTTAATTATTGCTATAGTAATTGCTGCATAATATCTCTCATATTATTGATTCAATTATTGTCACAGTATCATCTGCACAATATTTATATTATTAAATCAATAATTGAGACGACAAAGTTATTCATATTATTATTTGCATTATTGATGATGTCTAGATAGTTCTGTTGAGGAAAGGGGTTTGATCACCTAATTGGGCGCCAATAGGGAGAAATCCTTATCGGAAAGCCCCCTCTTTCCTGGAAATGATCTGGTTGTTAAATATTGTGAGTTATAATATTAATGATGAATAAGTTCATGTTGATTAAAGATGAAATTATTGACAAAAATATTTCCATTGTGTTGGGATTATTAGTGTTAGTAAAAATCGATATTTTTTTCGGTAATAATTGATTTCTGGATGTTAAATTGACCAAATGGAAATTAATCGGATAAATGAGCAATTAATTGCTATTAGTTCACATGCAAATTATTGTTGGTTCACATGTATGGAACTATTGATTAACATGCATGTACTATTAGGGGAGGTGGTGCAAGATTGATAATACTTGAAGGACTTAATTAAAAATGGAGGTATAGATGAAGGTAATATACTGTAATAATTCGAGCCCCTAATCGTGCATCTATCGAAACTATGTTTTTCTATAAATAGAAGCTTATTCTTCTTTCATTCTCACCAATTCACTAAGACTCACAAGAGCAATTATAGAGAGATAAACTATAGAAAGGAAGAAGAAGAGTATTCTGCCACTTCACTATTGTAGTATCCAGCCTTCTACTAAGGTAAGGGATATTATTTTTGTTCAATATTCGTATTATTCTTCATTTTTACTCCACAAAGCTGTATCATGTTGACAATTTGGACATTATTGAATTCTAGATAAATTAAATTATAAATCTTTAAAAATTTATCCTTTGCTTTCTTTTAACTGAATTCTTATATCATTGTCATCATCCTCATGCTTATATTATGATGAAAGTCATCTTTGGCCGTAGTGCATAGATAGACTGTTGATTGGTATGATTATGACCAGGGATTATTCGGTATAATAATGACCTGTAATGTTACAAATGATGTGGTTAAAGTCCTCATTGGCTCGTAGTGTATTGATGGACAGTTGTTGGTATAATCATAACCATTGGTGATTTCACGAATATCCTTGGCCCGTAATGCATGGATAATTCGTGGACGTGATACTAATGAATATCCTTGGTCCGTAGTGCATGGATAATTCAGTGACATGGATTATTTATTGATATGAGTCTCAACGATAAAGTTGATGATAGAATTTTTAAATCATATAAGATAGTAGATATCTCTACTTAACTCTTCTAATGGATTGCTTGTTCCGCTGCAATTAAACTTGTTGTTTATTATTAGTTTAACACTGTTGAAGGCTAACAATAATTTATTCTGCATTATTTTAGTCATAATATTTCTTACTGGGCTAGTTGAGCTCACCCTTTTGCTTTAATTGTTCTCTTCAAGAAATGAGAACGTAGCTGGGACTAGTCGGGGAACAGAGTGATGGTCCGAGATGGTGGCTATAGTAGACCTCACTATTCTATGAAATAGTGTGATAATAAATGTAATGAGGACTCCATTTGAGTTTGGATATTGTCTAGAAGAAAATATTTGTGTAAAAACTTTCAGCTATGCTTTTGTTGTATTGTATAAAAGAAGTTTGTATTTGATTTCTGTACCATGTATTTGGCGACTCAAAATGGGTGATGTATACCTATTTTGGGGGCGTCACATTTGGTATCAAAGCTTAGGGATATGATCCCTGGCTGAGATGTGAGACTAGAACTAGGAGGGGAGAGACGTGTAATTCCTTCGCTAGTATGACCTACCTAAGTTTATTTGTTATTTAATAGGTCGGTCAGAATATAGGGATAATATGTGGCATGTCAATTAACCCTTGTTTTGTGGCAGTGTTTGAAAATGGCATCTGAAAATTTTGAGATAAGCAATGAAGCACATGAGACCGTTGAGTCACCAACGATCAATACCCAAGATAATGTGCATCAGGAATGAAATAATCCTCAGGTAAACAACACCGACCAGATGATGAACGATGGGATGTTCAGAGGCTTTATGAAATTCATGCAACATCAGGCGAGAGAGACTCTTATTCAAAATGCAGGTGGAAACACTGGCAACTCTCAAATGGTCACTGCTAAGCAGTTCAAGGAGCTTGGATCACCGGAGTTTTTGGGAAAGCTAGAACCACTCAAGGCAGAGACGTGGATAAAGTAGATCACCAAGATATTTGATGTATTGGGATGCCCCGAGGAGAAAAAGGTTCCCTTTTCCACCTTCATGTTGAGAGGAGAGGCATATTCTTTGGTGGGAATCGATGAAAAAGCGTACTTTCGACTGCCACGCGTCAAAATTTCTTGAGAGAAGTTCCAAGAACTGTTCAACAACAAGAATTTTCCCGAAATTATTCGTCACATGAAGGAGGTGGAGTTCATCAAGCTTGAGCAAAATAATATGACTGTGTCGTAGTACGAAGCTAAGTTTACTGAGTTGTCCCAGTTTGCATCCCATTTGGTAGATAATGAGGAGCGTATGACGCAGATGTTTCTAAGAGGTTTGAAACCTGAGATACGTCAATACCTCATTTCTCACAAACTTTGCTTGTATTCAGATGTTGTGAATAGGGCTCAATTATTGGAGCGCGATAATGAGTCAACCCAACCAAGAGAGAGCAGCTAACAAAATGATAATACCAGTGGTAGCAGTCATCAAAACGGTGACAAAAAACGTGTAGGGAATCAACATGCCAGAAATGGTAACCATTCCGGTGGTAATAATGGTCATGATAATAGAAGTGAAAATTTCATGAAGAGGAGATTCAATAATGATGGAAAGACGTTAGCACCAGCATCGGTTGTTAAGGAAGGAGAACGATCGCCGATCATATGTTACAAATACGAAGGGGAGGGACAAATCAGTCCAAACTGCACGATGCATTCCAAAATGTGTTACGATTGTCGAAGAGAAGGTCACCTAGCCCGATTTTGTCGTGCAACGAAGTCAAGTCTAGCTGGGATGGAGGCACCAAAGGCCGTCCCAAACAAGACAAAATTAGTAGTTTAAGGGAGAGCGTTTGTCGTGACCTCCTTAAAAGAGAGGAACCCAAATGAGGTTATCACGAGTAAGCTAATAATAAACTCTTACGAAGTATATACCTTATTTGATATCGGTTCTACCCATTCTTTTATTTCTCCTACTTGCGCTCAACGTTTAAATTTAACTCCGGAGAAATTAGACTTTGACTCATCTGTTGAAACTTCATTAGGAGAAACCTTCATTACATCCACTGTTTATAAGTCTTGTTTGATTCAAATCGGCACCCGCACATTACCTGTCGATCTTATCTCTTGGAAAATACTTGCATTCAATGTGATTTTAGGAATTGATTGGTTAACTACTCATCATGCTAAAATTGATTATTTTCGTAAGGTTTTTAAATTTCATATTCCTAGCCAACCTATTATGTGAATTCAAGCAACCAAACCACTAAAGTCAATCACTTTCATATCAAGCCATATAACTATTCGTTTATTGAAAAACAGATGTCAAGCTTTCTTAGCCCATGTCACGGATTTAAACAAAAATATGTCAGATTTGAATGATAGTTCTATTGTTAATAAATTTCCTGACGTATTCCCTGAAGAACTTCCTGGCCTACCCCCAGAGCGTGAAATCGAATTTTGTAGCGACCTTGAACCCGGTACAAAACCCATTTTTAAAGCCCCATATCGAATGGCTCTTATTGAACTTCAGGAGTTAAAAACCCAACTGGAGGAATTGTTAGACATCGGTTTGATTTGTCCTAGTACGTCTCTTTGGGGTGCTCCTATTTTATTCGTAAAGAAGAAAGATGGGAGTATACGAATTTATATTAATTATCGGGAGTTGAATCATGTCACCATCAAAAATAAGTACCCGTTGCCTCGTATTGATGACCTATTTGACCAGTTGTAAGGCACCAAATTCTTTTCAAAGATTGATCTTCGTTCTGGATATCATCAATTAAAGATTAAAACTGGTGACATTCCAAAGATTGCTTTCAGAACTCGGTACGGGCATTACGAATTTCTAGTCATGTCTTTTGGATTGACTAATGCTCCTGCTGCCTTCATGGATATGATGAACCGAGTATTTAAGGAATATTTGGATCATTTTGTGGTTGTCTTTATTGATGACATTCTCATATACTCCAAAAGCCGTGAAGATCATGAGCAACACTTGAGGCTGATACTTCAAAAGCTTCGTGAGAACAACTTGTATGCCAAGTTGAAGATATGCGAGTTCTGGCTTGAGGAAGTAGCATTCCTTGGGCACGTGATATCAAATCACGGAATATCTGTTGACCCGGCAAAGATTAAAGCAATACAAAGCTGGGAGCAACCTAAGTCAGTGACCGAAATACGTAGCTTTCTGGGCTTAGCTGGTTATTATCGGAGATTCGTGGAAGGGTTTTCTCGAATCGCTACTCTGTTAACTCAGCTGACTCGAAAAGATAAAAAATTCGGTTGGCACTACAAAAAAATGGGCCTTTAGAAATGATTTTTCGGACAACGACTTTATAAGTTGTTGCTAAAAGTATATGTTTAGCAACGAAATTTGTCCTTCGTTGCAGATTGTGTCATGCTTTCACTTTTTGCAACGAAATTCATAAGTCGTTGCAAAATTTCGTTGCTAATTCATTGGCGGGAAAAAATTTCGTTAGAAATTCGTTGTAAAATTTTCGATCACTTGCTTTCCCGTCATCGTGGGCAACAAAAGTTTTTTTGTTGCTAAAAATGGGACTTTAGCAACAATTTTTCAGGCAACGACTTTATAAGTCGTTGCTAAAAGTGTATATTTAGCAACGAAACTTGTCCTTCGTTGCAGATTGGGTCAAGCTTTCACTTTTTGCAACGAAATTCATAAGTAGTTGCAAAATTTGGAAACAAAATTCCATAGAAATTCGTTGTAAAATTTCTAACCACATGATTTCTCCTCATCGTGGGCAACAAAAGTTTTTTTGTTGCTATATTTCGTTGCCTAATATGGACCACATTCATTGGCAACAAATTTTATTTTCGTTGCATATTTTATACAACTTTTTGCAACGACTATTAAAATGTTGCCTATTAATTGTGTACTATTAATAGTACACAATTAGGCCCATGTGCTCGAATGGTCGTTGGATCAATATTCCAAACTGGAGGTCTTGGGTTTGAATTTGTGCATTAACATATTTTTTGGGATAAAGTTCAATATTCGCCACGTCAGCCCGTCCACATATGATATGTACGTATGTGTATATATATATACATTCATATTCTTTTCAAATAAATATTTGTTTATAAATTTTAAAGATAAATTTATCTGAATATTTGTTTATAAATATTTATATGAATATTTAGAGATAAATTTATAAATATATATATATATATATATATTAAAATATTCATAGTTACGTTATATAAATATCATAGTTACTTTATATATATTTAGTTTAATGTGGAGATTTAAGATGAGTATATATATAGATGGTAATATAATTTATCTAATACACAAAAAATGTAACATAAGAAGCAAAAATATCTTACTTTATATATATTTAGTTTAATGTGGACATTTAAGATGGGTGTATATATACAGATGGTAATATAAGAGTTATTGGGCCATTAAGCTACCACCGAGCCATTCTAATTTATTAGTTAACTAAACAAATCTCAACATTAAAGTAAATTTTAGATGAAGTATTTATAAATTTATAAATTTTAAAGATAAATTTATATGAATATTTATTTATAAATATTTATATGAATATTTAGAGATAAATTTATATATATATATATATAAATATTCATAGAGAAGCAAAAATATCACAACTAGGTTTTGAACCTAAGACCTATGGGTTATTGGGCCATTAAGCTACTACTGAGCCATTCTAATTTATTAGTTAACTAAACTACCGCCATAACTATTAGCGGTGGACAGTGTAGCACATGAGCAAATGAGGGGCAAATGTGTAATTTCTCATGTTGCTACAGCTTGTAGCGGCAGGGAAAAATCCATTTCAATCCGTGTCATCCAATGTTGTGATCAACAATATAGATTATGGTTGTTGAAATAGTACTCGTGACAATCGATTGCCAAGAATGTTAGTTCCAGGCCTCCGACCCAAATAAACTAAACCTCATCAAACCTGATTATTATATCTATGCTTCTCAATGTTTCCTATTTCTAGATAGAAGTAGGATATACTTACAAGTACTCCCTCACTCCGAGAATGAAAATGATGATTGATTTTATGCGAATTTAAAACAAAAGTTAAATGATAAAATTATTCATATTTAAATTCTCATCTAATTGCATATTTTTTATACATGACTAATGATATTATATAAATATTTATAAATAATAAAAATATGACATTTAATACTAAGGATATTACACACAAATTATTGTAAAAAATAGATTATTTAATATAAGTAAATATTTAACTTGAGATTACATAAAATAATAAGAACTTTTATTCTTAGACGGAGGGAGTAACTTAAATAATGAACATATTTTTAAGTCCAAAAATAAAACATAAAAAGAAGAATTTTAATGGTATAACCCTAGCTATTCATACTTCTCCTTTTACCTTTTTTCCAAATATACTATAAAATTAAATTATAATACTATCAGTTCTAAGAGAAAACATAAAAGATGAAGAAAAATTTATTATGTTTTATGAACTAAAACAGAATAAAGTTATTTAAAATGACTTATAATTCATTCCTAATAAGCTAGTTTGGCCCATATTAATTTAATATCAATTTTATCCCTATTTTATTTAATTTTTTTAAAAAAACAAATTTATAAAAAAGAAGAGTAAGATGCAACGTCATTTTAATTGGCGTTAGAATTTTTATTTTTATTTTTTTATAGCTGAAGTCTTATATACTCCTTCATTTCCAACGCCGATGACAGAGAATAAACATAAAAAATTATTGATTTTTGTAAACAAGAACAAGAGATCAAAGAAATTAAAAAAAGAGATATTCCAATGTTAGTTAAAGTGATGTTACATCTTACTCTTCTTTTTTTTAAATTTTCTTTATAATAAAATTTAAAAAAGTTACAATGCCGGTTAGTTTGGCATTGGATCACATTTTTATTTTTTTCAAATTACTTTAAAAAAATAAAATCGTTTTAAAAAAAATTAAGATAATTTTTTTAAAATAATATTTTTTTAAAAGTGGCGTTGGTTGCCTTTTTGATTTTTAGCTAAAAAAAATATACAAAAATTTAACGCCAGTTCATATGACGTTCAATAATTTTTCCCAAATTAGATATGAGAGCCTTTACACCCAACAGTAGTCGTTGAAGTTTTTATTTTTAAAAAAATATACGTTTAAAAATAAAATCTTTTTTAAAAAAATTAATGTAACGCCCCCAAAACAGATATACATCACCCATCTTGAGTGGCCAGATACATGGTATATAAATTCAAATACAACTTAATTATACAACGATGTGTAAAAATATACGATAAAAACATAGCTGAGAGTTTAAACAAGAATATTGTCATCTAGACAATATCCACACTCAATGGTGTCCTCATTATAATTATTATCACATTATTCCGTAGAATAGTGAGGACTACTAAAGTCATTTATCTTGAACCATCACTTCATTTCCCGACTCGTCCCAACTATATTCTCATTTCCTGAAGAGAACAATGAAAGAAAGGGTGAGCTCAACTAGCCCAGTAAGAAATATTATGACTAAGATAATGCAGAATAAATTATCCTTAGCCTTCAACAGTATAACAACTGATAGAATATAATAGACAACAAGTTTTAGATCAACAACTGCGACGGAATAAGTAATCCATTAGAAGAGTCAAGTAGAGCATAAAATCTACTATTTTCTATGATTTAAAAAGTTTTTCATCAACTTTATCGCTGAGACTCAACTTAATAAATAAAATCGAATCATCCCTGCACCATGACCAAAGATATTCATGTAATTATCAATGGTCATGATTATACCGAATAATCCCTAGTCATAATCATACCAACAACTGTCCATTAATGAACTACAGGCCAATGAGGACTTTTACCACATCATTAAATCACATTACGGTCATGATTATACTAGAATAATCCTGGTCATAATCATACCAAGTCCATCTATGCACGTAAGCCAAAGATGACTTTCATCACAATATAAGCATGAGGATTATGACAATGACATAATAATTTAATAAAACAAGTTCAAGGATAAATTTTAAAGATTTATAATTTAATTTATCTAGAAATCAATAACGTCCAAATTGTCAACATGATACTGCTTTGTAGAGTAAAATTCAAGAATAATATTCATGTACCAAAAATAATTTGGACAGAAAAAAAATATATTTTTCAGGTGAATAGTACCCCCATGAATAGTACTTTGGGAATAGTACCCCGTGAATAGTACCCCGACACGAAAAGTATCCTGAATACCTGAGTGAATGATACTAGAGTGAATAGTAATCAGGTGAATAGTAACTCATGAATAGTAACTCGTGAATAGTACTCCGGAATGAAAAGTGCCCCGAATACCCGAGTGAATAATACTAGAGTGAATAGTAACTGGGTGAATAGTAACCCATGAATAGTAACTCGTAAAAGAAAAATACCAAAGAAAATGATATTCCATGACGAGTACAAAAGAAATGATATCTCATACGAGTATAATAGAATATCTGAAATCTGCAAATGGATTTTCACCGCCATACGTGCGGTAATCCACGTAGATGAGATCATTTCCACAATTTAATAAAGAATGAATCTGAAGGATTATTCACCATGCATGCGGTAATCCACATAGACGAGTTATTCCAATGAAATAATAAAGAATGGAATAACGGAAGAATTCACCATGCGTGCGATAGACCGCATGCATGAGTTATTCCCAATGAGAATAATAAAGAATGGAACCGGGTCGTGCGTAATCCGCATGAGACGGTGATATTCCAATAGAATAATAAAGAATGGAACTAGGTCATGCGTAATCCGCGATGATGGGATATTCCAACGAATAATAAAAAGAATGGAACCGGGTCATGCGTAATCCGCACAGACAGGATATTCCAACAGAATAATAAAGAATGGAATAACAACAGAATCCACCAAGCATGTGATAGACCGTACAGACAGGTTATTCCAACAAAATACTAAATAATGGAATAACAGAAGAATTTTCACCATGTATGCGATATTTCACATAGACAGGTTATTCCAAAATAATAATAAAGAATGGAATAACAACCCTTATGAGTATTGAAAGAAAATAACTCTATTCATGAATACGAAAGAATAATACCCCTTACCTCAGAAGAAAAAGCGGATCTTTGGAATAGTGAGGTAGCAGACTTCTCTTCTTCTTTCTCTCTATAATTTCTCTCTATAATAATTGCTCTATAACTTTAGTGAATTGGTGAGAAATGAAGGAAGAATGAGCTTCTATTTATAGGAAAATATAGTTTCGATAATTGCACATTTTGGGCCTCAAAATATTACAGTATAATACCTCCCTCTTTTTCTTCATTTTTAATTTAGTCCTGCAAGTATTATCAAACTTGCACCATCTCCCCTAATAGTAAATGAATGTGAATCAATAGTAAATCATGTGAATCAATAGTTCTAGACATGTGAAAATATGAATTACAGTATAATACCTTCATCTATACCTCCATTTTAAACTTAGTTATGCAAGTATTATCAATCTTGCACTAACTCCCCTAATAGTAAATGAATGTGAATCAATAGTACACACATGTGAACAAATAGTTATAATCATGTGAATCAATAGCAATTAATTGCTCATTTATCCTAGTTAATTACTGGATTGGTCAATATATAACCTCCAGGACATCAATTATTATCGAAATAAATGTCGATTTTCACTAACACTAATAATTCCAACACAATGGAACTATCAATTTCATCTTTAATCAACACGAACTTATTCATCATTAATATTATAACTCACAATATTTAACAACCGTGTCGTTCCGGAAAAGAGGGGCTTTCAGATAAAGATTTCTCCTGATTAGGCCAGCCTTGATTAGATTATCTAACCTCTCCTTGACAAAACTTCTAGATATTGTCAATATTACAAATAATAATATATATGAATAACTTTGTCGTCTCAATTATTGATTTAATAATATAACATATTATGCAGATGATACTGTGATAATAATTTAATTAATAATATGAGAGATATGATGCAGCAATTACCGTAGCAATAATTGAGTATAACTGAGTGACTTCTTACGTAAGAATCAATAATCAATACCGTGTGTCACTATGCAACCACGCGTATTACTGTACTTTTACTACCAGGTAGTTCAACAGTTTTAACGGTAACACTCGTCGTTATTTTTAATAAAAGATAATTCTGTCATTTTCTAACTACGACAATACTTCTGTTGTGGGGTCCACCAATGATTGTGCCGTTGTACGAATATTCTCCGATAAAAAGAATATTCCCCGACCAAATGAATATTTTATAACAACTTGCATACTTTCCAAAAAATTTCACATATCACCCTTAACTTTAACCTTTTATCAATTTAACCATTAACGAAATAAAATAATAATTATAAGAAAATTGAATACTTTCATTTCATAAAATTTGGGGTCTTACAATCTCCCCTCCTTATGAAATTTTGCCCTCAAAATTTACGTACATACTTGGTATGCCGAAGAGGTGAGGATACCTCGTCAGATTCTAACTCTTGAGGTATAACCTTTGAGTGACGAATATGATCCTTTTTATCCAAGATTTTAACACGTATCTCCTTATACGTTAAATCTTCTGCTATCTCGTCTAGTTCTAATTCAATAATGTGGTTCGGGTCATCAACATATTTACGTAACATTGATACGTGAAAAACGTTATGAACACGCAACATACTTGGCGGTAAAACGAGTCTATAGGCCACAGTTCCTACTCGATCTAGGATTTCAAATAGACCAATAAAATCAAGGGTTGAGATTTCCTCTCTTCATCAACTCTTGTTTCTAGAATAACGCCCTCTTGAACCTTCTTCTTCACATTCATCAGCTCCGGGTGTGTAGCTTGAGCGGCGTTTAACTTCATCGATTAAAGTTGATTCTACTCGTATATTTGATATCACCACGTGGGTCCCTAGAGTCTTTAACTCTATCTTCATCATTTGTAAGTTATACGAAATGGGTTTTTGTGTTAACAACATCGCACTTGTAAACACATACGATCTTCTACTCAACGCGTCAGCTACCACGTTCGCTCTTCCATGATGATATTGAATGGTATGGTCGTAATCTTCAACAGCTCGAGCCAACTTCTTTGGCGCATTATACGTTCGTTCTAGTTGAAGAAAATAGTTGAGGGTTTTAGAAATGGGTTTTGTACTAGGGTCAATACAAAATTCGATTTCACGCTTTGGGGTAGGCCAGGAAGTCTTCAGAGAATACGTCAGGAAATTTATTAACAATAGAAATGTCATTCAAAACTGTGACTCTCATCCAAGACTTGGATATCACGTCACATTGATACCTATCAACTTGCCACCGTTATTCACGATGTCCCCTACGTATATTCTGGCTTTAGTGTATTCCAAGACTTGGAAGTCACCAGCGAAAGGCTCGGGGCTCTTTACTTATGGCTTGATATGACAATGATTGACTTTAGTAGTTTGGTTGCTTGAATTCGCATAACATGTTGGTTAGGAATATAAAAGCTAACAATCTTACGAAAAGCATAATGAGTAGTTAACCAATCGATTCCTAAAATCACATCAAAGGCAAGTATTTTCAAAGAGATCAGATCTACAGGTAACGTGAAAGTGTCGATTTGAATTAAACAAGATTTATAAACAGTGGATGTAACGAAGGTTTCTCCTAATAAAGTTTTAACAGATAAGTCAAAGTCTAATTTCTTAAAAGCCAAGTTCAAACGTTGAACACAACTAGGTGAAATACAAGAGTGGGTAGAACTGGTATCGAATAAGGTATAGACTTCGCAAGAGTTTATGATTAACTTACCCGTGATAACTTCGTTTGGGTTCCTCGATAAACGCTCTCACTTAAACTACCGAATTTGACTTCTCTAGGACATCCTTTGGCGTCACCATCCCAGTTGGACTTAACTTTCCTATAGGGTACATTCCACCCTTAATTGCTTCATCGCATTCTTGATCCATGATTCGAATCATTTGTGACGCCCCCAAAATAGGTATACAACACTCATTCTGAGTCGCCAAATACATGGTACAGAAAACAACTATAACTTTATTACTACAACAACACATATGCTGTGAGTTTTGATACAAATATATACCAATTGTGACTCATGTCCCAACCATGGACAACACCTCACAGTGATACCTTACATAAAGGTACAATCAATAACTGTTTTAGAAATTAAAATCTTTGGGAAGTGCTTAAGGAAACCTTCGTACATAGGAGGCCATGAATCTAAGTTATGATAGATATCATATGTCCAGATAATTATCCTTGGTTGATCCAATAGACGCCAAAGAAAAATGAGAAGATTACTATCATGTTCCTTCCAATTGTGAGTCTTCTCTTGACATATAACTATCTCCACCGTCTGCAATTGAACGTTATGTTTTAACTAAACTCCGAGATCATATAGGTAGTGCTCGTAGATATACTCGACAAGTGGATGTGCAGACCACATCTTATGATAACTCGTAGGTCATTAGACATCTTGTATGATAGTGGCAAAACACCCTTCCAAAGTTAGGTTCACCTCACCCTATTCGGTTCACCAAAATTAAATATCAAATAACGTATACAATACGACACGCTTATCTAAAGTTCTCAATAAAATTATTTCCATACTATTTAGGGAGAACCTCAACAGCTATAGACCACCGTTTTATTCCCCTGTTATCCCCGCTCGACCCGGTAACACTCTTATTACCTGAAAGGAATTGTGAAGCAAAAGGGTGAGCACAACTAGCTCAGTAAAGAATATTATGACTAAAGATAATTAAATTATCCATAGCTTTAAATCGATAATAAATCGAGATTTAGAACATATGGTAGATGATAAAACTTTTCAACCATAGTTGCGGTGAGCGAAACAATCCATTAGAAGAGTCAAATAGACCATAAAGTTTATTATCTTCTCCATGTTAAAAGTCCACCAACAATGTTTTATCCCTATAACATCAATCAACAGTTCCTTTCCACAATCATATGAATAACTCATAATCATATTTGTGGTTCCAAATTCCTTTTCTCATCTAGGACGAAGATAATTTTCATCACCTGTCTTTACCTGAAACATCAAATATCATGGTTATACCAAATAATAGTTCCTGTTCATAATCATACTAATAAGTTCATATTTGCACTACATGCCAAAGATATTTAACAACCGGTCATCTTTGCACTACAGGCCAAAGATATTCAACAACAGGTCATCTTTGCACTACGAGCCAAAGATATTCAACAACAGGTTATCTTTGCACTACGAGCCAAAGATATTCATATCTCAAAGAACATATAATCATTTCAGAATTAATATAAACAATAATTATAACCATGTTGATCAATTCACCTTTGCACTTTAAGCTAAAGATATTCAATTATAAATTCAATGGTCATGATCATACCATTCAACAATTCAACTTTGCACTACTGGCCAAAGAGAACCCATAGACACGATTATACCAATAATCTACCCATCTTTACACTCAAGTCAAAGAGAAATATCATCATTAGGGTTATAAGAATGTTATATATGATAATAAAAACAATATAATCAACATATAGATTTAATCTCAAGAGTAAGATTCATAAATCAATAATTTCATAACACATTAATCCAAATGTTATAAATCACTTAATAATCTCATAATCTAATATTATTAATATTACCACAATCTTTCAATCATTTCTTAAACTTATAAACAATCTATTTTAATTGTTTACAATTTACCAATTAATGCATTTAATCATCCTAAAATGCTAAACTCATAAAATTTCATCACCAATAACCAAAACCCTCATCAAAAGTCTGCATATACCTTATATAGGATTCCCAAGCCATAAAATCCTATTTTCCAATTTTGTTACTTCACATAACATATTTAATTCATTTACTAATAACTAGTCTATTTTCATAAAAAATACCAAATCAGTACAAACAAATTTTCTTTTCTGGAATTTAGTAAAATATAGTCCCATATTGAACATATATTTTTCTCATAATTTTTAAAATTCATTTACTATTTTTCATATGGCCAAAACTGCCGAATATTTAGACATTTATCATAAACTGTCATTTTGTCCAAAAATTCCAAAATTTACAGAGTATACTTCTGTTATATACATGTACTCCTAATAAAAATTTCACCAATTTTGGAGTTAACCACAAGGAGTTATAAGGGTTTACTTTAAAAATAGTCTTTTCCCATAAAATTCATAACTCCTAATCTATACATCTAAAAATCGCCATTTTTGGACACAATCTAGAAAACTCATCAAATTATCATTTCAATTTTTTCTAAAATTTTTGAAGGTCAGAAAAACTATGAAACATGATAAACATAATAACCCTTACAATCTCTTACCTCAAAAGAGCAGTATTTCTGACTGGAATATCGGATGTAAAGCCGAAGGAAACTTGCACTGAATAGCAACTAATAAAGTATCTAAATACTCACAAAAATATGCTCAATAATATAGAGAGAGAAAACTTATGTTTCTGGTGTGATTTTCAATTCTAACTTAAGCGCTTTATTTATAGGAAAATCTTTAGAAACATGAAAGGAGACTAAATAATAAAATATTATTATTTTCTTTTCATTTCTTCTACGCACCAACCTCTTGAAATTTTAGTAGCCAGCCATCACTTTTGAACAAGAATTCAGCACATGTTTTCAACAATTGACAAAAGTGGGTCCCACCCAATAATTTAATAAAAATTATTTTATTTTAAGAAACTTCAGTAATTCATAAAAAATAGCTCGTTTAACAGAAAAATACGAATTTTATGTCCATTCCACACGAAATCGAATTCTCTACAACTTTATAGCTTTAAGTTTTTCCAAATTCCAGACAAAAAATATCCGAAACCCACAAACGGATGATTTTCAATACCTCTTAAAATTCATAACAAATCATACGTTCATTTTTAACGGTTCAAAATTTGTGAATATATACTCAACTTATATATGTATAACATATCTAAAAATCACAACGATCCAACGGTTGGATTAAAATTATAACTCACGCCTTGAGAGCTTTAAGAACAGATTTGATCTTTTAATACCTCGATCAGACAAAATCTTGATAAAACACCTCAACATTAATTCCTTCATTTATAACCACATAAATAAATCCATCATTTATATCTCGCATCAAATAAATATTTTCTTATCATATAAATCAATAATTAATTATTCACAAATAATATTACGAGAATCACAATTATAATGATCGGTAGTTCCGGGAAGGGGGGCTTTTCGATAAGGATTTCTCCTTACTGGCGTGCAATTAGGTGACCAAACCTCTCTTTGACAGAACTTTCTAGACATTGCCAATAATTTTATCTAATAATATTATTCAAATGAATTATTGATCTGATAATGGAAAATACTGTACAGTGACAATTATTGAAACAACAATAATATAAAATATCAACTCATCAATTTTTGAATCAATAAAATAAAATATTGAACAGTAATTACTGTAATAATTATTGAGTAGAGCCTTCTTACGTAAGAATTAATAATTCAAAAATATTGTGCAATACCGTGTGCTACTATATATAACCAATGCGTATTCATCGTATTTTAACCACGGGTATTCCAACAAGTGTTAGCAGTGGTAATAACTACGTCGTTATTTATAAAACTCAAACTTTTCATTTTCTTCATCCGCCATTATTATTACATTATGGGGCCCATAAATGGTCTGCGTCGTCGTATTTAATATTCTCCCGACAACAAGAATATTCCACGACACGAAACGAATATTCCCCGATAACAATAAATATTTTATAACCACTTGCTTATTTTGAAAAAAAATTCATATGTCACCCTTAACTTTACTTTCTATCAATTTAACCATTTACTGAATAATAAGAAAAATTGAATACTTTTATTTCATAAAATTTGGGGTCTTACAATCTCCCCTCCTTATGAAATTTCATCCCCGAAATTTACGTACCTGGTATTTCGAAGAGTTGAGAATACCTTGCTTTCATTTCAGATTCCATCTTCCCTGTCATCATGATTTCTCCATTGTTCATCTCCTGTATTTCAGATATCATTCTAGAATACAGCTTCAAAACAAAGGTTAATTGACATATCACAATTTGTCAACTTAAGTAAGAAAATTCAGCTTAGGTAGGACACACACTAGCCAAGGATATTACTCGTCTCTCCCTTCCTAGTTCTAATTCTGGATCTCCTCCAGAGATCATATCCCTAAGCTCTGATACCAACTGTGACGCCCCCAAAATAGGTATACAACACCCATTCTGAGTCGCCAAATATATGGTACAGAAAATAACTACAACTTTATTACTACAACAACACATATGCTGTGAGTTTTGATACAAATATATACCAACTGTGACTCATGTCCCAACCGTGGACAACACCTCACAGTGATACCTTACATAAAGGTACAGTCAATAATTGTTTTAGAAATTAAAATCTTTGGGAAGTGCTCAAGGAAACCTTCGTATATAGGAGGCCATGAATCTAAGTTATGATAGATATCATATGTCTAGAGAATTATCCTTGGTTGATCCAATAGACCCCAAAGAAAAACGAGAAGATTACTATCATGTTCCTTCTAATGGTGAGTTTTCTCTTGACATATAACTATCTCCACCGTCTGCAATTGAACATTATGTTTCAACCAAACTCCGAGATCATATAGGTAGTGCTCGTAGATATACTCAGCAAGTGGATGTGCACAACCCTGTCTTATGATAACTCGTAGGTCATTATACATCTTGTATGATAGTGGCAAAACACCCTTCCAAAGTTGGGTTCACCTCACCCTATTCAGTTCACCAAAATTAAATATCAAATGACGTATACAATACGACACACTTATCTAAAGTTCTCAATAAAATTATTTCCATACTATTTAGGGAGAACCTCAATGATATAGGCCACCGCTTCTATTCCCCTGTTATCCCCGCTCGAATCTCTAAGAACACTCTTATTACACGAAAGGAATTGTGAAACAAAGGGTGAACACAACTAGCTCAGTAAAGAATATTATGACTAAAGATAATTAAATTATCCATAGCTTTCGTCAGTAATAAATCAGAGATTTAGAACATATGGTAGTTGATAAAACTTTTCAACCACAGTTGCAGCGGAACGAGCAATCCATTAAAAGAGTCAAATGGACCATAAAGTCTATTATCTTCTCCATGTTAAAAGTCCACCAACAATTTTTTATCCCTGTAACATCAATCAACAGTTCCTTTCCACAATCATATGTGTCGACGTCGGGATTTTTGAATGTCCCTTTTCGTTACTTGTTCTTTGGTGTTCTCATGTTAATGTGAGATTTGTTTGAAAAAACAAGTGAAAAAGGTCCGACATGTATAATGTTGACGATTAACTTTAAGAGTCACCAGTTGGTGTATTTAAATGGTTGCACCAACGCAACCGAAAAGGTTAGCACATTGACCCAGTGTTTTGACACTGCTAAACGGGTCTATGAAACTGAGATTCATTAAGGGTTCGAGGGCTTGATTATGCGGAGGAGGTGTTAGGCACCCCGACATCCGTGTTTACTACATTCTGCCACTCTTCAAAGAAATTGTTATATGAATGTGTGTGTGTGTGTGTGTGTGTGTGGATCAATGTGCAATTATTTGAAAGTAGTCACGAGGCCTCGTTACACCTATATACACAAGGTTTGAATTTTATAGAAAAATCCAGTTTTAACCAAGATATAGCAATGAAGTTTTGTAAAAGAGGTTTTTCAAACTGTGTGCTCAATAGGAATTGAGACCTTTTCATACTTCCATTTTATTAAATGTTCGGTTTGTTTGCTTTTATTTTCGAGATGCAAAGCATCCTCGAGAAAATAATTTACAGCAATGCCGAACTCCTTATGGGCATGACAACCATCCAAGGAAACTTCGAGACATCAGAAAATAATGTACAAGTTGATACTGACTAAAAATATCCATCATGGGAACCGAATCTAGATTCAGTAAACTAAACCTTTGATCACATGATTCCTAAAGCTCATGATAATCTTGCAATTTGTATGGAAAGCGATGGCGATTATATATATAAAAAGTCAGTAAATATATATATATATATATATATGAACATGATCAACCGCCACGAAGTAAACTCCAGGCGAGACGAAATGTAAATAAAGCTATAAAAGCGATCAACTACCACGAAGTGAACTCCAGCGAGATGTAATGTAAATAAAGTCATAAAAAGGCCACAAGTAAACTCCGTGCTGACAGAAAATGTAAATATATATATATATATATATATATATATATGTACAAATATATTTATAAAAGCGATAAACACACGGGATGTAAATCCTGGCTCATCGAATATGTCCGATGACAATTATATATATATATATATATATAAGCGAGTAAACGCATATTGGGATGTAAAATCTAGGCTCATCGATATATCGACAAATTATATATATATATATATATATATATATATATATATATATATATATATATATATATATACAAAAGAAATTAAACGCTTTGGATGTAAAATCCGGGCTCATCGATGTAGTCGACCACGATTATATATATAATATATATATATATATATATATATATATATATATATATATATATATATATATAAGAAGATAAACACTCAAGACCAAATTTCTAGGCTCAATCGAGGCATAACTCGATAATGTTAGTCCATACAGACAGAAATGAAAATCACGGACCGAAGTCCGGGCAAACACACTCACACGACTATCAACGTGTACAACAATGTGTGATATATGAGAAAGAGGCATTATAGAATGTTAGAAGGCTTACGGTGATGCCAAAGTAGACTTCTTAGACTTTAAATGGATAAACACTCGGCTCCTGCGCAGATAAAAAGTAGCTATATGAAAGCTAACTAGTGTTTAAAGAAGAGGAAACACTCAAAAGATGTGTATCACGAGTAAAATGGATGAGGCTTTTTCGCCTTTTTCCTTCTCTCTCTCCTTCAAATGGTGACCCTTAGCTTATATTTATAGGCGATGGCGCGGTACACTGCTGGCGACCATATTATACTGCGGTGGTCGTGGTGGATCCGAGCTTGGCAGGGTCTGTCATCTCGTGAAATGCGTGCGATGCAGCCTTGCAGAATGTATGCTTTTCGAACTTGAAAAACTTCAATACGAGCATTGAGCGAAGTATACCGCTTCTTCGATTGCTTGTGTCGAGGAGTTACATAATGACATGGATTAGAGGTTGTACGAAGTCAGGAAGAGGGGTCTATGCCCATGGTCTTCAAGCTTCAAATTCTATCCAAAGTACTGCCATACGTAATAGTCACTCGAGATTGTCAATCCTCGGCTCTTGTGGGACATTTTTGTATGTATGTATGTATGAAGTGTTGAGACGACGTGCCATTTGTCGAAGGAACAAGATGACGTTTGACTCCTCGCCGGGGTTATCGCCGGTTTGAGTTGAAAGTAGATGTTACTCAGGGTTACAGCTGAGATTGGACCACTTATTGGTATGTTGTGATATCATCTTGTTGAGATAGTAAGATGACATGTTGACTCCTCACCGGGGTTATCGCCGGTTTAAGTGGAAAGTAGACGTTGCTCAGGGTTATATCTGAGATTGGACTACTTGTTTGTATGCCTCACTGTCATCTGTGGGTTCCTGTTTGCCCATTTTGTTAGTCCCGGGACTGAGGTGTATGTGCCTCGACAGGATGTCTGAGCCTGAAGCTAATCGCATGTGTTTGAAACAAGCATTTCCGGTTATCATGGGCGCAATGGCATCCTTGGGGATATCACCAAGGATGGGGTTCTTACTCGAGTGTTTTCTCGGGACTGAATCAACGCGTCAGCGGTGTTATCGTAGGGACAGGCCCTCTCTCTCTGTGTTATTTTCGGTCTTTTTATCTCGCATATCTCGGGGTTATCTTGAGATTGGAAATGACACTCCGTTATGCACATTAGGGTTAAGATGATGTTCCTGGTTTGTGTTCCGGGTTGGAGCTGAACTTCCGGTAGTATCCAGCATGGATGTAAGTTGTCTTTCAGGGTTATCTCCAAAAGACAAATCTACCCTCCTGCAATGTTAGGAATAGGAGTGCTGAAAATTTCGAGTGTCTACAGATGCCCCTCTTTATCATATTCATGCAATGCAAGGCATGGATAGGATAAACAATCCTAGACACTTGAAATGCAAGCAAGATAAACATGATGTTATATGCAGCAACATGATGTAAATGCATGTAGAATGCATGAATGATTGTCAGGTAATCCTGCTGGGATGACAATCAGTGATGGCTTGGACATGCGATCCAAGCTTCCAAGGATGTTGACGATGGGGCTATCACCAAAGTCTTGAATCCTAGACACTGGTTTATACTCCATAGAGGTACCTCTTGTGTGGAAGAGATCTATGAGGATAAAGCTGTCTGTTTTGAGGATGTGTATAACATGTTCCCTCATACTTTCGGAGTTATTACTGCCAGTTTGTTGTTATCGGGTTTCGATCTTGACGATGTGTGTATCACTGCATCGAATCCTACTTTGGGTGCATTGTCAAGGCTGCTTGACCTTCATTGATGTATGTGTCAATGGTAGCATTGCGTTGTAGCCCCCGTCGGGTAAGGTTGCTTCGATGGGTTTACTTGCCATCGGCTGATATGACGTCAAGGTTGCTTGACCTTCATTGATGTGTGTATCAATGGTTGCATTGCGTTGTGACCCCCATCGGGGATGCGTAGATGCTTGAAGGATATGAAGGATGCGCGTTGTGACCCCCGCCAGGGAGGCGTAGATGTTTGATAACTTCAGCATTGTAACCCCCGCTGGGGAGGTTTGATATTTTGTGGTTTCGCGTTGTAACCCCCGTCGGGGATACGTCAGGGTTGCCTGACACTCATTGACGGCATCGGACCTTTGTGGGGTATTACCGAGCATGATCTGTGAAAGCTGAACTCATTGGTATAGTATACCACGCATTCAAAGTGAATACCTTTGAGACGACGGAGTTTAACTCGTGAAGCGAGAAACCGAGGATTTCAAAGCTATTCCGCTCAATCGCGTAGCATTTTATTCTGATATGGCCTTTTCAACATGAGACCTCCTTTGCAACTCTAATCGGAGCGAACCGGAGGTGTAGGACCCACGATGGGTCTTTGCGGTGTACTACTGCAGAGCCGTGAGATTAACTCGCGGCCACGGTAGTGCTCTATGTATAGGTGGTCGTTGCTTTCATAAAGTCATTTTCAAGTTGCACAAATAAGGAAATCTAAGAGCTCTTCTTGAGATCTGCTTGAGTTGAAGGCAACTTTACGCATATTCGTCACCGTACTGGCGTTCTTCATACCCACAGTAACACATGCATGTATTTTATTCCAATTTTTGTCCGTTGGAAAATGACTTATCGCATGAAATGCATTTAGACACATAGTAGTGAATATGCATGCTGATATGACTTGATAAAAAATATTCAACATAGTAAATGTTAGTATTAAACCATGCTGAGCATAATGATGTGAAAAAATTTGACTTTTGAAGCAATCAAATTGGCACCTTTTACTTTCATTTCTTATCCTATCTGAGGACAAATGAGTAAAAAATAATCCTGGTAATTAGACTAGACTTACGGATTTTTACTGTGATGTGATGAATGCATACAGGATGTATATGACTGTGTACAAGTGTGCTACTGAATGACCTCCTAGTCATGCCTATGTGCATGTAGATAGTCCCATTTACAAAGGGGGCTATGGTAAAATTTTCCCCAAATGTAGGCATTGAGTAGTTACGCATTTTTAACTTTACTGTAGATGTATGTTAAAACAACGCATGTATGCATGTAATCATAGAATGCATTTTGAAAAAGACTCCAGGTATGAAATTACCACACCCTTTCTGAGGTGATTTGGAGACTCATTGTCCAGATATTATGGATCCAGATCAGCCGAACAGTTCTCGCAGGACCACTTCTGGTGTATGAAGAAGGGCTTTCGAAGAGCCTCAACGCCATTCTGTGAGACATCCTCGTCGTTTGGCCGAGGCGGTGGTACGTCCTATTCGGGTTGAAGTGCCGAATGTCGAGGACGAGGAGGAGGATGTACCATTCGAGGTTCCTGCTCCTGCTGTACGTGTTCCCTATAGGGAATTGCCAGGTATTCAAGTGGCGAACCCAGATCTTCTGGGTGACTTGAGTAGGCATCCTACAGTATACCTGCACGCAAATGAGGTATGAAGTTAGATCTTTAATCTTCCTTATTTCCTATTGATGAGGAGTCAAGGAGTCTGATGTTGATCTGCGTTGGATGTAGGTTCCCGGCTTCACACAGCCTCGAGGGAATTGGTTTAACATCCACTCTATGTATCAGGCCTTGCATGATGACTATGGAGTGATCGTCCATGGTTAGGGATTCGGGAGGTTCTTCTCCATTCTACCCCATCGCTGTCCCTGGGGTTACCTCAGGGCATTGTCTGAGCGGTGGTTCCACCGCATTCGATCCTCCATTTATTTGGGCTCATGAGGTGATGATGACGCCAGATGGATTGGCGGTTTATCATAGATATGGAGTTTGGAGGGGCCGGTGCCTTGCACGGCGGATATCACCCCTCTTCTTGTCGAGATCCTTGTTGGGAGTTACGGCGGAAGCGCTCAAGGTGGGGCTGATCGTGCAGGTCCTTTGAGCGTAGATGCTATGAAAGCGGTACATTGAGTGAGCCCATACCCAATGATGTGAGAGTCAGGGATCGCATTCTTTGGTGATTGTTCCTGATGATCATTAGGGGCTGCTTCATCGCAGATAATTCCTCTACGGTGTCCTTCGCTTTGATTAGCGCCACTCGACACGTGGATAGTATAGAAGAGTATGACTGGGGTTCCTACACCTTTGCCTACTTCCTTAGGGGAATGCGCATGCGATCGCAGGGCTTGACCGAGGCGTGGTTAGGATTCTACCCATTTCTGCTGGTTAGTGTTTCTCTTGTCTTTTCCCATGTATAGGTTAAGAGTGTTGACTGACAGCAGATGTTTGCCTTTATATTGGCAGTTTTGGGCCTATGAGAGGCTTCCTTATTTGCGTTCTATGAGCGTGTTAGATTTAGATACCTATCCACGAGGAAGGAGATGGCATCATTCCATCTTGGCGAAGGTCCACTGTTCTTTGAGGGTTTCACTCATTGTACGCCACTGGTTGGGCTATTGACGGTAGATGTCATCACATGGATTCCTTACTGGAGAGCATTTGGGAGTTGGCTTTGAGGATGGGTACCATTGGAGTAAAGTCGTCATTTCCACCCGCAGGATTCCTCTCTTCACAGATGGAGGATGGGAGCTCTATTTAGGAGAGCGTGCTATCCGGAGCACTACAGGAGAGATTCGTATGCCGATCTTGCCTCCTTTGGCCTGTTTTGCAGTCACCCGTCATTGACATCCCATTGATGGGGATTAACGGTTTTACATTTTCAGAGGGCCCCTGTTCTCAAGAGATGTTCCGAAGACCGGTGGATCCTCGTCTTTATTGGAGCTCGGACCACTACCCACAGTTTATGGGGGATATGGTTTCAGGATCCGTGATGATGACGGATTGGCTAGCCTGTGTTAGAGATCCGACTCATGTGATACAGATTGACAGATTGACACGGCAGCTGGACCTGTCATATCTTTTTATTCGGCATTTGGGCTAAGATCCTGCAGAGGCAGATACTTTTGATCCTTCCAGCTCTAGCGCTGGTCCCTCGGATGACCCATATGGTTTTGCCGACGCAGATCCTCCTTTGTATAGGCCTGACATCCCTGTAGATAGAGATCCAGTGACTCAGGAGGAGTTACATCAAGTGGACAACATCGATGATGTGGACATCGACACCATTGACTTTTTCTGATGTATTTCTTTTGATAGGCCTCTCATTAGGCACTTTGGGTAGCTTCGCCCCATTCTCGCTATATCTTTTGATAGGCCTCTCATTAGATGTTGGGTAGCCGCCCCATTTCCACAGTATTTTAGCTATCTGAGAGATGAATTAGATGATGATATACTTAGGAATGTATGCACGCTTTTCATTCCTATATCATGTTGCCATCTATTGTATCATGCATGTTATTATGTTATGCATATGTATGTATGTCCGAAATATTCTCGCATTGGCCCTGGATGGTCTTATGACACACGGCCCATCTCTGATGTCTTCTTCGACAGTTAGTCAGTATTGATCATACCCCACCATTTGCGGTGGTAAATGGTATCGATCATGGTATGATTGTATATCACCATCGAACATGGTGATCGTAGATGATTTGTTGCGACATCTTATACCTGACCTTACTTGATGTTTCGTTTCCTCCGAGATTTGTAGAGGGCATACTAGAGCCCTTGGGTGCCCGGACGAGATATGTATTCCGCTTTGGGACCCGTGAGTTGACTCTACTTTGGAGGAGTATGCACGATTAACGACGCCTTTGCCTCTGGGCAGACCTTGCGTGCACATGGTGACGGGGAGATATGAGTGAGCAGATTCATGACTCTCATAGGATTGAGGCACAGAGTAGTGCAGGATGAGATTACATCCGGCCATGTTATATCCCAGCATTTCCTGTTTGATAGGTTTGGCTCTGAGGACAACTATGCACAGCATTCCGGGGATTTCACCACACCAGAGGATCATTGGCATTCAGCCAGAGTAGATGTACTGCTTCTATGCGTATTGTCATACGTATACATGTTGCGGTACATGGATGAGCTAGATATCGGCGTCATTATGGCAGTGAGAGCTCTCAGGGAGGGTCGAACCATTGTACCGATGATTATCGCAGAGACCTTGAGGTCGGCTACATACTGTTGCACTTATCCGACAGGAGTGTTCACAGGTAGCTCGGTCATGCTTTATGTGTGGTTCATGTCACACTTGAGACCGATTGGCACATTTAGACATCATGGATTTTGTTTCACCTATGAGATAGCTATGTCGTACTCCTTTCAGCCTGCGGGGTGTACAGATGTTATATCTTGGTCCGCTTTCTTGGAAGAGATTGGAGATCCGTTTGATATATTGTCGTGTTCAGGGCTTAGCTCACCCTACAGCTTCATTACTCATGCTCCGGGCATGGATTATCTCCCTCTGGCTGGTTTGAGGGGCATGATTACTTACCACCCACCGGCCTTGATGTGTCAGTTTGACCAGTTTCAGGACTTCTATCCGTGATGAGGCGTGGTCGGTAACTTAGCGTCCACACCGCTTGTCGGCGGAGGATAGATCCAGTTGTATACTCTTTGGGATCGATGGCGTCAATTGAGTTTACTCGTCGATCATCCAGTTATTCTGCAGAGTATTCCGCATGGATGGAGACAGAGACTGCATTGTCTGCGGCAGTATCCACAGTGCAGGAGACTGATTCTGATGATGAGGAGCCTATAGAGGAGGCTGTCATTCCTACCGATGACTTGACTCTTTGGGCCGCCAAAGATTTGTGATAGATTCTCCACCTCGAAAGCCATCATTACTCAAGATTCTTGACACAACATTTGGATCAGAGCTTACATCTGATGACCTATGATAGAAATTAGGCTAGGGCCACGATGTTGACAGCTCTTGATGAGAGAGATACCGCTTTGTTAGAGAGGGATGAGGCTAGATCAGCCAGGGATGCATTGATAGTTGAGCGGGATGCCGCCTTATCTGCTAGGGATGTGGCCATTGCAGACAAAGACTTGATGAGATCCCGATGATGATGGTCGGTCGGCCCGACATGAGTGCCTACATTGATGAGCATTTTACCACCATACAGTTAGCCTCTAATCTGCTAGCTCGTGTAGATACCCTTGGGCAGGAGCTTGCAGCCTTACCTCCGTCTTCAGAGAGGGATGCTATGTTAGATCTAACAGTCCGCATCTATATAGATCTGTAGATAGCTTTGTATTTTCCTACACAGACTAGCTTAGCCATTTTGTCATGTACAGCATAGATGTATATATCAAACAGTATTATGTATGGCAGGGAAATATATTTTGATTCACTTCCCTTTTAGTTATGCCTTGATACTTGCTTGATATTTGCCTGTTTCTTCTGGGCCTTTGATCTTGATGCATTTTGAACTTATCCTTGATAGATGGACATTGAGACGTCGCAAGGTCTCTCAGAACGGATCATTGATTACTGAAAATCCCTACCATATTTGGTGTCTTGGGACTGGTATCTGTATGGAGAAAATGGAGAGGAGGGTGGTTTCTTCCTCTCTCGAGATTACCACTTTACGAGATGGTAACCATGATTTCTATTTGTGAGAAGCCTAGTTAATTCCATCTCTTATGGGTTGGTATTGCTCTTTGAGGCACGATCATGACTTAGATGGTCACCGAATCTTCTATTTGTGAGAAGAGGTTGGATAATTCCATCCCTTTGATCTAAAACCGATAAAGTGGGGCAATTTGAAGGTTGATCCCAATACCGTGTGACAAGTATTTTTGTTCTGGTAGGGTTAGGGGCTGCACTACCATGAGTGGGCGCCTATTTACTCCTGTTGAAGAGGAGATCAAGTCTGCGTGGTTTGAACTCGGTGTAAGAGGTTCAACGGCCCGAATCTTGAAGAAGCGATGGGTGTAGAAGTGTTTTTGTGTTTTTTTAAAAGAAGAAAAAAATGTTTTTGTTGTTTTTTCTTTATTGCGACCAGGCCATATAGAATATGGTTGCCTACGTACCCCCGGGTATCAAGGAGATCAGGTCGATGTAGTTCGCCCCTCAGGACGAATCGTAGCTGAAGAGAAGCGTAAATCCCATGTGTAGGCTATACTGCGGGGAGAAGAAAGTTTAATCCCATAGAGGGGATAAACTGCAAGTGTGGAAAAAGTTTAATCCCATCTTGAGGATAAACTGCGGGGTGAAAAGTTTAATCTCGTCTTCGGGAGAAGCGGTGTGTGAAAAGTTTAATCTCGTCTTGGGAGAAGCGGATGTGAAAAGTTTAATCCGTCTTCGGGAGAAGCGAGATTGTATAAAGGTTTGAAATGAAGTAAAACCAGTCACTTTGGATTGAAGTGTATGTTTCCCCGAGGCGTAAGAGTTTATAAAAAGGAGAGAGGTTCAAAACCTAATGATTGGGTGATTGGATGACCAAAACCGGGATGTTTGTTCAATGGTAACTTCGGACATAGTACCGTTTCACGGTGTCCGAGTTGATAAGTCAGGAAATTCATCGTCATCCATTTCCTACAACTTTGAGAGCACCTCCCCGTCAATACTTCTTTGACAATAAATGGGCCCTCCCGTTAGGGCGAATTTTCCTTAGATTGATCTTGGTTGTCAATGGTCTTCTTCAAAACCAAGTCATGTTGTTTGAATTGCCGTAGTCGGACTTTTTTACATTGTAGGATCGTACGATCCTTTCTTGATCTCTTGACCATGGAAGATAGCCGCGGTTCGCTTTTCATCTATCGAGAGACAATTGGTGATACATCTTGTACCCATTGGTCTTCATCCAACCGAGCATCCATCAATACTACGAGGATTCTATTTCCACTTCTATGGGGAGCACTTCTTCCATCCCATAGACTAACGAGTAGGGGGTTGCCCGAGTGGAAGCACGCATTGAAGTTCTGTAGGCTAATAAAGTTAGGGGCAAGAGGTCAGGCCATCCTTTGTGATTGGCGGACATTTTCTGCATGATCTTCTTGATGTTTTTATTAGCCGCTTCAACAGCACCATTCATCTTTGGATGGTAGATGACAGAGTTGAGATGTTTGATGTGGAATTTTTTGCATAATTCCTCCATCATGTTGTTGTCGAGGTTTTTAGAATTATCTGACACAATGTCCTTTGGTTGTCCATATCGACAAACAACATTGTTTTTGATGAAAGTAATGATGACTTCTTTAGTAACCCTGGGGAAGTAGTCGATCATGGTGAAGTAGTCGATCATGGTGAATATGATCATGGTGAAGTAGTCGATCATGGTGAGTTGAGATGTTTTTGATGTTTTTATTAGCTGCTTCAACCCATTTGGTGAAGTAGTCGATCATGGTGAATATGAATCGATGTCCATTACAGGCTTTGGGCTCGATTTGCCCGATTATGTCCATTCCCCACATTGAAAAGGGCCATGGCGAACTCATATTGTGGAGTTCCCTTGGAGGGGCGTGGATAACATTCCCATGGATCTGACATTGATAGCACCTCTTGGCGTGATCATCACGATCGACTTTGAGTGTAAGCCCGATAATGTCCTGCTTACGAGAATTTTCTTGACAAGTAGGGTCCGCTTATATGAGGGTCAGATACTCCACCATGGATCTCATCCATGAGTCGTTGAGCTTGGACTTTGTCCGGACATCCGAGGAGACCTAATCTGCGCATCTCTTTGTAGAGTGCATCTCCGCTCAGGTAGAATTTCATAGCAAGTCGATGAATCCGCCTCTTCTCGCTTAGGCTTCGCCTCGTGTGTGTAGATCCATCTCATAGATATTCCTTGATATGTTGATACCAGGGGTTGTGGATGGGAGAT
The DNA here is from genome assembly GCA_020205605.1 of Panax ginseng. Lineage (NCBI taxonomy): Eukaryota > Viridiplantae > Streptophyta > Magnoliopsida > Apiales > Araliaceae > Panax > Panax ginseng. The sequence goes on from CM035134.1 coordinate 15,096,780, forward strand.
AACTCATCCGATACTTCTCCAATGTAATTCCCATAGACTAGGGCTTTCTGCATAGCAATCGTGATGCTTGGCATGTTTTCCTTGTCTGGTATATAAACCAAGGAGGCCAACGTTGCTAATGCATCTGCAAAGTCATTCCTATTATGGGAATGTGGAGAAAGGAGATTTCTTCGAACTCCAAAGCCATCTGTAGAACTTGTCGATGGTAAGGCAGTAAATGTAATTCTTTGGTTTGATAGATTCCTGTGGATTGCTTGATTACCAATTCGGAATCCCCAAAGACAGTTAACCGCCTGATACCCATTGAACGGGCAATTTTGAGTCCCATGATACAACCTTCATACTCAGTTGTGTTGTTGGTGTTGACAAACTGCAATTTGACTGATGATGGGATCTTGCTCCCCGTCTAAGATATTAAAACGCTCCTCCGCTCCGAGCCTTACGAGTTAATACTCCATCAAAATACATTTTCCACTAAAGGCATGTATCGTACTGATGTGGTAGCTGAATTGTCATTACTCCTTCGTCAGGAAAGTATGTTTCTAAGGGTTTGTAATCCCCTGTAGGTGCAGAGGCCAATTGATCCGCAATTCCTTGACCTCTGACCGACTTTTGAGTCACGTAGACGATGTCAAATTGCTGTAGGATCAACTGCCATCTGGACAGTCGATAATTCAGTATGGGTTTGTTGAACACATACTTAAGAGGATCCACGCGGGATATGAGATAGGTTGTGTGACCATGGAGATAATGTTGTAATCTCATGGAAGCCCATGCTAAAGCACAACAAGTCTTCTCGATCAGAGTGTACTTGTGTTCACCGATCTTTGAATCTTTTGTCGAGGGTAATAGATAGCTCGCTTCTCTTGCCTCTATCTCTTTCTTTTCCCCGATGCTACTGACCCATAACATTGTCATTTATCGACAGGTACATGAACAGGGGAACATCATCCCTGGGAGGTACCAGAACATGAGCGTTGATCAGTTGCTCCTTAATTGTGAGGAAGGCTTTTTGACACTCGTCATTCCATTTCATGGAGGAGTTCTTCTTTAACAATTTGAAGATTGGCTCACAGGTTGCCGTGAGTTGAGAAATGAATCGGCTAATGAAGTTAATCCTTCCCAAAAATCCCCGTATTTCCTTTTCTGTCTAAGGAATGGGCATTTTCTTAATGGCCTGGATTTTGGTAGGATCCCGTTCAATCCCTTTGTGTCTGACTAGGAAGCCTAGCAACTTGCCTGACTTAACACCAAAGGCGCACTTGGAAGGATTCAACTTCAAGTTGTACTTACGCAACCTGTTGAACAACTTTTTAAGATGGTCCAAATGGTCATCCTCCTTCTGGGATTTGACATTGATGTCATCCACATATATCTCTATCTCATTATGCATTAAATCGTGGAAAAGAGCCATCATAGCTCGCTGGTAGGTTGCCCCACCGTTGATGAGGCCGAATGACAACCGTCTGTAGCAAAAGGTTCCCCAAGGCGTGATGAACTCTCACGATCTTCCTCAACGAACATAATTTGATGGTACCCCGCAAAGCAATCAGCAAAGTAGTACATGTCGTATTGATTAATATTGTCAATAAGAATGTGGATAAAAGGCACGAGAAAGTTATCTTTAAGGCAAGCTTTGTTCAAATCCCGATAATCCATGCAAACTCGCACCTTTCCTCCTGGTTTAGGCACGGGAACATTGTTGGATATCCACTCTGGATATGTAGACACCATGATGATGCCAGCTTGAAATTGTTTCACAATTTCTTCTTTAACTTTTAAACTCCACTCGTGTTTTAATCGCTTTGAGCTTTTTGCTAATCGGCAAATCCTTCTTTAATGGGAAGGCGATGAAGAACAATGTCGATGGACAATCCCACCATGTCTTCATGAGACCATACAAACACATCCCGGAATTGGGTTAACGATCTGACCATGTCATTCCGTTGATTTGTGGTAAGTCTCGAACCAATCTGGATTAGCTTAGGGTTGTCTAAGGTTAGAGATTGAAAGGAGTGGTTTGATCAAGATTGGGTTTGGGTTTGTCGATGACCCATTCCTTAATCTCTTGAGGTATCTCAATGTCCTCTTGGATGTCCATCAAGTCTGAGAGTCCAACTTTGCATCAAAGTTACGACCCTTCGTGGAGAGAAGGCACCTCATCGCCAATGTACATACATCTAAATTTAGAGTCCTGAAAACAAAATATGCTTTCAATTAATATATGCAAATGCTCGATCATACAAAAAAGTGTTAGCATGTACGTGATAAAATAATCGCTAGTCTTTGTAAAGGAAAGCGAGCAATTAAAGTTATCTACAGGCGGAGGATTTTCCGCCTGCTTTACCTCGTCGACCAATGCATGGAGTGCTTCTCCAATTGTTGAGGAAAAGTCCCGATGGATCGCAGTTGATGATAGAAGGATCGTTAGTGTCCTCCTTTTTACGAATGATAACCATGACATCCGGGCAATCATCGCTCTAGGGTGTATCTGCTTTGTGTGTTCATCATGAACAATGACGCGAATGCCTACCATCATCAAGGCAAGGTCATGTTTATGTTTTTGTTCCTTTTCTTTCACCTCGGGATCAGGAATCAGCACCTCTTTAGCTTTGATTGGCACTGGTTTCAGAAACAACATAGCCACAACATGGGGTTTGGTACCTTTCTTTGGATCGTATCAACTCATGCGGTAAAGGTGTAGAAAATCACCGTGCGGTGGAAGTTTGAGGAACCTGTTTATGCTTATGAGGATTCCTGTGAGTGGAATTAGTAGAATAGCCTAGCCCGGCTGTCCCAATTTGACTGGACATTTAGATAGGGTGCTTAATACCCTGTTGCTCCTTACCAAGCCCTTGTCCAGGTTGATAACCCGATAACATCATTTTTTGAGTGGCTGACATAACCTCGTCAGAAATATTGGGTACGGGAAGTGGCACTCCAATAGGATGGTATTGCGTGTTACTCACTTTCAGAGTATGGAAACTGGCCGGCTCAACTTCTGAATTGAAGCTGATAATTGGTAGAGTCCCTGGTCTAGGACATTTCGGCTCAACATTGACAGTGACTAGATTGTTGTTGATGATGTATTTGAGTTGTTGATGTAAGGCGGAGGGAACAACTCCAGCCATGTGTATCCATGGTCTCCCCAATAGCAGGTTGTATCTCGAATCTATCTTGAGGACGTGAAAGGATACGTTGAATGTATTAGGACCAATCTTAATTGGCAATTCAATCTCTCCAACGGAATTTCACCGAGATCCATCAAAAGCTCGGATGATCGTATGGCTACTTTGGATTCGCTTGAGATTGATATTCATCTTCACCAAGGTGGCATAAGGACAGATATTTAGAGATGAACCTCCATCTATCAATACTCCAGCTAGCATGTACCCGAAAGATAACACTGCGATGTGCAGTGGTTTGCAGTGACCGGTCCCTTTGGGAGGTATGTCGTCATCAGTAAAGGATATCACATTGTTGTTAAAAATGTGATCAACCAAATATTAAAATTTTTCCACATTCACTGATTTTGGCAGGTAGCCTTCTTCTAAAACCTTTAGCAAGACCTTTCGATGCTCCTCGGAAGAGAAAACCATGTCAAGTATCGAAATCTGGTGTGGAGCTTCTCGCAAGCTTAAAACCACTTTGGCTTCATTATGGCCCATAGTACGGAGGAATTTTTCAATCTTCTCCATAGGCAACTTCCCCTTTGCTTCGCAAGTAGGCTTGATAATCTGTTGAGGAAGGTACATTGGATTCTTTTTCGACACTGTAGAAGTAGTATGAGATGTGGATCCTTCAGCTTCTCCATAATTCCATGGAACTTTGTGTAAGCTAACAACAGTATGTTGTAGTCTGCAAGGTAAAGGAATTGGCTCTGGTGCGGACACTTTCAAAGGATTGTCAGCTCCTTTGAGATGAATTGGTTGTATGGGAAATACTATGACAGTCTCATCATCCACTTCGAATATAACTTCTACTGATTCCTTCCATTGAGTAGGGCATGCATTCCCACCCTTAAGTTGCACAGTGTAATCATCCGCTATTTGCAGGACACCACTATCAATAAGATTCTGAATGAGGTGGCGGAGTGCCCAGCATTCTTTTGTGTTGTGACCGCGAGAATGTGAATGATATTGACACATTTAATCAGGATTGAACCGCCCTGAGCGGGGATTGATTGGAGGTAAAAGGAATGTGATTCTTCCTTCGTTGATCAACATTTGAAGTATCTCCTCCATAGATTGGCCCAAATATGTGAATTCCCTTTTATTAGCGAAATCCCAACGGGCTTTAGCACTTGCTCGCTTTGTAACCTTATCCTCCATAGCTTCGCTTTCTGAAGGTGTTGATGAAGCATTCATAACAAATGGAAGGAGATAGGCATGCTCCTGCCTGATTAATTGGCGTGTGACTTGATGATGGTGGGTCACCAGTTCTGCTAATTGCTCAATTTGTTTGCCAAGAGCTTTCATCTTTCGTTCCATGGTAAACTGGAACTTTACATAATCCCATTTGTCAACACCGTCTTTGATGGGTTGGGATGATTCACCAGTAGAATTGGAACCATATCCAGTGCTCCAACTGATCATGTTAACCTCTTCTTCTTTGTGTTGAGGGAGAGGGTTGTCTTGCACATGAGGTTGATCTGGCTTGGTGACTACGATCTCACCGTTGTCTATCTGATCTTGGATCTTGTGTAAGCACACATCCGAGTAGCAGTAAAACCCTTCCCATTAGGGTTGGCTGGTGGAAGAAGATGCATAATTTTCTTCTGAGCAGTCAGAAGAGCAAGAATATTCTCGAGCAAGTCCCCTAAGGGTGTGAACGTTTGAGGTCGCTTTACTTCTCCAATTTTAGGCAATGGAGGGTTTGAAGATTGTGATGGAAAAGGGGAGTAGTTTCTCCTCTGCATAGGCATGCTTGGATTGCCTTTTTATCCTTGTAGTATCAAGGAAACATCCTCCTCTTTCTTTTATGGACCCTCAAGGGTTGTTTCCATAAGATCCTGATTTGGATGTGCTTAGCAATGACTTTAAGAGCGGCTAGGTCTTGAATTTTACCGGACTTCAATCCCATTTCACCCATCTCATGTGTGTTTGATCATTTTAGAAAATGGTTTGCCAATACCAGCTAGAACTCTTTCATAGAAAGGAGCTTCCTGTATATCTATGAAAGTCATGACCATTTCTGATTCAGTCATGGAAGGAATAACTTGAGCAGCAAGGCGCCTCCACCTTTGAGCATACTCTTTGAATGACTCATTAGACTGTTTATTGACCTTGGTAATTTGGTACCGGTCAGAAGCCATTTGAGATTGAAAACTGTATTGAGTGAGCAAGGTGTGAGCCAGCTCTTCCCAACTATGGATCTTAGAGTTGTCTAATCTGGTATACCATGAATGGGCTTCTCCAGTCAGACTTTTATGAAACAGCTGCATTCGGAGCTTTTCATTCTCAGCATAAGATCCGAGTTCTCCAATGAACACTTTTAAATGTGTATAAGGATCCCCTAATTCGTCATATTTCTCAAAATCAGGGGTTTTAAATTTCTCTGGATAATGAACACCGGGGAATATGCAAAGGTCTCAGATATGAAACAACGTCATGAGTTCCAATCCTTTGAGAACACGAATGGTTTCCTCCATTTGAAGGACTTTCTTCCTGATGTCACCATTGTCTGGATCTCCTTGGAGATGGGTGCCTTCAGGGTCTTTGTTGGTTGTATCCAATTGATGTTCTGGAATTGTTTTTTCCAGACCTTAAACTCCTTGTATAGAGGGTTCTGTATGTGTAGGTATCTTCATACCCTGAGTAGACTGGTGTAATTCCTTCAGTAGAACAGCCAAGTCTGTGATTTGTTTACTCAATCTATCAAATTCTTCTCGGAAATGCGAGTTAGGCCGTTTCTAAGAAGACATAATTTGTTGTAGGCTTGTGGCCTTTTTGGATTTTGAGCGGAGTATGTGCCCAATTGCTTCCCCTACAAAAGACTTACGTAGTTTAGTCTTAGGGTAATGTAAATGTTATCATAACATGTCCGTTTTAGGAATTTGTCCTGCAAAACCGGTTTGTTAATTGATAACATGTCATGCACAGATATTCTTCATATTTTCCATTACATATGATTGAACATGGAATAAAATTACAAGTAAATGCTTTTACAAGTAATTGAAAATGGAAAGCATGAAGAGACTTTCCTCTGCGTTTGGTTTATCAGAGGCTGACCTATCTTAGGGTTACTCTCGCGGCTTTTAGGCATGAAGGTTCCCAGATCATCGCAATCTACTCGACGGGAAGTTAATCTGGTCTTTCAACTGGAGCGAATCTGAGTGGTGCCTTTCCTGAGCCCCGGGGAATTATTCTTCCCACGGTCCAATAATCAAACAAGACAGGATAGCCTCCTCAGTGGAGGACCACACAACATACATTCACATACAACGTGTCTCACCGCTTTATGCAAAATGATGATATGTGCGAAGCACTAATATCACAGATAGATATTTAGCAAGATCTGCAATAAGTAAGATGCATTCGTACATTCATCGAAATGTAAATGCAACAATCACACACAAGCATATAACAATTTTGAAAAGCTTGTAATAGAGGCTTAAGCCCTCTTCTTTGAGTCCCCAACAGAGTCGCCACATTGCCGACGCCGGGGATTTTTGAATGTCCTTTTAGATTACTTGTTCTTTGGTGTTCTCATGTTAATGTGAGATTTGTTTAAAAAATAAGTGAAAAAGGTCCGAAGCATGTATAATGTCGACGATTGACTTTAAGAGTCGCCAGTTGGTGTATTTAATCGGTTGCACTAACGCAACCAAAAAGGTTAACACATTGACCCAAAGGTTTGACAACGCTAAAAGCGAATCAATGAAACCGAGATTCATTAAGGGTTCGGGGCTTGATTATGCGGAGGGAATGTGTTAGGCACCCCCTGACATCCGTGTTACCACGGTGATCGCCACTCTTCAAAGAAATTGTTATATGAATGTGTGTGTGTGTGTGTGTGTGTGGATCAATGTGCAATTATTTGAAAGTAGTGCGAGGCCTCGTTCGCACCTATATACACAAGGTTTGAATTTTATAGAAAAATCCAGTTTTAACCAAGATATAGCAATGAAGTTTTGTAAAAGAGGTTTTTCAAACCATGTGCTCAATAGGAATTGAGACCTTTTCATACTTCCATTTTATTAAATGTTCGGCTTGTTTGCTTTTATTTTCGAGATCTGAAGCATCCTCGAGAAAATAATATATCTGTGATCTTAGAACTCCTTATGGGCATGATGACCATCCAAGGAAACTTCGGACATTGTAAAATAATGTACAAGTCGCTTATAGCTAAAAAATGTCCATCATGGGAACCAATCTAGATTCAGATGAGATCGAACTCAGTGATCACATGATTCCTAGGCTCACATGATCTCGCAATTTGTATGGAAAGCGATGGCGATTATATATATAAAAAGCAGTAAATATATATAGGAACATGATCAACCGCCACGAAGTAAACTCCAGGTGGGACGAAATGTAAATAAAGCTATAAAAGCGATCAATCATGTATGAACTCTGAAAGGGAGACGAGAATGTAAATAAAAGGCGTAAAAGGCCACAAAGTAAACTCCAGGCCTGACAGAAATGTAAATATATATATATATATATGTACAAATATGTATATATAAGTTGTAAACGCACCGGATGTAAATCCGGGCTCATCAGATATGTCCAACAATAATTATATATATGTATATATATATATATATATATATATAAAAGCGAGTAAACGCACCAGATGTAAAATTCAGACTCATCAGAAATGTCTGACAGCAATTATATATATATATACAAAATCAATTAAACGCTCCGGATGTAAAATCCAGGCTCATCAGATAGAGTCTGACCACAGATTTTATATATAAGTATATATATATAAAAGCAGATAAATGCTCCAAACCGAAGTCTAGGCTCAATCGAGGCATAACTCGATAATGTTAGTCCATATATACAAAATATATATATATATATATATATATTAGTATATATATACAGACAAAAATGAAAACCACGGACCGAAGTCCGAGCAAACACACTCACACGACTATCAACGTGTATAACAGTGTGTGATATATGAGAAAGAGGCTTTATAGAATGTAAGAAGGCTTACAGTGGGCTGCCAAGTAGACTTCTTAGACTTTAAATGGATAAACACTCAGCTCCCGCTGGATAAAAAGTAGCTATATGTGAACTAACTAGTGTTTAAAGAAGAGGAAACACTCAAAAGATGTGTATGCAGAGTAAAATGGATAGGGCTTCCTCGCCTTTTTCCTTCTCTCTCTCCCTTCAAATGGCTGACCCCTCAACTTATATTTATAGACTGATGGTCGCAGGTACACCTGCGGCTGGTCGTGGTGGATCCGAGCCTCGCGGGTCCCGTCGTCTCGTAGTCGTGCACTGTAATGTCCGCTCGAACTTGCAGAACTTCAATCCAAGCATCCGAACAAAGTATATCTGTAATTCTTCGGATCGTTTGTGTCGAGAGTTACGTAATGACATGGATTAGAGGTTATGCACGAAGTCGGGGAAGAGGGTCTATGCCCATGGTCTTCAAGCTTCAAATTCTATCCAAAGTACTACCACACGTAATAGTCACTCGGGATTGTCAATCCTCGGCTCTTGTGGGACATTGTTGTATGTATGTATGTATGAAGTGTTGAGACGACGTGCCATTTATCGAAGGAACAAGATAACGTTTGACTCCTCGCCGGGGTTATCGCCGATTTGTGCGGAAAGCAGACGTTGCTCAGGGTTATATCTGAGATTGGACTGCTTGTTTGTATGCCTCACTGTCATCTGTGGGTATTCCTGTCTGCCCGTTTTGTTAGTCCCGGAACCTGAGGTGTATGTGCCTCGACAGGATGTCTGAGCCTAAAGCTGATCACATGTGTTTGAAAGAAGCATTTACGGGGTTATCGCCGGAACTGCAATGGCATCCCTTGGGGCTATCACCAAGGATGGGGTTGCTACTCCCAGTGTTGTCTCTGGTCATTGAATCGAGCGTTCATGATGTTATCGCCAGAGACAGAATCGTCTCTCTTGATGTTGTTGCCAATCTTTTGATCTGTATACCTCGGGGTTATCTCCGAGATTGGAAATGACACTCCCGGTGTGTATTCCGGGTTGAGATGATGTTCCCAATTTGTGTTTCAGGTTGGAGCTGAACTTCTGGTAGTATCTGGCATGGATGTAAGTTGTCTTTCAGGGTTATCTCCAAAAGATAAATCTACCCTCCTGCAATGTTAGGAATAGGAGTGCAGAAAATTTTGAGTGTCTACAATATGAATAACTCATAATCATATTTGTGGTTCCAAATTCCTTTTCTCATCCAGGACGAAGATAATTTTCATCACCTGTCTTTACCTGAAACATCAAATATCGTGGTTATACCAAATCATAGTTCCTGTTCATAATCATATTAATAAGTTCATCTTTGCACTACATGCCAAAGATATTCAACAACCGGTCATCTTTGCACTACAGGCCAAAGATATTCAACAACAGGTCATCTTTGCACTACGGGCCAAAGATATTCAACAACAGGTCATCTTTTCACTACGGGCCAAAGATATTCAACAACAGGTCATCTTTGCACTACGAGCCAAAGATATTCATATCTCAAAGAATATATAATCATTTCAGAATTTATATAAACAATAATTATAACCATGTTGATCAATTCACCTTTGCACTTTAAGCTAAAGATATTCAATTATAAATTCAATGGTCATGATCATACCATTCAACAATTCAACTTTGCACTACTGGCCAAAGAGAACTCATAGTCACGATCATACAAATAATCTACCCATCTTTACACTCAAGTCAAAGAGAAATATCATCATTAGGGTTATAAGAATGTTATATATGATAATAAAAATAATATAATCAACATATAGATTTAATCTCAAGAGTAAGATTCATAAATCAATGATTTCATAACACCTTAATCCAAATGTTATAAATCACTTAATAATCTCATAATCTAATATTATTAATATTACCACAATCTTTCAATCATTTCTTAAACTTATAAACAATTTATTTTAATTGTTTACAATTTACTAATTAATGCATTTAATCATCCTAAAATGCCAAACTCATAAAATTTCATCACCAATAACCAAAACCCTCATCAAAAGTCTGCATATACCTTATATAGGATTTCCAAGCCATAAAATTATATTTTCCAATTTTGTTACTTCACATAACATATTTAATTCATTTACTTATAACTAGTCCATTTTCATAAAAAATACCAAATCAGTACAAACAAATTTTCTTTTCTGGGATTTAGCAGAATATAGTTCCATATTGAACATATATTTTTCTCGAAATTTTTAAAATTTATTTACTATTTTTCATATGGCCAAAATCTTAGAATATTTAGACATTTATCATAAACTGTACTTTTGTCCAAAAATTCCAAAATTTATAGAGTATACTTCTGTTATATACATGTACTCCTAATAAAAATTTTACCAATTTTGGAGTTAAGGACAAGAAGTTATAAGGGTTTACTTTTAAAATAGTATTTTCCCATAAAATTCATAACTCCTAATCTATACGTCCAAAAATAGCCATTTTTGGACACAATCTAGAAAACTCATCAAATTAACATATCAAATTTTTCCAGAATTTTTGAAGGTCAGAAAAACTACGAAACATTATAAACATAATAACTCTTACAATCCCTTACCTCAAAAGAGCACTATTTTTGACTGGAATATCGGATGTAAAGCCGAAGGAAACTTACACTGAATAGTAACTCATAAAGTATTTAAATACTCACAAAAATACGCTCGATAATATAGAGAGATAAAACTTATGTTTCTGGTATGATTTTCAATTCTAACTTGATCGCCTATTTATAGAAAATGCTAGAACGCCAAAGGAGACTAAATAATAAAATATTATTATTTTCTTTTCATTTCTTCTACGCACCAACCTCTTGAAATTTCAAAGAAATGACCATCACTTTTGAACAAGAATTCAGCACATGTTTTCAACAATTGACAAAAGTGGGTCCCACCCAATAATTTAATAAAAATTATTTTATTTTTTGAAACTTTAGTAATTCATAGAAAATAGCATGTTTATCAGAAAAATATAAATTTTATGTCCATTCCACACGAAATCGAATTCTCTACAACTTTGTAGCTTTAAGTTTTTCCAAATTCCAGACAAAAAATATCTGAAACACACAAACGGATGATTTTCAATACCTCTTAAAATTCATAACAAATCATACGTTCATTTTTAACGGTTCAAAATTTGTGGATATATACTCAACTTATATATGTATAACATATCCAAAAATCACAACAATTCAACGGTCAGATTAAAATTATAACTCACACAATAGAGCTTTAAGAACACCGATTTGATCTTTTAATACCTCCAATCCGATAAAATACTAATAAAACACCTGAACATTAATTTCTTAATTTATAACCACATAAATAAATCCATCATTTATATCCGCATCAAATAAATATTTTCTTATCATATAAATCAATAATTAATTATTCACAAATAATATTACGAGAATCACAATTATAATGACCAGTAGCTTTAGGGAAAGGGGCTTTTTCGATAAGGATTTCTCCTCATCAAGGCGGGCAATTAGGTGACCAAACCACTCCTTGACAGAACTTTCTAGACATTACCAATAATGTTATCTAATAATATTATTCAAATGAATTATTGATCTGATAATGGGAAATACTGTGCAGTGAGAATTATTGAAACAACAATAATATAAAATATCAACGCAACAATTATTGAATCAATAAAATAAAATATTGAACAATAATTACTGTAACAATTATTGAGTAGAGCCTTCTTACGTAAGAATCAATAATTCAAAAATATTGTGCAATACCGTGTGCTACTATGTAACCACGCGTATTACTGTATTTTAACCACCAGGTATTCCAACAGTGTTAACGGTAACAACTACGCCATTATTTATAAAAACTCATACTTGTCGTTTTCTTCATCCGACAGTTATTCTGTTATGGGTCCCACAAATGGCTGCGTCGTCGTACGAATATTCCCCGACAACAAGAATTTTCCACGACCAAACGAATATTCCCCGTAAATATTTTATAACCACTTTCTTATTTTGAAAAAAAATTTATATGTCACCCTTAACTTTACTTTCTATCAATTTAACCATTTACTGAATAATAAGAAAAATTGAATACTTTTATTTTATAAAATTCGGGGTCTTACATCATTACTCTCCGATCCATATCGAATTGGGTTTGGCTTTCTACTGCGGGGTAATTCAACTCGATGTTGGATTCTCCCAATTGTTGTCCAAAAAGCGAAATCCATTTCATCTATTTTGACTTTATTGGATCGGACGTCTTTTTCTACAATATCAACGCGTCGTGCGGCTTTTACCCATGCATCATCTATTCTCCTTCGTTCAGTTGCTTCTTCTTTCATCAGAACTTTGATCATAGCTTTCTCAGATTCCATCTCTAATATCTCATACTCTACCAAAGAGTGCTTTTGTTCAAGCATCGTACATTGGTTAACACAATTTTGAATTGTTGCATCTCTTTGTTCCACGACCGCCTGCCGTTCTTCAGCCTGCTCTTCTAACTCATGAATACGATTTTGTAATTATAAATTTATATCATAAAATTCTTCTAATAAATTCTCCTCAGCTTCCTCTTCTTCCTCTTCTTCCTCACTCCCACTTTACCTCTCAAACTAAACTCAAGGTGCAACTATTAGTTCTTCACTCACCACGTAGATATCTCTAATTTCTTCTTCGTTTGACATCACATTAACCTGATTAGTGATTAAAGGTGTCTCAACGGTCTCATTCACTCCATTGTTAACATTTTCAGCTGCCATTTTCAAACACTGCCACAAAATAAGGGTTAATTAACATATCACATATTATCCCTATACTCTGACCGACCAATTAAATACCAAATAAACTGAGGTAGGTCATACTAAGCGAAGGAATTCCCGTCTCTCCCTCCTAGTTCTTGTCTCACATCTCGGCCGGGGATCATATCCTAAGCTTTGATACCAACCTGTGGCGCCCCCAAAACAGTATACATCACCCATCGACCGGATACATGGTACATAAATTCAAATACAACTTAATTATACAACGATGCGTGTAAAATACGACAAAACATAGTGAGTTTAAACAATAATATTGTCATCTAGACAATATCCACACTCAATGGTGTCCTCATTACAATTATTATCACATTATTAGTAGAATAGTGAGGACTACTAAAAGTCATTTATCCCGACCATCACTCCATTCCTCGACTCGTCCAAATTATATTCTCTTTTCACGAGAGAAAACAATGAAAGAAAGGGTGAGCTCAACCCGGCCCGAAGAAATATTATGACTAAGATAATGCGAATAAATTATCCTTAGCCTTCAACAATATAACAACCGATAGAATATAATAGACAACAAGTTTTAGATCAACAAGCTGCGTGAGAATAAGCGATCCATTAGAAGAGTTAAGTATAGCATAAAATCTACTATCTTCATGATTTAAAAAGTTTTCATCAACTTTATCAATCGAGACTCAACTTAATAAATAAAATTGAATCATCCCCGCACTACGGCGAGGATATTTATGTAATCATCAATGGTCATGATTATCTTTAGAATAATCCACAGTCATAGTCGTACCAACAACTCATCCATCAATGAACTACAAGCCATGAGGACTTTTACCACATCATTCGTCACATTACGGTACATGATTATCTTGAATAATCCTCGGTCATAATCATACCAAGTCCATCTATGCCGCGTAAGCCAAAGATGACTTTCATCATAATATAAGCATGAGGATGATGACAATGACATAATAATTCAATAAAACAAGTTCAAGGATAAATTTTAAAGATTTATAATTTAATTTATCCGAAAATCAATAACGTCCAAAATGTCGACATGATAATGCTTTGTAGAGTAAAATTTAAGAATAATATTCATGTACCAAAAATAATTTGGATGAAAAGAAATATATTTTTAGGTGAATAATTACTTGGAATAGTACCCAACAAAAAGTTTCCGAATACAGAGTGAATGATACTAGAGTGAATAGTAATTAGGTGAATAGTAACCCGTGAATAGTAACTCGTGAATAGTACTCCAGCACAAAAAGTGCCCCGAATACCCAAGTGAATAATACTAGAGTGAATAGTAACCAGGTGAATAGTAACCCATGAATAGTAACTCGTAAAAGAAAAATACCAAAGAAAATGATATTCAAACTTGCACCATCTCCCCTAATAGTAAATGAATGTGAATCAATAGTAAATCATGTTAATCAATAGTTCAAGACATGTGAAAATACGAATTACAGTATAGTACCTCCATCTTTACCTCTATTTTTAACTTAGTCATGCAAGTATTATCAATATTGCACCAACTCCCCTAATAGTAAATGAATGCGAATCAATAGTACACACATGTGAACAAATAGTTATAATCATGTGAATCAATAGCAATTAATTGCTCATTTATCCGGTTAATTATCCGATTGGTCAATATAACCTCCAGACATCAATTATTATCGAAATAAATATCGATTTTCACTAACACTAATAATTCCAACACAATGGAACTATCAATTTCATCTTTAATCAACACGAACTTATTCATCATTAATATTATAACTCACAATATTTAACAACCAGTTCGTTCCTGGAAGAGGGGCTTTCAGATAAAGATTTCTCCCTATTGGCCGCATGATTAGATTATCTAACCTCTCCTTGATAGAACTTACTGCATATTGTCGATATTGCAAATAATAATATATATGAATAAATTTGTCGTCTCAATTATTGATTTAATAATATAACATATTATGCGAGATGATCTTGTGACAATAATTGAATCAATAATATGAGAGATATGATCGCGACAATTATTGTAGCAATAATTGAGTATAATGGTAGTGACTTCTTACGTAAGCATCGATAATCAATCAATAAAATGCGCGCTATCAACCACGCAACGTATTCTTTGTCGCTTTTCTTCTACGGGTAGATCAACGGCAGGTTTTAACATTAACTTTTCGTGTTATTTTTAATAAAAGATAATTACGTCATTTTCTAGCTACGACAATACTTGGTTGTGGGGTCCATTAATGATTATCTTGCCGTAAATGCGAATATTTCTCACGACAAAAGAATATTCTCCAATAGAAACGAATATTTTATAACAACTTGCATCTTTTGCAAAAAATTTTACATATCACCTTTAACTTTTAACCTTTTATCAATTTAACCATTTACGAAATAAAAATAATAATTATAAGAAAATTGAATAATTTCATTTCATAAAATTCAGGGTCTTACAATTAAAGCTTTTTTTAAAAAAAATAAAGTTTTTATTTATAAAATTGTTCTTAAATTAATTAATTTTTTTATTTATAAAAATTATAAGCTTTTAACATTTTTTTCCAAGTCCAATCGATAAAAAATTTAACCAAACAGACCCTTTATATCTTCATCAAATTAATGGGCTTTTATATTCTAAACTCACCGCCAAGATTAACGGGTTGTTGGTCAAACTAGGAAGACTACCCAGAACAACCCAGCACAGTCACACACTATCCTTTTCTGTAAAATAATACTCTGTTCTTTTCTTCTTCTTGTTCCCCAAGAGAAATAGATTCCAAAAAGTCTCCCAAACCATAATCCATTTGAGGTCTCTCTATCATCTTCCATTGGAGTATATCTACATTCTACACTGCATTTTTCTCTATCTAAACTCCATTTCTCTCTCTATGTATACGCGAATTTTCAAATCTGTGTTGTACAGTTAATCGCCAGTAAATCGATCAAGATGATGATAAGAATTCGGAGCATAGATGGGTTAGAGCGAGTTACAATCGATAACCCAAACATCACAATCGCCCAACTCAAAACCCTAATTGAATCCCAACTCCGAGTCCCAATCCATAACCAAATCCTCTCCACCAACCAAAACCTCCTACTCGCCAAAACCCTACCCCAAATCTCCCAATTCACCGACATGTCCAACACCCCCAAATGCTAATCTCCTCCTTCAACATCTCTCATGGCTCAATCATCTACCTGGCCTACGAAGGCGAAACCCGAAGATACTGTACCAATCTCTCCCTTGTATCTCTTTATTCGATATTCATTTTTTTAAATTCACACATTGATATTCATGTATTAGACTTGTAGCTATCTTGTGATTTGAGACTGTACTAGGGTTTTCATGTATATGGTGTCATTCTTGTATTCTGGGCTTCATTTTGGAAGAATTTCTTTTATATTCTAAACTTTATGAGTCTTGCTGAGAACTTATTTTCTTGTTATATGGAGTTAATGTTTGTTGTTGCGATACTATAGTATGCTTTATGAAAGTGTAGGTGTCTTTCTTTTGGGAGGCTCTTTATATAGAGTGGGTTTTCGGGTTTTGCTTCCAGTGCAGAAGTGCCTTATTTTATCCCTATGCTTTTGTGAACAGATAAATGGGTCCCCCCCCCCCCTCCTGGCACGTTTAATAGATTTATTTATCAAAAAAAAAAAAATTAGCATACTAGGCCTAGTTTACATATCTCTTTTCTCAAAGTTTTATATTTGATTGTTGCTGGTCAAAACATATTAATTTTTGAGTTTTACGTGATTCCTAGATGCCAAGGCAGAGTTGAATGAGTTTGGCTTACTGGTACAATCCAAGGAAGCATTTGAGCAGTCACCAAGAGGATTAAGCGGTGAAGGAGCAGTTGAGAAGGAAACTAACTTAACCTCTTTAGACGGTTCACCTGAGTCCAGAGCTCCAACTGACTGCACCCATCATGAGGAGGAGGCAGTAGAAGAAGTTGTCGAGGCAGTCAAGGAACTTAAAGGTATTGCTGAAACAATGGATACCGGGGAAACTGCATCAGATACTGGCACTAGTCAACAAGAGTTATTGAGTGGCTACGCTAACACTATCAGGAATAGTGAGACTATTATTTCAAATGAAGAAATCAACCAAGCAGAAAACACATCCATGAATAAGAGTAAGATTCAAATCATAAGTGATTTAGTGTACATAAAACACCCTTCATTTATGTAATATAACTATTTTACCTACCGTAAGAAAGAATTTAAATCTATTACTGATTCTGTATGTATTCTATAACCATTGTAGACTAAAGTGTCATCAAGCGAGGCATCAACCACATCAGTTGTACCTTCAAGTACGGTGAGTTCAAAGCCGTGTTTGTCTTGTAATTTGAATTATAGTATCACTATCAGATGCTTGGCAGCAGACTTTGTTAGATAAAATTTACATTTATTGTCAACTACTTTCAAATTTATAAAGAAAAAGAGAAATGAAGAACAAAAGGAGTAAAATATCATTTATCATAACATTATTATAAGATTTGCAGATTAGAAAAGTTGTTTGCAGTCTTATTGTGAAGAGATAAACACAATCGCATCTGAGCTTTCCCTCTACTAAATTTATGGGTATGTGTTTGGCAAGAGTAATTAGTTGAGTACTGATGAGGGTAAGTAGATTTGGTGCTTCCTCAAGTTCAGTTTTGGGTTTCCCGAAGTTGCTTTGTTGCAGGTAAACTGTTTCATTCCTATATTCAGGTACTGGGTACAGGGGTTTAATCAAATCTCAATCTACTTCATTTGAAT
Source organism: Panax ginseng (assembly GCA_020205605.1). Lineage (NCBI taxonomy): Eukaryota > Viridiplantae > Streptophyta > Magnoliopsida > Apiales > Araliaceae > Panax > Panax ginseng. The sequence continues at coordinate 15,114,506 of CM035134.1, forward strand.
AAAACCAAATGTTTTTTTTTGTATGATTGTTTCCATCTGCCAGGGGAAAGTTTGGGAGTTTTTCTTTTATTTATTTATTATATTATTATTATTATTATTTTATTTTATTTTTTTTAGAATTTTGGTGGCTAGTTAGATGTTAAATCTCTCAACATTTTACCTTAGATTCTCTAAGCTTTTTTTTTATTAAAAAAATGAAAATCCTCCCCCGACCTTTTCTTCTTTTTTTTGGGTTGGTGGTGGTGGTGTTGTTGTTGAGAACTCTTTTTAGATAAATATAAAAATGATAACAACTTGGGAACTGATTATCCCTAGTATATTCTCTGCAAGTTTATGGTAAATTACATTTACATTTGGAGAATACATTGGCCCCTCCTAAAAGCCAAACTTTACTAACAGTTTCCCCCATTTTTAACCTTCTGCATTTCTTTAACTCCACTTACCCTACTATTCAACTCAACAACGCCTTATATCTCAAACTAGCTAGGTCGTCTGAAAATGAATCCCAATTGTAAGCATAACTTAGTCCACCTTCCTTGCAAAATTGAAAAAACTTATCATTTTTATTGGCACAAATACGCTTACAAATGTGATTTGACTTTATTGGGTTGTCCCGATTTCTAGAGGAGGAAGATTTGGCTTGTGGTTTTGGCAAAAAGTACTTGTTTGAATTGAGGAAGAGAAGAAAAGATGTGTACAGTTATGTTAGGTAATGTTTGCCTTTCTTCTTTCACGGTTCTGTGTTTGATAATTGGAGATCTAGAAATTGCATTTGTAGTTTGTAACAAATATCAACTCAATTGTATTTTTTGCTTCAATAATAATTATGTTTGGCCGCTAATATTTAATCTTGTATATTAAATTAACATATTTATTGTTCTTTTATTATAGGGGAGACATGCACCCAGCTTTATGGGGTAATAAGGTAGGAAATAGTTGGAGAACCACATATGATATTGCTAATAACTGGGATAGGTAATAATTTATTCCTTGGAGTTTAATGTGTACATATTCAAAAAGATGGTATTGATTGTTTCTTAAATTCTTATGGCTTTTCAACAATATGATCTCTCGAGCATACCAGAATGAAGTTTATGTAGAATTTGCAAGGCTTGATGGTTGGAATGGTTAGTAATTTAACATTACACGTATTTACCTTCTCCAAGCTAAAATAATCTTGATTAATTAATTTTCATCACGTATTCCGTTGATGAAATTGATATGTTTATTTACTTGTGTATGTTATTGCAGTGGTTGTGATGTGAGAAATGTAACAAAAGAGACTATGAAAATCATTGGCAATAAAGAGGTTATAGTTGTTAACCAAGGTGATGGCATCAACTAGCTTCATGCTATTTTAATTGTATTACAAAAGAGATAATTTTTTCCACAAAAGAGAGTATTTATACAAAAGAGACTATGTTTTCTAGTAACTGAATATCTAAATAACCATATGGTTGAAACTTTGTAACAGATTCACTAGGTGTTCAAGCTAAAAAAGTTATGATGGAAGGCAGTAGTGAGGTAAATTCCACTCGTCTTTTTATCATTTGATACATTATTTCTAATGTCACTCAACTCACAATATCAATTTGTTCCTCTCTTTTTTATAAGATTTGGGCAGCACCCCTTTCGGGCTATAGAGTAGTTGTAATTCTTCTCAACCGTTCTACAAATATGTGTACGACCATCACAGCCTAGTGGGATGACATTGGAATTCCACCTGAAAGTGTTGTAAGAGCAAGGCGTCTTTGGGAGGTAACTTATAGTTTTTAGTATTGGAATCTCGTCTTAGCTTCGTATGTACTGTATCTCTTTGCCTTTGTGCATCTCAAATATTTTTGGTAGCTTTGTACTAAAATGATATATTTATAACCAAGTTATTTTTTAATAATCGAATAAAAAGGATACTCTCTAATTTGAAGTTGAATCATGCAGCACAAAACATTGAATGCGAAATTTGTTGGGAACTTGACAGCAACTGTTGATCCTCATGCATGCAAGATGTTTATTTTGAAGCCTATTTCATGAGATTCTCTGCTATGAAATTATTATGATGTATGATTGTTTTTATAATACAAACATTTAATTTTGGACTTAAGACAAATGTAACAGTATTATTTACTCTTCCATTATCAGTAGATCTTTTAGTGTGATGAATGAAGAATATAGCTTATTTCATTCTCTTACCGCTTTTCTTTGAAATGCAGCTATGTACAAGTAGTAATGTAAACTGATGATTTTCCCCCATGTACAGATCCTATTTATGATCAATTGTTTACAATTTCTTAGTTTTTGTGTTTTCAGGGAGTAGGACAAAAAGTTGTTTTGGAGGCAAGTTTCTTTAATCCTTCTCATTATGCCTTTTATTTATCTTTATTTGCATAACGTAACTGAGTTCTTTTTATATATATTTTATATTTTTAAATTGCTCCTCAAACTTAATGTAATTATTTTTGTTGCTATTTTTTTCGCCATCCATATTTTGACTAGTCTAAGAGCTTGATTCAGTTGTACTTCATTGTATTAGATCTTGTAATGATGAACTTGGGGTTGATATTTTGAGTTGGAAAGAGAAATGATGAGCATCTCTGGCTAATAGGTTTTTGGTTTTCATTTTTATATAGATTTTACTTTGAAACTTTGCATTTGATGAGTCATTATTAGTTTTTACAATCCGATTAGTATATTCGTATTGATGAGAATCATGTAGGTAACATCTAACTGTAGTCGCACTGAATTTTCTTTTTCTATTTGGATTTGTAGCAAATGATATTGTGATTGCCTATTTGTCTTTTTCTGCTTATGAGCAATACGGTGTACATTAGTACCACGTAGCAACTCTATTATCTTTGCGTATTGATTTTGGCACTAAGTGCTTCTGGTGACCTATTTGCTTCATTTTCCTGACTTGCTATTATTTTTAAATATGTGCAGAAAGACTGTTTCTACGACTTGCCTTACAAATTTGGGTTGTTATGTGCAACAAATAGATGTCTATAATCTAATATAGTTTGTATTTCAAATTTATAGTTATCTTGTAATTGATGTAATCACTATTATCCTATATATACAACATTGAAAGGCAGCACTCATTGAGTGAATTGATCCTGCCATAATTATTCCATTATATACAGTTTCACTTATATTATTCGTGTTCTTCAATAAGACTAACTCATTCATATAGGACATAAAAACACAATTGGTACATGAGCAATGTTCAACCACATTTGATACAGAATCTCCAAGGATCTTTGCACTACTTCTTGAGCCTAGGTCGCTAGTTACGAAGAATATTACCGCCATAATCGTAACCTTGTTGAAGAACTAACAAACCAAGTTCGAGGTTATCTATACATATTAGGCCTTGAGGTCACCAAAACAGACAATAAAAAAGTTGGGTTGAGAAGGAGCAGATCCGGACACTAGCCTTGAGGAAATTAGCAAAGAATTTTCAATATTAGAAATTTGTAGCTGTGGCATAGGAGGAGATTCTTGAAAGGGAATAAAATTCCCTATAGCGACCAATATATTTCATGCCCAAAATGTTTTTTTTTGAAATGGAACAAAATTCCCTCCTGGAGAAAATCCCATTTCCCTTCTCGTAGATTTTCCATCACTAGTTAATCTAGGTCCCATGTAATTATAAGGACTGTAATTAGTGCTAGAACTTGTAGCATTTTTATTAGCAGTATTGCTAGTAGACCACCTATTTCCAATGCTCGAAACAATGTTTTTAGTCTGATTATGATCATAAAATCTAAAATTTTGGTTCTTTCGGACTTAAAAATGGATGAGTGACCGGAGGAATTAGGCATAGACATGCCATTTCTTGATCCTTATTGATTAGATCTCCAACAAGTTGCTGAGAATTTCCTAATGCAGAACTAAGAAGGGATGTTGCCTTAACATTATTTGTTAAGCTCTTTCCATTCAGTAAACTGGATAATTTGTCTTGAACTTGTTTTGGGAGAGTCCGATGATTCTGTATAATTCACATCTTTTCATTAGTAAAAAACTATCAAACTAATCTTGAAGAGATGAAAACATGTAAACTAATTACTACTATATAAATATTGTGTTATTATGATATTATTGAATTGGTGATTATATATATATATATATATATATATATATATATATATATATATATATATATATATATATATATCAATCTTATATATAAAAGGCACGACAATCGATCCTTTTAATTTAAAAATTCGGTGAGTCAATCACACTTAATTTGGAATTCTACTGAGTCAGCTCGATTCAATTAAAAAAGTCGATTACTTTTTCTACGGCTTTTCCAATTCTTTCAACAATGTTTCCTCTTCCTCCTCTTCTTCTTCTTTCAATTTCAGTTTCTTGACCTTTTCCAATTATTTTCCTCTTCCTCTTCTTCTAATTTCAGTCTCTCTACAATTATGTATTCCTTATGTTCCCTTCTTTCCCTTCATCACAAATCTCGATTGCTCCTTTTTCTCTCCATCACAGATCTGGGTTGCATATTGTGCCCTTGCGAAACCCTAGACCGCATCAAGATGCATCTCTTCGCCACTGAATATGGTCGTTAGCTTCAAAACGGTGAGTTTGCCGAATGAAGCCTTCAATTGCTGCCGATGAAGCTGCTATGGCTGAATCTATCAAGCGCCAGTTGACCACACAAGGTTCCAATTATTTTTCTCTTCCTCTTCTTCCAATTTCAGTCTCTCTACAATTATGTATTCGGTATGTTCCCTTCTTTCCCTCCATCACAAATCTCGGTTGTGCCTTTTTCCCTCCATCACAGATCTGGGTTGCATATTATGCCCGTGCAAAACCCTAGATGGCATCAAGATGCATCTCTTCGCCACTGAATATGGTCGTTAGCTTCAAAATGGTGAGTTTGCCGAATGAAGCCGTCAATTGCTACCGATGAAGCCACTATGGTTGAATCTATCAGCGCCATTAGCCATACAGGTTCCGCTCCACGGCCGCTTTTAGAGACTTGGTGGATTCACAAAAGGCTATTCCATGACCAGATTGATCAATTACAAAACATAGTGGTTTTGCAATGCAAACTCACCCGGCGTCGATCCTCTTTCTCAAGAAATGGTTTCTTTTCTTCTTAATTTATTCATCAATTGCTGGATTTTGCCATGATTATCGATTTGGGTTTTACATTATGAATACTACATGTAAAGTTAGCATTTACCATTTTTTGCTATTTGATAGTGTTTGCAAGTGATAATGACCGCATCAAGGATAAATAGAATGAAAATAAAATGTGCAGAATGAGAAACAAAATGGTGGTGATGTGTGTAGCACAATTATTGCTAAAATATGAGGTTGCAGGTTGATTATGTACAAGTAATATCTTAGCAACACATCGAATCCCCACACAATAGACAAAGCACAATCAAAATTTGTGGTATAGTTGTAAGGTTGATACTTTACTGGAATTTGCTGTGTGAGATTTTTATTTTTAATAAAGTTGAAATTGTGCCTAGATCTGGTAATTACTGTGTTCAATACATTTTTATTGCTTATATATACTCCATCCGTCCCACAAAAAAAGTCTCATTGCAAAATTTGCTAATGTTAAGTTGTTAATTTTTTTATACAACAAAAATTGGTAAATGGGACTTTTTTTTAGGAAAGAGGTAATACAATTCATGTACATGTATTTATATTTTCTCAGTATAATGTGAGATTTGTTTTGGGTATTCTTTTACAGGTCCAACAACAGTGAAGTTACTCCTGTGACCTCGTGGGTTTCATTTAGTTAGTAAACTTGGTGTGAAGTTGTTGTTGTTATATTTCTAAAAATCACGTGATTCTAAAATTTTTATAATTATTTTGGTTGTTGTGTAGCATGAATTTGGTGATACCACAACTGGGTGTATCTCAACAGGTTGGATTTGATTGTGTTTTTACTTTTGAGTTTTAATTAGTTGAAGTTTTGGTTTTAGCTGTGTGTTTTGCTTGGTAATTTATTATATTAGATTTTATTGTTGCTTGGTGTTATGTTGTGAATTTTGGTATAATTGCATTATTACAGGACCACATTTTAATCCTAATGGTTTGACACATTTTGAGATCTGTTTTGTAGTTTTTCAATTGTCAATTCATATATAAGGTATGATTTTGATGTGGGTTTTTATGAGATTTTAATTCTTTTTATGTTTATATAATTGTCTTTATATGAATCGAATTTCAGTTTGGATTATTGATTTTCAATTGTTTGATGTTGACACTGTACAACGGATAATGATGAATTACCTTGAGCATGAAGAGGAGGGAAATCATATGGGAGAAGAATTGTTTGTTTCGCCTCCCCAAACTGACATGGAGCGGGTAGGGAAATTAATGGAGAGTTACATTGCTGAAATAGCTTATGATCGTAATTTAACTGTTTCAAGGTTCGTTAATCTTTCTGAAGGTATGCCTGAAACAATCCAGGGCAATAGAGGATGGAATGCATAGAGCCATAGATATCTACTTGAAGATGCAATCTCTTATGTATATATATGCTCTTTAGTTTAGGTTTTCTAAATATCTTGGATATATAAATGCTAGCATATCCATAAACATACCTGTTATTAGTCTGAATTACTTTTATGCTTCAAAATAAAATTTTGATCAGGGGTACATTGAGTCTAAAACATCAATTTCATTAGTTTTGATGTTTGATTCGAAATTTATTTATGTTCTCCACCTACTCCCTGCGTAACCTCTAATATCAGTTTCTATTTTTGGGAAATTGTAGACCTCTTCTAGGCCAACTTTTGCAGACCATGCATTGATTCAATATCATGATGTCTAATGTTGATTACTGGATTTTGTCTACTCAAAAAATAAACTTGAATTACATATAGAAATTTCTAAAATTTGGTTCAGAAGAACTATTATGTGAATCCATGGAAACTGTTAGTCTCAGGGATCACCATGACTGAATCTATCAAGCGCCATTTACTTGCTTTCTTTTCTAGAGAAACCATTTTTTGGGTATTATTATTATGACATTTACATTATTTCTGGAGGACTATTACAGAACCCAACTATATTCAGCAGCTATTGTGGAAAATAGTGCTTCCCAATGTATGTCAAATTAATAACTTACTAGATTAGTATTTATTGTTTAATCAGTGTCATTTCAAATATGTTTCTATTTCTTTTCCATTTGTTTTTATTCTTTAACAAGAGACTGGGTGTAGTAGTAGTGAAACATTTGTGGGAATTTATGTCGAGGACTTGGATTGAATTGGATTCATTTGTTTATGTAATCTCAAGACATCAGGTTCCTCACAACATTTACTACAGGGTAATCTCCTTTTCCATGTAAATTTTGTTTGCTCTGGTGGCATTTTTTTAAGATTAATATTTTGAAGATGCTCTTCATTAACCACGAACACGATGGAACTTCGCATTTGCCTTTGCGAATGGATTGGAGTCCTCCGCCTCGGGAATGGGTATTTACAACTTTTAATTTTGTTTAATTTGAATGAATTTGAATATCAATCTTTTTTTGATTTCATAGGCTTGATCTTTGGCTACATGCAAGTTTAGTTTGGATTAATTTCAGTTTGTTTGGTATTGTTAATTGTTTGATTTTTGAAATTAAAATTGGAATTGCAAGGTTTCTTAGTCATGAATGCATTTAATTTGGATGAACTGTTAGATAAAATTGTGCTCATATACATCTCTTGAATATATTAAGTATTAACAATTTAATATACTATGCTGAAGAAATAGTATTATTTTCAATATAAATGAAAGATGATGTTTTTTAAGTGGACCCTCGATAATTATGGCCCACTGTAAGCAACATTGAAAGATAGTTTTCCAGAGCTTAAAGTACTAAAGTTAAGTTTGTTTAGTACTGAATTAGATAGAGGAGGAGAATGAAGTTTCTGAGGAGGTTTTAGTGAGGGATGTGTTATATGATTGCCAAGGGATTGATTAGAAGTATGTGAAATTTGACAAGAGTGTTAATGATTATTTGTTGCCAGATTCAATTAGAGTACCAAGAGCTACTAGGAAAGAAAAATCCCTTTTCTTTATGTTTTACTCTATAATTTTGTTCTGTTTTTGTTTTTGTTTTTGTTTTTTTGTTCTATAATGGTTGTTTGAGGGATCAAAATCCGCTTTTGCTTTTTAATATTTAGTTATTATTTTTGTTACTAGCTTCTTCTTTTTTATTTAATAAATTATTCTGTGTTAATATGGATTTTTTGGTTGGCGGGTATTTATACGCTACATTTGGTTTGAATTTAACATGCTCTTTATCTATTTTTTTGCCTATATGCTTTTGTTTTCTATTTCTTGCATTATTTCTCAATCATTCAAAGGTCAATTGTAGTATATATATATATATGTTTGATACACATATCAATTTGCTCTGTTTGGTTATTTACTTATATTGTAGTTGAAGTGCAATTGAAACAATAAGTTATTGGAACCAAGTATTAACCAAAAGTATTGAAATTGTTTGGTGATTTCTTATTTATGTATTCAGATGAATTAATATTTTTTTTCTTTTGGATAGAAAAGACAAAATATAGAATGTAGATCATTGAGATATATTCATCTATCTTAAATTGAGCAATGAAATTTTAATTAATCTACTGATTTTTATTAATTTCTGTTGTTTTTGTGTTTTTATTTCTCTCTTTTGGAACAAGGATAATGGCGGCAATAAAATAGAGCAAGTTTCAACTGCTCAGTGTGATCAATTGGCAGATCATCATGATTTAGGGCCTGAGGAGGCGTTAATACTTGAAGAATCCTTGGTTGATGAGAATATAGAATTTATGAGTTCTCAACACCCATGTTTTACTAAGGAACATATGGAAATAGATGGTTTATCATATTAAATTAATAATTATTTTTGGTGTCATCAAATTACACTACAACAAAAAGGCTTATCGTGACACTTTATCGTGACCGCATATAATTACATGAGATGAGTATCGATGATCGAAATAGCGATCGATCTTAGTCATGACTAATCTGGGTGGATGGATGGACATCGTGACAAATAATGCGACCGAATTATTAGCGACTACAATCAGCGACCGAATCCGTCGTTATTCTGACTCATGCTGAGTTATTTATCAGGTGTGACGTGGCACACGATGTCGATGACAATAATAGCGGTCGATCGCGCCGCTAGTTTCAAGTAGTTATCGGTGACGCATTTCGAGATTAGCGACCGCATGCGGTCGCTGATGTGTTTTTTTTATAAATATTTTCCTGTTTTATTGATTTCCCAAAAATAACTTTGCTTTATGTACCTTTCTATCCCAACACACAGCAGTATATATAAGCATCCATCCATGATAACTACCATATGATAAACATTCATCCATGATAACTACTATATGATAAACATCCATCAATATAATAGAATCGTAAACCAACACAACACAATACAATCGTAAACATCCATATAATAGAATCGTAAACCAATACAATTATCCAAAGAATGAATGTAAAAGAGTACAAGGCTTTAAAAATCTAAACAACAAGTCTAGCAAGGCTTTAAAAATCTAACATATATGACTGGTCTAGCTCTTCATGGATCATCCAAATTAGTACCCTATAATTAACAAAAGAATAAAACATATATGTTACATGTGTTGATACTGCTATGACTTGGGGAAAGCTAAACAATAGACAATGTAGTGAAACATATAAGTAAGACGATGATGTAATAATATCGATATATATACACGGTCGCCACCACGATGTTGTGATGTTCTTGCTGCCGCATCGCCTCCGCCAACTCATCAGGGACTCGGAGAATGCGGATGCACTTTAGTATCGAAGAAGATCACGATTCTAACAGATCGCTCTCACACGATCGGCAGGGAGTATGATAAAATTTGGATGACTTGATGATATGTAGACCGTGTAGTAGAATTTGCTGTGCCTTCGATGGTCGGCGTCGTTTTGTCCTTGGCCTTTAACATAGTTTTTCTTCATCATGACGGACGCCTCTCCCACAATTCTTGATCAATCGACCAGACGCGGGGGGTGCCTTGAGGATAAGCGCTTGTTCATTAAGCCCTTATAAGTGTCTGTCGGAAGGTCAACAATTAAATAGTTAAAATAAATAAAAAAAAAATGCTAAAAAGGTCGTCACAATTTATAAACAACATATTAGTATAAAGTTAACTTATTACATTCTTATCTAAAAAGACATCGAGTGGACCATCCCTACAATATGGACTAGCCACATGCACGACGACATTCATATATGGTCATTTCTAGGCACCTAAGACACAAACTAAGAGAAATATACAAATTCCCAATACAATAAGACCAAAACAATAACGATTGAATGCAAATTAAAGCAGTAAAAAATTCAGCTTAAATCAAATTCTTTGTTGAGATAAGGATGTTAGAAAGGACTCTATTTTATGTCTTACTGAACACTCATGAGACATTAATATTGAGACCCATATACATTACCAATATAATATCAATAAAAATATTACCAATATACAATTATAAATGAATTTTATAATTAACATCAATTAGCATATTTGATGAGAATTGAACTAGGACAAACCTTTGTAGAGGCGGAAGTCTATCTTTATAGGAAGTTTTAGATAAAAATCATTACGAGAACTCAATTAGAAAGCATATAAAAGAACTTTCTAATTGACATTGGGATCATCTAAAGTGCATTCGCATTATGTAATGATAACAGGGCCATCTTTTACATCCCAGATACTTATTTGTCATCATATCAAAGTGACATCAAGGCATGTTGGTAGAAAAGAACTTTTAGCAATAAAAGTTTGAACATGGATAGGATGCTTTCATTGAGTTTGAAATCATGGCCATTAATTCAAATGGGTTAACAATAATGCATTAGTAATTAAAACGAATCACCGGTTCCATTTTGTACTTGCATGATTTCCTTTAAAGCAATGTCTATCAAATCCTTTCTTCATAATTCCAAATATCCCTCCCTTCACCCTTTTAGCATTCTTTACCATTAATTTTAATTAGTAGACATAAGTCAACGGTGTAAACTTTAGCAATCACCCTTCACTCCACTCAAGTTCTCCGAATTAAAGTTCTGCAGATTCACAACTATCAAAAAATCCAATAAATCTCCTTTCACAAAGTGTCCTCTATCATGAAGCCAATAGAATCATAATTAACTTTTTCTATGAAGCCTAAAAATAATTAACTTTTTCTATGAAACCTAAAAGGCCTCCAATGGTTCATTGATTCCTAAAAAAGCTGTCACCAATTCTGACATAAACTTTGTCTAAAATAGAATTGTACTTTGAGAACACAACATAGACATTCAAGGACCCGTTACATGAAAATTCCTCCCAACCCTCACTTCATAAAATATTAAATGTAAAAGTAGATTAACATAAAGGCAATGTCATTGCATCTACCTATAGATTTATTAGACTAATAACTCAACAAATTAACAAATTAACAACAGATTCAAGGTTTCTAGTGGATTTCAAGTGAGTTACCTTTGTAGAGGCATAAATTTCTTCTTCTTTAGTTGACCTAAGTGGTCGGTGGTAGGTGGTAGGTGGCAGGTGGCGGCGGTGGCCGAACTCCTTCTCCTCTCCCCCCTTTCTCCCTCTTCTCTCTATTTCGGACCTCCCTCTTTTCTTTTTCCTTCTTTGTTCTGTGTTGAGCGAATACTGGTTACTGATAACATTTAGTTTGATCAGCGACCGCATGCGGTCACTGAATTTTAATGACATGGACTTATCAGCGACCGCATGCGGTCATTGATTATTAGTGGTCGCAAAAAACCTACGTGCCAACATTTCCTGCCAAATTTTGAGAGGAAAATTTTTTCTATGACGATCGGTGATCGCATCGCGATCACGATATAACATAATGATCGGATTATAGCCTAATCGTGTTGATGTTGATCGCTATTACGAATATCAACGACCGGATATGCGGTCGCTAATATTATTGGTCGATGTTGAACCTTTTTCTTGTAGTGTTAATAATTTAAATTGTATCACTTATATGTTTTTGATTAAGGGTAAGATATTTGAAACCTTTTACAAGGACCTTCATCAAACTACAGATCCAGATACTTAGGAGTGATCATTCGGTTATAACCGAACCGAATAAGCTATTCGGTTATAACCGAAAACCGAATTATTGATAATTTTACTATCCGAAATACTAACCGAAATTTAAAAATAATCGAATTATCAAATACCGATTTACAGAATTATAATTTCGGATATTCGGGTAATAACCGAACCAACATCCAACACAAATTAACTGTCCAGCAAATTAACTGTTAACTTAACTGTCCAACACAAATTAACTGTCCAGCAGCAAAGTAACTGAACAGCAACATCCAACATCCAACATCCAACATAAAGTTTAAAAATACAGCAGCAACAAGCCAACAAATTAACTGTTCTTAAGACCTTAACAAAGTTATGATTTAACAAATCAGCTAGCAACAAGCCAACATGAATTTATTCTACTAGCAGGCAGCCGCTAACAGCTGTTGTGCACTTGTGCTTGTGCAACAGCCAACAACCAACACTAACAGCCAACAGCCACATGCAACAGCAACAGCAACAGCAACAGCAACAGCAACAGCAACAGCAATAGCAACAGTACCTCAGCAACACTGCAACAGCAACATGAACATGCAACACAAGATCCTGTACATCACATGCCCAAACAGGAAAAGGGAAGAAGTATATAATAAGATCCAACACCTCAGAATGTTTAAAAAAACTGGAATACACATAAATAGTTTGTTGGATTATGGTAGATCAACCATTTATATGCATTATGCAGCATTGAGATACTATCAAAATGGAAAACATTTAGTAAATACTTGAATTAGGGAAGCTAAACCATTTATTTCTTTCCTTGGTAATATTTTAGGTTGAATTATAAAACAATCTATTCATGAATCACAAATGCTGGAAATCCTTATCTATGACATAATGATTGCAGGATTACTGATAATATTACTGAACTACATTACATATATCACCCTCAGATGTGTAGTCCATAACAATTGGGTTCCTGACATTTTATACCATAAGCAACTTAACTATTTTTACCAACAGCAAAATAAAAAAACTTGTGCCATTCTTCATGAACAGTTCAAAGCATATCTAAAGCTAAGAGGTGATAGTTATCCATATATCACTTGTCAGTCTTAATTCAATAAACATGCAAAGGAAGGGCATAGTCAATTATATGAACACCATCTCACTTTGTTCTTCCATATATGTTTCCTAGTCAACTTTGAGTCAGACCTACACATCCTGGTGTAATTTCTAGTACCATACACAATTTTTCACTAAGTACCTAAATTTTCACCATTAACCACTAATCAAAAATGAAAAAGCAAATATAATACTTACACATACCAAAAATGTAACTTTTACACATGCCAAAACATACAAATTAAGAAAAAGGCGTCTTTGCTTCATTACCTTGTATTTGGCGACCTCCTCACTCACTTCCTTCAAATCACCCTTAGTAAAGATCAGCCCAACATTTCCCTAAATTCCATAACAATATCCAAGCATATCAACCAAACATTTTTAGTCACAACAAAGTCTCAATCTTCAAAAAAAATAACAATAAAAAAGTCCCAATTTTCAAACAAAATGACCAGGTACTTACAACAAGCAGAGGAATGATATTGAGGAAGGCCTGGTTTCTGGTCTTCTCAGCATGAATCCTAACAGACCCTTTCATCATAGTATTTTTTTCCCATCAGAAGTTCAGAACAACCGAATCACCACGCAGACCTTTTCGGATGTTCTGCAGCTGATTCGACCCAACGCTATCGGCCGCAGCGACTAGGATCTGAGTGTACTCATCTACAAGCTGGTAAAGCTTAGCATCGTAAGCAATCTTCTTGTCGGCCTTTGATGTGGAGGCTGAGGAGTGAGAAATCGAGATCTCAATTCTCAGATCTAGGAGCGGGCTAGGGCTAAGGGCAAAATTAGAGAAAACAAAACATTCTACTTAGTACTGAATACTGATAGTTATATTATAGATAATATTATAAAATTAATTTTTTAAGTATTAAAATTCGGTTATACGGGTATCCGAATAACCTATTTTTTAAAAATCAGAACCGGAACTGGAACCGGAACCGGAACCGAATAACGAGTAATAATTCGGGTATAACCGAAATTCTAAAAAAAATTCAAAAAATCGAAATAATTCGATTAAAATAATTTGGTTCGGTTCGGTAATTCAGTTTTATCCGTTTTTTGCTCACTCCTACAGATACTTAGCTTTTGGAACCATTAAAAATGTAAAACATATGGATCGAACTTAGGTTTTTTTTATGTGGGTTTGATTCATAATTTTAGTTGATATTTCAATTTTGTAGTTGCAAAGTACATTGTCAATTTCGATTCAAATATTTTTGTGATTAATTGAATATATAAGTAGTAATTTTTTGTTTGGAAAAGGTTTTAATATTCTAACGTTTATATATCATGCAAAAATATATTCTAAACTTTCATAATTTTAATAAATTATATAATCAACTTTTTCAACTAGCCCGTACATTCCACGGGCTACCAATTAGTATATATATTAATACAAAGATTTTTTAGTCATTAATAACTTACATGCACATAATTTTATCGCACGATTATGTTATTAATTCTTTAAGATAATAATAAAAATCAAAAATTTTCTACCCTTTCAATGCACTCCAACAAAATCCATATACATAACACACAAATTTAATTATAAAAATGACAAATTAAAAATATGAACAAGAAGAAACCTGCAAATGGCTGAAAATTTTTATGCATACCATCATTCCAAACAATTCTTGTTTTTTTCTCCACTAAAGAATCATCTCTAGTATCAGCATCTTGTTCTTTCCTTCTTTGCATATTAGTCCCCCAACTCTCCAAGGATCTTTGCACTACTTCTTGAGCCATAATCATAACCTTGTTGAAGAACTAACAAATCAAGTTCGAGGTTATGTATACATACAAGGCCTTGAGGTCACCAGAATGCACACAAAAAAGGTTAGGACACAAACTGGCTGTGTAACATGGTCTTGGACTCGTAACTGGATCTGCTCATATAGACCATAAGTTAAGACACAAACCGGTTGTTTACCGAACCTACATTTGCAATAGCTTTAACTTGGCCCTCAAAAATGTGACTAATGAGTTCCAAAAAAATTAGAAAATTTGATATTTGAAATGTCATGAACAACGTGTTAGAATATTTTATTTCTTATGTGGCCTATATTATTTGTGGAGTTATTGGACTTACATATTGTATTAATTTAATCATCTTATTTATGAGTTTTGGTAATTATGTGACTCATAAATATTAGGAATAATTACGTATATTAGTACCTTTTTGAAAATAATTACAAAAATCTTACATCTATAAAATAATTACAAAAACATTACAGTTTTTCAGTTTTATTTACAATATTATTACAATTATAAGTCCTTAATTTAAGGAATTAATATTAATGGCTGACATGGCAAATTTTTATTTTTTGAAATGCGTGATAACCGCCATCTATTATCTGTGCAGGACTCTTCATCTTAAAATGCTTCTTACCACGCTTAAACCCTTTTTTCTCTTTCCGTTCGTGTTTCACTATTCTCCATTGATCGTTATTTAGTTGATAGCCATTCCGTTTTCGTTTTGTTTTCGTCACCATCATTGTTACTTGTTATCGTGATTGCACAGTGTTCCAGTTGGTTTATTCTTCTTCGTTATCGATTCTGGTCGTGTGTATATTTTCAGGTCAGTTATTTTGAAATAGTTTAATGTATTATATATTAATGTAGTTTATCAGTCGAATGTAGTATTGATTGTTGTGTGGGTTTGTGTTATTTTTATGTTTTGTATAGAATGGTTGATACAAGGAAGAAGGATGGGAAGAGGAAGAGAATCTCGAGGCGTGATTATGTCAAGGACGTGAAGAAGTTTGTTGTGGATAGGAAGGGGAAGGGAAAGGATGTAGGTCAGATATCGAGTAAGAATGAGAATAGGCTGGTGATACATAGTGATATCAAACATTCTCAAGTGCAGTTAGATTCTGAGTTTGATGTTCCTGTAGTTAAGGCCAAAGGTCAAGTGCTTATCCAGAATATAATTCCAACACAAAGAATTTTAAAGGTGTGTTAACATAAATTTTCTTATGGTTACCATCATATAATTATTTGGTTACTTGTTAGTATGTATTTGGTTACTGTAAGCTTATTATTTTGATACCATTTATGTTCTCTTGAGTTGGGACTTTGGTTACCTTTTTATGTTGTTATGGTTAACATATTTTTGCCTAGTATACATGGTTTCATAAACTAGTTTTAGTGTACATGTTGTTTATGTATTGGTTATCATTAAAAGATGTTTAATAAACTGGTTTTAGTGTATATGTTGTTTATGTATTGGTTACCATTAAAAGATGTTTAATAAACTGGTTTTAGTGTACATGTTGTTTTAGTATACAGGTTGGTTAAATTGGTATTGATTACATTATATTTCTGTTTGTTTTACTGTCATATTATATTCTGGTTACTGTCATATCAGGTTTTGGTTACTACCATATTATAGTTTGGTTACTATTTTATATTATTTGATTTATGTTAATGTTCCATTGAAGTAAATTGTTTGTTACTTTTTATTATATTTGTTTACTAGGTATTTGTTTAGTACATTCAGTTTGCTTAAATTATTATTGATTACATTATATGGTTACTGACTAATGTTGACTTGATTACATTCAGTTTGCTTATGGTTACCATCATATAATTTACTTGGTTACTTGTTAGTATGTATTTGGTTGCTGGAAGCTTATTATTTTGATACCATTTGTGTTTTATTGAGTTGGGACTTTGGTTACCTTTTTATGTTGTTATGGTTAACATGTTTTTGCCTAGTATACATGGTTTAATAAACTGGTTTTAGTGTACATGTTGTTTATGTATTGGTTACCATTAAAATATGTTTTGGTTACCATCGTATAATTATTCGGTTACTTGTTTAGTATGTATTTGGTTACTATAAGCTTATGATTTTGATACCATTTATGTTCCCTTGATTTAGGATTTTGGTTACTTTTTTATGTTGTTATGGTTACCATGTATTTGCCTAGTATACATGGTTTTCTAAACTGGTTTTAGTGTACATGTTGTTTATGTATTGGTTACCATTTAAAGATGTTTTGGTTACCATTATATAATTATTTGGTTACTTGTTTAATATGTATTTGGTTACTGTAAGCTTATGATTTTGATACCATTTTTGTTTCCTTGAGTTGGGACTTTGGTTACCATGTATTTGCTTAGTATACATAGGTTGACTAAAATGTGTTAGTTACCATTAAAACATTATTTGGTTACTATGATATAAACGTTTGGTTACTACAAAAACTGATATGTACTACATTTTGTTAATATTTTGGTAAGCATCAGATTATATAATATAACTGTTTGGTTAATGCTTTATTATGTTATGTTTACTATTATATTATGATATGGTAACTATTATTGTGCAGTCAATGTGGGATGTTGGATACTTTTTATAGTCTGTTTTGGCTATTGTGTAATTGTTATATTATGTTTTCGTTAGTATTATATTTTTTGTTGGTTACTATGTAACTATTTTTGGTATAAATATTGTTTATATTGGTTACTAATAACTGTTCAAATCTGGTTTTGTGTATTTACAGTTATGGGATTTTTACTATGAGGAATGCAACAGAAAATTCACTGGAAAAGTTATATATTGGTGTGACATGGAAGTCCCCATCATTATTGCCAAGAAATTGAATGAAAGTCAGTTGGAGAAGTTTAAGGCAACATGTTTTAGAAATTTTTTGGAGTTTGGTGAGCATCAAATGTATTCCCAGATTATTCACCATGATCTTGTAAGGGAGGTTCACCAGAGGGATGATGGTGAAATGTGATTTTTGTTTGGGGAGAAAAGGGTCAGGTTTGGTTTGTCTGAGTTTTGTCTGATTTCTGGGTTGAAATGGCAAGGCAATGATGATATAAGTGCATATAAAGGTATGCAGAATATGATTATTGGAAAATAATTTGGGGGTGAAGCTGTTACGCATAGTAGTATAGGTAGGGTATCCTGGAAAGCAGTTTTTGAGGACGATGATGAGGTTATTAAGATGTCATTCATTTTTTTGGTGTTTAATTTTATTCTATCAACAGTTTCTGAAAATTTTGTGGATGGGGTAATGGTCAATTTTTTATGTTATGGTGATGTTAGTAGTTTCCCTTGGGGGAAAGTTGCGTTTGAAATTACAAAGTACTCTTTGTTAAATGCTTTGAAGGGGCATTTAAAGAAAGGAAGGAGTGGTGGTTCAACATATAATTTCTACAAGGATCATTATACTAAATTGTATAAGTTGAATGGTCTTCCATATGTATTTCAAGTGTTTATGTTTGAAACCATTTCAACCTTCAAAACTTGCGGTATATGCAACGACGAGCATCCGTCGGTTGTCCGTTTATGTATATGGAAGGAGCTAGTGAAGCCCTCTTCAAATGACAAGTTGAATGATCTAGTATTTTGTTCTGGACAGGTATGCAGTTTACTACTAAGAATGCAATTGGTTACCTTTAGTTAATTATTTGGTTACTGATTATTTTTGTGAAGTTTACTATTAACATAGTAGTTAGTTACCTTTATATACTAATTTGGTTACTGATTATATTATGTGTATGTTAACAATAAAAATGTTGTTGGTTATTAGAATATACGCATTTGGCTACTGATTATATTACATTCAGGTTACTAATAACAATTTTGTTGGTTACTGGAATATACAAATTTTGGTTACCTTTATACATTTAGTTGGTTACTGATTTATATATATTTGGTTACCAGTATATATGTTTTTGTTTACTGATTATGTTTTATGATTCTTTATTTTATCTTTTTGTTATTGTAATTGTATAATGTTTGTCAAATGTTATACTAAAGTGTACTTATTGTTTTTTAGCTGAGGATACAAAGTTTGATTCCCACGGCTGAGGAGAATGAACGACTTAATTTGAGCTGGTTTCACTTTTTCAATGGGAAGGATGCTGACAAGAAGGTTGAAAAAAAGGTGAAGGGTGACAACATTGAATTTGATATATCGGACATTAAAGATGCAATTGATACACGGTTACGACCGTTGGAGAAAAAAGTTTCTGAAATTAAGAAAGACGTAAAATTGCGGGCTGATATTAAGGATGAGATGCAGATTTTACACGTTCAGCTATGCAGAGACTTTAAGTTAATTATTAGAGATGAGTTACGCGGGATCAAAGATGTTGGGGACAAAGAAGTTGATAGTGATTCTGATGATGATTCTGATGATGATGATGAAGCCGATGAAGTCGATGAAGCTGATGAAGCTGATGATGTTGTTGATGAGGATGCTGATGTTTTTAAAGGTAATTATAATGATGATGATGAGGTTAGCGATGATGGGTTGAAAGCTGATGAGAAGAATGTTGAATTTGAAAATGAAGTTGTTAAGGAGTATGAAGATGATGTTATGGTTGAAGACCGTCATGTTGTTGAGGATGTTGATGATGGTTCAAAACTAAATAAAAATAATGATGGTGATGATGTGTCAGATTTTGTTGAGAAGAATGATGGGAATGAATTTGAGTATGGTAATGAAGTTGAACGTGATGTTACGGTTGAAGAACATCATGAAATAATAACTAATGATGATCAAAAAAATGTCAAGGTTAGACATTTTTGTTTGTTTTGTTATGTGTTATATGTCTTTTTTTTAATGATTAATTGGTTATTTTGTATTTTGCACAGATTGTCAAGAATGATGACATGCCAACTTTTGACATATTAAGCCAATGCACTGGAAAAGAAATTGTTCTGTATGTTGCTGCTGAGGTTAGTGTTATAACGACATGCCAACTTTTTTTTTATATGCTTTAGGTTTTGGTTACTGTTATATTGTGATATGGTTA
The DNA here is from genome assembly GCA_020205605.1 of Panax ginseng. Classification (NCBI taxonomy): domain Eukaryota; kingdom Viridiplantae; phylum Streptophyta; class Magnoliopsida; order Apiales; family Araliaceae; genus Panax; species Panax ginseng. Next base: position 15,134,467 of record CM035134.1, read on the forward strand.
ATATTATATATGTTATGTTTACAATATATTGTGTTATATTTACACAGTAACCAGGTCAGCAATAATGAGTAACTATTATAATTTTACACAGTAATCAAGTCAGCATTAGTCTATAACCAATATAATGTTAAACACTAACCAAGTCAGCATTAGTCAGTAACCAATCCATCATTTTTCAATAACCAAGTCAGCAGTAGTCAGTAATATTATGGAATAACCATTACAATTTTACACAGCAACCAACTCAGAAATATACAGTAAACATTATAATGTTTCACAAGAATCAAATCAAAGATTAGTTAGTAACAAGTATAATGTTTCATAGTAACCAATCTTGCATTAGACAATAACCAATCAAGATTAGACGAGATAATGTTACAAGAATTCAAGACATCATTAGACAAGAATTAGCTAGCGATTTGGAAGGTAACCAATGTATACGATGAGTAACCATTAGTATTAAAAAAATCAGTAGAACTCATTTAAAAATTATAAAGTAATCAAATAAACATTATTCAGCAAACAAATATATAATAAACAGTAACCAATTTATATCTATTTAGTATTATGGATTGTTTACTATTATTATATGGGTTGGTTACTATTACAATGTGTGTTAGTTACCATTATATAACTGTTTGGTTACTTCTATATTTTGTGGATTTGTTTGATGCCTTAAAATTATGCCACCAAAAAATAGATTAAACTATTTATTTATTCAGGTTGTGTTTTGTAAAATCCCAAATTTTACGAATAAAGATTTAAATTTCTCAAAATATTTTTTTTAATATTATGGTGTGGATTTGAGATACTGTTATAGTTGTGGGTAATATTTATAAATTTTACAAAGTACACAAGTTGTTTTATAATATTCGATTGGTCGGGGAATATTCTTTGTGTCGGGGAATATCCGTACGACGGTACAATCATTGGTGAACCCCACAACGGAATTATTGTCGGATTGAGAAAATGACAAAAGTATTTTATTGAAAATAACGACGGAAGTTTTACCGTTAATACTGTTGAACTACTAAGTGGTAAAAGTACAGTAATACGCGTGGTTGCATAGTGGCACACGGTATTGATTATTGATGCTTACGTGAGAAGTCACTCAGTTATACTCAATTATTTCTATAGTAATTGTTGCATCATATCTCTCATATTATTAATTCGATTATTGTCACAGTATCATCTGCATTATATGATATATTATTAAATAAATAATTGAGACAACAAAGTTATTCATATTATTAAATTGACATATTTACAATGTCTAGAAGTTCTGCCAAGGAGAGGTTTGGTCACCTAATTGCGCGCCAATAGGGAGAAATCCTTATTGAAAGCCCCTCTTTCTGGAACGACACGGTTGTTAAATATTGTGAGTTATAATATTAATGATGAATAAGTTCGTGTTGATTAAAGATGAATTTGATAGTTCCATTGTGTTGGGATTATTGGTGTTAGTTGAAATCGACATCTATTCCGATGATAATTGATGTCTGGAGATGATATTGTTCAATCGGGTATTCAGGGCACTTTTTGTGTCGAAGTACTATTCACGAGTTACTATTCATGACTTACTATTCACAAGTTACTATTGAGTCACATTCACTTACTATTAGGAGAGTTGGTGCAAGACTGATGATACTTGCATGACTAAGTTAAAAATGGAGGTATAGATGGAGGTACTATGCTGTAATTAATTTTTTCACATGTTTAGAACTATTGAGTCACATGATTTACTATTGATTCACATGATTTACTATTAGGGGAGGTGGTGCAAGTTTGATAATACTTGGATGATCAAGTAAAAATGAAAGAAAAGTTAGAGGTATTGTCTTGTAATATTTCGAGCCCCCCAAACGTACAATTATCGAAACTATTTTTTCCTATAAATAGAAGCTCATTATTCATTCATTTCTCACCAATTCACTAAAGCTTTAGAGCCATTATTATAGAGAGAAATTATAGAGAGAAGAAGAAGAAGAAGTCTGCTCCTCACTTATTCCGATTATCTAGTCTTCCGCCGAGGTAAGGGGATATTATTTGTTGTACACGTAAGGGGTATTATTTCTTTTCATTATTCATGAAGAGAGCTATTGTTATTCCATTCCTTATTATTACATTGGAATAACTTTGTATATCTGATCTGCATACATGGTGAAATTCTTCATTATTCCATTCTCAGACATTTTATGTTGGAATAACTTTGTTTATCTGAAGTCTGGTATACATGGTGAAATTCTTCTATTATTCCATTCTTTATTATTCTGTTGGAATATCTTTGTCGGTTAAAAATTTACTTTGACTGGTTTCGTTCTTTATTATTATTCTATTGAATAACTTTGTTTATCTGAATCGCATACATGGTGAAATTACATTTGTTATTCCATTCTTTATTATTACGTCGAGAATATCCACATCATGCGTAACGTTCGCCGGACTGGTTCCATTATTTATTATTACATTGGGAATAACTTTTGTATGTATATGGTCTCTATCGCATGCATGGTGAATCATTCACATTATTCCATTCTTTATTATTCATTGGAATAACTCGCCTGTGGATTACCAAATGCATGATGAATGATCCTTTCAGATTCATTCCTTATTAAATTGTGAAAATGATCTGATTACGTTGATTATGATGAGAGTCATAATAAAAGCATTGGACTGATGAAAATCATGGGTATATGAAGTATTAGTAAGTGTTATGATGAGTTATGTTGGTTATTATGTGAAAACATGAAAGTTTCTTAGAAATCACAAAGGGTTGAAAATCAGATTTTGGAGAAAATGGAACATGAAATTCAATTGACCATATCTCCTATTATATTTTGAATTTTTGAGTGTGGTCAAGTTCTAGAGTTAGATCTATGAGTTTTGTAGCATCTCCAAGTGAAATCACTGGAAAAGGTATTGTAGATTTTCGTGTGGACTGATTTTAGTAAATGATGAAAAAGCTGGAAATTACCAAAATGCTACTGTCTAGATTTTAGAAGGACTGTTTCGGCCACTTAATTTGTGAGAAAAATTCTGGTCTTTTGGGACATGAAAGTATATGGTATAAAGAACCTCCTGTCCAAAAATGAGCTCATTCTGACTTAAAATGAGTAAGTTATGACCATTTTAATATTTAGGTTTTTCTAACAAAAAATGCTATAACCGGAGTTCTATAACTCCGATGACCATGAAATTTAAACTGGAAGCTCACGTTAACATGTGTAAGATCCTGCCAAGATTTTGGAATTTCTGGAGTTAAACTTGAGGTAGCTAATTTCTTAAGAAATTAATTGGAAATTGATTTTTGAAAAATAGTAAATGAATTTTAAAAATTCAAAGAAAATATATGTTCTTTATGGGACTATATTATGCTAAATCCCAGAAAAGAAATATTTTTGGGCTTGATTTGGTATTTTTCATGAAAATAGTTTAGTTACGAACATATGAGTTAAATATGTTATGTGAAGTAACAAAGTTGGAAAATAGGATTTTATGGCTTGGAAATCCTATATAAGGTATATGTAGATTGTTGATAAGGGATTTGATCATTGGTGATGAAATCTAATGAGTATGGCATTTTTGAAAGATTAAATACATTATTTGATAAAGTGTAAACAATTGAAATAAATTGTTTATAAGTTTAAGAGGTGATTAAAATATTGTTATAATATTAACAATATTAGATTATGAGTTATTTAAGTGATGGATAATATTTGGATAAAATTAAAGTCTTTAATATTTATCATTGTTTTAGTTTGATTAATGCTTATATCATTGTCATCATCTTCATGCTTATATGGTGATGAAAGTTATCTTTGGCTTACGTGCGAAGATTGACTATTGTTTATTGAATTATATATCTTTGGCTTACGTGCAAAGATGAATTATTGGTTATTGGTTTTATTGTTGTATATCTTTGGCTTACGTGCAGAGATGGACTTGGTATGATTATGACCATGAATTATTCGGTATAGTCATGACCATTGATGATTTAAAGAATATCCTTGGCCCGTAGTTCAGGGATGATTCGATGATGTGATTTATTTATTAAGCTGAATCTCAGCGATAAAATTGATGAAAACTTTTTTAATCATAAAAGATAGTAGATTTTATTCTCTACTTGACTCTTTTAATGGATTGCTTGTTCCGCTGCAGTTAAACTTGATGTCTATTGTATTTTATCAGTTTAACATTGTTGAAGACTAATGATAATTTATTACGCATTATCTTAGTCATAATATTTCTTCTTGGGCTAGTTTGAGCTCACCCTTTCCTTCACTTTATTCTCTTGAGAAATGAGAATATATAGGCGGGACGAGTCGGGAAATGGAGTGATTCAGGATGATAGCATTAGTAGTCCTCAATATTACATTAAATAGAGTGACAATAAATGTAATGAGGACTCCATTGAGAGTGGATATTGTCTAGAAAGGCAATATTCTTGTTTAAACTCTCGACTTATGTTTTGTCGTATGTTACACGACAGTTGTATTATTAAGTTGTATTTTGTATTTTTATACCATGTATTTGGCGACTCAAGATGGGTGATGTATACCTGTTCTAGGGGCGTCACATGTTTTGGTGTATAACTCTGAATATTTAATCATGTTTTAGAGCTTATTTTCAAGATCACTAGAGTGCTATTTAAGTGTTGGTTACTGCTTTATTTTGTTTTGGTTTCTATTATGATATGTTCGCTTTAATATGTATATTATTGTTCAAGTTATATCTATTTATAACTATTTGTTATTGCATATATTAGCTAATTACATGTGTTTATGTGAAAATCTAATTGTATTTGTTACATTTTATGTCAATTGAAAAATGGGAATAAATTTGAGACAGAAAGCAACTCTGTACTTGATGAGATGGTTTTGACCACACAGGACATAGTTCAGTGTGATGAATTGGAGAAAAACGTCCATAAAGTCGGTGGTAGACTGTCCAGTAAACATAAACAAAGAGTGTCGCTGCATGTCTCCATATCTGACAACGTTTGGATCAATTTGGTTCATCGCCTAATCTCATGTGCTAGTCAAACAGATTGCGCTCTTCTTTCACGCGTTCCCAAAGTATGCATGGATATGCCGTCAAAATTTGAAGAGGCATTGTTTGAACAATGGTTTAAAATTGGACTAAACAACAGGAAAAGGTTTGTTTTTTATTGTTAACAATTCTATAGTTTTTTATGAAACAAATAAATTTGTTTTATTGTAGAGACAAATGGTTAATATTAAATACATCTAATGGTTACTATTATTTTATGTCCTGGTTAATGTTTTATTATGTTATGGTTACCGTTTTATTATGAGTTGGATACCATTTTTTTGTGATCTCAAAATGGGATTTTGGTTAATATCATATTATATGTTGGTTAATATGTAATTGTTATGTATATACAGGTTGGTTAAATTGGTATTGATTACATTATATTTACATTTGTTTTATCATATTATATTATTCTCGTTCTTTGTCATATCAGGTTTTGGTTACTACCATATTATTGTTTGGTTACTATTTTATATTATTTGATTTATGTTAATATTCCATTGAAGTAAACTGTTTGTTACTTTATATTATATTTGTTTACTAGGTATTTGTTTAGTACATTCAGTTTGTTTAAATTATTATTGATTACATGATGTTACTGTTTTGGTTACTATTAAATTATTTTTTGGTTACTATTATTTTATGTTCTGGTTACTATTTTGTTATGTATTGGTTACTCTTTGATTATGGTTATTATATTAATATTTGTTGGTTACCAGGTTATTGTTTTAATTAAGATGTTGGTTAGTATGTTAATTATTAACTGGTCAAGTTTGATTTTGAGTAGTGTGTATACTAATACGATAATTGTTAATATTAGCGTGTATACTAATATGCTTTTATATTGAAGGACTAACAAATTCCCTGGGAAGAATGACATAATTGAACCTGCTTTTGTATTTGGGTCTATCCCAATATCATCAAAAATGTGGTTTTACAAATTAAAGACTCATGGACAATGGTTAGACGATGATGTGAGTTCTTTTTTTCAAATTATATTTTTGTAGTTATGGTTACATTATTTAGTTAGTTCAGTAACTAGTGTTAACAGTGTTGGTTACATTCATTACATAATTTTATTTTTCAGCAACTGTTAATATCTTATGTTTTTTTTTGGTTTAGCACATCAATGTTGCGTTATATTATTTCCGTAAATTGGCCAGACATTCCGATAGTGTTCATATAAGGGTAACGACTACGGATTGTTGGTTCCATGCCAAGATGACCCCTCTTTTCGAGGAGTATACAAGTAAAAATGTAGATAAGAGTGTTTTGTCTGGGGAGGGTGATGTTGCTGAATACATTCATGGGCTATTTATGGATGTCAACACACCATGGAGAAATGTTGACTACGTGTTGTTCCCCATTCATATGTCATCACCGGACCATTGGTTTTTGTTGACATTTGATGTGCATCGTAGACGCCTCTACTGCTTACAATTCTCTCTGCGACCAAAAAAGGAAATCCATGCAAACAAAAATCATGGATGTTTGTGAGCCTTACATCTTTATTCTTCCCACTTTACTGCGTAAGAGTGGTTTTTGGAGGGATAGGTGTGACATTGACTTTAGCAGTGAACCGTATCGCAATAAAAAGCAAGATGATATAATTGAGTTGGAATTTGCAGAGGCGGTTCCTGAACAAGTTGAGGGGTAAGGGTTACATTGTTTACATTTTTTTAATTATTACATATATGTTGGGTTACCATGTATTTGCCTAGTATTCATGGTTTAATAAACTGGTTTTAGTGTACATGTTGTTTATGAATTGGTTACCATCATATAACTATTTTGGTTATTATCATATAACTGTTTTGGTTACTATCATGTAACTGTTTGGTTACTTATTCAGTATGTTTTTTGTTACTGTTTAATTATGATTCGGAAAATACTCTTGTTCCCTCAATTTGGTATTTTTGCTACTTTTTTATGTTATTTTGGTTACCATGTATTTGTGTAATATACATTGGTTGTCTGAACTGGGTTTGGTCAATATGTTGATCATGTGTCAGTTACCATTAAAACATGGTTTTGTTAATACGATATAACTGTTCGGTTACTTCTTTAGTATGTTTTTTGCTCTATATTTTTTTGTTTTGGTTGCCTTTAATTTATGTTTTGGTTAATTTTATATATAACTGTTTGGTTACTGCATAAACTGATATGTACTATATCTAGGTTGATTCTAGTTTTGATTTTCGTTATCTTTTGTCCATTTGTACAGTGATTACGGGATGTTCACGATTTGTTTCGCTGAGCATGTCATTCATCAGAAGTTTGATGAAATTCCTATTCCATTCCCCATTGCGCAGTATCGGAAGAAGTTAAGCACAAACCTATATATGCATGCAAGGAACAAACTGTTTGAGGGATATGAGATTGACAGAGAATTCCCATGAAGATTTGTTCCAGATTTTGATTAGTTCAGATCTTGTTGTTTTGTCTTTATGAATTGTGTTTTATATTTTGTTTATTTTTTGGGATATACACAACAATTTTGTATGGTTTATGAGTTTGTAATGTTTATTGGATTTTATATAGATGGGATTTCATATTTGATTATATTAGCAGTATTGGAATTACTTTGTGTGTTGGTTGGTATTTGATTCGTTTAGGTTGTGTTTGCTACATTATTTTGAAATGTACAGTTGGTAACCAAACATGTATAAAAGGGTAACCAACTAATGTTTTGATAGTAACTAGAGATTTACAATCTTGTATCAGGACATATATCAATTGTTGACTGTACATGTGAGACTGTGAGAGTATACATTGGTTGCCTAAACAAACAATATCACTTTCATTATAGGTTGTTGGATATACAGGTTGTTTATGATTTGGTTACCATTAAAATTAGTTTTGGTTACTGTTATCTAACTATTTGGTTACTTATTTGTTATTTTGTTTACTGTTATAACAAATAAGTAACAAAATAGTTTACTATTATGGTCACCATTTAATTTTTTATAAGTAAACAAATTTTCATAAAATTTGATAAAATCAGTATATATCAGTTATTTAAGTTGAAATGTTAAGTTGGTAACTGTTTCGTTGGTAACCAAACATTATTAATTTGTATCACGAATGTTATAAAGTGTTAAATGTATGTATTTTTTTAAAGAAATTTTAATTAAGAGATTCCATTATTATATATGATGGTCATTTATAAACTCATATTAAATTAAATATATTTTTGAGATGTGCAATTGGTATCCAAATATTTATATAAGGGTAACCATCTTAGTTTATGTTAGTAACCAAATAATTTACAACTTATATTTGGAACAATTATCAAGTGCACAGTGTACTTGTGTGGGTTCCCAATTATATTGGCAACTCATAATGAAATCAAAAATCAAAATATTAATCAATTACAATTTTGGTTACTGTACAAAATAAAAAATGTTACCAACCATGTGGTTTATGGTTACCGATAGTAAACAATTATATATACATGTATTTACAATCTTAATGTAAATGCACTATATCAGTTTTTTTTTATCTTAAAACCGGTGGATTATTGCATGTTTTCCTGTTGTGTCCCTTTTATTGGCACCTGCTGCATTTTTTTTGAATTTTGATTTCAGATCTGTGTTTCAGACGTCCTATTTTTTGGTCTTCCCACCGGTCTTCTTGTGTTTGGTGGTTTTATACCTATGTTTCTTTTTACGGTACATCCCAGCTTTTCTTTGTCATCTAACGGCATGCTTGAAGCTGAATATGTGTCGACCAAAGTTGTTTTAGAGTAATTTTTTGAGCAAAAATCATAACAGCTCAAATTTCGCTTGCTCATAAAAGCGGCGAATCTTGACAAGGCATCTCATGGTATCTTTGAAATTTACAAAGACGTATGCATGTTTTTGTTCGATGTCCACAATATATTGTTTAGTGACATCGTAAATAGTGAAAATCACTAAGTTTGATGTCTCAACCTACAACACAAAATAAGTGTGTCGTTAGAATAAAGTATAATTTGAATAATTTTCAGTATGAAAACATAATAAATACAGTAAAGTAAACAAATCAATGTTAACCAGTAACCAAACTACATAATGTTAGTAACAAGAAAATAAAACCCATTATCCATTATAATTTTACATAGTAACCAATTTAGCATTAGTCAGTAACCAATATAAGGTTAAACAGTAACCAATTCAGAATTAGTCAGTAACCAAGTCATCATTTTTCAATAACCAAGTCAGCATTGTTCAGTAATATTATGCACTAACCATTATAATTTTACACAAAGAACCAACTCAAAGAATATTCAATAACCATTATAATGTTACACAAAGAACCAAGACAACATTAGACAAGATAATGTTACACAAAGAAACAAGACTGAAGATTAGACAATAACTAGCGATTCAGGGAAGTTAAACAATGTATTTAATGAGTAACCATCAATATAAAAAAATAAGTAGAACTCATTTAAAAATTATAAAGCAATCAAATAAACATTATTCTGAAACCAAATTTATAGAGTAACCAATTCATCATTAATTAGTAACTAGTATAATGCTACATAGTATGTAAGACCCCAACTTTTATGAATAAAAATAAATTTTCTATCAATATCATTTTTGAATATTATGGAATAAATTTGATATAATGTTATAGTTGTGGGTAATATTTATAAATTTTGCAAAGTACGCAAGTTGTTATATAATATTCGATTGGTCAGGGAATATTCGTACGACGGCACAATCATTGGTGGACCCCATAACAGAATTATTATCGGATTGAAAAAACGACAAAAATATTTTTATGAAAATAACGGCGGAAGTTTTACCGTTGATACTGTTGAACTACTCGGTAGTAAAAGTACAGTAATACGCGTGGTTGCATAGTAGCACGCGGTATTGATTATTAATGCTTATGTGAGAAGTCACTCAGTTTGATTCAATTATTGTCGATATTTTATATGTTATTAAATCAATAATTGAGATAACGAAGTTGTTAATATTATTATTTGCATTATTAACGATGTCTAGAAGTTCTGCCAAGGAGAGGTTTGGTCACCTAATTCATGCGCCATGATAGGAGAAATCCTTATTGAAAGCCCTCTCTTCTCTGAGAAAGACACTGGTAGATTAATAGTGTGAATAATAATAATGATGATGATGTTTTGTTTTATTCGTATTATTAATGTAATAAAATGCAAAAAAACTTTATATAAAATGCAGAATACTTTTATAAAGTTATTCGTTTTATTAGGCTAATAGTAAAATCTTTTTATATAAAAATGTAATACTTTTATAAAGTTATCTGTTTTATTAGACAATAATTAGAATATATTATATTTTATTATGCATAGTGTTTTCATAGTGCTTGCATAGTGTTTGCATAGTAAAATCTTTTTAAAAGTTATTCTTTTTATTAGATTATAAATAGAATATATTATATTTTATTTAAAAGATTTTGCTTTAAATATGAACCGTCCGATTAAAGTAAATCAATCTGGACCGTTCATGGATTGGTTACTATTCATTCCATTCTTCTATAAATAAAGCTCATTCCTTCATTATTTCTTACGAATTCAATTGAAACTCTAGAGAGAAAACTATAGAGAAAAAGAAGAAAAGTATTCTCATTACTTCACTACTCCAGATATCAAGTTTATTTTACTGTAGAGGGTATTATTTCTTTTGTATTCATGAAGAGAACTTTTATTATTCCATCTTTATTATTCTGTTGGAATAACCTGTATACGCGGAGCTACCCTATACTTGGTGAAATTCTTCTGTATTCCATTCTTTATTATTCCGTTGGAATATCCTCGTGCATCTTTTACGTCCGGACTGGTTAAAATCCTTATTATTCTGCTTGGAACATCCTCATTGGTGTGAATTTCACCCTTTGATTCGTTCCGCTATTTAGTATTCTGTTGGAATTAGTGCCTACATCAAGTACCGCATGCATGGTGATTTCATTATATTCCATTCTTTATTATTACATTGAATATCCTCATGCGGGTATTATTACCGACACGGTTCTCATTATTTATTATTACGATGGAATAACTTTGTCTGTCGGATACCGCATGCATAGTGATTTCTTTTGTTATTCCATTCTTTATTATACTCAGTTGGTTAAAGTTTTGACTTATACACTCCATGAAATTAGTGGAATATTCTTGATATTTGCGCTTCATCCAGTATCTTTTCATGGAAATATTCTTCTGAGCATTCTTGAATTTTACTTTAAAAAGAAGTATCATGTTGACAATTTGGACGTTATTAGTTCCTGAATAAATTAATTCTTGAACTTGTTTTATTGAATTCTTATATCATTGTCATCATCCTCATGTTTATATTATTTTTGAAAGTCATCTGTGGCCTGTAGTGCATAAATGGACTTGGTATGATTATGACCAGGGATTATTCAGTGTAATCATGACCGTAATGTTACAAATAATGTGGTAAAAGTCCTCATTGGCCCGAAGTGCATTGATGGACAGTTATTGGCATGATCATGACCATTGATGAATACACAAATATCCTTGGCCCATAGTGCATGGATAATTTATGGTTGTGACCCTAATAAATATCTTTGGCCGTAGTGCAGGGATGATGTGGATTATTTATTAAGCTGAGTCTCATCGATAAAAGTTATAAAAATCCTTTTAAAATCATAAAAGATAGTAGATTTTATTCTCTACTTGACTCTTTTAATGGATTGCATGTTCCGCTGCAGTTAAACTTGATGTCTATTGTATTTTATCAGTTTAACACTTGTTGAGGACTAATGATAATTTATTCGCATTATCTTAGTCATAATATTTCTTCTCGGGCTAGTTGAGCTCACCATTTCGCTCAACGTTCTCTTCAAGAAATGAGAACGTGGCATGGACTAGTCGGGAAGCGGAGTGATGGTCCGAGATGGTGTCTTAGTAGTCCTCACTATTCTCATTAAATAGTGTGATAATAAATGTAATGAGGACTAAATTGAGTGTGGATATTGTCTAGATAAAAATATTTGTATTAAAACTCACAAAGATGTATTTTGTCGATATTTTACACATTGTTGTATAATCAAGTTGTATTTGAATTTAGTACCATGTATTTGGCGACTCAAGATGGGTGATGTATACCTATTTTGGGGGCGTCATGATTATATCAAAGCTTAGGATATGATCCCTAATGAGATGTAAGATAAGAACAAGGAGGGAGAGCGGGGAATTCCTTCGCTAGTATGACCTACCTAAGTTTATTTGGTATTTAATTGGTCGGTCAGAGTATAGGGATAATATGTGATATGTTAATTAACCCTTGTTTTGTGGCAGTATTTAAAAATGGCATCTGATGAGTGAGTTTTATACCCATAATTGAGTGCGTTTGAGCTTAATCTTTTGGATGTTTTTAAGTGTTTGTGTCTATTCATGCATGTTTTACATTATTTTGTAGGAATTGGGACAAAAGTTACATGGATCGACGTTTGGGGTGGCTAGATTCGCGTTTTCGGCTTGCCATTTACATAGCAATCACTTTAGAGCCAATTTGACTATATCTCCGGACACTATTTTGAAAAACTCAAAGAATGAAAGTTGTAGATCTACTTTTTCTCTTTCCGGATCATCTTGAATCATCAAAATAGATGTTCGGACGAAGAAGTTATAGCCATTTTCCCAAAGGACATTGGAGCAGAAAATGTCAGAACTTGTAACAGCGTCGGGGCGCTATTTCTAGAGTTAAATACAGTCTGAAAGGCGCTTATAAAGGCGAACTCTCGGCGTCGTGAACAATCTTTGGTATTGAGGAAGAGGTTGGGTGCGGCCTGGACGCGTTTTGGGCGAATTTTGACACCTTTTTGACTCCAAATTGGATTGGGTTTGTTCCAAAACTAAAAATTGGACTCATAACCTATAAATACATGATGTAAGGTATAAAATAAGGGGAGATTACATAGATTAGACTAGATTAAACACTCCTTTAGATTAGAACATAACCCTAGTTCTTATTAGTTTTGGAGATTGAAGCAACTTAGAGACCATTGAAGATTCAAAGTAGGAGCAAGAGAGGAGCATCAAATTTGTTGACAATAGATTATATTCTCTTCTCTTTTCTTACTTTTATCTTTTAATTTCTATTCAATTGTGGATTCTTGATTTTAATTCATTAATTATGAACTAACTCTTTCATTAAGATTTCAATTGAACTTTTTATGATTATGAATTGATTATTTGATTTATTTTAATTATTTATGTTGAAGTGAATTGTTCATCTTGCTTTGTCATTATTGATTAATTATCTGATCAGTAATTACCTTGTTACTCTAGAAGGAATTGAGAAAGGAATTCTAGGGTTAGAACTGGGCATGGTGACATGCGACTTAGTTATTTGCACAGTGAATAATTAGGTTTGTGAATAGAATGAGAATATCTTTTTGCCGCATGTAACACATAAGGAATTGGGATTGTAACGAGTTTAATTCAATTGTTTTGCATAGAGATATAAAAAAATTAATCTGGGTTAAATAGAAGACAATTGATCACTCGAGAGAGGGCTTTTGGCATAATAATTGGGATAATTGGATAATTGATTTAAGAATCATAATTGGGGATATTGGAGTCTTAGCCTTTATTTATTTGAATTCATTTATAAAGTAACCTAGTTTTAATTAGTTAATTTAGTTTTCTTAATTAGAAAATTTACAATTTGCTATTGTTTAAATAAAATTGATTTGGTTAAGAGTTAGTAATTGGTAATTTTTATTAAATAATTCCTCGTGGGAACGATACTCTACTTTCACTTTATTACTTGTTGACCGTGTATACTTGCACGTATTCATTGATTATGAAATCGATCAACAAGTTTTTGGCGCCTTTTCTTGGGAATTAATTTACTAATTATTTACCAATATTAATTTCAATCAAATTAGTCTTAATTTAAACATTTTATTTTTATTTTAATTCTCTTCCTATATTTCTCTTTTTTAGGTACCATGGATGACTTTGCGTATCAATGGCCATACACGAACATGACTTCGACCAATGGAAACATGGAGTCCACCATCCACACAAAAGTAGCAATGGTTTGTGATTATTGTCTTTGGAAATCATATGAGTCATCAATGCGCCCATCGGTTTGAGTAGGTACACTATGGTGGTGATTACCCCAATAATTATGTCTATCCCAACAACTATGATCATGATTGGGGTATCACCCGGATTTTCATGGAGTAACAATCAAGCTCAAGCTCAAGCCCCGAGACAACAAAGCAATTTCGGGTTTTCAAAATCGAGACACAACAACCAGAAATGAAAGCAAGTTGGGAAGAAGCCTTGGATAGATTTATTATAACTTCGAAAAGAAACACGAGGAACATGAAAGGAAACAAAATAAAATGATCTGAATACACAAAGCATAAATCGTCGATCAAGAATTTGGAAAATCAATTGGGCGCGATATAGACATGTCGTTGAACTTCCATCTTCAATACACTTGGCTCTATGGCATGGATAACGAGATCCGATGATGAGCTTAGATGGTGAGCTCCAGCCAAATCTACAAATGGATGAGCCACGAGATGAAAAAGAGGAGACAAGTGGGGATAATGACAACAAGGTTGGTGAAGAACTAATTGTGAGAACCAATGATGATGAGCCAATGTTATTTATGCCTCAAGTGCCTTCTCCTCCACAGTTCAAGAGTCCGGTTAGATTTGCAAAACCTTGTCCGATTGGTAGTCATGTCGTCGGCAATACTCTCTGTGATGTAAAAGCAAGTACACCTTCGAAATCATGGTGCGATGAGCTGGAGAAGATAGAAGAATAAATTGTTGTGTCTAACAAGCCTCAATGCCAGAATATATTCGCAGACACAATGGAGAAACCACCTAGATGCTGGACGTTCTTTAATGTGATCTTATATAAACAAAGTATGCTAGGTGACTTTAATACAATGGCTATCATAAATGGGAACCTACCAAAAGCTATATTATTTCCGATGGATGGAGGGTTCCTCAACTTTCGAAGAGGAATTGGATAGCGTTGACCAGAAAAAGTCAGGCTGAAAGACTGTAAAACAAGCGCTTATTGGGAGGCAACCCAAGTTTAATTTTTATTTTTAATTTTTATTAAGTTTTATATTAGTAGTTTGGAATTTGCATTTATTTAGGATTTAATAAAATTGCTTCTATCATAGTTTTACTGAGTTATTCAAGTCAAATACAAGAGTGGTGCCCAATTTGTTCCATGTCTTGCTTTATTCTCCAAACTTAAGCGGACAAGGAGGAAGATTGCTATATTTTCGAAGTCCTCTGCTTTAATTTTTTCTATTGTAGCCATTGAGGACAATGTCTAGTTTAAGTTTGGGGGCATTTTAGTGTCGTATTGCATATAGTTAGTTATTTACATTATAGTTTGTTATGTTTTCGGGTTATTTACATTTAGTTTTTGCATTCAGTTTTTTTGTTTAAAAAAAATATTTAAAAATCGCAAAAATAGTAGTTAGTTTCTTGTGTTTGTTATATTTAGTTTATATTTGCATGATTCCAATCATTAGATAGTAAAAAGTCTATTTTGGCCAATGATGAGACCGGAATTAAGTAGATAAGTATAGTATTGAATATTAAGGCTTTGATGTGATTTCTTGTTATGAATTGGATCTTTTCTGTTTTGAAACTCGGTATAATCAAGGTTAAGACGTTAATAACAACTATGTTAACTGATTAAGTTTAAATTGATACATAATGGATTTTTTAAGGATAATACTAGTTTGAAGGAATGAAAGACATGAATAGGCGGAGATGGCTAAATTTAGCTAAAAACTTAAGTTTGGGGGAAAATTTGGGATATATAAGCTTCGCTAAAAAAAACAAAACAAAAAAAAAAGAAAGAGAAAAAGAAAGAAAAAAAAAAAAAATTACATGGCTAGTTTTGTTTGGGGCCTTTGTTACTTGAGTAAAATGCATGAAGGGGTATCTTAAAACCTAGCGCCTAAGGTCTTATATGGTCCGGGAGTCGTTGGTGAAAGCTCGCTAAGGGGTGACATCATTAGCCTAATGGAATGAGACATTGTCATACCATGGTTAAAAAAAAGTAAAAAAAACAATAAAAAAGCGGGAAAAGAGAAAAAGCCCCGTAATGAAAAGTAAAGCATAAGTATCCCGATTGGACTCTTGAACTTGGTGGATGTTTGAATTTTGTTGGATTTAGCTTGTTCGTGAATTTTGTGAGTTTGCACTATATGATGCCTTCGAAGATATCTATTATGTCTTAAATTTGATTTTATATCGCTTAGCATTGTTGTGGAGGACACACCTTACTATATCGGTGATAACAATCTAAGATTTGATGATTGATTGGGAAATTACCGATTTGTTTTAATATGATGTATTATCATGTTTACTTGATTTCTCTAAGGCCTATTGAATAGACTTGTTTACGCCATTCTTTGTTGGATTCGTGGCATATAGATTAGTTTCATTACATTGCATTGCATAACATTTTTGTGTTTTTGCTTGAGGACAAGCAAATGTTTAAGTTTGGGGGTATTTGATGAGTGAGTTTTATACCCATAATTGAGTGCGTTTGAGCTTAATCTTTTGGATGTTTTAAGTGTTTGTGTCTATTCATGCATGTTTTACATTGTTTTGTAGGAATTGGGACAAAAGTTACATGGATCGACGTTTGGGGTGGCTAGATTCGCGTTTTACTTGCCATTTACACAAAGAAGATCACTTGAGAGCCAATTTGACTATATCTCTGGACATTATTTCGAAACCTCAAAGAATGAAAGTTGTAAATCTACTTTTTTCTTTCGGATCATCTTGAATCATCGAAATCGGAGTTCTGACGAAGAAGTTATGGCCATTTTCCAAAGGACGTCGGAAGCGAAAATGTCGAGAACTTAATAACAATAGGGCGCTATTTCTAGAGTTAAATACAATGGCAAGGCGCTATAAAACCGAACTCTCGTAATACGTGAACAGTGTTGGGGCACTTTGGGAAGAGGTTGGAGTGCGACTGGACGCTGTTTTGGTGAATTTTGACACCTTTTGACTCAAATTGGATTGGATTTGTTCCAAAACTAAAAATTGGACTTGTAACCTATAAATACATGATGTAAGGCATAAAATAAGGGGAGATTACATAGATTAGACTAGATTAAACACTCCTTTAGATTAGAACATAACCCTAGTTCTTATTAGTTTTGGAGATTGAAGCAACTTGGAGACCATTGAAGATTCAAAGCGCGAAGCAAGAGGGGAGCATCAAATTTCTTGACAATAGATTATATTATATTCTCTCTCTTTACTTTTACCTTTTAATGTCTATTCAATTGTGGATTCTTGATTTTAATTCATTAATTATGAACTAACTCTTTCATTAAGATTTCAATTGAACTTTTTATGATTATGAATTGATTATTTGATTTATTTTAATTATTTATGTTGAAGTGAATTGTTCATCTTGCTTTGTGCTTATTGATTAATTATCTGATCAGTAATTACCTTGTTACTCTAGAAGGAATTGAGAAAGGAATTCTAGGGTTAGAATCTGGCGGTGACATGTGACTTAGTTATTTGTACAGTGAATAATTAGGTTTGTGAATAGAATGAGGATATCTATTTGCCGCATGTAACACATAAGGAATTGGGATTGTAACGAGTTTAATTCAATTGTTTTGCATAGAGATATAGCAAAATTAATCTGGGTTAAATAGAAGGCAATTGATCTCTCTCTAAAGAGTTGGCATTTGAGAATTCCTGTTAACAATTCAGTAGACATAATAATTGGGATAATTGGATAATTGATTTAATAATCATAATTGGGGATATTGGAGTCTTAGCCTTTATTTATTTGAATTCATTTATAAAGTAACCTAGTTTTAATTAGTTAATTTAGTTTTCTTAATTAGAAAATTCACAATTTGCTATTGTTTAAATAAAATTGATTTGGTTAAGAGTTAGTAATTGGTAATTTTATTAAATAATTCCTCGTGGGAACGATACTCTACTTTCACTTTTTATTACTTGTTGATAGTGTATACTTGCGTATTCATTGATTATGAAATCGATCAACAAGTTTTGGAACATCCACCAATTTCAAGAGTCCAATCAAGAGATACTTATGCTTTACTTTTCATTACGGGGCTTTTTCCTTTTCCCGCTTTTTGTTGTTTTTTTTTTACTTTTTTTAACCATGACCGTAATGTCTCATTCTATTAGGCTAACATGGTCACCCTTAGCTGAGCTTTCACCAACGACTCCTGCACCATATAAGAACTTAGAGGCGCTAGGTTTTAAGATACCCCTTGAGCGCATGCTTACTCAAGTAACAAAGGCCCCAAACAAAACTAACTACCAGTAATTTTATTTTTTTCTTTTTTTTTTGATGAGTGAGTTTTATACACATGAATTGGATACATTCGGGCTTAATTTATTATTGTTCTCAAGTCTTTTAGATTATTTTTAAGTGTTTATGTCTATTCAAGCATGTTTTATATTGTTTTGTAGGATTTGGGACAAAAGTTACATGGATCGACGTTCGGGGTGGCTAGATTCGCGTTTTCGGCTTGCCATTTACATAGCAGTCACTTCAGAGCCAATTTGACTATATCTCCGAACATTATTTCGGAAATCTCAAAGAATGAAAGTTGTAGATCTACTTTTCCTCTTTCCGGATCATCTTGAATCATCTAAATCGGAGTTCGGACGAAGAAGTTATGGCCATTTTTCTAAAGGACATCGGAGCAGAAAATGTCGAAAAAAGTAACAGCGTTAGGGGCGCTAATTTTAAACTTATTTTTGCAGCGCAACGGGCTCTATAAGGCGATTCTCGATGTCGTGAACAATCTTCTTTGGGGCACCTTTGGAAGAGGTTGGAGTGCGGCTGGGCGCGTTTTGGGCGAATTTTGACACCTTTTGACTCCAAATTGGATTGGGTTTGTTCCTAAACTCAAAATTGGATTTGTAACCTATAAATACATGATGTAAGGCATAAAATAAAGGGAGATTACATAGATTAGACTAGATTAAACACTCCTTTAGATTAAAACATAACCCTAGTTCTTATTAGTTTTGGAGATTGAAGAAACTTGGAGACCATTGAAGATTCAAAGCGAGAGCGAGAGAGAGCATCAGTTCTTGACAAATGATTTATATTTCTCTCTCTCTCATCTTACTTTTATCTTTTAATGTCTATTCAATTGTGGATTCTTGATTTTAATTCATTAATTATGAACTAACTCTTTCATTAAGATTTCAATTGAACTTTTATGATTATGAATTGATTATTTGATTTATTCTAATTATTTATGTTGAAGTGAATTGTTCATCTTGCTTTGTGCTTATTGATTAATTATCGATCAATAATTACCTTGTTACTCTCTAGAAGGAATTGAGAAAGGAATTCTAGGGTTAGAATCTGGCATGGTGACATGTGACTTAGTTATTTGCATAGTGAATAATTAGGTTTGTGAATAGAATGAGAATATCTATTTGCCGTATGTAACACATAAGGAATTGGGGTTATAACGAGTTTAATTCAATTGTTTTGCATAGAGATATATAAAAAATTAATCTGGGTTAAATAGAAGGCAATTGATCACTTGAGAGAGGGCTTTTGGCATTTGAGAATTCCTCATTAACAATTCAATGAACATAATAATTGGGATAATTGGATAATTAGTTTATAGTTCATAATTGGGGATATTGGAGTCTTAGCCTTTATTTATTTGAATTCATTTATAAAGTAACCTAGTTTTAATTGATTAATTTAGTTTTCTTAATTAGAAAATCATGATTTGAGATTGTTTAAATAAAATTGATTTGGTTAAGAGTTAGTAATTGGTAATTTTTATTAAATAATTCCTCGTGGGAACGATACTCTACTTTCACTTTATTACTTGTTGACCGTGTATACTTGCACGTATTCATTGATTGCGAAATCGATCAACAAGTTTTTGGCGCCGTTGCCTGGGAATTAATTTAATAATTATTTACCAATATTAATTTCAATCAAATTAGTCTTAATTTAAACATTTTTATTTTATTTTTTATTTTTCATTCTCTTCCTATATTTCTCTCTTTTTAGGTACCATGGATGACTTTGTGTATCAATGGCCATACACGAACATGAGTCAACCAAGGGGAGCGGAGATTGATAGACTCGAGAAACTTTCTGCATTATCAGCACAGATGGAGACACTTTCGAGGATGTTTGAAGTTTTTGAAGCTCAATGTCATCAAAATGTGGCGGTTACTTGTGATTATTGTGCTGGAAATCATATGAGTCATCAATGCGCCATCAATTTTGAGCCGGTACAGTATGGTGGTGATTACCCCAATAATTATGTCTATCCCAACAACTATCATCAAGATTGGGGGTATCACCCGGATTTTTCATGGAGTATCAATCAAGATCAATTTTATGCTCCAAGTCCAACATACCCACCGGATTTCTCGTGTTCACCTCCACTACAACAGGAAGAACATTCAAATTGGGAGGAAGCCTTGGAAAAAGTTATTAAAGCATCTGAAAAGAAACACGAGGAACATGAAAAGAAACTTAATCAAATGGAGCTGAGTATACAAAGTCAGAATGCATCGATCAAGAATCTGGAAAATCAATTGGGCAGATAGCACATCGTTGAACAATCATCCCTCAATACACTTGGCTCTATGACATGAATTACGAGACCGATGGTGAGCTCGAACCAAATCTGCAAACCGGATGTGCCAAATGATATAGATGTTGAAAGAGAGGAAAGACTTGGGGACCAAGAAAAGAGATCGGCAAAGATCTAACTTTGAGTACCAACGAAGATGAGCCAATTTCATTAGTATCCCATGTGCCTCCTCCACCAAAGTTCAAGAATCCGGCGCTTTTGCAAAACCATGCCCAATTGGAAGTCATGTCGTCGGAAAGCTCTTGGTGACGTAAGAGCTAAAATACAATTATGGAGTCATGGTGGGATGAAAAGGAGAAGATAGAGGAAGATTCCATTATGTTTATTAAGATTCAATGCCCTAATCGATCATCGACATAATGGAGGAAACACCTAGTGGTTTGCTTGCTCTTAATGGGGATCCTATCTACAAAGAGCATGCTAGGTGACTTCAATTCAAGGGTTTTACAATGGGAACCTCCCAAAAGTAATATTGCTTCGATGGATGGAGGGTTCCTCAATTTTAAGTAGGGGAATTGGATAGAAATTGAAGAAGTCAATGAGACTATAAAACAAGCGCTTATTGGGAGGCAACCCAAGTTCAATTTTTATTTTTAGTTTTTATTAAGTTTTATATTAGTAGTTTTGAATTTGCATTTATTTAGGATTTAATAAAATTGCTTCTATCATGGTTTTAAAGTTATTCAAGTCAAATTCAAGTGTGGTGCCCAATTTGTTCCATGTGATTAGCCTTATTCTCCAAACTTAGCGAACAAGGAGGAAGATTGCTATATTTTCGTGGAAGTCCTCTTGCTTTAATTTTTTCTATCAGAGCCATGAGGACAATGTCTAGTTTAAGTTTGGGGGTATTTTAGTGTCGTCTCGCATATAGTTAGTTATCTGCATAGTAGTTTATTTTTTTTTTTTGTGTAGCATTATGTTTTTTTAGGTTGCATATAATACATGGTATTTTTTTTTTTTTGCATCTTCATATATGTGTTCATGTAGTATAATTGCATTTTTTTTTATTTTTGCATGAATCATGTGATAGGTTGGTGTGGTCTTAGCTCGACTTTATGATAAGATTGGTTTTGCATGTTAACTCTTGAATAGTGTTGATAATTGATGATGAGTTCTAATTTTAATCATGATGATAATCTGAGCACTGTCTGAAACTTATGTAACCCTAAGTTAGCACTTAAAGTTTAACTGCTTTTAATCCACTTGGTTCAAGGGTTTCATAATTTGTTTACGAGGAAAAATCTTTGTTAAAATTTAAGGAAATTAGTGAACTGGCAGAAAGGTTGGAATGACGTAAAAGCTTGAGTTTTGGGGAATCTATGGGATATATATACTAAAAAAAAAATTGATGAAGAGAAAAAAAAATAGAAAATCCAGAAAAAAGAAAAAAAAGAAAAGAGATGATGAAAAAAAAAAAGAGAAAAACTGTGGTTAGTTTTGTTTCGGGGCCTTTGTTACTTGAGCAAGTACGCCCGAAAGGGTGTCTTAACACCTAGCGCCCTAAGGTCTTATATGGTCTAGGAGTCGTTGGTTGAAAGCTCGCTAAGGGGTGGCACTGTTAGCCTAATGGAATGAGACATTGCACAGCCATGAAAAAAAAAAAAACACGAGAAAGAGCAAAAATGCCCTCGTGGTTGAATAAAAGTATAAATAAATCCTGTATTTACCCTTAGATTTGGTAATTGCTTTGTTTTAACCGAGTTGTCATGTTCACAAAAGTAATTGAATTGGGCGAAAATTTTCTTTTAAGAAGTTTGTTATGTGATTATCTTGAACTGTGGTTGGTTAGAATGGTTAACAATCACACACACACAACATGGGTGATGACAGGTTTGGGTTGACTAATTGGTTAGAGTTATGGATTTTGAATTGATTGGATATATTGTTTGAGTACCAATGGTATCTTTGAGGCCTGTTGCTATATATCATACTGATTTATTACTCGGTTCGTAGGTATATTAGGAAGTAGATTATGTATATGCATTCATTTAGTTGAGTTATTTTGTTTATTTTTAGTTCTTCTGTGTTTTTGCTTGAGGACAAGCAAAGGTTTAAGTTTGGGGGTATTTGATGAGTGAGTTTTATACACATGAATTGGATACATTCGCTTAATTTATTGTTGTTCTCAAGTCTTTTAGATTAGTTTTTAAGTGTTTATGTCTATTCAAGCATGTTTTATGTTGTTTTGTAGGAATTGGGACAAAAGTTACATGGATCGACGTTCGGGTGGCTAGATTCGCGCTTTCGGCTTGCCATTTACACAAAGATCACTTCAGAGCCAATTTGAGTATTTCTCCGGACATTATTTCGAAAACTCAAAGAATGAAAGTTGTAGATCTACTTTTCCTCTTTCTGAATCATCTTGAATCATCTAAATCGGAGTTCGGACGAAGAAGTTATGGCCATTTTCCCAAAGGACGCCGGAGCAGAAAAATGTCGAAAAAGGTGGTAGCGTCGAGCGCTAATTTTAGGTTTATTTGCAGCGGCCGGGCGCTATAAGGCAGAGGTGTCTCGAGCATCGTGCCCAAAGGTCAAGAAGAGGGAAGAGGTTGGTGCGGCTCGACGCGCTTTTTGGGCGAATTTTGACACCTTTTGACTCTAAATTGATTGGGTTTGTTCCTAAACTAAAAATTGGACTTGTAACCTATAAATACATGATGTAAGGCATAAAATAAAGGAGATTACATAGATTAGACTAGATTAAACACTCCTTTAGATTAGAACATAACCCTAGTTCTTATTAGTTTTGGAGATTGAAGCAACTTGAGACCATTGAAGATTCAAAGCAAGCAGAGAGAAAAGAGGAGTCTCAAGGCTTCCGACAATAGATTATATTCTCTTCTCTCTCTCTTACTTTTATCTTTTAATGTCTATTCAATTGTGGATTCTTGATTTTAATTCATTAATTATGAACTAACTCTTTCATTAAGATTTCAATTGAACTTTTTATGATTATGAATTGATTATTTGATTTATTCTAATTATTTATGTTGAAGTGAATTGTTCATCTTGCTTTGTGCTTATTGATTAATTATCCGATCAAGAATTACCTTGTTACTCTGAAGGAATTGAGAAAGGAATTCTAGGGTTAGAATCGGGCATGGTGACATGTGACTTAGTTATTTGCACAAAGGAATGAATAATTAGGTTTGTGAATAGAATGAGAATATCTATTTGCCGCATGTAACACATAAGGAATTGGGATTATAACGAGTTTAATTCAATTGTTTTGCATAGAGATATAGCAAAATTAATCTGGATTAAATAGAAGGCAAATTGATCACTCGAGAGGGCTTTTTGGCATTTGAGAATTCCTGTTAACAATTCAGTAGACATAATAATTGGGATAATTGGATAATTGGTTTATAGTTCATAATTGGGGATATTGGAGTCTTAGCCTTTATTTATTTGAATTCATTTATAAAGTAACCTAGTTTTAATTGATTAAGTTAGTTTTCTTAATTAGAAAAATCATGATTTGAGATTGTTTAAATAAAATTGATTTGGTTAAGAGTTAGTAATTGGTAATTTTTATTAAATAATTCCTCGTGGGAACGATACTTTACTTTCACTTTATTACTTGTTGACCGTGTATACTTGCACGTATTCATTGATTGCGAAATCGATCAACAAGTTTTTGGCGCCATTGCCGGGGAATTAATTTAATAATTATTTACCAATATTAATTTCAATCAAATTAGTCTTAATTTAAACATTTTTATTTTTATTTTTTTTCATTCATTCTCTTCCTATATTTCTCTCTTTTAGGGTACCATGGATGACTTTATGTATCAATGGCCATACACTACAACATGAGTCAACCAAGGGGAGCGAGATCGATGACTCGAGAAACTTTCTCGCATTATCAAGACAGATGGAGACACTTTCGAGGATGTTTGAAGCTTTTGAAGCTCAACGTCATCAAAGTGTGGTGGTTACTTTGTGATTATTGTGCCGGAAATCATATGAGTCATCAATGCGCCCATCAATTTGAGCCGAAGAGATAAGATATGGTGGTGATTACCCCAATAATTATGTCTATCCCAACAACTATCATCAGATTGGGGTATCACCCGATTTTTCATGGAGTATCAATCAAGATCAATTTTATGCTCCAAGTCCAACATACCCACCGGATTTCTCGTGTCCATCTCCACTACAACAGAAGAACATTCAAATTGGGAGGAAGCCTTGGAAAAGTTATTAAAGCTTCCGAAAAAACACGAGGAACATGAAAAGAAACTTAATCAAATGGAGCCGAGTATACAAAGTCGTAATGCATCGATCAAAGAATCTGAAAAATCAATTGGGGCAGATAAGACATGCGCTGAACAATCGCCCTCAATACACTTGGCTCTATGACATGAATTCGAGACCGATGGTGAGCCCGAACCAAATCAAGAACCGGATGTGCCAAATGATATAGATGTTGAAAGAGAGGAAAGATTTGGGGACCAAGAAAAAGAGATCGACAAAGATCTAACTTTGAGTACCAAACGAAGATGAGCCAATTTCATTAGTATCCCATGTGCCTCCTCCACCAAAGTTCAAGAATCCGGAAGCTTTTGTAAAACCATGCCCAATTGGAAGTCATGTCGCGCCTGCAAAGCTCTTGGTAACGTAAGAGCTAGTACAATTAGGAGTCATGGTGGGATGAAAAGGAGAAGATAGAGGAAGATTCCATTATGTTTATTAAGCTTCAATGCCCTAATCTGATCATCGACATAATGGAGGAAACACCTAGTGGTTTGCTTGCTCTTAATGGGGATCCTATCTACAAAGAGCATGCTAGGTGACTTCAATTCAAGGGTTTTTGCTAATGGGAACCTCCCAAAAGTAACATTGCTTCGATGGATGGAGGGTTCTCAATTTTTCGTAGGGAATTGGATAGAGAATTGAAGAAGTCAGCCGAGACTATAAAACAAGCGCTTATCGGGAGGCAACCCAAGTTCAATTTTTATTTTTAGTTTTTATTAAGTTTTATATTAGTAGTTTTGAATTTGTCATTTATTTAGGATTTAATAAAATTGCTTCTATCATGGTTTTACAAAAGTTATTCAAGTCAAATTCAAGTGTGGTGCCCAATTTGTTCCATGTGCTTAGCCTATTCTCCAAACTTAGCTGACAAGGAGGAAGATTGCTATATTTTCGTGGAAGTCCTCTCGCTTTAATTTTTTTCTATCAGAGCCATTGAGGACAATGTCTAGTTTAAGTTTGGGGGCATTTTAGTGTCGTATCGCATATATAGTTAGTTATCTGCATAGTAGTTTTTTTTTTTTTTATGTGTGTTAGCATTATGTTTTTTTTAGGTTGCATATAATACATGGTATTTTTTTTTTTTGCATCTTCTTCATATGTGTTCATGTAGTATAATTGCATTTTTTTTTATTTTTGCATGAATCAGGTGATAGGTTGGTGTGGTCTTAGCTCTACTTATGATAAGATTGGTTTTGCATGTTAACTCGAATAAGGTTGATAATTGATGATGAGTTCTAATTTTAATCATGATGATAATCTGAGCCTCGTCTCAAACTTATGTAACCTAAGCAAGCACTTAAAGTTTAACTGCTTTAATCCACTTGGTTCAAGGGTTTCATAATTTGTTTCGAGGGAAAATCTTTGTTAAAATTTAAGGAAATTAGTGAACCAAGGTAAAGGTTGGAATGACGTAAAAGCTTGAGTTTGGGGGAATCTATGGGATATATATACTAAAAAAAAAAATTGATGAAGAGAAAAAAAAAAATCCAAAAATCTAAAAAAAAAAAAAAGAAAAGAGATGATGAAAAAAAAAAAAAAAAAAAAACTGTGGTTAGTTTTGTTTCGGCCTTTATTACTTGAGCAAGCACGCCTCAAGGGGTGTCTTAACACCTAGCGCCCTAAGGTCTTATATGGTCCGGGAGTCGCTGGTTGAAAGCTCGCTAAGGGGTGGCAATCGTTAGCCTAATGGAATGAGACATTGCACAAACCATGAAAAAAAAAAACGAGAAAGAGCAAAAAATGCCCTCGTGGTTGAATAAAAGTATAAATAAATCTCAGATTTACCCTTAGATTTGGTAATTGCTTAGTTTTAACCGAGTTGTCATGTTCACAAAAGTAATTGAATTGAACTAAAAATTTTCCTTATAAGAAGTTTGTTATGTGATTATCTTGAATCGTGGTTGGTTAGAATGGTTAACAAGCACACACACACACAATATGGGTGATGACAGTTTGGGTCGACTAATTGGTTAGAGTTATGGATTTTGAATTGATTGATATATTGTTTGAGTACCAATGGTATCTTTGAGGCCTGCTGCTATATATCATACCGATTTATTACTTCTTTGCTCAGAGGTATATTAGGAAGTAGATTATGCATATGCATTCATTTAGTTGAGTTATTTTGTTTATTTTAGTTCTTTTGTGTTTTTTGCTCGAGGACAAGCAAAGGTTTAAGTTTGGGGTATTTGATGAGTGAGTTTTATACACATGAATTGGATACATTCTGCTTAATTTATTGTTGTTCTCAAGTCTTTTAGATTAGTTTTTAAGTGTTTATGTCTATTCAAGCATGTTTTATGTTGTTTTGTAGGAATTGGGACAAAAGTTACATGGATCGACGTCGGGGGGCTAGATTCGCTGCTTTTGGCTTGCCATTTACACAAGAAGCCACTTCAGAGCCAATTTGAGTATTTCTACAGACATTATTTCGAAAATCTCAAAGAATGAAAGTTGTAGATCTACTTTTCCTTTTCCGGATCATCTTGAATCATCTAAATCGAGTTCTGACGAAGAAGTTATGGCCATTTTCCCAAAGGACGCCGAGCAAAAATGTCGAAAAAGTGGTAGCACCGGCGCTAATTTTAGGCTTATTTGCAGCTACGGGCGCTTATAAGGCGTCTCGAGCATTCGCTCAAAAGTTCCCAAATACCGGGGAAAGAGGTTGGGTGTACCTGGACGCATTTTGGGCTAATTTTGACACCTTTTTGACTCCAAATTGATCGGGTTTGTTCCTAAACTAAAAATTGGACTTGTAACCTATAAATACATGATGTAAGGCATAAAATAAAGGGAGATTACATAGATTAGACTAGATTAAACACTCCTTTAGATTAGAACATAACCCTAGTTCTTATTAGTTTTGGAGATTGAAGCAACTTGAGACCATCAAGATTCAAAGCAAGAGCAAGAAAGGGAGTCTCAAGATTTGGTCGACAATAGATTATATTCTCTTCTCTTCTCTTACTTTTTATCTTTTAATGTCTATTCAATTGTGGATTCTTGATTTTAATTCATTAATTATGAACTAACTCTTTCATTAAGATTTCAATTGAACTTTTTATGATTATGAATTGATTATTTGATTTATTCTAATTATTTATGTTGAAGTGAATTGTTCATCTTGCTTTGTGCTTATTTGATTAATTATCCGATCAAGAATTACCTTGTTACTCTGTAAGGAATTGAGAAAGGAATTCTAGGTTTGAATCGGGCAAGGTGACATGTGACATGTGACTTAGTTATTTGCATAAAGGAATAATTAGGTTTGTGAATAGAATGAGAATATCTATTTGCCGCATGTAACACATAAGGAAATGGGGATTGTAACGAGTTTAATTCAATTGTTTTGCATGTAGATATAGCAAAATTAATCAAGTTAAATAGAAGGCAAATGATCACTTGAGAGAGGGCTTTTGGCATTTGAGAATTCCTCATAACAATTCAAGAGACATAATAATTGGGATAATTGGATAATTGGTTTATAGTTCATAATTGGGGATATTGGAGTCTTAGCCTTTATTTATTTGAATTCATTTATAAAGTAACCTAGTTTTAATTGATTAATTTAGTTTTCTTAATTAGAAAATCACATTTGAGATTGTTTAAATAAAATTGATTTGGTTAAGAGTTAGTAATTGGTAATTTTTATTAAATAATTCCTCGTGGGAACGATACTCTACTTTCACTTTATTACTTGTCGAATCGTATATACTTGCACGTATTCATTGATTGATTAAATCGATCGATCAACAAGTTTTTAAGCCATCTTGGGAATTAATTTAATAATTATTTACCAATATTAATTTCAATCAAATTAGTCTTAATTTAAACATTTTTATTTTTATTTTTATTTTTCATTCTCTTCCTATATTTCTCTCTTTTTAGGTACCATGGATGACTTTGCGTATCAATGGCCATACACGAACATGAGTCAACCAAGGGGAGCGAGATTGATGACTCGAGAAACTTTCTGGCATTTTCACCATGATGGAGACACTTTCGAGGATGTTTGAAGCTTTTGAAGCTCAACGTCATCAAAGTGTGGCGGTTACTTGTGATTATTGTGCTGAAAATCATATGAGTCATCAATGCGCCATCAATTTCGAGCCGGTACAGTATGGTGGTGATTACCCCAATAATTATGTCTATCCCAACAACTATCATCGTGATTGGGGTATCACCCGAATTTTTCATGGAGTATCAATCAAGATCAATTTTATGCTCCAAGTCCAACATACCCACCGGATTTCTCGTGTTCATCTCCACTACAACAGAAGAACATTCAAATTGGGAGGAAGCCTTGAAAAAGTTATTAAAGCTTCTCGAAGAAACACGAGGAACATGAAAAGAAACTTAATCAAATGGAGCCGAATTTATACAAAGTCGTAATGCATCGATCAAGAATCTGAAAATCAATTGGGGCAGATAGCACATGCGTTGAACAATCGTCCTCAATACACTTGGCTCTATGACATGAATTCTGAGACTGATGGTGAGCCCGAACCAAATCTGCAACCGGATGTGCCAAATGATATAGATGTTGAAAGAGAGGAAAGACTTGGGGACCAAGAAAAAGAGATCGGCAAAGATCTAACTTTGAGTACCAACGAAGATGAGCCAATTTCATTAGTATCCCATGTGCCTCCTCCACCAAAGTTCAAGAATCCGGGCAGTTTTGCAAAACCATGCCCAATTGGAAGTCATGTCGTCGGCAAAGCTCTTGGTAACGTAAGAGCTAGTACAATTGTGGAGTCATGGTGGGATGAAAAGGAGAAGATAGAGGAAGATTCCATTATGTTTATTAAGCTTCAATGCCCTAATCTGATCATCGACATAATGGAGGAAACACCTAGTGGTTTGCCATTCTTAATGGGGATCCTATCTACAAAGAGCATGCTAGGTGACTTCAATTCAAGGGTTTTTGCTAATGGGAACCTCCCAAAAGTAACATTGCTTCTGATGGATGGAGGGTTCCTCAATTTTCGTAGGGGAATTGGATAGAGAATTGAAGAAGTCAGGCTGAGACTATAAAACAAGCGCTTATTGGGAGGCAACCCAAGTTTAATTTTTATTTTTTATTAAGTTTTATATTAGTAGTTTTGAATTTGCATTTATTTAGGATTTAATAAAATTGCTTCTATCATGGTTTTACAAAAAGTTATTCAAGTCAAATTCAAGTGTGGTGCCCAATTTGTTCCATGTGCTTAGCCTATTCTCCAAACTTAGCTGACAAGGAGGAAGATTGCTATATTTTTTCGTGGAAGTCCTCCGCTTTAATTTTTTTATATTTCAGCCATTGAGGACAATGTCTAGTTTAAGTTTGGGGGGTATTTTAGTGTCGTATCGCATATAGTTAGTTATCCGCATAGTAGTTTATTTTTTTTTTAGTGTTAGCATTATGTTTTTTTAGTTGCATATAATACATGGTATTTTTTTTTTGCATCTTCATATATGTGTTCATGTAGTATAATTGCATTTTTTTTTATTTTTGCATGAATCTGTGATAGGTTGGTGTGGTCTTAGCTCTACTTATGATAAGATTGGTTTTGCATGTTAACTTGAATAAAGGTTGATAATTGATGATGAGTTCTAATTTTAATCATGATGATAATCTGAGCCTCGTTCAAAACTTATGTAACCTCTAGTTAGCACTTAAAGTTTAACTATTTTAATCCACTTGGTTCAAGGGTTTCATAATTTGTTTCGAGGGAAAATCTTTGTTAAAATTTAAGGAAATTAGTGAACTCAAGTAAAGGTTGGAATGACGTAAAAGCTTGAGTTTGGGGAATCTATGGGATATATATACTAAAAAAAAATTGATGAAGAGAAAAAAATAGAAAATCCAAAAAAAAAAAAAAAAAGAAGAGATGGTGAAAAAAAAAAAAAAAAAAAAACTGTGGTTAGTTTTGTTTCGGGGCCTTTGTTACTTGAGCAAAGCACGCTCAAGGGGTGTCTTAACACCTAGCGCCCTAAGGTCTTATATGGTCCGGGAGTCGCTGGTTTGAAAGCTCGCTAAGGGGTGGCAATCATTAGCCTAATGGAATGAGACATTGCATGTACCATGAAAAAAAAACACAAGAAAGAGCAAAAATGCCCTCGTGGTTGAATAAAAGTATAAATAAATCCTGTATTTACCCTTAGATTTGGTAATTGCTTAGTTTTAACCGAGTTGTCATGTTCACAAAAGTAATTGAATTGAACTAAAATTTTCCTTATAAGAAGTTTGTTATGTGATTATCTTGAATCGTGGTTGGTTAGAATGGTTAACAAGCACACACACACAAATATGGGTGATGACAGTTTGGGTCGACTAATTGGTTAGAGTTATGGATTTTGAATTGATTGATATATTGTTTGAGTACCAATGGTATCTTTGAGGCCTGCTGCTATATATCATACCGATTTATTACCTCTGGCTCAGAGGTATATTAGGAAGTAGATTATGCATATGCATTCATTTAGTTGAGTTATTTTGTTTATTTTAGTTCTTTTGTGTTTTTGCTCGAGGACAAGCAAAGGTTTAAGTTTGGGGTATTTGATGAGTGAGTTTTATACACATGAATTGGATACATTCTGCTTAATTTATTGTTGTTCTCAAGTCTTTTAGATTAGTTTTTAAGTGTTTATGTCTATTCAAGCATGTTTTATGTTGTTTTGTAGGAATTGGGACAAAAGTTACATGGATCGATGTTCGGGGTGGCTAGATTCGCTTTTTCTGCTTTGCCATTTACATAAAGAGCCACTTCAGAGCCAATTTGAGTATATTCTACAGACCTTATTTCGAAAACCTCAAAGAATGAAAGTTGTAGATCTACTTTTCTCTTTCGATCATCTTGAATCATCTAAATCGAGTTCTGGACGAAGAAGTTATGGCCATTTTCCCAAAGGACGCTCGAGCAGAAAAATGTCGAAAGTGGTAACAACGCGGGGCGCTAATTTTAGGTTTATTTCAGTACCGGGCGCTTATAAGGCGTTGTTCGAAGTTGTCGTTTCCCAAAGGTCAGACCGGGAAGAGGTTGGTGCGGCCGACGCTGCTTTTGGGCTAATTTTGACACCTTTTTGACTCCAAATTGATCGGGTTTGTTCCTAAACTAAAAATTGGACTTGTAACCTATAAATACATGATGTAAGGCATAAAATAAAGGGAGATTACATAGATTAGTCTAGATTAAATACTCCTTTAGATTAGAACATAACCCTAGTTCTTATTAGTTTTGGAGATTGAAGCAACTTGGAGACCATTGAAGATTCAAAGCAAGAGCAAAGAGGAGTCTCAGAGGCCATCGACAACAGATTATATTCTTCTTCTCTCATCTTACTTTTATCTTTTAATGTCTATTCAATTGTGGATTCTTGATTTTAATTCATTAATTATGAACTAACTCTTCCATTAAGATTTCAATTGAACTTTTTATGATTATGAATTGATTATTTGATTTATTCTAATTATTTATGTTGAAGTGAATTGTTCATCTTGCTTTGTGCTTATTGATTAATTATCCGATCAAGAATTACCTTGTTACTCTAGAAGGAATTGAGAAAGGAATTCTAGGGTTAGAATCGGGCATGGTGACATGTGACTTAGTTATTTGCATAAAGGAATAATTAGGTTTGTGAATAGAATGAGAATATCTATTTGCCGCATGTAATACATAAGGAATTGGAATTGTAACAAGTTTAATTCAATTGTTTTGCATAGAGATATAGCAAAATTAATCTGGGTTAAATAGAAGGCAATTGATCACTCGAGAGAGGGCTTTTGGCATTTGAGAATTCCTGTTAACAATTCAGTAGACATAATAATTGGGATAATTGATAATTGATTTATAATTCATAATTGGGGATATTGAGTCTTAATTGTCATTTATTTGAATTCAAACAATTTTAAGCTTGTTCTTCATTTTTTAATTAATTTCTTGTTAATTTAGTTTTTTTAATTAGAAAAGTCACAATTTTTGATTGTTTAAATAAAATTAGTTTGTTAAGAATTAGTACTTGGTGATTTTTATTAAATAATTCCTCGTGGGAACGATACTCTACTTTCACTTTATTACTTGTTGACCGTGTATTGCATTCTTGATTCATCGATCAATGAATATTCATTGATGGATCATATGAAATCGAGTCAATCAATCAATATCTTATCTCTCATAAACTGTGTTTGTATTCAAATGTTGTTAATAGGACTCAGTTATTGGAGCGCAAGAATGAGTCAACCCAACCAAAAGAGAGCAACCAACAAAATGATAATACCAGTGATAGCAGTCATCGAAGCGGTGACAATAAGCGTGGAGGGAATCAACATGCCAGAAATGGTAACCACTTCGGTGGTAATCATGGCCAAAATAATAAGAATGGACATTTTAAGAGAAGAAGATTCAACAATGATGGAAAGGCGTCAGCATCAGCACCTGTCGTTAAGGAAGGTGAACGACCACCTATCATATGCTTCAAATGTGGAGGGGAGGGACACATCAGTCCAAACTATGTGATGCCCTCCAAAGCATGTTATAATTATAGAAGAGAATGACACCTGACCCGATTTTGTCATGCACCGAAGACAAGTCCAGCTGGGATGGAGGCAGCAAAGGCCGTCCCAGACAAGACAAAACTGGTTGTTCAAGGGAGAGCGTTTGTCGTGACCTCCCAGAAAGAAAGGAACCCGAACGAGGTCATCATGGGTAAGCTTATCATAAATTCTAGTGAAGTATATACCTTATTTGATACCGGTTCTACCCATGCTTTTATTTCTCCTACTTGCTCAATGTTTAAATTTGACTCGAGGAGAATTAGACTTTGACTAATCTGTTGAAACTCAGTTGGGAGAAACCTTCATTACATCCACTTCGCTTATAAGTCTTGTTTGGTTCAAATCGGTACCCTCACATTACACCGTGACCTTATTTCATTGAAAATACTTGCATTTGACGTAATTCTAGGGATTAATTGGTTAACTACTCATCATGCAAAAATTGATTATTTTCGTAAGGTTGTTAGCTTTCATATTCCTAATCAACCTATTATACGAATTAAAGTAACCAAACCATTAAAATCAATCACTATCATCTCAAGCCATAAAGCTATTCGTTTATTAAAAAAGAATGTCAAGCTTTCTTAGCTCATATCACTTGATCTAAACAAAATACGCCGGTTTTGAATGATATTTCTATTGTTAATGAATTTCCCGACGTATTCCCGAAGAACTTCCCGCCCTACCCCGGAGCGTGAAATCTAATTTTGTATTGACCTTGAACACCGTACAAAAAACCTATTTCCAAAGCCCCATATTGACCGGCTCTATTGAACTTCGTGAGTTAAAGACCCAACCGCAGGAATTGTTAGACATTGGCTAGATTCATCCTAAGTACTTCTCCTTGGGTGCTCCTCTACTATTCGTGTGAAGAAGAAAGATGGGAGTATGTGACTTTGTATTGATTATCGGGAGTTGAATCATGTCACCATCAAAAATAGGTACCCATTGCCACATATTGATGACTTGTTTGACCAGTTGTAAGGCGCGAAATTCTTTTCAAAGATTGATCTTCGTTCCGGATATCACCAATTGAAGATTAGAACCTATGACATTCCAAAGACGGCTTTC
The DNA here is from genome assembly GCA_020205605.1 of Panax ginseng. Taxonomy (NCBI): domain Eukaryota; kingdom Viridiplantae; phylum Streptophyta; class Magnoliopsida; order Apiales; family Araliaceae; genus Panax; species Panax ginseng. Next base: position 15,169,015 of record CM035134.1, read on the forward strand.
AGAACTCGGTATGGGCATTATGAATTCCTAGTCATGTCTTTTGGATTGACTAATGCTCCTACTGCCTTCATGGATATGATGAACCGAGTATTCAAGGAATATTTGGATCACTTTGTGGTCGTCTTTATTGATGACATCCTTATTTATTCCAAAAGCCGTGAAGATCATGAGAAACACTTGAGGCTGATACTCCAAAAACTTAGTGAATATAAGCTTTATGTCAAGTTGAAGAAATGTGAGTTCTGGCTTGAGGAAGTAGCATTCCTTGGGCACGTGGTATCAAGTCATGGAATATCTGTTGACTCGGCAAAGATTGAAGCCATTCAAAGTCGGAGCAACCTAAATCGATGACTAAAGTCGTAGCTTTCTATTAAATTGGTTATTATCGGAGATTCAGTGAGAAGGTTTTCTCGAATCGCTACTCCCTTAACTCACCGACTCGAGAAAGATACAAAATTGGTTGGAACGAGGAATGTGAGAAGAGTTTTCAAGAACTCAAAAGAAGACTTATTTCAAAGACTGCTTACGACAATACCATCTGGCTCGGAGGGATTTGTCATCTACAGTGATGCTTCAGGCAAGGGGTTAGGATGTGTTCTCATACAACATGGGAAAGTCATAGCCATTGCCTCTCGACAACTCAAAGAATATGAGAGAAATTATCCTACTCATGATCTAGAGTTGGCAGATGTTGTCTTTGCACTTAAAATTTGGAGGCATTACTTGTATGGGGAGAAAGTGGAGATCTTTACGGATCATAAAAGCCTCAAATATTTCTTCACTCAAAAGGAACTCAACATGCTACAACGACATTGGCTTGAACTGTTGAAAGATTATGATCATACCATTCAATACCATATTGGTAAAACAAACGTGGTAGCTGACGCATTGAGTAGAAGATCATATGCTAGTACAAGTGCGATATTGTCAACGCAAAGGCCCATCTTGTATGACTTGCAAAGGATGGAGATAGAATTAAAGACTCCAGGGACCCATGTGATGATGGCGAATATATGAGTAGAACTGACTTTAATAGATAAAGTTAAAGCTGCTCAAGCTACAGACCTGGAGCTGATGCATATGAGGAAGAAAGTACAAGAAGGTGTTATGCTTAAGTAAGAATCGATGAAGAAGGAATACTTGAGTCAACTCCGCACTTTGTGTTCTAACGACCACGATTTAAAGTATAAAATCATGATGGAGGCGCATAACACACCGTTTGAAATCCATCTTGGGAGTACCAAAATGTATCATGATCTTCGTCATACATTTTGGTGGAGCAATATGAAGAGAGAGATAACGCTGTTTATCTCAAGGTGTCTAACTTGTCAATGAGTCAAAGCAAAGCATCAAGTACCAAAAGGTCCATTGCAACCACTTGAAATTCCAGAATAAAAGTGGGAGCACATTACCATGGATTTCGTTACTGGTCTTCCCAAGGTTTCTCAAGGCATAGATACAATTTGGGTCATTGTTGATAGATTGACCAAGTCTGCTTATTTCTTACCAATACGAGAAACATATACACTGAACGTCTTGCTTGTATGTACATAAACGAGATTATAAGATCGCATGGTATGCCAAGATCCATAGTTTACGATCGAGACCCAAGATTTACTTCACGATTTTGGGTTAGTTTGCAAAAAGCTATGGGCACAGATTTACGATTTAGTTCGACTTATCATCCTCGATCGGACGGACAATCGATCGAGAGGACTATTCAAACTCTTGAAGATTTATTAAGACTCGTCCCTTGACTTCAAGGAAGTTGGGACAAGTTCTTACCATTGGTGGAGTTTTTCTACAACAATGCTTATCAACAAGTATTGGCATGACTCCATTTGAGGCGTTATGCGGAAGAAAGTGTCGCTTCTCGGTATCTTTGGGATGAGGTGGGTGAAGCAACGTTGTTGGGACCGGAGTTGGTACGTGTATGACTACTTTAAAAGATTCAAACGATCGACAACGATAAAACCTCACAAGACCGAATTAAAAGAGTTATGATGATCTTCATCGAAAGGACGTGGAATTCGATATTGGAGATCATGTGTTGTTACGTGTTGCTCCATGGAAAGGAGTTACGAGATTTGGAAAGAGAGGAAAGTTCAATCCTCGATTCATTGGCCCATTTTTAATCCTCGATCGAGTAGGGACTGTGGCCTATAGACTTACTTTACCGCCAAGTATTTCTCGTGTTCATAACGTTTTTCATATATCCATGTTTCCTTATTGGAAAGCCCCCTCTTTCCTGGGAACGACCTGGTCGATTAATAGTATGAATAATAATAATGATGATGTTTTGTTTTATTCGTATTATTAACGTAATAAAACAGAAAAACTTTTATATAAAATAGAATACTTTTATAAAGTTATTCATTTTATTAGGCTAATAGTAAAATCTTTTTATATAAAATGTAATAATTTTATAAAGTTATCTGCTTTATTAGACAATAATTAGAATATATTATATTTTATTATGCATAGTATTTGCATAGAGCTTGTATAGTGTTTGCATAGTAAAATCTTTTTAAAATTTATTCGCTTTTATTAGATTATAAATAGAATATATTATATTTTATTTAAAAGATTTTGCTTTAAATATGGATTTGTCCGATTAAAGTAAATCAATCTGGATCATTCATGGATTGGTTACTATATTATTCCATTCTTCTATAAATAGAAGCTCATTCCTTCATTATTTCTTACGAATTCATTGAAACTCTGTAGAGAGAAAACTATAGAGAAAGAAGAAAAGTATTCTCTTTACTTCACTACTCTGATATCAAGTTTCTTTTACGGTAAGGGGTATTATTTCTTTTGTATTCATGAAAAGAACTTCTATTATTCCATCTTTATTATTCTGTTGGAATAACCTATATACGCGGGCTACCCTATACTTGGTGAAATTCTTCTGTATTCCATTCTTTATTATTCTGTTGGAATATCCTGTCTGTGCTTTACGCCGGACCTGGTTTCGTCTTTATTATTCTTTTGGAACATCCTATTGGTGTGAATTTCACCTAGCCTGGTTCCGTCATTTAGTATTCTGTTGAATAACTCACATACATCACAATCTGCATGCATGGTGATTTCTGTTGTATTCCATTCTTTATTATTCTGTTGGAATATCCTGTCGGTGCGTATTACGCCTGACTTGGTTCCGTTATTTATTATTCTGATGGAATAACCTGTCTATGAGAAGTACCGCATACATAGTGATTTCTTTTGTTATTCCATTCTTTATTATACTCAGTTGGTTAAAGTTTTGACTTATACACTCCATGAAATTAGTGGAATATTCTTGATATTTGAGCTTCATCCAGTATCTTTTCATGAAAATATTCTTCTGAGCATTCTTGAATTTTACTTTACAAAGAAGTGTCATGTTGACAATTTGGACGTTATTAGTTCCTGAATAAATTAATTCTTGAACTTGTTTTATTGAATTCTTATATCATTGTCATCATCCTCATGTTTATATTATTTTTTTTGAAAGTCATCTCATGACTCAGAGTGAATAGTTGGACTTGGTATGATTATGACCGAGGATTATTATTCTTGTAATCATGGTACCGTAATGTTACAAATGATGTGGTAAAAGTCCTCATTGGCCCAAGTGCATTGATGGACAATTGTTGGCATGATCATGACCATTGATGAATACATAAATATCCTTGGCCCGTAGTGAATGGATAATTTGTGGTCGTGACCCTAATGAATATCCTTGGCCGTAGTGCAGGGATGATGTGAATTATTTATTGTGAGTCTCAAATGATAAAAGTGATGAAAATTCTTTTTAAATCATAAAAGATAGTAGATTTTATTCTCTACTTGACTCTTTTAATGGATTGCATGTTCCTCTGCAGTTAAACTTGATGTCTATTGTATTTTATCAGTTTAACATCATTGAGGACTAATGATAATTTATTCTGCATTATCTTAGTCATAATATTTCTTATTGGACTAGTTGAGCTCACCCTTTCTTTCACTTGTTCTCTTCAGAAATGAGAACGTAAGGGACTAGTCGGGAACGGAGTGATGGTCCGAGATGGTGTCTTAGTAGTCCTCACTATTCTCGTTAAATAGTGTGATAATAAATGTAATGAGTACTAAATTGAGTGTGGATATTGTCTAGATGATAATATTTGTATTAAAACTCACAGCATGTATTTTGTCGTATTTTACATGACTGTTGTATAATCAAGTTGTATTTGAATTTAGTACCATGTATTTGGCGACTCAAGATGGTTGATGTATACCTATTTTGGGGGCGTCACATAGTAACCAAGTCTGCTTTAGTCAGTAACCAAGTCAGCATTATTTGCATCGAAATAATTGCAGTTATTTTTAATATTGTTAAAACCATCATCACATACAGGTAACCAATAGTGAACAAATAGGTTTCCATAAAATGCAAATGCAACTTAGGATGCAATAATTTAAAATTTGTATTAATTAGCTTAATTTTTTTTGATTTAATGATATTAGATTGCAACCTTCCCTCAGCTGTTGTGGAAAGTGTTGTGAATGTTGATATGGCTGCTTGTTTATTTGTGAAATACCATCTTTGAACCAGACAACGTAGGCATTCAATCATTGACGCAACTGGAAGATCCCTGATCAACTTGATTGCATTGTTAATAGATTCGGCAGTGTTTGAAGTCATTATTGAATATCTTCTTACAGTCCCATGGAGCCTGGTGCACTTTTTCAACTTGACCTCTTCCTCCAAATATGTCCTTATTCGAGGATCAATGGCATCAAGTTCAGCCATGTGTTTGTTGAATTGTTCAATAGTGTAAGCTCTACATGCCCCATTGTAAGCCTGTTTAAGTTCTTCTCCTCTCTTTCTGAATCTATTTTTTATATTTTTTAGTATATGGTATGTGCAGGAACCATGCATGACATCCGAAAACACATAATTCAGTCCTTGTATAATGGCTTCATGTCTATCTGAAACAATGCATTGGCCTTCCCTAACTCCACAAGCAATTCTCAAATTTATGAAAAACCATCTCCAAGATAATTCATTTCATTTTCAACACCCTTTAAAAAATGTAATCTAACAATGTTTCAATTTGCATCTTGTGTGCTTGCTATCAGTAGTGTCCCCCCGTAAGTTGATTGTATGAACGTGCCATCGATTACAATAATTGGAAAGCAATGGTGCCATGCTTGAATGGATGCTCCAATGGTAAAGAATAAATACTTGAAATGACCATTTGTTTCCAACTCAAGGGCTATGACGGAACCTGATATGAAACATCAACATTATCATTAGAATTACAAATAGTATACAGTATCCAAATCAGTAGTAAATGGTAACCATTCATGTGGTTAATGGTATCTAAATAATTTCCATATTAATGTTTGCAATATGGTGCATTTGGTGTACAGAATTTAATTAATGTGTAATATTGTGTGCAGATATTTATAACACACAAAATATTAATACAACATAGGTATACTGTACAGTACATTTAGTAACTAAACATATATATTATAGTAACCAAATCAGTTGACTTGAGTAACCAACTAATTATGAAAACCAATAATATGTTTTAAAGTGTTATCTGGATTTATTTTCTTTAGCATGTGTAACCATGATGGGATCACTAAGTAGTCATGTGGATTTCCTCTTACCTTTTCCAACTCTTTCTCCTTCGATCTCCATGCTTTTTGGTAAGAGATAGACACATTATATTATGTCATCATGTCCTCCACAATATCGGTTGGTGTGTATATTTTCTTCAAATTTGTTAATTTATGCATTATGCATTCGCTGACCAACTCACTATTTGCCTGTTTGTGGTCTCCAACCAATACGTTGACTGAACACGTGTGAATGTCATTGAATTCCCTCACCTTGAACAGACTGGTTTTTCAAATACTTGATGCTCTCATCTTCCGGTTGCAATTTTCATCATCTACGCACACTAGAACAAAGTATCCATGACTTGTTCGTTGAACTTTGTGTTGTCTATTTTTTTTGATTGAATGCAGCCTCATAGATTGTGATAGGATTTTTTTGTCTTTGTAGGTTTGATGTAATTTTACTTCACGTTCATTCGGATCTGTTATTACATCATCATATCGTTCTTCTGTGTATGATTTGTCATGTTGTCTGTCTCGTTGTTGTTCAATAATTTCCATTGCAAGCTGATCAACATATTGCGTTCCAATTTGGCAATCTTGTGTTGGTAGTGGAACTAGTACTGAATTCAATTGTGTTGATCTGATTGGCGTTACATCGTGAATAACAGATTCTTCTACATTTGTCAAGTTATGCAAGATTGTTGTGCGTCCCCTTCTATGTTCAATATTTATAATCAGTGGGAATTTACCTTGTTCATCAGATTTTCTACTGACTTCAATAAAGAATCTTAATGTTGATTCATCTGATATACAGATTGGTGGAATGTAGCTTCTAATCTGAAATTTGATCGATAATATTGTTGCGTTTGTGTCTAGCCGTAATGCAATGCATATCATGTCTTGCATTTCTTTGAACGAACAAGTTGATGGAACTAGTATGCCGGTAACTTCAAATTTGGTGTATTGGTTACTATTAGTTCATGTACCATTGAAATAAAGTACAACAGGAATCATCTCCATTGTCTGAAAACATAATAAGTTTTGTAAAGTAACCAAAACAATGTTAGACAGTAACCAAACTATAAAATGTTAGTAACCAGAAAATAAAATACATTTGTACATTCATTTTACAATGTTAACAATCAGTTTAATGTTATTTGTTAGCAATTAAATTATAACAGTTGTATAAAGGTAACCAATGTAGCCAATTAATTTCCATACATATGATTTTTAAACTCATACATCTCAGTATTAGATAGTAACCAATACAATGTAGTCAATAAGTAACATCTGATATAAAAGAAACAATTATAAAAGAATATAACATTATAATCTTACACAGTAACCAGGTCAGCACTATTGAGTAACCATTATAATTTTACATAGTAACCAAGCCAGCATTAGTTAGACAGTAACCATTATAATGTTAAACAGTATCCAAGTCAGTATTAGTCAGTAACCAAATCATCATTTTTCAATAACCAAGACAACATTGTTCAGTAATATTATGCTCTAACCATTATAATTTTACACAGCAACCAACTTAGCAATATTCAGTAACCATTATAATGTTACACAAATGTAGAATCAAAGATTAATCAAGAACCAAGATGATTTAGACAAAGACAATGTTACACAGTAAACAAGACAACATTAGACAGTAACTAGCAGTTGCAGGAAGTTAAACAATGTATTTAATGAGTAACCGTCAATATAAAAAAATCAATAGAACTCATTTAAAAATTATAAAGCAATCAAATAAACATTATTCAGAAACTAAATTTATAATAAACAACAACCAATTTATATATATTTAGTAACTATAATATAAAATACATTTTCAAATGCATTTTTTGCAATCAAAACATTCAGTATTCTTAATATATGTGACCATTTTAAGTGTTAAAAACTTAAGAAAGTTAATCAATATAGGAATTCATAATAACCATAAGTAACTATATACATATGATTTTTAAACTCATATACCTCAGTATTATACAGTAACCAATACAATGTAGTCAATAATTAACCTCCAATATAAAAAGAAACAATTATAAAATAATATAACATTATAATCTTACACAGTAACTAAGTTAGCACTATTTAGTAACCATTATAATTTTATATAGTAATCAAGTCAGCATTAGACAGTAACAAATATAATGTTAAGCAGTAAGCAAATAAGCATTAGTCAGTAACCAAGTCATCATTTTTCAATAACCAATCAGCATTGTTCAGTAATATTATGCACTAACCATTATAATTTTACACAGTAACCAACTCAGCAATATTCAGTAACCATATAATGTTACACAGTAACCGAATCAGCATTAATCAGTAATCAATATTTTGTTACACAGAAACCTAGACATCATTAGACAGTAACCAAGACAGCATTAGACAGTAACCAAGACATCAATAGACAGTATAATGTTACACGGTAACCAAGACAACATTAGAGAGTAACCAACTGTTGCAGGAAGGTAACCAATTTATTTGATGAGTAACCATTAATTTAAAAAAATTAGGAGAAATCATTAAAAAATTATAAAATAATCAAATAAACATTATTTAGAAAACAAATACACAATAAACATTAACCAATTTATATCTATTTAGTAACCATAATATAAAACATATCAATGAATCAACCAATCGTTATAGGAATTTGTAGTAACCATTTTAAGTGTGAAAAACTTAAGAAAGGTTATCAATATAGAAATTCGTAAAAAACATAGGTAACTATATGCATATGAATTTTAAACTCACATACCTCAGTATTCAGATTTGTATCGAAGTTGCTGCGATTTTGTATTCAACAATCACCGCAGTACGATTGTTTTTTGTTATTGAACTTGAAGTTTCTATTGATTTTGTATGTTATTTTGCGATCTTAGCGTGCCGTCGCGACAAAAAGTTTCGTCTTCTCCGATCTCAGAGGTGTGTTGCGCCAGAAGATTTGGATTTCTCCGATATCAAAGTTGCATGTTTTGTTCAGTTGCTTGAATGTAGGAGCGATTAGTTGCAAATATTAAAGTCTGTAACTGACGTATATACGTGATTTTAGCAACTTTATATTGTGTTGTTTTATTTTTGTAATTACTTTTTAATTGTTGTATATTAGTGTTAAGGACCCTAAATATTATTACTAATATTAATTTGGCATAATGGGCCCTAGGGTGTCATAATCTTGATGGACGATTTTGACCCTTAGCTATTCTATAAATAAAACGGTTAGGGTTTGGTCTCAATTGTCATTTCAAGAACTTTATACACACCTATACATCCATCCTAAGATTGAGAGAGGCAATTGAAGACCTTCACCCTTAAGCGCAGCGGAAGCATGATGCATACAAGATGGCTTCTCTCAATTCATGTAAGTACTTATTATTATGATTATTGATTTTATTTTATTCTATGCAATAACACGTTCCGGTATAATTTATTCAACATCTGATATCAGAGCTATTGCTACGTTATTGTATAGAATAAATTATTTATGTTATTATATTACAAATTTTAATGTCGTAAAATAATTAAATTATGTTGTTTTTAGAGAGAATGATGTTTGCAGTACGTTAATATATATATATATATATATGGGGTTTCATCCATAGCAACCGGTTGTTGTGGAGCAACCCTTTTTTGGTTTGTTAAATTTTTATTTTTTATTTTTTATATTTTTTGCTCCAGCTGAAATTTCAACAGGTCAAAAAAGAGATTGTTCTCGACGATGCTTAGGTTGTTGTGGATGGAACCCCATATATATATATATATATATATATATATATATATATATATATATATATATATATAGAAAGGATCAAGAGTAGGATTCTTAAATAGCGAATGCCTTAAATAATAGAATTTTATCAAAACGACGTAGTTTTGATAAGACGCAGCGATGGCATTTTTGTAAATACGCTATGGCATGGTATTTACAAAATGTCACTGCTGCCTTATCAAAAAACTACGTTGTTTTGATAAAGTTCTATTATTTAAAAAGAGTTCTACTACTTAAGATATTCCTACTGATCCTATATATATATATATATATATATATATATATATATATATATATATATATATATATATATAATCCGTGTGTGCATGTGGTGTTTTGAGTGCATGTGTGTGTGTGCTGGGCAAGAATGTGCATGTCGTGTGTGTGTGTGAATGTGGCTGGCAATAATGACTTAGGAGTGTGCATGCATGTGATAACATAACTGATATCAACATTTTTTTGGGCCAAATTCGGTTAAAGTAAAATGAAAGTAAACATGGGCTAAAAAGTGTTTGGCCAATCCGGATGATAGTAAATTGATCCGAGCCTTCCATTTTCTATCATGCAATCCGGATCATTGATTTAAAAATCAGATTTTCAAATTACCTTTTTACCCTAACTTTAAAAATCGTATAAATAGAAAGCTTTTCATTCATTTTTACTTACCAATTTATAAATAAGAAAAGCTTACTCTCGTTGCCTATATTCTGTGAAATTAAGCTTTAACTCTCTCTTCTTATTAAAGTTCTAATTCTACTTAGAAGAGAAAAATTGGTCAAAGTATATGAGATAAGTTATTAATTTATTATTGCTTACATTATCTCATACTTATTTATATATATAGATATTCAAATATAAATTGTTATACACATCTATATATATATATATCTATATTTCATCTATCAATATCAAAGTAAAAAATCAGTACTTAGATACCGATATAATTCAGAAGTAATTTCTCTAAAATTCTTCGAACGGTCTTTAAAATCCTAAGTGGCTTTTTATTGATATAGTTACATTATATAAATAGTACACAATACTTATATAATTTTCAAATTGTGAAATGAACAATTTAGTCAGTACTTAGATACCGATATTCGGAGATATTCCTTAATAAATAATATTATCTGAACGGTCTTTTAAAATTATAAGTGGTCAAATTTTCACAACGTAGATCAAATATATAAAAATATATATCTTTGAGTGAAGCGAATTAATTTGATATATCAAGTATTATTTAACTGACTAATCTGTTATACTTGATAACTGTCATCACAAGTATTTTTTACACAAACTTATTTATTCATAAATTACTTTGCATTATATAAGTGATTTAAACTGTTAGCCAAAATCATCTTTATATCAGTTTAAAATCATAGAAACACATTCTTTAATTCTAAAGAGAGATCCTTTTCTAAATCTATTTAAACCATAAAAACACATTCTTTATTAATGAAAAAAAAAATCTTTATACAAGTGTATCAATTTTCACATCTGTATACACAAAAATATATCACATAAAAGTCTTGAACTTTTACTTGAATATTTGATCCTAACTTGTATATCTACTTATTTGAGAAGTAACAAATATACATCTATACTAAACTTTATGTGATTACTTTAAAAGTAAAAACCAAAACAATCTTTTGTAAAAAGAAAAATGTAGAGTTAGTTTATTTTATGTATCTGTGAGAAAGACAAAAATTCTTTTATCAAGACCAGAGTCTTAGAGAGGTCAACTAGGAGTTGGGTATCTAGTGTACTTGTAAGGTAAGGAAGAGATTGTTGTTTCAAGACCAAATCATAGAATAGTTCTGAACTCAAAAGGAAGATACAACTAAGCTTGAGGAAGGAGCTGGGAGTTCGTTGTCCGAGATAGTTAGTTGTTGATAGTTATAAGTTTATCTATAAAACTTTGTAAAGACTTCTTCATCTATTGAATGAGTATTTATTACTGGGAGTAATACGATCTCAATTTCTGGTGAGGAGCTTGAGACTGGACGTAGCAATATACCCTAGCTGTATGTTGTGAACCAAATAAATATTTATGCATTGTGTGGTTGAATTTTTACTAACTTGCTATTATTTTCTAACATTGCAAGTTAATCTACTAAAAATTCAAAAAGGCCAAAGATAATTTTTAAACGGTGATAATTTATTCAACCCCCCCCTCCCCCTCCCCCTCCCCCTCCCCTCTTTAGATTATTATTGGACTTTCAAAAAGTATAATTGAGATTATATATTTATTTTAATCAATCAGAAAAAGTATTAATTATATTTCTTAATTTTTGTGTTTTCTCCTAAAACATCAAGAGGGAGTATTTTATTAAAATCTTAGAGATACGCACACAAATACATATAACATCTCAGTTCCAAAATGAGTTTTCTATATCTTAAAGGATTATTTTTTTGAAGTATTAAGATTTGCATTTTGACAAACTTAAACATATATTTTTGTCAAAATAATGACAAACTTTTTAGAATTTAATAGTGAGAAGAAATAGAGTACCAAAAAAGTTTATCCTACCAAAAATTTTATATTAAAAACACCCTCAAAGAAATGGACACATTTCGAGACAGGGTGGAGGCTAATGCAAGAGTTGAATATTTACGAAAAAATAAGGTTGGGAGGAGATTAGATTGGTTAGAAACACCATCCATAATATCAAGATTGTCAAAGTCGATTAACTTTTTTTAATTTTTTTTTAGAGGGGGGGAGGGGTGGGTGTGGGTTTCAAAATATATGATCAATATTATTTTTTTAAGATGCTATTAATATTAATACCAACGTAAAAATATTGTGTTAGAAATATGCATGTGAATGTTATTCCTTTATTCGTATTATTTGATGATGAAGTTAATGAATGAATATGCAAACATGTCTGCATTGATAAAAGCTCTAAAGTCCTTAATAGATGATACACAATATGGACAAGGACTTAGATTGATATGATCAAAATTGTTAGGTTGATCTATGCTTACTGTTTATCATTCTGTAAATGAATGTATAGAAGAAAAGATCAAAGCTGTTAGGTTGATCTATTTTGGAGTGTAATAGATAGGCATGTCTGATCGTAGAGCTCTGCACAAGTCATATAAGTCTGCCAAGAAAACAAAGCAAAATCGTAGACTGTCGATCTAGTCGAGAGATTGCAGAAGCTAAGGCAGAATCGTAGAGCATCAAAGAAGTTGCTTCAGAATCGTAGTCTGTCTTGAAAGTCACACTCAGAATCGTGGAGTTGGTCTGAGCATCTGCCGAGCCAAGTCAAGAATCGTAGTCTGCACTCGAAATCGTAGAAGATGCTTGATGAGAACCTGTCGAGCTAAAATCGTAGACTTGACTCTGAATCGTAAAGACTACATGTCGTCACCTATAAGATTCACAGTTTGCAGAACCAGAGCCAAAGTCGTAGTCAGCCATATGCTTACATAGCCAAGGCATAATCGTGAAGCACTACGATTCTCTACTGAAGCAAACCTGAAGTATATGCATAGATCGCTTTCTTTGATAAGAACAGTCAAGTTTAAGAATATAGTCTACTTGAAGAATATCAAAAAGCATTCTTTGAATGATCTACAAGCAAGTAGAAGATCAAAGCACCAATTCTATTAACAAGGCTGATTTAGAAGTGAAAATCCATTCAGAAGGAATCTCCTATAAGTGCTAATCAGAAGACTACGATTGTAGTGCTTACCAAAGAGAGAAGAGTCTGATAAAGGTGATACAAAGATAATGGTAAACCTGCCTCAAAGTGAGCAAAGGACAAACAAGAAAGATATCAATGCTCAGCCTTACCATGGAGTATGATCAAGAGATCACAAGGCTGAAAGTTCAGAAAGGTGAGCATGACAAGTCAAAAGGGATATGCAAGCCGAAGTGTCAAAGCTGTCAATCAACTTGTTAATTCTTGAAGCAAGGCAAGATAAGCACGATCATAGAATGGACTGTGAGAGCAAAGTACAAGATGGTACAACATTGAGCACTCTCAAAATCATAAAAGGTGTCAAGGTCAAGTCACCCTACGATTTTCACAGACAAGCAATCGTAGAGTTGATAAAGGTTAACATCTGAATCGTAGAGGGCATTCATTTGAAAAGTGAGAATGTCCAAGCAAAGGAGAATGACATTCGAACGTTGTGAATTGAGGATCCCGATATACTCTCCAAACATCCTTCATGTAAATAAAGGAAACAAGAGAAAAGGGTGACTCCCTACTAGCTTGCTGAAAGTAACGTCTCTGATGTGTTAGGTGATAAAGCAGACTGATATGCCAGGTAAGTCAAAAAGCAGTTGTCACATCAGCTCTGCATGTCTACATTAGTGCTCAGAAAAGTTTGGAGCAATAAATGCTACAATGGATGTCTTCAACGGAAACATTTCAAAGGCTCCTTGACAAGAAAATAAGACAGAGATTAAAAGAGAGCTTGTCAATGAAAGACTCCCAACGGATATGTTCCAACGGGAAGATGTCAGATGGATCCATATAAAAGTCGAAGCTTCAAAAAAAGAAAAGTTGTTGACTTGAGATAAAAAAAAAAGTCATATAGAACTTAACAGAGACAAGGTCGTAGTGCGAGTAAGACCACCACAGAAGAGTAAAGCACAACTAATGAGAGTCCTGCAACGGAGAAGCTTCATTCAATATAAAGAAGTATAACAACGAGATGGAATCTGTGCTGAGATCCGAAAGGCCAAGAAGACAACAAAAAGAGTGGCAGAATAGAAAACAAGATACTTGAGCCACTCTGTTTTTTTGGTCTCGATAAGTCATTCAAGCTCCCAAAGCCTGGATTTATTTTAGTCATCCACCTCACCCCATTTTTTGAAGGAGGGGTAATGTGGGGTTGCGTATTTTATATAATAGATTGTCCGAATTGGGCCCTATTTCAGGTCATTATATTTTAAGTGCTCATAACAAACTCCTAAATGCAATATTTTTGAGTCACTATCTTGCCAACTAAAAGCATCAAGTAATTACCATATCCAATAATAACTCTTGTATGCTACTTACCTTTTTAATAGAACCTCTTTATACAATTCCTATCAAGAATTATATTGCAACTCTATTGAGATATTGTAGCTTAACTATAAATACAAGTTAACAATGGGGGTACGCACGCATTCTAGCCTAATAAATACTAGCTAGCTCCTCCATTGTTAATGAACATATCTTAAAACTTGTTTTTACTCTCACACCAGAGGTATTCTTCGATGGTCAATGCCGTCAAATATTTTCTAATGGTTCTTTTTGTGCAGGTTCATGTCCAAGTCAGTGGTTGAACGTGCGGACAAATTCGAGGATTAACATTATTGATTTTTAAAGTTAAACAAAGACATTTTCAAATTCAAGTGATATAACAATAAAATTTGTAAACTATCTAACAAATACTACTCATTGTAAGATTTATTTTTTAATAATTTTAAACGAATCTCAATTTTGAGTTTGAGAATATCTTAAATTGACTTTCAAAAATCAATAATGATCATATAATTTGAAACAAATGTAGTGTTATTTTTCATTTGTGTTTGTTAACTTATTAAACAAAAAATTTGATTATTTTTATAAATATCATCATGTCTTCACCAAGCATTTGTTATGAAGGAAATAGAAGAAATTTGTTAACTTTGCTCATCTATGTAACAAATTGTTGACTTATAACTAATAACTAATCAGATCCACCAAGTGACAATGACAATTTTCAACCAAAACATTGTTCATCATTTTATAATGTTAACCAAGAAAAAACATTAATTGTACACCAAATGACAATGCAAATTACATCATTTTCAATCAAATTAAAAGCAATATTATTGTTTATCTCTGACAATGTTATCCAAACAAAAACATGGTTCACCAATCACAATTCAAATTACATCATTTTCATCCAACAAAAGAAAGCATTGTTCAACACTTCACTAGCACCCTAATTTCCTTGTTTGAAACACTTTCGTAGGACTTAATGTACATATAGTCAACTTTTTACTATTAGTTGGATGCTTCTAATTAGGAGATGTGCATGTTTTTGGTAATGAAGGCTGCAATTAATGACTTTAGCTGAGAAGATGAAGTTTCTTGCCACATGTATTAATTGAACTAAACCTCCTAGTGGTTAAACCCACTTAGAAGTGGCATTTGGTTGAGAATCAGACTAAGAAGTGAAAACCACAAAAAGATTTGCATTCAACTTTTGTTTAAAAAATTACAAAAAGTTGAAATTTGTACCTTACAATTTACATGACCCCTCAATTTTTGTCTATATTCTTATTCAAATTACCCCTGTAATTGAGTTGTGATTTCCTAATATTTTTCCAAACCCTAGACAAAAGAAAGCAGTAGCCGCCCATGAAAGCCCTAGATCATTTCAAAGTTGTTTGTCTAATTAGAACCATCTTAATATCTATACATATATATGGAGGGTAACAAAATACTTACACACTATCCATTAACTCTTGTTAACGTTGTTACAAGTGACTATAAGTAACTTTGAGTAAACCTCTTATTTGCAGTTTACTCTTTCTTTTGACATTTCTTTTGCTCCTCTTTTTTCCCCTACTGCTGAAAATCTCATTTTGATTGGCCAACTTTTTTTGTGTGATTTGGTTTGAGACCTCAAGGCCTTGTATATGTAGAGAGCCTCATACTTGATTGGTTTGTTCTTGAGGAAGGTTAGGATTATTGGTTTGTTCTTGAGGAAGGTTAGGATTATGGCGATGGTGTTCTTGTACTGGCATGGTGCCGTCGGCTCAAGCAAATCAAAAGGACAGATGATTTTGCGCTCATATATGTTTTGTGTTTCTTATATCCCAGATGAGCTGTGAGCGACTAATCTCTTTTTTCAGTTCTGAGATGTAATTATGGTTCAAGGGTGTAGTAATCCAGGATCCAAGTCTTGTAGTTTGTATGGAAAAATAAGATAAGAAGATCTCTTAATAAACTTCTTAAATTCTAAAATATAAGGTCAAATTTAATTTGAAATATAAGATAGTATTGATGTGGTTCATTTAACTTGCGAAAAGCTTAAGATATTTTAATTAATAATACTTTTTAGATACAAATTATAAAATAGTTTCTGGATAGTTTATAATATTAATAATATTAACAAAAATTGAGTGAATTGATATCAATTTTAAAGATAAAAATATTTTAAATTAAATTTTAAAAAGTCAATATTAATTTATAGTATTAAGCAAGAGCAAACAAGAGCAGTTAACTATTAGGCTGTGTAATAGATTATGGTAATTGATTTTCTTAAAAAAAATTATTCTTTACTTTTCACTCCTAAAATGGATACAATACTCCTAAATTTATTATTGTTAAATTCACAACATTTTTTTGTTATTTTCACAATAAAAGTATAGTTGTAGATGTATAGCGACGGTGAAAACCGTCGCTATAGGATCTATAGCGACACTTTTATTGTAAAAATAATAGTTTTTATTGTGAATTTAATAAAAAAAAAAATTTATTTACCTCAGCCACTAGTCTGTCCACTACATGAGGAAGTTATATGGTAAAAGTATCCCCAAATCAAATACTATGATACCAAAACTCAATCTATATATAATAAAACAAAACCCATTTTGAATCTTTCATTTGACAAAGCACAAGGACGGTTCAGATTCATTCTAACTTAATTCTTCCAACTTAATCTAAAGACTCATATTTCTTCCCGCCCAAATCAAATTCACTCATACACCCTACTCTCTCTCATGTTCACACACAAAATCATTTCTTTCCTCTCTTCTTCACACACACAAACAAATAATAATAATAATTTTGAATCTTTCATTTGACAAAGCACAAGGACAGTTCAGATTCATTCTAACTTAATTCTTCCAACTTAATCTAAAGGCTCATATTTCTTCTCGCCCAAATCAAATTCACTCATACACCCTACTCTCTCTCATGTTCACACACAAAATCATTTCTTTCCTCTCTTCTTCACACACACAAACAAATAATAATAATAATAATAATAATAATAATAATAATAATAATAATAGTACAAATAATAATAATAATTATTATTATAATAAAAATAATTATAATATCTATATAATAAAACAGAACCCATTTTAAATATTTTATTTGACAAACCACAGGAACGGTTCAGATTTCATCTCAATTCTTCCAACTTAATCTAAATGCTCACATTTCATCTCACACTAAAAATTTCCGCCCAAATCAAATAATAATAATAATAATAATAATAAAAATAATAATAATAATAACAATAATAATTATTATAATTATAATAGTAATGATAATAATACTAATAATGATAATAATAATAATAATAATAATAATTATTATTATTATTATAATTATAATAGTAATTATTATTATTATAATTATAATAGTAATAATAATAATAATAATAATAATAATAATAACAACAACAACAACAACAACAACAACAACAACAACAACAACAACAACAACAATAATAATAATAATAATAATAATTGTTATTATGGTGGTGTGGTGAATTATGAAAATTGTTATTGATGATTTTTAATTTTTGTAAATAGGTTTAGATTTTTTTTGGATATTTATTGTGGAGGTTTGGTGAATTATGATAATTGTTATGTCTGATTGTATGTTATTTTAGGTTACAAATTTTTTTTAGATAATATAGTATTTTTCGAATTTTAATTTAATTTTTCGTTACGTCGTGCCTTTAGGCACGGGCAATTACTAGTCCATTTATATATCACAAAAAAATGAAATGGTACGTTTAGATTGAAGAAATGAAATGGGTTAAATACATTTTTCTTTATTCTATTAGACCTCGGTTTACAAATGCATTATTAAACTAAATTTTTTTACGATCAACTCATTAAACTACACATTATTTATAAAAAGTGATAAAATCGTCTATGTCTGTTAACCATTTAACAGAAAACCGACGTGGCAATAAGTGGTAGTATATAATTAAAATACGTGGCAGTATATACTTACATGAATTAAATATATAATTAAAATTGTTGTATTATTATATACTACTATTTTATTAATTAATGTTGTCAAGCACTTTATTTACTAAAAAATTTTAGAATTTTACCTAGTTTCTTAAAATTACTCCCTAGAAAAACTTCATTCCCTTCAAAATTAAAAGATATATTTTTGAAGATAATTTTATATTTTTAAAAATATATTTATATTTTTATATAAAAATATAAAATGTAATAATTTTATATAAAATATTAAATTTTATATAAAATATAAAAT
This sequence comes from Panax ginseng, assembly GCA_020205605.1. Classification (NCBI taxonomy): domain Eukaryota; kingdom Viridiplantae; phylum Streptophyta; class Magnoliopsida; order Apiales; family Araliaceae; genus Panax; species Panax ginseng. The sequence goes on from CM035134.1 coordinate 15,187,627, forward strand.
ATATCTTATTTAATTAATATAAAATATAAAATGTAAAATATTTTATATATTATAAAAAATATATATTTTTTATATATTTTATATTTTATATTTTTAAAAGATATATTTTTGTAGAAAGGGTCTTTCCCTTTCCCGTTATCCAACTCTGTAAAAAAATATACTCATCTTTTTTCTCTTACACAACAATGGAGCTTAAATTTATTGAAGAATTTTTTATTAAATTAGAGAACATGAAATCCTTTATCACACATCTAATTGCAGACCATTAACCTGTGAGACCCCAAATTTTATGAATAAAGATTTAAAATCCTCGAAATTTTTTTTTTTTGAATATTATGGTGTGGATTTGATATAATGTTATAGTTGTGGGTAATGTTTATAAATTTTGCAAAGTATGCAAGTTGTTATAAAATATTCGATTGGTCGGGGAATATTCGTATGACGACACAATCATTGATGGACCCCTAATAACGGAAGTATTATTGTAGTAAGAAAAAAACGCATGTAATTATCTTTTATTAAAAATAACGGTGAAAGTGTTACCGTTAAAACCGTGAACTACCCAGTAGTAAAAAGTACGAATACGCTGGCGTGGTTGCATAGTAGCACATTAGATTGATTATTGATGCTTACGTGAAAAGTCACTCAGTTATACTCAATTATTGCTACAGTAATTGCTGCATCATTTCTCTCATATTATTGAATCGATTATTGTCACAGTAGCATCTACATAATATTTTATATATCAATAATTGAGACAACAAAGTTATTTATATTATTAAATTATAATATTTACAATGTCTAGAAGTTCTGTCAAGGAGAGGTTTGGTCATCTAATTGCATACTACCAATAAGGAAAAATTCTTATCTGAAAGCCCCTCTCTTCCTCGGAGCGACACGGTTGTTAAATATTGTGAGTTATAATATTAATGATGAATAAGTTCGTGTTGATTAAAGATGAATTTGATAGTTCCATTGTGTTGGGATTATTAATGTTAGTGGAAATCGACATCTATTCCGATAATAATTGATGTCTGGAGGTTATATTGATAAATCGGGTAATTAATCGGATAAATGAGCAATTAATTGCTACTAATTCACATGCTTATATAACTATTTGTTCACATGTGTGTACTATTGAATCACATTCTTGTACTATTAGGGGAGTTGGTGCAAGATTGATAATACTTGCATGACTAAGTTAAAAATAGAGGTATAGATGGAGGTACTATACTATAATTCGTATTTTTACATGATTATAACTATTGATTCACATGATTGAACTATTGATTCACATTATTTACTATTAGGGGAGGTGGTGCAAGTTTGATAATACTTGCAGGACTAAATTAAAAATGAAAGAAAAGTTGGAGGTATTGTCTTTGTAATATTTCAACCCCAAAATGTAATTATCGAAACTATATTTTCCTATAAATAAGCTCATTCTTCCTTCATTTCTCACCAATTCACTAAAGCTATATAGCAATTATTATAGAGAGAAATTATAGAGAGAAAGAAGAAGATAAGTCTGTTACCTCTCTATTCTAGTATCCAGCTTTATTCTAAGGTAAGGGGTATTATTTCTTTCGTATTCATGAAAAGAGCTTCTGTTATTCCATTCTTTATTATTATGTTGAAATAACATGTCTATGCAAAGTACCGCATACATTGTGAAATTCTTCTTTTATTCCATTCTTTATTATTCTGTTGGAATATCTTTGTTCATGCGGATTACGCTAAACCCGATTCCATTCCTTATTATTACGCTGGAATAACTCGTCTGCATGCGGTCTATCGCATGCATGGTGAATTCTTTGTTATTCCATTCTTTATTATTCGTTGGAATATCCTCATCATGCGCGGTTTACGCATGACCCGGTTTCATTCTTTATTATTCTCGCTGGAATATCCATGCATCTTTGCTTACGCACGACCGGTTCCATTCTTTATTATTCTCCTGAGAATAACCTCGTCATGCAGCGGTCTATCGCATGCATGGTGAATTCTTCTCATTATTCCATTCTTTATTATTCATTGGAATAACTCGCTCATGTGGATTACCGCATGCATGGTGAATGATCCTTTGTATTCATATGAATAGTCTTTTCATTCAAAAGGGGTTTCTGCCAGGGGCAGTTTCATAATTTTTCTGACCCTCAAAAATTGTGGAAAAATCTGAAATGATAATTTGATGTGTTTTCTAGATTGTGTCCAAAAATGGCAATTTTTGGATGTATGGATTAAGAGTTATGGATTTTATAGGAAAAGACTATTTTAAAAGTAAACTCTTATAACTCTTTGTGGTTAACTCCAAAATTGATGAAATTTTTATTGGGAATACATCTATATACTATCAGTAGACTCTGTAAATTTTGGAATTTTTGGACAAAAGTACAATTTATGATAAATGTCTAAATATTCGACAGTTTTGGCCATATGAAAAATAGTAAATGAATTTTAAAAATTTTGAGAAAAATATATGTTCAATATGGAACTATATTATGCTAAATCCCAGAAAAGAAATATTTTTGGGACTGATTTGGTATTTTTCATAAAAATGAACTAGTTATGAGTAAATGAATTAAATATGTTATGTGAAGTAACAAAATTGGAAAATAGGATTTTATGGATTGGGAATCCTATATAGGGTATATGCAAATTTTTTATGAGAGATTTAATCATTAGTAATGAAATCTTATGAGTATGGCATTTTTAAATGATTAAATGTATTATTTGGTAAAGTGTAAATAATTGAAATAAATTGTTTATAAGTTTAAGAAGTGATTAAAATATTATTATAATATTAATAATATTAGATTATGAGTTTATTAAGTGATTGATAATATATGGATAAATTTAAAATCTTTTATATTTATCCTTATTTTCGTTTGATTAATGCTTATATCATTGTCATCATCCTCATGCTTATATTGTGGTGAAAGTCATCTTTGGCTTGCGTATATAGATGGACTTGGTATGATTATGACCAGGGATTATTTGGTATAATCATGACCGTAATGTGACGAATGATGTGGTGAAAGTCCTCAATGGCCTGAAGTGCATTGATGGACAGTTTTTGGTATGATTATGACCAAGGATTATTCGGTATAGTCATGACCATTGATGATTTAATGAATATCCTTGGCCCGTAGTGCAGGGAAGATTCGATGATATGGTTTATTTATTAAGCTGAGTCTCAGCGATAAAAATTAATGAAAACATTTTAAATCAAAGAAGATAGTAGATATCATGCTCTACTTGACTCTTCTAATGGATTGCTTATTCCGCTGCAGTTAAACTTGATGTCTATTGTATTTTATCAGTTTAACAGTGTTAAATACTAATGATAATTTATTTTGCATTATCTTAGTCATAATATTTCTTACTGGGCTAGTTGAGCTCACCCTTTCTTTCACTGTTCTCTTCAGGAAATGAGAACGTAGCTGGGACGAGATGGGTGATGTATACCTGTTTTGGGGGCGTCACATTACGTGCAAAGATGGACTTGGTATGATTATGACTAGGAATTATTCGGTATAATCATGACCGTAATGTAACGAATGATGTGGTAAAAGTCCTCATTGGCCGGTAGTGCATTGATGGACAGTTTTTGGTATGATTATGACCAGGGATTATTCGGTATAGTCATGACCATTGATGAAAACACGAATATCCTTGGCCCATAGTCCATGGATAATTCGTGGTCGTAATACTAATGAATATCCTTGGCCGTAGTGCATGGATTTTCATGAAAAGAGCTTCTGTTATTCCATTCTTTATTATTATGTTGGAATAACCTGTCTATGCAAAGTACCGCATACATGGTGAAATTCTTCTGTTATTCCATTCTTTATTATTCTGTTGGAATATCTTGTCTGTGCGGATTATGCTAGACCTAGTTCCGTTCTTTATTATTCTGTTGGAATAACCTGTCTATGTGGTCTATCGCATGCATGGTGAATTCTTTGTTATTCTATTCTTTATTATTCTGTTGGAAATCCTGTCTGTGCAGTTTACGCATGACTTGGTTCCATTCTTTATTATTCTATTGGAATATCCAATCTGTACGGTTTACGCATGACCTGGTTTCATTCATTATTATTCTGTTTGAATATCCTGTTTGTCATGCGGTTTACTGGCGTGACCGGTTCCATTCTTTATTATTATTCATTGAGAATAACTCAGTATGTGCGGTCTATCGCATGCATGGTGAATTCTTCTCATATTCCATTCTTTATTATTCTCATTGAATAACTCCGCTATGTGGATTACCACATGCATGATGAATGATCCTTTGTATTTATATGAATAGTCTTTTCATTCAAAAGGGGTTTCTGCCAGGGGCAGTTTCGTAATTTTTCTGAACCTCAAAAATTCTGGAAAAATTTAAAATGATATTTTGATGAGTTTTCTACATTGTGTCCAAAAATAGCGATTTTTGGATGTATAGATTAAGAGTTATGGATTTTATGGAAAAAGACTATTTTAAAAGTAAACCCTTGTAACTCTTTGTGGTTAACTCCAAAATTGGTAAAATTTTTATTGGGAGTACATGTATATAACAGGAGTATACCCTATAAATTTCAGAATTTTTGGACAAAAGTACAATTTATGATAAATGTCTAAATATTCGGCAGTTTTGGCTATATGAAAAATAGTAAATCAATTTTAAAAATTCCGAGAAAAATATATGTTCAATATGGGACTATATTCAGCTAAATTCCGGAAAAGAAATATTTTTGGGACTGATTTGGTATTTTTCATGAAAATAAACTAGTTATGAGTAAATGAATTAAATATGTTATGTGAAGTAACAAAATTGGAAAATAGGATTTTATGGCTTGGAAATCCTATATAGGGTATATGCAAATTTTTGATGAGGAATTTGATCATTGCTAATGAAATCTTATCAGTATGCCATTTTTGAATGATTAAATACATTATTTGGTAAAGTGTAAACAATTGAAATAAATTGTTTATAAGTTTAAGAAGTAATTAAAATATTGTTATAACATTAATAATATTAGATTATGAGTTTATTAAGTGGTTGATAATATTTGGATAAATTTAAAGTCTTTAATATTTATCCTTGTTTTTGTTTGATTAATGCTTATATCATTGTCATCATTATCATGCTTATATGGTGATGAAAGTTATCTTTGGCTTACGTGCAAAGATGGACTGTTAATTATTGAATTGTATATCTTTGGCTTACGTGCAAAGATGGACTGTTGATTATTGGTTTTATAGTTGTATATCTTTGACTTACGTGCAGAGATGGACTTGGTATGATTATGACCAGGGATCATTCGGTATAATCATGACCTGTAATATTATAAACGATGTGGTAAAAGTCCTCAATGGCCTGTAGTGCATTGATGGACAGTTTTTGGTATGATTATAACCATGGATTATTCGGTATAATCATGACCATTGATGATTTAATGATTATCCTTGGCCCGTAGTGCGCAGGATGATTCGATGATGTGGTTTATTTATTTAATGAGTCTCAAATGATAAAAATTGATGAAAATATTTTAAATTATAGAAGATAGAGATATCATGCTCTACTTGACTCTTCTAATGGATTGCTTATTCTGCTGCAGTTAAACTTGATGTCTATTGTATTTTATCAGTTTAACATTGTTGAAGGCTAATGATAATTTATCCTGCATTATCTTAGTCATAATATTTCTTAGTGGGCTAGTTGAGCTCACCCTTTTGCTTTCATTGTTCTCTTCAGGAAATGAGAACGTAGCCGGGACTAGTCGAGGAACGGAGTGATGGTCCGAGATGGTGTCATAGTAGTCTTCACTATTCTATAAAATAGTGTGATAATAAATGTAATGAGAACTCCATTGAGTGTGGATATTGTCTAGATGACAATATTTGTATTAAAACTCACAGCATATGTTTTGTCGTATTTTACACGATAGTTGTATAATTAAGTTTTTATTTGTATTTTGTACCATGTATTTGGCGACTCAAGATGGGTGATGTATACCTATTTGGGGGCGTCATAGTTGGTATTAAAGCTTAGGGATATGATCCATGGCTGAGATGTGAGACAAGAACTAGGAGGGGAGAGACGGGGAATTACTTCGCTAGTATGACCTATCTAAGTTTATTTGGTATTTAATTGGTCGGTCAGAGTATAGGGATAATATGTGATATGTTAATTAACCCTTATTTTGTGACAGTGTTTAAAAATGGCATCTGAAAATGCTGAGATAAGCAATGAAGGACATGAGACCGTTGAGTGAGCTCAACTAAAAGGTAACGACCAACAACACGATAATAATCGTACTGGTGGCAACGGCCATCGGAACAATGATAACCATCGTGGGAGAAATTATCATGATGGTAACCACTTTGGTGGTAATCATGGCCAAGATAATAGGAGTGGAAATTTCAAGAAGAGAAGGTTCAACAACGATGGAAAGACAACAAGACCAACACCCGCTCTCAAGGAAGGAGAATCGACCACTAATCAGTATGCTTCAAATGCGAAGGGAGGAACATATCACCCAAACTATGCGACGATCGGTCAAAGCATGTTACAATTGTGGAAAAGAATGTCACCTAGCTTTCGATTTTGTCGTGCACCAAAGTCAAGTCCAAATTTGGGATGGTGGCACAAAAGGCGGATATGGACAAAACAAAGTCGGTGGTTTCGAAGAGCGTTTTTCGTGACTTCTCAAAAGCGAGTAACCCGAACGGTTAGCACGGTTAGTTAATTATAAATTCTTGCGAAGTCTATACCTTAGTAGATACCCGCCTACTACCCATTCTTTTATCTCTCTGCTTTGCGCTCAACGCTTAAATTTAACTCTGTAGAGAAGTTAGACTTTGACTTATTGATTGAAACTTCGTTAATAGAAACCTTCATTTCATGTATATATCAAGTCTTGGATGAGAGTCACGCGATTTTAAATGATATTTCTATTGTTAATAAATTTCCTGACGTATTCTTGAAGACTTCTTAGCCTACCCTTAGAGCGTGAAATCGAATTTTGTATTGACCCCAGTACAAAACCCATTTTTTCAACCCTTAAATATTTCTTCAACCAAAACGAACGAATAATGCGCCAAAGATGTTGGCTCGAGCTGTTGAAGATTACGACTATACCACTCAATATCATCGTGGAAGAGCGAACGTGGTAGCTGACGCGTTGAGTAAACGATCGTATGCGTTTACGAGTGCGATGTTGTTAACACAAAAACCCATTTCGTATAAGTTACAAATGATGAAGATAGAGTTAAAGACTCTAGGGATCCATGTGAAGATAACAAATATACGAGTAGAATCGACTTTAATCGATAAAATTAAAGCTGGTCAAGCTACACACCCGAATCTGATGAATGTGAAGAAAAAGGTTCAAGAAGGCGTTATCTCAACCCTCGATTTTATTGGCCCATTTGAAATCCTTGATCGAGTAGGAACTCTGGCCTATAGACTCGTTTTACCGCCAAGTATATCGCGTGTTCATAACCTGTCTGTGTGGTCTATCGCATGCATGGTAAATTCTTCTGTTATTCCATTCTTTATTATTCATTGGAATAACTTTGTATGTGGATTACCGCATGCATGGTGAATGATCATTTGTATTCATTCCTTATTAAATTGTAGAAATGATCTGCATACTCGTGAATTACCGTATGGCGGTGAAAATCCATTTGCGGTTTAAGTAATTTTTCTCGACCCTCAAAAATTCAAAAAAATTTGAAATGATAATTTAATGAGTTTTCTATATTGTGTCCAAAGATGGCGATTTTTGGATGTATAGATTAAGAATTATGGATTTTATGGGAAAAGATTATTTTAAAAGTAAACCCTTATAAATCCTTGTGGTTAACTCCAAAATTGATAAAATTTTTATTGGGAGTACATGTATATAACAGGAGTATACCTTGTAAATTTCGGAATTTTTGGACAAAAGTACAATTTATGATAAATGTCTAAATATTCGGCAGTTTTGGCCATATGAAAAATAGTAAATGAATTTTAAAAATTCCAAGAAAAATATATGTTCAATATGGGACTATATTCTGCTAAATTTCAAAAAGAAATATTTTGGGACCGATTTGGTATTTTTCATGAAAATGAACTAGTTATAAGTAAATGAATTAAATATGTTATGTGATGTAACAATATTGAAAAATAGGATTTTATGGCTTGGAAATCCTATATAGGGTATATGAATATTTTTGGTGAGGAATTTGATCATTGGTGATGAAATCTTATGAGTATGGCATTTTTGAATGATTAAAATGCATTATTTTGTAAAGTGTAAATAATTGAAATAAATTGTTTATAAGTTTAAGAAGTGATTAAAATATTATTATAATATTAATAATATTAGATTATGAGTTTATTAAGTGATTGATAATATTTGGATAAATTTAAAGTCTTTAATATTTATCCTTGATTTCGCTTGATTTGATTTCGCTTTGATTATTGCTTATATCATCGCCATCTTCCTCATGCTTAGATTGTGATGAAAAGATGGGCTTGGTATGATTATGACCGTGAATTATTCTAAGATAATCATGACCGTAATGTAACGAATGATGTGGTAAAAGTCCTCATTGGCCGGTAGTGCATTGATGGACAGTTTTTGGTATGATTATGACCAGGGATTATTCGGTATAGTCATGACCATTAATGAAAACACGAATATCCTTGGCCCATAGTGCATGGATAATACGTGGTCGTAATACTAATGAATATCCTTGGCCGTAGTGCATGGATGATTCGATGATGTGGATTAATTATTAAGCTGAGTCTCAGCGATAACATATTGATAATACACTTTTAATTCGTAGAAGTTAGTAGATATCATGCTCTACTTGACTCTTCTATATACTGTTGTATGTCTTTGGCTTGTAGAACAAAGATGAATTGTTGATGAATATCTTTTGCCCGTAGTGCAAAGATAAATTTATTAGTATGATTATGAACAAGAATTGTGATTTGGTATAACCATGATTTTTTTTTTCAAGTGAAGATAGGCGATAAAAATTATCTTTGTCCGGGTGCGAAGAGGAATTTAGAATCACAATTATGATTAGAGTTATTCATATGATTGTGGATAGGAATTGTTGATTGATGTTACAGGGATAAAACATTATTGGTGGACTTTTAACATAGAGAAGATAATAGACTGGATAGTCTATTTGACTCTTTTAAAGGATTGCTCTTTCCGCTGCAACTATGGTTGAAAAGTTTTATCATCTACCATATGTTCTAAATCTCTGATTTATTACTGATAAAGGCTATTGATGATGTAATGATATTTTTTTATTGGGCTAGTTGTGCTCACCCTTTTTGCTTTACAATTCCTTTCAGGTAATAAGAGTGTTGCCGAGTCGAGTGGGGATAACAGGGGAATAGAACGGTTGTAAGACCCCGAATTTTATGAAATAAAAGTATTAAATTTTTCTTATTATTCAGTAAATGGTTAAATTGATAGAAAGTAAAGTTAAGTGTGACATATGAATTTTTTTTCCAAAATAAGCAAATGGTTATAAAATATTTATTGTTATCAGAGAATATTCGTTTGGTCGTGGAATATTCTTACTATTGGAGAATATTCATACGACGGCGCAGCCATTTGTGGGCCCTATAACAGAATAACTGTCGAATGAAGAAAACGACAAGTTTGAGTTTTTATAAATAACGGCGTAATTGTTACCAAGTAACACTTTTGGATTACCCGTGGTTAAAATACGATGTCTGCTGTGGTTGCATGAGAAAGAAGACACTTGCAGTATTGCACAATATTTTTGAATTATTGATTCTTACGTAAGAAGGCTCTACTCAATAATTATTACAGTAATTACTGTTCAATATTTTATTTTATTGATTCAATAATTACTGCGTTTATATTTTATATTATTGTTATTTCAATAATTATCACTGCACAGTATTTTCCATTATCAGATCAATAATTCATAGTATTTGGATAATATTATTAGATAGCATTATTGGCAATGTCTAGGAGAGGTTTGGTCACCTAATTACGCGCCAGTAAGGAGAAATTCTTATCGAAAAGCCCCCTCTTTCCTGGGAACTACCTGATTGTCATTATTGTGATTCTGTAATATTATTTATGAATAATTAATTATTGATTTATATGATAAGAAAATATTTATTTGATGTGGATATAAATGATGAATTTATTTATGTGGTTATAAATGAAGGAATTAGTGTTTAGGGGTTTTATCAGTATTTTGTCGGATTGAAGGTATTAAAAGATCAAATCGGTGTTCTTAAAGCTCTATTGCGTGAGTTATAATTTTAATCCAACTGTTGGATCGTTGTGATTTTTTGATATTTTATACATATATAAGTTGAGTATATGTCCATAAATTTTGAACCGTTAAAAATTAACGCATGATTTGTTATGAATTTTAAAAGGTGTTAAAAATCATCTGTTTGTAGATTTCGGATATTTTCTGTCTGGAATTTGGAAAAACTTAAAGCTACAAAGTTGTAGAGAATTCAATTTCATATGGAATGGACATAAATTCATATTTTTCTGATAAACGGGCTATTTTCTATGAATTACTGAAGTTTCGGAAAATAAAATGATTTTTATTAAAATTGGGTGGGTCCCACTTTTGTTAATAACATGTGGGCTGTTATTTTTTGGTTCAAAAATGGCTGCTGATTCAAGGAGGAGGCATGGAAGTTTGAAAAGAAAAAATATTAATTAATATTTTATTATTTTAGCCTCCTTTGGCGTTCTAGCATTTTCCTATAAATAGGTGCTTATGTTAGAATTGAAAATCACACCAATAACATAAGTTTTCTCTCTCTATATTATCGAGCGTATTTTTGAGAGTATTTAGATTCTTTGAGAGTTGCTATTCAGTGCAGGTTTCCTTCAGCGTTATATCCAACATTCCAGTCAGAAATACTGCTCTTTTAAGGTAAGAGATTTTTAAGGGTTATTATGTTTTTCAGTTTTGTACTTTTTTCGGACCTTCAAAAATTCTGGAAAAATTTGAAATGATAATTTGATGAGTTTTCTAGATTATGTCCAAAAATGGCGATTTTTGGATGTATAGATTAGGAGTTATGAATTTTATGAGAAAAGACTATTTTAAAAGTAAACCCTTATAACTCCTTGTGATTAACTCCAAAATTGATTAAATTTTTATTGGGAGTACATCTATATAATATTAGTATACTCTGTAAATTTTGGAATTTTTGGACAAAAGTACAATTTATGATAAATGTCTAAATATTCGGTAGTTTTGGCCATATGAAAAATAGTAAATGAATTTTAAAAATTCTAAGAAAAATATATGTTCAATATGGGACTATATTCTGCTAAATCCCAAAAAAGAAATATTTTTGGGACTGATTTGGTATTTTTCATGAAAATGAACTAGTTATGAGTAAATGAATTAAATATGTTATGTGAAGTAAGAAAGTTGAAAAATAGGATTTTATGGCTTGGGAATCTTATATAAGGTATATGCAGATTTTTATGAGGGTTTTGATTATTGGTGATAAAATCTTATGAGTTTGGCATTTTAGGATGATTAAATGTATTAATTAGTAAAGTATAAACAATTAAAATTAATTATTTATAGGTTTAAGAAATGATTAAAATATTGTGGTAATATTAATAATATTAGATTATGAGATTATTAAGTGATTTATAACATTTGGATTAAGGTGTTATAAAATCATTGATTTATGAATCTTACTCTTAAAATTAAATGCAGTTGTTGATCATATTATTTTTATTATCATATATAACATTTTTATAATCCCGGTGATAAAATTTCTCTTTGACTTAAGTGTAAAGATGGGTAGATTATTGGTGTGATCGTGACTATGGATTCTTTTGGCCGGTAGTGCAAAGTTGAATCATTGACTGGTATGATCATGACCATTGAATTTACAATTGAATATTTTTAGCTCAAGTGCAAAGGTGAATTAATCAACATGATTATAATTATGGTTTATATAAATTCTGAAATGATTATGTATTTCTTTGAGATATTAATATCTTTGGCCTATAGTGCAAAGAGGAATTATTGATGAATATCTTTGGCCCGTAATGCAAAGATGACTTATTGTTGAATATCTTTGGTCTGTAGTGCAAAGATGACCTATTGTTGAATATCTTTGGCATGTAGTGCGAAGATGAACTGTTAACGAATATCTTTGGCCCGTAGTGCAAAGATGAATTTATTAGTATGATTATGAACAGGAACTGTGATTTGGTATAACCATGATCTTTGATGTTTCAGGTAAAGACATGTGATGAAAATTATCTTCGTCCTAGATGAGAAGGGGAATTTAGAACTACAATTATGATTATGAGTTATTCATATGATTGTGGAAAGGAACTGTTGATTGATGTTATAGGGATAAAACATTGTTGGTGGACTTTTAACATGGAGAAGATAATAGACTTTATGGTCTATTTGACTCTTCTAATGAATTGTTCGTTCCGCTGCAACTATGATTGAAAAGTTTTATCATCTACCATATGTTCTAAATCTCTAATTTATTACTGATGAAGGCTATTGATAATTTAATTATCTTTAGTCATGATATTCTTTATCGAAGCTAGTTGTGCTCACCCTTTTGCTTCACAATTCCTTTCGGTAATAAGAGTGTTCTTAGAATTGAAGCGGGGGATAACAGGGGAATAGAATCGATGGTTACATAGTCATTGAGGTTCTCCCTAAATAGTATGAAAATAATTTTATTGAGAACTTTAAATAAATGTTTCGTATTGTATACGTCATTTGATATTTAATTTTGGTGAACTGAATAGGGTGAGGTGAACCTAACTTTGGAAGGGTGTTTTGCCACTATCATACAAGATGTCTAATGACATACAACCTCGTGTTATCATAAGACAGAGTTGTGCACATCCACTTGCTGAGTATATCTACGAGCACTACCTATATAATCTTGGAGTTTGGTTGAAACATAATGTTCAATTGCAGACGGTGGAGATAGTTATATGTCAAGAGAAGACTCACCATTGGAAGGAACATGATAGTAATCTTCTCATTTTTCTTTGGGGTCTATTAGATCAACCAAGGATAATTCTCTGGACATATGATATCTATTATAAACTAGACGCGTGGCCTTCCATGTACGAAGGTTTCCTTGAGCACTTCCCAAAGATTTTAATTTTTAAAACAGTTATTGACTGTACATTTATGTAAGGTACCACTGTGAGGTGCTGTCCACGGTTGGGACATGAGTCACAGTTGGTATATATTTGTAATAAAACTCACAGCATATGTGTTGTTGTAGTAATAGAGTTGTAGTTGTTTTCTATACCATGTATTTGGCGACTCAGAATAGGTTGGATGGATTGGACCTATTTTGGGGGCGTCATAACGGTGGTCTATAGCTGTTGAGGTTCTCCCTAAATAGTATAGAAATAATTTTATTGAGAATTTTAGATAAGTGTGTCGTATTGTATACGTCATTTGATATTTAATTTTGGTAAACCGAATAGGGTGAGGTGAACCTAACTTTGGAAGGGTGTTTTGCCACTATCATACAATATGTCTAATGATATACAACCTCGTGTTATCATAAGATAGGGTTGCACACATCCACTTGCCGAGTATATCTACGAGCACTACCTATATGATCTTGGAGTTTATTTGAAATATAATTTTCACTTGGAGACAATAGAGATAGTTATATGTCAAGAGAAGACTCACCATTGGAAAGAACATGATAGTAATCTTCTCATTTTTCTTTGGGGTCTATTGGGTCAACCAAGGATAATTCTGTGGACATATGATATCTATTATAACCTAGACGCATGGCCTCCCATCTACGAAGGTTTCCTTGAGCACTTCCCAAATATTTTAATTTCTAAAATAGTTTTTGACTATACTTTTATATAAAGTACCATTGTAAGGTTGTGGTCGAGGCACCATGAGAGTTATATACATTTGTATTAAAACTCATAGTTTAACTGTGGTCGTATTCTGCACGATAGTTCAACAGTTGTATAAATGAAGTTTGTATTTGATTTTTATAGTATGATATCTGACGACTCAGAATGGGTCATGTGGACCTATTTTGGGGGCGTCACAAATGGTATCAGAACTTAGGGATATGGTCACTGACGGAGATAAGAGTCTAGAACTAGGAGGGGAGAGACAAGTTATATACTTCGCTAGTGTGTGATTTACCTAAGCTGAAATTGTTTACTTGATAAGTTGACAAATTATGATATGTCAATTAACCTTTGTTTTGAAGGTATATTCTAGAATGATATCTGAAATACAGGAGATGAGCAATGGGAAAATCATAATACAGAGAAAATAACCGGGAAGGTACAATCCGAAAAGAAAGCAAGGTATTCTTATCTCTTCGAACTACCAGGTACGTAAATTTCGAGGGCGAAATTTCATAAGGAGGGGAGATTGTGAGATCCCGAATTTTATGAAATAAAAGTATTCAATTTTTCTATTTTGGTAAATAGTTAAATTGATAAAAAATTTCAAAGTAAGCAAGTTGTCATAAAATAATCGGTAGTAAAAGTACAGTAATAAGCATGGTTGCATTGTAGCACACGGTATTGATTATTAATGCTTATGTGAGAAGTCACTCAGTTATACTCAATTATTGCTACAATAATTGATGCATCATATCTCTCATATTATTGATTCAATTATTGTCACAGTATCATCTGCATAATATTTTATATATTATTAAATCAATAATTGAGACAACAAAGTTATTCATATTATTATTTGCAATATTGACAATCTCTCAGAAGTTACACAAGAGAGGTTTGGTCACCTAATTGTGCGCCAATAAGAAGAAATCCTTATCGGAAAGCCCCCTCTTTCCTGGGAACAACCTGGTTGTTAAATATTGTGAGTTATAATATTAATAATGAATGTTATTAAAAATCGAATTTGAGTTCGGAGTTGAATTTGGATACGCGGATGTGATATTTGAGTCCGGAATGATGAAATTAGTAGAAATAGACTATAAACACAAAATTTGTCGGGGTTGACTTTTTCGAAAAAAGTCAAACTTCGAAATTTCAAAAATAAAATTTTTGAGAAAAATATTTTCATTGTGTTGGGATTGTTAGTGTTAGAGGAAATCGACATTTATTTCGATAATAATTGATGTCTGGATGTTATATTAACCAATCGAGTAATTAACCGGATAAATGAGCAATTAATTGCTATTGATTCATATGATTATAACTATTTGTTCACATGTGTGTACTATTGATTCACATTCATGTACTATTAGGGGAGGTGGTGCAAGATTGATAATACTTGCATGACTAAGTTAAAAATGGAGGTATAGATGGAGGTACTATACTGTAATTCGTATTTTCACATGATTATAACTATTAAGTCACATGATTGAACTATTAATTCACATGATTTACTATTAGGGGAGGTGGTGCAAGTTTGATAATACTTGCAGGACTAAATTAAAAATGAATGAAAAGTTGAAGGTATTGTACTGTAATATTTCGAGCCCCAAAACGTGCAATTATCGAAACTATATTTTCCTATAAATAGAAGCTCATTCTTCCTTCATTTCTCACCAATTCACTAAAGTTATAGAGCAATTATTATAGAGAGAAATTATAGAGAGAAAGAAGAAGATAAGTCTGCTACCTCTCTACTCCAATATTCAGTTTTTTTCTAAGGTAAGGGATATTATTATTATAGTAAGGGGTATTATTCTTTCGTATTCATTCTTTATTATTATGTTAGAATAACCTGTCTATGCGAAGTACTGCATACATGGTGAAATTCTTCTATTATTACATTCTTTATTATTCTATTGGAATATCCTGTCTGTGCGGATTACGCATGACCTGGTTCTGTTCTTTATTATTCTCATTGGAATATCCTCCATGCAATGCGGATTATTTGACCAGTTCCATTCTTTATTATTCTCGCTGGAATAACTCGTCTGCATGCGCTTTATCGCATGCCTGGTGAATTATGTTGTTATTCCATTCTTTATTATTTTGTTGGAATATCTTGTCTGTGCGGATTACGCATGACCTGATTCCATTCTTTATTATTCTGTTGGGAATAACCTATCTGTGTGGTCTATCGCATGCATGGTAAATTCTTCTGTTATTCCATTCTTTATTATTCTGTTGGAATAACCTGTCTATGTGGATTACCGCATGCATGGTGAATGATCATTTGTATTCATTCCTTATTAAATTGTAGAAATGATCTGTCTACGTGAATTACCGCATGGCGGGTGAAAATCCATTTGCAGTTTCGTAATTTTTCTGACCCTCAAAAATTCTGAAAAAATTTGAAATGATAATTTAATGAGTTTTCTATATTGTGTCCAAAGATGGCGATTTTTGGATGTATAGATTAAGAATTATGGATTTTATGGGAAAAGATTATTTTAAAAGTAAACCCTTATAAATCCTTGTGGTTAACTCCAAAATTGATAAAATTTTTATTGGGAGTACATGTATATAACAGGAGTATACCTTGTAAATTTCGGAATTTTTGGACAAAAGTACAATTTATGATAAATGTCTAAATATTCGGCAGTTTTGGCCATATGAAAAATAGTAAATGAATTTTAAAAATTCCAAGAAAAATATATGTTCAATATGGGACTATATTCTGCTAAATTTCAGAAAAGAAATATTTTTGGGACTGATTTGGTATTTTTCATGAAAATGAACTAGTTATAAGTAAATGAATTAAATATGTTATGTGATGTAACAATATTGAAAAATAGAATTTTATGGCTTGGAAATCCTATATAGGGTATATGAATATTTTTGGTGAGGAATTTGATCATTGGTGATGAAATCTTATGAGTATGGCATTTTTGAATGATTAAAATGCATTATTTTGTAAAGTGTAAATAATTGAAATAAATTGTTTATAAGTTTAAGAAGTGATTAAAATATTATTATAATATTAATAATATTAGATTATGAGTTTATTAAGTGATTGATAATATTTGGATAAATTTAAAGTCTTTAATATTTATCCTTGATTTCGTTTGATTTGATTTCGTTTGATTATTGCTTATATCATCGTCATCTTCCTCATGCTTAGATTGTGATGAAAAGATGGACTTGGTATGATTATGACCAGGAATTATTCGGTATAATCATGACCGTAATGTAACGAATGATGTGGTAAAAGTCCTCATTGGCCGGTAGTGCATTGATGGACAGTTTTTGGTATGATTATGACCAGGGATTATTCGGTATAGTCATGACCATTGATGAAAACACGAATATCCTTGACCCGTAGTGCATGAATAATTCGTGGTCGTAATACTAATGAATATCCTTGGCCGTAGTGCAGGGATGATTCGATGATGTGAATTAATTATTAAGTTGAGTCTCAGCGATAACATATTGATAATACACTTTTAATTCGTAGAAGATAGTAAATATCATGCTCTACTTGACTCTTCTATATACAGTTGTATGTCTTTGGCTTGTAGAACAAAGATGAATTGTTGATGAATATCTTTGGGCCGTAGTGCAAAGATAAATTTATTAGTATGATTATGAACAAGAATTGTGATTTGGTATAACCATGATTTTTGATGTTTCAAGTGAAGATAGGCGATGAAAATTATCTTCGTCCTGGGTGCGAAGAGGAATTTAGAATCACAATTATGATTATGAGTTATTCATATGATTGTGGACAAGAATTGTTGATTGATGTTACAGGGATAAAACATTATTGGTGGACTTTTAACATGGAGAAGATAATAGACCGGATAGTCTATTTGACTCTTTTAATGGATTGCTCGCTCCGCTGCAACTATGGTTGAAAAGTTTTATCATCTACTATATGTTCTAAATCTCTGATTTATTACTGATAAATGCTATTGATGATGTAATGATATTCTTTACTGGGCTAGTTGTACTCACCCTTTTAGCTTCACAATTCCTTTTCGTGTAATAAGAGTGTTCTTAGAAGTCGAAGCGGGGATAACAGGGAATAGAGCGGTGGTGGTATAGCTATTGAGGTTCTCCCTAAATAGTATGAAAATAATTTTATTGAGAACTTTAGATAAGTGTGTCGTATTATATACGTCATTTGATAATTAATTTTGGTGAACCAAATAGGGTGAGGTGAACCCAATTTTGGAAGGGTGTTTTGCCACTATCATACAAGATGTCTAATGATATACAACCTCGTGTTATCATAAAGGCGAGGTTAATGCACATCCACTTTCTTTGAGTATATCTACGAGCACTACCTATATGATCTTGGAGTTTATTTGAAATATAATTTTCACTTGGAGACAAAGTGGAGATAGTTATATGTCAAGAGAAGACTCACCATTGAAAAGAAACATGATAGTAATTTTCTGCTTTTCTTTGGGGTCTATTGGGTCAACCAAGGATAATTTCGTGGACATATGATATCTATTATAACCTGACGCATGGCCTCCCATGTATGCGAAGGTTTCTTTGAGCACTTCCCAAAGATTTTAATTTCTAAAAGCAGGTTTTTATTTGTACTTTTATGTAAAAAGTACCATTGTAAGGTTGTGGTCGAGGCACCATGAGAGTTATATACATTTGTATTAAAACTCACAGTTTAACTGTAGTCGTATTCTGCATGACAGTTCAACAGTTGTATAAATGAAGTTTATATTTGATTTTTATAGTATGATATCTGGCGACTCAGAATGGGTCATGTGGACCTATTTTGGGGGCGTCACAATATCTCTTTCCTCTGTCCCTTAATTTTAAATCAATAAGTTATATCACCAATATTAATTCCATCGTGGTAATGACTAGGATTAACCCACGTGAAATAGATGACGTGTAATTATATGTGGGGTCGTCTTTGTCTGATGTAATACGTGTCTGTTAAAAGTCAACTCACTTAACAAATTTTATAGCGATTTGATAAACATTTGTAGTTCACTGACTCGATTGTAAAAAAATTCAGTTCAATAATGTATTTGTAAACCGAGGTCGAATAGAGTGAGGAAAAGTGTATTTATGAGAAATTTCTGTTCCATTCTAGACCTGGCAATATAGTTAGTTAACTGTTGGGTCAAACCATATTAACTGAAACCAAATGGGTTGGTTAACTATTTTTATTTATTCAGGTTGGTTAAAGTTCGGACCCATAT
Source organism: Panax ginseng (assembly GCA_020205605.1). Lineage (NCBI taxonomy): Eukaryota > Viridiplantae > Streptophyta > Magnoliopsida > Apiales > Araliaceae > Panax > Panax ginseng. The sequence goes on from CM035134.1 coordinate 15,206,762, forward strand.
TTTTTAAAACAAATATAGTTCTGAACCGATTAACCATTTTCAACCCATATTTCATTCCGATCCAAATCAAAAAAAAAATTTCTCATCTTTTCTTTGTTGTTGACCCAGAGCAAATTAATATTAAAAATAAAAAACCTCAAACGCGTGTCTTCAATTAAAATATTGTCTGTCCAATATAAAGAGGTGTACAAAATGTAAAAGCTAAGTCTGTCCATATAAGCATATTTTTAAAGTTTTATTTAAAAATTTTAATTATTTTAAATTATATGTGTGCGCCACATAGATTAGTTATAATTAAACGAAGTAAAATCAATACTTATTTTAAAGTCCCTCGTTTGTTTTTATTTTTGAAAATTATGTTAAATATATACTTTAAATAATGTTTACTTTTTCTTCTTTTTTTTTGTGTTTGTGAGTTTAGAACTGTGGTAATTTAGAAGAAATTTAAATTTTAACGTTTGTTATTTTACGCACAAAATTAAATTGATAAAAAAATAAAGTGGTAAAATAGATTTTCCTCCAAATCTTATAATTTTTAGGTGAAAAGTTTTATTACATCTACTTAAAGGGGATTCATTAGATCTAGAAAAGATTAATAAAAAAGATAATGTAGTGTTACATAAAGTCTACTGTAAATAGAATTAAAGCTTTCAAAGTCAAGGAATACAGTGACACAGTCAAGTGTCAAGAGTAATGTAAATTATTTTATTTACTTGTCAATTCAGTTTTGGGTGATAAATTAATATGTTCTTATTTTGGGTGATTAATATTGTTTTGTATGTGTCAATTTATATAAATTCTAGTATTTTAGTTACAAAAAATTATAAATATGTTTTAATATTTAAACGACATTCATAGAATTATACTATGGTGTATTTTGGATTCCAACTTTTCTATTAGCAGGTTAATAGTAATTTTAAAAATTTATTTAAATATGGAAGGGTATTAATAATTTCAATTTAAAATTTTATTAGTATAGTTTTTTAGCATTTTATTATTTATATTAATAATTTTTATATCATATTATTACTTAATTAATTTAATTGTGACGGTAACAAATTCATTTTTCAAAAGTTCTGTTTAAAAGTCAAAACATCTTTAAATGGTTAATATGGTTTTAAACCATAACCATATGGTTCCAACTCACATTATCCATATTAAAAATGGTTAATATGGTTTTAGTTCTTAAATGAAACCATAACCATATTTTGAAAACCAAAATCATTCCATAATCATATTTTGCCAGACCTATTCCATTCTAATAAAACAATCAAACACAATTTTTTTCATTCTATGAGAATAAGTCATTACATTCTACCTTGATTCATACTATCTAAACTTAGCATGAGTCTGGTTGCTAATATTAAATGGTTGATGATTTTTGCATTCCAAATCTGTTACAGGCACAAATATGAAATATCAACCTCATTCCGAGGAAATTTCATTTCAATTTTTTTTCCTTCTTGCGACTCGCGAGTGCCTGTAGTAGTATAGGAGTGCTTTGTACAATTACATTTCAACATATTTCTGATTCGGAAACAAATAAAACTAAACATAATGGGAATTGCTCATACAAAATCAAAAAGTGCAGCTAGACAGCTTGAACTGTATTACACATCCCTGGGTTTCTGATACACCAAAGTGGCTGAAGTGGTTCAGCTCCAATTCCCCTGTTTACCATTCTATAGCGCCATTCAGTCAACCTATCTGTTGCTTCTGCATACCTCTTCATTCCCGACTCATCCTTGTTACCCGACCATAGCGCTTCTGCCATTGCCGAAGCTCTTGGCCAAGTCCGTGAGTCGAGCACAGTCGGATCGGCTTGTTCTGTCCACAATGCCACCTCCCCTCCTAATACCAATTTCACTTCTTCCTCACTCAACCCATAGGTTATATCATAGTTGTATATTGTCTGCCATGTTTTGAAGGGTGCACACCATGACCCGCCATTACCCTGGTCAGTTCCCGGATTTTGAGCATATTGACTGTCATTTCCAACGAAACCGCCATGCCCGCAATCCAAGTAATAAAAGTCTGACGATGACACGATGGCCCGGTACCCTGCAGCAACTATCCGTTTGGTGTTATTTGGACCATTGTTCCATGTCTGCAAAATGGTAGTCTCTTGAGGAAGAAGGGAGGGATCCACCTTGATTTCACCATCCAGCATAACATCCTCCCAGTAGACCACAGTACGATTTTGGGAGGCAATGTAAGGGTACGTTGTGTTGACAAAAATCTCGAGGACTTGACTTATGGTTCCATTGTTTACGAGGAAGGTTTGAATAGTTGGATCAACTTTCCAACAACCTGGAATTACCTCATCAGCTCCAGCATGGAAGAACGGTTCAGGAAACATCGTTGTAACATCATTAATGACATTTTTCAGGACCTCATATGTCTTGGGGTTTAAGGGGTTGAGTTGACCAGTTCCAGGTTCAGATGCAAGGCGATCAGCCCATTCAGATCCAGCAGGCCACCAAAACATGTTAGCGCAAGTGACAATTTCAGGGTAAGCTTCAGCCCAGGATCCTGTATGACCTGCAATAATAAACAAACAAAATAATTGTGTAAAACTACTGCAAAGTGTGAACCATTACACGAAAACCCAATCTATTACGGCAACTTTGCTTCATATAGGCTTTTATAAAGCTTGTAAGACAAAAAGGTAAATTTTAGTTCAAGTTTCATGCTTGCTAATTTTTTGAATCATACTCTGTTCAAAGCTTTTAATGAGATTGCTTATTATAACCAACCACATTAATCCTCTTTTGAAGCTGTAACATTCAATATTTAAAATTCGGCAAAAATAATTTACATCTCTAAATTACAATGAACTTGGGCAATCAATCATTGTCTGTCTTGCAGTTTCTTTTGGATACCCGATAAAAAACTGTTTGATACTCATCATTGAGAAGATTTTCAATCATGGACGTGATGTCCTTTATCATTTATAAGACAAAATCAGCCTTAAATTATAATCAAGGGGAAAAAGATAACCACGCAAAATGATTGCAGACACAGACACCGACTCACGTGCTACTTAAGATCTTCAATATTTCTCCCCTCTGCAAGTTAAGCTCCATCCGTGATTCTGATATAACATATTAAATTTGCGAAGAAAATATTCATTTATTTATTTTAGGGGAGGGGGTATAATTGATGGTGTCCTCATGTTACCAAAGCAATGCTGAAAATTATGGCCTGGGATATCAGGGCAGGCCAGATATATAAAGTCCAATATAACTTATAGAGGGAAAGTAATGTGATACTGACATATTGTAATAGGACTAATATTAAAACATATACTTGGCAGACTTTAAGTTAAATAAACAGTAATTTAGAGATAGCTTGTCAATTGAAACAAGTTTTGGAACTTTCACTATTAAGTCTCCATCTTTAACTAGTAATCGTATCACTTTTTATCGGAAAGAAGCCTTCTTAACTGCCTGTTTTCGCAAAACTTCTGAACCAGGCGACTAACTATTAGTTGGTGTGAATTTGATCAAGTCCCTTCTTATGGCTGTCCAACCAACTCATTGTTAGCATTTCAGGAAACAAAATTTAACTCGACATGGACAAAATTTGAATAAAATAAATTCGAGAACAGGGCCAAACTCCATAGGAACCAGTGAAATTTAGGCTTCATTTCTACCTAGAAAATTACTCTAAACCTTCTGAATCCAATCTAATCCTCTGAATCCTTGAATTTGTCGACCTAAACTAAACCCACATTAAATCTAAGATAAAATTGTAGTCAGAGCTAAGTGTCGCTAAAAATTCGTAGTATCACCGAAACAAGTGTAAAAGTGTCCAATGCCTTACAAAATGAGTTTTCTTTAAGAGGAATAATAACACTACAAAATAGAACATCATGAACTAGCTAATAATAGCAGAGCTAAAAAAAAATTCACCTGGCATGTCAATCTCCGGTAAAACCCTGACCCCATGTTCAAACCCAAATTCCACCACCCTCTTCACATCCTCCGGCGTATACTCCATTCCGGGTCCATACGATCCCTTCGCCGACAAATCCGGCTCCGACGGAATCACCAAAGGGAAAGAATGCGAATCCGTTATATGCCAATGAAACACATTCAGCTTATTCATACTCAAACCCTTAATTAACCTCAACAAATCCTCAACCCCAAAAAAATTTCTCGAAGTATCCAGCAAAACCCCCCTGTGTTGGAACAACGGGGAGTCCAAAACGAACAACCCGGACGCTACAAGGGCCGGATTTCCCCACACCAGCTGGGAAAAGCTCTCCAGCCCTCTCATGGCGCCCCACGGTGTCTCCGCCTCCAAGTGGGCTGAGATGCCGGCGGCGGGGATGGTGAGGTTGTACCATTCCGAAACGCCGTGCAGGAGCGGGGCGGAGAGGTCGGTGACGGTGATTTTGAGGGATTTTAACGGAAAGGGTGACGTGAGATTGACGGCGGGGTTGATTAGTGGGCGGTGGTGTTCTTTGAGGATTTGACGGACGTAACGTCTGACGGCGGGAGTTAGGAATACGTGGTCTGGGTAAGTGATGGTGAAGGCTGGGGAGAGTGGGATTGCCTGTGGGTTGGGCCATGAGAAGGTTATTGGTTTGGGCCATATGCTGATTGGTGATCCAACGGCTGAGATTGGGTTGAGAGAATAGCATAGTATGGATAGAATGGCTATTGTAGAGAGGAGAGAAAATTTAATATTTCCCATATTTTGGCTTGGGATTTGTTGTGGTGAAACTAAGTAAAGAAAGGTGTATTTATATGATGAACAGTAGGAAAAACTACTAGTTTTTTGTTTGTTATCATTTGGAAGTATTGCTTGACTTGACTTGTATTGGAACTTTTGTTTGATTTTGCTGCAAATAGAAGTAATTGGGAATTTTGTCTTAAAATATTTTGCCACTAGAAGAGGAAGAATGAAGTCACATTAGATTCAAAAGTCAACCAAATCAAACAACATATATATATATATATATATATATATATATATATATATATATATATATATATAGATTCCATCCATGAATGTCGGTTGTTGGGGAAGCACCCTTTTTTATAACCATTACTACTACTGCACTTACTATAAAAAAAAATAAAAAAAATTGTCTAAGGCCGATACAGGTAGTAGCGGCTGGCCAAAATGAGTTACTCCCCAATAACCGGTTGCTGTGGATGGAATTCCTATATATATAAGGAAAAATGTATGTATACAACGTATTACACAGTTAGCTATAGCGACAATTTTTTGGACTATAACGACAGTTTCACCCGTCGTCATAGTTATTTTAGGCTATGGCGTTGGCGTCGGGTCATCCGTCGCCATAGCCTAAAAAATCTGTTGCCATAATTCTACTGTGTAATACACAAATTGTATATATATACATATAGCTATATATATATATATATATATATATATATATATATAGAGAGAGAGAGAGAATAGAGAGAGTCAGGATCTTAAAGCTCACCCACTTATCAACTCACTCGAACTCACCTCCTTTAGCGACGGATCGTGACGATTCGATCATCTGATAATCGTCAATGCTATACTTTTAACGACGGACAACATATAGTGTCGCTAAAAGTATAGACGGTTATATATATAAATCAGATTCTTGGTCCGTCTGCTAAATGGGGGGGGGTGAGCTCGGTGAGTTGGATAAAGGTGAGCTTTAAGATCCGAATCGTATATATATATATATATATATATATATATATATATATATATATATATATATATATATATATATATAAGAGACTTACATTTTAAATATACCTCCTTTCAAGTATTTCAAAACTATAAGTAAAACTAATTTTCAATGTTTTATTTTGCAGAGCATCTAAAATTTTAAAATTGAATCTAAATCTTACGGATTCAGTTTTATTTTATATAAATAAAAATTTACCTTTTATCGAGCAAAAAAATGATAATCTAATATTTTTATGTGTTTCTCTTGCATTATTCATGGAATTCACTTTACTCTCATGTAGAGATCATGTGAAAATAGCTCTTCCGTTAATTTAATTTTAACTATTTCACTTAGAGTTTCATGTCATTCTTGACTACTTGTGATTTGTAATTAGTGATTTGTAGTGTCTGCTTTACAGATAATTTTACTTTTTTTATAATGCAGATAGAATAAAACAATGACAAATAGTGTCTTAATTAGACCAAAGTATATTTTAATTATAATGCAGACAGATAAAACGAGTATGAAATAATGTCTGGATTAATACCCTTTATTCTATCAACAGAAAAATATTATGTGAATGTGTTTAGATGCAAGGTGAGACTCAAACGATCAAACCACAAAAAATAACAAAAACAAACGCAAAGTTTTTTACGTGGTTCAGTCCCTATCCACTATCTAGTGACCTATTCCACGTCCAACACCAAATGGTATTGGAGACACTTTTTATTAACTTTAAAACTCAATTAAATATGTCGATGTCGGGAAAATTTTCTTTTTTTTAAATTCCTCTTTTTACTACCCTTTATGTTTTCTATGTGTTTTGAATTATATTTGAAAGGACGAGTTTGAAAAGAGTTCGACACAAAATGTCGATGATTTAAAAATTCAGAGTCGTCAGTTGGCAGTAGTGAAATGGTTGTACCAACTCACCCGAATTTAGAAAGTTTTGCAAAAGGCTCAATTATTGGACTCTGTTTAAAAGGCCTTGGAAACTGAGATTCATAAAGTTTGGGGGCTTAATTAAGCGGGGGGAAGGTGTTAGGCACTCCTCGACTTCCGTGAAAATACGGTTACCGTGTCTTTTCAATTCCCTATTTATTTGAAGTGTGTGTGTGTAGTAAATTGGGCCTAAGTGTATTATTTGGAAGTAGTGTTATGCCTTGTTTGCACCTATATACAAAGGGTTTGATTTGTAAATATATAGAAATAATGTTTTGAAAATAGGTTTTCAAACCCTTATGCTCACATAATAATTGAGGCCTTTGATACTTCGATTTTATTCCGTATTCGGCTTGTTTTGATTTTATCCTCGAGATGCGAAGCATCTTCGACAAAATAATATACATATAAGTGTCGGGCTTCTTATGGTCATGAAATCCATCGAAGGATGTCCAAACACCATAAATATGATTTACAAGCTAACTATACAACTAAAAAGGGTCCATCATGGGAACCAGATCTAAATTCGTCAGCTGGATCTTAGATCTCATGGCTCCTAGGCTCATATAATATCATATGAATAGCCTGCATAACGAGGATACTAAAATAAAACAAATATTTAATCTAAATGATTCAAAACCAAGGATTCATCAGTTAAATCCCTACCTGCGCGTAACCAAGCTTCTCATTCCCTCTAGATACAGATCTAGGGTCACGTGGTTGCTTAATATTTATAAAAAAACTAGAATGAAAACTAGATTTAAATAAATCTTAGCCATTCTAGCTCAACGGTTCCAGTTTTATAACTTTTAAATAGGTTAAAAGTTAGATATGGCTAGATTTAGATAAATCTAGTTCACAGATTTAAATATTATGGATTTACATTGAATGAACAATTAAAACAGATATTTAAACACAGTAAACAATTAATATATATATATATATATATATATATATATATATATATTTACAATTACCAGTTTGGTCTGGATTGCTAATTATATATATATATAATAAAGCAGTAAAATTCGAGTTTGAATCAACCGGTCGCGTATATATATATAGATATATTTATATATATATATATAAAAGCAAGTAAAAGCCACAAATAGTCGATCCAGGCTCAACTGTTCGATTCAACTCTACATATATATATATATATATACTAAAGAGAAAAAGCCACGGATCGATGATCCGGGCATAACTAATTGGCAAGAGAAAACTTTAAATCTGAAAAAATCTTATAGTGTGCTGCAAAGAAGGCTTCAGACCGCTTTTGGAGCTTGAAAGCTCAGTTTCCATCGGTTAAAATTTGATACGTCGTAGTATATATGTATACAAGTGTATAGAAAGAAGAATATTGAAGTTTGGAACACTATAGGAGGGGTTAAGAGCTGAAATGGATAGAGTTTTCTCTCTTTTTCTCCTTTTTCTCCTTTTTCTCTACATTTTATGGCTGATGGGGGGTCTTATTTATAGACCAAAATAGCCACGGGTCTACATACGGCTGCTTGGGTGGGCCCAAGCCCCGTGGGTTCCGTTGTCTCGAAGTACGTGCACTCCGATCAACGCTCTGTCTGCTCGAACTTTTATAACTTTCAATCCGGGAGTTCGATGGAGGCGTGTCATACCATTCCGGAAATCTCTTTCCGAGACTATGCAATGACATAGGACTTGCCCTTTTTCGAATCCGAGAAGATGGGTCCATGACCGAAATGACATCTTTGGGTCTTCGTAGGCAGTCCGTTGAGCTGTTTTGCGTAGTTTGCGCTCGAAAGTGCTGCAATGGCTCTTTGTGACCCTATTTATAACTTTATTAGGTTTGTTGAAGTTGACTTGTCAAAATGACCGTTTTTCCCTTCCGGGGGTTGTCTCCAAGATTGACGGGGCTTTTGGTTGTACTTTAAGGTTGTCTCCAAGGTTTGATTGCTGTCAACTTTTCTTTTCTTTAAAGTTGATCTCCAAGTTTGATTTGATGTTCTACTGGGATGTCTCAGTGGTTAGATTTGATGTTTTGGTCCTCCAGGATTATCTCTGGAGTGTGAAAAAGATGTTTTTAGCCTCCTACATAATTAGTAACAAGAAAACAAAATTTCGAGTGTCTACAAAATACAATAAAAAGAACTCCATGTTCAAATAAAACTTTTCACTGCGATGGAAACCTCTGCCCCCTTTGCACCTCTGCAACCTTGAAAGCTCTCTTTGAACAAACCCTATGCACTACTAGACCAGTCAAGCTACACAATGTTTGAACTCCGAATTTTAATGCAAGGGTTTTGATTACAATAACTTTCAGCCAACAAAGAATTTAAAGATAATACAATGGTTTACTGGAAAACAAATATTGAAAGCTTTTGATCAAAAGATGTTTCCAATCAGTGTACTTGTTTTAGCCGAAAAGGATAGTATATATAACAAGAATGATATATAGTATAGTATATATATATATATATTGATTAACAATATATCCTTAACTGATATATATGTTTAGCTTTTGATTAGCACCAACGGATACAAAATAAGAAGTTAGCGTAAATATCTCAAATCACAGTTGGTATAGAGTTAGGATTTCAGCAATTAAATAGAGACCAACGGATATAATATGCATCAGTTAAATAGATTTGAAATCCAAGTCAAACTAATATAGCTAAAATAAAGGAAAGAAGGAGTTCAACATATTTTGCTCAGTCAATACAGTTTCATTTGAAAAGACTCTTAATCAAATAGCATAAAGAAGAAAGATATATTAAAAGAAATCCTCAAAAATAAATAATACATTGCAATCTAATATTTCTTGAGTTTAGTAGGTATTAATCTAACAACATATTTAACTAACTTGGACCAAACAAGAATTTTCTTTATAAATAGGATCCCTTAAGCTATTTACACAAAATCAAATAAATTAACAATTTAAACAGCCCAAGCAATTAAAATAAAATCCATTACTAAATACAAACCAAATAATATTGTCATCGTAAAAATTATAAATGATATAAACCAACATAAGCAACTACAAATTAGTAGCGATCCATCAGTCATCACTAAGAAATTTTTTTACAAAGATGATTGTCAACCATTTTAACGTATACGTGCACAACTTGCCATTTGCATGGTTTGTCATTTGCATGACTCCTAATTAAGTATGCAACTTTCTGACAAAGATGATACGTTAAATCTCTCGATCAACCCATTTAACGTACGCTGGTGGTATTTTCTATTAACATGCACAAAATAATTAAAGTTGTCCACATATCCAATCTACTTCCATTTTAATTATTTTATGCATACTAATATAAAATACCGCATATTAAACGAGTTAAGTGCTTTACCGGAGCATCTTTGTCAGAAAATCTCATACTTAGGAGTCATGCAAATGATATTAAAATAAAATATTCTAACATCATACCCTGCAACAGTATCTGCTGATTTGCTTGAATATCTGGTAACACTTGTAGTTCACTATTTATTTGGATAAATGCTTGATTAGCAAAACTATCCAATCCCTTTTGCATTTGAACCCAAGAATTCAATACTTGCGAAACATTTAAGTTGAGACTCCTAATTTCTTCTTCTTGAATCTATGTACCACTTGCAATTACTTCATTCTTTACAACTCCACTAATAAGTTGAGTTATCAAATTCTTCGCCTCAAATGTGTAATCAACCCCAATCGACTTAAGAAAATGTACATCTATTGTCGTTATGATGATTCTACTTCCACAACCAAACCAACTCGATCCTCGTATATATTTAACACAGACTTTCTACATTATCGAGAACAATTAGTACCCTTTTAGTCTAAAGCCTTTCGTTAGTCGCGCAAATTACTCTATCAACATTTTTTTGTTATTATTTTGAACCTAAAACCTCTTGCTTAGCAAGAGGCCTAGAGTAGATTTTGTTGTGATATAAAATTAGAGAGAAACATCTCTTGCAAATGAATAAGACCTTTGGGTTGTTTCCAAATATCTCCTACATTTTCAAGAAAATTGAATATAGCTTTGGCAATGGTTGTTTTACCCACTCCAACTATCTCATAGACCCCGGTCAGGCTAACTTGATCTTTTCTTTCGCTCAATAGTAACTTTAACTCTTCAACACGAGAATCCACGCCGACACGGGGGAACATCGGAATATGGATAATCGTTTACAATGCCCATAACAAATTCCAAAATGACCTCCGATTTCATTCCTGCCAATATTGTTTATGTGACGCCCCCCAAATCCAAGTCCCATCGAACCTCGGATCCGGTTCGCCACGATACTACTATCGTCAAACTATTATATCTTTTATTCATAACTTAATGAATATAACCTTGCTTATTACAATTTAGAATATAAATTCTTTCCATTTTCAGGATCTATGTATAATGACCCCAAACTATTATAAGTTTCAAATATTGGTCATTCACCATTCCTATTTTACATCACATTCGATGTTATAAAAATATGCGGAATAATTTAAACTCTTTCAATCTCCTTTGAAAATAAATCTTTTATTGATATCTTAATTGGAATCAATTACATATCCCTGAATCAAATTATTCTATGATTCACTTTACTCAATTTACGTATAACAGTTTTCATGCAGCACATAGCATATAATAACATACTATGTTCATGCATTCATAATCAATTAATATTTACTACGCATGTTACTTCACACATAACAGGCATAGAGATTTTCATTACAATCATGTCATCAAAGATCAACTTTCACATTTCATATATATCTTATATGCATTTCATATATATACATCAACATTCTCATGGCATAATATAGCTCAACTAATAGTTATCGAATTCATATAACAAATAGAAACTGAAAGACTTGCTTGATTCGTAGTTTATGAACTACGACTTAACTGCTTAACGTGTATTTGCACTTCGTGTATTCCTACACAGTTATATAGTCATGGATTCATATCCATCAATAACATATTTCATGTATTCTCAATGTAATAACAATGTTACATTGTTTCCTAACTAGGTTCGTAAAACCTACATTCCACTTTTTCATCATATTCTCGGAATAGCTAGGTATGTATAGGTATACCTTAACCACTCGTACTTGACATCAACATTCATATATATTTATCACGCACTTGACTCGCTATGTGTTCGACACATTTAAAACTCATTTAGGTAAGTTCAACCGTACACACAAACGTCTAGCTTAGTTGTAACTTTATACAACATCACTTATATAGCACAAATCAGATTGTAAGACATCACTCATTCAAACAACGTATCATTGCTTTATCTCATGTAAATATTCCTTTGGACTTAACATTCGAAAGTCATGATTAACATTCATCTTTATCACATAGCATGCTTCTTAACATATTACATACCATACTGATCATATATAGTAATTATAAAAGCATGCTTCAAACATTAGATCAAAACCAGAACCTATTCTAGACTGCAGAATGGCGCGGTTAAGCCATGTCTGTTTAGACTTAGGGATCAGCTAGCATTTGCTGTTTCCCCCGGTCGAACCAAGGTTGAGCTTTGCACTTCCTATTTCTGTCCAAACTTTAACACACTTAGACTCTTATATTTTTCATGCGTACACACTAAAGGTCTTTACATACTTGTATGACCACTCTAAGATCAACCTTATATGTTAGGGACTTTAGTTTAGGATTTTCACGAAATCAAAGCCAAATAGGGTCATGTAATCATTAGGTGTACTGATTAGCCTTATGATCACATAAAGAGGTCACATAATCTGTACTACACATGCTCATTCATATTCATATCTTTTACTCATAGCTAGCATTGTTTAACAATTTAAAACATGTTTTAACCTCATGATTGGAATACTTCCATTATGTTTAACATATAAGACTTATGTTTAGAGACATAATGAAACATAACATGGCATCTCAAGCCTTTAAAATCTAAATACTCATATGTAATGAAACTTAAGTTCGAAACATGGTTGCCTTTGAAATCATTTTTCATAAATGATGTGATATAGCACATATAAATCATATCTAGGGATTTTATAAACATAACATGTCATATTAATCCTTTAGAATCTAGATATCCATGTGATGCAACTAGATTTTGAAAATATGTTTAAGTTTGCTTTTGAAACCACTTTAAACTTGAACAATGCCATTAAACTCATACAAGGCAACTTTAAGGCTCTATTCATACGTATTCAAGTCATGTTAACATGCCCGCAAGATCAGAATGTATAGAAAGTAGTATTTATGCACCCTAGTTCTTTTATACCAAGTTTTCTTAAAAACTTCTTTCACATAAGGTCTAACGAGTTTGATTATGAATAAAGGAACTATGTACACTAAGCATGCTCATTTATGTGTAAAATCATTCATTTGTATAGACCACTAAGCTCAAAATTTGCAGAACATGAACTTTAACAAAGTTTGTTTTCAAAACTTAAAGTCCTTGTTAAAGATCTTCTACCAAATCATGCTAATCTTAGTAAAACATGCTCACATTAGGTTATTATACTTATATATACATGTTACATATGTTTGTATGTTGGCTTAAGCCATAATAACAGATCACACTTAGCAGATTTTTAAAATAGAAGGCTCAACTGAACTCAGAGGATGGTGCAATTTGCCCGCACCCTAGTTCAATTAGAACTGGCAATTGCCGTGTATGCAGTTCAGAGTGAAGCAGACTGCTTTTCTGAGTCTTAGCTAACTTGATTTCTAACGATTTTAAACTTGTTCCAACTTTCCTAAAAGAGTTCATACATGTAAGTGAACTTCTTAAACACATAATAACATGATAATTCATCATGCTTCACATAACAATTCAAGAAATTTTAAGAACTAAACAAGACCCATTTCAAGAACATAATTAGAAATTATACCTTCTTGAGCTTGAATTGGACCTCCTAAACTCTGAGTATACTTCTATAGTAGCTTAGCAACTTATACTCTACACTTAGAATTACCAGACAAGTTTTAAGCAACACAAAAACTGAAAATCATGCTTTTATTTATAGAGGAGGCTTTGGACTGGACATTGCCATTATACTAGAGTTGAATTCATGGTGTAATGGGAAGATACATTGGTTAAGCAAGAGGTGTCCAACCACCCAAAAGCCCAGCCATCATCACCTAAGCTTAGCCATTTTGAAAATATGCAAACTAGCCTCTAAGTCACTGTTCATGTACCTTTGTGCCACTCAATTTGGGACAAGAGAAAAATCTCAAAGAATTTGTAATTCTAAGGCTTGGTTTGGTCCTTTAATTTTCATAATGTAATATTAAGGTACAATTGTTACCCTATTAGGAATTTAATGATAAGTTTTATACTCACATCATATAATCTATGTACATTAAATACATGCATTAAAATAACACAGTTAGGTATTATTGTCCGGGTAGTTCCATAATTATTTCTACTACTCACATAACCACATTATAACCTTATTTAATATTAATTTTTATTTAAACATTTAATCTCCTTCCCAGTTTCTAGAATACACAGATATTTAATTATTTTTGTATTACCATTACATGGGATTTCATTGTACTACTAGGTACCTCATTTAATTAAAATATACTCCTATCATATGATTTTTATTAATGTCACACATACAACATTAATGTTCCATTTCATTTCCACAGTAGAAATTAACTAACTTCAATCGATCACCATGAGTCATTCTGCGCTTGGTTTGTCTTCTTTGAGACGGTAGCGGTCTGCATACCACAACTGATCTAAAAGACTGGTTTAGCTTCAAGCCAGTGTCAACCTCCATCGCCAAACTCGTTTTACAAGACATGAATTAATGTCCACAAGAGTGATATTGCCAATCTAAGAGTGTACTCATTAACTACATGAAATCACATGATCAAACACGATTAATCTTCCTAATTCCCTCTTTAACTCGCTTAGTGGATTTCTGTGACGCCCCCAAAATAGGTCCAATCCACCAACCTATTTTGAGTCGCCAAATACATAGTACAAAAACAACTACAACTTCATTATTACAATTGTCGTGCAAAATACAACAACACTTATGCTGTGAGTTTAAATACAAATATTGTCTTCTAGACAATATCCACACCTAAATAAAGTCCTCATTACAATTATTGATACGCTATTTTATAAAAATAGCGAGGAATACTAAAACAACTATCTTGAACCATCACTCCACACCCCGACTAGTACTCGCTACATTCTCGCCTCCTGAGAAGAAAAATAGAACAAAAAGGAAAAGGGTAAGCTCAACTAGCCCAGTAAAGAATATTATGACTAAGATAATGTACAACAAATTATCCTTAGTCTTCAACAGGGAAAAATCTGATAGAATACAATAGACAACAAGTATTAGATCAACAAATGAAGCGGAAATAACAAATCATTAAAAACGTTAAGTAGAGAATGAAATCTACTATCATCTATGAATTTAAAAGTCCATCATCGATATTTTGTCCCTGTAACATCAATCAATATACATCTTGAATCAAATAGTCATCTTTGCACTAAGACCACTAAGCTCAAAATTTGCAGAAAATGAACTTTAACAAAGTTTATTTTCAAAACTTAAAGTCCTTGTTAAAGATCTTCTACCAAATCATGCGAATATTAGTAAAACATGCTCACATTAGGTTATTATACTTATATATACATGTTACACATGTTTGCATTTTGGCTTAAGCCATAATAATGAGATCACACTTAGCGATTTTTTAAAATAGAAGGCTCAATCAACTCAGGAGGGCCGCCAAATTTGCCACACCCTAGTTCAATTAGGGGCGCAATTGCTGCCATGTCTCTGTTCAGAGCGTATTTAAACTTTGTTTTATAGAGTCTTAGCTAACTTGCTTTCTAACGATTTTAAACTTGTTCCAACTATCCTAAAAGAGTTCATACATGTAAGTGAACTTCTTAAACACATAATAAAATGATAATTCATCATGCTTGACATAACAATTCAAGAAATTTTAAGAACTAAACAAGACCCATTTCAAGAACATAATTAGAAATTATACATTCTTGAGCTTGAATTGGACCTCCTAAACTCTGAGTATACTTCTATAGTAGCTTAGAACCTTATACTCTACACTTAGAATTACCAGACAAGTTTTAAGCAACACAAAAACGAAAAATCATGCTTTTATTTATAGAGGAGACTTTGGACTGGACATTGCCATTATACTAGAGTTGAATTCATGGGGTAATGGGAAGATACATTGGTTAAGCAAGAGGTGGCCAACCACCCAAAAGCCCAGCCATCATCACCTAAGCTTAGCCATTTGGAAAATACGCAAACTAGCCTCTAAGTCACTGTTCATGTACCTTTGTGCCACTCAATTTGGGACAAGAGAAAAAATCTCAGCAATTTGTAATTCTAAGGCTTGGTTTGGTCCTTTTAATTTTCATAATGTAATATTAAGGTACAATTGTTACCCTATTAGGAATTTAATGATAAGTTTTATACTCACATCATATAATCTATGTACATTAAATACATGCATTAAAATAACACAATTAGGTATTAATTTCCAGGTAGTTCCATAATTATTTCTACTACTCACATAACCACATTATAACCTTATTTAATATTAATTTTTATTTAAACATTTAATCTCCTTCCCAGTTTCTAGAATACACAGATATTTAATTATTTTTGTATTACCATTACATGGGATTTCATTGTACTACTAGGTACCTCATTTAATTAAAATATACTCCTATCATATGATTTTTATTAATGTCACACATACAACATTAATGTTCCATTTCATTTCCACAGTAGAAATTAACTAACTTCAATCGATCACTCATGCAAGTCGCTTGATTTATCTTCTTTGAGACCAAGAAAGTCAGTAGTACTACAACGATCTTAAGACTGGTTTAGCTTCAAGCCAGTGTCAACCTCCATCGCCAAACTCGTTTTACAAGACATGGATTAATGTCCACAAGAGTGATATTGCCAATCTAAGAGTGTACTCATTAACTACATGAACTCACATGATCAAACACGATTAATCTTCCTAATTCCCCTTTTAACTCGCTTAGTGAATTTCTGTGACGCCCCCAAAATAGGTCCAATCCACCAACCTATTTTGAGTCGCCAAATTAATAGTACAAAAACAACTACAACTTCATTATTACAATTGTCGTGCAAAATACGACAACATTTATGCTGTGAGTTTAAATACAAATATTATCTTCTAGACAATATCCATACCTAAATAAAGTCCTCATTATAATTATTGATACACTATTTTACAAAAATAGCGAGGACTACAAAAACAACTATCTTGAACCATCACTCCACACCCCGACTAGTACTCGCTACATTCTCGCCTCTTGAGAAGAAAAATAGAACAAAAAGGAAAAGGGTGCGCTAAACTAGCCCAGTAAAGAATATTATGACTAAGATAATGTACAACAAATTATCCTTAGTCTTCAACAGGGAAAATCTGATAGAATACAATAGAAAACAATTATTAGATCAACAAATGAAGCGGAAATAACAAATCATTAAGAGAGTTAAGTAGAGAATGAAATCTACTATCATCTATGAATTTAAAAGTCCATCATCGATATTTTGTCCCTGTAACATCAATCAATATACATCTTGAATCAAATAGTCATCTTTGCACTAAGACCACTAAGCTCAAAATTTGCAGAACATGAACTTTAACAAAGTTTGTTTTCAAAACTTAAAGTCCTTGTTAAAGATCTTCTACCAAATCATGCTAATCTTAGTAAAACATGCTCACATTAGGTTATTATACTTATATATACATGTTACACATGTTTGCATTTTGGCTTAAGCCATAATAACAGATCACACTTAGCAGATTTTTAAAATAGAAGGCTCAATGTACTTTCGGAGAGGGCCGGTGTAGGCTGCATTTGCACCTAGTTCAATTACTGAACAAGAATCTACACCAGGTGTCTAGTTCAGAGCGAAAGCGGCACTGCTTTTCTGTAGTCTTAGCTAACTTGCTTTCTAACGATTTTAAACTTGTTCCAACTATCCTAAAAGAGTTCATACATGTAAGTGAACTTCTTAAACACATAATAACATGATAATTCATCATGCTTGACATAATAATTCAAGAAATTTCAAGAACTAAACAAGACCCATTTCAAGAACATAATTAGAAATTATACCTTCTTGAGCTTGAATTGGACCTCCTAAACTCTGAGTATACTTCTATAGTAGCTTAGCAACTTATACTCTACACTTAGAATTACCAGACAAGTTTTAAGCAACACAAAAACTGAAAATCAAGCTTTTATTTATAGAGGAGACTTTTGACTGGACATTGCCATTATACTAGAGTTGAATTCATGGTGTAATGGGAAGATACATTGGTTAAGCACGAGGTGGCCAACCACCCAAAAGCCCAGCCATCATCACCTAAGCTTAGCCATTTGGAAAATACGCAAACTAGCCTCTAAGTCACTGTTCATGTACCTTTGTGCCACTCAATTTGGGACAAAAGAAAAAAACTCAGCAATTTGTAATTCTAAGGCTTGGTTTGGTCCTTTTCATTCCCATAATGTATTATTAAGGTACAATTGTTACCCTATTAGGAATTTAAAGATAAGTTTTATACTCACATCATATAATCTATGTACATTAAATACATGCATTAAAATAACACAGTTAGGTATTAATTTCTGGGTAGTTCCATAATTATTTTTACTACTCACATAACCACATTATAACCTTATTTAATATTAATTTTTATTTAAACATTTAATCTCCTTCCCAGTTTCTAGAATACACAGATATTTAATTATTTTTGTATTACCATTACATGGGATTTCATTGTACTACTAGGAACCTCATTTCATTAAAATATACTCCTATTATATGATTTTTATTAATGTCACATATACAACATTAATGTTCCATTTCATTTCCACAGTAGAAATTAACTAACTTCAACTGATCACTGGCGTAGGCTTGCGCTTGTCTTATTGAGACGGCAAGAAAAGGCCTTGCACTCTACCACAACGATCTTAAGACTAGTTTAGCTTCAAGCCAGTGTCAACCTCCATCGCCAAACTCGTTTTACAAGACATGAATTAATGTCCACAAGAGTGATATTGTCTATTTAAGAGTGTACTCATTAACTACATGAACTCACCTGATCAAACACGATTAATCTTCATAATTCCCTTTTTAACTCGCTTAGTGAATTTCTGTGACGCCCCCAAAATAGGTCCAATCCACCAACCTATTTTGAGTCGCCAAATACATAGTACAAAAATAACTACAACTTCATTATTACAATTGTCGTGCAAAATACGACAACACTTATGTTGTGAGTTTAAATACAAATATTGTCTTCTAGACAATATCCACACCCAAATAAAGTCCTCATTACAATTATTGATACACTATTTTACAAAAATAGCGAGGACTACTAAAACAACTATCTTGAACCATCACTCCACACCCCGACTAGTACTCGCTACATTCTCGCCTCCTGAGAAGAAAAATGGAACAAAAAGGAAAAGGGTGAGCTCAACTAGCCCAGTAAAGAATATTATAACTAAGATAATGTACAACAAATTATCCTTCGTCTTCAACAGGGAAAAATCTGATAGAATACAACAGACAACAAGTATTAGATCAACAAATGAAGCGGAAACAACAAATCATTAAAAGAGTTAAGTAGAGAATGAAATCTACTATCATCTATGAATTTAAAAGTCCATCATCGATATTTTGTCCCTGTAACATCAATCAATATACATCTTGAATCAAATAGTCATCTTTGCACTAAGACCACTAAGCTCAAAATTTGCAGAAAATGAACTTTAACAAAGTTTATTTTCAAAACTTAAAGTCCTTGTTAAAGATCTTCTACCAAATCATGCGAATATTAGTAAAACATGCTCACATTAGGTTATTATACTTATATATACATGTTACACATGTTTGCATTTTGGCTTAAGCCATAATAACAGATCATACTTAGCAGATTTTTAAAATAGAAGGCTCAATGAACTCGGGAGGAGGATGATTAAATTTACCGCACACCTAGTTCAATTAGGCGCAATTTAGTGAGTCTCTAGTTCAGGAGCGTATGAAACTCTGTTTTATAGAGTCTTAGCTAACTTGCTTTCTAACGATTTTAAACTTGTTCCAACTATCCTAAAAGAGTTCATACATGTAAGTGAACTTCTTAAACACATAATAACATGATAATTCATCATGCTTCACATAACAATTCAAGAAATTTTAAGAACTAAACAAGACCCATTTCAAGAACATAATTAGAAATTATACATTCTTGAGCTTGAATTGGACCTCCTAAACTCTGAGTATACTTCTATAGTAGCTTAGAACCTTATACTCTACACTTAGAATTACCAGACAAGTTTTAAGCAACACAAAAACGAAAAATCATGCTTTTATTTATAGAGAGACTTTGGATTTGGACATTGCCATTATACTAGAGTTGAATTCATGGGGTAATGGGAAGATACATTGGTTAAGCAAGAGGTGGCAAACCACCCAAAAGCCCAGCCATCATCACCTAAGATTAGCCATTTGGAAAATACGCAAACTAGCCTCTAAGTCACTGTTCATGTACCTTTGTGCCACTCAATTTGGGACAAAAGAAAAAAACTCAGCAATTTGTAATTCTAAGGCTTGGTTTGGTCCTTTTCATTCCCATAATGTATTATTAAGGTACAATTGTTACCCTATTAGGAATTTAAAGATAAGTTTTATACTCACATCATATAATCTATGTACATTAAATACATGCATTAAAATAACACAGTTAGGTATTAATTTCCGGGTAGTTCCATAATTATTTCTACTACTCACATAACCACATTATAACCTTATTTAATATTAATTTTTATTTAAACATTTAATCTCCTTCCCAGTTTCTAGAATACACAGATATTTAATTATTTTTGTATTACCATTACATGGGATTTCATTGTACTACTAGGTACCTCATTTAATTAAAATATACTCCTATCATATGATTTTTATTAATGTCACACATACAACATTAATGTTCCATTTCATTTCCACAGTAGAAATTAACTAACTTCAATCGATCACCCACAGAAGTCATGATTAGGTTATCTTTTCTTGGGGCTAAGCCGGCCAGCACTCTACAAAGGCTTAAGACTGGTTTAGCTTCAAGCCAGTGTCAACCTCCATCGCCAAACTCGTTTTACAAGACATGGATTAATGTCCACAAGAGTGATATTGCCAATCTAAGAGTGTACTCATTAACTACATGAACTCACATGATCAAACATGATTAATCTTCCTAATTCCCTTTTTAACTCGCTTAGTGAATTTCTGTGACGCCCCCAAAATAGGTCCAATCCACCAACCTATTTTGAGTCGCCAAATTAATAGTACAAAAATAACTACAACTTCATTATTATAATTGTCGTGCAAAATACGACAACACTTATGCTGTGAGTTTAAATACAAATATTGTCTTCTAGACAATATCCACACCCAAATAAAGTCTTCATTACAATTATTGATACACTATTTTACAAAAATAGCGAGGACTACTAAAACAACTATCTTGAACCATCACTCCACACCCCCGACTAAGTACTTTACCACATTCTCGCCTCCTGAAGAAAAATGGAACAAAAAGGAAAAGGGTGAGCTCAACTAGCCCAGTAAAGAATATTATGACTAAGATAATGTACAACAAATTATCCTTAGTCTTCAACAAGGAAAAATATTATAGAATACAATAGACAATTATTGAAACAATAATAATATAAAATATCAACGTAGCAATTATTGAATCAATAAAATAAAATATTGAACAATAATTACTGTAACAATTATTGAGTAGTACCTTCTTACGTAAGAATCAATAATTGGTGCAATACTGCAATGCTACTTCTTGTGAACATCGTAGTATTCTTGTATTTTAACCACCGGTATTCCAACGATATAATACTTGGTAACCATTACGCCGTTATTTATAAAAACTCAAGCTTGTCGTTTTTTTCATCCAAATACTTTCTGTTATGGGGCCCACAAAAGGCTGCGTCGTCGTACAAATATTCCCCGACAACAAGAATATTCCCCGACCAAACGAATATTCCCCGACAACAATGAATATTTTATAACCACTTGCTTATTTAAAATACTTGCGCATTTTACCCATAACTAACCACATTAATCAATTCAACCCCTTACTATTTCAAAATAATAAATAGAGGAAATTCCATTTTATTAAAAAAAAATATGGGGTCTTACAACCTCCCCTCCTTATGAAATTTTGTCCTCGAAATTGACGTACGTACCTGATGTTTCGAAAAGGTGAGGATACCTCGCTTTCATTTTTGATT
This sequence comes from Panax ginseng, assembly GCA_020205605.1. NCBI lineage: Eukaryota > Viridiplantae > Streptophyta > Magnoliopsida > Apiales > Araliaceae > Panax > Panax ginseng. Next base: position 15,228,711 of record CM035134.1, read on the forward strand.
CCAACTCCCAGGTCATTTATTCAATAACATGGTTCCCCCACAAAACCTTGACTTGTGGTATAACCTTTGTACGTAGGACATGCTCCTTTAGATCTTGACTGGTACTTCATCGTACGTTAAATCTTCGGTTATCTCATCTGGTTCTAACTCAATAATGTGGTTCGGGTCATCCACATATTTACGTAACATCGATACGTGAAAAACGTTATGAACACGCGACATACTTGGCGATAAAACGAGTCTATAGGCCACAGTTCCTATTCGATCGAGGATTTCAAATGGACTAATAAATCGAAGGTTTGAGCTTTCCTTTCATCGCCGATTCTTGCTTTTGAAATAACGACTTCTTGCATCTGCTTCTTCATATTCATCAGCTCCAGGTCTGTAGCTTGAGCAGCTTTAAATTTATCGATTAAGGTCGATTCTACTCGTATATCATCACGTGGTCCCTAGAGTCTTTAACTCTATTTCTATCATTTGTAAGTTATACGAAATGGGTTTTGACAATATCACACTCGTACTCGTATACGATCTTCTACTCAACACGTCAGTTACCACGTTCGCTTTTCCAGGATGGTATGGTCAGAACAGGTGCCGAAATTAGTCTCCTCTTGAGTTCTTCGAAGCTCTTTCACATTCCTTGCAACATTCGAATTTTGTATCTCTACGAGTCAGCTGAGTTAATGGTGTAGCGATTCGAGAAATCCTTCCACGAATCTTCGATAGTAACCAGCTAAGCCTAGAAAACTACGTATTTCGATTACTGAATTAGGTTGCTCTCAACTGTGACTCATATCCCAATCTTGGATAGCACGTCACAATGGCACTTATCAGCTTACTACCACACGAATATGGCGTCCCCTACGGAGAGTTTGGCTTCGGTGCATTCCACAAAGTAAGTCACCAGTTAGAGGCTCGGTTATTAACTTCTATAGTTGGGTTTTTAACTCCTGAAGTTCAATAGGAGTTATTCAATATGAGATTTTAGAAATGTGTTTTGTACCGAGTTCAAATTCGATACAAAATTCAATATCACGCTCTGGGAGTAGACCAAGAAATTCTTCAGGAAATACGTCAGGAAATTCACTAACAACAGAAATACCATTCAAATCTGACGTATTTTTGTTCAAGTCCATGACATGGGCTAAGAAAGCTTGACATTCATTTTTCAATAAACGAATGACTTTATGGATTAATATGAAAGAGTTTGACTTCAATGGTTTGGTTGCTTGAATTCGAATAACAGGTTGCTTAGGAATATGAAAACTAACAACCTTGTGAAAGCAATCAATTTTGGCATGATGAGTAGTTAACCAATCAATCCCTAAAATCACATCAAAAGCAAGTATCTTTAAAGAGATAAGATCAACAGGTAATGTGATGGTGCCAACTTGGATCAAACAAGATTTATAAACAGTGGATGTAATGAAAGTTTCTCCTAACGGAGTCTCCACAGATAAGTTAAAGTCTAATTTCTCTGGAGTCAAGTTTAAACGTTGAGCACAAGCAGGAGAGATAAAAGAATGAGTAGAACCGGTATCTAATAAGGTATAGATTTCGCAAGAATTTATAATTAACTAACTCGTGATACCTTCATTCGGGTTCCTCGCATTTTGGGTAGTCATGATAAATGCTCTTCCAGGAACCGCTAACTTTAACTTTTCCATATCCGCCTTTGGTGCCACCGTCCCAGCTGGACTTAATTTCGCTACAGGACAAAATTGAGCTATGTGACCGTCTTTTCCACAACTAAAACATACCTTGGAAGGCTGTGAATAGTTTGGACTTATATGTCCCTCCTGTCTACATTTGTAGCATTTAACTGGCGGTCGTTCTCCTCCCCTAGAATTTGTGTTCACTGGTCTTTGGTGTTTCTGCTTGACGCCTTCCGTCATCGTTAAATCTTCTCTTCTTAAAATTTCCACTTGAATTATTTCTTCTATTATCTTGGCCATGATTACCACCGAAGTGGTTACCATTTCTGGCATGATAATTTCCTCCACAATGGTTATCATTGTTTCGATGACCGTTGCCACCGGTACGATTATCATCGAGTTGTTGGTCGTTATTATTCGGTTGAGCTGACTCATTATCGCACTCCAATAACTGAGCCCTATTCACAACATCTGAATATAGAGAAAATTTATGAGAAATGAGATATTGACGTATATCGGGTTTCAGACCTCTCAGAAACATCCGCGTCATACGTTCCTCATTCTCCACCAAATGAGGTGCAAACCTGGATAACTCCGCGAACTTTGCCTCGTACTGGGACACCGTTATGTTTTTTTGTTCTAGTCTAATAAACTCTACCTCCTTCATATGACGAATACTTTCAGGAAAGTACTTGTCATTGAACAGTTTCTAAAATATTTCCCAAGACATGTTGAGTCTTGGGTGGTTTGTAAGCTTCATGATTTCCACCAAGAATCGCCTCATTACGGAACATAAAAGTGGTGAATGGAACCTTATGTTCCTCCGTGCATCCCAAGACATCGAATATCTTGGTAATTTGCTTGACCCACGTCTCCGCATTAATCTGATCCGGCTTTCCCCAGAATTCTAGTGGTCCCAACTCTTTAAACTGCTTGGCTGTGACAAACCGCGGGTTGCTATCATTTCCACCCGTATTTTGTACATGAGTCTCCCTCGTCTGATTTTGCATGAACTGTAAAAAGCTTCTAAACATCCCATCGTTCATCGCCTGATCAGTGGTGTTGTTTACAGGATGAACATTTTCGTCATGTTGCATATTAACCTGATTGGTGAGTACAGGCGTCTCCACGGTCTCATTTACTCCACTGCTAACATTCTAAGTTGCCATTTTCAAATACTGTCATAAAACAAGGGTTAATTAAAGAAATTGACATGCAACAATAATAACCCTATACTCTGAACAACCAAAAAATAAGCTTAGGTAGGACACACTAGCGAAGAATTTACTCGTCTCTCCCCTCCTAGTTCTATTCCCCGATCTCCGCCAGAGATCATATCCCTAAGCTCTGATACCAACTGTGACGCCCCCAAAATAAGTCCAATCCACCCAACCTATTCTGAGTCGCCAAATACATAGTACAGAAACCACTACAACTTCATTATTACAATTGTCGTGCAAAATACGACAGCACTTATGCTGTGAGTTTAAATACAAATATTGTCTTCTAGACAATATCCACACCCAAATAAAGTTCTTATTTCAATTATTGATACACTATTTTACAAAAATAGCGAGGACTACTAAAACAACTATCTTGAACCATCACTCCACACCTCGACTAGTACTCGCTACATTCTCGCCTCCTGAGAAGAAAAATGGAACAAAAAGAAAAAGGGTGAGCTCAACTAGCCCAGTAAAGAATATTATGACTAAGATAATGTACAACAAATTATCCTTAGTCTTCAACAAAAAAAAATCTGATAGAATACAATAGACAACAAGTATTAGATCAACAACTGCAGCGGAAATAACAATTCATTAAAAGAGTTAAGTAGAGAATGAAATCTACTATCATCTATGAATTTAAAAGTCCGTCATCAATATTTTGTCTCTGTAACATCAATCAATATACATCTTGAATCAAATAGTCATCATTGCACTATAGGCCAAAGATATTAATCAGTCGATCATGTTTATCTCAACACCTGTTCATCTTTGCACTACGAGCCAAAGATATTCATCAAGAAATCATTCATCTTTGCACTACAGGCCAAATATATTCAGTAATATCATCATTTAGGACTGAGGATGATGAAAAATATATTTTAAAGAAAACGAATCCAGTGAGACAAAAGAACAAATATTAAGGATTCGTATTTTAGACAATCCAAATTTAAAAATACTCCATAATAAACTATTGTGGAGCAGAATTCAAAAATGAAGATCAAAACATAGATCCAATCAAAGATAAGAAATATAACAGACAATCTTGGACACAAAAAAGGAAATTTAATTTTTCTGTGAATAGTATTCGTGAATAGTGTCGTATACGTTAATAGTAACTCTAACACTAAAAGGTAGAAATTCCACAAGAAAAATCATCATGCTTCGTGAATAGTACTCGTGAATAGTAACTTGTGAATAGTAACTTATGAATAGTAATTTGTGAATAGTAACTCGTGAATAGTAACTCATGAATATTAACCCCGGCATGAAAAGATAAGAATTTCACAAGAAAAATCTTACCAATATTCCGACATAATGATATTGAAAGAAATAATATCATTTTTAAAAAAATAACATCCCTTACCTCAAAAGAATAGTACTTCTGGCTGGAATATCAGATATAACGCTGAAGGAAACTTTCACCGTATAGCAACACTCAAGATATCTAAAAACTCACAAAAATATGCTCAATAATATAGAGAGAGAAAACTTCAGTTTCTGATGTGATTTTCAATTCTAACCTAAGCACCCTATTTATAGGAAAATTCTTAGAACACCAAAGCAGAAAATTTAATAAATAATAATATTTATAAAAATATTATACGCACAATTTGAAATCTGAATTTCAGCATCATACACATGTAAGTGGGGCCCACCAAAATGAAAAACATGTTTTTAACATTTTTGTAACAAAATTAATTCAGACCCAATATTCTGGAACTTCAATAATTCATAATAAATAGCCCTTTTATCTGAAAAATTCAAATCTTATGTCCATTCCATAAGAAATTTAATTCTCTACAACTTTGCAGAAGAAAGTTTTTCCAAATTCCAAACAGAAATTGACCGAAATCTACGTACGAACGATTTTACAGGCTATAATCAAATTTCAGTCAAAAATAGGGTCCACCAACACACAAAACACGTGTTAAACATTTTTTATAACAAAAATACTCTTTCTCCTCATTTATTCATATATCACACATTCATTGTAAAAATATCACCATTATTATATTATTATAATATAATAATATATTTAAATGAATTATTTTATCAGAAAAGATAAAATATCAATTTTCAACAACTGTCACATTAAAAATTTTCTCCATCTATATCCATATAAATGAATATTTTTCTTATCATATAAATCAATAATTAATTATTCACAAATAATATTACAGAATCACAATACTGACAACCAGGCCGTTCCCAGGAAAGAGGGGGCTTTCCAATAATGATTTCTCCTTACTGGCGCGCAATTAGGTGATCAAACCTCTCCTTAGACAAAACTTTCTAGACATTGCCAATAATGCTATCTAATAATATTATTAAAATAATATAAATTATTGATCTGATAATGAAAAATACTGTGTAGTGACAATTATTGAAATAACAATAATATAAAATATCAACGTAGCAATTATTGAATCAATAAAATAAAATATTGAACAGTAATTACTGTAACAATTATTGAGTAGTGCCTTTTTACGTAAAAATCAATAATTGGTGCAATACCGTGTGCTACTGTGCAACATCACGTATTACTGTATTTTAACCACCGGGTATTCCAACAATAATAACGGTAACCATTACGCCGTTATTTATAAAAACGCAAGCTTGTCGTTTTCTTCATCCAATTGCTTTCCATTATGGGGCCCACAAAAGTCATACAGGTACTGCGAATATTTTCCTAAAAAGAAGAATATTCCACGACCAAACGAATATTCCCCGACAACAATGAATATTTTATAACCACTTACTTATTTAAAATATTTGGCATTTTACCCATAACTAACCACATTAATCAAATCAACCCCTTACTATTTCAAAATAATAAATAGAGGAAATTCCATTTTATTAAAAAAAAAATATGGGGTCTTACAATTTTCTCATTTCACATTATGCTACACAAGGCATTTCATAGTTCTCATTGTCAATTCTACACTTCTCAAAACGTATTAATCTAGTGCAACTCAATTGAATTAATCAACTTACAAAACATTAACATTTATATTCATATAAATATTATTTCCATTAATATATTTATTTAATAACACGTGGAAATTCTCGGGTATTACATCCCCCTTAAGTGTTAACCCGTCTAACATCGAACCCCTCTTTGGTTTCATACCACCGGTTACTATTTTTCTTAACAATTTAAGGATCACACTTCGAGTTTTAAAACTCTATTTCCCTTATTAGTTTAACTAATTATACATCTCATTTACGGTTTTTCACCACCAATAACACAAAACTCGAATATAACACATACATACATTCCTTTAATCTTCACTTCTCGCCGTGTATCAATTTACTCAATAATTCTCTAACCACTTTAAAGGTATATCGATTTTCTTCCCTCGTTAACAACGTGCATATATACAAGTCTAAACCTAACACACATCGAGTCTTTAATAGTATTCAATATAGTACACTGAGTGGTTTCCCACAAACAACCAACAAATTAGTTTTCGGGTTCGCTCACACTACCTTTTTTTCACAAATGAGTTAGATCGATTACTAATTCAGTATATACCTCAAGCTTCTCTGAAGGAATCGTTTAGCCCAGTTCATACATCTACCATTAAAGAGCACGTTGCACTACCTTAGACTTGATACTAATTCAGTATATATACTCAAGAAATTGGTGATTATCAAAGATATTTTAATGTCACTAACTTACTATTATAAAATAATTTCACATAAATTATTTAATATCAATAGATAAATTTTATCCATCTTCTTACTAATTCATCTCTATAATTTATAACAAATATATAATAACGACATATATATTTATTAAACACAACCACACTTATTACATAGCGCATAATTCCTACGTAACACAATACCACATACCACAAAAAACACATTATATATTTTTATTTGAACCCTTCACATGCCTTAAGAATTTTATCTACTAAATTCTTATTTTAATATTTTCTAAAAATTCGGGTTCTTACAGGTTTATTTGCATATTGTAAGTACAATATATATATATATATATATATATATATATATATATATATATATATATATATATATATATATATATATATATCTCTGTAACTAAATAAAAAAAAATACAAAAAAAGAAACTGGGTAAAGAAAATTCCAAGCATCAATTTTAAATAAAGAACAACAAAAATAAATAAAATTAAGCTAGAAAAAGGTTTACCCTTTCCCGACATTTTGAAAATCCCATCCTGAAAGATTTGCAGCTTCGGTTAGTGCATCTCTCTAGATCTCTATATACCTCCTCATGTAGTAACATCATAAAATATTGGAAGAACTATTTGTCCTATTGTTCTCTTATACTCAAGGATCTTAACAAGCTCAATTAGGCACCAACTAGAAACAGTATATTTTTTTGAGAAAACATTAATCGAAATCCCCTTTTAATGCCAAATGAAATTTCTTTTCCTCTTTTTAGTTCTTAATTTGTCATCTAGAAATGTTCGGATTCCAGCCTGCAAAAAGGCCGTATGTAGATATGACTAGTAAAAGTTTTGCGTATATCTATTAAATAATTTTATCGGAACGTGTTATTGCATAGAATAGAATCAATTAATCAATTAGGTACTTACATGAATTGAGAGAAGACATATTGCATCACGCTTCTGTTGCGCTTAAGGATGAAAGTTTTCAATTATCTCTCTCAATCTTAGGATGGATATATAGGTGTGTATAGAATTCTTGAGACGGTAACAGGGACCAAACTCTGACTATTTTATTTATAGAATAGCTAAGAGTCATAATCTTCCATCAAGATTATGAAACCATAGGGCCCATTATACCAAATAATATTAAGAATATTATTTATAGACCACATAATTAATTACCAAACTTATAAATAAAGTGATTAAATTAATACAATATGTAAACCCAATAGTTATATAAATAGTAGAAGTCACGTAAAGAATAAATATTCTAACAGTATCTTCACCTCTAAAACTTGAGAAGACATCGTAGATCCAAAAAGGGATCGAAGACGAAGAAGGGGAGGATGAAGAATTAATCTGATCACAAGAAGCAGCCATGGCTGATAATAAATATGAAATAATTGTTATATATATTCAAAGAAAGACTTGAGAGAGGATAGAAAGAGCAAGTGCAACAGAGATTTTAATGTGGGAATGGAGATAAAATGATAATTACTCTTTAGAAATGATTTTTTTTTTGTATTTTATTTCATATTTATATTATTTGTGGAAAAGTCTTCAGAGTTACAGTACTTACTTTCAAGTGGAAAGAAGTGTTGGTCAAACAAATCCTCACCCCATTTATTGCTCCCGCCCCTTGATTTTTCAATGCACCCGGCCCTTTGATTTTTCCACCAACCTAACTCATATACTTCTCCATTCTGCTATAAATGAGCAACCAAGCTTGTGGAATAACACAAACCAAATATCTCATACTCCATCCTAGAGAAAGAGGAAAGAAAGAAAGAAAAAAAAGAAAGAAAGAAAAGCTTTTGTAAAGTTTTAGAAAAATAGAAAGAGAGAAATATAATTAAAATAAAAGAGTATTTTATTTGGGTTCTATCACATAGTTATTGTGGTGAAGTAATTTGAGTTTGTACTCAAATTAAGATATCTTTGTATTCTCTTATATTATTCTAGTGAATTCTTCGGAGTTTGTCCCGTGGTTTTTACCTCTTAATTTTAGAGGATTTTTCATGTAAAATTCTTGGTGTCTCATGGTTGGATATTTCTACTCATTATTTCCTACATAATTATTATTTTGGTGGAACTGCAAATTTAATCTGTTTAGCATGTGTTGATATTTTATCTGTCTAATTTATCAAAGACAACAATATTTGGGAGGATATTTTTTCCCAACTACTGGTATCAAAGCTAAGGTTATTTGCTCGGTTGTTTTTGATAAATTTTATGGAGGAATTAGTCGGAGCCTTGATTAAATTGACCTCTTCAAATTTTTCGATCTGGAAGCCCAGAATGGAGGATATCCTTTATTGCAAGGATTTGTATGATCCGTTGGAGCTCAAGGGAAAGAAGCCCGCGGATAAATCTGAGGCTGATTGGAATAAAATGAATAGGAAGACTATTGGTCACATCCAGCATTGGATTGATCAAAGTGTGTTCCACCATGTTTCGCAGGAGACGGATGCTCACACTTTATGGACAGCATTAGAGTCTATATACGAGAAGGAGAATGCAAAAAATAAAACTTGTCATTCAAAAAATTGTGAAAAAGTACAAGGACGGAATTAGTGTGTCGGAGCATATGAGTGAGTTTCAAGGTTTGGTGAACCATTTGTCCACCATGAATTTGAATCTTGATGATGAGATTCAGGCTCTTTTGCTTCTCAGTTCGTTGCCAAACAGCTGGGAGACTTTGGTGGTGTCTATAAGCAATTTAGCTCCAGAAGGAAAAATGACTATGCAGATGGTCAAGGACAGTCTTCATAATGAGGAGACATGGCGAAAGGAGCAAGGCGTAAATTTTGAGACACATGCTCTTGTCACAGAGAACAGGGGCATAAACAATTTTAGGGGATCTCACAAAGGAGATAAAAGTCGCAACAAAATCAAAAATCACAGGAGCAAGTCAAAGAACAGACAAGGTGAAACGTATAGATGCTTCCATTGTAATAAGAAAGGTCATTACAAGAGAAATTGCAGAATTTGGTTAGACAAGCAGAAAAATGGTGAGTAGGGGAAAGTTGAGGAAAAGAACACTGCAGCCACAGTCACCGAAGATATTGTGATTCTTTCATTTGGGGAAGAAGAATGCTTGCATGTTAATGATCAGAAAGTTAATTGGGTGGTTGATATTGGTGCCTCGTATCATGCTACACCTAAGAGAGAATTTTTCACAACTTACAAAGCTGGAGACTTTGGGTACGTGAGAATGGGAAATACTTATCAGTCCAAGATTATTGGAATTAGTGATGTTTGCATTCAGACAGGTGTTGGTTACACTGTTACCTTGAGGGATGTTAGACACGTTCCTGATTTATGTCTCAACTTGATTTCTAGCATGGCCTTGGACAGAGAAAGCTATGAGAAGCACTTTGGCAGTGGAAAATGGAAGCTTACCAAAGGCTCTATGGTGATTGCAAGAGGTGTTGCTTGTTGTTCGTTGTACAAGACTCGTGTGAAAGTGTATTTTAGTGAGTTGAATACGGTTGAGGATGACTTCGATAGCGACATGAGTAAGAAAGGGTTTCAGTTATTAACAAAAAGGTCACTCATTCCTTTTGCTAAAAGTACTGTTTTAAGCCCTTGTGATTATTGTTTATTTGGGAAAAATATAGAGTTTCTTTTAGTAGTTCAGCTAAAAGAAAATCAAAACTACTAGAGAGAGTATATTCTGATGTATGTGAACCCATTGAGGTTGAGTCTTTGAGTGAAAATAGGTATTTTGTTACCTTTATTGATGATGCTTCGCAGAAGGTGTGGGTATTTTTGTTGAGAACAAAAGACCGAGTATTTCAGCATTTTCAGAGTTTTCATGCTATGGTTGAAAGGGAAATTGGAAAATCGTTGAAGTATCTTCGTAGTGACAACGGAAGGGAATACACTTCAAAGGAGTTTGCTGAATATTGTAGTAAACATGGCATTCGGCATGAGCAGACTGTTCCTGGTACCCCACAGCATAATGGTGTGGCTGAGAGAATGAACCGCACTATTATTGAGATAGTGCGATGTATGTTGAGAATGGCTAAACTGCCTCTGTGACGCCCCCAAAATAGGTATACATCACCCATCTTGGGTCGCCAAATACATGGTACGGAATACAAATACAAACTTAATTATATAACATGAGCTGAGAGTTTTTACACGAATATTGTCATCTAGACAATATCCAAACTCAAATAGAGTCCTCATTACATTTATTGGCACACTATTTTATAGAATAGTGAGGACTACTATAACACCATCTCGGGCCATCACTCCATTCCCCGACTAGTTTCGGCTACGTTCTCATTTCCTGAAGAGAACAATGGAAGTAAAAGGGTGAGCTCAACTAGCCCAGTAAGAAATATCATGACTAAGATAATGCAGAATAAGTTATTATTAGCCTTCAACAATGTTAAACTAATAGAATATAATAGACAACAAGTTTAACTGCAGCGGAACAAGCAATCCATTAGAAGAGTCAAGTAGAGCATGATATCTACTATCTTCTATGATTTAAAAAGTTTATCATTCACTTTATTGTTGGGACTCAACTTAATAAATAGATCACATCATCGAATCATCCCTGCACTACGGGCCAAGGATATTCATTAGTATCACGTCCACAAATTATTCTTGCACTACAGGCCAAGAATTATTCGTGTAATCATCAATGGTCATGACTATACAGAATTATCCCTGGTCATAATCATACCAATCAACAGTCCATCTATGCACGTAAGCCAAAGATGACTTTCATCATAATATAAGCATGAGGATGATGACAATGATATAAGAATTCAATAAAACAAGTTCAAGGATAAATTTTTAAAGATTTATAATTTAATTTATCCCAAAATCAATAACGTCCAAATTTTTAACATGATACCACTTTGTAGAGTAAAATTCAAGAATAATATCCATGTATCAAAAATAATTTGGACAGAAAAGAAATAAATTTTTCGATGAATAGTACCCTGTGAATAGTACTTCGAGAATAGTACCCCGTAAATAGTACCCCGACATGAAACCCCGAATACCCGAGTAAATAATATTATAGTGAATAATAAAATCGGGTGAATAGTAACTCGTGAATAGTACCCCAGCATGAAAAGTATCCCAAATACCCGAGTGAATAATATTATAGTGAATAGTAAAATCGGGTGAATAGTAACCTGTAAATAGTAACTCGTGAATAGTACTTCGGGTGAAAATATTGATATTTAATAAGAAAGTTCAGATCAATATTCTAATAAAATGATATTGGATGAAGTGCAAAACTTACGGATATTCCACTAATTTCAAGAATTATAGAAGCAATACTTACCATAGTAAGTTTAGATTTAAGAATATGAAAAGAATTAACATACGAAAACTGTAAATGGATTTTCACCTGTCATACGGTACGTAATCCGCGTAGACAGGTTATTCCGACATACTAAAGGATGAATACAAAAAATAGTATTTCTTATGAATACGAAAGAAATAATACCCATTATGAATACAACAAATAATATCCCTTACGAATACAACAAATAATATCCCTTACCTTAGTAGAAAGCTAGATACTGCAAAAGTGAAGTAGCAGAATACTCTTCTTCTTGCTCTCTATAGTTTCTCTTTCTATAGTGTCTCTTGTGAATCTCCGTGAATTGGTGAGAATGAAAGAAGAATTAAGCTTCTATTTATAGGAGAATGGACTAAATAGTAACTAATTCATGAACGGTCCAGATTGATTTACTATTAGAACGAACTGTCCAGATTGATTACTATTAAAACCACAACCGACGGTCCAGATTGATTTACTTTTAAAACCACCACCGATGGTCCAGATTGATTACTTTTAAAACCACCACCGACGGTCCAGATTGATTATTTTTGAAACCACCACCGACGATCCAGATTGATTACCTTTAAAACCACCACCGACGGTCCAGATTGATTTACTATTAAAACCACCACCGACAGTCTAGATTTATTAACTATTAAAACAACCATCAATGGTCTAGATTGATTAACTATTAAAATCACCATCAATGATCCAGATTGATTAACTATTAAAACCACCATCAATGGTCCAGATTGGTTTAACTTATTATTACACTTTAGTACCCCTAAAGTTTTCCAAGTTTGCATTATTTCCCTCTAACTTTTGTAATTCACATATCTTCAATAAACATATTCTTAATACTTCAACAATTATTCATCATTAATATTATAACTCACAATATTTAACAACTAGGTCATTCCCAGGAAAGAGGGGGCTTTTCGATAAGGATTTTTCTTATTAGCGCGTAATTAAGTGAGCAAACCTCTCCTTGACAGAACTTCTAGTCATTGTCAATATTGCAAATAATAATATGAATAACTTTATCGTCTCAATTATTGATTTAATAATATATAAAATATCGATAATAATTGAATCAAATAACGTGAGATACTATGCAACAATTACTGTAGCAATAATTGAGTATAACTGAGTGACTTCTCACGTAAGCATCAATAATCATCAATAATCAATACCGTGTGCTACTATGCAACCACGCGTAGACATCAGACTTTTACCACCGGCTAGTTCAACAGTTTAACAAAGAAACTTTCGTAGTTATTTTATAAAAAAGATATTTTGTCATTTTCGATAATACTTCCATTGTAGGGTCCACCAATGATTGTGTCGTCGTCTGAATATTCCCTCGTTAAAAAGCGAATATTCCCGACCATTCAATATTCAACGACACAACTAATATTTTATATCAACTTGCTTACTTTGCAAAATTTTCCAAATATTACCCACAACTATAACATTATATCATATCCACGCCATAATATTCAAAAATATATTTCGAGAAAAATTATTCTTTATTCAAAAAAAAATTGGGGTCTTACAGCCTAAGTCATTCTGGGATGAAGTTGTTCATACTGCTTGTTACCTGATTAATAGCTAGATCTCCATAAGCACCGTTGGATTTTCAGATTCCAGAAAAGATTTGGAGTGGTAAGGATTTGTCTTATTCTTATTTGAGGGTATTTGGGTGCAAGGCTTTTGCACATATTCCCAAGGAGCAAAGATCAAAACTTGATGACAAATCTACTCCATGTGTATTTTTTGGCTATGAAGATGAAGAGTTTGGATACCGGTTATGGGAGCCAGTGCAGAAGAAATTATTTAGGAGCAGAGATGTGGTGTTTCATGAGCACCAAAATTATGAGCATTTTGATAATCTTACACAACCCAGAGATAATAGAGTTCCAGACCTCAGCGAAGTTTCATCTCCAGTACAGAATGCCACAGTTGGAGAAAGAGGTCAGAATGAAGATATGACTGATACAGATTTGCACGATGGTGATAGGTCAGATATAGAGAGTGTTGATCAGGGGGAGAAACCTGATATTGAAGAACCTCAGCTAAGAAGATCCACTAGAGAACGTGTGCCATCAGTCAGATACCCTTCATCTGAATATCTTTTAGTTGCTGAGGAGGGGGAGCTATAGGATTTTCAGGAAGTAAAGACTCATAAGGAGAAGGGAAATTGGCTGAGAGCTATGTAGTATGAGATGGATTCTTTGCACAAGAATCACACCTATGAGTTAACTACACTTTTGAAGGGCAGGAAAGCATTGAAGAACAAATGGGTGTTTAAGCTTAAGAAGGATGGTGAAAAACTAGTGAAGTACAAGGCTCGATTAGTCGTCAAGGATTTTGCTCAAAAGCAAGGTATTGACTTCGATGAGATTTTTTCTCCAGTTGTGAAGATGACTTCTATACGAGTAATATCGGGGTTAGTAGCTAGTATGGATCTTGATCTTGAGTAGTTGGATGTGAAGACTGCTTTTCTTCATGGTGATTTGAAGGAAGAAATCTACATGGAGCAGCCAGAGGGATTTGAAGGTAAAGGGAAAAGACACTTGGTTTGCAAGTTGAAGAAAAGTTTGTATGGCCTGAAATAAGCCCCAAGGCAGTGGTACATGAAATTTGATTCATTTATGGTGGATCAAGGTTATAGTAGAACAGTTTCAGATCACTGTATGTATGTCAAGAAGTTCCCAGACGGTAACTTCATAATTCTGTTGCTATATGTAGATGATATGTTGATATTTGGGCAGGATGCTAATATGATTCGCAGGCTCAAGGGTGAGTTGTTCAAGTCCTTTGATATGAAGGACTTAGGTCCAGCTAAACAGATTTTGGGTATGAAGATTGTTCGTGACAGGAAAGCCAAGAGGTTGTGGTTGTCACAAGAGAAGTATGTTAAGCGGGTGCTTGCGCGGTTCAATATGGATGATGCTAAACCAGTTAGCACACCACTGGCTAGTCATATTAAGTTGACAAAGTACATATGTCCTTCTACCAAGGAAGGGAGAGATGATATGGCAGTAGTTCCCTACTCCTCTGCTGTAAGGAGTCTTATGTATGCAATGGTTTGTGCGCGAACAGATATTGCTCATGCAGTTGGCGTTGTGAGCAGGTATTTGTCAAATCCTGGCAGAGAACATTGGGAAGCATTTAAGTGGATTCTCAGATACTTGAAAGCTACTTCCAGTTTATGTTTGGGTTTTGGTGGTACGAGTCCAGTCTTGGAGGGTTTTGAGATGCGGATACATGGCGAGGTTACGAGAAGAAGTCTACTTCGGGGTATTTACTTACTTTTGCAGGGGGAGCAGTATCATGGTAGTCCAAGTTACAAAAGTGTGTTGCTTTGTCTATAACTGAGTCAGAATACATCGATGCTACTGAAGCAGGCAAGGAGATGTTGTGGTTAAAACGGTTTCTCCAAGAGTTGGGTTTAAAACAAGATGATTATGTGGTTTATTGTGTTAGTCAGAGTGCAATTGACTTGACCAAGAATGCCACGTATCATAATCGGACCAAGTATATTGATGTTCGTTATCACTGGCTTCGAGAAGTGATGGAAAGAGAATTGATGAAAGTGAAGAAAGTTTATACCGACGAGAATCCTTCAGACATGTTGATAAAAGTTGTCACTCGTGACAAGCAGGAATTTTGCAAGGAATTGGCCGGGATGGACTCCAAGTGACGGAGTTTACCTCCTTTAATGGGTTCGGAGGGAGAGATTGTTGGTCAAACAAATCCTCACCCCATTTATTGCTCCCGCCCCTTGATTTTTCAATGCACCTGACCCTTTGATTTTTCCACCAACCTAATTCATATACTTCTCCTCCATTCTGCTATAAAAGGGCAGCCAAGCTTGAGGAATAACACACACCAAATATCTCATACTCCATCCGAGAGAAAGAGGGAAGAAAGAAAGAAAAGCTTTTGTAAAGCTTTAGAAAAATAGAAAAAGAGAAAGATAGTTCAAATAAAATGGTGTTTTATTTGGGTTTCATCACATAGTTATTGTGGTGAAGTAATTTGGGTTTATGTTCAAATTAAGATATCTTTGTATTCTTTCATATTATTCTAGTGAATTCTTCGGAGTTTGTCCCGTGGTTTATACCTCTTAGTTTTAGAGGGTTTTCCACGTAAAATTCTTGGTGTCTCATGGTTGGATATTTCTACTCATTATTTTCTGTATGGTTATTATTGTGGTGGAACTGTACATTTACTATGTTTAATATGTGCTGATATTTTATTCGTCTAATTTATTAAAGACAACAGTATTTGAGAGGTTGCATATATATTTCTGGGCAACTTCGAAGAAATGTGGTACATGTTCATGTGAAAGTTCCAAGCGAATTCGTAGTGGATTAATGCTGGATTTTTACATTCCTTGGCAACAATTATCTTTGTTGGCTTAAATACAATTTTAACTTTTAGAATTTTTGAATTTGGAAACTTAAATTATAATTTTCAATTTAAGATATTAACTTTAATGTCCCTGAATATTTACATATTAAAAAAAAATTACCACCGATTTTAGCATATCTTATTGGAATAAGCTGCCACGTGACTCAAAATGAAGTGTAATTTTTAAAGATATATATCGTTTATATTGAGTCCAATTGTTCTACTTTTCTTTCCTTTTCATTTAGACGCTAATCGTGCATGTGCCTAAAACTTTATATTTTTTGTAAAAGTATTTAGGAGTGAAATTACTTAAAATACCCTAAATAACTTGGATCAATTATGACACACAGGGGAGGATGGAAGTAGAGGGCAGCATATAAATTAAAGGGGATACATTAATAAAATAATTAAATTTAGTGTGTCAAAAGAAAATTTTTTATTATAATCTAATTCTTTAAAGTATGCTTACGGCTTACACAAAGTTAGAGATGGTCGATAGCTCATAGACTTGAAAAAAAAAATTAGTTAAAATTCGCCTCTATTAAAAAAAAATTCTAGATCTGCACCTGAATTGACACATCAATAGCTAAAAAGTTATATTTATAAAAATTTACGGACATTAATACTCAATTTTTTTTTAATACATATTACATTTTCTAGATCTGCACATGTACATTATACATATTACATTATATACATATTACATATTTTTATAATTTAAACATTTGTAATTATGTATAAAAATCATTTCACTAATTATGAAATTAATTTATAATAAAGTTAACACTTTTAGTGTAACGACCTACTAATTTAAATAATTAATATCTCATCCCTTAATTAATTAAAATAACTCATTTAAATTATACAATTTATATTATATAATTAAATTTAATTTCCTCTTTCTCTCCATAAATTGTTTTATAATCACTAAATAGGACTATTTCCGACAGAATTAAGGTCGACCGAATTTATTCACACGGAATTAAATTATATAATATATTAATATATTATATTAATATATTAATATATTATATAATTTAATTTAAATTCCCCCACCCCTCACCCTCTAAAAAAAATATTTATTGATTATGCATGCACCTCCACCCCCACTCCCACATCACCCCCCTCCAAAAAAATATTTATTGATTATGTATACACCCCCACCCCCACCACCACCACTACCACCACTGTGAGACCCCAAATTTTATGAATAAAGATTTAATTTTTTTTTAAATATTTTTTTTTAATATTATGGTCTGAATGTGATATAATGTTATAATTGTGGGTAATATTTATAAATTTTGCAAAGTAAGCAAATTGTCATATAATATTCGATTGGTCGGGGAATATTAGTTTTAACGGGGAATATTAAATGCGACGGCACAATTATTAATGGACCCCACAACGGAATTATTGTCGAATGAAAAAAGCGAAATATCTTTTTATGAAAATATAACTAAAGTTTTACTGGTTAAACCGTTGAACTACCCTAGTAAAAAGTACAAGATGTCTGGCGTGGTTGTATAGTAGCACACGGTATTGATTATTGATGCTTTACGTGAGAAATCACTAAGTTTTGTACAATTATTGCTACAGTAATTGCTGCATAGTATTTCACGTTATTTGATTCAATTATTGTCAATATTTTATATATTATTAAATCAATAATTGAGATGACAAGTTATTCATATTAATATTTGCATAATTAACAATGTCTAGAAGTTCTGTCAAAGAGAGGTTTGGTCACCTAATTGCGCGCCAATAGGGACAAATCCTTATTGAAAAGCCCCATCTTTCCTGGGAAGGAGCTGATTGTTAATATTGCGAATTATAATAATAATGAATAAATGTTGTTAAAAATATTGAGAGAATTTTTTATGAAGTATTTGTTGTAAATTTTGATTATTTTATGGACCCCCAATTTACCCATTTTTTAAAATAATCGGTAAAAAATTATTCATATAATAAAAGTGGGGACCACATGTGGGGGCCAAATGTGGGGCCCACGGGAGGAGAAAATGAGAACTTGGGGGAAGGGAGTTGGAATGTCGTATAAGGCATGGAAGGTTTTATATATATATATATGGGGATGCATTCATGGCAACCGGTTGCCACCACACTGTTCATAACAACCAAGTTGTAACAGCATGTAGCGGCTTAGTCTTATTTTATATTAAAATAATCCGACCGCTACACCTAGTAGCGGCTGACATTCGAGTCATATAAGCCCAAGTATAATGACATGTAGTAGTAATTGTACATGTAATAGTAGCAGTAGCTTGTTGTAAGTAATATTTAGTAGCTTGTAGTAATGACATGTACTACTAGCAGTAGCTTGTTGCAAAGTAATATTTAGTATGAACTTTTTCAAGCCGCTACTGTGACGCCCCCAAAATAGGTATACATCACCCATCTTGAGTCGTCAAATACATGGTACAAAATTCAAATACAACTTAATTATACAGCAGTCGTGTAAAATACGACAAAACATATCTTTGTGAGTTTTAATACAAATATTGTCATCTAGACAATATCCACACTCAATTGAGTCCTCATTACATTTATTATCACACTATTTAACGTAGAATAGTGAGGACTACTAATGCTATTATCTCGGGCCGTCACTCCATTCTCCGACTAGTCCTGCTACGTTCTCATTTCACGAGAGAACAATGAAAGTAAAAGGGTGAGCTCAACTAGCCCAATAAAAATATTATGACTAAGATAATCTGAGAATAAATTATCGTTAGCCTTGAACAATTGTAAAAGCGATACAATATAACAAACATCAAGTTTAAGCTGCGGTGGAACAAGCAATCCATTAAAACGATCAGTAGAGAATAAAATCTACTATCTTTTATGATTTAAAAGGTTTTTCATCACTTTTATCGTTATGCGACTCACCTTAATAAATAATCCACATCATCCTGCACTACTGGCCAAGGATATTCATTAGTATCACAACCACAAATTATCTATGCACTCTGACCCGAGGATATTCGTGTATTCATCAATGGTCATGATCATGCCAACAATCGTCCATCAATGCCTTCATGGGCCAATGAGGACTTTTACCACATCATTTGTAACATTACGGTCATGATTATACCGAATAATCCCTGGTCATAATCATACCAAGTCCATCTATGCACTACAGGCCACAGATGACTTTCAACATAATATAAACATGAGAATGATGATAATGATATAAGAATTCAATAAAATAAGTTCAAGAATTAATTTATCTAGGAACCAATAACGTCCAAATTGTCAACATGATACTGCTTTGTGGAGTAAAATTCAAGAATGCTCAAAAGAATATTTCCATGAAAAGATACTAGATGAAGCGTAAATATCAAGGATATTCCACTAATTTCATGGAGTATAAAAGCCAAAATTTTAACCAACTAAGTATAATAAAGAATGGAATAACAAAAGAAATCACCAGGCATGCGATAGACCGCACAAACAGGTTATTCCAATAGAATAATAAATAATGGAACCAGGTCATGCGTAAACAGACACGATATTCCAACAGAATAATAAACAACGGAACCAGGTCATGCGTAAATGCACAGACAGGATGTTCCAACAGAATAATAAATAACGAAACTAGGTCATGCATAACGCACAGATAGGATGTTCCAACAGAATAATAAATACTGGAATAATAGAAGAATTTCACAATATATGCGGTACTTCGCATAAACAGGTTATTACAACAAAATAATAAAGAATGGAATAACAGAAGAATTTCCCCAAGTATGCGGTACTTCGCATATACAAGTTATTCCAACATAATAACAAATAATGGAATAACAGAAGTTCTCTTCATGAAGACGAAAGAAAAAAATAATACCCCTTACCTTAGAACAAACTGGATATAGGAGTAGTGAAGTAGCAGAATACTTTTCTTCCTTCTCTCTATAATTTCTCTCTAGAGTTTCAATGAATTAAGTAAGAAATAATGAAGGAATGAGCTTATTTATAGGAGAATGGACCTAATAAGTAACTAATTCTGAACGGTCCAGATTGATTTACTTTTTAAACGGAAGGTCCAGTTTGGTTTACTATAAAATATTCTAATAAAACAAAATATTTTAAATAAAATATAATATATTCTATTTATAATCTAATAAAACGAATAACTTTATAAAAGTATTACATTTTATATAAAAAAAATTTACTATGCAAATACTATGCATAATAAAATATAATATATTCTATTTATAGTCTAATAAAACGAATAACTTTATAAAAGTATTCTGTTTTATATAAAAAGCTTTTCTATTTTATTACATTAATAAAACTAATAAAATAAAACTTCATCATCATTATTATAATTCACACTATTAATCGACTAGGTCAATCCCAGGAAAGAGGGGGCTTTCCAATAAGGATTTCTCCCTATTGGCGCACAATTAGGTGACCAAACCTCTCCTTGGCAAATCTTCTAAACATCGTTAATATTGAAAATAATAATATTAATAACTTCGTCGTCTCAACAGTTAATGATAAAACTTCCGCCGTTATTTTCATAAAATATTTTTGTCGCTTTCTCAATTCGACAATAATTCCATTGTGGGGTCCACCAATGATTGTGTCGTTGTACGAATATTCCCTGTTAAAACGAATATTCCCCGACCAATTGAATATTATATAACAACTTGTGTACTTTGAAAAATTTATAACTATTACCCACAACTATAACATTATATCAAATTCATTCCATAATATTCAAAAATGATAATCATACAAAATTCATCTTTATTCATAAAAGTCGGGGTCTTACAATCTCCCCTTCTTATAAAATTTTGCCCTCGAAATTAGGGTACGTACCTGGTATGTCGAAGAGGTAAGGATACCTTGATTTCATTTCAGATTTTAACTCCCAAGTCATTTCCTCAACATCGTGGTTCCTCAATAAAACTTTGACTTGAGGTATAACCTTGGAGCGTAGAATATGTTTCTTCTTATCCAAGATTTGAACAAGAACCTCTTCATACGTTAAATCTTCGGCTATTTCGTCTGGTTCTAACTCAATAATGTGGTTCGGGTCTTACACATATTTACGTAACATAGATATATGAAAAACGTTATGAACACGAGACATACTTGGCGGTAAAGCGAGTCTATACATCACAGTTCCTACTCGATCGAGGATTAAAAATGGGCCAATGAATCGAGGATTGAGCTTTCCTCTCTTTCCAAATCTCGTAACTCCTTTCCATGGAGCAACACGTAACAACACATGATCTCCAATATCGAATTCCACGTCCTTTCGATGAAGATCAACATAACTCTTTTGTCGATCTTGTGAGGTTTTTATATGTTGCCGGATCATTTGAATCTTTTCCGTAGTCATATGTACCAACTCTGGTCCCAACAATGTTGCTTCACCCACCTCATCCCAGCATACTGGAGAACGACACTTTCTTCCATACAACGCTTCAAATGGAGCCATGCCAATACTTGCTTAATAACTGTTGTTGTATGAAAACTCCACCAACGGTAAGAACTTGTCCCAACTTCCCTTGAAGTCAAGGACACAAAGTCTTAACAAATCTTCAAGAGTTTGAATAGTCCTCTCTGATTGTCCGTCCGTCTGACGATGATATGCTGAACTAAATCGTAAGTCCGTGCCCATAGCTTTTTGCAAACTAACCCAAAATCGTGAAGATAATCTTGGGTTTCGATCAGAAACTATGGATACTGGCATACCATGCAGTCTTACAATCTCGTTTATGTACATACGAGCAAGACGTTCAAGTGTATAAGTTTCTCGTATTGGTAAGAAATGAGCAGACTTGGTCAATCTATCAACAATGACCCAAATTGCATATATGCCTTGAGAAACCTTGGGAAGACCAGTAACGAAATCCATGGTAATGTGCTCCCACTTCCATTCTAGAATTTCAAGTGGTTGCAATGGACATTTTGGTACTTGATGCTCCGCCTTGACTCGTTGACAAGTTAGACACCTTGAGAAAAACAGTATATCTCTCTCTTCATATTGCTCCACCAAAATGTATGGCGAAAGATCACGATACATTTGGGTACTCCCGTGAGATGGATTGCAAGCGGTGTGTTAATAGCGCCTCCATATTGATTCTATATTTTAAATCGGGGTCTTAGGAACACAAAGTCCAGGAGTTGACTTCAGTATTCCTTCTTCATCGATTCTTACTTCTGGAATAGCACCTTCTTGCACTTTCTTCCTCATACGCATCAGCTCCAGGTCTGTAGCTTGAGCAGCTTTAACTTTATCAATTAAAGTCGGTTCTACACGTATAAGCCATCATCACATGGGTCCCTAGGGTCTTTAACTTTATCTCCATCCTTTGCAAGTCACACAAAATGGGCCTTTGCGTTGACAATATCGCACTCGTACCCGCATATGATCTTCTACTCAATGTGTCAGCTACCATGTTCGCTTTTCCAGGATGGTATTAGATGGTATGATCATAATCTTTCAATAGTTCAAGCCAACGTCGTTGTCGCATGTTGAGTTCCTTTTGAGTGAAGAAATATTTGAGGCTTTTATGATCCGTAAAGATCTCCACTTTCTCCCCATACAAGTAATGCCTCCAAATTTTAAGTGCGAAAACAACAGCTGCCAACTCTAGATCATGAGTGGGATGATTCCTCTCATATTCTTTGAGTTGTCGAGAGGCATAGGATATGACTTTCCCATGTTGCATGAGAACACATCCTAACCCTTTGCCCGAAGCATCACTGTAGATGAAAAATCCCTTCGAGCCAGATGGTATTGTTAGAGCAAAATCTTTGAAATGAGTCTCCTCTTGAGTTCTTGAAAACTCTTCTCACATTCCTCGTTCCAACCGAATTTTGTATCTTTCCGAGTCAGCTGAGTTAATGGAGTAGCGATTCAAGAAAACCCTTCTACGAATCTCCGATAATAACCAACTAAGCCGAGAAAGCTACGTGATTTCTATCATCGATTTAGGTTGCTCCCAGCTTTGAATAGCTTCAATCTTTGCTGGGTCAACAGATATTCCATGCACTACAAGAAAAAGCTTTATTTTCGATGGAATTATTGTCGACTAAACATATTCAGTCGATGTTAATATAAGACCGACCGAATATTTAGTCGACATTAATTCAGTTGGAATTAATGTATCCTCGACTGACATCAGTCGGATTTAAGATCTTCTCCTTGGCGCGAGGGTTTCCTGCCAGCGCGAATATATAGTCGACCGAATATGTGTCATCCTCGACTGAATAATTCATCGATGTTATCATAACATCGACCGACACAACCTCGATGGACTTCCGTCAGAAATAAACCTAAAAAAACCCTTCGCCTTCCCTGCGTCCTCTCATTTTCATTTCCCTCTCTATTTCTACATTTCCCTCTCTATTTCTCTAGACTACTGATCTCTCTCTCTCATATGCCCATCCCAACCTCCTCGATCTCCACCGGCCAACCCCCTCGATCTCCACCGGTCCCCCCCACCCCAGCATGCCTGATACCCCCATTCCCCAGTGGTCGTCCCCCCTCCACGACACCACCACCTTGGTACCCCCACCCTCTCCTCCGCCGACGTCGTCCCCTACATCATCCCGTGAGTCCCAAGACCCCCACCCCACCCCACCCCACCCACCTTGGGTACCCCCACTCCCAAACCCTTCCCCAGGTGCCCCACCCCTCTCCCCTGGACCCAGAATTCCACCCAAAGACTCACTACTGAGTCAGCACGACCCACTGCCATGGGATTCATCAGAGATCAACAAGCACTTAGACCCATCATACGATCCGGTATTGAGTATATATATATTATATATATGTTAGTAGTATGAAATTTAAGTATGAAATTTGTGTATGAATTTGGTATTATAATGTGCAATTGGTTTAAATTTATTTTGTTTTTGGATTGATAATGTATAATGTATATTTGCTTGAATACTGTTTTTGGTATTATAATGTATATATGAATTCTGTTTTTGGTCATTTGGGTCTGAAATTGATCATTTGCAGCTTCTGTACAATAGCATCCATTTTATTGTTTGGTTTTATTTTCTTTTATGTAATTGCAGTGTATATTTCTTCAATTTCAATATTGTATATATGTTGTATGTTAATAACAATAATTTTATGCTTGATATTTCAGATGAAATTTCCCACGAAATTCTGTCAGAATTCTTGAGATGCAAAATCTATTGCTCTAAACTATTTATTAATTAATTTACTAATACTACAATTCACTAATTAAGTAGCATTTACTTAATTAGTTTTCGACAAATAATTTATACTTCAAATATCAATTATTTTAATCAACTTAATTAAAAAAACAAAATAAAAAAAAAATTCACTATTTAATATACTAATATATAATTCGAATAAAATAAAATAAAGTTTAATAAATGAAATAAATATAATTTAATATATAAATAGATTAAATTAAAAATAAAAATTATTAACAAATAAATAAAATAAATAAAACAATAAATTTCATTTAATTTAGTTTATTAAATAAAATAAATTTTAAAAATGAGATAATATAATATAATATAAAAATAAATTAAATTAAAATAATTAATAAATAAAAATAACATAAAATAAAAAAAATAAAATAAAATAAAATAAAATAAAATAAATTTAATAAATTAAATTAAATTTAAATTTAAATTTAATTTAATTTAATAATTAATAAATGTTATAAGGTAGTTTAATTTAATTTAATTTAATAAGAAAATTTAAAATTATATTATATAATACAAAATAAAATAAATTAAAATAAAATAAAATAAATTATAATAAATTAAAATAATACATTAAATCAACTTAAAATAATAAACTAAGTAGCATTTTCTTAGTTGGGATGCAATTCAAAGAGACTGAATATATAAGAATGTTGTCGCGGAATTAAAATAATATACTTTGCAACTTAATTAGAAACTCGTTTGACAAGCAGTAGGAGTGAATATCGAACAGTAGTCTCTATAGATTCTAAATAACAATTCTAATAAACTAAGTACCGTTTACTTAGTTTATCATTGGCAAATAAACTAAGTAGCATTTGCTTAGTTTGCCATAATTTTCAATAAATTCGATAATACTCTACCTACATATAAATGTACTCTTCCTTGTATGTAGGATTCGACGTAGCAGTTGCAGCTAATAGTACTCCAACCGGTTCCTCGACAGCAATTAAAAAAAAGGGTCGTAGTTTTTGTTTGTGTCTTATACTCGAATAATAAAGTTAATTGAATTATTGAAGACATTCCTCACTGTTCCATCATAACAGATGCCAACATACGGAAGGGGTTCCATTAAGTTGTTGAGCAAATTTATAGGTTAAGCAACCCTCTAAGTGAGCGAACGATCACTTCTCTACTAGGAATGAAGCATTGCCTGGTATGGGTCCAATCCAGGACATAGACAGCTTCTCACCACTCCAAATTCCTCGGATGGGTATTTGGGTGGTGAAGCTTTCTATGGCATGGATTGAACCCATATCATGCAATGATTCATTCATAATGAGAAGTGATCGCTCGCTCATCTAGAGGGTTGCTTAACTTAGAACTTTGTTTAATAGCTTAATGGAACTCCTTCTGGATGTTGTCATCTCATGATGGTGAACAATGAGGAATGTCCGCAGAATTCAGCTTAACTTTATTAATAGAGTATAGGACACAAACAGAACTACGACCCTTTTTTTTTGTCTGATTACTGCCACGGAACCGGTTGGAGTACTATTCGTTGCAACTAATAAACTAAGTAGCATTTGCTTAGTTTTCCACAATTTTCAATAAACTCAATGATACTCTCCATTTTCTCTTCAATACACTCAAATATATATATATATATATATATATATATATATGTAATATACTTTGAAACTTAGAAACCCGTTTGACATTCACTCAATAGGATGTATCCATTTAAGAGGTAATATCACATACATTGTGCAATATTTGTCATCTTTTTATTTAACTTATCAGGTAATATATATCACATACTTTCATGTGACAGGTATATGCGTCGATTAAAGCAGAAAGTTAAAAACAAAGCGCGCATAGAGGGTTCTATTCTGAACGCTATACGGAGGAAGAGCTTGTCAACTTCTGCTCATTGTACTTTGACGATGTAGTCCTAATTAAGCATAACCGTCTAAGTCGGAATGAGGTTGGGGATCCGTCTGGTCGTGCTGATGATGAGTTGGTTGTATTCAGTTATCTAGCTAAACCATTTGGACATGAGACGAAGACTTACCTAACCGATAAAGATTTAAAGATTGTCTCTACATACGTGCTTTTAAATATGCCTAAAGTATCGTCATACATCAAGTATGTATTATTACAAGTTGAAAATGATTTATCTATCCTTAATCAAAAATTAATTAATTGCCATATTATTGTACGCAGTTCATTCGAATTGGAAGCTTATGCTTCTAACCCGGGGTTGAGAGAATCACAGATGGAAGCATTCACTAATGCAATTTTTCACCAGTGGTTTAAGAGAAGGGTCGAAGAAGAGAAAGCGTATGATCATTTTAGAGATGTTATTTTAGGCCTATACAAACTTGTTAGTTCATTTCCAGGTTGTATCGTGAATGGGTATAGATTCAAGGTTAATGACTTGAATGAATTGACATTAGTCAACTCCGGCGTTGTCGTGTTGGGAAGTTGTTATGGAGATTCTGAATCCAATTACTATGGAAGATTAAAGGAAGTGGTTGTGCTCAATTATCCAGGGGCTAAAAAGGCCGTTACATTTAAGTGTCTCTGGTTTGATACTGAAATGGGTGTTAAAGTTGATCGTAATAGAATCGTAATAGTAGATATAAAATATGTTTTACAGTATGATGATGTATTTGTGTTAGCCATCCAAGCAACTCAAGTGTACTACGCCCTAATGTCGCTTCACGGTAGAACCCCCGGTATCTGATTGTGACAACGAAGACTCGGCCATTTGATGGTACTAATTTGTCTGGAATGGATGACCCGTTGCAAGAACAAGTTAGCAATCCCAGCCACGTTGTGGTATATGATGACGATGTGTTGGGTGATGATGTCGTTGACGTACTCGATGTTGACGAAGTGGAGGAAGATGTGGTTGTTAGTCCGTATGTGACGGTAGAAGATGATATTAAGGAAGAAATTGATACAGAAGAGGAAGAGACAGAATTAGAGGATGAAAATGATTTTGACTCTGACGGGTTTGACGACGTACTACTTCTTCACTAATTGGTGTTTTGTAAATACTATACAACTAAAATCAATCATTATATATATATTTCCCACACATAGGATGGTCATTTGATCGTTCATCGTATCTATGTCTGTTATTTCAGTAGTACAGCAATATATGCCTCGACATAGCGGTGGAGGTGGCCGTGGTGGCGACCGCTCCGGATCGGGTGACGGCTCCCAGGGAGGGTCGTCTTCAGATGCTAGTGAGTTGTTTTCTTTTTTGGCTCAATAACGTTATTTTCATAACTATATATATCAACATACAGATGCTAGACGTCGGCATTCGCGAGGGCCTAACCTCGGTCGATTAGGTCGTCCACCGGCAGTGCCCGACCTCTTACTATGATCGAGTTCTGGGATAGAGTCCATACGCCGAAGGGCTCTACTTCGGGGTCGACGATATCTCCAGTAGTACTAGCTATAAGGGTAATACATTTACTATAATAGATATTATTTAGGATAATATTACGTAATTTATATGATGATACCAAGATAACTCACTTGTATATCAAATTACGAGAGGCGGTTTGAGAAGCTCATGATCAACATATATCAGAGTTGCAGTCGCTAGGGGCGATCTTTGAGACGTTAGATTCCACGTCCCTCCGCCTGAGATTAGTTTATCTCGGGGACGAGGAGATGGCTCTTTGGGTCGCGTCTCGTGATACTCCCACTAGTATTTACTGCGTACGTGTCGAGTCTTTGGTTTCGAGGATACCAAATTTATACACCGCCAGGGAGGTATAATATTTGTGTTTATTTCGTGTTTATGAATAAAGTAAACTTGTAATATTATTCATGTTATATTTATTTTTGTAGGCTCTAGCCAAAGATTCTGCGTCCGAGAGCCCCCTGTGGGACCATCACATACTGGTATTTGGCTTAGATGATGCTTTGTTCAAGCGTGTTATGGGCATTTTGCGGTGTTGGAGAGGTTTGAGATCGATCCATTGTTCCATCGTCAGACCCGCCACCGCTTCTCGCCTCCATCAACTTCAAGCAGGGCGTTGCAGTAAATGGTGCCACCACCACCGAATGCACGGGTATCCTCCGGAAGGATTGGATACGCGATCTGTGACGAGATTATTTGGGCGGTGGTTACCTTAGTCGAGGACACGTTTGGGCCGATGTTGAGTCAGCGCTTAATTGCTCAGGTATATTTCGTTTTAAATACAAATATATATTTTGCATATTATTTAATTTTCATTTAGTTATCTTTAACTGAATCATATATATGGACTAATGAGTTACATTATATTGTATCAATAGGGTGTGAAGCGGATCGACGAATGGATGACGATTTTCATACTCCAAAGCAGCGTCGACGCTCGCCCGATGATCCTTCTCACACCGGGGGCAATACTAGCTTGACTTAGTTTACATTCTTTTGTAGTTTAAATTCTTTTGTATTAATTTTACATAACTTTTGACGTACATATTGTAGTTTAAAGTACCTTATCATTAATTACTTTGGTGTGTTGCGGTTTGACACTTAGCTTAATTTAGCTTAATGGGATGTTTGTTGTAGTTAGTTTAGATTAATGAGATCTTTTGTAATTTACCTTAGTTTAATTTACTTTGATTAATGCGGTTTTACATTTCATTACTTTGGTTTGTTGCGGTTATGCTAGTAGTAATGGGATGTTTTTGACATTTCGCTTAATTTAGCTTGTGTATGTGATGTTGGGAAAATAGGTTCAGGTACAGGTACAGGTACAAGATGTGGGTTAAATCCCTGAATATTGCAAAAACAAAAAAATTATTTTTAAAAAAAAAACAGTAACCTCGACGGAAGAATGGTATTATCAACGGATAACCGTCGAGGTTAAGGTTCTTCCCATTTTCGATATATTAAATGGCATACATAAAATAGGTATACATTTCACCCATTTAATAAAGAATGTCACCGGGCATGCAATAAACATGGTATTCCAACAACTACAACTTTATTATATACAACATAAAATAAACAACACCCATTTTGAGTTTAAATACAAATATTGTCATCTAGAAATACAAATATTGTCATCACATACCCAAATAAGTCCTCATTACAATTATTGATACATTATTTTACAAAAATGGTGAGGACTACTAAAACAACTTCTAGAACCATCATTCCACACCCCGACTAAGACTCGCTACATTCTCGCCTCCTGAGAAGAAAAATGGAATAAAAAGGAAAAGGGTGAGCTCAACTAGCCAGTAAAGAATATTATGACTAAGATAATATAGAACAAATTATCGTTAGTCTTCAACAGGAAAAAATCTGATAGAATATAATAAACAACAAGTTTCGCATCAATATTCGCAATGAAATAATAATTCATAAAGAGTTACGTAGAGAATGAAATCTACTATTATCTATGAATTTAAAAGTCCATCATCAATATTTTATCCTCAGAACATCAATCAATATTCATCTTGAATCAAATATTCATCTTTGCACTACATGCCAAAGATATTCATCACCGGGTCATGTTCATCTCAACACATGTTCATCTTTGCACTACGCCAAAGATATTCATCATAAAATCATTAATCTTTGCACTACAAAAAAGCAAAGATATTCAAGAATATCATCATTTAGACCGAGGATGATGAAAAATATTTTAAAGAAAAACGAATCCAAAGGAAACAAAAGAATAAATATTAAGGATTCAGATTTTTAAATTTATCCATGTTCAAAAATACCTCATATAAATAATCATAGTGAAGTAAAATTCAAGAATGATCAAAACATGGATACAATCAAAGCTAGTATCCATAATAGATATTTTGACAAAAACAAAAATTTAATTTTTCTCGTGAATAATAGATTCGTGAATAAGGTCAGATACGTGTAAAGATACGTGAATAAGAACTCCCGACACTAAAAGACAAGAATTTCACAAGAAAAATCTACCAATATTCCCAAGATAATGATATTAAAAGAAATAATATCATTTTTTAAAAAAAACATCCCTTACCTCAAAAGAATAAGATTTCTCGACCGAATATCGATATAGTGTCAAGGGGAACTTGCACCAGATAGCAACACTCAAAGTATCAAAATACTCACAAGAATACGCCGATAATATAGAGAGAGAAGAGAGAGAAAACTTCAGCTCAGTGTGATTTTCAATTCTAACCTAAGACCCTATTTATAGAAAATGCTTAGAACACCAAAGTAAAAATTTAATAAAATAATATTATATACCAAATTTCAAGCCCACCACCAAGAATCTGAATTCAATCATTTTTTACAACACACATGTGGATTGCAAAAAAAAACGTTTTTCTTATTTAAAATAATTAAAACTTCCAAAATCAATTATTTTAAAATTGAACTTCAATAATTCATAATAAATAGCCCTTTTTATCGTAAAAATTCAAACCACATGTCTTTTCCATAGGAAATTTCATTCTCTACAACTTTTAAAGTTTAAGTTTTTCCAAATTCCAAATGTAAATTGACCAAAATCCACAAACGAAGCGATTTTACAAGCTATAATCAAATTTCAAATAAGAATGGGGTCCACAAACATGAAAAACATGTTTTAAATATTTATTGCAACAAAATACTTTCTTCCTCCTCATTTATTCATATATCCCACATTCATTGTAAAAATATCACCATTATTATATTATTAAAATATAATAATATATTTAAATGAATTATTTTATCGTAAAAGATAAAATATCAATTTTCAACAATTGTCACATTAAAAATTTTCTCCATCTATATCCACATAAAATGAATATTTTCCTTTATCATATAAATCAATAATTAATTATTCATAAATAATATTACGTAATCACAATATCGACAACCAGCCGCTCCTGTGAGAGAAAGAGGGGCTTTCCAATAAGGATTTCTCCTTATCATGCCGCAATTAGATGACCAAACCTCTCCTTAGATGTAACTTTCTAGACATTGCCAATAATGTTATCTAATAATATTATTCAAATAATATGAATTATTGATCCGATAATGAAAATATCGCAGTAAAGACAATTATTAAAACAACAATAATATAAAATATCAACGTAGCAATTATCAATCAATAAAATAAAATATTGAATAAGAATTACTCGTAACAATTATCGAGTAGTAAGGCCTTCACGTAAAGAATCAATAATTGTGTAATACCGCAAAGCTACCGTGTTTTAACCACCGGTATTCCAACAAGATAATTCAGAATAACTACGCCAAGTATTTATAAACAACTTATATTTGTCGCTTTTCTTCATCCAATCGCTTTTTCCGTTATGGGGCCCACATAAGGTCAAGGCCGTCGCATTTAATATTCCCCGACAAAGAAGAATATTCCACGACCAAACTAATATTCCCCGACAACAATGAATATTTTATAACCACTTACTTATTTAAAATATTTACGATTTTACCCATAACTAACCACATTAATCAAATCAACCCTTACTATTTCAAAATAATAAATAGAGGAAATTTGATTTCATTTATAATAAGTTGGGGTCTTACAACCTCCCTCCTTATGAAATTTCGTCCTCTAAATCGACGACGACTCGTGTGTTTTCAAAAGGTGAGGATACCTCGCTTTCATTTCGCTTCCAACTCCTGTGTCATTTCCTCAATAAGATGGTTCCTCCACAAAACTTTAACTTGTGGTATGACCTTTCAGACGTAGACATGCCCTTCCTATCCAAGATCTTGACAGTACCTCCTCGTACGTTAAGTCTTCTGCTATCTCATCCGGTTCTAACTCAATAACGTGGTTCGGTCTTTCACATATTTACGGCGGCACATATATATGAAAAACATTATGAACACGAGACATACTTGAGGTAACGCGAGTCTATAAGCTACATTTCCTACTCTACCAAGAATCAAATGGACCAATAAATCGTGGATTGAGCTTTCTCTCTTCCCAAATCTTGTAACTCCTTCCATGGAGCAACACGCAAAATACATGATCCCCAATACTAAATTCCACGCCCTTTCGATGAAGATCCGCATAACTCTTTTGTCGATCTTGTGCCGCTTTGTATACGCTGTCAATCATTTGGATCTTTTCTCAGTAGTCATACGCACTCAACTCGTCCCCAACAATGTTGCTTCACCAACCTCATCCCAACATACCGAGAGAGCGACACTTTCGCCCATATAATGCTTCAAATGGAGCCACACCTATACTTGCCTGATAACTGTTGTTGTAGGAGAATTCCACCAATGGTAAATACTTATCCCAACTCCCTTTGAAGTCTAGGACACAGTCTTAATAGATCTTCAAGAGTTTGAATAGTCCTCTCTGATTGTCCGTCCGTTTGAGGATGGTATGCCGAATCAAATCAGAAAATCCGCGCTCATAGCTTTTTGCAAGCTAACCCAAAATCGTGAAGTGAATCTTGGGTCACGATCCGAAACTATGGATACTGGCATGCCATGCAATCTCACAATCTCATTTATATGCATATGAGCAAGACGGTCAAGGGAATAAGTCTCCCATATGGGCAAGAAATGAGCAGACTTGGTTAATCTATCAACAATAACCCAAATAGCATTTATGCCTTGAGAAACCGTGGGAAGACCCGTAACGAAATCCATGGTAATGTGTTCCCACTTCCATTTCGGGATCTCAAGTGGTTGCAATGGACCCTTAGGTACTTGATGCTCCGCTTTTACACGTTGACAAGTTAAACACCTCGAGATAAACTTCGCGATCTCTCTCTTCATATTGTTCCACCAAAATGTATGTCAAGATCACGATACATTTTGGTACTTCCAGATGGATTGCAAATGGTGTATTATGTGCCTCCATCATGATCTTGTACTTCAAATCGTAGTCGTTAGAACACAAAGTCCGGAGGGACTCAAGTATTCCTTCTTCATCGATTCTCGCTTCCTAATAACACCTTCAGACTTCTCTTCATCATACGATCACCTCCGGTTCGTGGCTTTGAGCAACTTTAACTTTATCGATTAAAGTTGGTTCTATGCGATACTTGACATCATCGCACTCGCTCCTCGCTTGATATGATCTTTCTACTCAACGCGGTTGACCACCTACCACGCTTGCTTTTCCAGATGGTATCGAATGGTGTGGTGTGGTCGTAATCTTTTAACAACCGAGCCAACGTTGTTGTCGCATGTTGAGTTCCTTTTGGGTGAAGAAATATTTGAGGCTTTTATGGTCCTAATATATCTCCACTTTCTCCCCATATAGATAAGGCTCTCCATCTTTAGCGCGAAAACGATCACCGCTAACTCTAGATCATGAGTAGGATAATTCCTCTCATATTCTTTAAGTTGTCGCGAGGCATAGGCTATGACTTTCCCACGTTGCATGAGAACACATCCTAACCCTTTGCCCGAAGCATCATCAGAGATAACAAATCCATCCGAACCAGATGGTATTGTCGTAACAGTGTTCCAAAATGAGTCTCCTCTAAGCTCTTGAAACTCTTTCTCGATTCCTCGCTTCCATACAAAATTTTGTATCTTTCCGAGTCACCGAAGTTAATGGAGTAGCGATTCGAGAAAATCCTTCCACAAATCTCCGATAATAACCAAATTAAGCCCGTAAAGCTACGATTTCTGGCCACCGACTTCTTCTTGCTCCCAACTTTGTATTGCTTCAATCTTCGCGTCAACAGATACTCCATGTTTTGACACCACGCGCCCAAGGAATGCTACTTCCTCAAGCCGTAACTCGTATTTCTTCAACTTGGCATATAGCTTGTTTTCACGAAGCCTTTGAGTACCAAATTTCAAATGGTGCTCATGATCTTCACGACTTTTTGAAATATATGAGGATGTCATCAATAAAGACAACAACGAACCCGATCCAAATAATTCCTTGAATACTCTTGCTCATCATATCCATGAAAGCCGTAGAGCATTAGTCAATCCAAAAGACATGACTAAGAATTCATAATGCCCGCATCGAAGTTCTCAAGGCGCCTTTGAATATCCTCGCCTAATCTTCAAATTGATGATATCCAGAATCGAAGATCGATCTTTGAAAAGAATTGTGCTCCTTGAATCGGTCAAACAGTCATCAATACGAGGTAGTGGATACCTATTCTTGATGGTGACATGGTTCAATTCCCGATAGTCAATACAAAGTCGCATACTCCCGCTTTTCTTTCTTACAAATAAAACAGAGCACCCCAAGGAGATGTACTAGATTTAATGAAACCGATGTCCAACAACTCCTCAGAAGTTGGACCTTTAACTCCTCAAGTTCAATAGAGCCATTCGATATGGGGTTTTAGAAATGGGCTTTGTACCAAAGTTCAAGATCAATAAAGAATTCAACTTCACGCTCGGGGTAGACCCAGAAGTTCTTCAGAAATACGCCGTGAAATTTACTAACAACAGAATATTATTCAAATCCGACGTGTCTTTATTCAAATCCATAACATGGGCTAAGAAAGCTTGACATCCGCTTTTTCAATAAACGAATAGCTTTATGACTTGATATGACAAAGTGATTGATTTTAATGGTTTAGTTGCTTGAATTGCATAACAAAGTTGGTTAGAATATGAAAACTAACAACCTTACGAAAAACAATCAATTTTGATATGATGAGTAGTTAACCAATCAATCCCTAAAATCACATCAAAAGCAAGTATCTTTAAAGAGATAAGGTCAATGTGTAATGTGATGGTGCCAACTTGATCAAACAAGATTTATAAAAAGTGGATGTGATGAAAGTTTCTCCTAACTGAGTCTCCACAGATAAATCAAAGTCTAATTTCTCCCGAGTCAAGTTTTAAACGCTTGAGCACAAGTAGAGAGAGATAAATGAATGGGTAGCACCCAGATTCAAGTAAGGTATAAACTTTGCAAGAATTTATGATTAGCTTACCCGTGATCACCTCGCTTGGGTTCCTCGATTTTGACCAAATACAACAAACGCCTTCCAGAACCGCTGACTTTGACTTTTCTCGGGATGTTTTTTTGAGTCACCATCCCCACTGGACTTGGTTTCGCTATCGCATAAATCTCGAGTGATATGTCCTTCCTTTCCACAATTATAACATACCTTGAACTGCTAGGGCAGCTTTGATGATATGTCCCTCTTTTCCACATTTATAAGATACGACCGGTGGTCGCTTCTCCCCTTAGAACCAGCTTGTCATCAGGTGTTGACGCCTTCACATGGTCATTGTTGAATCTCCTCTTTTTAAAATCTCCTCCCCGACTCGCTTCTTCTATTCTCATGGCTATGATTACCACCAGAGTGGTTACCATTTTTGTCCGTTTTTTCTTTCTCCGCCGGTTATCGTTGTTCTCGATGATCGCTATCACCCAGATGATCCTCGGTCAGGTCCCTCATTGAACGTATTTCGTTATCTCGCCTAAATAATTGAGCCATGTTGACAACATCCTAATAGAGAGAAAATTTATGAGAAATGAGATATCGACGATGCCGGTTTCAAACCTCTCGTAAACATCCGCCATACGCTCCTCATTCTCCACCAAATGAGGTGCAAACCTCGATAACTCGCAAACTTCGCCTCGTGATCGGGACACCGCCATGTTGTTTTGTTCCAATCTAATAAACTCCACTTCCTTCATATATGACGAATACTTTCGTGAAAGTATTTGTCATTGAATAGCTTCTAAAACGCTCCCCAAGACATGCCGAAAAGCGGCAGGATGGGTACACGCTTCACGATTCTCACCAAAGAATCGCCTCATTACTTAACATAAAGGTGGCGAAATGGAACCTTCGTTCTCCGCATCCCAAGACATCGAATATCTTGGTAATTTGTTTGACCAACGCCTTCGCTTTTTAATCGGATCCGCGCTTTCCTGCAATTCGTGGTCCCAACTCTTTAAACTGCTTGCCGTGACAAAACCGTGCGTTGTTATCATTTCCACCGTTTTTTGAACACGAAGTCTCCTCGTCTCGATTTTGCATGAACTCGCAAAAAGCTTCTAAACATCTTGCTGCTCATCATCTCGCCAAAGGTGTTGTTTCACAGAGGAACATTGCCACCATTGCCATGACGCTTCTCCTCGTCAGTGAGTAAAGGTGTTCTCACTGGCCTCATTTACTCCATCATTAACATTCTCACCGCCATTCTCAAATATTACCATAAAACAAGGGTTAATTAAAGAAATCAACATATCACATAATATCCCTATATACTCGACCAACCAACAAATAAGCTTAGTAGACACACTAGCTAAGGATTTACTCCTCTCCCCTCCTAGTTCTATTCCCCGATCTCCGCCAGAGATCATATCCCTAAGCTCGATACTAACCGTGACGCCCCCAAAATAGGTATACATCACCCATTTTGAGTCACAATAACATGGTACATGTAAAAACAACTACAACTTTATTAATACAACATATAAACACATCAGTGAGTTTAAATACAAATATTGTCATCTAGACAATATTCATACCCAAATAAGTCCTCATTACAATTATTGATACATTATTTTACAAAAATGGTGAGGACTACTAAAACAACTTCTAGAACCATCATTCCACACCTCGACTAAGACTCGCTACATTCTCGCCTCCCGAGAAGAAAAAAATGGAACAAAAAGGAAAAGGGTGAGCTCAACTAGCCCAGTAAAGAATATTATGACTAAGATAATATAGAATAAATTATCGTTAGTATTCAACAGGAAAAAATCTGAGAGAATATAATAAACAACAAGTTTCAGATCAATATTCGCAGCAGAAATAATAATTCATAGAAGAGTTACGTAGAGAATGAAATCTACTAT
Source organism: Panax ginseng (assembly GCA_020205605.1). Lineage (NCBI taxonomy): Eukaryota > Viridiplantae > Streptophyta > Magnoliopsida > Apiales > Araliaceae > Panax > Panax ginseng. The sequence goes on from CM035134.1 coordinate 15,265,920, forward strand.
TATCTATGAATTTAAAAGTCCATCATCAATATTTTATCCTCAGAACATCAATCAATATTCATCTTGAATCAAATATTCATCTTTGCACTACAGCCAAAATATATTCATCACCGGTCATGTTCATCTCAACACTGCTCATCTTTGCACTACTACGGCCAAAGATATTCATCATAAATCATTAATCTTTTTTGAACTACAGCCAAAGATATTCAAGAATATCATCATTTAGACCGAGGATGATGAAAAATATTTTAAAGAAAAAACGAATCCAAAGAAACAAAAGAATAAATATTAAGGATTCAGTATTTAAATTTATCCATGTCCAAAAATACCTCATAAATAATCATAGTGAAGTAAAATTCAAGAATGATCAAAACATGGATACAATCAAAGCTAGTATCCATAATAGATATTTTGACAAAAAACAAAAATTTAATTTTTCTCGTGATAAGGTCGTATTCGTGAATAAGGTCGATACGTGAATAGTAATACGTGAAATAAGAACACTAAAAAAGACAAGAATTTCACAAGAAAAATCTTACCAATAATCCAAAGATAATGATATTAGAAGAAATAATATCATTTTAAAAAAAATAACATCCCTTACCTCAAAAAGAATAAGATTTTTGATCGAATATGGTATATAAGGGGACTTTGCACCAGATAAAGAACACTCAAAGTATCAAAATACTCACAAGAATACGCCGATAATATAGAGAGAGAAAAGAGAAAACTTCAGCTTCGTGTGATTTTCAATTCTAACCTAAGACCCTATTTATAGAAAAATGCTTAGAACACCAAAGTAAAAATTTAATAAAATAATAATTATTTACCAAATATTCAAGCCCACCACCAAGGAATCTGAATTCAGCTCATTTACCACACATGTGGGATTGCAAAAAACGTTTTTCTTATTTAAAATAATTAAAACTTCCAAAAATTAATTATTTCGGAACTTCAGAACTTCAATAATTCATAATAAATAGCCCTTTTATCAGAAAAAATCGAACCACGTGTCTTTTTCATAGGAAATTCCATTCTCTACAAATTTGTAAGTTCAATTTTTTCCAAATTCCAAACAGAAATTGATCGAAATCCACAAACGGGCGATTTTACAAGCTATAATCAAATTTCAGTCAATAAATGGGGTCCACAAACATGAAAAACATGTTTTTAATATTTATTGCAACAAAAATACTCTTCCTCCTCATTTATTCATATATCCCACATTCATTATAAAAATATCACCATTATTATATTATTAAAATATAATAATATATTTAAATGAATTATTTTATCAGAAAAGATAAAATATCAATTTTTCAACAATTTTCACATTAAAAATTTTCTCCATCTATATCCACATAAAATGAATATTTTCTTTATCATAATAATCAATAATTAATTATTCATAAATAATATTACGTAATCACAATATCGACAATCAAAGCCGCTCTCGTAAGAAAGAGGGGGCTTTCCAATAAGGATTTCTCCTTATCGGGCAAAGCAATTAGATGATCAAACCTCTCCTTAGATGTAACTTTCTAGATATTGCCAATAATGTTATCTAATAATATTATTCAAATAATATGAATTATTGATCCGATAATGAAAAATATCAAGCAAAGGACAATTATTAAAATAATAATAATATAAAATATCAACGTAGCAATTATTGAATCAATAAAATATAATATTAAATAAGAATTACTATAACAATTATTGAGTAAAGGCCTTCTTACGTAAGAATCAATAATTGGTGCAATACCGCAAAGCCATCGTGTTTTAACCACCGGTATTCCAACAAGATAAATTGTGAATAACTACGCCATTATTTATAAACAACTTATATTTGTCATTTTTTCATCTAATCATTTTTTACATTATGGGGCCCACACAAGGTCAAGATTGCATTAAATCGCATTTAATATTCCCCGACAAGAAGAATATTCCACCACCAAACTAATATTCCCCGATAATAATGAATATTTTATAACCACTTGCTTATTTAAAATTTACCCATAACTAACCATTAATCAAATCAACCACTATTTTAAAATAATAAATAACCCTTTGATTTTATTTATAATAAGTAATAAATAATGGAACCAGTCATGCGTAAATGCACGCATGATTTCCAACGTATTAATAACTAACCGTGTTGGGCGTAGAACGTATGTATACGATGTTCCAACGAGAATAATAAATAATCTAACCCGGATCATGCATGCTTTTATGCATGTGATGTTCCAATGTAATAATAAAGAATGGAATAATGTAATTTCACCATGTATGCGGTTTTGATGTATTGCAAGTTATTCCAACAAAATAATAAAGAATGGAATAATGTAAGAATTTCCCCAGTATGTGGTACTTGATGTATTAAAAGGTTATTCCAACATAATAACAAAGAATGGAATAATGTGTTCTCTTTATGAAGACGAAAGAAAGAAATAATACCCTCTTACCTTAGAACAAACCGGATATAGAGTAGTGAAGTAGCAAAATACTTTTCTTCTTTCTCTCTATAGTTTCTCTCTTTAGAGTTTCAAAGAATTGTAAAGAAATAATGAAGGAATGAGCTTCTATTTATATGAGAATAGATCGAATAAGAATTAATTCCTCAAGGTCCGATTGATTTACTTTTTAAACTGACGGTCCGTGTATTGGTTTACTATATAAAATATTCTAATAAAATAAAATCTTTTAAATAAAATATAATATATTTTATTTATAATCTAATAAAACGAATAAGTTTATAAAAGTATTCTATTTTATATAAAAGATTTTAATATGCAAATACTATGCAGCATTATGCAAAACACTATGCATAATAAAATATAATATATTATATTTATAGTCTAATAAAACGAATAACTTTATAAAAGTATTTTGTTTTATATAAAAATCTTTTCTATTTTATTACTTTAATAATACTAATAAAATAAAACTTCATCATCATTATTATAATTCACACTATTAATCGACCAGGTCGTTCTCAAGAAAGAGGGGGCTTTCCAATAAGGATTTCTCCCTATCAAGCGCCGCAATTAGGTGACCAAACCTCTCATCAAGCGTAACTTCTACATCGTTAATATTGCAAATAATAATATTAATAACTTCATCATCTCAATTATTGATTTAATAATATATAAAATATCGACAATAATTGAATCAATTAACGTGAGATACTATGAAACAATTACTGAAGCAATAATTGAACAAAACTGAGTGACTTCTCACATAAGCATCAGTAATCAATACTATGTGCTACTAGGCAACCACGCGTATTCTTGTACTTTTAACACCGGGTGTTTCAACAGTTAACGATAAAACTTCCGCCGTTATTTTCATAAAATATTTTTGTCGTTTTCTCAATTCGATAATAATTCTATTGTGGGGTCCACCAATGATTTCGCCATCGTACGAATATTCCCTGTTAAAATGAATATTCTCCGACCAATCGAATATTATATAACAACTTGCGTACTTTGTAAAATTTATAACTATTACCCACAACTATAACATTATATCAAATTCATTCCATAATATTCAAAAATAATAATTATAGAAAATTCATCTTTATTCATAAAAGTTGGGGTCTTACAGCTACTACAAGTAGCGGTCCCTTTTTTATAATTATTATTATTTTGGATATTATTAAATAATTATAAAATAATCCAACTTTATTATTATTATTATTATTATTGTTGTTGTTGTTGTTGTTGTTGTTGTTATTATACAAAACTTTAATAATAATAATAATAATAATTATTATTATTATTATTATTATTAATTATGAGATATCTTTAAATTATGATAATAATATTTTGAATAATAATAATCCCACTTTATTTTAATTATTATTCTTATTATTTTTATTATTATTAAAGTAATATTATGTTATTAGAATATTATTATTATTATTATTATTATTATTATTATTATTATTATTATATTGTTATTATTATTATTATTATAAAAAGTAATATTATATTATAAAAAGTCATCTGAGACGTGATTTTGTTAATCATAGAGAACACTTTGGTCAATTGATCCATAATCCCATTTGTCCATCTTTGACCTAAAATACACCATTAATCCATTATTAATAATAAAACTCAGAATAATATAATAATAATAATATAATAGTATATTAATATAATATAATATTACTTTTTATAATAATAATAATAATAATATAATAATAATAATAATAATAATAATAATAATATGGTAATAATATAATATTACTTTAATAATAATAAAAATAATAAGAATAATAATTAAAATAAAGTGGGTTTATTATTATTCAAAATATTATTATCATAAATTAAAGATATCTCATAATTTATTATAATAATAGTAATATTAATATTAATTATTATTATTATTAAAGTTTTGTATAATAACAATAATAATAATAATAAAGTCGGATTATTTTATAATTATTTAATAATATCCAAAATAATAATTATTATAAAAAAGGGACCGCTACTTGTAGTAGCGGCTTGAAAAAAGTTTATACTAAATATTACTTTGCTACAAGCTAGTGCTAGTACTACATGTCATTACTACAAGCTACTAAATATTACTTACTACAAGCTACTGCTACTATTACATGTACAATTACTACTACATATCATTGTACTTGGGCTTATATGACTCAAATGTCAGCCGCTACTAGGTGTAGCGGTCGGATTATTTTAATATAAAATAAGACTAAGCCGCTACATGCGGTTACAACTTGGTTGTTATGAACAGTGTGGTGGTAACCGGTTGCCATGGATGCATCCCATATATATATATAAATATATATATACATATATATATATAAATATATATAAATATATATATATATATTAGTGGTTGAAAAAGGGGGGAGAAGTTCACGGGGTAACACCCGTGATTTTTCTTTATCAGCATATGTTATATATATATATATATATATATATATATATATATTATATTTTATTTAAAAGTTTTTGTTTTATTAGAATATTTTATTGCATAGTACAACATAGTAAAATCAATTTTTTCAGAATTCAACCGATTGAATTCGCCCGTGACTCCTTGTCCACTATGCGCTCAAATAGTATCCTTTCCATTATCCTATAAATAGGATGGTTAGTTAGAATTGAAAATCACACCAGAATCAGAGAATTCTTCTTCTATAATATTGAGCATATTTCTTTCGAGTTTTAGAAAGCGTTGAGTGTAGAAAATAGTGAAAGTTTTCTTCAAGAATATATCCGCTATACCAGTTGGAATAGTCTTCTTTTGAGGTAATGGGTATTATTTCTTTCGTATTCATGAAGAGAATTATTTTCTTTCAATACTCGTAAGGGGTATTATTTATTTCATATTCTGAAGATATATTATTTTTCGTATTCGTATGAATATTATTTCGTTCAATATTCGCAAGAAATATTATTTTCATTTAATATTCGTAAGGAATATTATATTCGTTCAATATTCGAAATGAATATTATTTTTGTTTAATATTCGTAAGTGATGTTATTTTTGTTCAATATTCGGTTGAAATAATATTTTCTTCCGTACTCTGTAGTATGTAAGTAATATTATTTTGTTTCAGATTTTGAATTCTATACTCATTTGGTTAAAATTTTGGCATCTATACTCCATATGAAATTAGTAGAATATCTTTGATATTTGCGCTTCATCCAGTATCTTTTCATGGAAATATTATTCTGAGCATTCTTGATAAGTTTTAACTTTTTCATGCTGGAATACTATTCACGGGTTACTATTTATGAAGTACTATTCACTCGAGTACTATTCACCCAGGGTACTATTCATAATAAAAATTGATTCGTTTTTGGTCCAAATCATTTTTGGTAAAATATTATTCTTGAATTTTACTCCACAAAGCAGTATCATGTTGACAATTTGAATGATATTGATTTCTGGATAAATTAAATTATAAATCTTTAAAAATTTATCCTTGAACTTGTTTTATTGAATTCTTATATCATTGTCATCATCCTCATATTTATAATATGTTGAAAGTCATCTGTGGCCTGTAGTGCATAAATGGACTTGGTATGATTATAACCAGGGATTATTCGGTATAATCATGACCGTAATGTTACAAATGATGTGGTAAAAATTCTCATTGGCCCGTAGTGCATTGATAGATAATTTTTGGTATGATTATGACCATGGATTCTCTTCGGACAAGGGTGAAAAGATGAATTTTTTTATGGCATGATCATGACCGTTGATGAAAACACGATTATCTTTGGCCCGTAGTGCATGGATAATTTGTGGTCGTGATACTAAAGAATATCCTTGGGCCGTAGTGCAGGGATGATTCGATGATGTGGATTATTTATTAAGCTGAGTCTCAGCGATAAAATTGATGATAAACTTTTTAAATCATAGAAGATGGTAGATATTATGCTCTACATGACTCTTCTAATGGATTGCATATTCCACTGCAGTTGTTGATCTAAAACTTGTTGTCTATTGTATTCTATCAGTTGATATACTGTTGAAGGCTAACGATAATTTATTCTGCATTATCTTAGTCATAATATTTCTTACTGGGTTAGTTGAGCTCACCATTTATTTCAATGTTCTCTTCAGGAAATGAGAATATAGTGGGACTAGTCGGGGAATGGATTGACGATCCAGATGGCTGCATTAGTAGTCCTCACTATTCTGTGAAATAGTGTGATAATAAATGTATTGAGGACTTATTTTGAGTTTGAATACTGTCTAGAAGACAATATTTGTATTAAAACTCACAGCACATGTTGTATATTTAAGGTTGTATTTGTATTATATACCATGTATTTGGCGACTCAAAATGGGTGATGTATATCTATTTTGGGGGCGTCATAACCACCACCCCCTGTTAGAGAAATACGAATAAAATATAGGATTTAACTATCAAATAAAAGAAGGGCAGAAATTTAACTTATCGAATTAGAGCGAATTATATTGAGCAGAAGCGTGCAGTGCACTGTCTTTAAGTAGAAATTTCGTCCCTCGGAGAACTTTTCTCGGTTCTAAGATCACTGACGAAATCTTACTCCAGGATTCAACGGCTCTTCACCCAACTAATCAACACTTAAAATAGTTGAATGACCCAGGAACAACTCCTAATTTTCCTTACTCAAACTCAAATATAAGTCGTGTATATACAACAAAATATATGAAAATAACTGTTTATATATATATATATATATATATATATAATGCTAGCAATAGAACAAAAGAAAACTATAAAATAGTAGCTTTATGTCAGCAACTGCTTTTTCAAATGTGGTAGTCAAGTACATACTTTTCACTAATAGTGCTCACCCTTATTTATATAAAAAAAATAGCAACGATATTATCTCCAAACTTTCACTGCTGAAATTTTAACCGTAAAATATCCCAAACGGTAAAGTAATTAATACCCAAACGAAAAAATGAATTAATATCCAAATGAATATACAAACGACTAGAAAATTTTTTATTATTAAAATTATATCAACAATCCCCACCTCCACCCCCATCCCCACCCCCACCCTAAATTTAAAAATAAATAAGACACTTGATATTAATATTTTTATCCCAAGGATTTCTGAGAGTAAAATAAAAATAAAAGAAATAAAATGTTAATGGAAACTCTCAAAATGAGCTGAAGATGATATCTGTGGCAACAAATTCTACAATTTGTACTTCGGCAACAAACTCTCTACACCTTTCCCCATTCCCCACTCCCTACTCCCTACCCCACGTCTCTCTCTCTCTCTCTCACACACATATAGAGCTGAGCAAGTAATCAAATTGGAACCGAAACTGCACCAAAAATTGCACGAACCGTACCAATTAAAATTGCACCAACGGTTCCAGCGTATGTGGCGGTTTTAGGTGGGTTGAATAACCAAATTTACGGTTCCAGTTTGGTTACTAACCAAAACCGCACGTATAAAACCGAAACTGCACCATGTGTGTGTATGTATGTATTATCTCTAGTAAATTTTGAAGTTACTTATCACTTGAACACACTCAGAGAAAACCTCAGTCTTGCATTGTCATTTTTTCACCAATTGAAAGAAGATTGTTAGAGGTTATAGAGTCAAAAATTAAACAATTGGGTTTTGGAATTTTGAATTTGTTTGATGCATTATTGGAGGGGCTTATAGCTGAGGGGCCAAATTCGTTGGTTCGAGTACTTGATGCATTGGTTAAGGTCAATACTATAATAGTAAAAGTCTAATAGATTATTTTTCAAATTAGGTATAGTTAGGATTATATTCTTTAAGTCCTCCCTGCAATATATAAGATAGAATTTCATTCTATCTCCAGTATATATTGTTAATTTTTGGGGAACTAGATAAACCTTCTTGCTTGTTATCGAATATATGGTCTCCGTTGTTTTATATAGCGTATGTTTTAGTTTTAAAGCATCATTCCTTTATTATAAACTAAAACTATTTTACGTGTCTCACTGTTCTATGATTTGATGATGAATTTGACATGTTTGGCAAAAGGAACTTTGGTTCTATGCTTGATATAATTTCCATTGCCGACTCTGTCACTAAGTTAATTACTCGATGTAAGTTCTATGTTAAATTTTATTGAAGGCTTAGACTTTTTTGTTGTTTCAATTGGTTTTGGAACCGAAACCGCACCAATTAAAACTGCACCACACACTTTAAAATCGCACCAATCACAAGCGGTTTCGTGTGCGGTTTTGAATTTTTTAAACCACACCAAAGCGGTTTCGGGTGCGGTTTCATGCTCACCACTATACACACATACATTTCTCTTTTTCAAAGTCAGATATATTTGTAAATGTAAATTTTAAATTAAATTATATCAATTATTTAGCACAAAGATTAGTATATAATGAACTGTTATATTCATTAATTATTCTATTAATGTCACCAAGTTCTTCTGAATAATAAAGAATTATCTCACACTCCCCCACACCCCCTCACCAAAAAAATAATATTTATTGATTATGTATACACCCCACCCCCACCCCATCCCCACCCCCCACCACCCACCCACTCACCCACCCCCAAAAAAAATATTTATTTATTGATTATGTATACACCCTCACGTCCCCGTCCCACCCCCAAAAAATAATATTTACTGATTATATATACACTCCAAAAAAAATAATATTTACTAATTATTGTTATAAAATTCTCAATACTTTCACTAATTTTAATTAACATAATAATTATTAATGTAATTTTTTTTAAAAGGGCTTAAATATGAATTAGTACCCTAAACTATATGTCATATTCCACTTCGGTGATCCACCTTTCAATTTTGTCAATTAGATGATTAAACTATCAATTTTTTCCAATTGCAACAAATTGAACATGCCACGTCAGAAATTGCTGACGTGGTTAATTGTGTGGGACCTTAAGAAGCTGATGTGTATTAAAAAATAATTACTTAACCCATTTTATTATTTTAATGTTTTTAAAAGGGCAAAAGTGTAAAACAACATAACCAAAATTAAAAAAGCCAGAATAATTTTCCATACATCAAATGAATTAACTAATTAGGATAAAATCAGATTTAAAATAAGTCTAATTAGTTAACTTAACTCAGAACATTTCTTATTAACAGCAACAATAACATATATTAATAACTAAATCAACCATGGAGGAAGCAATATCCGGAATTGTCTCAGACCTCAAAACCTATCACAGCTACCCCATTTCAAAATCAACCCTTCTTAACCTTCAAACCCTACTGGATTTCACTCTCAAAAGCAAAGATCCAATCGACGTTGAACGCCTCTTCGACGAGTTATCAGCGAAGAATCTCTCCCCCTCTTCTCTCATTGATCCAATCACTTCAGCAATGGATTCCGGGCCGACCCATACCTCTCTATTGGCTTCAAAAGTATACCATTCCTTACTTCTTTCCCCAAAGGCCCTTGTATTCACTCTGTTCACTCCTATGTCCTTTCTGTCTCCTCTCCGTTCCATTCGCCATTCTTTCAAGAACCCACCTCCTCATTCGACTGATAAACCGACGTGGAAGAAAAAGGGTCGTGGTCGTGGTGGTGGCTGGTAGAAGATAAGTATTTAAAGAGAATATCTATAGTCTTAAGTGTTTGAACCATTTTGCCCTCTTCTCTCTTTTTCACCGCTCCTATTGATCTGACTATTTTGTGTTTTTAGGGTTTTGTTGATTTGGATTTGATTGAAATTTGTAGGTGAAAAAGGAAGGAGGATCCGCTTCATTTTGAGCCCTTGTCGATTTGCTCCGAATCTTGGTTTACTTCATCAACATCTCCGATCGCCGAGATCGCTAGGCGTCCCACTCGGTGGTGACTCGACGTCCTCTCCGCCTCGACTCGACGTATTGTTGCTTGTTGGGACGGTGTTTCAATCAAGTATGATAACGTTTCATTTTTGGGCGTGGAGGATGGTCTTCTTCTCATGACTTCTTCTCCCATGATTTCTTCTTCTGCTTTTTCTCGATTATAAAGTTCGTGAAACAACAACGAATAATCACCGTGAATCTTATCAGCTATCTTCTCCATCAATGACTCGGTCCTTATATATACGCATACTCTCTATGAGATTTGTAGATCTTGAGCTAAGGTTTTTTAGAAAGACTGTGGTGGGTTTTTTAGATCGACTGTGGTAGGTTTACAGATGTGAATTTTCTGTTGGAATGAATTTTAAGTTAATGTTTAAATTAGGTTTTGACCATTTTGCCCTTTATTTAAACAGATTTATTTATTTAATGATTAAAAAATAGTTTTTTTTGCCACATAAGCTTCTTAAGGCCCCCACATAATTAGCCACGTCAGCAATTTCTGACGTGGCATGTTCAATTTGGTGCAATTGAAAAAAATTGATAGTTTAATCATCTAATTGACAAAATTGAAAGGTGCATCACCGAAGTGGAATATGACCTATAGTTTAGGGTACTAATTCATATTTAAGCCTTTTTAAAAGTGTCTATAATCACAAAATTAATGTTTTTAATACTCAAATTAGTCACATCAATTAAAATTTTTAGTTTCAAAATTGGGTCTAAAAAATTAAAATAAGACTATTTTAGTATAACAAAAATTAAGATTTTAGTGAAACTATAATTTGAAAAATAGGTCGAATTAGATTTGACCATAACCATTTAAATCCAAACCACATAACCTATATTAAATATAGGTAATATGGTTTTGGTTCCAAAACCAATTCAAACTTATTTTATGTAATTCAAAACCAACTCAAATCTATTTTTTGTCATTCTAGTCCTCCTTTTCTGATATATATATATATATATATATATATATATATATATATATATATATATATATATATTTGATACATTAATAATCGTTTAATATTACAAAATTTTAAAAATTAATAATCGGTCCGGTTTGTCTATATATATATAATGCATTAAAAACCATCATCTAGTGGAAAAGAAATTTGATACATTAATAATCGTTTAATATTACAAAATTTTAAAAATTACGTCAAATAAATTAAATTTAAAATAAAAAATCTAACAAAAATTTAAAAGCCTACCAGACAAGCTTTAACAAGTTCAACAACTTACTCTTAAATATTAAGACATAATGAAACGAAAAAAATATTACGTTATACACATAACATATTATATGGGACAACTTTGTCAATGTAATATCATATCCTTCTATCATATATCATAATAATACTAATATTAATAATCACGTTATACACATATAATATTTAAATGCAGTTGAAACTTGAAAGCGCTATAATTAATATAATTGTGTCATTGCAATTTTATAATAATGATGCTGATTTAGTGAGTAATAGAAACAATTATCATGTTATTAGTTGGATGTTAGGACTAGTACTCAGGTCGTGTATGAGGGATCATCAAATCTTAATATATACATTTTTAATCTTGATAAATTTTTAAATTTAATCACTTGACATTTCAAGTTTAGTGGTTGCCTTAATGTGACTATGGGAGTGTTTGATAAAAACTGAATGAATCTGAATGAGTTGAATATGAATCTGAATGAAAAAAACTGTTTGATAATTGATATGTCTGAAATATCTGAATGACAAAACTTTATTATTTTACCTCTGAAAAAATTTAAAATTGTTGTAAATTTATTTAATATTACTTAATATAATAGTTAATATTTTTTTAAAAATTTTTACTTTTTTTAAAAAAAATTTACTTCATTCAGCTAAAAAAAATCTGACTTAGCCATTCAGCTCGTCCATCTTATCGATTCAACTATTTAGCTTCATTCAGCTCTAAACAAATACCCACTATGACTAAAATACATCTACCTTATTTTTAGAAATAAAAAGTGAGAAGTTTGTTTCAAAATGCATACAAATAAGAAACTCAAAAAAAAAATTAGTGCCGTATGTGTGACCTTACAAACGTGATTTTAAAAATCGGACCGAATTGACAGTTCAATCGATAAAAATTGGAATCGATTGGCACTACGGTTTAATTTAAATAAAAAAAATTAGTTTTTGTTAAAACTCAGTTGACCCACCAGTCGGACCGATAGTTCAATCGGTAAAACGGGTTATTGGCCAAGTGATCCATTCTTTTTTGTACCAATTTTTTTTTAATATTAAAATTAATCACTTTTATTAATATTGTAACTCAACTTTATTATGTTTTAATTTATAAAAATTATTTTTTTCAAAATTTAATTAATTATTAATAAATATTTTTATATATTAATGATGTTATTGGATCGGTTTGATGATCTATCCAGAAATGAGAAGCTTGCTTTCAAATACTTGTTTTATACGCGGATACTAGTGCTGACTCACAATGACATATCCGCAATATGTCTGACAAAATACCCTGTGTCACTCGTCTCTATTTTTATGGATAATAGCTTATGAATAGACTATAGCTGACCACGGGCAATCACTTTACAAGTGGCATTAGGCGTTTGGGGGTTACGAATTCCGTTATTATAAAATTAATTTTATGGTAAGTTCGTCACCAATACAGTACTGACACACGAGAAAAAATTCACCTTTCAACCTACGTGTTGACATTGTATTAACCAATTGATCAAAATTAATTTCATACTAACCACTGTCGGGGGTTGCGTACAGAATGTTTGTGGTGAGATATAAAGTTAATATATAATTTGAGATATTATTTTATTTATGATCAATTAATTTTGAATTAGATACTTTAATATAATTAAAAATTTTAGATATATTTTTCAAATAATAACTTTAAAGAAAATTTCTTTTTTTTATCTATACTTTTTAGCATTTGTAAGAAATGTAATTGTAGTGGCATACCGACATTATAGTACTCAAATCTATGCTAGTATATTTAAGTTATGATATGTTAGAAATTTTATAAATTTTTTAATTTAAAAATAAGAATTCATCTCAAATTTTAAATTAAAATAAAATATTAGTTAAGTTAAATTTGTAAAATAAATACGAAAACGTATTTAGCTTACAAACTCATCAAACCAAATCCAACCATGCAGTGGAGTGATTTTATATATAGAGAGAGGATCCGTCTTATTTATAAGTAAACTTTGTAAGAATTTCAAATATATATATATATATATATATATATATATATATATAGCCTCAAATTTTGTCTAAAAAATATGACATTGACTATTTTAATAATAATTTATGACATAATCAATCAAATCAAATTTATCTAATTAATATATATTATGATTACATATCATTTAAAATATTTTTTTAAAGCCAAACATTTAAGACTCTTAGGATTAAGGGTGTAAATGAACCGAATCAAGCTAAGTATTGAATTGCTCAAATTTGATTCACAAATTTTATTAAGTATAAAATAAGGTTTGATTGAGACTCGGTTAGATACAGAGTCGAGTACGATCTCGTATCGAGTCCGAGCAGTTTGAACTTTATAAACGAATATGATCAATAAAAAATTACAATTTAAGAAGTTTCGAGTAATTTATCGAATTTTAAAATTTACACATATTTAAATTATTTATATTTTAAATCGAAATCAAATTAAATTTTTAATCAAACGAAAACGAATAGAGTCCGTACTATTTGTTTATTTTATAATCTTCAATAAGATCACCCTTATTTTAATTATTACATTAATGGTTGCTACCACCTGCATCCTATTTGCTGTTGTAGGGTACTGGACCATATATTTCCGGTGTCTTTGTTTTTGCACCCATCATAGATTCAAATATATATGGAGAAAAAGGGTTATTTGCACTTATAACCCAAAAGTTTAACAAAATTCTTTTTTGGCAGATTAACTATTTGAACTATTTTTCATTTTTAATTTTCAAATTTTATTTTTTTTTGTTTTCACGAGTCTATTTAATCTTTCCCAATTTTTAAGGTTAAAGTTAAATATTATAAAAAAAAATCTTTAATTTTATTTTAATTATCTATAAGTAGTTAATTATTTAATTTTGATTCTTATTTATTTGTATTCACTCATGCTAATTAGTACATTAGTTTTACGGTATATATTGAAGTTGCATGCGTGTCATTTAATGTTATATTTAAATCAATAAAGACATGAATTGTGAATATATAATTTTGTTTTATGACCATACTAGAGGGATTTTGATTTGTTCATATTATTAAATTTATTATTTATTTTTCTATTATGTTGTGAATTTATATTTGATATTTTGAAATAAAATTAATAAATATATGGATAAATATTTTTCAAGACTTAGCGCTACTAAACGTTATTATTGATTTGAATTTTCTTGTGACGAAACTACTCAAGAGTCAATTAAATATGTCTCAATCCAAGAAATAAAATTTTGAAGAACGATTTTGTAGTAACTTTTATGAAATTGGTTAGCATAAAGTTTATTTTTGAGTAAGTTAGTCAATTAATCAATAGAGTACTGACACGCAGGCAAGACTCTATGTGTGTCACCATTCTATTTAGACTTGGCAAGCGGTAGGGCATTTAAACCAGATTTTGCCATCAATCGTAGGGCTAAAAAGGCCCTTAATTTTGACGGTTTGAATTAAGTGGCATGTGGTCTTCGGTTCAATGGGACTTCTACCCTACCACTGCCTTTTCATTTATTTATTTTTTATAGAAAAATCTGTGCATCACAAATTCATAATAATATTTAAATTTTAATCAATCATTCTCTCCAGATGGTACTGTCTCCACTTTCTTTCTAGGAAAGTTCAATTCTTTAGAATCAGATAATATTACAATTTACATACAATGATAAATGATTGATAAATGATACAAATTCAAACCAAGACATCAAGACTATTCAATGTATTCATTTCATATTTTCATTTGACAAGTCACCAATCACTATCAACATTCAACAGAAACTGCAGTCCAAATACCAAAAGCATTTGCTTCAGTTGAAAACAGGTGCATACTTGCAATCCCATCTACAAAATGAAAATAGGCCAGAGGCCTAATGTAAGACCCCAACTTTTTAGTTAATGAAATTAAATTTCCTCTATTTATTATCTTGAAATAGTAAGGGTTGATTTGATTAATGTGGTAAGTTATGGGTAAAATGCGAAATTATTTCAAACAAGCAAGTGGTTTTAAAATATTCATTGTTGACGGGGAATATTCGTTTAGTCGTGGAATATTCTTACTGTCGGAGAATATTCGTACGACGGCGCAGCCTTGTGTGGGCCCCATAATGAAAAGCGATTGGATGAAGAAAACGACAAGAATAAGTTGATTATAAATAACGACGTAGTTGTTACCGTTAATATTGTTGGAATACCCGGTGGTTAAAACACAGTAGCACACGGTATTACATCAATTATTGATTCTTATGTAAGAAGGCACTACTCAATAATTGTTACAGTAATTACTATTCAGTATTTTATTTTATTGATTCAATAATTGCTGCGTTGATATTTTATATTACTGTTGTTTTAATAATTGTCATTGCACAGTATTTTCTATTATCGGAGCAATAATTTATATTATCTGAATAATATTATTAGATAACATTATTGGCAATGTCTAGAAAGTTCTGCTTCAAGGAGAGGTTTGTCATCTAATCATACACGTCGATGAGAGAGATCCTTATTGAAAAGCCCCTCTTCCTGAGAACTGCGCGTTTAGTCATGAATGTGATTCTCAGTAATATTATTTGTGAATAATTAATTATTGATTTATATGATGAGAAAAATATTAATTTTATGCGGATATAGATGGAGAAAATTTTTTAATGTGACAATTGTTGAAAATTAATATTTATCTTTTTCTGATAAAATAATTCATTTAAATATATTATTTTAATAATATATTAATGGTGATATTTTTACAATGAATGTGGGATATATAAGTATATGAGGAGGAAGAGTATTTTTGTGGCATTAAATGATTAACACATGTTTTGTGTGTCGGTAGACCCCAATTCTTGACCGAAATTTGATTATAGCCTGTAAAATCGATCGTTTATGGATTTCGGTCAATTTCTGTTTGGAATTTAGAAAAAAATTCTTCTGTAAAGTTGTAGAGAATGAAATTTCCTATGGAAAGGACATGTGGTTCAAAATTTTCTGATAAAAGAGCTATTTATTATGAATTATTGAAGTTCCGTAGTTCCGAAATAATTAATTTTTGAAAGTTTTAATTATTTTTAATTACAAAAACATTTTTTTTGCTTGGTGGGCTGCATTAAACATGTGAAAGGTGGCTGAATTCAGATTCAAGAAGTGAGCTTGACAATTTTGTAAATATAATAATATTATATTAAATTTTCTGCTTTGGTGTTCTAAGCATTTTCCTATAAATAGGGTGCTTAGGTTAGAATTGAAAATCACACCAAAAACTGAAATCTTCTCTCTCTTTCTCTCTCAATATATTGAGCGTATTCTTGTGAGTATTTTAATACTTTGAGTGTTGCTATACTTGCAAGTTCAAGTCATAGCCTTATATCCTGTTTTCAACTGTAAGTACTTATCTTTTCGAGGTAAGGGATGTTATTTTCTTTTTAAATGATATTATTTTCTTCAATATCATTATGCTTTAAAATATTGGTTTAAACTTTTAATCAAATTTGAAACTTTTTGTGTCTGGTTACTATTCACGATATCTGGACTATTCACGATACTGACTATTCACTTATTCACGAATCTGACTATATTCATCGAAAAAATGAAATTTTTTTCTTTTCGTCTAAAATATCTATTATGGATACTAGCTTTGATTGTATCCATGTTTTGATCATTCTTGAATTTTACTTCACTATGATTATTTATGAGGTATTTTTGGACATGAAATAAATTTAAATACTGAATCCTTGATATTTATTCTTTTGTTTCATCGGATTCGCTTTCCTTTAAAATATTTTTCATCATCCTCACCCTAAATGATGATATTATTGAATATCTTTGGCCCAGTGCAAAAAGATAAATAATTTTATAATGAATATTTTTGGTCCAGTAGTAGTGCAAAGATGAGCAGTGTTGAGATGAACATAATCGATCGATGAATATTTTTGTCCTCAGAGTGCAAAGATGAAAATTTGATTCAAGATGAATATTGATTGATGTTACAGGATAAAATATTGACGATGAAGTTTTAAATTCATAGATAATAGTAGATTTCATTCTCTACGTAACTCTTCTATGAATTTTATTTTCATTTCGCGAATATTGATCCGAAACTTGTTGTTTATTGTATTTTATCGATTTTTTTCCTCGTGAAGACTAACGATAATTTGTTCTATATTATCTTAGTCATAATATTCTTTATCGGGCTAGTTGAGCTCACCCTTTTCCTTTTTGTTCTATTTTCTTCTCGGGGAGGCGAGAATGTAATGCGAGTACTAGTTGGGGTATGGAATGATGATTCTAGAAGTTGTTTAGTAGTCCTCACCATTTTTGTAAAATAATATATCAATAATTGTGATGAGGATTTATTTGGGTATGGATATTGTCTAGAAGACAATATTTGTATTTAAACTCACAGTTTTTATGATGTATTAATAAAGTTGTAGTTGTTTCTGTACCATATTATTGACGACCTAAAATGGGTGATGTATACCTATTTTAGAGGCGTCACAAGAACAGTATCAAGCATCTCCCATGTAGAATTCCATCTAGTCACACAATCCAAACGCAAACCCGATTCTACGGACACAAGCAATTGTTCACAACATGTAACAAACTTTAATATTCTACTTTCAGATCCCTTAATATATTTGACACTCTCTATAATTTTGCGTAAAGGTTCACTTGCAATTTTCAAACCATCTTGAACAATGAGATTTAATATGTGAGCAGAACACCGAACATGGAAAAAACTACCATTACAAAGCAAGTTTCCTCTCAAATAAGCCTTTAAGAAATTTTGCATGTTGTAGTTGTTTGTTGCATTATCCAAAGTGATAGAAAAGATCTTTTTTTCGATTCCCCAATCCTTTAAAAACAAAGATTTTTTTCTGATAAAAGAGTATCAGTATGTGGTGGGGGGAAATGACAGAAATTTATAATCCTACTGTGCAACACACAATCATGATCAATAAAGTGAGCGGTTAAACAAATATAACCCTCATTAGTACCGGACGACCACAAATCGGAAGTGAGACAAATTCTACCGCGGATGTTCTCAAATGCACATTTCAATTTTGCTTTCTCAAGCTTATAAATTTTAATACAATCTGTTTTGGCAGTGTTTCTAGTATACGATTTCACATCCAGATTCAAATAGTTATGCACTCTTCGTAATCCTTCATGTTCAACAATCAAGAATGGATAGTTATGCATCATGATTGCTTCAACCATTTTATCCCTATAAATGAGTTGACTAAATTTTCTATTAAGCATTTTTCCTTCATGATCTAGATGCATTTGAGTCACATTTTTGTTAACTAAACCGGGACATGACTTTTCATGTGCATGCAAATTTCTAGTCCCATGAGAACTACCACCATCTCCAATAAAGATAACTTTTTGTGCATGTTTTACAATATGCTCTTAACTTTTTGGTTGAAGGATCTACCTTTTTTTTCATATTGATTCCAAATTGAACTTTCTTCCCTTCGTTTTCTCTTGAATCACAATTGGTTGTGTCAAATTGTCCAGCTTTCAACTCCCCATCAATCAAATTAATTGTTACACGATCTCGTCGATCCTCAATAAGAACTCTACAAACAAAAATATTTTTAAACAATTAACACATTGACAATGCTCGATTGGAAATGATTTAATATCTTATACCTTTTAAAATTCAAGTATATATTTTATGATTATCAGTTCATAAGGGAATCTACCTTTTTAGCCACTAGTTCATACATACATGATACATCAAATAAAAAACAGATTTACAACAACATGGTCCAAGCAGTCAAGCAGATATACTCCAAAAGTCTACACTTATCTTTTCATGTACAAAGATATACAAAAAGTAAACTAAAAGCATCGATTGAAGAAAGAATTGAGAATTCAGTAGGAAAAAAAATCCTAAAGTGATAAAAAAAACTTCAGTCATGAGTTCCCTGTCTACATCTAACAATAGCTTAATTGAAGAAAGAAGCCATCAAATTCATGATCTACCCGCCTACATCTAACAAAAGCTTCAGCTTTATACAAGTTTATAGGAAGTAGAACAAATTCAAGTAAGGATAACTCACAAATGAAAAATTAAAAACCAAAAAGTGAAGACCTGAAAAATGAAGAGAAAACTACCAGTAAGGTCAGCAAGAAGAAGCTACACGACTCAACGACTCTCGGAAGTCGGACCAACCTGCACTCAAATCGGTCGTCACTCTCCCGGCCTCCATTTCTCGCCACGGTCAGCCTCTGCCTCTCTCTCTCACATGTCGCCAGATCCGAGATCTAGATGAGAGTATGAGTTAAGACTAGAACTAGATCTAAAAATAACCTAGCTAATTTAGCGTCTAGCGAGTCTGAGAGAGTGAGAACTGAGAGTCGATTTTCTCGAAGACTCGAACAGTCGAACAGACTAAAGTGAGTCTGTGAGTGTAGGCGTGTAGCACATAAGGGTTTTTTAAAGTCTTTGATGGTAGGCACCCACTGGCGAAGCTATCACCTGGGTAAAGCCAAATTTGGTAGGCCAAAAAGACCCAGATTTTAATGGGCCAAAAAATGAAGCTCATAGCTCAATTTTTTTGATGGACGACGGTTCAACTCACACGTGAACTCAAACCCGCTTTTGTGAGTTTAATTTATTAATAAATTAACCAATTTACTATAAAATAAATTTTATGCTAACCGGATCCAATTTTTATGTATTTATAATTGAAATTTATATTTGGTGAGTTTTATTAATTTTATTTTGTTAGTAACTTTTATGCCTTTCATAACATGGGCATGCCTAAAATGATTAAAGCGTGGCCTTTGATTTCTTATCTGTGGTCTTCACTCAACTACCATATTTAATTTAGTAAGCTAGCATAGACTTTTGCCTAATAATAAGACATACCCCACTCCACCCCACCCCACCCCACCCCACCCCACCCCACCTCACCTCACTTTTCTATATATAATATCTACCACTTCTCATTATTCAGATTCAAGTTATCAACCTTTTCTTTTGGAAAGCTTCACAATGGGAAATTCTCTCACTGTCTTCAATAGAACCAGGAAGCCTCTGCCCGTTGAAACAATCTTCAAGCTTCCTAATCCAATTCCTACTTGGCCTCCAGGTATTATATCATAATCATCAGTTTGTCCTTTATTTTTATTTATTTTGATCATTTTGGTTTTGCTAAAAATAGAAAATTTTCGGATTATGCTGCTATTTAAGTATGAATTATAACCTATGATTAAGTGCTAATCTTGAATTATATATATATATATATATATATATATATATATATATATATATATAGGTGAAGGTTTTGGTAGTGGAGTTATTGATCTAGGGGGATTACAAGTATGTGAAGTCACAACCTTCAACAAAATCTGGGCTACTTATGAAGATGGGCTGGATAATCTTGGTGCAACATTCTACGAACCAACTTCACTGCCAGAAGGGTTCTATATGCTGGGCTGCTATAGCCAGCCCAACAACAAGCCCCTATTTGGATGGGCCCTTGCAGCAAAAGATGTTAATGGTAACATTTTAGAGAAGCCAATTGACTATACTCTTGTATGGACTAGTGAGACCACCAAAAACAAGGTAGGTGCCAATGGCTATATATGGCTTCCGACGCCACCGGAAGGTTACAAATCCGTCGGCCACGTTGTCACCACATCGCCAGAGAAACCATCCGTCGATGATAAAGTCCGGTGTGTCCGGTCGGATTTCACGGAGGCGAGTGAAATTGACACGTGGATTTGGGGGCTAGATAAGGAGATTGATCCAAATGGGTTGAATATATACGGATCAAAACCAGCTCAAAGAGGGACCCAAGCTGTAGGTGTCCCAACTGGTTCATTTATAGTCCAAAATGGTGGGGATGTAGTGTTGTTGGATAGCTTGAAAAATGTCCAAGCTAACTTATCTGCCATGCCTAATTTGGACCAAATTGAAGCCCTGCTTCAACATTACTCTCCATTGGTATACTTCCATCCTAACGAACAATTCCTTCCCTCTTCAGTCAGCTGGTTTTTCGAAAATGGGGCATTATTATACACCAAAGGCGAAGAAGCTAACCCAGTTCCTATACAACACCCCACCGGCTCGAACCTCCCCCAAGGCGGTTCGAACGATGGTGCCTACTGGTTAGGCTACCCGACGGATAACGAAAAATTAAAGAAGGGAAATTTGCTAGATGCCGAGTCTTATGTAAACGTTAAGCCCATGCTTGGAGCGACATTCACTGATCTAGCTATATGGGTTTTTTACCCTTTTAATGGCCCTGCAAGGGCTAAAGTTGGGGCACTAAATGTTTCGCTAGGCAAAATTGGACAACATGATGGCGATTGGGAACACGTGACATTAGGAATAAGTAATTACAGTGGGGAGCTAAGGAATGTTTATTTTTCGACGCATAGTAAAGGGGTTTGGGCTAGTGTTTCTCAACTCGAGTTTGAGAAAGGTAACAAGCCCGTCGTCTATGCTTCGTTGAACGGGCACGCGTTTTTTCCCAAGGCAGGGGTTGTTTTACAAGGGAGTGGGCAAATAGGGATAAGGAACGATACGGCCAAAAGCAACAATGTGATGGACACCGGAGCGAAATTTAAGGTGGTTTCCGGCGAGTACTTGTCGGTTGTCGAGCCGCCGTGGTTGAATTATACTAGAGAATGGGGGCCAAGAATTAGCTATGACATTAAAGCTGAGATTAAGAGGGTGCAGGGGAAATTGCCAGAGAGGTTGGGAAGTTCATTTGAGAGTGTTGTCAAGAGTCTGCCTAATGAAATATTGGGTGAGGTTGGGCCAACTGGGCCAAAGATGAAATCTAATTGGAGTGGAGATGAAAGGGTCTGACAATTTTTATGTATAGTAATTGTTGGCGTCTGATTTGATGAAAATAAAATGTTTTTTTGACAATTAGTCTCAAAAAAATCTGGATCTCTACGGCTAACACAATTTAAGCCCAACCCACAAGTGGCTCGGCCCAGATACATCTAAAAATAATTGGATTAATTACATATATTAGTACTTTTTAAAAAATAATTACAAAAACAAAACACCCATAAAATAATTACAAAAATATTACACTTTTTTAATTTTATTTACCCTTATAATTATGAGTCCTTAATTTAAGGAATTAATGGTACTAATGGGACATGTTTTTAAAATCTTGATAACCTTCTGAAGCATGTACTCTTTCTTCGTTTTGTATATTACCCTTTATACGCCAAAATCTTTCTCTCCTTCCAATCTCCATCGCTCAAAGATTCTCCCATCGTTTGTTATCGTTTTTATCGAAGTTCATAGCCATTTCGCTTTTGGTTTTCGCTTTTGTTCGTCACCATCGCTGTACTGCTTTCGTGATTACACAAAGGTTTGCAAAGCTTGGTTTATTATTCTTCTAGATCGATTCGGTCGTATATTTTTTAGGTTAGTTATTTTGAAATAATTTAACGTATTATATATATTAATGTTGTTTATCACCGAATGTAGTATTGATTGTTGTGTGGGTTTGTGTTATTTTTTATGTTTTTTGTATAGAATGGTTGATACAAAAAAGGAGGATGATAAGAGGAAGAGAATATTGGAGCGTGATTCTCGCTGGGAAGTGAAGAAGTTTGTTTGTGGATACGAAGGGGGAGGAAAAGGATGTATGTCTGAAATCGAGTAAGAATGAAAATAGTCGGTGATACATAAAGATATCAAGCATTCAAGTGCGCGCTTAGATTCTCGAGCTTGACGCCTCTCGTAGTTAAGGCCAAAGGTCAAGTGTTTATCCGTAATATAATTCCAACACGTAGAAATTTAAAGGTGTGTTATTTTTAATTTTCATATGGTTACCATTATATAATTATTTGGTTACTTATTAGTATGTATTTGGGTAATCAGAACTTTTAATGATTTGGTTACTTATTAGTATGTATTTGGTTAATGTGATATTATATTATATTATTGTGTTACTTTTATGGGTCAAGTTACTTATTAGTATGTAGTTAAGTTATCGTGTGAATTTTTATTAGTATGTATTTGTTATCGTAAAATAATAATTATTTGGTTACTTATTTGTATGTATTTGGTTATTGTAAACTTTTAATGTTTTGGTTACTTATTAGTTTTTTTTGTTACCGTGATTTTATAGTTTGTTATCAAGTATATCGCATTTTGGTTATCGTATTTTTACAAATTTGGTTACTATTTTGTATTGTTTATGCTTAGTTAATCCTAAATTTTTTGCCTAAAGATACATGTTTTAATAAATCGAGTTTAGTGTATAGGTTGTTTATGTATCGGTTACCATTAAAAATGGTTTGGTTACCATCATGTAATTATTTGTTACTTGTTAAGATGTATTTGGTTATTGATTTAGTGTATAACCAAATTTTTGTATAAATTTTGTTATATTTGGTTATTAATAACTATTCAATTCGGTTTTGTGTATTTACGCTTATGGGATCTTTACTATGAGGAATGCAATGTAAGATTCAATCGAAAAGTAATATATTGGTGTGACATGGAAGTCCCCATGATTATTGCCAAGAAATTGAATGAAAGTCACCGAGAAGTTTAGGGCAACATGTTTTGAAATTTTTGAGTTTGGTGAGCATCAAATGTATTCACGTGATTATTCACCATGCTCTTTGTAAGGGAGGTTCACCAAAGGGATGATGGTGAGATGTGGTTTTGTTTGGGGAGAAAAGGGTTAGGTTTGGGTCGCCTGAAGTTTTGTCTCGATTTCCGGGTTGAGATGGCAAGGCAATGATGATATAAGTGCATATAAGTTGCATGCAAAATCGATTATTGAAAAATATTTTGGGAAGCGTAAGTTGTTACTCGTAGTAGTATAGGTAGGGTATTCCTAAGGCGCTTTTGATGATGATGACTAGGCTATTAGATGTCACCGATTTTTTTGGTGTTTAATTTTATTCTTTCAACAGCTTCAAAATTTTGTTGATGTTGCAATGGTAAATTTTATATGTTATGGTGATGTTAGTAGTTTTCCTTGGGGAAAGTTATATTTGAAATGACAAAGTATTCTTTGTCAAATGGATCAAGGGCATATAAAGAAAGGAAGGAGTGGTGGTTCAACATATAATTTCTACAAGGACCATTATATTAAATTGTATAAGTTGAATGGTCTTCCATATGTATTTCAAGTGTTTATGTTTGAAACAATTTCAACTTTCAAAACTCATGAGATATGCAAATCTATTTAAGCATCCGCTTGATGTCCGCTTATGTAGATGGAAGGAGCTAGTGAAGTCCCTTCAAATGACAAGTTGAATGAGCTAGTATTCTGCTCGATGTGTATGCAGCTTACTATTAAGAATGCAATTTGTTACCTTTAATTAATTATTTGTTATCGATTATTCATGTGAAGTTTACTCTTAACATTGTAGTTGGTTACTAGAATATACACAATTTGTTACCTTTATGTATTTAGTTGGTTAATTATTTATATATATTTGATTAATGTGATATATGTTTTTGTTTATTTATTTTATCTTTTGTTATTGTAATTGTATAATGTTTGTCGATGTTATACTAAAGTGTACTTATTGTTTTTCAAATTGAGGGTAAAAAGTTTGATTCCCACCTGACGATGAGAATGAACGCCTTGATTTGGGGTGTTTCAGCTTTTTCATTGGGAGGATGCTCACAAGAATGTTGAAAAGAAGTCGAAGGATGACAACATCGAAGTGATATATCTGGCCATTAAAGATGCAATTGATAAACTGTTACTACTGATTGGAGAAAAAAAGTTTTGAAATTAAGAAAGACGTTGTAAACTCGCCAATGATATGAAGATTTTACATGTTCAAATATGCGCAGAGACTTTAGATTAATTATAAGAGATGAGTTACGGGGATAAAAGATGGTGGGGTCAAAGAAGTCGATGTGATTCTGATGAAGAGTCCGATTCCGAGGGTGGTGGTGATGATGCCGATGAAGCCGATGATTCTCGATGAAGTCGATGATGTTGTTGATGAGCATGCCGGGTGAGGTTGGTGATGATGGTTCGAAAGTCGACGAGGTTGGTGATGATGGTTTGAAAGATGATGAGAAGAATGATGAATTTGTAAATGAAGTCGGAAATGAAGGTGATGATGTTATGCTTGAAGACCGCCATTGTTGATGATGATGTTAAGGATGTTATGGATGAAAACCGCCACGTTGTTGAGGATGTTGTTGAGGAGGTTGTTGAGGATGTTATGGTTGAAGCCCGCCATTTTGTCAAGATGTTGTTGAGGATGTTGGTGATGTGTCAGATTTTGTTAAGAAGAAGGATGATAATGAATCTGAGTATGGTAATAAAGTTGAACTTGATGGTATGGTTGAAGAAAATCATGAAATAATAAGTAATGTTGTTCAAGAAATTGTTAAGGTTAGACTTTTTTTGTTTGTTTTGTTTTGTGTTAGATGTCTTTTTTTATTTTTTAATGATCAATCGATTGTTTTGTATTTTGAACAGATCATTAAGAATGATGTTGACATGCCAACTTTTGACATTTTAAGCCAATGTACGGGGAAAGAAATTGTTGTTTATGTTGTCACCGAGGTTAGTGTTATAACTACATGCCAACCTTTTTTTTTTACATGCTTTAGATTTTGGTTATCAAGTATACCATTACATGCTTAAGGTTTTGTTTATCGCTTTTAATTTTACTCAAGATCCAACTCATAAATATATAGTAACCATTACAATTTTCATAGTAACCAAAAACAAAGATTAGTTAAGAATAAAGTATAATGTTTCATAGTAACTAATAATGCATTAGACAAGAATTAATATAGCATTAGACAAAGATAATGTTACCAATACATAATTAGTTAGAATAAGTATAATTTTTATGGTAACCATTATCGCATTAGACAAAGAACTAATACAACATCGATTTTTATGTGAAAATATAATTGTTTTCGTACATTTTCTCATCATTTGTAAAAGGGAAAAAAGTTTGAGGCGAAAAGCAAATCAGATTGATGAGATGGTTTTGACTACCTGTGATATATAGTCCAAAGGTGATGAACCGGAGAAGAGCGTCGATAGAGTAAGTGGCGCAATTGCATGCGTGAACATTTAAAAAGTGTTTCATTTCTACTACGCCTCCATATACAGTGAACATTTGGATCTACCGGGTTATCATTTAATGCATCGGGTCCTAGTCAAAGAGTTGTTGTTATTTCAAGATTTCCCAAGGTTTGCATGGAGATGCCATCCATATTTGAAGGGCATTGTTTGAACAAAGGGTTTAAAATAGACTTAACAACAGAAAAAGGTTTGTTTTTTACCGTTAACAATGCTATAGTTTTTTATGAAACAAATAAATTTGCTTTTTGGGTAGTGTGTATATTAACATGGTGATTGTTAATGTCAACGCAGTATACTAATATGTTTTTATATCAAGGACTGGACAAATTTCCGGGAAGAATGACATTATCGAACATGCATTTGAATTTGGGTCTATTCCAATTTCATCTAAAATGTGATTTTATAAATTAAAGACTCTCGTCAATGGTTGTTGAATTTATGTGAGTTATTTTTTTTAAAAATTTATGTTTGTATATTTATGGTTACATTATTTATTTGTTTAAGTAAATAGCTTTAATATTAGTCAAGTTAATGTCATATATCCTGCTTTTATTACCGCTATACGACTCGCTTTTGTTACTATTATATTACTGTTTGGTTACTAGTATACAACTATTTGGTTACTATTATATAATTGTCTGGTTACTATGATATATGTTTTATAGATGTTTTGGTAACCAACATATAAATTGGTATGTTACTATTTAAACATGTTTTGTTTGCTATGATATAAGTTGTTGGTTACTGTTATATATCTGTTTTGTTACTATTATATTATGTTTGGTTACTGGTATACAACTATTTGGTTACTATTATATAATTGACTGGTTACTATGATATATGTTTTATATATGTTTTGGTAACCAACATATAAATTGATATGTTACTATTTAAACATGTTTTGTTTGCTATGATATAAGTTGTTGGTTACTGTTATATATCTGTTTTGTTACTATTATATTATGTTTGGTTACTGGTATACAACTATTTGGTTACTATTATATAATTGACTGGTTACTATGATATATGTTTTATATATGTTTTGGTTACCAACATATAAATTGATATGTTATTATTTAAACATGTTTTGGTTGCTATGATATAAGTGGTTGGTTACTGTTATATATCTGTTTTGTTATTATTATATTATGTTTGGTTACTAGTATACAACTATTTGGTTACTATTATATAGTTGTCTGGTTACTATGATATATGTTTTATATATGTTTTGGTTACCAACATATAAATTGATATGTTACTATTTAAACATGTTTTGGTTGCTATGATATAAGTGGTTGGTTACTGTCATATAACTATTTTATTATTGTCATATACCTGTTTTGTTACTATCATATTACTGTTTTGTTAATATAGTACAACTTTTTGGTTAATATTATATAATTGTTTTGTTACCATCATATATGTTGATATGTTGATATATAAACATGTTTTGGTTACTATGATATAAGTGGGTGGTTACTGTCATATAACTGTTTTGTTACTGTCATATAACTGTTTTGTTACTATTATATTACTGTTTGGTTACTATGTTACAACTGTTTGGTTACTATTATATAATTATTTGGTTACTATCATATATGTTATATATATGTTTTTGTTACCATCATATAAACTGATATGTTGATATATAAACATGTTTTGGTTACTATGATAAAAGTGGTTGGTTACTATCATATAACTGTTTTGTTACTGTCATATAACTTTTGTTACTATCATATTACTGTTTGGTTACTATGTTACAACTGTTTGGTTACTATTATATAATTGTTTGGTTACTATCATATATGTTATATATATGTTTTTGTTACCATCATATAAACTGATATGTTGATATATAAACATGTTTTGGTTACTATGATAAAAGTGGTTGGTTACCGCTATATAACCGCTTTTGTTATCGCTATATAACTTTTGTTACTATCATATTACTGTTTGGTTACTATGTTACAACTGTTTGGTTACTATTATATAATTGTTTGGTTACTATCATATATGTTATATATATGTGTTGGTTAGCATCATACATGTTTTATGTTTTTTTTCTTCAAATTATGTTTTTATAATTATGGTTACATTATTTAGTTTTTTAAGTAACTAGCGTAATAAAGTTGGTTGGTTACATTGATTACATAATGTTATTTTTCAACACTATTAATATATATATATATTTTTTTGTTCAAAGATATCAATGTTGCATTATATTACTCCGTAAATTGGCGTACATTCTCGACATCGTGTATATAAGGGCAACGACTACTTGATTGTTGGTTCCATGCCAAGATGACCTCTCTTTTTTTTGAAGAGTATACAAGAAAAAATTCAGATAAGAGTGTATTGTCTGGGGAGGGTGATGTTGCTGAGTACATTCATGGACTGTTTATGGATGTCAACACACCATGGAAAAATGTTGACTAGGTTTTGTTCCCCATACATATGTCATCACCGGACCATTGGTTTTTGTTAACATTTGATGTGCATCGTAGACGTCTAACTGTTTATAATTCTCTGCATCCCAAAAGGAAATCCATGCAAACAAAAATCATGGATGTTTGTGAACCGTATATATTTATTCTTTCCACTTTATTGCGCAAGGTTGGATTTTGGAGAGATATGAGTGACATTGACTTTAGCAGCGAACCATATCGCAATAAGGAGGAAGATGACATAATTGAGTTAGAATTTGCAGAGTCGGTTCCTGAACAAGTGGAGGGGTAAGGGTTGCATTGTGACACCCCCAAAATAGGTCTACATCCCCCATTCTGAGTTGTCAATACACGGTACAGAAACAACTACAACTTTATTATTACAATAGTAAAACTGTGAGTTTAAATACAGATATTGTCATCTAAACAATATCCGCATACAAATAAATTCTCATCATAATTATTGGTACATTATTTTACAACAATGGTGAGGACTACTAAACAACTCTCCCTAGAACTTTCATTCCATACCCCACTGCATCGCTATATTCTCGCCTCCCGAGAAGAAAAAAATGGAACAAAAGGAAAAGGGTGAGCTTGACTAGCCCAAGAAAGAATATTATGACTAAGATAATATACAACAAAATTATCGTTAGTCTTCAACAGGAAAAATATAATAGAATACAATAGACAACAAGTTTTAAATCAATATTCGCAATGAAATAATAATTCATTAGAAGAGTTAAGTAGAGAATGCAAACTACTATCTTCTATGTATGAATTTTAAAGTTCATCGCCTATTTTTATCCTCGTAACATCAATCAATATATATCCGAGATCAAAATTCATCCTTGCACTACGTGCCAAGGACATTCACCAATTGGTCATGTTCATCTAAACACTGCTCATCTTTGCACTGGGCCAAAGATATTCATCGAAATCATTCATCTTTGCACTACTGTGCCAAAGATATTCATCGAAAATCATTCATCTTTGCACTACTGGGCCAAAGATATTCATCATAAATCATTCATCTTTGCACTACAAAGCCAAAGATATTCAATAATATCATCATTTAAGACCGAGGATGATGAAAATATTTTTTTTTAAAGAAATGAATCCAAAGGAAACAAAATGACAAGGATTAAGGATTAAGGATTCGTACTTTGTTTTATCCACGCCCAAAAATACCTCAAAAATAATCATAGTGGTGTAAAATTCAAGAATGATCAAAACATGGATACAATCAAAGCTAGTATCCACAATAGATATTTTGGACGAAAAAGAAAATTTTCATTTTTCGATGAATAGGCTTGATTCGTGAATAGTCAGATACGTGAATAAGGCCGTATACGTGAATAGTAACTCTACACCAAACGCTCCAAATTTGATAAAAACTTCAGATCAATATTTCAAAGATAATGATATTGAAGAAATAATATCATTACGAAAAATAATATCCTTTACCTCGAAAGATCAAGATTTAACCTGAATACTCGGATATAGACTATATCTTGAACTTTCACCGTATAGCAATACTCAAAGTATACTCAAAATACTCACAAGAATACGCCGATATATATAGAGAGAAACTTGAGCTTCGTGTGTGATTTTCAATTCTAACCTAAAGACTCTATTTATAGAAAATCGCTAGAATATTCAAAGCGTAAAAATTTAATATAATATTAATATATATTAAAATTTTCCATACGCCCACTAGACTTCTGATTTCAGCAACTTAACATGTGATTAATGAGGCTTGCAAATGTAAAAAAACGTTTTTGTTAATATAAATATTTAAAACTTCCAAAAATCAATTATTTCTAACTCCTAACTTCAATAATTCATAATAAATATCCCTTTATCAGAAAATTCAAATCTCATGAGTTTTTATAGGAAATTCAATTCTCTACAACTTTGCAGAAGAAAGTTTTTCTAAATTCCCAACAAAATTGACCAAATCCATAAACGGGTGATTTTAGAGGCTATAATCAAATTTCAATCAATAAATGGGGTCCAATTTACATGTTTAACATGTTTTAAACATTTATTGCAACAAAAATACTCTTCCTCCTCAGATACTCATATATCCCACATTCGTTGTAAAAATATCACCATTATTATATTATTAAAATATAATAATATATATTTAAATGAATTATTTTATCGTAAAAAGATAAAATTTCAATTTTTAACAATTGTCACATTAAAAATTTTCTCCATCTATATCCACATAAAATCAATATTTTCCTCATCATATGAATCAATAATTAATTATTCACAAATAATATTACGTAATCACAATATCGACAACCGTGCAGCCTCCTGTGAAAGAGGGGCTTTCCAATAAGAATTTCTCCTTATCGGGCGCCAAGCAATTAGGTGACCAAACCTCTCCTTAGATGTAACTTTCTAGACATTGCCAATAATGTTATCTAATAATATTATTCGATAATATGAATTATTATTTCGACAATGAAAAATACCGTGTAATGACAATTATTAAAACAACAAACAATATAAAATATCAACGCAAAGAATTATTGAATCAATAAAATAAAACACCGAATGCAATTATCAGAACCATTATTGAGTAGTGCCTTCTTACGTAAGAGTCAATAATTGGTGCAATACCAGTGCTACTGCTCAACAACGCCAGACATCGTGTTTTAACCAATTTGGTATTCCAACAAAGTAAACCAGAATAACTACGCCAAGTATTTTTAAACAACTTATATTTGTCATTTTCTTCCTCCAATCGCTTTTTTGTTATGGGGCCCACACATACGGTCATACTATTGCAGTCATTTAATATTCCCCGACAAGCATTTAATATTCCACGACCAAACGAATATTCCCCGACACAATGAATATTTTATAACCACTTGCATATTTTGAAATATTTATGTATTTTACTCATAATTATCCACATTAATCACATCAACCCTTACTATTTCAAAATAATAATTAGAGAAAATTAATTTCATTTATTAATTATTTGGGATCTTACATGCATTGTTTACAATTTTTGAATTATTATATTTAATTATTTTGGTTACTTTGTCATCTAACCTGCTTTTGGTTACTATGTTGTAAATGTTTGTTTCTTTGTATAAACCGATATGTGTTATATATAGGTTGATTCTAGTATTGATTTTGGTTATCTTTTGTGCATTTGTACGTTGATCAAGCGGGTTGTTCACAATTTGTTTTGCTTGAAAGCATGTCATTCATCAAAAGATTGATGAAATTCTATTCCATTCCCCGCATGCAATATCGAAAGAAGTTATGTACAAACCTATATATGCATGCAAGGAACAAACAATTGAGGGATATGAGACCCATGAGAGAATTTCCGTGAAGATTTGTTCCGATTTTGATTAGTTCGAGATATTGTTGTGTTGTCATTATGAATTATGTTATGTATTTTTATTTTTTAATATACACAACAATTTTGTATGGTTCATTAAGGATGATTATCAATCTTATATAGATGGGATTTCATATGTTATTATAATATCGCTTTTGGAATTAATTTTGTGTGTTGTTGGTATTTGATTCGCTTTTAGGTCAGGTTTGCTACATTATTTTGAAATGTACATTGGTAACCAAATATATATAAAAGGGTAACCAAATAATGTTTTGATAGTAAATGTAGATGTACAATATTGTTTCGTGACATATAACTGTTAAAATATATTTTGAGATGTGCGTTAGTATCCAAATTGTTATATAAGAGTAACCATTTGACTTTATGTTAGTAACCAAATAATTTACAATTTATATTTGGAATATTTGTCAAGTGAATAAAGGTACTTTTGTGGGTTCCCATTTGTATTGGCAACTCATAATGAATTCAAAAATCAAATGCTTTAATCAATAAAAATGTTGGTTATTGTACAAAATTAAAAATGCTACCATCTATGTGGTTTATGGTTAATGATAGTAAACAATTATATATACATGTATCTACACTCTTAATATAAATGCATTATATCGTGGTTTTTTGGTCTTAAAACCGGTGGATTATTGCAGTTTTTCCGTTGTGTCCTTTCTCGCACTCACCGATTTGTTTTGAATTTTGATTTTAGATCCGTGTTTGTACCTCCCTACTTTTGGTCTTCCAAATTGGTCTTCTTGTGTTTGGTGGTTTTACAACCATGTTTCTTACTTTTTCCGGTACATCCTAGTTTTCTTTGTCATCTAACTAAGATAATTGAAGTTTAATATGTGTTGACCAAAGTTGTTTTATAGTACTTTTTGAGCAAAATCATAATACTCAAATTTTGCTTGCTCATAATAAAGAAGAAGATGCGACATGGCATCTCATGGTAATCGAAATTTTCCACATGTGCATGTCCTTTTGTCGATGTCCACAATATATTGTTTGACGATATCGCATAAATAAAAAAAATCACTAAGTTTGATGTCTCAACCTACATCACAAATTAACTCGTTGTTAGAATACAAGATAACCGAATCATTTTCATTATCCAAAAAAGAATACGATTAAAGTAAACAACTCAATGTTATAATTACAAAACAAGTAACTAAGCAAAGAACTAACTTAGCAAAGAATATTATAATTATACGAGAGTAACCAAATAAACATCGCTAAGAACCAATATAATGATACTATCAATAACCAACTCAAGAAAGAATATTTAATTATTAAGAGTAACCAAACAAGTATCACTTAGTAACCAATATAATGATACACAAAGAACTAACTTAGCAAAGAGTTTGGTAACCATTGTAATGATATGCATTAATCAATTAAGTATTAATTGACAACCAATACATATAATATTTCATAGTAACCAAGTTACCATTACCAAGACACAAGTTATTATTAGTTAGTAAATATTATAGTGTAGCACAAAGAACTAAATCAAAGATTAGACAAGAAACAATTCAACACTAATTAGTAATATTTTGCAAAGAAGAAAACAAGATTAATAAGTAACCAAAGATAAATGATACACAAGAATAAACTCAAAGAAGGTCAATTAACCATTATAATGTTTTGCAATAAGCAATTAGGTATTGGTTAGTAACCAATATAATATTACATAGTAACCAAGTTATTATTAATCAAGAAACAAGTCAAGATTAGTCAAGAAACATTATAGTTTAACACAAGAATTAAGTCACCAGAATCAAGAAATAATTGAACATTAATTAGTAATATTATGCAAGAATCAAGACATCATTAGTCAAGAATAAATACAATATAAAAATTAATGCAATAAATTATAATTTGTATTTGTTACCTTAAATTTCCTTGATTTAATGATATTAGATTGCAATCTTTCTTCAAATACGTTGTGGAAAGTGTTGTGAATGTTGATAGGTCGCTTGTTTGTTTGTGAAATACCATCTTTGAACCGCATAACGTAGGCATTCAATCATTGATGCAACTCGGAAGATCCCTAATCATCTTAATTGCGTTGTTAATAGATTTGGCGGTGTTTGAAGTCATTGTTGAGTATCTCGCACATATCCCATGGAGCTCCGTGCACTTTTCCAACTCGAACCTCTTCCTCCAAATATATCCTTATTCGATGATCAATGGCATCAAGTTCAAATGCCATATGTTTGTTGAATTGTTCAATGTCAGATGCTCTACATGCCCCATTGTAAGACCTGCTTTAAGTTCTTCTCTCTCTTTTGAATCTATTTTTATATTTTTTTAGTATATGGTATTTGCAGAGGAAGCATGCATGACATCCGAAACACATAATTCAAATTCTCAGATATGGCTTCATGTCTATCTCAAACAATGCATTGGCCTTCCCTTACTCCACAAGCAGCTCTTAAATTCATGAAAACCATCTCCATGATAATTCATTTTCGGTGTCAACCAACGCAAAAGCAATCTAACAATGTTTCGGCCAGATCTTGTGTGCTTGCTATCGTGAGTGTCCCCCCGTAAGTTGATTGTATGAATGTGTCATCGACACAATAATTGAAAGCAATGATGCCATGCTTGAATGGATGCTCCAATGGCAAAGAATAAATATTTGAAACTAGCATTTGATTCCAACTCAAGAGTCAGTGAAGGAACTCACGTTATGAAAAATCAACATTATCAATAGAATTATAAGTAGTATAATGCTACAAAGTAACCAAGACAAACATTAGATAAGAAACCAAATTATTGTCATTCAAGAATTCAAGACAAAGATTGACAATATAATTTTATACAAGAAAACAAGACAAGAGTAGAGACAAGAACTAAATGTACTTAATGTCAAGATCCAAGACAACATTTGTCAAGAAACCAATTATCCAAACATTAGGCAAGAACTAAAAACAAAGAAGGAATATATATTGTTATACAAGAATTAATCAATAACCAATATATTGTTACACAATCAAGAATCAATATATTGTTACACAAAGAATTAATACAAAGATTAATCAAGAACTAATAAAACTTTAGACAAGATAATGTTACAAAGAAACCAAGATAGCATTAGACAAGAACTAACATATTTGCTTACACAAAGAACTAATACAAAGATTAGATAGTATAATGTTTCCAAAGAACTAAGACAAATATATACAAGAAAACAAAGATAAGACTATACAATACTAAGATATCATTTTGCAAGAACTCCTAACAAATAAGCAGAGCAGACAAGAACTAAGGTAGCATTAAACAAGAATCAACATATTGTTTTAAAAGAACCAAGACAAAGATTATACAAAGAAACAAATATATTGATATACAAGAATAAAGATATCATTAGCAATTAACAAACAAATTTTCATTAGACAAGAACTAATGTATTTCTTTGAGTAAACATTAATATAAAAAATCAAGAGAACTCATTTAAAATTATAAATATGAGGTAGGTAACCAATGCACATTATAGCAACCAAATCGCTTGAATTTAGTAATCAACTAATCATGAAAAATAATAATGTGTTTTAAATT
Source organism: Panax ginseng (assembly GCA_020205605.1). Classification (NCBI taxonomy): domain Eukaryota; kingdom Viridiplantae; phylum Streptophyta; class Magnoliopsida; order Apiales; family Araliaceae; genus Panax; species Panax ginseng. Next base: position 15,301,894 of record CM035134.1, read on the forward strand.
GTTACCGGATTTGTTTTCTCGCAAAGATGTAACCATGATGGGATCAATGAGTAGTCGTGTGTATTTCCTCTTACCTTTTCTAACGCTTTCTCCTTCGATCTCCATGCTTTTTGGTAAGAGATAGACACATTATATTCTCATCATCATGTCCTCGATAATATCGGTTGGTGTGTATATTTTTCTTCAAATTTGTTAATTTATGCATTATGCATTCGCTACCAACTCACTATTTGCTTGTCTGTGGTCTCCCAAAGAATACGCTGATCAACACGCAGTGAATGTCATTGAATTCCCTCACCTTGAATGCATCGGGTTTTTCAATACTTGATGCTCTCATCTTCCATTTGCAATTTTCATCATCTACGCACACTCAGCACAAAGTCTCTACGACCGCTCGCTGAACTTTGTGTTGTTCTGCTTTTCTTGATTGAATGCAAATTTCATTGATTGTGATAGGATTTTTTTTTCTTTGTAGGTTTGATGTAATTTTACTTCACGCTCATTCGGATCCGTTATTACATCATCTTATCGTCCTTCCGCATATAATTTGTCATGTTGTCTTGCCTCGTTGTTGTTCCATAATTTCTATTGCAAGTCGATCAAAGATATCAAGGCTCCAATTTGGCAATCTTGTGTCACTAGTGGAACTAGTGGTCAATTCCCTCAGGTTGATCTCGATCATGCTACATCTCGAACAATGATTCTTCTATATTTGTCAAGTTATGCAAGATTGTTGTCTGCCGCTTTTTTTTTTCAATATCTATAATCGGGGGAATTTTCCTTGTTCATCGATTTTCTACTCGACTTCAATAAAGAATCTCAAGGTTGCTTCATCCGATATACGATCGGTGGAATGTTGAGTCTAATGTGAAATTTAATCGACAATGTTGTTTTGTTTGTGGTTCATCTCAGAATGCAATGCATATCATGTTTTGCATTTCTCCGAACGAACAAGTTGATGGAACTAATATGCCCGTAATTTCAAAGTTGGTGTATTGGTTACTATCACCCATGTACCGCTGAAATAAAGTACAACAGAATCATCTCCATTGTCTCAAAAATGTAATAAGTCTTGTAAAGTAACCAAATCAATGTTAACCAAGAACTCAAATCATATAATGTTAGTAATCGAGAATGAAACACATTAGTACATTCATTTTACAATGGAAACAATCAGCTTAATTTTTATTTGTTAGCAATTAAATTATGATAGTTGTAAAAAGGTAACCAATGTAGCCAATTAGTTTCCATCATAATAAAACAAACCAATATAAATTAATCAAATATTGCACAAGAATCATAACAACATTATACAAAGAATAAAATCCAATGTAGATAAAGAACCAACACATGTTTAGTTAGTAACTATAAGATAAAAACATCATCCATTTAATTGTTATAGTGAAAAACAACCAAAGATAGAGTGTTTTGTAGGCGCTTAAAAATAATTGTTGTAATCCAATGTAGTTAACAAGTAAACATTAATATAACCAATGTAGTTAATAAGTAACCATTAATATAAAAATATAAGTATAAGTATAATTAGATTAATGTAGTTACCAGCTTCAAAGATTAATGAGTATCCATTATATTTTTACATAGTATCCAAATCAAGATTATTCAAGAACTAATATAATGTTAAAGAGAACTAACTCAACTCAAAGATTAAATCATACAAACATATACATATACATAGGTAACTATATACATTTAATTGTTCTATAACCATATATAACCATAGAATTTGTAGTAACTATATGTAAATATATACATATAATTTTTATAATCGATACACCTCAATATTAGACAAAGAACTAATACAATGTAGTCAATGAGTAACCTCAATTATAAAAGAATATAAATTTGTAATCTTACACAAGAATCGTGTCAAGACTATCGAGTATCCGTTATAGTTTTATATAAGTAACCAAATCGTAATTAGTTAAAAACCAATATATCAAAGTCAACATTAGTCAAGAATTAATTCATCATTTTTCATTAACCAATTCAAAGATTGTTCAAGAATATTATACAAGAAACATTATAATTTTAAACAAAGAACCAAATCAAAGAATATGCAAGAACTACAATAAAGTTACCCAAAGAATCAAATCATCATGAATCAAGAATCAATATATTGTTACATAGTAACCTATGAAGCATTAGACAATAACTAGCTTATTATTAGATATTATAATGTTACAAAGTAACCAAAACATTATTAGACAAAGAACTAAACATAGCTTCATACAAGAACCAAGACAACATTAGACATTATAATGTTACAAAATAACTAAGATAAAGATTAGACAAGAACCAACATATTGTCACATCAGAACTAAGATATCATTAGACAAAGAACCAAGACAAAGATCGAACAATATAATGTTATACAAAGAACTAAAACAACAATAGACAAGAATTAACAAATGAGATAAGGCAAGAACTAAATGTTTATGATGAGTAACCATTAATATAAAAATTCAAAGAAAGGTAACTATATGCATATGAACTTTAAACTCACATACCTCGTAGTTTAGATTTGTATCGGGTTGTTTGTGATATTGTTTTTGGTTATCGAACTTGAAGTAGATGTTGATTTTGTATACTAGTTCGCCTTCTCCGATCTTAGATGTTTGTCGCGCAGAGATGAGTCGAAAGGCAATCGTCGACAGAAGATTTGGCTTTCTCCGATATCAAAGTTGCATGTTGATGTTGTCGTGATTTTTTTTGGTTACCGAACTTGAAGTAGATGATGATTTTGTATACTATTTCGCCTTTCTCCGATCTTAGATGTTTGTCGCGATCTCGTGAGGTGAGTTGAAAGGCAATCGCCGGCAAAAAAGATTTGGATTTATCGATATCAAAGTTGCATGTTGTTCTGGTTGCTTGAATTTAGGAGCCTAAGTAGTGTTAGATAGACATATTTGGTAACCGACGCTGCGTGATGTTACCAACTTTATTGTTGTGTTGTTTTATTTTTGTAATTATATTTTGTGTGTTTTATTTTTGTAATTATTTTCTAATTGTTGTATATTAGTGTTAAGGACCCAAAATAATTTAGTTCACTTATTTAATAAAAATAATTATTTTATTAAAAAATAAAACATTACTTTTAGTTCTGTTCATCCAGACTTTCGATCTCACTCTCTTTGTCTCGCACCGGTATTCCTCAAATCATATTCTGCCTTTACTATACATACTTGTGATATTTGAATTTAAAGAAATTATTATATTTTATCATTAATTTTTAGTGTTTTAACCCCTATAGTTGAATTATTTGCTAACGATGATGTCGGGTCTTTCAATATTATTTTGTCAATAAAAAAATATAACTACTGTTTGAATTGTATATAAGCAAACATCATGTGTAACAGTGTAACCAAAAAATTGAATAATAATTAGTGAATTAGTCAAAAAAAAAATTAATTTTTTTTTTTGCTAAATTTGTATTAATTTTCTATTATCGATATTATAATAATCAATTGAAACTACTCGGTTTCCTCTACTCAAAAAAAGAAAAGTACCTAAAAACTTGTTAGTACTCTTGTTTAGTCAAATGAGTAAACACTAATTCATTTACATTACGTAAACTTATTTTTTAAACTAAAGAAAAATAATAAAAACGTAAAAAGTTCATAGGAATACCCAATTCATTGTACCTCACTTTACCAAACTATTGTCACTCTAAATTTAAGTACATATTTAGTCTCATTCGTTTATAATCCATATATCAAACAACACAAATGTAAGGGTGTAAAATAAAATAAAGTTTAATTGAGACTCGTTTAATTATTGAGTCGAACACGATCTCAAATCGAACCCGAATAATTTGAACTTTTGAACGAATATGACTCGAGTATCAATAAAAATTTATAATTTGAGGAGGTTCGAGTAATTTATCGAACTTTAAAATTTGTTCATTTGAATCATTTATATTTCGAGTTAAGCTCAAATCGAACTTTTAATCGAACAAAAATAAATCGAAGTTGAACTGTTTGTTCATTTTACAACTTTACACACCCAAGTATTTTTCTTTTATATAGTAAGGGCGATTTTTATTAATCCAATTTGTTGCCATTAGTTTTGCCAATAACGGTCCTCAACCGAAGAGACTATTCGGTTATAATCGAAAATCAAAATTTGTGTAATTTTAGTATTCGAACAAATAACCGAATTACCCATTAACTGAATTACCGAATAATCGAATTTACTATTCGGTTGTTCGGGTAATAACTGAATAAACAAAGTTCAGAATCACAACCATTAAAAAAAACTATGGGTCCTCTCAGATAGCACTGTTTATCTCAAGGTGTTTAACTTGTCAACGAGTCAAGGCAAAGCATCAAGTACCAAAAGGTCAATTGCAACCACTTGAAATTCCAAAATGAAAGTGGGAGCACATTACCATGGATTTCGTTACCGGTCTTCCCAAGGTTTCTCAAGGCATAGATGCAATTTGGGTCATTGTTGATAGATTGACCAAGTCTGCTCATTTCTTACCAATACGAAAAACTTATACACTTGAACGTCTTGCTCGTATGTACATAAACGAGATTGTAAGACTGTATGGTATGCCAGTATCCATAGTTTCTGATCGAGACCCAAGATTCACTTCACGATTTTGGGTTAGTTTACAAAAAGCTAACTGACTTACGACAACGTATAAAAACGAAAAGAGTCAAATGATCCGACAACGTATAAAAACTCACAAGACCGACAAAAGAGTTATGCTGATCTTCATCGAAAGGACGTGGAATTCGATATTGGAGATCATGTGTTGTTACGTGTTGCTCCATGGAAAGGAGTTACGAGATTTGGAAAGAGAGGAAAGCTCAATCCTCGATTCATCGACCCATTTTTAATCCTCGATCGAGTAGGGATCAGAGCCTATAGACTCGCTTTTACCGCCAAGTATGTCTCGTGTTCATAACGCTTTTCATATATCCATGTTACGTAAATATGTGAAAGACCCGAACCACATTATTGAAAGTTAGAACCTGATTTAAATAGCGGAAGATTTAACGTATGAAGAGTTTCTTGTTCAAATCTTGGATAAGAAGGAACATATTCTACGCTCCAAGGTTATACCTCAAGTTAAAGTTTTATGGAGGAACCACGATGTTGAGGAAATGACCTGGGAGTTAGAATATGAAATGAAATCAAGGTATCCTTACCTCTTCGACATATCAGGTACGTACCCTAATTTCGAGGGTGAAATTTCATAAGAAGGGGAGATTGTAAGACCCCAACTTTTATGAATAAAGATGAATTTTCTATAATTATCATTTTTGAATATTATGGAATGAATTTGATATAATGTTATAGTTGTGGGTAATAGTTATAAATTTTGCAAAGTACGCAAGTTGTTATATAATATTCGATTGGTCGGGGAATATTCATTTTAACAGGGAATATTCATACGACGGCACAATCATTGGTGGACCCCACAACAGAATTATTGTTTGATTGAGAAAACGATAAAAATATTTTTATGAAAATAACGGCTGAAGTTTTATCGTTAATCTCTTGAAACACCCTTTAGTTAAAAGTACAGAATACGCTGGGTTGCATAGTAGCACACAAAGATTGATTATTGATGCTTACGCTGAGAAGTCACTTAGTTTTGTTCAATTATTGCTTCATGAATTGTTGCATAAGATCTCATGTTAATTTATTCAATTATTGTTTATATTTTATATATTATTAAATCAATAATTGAGACGACGGGTTATTAATTTTATTATTTTCAATATTAACGATGTCTAGAAGTTCGCCAAGGAGAGGTTTGTCACCTAATCACACGTCAATAGGAGAAATCCTTATTGAAAGCCCTCTTTCCGGGAACGACTTCGGTTGATTAATAGTGTGAATTATAATAATAATGATGAAGTTTTGTTTTATTAGTATTATTAATGTAATAAAATAGAAAAACTTTTTATATAAAACAGAATACTTTTATAAAGTTATTCGTTTTATTAGATTATAAATAGAATATATTATATTTTATTTAAAAGATTTTGTTTTATTAGATTATTTTATAGTAAACCAATTTGGACCGTCCGTTTAAAAATAAATCAATCTGGACCGTTCAGGAATTAGTTACTATTCAGTCCATTCTCCTATAAATAGAAGCTCATTCCTTCATTATTTCTTATGAATTCACTGAAACTCTAGAGAGAGAAACTATAAAGAAAAAGAAGAAAAGTATTCTGCTACTTCACTACTCCTATATCCAGTTTGTTTTACGGTAAGGGGTATTATTTCTTTCTTTCGTCTTCATGAAGAGAACTTCATTATTCCATTCTTTGTTATTATGTTGAATAACTTTGCTTATGCTGAAGTACCGCATACTTGGTGAAATTCTTTTGTTATTCCATTCTTTATTATTATGTTGGAATAACCTGTCTATGCGAAGTACCGTATACATGGTGAAATTCTTCTGTTATTCCATTCTTTATTATTCTGTTGGAACATCCTGTCTGTGCATTTACGCATGACCTGGTTCCGTTATTTATTATTCTGTTGGAACATCTTGTCGGTGCGAATTTTGCCTGACCTGGTTCCGTTATTTATTATTCTGTTGGAATATCTTGTCTGTGCGTTTACGCATGACCTGGTTCCGTTATTTATTATTCTGTTGGAATAACATGTCTGTGCGGTCTATCGCATGCCTGGTGATTTCTTTTGTTATTCCATTCTTTATTATACTCAGTTGGTTAAAGTTTTGACTTCTATACTCCATGAAATTAGTGGAATATCCTTGATATTTGCGCTTCATCCAAAGATCTTTTCATGGAAATATTCTTCTGAGCATTCTTGAATTTTACTCTACAAAGAAGTATCATGTTGACAATTTGGACGTTATTAGTTCCTGGATAAATTAATTCTTGAACTTGTTTTATTGAATTCTTATATCATTGTCATCATCCTCATGTTTATATTATGTTGAAAGTCATCTGTGGCCTGTAGTGCATAGATGGACTTGGTATGATTATGACCAAGGATTAATCGGTATAATCATGACCATAATGTTACAAATGATGTGGTAAAAATCCTCATTGGACCGTAGTGCATTGATGGACAGTTGTTGGCATGATCATGACCATTGATGAATACACGAATATCCTTGGCCCGTAGTGCATGGATAGTTTATGGTTGTGATACTAATGAATATCCTTGGCCGTAGTGAAGGGATGATGTGGATTATTTATTAAGCTGAGTCTGTGACGCCCCCAAAATAGGTATATACAACACCCATTCTGAGTCGTCAATAACATGGTACAGAAACAACTACAACTTTATTAATACAACATAAAAACTTTGAGTTTAAATACAAATGTTGTCTTCTAGACAATATCAACACTCAAATAAGTCCTCATTAAAATTATTGATATATTATTTTACAAAAATAGTGAGGACTACTAAAACAACTTTCTAAGACCTTCATTCCATACCCCGACTAGTATTCGCTACATTCTCGCCTCCTGAGAAGAAAAATGGAATAAAAAAGAAAAAGGTGAGCTCAACTAGCCCAGTAAAGAATATTATGACTAAGATAATATAGAACAAATTATCGTTAGTCTTCAACAGGGAAAAAAAATCTGATAAAATACAATAGACAACAAGTTTTAGATCAATATTCGCAGAGAAAATAATAATTCATAGAAGAGTTATGTAGAGAATGAAATCTACTATTATTTATGAATTTAAAAGTCCATCATCAATATTTTATCCTTGTAACATCAATCAATATACATCTTGAATCAAATATTCATCTTTGCACTACAGGCCAAAGATATTCATCAGTCGGTCATGTTCATCTCAACACCTGTACATCTTTGCACTACAGGCCAAAGATATTCATAAGAAAATCAACCATCTTTTCACCACAGGCCAAAGATATTCAGTAATATCATCATTTAGGACTGAGGATGATGAAAAATATTTTAAAGAAAACGAATCCAGTGAAACAAAAGAACAAATATTAAGGATTCGTACTTTAAACAGTCCAAGTTCAAAAATACTTCATAAATAACCATAGTGAAGTAAAATTCAAGAATGATCAAAACATGGATACAATCAAAGCTAGTATCCATAATCTATATTTTGGAAAAATAATGAAAATTTAATTTTTCTGTGAATAGTGTCGTATACGTGAATAGTATCGTATACGTGAATAGTAATCCCAACACTAAAAGACAAGAATTTCACAAGAAAAATCTTACCAATAATCCGGCATAATGATATTAGAAGAAATAATATCATTTAAAAAAAATAACATCCCTTACTTCGAAAAGAATAAGATTTCCAACCGAATATCGATATAATGCTAAAGGAACTTGCAATCAGATAAAGCAACACTCAAAGTATAAAAATACTCACAAGAATACGCTCGATAATATAGAGAGAGAAACTTCAATTTCGTGTGATTTTCAATTCTAACCCAAGACCCTATTTATAGGAAAATGCTTGTAACACCAAAGCGTAAAATTTAATATAATAATATTATAATTTTTTTAAACTTCCTACACCCACTTATTTTGCCAAAACATCAGCCACACATGTGCCAAAGCAACAAAAACGTTTTTCTTAATTAAAATATTTTAAACTTCAAAAATTAATTATTCTAGAACTCCGGAACTTCAATAATTCATAATAAATAGCTCTTTTATCAGAAAAATTCAAACCGTATGTCTTTTCCATAGGAAATTTCATTCTCTACAACTTTGTAAGTTTAAGTTTTTCCAAATTCCAAACAGAAATTGACCAAAATCCACATACGGATGATTTTACAGGCTATAATCAAATTTCAGTCAAAAAATGGGGTCCACAAACATGAAAAACATGTTTTAAATATTTTTAGTAACAAAAATATTATTCCTTCTCATTTAATCATATATCCAAAATTCATTGTAAAAATATCACCATTATTATATTATTAAAATATAATAATATATTTAAATAAATTGTTTATCGAAAAAGATAAAATATCATTTTTTTCAACAATTGTCACTTTAAAATTTTCTCCATTTATATCCACAAAAATGAATATTTTCCTTATCATATAAATCAATAATTAATTATTCACAAATAATATTATAGAATCACAATATCGGCAACTAGTAGCTCCCCGAAAGAGGGGGCTTTCCAATAAGGATTTCTCCTTCATCAAGCGCCAAATTATTAGTGACCAAACTTCTCCTTAGATGAACTTTCTAGACATTGCCAATAATGTTATCTAATAATATTATTCAAATAATATGAATTATTGATCCGATAATGGAAAATACCGTGTAAATGACAATTATCAAACAACAACAATATAAAATATCAACGAAGCAATTATTGAATCAATAAAATAAAATATTGAATAAGAATTATTGTAACAATTATTGAGTAGTTCCTTCTTACGTAAGAATCAATAATTGGTGCAATACCGTGTGCTACTGTGTTTTAACCACCAGATATTCCAACAGTATTAACGGTAACAACTACGTCGTTATTTATAAACAACTTATACTTGTCGTTTTCTTCATCCAATCGTTTTCCGTTATGGGGCCCACACAAGGCTGCTCCATCATACGAATATTCCCCGACAATAAGAATATTCCACGACCAAACGAATATTCTCCGATAGAAATGAATATTTTATAACCACTTGCTTATTTGAAATATTTGCGCATTTTACCCATAACTAACCACATTAATCAAATCAACCCTTACTATTTAAAAAAATAAATAGAGGAAATTTAATTTCATTTATAATAAGTTAGGGTCTTACAGAGTCCCAGCGATAAAGTGATGAAAAACCTTTTAAATCATAAAAGATAGTAGATTTTATTCTCTACTCGACTCTTTCAATGGATTGCTTGTTCACCGCAGCTTAAACTTGATGTTTGTTATATTGTATCGGTTTAACATCGTTGAAGGCTAACGATAATTTATTCTCAGATTATCTTAGTCATAATATTTTTTACTGGGCTAGTTGAGCTCACCCTTTTACTTTCATTGTTCTCTTCAGGAAATGAGAACTCACAGCATATGTTTTGTCATAGTTTAACAGTGTGATAATAAATTTAATGAGGACTCAATTGAGTGTGGATATTGTCTAGATGACAATATTTGTATTAAAACTCATAGCATATGTTTTGTCATATTTTACACGACTGTTGTATAATTAAGTTGTATTTAAATTTTGTACCATGTCTTTGGCGACTCAAGATGGGTGATGTATACCTATTTTGGGGCGCCACAGTTAATATCGAGCTTAGGGATATGATCCCCGGTGAGATATGAGACAAGAACTAGGAGGGGAGAGACGGGAATTCTTTTCGCTAGTATGACCTACCTAAATTTATTTGGTATTTAATTGGTGGTCACGTAGTATAGAATAATATGTGATATGTGAATTAACCCTTGTTTTGTGGTAGTATTTGAAAATGGCATCCGAGAATGTTGAGATTAGCAATGGAGCACAGAGACCGCTGAGTCTCCACGGATCAATAATCGTGATAATGTGCATCGTAGAAGGCGACAATCCTCGTGCAAACAACAACACCGACGAGATGATGAACGATAGAATGTTCGTAGGCTTTATGCAATTCATGCAACATCGTGCAAGAGCGGCCTCCTGTACAAAATGCGGTGGAAACACCGCAACTCTTGACGACATCAAGTAAGCGCTTCAAGGAACTGGGACCACTGGAGTTTTTGGAGAGCCAAAACCACTTAAGGCGTAAACGTGGATAAAGCGGATCCGCAAGATATTTGATGTCTTGGGATGCTCCGAGAAGCAAAAGGGTCCCTTTGCCACCTTCATGTTATGCGTCTGCAGAGACAGACATCTTGGTGGGAATCAGAAACTACTCAACCTGCAAAGATCAAGATGACTTGGGAAAAATTCCAAGAATTGTTCAACGACAAGTACTTTCCCGAAAGTATTTATCACATGAAAGAGGTAGAGTTCATCAAGATGGAGCAAAACAACATGACCGTGTCGCAAAGACAAAGCCAAGTTTGCCGAAGTTGTCCTTTGCCATCCCCATTTGGTTGATAATGAGGAGAGAATGACGCTAATGTTTCTAAGAGGTTTGAAACCCGAGATACGTCAATATCTTATCTCTCATAAACTGTGTTTGTATTCAAATGTTGTTAATAGGGCTGAGTTATTGGAGCGCGATAATAAATCAACCCAATCAAAAGAGAGCAGTCGGCAAAATGATAATACTAGTGATAGCAGTCATCGAAACGATGACAATAAACGTGGAGGGAATCAACATGCCAGAAATGGTAACCACTTCGGTGGTAATTATGGCCAAAGAATAGGAACCATTTCAAGAAGAGGAGATTCAACAATGATGGAAAGACGTCAGCACCAGCACCCGTTGTTAAGGAAGGAGAACGGCCTCCTATCATATGCTTCAAATGCGGAGGGGAGGGACACATCAGTCCAAACTGCGTGATGTCGTCCAAAGCATGTTATAATTGTGGAAGAGAAGGTCACCTAGCCCGATTTTGTCGTTCATCGAAGACAAGTTCATCTAGGATGGAGGCACCAAGGGACATCCTAGAAAAATGTCAAAGGCAGTAGTGCAAGGGAGAGCGTTTATCGTGACCTCCCAGAAAGCAAGGAACCCGAACGAGGTCATCACGGGTAAGCTTATCATAAACTCTAGCGAAGTTTATACCTTATTTGATACCGGTTCTACCCATTATTTTATTTCTCCTACTTGCGCCAACGCTTAAATTTGACTCCGGAGAAATTAGACTTTGACTTATCTATTGAAACTCCATTGGAAGAAACCTTCATTACATCCACTGTTTATAAGTCTTGTTTGGTTCAAATCGGTACCCTCACATTACCTGTCGATCTTATTTCATTGAAAATACTTGCATTTGACGTAATTCTAGGGATTGATTGGTTAACTACTCATCATGCAAAAATTAATTATTTTCATAAGGTTGTTAGCTTTCATATTTCTAATCAACCTATTATGTGAATTCAAGCAACCAAACCATTAAAATCAATCACTGTCATCACAAGCCATAAAGCTATTCATTTATTGAAAAACGGATGTCAAGCTTTCTTAGCTCATGTCACGGATCTAAACAAAAATACGTCCGTTTTGAATGATATTTATATTGTTAATGAATTTCCTACGTATTCCCTGAAGAACTTCCTGGCCTACCCCCAGAACATGAAATTGAATTTTGTATCGACCTTGAACCCTAGTGCACAAAACCCATTTCGAAAAGCACCATATCGAATGGCTCCTATTGAACCTCGTGAGTTAAAGACCCAACCGCAGAATTGTTAGACTTCGGTTTTATTTGTCCTAAGACGCCTCCTTGGGGTGCTCTGTTCTATTCAGAAATAAAAAGATGGGAGTATGCGACTTTGTATTGATTATCTGGAGTTGAACCATGTCACTATCAAAAAGATATCCATTGCCTCGCATTAATGACTGTTTGACCGATTGCAAAGGCGCCAAATTTTTTTCAAAGATTGATCTTCGTTCCGGATATCACCAATTGAAGATTAGAACCGATGACATTCCAAAGACGGCTTTCAGAACTCGGTACGGGAATTATAAATTCCTAGTCATATTTTTTGGATTAACTAATGCTCCTTCTACCTTCATGGATAGAAATCAAGGTGTTTAACTTGTCAACGAATCAAGGCAGAGCATCAAGTACCAAAAGGTCCATTGCAACCACTTGAAATTCCAGAATGAAAGTGGGAGCACATTTCCATGGATTTCGTTACTGGTCTTCCCAAGGTTTCTCAAGGCATAGATGTAATTTGGGTCATTGTTGATAGATTGACCGAGTTTACTCATTTCTTACCGATACGAGAAACTTATACACTTGAACGTCTTGCTCGTATATACATAAAAGAGATTGTAAGACTGCATGGTATGCCAGTATCCATAGTTTATGATCGAGACACAAGATTCACTTCACAATTTTGGGTTAGTTTACAAAAAGCTATGGGCACGGACTTACGATTTAGTTTGGCATATCATCCTCAGACGGAAGGACAATCAGAGAGGACTATTCAAATCCCTGAAGATTTATTAAGACTCTGTGTCCTTGACTTCAAGGGAAGTTGGGACAAGTTCTTGCCATTGGTGGAGTTTTCTTACAACAACAGTTATCAAACAAGTATTGGCATGGCTCCATTCGAAGCGTTATATGGAAGAAAGTGTTGTTCTCTAGTATATTGGGATGACGTGGGTGAAGCAACGTTGTTGGGACCGGAGTTGGTACGTATGACTACGAAAAAGATTCAAACGATCCGACAACGTATAAAAACCTCACAAAACCGACAAAAGAGTTTTGCTGATCTTCATCGAAAGGACGTGGAATTCGATATTGGAGATCATGTGTTGTTACGTGTTGCTCCATGGAAAGGAGTTACGAGATTTGGAAAGTGAGGAAAGCTCAATCCTCGATTCATTGGCCCATTTTAATCCTCGATCGGAGTAGGACCGTGTAGCCTATATAGACTCATTTTTACCGCCAAGTATGTCTCGTGTTCATAACGCTTTTCATATATCCATGTTACGTAAATATGTGAAAGACCCGAACCACATTATTGAAGTTAGAACCTGACGAAATAGCGGAAGATTTAACGTATGAAGAGGTTCTGCTTCAAATCTTGATAAGAAGGAACATATTCTACGCTCCAAGGTTATACCTCAAGTTAAAGTTTTATGGAGGAACCACGATGTTGAGGAAATGACCCAGGAGTTAGAATCAAATGAAATCAAGGTATCCTTACCTCTTCGACATACCAGGTATGTACCCTAATTTCGAGGGTGAAATTTCATAAGAAGGGGAGATTGTAAGACCCCAACTTTTATGAATAAAGATGAATTTTCTATAATTATCATTTTTGAATATTATGGAATGAATTTGATATAATGTTATAGTTGTGGGTAATAGTTATAAATTTTGCAAAGTACGCAAGTTGTTATATAAATTTTGCAAAGTACGCAAGTTGTTATATAATGTTATTGATGGATAGTTGTTGGCATGATCATGACCATTAATGAATACACGAATATCTTTGGCCCGTAGTGCATGGATAGTTTATAGTTGTGATACTAATGAATATCATTGGCCGTAATGCAGGGATGATGTGGATTATTTATTAAGTTGAGTCCCAGCGATAAAAGTGATGAAAAACCTTTTAAATCATAAAAGATAGTAGATTTTATTCTCTACTTGACTCTTTTAATGGATTGCTTTTTCCGCTACAGTTAAACTTGATGTTTGTTATATTGTATCAGTTTAACACTGTTGAAGGCTAACGATAATTTATTCTGTATTATCTTAGTCATAATATTTCTTACTGGGTTGGTTGAGTTCACCCTTTTACTTTCATTGTTCTCTTCAGGAAATTAGAACGTAGCAGGGACTAGTCGGGGAACGGAGTGACGGTCCAGATAATAGCATTAGTAGTCCTCACTATTCTGTTAAATAGTATGATAATAAATGTAATGAGGACTCAATTGAGTTTGGATATTATCTAGATGACAATATTTGTATTAAAACTCACAGCATATGTTTTGTCGTATTTTACACGACTGTTGTATAATTAAGTTGTATTTGAATTTTGTACCACGTATTTGGCGACTCAAGATAGGTGATGTATACCTATTTTGGGGGCGTCACAATATATGACACTTGATTGTGGTTGTTACAGAAAGAAAAGAAAGAGAAAATGAAAGGGATAAGATATGATATAATACCTTGGTTTTAATTCGGTTATTGCTAGGGGTGTTCAACCCCTTATCTAACTCACCCGAGCTCACCCCCCTTTAGCGACGGACCCAAATGATGGTTCATTATACAATAAAAAATCTATACTTTTAGCGACGTTATATGTTGTTCGTCATAAAAGTATGTAGGCACTTGTTGTATGATCGAACCGTCGCCGGGTTCGTCGCTAAATGGTGAGCTTAAGATCCGTACTATATATATATATATATATATATATATGAGCTATATATATACACAGTTGTGTACTACATAATCAGTCTTCTATATGGCCAGCTTTTTTTTTATATATATGACAGTTGAACTGTCGCTTATGTAATTACCATAATATCTATGGAGACAATTGAACTGTCATTATAGCCCAAAAAAAAGCTGTCAATCACATATATATATATATATATATATATATATATATATATATATATATATATATATATATATATATATATATATCGATCTCGGATCAAGTGCATACACCTTATCTTACTCACTCGTGCTCACCCTCTTTTAAGCGAGAGATTGATGGTTCGGTTATTATATAATCGTCGCCTATACTTTTAGCGACGCTATATGTTGTTTGTCGCTAAAAGTATGTAGACGGTTGTATGGCCAAGAATCCGAAACCGTCACTGTAAGACCCCAACTTTTTGAATAAAGATGAATTTTCTATAATTATCCTTTTTGAATATTATAGAATTAATTTAATATAATGTTATAGTTGTGGGTAATATTTACAAATTTTGCAAAGTATGCAAGTTGTCATATTATATTCAATTGGTCGGGAAATATTCTTTTTGTCAGGGAATATCCGTACGACGGTACAATCATTGGTGGACCCTAATAATGTAATTATTGTTTGGATTGAGAAAACGACAAAAATATTTTTATGAAAATAACGACGGAAGTTTTTCGCTTAAAACCGTTGAACTAATCAAGAGTAAAGAAAAGTACGATGTCTGGCGTGGTTGCATAGTAGCACACGGTATTGATTATTGATGCTTACGTAAGAAGTCACTCAGTTTTGTTCAATTATTGCTATAGTAATTGTTGTAAATTTTGCTTATTTATGGACCCCTATTTATCCATTTTTCAAAATAATCGGTAGAAAGTTATTTTATATAATAAAAGGTGGGGGCCCACGAGTGGGACCCATGTGTTTGGCAAAATCGTGGTTGAAGACAATTTGTCACAAGGGAATTAGGGGGGGGGAGAAAAAAAGGTCAGGAAAGGAGTATTATTAAGTTATTATATATATATATATATATATATATATATTGATGATGATATATGCGCGGGACCCACATGTTGGGAGAATGATTTTGGGGAGTGGAAATTTGCTAGGAAGGAGTACTGACTGTCTTATATATATATCAATTGGTAGGTTGTATCACGGGGGTAATGACCCGTGAATTTATATATATATATATAATATATTATATATATTATATTTTATTTAAAAGATTTTGCTTTAATTATGGATCGTCCGATTAAAAGTAAATCAATCTGAACCGTTCATGAATTAGTTACTATGCAGTCCATTCTTCTATAAATAGAAGCTCATTCCTTCATTATTTTCTTACGAATCACTGAAATTCTAGAGAGATAAATTATAGAGACAAAGAAGAAAAGTATTCTGCTACTTAACTACTCTTATATCCAGCTTTTACTTGAGGGATATTATTCTTTTGTATTCATGAAGAGAACTTCATTATTCCATTCCTTATTATTCTTGTTGAATAACTTTGTATCTGCCAAGCTACCCTATACTTGGTGACATTCTTCTATTATTCTGCCTTTATTATTCTCATTGGAACATCCTGTGCATGTGTTTTACACCCGACTGGTTCCGCCTTTATTATTGCCACATTGGAATATCCTGTTTGTGTATTTTATATCGGACTGGTTCCGTCTTTAATATTCTATTGGAACATCCCGCTTGGTGCGATTTCACTTTGACACGTTCCGTTATTATTATTCTGTTGAATAACTCATTTGTATGCGATACCGCATGCATGGTGATTTCTTTTGTTATTCCATTCTTTATTATACTCAGTTGGTTAAAGTTTTGACTTCTATACTCCATGAAATTAGTGGAATATCCTTAATATTTGCGCTTTTTCCACTATCTTTTCATGGAAATATTCTTCTGAGCATTCTTGAATTTTACTCTACAAAGAAGTATCATGTTGACAATTTGGACATTATTGGTTCCTAGACAAATTAATTCTTGAACTTGTTTTATTGAATTCTTATATCATTGTCATCATCCTTATGTTTATATTATTTTGAAAGTCATCTGTGACTTTGTGGTGCATAGATGGACTTGGTATGATTATGACCGAGGATTATTCGGTAATCATGGTAGTAATGTTACAAATGATGTGGTAAAAGTCCTCATTGGCCCGTAGTGCATTGATGGACGATTGTTGGCATGATCATGACCATTGATGAATACACGAATATCCTTGGCCCGTGAGTGCATGGATAATTTGTGGTCGTGACCTAATGAATATCCTTGGGCAGTAGTGCGGGGATGATGAGGATTATTTATTAAGTCGAGTCTCAATGATAAAAGTGATGAAAAACCTTTTAAATCATAAAAGATGCGGTAGATTTTATTCTCTACTTGACTCTTTTAATGGATTTCTTGTTCACCGCAGATTAAACTTGATGTCTATAGTATTTTATCAGTTTAACATTTTTAGAGACTAATGATAATTTATTCTGCATTATCTTAGTCATAATATTTCTTGTTGGGCTAGTTGAGCTCACCCTTTTCTTTCACCGTTTCTCTTCGTGAAATGAGAACGTAATTTTGGACGAGCCTGTGGGAATTGAGTGATGGTCCGGATGATAATATTAGCTAGTAGTCCTCACTATTCTGTTAAATAGTGTGACAATAATTGTAATGAGGACTTATTCTGAGAGTGGATATTGTCTAAAAGACAATATTTGTATTTAAACTCACAGCATATGTTTTGTTGTATTTACACAACTGTTGTATTATTAGTTTGTATTTGAATTTTTGTACCATGTATTTGACGACTCAAGATGGGTGATGTATACCTATTTTGGGGGCGTCATAGTTGGTATCAAAGCTTAGGGATATGATCCCTAGCTAAGGTGTGAGACAAGAACTAGGAGGGGAGAGACGGGGAATTCCTTCGCTAGTATGACCTACCTAAGTTTATTTGATATTTAATTGGTTGGTCAGAGTATAGGGATAATATGTGATATGATAATTAATCCTTGTTTTGTGGCAGTGTTTGAAAATGGCATCCGAGAATGTTGAGAACATCAATGGAGCACAGGAGACCGTTGAGTCTCCACAGATCAATAATCAGGATAATATGCATCAGGAAGGCGACATTCCTCAGGCAAACAACAACACTGACTAAATGATGAACGATAGAATGTTCAGAGGCTTTATGCAATTCATGCAACATCTGGCAAGAGCGGCTCCTGTACAAAATGCAGGTGTAAATACTGGAAACTCTCGGATGGTCAACTCCAAGCAGTTTAAGGAACTGGGACCACCGGAGTTTTTTGGAGAGCCAAAACCACTTAAGGCAGAGACGTGGATTAAGCAGATTAACAAGATATTTGATGTCTTGGGATGCTCCGAGGAGCAAAAGGTTCCCTTTGCCACCTTCATGTTGCGGGCAGAGGCAGATTACTGGTGGGAATCTGTAAAGCGTACTTGTGATGCCCCAAAAATAGGTATACATCACCCATCTTGAGTCGCCAAATACATGGTACAAAATTCAAATACAACTTAATTATACAACGGTGGGTAAAGTACGACAAAATACAAGCAATGAGTTTTAATACAAATATTGTCTTCTGCATAATATCCACTCTCGTAAAATTTCTCATTACATTTATTATCACACTATTTTATAGAATAGTGAGGACTACTAAGACACCATCTCGCATCAAAGACTCATCCCCATGACTAGTTCCAAATTTACATTCTCATTTCAAGAGAATAAAGGAAAGAAAGGGTGAGCTCAACTAGCCCAAAGAAGAAATATTATGACTAAGATAATGCGTAATAAATTATCATTAGTCTCTAAAAATGTTAAACCGATAAAATACTATAGACATCAAGTTTAATGCATAGCTGAACAAGCAATCCATTAAAAGAGTCAAGTAGAGAATAAAATCTACCGCCTTTTATGATTTAAAAGGTTTTTCATCACTTTTATCACGAGACTCGACAATAAATAATCATCATCATCCCCGCACTACGTACCCAGGATATTCATTAGGTCACGACCACAAATTATCCATGCACTACGGGCCAAGGATATTCGTGTATTCATCAATGGTCATGATCATGCCAACAACTCGCCCATCAATGCACTACGGGTCAATGAGGACTTTTACCACATCATTTATAACATTACTACCATGATTACAATCAATAATCCTCGGTCATAATCATACCAAGTCCATCCATGATCTACAGGCCACAGATGACTTTAAAAAATATAAACATGAGGATGATGACAATGATAGAAGAATTCAATAAAACAAGTTCAAGAATTAAGTTATTTAGGAACTAATAACGTCCAAATTGTCAACATGATATTTCTTTGTAGAGTAAAATTCAAGAATGCTCATAAGAATATTTCCATGAAAAATACTGGATGAAGCGCAAATATCAAGGATATTCCACTAATTTCATGGAGTATAGAAGTCAAAATTTTAACCAACCGAGAATAATAATGAATGGAATAACAACAAAATCACCACGCACGCGGATTTGTGATGTACATGTTATTCCAATAGAATAATAATAATCTTAACCAGTCGTGAAAAAATAACAATCGGCATGGATGTTCCAAATGTAATAATAAAGAATGGAATAACAATGTAAATCACCATGCATGCGATACTTGATGCATAGGCAGTTATTCCAACATAATAATAAATACGAGAATAATAAAAGTGGAACTGTGTCCGTGTAAAACACACGAGATGTGATATTCCAAATGCAGAATAATAAAGACGTAATAATAAAGATTTTAACCAGTCCCAAGTAAAAAACGAGCATGGATGTTCCAACGGAATAATAAAGACATGTAATAATAGAAGAATATCACCAAGTATAGGGTATTCAGCAGATACAAAGTTATTCAAATGTAATAATAAAGAAATAGAATAACGTAAGTTCTCTTCTTAAATACAAAAGAGTAATATCCCTTACCGTAAAAGAAACTGGATAAAGGAAAAGAAAGTTAGCAGACTTCTCTTCTTATTTCTCTCTATAACTTTCTCTCTAGAGTTCAAAGGAATTCGTAAGAAAATAATGAAGGAATGAGCTTCTATTTATAGAAGAATGGATCGTGATAAGAATTAATTCATGAATTGTCCAGATTGATTTACTTTTAATCGGACGGTCCATATTTAAAGCAAAATCTTTTAAATAAATATATTATATATATAAAATATATATATATATATATATATATATATATATATATAATGATAACAATAATACTCCTCCGTATAAACCAAAAATCAAAACCTCCCACCCATTCAATTTTCAAACCGTGGGCCCCACATGTTCCCTCCCCCAACATGTCATAATCAATAGGGGGTCCCATTATATTTAAATAACTTTCTATAAATAATGTTGAAAAATAGGTAAATGAAGGTCTAAATAATACGTCAAATTTACAATAACTACCTCATAAAAAATCCTTTCAATATTTTTAACAACATTTGTCATCATTATTATAATTCACAATATTAATCGACCGTGTCGTTTCCAGGAAAGAAGGGCTTTTCAATAAGAATTTCTCCCCCTATTAGCGCCGCAATTAGGTGACCAAACCTCTCCTCGCGTAACTTACTAACATCGTTAATATTGCAATTTATAATATTACTAACTCATGTCATTTTAATTATTGATTTAATAATATATAAAATATCGACAATAATTGAATCAAATAACGTGAGATACTATGCAACAATTAATATAGCAATAATTGAACAAAAACGGTGACTTCTCACATAAGCATTAATAATCAATCTGTAGATGCTACTACGCAACTACACGCCAGACGTATTCTTCATACTTTTACTACCGAGTAGTTCAACAAGATAATCGGTAAAACTTCCGCCGTTATTTTTATAAAAATATTTTTGTCATTTTTCGATCAATCCGATAATAATTTCGTTAGGGGGTCCACTTAATGATTGTCTTGAGTCGTATTTAAATATTCCCCACACAAAGAATATTCCCTGACTAATTGAATATAATATAACAACTTGCATACTTTGCAAAATTTATAAATATTACCCACAACTATAACATTATATCAAATTCACACCATAATATAAAAATATTTCGAGAAAAATATTTATTCATAAAATCTGGGGTCTCACAATCTCCCCTTCTTAAGAAATTTCGCCCTCGAAATTAGGGTACGTACCTGGTATGTCAAAGAGGTAAGGATACCTTGATTTCATTTCAGATTCTAACTCCCAGGTCATTTCCTCAACATCATGGTTCCTCCATAAAACTTTGACTTGAGGTATAACCTTGGAGCGTAAAATATGTTCCTTCTTATCCAAGATTTGAACAGGCACCTCTTCATACATTAAGTCTTCCGCTATTTCGTCCGGTTCTAACTCAATAATGTGGTTTGGATCTTTCACATATTTACGTAACATGGATATGTGAAAAATGTTATGAACACGAGACATACTTGGCGGTAAAGCGAGTCTATAGGCCACAGTTCCTACTCGATCGAGGATTAAAAATGGGCCAATGAATCGAGGATTGAGCTTTCTCTCTTTCCAAATCTCGTAACCCCTTTCCATGGAAGCGAACACGTAACAACACATGATCTCCTATATCGAATTCCACGTCCTTTCGATGAAGATCGGCCTAACTCTTTTGTCGATCTTGTGAGGTTTTTATACGTTGTCGGATCGTTTGAATCTTTTCTCGTAGTCATACGTACTAACTCCTGGTCCCAACAACGTTGCTTCACCCACCTCATCCCAAAGATCTTGGAGAATGACACTTTCTTCCATACAATGCCTCGAATGGAGCCATGCCAATGCTTGTTTGATAACTGTTGTTGTAGGAAAACTCCACCAACGGTAAGAACTTGTCCCAACTTCCCTTGAAATCAAGGACACAGAGTCTTAATAAATCTTCCAAAGTTTGAATAGTCCTCTCTGATTGTCCGTCCGTCTGAGGATGATATGACGAACTAAATCGTAAATCCGTGCCCATAGCTTTTTGCAAACTAACCCAAAATCGTGAAGTGAATCTTGGGTCACGATCAGAAACTATGGATACTGGCATACCATGCAGTCTTACAATCTCGTTTATGTACATGCGAGCAAGACGTTCAAGTGTATAAGTTTCTCGTATTGGTAAGAAATGAGCAGACTTGGTCAATCTATCAACAATGACCCAAATTACATCTATGCCTTGAGAAACCTTGGGAAGACCAAAGAATGCTTGAAATCCATGGTAATGTGCTCCCACTTCAATTCTGGAATTTTAAGTGGTTGCAATGGACCTTTTGGTACTTGATGCTCTGCCTTGACTCGTTGACAAGTTAGACACCTTGAGATAAACAACTCTATCTCTCTCTTCATATTGCTCCACCAAAATGTATGACGAAGATCACGATACATTTTGGTACTCCCAGAATGGATTGCAAACGGTGTGTTGTGAGCCTCCATCATGATTTTATACTTTAAATCAGGGTCGTTAGGAACATAAAGTCTGGAGTTGACTCAAAGTATTCCTTCTTCATCGATTCTTGCCTCCGGCATAACACCTTCTTGCACTTTCTTCCTCATACGCATCAGCTCCAGGTCTATAGTTTGAGCAACTTTAACTTTATTAATTAAAGTCGATTCTACTCGTATGTTCACCATCATTACGTGGGTCCCTAGAGTCTTTATCTCTATCTCCATCCTTTGCAAGTCACACAAAATGGGCCTTTGCGTTGACAATATCGCACTCGTACCCGCATATGATCTTCTACTCAATGCGTCAGCTACCATGTTCGCTTTTTCAAGATGGTATTGGATGGTATGATCATAATCTTTCAATAGTTCAAGCCAACGTCATTGTCGCATGTTAAGTTCCTTTTGAGTGAAGAAATATTTGAGGCTTTTATGATCCGTAAAGATCTCCACTTTCTCTCCATACAAGTAATGCCTCCAAATCTTTAGTGCGAAGACAACAGCTGCCAACTCTAGATCATGAGTAGGATAATTCCTCTCATATTCTTTGAGTTATCGTGAGGCATAGGCTATGACTTTCCCATGTTGCATGAGAACACATCCTAACCCTTTGCCCGAAGCATCACTGCAGATGACAAATCCCTCCGAACCAGATGGTATTGTCAGAACAGGTGCTGAAATGAGTCTCCTCTTGAGTTTTTGAAAATTCTTCTCACATTCCTCGCTCCAACCGAACTTTGTATCTTTCCGAGTCAGCTGAGTTAGTGGAGTAGCGATTCGAGAAAATCCTTCCACGAATCTCCGATAATAACCAGCAAAACCGAGAAAGCTACGTACTTTGGTCACTGATTTAGGTTGCTCCCAGCTTTGAATAGCTTCAATCTTTGCTGGGTCAACAGATATTCCATGACTTGATACCACGTGCCCTAGGAATGCTACTTCCTCGAGCGAACTCGCATTTCTTCAACTTGGCATAAAGCTTATATTCACGAAGCTTTTGGAGTATCGACCTCAAATGTTGTTTGATGATCTTCACGGGTTTTGGAATATATGAGGATGTCATCAATAAAGACGACCACAAAGTGATCCAAATATTCCTTGAATACTCGGTTCATCATATCCACGAAGGCGCGGTGCATTAGTCAATCCAAAAGACATGACTAGAATTCATAATGCCCGTCTTGAGTTCTAAAAGCCGCTTTTGGAATGTCATCTGTTCTAATCTTCAATTGGTGATATCCTAACGAAGATCAATTTTGAAAAGAATTTGGCGCCTTGCAACGGGTCAAACAGTCATCAATACGTGGCAATGGGCACCTATTTTTATGGTGACATGATTCAACTCCCGATAATCAATACAAAGTCGCATACTCCCATCTTCCTTCTTCACAAATAGAAGAGCACCCCAAGGAGAAGTACTAGAGACGAATAAAGCCAATGTCTAACAATTCCTGCAGGTTGGGTCTTTAACTCCCGAAGTTCAATAGAGCCATTCGATATGGGGCTTTGGAAATGGGTTTTGTACCGTGTTCAAGGTCGATACAAAATTCAATTTCACGCCTGGGTAGGCCAGAAGTTCTTGAGGAATACGTCGGAAATTCATTAACAATAGGAATATCATTCAAAACTGACGTATTTTTGTTTAGATCCGTGACATGAGCTAAGAAAGATTGACATCCATTTTTCAATAAACGAATAACTTTATGGATTGAGATGACAGTGATTGATTTTAATGGTTTGGTTGCTTGAATTCGCATAATAGGTTAGTTAGGAATATGAAAGCTAACAACCCTACGAAAACAATTAATTTTTGCATGATGTGTAGTTAACCAATCAATCCCTAGAATTACATCAAATGCAAGTATTTTTAATGAAATAAGATCGACAGGTAACGCGCGGGTGCCGATTTGAACTAAACAAGACTTATAAACCGTGGATGTAATGAAGGTTTCTCCCAATGGAGTTTCAACAGATAAGTCAAAGTTTAATTTCTCCGGAGTCAAATTTAAACGTTGAGCGCAAGTAGGAGAAATGAAAGAGTGGGTAGAACTAGTATCAAATAAAGTATAAACTTCGCTAGAGTTTATGATTAGCTTACCCGTGATGACCTCATTCGGGTTCCTTGCTTTCTAAGAGGTCACAACAAACGCTCTCCCTTGCACTACTGGTTTTGACTTTTCTGGGATGGCCTTTGATGCCTCCGTCCTAGCTAAACTTATCTTTGGTGAACGACAAAATCGGGCCAGGTGACCTTCTCTTCCACAGTTGTAACATGCTTTGGATGGCATCGCACAGTTGGGACTGATGTGTCCCTCTCCTCCACACTTGAAGCATATGATAGGTGGTCGTTCTCCTTCCTTAACGACAGGGGCTGATGTTGACGTCTTTCCATCATTGTTGAATCTCCTCTTTTTGAAATGTACATTCTTATTATTTTGGCCATGATTACCATCGAAGTGGTTACCATTTCTGGCCTGTTGATTCCCTCCACGCTTGTTGTCACCGCTTCGATGACTGTTTTCACTGGTATTATCATTTTACCGGCTGCTCTCTCTTGGTTGGGTTGACTCATTATCACGCTCCAATAACTGAGCCCTATTAACAACATCTGAATACAAACATAGTTTATGAGATATAAGATATTGACGTATCTCAGGTTTCAAAACATTTGTGTCATTCTCTCCTCATTATCAACCAAATGGGACACAAATCGGGATAACTCGACAAACTTGGCTTCGTACTGCGATACGGTCATGTTATTTTGCTCCAACTTGATGAACTCTACCTCTTTCATGTGATGAATACTTTCGGGAAAGTACTTGTCGTTGAACAGTTCCTGGAACTTCTCCCAAGACATCTTCAGTGCGGCAGGTTGAGTATGTTTTACAGATTCCCACCAGTAATCTTCCTCTGCACGCAACATGAAGGTGGCAAATGGAACCTTTTGCTCCTCGGAGCATCCCAAGACATCAAATATCTTGTTGGTCTGTTCAATCCATGTTTCCGCCTTAAGTGGTTTTGGCTCTCCAAAGAACTCTGGTGGTCCCAGATCCTTAAACTGCTTGGCGGTGACCATCCGAGAGTTGCCAGTGTTTCCACCTGCATTTTGGACAGGAGCCGCTCTTGCCTGATGTTGTATAAATTTCATGAAGCCTCGGAACATTCCATCATTCATCATTTGGTCAGTGTTGTTGTTTGCCTGAGGATTGTCGCCTTCCTGATGCACATTATCCTGACTATTGATCTATGGAGACTCAATGGTCTCCTGTGCTCCATTGATGTTCTCAACGTTCTCGGATGTCATTTTCAGATACTGCCACAAAACAAGGGTTAATAAACGTATCACATATTATCCTTATACTCTGACCAACCAATTAAATAATAAAATAAACTTAGGTAGGTCATACTAGCGAAAGAATTCTCCGTCTCACCCCTCCTAGTTCTTGTCTCACATCTTAGCCAGGGATCATATCCCTAAGCTTTGATACCTACTGTGACGCCCCCAAAATAGGTATACATCACCCATCTAGAGTCACCAAATATATGGTACAAAATTCAAATACAACTTAATTATACAACGATTAAATGTGTAAAAATACGACAAAATACAAGTCATGAGTTTTAATACAAATATTGTCTTCTAGACAATATCCACTCTCGAAAAATGTCCTCATTACATTTATTATCACACTATTTTATAGAATAGTGAGGACTACTAAGACACCATCTCGGACCATCATCTCTGTCCCCGACTAGTTCAAACTACATTCTCATTTCAAGAAAAAAGCGGTGAAAGAAAGGGTGAGCTCAACTAGCCCAAAGAAGAAAATATTATGACTAAGATAATGCGAATAAATTATCATTAGCCTTCAACAATGTTAAACCGATAAAATACAATAGACATCAAGTTTAATCTGCGGTGGATCAAGCGATCCATTAAAAGAGTCAAGTAGAGAATAAAATCTACTATCTTTTATGTTTTTATAAGGTTTTTCTTTACTTTTATCGGCTTTGGGACTCGACAATAAAATAATTCACATCATCCCTGAACTATGGCCAAGGATATTCATTAGGGTCACGACCACAAATTCCATGCACTACGGGCCAAGGATATTTGTGTATTCATCAATGGTCATGATCATGCCAACAACTGTCCATCAATGCACTACGGGCCAATGAGGACTTTTACCACATCATTTATAACATTAAGGTCATGATTACACCGAATAATCCCTGGTCATAATCATACCAAGTCCATCTATGCACTACAGGTCACAGATGACTTTCAAAATAATATAAACATAAGGATGATGACAATGATATAAGAATTCAATAAAACAAGTTCAAGAAATAATTTGTCTAGGAACCAATAATGTCCAAATTGTCAACATGATACTTCTTTGTAGAGTAAAATTCAAGAATGCTCAGAAGAATATTTCCATGAAAAGATAGTGGATGAAGCGCAAATATTAAGGATATTCCACTAATTTCATGGAGTATAGAAGTCAAAACTTTAACCAACCGAGTATAATAAAGAATGGAATAACAACGAAATCACCATGCATGCGGTGCTTGCGCATGACGAGTTATTCCAATAGAATAATAATAACGGAACCAATTCGGTGAAAATCACAATCGCAGGATGTTCCAAATGAATAATAAAGAATGGAATAACAATGAAATCACCATGCATGCGATACTTGCATAGACGAGTTATTCCAATGAATAATAAATATGAGAATAATAAAGATTTTAACCAGTCCTGTAAAAACACACGATGTGATATTCCAAAATAATAAAAAGCGGAGAATAATAAAGATTTTAACCAGTCCCACAGTAAAAGCATGACATGCAGGATGTTCCAACGGAATAATAAAGACAGAATAATAGAAGAATATCACCAAGTATAGGGTATTCCGCGTATACAGGTTATTCCAACAGAATAATAAAGAAATAGAATAACAGAAGTTCTCTTCTTGAATACAAAAGAGTAATATCCCTTACCGTAAAAAAAACTTGATAAAGGAAAAGAAAGTTAGCAAACTTCTCTTCTTATTTCTCTCTATAACTTTCTCTCTCTAGAGTTCAGTGAATTCGTAAGAAAATAATGAAGGAATGAGCTTCTATTTATAGAAGAATGGACTGCATAGTAACTAATTCATGAATTGTCCAGATTGATTTACTTTTAATCGGACAGTCCATATTTAAAGCAAAATCTTTTAAATAAAATATATTATATATATAAAATATATATATATATAATGATAACAATAATACTCCCTCCGTATAAACCAAAAATCAAAACCTCCCACCCATTCAATTTTCAAACCGTGGGCCCCACATGTTCCCTCCCCCAACATGTCATAATCACGGGGTCCCATTATATTTAAATAACTTTCTATCAATAATGTTGAAAAATAGGTAAATGAAGGTCTAAATAATACGTCAAATTTACAACAACTACCTCATAAAAATCCTTTCAATATTTTTAACAACATTTGTCATCATTATTATAATTCACAATATTAATCGACTGTGTCGTTCCTGCGGAAAGAGGGCTTTCAATAAGGATTTCTCCCTATTAGGCGCATGAATTAAGTGACCAAACCTCTCCTTGGCGTAACTTCTGACATCGTTAATATTGCAATTTATAATATTACTAACTCTGTCATTTCAATTATTGATTTAATAATATATAAAATATCGACAATAATTGAATCAAATAACGTGAGATACTATGCAACAATTAATATAGCAATAATTGAACAAAACTGAGTGACTTCTCACATAAGCATTAATAATCAATACAGGTGTGCTACTTATGCAACCACGCCATTCATCGTACTTTTACTACCGAGTAGTTCAACAAGATAATTCTTAAAACTTCCGCCGTTATTTTTATAAAAATATTTTTGTCGTTTTCTCAATCCGACAATAATTCCGTTATGGGGTCCACCAATGATTGTGTCGTCGTACGAATATTCCCCGACACAAAGAATATTCTCTGACTAATCGAATATAATATAACAACTTGCATACTTTGCAAAATTTATAAATATTACCCACAACTATAACATTATATCAAATTCACACCATAATATAAAAATATTTCGAGAAAAATATTTATTCATAAAATCTGGGGTCTCACAGTACTCAACCTGCCGCACTGAAGATGTCTTGGGAGAAGTTCCAAGAACTGTTCAACGACAAGTACTTTCCCGAAAGTATTCGTCACATGAAAGAGGTAGAGTTCATCAAGCTGGAACAAAACAACATGACCGTATCGCAGTACAAAGCCAAGTTTGCAGAGTTGTCCCGGTTTGCGTCCCATTTGGTTGATAATGAGGAGAGAATGACATGAATTTTTTTAAGAGGTTTGAAACCGGAGATACGTTAATATCTTATCTCTCATAAACTGTGTTTGTATTCAGATGTTGTTAATAGGGCTCAGTTATTGGAGCGCGATAATGAGTCAACCCAACCAAAAGAGAGCAGCCGTTAAAATGATAATACCAGTGATAACAGTCATCGAAGGGATGAAAATAAGCGTGGAGGGAATCAACATGCCAGAAATGGTAACCACTTCGATGGTAATCATGGCCAAAATAATAAGAATGGACATTTCAAGAAGAGGAGATTCAACAATGATGGAAAGACGTCGAAGATCAAAGCTTTTTGTCGTTAAGGAAGGAGAATGACCACCTATCATATGCTTCAAGTGTGGAGGAGAGGGACACATTAGTCCGAACTGTGCGATGCCATCCAAAGCATGTTACAACTGTGGAAGAGAAGGTCACCTGTCCCGATTTTGTTGTACACCGAAGACAAATCCAGCTGGGATGGAGGCATCAAAGGTCGTCCCAGAAAAGTCAAAGCCGGTAGTGCAAGGGAGAGGGTTTGTTGTAACCTCCCAGAAAGCAAGGAACCCGAACGAGGTCATTATGGGTAAGCTTATCATAAACTCTAGCGAAGTATATACCTTATTTGATACCGGTTCTACCCATTCTTTTATTTTTCCTACTTGCGCTCAACGTTTAAATTTGACTCCAGAGAAATTGGACTTTGACTTATCTGTTGAAACCCCGTTGGGAGAAACATTCATTACATCCACGGTTTATAAGTCTTGTTTGATTCAAATTGGTACCTGCACGTTACCTGTCGATCTTATTTCTTTGAAAATACTTGCATTTGATGTGATTCTAGGGATTGATTGGTTAACTACTCATCATGCAAAAATTAATTATTTTCGTAAGGTTGTTAGCTTTCATATTCCTAACCAACCTATTATGCGAATTCAAGCAACCAAACCATTAAAATCAATCACTGTCATCTCAAGCCATAAAGCTATTCGTTTATTGAAAAATGGATATCAAGCTTTCTTAGCTCATGTCACGGATCTAAACAAAAATACGTCAGTTTTGAATGATATTTCTATTGTTAATGAATTTTCTGACGTATTCTCTGAAGAACTTCCTGGCCTACCCCCAGAGCGTGAAATTGAATTTTGTATCGACCTTGAACCCGGTACAAAACCCATTTCCAAAGCCCCATATCGAATGGCTCCTATTGAACTTCAGGAGTTAAAGATCCAACTGCAGGAATTGTTAGACATTGGCTTTATTCGTCCTATTACTTCTCCTTGGGGTGCTCCTGTTCTATTTGTAAAGAAGAAAGATGGGAGTATGCGACTTTGTATTGATTATCGGGAGTTGAATCATGTCACCATCAAAAATAGGTACCCATTGCCACGTATTGATGACCTGTTTGACCAGTTGCAAGGAGCCAAATTCTTTTCAAAGATTGATCTTCATTCCGGATATCACCAGTTAAAGATTAGAACCGATGACATTCCAAAGACGGCTTTCAGAACTCGGTACGGGCATTATGAATTCCTAGTCATGTCTTTTGGATTAACTAATGCTCCTGATACCTTCATGGATATGATGAACCGAGTATTCAAGGAATATTTGGATCACTTTGTGGTCGTCTTTATTGATGACATCCTCATATATACCAAAACCCGTGAAGATCATCAAAGAACATTTGAGGTCGATACTTCAAAAGCTTCGTGAATATAAGCTTTATGCCAAGTTGAAGAAATGCGATTTACGGCGAGGAAGTGGCATTCCTTGCACGGGTATCAAGTCATGGAATATTTGTTGACCCAGCAAATATTGAAGCTATTCAAAGCTGGGAGCAACCTAAATCAGTGACCGAAGTACGTAACTTTCTCGGTTTAGCTGGTTATTATCGGAGATTTGTGGAAGGATTTTCTCGAATCGCTACTCCACTAACTCAGCTAACTCAAAAAGATACAAAGTTCGGTTGGAGCGAGAAATGTGAGAAGAGTTTTCAAGAACTCAAGAGGAGACTCATTTCAAAGACTGTTACGACAATACCATCTCGCTTGGAGGGATTTGTCATCTACAAGATGCTTCGGGCAAGGGTTAGGATGTGTTCTCATGCAACATGGGAAAGTCATAGCCTTATGCCTCACGACAACTCAAATAATATGAGAGGAATTATCCTACTCATGATCTAGAGTTAAGCATTGCTTTTCTTCGCACTAAAGATTTGGAGGCATTACTTGTATGGGGGAGAAAGTGGAGATCTTTACTGGATTATAAAATCCTCAAATATTTCTTCACTCAAAAGGAACTCAACATGCGACAACGACGTTGGCTTGAACTGTTGAAAGATTATGATCATACCAATGAATACCATCCCGAAAAGCGAACGTGGTAGTGACGCGTTGAGTAGAAGATCATATGCGGCACGCAAAGTGCGATATTGTCAACGCAGCGCCCATTTTGTATGACTTGCAAAGGATGGAGATAGAGATAAAGACTCAGGGGACCCATGTGATGATGGCGAATATCTGAGTAGAACCGACTTTAATTGATAAAGTTAAAGTCGCTCAAACTACGGACACGGGAGTGATCGTATGAGAAAGAAAGTGCAAGAAGGTCTTATCTTAGGAAGCAAGAATCGATAAAGAAGGAATACTTGAGTCAACTCCGGACTATGTGTTCCTAACGACCGATTTAAAGTATAAAATCATGATGGAGCGCACAACACACCGTTTGCAATCCATCCTGGGAGTACCAAAATGTATTATGATCTTCGTCATACATTTTGGTGGAGCAATATGAAGAGAGATAGCGTTGTTTATCTCAAGGTGTCTAACTTGTCAACGAGTCAAGGCGGAGCATCAAGTACCAAAAGGTCCATTGCAACCACTTAAAATTCTAGAATGGAAGTGGGAGCACATTACCATGGATTTCGTTACTAGTCTTCCCAAAGTTTCTCCAAGGCATTGATGCAATTTGGGTCATTATTGATAGATTGACCAAGTCTGCTCACTTCTTACCAATACTAGAAACTTATATACTTGAACATCTTGCTCGCATGTACATAAACGAGATTGTAAGACTGCATGGCATGCCAATATCCATAGTTTCTGATCGTGACCCAAGATTCACTTCACGATTTTGGGTTAGTTTGCAAAAAACTATGGGCACGGATTTACGATTTAGTTCGGCATATCATCCTCAGACGGACGGATAATCAGGGAGGACTATTCAAACTCTGGAAGATTTATTAAGACTCTGTGTCCTTGACTTCAAGGGAAGTTGGGATAAGTTCTTACCATTGGTGGAGTTTTCCTACAACAACAATTATCAAGCAAGTATTGGCATGGCTCCATTTGAGGCGTTAGTATGGAAGAAAGTGTCGCTTCCAAAGATCTTTGGGATGAGGTGGGTGAAGAAACGTTGTTAGGACCGGAGTTGGTACGTATGACTACGAAAAATATTCAAACGATCTGACAACGTATAAAAACCTCACAAGATCGACAAAAGAGTTATGCTGATCTTCATCGAAAGGACGTGGAATTCGACATAGGAGATCATGTGTTGTTACGTGTTGCTCCATGGAAAGGAGTTACGAGATTTGAAAAGAGAGAAAAGCTCAATCCTCGATTCATTGGCCCATTTTTAATCCTCGATCGAGTAGGAACTGTGGCCTATAGACTCGCTTTACCGCCAAGTATGTCTCGTGTTCATAACATTTTTCACATATCCATGTTACGTAAATATGTGGAAGACCCGAACCACATTATTGAGTTAGAACCAGACGAAATAGTAGAAGATTTAACGTATGAAGAGGTTCCTGTTCAAATCTTGGATAAGAAGGAACATATTCTACGCCCCAGGTTATACCTCAAGTCAAAGTTTTGTGAAGAAACCACGATGTTGAGGAAATGACCTAGGAGTTAGAATCTGAAATGAAGTCAAGGTATCCTTACCTCTTCGATATACCAGGTACGTACCCTAATTTCGAGGGCAAAATTTCTTAAGAAGGGGAGGTTGTAAGACCCTAACTTTTTGAATAAAGATGAATTTTCTATAATTATCTTTTTTGAATATTATGGAATTAATTTCATATAATGTTATAGTTGTGGGTAATATTTATAAATTTTGCAAAGTATGCAAGTTGTCATATTATATTCAATTGGTCGAGAAATATTCTTTTTGTCAGGAAATATCCGTACGACGGTACAATCATTGGTGGACCCCACAACAGAATTATTGTCGGATTGAGAAAACGATAAAAATATTTTTATGAAAATAACGGCGGAAGTTTTTTAGTTAAAACTGTTGAACTACTCGGTAGTAAAAGTAAAGTAATATGCGTGGTTGCATAGTAGCACACGGTATTAATTATTGATGTTTACGTAAGAAGTCACTCAGTTTTGTTCAATTATTGCTATAGTAATTGTTGTAAATTTTGTTTATTTATGGACCCCTATTTACCCATTTTTTAAAATAATCGGTAGAAAGTTATTTTATATAATAAAAGGTGGAGGCCCACGAGTGGGACCCATATGTTTGGCAAAGTCTTGGTTGAAGACAATTTGTCATGGGAGAATTAGGGGGGGAGAAAAAAAGGTCAGGAAAGGACTATTATTAAGTAATTATATATATATATGTGTGTGTGTGTGTGTGTGTGTGTGTGTGTGTGTGTGTGTGTGTGTGTGATTGATAATGATATATGGGCGGGACCCACATGTTGGGAGAATGATTTTGGGAAGTGGAAATTTGCTAGGAAGGAGTACTGACTGTTTTATATATATATATATATATATATCAATTGGTAAGTTGTATCACGGGGGTAATGACCGTGAATTTATATATATATATATATATATATATATATATATATATATATATATATTATATTTTATATTTTATTTAAAAATTTTGCTTTAATTATGGATAGTCCGATTAAAAGTAAATCAATCTGAACTGCTTCATGAATTAGTTACTTATCGCGAAATCCATTCTTCTATAAATAGAAGTTCATTCCTTCATTATTTTCTTACGAATTCACTTTGAAACTCTGAGAGATAAACTATAGAGACAAAGAAGAAAAGTATTCTTTACTTAACTACTCTTATATCCAGCTTTTTTTTACGGTGAGGATATTATTCTTTTGTATTCATGAAGAGAACTTCATTATTATTCCATTCCTTATTATTCTCATTGGAATAACCTATATACGCTGGCTACCCTATACTTGGTGACATTCTTCTATTATTCGCCTTTATTATTACATTGGAACATCCTCGTCGTGTGTGTTTTACAATCACCGGATTCTGTCTTTATTATTCATTGGAATATCATGTACGTGTATTTTATATCTGGGACACGGTTCCGCTTTTTAATATTCTGTGGAACATCCCGCTTGCGTCTGTAATTTCACTTTGACTGAGTTCCGTTATTATTATTCTCATTGGAATAACTCCGCTCATGCGGCAATCGCATGTACGGTGATTTCTTTTATTATTCCATTCTTTATTATTCTCAAATAATTAAAGTTTTGACTTATACTCCATGAAATTAGTGGAATATCCTTAATATTTGCGCTTCATCCACTATCTTTTCATGGAAATATTCTTCTGAGCATTCTTGAATTTTACTCTACAAAGAAGTATCATGTTGACAATTTGGACAATATCGGTTCTGAATAAATTAATTCTTGAACTTGTTTTATTGAATTCTTATATCATTGTCATCATCCTTATGTTTATATTATTTTGAAAGTCATCTGTGGCTGTAGTGCATAGATGGACTTGGTATGATTATGATTAGGGATTATTCTATTGTAATCATGACCGTAATGTTACAAATGATATGGTAAAAGTCCTCATTGGCCCGTAGTGTGCATCGATGGACAAGTTGTTGGCATGATCATGATCATTGATGAATACACGAATATCATGGCTACCAGTAGTACGGATAATTTATGGTCGTGACCCTAATGAATATCATCGTAGTAGTCTTGAGGGATGATGGGGATTATTTATTGTCGAGTCTCAAATGATAAAAGTGATGAAAAACCTTTTAAATCATAAAAGACAATAGATTTTATTCTCTACTTTAACTCTTTTAATGGATTGCTTGTTCTACCGCAGCTTAAACTTGATGTCTATCAGATTTTATCGCTTTAACATTGTTGGAGACTAATGATAATTTATTCTGCATTATCTTAGTGATAATATTTCTTCTTTGAAGCTAGTTGAGCTCACCCTTTTCCTTCACCGTTTCTTCAGAAATGAGAACGTAATTGGACGACGCCTGGGGAATGGAGTGATGGTCCTGGATGATAGTATTAGCTAGTAGTCCTCACTATTCTCATTAAATAGTGTGACAATAATTGTAATGAGGACTTATTCTCGAGAGTGGATATTGTCTGAAGACAATATTTGTATTTAAACTCACAAAGATATGTTTTGTTGTATTTACACGATCATCTTTGATTATTAGTTTGTATTTTAATTTTTATCCACGTATTTATTTGGCACTCAAGATGGGTGATGTATACCTATTTTGGGGCGTCAAATACATGTTCATCAAATCATTAAATGTGGGTGAAAGCACGAATGAGTAAGTAAAGGTATGTACTGATCCTCGCTCTCTCTCTCTCTCTCTCTCTCTATATATATATATATATATATATATATATATATATATATATATATATATATAGAAAGGATCAAAAGTATACTCTTTATCCAACATAACATACCCTTTTGAGAGAGACCACTATCGGGTAAAATTATAGGTTCCTTGGCCGATCGCTATATATTTGTTAGTTACTTAAATATTAAGATGATTTTTGTTTATATATATAATGACGGATAGAACCGTCGTCAAATCCGATCCATCGCTAAAGGGAGGTATACAGATATATTCAATAAAGGGTAAACTTATGATCCGTAATATATATATATATAGATCAGTTTTCTCCAGAGAACTGGAAGGAGCGAACTAAGAACGAACCGACTATAGCGAAGATTTTTTCTGTCGCTATAGCATAGAAAGCTAGTTTTTTATGCAATAGCGATAAAAAAAACCGCCGTCGTATAATCGGTTCGTTCTTAATTCTTTGAATAAGCAGATTATATATATATATATATATATATATATATATATATAGGAGTTCAAATTAATGGTTCTCAACCAAAAGTGTGCCCCAAATCCATGTGCCCATGTTTTGTCTTATTTCCACCCATCAACAATTGTCCTCCTTTGTTTAGAAGGAGACAGACCCATCCCAATCTAAGGAATCACGAGCAGATAATTAATAACATGATAACAAGACTTTTGGCTCTTCTCCGGTCTCTCCCATTTCTTTAAGTTTGACAATCTCCTGTTTCTGGCAGGGTTTTTTTTTATTTTTAATTTATTTAAATAAATTATATATTGGAGCATTAATCCTTCTAGAAATACTCATTCCGCCTCACACAAATAATCTCATAATTTTGACATTTTTTTCTAAAACTTACTTATAAAATTTAAAATTGATATAATTAATTCGTTTAAGTTTTACAAAACACTAAATATTATTTTTATTAGATATTTTTAAATAGTTTACAAAATTATTGTTTGTACCGACTAAAATAAAATGATTTTATATGAACTTTATATTATATCAACCAACTAGATACACCTGTTTATTCATTTTAGCTTAAATGATTTTTATAATTTTATTTTTATTTTATAATTTTATTTATGGATTTTATAAATTGCCAAAAATGTTAAAATTGGTATCTAAAAAAGGATTCGATTATTCTGAAGTTAATATCATAGTAAGTTGGTCAATTGACCAATACAATATTGACACGTAGAAAGATCATCACCCGACTTGCTCATAACAATACAATGTTGACACGTAGAAAGATCATCTACGAAGATTTCTCTGTGAGAATCTTGTAAGGGTTTTGCTGTAGAGTTACAACACATAAAAAAAGAGATCCAATGGCTCACAACTCTTTTTTTTGTCTGTGTATCAAAACGACGTCATTTTGATAAAATAAAAAATTTTACAAGTTGACAAAAAATTAGAAGCTTCCAAATGCCGTTTACTTTTACCAAACAAACGAAGTAAAGTAAAAAGAATACATTTAAAATAATATTTGAGTTGTGATGATGATTGTTTCCGTTGAGTAGTGGATTAAGAGAGGTAAAATAAAATGATTATTAATAATAAAAAAAACATATAAATGAATATGTAAATAATAATATTTGATAGGTCTAGAATATTTTCTTGGTTGACCCAGACGGCCCAATGGTTAGAGTAAATAATAATAATATTTTCAATGGTAAGAGTAAACTCTTTTTAAGGAACATATAAATACAAATTATAATAATATTAATAATAAATAATAATATAAATAAACAAACAAAAATAATAATAAATGAAAAATAACTTAAGTCACATTGAAAACATTAACCATAATTATAACCGATATATTTATTCATTTTTTTTAGCCAAATTTGTAGTTATCTTAATATTAATAGCATGCAAAGTTATTAAATATAAAAAAAATCATATACAGAATAATCAAGAAATTTAAAATAATTATATGTAAAAATAAACGGTGTTTGGTGGCTTCTAATTTTTTTGTCAACTTGTAATAAACGTCGTTTTGATACACAAAACAAAAAAGAATTGTAAGTCATTGGATTTCTTTTTTAATGTGTTGTCAACCACACAACAAAATCCTCACAGAGAAATCTTCATGGATCCGTATTGATTAATTGATAAAAATTAATTTCATGCTAACCACTTTCCTAAAATTGTATTGATCCGAAATCAGTAGATCTAACTTACACGTGTACACCAAAATATGGTTTCACATTCTGGCTCTGGATCTGGCCCACCACTTTTGCTAACTACCAACTTCCACCACATAGAAAAAGTCTCATGTACACAAGCGCGTGGTGTCATCCACCCCTCCAAATCTCTGTTCCTCATATTATCTATCTCTAAATCAAATACTCTCATCCCTTGACCTAGAAGACAAATCCTAATCACTCTTCTCAAACAATGATAACCCATCAAAATTCTTATTAAAAAGTTTCTTATTTTAATTTAAAAGTGTTTTTAGTCCAACCCACCAAATGGGTTCTTATATATACTTCAACGGGAGTGGTTAGTATGAAGTTCATTTTTAAATAAATTGGTCATTAATCGACTAATAGAAATCTTGACGTCTGCGTGAGGCTACTATATATGTCGATTCTATTAGTCAATTGACCAACTTACCAAAAAATAAACTTCCTAACATATATTTTAAACATATATTTTGGAACAAATTACTAATTTTCAGCCCAACATAATATATACTCTCTATTTAAAATTAAGTCATAATAATCTTATTAATTAATTAATTATATAAACACAAACTCTAGATCTCATTAATCATTGTATTGGAAGAAAATCTTTATAATTATCAGCTACGTACGTACAAGATAAGTGGTCCATTGTGAAATAATAGCATTGCCATTACAATCCATGGCCTTCAAAATCAAGTTTGTCTTCTTCCTCTTCTTGTTCTTCTTCTTTTTTATTTCTGGAGTAGAACTGCTTACAATACATGAATTCAAGAATCTAAAGGTAGGTTAGATCTCATGTTTTCCTTTCTCTATATATATTATTCCCATTTTTATAATTCATATATCAAATCTTACCAATCTTTAATTAATCTACGTACTCTCCTCAGGATTTTTTTGGCATATATACAACTAATCCTCCATGATGGGAATTCAGAATATGCATCAATGTTCCATTTTGATTATATTTATTGGGTATGGCCTCCCATAACTTTATCAGTATATAACCTTTTTTTTTGTTTCATATCTCCTTAATTTTCCCATTCAATTTAGAAAGAATAACACACACACACATCATCATCTTAAAATATTTTTTAGAAGAAATTAAATAGTGTTCTTTCCTCTGTTATAAATGGATCCAGTTATAAGTTGGTCAATTGACCTATACAGTATTGACACACAGATAGATGCTTGTGTTAACTTCATGTTAACTACACTCGTTATAAATACATATTTCAAACATGGAACTGCATGTTCTCATTAGCTCATTGCCTTTGTATTTTATCTACATTTGCACATTTCTGGTACTTAAATCTACATGCAAAACATCCTTTAAGGTTGAAAATAAAGTACCGCAAATCAAGCCAAATAAAGGAGCTTAATTAGTACTGTGAAACATAAAGTCAATCCATTTCACCAAAAAAAAAGCAGAAAAATATAGTATAATCTAACTAATCATTGGATAGCTTATACGATATCTTTAACATTTCTTTGTCTTTACATTTTAGTCTTCTCATGAATACCAAC
Source organism: Panax ginseng (assembly GCA_020205605.1). Lineage (NCBI taxonomy): Eukaryota > Viridiplantae > Streptophyta > Magnoliopsida > Apiales > Araliaceae > Panax > Panax ginseng. The sequence continues at coordinate 15,341,109 of CM035134.1, forward strand.
ATATCCTTCTTCTCTACCTGTTTTTGCTCTGCAATTCTCATACTAAAACTATGCTATTGTTCAAGTCTATGCTTCAAAGGCTCTACAATGGTGAACTGCCTGCACAAATCTTCTTCTTCGATAATTATGTCCAAGAAAAGCAGCAAGCCGTTGCCGATTGAAACCATGTTCAAGCTTCCTTCTCCGATTCCCAAATGGCCTTCAGGTACTCCTCAGTTTATTCACTTGTGACGTTTTTGTCTATGAGTTTAATACCCAAAATTCTATCATAAGGTAATACTACTAGTACTGCAAAGTTGTAACTTTTGGGATTCGGTTACCATGAAGTTAACTTCATGATAAGTTGGTCAATTGACTAATACAGTGTTGACACACAGAGAGATCACCTCCCGGCCTGCGTGTCGAAATTGTATTAGTCAATTGACCAAAGTTAACTTCATGTTAACCACTCCCAAACTTTTGAGTTAATTTTGCACTATTAATCATACCTTAAAAGGCAATTATTTGCACTGATAGTTGTACCTTAAGAAATTAGTTTGCTAATTAGTTGAACTCAAGTATAAAAACATTACAATGTTGTAACACTATTTGTGCAAAAATCCCTTATGATATGCATGTCCGCATGCCATATTTCGAGATCTCGAGACCTGAGATTTATATTCTGCTTCATTGTTAGTACAAAGAATCTCACTATATATCTGCGTGCACATATATATAATGCTTATTATTATTAATGTATTTTGAATACAATGAACATAGGTGAAGGTTTTGCAAGTGGAACAATTGATCTAGGAGGATTACAAGTTTCTCAAGTTTCAACCTTCAACAAAATATGGGCAACTCATGAAGGCGGCCCGGATAATCTTGGTGCAACATTTTTTGAACCAACTTCAATCCCAGAAGGATTCTCTATGCTTGGTTCCTATAGCCAACCAAATAACCAGCCTCTTTTTGGATGGGTTCTTGTTGCTAAAGATGTCACAAATGGCCGGTCAAAAGGAGCTCTAAAGATGCCAACTGATTACACTCTTGTTTGGTCTAGTGAGACTCAAAAAATAAAGCAAGATGGGGTTGGCTATATATGGCTGCCAACGCCGCCGGACGGTTATAAGCCCGCAGGCCACGTTGTCACGGGCTCACCGGAGAAGCCTCCATTCAACAAAATCCGTTGTGTCCGGTCAGATTTGACGGACACGATTGAAATTGACAATTGGATTTGGGGACCAAAAAGTGGGTTCAATGTGTATAGTTCAAGGCCAGCTGCTAGAGGAACTCAAGCTTTAGGAGTATCTACCGGAACATTTTTAGCTCAAAAGGATGGGGCTGCAATTTCTGTGAGTTGTTTGAAGAATGTGAAAAATAATATATCCTCCGGTATGCCGAATTTAAGTCAAATTCAAGCATTGGTTCAAGCTTATTCCCCTGTGCTATATTTTCATCCCAAGGAACAATATTTTCCCTCTTCAGTAAGTTGGTTTTTCAAAAATGGGGCACTATTGTATACAAAAGGAAAAGGGCAAGAATCTAATCCGATTCGTATCGAGCCCACAGGGTCGAACCTCCCCCAAAATGGTTCGAATGATGGTGCTTATTGGTTAGACCTCCCAATCGATAAAACAGCTAGTGATAATCTCAAGAAGGGCAATTTGCAAGATGCAGGGACATATGAACACATTAAGCCTATGTTTGGCGCGACATTTACTGATATAGCCGTATGGATTTTCTACCCTTTTAACGGGGCAGCCAGGGCTAAAATTGAGTTTATCAATATTTCCTTGGGAAAAATTGGAGAACATGTCGGTGATTGGGAACATATGACACTAAGGGTCAGTAATTTTAACGGAGAGTTAAAAAATGTTTATTTTTCGCAACATAGTAAAGGGGTTTGGGTAACTGCTTCAGACCTCGAGTACGAAAAGGGCAACAAGGTTGTGGCCTATGCGTCGTTACACGGGCACGCGGCGTTTTCACGGGCCGGACTTGTGGTGGAAGGGAAGACGGGGATTGGAATAAGGAACGATACGGCCAGAGATAAGATTGTGATGGACACCGGGGCTGCCTTTGAGGTGGTTGCGGCGGAGTATTTGGGCCCATCCGCGGTTGTTGAACCACCATGGTTGAATTATGCAAGGGAATGGGGCCCCAAGATTAGTTATGATATTGATGATGAGCTGAGGAAAGTGGAGAAGTTGTTGCCGGGAAAGCTGAAAGGGGAGTTTCAGAAAATTGTGAGGGATCTTCCTCCTGAGGTATTAGGGGAGCAAGGGCCTACTGGCCCAAAAATGAAGGATAATTGGAGTGGGGATGAGAGGGTTTGATTTTATAAATGATTTTTTTCCCATCACTTATTGGTAATTTGATATTAATCTCAATCATTTATATGTTCCTTCAATAGAATCAGTTAAAAAATAAGTTTGTATATTTTCCCTTTTTAAATATAAAAATTGAATATAAACATAGTTTTGCTAATAATAAATTTTAATCGTTAAGCTAGGATATTAAAATATAAGATCAAATTACAAAATATTATTTCTCAATAAATTCTTTGCTATATGGATGAAACAATACTCGAATTTCTTTTACAATCAAAAACAAAAATATATTGTAAAGTTGAGATATGAATTAGCTTCTTTTTTATTTTGCTGAGAACCTACATTATTACAATTTAGTAAATTTGGAGATACATTTCAATCCTAGGGTTCTAGGGGGGGAAAGCCTGAGGAAGGGGCCAGGAGGGGGACTAGGGTAAACATACGGAAAACTTACTCTGGTGTTTAATTGTATCTTAATGTATACTAACAGCACAACTCTTAATTTATTTTAACGGCCCATATTTCTAAAAGATTCAGAGAATTTTTTAATACAAAGATGTGAGTTGTTAAAATATATTAAGTGATAGATTGTTAATATACATTAAGATGCAATCAAACTTAATCTCTGAAACACTTGTTGACTTCTTTCTATTAAGGGGTAAACTCGAATCTGTAAACTTTGCACAGTAAAAAAAAATCTTTATTATTACGTTATCACTTTGAATCAATATGAATCAGCTTAGAAATATCATACTATTGACGAGTAGGCATTATACCTAATGACTACAAGTTTTGAATGGCCTTAGGTATAGTTTTCTTAGTGACAATTATGCAATAAATAAAAATAAAAAATTAGTGGGGCCAACTATACAGGCAAATAAATAAATAAGCAAATTAAAAATATCAGGGAAAATGAAAGAGAAACAAAAAAAACTCTTAATTACCTGGTTCCAAAAGAATATTATCCAACTAATTTAGGATGGCCACAAGACCCGCAACCAAGAACAAAGGAAATAGGGTTATTTACACATCTTAGTACATTTTTAGAAAAAATTATAATAAAAGTATATTTAAAAAATATTTACAGAATTAATACATTTTTAATATTTTATTTACAAAATTAGTGCATTTAATATCCCTTTAATTTAATTGGGTGTTTTAATGGGTTGCTGATGTGACAAATCAGTTCTACAATAGTAACCGTTCCCGGTTGGTTGCCTAATCTGTGACAATTTGAATTACATATCTTTCTTCTTTATCGTTTGTCTCTCTTTTTTACTGAAGGTTTTTTTAGTTGGAAACCCTTATTTTCTAATTTGGGAACTTGAAAACTAAATTTCTGTTCTTCTATTTTTGATTTCTACCAGTGTTCTTTTCGTTCCTGTCGACGTTGATCTCCCGTTGTCGCCGATGTCCGCTCCGTCTTTGCCGGCGCTTGTCTGCACTCGTCGTCAGTACATTCTTTTGCTTGTTTCTATCGCTCAGTTTCTGAGTGTCGCCGCTCTGTTTCTAAGTTTTTAGACGTTGCTGCTTCGTTTGGTTCGTTTGTGGTCATCGTTGCTGCTTCGTTTGATTACTGTTATATTCTAATTTGGTTATTAGGTACTTTTTGACAATATGGAGGTTGATTAAATTGGTTTTGGAAACTTGTTGATTGTGTTTTGGTTACTAATGCTTATATATTTGGATATTGCTGATTGGTCTTTGATTCTATTATCAGTAGTTTGACATTGTTTGTTTGTTCATATTGGGTTTTTTGGACTCTTTCCTTTAGAGGTAACCAAATGCATATTAGTGACTGACAGAACTCCATCATGTAAAAAGTCTTTTTTTATACATGAGATAAATTTATGTTAACGTATGTGGATATATGAAATAGTTAGAAATTAAAAAGAGATATTGTTTGGATTGAGAGAATGGAATAAAGAAATGAAAGAAATAAAAATAGTACATTTGATGATCATTTTGGAGGATAAATCATTCCAATAAAATAAAAACTTATTCCATCCCTTTGCTTTTGTATACCTTAAAATCATTTCATTAATTCCGTCTTCATTAATCATTTCATTTCAATGGAATGATTTCATTTCATTAATTCTAGTTGAAGCATGCATACATACCCTTTAGGTTCTAATGTTGGTTTAGTTTATACTATAATGTTGTTAAATTAATATTGTATGTATCTCAGCTGAAACGGCACGCAGGCTTTTGGATTGGATGCTAGTGCTTACCTTTCAACATCAAATGCGTTACAAAGCTAGCTAACTGGAATAACGACCTTTTTCCCTCTCTTAATATCATCTATATGTTCATATACATTTTATATATGAATAACCTTAATTTGCAACTAGTCCTCTGGGATTTTCTATTTTCAAGTGAAGTTTCTTTAGCCAAAGGGAAGAGATAATATCTCAGAGGGGAATATCAATTACATTGGTAAGAATATATATATAGTCCGGCTAACGAATCGGATATGGCATATGCACGATTCGTATCATTACTATAGAATATAAAACCGTCACCGTATCATACAAATATCGACTTTCTATTATATAACGACGGATGGATCGTCATCATCAAATGGGATCGTTAACTAATCGATTCGTTTATGATATTTTTTTTATGTGTATATATATATATATATATATATATATATATATATATATATATATATATATATATATATATATAATTCATGCATGGAATTATAATTTTTCCTTAAGATGTTTAGTATATTTTATTTTTTTGAAGACATTTTTTTTATGAATTAATTTTGTTTGTTACTGTAATTTTGAAATGTTTATTCAAATTAATTTTGTCTTTGTATGATTTGATAATTGTGCAGATATTTATCAATACAGACAAATAAACAGTTTTTTTTATGGTATTATCTATGCTTGACAATTTCTTCCTTGAATTAAACCTTGTGTATGAGTACAAGATTTGATTGCAAAGCTAAAGAATTTTCAAATATATATATAAGAATAGGTTAAAGGGCAACTTTTTTAATTGTTCATCAAAGCTAGCACCATCATATCTCTTGCTTTATCAATGGCTAATTATAGCACTAGTATTAATTCTAGGGTTTGCATGAAGCATGCAATAAGATTTCAAGCAGATTTTTGAAACTCTGACAGATTTATTTGTATGTATTAGTATAGTATAGTAGTACTTTTTTCTTTTTCTATTGGATAAATATTAATTTATATTCAATATATATTTCTCTTTTTGTTTTAATTTCTGCTAAAAATTAAAAATTTAATATGAAACATGCAGAAGAAGTAGAAGAAGAAAAAGGGAAACTAATTCTGGATAATGTCTGCAATGGAACTGAGGGAAGAAATTGCGTTTGCAAAGACGCACATCGCGAGAAGGTCACACCAGCTTCTCTTTTCATTTTTTTTTTAGTATTAATTATTTTTCTCTTTTCATCTCCTTAATTTTCCCTCTTCTATGATAAATAACTTATTCTTTTTTATTCTTAATTTATCAGCATATATTAAAAATAAATTCCCTATATATACTTTAATAATGCAAGAAGGAGGACATGGTCCTTGAATTCTAAGTTCAACCCCCTCCCTCGAATTAGTAAAATAAAAATTTTTAAAATAAAAAAAGAAAAAAAAGTAAGACAACGAGCCCTTTTATTCCTCCACTCTATCAATTGATTGAAATAAAATAAAGCAAATAAATTGTCATGATTTTTCTTAATAAAAATTAGTATATGAAAATTAATTTTCCTTTAATCACGTCCCATAATTATCTCTACTGAAATTTTCAATTAAGGCCTCTAATTAAGCTGGTTCTCTTAATTTCTTACATTTAATGTTGATGAGGCGATCATATGGAATGGTATTAATTTTTGCCTAAATTTTGGTAGAAGAATTGCAGTGATTAGCATATTAATTACAACTCATTTAAGGGAGCAGTGTTATGATCAAATGTTTTTAATTACAATTTTTCTGGTTTAGTTATTGGGACAAAAAAACGTTAATTAGAAATATATATTTTTTTATTAAAACTTATATATTTATTGGACATATTAAGAATTTCATTTCACTTTATGGCTTAAAAATACAATAGAAACATTTATAGGCATTTTTATTTGTTATTGGACACACTTAAATATTAAACATGCCAAATTGAAAAATTAAATAATGATTCGACATTTAATAGTAATATGTTAGGATTAGCATGTGTCATTTTAACTTAAAATAATAATATTAAGATTATAGTATTTGAAAATATAAAATTATCTTTAAAAGAAATCGTTTTACAAATATATATTTAATTTTAAAACAGAGGTAGTAAATATTTTACCTTAGTCATGATATCCGATTTTCTCACTAATTCAAGTCTTCTAGTGATCCGATTCTATACCCTAGCTTCTTGCTATATCTTGACCCCTTAATTAGTTCTTCCAACTTTATCTTAACTAAATTTCTTAATTATCTTGAAATATAATCTGTACTATTACTACCAGATCCTGCAGAGCTGCAGGATTACTCTATATTCATCCAAAAGACGAGCCTTTAATTAATTAAAAAAAACTGCATACTTTATATATAAACCATATGTAGTATTAATTATTCAGGGAAACCAAAGTAAATAAAAATTTCTTGGGGCTTACCAAGTTTCTCTTTTTAAATTAGCTACATTTCTGTTCACCATCCACTTTTTGAGCACCAATTAAACTTCACACACACAAAAAAAAAAAAAAGCTACAAGCAAACATCATTATTAGGGTAATCTCCAAACCCAATGATTCTTTTTGATAATCTCAAGCAACTGGTTGCTACCCCTTATATATATATATATATATATATGCTCCGGCCTGCAGTTTGTAATCTTTTTAAGCTTTTTATACTGCAGGCCGGCATTGGACATGCAAAGTTTTGTCTTGGAGTATTCACTCTTGTTGTGCTTTTTTTGTTTTGAAAAATAATAATTAAGTAATGGGATTTGGCCTAAAAAGAAGAACGAATTGTTGTTTCATCATGTTGGTGCACACCGTGGCATTATTTTTGCAGGAGATTCATAATGGAAGCACAAGGTGGTGGAGAAGTGAGGAGGCTTCATATTATTTACTTCCTCAGTCGAAAGGGTCGTATTGAACACCCTCATCTCATTCGAGTTCATCATCTCTCTCGTAGCGGCGTTCGTTTACGAGGTTAGTTAATCAGTTCTATCTTAAATTAATATGATACTGGTCAGAACAAAAATGATACTGTCAGAATAAATATTTGTATAATGTATGTATGCCAATCAATAAATATTTGAATTGTTAAGTCTCTTAACTAATTAAGGGAGTTTGGCTGATTCAATTTCTGGTGAAATTAATTTGTGAAGATGTTAAGAGATGGCTATCGGAATTGCGAGGGAAGGACATGCCGGAATCTTATGCTTGGTCATATAAGCGGTTCGTGAATTCTATATATAAATCTCATCCCTCCATTGTTTATTTCCTTAAATTTCACATAGTAGTTAATAAAAATACATTACTATAGTTTTTGGGCAATAATAATTAGATTATAGAAAATTAAATAATTAAGAAACCTCATTTCTGTATGAAATTTCTATGGAAAAAATTTTCCAACTCATTTGATCTGGGCATTTAATTTGTTGATTGAATATTTGTTGCAACGGTGAAATAAACACAGGCACACAATAATAACTAAGGATGTTATTAGTGTTATATTGAATATTTACTTGCACCAATTACATGTGCATTTAATTTTTTTCATATATATATATATATTATAGGAAAATATATAATTATGAAATTCTTTTTACAGGAGATATAAGACAGGTTTTGTATGGCAAGATTTGGTGGATGAGGATCTCATCACCCCAATCTCTGACAATGAATATGTCCTCAAAGGATCCGAAATTTCCTCTAGCACTTTTGACATTGGTAATATATAATTCAAAACAACTTAATTAATTCCCTCTTTTTTCTTTAAAATCAAAACAATTAATCTCTTTAATTTCCTTTTATAAACAACATATATATTTAGAAACTTAAATTTCTAACATTAATTTAATTCTTGCAGATCAAAAAGAAGATTGTACTCATAAAGAGCCCCCTACTAGTGTTGAAGCTAAACCCCAAGTTTTTCAAAAACCGTCATGCAATCAACAAACAATTCAAGAACACCTACAAACTCCAATGGATAATATGTACACAAAACCATTACTTGAAATCGAAGAGGAATCGCCTCCTTTTAGCTCCGAGACATCTACACAAACCGATGATTCATTCAAGGTCGAGGAAGAAAATCAATCGGATACAACAAGAGAAGAAGAAGAAGAAGAAGAAGAAGAAGAAGAAGAAATTAATCAAAAATCCCCATTTTATTCTACTTTCTTGAACAAGAACACAAATGGCTGCCGGAATGATTTTAAGGCCGAAAAGCCAAGGGTTTTGCCGGATTCATCAGCATCAAAATCGACGTTTACAAAGAGTAGGAGGAGTTACTCGAATAATGCATCAAATATGTTTCGAAATTTGATCACTTGTGGGGGTGTGGATACTAATGATTCGGGCATGGTGCTGATCAACCCTCGAAGAAGTAAAAAAGGTTCCAATTTAGATATGTCTACTTATAAGCCGAGTGGTATTAATAAAATGGCAGAGATTTGCAGAGGGGAAACTGTTGGAGGGTCTGAGAGGATCTCTAGGGTTTCATGGAACCAACAACAAAATGTTGGCAGTGGCAGGTAAATCTATTTCAAATGGATCATCACTTCACTTTTGATTCATTAAATTATTAGTTGAATTTATTTATTTTTTTACGAATATGTATCACAAGAAAACATTCATTCTTTTTTAAATAATCGACCATTATTTCTTTTTAAATTCGTAAATATTACTTATTTTATGTTTATCCTTAACGATAATAAATTGTTAGTTTAACACAAGAATTTAATTGTTTCTCAATTCAATAAATATTTGATTTTATTGGTGGAAAAAAAGTTAATGATTTTAAATTTTTCATGATTATTGATTTTTTTCAATTAAAAACAAAATGGAACTTGTATAGAATTAATTAATTGGTAATATCGTGACAGAAAAAGGTGGGATGGATCAAATGGATCAAAGAAGAATAAGAAGATTGAAATGAATAGCCAGAAACCAGTTCCTCCTCCATATAAGCCTGTTAATGGCCCAAATTGCTCGTAAGTTCCATCTCCAAACAAACCCATTTAAATTAAATTAAAAAATGGTTGTCACAGTTTATAATTTATACTTTTAAATGAGGAAGACTTTTTCATTTTCAATCTTTAATAAGCATTCGACTCAATTAAATTTTATTTGGCTTAAGCACTCGACTTGATATATCGCATGTTACCATTGCGCATTCTGCTTATCTTGCTGCATTCAACTTATTTAATCCCATGTTATTACCATTTGGCATTCTGCTTAACTTACTGTTCCGGCCAAAATGCCGCCTTAGCTTACATAAACCATACATAATTGAGCCTCGATCAAAACCGTCTTTGGAATTCTTTATTTCCACGATAATTGTGTTTAGTTGGTTAGTCAAATTCCTCCAATTCAACTGATGAGGTCTTAGCCTACTGGTTAAGACTGATATGATCTTTATGTCGAAGATAGTGGTATCAACATTTTCATGTTATAAACTACAATTTAAGTCCGACTTCTCTTCACCTTTTTTTGTTAGTTTTTGACAAAATTTAACATACTCACCTTTAGAGGAGAGCAGGAATCGATTTCCCAACCAAAACCGCACCAATAGTTTTGATGGCATATTAGAAATTACGGTTACGGTTTTGGTATAGAAATTACACCTCTTAAAAAACCTCACCCGTTTAGAGTTCTAAGTTTTTTAATATTTGTCATGTTTTTGAGTATATTTTAGAATTATTTAAGTTATACAATTTTGCATGGTTTAAGAGTTTAAGTTTGAAACAATAGTTGTATTAGAGTAATGTATGCATTTTCAAAATTATATATATATATATATATATAAAAGGTATGAGTCTAATTAAACTTTAGCTTTTTAATTTGGGGAATTGAATTAATTTGTGATTAGTTTTCAAGTAGTATTTAACTTTTTGTAGTTGGGTATTATTTACGACACCAAACCAACAACGTTTTTTAAGTTGTACCATTTTAAAAAAACAATAGTTGTATTAGAGTAATGTATGCATTTTCAATCCAAACAATTTCTTTTCAATAATTTCTTTGAATTTTGTGAAGTTTTCAATCACATCAAGAGATTTATTTGGAATTTGAAAAGTATATAGGACGATTTTATTTTTCATGTTTTCGAATCGATCGCATCATTTCTAATTTCACCATCAAAATGAGAATTTTATTCGGAATCGATCTACAAGATTCAAGATCAAATCAAACACCCACCACCCCTATAAAATCCAAAGGCGCAATAATATTCTTGATTATTGCATTTGCATGAATACTTTTGTTGTCAAGCAAGATAATGAAACTAATTGTAATTCAATATTTCACATTATGCAGGCAATGTGGAAAGACATTCAAGCCAGATAAGTTGAACGCACATATGAAGTCCTGCACAGGAATGAAGGCCTTGACCGCTAATTCTTCTTCTCATCGGAGATCAACCGATTCTCCACCCCGGTGCTCAATTTCCAGCCATTACTTGATTAATAAGTAAATGTTTCCAGTAACTTTTCAGGCAGATGATGATTATGGAAATAAAAGATATAGGAAGTAATTCTCATTTCTATCTGTTTGTTTTATTTTGCCATTCTATCAGCCAAGTTTGGCATTGCAGTGCATACTGTTAGTTAGATTTAAGATCTAATATTGGACACAATCACCAAAAAATTATATGAAGAACATAAAGTAAAAAACACATAATATATACCCAATTGTGGTTAATTATGTATGTATGATGTATTTGTTAATATGTTTCGCATTGTAGATCCACACATCAAACATCGATTTATATATCAACTAAAAAACCTTAATTACTATAACATGTGCTCAAATACATGAAGCTCAACACTATCGGATTGCTAATAAACTACCAAGTCCAAATACACATGACACTTACTTCTAGGGGTAACACCTCCTACAAGCTTCATGTGCTCACCGGCGAGAGGGGCAGCCACTCACTCACTAGTTCGCGAACAGGTTTGAATTCGGTTCGAGTTCGATTGGATTGCCACTCACTCACTCACTAGTTTGCGAACAGGTTCGAGTTCGATTGGATTGCCTTGTCGAGTTCGCACATAGTATCACGTTCGATTATTCGATCCAACATATTCGTGAACCATGTTGTTCGGTTCGATTCGATTGTGTTTCTGATCGGGTTCGATTCGAGTGGTTCGCGAGTAGCTCGTGAGATATTCGAGTATTTACAATAATTGGCTTAATTTTTGCTTCAGTGCGTTGATGATGTTCGTGAACATGGTTCGATTATATTCGCGAACTCGAGCATATTCGTGAATAGCTAACGATCCGAACTAGCACATGTGCGTTGGTTCAATCGAGTTACTCAAACATGTTCGAGTTTAAATTTACAACCCTAACCATGTCATAAGACTCATAATAACTATTAGTCAGACCTATTAAAATGAGTCAATCTCAATACTGTTTAAGCATCAACTGTTCAAGAAGTAAAACATGAGAAAAAAGAAAAGAAAGGAAGAAAAAACAATAGTTACCTTCAGTCGTCTTACTTTAGAATGCAAGTCAGATTTGGCATTTGCAGGCACAAGAAGAAAACTAAAGTTAACCAGGAATAATACAGTACATATGTTTGGTGTTATCGTTATAAATGAACGACAAAGCTCCAAATTAATGATAGTACAGTACAGATAATTTGAACTTTTAATAACCCTTTCAGTGAAGAACAAAAGGATTTGAAGTACATTTCAACTTTACACTTAAATTAATAAAGCAGCTACAAGCTAATGTCGTAACTCTATCAGTTAGTTCTTCACCCATCTATTCGAAGAAACTCAGAAAGTTGCAAAAGAATGCTTGAAAATGCTACGGTTAGATCCAAACCCATATAATTTCCTCTATCTTCAATCTGTTGTCAGTAATTTGTACCTTTGCTAACTACCTGTTTGCATAACAGCTGAATCAACATTATCCAGAAGGAACCCATATAATTTCTTCTTCAAGCCTTCTATCCTCTCATTAGCCCCACTTCCATCCGGAACTGAATCATCCAACCACTGATCAACCCTTTTAAGCTGCCCGAGAAGACATGCAATTTGCGAGTCTCCTTCTCCTTTCCGCAATCCAAATCCATCGTTTAGAGATGCATCCAAATAATTTAAGAACCATGATCCCGATAGTAAGAGCAGTTTTTCAGCTAAACTGGCTGCCTGCGATAATCCATTTCCTGTGGACTGCCCTTCCTTTTCAGTGGTTGTTTTCTTTGTGGTTGGAAGATGCTGCCTTGAATTATATGGCGACGTCTTCAATCTTGAACCTGATATAGGAGCTTCATGGTTTCTAGGGCTTCGCTTCTGATAATCAGGTGAATTGTTCTCCACCTCAAATTTTTTTGAAGAAGTTTCTAGGACAACATAATGGCATTTCTCATCATTTAAGTTTCCCCTCTTATCTTCCTTGGTAAACAAACCAAATTTTGAAAGGTTGGTCCCTACAGCAGCTTGAACCCAAGATGTGGCATTCTTGTCCGTGAATTTTTTACACATTTCAGAAAGGGAACACTGCAAATTACAGTAAGCACTATTCTCTTCGGGTGACTTTACGTTGAGCAAGGCATTAATAACAGTAGCTGCTCTCTGAATACTCTGATGAAGGTTCAGAAATTCATCAACTAGTGGAAATGCAGAATCTTTTCCAGATGACTCACACAGTTCTGCAAACGTGCTGGATCCACAAAAAAAAAAATTAAACTAAGCTTGAACAATGGCGCAATAACAGGAGCAAGAAAAATAAAGTTTAAAAAAAAGCATAAGATAGCATAAATTTTCCATGTTTTTACACTTAAAAATCAAGGTTATTTATTCATGAATCAAAATATTCACTAGTATTTCATTTGTTCAATTATTCAAGCACTGAACTCAACCAGGCTCCCGTTAGGCAGCGAGTTCTCAAAAACCAATTAGAAAAAACAAGAGCATCTATCATTTGAATTACATCTCCTTGCAGGAAAAATAAATAAATTGTGGAGGTGGTACCCAACCTCTAAATATAGTTGGAAGCATTTGGCTCAATAACATCAACCTCACGAGGAAAATAATTATTAAGAAGCTTAATTGTACATGCTTCAACTAAGAATTGTTCAAAGCATCATATGTAAGCTTAAGAGAAGTTCCAGAATACACAGTTCAGAACTAACATAAGCAAAAGTCATATAATGTAGCTATCAAAGAATAACATGTGGTCTACTTACCAAGAAAATCATAGTAAATAAATAAATTGATAATGTTTGGCCTTCCAAATACGAAATATCATTTTTTTCATTTTATTTGGGAAACCATTTAGCTTTTCTGAATGTATGTCCGTGCAAGGACCAGCCCACTGGGAAACTAAACCTTACTTATGAGGATTTTGTTTTAGAATAATGGGAGTTGTAAAAGAAATTGTATATTATATGCGCCCTTCCAAAATACCATTTTTTCCTTTTATTTGATAAACCATTTAGCTTTTCTGAATGTATGTTAGCGCAAAGACCAGCCCACTGGGAAACTAACCTTACTTGTGAGGATTTTGATTTAATATATGGGAGTTTTGTTAATTGAAAACCAATGACAACCCAAAGTTCCAATCGATCACCGAGTAAAAGAAACAGTATATTGATATACCGTCTACGAGTCGAGAGTTGCAAGTACATTTAGGGTGAGGAATCAACACCATAATGTTTTCAGCATTCAATACTTAGACGCACAGATCAAGTTACTAAAGAACTAAGACCAGAACTACCACTCTTTCTAGACACTCACTCTTTGCGCAATGACTTAACTTGGAACATCAACAACTAGGTACCATTGATATTCACTGATTAGACTCTGAAAAAGATACATAAGTAACATGTTTGCAACTACATTTTAACTCTGGAAGGAGCTTAGAATATAAATCAAAGGTGGTATCAGATGTCATGCAACGTGTGGTCAATAAGGCTGAGTTTTTTCCTTCCAAATTTTTTGGAAAGAAGGAACTTTTCCTTTCCATCCCTTCTCATCCCCCCAAAATAAAACTCACAAACAGGGGTTAAGGGATTTTCCGGTTGATAATGAAGTACAAAAATTATAATAGAATTATCATCCCTTAAATGGGACCTTAGAGGATTGAAATACAAAGACCTCATCAAAAATGAAGCATTTGATATAGGAGGAACTTCTCCGATCTCCAGAACAAATGCAAGTTGCAAGCACACGGTCTTGACTATGTAGAGCAAATTTTTATACAGAAAAAAATTAATAACAAACTAAACGGTATAGCAATATGGTGTGAATAAAGAAAGCTAAGTCATCCAGATTAAAAATTAAATCTTTTCCTATGTAAAGCATAAACTTACATAGTTTCAGGAGGCTTTGTCATAAAATTAGCAAAGAGTACAAAGGTAAAAGTTCAATATGTCAATGAAGATCAAAGTCTAATGTCAACAAACAAAATATTATTTATTTGATAAAGACAATAACACGACAAGAGGTAAGTATATACCTCATGCATTGAAGAACACCCTCTGTAGCTGAAGTCACTTGTAGTTCGTGTACAGCAGCCAAAAATTGAGTATTTCTATTAGACATAACTTCCTGAAATGCATCATAAATTACATAAATACCAAGATTTGGCAAGCAACATAAAAGTTTTATGGAAAGAATTTACATTATACCTTTCCAAGATCATGCACGGTAGATGGAAGTGAATCCCACAATACCTTTGCATCAGACCAAGTTTTGAAACTGAGGGGCACCTTTATAAGACGACTTGGAACAGTGCCTTCAGTTGATGGCTTTAACTCTTTTGAAATAGGCTTGCTTAAAAGTCTTGGTGAATCAATCACATTCTTGTTTTTAAGCGGTGAAACACTCGCAATTGGATGCTTCAGTGTTGATTCCTTTTCAGATGAAAGTTTTCTGCCAGATTGAACATTTTTAAGTGGTGAAATGCTCAAATTTGGATGCTTCAGTGTTGAGTCCTTCTCTGACGAAGTTTTCTTGTTTGAAAGGACATGTTTATGTGGTGAAATTCTCGGGCTTGGAGGCTTCAATATTAAATCCTTGTCCGACAAAGATTTTCTAATTGAGGGAAACTGTTTAAGTGGTGAAATACTTAAATTTGGATGCTTTAATATCAGATTCTTTTCTGAGGAAGCTTTTCTACTTGAAAGAACCTGCAGAAGAACATATATTATAAGTGTCATTCCCAACATCAGATTATTAAGATTAACCACCACAGACATCGATAATGAAGTGCACTACTGATAGGAAAAGTACAAAACTAAGTTAAAGTGTAAAGCCGTATAAATGACGGAATGGACTAGCTCAAAATAGGATATGAACCCAAATAGGAGAGCTTATTCTCCCAATAGAGACGCTAACTTTTAAACCTTAGATGCAACATAAAGAACACATCTCTTCACAATGAACAAGCAAACATAGTTAGGGAGCGTTTGATAAAACTGAATAAAATCTAAATGAGCTGAATGAAACAGAATTCTGAATTTTGAATGAAAAAAGTTGTTTGATAATTGACATGTCTGAAACATTTGAATAACAAATTTTTATTATTTTCCCCCTCTAAAAAAATTCAAAATTGTTGTAAATTTATTTAATATTACTTAATATAATAGTTAATATTGTAAAAAAATTATATATAATTACAACAAATCATTCAAAAAATTACATTCATTCAACCCAAAAATCAATGATTGACTTTTTTTATTCAAAACAAACACCCCTTAGTGTCCTATTAAACCAGCCTTGAACCCCTTGCAAATAAAAAGGTGAAGAGTAACTAAGTGGTTTGGTGACTGTTCCCCTCATAATATGGAAGTCAGATTTTATTACTAATTTTTTTAAAAAAATAAGAATTAAAAAAAACTACCCAGCTCAAACCCTGGTTTTCATATATTTTGGGATATAGTTTCTTCTCTTTTTTGGGCTGAAAAGAGGCAAGTAATTCTTTATCAAAGAAGTATTGAATTCCAGTTTGAAGCAGAGGAACAAATTGTACAAGGAATGACAACTACCACTACAAAGGGTTCCAAGTAAGAAACTTTAATCAGCCATTTGAGGTAAAATATAAAATCAAAATAAGTCGCACAGTGATATGCAAAATCACCTGGTACAAAAGGGTGAAAACATAGAACCACCCAGAAAAAAGAGTAACTTTGGCTGAAAACATAAACTGAGAATTTTTACCAATAAAAATACAAAATCGAAATAACGAGTTTGGAAATACAGCTTTTTGCCCGGGCAAGACGCAAGTCCAGTGGAATGAGGGGACAGGGTAGCCCCGATTTCCGTAGGTCCTTGGTTCGACCTCCTAATGAGAATTGAGGTCCTTGGCACACAGTGATATTCAAAATCACCTTGAACAAGAGTGAAAACGTTGAACAACCCGGAAAAAGAACAACTTTGGCAACATAAATTGAGCAATTTTTACCATTATTTTTCTACTCAAAAAAACAAATATCTAATCGCCCAAAAGTAGGTAAATCAATCAAAGAAAATGCATCCCAAAACATAAAACAGATAGATAACATCATTCAGAATCATATACAAATATATAGAGAAAGTAAAAAACATACAGAAGCAGAATCATAGGATCCCGGACGTCCACCATTTTTAACCGCCGGACTGCGATCCCAACCTCGACGCGCCGAATCCAAACTCAATCTCCTCGGCTCCGAACCCTCAATCTTCCCATTCCCCAAAGAAACTCTTCTCAAATTCATCTCCGGCAGCTTCACCTTCGGCTTCACATTCTCTCTCCTCCCCTTCTTCCCGGCCCCAATCAGCAACGAATCGCTCCCAATCAAATCCTTCGGATCCCCAACACATTCTCTCCTCTTTGGCACCGGCTTCACCCCGCGAAGCACCGGAACAGGGGACCCCGAGTCAATCCGAGTCACGTGTATGAACTGCCCGAGTTGAATCTTATCACTCAGTATCAAATCCACATCACTCTCCGACACCGATACGTAAGCCGAGTGAACCGAATCGGAAACCCTCAAATAAAAGCCCTTGCTCTGCCATAGATCGTCGGCGCCGGCGAGCGACGGCACAATGCCGATCACTTGGAGGAGAGGTGACCGGTGCTCGCCGGCGACCTTGGCGGTCTTGTTGTGGATGTTTTGGAGGAGTTTGGAGAGAATTCCTGGGGTTAAAGACGCCATTGATGAGAGAGAAATTGAATACTGCAACGGGGGATTACCATTGCAGAGAAAGAAAGGGGATTGACCTGGGTATCGAATCTCAGTAGGATGTCATCGGAGAGATCGCTTTCTAGGTACAGAAGACACGTGTCCAATTGGGATGTGGGTTTGTGAAAGCAGAGTTGATGCAGAGGGAGTTCTGAACAGGATTTATGTGAGGGTAGATATATATTTGATATTTCTAGTGAGAGAGAAAGAGCATATATTTGGTATTATTATTATATTACGAGTCCTTCTACGTGGATATTTTTATTAAACATGTTTATTGAATATTTTTATTTTTTTTTTATTTGTAACTTTTAAAAATATATAATATTTATTTTAACAGAAATTTTATAAAATATAATGTTTTAATACAGTATAACTATATTTTTTGTATATATATTCATTATAATTAAAACACTATATTTTATAAAAATTACTATTAAAATAAATACTATATATTTTTTGAGAATCAGAAAAAAAAAACTGAAAATATCCAATATTTCAATCTAATAAACCGGTCTGCCTAGACTTTTCCTTATATTATAATTATACTACTCCCTGAGTCCCTGTTACACTATTAAAGTTTAATTAATTTTTTTTTTGTGCATATTAAAAGAGATCATAAAATAATAAAATTATTTATATTAAAAATTTTATTTAATTATATAATTTTTATAGAAACGAGTGATACTTTATAAATATGCATAAATAATAGAAATATGATAATAATACTAAAGGTATTATAGATATATTACTATAAAAATAAAAAAATTATTTAAGGTACTATATTTATTTTGAAATTACTTAAAAAATAGTAATAAAAACTTTTATAGTGGGACGAAAAAAGTATTATATTACACCAATTTAGTAACCGAGTCGATCTTAGTTGAGTTTAAATGAGACAAGTGTAATCGAAATTAATATTCAATTTTTTATTATAAAAATAATTATTCAAATATTAAATGAGTCAAACTTACTCCAATTATATTTAAACTAATCGAGTTAAATTTAAACAACTCAAAATTTACTCAATTTATACCTAAACAAGCTTGAGTTTGAACTTGTTCAAAATGGACCTAAATGAATTGGTTTGAGTCGGATACCACATTGTTCAAACAAAATTGTTTAACTAAACAAGCAATGTAATAAGTCCTTAATATAATAAGTTATTACATTAATTTGATATATTTATTTGTGTGATAATATATTAGCATATTACGGGTATAATACTATTAAATTAATTTTAAGTTTTTCAATACTCCCACCAATGGAATTGACGTATTAGCTCATTACGTCTATAATGAAATATGTTATAAAAGACAAAATAATAATAATTATAACTGATTTAATATTTTAATTTATTCATTACATATAATCATATAATTTAGTAAATCAAACATAATTTTAAATATAATGTAATAACATTATAATTACTATAAAAATATTAAAAACGAACTAAACAAATATGTTATAATAGCATATTACCATTATATTACAACTAAACTATATTATATTATGTAAATTATTACATTATAATAAATTTATGTTTGGCAAACCAAACCCCACCTAAGTCTAAGTTAAATTAGACTTCACAAGAGTCCGATTTGTTACAATTCTAGTAAGTAAAATAATATATATTGCAAATATTTAAGTTTGTTATTTGTCTGTTAATTATATTGATAAGTATTAGTGATAATTTTTTAGAGAGATATAAAATGCAAGTGTCTTTTTATAATTTTTACTAATTCTATGTATTTATAAATTTTACAATTATAATTCGATATAAATTTATATTAATATATGAGTCTTACTAATTCTATGCATTTATAAATTTTATAATTATAATTTAACATAATTTATCATAATACATCGTGGAGGACTCTTCTAGTAGAGAGGAGAGAAGTGTTGGGAAAAAATCAATTCGGTTATCATGAAATTAATTTTATGGTAAGTTGGTCAATTGATCAATACAGTGCTGACGCACAGAGAGAGATCAACTCTCGACTTACGTATCGATCCTGTATCGATTAATTCATCAAAATTAATTTTATGTTAAACGATCCAAAAAGAGGGAGATTTAGGGTGATATATTCAATATATTCTCACATGTTATCTGTGAAAGCAAAGCCAAGTCCTAGCCTACACTCCAAGCTAATGCCGACAAAATTCAACTGAATAATAAATTTGGAATATGATATTTTCTGAGTGGTTTCTACAAATGTTAAACATATTGTATGTATAGTTTTTTACAGCACATGGTACTGCTGTTTGATGAATCAATTGGATAAAAACTGAGTGGCGAATATCATTTTTCAGTTCTCACAGATTTTCTGGAAGTATGTAGTTATGTAAGAAAAACAAAAGAATGAAATAAAAGAAAAAATCTGACACATTTTAATATTTTAATACTATAAATTTATTTTTAAATAGAATTCTTTTTGTTTGGGGGGGGTCCATTTGAGTCTTTGAAGTGAGACTTGGAATAATGATTTTTGATATAGTAATAATGTACTAATCAAGGATCCAACTTTAACATAAGGATCCAACTTAACATCAGGTGTGTCATTCGGATAAAGTTATTATGAAGTTAATTTTATGATAAGTTATTCAATTGACTAATACATTATTGACACGCAGAAAGATTATCTTCCGCGTGCGTGTCGATACTGACCAAATTAAACTTCATACTAACCACCCCTATATCATCCTAAGTAATTTTATCTTTTTTATTATTTCCATTTTTAAAATGTGAATTAAGTCTATATCTTAATATATATTATATTTATCCTTTTATGATGATATCGAATAGAAAATTAAAATAATATTTTATTACTATCACTTAATATTTCTCCATCCACACTTGATTTATTTCTTGCTTCTTGGTTGCTCTTACTTGCATCTTTTGCTTGAGTTTCTAAATAAGTGAACGTAGGAAGTCTAGGAGACTTTGGACACTTGGGGGTCAGACCTTGAGAGTCGGGGTGGGGGTGGGGGTGGGGGTGGGGGTGGGGCGGGGGGAATTGAAATGTCATAAACCTCAGGACAGAACATAACAGCTATATAATATAGCACTGTATGAAAAAAAAATTCAGATTGGATGGGTCCCACTGAGGTCTAAAAGCTTCAACTGCAATCCAAATTCTTTTACAGTTTTACCTGACCTGACCTGAGCTGAGCCGAGTGGAGTCCAAGAAATTGAATTCCTCCACATTACTTGTTGCCTTGTTGGTATCAACAACAGGCAATATAATTTAATAACACATGCATGCATGCTTACCCACAACAAAATTGGGCCACTTCATACTTTTTTAACTATGGACTGCATGTCTTTTGTATATTTTTTTGTATATCTCAAGCACATGAGATATTTTTTTATAATAATAATATTTTAAAAATTATAAAATTACAAATTGAATTTCAATTTTATGCAAATTAATAGGAAATACAAGATAATTCATGATAATCACTACCAGTACAATAAACATAAATGACGTGTTAAAACTTTATTTCTGGCAAGTTGTTAAAATCTCTTTAATTAAGTCCACAATTTTATTTATTTTTAGTTTAGCATATGTAATAGTAGTTCTTTATATATTATTCATGATTAGTTACAATTTGTAAATTGTTTTTTTATTATTTGTGTTATACATAAATTTTTTAAATACGATGCGTGTTAAAGTGAAAATAATTTTTAAAATAATTGATCTTAATATTATCAACTATCTATTAACATATTTTGATCATTACTAACAAAATTTTTAAGATCAAATAATTAATGTATTAAATAGAATTAGAGAAAAAAAAATATAATGGTCAATAGAGAAGAGTGGAGTCAAGATTTATATAACCTTAATCTGTTATTAGAAATGTCATCAAATTAATTTAAAAAAATAATAATTGTGTAGCATTAAAAATCGAATCAATAAAGTTGAGTTGTCAATCTGATTGAAGGCTTAAATTTACTTACCATAATTGTCGGTACTGTAATGTTTTAATGTACAATTCAACAAGCCAGCCATCTGATAACCTGTTTGGCCCCATGCTTGATTCATCATTATATAGATCTTGATCAACCAAATAAGAAAAATAAAATAAAATTGATATTTTCGCATTACTTTTAAATATTTTTACATAAAAAGTATCGCTATAAATATATAATGACAGTAAAAATCGTCGCTATAGGTTCTACATCGACGATTTTCATGTGTAAATATCAAAAAGTCACGTATTAATATCAATAACAATATGTTACAGCATCTAAAATGGGACATTTCACCTTTACAAAGGCCTTCCTTAACATCAACTACCCCCTTAAATTTGCCATTAAGCAAACAAACCTTGATAACAATAGAATCAAATCATTCTATTTGGGCTATTCACATTAGTTCTTATTCTACCCACTTTTCCTATTTTTCCTCAAGAAAATGGCAAGTGAATTTAATGGAGGAAAATTTCGCTACGATCTTTCCATGTCAAAGAGAACTCGAAAGCCATTGAATCGCGAAAAAGAAGACAACCGATGCAGCTTGAAATCGTGCTTTTCGGACAAAGAAATTCCTCGAAAAGGAGAAAATGATGAGAAAGAAGATGAGCATTATTATGTCAAAGTAGTTGATGAAGGGGAAGAAAGTGATCACAAAAGCTTGAAGCAACTAATTGAGGGAAGGAATACACTTGGCCAACACTTCACAACAGAGGAAATGAAGCAGCCTGTGTTGGTGCACAAACATGATGAGAAAATACTTCACTTGGTGGTTAGACACCATGAGGAGGGCTTGGATGGAGTGAGGTTCAAAGAAATAGTGAGTCGGTGTGCAAAGGTTTTGAGCCGTTTGATCAAGAATAAACGGGACTCACGTATCGGATCTCAGAGAATATCAAAATTAGTCTAGGGTTTTGGCCTATCATGTGTTTGAGATGCATATCATATATAATCAATCAATCAATGATATATATGGCTTCTTATAATTGATTACTACATTGTATTAATACTCTTAATCATTTATTCATTATGAAGTGATTGACACTACATTTTAAATTTTTTTTCAATTAAATTGTTTTGTTAATGTAACACTACGCTAAATTTTTAACTAACATTAAGAGTATAATTACGATGAATAAAATTATTCTTAAAAATTATCGTGTTAAAAAACATGGGAGGAGGTAACTAATAAATTAGATAAACGGGTGAATGCTGATCATTTTGGTCCCATAATTTAATTTTACATGAGACGGCCAAATAAGCAGTTTGAACAAGTAATACTAATGTACAATATTATCATGTCTATTGCTTATATACGACCAGTTGAGCATTTTAGAAGTACCACATCGCCTATTTGAATAGAAAAGACATAACACAACGGCTATATAAACAGGCACGAGGGGTATACGATAATCACGCAGCCATGTGGTGAGCACAAAGCGAACTATTCTTTCGCCTTTTACTAAAGAATACCGTGTGCTCGCCACTTTACAGTGGCATACGCTCATTTTTGGAGGGTCCTACCCGTTAGGGTTTGGTCCCTAAAATTTTAGTTGAACATCTTTGGAATAAGTCTAGGTGGACTGGTCTGGTTGACGGTTAATTTATTTATTAATTTTTTAGTTCAAAAATTGTATAAAATTGATTCTAGCATAATGAGCAAAGACGGAGGGAGTAGTATTTTATTTTAGAGTAATAGGGGGATCTAAAGTCTGAAATAAGGCAAAGGATGAGTGCCAATATTTGACTCTGTAAATTATTACTATTACATCATGTAATAGTCCCACATCGAAAATTGGGTAAGAAATTAAACGGGCGGTTTCTTCAAAAGGAGTGGTTTGGTTACCGTTAAAATCATGATCCTTCAGGCAGTTAACGGGAGATGAGGAGTGGTCAAAATTGCTAGAAGTTATGCAATATGGGTGTCTGCTCCAGGCCTGGTTACGACAATTTGGCACTCCCATTCTAACCAATCTGATCCCTAGCAACTTTTCTTTTTATCTAGTTGTGCTTACACCACCAATCTGATATATTATGTTTATGTTTTAGATTTGTGCATTAGAATTAAACATAATATTAATTATCTATGTTACCTTATATCATTCGTTTTTCTCATATATTTTTTCTTTGCAACTTTTTCTCATCAAGTGTTATGATACCTTATAACACTGGATGTGTTATTTTAACAAATCCAGTGTTCTAAAATAAGAAAATCCATAACACTGACAAAATGTGAATTAAAAATGTTTATTGCAGTTGCTTTCATGTGTTCTTTGCCACCTTAGAGTAGGCAAACAATGAGCGCAACAAACACAAAATAAGGTTCTAAAAAGAATAATCTATCACTTCTGATTCGGGTTAAATACAAATTATCCCAATATACTCGACCTCAATGTCGATTTATAAATGTATTATTGGACTCAAAATTTTAACGGTACAATGTTTCGGTAGATATTCAATTATTAAAAAACACAACAAATTAATGACTCCATACAAATCATTTCAAGACTTCAGCCTTCTCCTTTTTTCCCCAAACTTTCTTTCATTTTCGAAATCTCAACTCTGATGGCAGAGCCAGGGCCATCGGATCGGCGAGGTCATTAACGACCCAATCGATGGTCATGATGTCATCGACGATTGGTACTTATTCTTTCACGGCGCTAACGTGTGTCGAGTGTAGCGCATAAGATTTGAGGTCGTCTTTGGAGTTGTAGCGGATGCGGAGTATGTGAGTGAAGGTAAAGGGAACAGAAATGGAGATTTTGACGTAACTAATTTTTTATTTCTCTAATTTTTTTACAAGATTGGGATTTTGACGTAACTAATTTTTGAGATTATTGATTTGGGATGTTAGGATTTCTTTTTTGATTTATGTCATGGTTGTTGTGTTTGATTGAAGAAGAAGAAGAAGTAACAGTTTTAGGTGACGACTGTGACGCCCCAAAATAGGTCCACACAACCCATTCTTAGTCGCCAGATATCACATTATAAAAATCAAATACAAACTTCATTTATATTAATTTGAATCGTAAATGCAGATCGACTACGATTAAAGGCTGTGAGTTTTAATACAATATTATTTCGTAGATAGTATCCAAACTCAAATTGTTACAATGCCATATAAAAATACAGCAACTAATATTTTAAGACCCAAAGAAGAACGAGAAGATTACTATCATATTCATTCTAATGAGGTGCACTTTTGACCTGTCAAAGTCGGGTTCTCATCACCCTATTGTTGTTCGCCAAAATCAATTATTAAGTGACGTATAAAATACGACACACACATCTTAGGTCTTCAATACAATTATCTGTTGCATGTCAAGCCGTTTTATAATGTATTGAGAAACTTTGACAGTCTCGGACCATCACACCATTCCCCGCTCGACCCAGATACATTCTCATTTCCTGAAGAGAACAGTGAAAGAAAGGGTGAGCACAACTAGCCCAGTAAAGAATATCATGGCTAAGATAATTAATTTATCAACGACCTTTATCGAATAAATCGTAGATTTATAACATATAGTAGATAATAAAAGTTTTCAACCATAATTGCGATGGAATCAACAATCCATTAGAAGAGTCAAGTAGAACATAATGTCTACTATCTCCTCAAATTAAAAGTCCATCGTTGATATTTTATTCTGTAATACTCTTATTAATTCTTCTTTGTTATATGTTAACGCCAAGATCTTACGCCGTCGTCCCAATCACGTAAGACGCATACGATCCTGCACGATAAACACGATAAACACCACAAGCTTGGCGGCTTATTACAGCGGGGATAGCTCGAGCGTGAGAGTCGATATCTGAGACCCTCCCCCGAACGACCCGTGCACTTGGTCGGTTTTATCATCTTTGAGGCTATGGGGTTCCCGACTCTGTGGCCTAGATTCAATGCAAATTTCTCATTCGATCTTTTTGGAGCTTTCGTCCGGAACGCTGACGACCATCGATTTAGTGACCATACGGATGGAAATCTGTTTGACGAGGGGATGAGCTATCTGGCTAAGGTAAATAACAGTTTCTTTATTTTCTATTTCTCTGTTCATGTTTAGATATCTGAACACTGATTTGAACAACTTTATTGAACATATCAGGCAATCTTTTCTTGGACGTTTATTCGTCAAGAGACATATCATCGGGAGGCCGAGGAAGATTTCATGAGACGGAGATAAATATCCAAATCGACCACTCGAGCTCGAGAAAAGGCCGATCGTGAAGACGTTCTTCATAACATCGACGGACCTTCAAAGAGACTTAGATCGAGCTAGGATGGACTTGAAGGCGTCGACTGACGAAGCAAAGGGCCCTGAGGATGGGTAATTGCTCGTCCGAAGCAATCAAAAAGTTTTAATCGACATGAGCGCCATCATGGATGGAGAAAACACGCTCTCAAGGCCAAAAATGAGGAGTTCACTTGACCAACCGAGGCTTAGCGATTCAACTTAAGCGAGACTTAAGCGAAGGCCGGAAGAGAGGCGAAGACATAAGGCCAAGCGCCATAAACTTCGTCGTAAAATAAAAGAGCTTGAGGGCGGGGCCTCTTGACCAAAAGAGTCTGCGAAAGCGATTCAAACGGACTCTGAGGATTGAGATGAGCTTAATGCCGAAATCATGAAGGTCTATTCGGAGAGGGTATGAAGGCTGCCGGCGAGGTAAAGAAAAGTTATCTGCTTTGCTCACCGGATCCGGATCTTCTTAACTCAGGGGACGAAGGTGGTGCACAGAATGTCCTTCTTGCTTTATTCGACTATGTAAAAGTTAACTGTTTATGTCTTTGGGATTGTTTGAAACTTTTGTATGGATTTTGTGAAATTTTCTATGTTTGTGTAATTAGTTAATGGTATGGATGAATCGAATGAATGAATGTTTTTATTTTATTGATGAATCTTCAACTTTCTTGATTATGACTTCTATTTTGGTTAGGTTCTTGTCAATAATTGATGTCAATGAACCCGAACTCAAATAGTGAATCATCTAAGGCATATAACAGTTAATTTATGAAATGGAGTGAATTGAATTTTATGGATGAAATTTAATCGAAATCGAATTGAATGAATCCGAACTCAACACTTAACTAAAATAAAGTAATATATACTCACTCCAGATCAAGTGTGAGATCGGTCATGTGTGAGGTGAATTCGGCTGATCCTCTTTGCACCATCAAAATCTTGATTACCACTCAGGGTAGAACAAGTATATAAGGACCAAGATATAAGGATCAAGATATAAGGACCATGGAATTTGTCTACCACACAGGGTCACAAATTCATAAGGACACTCCTGTCAATAAAGCTGCCATCGAATGGCCAGCAAGTCCTACCATACCTCCTTACACCATTGTGAACTTAGAACAAATAGGAACAGGATCAATAGTGACCATTGACTTACCACCCTTGGTAAAATCAATATAGAACATAGGATTTGTCTACCACACGGGTAACAAATAAGTGAAATTTGCCATCGAATGGCCAGCGAGTCCTACCATACCTCCTTACACCATTGTGAACTTAGGACAAATAGGAATAGGATCAATAGTGACCATTGACTTACCACCCTTGGTAAAATCAATATAAGAACATAGGATTTGTCTACCACACGGGGTAACAAATAAGTGGGCTGCCATCGAATGGCCAGCGAGTCCTACCATACCTCCTTACACCATTGTGAACTTAGGACAAATAGGAACAGGATCAATGGTGAAAAAGTGACTTTTTATTGATAATGGACAATCATGTACAGACTTCCGGTAAATTGACTTGATCTCTATTGAAAATATTTCCGAAGCCTGCCAGCATGCCAAGTGTTCTTGATCTCGGAACCATCTAATGCCTTTAACCGATAAGTGCCTGGCTTTGATACTTCGATCATCTCATACGGCCCTTCCCAGTTCGGCATTAACTTTCCCATGTTTTGAGGTGTAGATGCTTCGTCTTATCTGAGGACGAAGTCTCCTACTTCGAATCTGCGAAGATAAGCAGCCAATTTGAGTAAAGCCACCTCTCTGACTTCTTCTAGCAGATCCAAACTGGTCTTCAGTCCTTCGTCATTGTAAATCTATTTGAATTGACTGACCCGAAGACTTGGAGATCCAATTTCATTCGGGACTAAGGCATCGATTACCATAGGCGATCGAAGGGTGAATCCTCAATGGTGGTCCTCGGTGTAGTCCGGTAAGCCCACAAAGACGCCGAGTAGCTCTTCCGCCATCTTCCTTTAGCTTCATGCAGTCTGCACTTGATCCCGTTCAGCAGCGTCCTGTTGGTCACCTCAACTTGCCCATTTGACCGTGGGTGAGCCACAGAAGTCTTCTTATGTTGAATCCCGACTCCTTTAAAAATCCTTCAAATTTTGTTCCCACAATCGCGTCCCGTTTTCCAGAATCAACACTCTAGGAATCCGAAGCGAAACACTACGGACTCTTTTATGAACTTCAAACACTCTTGTTTACGTTATTAGCAAAGTGGCTTTCGCCTCTCTACCCACTTAGTCATGTAATCAATATGCAACTATGATGAAAGTGACCGACCTTTAGCTTTAGGCAACGGACCCAATATATCTACCCCCAGACAGCGAAGGGTATAGGAGATAAAATCGAATATAGCTCTTACGGTGGTGATAATGAGATCGAATTTGTTGGTGGCATTTTCACATCTCTTGATATACTCTGTAGCTTCCTTGAAAATTGTAGGCCAATAGTATCCCTGTCGAAGTACTTTATAAGCCAAAGACTTGGCAGCCATATGATCACCGCAAATACCCTCGTGAACCTCCCGAAGAGCATACTTGGCCTCGGATGGAACCAGACACTTCAGCAATGGTGAGGAAAATGCCAATCGATAAAGATCCCCGTCAATAAGAACAAAATTGACACTCTTGTACTTGATCTTCTTTGCCAACATCTGATCCGAAGGAAGGACGCCATCTGCCAAATACTCAATGTAGGGAGTCATCCAGCAGTTAGATCGCTCGATACACATCACCGCTTCGTCTTTGAACACTTTCACCTTCTGCAAAACTTCCAAATAAATCGATCCATTGAAAACATCTGCATCCGTAGTGGCCCGCTTTGACATTGCATCGTCAATGAAATTGTCGTTCCGCTCTATGCCCGAAAACTCATATGAAGCGAAATACTGAAGTCGGTCTTTTAATTCCGCGGATACTTGATCATCCGGGGTCCCACGAGCTTCATAATCTCCGGCAATTTGTTTGACGACCAACCGAGAGTCATTTGTAAATGATCGACTTCGGACTTCTAGACTTTTTGCCAATCGAGCGCTTTCTTAACAACGCTTCATACTCGAACCGTTGTTCGTCGCTTTAAACTCGAATATGATGGCTCTTGAACTTTGAATCCCTCCGGACTTGTCAAGATAATTCACCCCACTAATGACCCATCATAGAGATCCATCGCATCGGCGTCCAAGCATTACGACCTGTTGAAGAAGCTGCAAGCTGCTCGATCGACGATTTATTGACAGCAACTCGGCATCTACTTGATGTGAGCGAGCGATCCACCATAAAATCGGCCAAGCTTGACCCTTGATAGCGGTTCGGGGATGGTATTCAATGAAAAATTGGGACAACTCCATAGTCCAGCTCTTGCTAGTCTCCACGAAATCTCCGGCTTGCCCATCACCTTCTTCTTCATGGGCGATCTGTGTGAAGGCGACCGGGGAGCCAGACCTTGAAAATATTTCCAAGCTTTCTACTACCAATTATTAAAGCAAAGGCAAATTTCTCAATATTTGGGTACTGGTTTGACATCTCGTGGGGCGTGGTCGACATAATAGGCCTGAGGATCTTTGCTTCCCATCGACCTCCGAACCAAAGACCTTGCTCCAATTGCCAAATCGAACTTGCTGCAGCAAGGTATAAATATAAGGTCTCTGCTGGGCGGGCTTCACGATAAAGGAAGCGAAAGACAAATAAGTTTTTATGCCTTGGAAAGCGTCTTCACACTCCGAAGTCCACTGGAACGTCTTCGCATTCTTCGGCCCCTTCAATGTGTAAAAGAAAGGAAGGCATCTCTCCGCAGATTTGGCGACGAACCTCCTTAAAGCCGCAATCCTACCAGTCAGACGTTGGACGTCTTTGAACGACTGAGGAGTCTTCATGTCAAGAATGGCCTGGATCTTCTCCGGGTTGGCCTCGATGCCCTCCGTGACCGGATATCCCGAAACTTTCTGCACCGAAGAAAGTGCATTTGGCCGGATTGAGTCTCAGTTGACGATGTCGGACAGTCTGAAAGCATTCCTCCAGATCGTCCAAATGCTTCTGAACCTGCATGCTCTTCACGATCATGTCATCTACATAAACCTCCATGTTCCTTCCTTTTACCTGTCAAGATGAAGTTCATCATTCTCGGTAGGTGGCTCCGGCATTATAAGGCCAAAAGTCATCTTTTTGTAGGCGTACGCCGAACGGTGTGTAATGAACGCTGTCTTTGGAATGTCCTCTTTGCACATGGATATTTGATGATAACCTGAAAAAGCATCCATAAAGCTTAGTAATGCATACCCCGAAAGTGGCATCGATGAGTTTGATCGATATGGGACGGAGGATAAAAGTCCTTCTGACAAGCTTTATTGAGATCGGTGTAGTCGATGCAAACCCGCCATTTTCCATTCTCGCTTCGCACTTGACACCACATTCGCCATCCACTACTGGGTAATCAATTTCATAGATGAAGTCGGTATGTACTGACTTTGCAATCTCTTCATCGATGATCTTCAATCGCTCGGCGCAAAGATCCGCCTTTTCTTTCTTGAATCGGCTTCTTCGAGGGATCTACATCCGATCTATGCTCGGCTATCTTTCGGCTAACTCGGGCATATCCTGTGGGTTCCCATGCAAAAAATATCCGCATAGAGCGTAGGAGTTCCATAAGGTTTGTCCGAAGAGGCTCTGGTAGACCTGAACCGATCTTCACTGTCTTGTCCGATTTTTTGATGATTAACTCGATCTCCTCTGTCCCACCTGCAGGGATTACCAACGGTTCTGAGCTGCTTTCAGTGAAGGGTTCGATCTCAATTGTCATTGTCTATTTCTGTTTACTGACCCCCACTCCGGAAGAATTTCACCATGTATACGATACTTCGCATAAACAGGTTATTCCAACATAATAATAAAGAATGGAATAATAGAATAATTTCACCATGTATGCGATACTTCGCATAAACAGGTTATTCCAACATAATAATAAAGAATGGAATAACAATAGCTCTCTTCATGAATACGAAAGAAATAATACTCCGTACTATAATAATAATATCCCTTACTATAATAATAACATTCCTTACCTTAGAAAAACTGAATACTGGAGTAGTGAAGTAGCAGAATATTTTTCTTCTTTCTCTCTATAACTTCTCTCTATAACTTCTCTCTCTAGAGTTTCAGTGAATTCGTAAGAAATAATGAAGGAATGAACTTCTATTTATAGAAGAATGGACTGCATAGTAACTAATTCATGAGTGGTCCAGATTGATTTACTTTTAATCGGACGGTCCATATTTAAAGCAAAATCTTTTAAATAAAATATAATATATTCTATTTTTAAAATAACTTTATAAAAGTATTCTGTTTTATATAAAAAAAATTACTATGCAAAATACTATGCGAGCACTTTCTGCAACAATTTATAATAAAATATAATATATTCTATTTATAGAATAACTTTATAAAAGTATTACATTTTATATAAAAAGATTTTACTATGTAAAACACTATGGACAATAGAATATAATATATTCTATTTATAGAATAACTTTATAAAAGTATTCTGATTTATATAAAAAGATTTTACTATTATAATTTCAACCAACGGTCTGAAAAATTAGTACATCTTTTCATGGAATAATATTGTACCAAAAAATAATTTGGACTGAAAAGAAATATATTTTTCGGATGAATAGTACCCGTGAATAGTAACTCGTGAATAGTACTCCGACACAAAAAGTGCCCCAAATACCCGAGTGAATAATATTAGAGTGAATAGTAATCGGGTATTTTATGACAACTTGTCTACTTTGAAAAATTTTCACATATGACCCTTAACTTTAATCTTTTATCAATTTAACCATTTACTAAAATAAAAAATTGAATAATTTTATTTCATAAAATTCGGGGTCTTACAACGACAAAGATGGTGGAAGGAGAGTGGTGGAGCATGGGTGGTTCGGTGCTGTTGACTGGAGAGATGTTGATCTGTCCATTACGATAAGTAAATTCAAGACGAGTTTTCAAAAATTTTCGTATACCCAACATTTGAAATCAAAATTTAGAAAAGAGAAAAAATCTTGCTAAGTTGTGAATTTGAATTAAAGGTAAATATGATGATATGAAAATAGAAACTAATAAAATCACATAAGAAAATGATATTTTCACATGAAAATCGTCGCTATATATCTTGTAATGATGATTTTCACCGTCACGATACATCTATAAGAATACTTTTAATATGAAAATATAAAACTATGTTGTGAAAATATCAATTTCATATGAAAATATTTGAGACTATTTATTTGAAGAAGATGAAGGTGAGTCAACACACTTGGGCGAGTTTACTCAAAATGAATCAACTCATTTTTTCTCTTTCTTAGTCAAAAACCATATCAGCTTTCTCTTTTTTCAACCAGTGACCACCTCATCTTTCTCTCTCCTTCGTGGTGCACATGTGTATTTTATGTTAAAAAGTCAATCTTTCTTAACGGTTTTTTTAACGTTTTAAAAAAAATCAATTTAACGAGTCGAATGTAAAAAAAATGAATTCAATAATGCAAATGTAAACCGATGTCGAGTATAATAAGAAAATTGTGTTTAACACCTTCTAATTCTGTTTTTTCACGACACATTAAATAAGACAATAAGTCTTGGTGGACAGGTTTGTCCGACCAAAATATTGGACCGGTACAAATTTTTTTTTGTGACTCCTAAAAAATGTATATTATTTATTCCAACTGAAATTTTTACAGAATATAATATTTTTAGGTGTGATTTGAATAAATATAAAAAACAGGTTATACAATCTAATTACATCTAAAAACACTGTATTCTATAAAAACTCTAGTTGAAATAAATACTACATATAGTAAGAGTTCAAAAAAACTAAAAATTGGACCGGGTCAAAAAAACTATTTGCATAGAACAACTCTAAGAGTATGTTTGATTAGTTCTTAACGCCTCTTAATTGGAGTGCCTCTGATTCGGTTAGAGGCAAACTATGTTTGGTAAA
Source organism: Panax ginseng (assembly GCA_020205605.1). Taxonomy (NCBI): domain Eukaryota; kingdom Viridiplantae; phylum Streptophyta; class Magnoliopsida; order Apiales; family Araliaceae; genus Panax; species Panax ginseng. The sequence goes on from CM035134.1 coordinate 15,374,004, forward strand.
AAAAAATTTGCCTCTTAATCGGTTAAACACAAAATTAAAGCTTAATCATTTAAAGACACATCTGAATGAATTTATATTTTTTTTAGGCAAAAATACCCTCTTCAATATCTTTTACCCAAATGTTGGGCTTACATCTTCTACACGTCGAAGCACACCACCATGCTTGGATGGAATGGTGATATGATCAACCTTGTGACGATGCAAGTCCTTCAACTTAACAAACACAAAGACAGAAGAGTTATTAGAAATGTGCTAACTAATCTATCATTTTTAAAAAGTTTAAATTGAAACTTGAAATTATAGTTATAGAAAAAATAAAAAAAACAAGTACTGAACCACTCTAAAATGGTCCTGCAAATAATGAGGATGAAAACTCCATCCTTGCAAAAGTCAAGTGACTTATAGGATTCATATGTCATACTAGATTAATTTCCTTTTTGTACACAAAATTAATTTCCTTTTTGTACACAAAAATAATTTTTTTTTTTGACTTATGAAGGGGCCAAGTAATTTTGCCATTTGATATTCAAAACAATATGATGAATTGAACGAAATATAAGGATGATGATAATGAAGAGAGAGAAAAAGACTTGTTCTTTTTTTGTTTTATTTTTATATATTTTTTTTTTTGTTCAGAGGGTTAAAATGGTAAAATATTATTATTAAGACATTTTGAAATTTTTTTTATCAAATAATATTTTTTCATTAAGATATAATTATATTCAGACGCTCTATATTATTTAGACATCTAAATTGGTTAGGTCTTAACACTCAGTTTTATCAAACACCACCTAAATTAGATGTCCAACGCAAATGTTCTGATCTATGTACATAAATTATGAGAGCTAATTGGAAATGCAAATAACTGTATTTCTTTTGTTGAGTCCCACATTGCCTACCCATCAGATTTATGCTAGGCCATTGGGTGTATAAATAAGACATGCACCATTCATTATAACATACTTACCTGGATGGGGTCAGTGGATGATCAAGATGGCATATGGCTTAGGGTGGTGATTTTTATGTGTAAATATCAGAAAGTCACGTATTAATATCAATATTGTATTAATATCAATAACAATATGTTACAGCATCTAAAGTGGGACATTTCATCTTTACAAAGGCCTTCATAACATCATCCAATGCACCTTGAAATCGTGCTGAATAAGGACTCCCGTATCGGATCTCGGAGAATATCGACTCTTCGATGACCAATCTAGAGTTTTGGCTTATCATATGTTTGAGATGCATATTATATATAATTAATGATATTTATGGCTTCTTATAATTGATTAGTACATTGTTTTGATACCCTTAATCATCAACTCATTATGTATATATCATCTAAATTTAAACATTAGAAGAGCATTTTTATGGAGAATAATAGTACACCAAGCAGAATGTGTATAATACCTTGTTTTTAATGAGAAGGTTGAAATCGTTATTTGAAATGTTGACACTTTATTTTAAAGAAAATTCGATTAGATTGTTTTGTTAGTGTAATACTATTGGCTAAATTCTTAACTAATACTATTAAGAGTTTGGTCAAGTAATATTGTATAATATTATCAATGTCTATTGCTTATATACGACCAGTTGAACATTTTAGAAGTCCCACATAGTCTATTTGAAGATTTTAAATATTTCTAATAACAAATAGTTGTTCGTATTGTTATTTGTAACCCAAATTGTACTTTGCAACTTCCAACAATAATATTTTTGTTTTTATTATTTTTTATTCAATAAATAATCATCTTTTTTTAGCGTCAGTATTGATATTTAAATTTACTTATAACTAATAAACATAGTATTACTTGTGTTTAGTAATTGGATGTTGGGGGTCTCAAAATTTTGATCTAAGAAAAATTTCAAATGTCGTGTCATTGTAATACTGGTTCGATAGATCTCACAAAATGTTTGTCGTTTACAACTTTCGAGTAGAATAAATTATTTACTTTCCTATATTACCCCTACCTTTTCTCATTGTCCCAAGAAAATCTCTCCCTTTTATTAATAGTTTTCAACTTTCCATAAAAGGGTAGTGATGGAATTTCAAACAAATTTTACTTGGTAAATAATACTTTCTTAATCCATGTGCCAAAACTTTAAATGAAAATATTTTAGGAACGGAGGTAGTATTATATATTACATTCAATCGTAATTAAAATGTGTTCGCGAGGATGTCCTAGATTTAGTAGTGATCATGGCCTTCATTTTGAATGATGCATCTGCTTGCATTACATCTCGATTATGTATAATTCCCACATTGCCTAACCATCAAATTTATGCTACGCCATTCCGGGTATAAATAAGACATGCATCTTACATTTCAACATACTTACCTGGATGGGGTCAATGGGTGATCAAGATGGCCCATGGCCTAGGTTAGTGACCTTCATTGCACTTTGGAGGGGTGCTATCCTAAGGTCTACCCAAGTGGTGGAGCCTACATCATAATTTGTGATAGTGGGGGCCTGCGTTCGCGCGGCCCCTAACAATTGAAGTTGAACTTAATTTTTCCATTGCTTTGCACGACAATTTCATGTTCTCTGTTCTCATATACGCCATCGTATAGTCTTCTGCTTGGCCGGCATCGAACTCTCTGGCATTTGTAGTTTGTCCAGTTGTGCCTCAACACATAAGAATCAAGCTGTGTGGCATTTCACCTAACTACACTTCCCAAACCAAGGAAATGAAATGATTTTAAAATATTTACATGTATATTTAATTGTTGGCGGTAGCAAGTGTTATCATATTAATAACAAAACAAAATAAAATGTTATGTCATTTGAGATCCAAACCAAAAAATTAATATCCCCAACATTACTATAAAAAACATTTATCAAATATCAGCTATATGAAAATTAAAAACTGAAGCCAAAAAGATAGTCGGGACTTGTAATTATTGGGTTTTCAATACGAGAAAAATAAAAAAAACACAACTCACTCCAACCATGTTATATTCTTAAAAATATTGAAGTTCTAATCCAACTTTAATACTCCATGTTGTAAAAAAATACTAGGCTCAACTGAGTGAAAATTGAAAGATAATTGAAAGCATTGCTAGAAATGAAGTTGACAAATTATTTGATAGTAATATGTACAAGGGATATCGTCTTCCATTAATCTTGTCCTTGGAAATTCTCTAAGAATCCTCTTGAAGATCTCATTAAAATTAAAAAATAGAATCATCATTATATAATCAAAAGAAAATAAGTGACACAAATACACCTTTAACAAGTTCTAATCCAAACGACACATTACAGCTTTGCAAGCTCCACTTGCCTCAATCCTATAAAGCTATATAGCTTAGAGGTTAGGATATAAAATAAATCAAAGGGTCCCTCAGCTTCTCATTATGCCTTCAGCCCTTCCGCCACTAACCAAGAACCGAAGAAGCTGAAACACTAACAATTTTCAATCTAATCTCAGCACAGCTCTTTAACACAACCAGTATGCAAACATCAAACTTCAAGAACTCTATCAACTGGTTTTATAGGAAATAATCCGGTGTTCTTCTGGTTACATCAGGTTCTCCTCTCCTCGGAGCTGGTTCAAACTGCAAATAAGAAATTATGACCCACACTTTAAACTTGTTTTTTCTTTTTCTTTAGCTACAATCATGACTATCTAATTAATAGTGTGGGTGGAAGAAAAGGTTTGCTGCTTTATGCAGCTTGTGAGCGGACCAAGTATAAAAGCATTGATGGGGGAGATGATATTTGAGAAATCAACCCAATTGGGTATAATAAATTTCATTAAACAAGTACTCTAATGCTACGTTTGGATTGGAGTAAATGAAGGTACGAATGGAATGAAAAAGATTGTGTTTGGTTGTGATTGAAATAGATTGAACCATTCTTATTCCTCCCAAATTTATGAATTTTACTCCTTGGGGGAGAGAGAGTATGGAATAACTCATTCCAACTCCATTCTATTCCTTCAATCTAAATATAGCATAAGAGTGACATGAGTATGATGGATGATGGATAAAAGTAGGGTTGTGAAGTTTGAATATCATTCAGGACAAGCAAGTGTTATACACCAGTTGAAATTGACTATAAGCTATACCTGTGCAGCTTATCAGCTCATTATATTTTTGCCGATGAAAAAAGGTCAGGTAAATTTTCAATAACTTAACATACTTATAATTTAACAGTCAGTACCAGTGAGGGAATGGCTATTGTAAGCAAATGGATGTGTAGAGAGCGAGAGAGACCTGGATAAATGTATGCCCTCTGCAGTCATCAACTTCCAAAATTGATGCCATGTTTCCACAACGATAACAATAATTTGGTGCACTAAAAATAGTAACGACTTTTTGTTCCTGTCATGTATAACAGACCATTAAGCAACGCGCAATTCAGTGATGGAGTGTGTATTTAGAAAAAAGAATGGATATGATGTAGATAATTACGTGTCCCCAGTTAAATCCTTCCATAACCAACTGATGAGCTCTAGCAATAAGCTTCAGGTTGTTGGTGTGGTTAAATTGCTCAGATATATCCTGCAAAGGATTTCACTTATCAGGACATAATTAGAGCAACAGAAAGAGCACAAACTGACTAGAAACCACAAGGATAAAAATAATACTTGGCCAAAAGTGTATCCAGCACCACGGGGAGATATTCCCCAACCGCAGCGGTCATCTGGGTCAGACCACAAAAGATCACACATTGGGCCTTCATGGGGAACTTCTTGAACACGATCAAAGTTTCTTATATTATCAAGTGTTTCAATGGAAGGAGACAATCCTCCATGCAGACAAAATATCTCCGATTCAACCTAGTATATTACAGGGGAAGAACATATATGATTGAATCAGATTTTTTATAGAAAACATAGCTTACTGCTTACTTGGTGGAGTAATGTGATGTAATAGAAGTACTTTCAATATGAACATGTATTTAAGAGTGTTTACTAACCACAAAAAGTAAAAATAAAATAAAAATAACTAGAGTTTTTCTTTACAACGTACATTACGGAGAAGGTAGAATTTGATATTTTTCAAGTGCATTTGCATATTATGAAAAATTCAAAATATATTTTATAAAATGCATTTAATATAATATATCAAATAATATTAGAGTTTCCATTAGCAACAGTTGTTTTTCAAACTCTACCAGTAAAAATGTTCCATCCCACTCCACTGCTATGGGCACTTGATAAGTTCTAGCTATTAAGAACTCTGGACAAATGTCGAATTTGACATGCACGGAGCAGTATACACAACTTGTGCTTAATTTTGCCAATCAAGAAATTAAAATATACATTTAACATCCTAAAATGGATACAAAGTCATCATTTTTTGGTACAGATATCACCATATAAATGAGAACTGAAAACTCCCTACTTTTAGAAAAAAGCAGCATTACCAGTAAAATTCAAGAGACGAACAGTTATGCAATTTTAGTACGCCTCCATAGGGTAAAGGTAGCAAACAAACATATAAGAGTACTTTGTAGAGAACTATTGAGTTCAATAGCTGCTGTACAATTATACTGAAGCAATGCAAATAACGACAGAGAAATAAAAATATTCTCACTAAGAGAACCATTACATTCCAACGGCTCATCTCAAGCTCATTCAAAACATAGCATTGAAGCACAAAAGTAAAGTCCGGTCCACATAAACAAAGATTGCTTCAACTGTTTTGCAGAAAATGCATTAGGGGCAAAAAGAAACATACAAGAGCATACTACTACTGAACAAAAAATCCAATTCTATAGAACACTGCCTTGTTATGGATTTCCACTACTATCAGGGCCACAGTATTAGATGATCAACTAAAATACTGAAGTAGGCTTTCAAGGCCTCTAAATTCAAGGCAACACTCACATGCACCATAAGAGAGGAAAAAAAAAAGGCAAGACGAGCATTCCACTAGATATTATATTTCCTAGAGGGGAGAGGTGAGGAGGAGAAGTCACCTAACTACTATTTCTCAAAATTTGAGATTACAAGTAATAATATAAAAAAATATATAGCATGAGATAAAAAGGCCTCAATTTGTAATCAAGGAAAAAGAGATTCAATGTAATAAAGAAATTAAAGGCATAACATTGCTTGAGAACTTCATCAAAGAATCATATAAGAAAATGTAAGAACAAATAAACAGACTAACCAGTGCAGTAAGTGGAAAATAATCAAAAAGATCCGTAAATATCTTCCAAACATTAGCATTGCCATACCTGCAAACAAACAAAAACTTTATGTACCAGCAACAAAATGCAAAGTAAAAGAAGTTTGGAATTAATACATGTATGTAGCATTGCCATACCTGCATTTATCTGTACCTATGTGACTAACTATTAGTCACCCAATTGATCGAGTGGTTAACAATATTCAAGAGTAACTACCACTGTTTTAATTAAAAATTTAAAACACAGATCTGTGCTTTCAGTTATGTTAATTACCAACTGCTCTGAAAAGTTTGAGCTGATAGAGAGAGGACCAAACAATGTACATTGGGATGAACAATAAATAACAAAACATTTTGACTCAGTTAGACCTAAAGAGCACTAGGGTGAACAAACTTACTTCCGTAGGCATTCATCATAGAATCCATAGACCTGAGTAATCTGTAGAAAGATGCATAAACCAAATTTCAGCTCATTGCATTAATTACAAAAAGTCTTTTTGTGCATAGAAATATGATATAGGAGAAAAAAATAAAGAAGAGAGCAACTGCCAACATGTCAACCAAAATGGGCCACATCATAACACCTGCTTGGAGCACCAGGCAAGGGGTTGTATTGTTAACTCACTTCAAAGTATCACTTTGATAAACGAGCTGGCCCATATAGCTCAGGTAGCTGGCTGCCTAAGATTGGGTGATTAGCCAAATGAAAAGTTCACTTTAGGAACCTAGTGTAAATATTTTTTGGGAGGTTCTTTTTTCAGAGTGGGACTCTGGTTGGTTGTTTGGGTATAGGTGCGCCTTTTATCTAGCTTGTACTTTGTATACTGTGCAATGTGCATGTATGTGGGTAAATCCCCTTATCGACTCTTTATAATGAAATTATATACTTTTTTAGAAAACTAGTAATATTTTTTACTAGTTGACATATTTGCTAAAGTTCTATCCTACTTTTCTAGGGTCATCATAACAACATCCACTACCAAGTCCCTCAACTACCCGTCACTGCCTTGTTATTGTCATAATGTCATCATCACCCTCAAGCAGTGTTCTAAAAATCTCCGCCTAGATCCGTCTAGGCCCCATCTAGGCGCTAGGCCCCCCCTTGGCGCCCTGCCTAGGCACTAGGTCCCCTGGCGCCTCACTTAGGCCCAAGACAGTAAAAAAATTCCTCCAAAAAATTAGACAGGACCTAGGCGGAGAGTTTTTTTTTATTTTAATAACTACCCAAATCAGATTTTGATATATTTATTTTTCTAATGATTTACCATATTCATAATACATGTTGTAATATATCAAATCACAACAAGAAGTGAACAATATCAAGTCAAAATAGATAATTTTATTATAGTTGTAATTTTTTGAACTTGTATCAACTTCAAAGTATATAAATGATGATACATTTGTAATATTTGGTTTAATTCAATATAATTCTTTAATTTATGTTTAGTTTTTTTTCTTTAATATTGAATTAAATTCTTGAAATTTAAATTTTATTATTTAATAGCAATCTTATTTATGAATTAAACTAAATTTTAAAAATATAAATGAACTTTGAACAATTGCATGTTTGTGTTTGACTTTTGACATTAGCAATATGGATATGTGTTTGAACTTTAAGCAAATGCCTTTATTATCTTTATTATAGATTGTTTTGCTTTATATTATTGTTTTGTTTGAATAAATGTAAGATAAAATATTAAAATTGGCTTAAAATAAAAAATCCCGTCTAGGCTCCCTAGGCGCTAGGCCCCCCTCGACCGCCTAGCGCCTTTTAGAACATTGCCCTCAGGCCTCAACTCAGCCAAAAGATGTGTAGGGTAAGCTCAGATACCCAAATTGGATACTTTTCCAGCTCTTTATAACATGTCATTATACAGAATCATTTTTATCCCTAACAATGAGTCCGTCGATAAGATGAAACTTGAAGAAAGAAACAACTTTGTAATTCAAATTTTGATTTGAAACATTTGACAGCGTAAGAGCAAACTAAGTTTTTGGCAAGCCAAACTAAGTAATAATAAAATACCTGTCTGCTTTCATGATTTCCCCTAAGAATTGTGATTCGCTGGTGATAACGCACTTTGAGAGCCACCAGAAGCTGAATCAAGAAGCAAAATACAAATAATAAAATGCATGTTGATAAGCAAATCAATACAAAAGAAATGATCAGTAACCCACATACGGCAATTGATGTTAAGGACGGCTAATTTATTCATAAATAATTCAGGCCCTGTTTGTCTAAAAGATACGTTATGTTTGTCACTCTTTAAACAAGTCACGTTTGAATGTATTTTTTAGATGGTTTATTTGAAGTGATTGAAGAACAGTGCTCAAACTCATTTAGGCTTGAAATGACTTGTTGTGTGTGTGTCTATACATACATACATACATACATATATATATATATATATATATATTGCTTTTGCTAACCACCACAAAGAAGGTAGTAGGTTAGCATTGTGCCTGAAGATGAAAGGAAAACCTGTAACCAAATAAATGCCAAGGTTTTCTTCAACATTGTCATTATTAATTTTCATGTTCTACTTTATCCTCAATTAAGATGATGTAGCAAGGACACCCGAGTTTTATTTTATAAATTCATCTCAAAACACCACTACCACAGAAGAGAGGATTTGATCACAATCAAAATTCGTAGTAATAATAATCTTCAATAATTCAATAGTCTAATTAATTTGTGGGGTCCTAAATCCCACTAATAAATAAATAAACAAACAAATAATTACATCAATTACTCTTACATCAAACATAATAAAACTTTTATAAAATAAATAGAATTTTAACTTGTCGTCCTCATCACATGTAATACAATACATCATATATGCATTTTAGAGTTTTAGAGGTGACCTTCATAGTGGATTTACAATTGATGTAAGAATTTTAAAAAAATGCTAAGTTTAAAGGCTAACTGGCTAAGAAATCTAAATTAGTTCAGCCGAGACGTCTCTATGAAGCTCCCACTAACCAGGCTCCAAGTAAACCCTTTCCTTAAAAACCGGAGCTGGAGCTCTAAGCTAAGCTTGTTATGTTTGGTTCGTTTCTAACTCAATCGATATTAGCACAAAATTACGACAGAAGTGACGCATCTTACTTATCAAAAACTTCTGACAGAAGTGTGAATATAAACCAGCAAAAAGAAAATAAAAACCAAAACCAAACAGCCACCAAATATATCCTTTTTCACACAGTTGTAGACATAGCACGTGGTGTAGCCTCTTACCGTGACAGTTTCAACTGAATAATACCCACGATCCACATAATCTCCCATAAACAGGTAATTTGTATCTGGACACTGCCATAACAGAGCAACCAAAAAAGGATTAAGAATAACAATAAACTACATCATTAAGCAAAATGATGATTTTTATACTTATATTTTACAATAAAATACATAATTGCAAAAGCTAGAAAGAATCAGAAAGCCTCAGGCAAGAACTCAAATGGAGACAGCCCCATTTATTATCGTGTACGTCACTATCTAGAAAGTCTAAATACTGACATTCAAAAAGTCAAGTTGAACAGAAATTTTCAATCACGTATATAGAAATGACCAAAAAACTTTGCATATCTACTTCCCGGTATGCCCTCTATATGAATGTGTAAACTATGTAATTGCATCTATATTTATGTGTCGTTGATAGTTGATAGCTTAAATTATGGTCTAGACTTCTTGATATTCATGTGAAGCTGTTAAGGTAAATCAAACTAATACCAAAAAAGGGGTATAAATTTCAAATATCCAATAAAGCCATAAAAAGTTTTTAATAGAACAAGTAATTTTATAGAATAAGAGAGATTACAAGATGAGGGGAGACAAGGAGACCACCCATGACACACCCTAAAATAAGCGGGGGAAAGAAAACTCAAGAACCTACAGCTCTCCTTTTTCAAAATAATTAAACACTTGAAGAATGCAATAAACTATCTTTACAATATAATTATATGAAGTTGTGAACATGTCAATATAGCAAAACTATGTCTCACGGAACATGTCAAATTGTCAATATAGCAAAATATGTCTCAAGGAACATGTCAATACAATAAAATATGTCTAGGAACATGTATATATGATGGGGATTTGGAACATGCCAAACAATGTTACAAATAAGATACTAACATTTAGTTCTCACTGACCAAAAAAATATATTCAGTTCACAATTCTCATAAAGCATGGATAATATTAAGTAAAGGTACATTTATTGACGCATCAGTACGAACTACTTACATGCTCAAAAAGAAAAATAGGAAAATTATGTATGCACAACATTCTCCTCATATTTATAATTTTATAGTGACATGTCATAATTGATGAGTCCAGAATCTTGATCAAATTTATCACATGGCATTTCAGCTTGCTACGGAAACATAAGACCAAACTCCATCTTCAATCTCATTTTTTTTTGCAAGTCTAAAACTTTTATTCTTCTAGCTCAAAATGCAAAAGAAAAAATAGGAGCCGAGAACATAAATGTAACCTTTCCTCCAATGCAAAAAAGTTCAGCAAGATCGTGAAATTGCCCATGAATGTCACCACATATGGTCACAGGGCTTTTAACAGGCTGCAGGTAAGGAAACAGAAATCAATGATCCATTAGGATATGGTTAAACTTGTTAATGAGGCAAGAAAAGAAAACAGTAGAAAATTATTTGTGTAATTATCGTACCAATTTCATGCGATCACCAGTCTACAGAGCTCAGAAAATATGATGCAAATAAGAAGTTTTAATTCAAAGGTAAACTTTAAGTCTATCAAGAACACGCAACTATTGTATTCCTTAAAAATGAAATGATGGGGGTAAAAGGTTGTTTTCTTCTGGCTTATCATAAAAAATATCATAGCGTGAGTTCCTTCGTTTACCTCTCGCTGAACATAATGTAATTGTGGTAGATTGTATTCGAAATAACCTAGTCAATGTTCAAAATGATAACTCCTCTCACAATCTCACCTCTCACTCTGCTAAAGGGAATAACATTTTAAAGAGAACATATAACAGTGCAACAAATGAATGCACTAAATTATCAGAGAAATAATAGCAAAACAACTTCTTAGAGAAGAAAAATGTACAAAGTTGTTTTTGAAGTTAAACCGGGATCACACAATCCAAGCAATTAGGATCTCACTCTCACGTATCATGCCTGAATTAGAGGAATCAAAATTTCCCATAATTGGTGTATTCAGATGCACTTTCAGAATTTCAATCGATGAATCCTTTATTATCCTTTCATTTTTCATTGTTCTGAGTGAAAATCACACAGCTGTTCAAGACTTTCCTAATATGCATACTCTTGTCCAGAGTTTCTCATGTATTATACTGAGAAAATTTGTGAAGAAGAAGATGACCCAAATGCGTGAGAGAGAGACAATCAGAAATTGATTTTCCTCAATATCACAACTTCTGAGAGATTTAATGCTGATCTTCCACCTCAACAAAAAAGAAAGGAAAGAGGGGGAGAGAGATAGGAGACATGAGGAGATGGCTTTTCATCTGGACACTTTTACAGCTTTGACTTTTAAATAAATATCTTCAGGATATAACCTCTATAATCAATCAAACTATTATGCATATATGTCTATCCTTGATAATTTATTTATGATACAAACATGTACCACAACTTAACCTCTTATATATTATCTCATGTAAATATATATATATATATATATATATATATATATATATATTGCTACAAATACAGATAATATATATATATATATATATATATATATATATATATATATATATGTGTGTGTGTGTGTGTAAAAGGAAAATGTGTATTACCTTACAAAAATATAAATGCTCCCGCTCTCATTAAATTTTAAATTTTGCTCCTCTAACATTACTGCTTTCTCACCTGCTCTCACTCTATACGCTTAGGTTATGACACTAGGAACTGCATAACAGTGCTGCTTAACATTTGAATCAAATACAAATAAAAGACAGAAAGAGACCGGAGAATAGAGATGAAACAATGTCAACAAATATTGCAAAAGAAATTAAATGCTCATCACAAAATTGTGTGCTCAACTGTAATGAATTTAGTGTAATAATTGGAACAGAAGTGCTAGTAAAAATATATAATACTCCCACTGTTCCACCAAAAGAGTCGCAATTGACTTTTTGACTATTTAAAGTTAATTTGTAAAATCAATTGATTTTATTTTAGTTAATTTAATCATAATTTTTTTAAACTATCTAAAAGGTACTACATATAACAAAATTTGTTATTTTCAAGACTTATATGAATCATCAATTTTAATTTTAGGATTTCACAAATTGACTTCAAAAAGTCAACGGAGTTAGTAAGCTAAAACAAAAGGGGGAAATAATAAAAAAATACCTGAACATTGCTTTCTTCCATTAGTATCTCTTTAGCCTTGTCACACAATGCCCTAACCTATATCCAGAAAGAAGCTAGTATGTATTATCATACGAATATCCAAAAAGAAGCAAGTATGTATTATCACACAAATATCCAGAAAGAAGCTAGTATGTATTATCATACGAAACACCCAATCAAGCAACCATGACATGAAGCAAAAACAGCATTAACTTTCCACAGGAATTCAAAGAAAGTTGTTCACAAGATTGAAAGATCTGCTACATTCTTTGTTTGCTTACCATTGAACACAAGATTGAAAAAATAAAAGCTGAGGCAAGTGAAAAATATTAACTTTTTAGTATTCTTCCCGCGTCTTCATTGTCCCTCACCAAATTCATAAACCAAACAGTACCGTTCTTAAAATTCAATTTCGCACCAAACAATCCGAGCTCAAATATTATCACAAATCACTCTAATCATATAGAATTATCCAATATAAACACACATATTATTTCTATTGGAAACCTTAATATTGATGCAAAATAAACCCAGATCCGGAGGAAATTAAACCGTCAAATGGGTTAGAAATTCAACAAAATGGATGACATCTGACCAGATTAATAATAATAAAAAATAGAGATAGATAGATGTATAGAAATAGAGGAACCTCAGGTTCGGACAAAGGTTTGCACTGCATAAGTTGTGAAATCTGTTCATCGAGGTTGCCATGTGCATTCGATGCGACCAGATCCACATTCATCTTCCTTTTCTCTTTCAATCTTAGTCTATTATGTAAAAACGCACAGATTTGCAGATATTGTTTGTCGATATATAAAATTCACAAAAAAGGTTGCTGTACGTTGTAGAGAGAGAAAACACGACTCTGGAGCGGTGGTGCAACCAGAGAGGGAGAGAGAAACCCTCGGGGTTCGCCGGATCAATATTTTATAGAGATCCGGTTAGCATGAGGATAATTTTGAATTATTAGTTAATTTACAATAGAACTTAAATATATATAATTAATAATAACAGTCCCCAAGTACAAAAATTGACCCTCTTTATCCATTTTCGGCCAAATAAATGACATCGTTGGGCTAATAAACTCCAAAGTTGAATGAAGTTCAAAATTTTATAAAAATAGGTAAAGTACACTTATTTCCCTTGAATTTTAGCAAAACTTACACAAGTGATCTTAAATTATAAAAATTAATAATAACAGTCCCCAAGTACAAAAAATTGACCCTCTAGATCCATTTTCGGCCAAATAAATGATGCATCGTTGGGCTAATAAGTCACCCGAAAGGGTGAGATGTCCAAGTACACAATTTAAATTTTAAAAGTTATATATATGAAGTTTATTTTACCCTCAAAAGTACTCTATCAGGACCGACTAAAAAGAGAATTTTTAGTTTAGTGTACTTACGTGGGGTCCATTGCGTTTACTTTTATCTACTTGTATTTTTTTTAAATTGTTTGAAAATGATACTTAAAAACATCTTTTATGGACGGATGAAGTAAGACGTTAAAGCAACACTAGTACTGTATTTAAATGATTAGAATTTTATATATATAAGATAATATATATATTTTTACGAGTAAATTAAAAGATTCCATTTTATATAAAAGACTACGTGAATTATAAATGAGGCCTATATTTCTTATAAAAGACTACACTCATGAAAGAGTACCTTGTGTAATTAATACTTTCACTTGTGTTAATTAATTTCCCACTTCAATTGTACACTATGCAGATAAATGCAAACGCAGACATAAACAAAAGCACATGCAGCCATTGAGATTTTCACCGACTAGAACACTTTGCATGCTGCTTACAGTTACTCCAGCCATGCACCTGTGCTCCAAATAGATTCATAAGTTTAACAACTTCAGAAACATAAGCTCGAGGCATTTCTATAACTTAAAGAACTCAGGTCACTTGTTTAGTTTAATTTTGTTTAGTGCTCAAAATTTAACATACAACCATGCTCTGCATGCATTTCTCAGGTTAGTCAAGTACAAGCTATATAGAAAATTCAAGATATTCCAGGAAACTTCCCAGAAAAAATGAAGATTTTTGTTTCTTCTTGTTGGAATTTGTGGTTTATAACTATGAAATAGGCCAAGTGCAAAGCGAAGCGTAGCGAAGTGAGGGAGCAAACCAGCGCGGGCTGTGCCAGTACAAAGTTATGAGTGGCGCGGGTCGCGCTATGTTTGGTGGAAGTTCTGGAGTACCGGCACGGGGGGCGCTAGTCTCGGTTCAGGTTCTGGAGTATTGACGCGGGGCGCGCCAGGGACAGAAGTGGCGCAGGGCGGGGCGCGCCGGTCGATGGACATCAGTTTTAATGGTTTGGTTTTCGAAGGACATTATGTGTATTTAGGCTATAATGTAAATTAGGGTTAGAATAAAATTAGTAGTTATAAATACTATCTATTGTAAATCATATGGAAATGAATGAAGTTGAATAACAAAAGGAACGCCTCCCGTGAACTACCCATATTGTGAAACCACGTAAATCTATGTGTTAATTCCTTATTGTCGGGTATGTGATCTAATTCTAACACTTTTCTTTAGAGTTGGTCCACTTTAAACAGTTACTGGAAACTAATACTTCCTTAAAGAGTATGTCGATCATACGATTTCTGTCAGTCGATAATATGATTTCTGTCAATCATGTTATAGTACATGGCATGGATAATTTTTATCTTGCTTACCATCATTAGTTCATTTGCCATCGACAGAACATACATGTAGTGCCACAAAAAAGTATCCAAAGAACACCTCCAGCATTAAACTCATGGCTTTCGCTTTCAGGTGTTGGCCAGCCCATGTGATCTCCTACAACAATGTGAAACCAATTAGGTCATATCAACAAATAAAGGGAGAAATTAGTGAAAAGATGATACATCTAAGAGAGACCTGTACGTTGTAGGATTGATACAATGAAGCTGCTGATGTAGATGATCGCGGGAACCTTCATGTTTGTTAAATATGATGTAATGAGTCTCGTAACAACATAAACAAGAGCAACTTAATTGGTAGTACAGAACTTTTTTGAACCAGTAAGTCCAAGAAATCCTTGTGTTGGGTCATGATATTTTACCTATTAGGCTGAATGGATTGGGCTTGCTTGTTTGATTAGTCCATTGGGTCTCCACTATTGGGTCTTAACGTTATTGGGCCCAGTCTTTGTATTATCCTTGTTTAAATCTCTATAGTATTGGATCGGGTTAGTGAATGGATCCATTAGATATTAAATATCTCCATATTTGACCGGTAATGATGAAAAAGCATGATAGTTGACTGTTGTAACTGCCATGCATTAATGTGGATGGGATCCTTGGATGGTACGGCCAGAGAAAAACAAATGATCACGGTGGTGGGTGGGTCATTATGCGATCAGCGAAGAACCATCAAATCGAGAATGTGTCGGATAAGTAGTGGTGGCACGCATGGCCCAAATTGAGATCGATATAATAGAAAGCAAGAAGTCTTCAAAGAAAAGGTAACTGATAATTTCATCTCTTTCAATACACTAGATATTTTATCCTCCATTGTTAACCTTGTGATCGCTCAGATCGACTCTCACGCCGAAAGTTATCCCTCGACTCGGCCGAAGCCGCCGCTTTTGGTGTTGTCGTGTTTCTTGTGCGATATAAACGCGTGTTACGTGATTGAGTAGCGTGGAAAGATCTTGGCGTTAACATCATGCTTTAGGAGGGGGCGTGTTCTAGTGTCTTGTAGTTTTCAATCACAAAACTTTATTTGTTCTACGTCGGAAAAGATGGTGTGGAGTAGAACAGATACGCCCGAAAGACAGCCGAAGGCTGTGAGCTCATCTGTCCAACACATTTATGTTAAGGATCGTCTCGGTCCTTCGAAGAGTGCTCATGAGAGTGAGAGCACTGCTTCCAAGGGTTCTCGTTCGAGAGCTCATGGTGGAGCCAGACGGAGGTTGGTGTTCGCTGATGATAAAGGCAGTGACCAAGATCAGAGGCAGGTGGAGGGTTCTCCGCCTAGAACCCATCACCAAAGTGGTCGGAATGACAAAACTGCCAAGTTGACGAAGATGGCAGAAGAGGCAGATAAAGCTTTAGAGGTTCTTCTGAAGCAGAGGGAAGATATAGCTGTGCAGATGCTTCGGATGGCCGATCTGAAAGACGAGGCGTCCACTTATGTTCAATCCGGAAGGCGTAGTAGACATAAGGATGTACAACATCGGGAGGGGAAGGAATTGGAGCATTCCGTGCATGTGGCTCGGGGTCAACCTCAGGAAAGAAGGAGATCAAGAAGCAGAACTCCTGAGGTATCAAAGAAAGCACTTGTTGTCATCGGCTCTCAAGGTTGAGATGGTGGCAGACAGAGGAGCCGGTCGAGAGAGCATGTACTTGAGAATAGAAGGAGAGAGCACCAACGTGAATATTCTCGTCATGCGCCGAAGTAGATTCAGAAGTCCATCAAGGGTCGTGGATTCTGGTGGAATGGGTCAATCTGCCAAGAAGCAGAAGGGTATTCCGAAAAAAGAGATCTCCTCGCAGCCAGAAGGTGTGGACTTCTTGGTGAAGGAGTTGAAGGAGCTCCGGAAGTAGTTGGCTGAGGTTTAACAGGTGAAAGATACTCCGGGAAAGAAGGCGTCCCCTTTTTCCTCGGACATTCTTAAGGAGAAGGCAGATACCACCAAGAAGTTGCCTCATATGGAAAGTTATGATGGGTCTGGAGACCCTTATGACCATAGTCAGGCGTTCGACCGGCTGGTGGATTATTATGATTTCACCGATGATGCCAAGTGCCATACGTTTGTTACAACGTTAAGGAAGTATGCAAGGCAGTGGATGGGGACTCTACCTGCAGACTCAGTCTCGTCGTGGTCCGAGCTGTGTGACAAATTCCATGCTCATTTCGGGAGCAACTGAAGAAGAGGAAAGCCCATAGGTTCTTTAGCACAGGTCCGATAGTTCACCAATGAGTCCTTGGGTCAATATGTGAAGAGGTTCAGGGAAGCAGTTGGTCAGGTAGCAGACCTCAATGATCTTCAAGCTGTCGGGTTATTTCAGAATGGGTTGGATCTGGTAAAGTCTGAGAAGCTGGTGAAGAAGCTGATGTTTCACCATCCGAAGAGCTTGGCCAAAGCTTTTGATAAAACAGAGGGCTATATTGTGGTGGAGGAGGCTATGAATAGCCTGAAACGTCCTTCTTCGGACCGAATGAAGGAGGCGGATATACTCCTAAAAATTCAAGGCGATCGTAAGAAGGTGGGAGGTATAATGATCGGCCGAGGGTAGCTCGAAGAAGTATAACAACTCATGGCGACAGGGAAGTAATCGCCCACCTGCTCCTACCCCGAAGGTGAACAAGGTTTACACCAAACTGAATACGGATAGGTCGGTGATTTTGGATCGATTAGAACGGTAGTTCTTTTTTGAACCGCCAGTAACGTTCTCAAGCCGGGACTGGGCAATTCTCGAAAATATTATGGCTATCATCAAGCTGCAGGTCACGATACTAATGAGTGTTGTAATTTAAAGGACTTCGTAGAGAGGAAGGTTCAAAGCGGTTTATTAGTTCAGTATGTGGCCGAGAGGGACCAACAACAAGAGCAGCAGAATGTTGACCGTACCGTTTAGACGGTTCAAATGGTTCCACCCGTGCAGCCTGCTCCAAATCAGCCACCAAGGCACGTCGTTAATGTAATAACCGGTGGGACAGCAGGAAAGTTGGTAGGAAAGAAGAGGAGGGGATATCTGGATTCAGTCATCTCCGTGGCGGGTGTTCCCCCGAAGACCGACAGACCATTTCTAGGGACAGTTATATCTTTTAGTGATGCAGATTATCCTTCGGAGCCCATCAAACCCCATGAAGGAGCCTTGGTGATCACAGCACAAGTGGGTTCGGTGGATATGAAGCGAATGATGATTGACAACGGGTCTTCTGTTGATATTCTTTATGCCCACGCTTATCAGAGGATGCATCTTGATGGGCAAAAGATGGAGGTCGGGCAGGAGGCCCCCTTATATGGCTTCAGCAACGATCTGGTCAAAGTGGTAGGAACTATTGAGCTACCAGTCATCTTCGGTACTGCTCCACAACAGGTAGAAATAACATGTAAATTCTATGTTGTGTATGTAGATTCGACCTACAACGCCATATTGGGACGACCTACCTTGACTGCTCTCCAAGCAGTGACTTCCATCCCTCACTTTAAGATCAAGTTCCCAACAGCACATAGAGTTGGAGAGGTTGCAGGGGATTTGGATTTGGCCAGACGATGTTATAGGAATGCAGTGATCGCCTCGGGAGTAGGGGTCAGCAAACAGAAGCAAACCATGGCAATTGAGATCGAGCCCTTCACCAAAGCGATTCGAGCCATTGGTTATTCTGTCAGAGAGAGACGGAGGAGATCGAGCTAGTTCTGGGGAAGAAGGACAAGACAGTGAAGATCGGTTCGGGTCTGCCGGAATCTCTCCGAACGAACCTTATGGAACTTCTTCGCTGCTATGCGGACATCTTTGCATGGGAGCCACAAGACATGCCTGGAATCAGCCGAAAGATTGCCGAGCACCGACTGGATGTGGATCCATCAAAAAAGCCAGTTCGGCAGAAAAGGCGGATCTTTGCACCTAAACGATAGAGGATCATCGATGAGGAGATCATGAAGCTGATAGCTGCTGACTTCATCTTTGAGATCGACTATCCGGAGTGGATGGCAAATGTAGTGTTGGTGCAGAAGCAGAACGGGAAGTGGCGAGTTTGCATCGACTACACAGACCTGAACAAAGCTTGCCCGAAAGACTTCTATCCTCTACCCCACATTGATCAACTTATTAATGCGACTTTGGGGTATGCACTACTAAGCTTTATGGATGCTTTTTCAGGTTATCATCAAATATCTATGTGCAAGGAGGACATTCTGAAGACAACTTTCATCACACACCGTTCGGTGTACGCCTACAAGAAGATGACATTTGGCTTAATCAATGCTGGAGCCACTTATCAGAGAATGATGAACTTTGTCTTCCAGAAGCAGCTCGGAAGGAATATGGAGGTATACGTGGATGATATGATTGTGAAGAGCATGCTTGTCCAAAAGCATCTGGATGATCTGGAGGAATGCTTTTAGACAGTCCGCCATCACAAATAAAGGCTCAATCCGATGAAGTGCACCTTCGCACTTCGTCTTTGGTAAATTTTGGGCTATCTAGTCACCGGAGGGCATTGAGGCCAACCCAGAGAAGATCCAGGCCATCTTGAATATGAAGACTCCTCAGTCGTTTAAAGATGTTCAATGTCTAACTGGAAGGATTGCAGCTTTGAGGAGATTCATGTCTAAGTCAGCAGAGCGATGTTTGCCGTTCTTCAGTACGTTGAAAGGACCGAAGAATGCTAAGACGTTTCAATGGACTTCGGAGTGTGAAGACGCCTTCCAAGGCATAAAGACATATTTGTCTTTGGCTCCTTTATTAATGAAACCTGCTCCAGCCAAAACTTTGTACTTATATCTGGCAGCTAGTTCGTTGGCAGTGGGAGCTGTCCTGGTTCGGGAAGTAGGGGGGAAGCAACATCCGGTTTATTACGTCAGTCACGCTTTGAGAGATGCTGAAACCAGGTACCCGAACATTGAGAAATTTGCTTTTGTTTTGATAATTGCTAGTCGAAAGCTTAGGCAGTATTTTCAAGGTCGGCTCCTAGTCGTTTACACGGATCAACCGTTGAAGAAGGTGATGAGCAAGCCAGAAGTTTCGGGAAGACTAGCAGCATGGACAATGGAATTATCTCAATTTTTTATTGAATATCATCCCCGAACTGCTATCAAAGGTCAAGCCTTGGCCGACTTTATGGTGGAATATTCGTTCTCCGAAGCAGATGCCGAGTTGCCAGAAGCTGAAGCGTCCGATCGAGCAGTTATAGTTCTTCAGTACAGTCAGAACTCCTGGACTTTATATGCAGATGGGTCTTTTACTTTGGACGTCAGTGGAGCAGGGATTATCTTGACAAGTCCGGAGGGATTCAAAGTGCAACAGGCCATCAGATTTGGGTTCAGGGCAACGAACAACGAGGCCGAATACGAAGCAGTGCTAGCGGGGGTCCGATTGGCAAAGAGTTTGGAGGTTCAAAGGTTAATCATATACAGTGACTCTCAGTTGGTCGTCAAACAAGTATCAGGAGATTATGAAGCTCGTGGGGCGAGGATGATCAAGTATTTGGCAGAGTTGAAAGACCGACTTCAGTATTTTGTCTCCTACGAGTTTCAGGGTATAGAGCGTAATGACAATTCTATTGTCGATGCATTGTCGAACCTGGCCACTACGGATGCTAGCGTTTTTAATGGATCAGTCTATTTGGAGGTTTTGCAGCAACCGAGTATCCAGCATGAAGCGGTGATGTGTATTGAACGTTCTGACTGTTGGATGACTCCCTATATTGAATATCTAGCAGATGGCGTCCTTCCTTCGGATCAGATGTTGGCAAAGAAAATCAAGTACAAGAGTACCAACTTCGTTCTTATTGATGGGGATCTTTATCGAAGGGCATTTTCGTCACCATTGTTAAAGTGTTTGGTCCCGTCCGAAACTGAATATGCTCTTCGGGAGGTTCATGAGGGTATTTGTGGCGACCATATGGCTGCTAAGTCATTAGCTTAAAAAGTGCTTCGGCAGGGGTTCTACTGGCCTACCATATTCATGGAAGCTACGGAATATGTGAAGAAGTGTGAGAAGTGTCAGCTCAATAGTCCGATCCCACATCAGCCACCAGAAGAGCTATACTCGATCTTATCTCCTATACCCTTTGCTGTTTAGGGGGTGGATATACTGGGTCCATTGCCAAAAGGTAAAGGTTAGGTCAGTTTTGTCATAGTTGCCATCGATTATATGACCAAATGGGTAGAAGCGAAGCCACTTAGATTGATAACGGAACAAGAATGCCTGAAGTTCATGAAGGAGTCAGTAGTGTTTCATTTCGGAATCCCTAAGGTGGTGATATCGGACAACGGACGCCAGTTTGTGGGATCGAAGTTTGAAGGATTTCTGAAGGAGCTGGGAGTTCAACACAAGAAGACTTCAGAGGCTCATCCACAACAAACGGCAAGCGGTCGAAGTGACCAACAGCAGCTCACGAATGGGATCAAGCCAGAGACCGGATGAAGCTAAGGGAGATGGCACGAAGAAGAGCTTCTCGGCAGTTATGGGCCTATCGGACTACACCGAGGACTACTACCGGGGACTCACCTTTCAGATTGGCTTATGGCACTGATGCCTTAGTCCCTGTTGAGATTGGATCCACCAGTCTTCGGGTCAGTCAGTTCAAGGAGATCTACAATGATGAAGGGTTGAAGGTCAACTTGGATCTATTGGAAGAAGTCAGAGAAGTGGCTTTGATCAAACTGGCAGCCTATCAACGGAGAGTAGCCAAGCATTATAACAAGGGGGTTAAGCTTCATAGATTTGAAGTAGAAGACTTTGTCCTCAGGAAAGTCGAAGCTTCTACACCTCAGAATATGGGAAAGCTGATGCCGAACTGGGAAGGACCGTATGAGGTGATTGAAGTACCGAAGCCAGGAACTTATCGGTTAAAGGCATTAGACGGATCTGAGATCAAGAACACTTGGCATGCTGGTAGACTTCGGAAGTATTTTCAATAAAGAACGAGTCAGTCTCCCGGAAGTCTGTAAATATTTGGTCATCATCAATAAAAGATTCATTTTTTCACAATTGGTCTTCTTCCTATTGGTCCTAAATTCATACCGAAGTAAGGAGGATAGGGTGAACTCGCTGACCATTCAATAGTAGCCTTATCGGTAGGAGTGTCCTTATGAATTTGTCTTACCGCGAGTGGTAAACAAATTCCATAGTCCTTTTAATATTGTTTTACCACGAGTGGTAAACAATATGCACCGAAGTAAGGAGGACGGGGTGGACTTGCTGACCATTCGATGGTAGCCTTTTTGGCAGGAGTGTCCTCATGGGTTTGATTTACCGCGAGTGGTAAACAAATTCCATAGTCCTTTTAATTTTGCTTTACCACGAGTGGTAAACAAAAATGCACCGAAATAAGGAGGTTCGGTCGGACTCGCTGGCCATTCGATGACAGCCTTATTGTCAGGTGTGTCCTTATGAATTTGATTTACCGCGAGTGGTAAACAAATTCCATGGTCCTTATATACTTGTTTCACCCCGAGCGATAAACAAGATCCCGATGGTGCAAGGAGGATCGGCCGAATTCACCTTATGCCTAATCCATCTCACACTTCGGAAATGATAAGTATGTATTACTTTATTTTGTTCAAGTGTTGAGTTCGGTTCATACAGTTCAGTTCATTGAATTCAGTTCATATCATTTCTTAACTTAACTGTTATATGCCTTCTCTGATCCACAATTCAAGTTAAGTTCAACAAAATCTTATACAGTTTTCAAGTTGATTGATACTGAATTATTGACAAGAAACGAATTAAACAGAAGCCATGATAAAGAGAGTTGAAAATTCATTAATAATTCACTATTCATTCATCCATTCATCCATAACACTAACCGATTATATAAACACAGAAATTTTGACAAAAGTTCTTAAACAAAGTTTTTAAACAATTTCAAAAATAACAAAGAACATGGACCATTATCAGGCATTATCTTCTCCATCTGAAGAGTCGAGCAGGGACGGATCTACTTTAGCTGCAATCAGCTTCTCCTTGCCGCGACTTCGACAGAGCTCATAGCCTTCAGAATATATCTTCATAATTTCCCCGTTGATTTCATCTGATCTCCGATACTCTTCACAAATCTGCTTGCAGAGATCATCGGTTAAGGGAGGTCCCAGATCCCGAAGAGCCCGGAGTTCCTGAATTTCTTCTTTGAGCTTCTGACGCCTATTCAGATGATGAGTTTCTTTTAACTCTAACTTTTCGATTGATTTGGCCAGAATCTTATTGCTAGCCTTCAACTCTTTAACTTTCTCCATCCTTATCTCACTCCTCTAAACCAAGTCAACATTCATCTTGACAATTTCTTGGTGTTGGGCCTTTGTTGACTTCATTTCTTCATTGGACGCTTTCACCTCCTCCTTGGTCTGGGCCAACTCCTTCCGAAGACCCTCATTAGTATGGAGAACAACTCCATATTGGCTTCTCTTTCGGGCCAACGTTGATTTCAGAATGGCATTTTCTTGTCTTATAGTCACCTCTTCGGCCTCGGCTTCAACAGACCTTGGACGTAGACGTCTGAATACAACATTGGCCTACACATGTTCCGCATTATTTGATCAGTTTCAAATATCTAAGTACAAAGGTAAATACGAAAATTAAAGAGAGAACCGTTTACCTTCGCCAGATAGCTCATGCCTTCCTTAAGCAGATCCCCATTCGAACTGTTCTCGAATCGGTGATCGTCGGTTTCCCGAACGAAAGCATCAAACAGTTGAAAGGGGAAGTTGGCATTAAACCGAGGCCACATGGTTGGAGATGCCATAGCATCATGTTAAAACTCAAAAGATGATTATCTTGGAGGGGAGGGCATGGGTTGATCGTGAGTTGGTGACGGATCCATATATATGTTTTCAGGAGAAGGTGATCGGGCAGGAACAGGTTCGCGAATTGGTGAAGGGACAGATGATGAGCCTGGATGGCTACCAGATGGCTGTTTTCTTTTACGAGAGAGCGAAGGAATGGATTCAATTAGCTCGTCATCGTCTGGCACTTGAATTTCTATGGGGATTGTTGGGGGAATGATGGTCGAAGATGTGGGGACTCAAAGTTCATCAGCAGTTAAGGGGGTAATCTTTGTTCTCAATTTCTTGACACGAAGGACTTTCGCCCGTTCGTGTAGAGGTATGTCAAACAGACTTCCCTTAGTTGGAGCTGGTTCAGGAGGTGCAGAATTAAGAGTGGATGAAGGGTTTGCTTCTAGATTTGTTTCTAGGTCTATCTCAGGGTCTGTATCTGAGCGGATGGATTTAGATCTCCTGGCAGCTCTCTTTCTTCGTCGGGGTTTGAGGGATTCTTCAGGTATAATGGGCTCATCAACTTGTGGTTCATCAATCTGAGGGTTGACGGTGGGTGGTTCAGTAATGAGAGGATTGGCTTGAGGAGATTCTTCTGTTGGAGGCTCTTCATTTGCATCCGTAATCTTCCCAGCCAAAAAGTCTTCAAACTCTTTTACCTCTGAAGAGTTCGGTCTAATCAAAGACACTGCAAAGGTTATGTAACGACAAATCAGAACCAATATTATCAAAATAAATACGCACAAGGGCAGTTCGATACTTACGTTTGTGATCATATAACCATGCCTGTTTGGAAAGAATCCCATGTTTCCATTCTTCCTTTGGGAAATTATTCAGGAGTTCGATCATTTCGGCTACACGTTCTTCGGAGATATCGCCAAAGTCAGCAGAAATCTTTTCATCAGTGGCCCAATTCGGTAAAGAGGCGATTTCTGGTCCCTTGACGAAAAACCATTTCTCGTGCCATCCCCTGTTGCTCGGAGGAGTGTTTATCAGCGACCGCCTCTCAAACTTCTCACCAGCCTTCGATGCGTGTTTTCCCAGAACCTTGAATCCTTTTTCTTTGGACTGGGCAATCTTGTATACAGTAAAGAAGAAGTCGAGAGTGGGTTCGACTCCTAATTCATAACAGAACGCGATGAAAGTCAAGATGTGAATGTAGGAGTTTGGCACCAATTGGGCAAACCTTACCCCAATAAACCCTAAGAGGGTAACCAGAAAGATATGAAGAGGAAACCTAACCCCCTTTTCGAGCAGAGTTACCGGAACGGCCATCCAACCGTCTGGGCGTTGGTACTTCTTCTCGTCAGATTTAGGAGCTCTTACCAAGTGGGTATCAGGGATGTGATAACGAACCTTAATCCTCCGTAATTCAGTCTCAGAAATAATGGAGGGTGTGTTGGCACGAGGATATTGTTCTTTGTTTTTGAAGAAGTCGGAGGGGTTAGGTATGAGTTTCAGAGGCACATATTTTTTACTGGGGGTGGCAGTCTTGGGGTTTGAGCTCGATGCTTCTTCAGTAGGGTTGGGGCTAGGAGGAACGGTAGTGATAGGGGTTACGCGAAGGGGAGAATTCTGGTTCGAGTTCAGAGTCACCATTGTTGAGAGTTTGCAAAGCTAGGAAGGAAGTTCAAAAGAGAAGGGATGAGCTCAAAGATTCAAAATTCAAATTGACAGGTAAAAATGTCAATTTGGGCAAAAATTACTTTTTATACTGACTGTTACACGAGTTACGAAGGCGGCACATTTAATTTCTGGCAATGATGGGGAAGTTGAATGGGAAGCGTTCGGGTTAAGCCTCAGATATTTATCATATTGGGCCTTTCAATTGAACCTCCGGTTTCAGTCCATCCCTTTACTTTGACTCTCCACCGTTTGGACTTTGGTAAATTTCAGTTTGGGCCTATCTCAACCCTATCAAATCCTATAATATCATGGACCATTTATAGTTTTCTATTAAACATCCTATTTAATAAAAAAACTAGGGGGCAATGTTGGGTCATGATATTTTACCTATTGGGCCGAATGGGTTGGGCTTGCTTGTTTGATTAGTCCATTGGGTCTCCACTATTGGGTTTTAACGTTATTGGGCCCAGTCTTTGTATTATCCTTGTTTAAATCTCTATAGTATTGGATCGGGTTAGTGGATGGATCCATTAGATATTAAATATCTCCATCTTTGACCGGTAATGATGAAAAAGCATGATAGTTAACTGTTGTAACTGCCATGCATTAATGTGGATGAGATCTTTGACTACCGACCAGAGAAAACAAAGTGATCACAGTGTAGTGGGTGGGTATGTATGCGATTGCAAGAACCATCGATCGTGGGTCCGTGTCGATAGTAGGGTGGCCGGGTGGCACGCAGAAACCCGCTAGAGATCAGTATAACAGAGCAATGAAGTCTTCAAAGAAAAGGTAACTGATAATTTCATCTCTCTCAATACACTAGATATTTTATCCTCCATTGTTAACCTTGTGATCGTCTGTACTGACTCTCACGCCGGAGCTATCCCCCGACGATCGAAGCCGTCAAGTTTTTGGTATTGTCGTGTTTATTGTGCAGGATATAGACGCGTGTTTCGTGATTGAGGCGCGTGAAAAGATGTTGGCGTTAACACCTTGCATAACTTTTTCGATCTCCTTGATTGAGTCTATAAAAAAAAGAAAGCACATATTTGAAATCCAGTAGTCGATGGGACAAGGCCGGCCAGAAAATAATTAAACTGCCAAAATAATGTCTAGATATACAAAATGATGGATACCATTAGGGGCAACAATGAGAGGGAACAAATGCTTATTTGAACCGGTCAGAGGAAATGATTACATGTGTGAAACTTGAGTGGCAGCCCAGCCGACATTAAAGATTGCTGTACCCTATAGTCTGCAGCTTGGTTAATTGAGTTGTGCCCAAGGATCTTGCAAGGAAGGCAAGCACCAAAAACTGAAGAAAATGAAAAAGCAACCAAAACAGAACCAGCACCATGCCATATTTTGTTATTGGGGACAACTTAATCAAGACCTCGATCTTTCCACATAGAAGTGTTTGATTTCCAACAAATTATTCTTTATATACATGTTGAGAACTCACAACTAACCATTTAAGAATAATATTTACTTCGGGTATCAAGGACCATTTTCCAAAGCATTACAAAACAAGGTCCCGGGCAACAGCCTCAACTTTTAAGATCCAATTAATATCTAATGAGATTAAGGTGGTTTTAATGAAAAGAAAAAATGAGTTGAAGTTGGTTCCTAAGAGCATCTCTAACAATCTCTTCAAATTGGTACGTAGGTCAACAAACTCCAATTTAAAGAGTTTTTTTTTGCTACTACTGTTGGAGATGATCTAAGAGAAACAACCATTCTTATACTACCAAACAACCCCTTAAAAAGTTTAAGGGGGTGTTTGTTTAAAAATGAATAGACCGAATGTCTAATCTGGTTAAATGATTTGTTTTGGTCCGAATGATCGAATCGGTAAGATGGACAAAAATTTGAATGGCTAAGTCGATTTTTTTTAATTTGAATGACGAATGAACAATTTGAATGAAGTAAAAAAAAAAAAAAATTTAAAAAAAATATTAACTATTATATTAAGTAATATTAAATAAATTTACAACAATTTTAAATTTTTTCAAAGAGGTAAAATAATAAAATTTTGTTATTCAGATGTTTCAGACATGTCAATTATCAAACAACTTTTTTCATTCAGATTCAGATTCAGATTCAACTTATTCAGATTCAATTTTTATCAAACACCCACATGGAGCAGGAGTAAGCCTATAGTTTAAGCAAGGCCCTGCCCCGATGTTTGAATGCCATGACATAAGTTTTAGAGGACTGCAAAAATAAATCCCCCCATTCAGTTGAGCCAACCACAAGTTTGTATAGAAGTAAGTTAGTGCATCAACATATAGAGTATTCTTCTAAAACAAATTGGCCAATAATAACAAATAATGAAATATGAGCAAAATGATCATCAAATACCCTGTTTTCATTTCATTTCTTCCTCTATCCCATTCTCTCATTAAATCTATATCTATGTTAAAAGTCATTCGGGAAAGATAACATAACAAATCTCTAAACTAGATAAGATTTCCAATACAAACTATTGAACCCCATAAAAAGCTTCCCAAATCAATTTGATTAAGAAATGACAACATCCCCTGCTAATTTTAGAAAACTGCTGCTTTGTTTTGTTCAGAAGTTAACAATTATATTTCCTATTATATCATAAGTAATTCCTGATGATATTTCCTAATACTGTCAAGTAAAAACCAATTTTTACTGCATTGACCCCACAACCCAATAATAAAGCTTCATTCAGACTGATACCTAGAAAGAAAAGCATTTTATGCCAGATAAATTTAGCAACCCAGAGAACTCAATCATTCAACCCTCATAAACCATTTTTAACCCACTAAAATTATACCAGAAACCCTTTTTATCTATTGGGAATAACCAAAATGAAAATTAACACCCAAAAAAATCTTTATTTTTCTTAAATATGGTATAAATGCCATTATATTTAGGCCATTTTGTTATTATTGGAGAAAGATAATATTGTCTGAGCAATAATTAAATATTATGTGTCCCTTAAACGGTCGTAAAGTGTTTCTAAATATATATTTGCTCTAGTACCCACATTTTTGCTCAGGTAATAACAAAATTTACAAACGGATCCAACTGACCTTAATTGGCTCAGTCGCCTTTTGCAAGGTCCTAGGTTTAATCCCCACCCCCAAATTAGTAAAAATAAATAAATTACAAACTCGATGAAAATACTAAATCTTTTTATGGATGGAATGGATGCAGCCATACTACCCTTTGGGGAAAAAACATAGATAAATAAAAGCTCAAGGAAGTAAAAGACAGTATGGTCCCCCAATCCTCCACATACTTTCTCTGTTTATGTAAGGAAAGTCGGAGGTTGTTTTTGTCATTTCCTATCAACTGATTGGCTGACGCAACGGAGAGCAGATCCTATGTCCCCAATTTCCCCGTCCGGCTGTCCCTTTGTGTCCCTCTACTTAAATTTTGACACCTAATCTCTTATTTAACACTAATTAATTCTAAAATTAAATAAAAAAACATGTGTCAAAATTTAAGTAGGAGGAGGACACAAGAGAGACAGAAAATTTGAAGACAGAGGATCTGCTCTCGACGTAACGTACGCTAAATTAAGATACGAGTAAAGATTTTGTAAATGTGGGCCCAAGATATTCAACCGATATAACTGATACTTGAATTGATTGACTGAATAGTGAATACTGAGTGGATGGGTAATTAATCTAACCAATGATGTAACCTTATTAATTTAGTGATGTTATTAATATATAAAAATATATATTATTAGTTATTAATAAAATTTTAAAATTTTTTCTTTTTATGAACTAAAATATAATAAAATTGAGTTACAATATTATTAAAAATGATTAATTTTAATATTAAATTTTTTTTGGTAAAAATATGTATACTACTATTAAAAACGGGTCAACTAATGGATTTACCGATTGAACCACCGGTTAATTAATTAGTTCAAACTAGATCGGAGTGTGAATCGATTCCAATTTCCACCGCCACCGGACTGTTTGGTCCGGGTTTTAAATCATGCTCGGTAGTCCTCTTCTTATGTATTGTATTGTAATAATACCTCGTTCCAAAAATAAAAGCCCATTATTTTGTTTATTTATTTAAGTTTTTACAAACACTATTAAGGTTTGTATGGTACTTACTTAGATATGGAGTACTATTTTAGTATAAATTTTATTAGAAATTTATGTTTAATAATTATATTATGATTTTCATTTCATAAAAAAGTCGTGGAACATTCGTTTTTCCATATATTCAATATTATTGGTTGACAAGAAAATAAATGTGTAAATTCTCTTACAAATTTAGAACATTGTTTTAATTTTATAATAAGTTATAGTAATAACCTTCCTTTCATATCCTAACAATTCTAGTTAATGTATATTGGCCTTGTGATGAAAAAAAGAAAAGAAAAGAAAAAAAGGTTAAAAAAAAAGTAGAATTAAAAAAAGGGTATGTTCACTATTAAAGTAGAAAATGATATTTCCACATGTATTTTTGATATTTATATATAGTCCTCTCTCACATTAGTATACAGTGAGTTCCACCTACATATGAGAAGAAATCGTGTGAAAATATCAAAAACACATGTGAAAATAGTACTTCCCTTAAAGTATTGCTACAATGTTATGGCCTATGGGCTTATATATGCCATGCTGCCCATATAAGAATTGTAGCCAAAATTTATATATATATATATATATATATATATATATATATATATATATATATATATATATATATATATATATATATAGTCCGCTTCTCCAATGTGGAATTAAAAAACAAAATCCTATTATAGTGATTTATTTTTTTCGTCCGCTATAGCCGTTTATATATAAGGCGACAGTTTGAATCGTCACTATATCCCGATTCGTCTTTGGTTCATTTTTTTAGTTCGTTGGAGAAAATTTTCGTGCATTGTTCTAAAAATTCCCGCCTAGGCGTTAGGCCCCCCGCCTAGGCACTAGGCCTCTCTTGGTGCCTCGCCAAGGCGGCAAAAAAATTCCTCTAAGAAATTAGGCAAGGCCTATGCGGAGAGATTTTTTTTAATAACTACCGAAACCAGATCTTGATATATTTATTTTTCTAATGATTTACCATATTCATAATACAGGTTGTAGCATATCAAATCACAACAAGAAGTAAACAATATCAAGTCAAAATGGATAATTTTATTATATTTGTAATTTTTTGAACTTGTACAAATTTCAAATTATATAAATGATGATACATTTGTAATATTTAGTTTAATTCAATATAATTCTTAAATTTATGTTTAGTTTCTTAAGTTTTAATATAGAATTAAATTCTTGAAATTTTAAATTTTATTATTTAATAGCAATTTTGTTTATGAATAAAACTAATACGTTAAAAATATGTTTGAACTTTGAACAATTGCATGTTTGTGTTTGAACTTTGACATTAGCAATATGGATATGTGTTTGAATTTTAAGTAAAGACCTTTATTAATTTTATTATAGAAAATTTTGCTTTATATTATTGTATTATTTAGATAAATATAAGATAAAATATTTAAATTAGTTTAAAATAAAAAATTTCGCCTAGGCCCCCCTCGACCGCCCGCCTGCCTCCCGCCTAGCATATTTTAGAACATTGTATATATATAAAGCCTCTAGGACTAAGTTATCCAAAAACTAATACCAAATTGCACTTCCACCTAAGGTTGTAAACGAGCCAACACAGTTCGGGCTCGATTCGAAAAAATACGAGCGAGACTCGAATTCGTTAATAATATGATCCAAATTTGAGCATTAAAAATAGTTCGAATAAAAATATGAGTAGAATCTGAGCAAGGTTATACTCGACTCGTTTAAGATTCAAACAACTCAAATTTTTGATTGTGATTCGATACATACTCGGTTAATACATATTCGATTGGATGTTCTATACATTCTATTATAATATATACAAATTCAAATCAAATTAGGATAATTAGTTATTATTTTGTTTTGTTTTTAATTTTAATTGTGATTTTATATTTATAAAACGTAATAATAAATATATTTTCTCATGTTTAAGTAAAATAACAAATTCAATTTATAATTATATTTATTATAAAACTAGTTATTATGTGTAGATTCGAATTCGAGCTTGAATTTGAAGCTTGCGAGTAGTTTGAATAAATATTCGAGTAGAGTCGAATCGAATTCGAGTAATAAATATTCGAGTCGAGTTGAATCTGAGTAGGAATTTTCAAATATAAATCGAATTCGAGTCGAATCGAGTACGAATTTATCATTTCGAGTCGAATTCGGGTAGCTCTCTGTTCGCTCCGGTTCGACTCGTTTACACCCTTACTTCCACTAGTAATTTGTTTGTATGTTTTCTATCTACATTATTTAGTATTTTCCTATGTCTTCAATAATATACAAAGTTGTGGAACGATATCATCTTTAATTAACTTAATTTATTGTTTGTGCTATTTATAGTTCAATCATCAGTTGTCCTTTTTGGATAAAGCAACAAAAAAAATATAATTAAAATAATGATGTTTTGAAATTCGTAATCAAGTGTTTCGAAACAAAAGTGTACTACTATGTTATAAAATATTTGTACTAAAGTGCAATTCGCTACCACACCGGCATAGATATGTAGAGGTGACAACCAAGTAGGGCTTGCCCATGTAGGGTCAAAGCCAAATGGTCTCAGGCGCCCCCAAAATAGGTACACATCACACATTTTGAGTCATCAATAACATGGTATAGAAACAACTAAAACTTTATTAATACAACATATAAACTGTGAGTTTAAATACAAATATTTCCATCTAGACAATATTCACACCCAAATAAGTCCTCATTACAATTATTGGTATATTATTTGACAAAAATGGTGAGGACTACTAAAACAACTTTCTAGAACCATCATTCCACACCCCGACTAGAACTCGCTACATTCTCGCCTCTTGAGAAGAAAAATGGAACAAAAAAGAAAAGGGTGAGCTCAACTAGCCCAGTAAAGAATATTATGACTAAGATAATATAGAACAAACTATCGTTAGTCTTCAACAGGAAAAAAATCTGATAAAATACAATAGACAACAAATTTTAGATTAATATTCGCAGCGGAAATAATAATTCGAGTTACGTAGAGAATGAAATCTACTATAATCTATGAATTTAAAAGTCCATCATCAATATTTTATCCATGTAACATCAATCAATATTCATCTTGAGTCAAATATTCATCTTTGCACTACAGGCCAAAGATATTCATCAGTTGGTCATGTTCATCTCAACACCTGTTCATCTTTGCACTACGGGCCAAAGATATTCATAAGAAAATCATTAATCTTTGCACTACAGGCCAAAGATATTCGGTAATATCATCATTTAGGACTAAGGATGATAAAAAATATTTTAAAGAAAACGAATCCAGTGAAACAAAAGAACAAATATTAAGGATTCGTACTTTAAACAATCCGAGTTCAAAAATACTTCATAAATAATCATAGTGAAGTAAAATTCAAGAATGTTCAAAACATGGATACAATCAAAGCTAGTATCCATAATAGATATTTTGGACAAAAAAAAACAAAAAATTAATTTTTCTGTGAATAGTGCCGTATTCGTGAAGTGTCGTATACGTGAATAGTGCCGTATATGTGAATAGTAACCCAGACACTAAAAGACAAGAATTTCACAAGAAAAATCTTACAAATATTCCAGCATAATGATATTAGAAGAAATAATATCATTTTTTTAAAAAATAACATCCCTTACCTCGAAAAGACAAGATTTCTAAATTTGGAATACTGGGATATAAGGTCAAGGAAATTTGCAAATCAGATATAGCAACACTCAAGGTATCAAAATACTCACAAGAATACGCTCGATAATATAGAGAGAGAAAACTTTAGTTTCTGGTGTGATTTTCAATTTTAACCTAAGCACCCTATTTATAGAAAAATATTTAGAATACCAAAGCAGAAAATTTAATAAAATAATATTATTTATAAACTAAATTCCTACACACACCACCAGCTGATTTCAACCACTTAACACATGTCCCACAAATGAAAAAAATGTTTTTCTTAATTAAAATATTTTACACTTCAAAAATTAATTATTCTAGAACTTTGGAACTTCAATAATTCATAAAAAATAGCCCTTTTATCAGAAAAATTCAAACCTTATGTACTTTCCATAAGAAATTCCATTCTCTACAACTTTACAGAAGAAAGTTTTTTCAAATTCCAAACAGAAATTGACCGGAATCCACAAACGGACGATTTTACAGGCTATAATCAAATTTCAGTCAAGAAATGGGCCCACAAACATGTTTTAAACAATTTTTAGTGACAAAAATACTCTTCCTCCTTATTTATTCATATATCCCACATTCATTGTAAAAATATCACCATTATTATATTCTTAAAATATAATAATATATTTAAATGAATTATTTTATCGAAAAAGATAAAATATCAATTTTCAACAATTGTCACATTAAAAATTTTCTCCATCTATATCCACATAAAATGAATATTTTCCTTATCATAATAATCAATAATTAATTATTCACAAATAATATTACGTAATCACAATAATCGGCTAACAACCGTGCCATTCCCAAGAAAGAGAGGGCTTTCCAATAAGAATTTCTCCTTACTGGCGTGCAATTAGGTGACCAAACCTCTAGACAGAACTTTCTAGACATTGCCAATAATATTATCTAATAATATTATTCAAATAATATGAATTATTGATCCGATAATGAAAATATCGTGTAGTGACAATTATCAAACAACAATAATATAAAATATCAACGTAGCAATTATTGAATCAATAAAATAAAGTATTGAATAAGAATTCACCGTAACAATTATTGAGTAGTGTCTTCACGTAAGAATCAATAATTGGTGCAATATCGTCTTCTACTATGTTTTAACCAAGGGTATTTTAACAAGATAATTCAGTAATAACTACGCCAAGTATTTATAAACAACTTATACTTGTCGCTTTTTCTTCATCCAATCGCTTTTTAGTTATGGGGCCCACACAAGGTCATACTGTCGCATTTAATATTCCCCACTATTGAGAATATTCCACGACCAAACAAATATTCTCCGATAAAATGAATATTTTATAACCACTTGCTTATTTGAAATATTTGCGCATTTTACCCATAACTAACCACATTAATCAAATCAACCCTTACTATTTCAAAATAATAAATAGAGGAAATTCAATTTCATTTAATAATAAGTTGGGGTCTTACAACCTCCTCTCCTTATGAAATTTCGTCCTCGAAATTGACGTACGTACTTGATGTTTTGAAAAGGTGAGGATACCTCGCTTTCATTTCCGTTTCCAACTCCCAGGTCATTTCTTCAATAGCATGGTTTCTCCACAAAACTTTGACTTGGGGTATGACCTTTGTGCGTAGAACATGCTCCTTCCTATCCAAGATCTTGACAGTACCTCCTCGGACGTTAAGTCTTCCGGCTATCTCGTCCGGCTTCTAACTCAATAACGTGGTTCGTGTCTTTCACATATTTACGTAGCACGATATGTGAAAACATTATGAACACGAGACATACTGGAGGTAACGCGAGTCTATAGGCCACATTTTCTACTCGGTCAAGAATCTGAAATGGACCAATAAATCTTGGATTGAGCTTTCCTCTTTTCCCAAATCTTGTAACTCCCTTCCACGGAGTAACACGCAACAATACATGATCCCTAATACTAAATTCCACGTCCTTTCGATGAAGATCCGCATAACTCTTTTGTCGATCTTGTGCCGTTTGTATACGTTGTCGGATCATTTGGATCTTTTCTATAGTTATACGTACCAACTCTGGTCCCAATAATGTTGCTTCACCAACCTCATCCCAACATACTGGAGAGCGACACTTACGTCTATATAATGCTTCGAATGGAGCCACACCTATACTTTCCTGATAATTGTTGTTGTAGGAGAATTTCACCAAAGATAAATATTTATCCCAACTCCCTTTGAAGTCTAGGACACAGAGTCTTAATAGATCTTCAAGAGTTTAAATAGTCCTCTCTGATTGTCCGTCCGTTTGAGGATGGTATCTTTGAATCGAATCAGTAAATCCGCGCTATAGCTTTTTGCAAACTAACCCAAAATCGTGAAGTAAATCTTGGGTCACGATCCGAAACTATGGATACTGGCATGCCATGCAATCTCACAATCTCATTTACATACATATGAGCAAGACGTTCAAGGGAATAAGTCTCCCGTATCGGCAAGAAATGAGCATACTTGGTTAATCTATCAACAATAACCCAAATAGCATTTATGCCTTGAGAAACCGTGGGAAGACCCGTAACGAAATCCATGGTAATGTGTTCCCACTTCCATTTGGGGATCTCAAGTGGTTGCAATGGACCCTTAGGCACTTGATGCTCTGCCTTTACACGCTGACAAGTTAAACACCTCGAGATAAACTTTGCAATCTCTCTCTTCATATTGTTCCACCAAAATGTATGTCGAAGATCATGATACATTTTGGTACTTCCAGGATGGATTACAAATGGTGTATTGTGTGCTTCCATCATGATCTTGTACTTCAAATCAGAGTCGCTAGGAACATAAAGTCTGGAGTGTACTCGAAGTATTCCTTCTTCATCGATTCTTTTTTCTGGAATAGCACCTTCTTGTACTTTCTTCTTCATACGCATTAGCTCCGGGTCTGTGGCTTGAGCAACTTTAACTTTATCGATTAAAGTTGGTTCTATGCGTATACTTGACATCATCGCACTCGTTCCTGCATATGATCTTCTACTCAACGTGTCAGCTACCACGTTTGCTTTTCTAGGATGGTATTGAATGGTGTGATCATAATCTTTTAACAGCTCGAGCCAACGTCATTGCCGCATGTTGAGTTCCTTTTGGGTGAAGAAATATTTGAGGCTTTTATGGTCCGAATATATCTCCACTTTCTCCCATATAGATAGTGCCTCCGGATCTTTAAGCGAAAATGATCACCGCTAACTCTAGATCATGAGTAGGATAATTCCTCTCATACTCTTTAAGCTGTCGCGAGGCATAGGCTATGACTTTCCCACGTTGCATGAGAACACATCCTAACCCTTTTCCTGAAGCATCGCTGTTGATAAAAAATCCATCCGAACCAGATGGTATTGTCAGAACAGATGCTGAAATGAGTCTCCTCTTAAGCTCTTGGAAACTCTTTTTGCATTCCTCGCTCCATACGAATTTTGTATCTTTCCGAGTCAGCTGAGTTAACGGAGTAGCGATTCGAGAAAATCTTTCCACGAATCTCCGATAATAACCAATTAAGCCCGTAAAGCTAAGTACTTGATTCTGAGCTTGGTTGCTCCCAACTTTGTATTGCTTCAATCTTCACCGTCAATAACAGATACTCCATGTTTTGACACCACGTGCCCAATGAATGCTACTTCCTCAAGCCAGAACTCGCATTTCTTCAACTTGGCATATAGCTTATTTTCACGAAGCTTTTGGAGTACCAGCTTCAAATGGTGCTCATGATCTTCACGGCTTTTGGAATTAATGAGGATGTCATCAATAAAGACAACAACGAACTGATCCAAATAATCCTTGAATACTCGGTTCATCATATCCATGACATGACTAAGAATTCATAATGGCCACACCGAGTTCTGAAGGTAGTATTTGGAATATCCTCAGTTCTAATCTTCAGCTGATGATATCCAGAACGAAGATCAATCTTTGAAAAGAATTGTGCTCCTTGCAACTGGTCAAACAGGTCATTAATACGAGGTAGCAGATACCTATTCTTGATGGTGACATGGTTCAATTCCCGATAGTCAATACAAATTCGCATACTCCCATCTTTCTTCTTTACAAATAAAATAGGAGCACCCCAAGGAGATGTACTAGGACGAATGAAACCGATGTCTAACAACTCTTGTAGTTGGACCTTTAACTCCTGAAGTTCAATAGGAGCCATTCGATATGGGGTTTTAAAAATGGGCTTTGTACCAGGTTCAAGATCAATAAAGAATTCAACTTCACGTTCTGGGGGTAGACCGGGAAGTTCTTCAGGAAATACGTCAGGAAATTTACAACAACAGGAATATTATTCAAATCTGACGTGTCTTTATTCAAATCCATAACATGGGCTAAGAAAGCTTGACATCCATTTTTCAATAAACGAATAGCTTTATGACTTGATATTACAGTGATTGATTTTAGTGGTTTAGTTGCTTGAATACAACAGGTTGGTTAGGAATATGAAAACTAACAACCTTACGAAAACAATCAATTTTGGCATGATGAGTAGTTAACCAATCAATCCCTAAAATCACATCAAAAGCAAGTATCTTTAAAGAGATAAGGTCAACATGTAATGTGATGGTGCCAACTTGGATCAAACAAGATTTATAAACAGTGGATGTGATGAAAGTTTCTCCTAACAGAGTCTCCACAGATAAATCAAAGTCTAATTTCTCCGGAGTCAAGTTTAAACGTTGAGCACAAGCAGGAGAGATAAATGAATGGGTAGCACCAGTATCTAGTAAGGTATAAATTTCGCAATAATTTATGATTAGCTTACCCGTGATCACCTCGTTTGGGTTCCTCTTATTTTGACCAGTCACGACAAATGCTCTTCCAGGAACCGTTGACTTTGACTTTTCTGGGACAGCCTTTTAAGTCACCATCATTTCTTTGGACTTGGTTTCGCTTCGTGACAATCTCGAAGCGATATGTCCTTCCTTTTCCACAATTATAACATACCTTGAACTGTTGTGGGCGCTTTGACCGATATGTCCTCTTTCCGCATTTATAATATATGAATTGGTGGTCGCTTCTCCTCCCTTAAAACCAGGTTGTTCTTTGGTCTTTGTCGACGTCTTCGCGTTATCATTGTTGAATCTTCTCTTTTTAAAATCTTCCCCCGACTCGCTTCTTCTATTTTCATGGACATGATTACCACCAGAGTGGTTACTGTTGGTCGGATAACTGATCACTAAACATGCGCAAGTATACACGGTCTAACAAGTAATACAGTGATAAGAAGAGTGTCGTACCCACGAGGAACTATCACTAATATTTACCAAATATCGACTTTATATCGCTAAAGTCTTATTCGAACAACAATAAATGAAAGAGTGATTAATCTAAGCATAACTAATTATCAAAGCAAGTAAATGGATAACGAATGGTAATCTAAGGAATAACAAGCTAAGGTTACAACTTTACCCCATTCAGGCATTCTGTCGAACACTTGGCGTGCTATGCTTCACCAAACTAGCTACCCTTCTCTCGATGGTCTAAATGGTTACGACAATTTGTTGACCGAGAACACACAAGTTCTCATACACCTCTGTCGGGGTATGTACGAACATATCCTTTCCAGATCCACCCGATAGGGAATAGAACGAAAAAGAACGCCCAAGATCTACAATCCTACGTATGTCTACATGCGAATTAATCGAAACAAGGATTTAAGCATAAGCTCTCAATTAGGCCGCACGTGGTGCACAAATATATGTCTATTCTACGCACAACTTATGCAGTCGAAACCCACAATCACATGCCAATATATTCAGGTGTAAATCTACAATTCTTCTGTCGATATCATGTAAATTACCAAAATCATCGCTAATGTCTTAGCGAGAATCATTAAGCATAAATATATCGAACCAAATCATATGGTGCCAACCAAAGAGATAAGACAGTCAATTTAAATAACAAATGGTTCCATTATAACCTTAGAGAAAATATTCAGTTCATAGCTATTGAATAAAATACAAGTAGCAATAAAGACAACATTTATGGATTACAAAATCAGAGAAAATAAATAGATAAGAAGAAACTCTGTCAAGGCCCTTCAATCTCTAAGCATTCTGCTCAAATCAAGCTCTCCAGTCCGTGTTTCTCATTGCTCTTGATGCTCCAAAGAGACCCAAACTTCTCCCTAATCTAATCTAACTATATTTACAAACATCTATCTAAGAGAAAGAAAGAGAAATTACAAAATATAACTAATCTAAGCTATTTTTCTCTCTAGATCTCTTTTCTCTCCCTATTCTATGTTATATGATATCTCACTTATGTAGAGCCTCCCTTTCCTTTTATATCCTACTTCCTTCCTTTTGCTAGGTCAAACAAAGGCCTTGGTACATGCTGAATCCGGAGGTGGCGCGCCATGTGCCAATTAACTGAGCTTTAGATAACCTTCTTGGCGCCATATTAGAATCTGGGACACGGAGGAGGCAAATATGCAATGAGTCAAAGGAGAGGAGGATGGTCTTGCATGTGTGATCTTGATGTCATCAAGGGCAGGGGGTGGCGCTACTTGCCATTATTAAGTTGCATTAAAGCGCATTGGCATTGGCGTGTAAGTGAGTGTGAAGAATAATGACCATTTTGCCTTTTAAAGTCGGAAAAGTAATCTTGTAAAGCCCTGCACTTCCATCGCTTAAGCACAATAACACTATATTTATATAAAACTACATAAAAACTTTAATTCAGAAATTCTTTAAGTTATAAAAGTATCCGATTCGCGGGTATAAATTCCACTCATCAAATACCCCCAAACTTAAATCTTTGCTTGTCCTCGAGCAAACTATCTAATACACATTAACAAAAGTAAAACACACGCGAAAGACAAATAAAACTGTAATATAGCATCATGGCCTCAAAGCATAACGCTACTCCAAGAGAACATGACAATCACAAATATGAATAAGGGTTCAATCAATTTCAAGCATAAGACTGTATTCGATCCATTCTATGTGTGTGTGTGAAGACCAACCGTCCAGACTAATCATAGCTTCAAAATAAGTTCGCATAGTCGATTGTTAATACAAAAATGCACACTCCACAACTTAAACATTCAACAAGCATTAAGAATAAGACACAAGTGCAGTAACGGATCAAAAGACTCTAGCATGAAGAATGTAAAACCTGACTCGGACAATCCTTAATTACCTTAGGCTAATCAGAACTACCCATGAATGAGCGTTTGATCAGTGACTCCCAAGCCAGACGACTTTAGGGCACTAGGTGTAGAACACCCCTAAGAATCTAGTAACTCGAGCAGAAAAGGCCACGTAATCAATATAAGCCAAAATAGACTTTACGCACTGAAGATTATAATGCGAGTGCATTTTATGCTCCATCTCAATATCGGTCCTATGTTTATGGGTGAGTGCATTTTACGCTCCATCTCGACCCACCGCAAGACTTTCGATATTCAATCTTCAATAACAATCTATTATTATTCTTTTATATATATATATATATCTAAACATGCACGAATCCAAGATCCACAACTGTAAAAACGTCTAAGTCTTTTATTACTTTGTAAAAAATGAAAATTTATAAGAGTGAACAAATGCTCAAAGCAATAAACATGTGGACTAAATTTTGAAAAAAATTTACTAGTTAACACAGTTGGTCGGTGCTCGCTAGAAGGACGGATCAATTACATCTAAACTTATCAATTGAAAAATCCATAGCTCATACATGCTTGACACGACTCTAAGAAATAGACCATAAAAATAGGTGCTTGTCATCAGCTATAATAAAAAAAATAATGATAACTATCACACCCTTGCTAAATAGCAGCACAAAATAGGGTGAAAAAAAGAAAGAAAAAAAAGGCCATTCATATGGCACAAGCATCTAATCTGTATAAGCCCCAAAAAGATGGCTATAAACCACAATCATGCTAAAAATAATCAAAGCATAAATAAATAAAACCAAAAATAGTTTATGGCATCCATAATGAAAAAAATTCAAGCATAATCCCGCAGTTCAGAAGACTGCACCACAATACTGATAAATAAAAACATAATAAAGTACTAAAGTCTGGTAATCCTAACATGGCAGTACGAAAATAAACAGATAGAAGCCAAAAAAAAAACACCCCCAAACTTGAGGTGAGCAATGCCCTCATTGCTAAACATAAAGTAATTTAATACAAGAGGGCTTCCCTGGAGATCGCTCACTCAGCATCGGCATCGGCTTCATCCTCATCAGCTGCATCCTGATTAGCTTCGGCGGGCGGTGATGGTGGAGGGTAAGGTGGGAATATAGGAAGCTCCGGGAACTGGTATGACGTGAACTCCGCATTCTCGCCATAGTAATCAGTGTAGATGCTCTGAATGGTGTTCACCAGCTCAGCCTAGTACTGCATCGCTATTTCCTGCCTTTGTGCCACAGCTGCGATGTGTCTTCGCTGCCTCTGTGCCTCGACGTCATGTTTCTGATGCAGCAGGGTGAGGGATGCCATAATGTCAGTCAGTAGGCCCTGTGCAGCTGGCCCTGTGCCTGAAGATTGTGCCTGTTCGGGTTTTGCTGTAGGAGACGATGATGTAGGTGGCCCGTAGCCTTCACCTCTAACATGTGACTCTGTCCCATCCCACACATTAAAGCGTGAGATTGTCTGATGGTCGATAATTGCCATGGGAAGCAAGGCTATCTCCTCTAGCCCCCACTGAATACCCGTCTGCTTGCATAAACGGGTGATCAAGTAAGCATCCTATTTATAGGAGAATGGAAAGGATACTATGCAATAAAATATAATATATTCTATTTATAATATATATATATATATATATATATTTATATTTATATATATATTATTTAAAATCTAATAAAACAAATAACTTTATAAAAGTATTCATTTTTTATATAAAAGATTTTACTATCTGAAACACTATGCATGCACTATGCAAACACTATGCATAATAGAATATTATATATTCTATTTATAGTCTAATAAAATAAATAACTTTATAAAAATATTCATTTTTTATATAAAAAGATTTTACTATGAAAAATACTATGCATACTATGAAAAACATTTCTATATAATAGAATATTATATATTCTATTTATAGTTTAATAAAATAAATAACTTTATAAAAGTATTCATTTTATATAAAAAGTTTTTGTTTTATTACATTTATAATAATAATAAAATAAAACTTATCACCTTTATTATAATTCACAATATTAATCGAAAGAGTCGTTCCCGGAAAGAGGGGCTTTCCAATAAGGATTTCTCCTATTATAGCGCAAATTAGGTGACCAAACCTCTCCTCGATGTAACTTCTAGACATCGTTAATATTGCAAATAATAATATTAATAACTTTGTCGTATCAATTATTGATTTAATAATATATAAAATATCGACAATAATTGAATCAAATAACGTGAGATACTTATGCAAAGAATTACTTCGTAGCAATAATTGAACAAAACTGAGTGACTTCTCACGTAAGCATCAATAATCAATACCGTGTGCTACTATACAACCATGCGTATTACTATACTTTTAACACCAGGTGTTTCAACAGTTAACGGTACAACTTCCGCCGTTATTTTCATAAAATATTTTTGTCATTTTCTCAATCCGATAATAATTCCATTGCGGGGTCCACCAATGATTATTCCGTTGTACGAATATTCCCTGTTAAAATGAATATTCCCTGACCAATCGAATATTATATAACAACTTGCGTACTTTGCAAAATTTATAAATATTACCCACAACTATAACATTATATCAAATTCATTCCATAATATTCAAAAATGATATTTATAGAAAAATCATCTTTATTCATAAAAGTTGGGGTCTTACATGAGACATGAGAGACAACCCGGTTTCAACTATATGACGGTGACGACGTTCCGAGTACCCATTGTGCTCGGGTGTGTGAGGTGGAGAGGTGAGATGGGCAATGCCATTGGTGGCTAGGAAACCTGTGAGAGTTTGATATTCCCCCCCATTGTCAGAATAGAGTGTAAGAATTTTTCGGGTGAACTGATTTTCAACAAGAGCCTTGAATTGAACAAAAACATCAAACAAATGTGATTTCCGTTTTAAAGGATAAAGCCAAGTGTATTTAGTGAAATGATCTACAAAGACAACATAGTTGTGACTCCCCCAAAATAGGTATACATCACCCATCTTGGGTCGCCAAATACATAGTACAGAATACAAATACAAACTTAATTATACAACATGAGCTGAGAGTTTTTACCCGAATATTGTCCTCTAGACAATATCCAAACTCAAATGGAGTCCTCATTACAATTATTATCAAACTATTTTATAAAAATAGTGAGGACTACTATAGCCATCATCTCGGACCATCACTTCATTCCCCGACTAGTCCCAGCTATATATATTCTCATTTCACGAAGAACAAATTGAAAGAAAAGAGTGAGCTCAACTAGCCCAAAGAAGAAATATTATGACTAAGATAATGCGATTAAGTTATCGTTAGCCTTCAACAATGTTAAACGATAGAATATAATAGACAACAAGTTTAATCACAGTAGAACAAATAATCCATTAGAAGAGTCAAGTAGAGCAAGATATCTACTATCTT
The DNA here is from genome assembly GCA_020205605.1 of Panax ginseng. Taxonomy (NCBI): domain Eukaryota; kingdom Viridiplantae; phylum Streptophyta; class Magnoliopsida; order Apiales; family Araliaceae; genus Panax; species Panax ginseng. The sequence continues at coordinate 15,417,915 of CM035134.1, forward strand.
CTATGATTTAAAAAGTTTATCATTAACTTTATCATCGACTCGAACAATAAATAAACCACATCATTGAATCATCCTCGTCTTATGGGCCAAGGATATTCATAAATCATCAATGGTTGATGATTATACCGAATAATCCTTGGTCATAATCATACCAACAACTATCCATCAATGCACTTCTGTGCCAATGAGGATTTTTACCACATCATTTGTAATATTACGGGTCATGATTATACCGAATGATACCGGTCATAATCATACTAATCAACAGTCCATCTATGCACGTAAGCCAAAGATGACTTTCATCACAATATAAGCATGAGGATGATGACAATGATATAAGCATTAATCAAACGAAATCAAAGATAAATATTAAAGACTTTAAATTTATCCAGAGTTTAAAAATATCCAAATTGTCAACATGATACTGCTTTGTGGAGTAAAATTCAAGAATAATATTCATGTACCAAAAATAATTTGGACAAAAAATAAATATATTTTTTGGGTGAATAGTACCCCATAAATAGTACTTCGGGAATAGTACCCCGTGAATAGTAACCCCAGCATGAAAAGTTCCCCGAATACCCGAGTGAATAATACTAGAGTGAATAGTAATTAGGTGAATAGTAACTCATGAATAGTACTTCGGCACGAAAAGTGCTCCGAATACCCGAGTGAATAATACTAGAGTGAATAGTAATCGGGTGAATAGTAACTCGTGAATAGTACCCCAACATGAAAAAGTGCCCCGAATACCCGAGTGAATAATATTATAGTGAATAGTAACTGGGTGAATAGTAACCTGTGAATAGTATCCCGAGTGAAAATATTGATATTTAATAAGAAAGTTCAGATCAATATTCCAATAAAACGATACTGGATGAAGCGCAAAACTCAAGGATATTTGACGTCCCCAAAACAGGTATATATCACCCATCTTGAGTCGCCAGATACATGGTATATAAATTCAAATACAACTTAATTATACAACAGTCGTATAAAATACGACAAAACATAGCTGAGAGTTTAAACAAGAATATTGTCATCTAGACAATATCCACACTCAATGGTGTCCTCATTACAATTATTATCACATTATTCCGTAGAATCATCGAGGACTACTAAATCCATTTATCCCGGACCATCACTCCATTCCCCGACTCATCCCAACCTATATTCTCATTTCACAAGAGAACAATGAAAAGAAAGGGTGAGCTCAACTAGCACAAAAAAAAATATTATGACTAAGATAATGCGAGAATAAATTATCCTTAGCCTTCAACAGTATAACAACTGATAGAATACAATAGACAACAAGTTTTAGATCAACAACTGCAACAGAATAAGCAATCCATTAGAAGAGTCAAGTAGAGCATAAAATCTACTATCTTCTATGATTTAAAAAGTTTTTCATCAACTTTATCGCTAAGACTCACCTTAATAAATAAAATCGAATCATCCCGCACTACTACGGCCAAGGATATTCATGTAATCATCAATGGTCATGATTATACCGAATAATCCTCGTCATAATCATACCAACAACTGTCCATCAATGAACTACAGGCCAATGAGGACTTTTACCACATCATTCGTCACATTACGATCATGATTATACCGAATAATCCCTTGTCATAATCATACCAAGTCCATCTATGCACGTAAGCCAAAGATGACTTTAATCACAATATAAGCATGAGGATGATGACAATGACATAATAATTCAATAAAACAAGTTCAAGGATAAATTTTAAAAATTTATAATTTAATTTATCCAGGAATCAATAACGTTCAAATTGTCAACATGATACTTCTTTGTAAAGTAAAATTCAAGAATAATATTCATGTACCAAAAATAATTAGGACAGAAAAGAAATATATTTTTTGGGTGAATAGTACCCCGTGAATAGTACCCCGACACGAAAAGTGTCCCGAATACCCGAGTGAATGATACTAGAGTGAATAGTAATCGGGTGAATAGTAACCCATGAATAGTACTCTGGCACGAAAAGTGCCCCGAATACCCGAGTGAATAATACTAGAGTAAATAATAATCAGGTGAATAGTAACCCATGAATAGTAACTCGTAAAAGAAAATACCAAAGAAAATGATATTCCATGATTTAGTACAAAAGAAATGATATCTCATATGAGTATAATAGAATATACTGAAACTATGAATGAATTTTCACCGCCATGCGGTAATCCACGTCGACAGATTATTTCCACAATTTAATAAAGAATGAATACGAAGGATCATTCACCATACATGCGGTAATCCACATAGACATGTTATTCCAACAAAATAATAAAGAATGGAATAACAGAAGAATTCACTATGCATGCGATAGATCAATGCATGCATGTGTTATTCCCAAGAGAATAATAAAGAATGGAACCAGTCACGCGTAATCCAGACAGCATGTGATATTCCTACGTAATAATAAAGAATAGAACCAATCATGCATAATCCGCATGCATACATGATTTTCCAATGTAATATAAAGAATGGAATAACAACAGAATTCACCAAGCATGCGATGTATCAAGATGCATGTGATTATTCCAATGTAATAATAAAGAATAGAATAACATAAGAATTCACCATGCATGCGATAGACCACATGACGATGAAGTTATTCCAATGTAATAATAAAGAATGGAATAACGTAAGAATTCACCAGCATGCGATAGACCACACGCATGTGTTATTCCAATGTAATAATAAAGAACTAATAACAAATTCTTACGAGTATTGAAAGAAAATAATTCTCTTCATGATATGAAAGAAATAATACCCTTACCTTAGAAGAAAACGGATAATTGGAATAGTGAGGTAGCGTACTTCTTCTTCTTTCTCTATAATTTCTCTCTATAATAATTGCTCTTGAGACTTATTGAATTGGTGAAAAATAATGAAGGAATGAGCTTCTATTTATAGAAAAATATAGTTTCAATAATTGCACATTTTGGGGCTCGAAATATTACAGTATAATACCTCCCTCTTTTTCTTCATTTTTAATTTAGTCTTGCAAGTATTATCAAATTTGCACCAACTCCCCTAATAGTAAATCATTTGAATCAATAGTAAATCATGTGAACACATAGTTATTAGCATGTGAATTAATAGCAATTAATTACTCATTTATTCAGTTAATTATCCCATTGGTCAATATAACCTCCAGACATTAATTATTATCGAAATAAATGTCGATTTTCACTAATACTAATAATTCTCACAAAATGGAACTATCAATTTCATCTTTAATCAACACGAACTTATTCATCATTAATATTATAACTCACAATATTTAACAACCAGGTCCTTCCCAGGAAAGAGGGGGCTTTCCGATAAGGATTTCTCCTTATTGGCGCGCAATTAGGTGACCAAACTCTCCTTGACAAAACTTCTAGACATTGTCAATATTGCAAATAATAATATGAATAACTTTGTCGTCTCAATTATTGATTTAATAATATAACATATTATACAGATGATACTGTGACAATAATTGAATCAATAATATAAGAGATATGATGCAGCAATTACTGTAGAAATAATTGAGTATAACTGAGTGACTTCTTACGTAAGCATCACTAATCAATACTGTGTGCTACTATGCAACCACGCGTATTAATGTACTTTTACTACTGAGTAGTTCAACAGTTTTAACGGAAACATTTTCGCCGTTATTTTTATAAAATGATAATTCTGTCGTTTTTTAACTACGACAATACTTCCGTTGTGGGGTCCACCAATGATTGTGTCATCGTACGAATATTCTCTGTTAAAACGAATATTCCCCGACCAATCGAATATTCCCCAACACAACGAATATTTTATAACAACTTGCATACTTTATAAAATTTTTCACATATCACCCTTAACTTTAACCTTTTTATTAATTTAACCATTTACAAAATAAAATAATAATTATTAGAAAATTGAATACTTTCATTTCATAAAATTTGGGGTCTTACAGATATTCCACTACCTTCAAGGATTATAGAAGACATACTTACCATAGTAAGTTTAGATTTAAGAATATGAAAAGAAATAACACACGAAAATGCAAATAGATTTTCACCTGTCATACGGTACGTAATCCGCATAAACAGGTTATTCTGACATATTAAAGGATGAATATGAAAAATAGTATTCCTTATGAATACGAAAGAAATAATAACCCTTACCAAACAAAAATAACATCCCATACGAATACAACAAATAATGTCCCTTACCTTAATAGAAGACTGGATACTGTAATAATGAAGTAGCAGAATACTCTTCTTCTTTCTCTCTATAGTTTCTCTCTCTATAGCTTCTCTTGTGAATCTTAGTGAATTGGTGAGAATGAAAGAAGAATTAAGCTTCTATTTATAGGAAAAATGACTAAATAGTAACTAATTCACGAACGGTCCAAATTGATTACTATTAAAACCACAACCGACGGTCCAGATTGATTTACTTTTAAAACCACCACCGACGGTTCAGATTGATTTACTATTAAAACCACCACCACCATCGACGGTCCAGATTGATTTACTATTAAAACCACCACCGATGGTCCAGATTGATTTACTACTAAAACCACCATCAATGGTCCAGATTGATTAACTATTAAAACCACCATCAATGGTCCAGATTGATTTACTATTAAAACCACCATCAATTGTCCAGATTGATTAACTATTAAAACCACCATCAATGGTCCAAATTGATTAACTATTAAAACCACCATCAATGGTCCAGATTGGTTTACTATTAAAACCATCACCAATGGTCCAGATTGATTTAACTTATTACGCTTTAGTACCCCTAAAGTTTTCCAAGTTTACATTATTCTCCTCTAACTTTTGTAATTCACTTATCTTCAATAAACACATTCTTAATACTTCAACAATTATTCATCATTAATATTATAACTCACAATATTTAACAACCAAATCATTCCCAGGACAGAGGGGGCTTTTGTGACGCCCCCAAAATAGGTATACATCACCCATCTTGAGTCGCCAAATATATTGTACAAAAATCAAATACAACTTAATTATACAATAGTCGTGTAAAATACGACAAAACATAATCTAAGAGTTTTAGTAAGAATATTGTCATCTAGACAATATCCACACTTAATGGAGTCCTCATTACATTTATTGTCATACTATTTAACAGAATAGTGAGGGCTACTAATCCTATCATCTGGACCGTCACTCCATTCTCCGACTAGTCCCGGCTATGTTCTCATTTCCTGAAGAGAACAATGAAAGCAAAAGGGTGAGCTCAACTAGCCCAGTAAGAAATATTATGACTAAGATAATGCAGGATAAATTATCCTTAGCCTTCAATAGTATAACAACTGATAGAATACAATAGACAACAAGTTTTAGATCAACAACTGCAGCGGAATAAGCAATCCATTAGAAGATTCAAGTAGAGCATAAAATCTATTATCTTTTATGATTTAAAAAGTTTTTCATCAACTTTATCGCTGAGACTTAGCTTAATAAATAAAAATTGAATCATCCCTGCACCACGGCCAATGATATTCATGTAATCATCAATGGTCATGATTATACCGAATAATCCCTGGTCATAATCATACCAACAACTGTCCATCAATGAACTACATGCCAATGAGGACTTTTACTACATCATTCGTTACATTACGATCATGATTATACCGAATAATCCCTGGTCATAATCATACCAAGTCCATCTATGCACGTAAGCCAAAGATGACTTTCATCACAATATAAGCATGAGGATGTTGACCATGACATAACAATTCAATAAAATAAGTTTAAGGATAAATTTTAAAGATTTATAATTTAATTTATCCAGAATTCAATAACGTTTAAATGGTCAACATGATACAACTTTGTGAAGTAAAATTCAAGAATGCTCAGAAGAATATTTCCATGAAAAGATACTGGATGAAGCGCAAATAACAAGGATATTCTATTAATTTCATGGAGTATAGAAGTCAAAACTTTAACCAACTGAGTATAATAGAATATATGAAACTGCAAATGAATTTTCACCCGCCATGAGGTAATCCACGTAGACAGATCATTTCCACAATTTAGTAAGGAATGAATACGAAGGGTCATTCACCATGCATGTGGTAGTCCGCGTAGACAGGTTATTCCAACAGAATAATATAGAATGGAATAACAGAAGAATTCACCATGCATGCGGTAGTCCACGTAGATAGGTTATTCCAACAGAATAATAAAGAATAGAATAACAGAAGAATTCACCATGCATGCGGTAGTCCGCGTAGACAGGTTATTCCAACAGAATAATAAAGAATGGAACAACAACCCTTTCGAGTATTGAAAGAAAATAACTCTCTTCATGAATACGAAAGAAATAATACCCCTTACCTTGGAAGAACACTGGATACTGGAATAGTGAGGTAGCAGACTTCTCTTCTTCTTTCTCTCTATAATTTTTCTCTATAATAATTGCTCTTGTGAAACTTAGTGAATTGGTGAGAAATGAAGGACGAATGAGCTTCTATTTATAGGAAAATATAGTTTCGATAATTGCACATTTTGGGGCTCGTAATATTACAGTATAATACCTTCTTCTTTTTCTTTATTTTTAATTTAGTCCTGCAAGTATTATCAAACTTGAACCACCTCCCCTAATAGTAAATCATGTGAATCAATAGTAAATCATGTGACTCAATAGTTCTATACATGTGAAAAAAATAATTACAATATAGTACCTTCATCTATACCTCCATTTTTAATTTAGTCATGCAAGTATTATCAATCTTGCATCAACTCCCCTAATAGTAAATCATGTGAATCAATAGTACACACATGTGAACACATAGTTATAAGCATGTGAATTAATAGCAATTAATTGCTCATTTATCTGGTGAATTACACGATTGGTCAATATAACCACTAGACATCAATTATTATCGAAATAAATATCGATTTCCACTAACACTAATAATTTCCACCCAATGAAACTATCAATTTCATCTTTAATCAACACGAACTTATTCATCTTTAATATTATAACTCACAATATTTAACAACCAGGTCGTTCCCAGGAAAGAGGGGGCTTTTCAATAAGGATTTCTCCCTATTGGCGCGCAATTAGATTATCTAACCTCTCTTTGAGAGAACTTCTAGACATTGTCAATATTGTAAATAATAATATGAATAACTTTGTCGTCTCAATTATTGATTTAATAATATAACATATTATACAGATGATGTGACGCCCCCAAAACAGGTATACATCACCTATCTTGAGTCGCCAAATACATGTACAGAATACAAATACAAACTTAATTATACAAATGTCGTGTAATATACGATAAAACATAGCTGAGAGTTTAAACAGGAATATTTCCTTCTAGACAATATCCACTCTCAAATAGAGTCCTCATTACATTTATTGTCACACTATTTTATAAAATAGTGAGGACTACTATAACACCATCTCAGACCATCACTCCATTCCCCGACTAGTCCCTACTACGTTCTCATTTCCTGAAGAGAATAATGAAAGCAAAAGGATGAGCTCAACTAGCCCAGTAAGAAATATTATGACTAAGATAATGCAGAATAAATTATCATTAGCCTTCAACAATGTTAAACTGATAAAATCCAATAGACATCAAGTTTAACTGCAGCGGAATAAACAATCCTTTAGAAGAGTCAAGTAGAGCATGATATCTATTATCTTCTATGATTTAAAATGTTTTCATCAATTTTTATCGCTGAGACTCAGCTTAATAAATAAACCATATCATCGAATCTTTCCTGCACTACGGGCCAAGGATATTCATTAAATCATCAATGGTCATGACTATACCGAATAATCCCTGTTCATAAGCATACCAAAAACTGTCCATCAATGCACTATAGGCCATTTAGGACATTCACCACATCATTCGTCACATTACGGTCATGATTATACCGAATAATCCCTTGTCATAATCATACCAAGTCCATCTATGCAAGTAAGCCAAAGATGACTTTCATCACAATATAAGCATGAGGATGAGGACAATGACATAATAATTCAATAAAACAAGTTCAAGGATAAATTTTAAAGATTTATAATTTAATTTATCCAAATCAATAACGTCAAATTGTCAACATGATCTTTGCTTTGTGGAGTAAAATTCAAGAATGCTCGGAAGAATATTTCCATGAAAGATCTTTGGATGAAGCGTAAATATCCGAATATTCTACTAATTTCATGGAGTATAGAAACTAAAACTTTAACCAATCGAGTATAATAGAATATATGAAACTATGAAAGGATTTTTCCGCCATGCGATAATCCACGTAGACAGATCATTTCCACAATTTAATAAAGAATGAATACGAAGGATCTTTCACCATGCATGCGGTAATCCACATAGGCAGGTTATTCCAACAGAATAATAAAGAATGGAATAATAACCTGTCTATGCGAAGTACCGCATACATAGTGAAATTCTTCTGTTATTCCATTCTTTATTATTCTATTGGAACATCATGTCTGTACGTTTACGCATGACCTGGTTCCATTATTTATTATTCTATTAGAATATCCTGTCTGTGCATTTACGCATGACCTGGTTCCATTATTTATTATTCTGTTGGGAATAACCTGTCTGTGCTATCTATCGCATGTATGGTGAATTCTTCTGTTATTGCATTCTTTATTATTTTGATGAAATAACTTGTCTATGTGGATTACCACATACATGGTGAATGATCCTTTGTATTAATTTCTTGTTAAATTATGGAAATGATCTGTATACGTGGATTACCGCATGGTAGGTGAAAATCCATTTGCAGTTTCATATATTCTATTATACTCAGTTGGTTAAAGTTTTGGATTCTACACTCTATGAAATTAGTAGAATATCCTGGATATTTGCTCTTCATCCAGTATCTTTTCGTGGAAATATTTTTCTGAGCATTCTTGAATTTTACTCCATAAAGTGGTATCATGTTGACAATTTGGACGTTATTAGTTCCTGGATAAATTAATTTGTGAACTTGTTTTATTGAATTCTTATATCATTGTCATCATCCTCATGTTTATATTTTTTTGAAAGTCATCTGTGGCCTGTAGTGCATAGATGGACTTGGTATGATTATGACCAGGGATTATTCGGTATAATCATGACCGTAATGTTATAAATGATGTGATAAAAGTCCTCATTGGCCCGTAGTGCATTGATGGATAGTTGTTGGCATGATCATGACCATTGATGAATACACAAATATCCTTGGCCCGTAGTGCATGGATAATTTGTGGTTGTGATACTAATGAATATCCTTGGCCGTAGTGCAAGGATGATGTGGATTATTTATTAAGCTGAGTCCCAGCGATAAAAGTGATGAAAAACCTTTTAAATCATAAAAGATAGTAGAATTTATTCTCTACTTGACTCTTTTAATGGATTGCTTGTTTCGTTGTAGTTAAACTTGATGTTTGTTATATTGTATCGCTTTAACATCAAGTTGAGGCTAACGATAATTTATTCTCATTATCTTAGTCATAATATTTCTTCTTGGGCTATTTGAGCTCACCCTTTCTTTCACTATTCTCTTCTGAAATGAGAACGTAGCTGTGACTAGTCGGGGAACGAGTAACTATTCGATGATGATAGCATTAGTAGTCCTCACTATTCTCATAAATAGTGTGACAATAAATGTAATGAGGACTCCATTGAGTGTGGATATTGTCTAGATGACAATATTCTTATTAAAACTCTTAGATTATGTTATGTCATATTTTATACGATTGTTGTATAAATAAGTTGTTGTATTTGTATTCGTACCATGTATTTGGCGACTTCGTAATAAAGCGATGTATACCTATTTTGGGGCGCCACAAATTTTGGTATCAAAGCTTAGGATATGATCATTGGGTCGAGATGTGAGACAAGAACTAGGAGGGAGAGACGGGGAATTCCTTCGCTAGTATGACCTACCTAAGTTTATTTGGTATTTAATTGGTCGGTCAGAGTATAGAGATAATATGTGATATGTCAATTAACCCTTATTTTGTGACAAAGGTGTTTGAAAATGGCATCCTAAAATGTTGAGATAAGCAATGGAGCAAAATAATATGACCAGATCGCAAAGATCGAGGCTAAGTTTGCGTAATTATCCCAGCTTTGCATCCCATTTGTCGATAATGAGGAGCGAATGACGCGAATGTTTCAAAGAGGTTTGAAACCTGATATACGTCAATACCTCGTTTCTGACAAAATTTGTTTATATTCAGATGTTGTGAATAGATTGTAAGACCCCGAATTTTATAAAATAAAAGTATTTAATTTTTCTTATAATTTTTATTCAGTAAATGGTTAAATTGATAAAAAGTTAAAGTTAAGGGTAATATATGAATTTTTTCAAAATAAGCATTTAAGACCCCAACTTTTATGAATAACGATGATTTTTCTATAATTATCATTTTTGAATATTATGGAATGAATTTGTTATAATGTTATAGTTGTGGGTAGTATTTATAAATTCTGCAAAGTATGCAAGTTGTTATATTATATTCGATTGGTCTGAGAATATTCGCTTTTAGCAGGAATATTCGCATAACGCAAAGATCATCGGTGGACCCCACAATGTAATTATCATTTGATCGAGAAAACGACAAAAATATATTTATGAAAATAACTACGAAAGTTTTACCGTTAATACCGCTGAACTACTCTTAGAGTAAAAGTACAAAGAATACGCGTGGTCGATAAGAAGAGCACACTGTATTGATTATCGATGCTTACGTGAGAAGTCACTCATTTATACTCAATTATTGCTACAAAGAATTGTCAGATCATATCTCTCATATTATCGATTCGATTATTATCACAAAGATCATCTCGCATAATATGTTATTTTATTAAATCAATAATTGAGACGACAAAGTTATTCATATTATTAAATTGCAATATTTACAATGTCTAGAAGTTCTGCCAAAGAGAGGTTTGGTCACCTAATCATGCGCTACCAATAGGAGAAATCCTTATCGAAAGCCCCTCTTCCCGGGAACGACCGGGTTGATAAAATATCAGGAGTTATAATATTAATGATGAATGTTATTAAAATTGAAGTTGTGCTCTGAGTTGAATTTGGAGACGCGACGTGATATTTGAGTCCTAACGATGAAATTAGTAAAATAGACTATATAAACACAAAATTTTCCGGATTTACTATTTGGTCAAAAAAGTCAATAGTTGACTTTTTTGGGAAAAGTCAAACTTCAAAATTTCAAAATTTATATTTTTGATAAAAATAGTTTCATTGTGTTGGAATTATTTGTGTTAGTGAAAATCGACATTTATTTCGATAATAATTGATGTCCGAGGTTATATCGACCAATCTCCAGTATTTAACCTGGATAAATGAGCAATTAATTGCTATTATTTCACATGATTATAACTATTTGTTCACATGTGTATACTATTGTTTCACATTCTTGTTACTATTAGGGGAGCTGGCAAGATTGATAATACTTGTATGACTAAGTTAAAAATGGAGGTATAGATGGAGGTACTATAATCGTAATTCAGATTTTCACATGTCTAGAACTATTGATTCACATGATTTACTATCAATCACATTATTTACTATTAGGGAGGTGGTGCAAAGTTTGATAATACTTGCATGACTAAATTAAAAATAAAGAAAAAAGTCGGAGGTATTGTATCAGAATTTTTCGAGCCCCAAAACGCGTAATTATTGAAACTATATTTTCTATAAATAAGCTCATTCTTCCTTCATTTCTCACCAATTCACTAAAGCTATAGAGCAATTATTATAGAGAGAAATTGTAGAGAGAAAATCTAGTAGAAGAAGAGAAGCCTCGCTACCTCACTACTCCTATATCCAGCTTTTTTCAAAGGTAAGGGGTATTATTTCTTTCTTCGCCTTCATGAAGAGAACTTCATTATTCCATTCTTTATTATTATGTTGAATAACTCGTTATGCGGGCAAGTACCGCATACATGGTGAAATTCTTCTCGTTATTCCATTCTTTATTATTCTGAACATCCTGTTCTTCATTACATCCGCGTTCGGTTCCGCTTTTTATTATTCTCGCTTGAACATCCTGTCTCGTGCTTTTTACGCTTTAACCGGTTCCGCTTTATTATTTTTATTATTCTGTTGAACATCCTGTCTTTTACGCCGATTATTCGCTTTTTATTATTATTCTCGCTTTTTATTATATCCTCTGGCGCGCTTACGCGCTTTACGACCGGTTCCGCTTTTTTTTATTCTCGCTGAATAACTCGCCTGTAAGGGCCTACCGCATGCTTGGTGATTTCTTTTGTTATTCCATTCCTTATTATACTCAAATAAGTTAAAGTTTTGACTTCTATACTCCATGAAATTAGTGGAATATCCTCGATATTTGCGCTTCATCCAAAGATCTTTTCATGGAAATATTCTTCCGAGCATTCTTGAATTTTACTCTACAAAGAAGTATCATGTCGATAATTTGACGTTATTAGTTCCTCGGATAAATTAATTCGTGAACTTGTTTTATTGAATTCTTATATCATTGTCATCATCCTCATGTTTATATTTTTTTGAAAGTCATCTGTGGGCCTCAGAGTGTATGGATGGACTTGGTATGATTATGACTGTGATTATTCTAAGATAATCATGACCGTAATGTTATAAATGATGTGATAAAAGTCCTCATCGGCCCGTAGTGCATCGATGGACAAATGTTGGCATGATCATGACCATCGATGAATACACAAATGTCCTCCTCGCCCGTAGAAGGCATGGATAATTGTGGTCGTGATACTAAAGAATATCCTCGGCCAGAAGCAAGTGTGGGTGATTCGATGATGTGGATTATTTATTGTCGAGTCCCAAATGATAAAAGTGATGAAAAACCTTTTAAATCATAAAAGATAGTAGATTTTATTCTCTACTTGACTTTTTTAATGGATTGCTTGTTCTCACCGCAGCTTAAACTTGATGTCTATTGTATTTTATCGCTTAACATTGTTGAAGACTAATGATAATTTATTCTCGCATTATCTTAGTCATAATATTTCTTATCGGGCTAGTTGAGCTCACCCTTTTTTTTTCATTGTTCTCTTCAGTGAAATGAGAACGAAGCCGGACTAGCTTGGGGGAACTGAGTGATGGTCCGTATGATAAGATTAGTAGTCCTCACTATTCTCGTTAAATAAAGGTGACAATAAATGTAATGAGGACTTATTCTCGAGAGTGGATATTGTCTAAAAGACAATATTTGTATTAAAACTCACAAATTTTTTGTGTATATTAAAGATTGTATTTGTATTCTCACCATGTATTTGGCACTCAAGATAGTGTGATGTATACCTATTTTGGGGGCGCCACAATTGGTATCAAAGCTTAGGATATGATCCTCGCTAAGATGTGAGACAAGAACTAGAGGGAGAGACGGGAATTCTTCGCTAGTATGACCTACCTAAGTTTATTTGGTATTTAATTGGTCTGGCGAGTATAGGGATAATATGTGATATGTTAATTAACCCTTGTTTTGTGGCAAGATTTTTGAAAATGGCATCCGAGAATGTTGAGAACATCAATGGAGCACAGAGACCGCTGAGTCTCCACAGATCAATAACCAGTGACAATGTGCATCGTGAAGGCGCATAATCCTCATGCAAACAACAACACCGACTAAAATGATGAACGATGGAATGTTCCGAGGCTTCATGCAATTCATGCAACATCAAAGTAGAGCGGCTCTCGTCCAAAATGCAGTGGAAACACATCAAACTCTCTGACGGGCACCGCCAAATAGCTTCAAGGAGCTGGACCACCGAGTTTTTTTTGAGAGCCAAAACCACTTAAGGCGAGACGTGGATAAAACAGATCAACAAGATATTTGATGTCTTGGGTTGCTCCGAGGAGCAAAAGGTTCCTTTCGCCACCTTCATGTTATGCAGGCAGAGGCAGATTATCGGGGAATCAGAAAGCGCACTCCAACCCGCCGCATCAAGATGTCTTGGGAGAAGTTTCAAGAATCGCTCAACGACAAGTACTTTCCCCGAAAGTATTCGCTATATGAAAGAGGTAGAGTTCATTAAACCGAGCAAAACAACACGACCGTGTCGCAAAGACGGCCAAGTTTGCCGAAATGTCCCTGCCCATATTCCATTTGGTTGATAATGAGGAGAGAATGACGCTAATGTTTCTAAGAGGTTTGAAACCCGAGATACGCCAATATCTTATCTCTCATAAACTGTGTTTGTATTCGATATGTTGTTAATAGGGCTCAGCTTATTGAACGCGATAACGAGTCAACCCAACCAAAAGAGAGCAAATTTAAAAAATGATAATACCAAAGGAGAGCAGCCATCGGGCTTATGACAACAAGCGTGGAGGGAATCAAAGATGCCGTAAATGGTAACCACTTCTCGGTGGTAATCAGGCCAAAACAATAAGAATGGACATTTCAAGAAGAGGAGATTCAACAATGATGGAAAGACGCCAAGACCAAAGACCATAGAAGGAAGGAGAACGACCACCTATTATATGCTTCAAATGTGGAGGGAGGGACACATTAGTCCAAACCGCATGATGCCATCCAAAAGCATGTTATAATTGTGGAAGAGAAGGTCACCTAGCCCGATTTTGTCGCTCACCAAGACAAGTTCAAATAGGATAGAGGCACCAAAGGTCATTCCCAAAAAAGTCAAAGCCAGAGAGTAAAGGGAGAGCGCTTTGTTGTGACCTCCCGTAAAGTAAGGAACCCGAACGAGGTCATCACGGTAAGCTTATCATAAACTCTAGCTAAGTCTATACCTTATTTGATACCGCTTCTACCCATTCTTTTATTTCTCCTACTTGCGCCAACGCTTAAATTTGACTCGAGAGAAATTGACTTTAACTTATCTCGTTGAAACTCCATTGGGAGAAACCTTCATTACATCCACTCGCTTATAAGTCTTGTTTAGTTCAAATCGGCACCTCACATTACCCGTCGATCTTATTTCATTGAAAATACTTGCATTTGACGTGATTCTAGGATTGATCGTTAACTACTCATCATGCAAAAATTGATTGTTTTCGTAAGTGTTGTTAGCTTTCATATTCCTAACCAACCTATTATGCTAATTCAAGCAACCAAACCATTAAAATCAATCACTATCATCTCAAGCCATAAAGCTATTCGCTTATTGAAAAACTGGATGTCAAGCTTTCTTAGCTCATGTCACGATCTAAATAAAAATACGCCGCTTTTGAATGATATTTCTATTGTTAATGAATTTCCGACGATTCCCCAAGAACTTCCCGCCTACCCCCAGAGCGTGAAATTGAATTTTGTATCGACCTTGAACCCTAGACAAAACCTATTTCCAAAGCCCCATATCGAATGGCTCCTATTGAACTTCGTGAGTTAAAGACCCAACCGCAGGAATTGTTAGACATCGGCTTTCATTCGGCCCTAAGACGCCTCCTCGGGGTGCTCCTGCTCTATTCGTGAAAAAGAAAGATGGGAGTATGCGACTTTTGTATTGATTATCTGAGAGTCGAACCATGTCACCATCAAAAAAATAAGTACCCATTGCCACGTATTGATGACCTGCTTTACCAGCCATAAGGAGCCAAATTCTTTTCAAAGATCGATCTTCGCTCCTGCTATCACCAATTGAAGATTAGAACCGATGACATTCCAAAGACGGCTTTAACTCCTAGACGGCATTATGAATTCCTAGTCATGTCTTTTGATCGACTAATGCTCCCGCCGCTTTTCATGGATATGATGAACCGAGTATTCAAGGAATATTTGATCACTTTGTGGTCGCTTTTATCATGATGACATCCTTATTTATTCCAAAAGCCGTGAAGATCATGAGCAACACTTGAGGTCGATACATCCAAAAGCTTCGTGAATATAAGCTTTATGCCAAGTTAAAGAAATGCGAGTTCGCTTGAGGAAGTAGCATTCCTTGGGCACGTGGTATCAAGTCATGGAATATCCGCTGACCCAAAGAAAGATCAAGCTATTCAAAGTCGGGCAACCTAAATCAAGATCAAGACGAGCTTTCTCGCTTAATTGGTTATTATCTGAGATTCGTAGGAAGGATTTTTTTCTAATCGCTACTCCATTAACTCAAATTAACTCTTGAAAGATACAAAATTTCATTGAGCGAGGAATGTGAGAAGAGTTTTCAAGAACTCAAGAGAGACTCATTTCAAAGACTGCTCGACAATACCATCCGGATCGGAGGGATTTGTCATCTACAAAGGATGCTTCGCAAAGGGTTAGGTTGTGTTCTCATGCAACATGGGAAAGTCATAGCCTATGCCTCACACGAAACTCAAAGAATATGAGAGGAATTATCCTACTCATGATCTAGAGTCAAGCAAGCAATGCTTTTTTTACTAAAGATTTGGAGGCATTATTTGTATGGGGAGAAAGTGGAGATCTTTACGGATCATAAAAGCCTCAAATATTTCTTCACTCAAAAGGAACTCAACATGCGACAAACGACGTTGGCTTGAACTCTGAAAGATTATGATCATACCATCCAATACCATCCTCGAAAAGTTTAACGTGGTAGCCGACGATTAAGTAGAAGATCATATGCGGCACGAAAAGTGCGATATTGTCAACGCAAAGGCCCATTTTGTATGACTTGCAAAAGGATGGAGATAGAGATAAAGACCTGTGGACCCACGTGATGATGGCGAATATATATAGTAGAACCGACTTTAATCGATAAGGTTAAAGTCGCCAAGCTACGCACTGAGCCGATGCGATGAGAAAGAAAGTGCAAGAAGGTGCTATGCCGAAGCAAAGAATCGATGATGAAGGAATACTTCGAGTCAACTCTGCACTTTGTGTTCCTAACGACCCCGAAAGTTAAAGTATAAAATCATGATGGAGGCGCACAACACACCGCTTTGTAATCCATCTCGGGAGTACCAAAATGTATCGTGATCTTCGACATACATTTTGGTGGAGCAATACGAAGAGAGAGATAGCGGGTTTATCTCAAGGTGTCTAACTTGTCAACGAAGTCAAGGCGAGCATCAAGTGCCAAAAGGTCCATCAGAACCACTTGAAATTCCGTAATGGAAGTGGGAGCACATTACCATGGATTTCAAGCATCGGTCTTCCCAAGGTTTCTCAAGGCATAGATGCGATTTGGGTCATTGTTGATAGATCGACCAAGTCCGCTTCATTTCTTACCGATACGAGAAACTTATACACTTGAACGCCTTGCTAGTATGTATATAAACGAGATTGTAAGATTGCATGGTATGCCAAAGATCCATAGTTTCCGATCGAGACCCAAGATTCACTTCAAGATTTTGGGTTAGTTTGCAAAAAGCTATGGGCACAGATTTACGATTTAGTTCGCATATCATCCTCGCATTTTACGGACAATCGTAGAGAGACTATTCAAACTCTTGAAGATTTATTAAGACTCGTGGTCCTCGACTTCAAGGGAAGTTGGGACAAGTTCTTACCATCGGTGGAGTTTTCCTACAACAACAGCTTATCAAGCAAGTATCGCATGGCTCCATTCGAGGCGCCAGATGGAAGAAGAAAGTGTCGCTCTCCAAAGATGTTGGGATGAGGTGGGTGAAGCAACGTTGTTGGGACCGAATTTGGTACGTATGACTACTTTAAAAGATTCAAACAATCCGACAACGATAAAAACCTCACAAGATCGATAAAAGAGTTATGTCGATCTTCATCGAAAGGACGGGAATTCGATATCGAGATCATGTGTTGTTACGTGTTGCTTCCATGGAAAGGAGTTACGAGATTTGAAAAGAGAGGAAAGCTCAATCCTCGATTCATCGGCCCATTTTTAATCCTCGATCGAGTAGGAACTGGGCGATAGACTCGCTTTTACCGCCAAGTATGTCTCGTGTTCATAACGCTTTTCACATATCCATGTTACGTAAATATGTGAAAGACCCAACCACATTATCAATTAGAACCGACGTGATAGAGGAAGATTTAACGATGAAGAGTTACCTATTAAAATCTTGATAAGAAGGATCATATTCTACGCCCAAGGTTATACCTCAAGTCAAAGTTTTGTGGAGAAACCACGACGCGGAAGAAATGACTGGGAGTTAGAATCGAGATGAAGTCAAGATATCCTCACCTATTCGACATACCGTACGCATTCTCTAATTTCGAGGGCAAAATTTCATAAGAAGGGAGGTTGTAAAGACCCCAACTTTTATGAATAAAGATGATTTTTCTATAATTATCATTTTTGAATATTATGGAATGAATTTGTTATAATGTTATAGTCAGGGTAGTATTTATAAATTCTCGCAAAGTATGCAAGTTGTTATATTATATTCGATTGGCCTGAGAATATTCATTTTAGCAGGAATATTCGTATAACGGCACGCAATCATCAGGTGGACCCACACAATGTAATTATTATTTTGATCGAAAAACGACAAAAATATATTTATGAAAATAATCTACGAAGTTTTACCCGCTAATACCGCTGAACTACTCTTAGTAGTAAAAGTACAAGAATACGCGGGTCAGATAAGAAGACACTAGATTGATTATTGATGCTTACGTGAGAAGTCACTCATTATACTCAATTATTGCTACAAAGAATTGTCGCATCATATCTCTCTCATATTATCGATTCGATTATTGTCACAAGATCATCCGTGATAATATGTTATTTTATTAAATCAATAATTGAGACGACAAAAGTTATTCATATTATTAAATTGTAATATTTACAATGTCTAAAGTTCTGCAAGGAGAGGTTCGTCACCTAATCATGCGCCAATAGGAGAAATCCTTATCGAAAGCCCCTCTTTCCCGGAAACGACCTCGTGATAAATATTGTGAGTTATAATATTAATGATGAATGTTATTAAAATTGAAGTTGTGCTCTGAGTTGAATTTGGAGACGCGACGTGATATTTGAGTCCTAAACGATGAAATTAGTAAAAATAGACTATAAACACAAAATTTTCTCGGATTTTACTATTTGGTCAAAAAAGTCAATAGCTGACTTTTTTGGGAAAAGTCAAACTTTGAAATTTCAAAATTTATATTTTTGATAAAAATAGTTTCATTGTGTTGGAATTATTTGTGTTAGTGAAAATCGACATTTATTTCGATAATAATTGATGTCCTGAGGTTATATCGACCAAATCCAGTATTTAACCTGATAAATGAGCAATTGATTGCTATTATTTCACATGATTATAACTATTTGTTCACATGTGTATACTATTGTTTCACATTCTTGTTACTATTAGGGAGTTGGTGCAAGATTGATAATACTTGCATGACTAAGTTAAAATGGAGGTATGTATGGAGGTACTATACTCGTAATTCAGATTTTCACATGTCTAGAACTATCGATTCACATGATTTACTATTGAATCACATTATTTACTATTAGGGGAGGTGGTGCAAGTTTGATAATACTTGCATGACTAAATTAAAAATAAAGAAAAGTCGAGGTATCAGATCGTAATTTTTCGAGCCCCAAAACGCGTGCAATTATCAAACTATATTTTCTATAAATAAGCTCATTCTTCCTTCATTTCTCACCAATTCACTAAAGCTATAGAGCAATTATTATAGAGAGAAATTGTAGAGAGAAAATCAGAAGAAGAGAGAGTTCTCGCCACCTCACTACTCCTATATCCAGCTTTTTTCAAAGGTAAGGGGTATTATTTCTTTCTTTCGCCTTCATGAAGAGAACTTCATTATTCCATTCTTTATTATTATGTTGAATAACTCGTTATATAAGTACCCGCATACATGGTGAAATTCTTCTCGTTATTCCATTCTTTATTATTCTCGCTGAAACATCCGTCGTCATGGCTTTTACGCCGACCGGGTTCCGCCTTTTTTTTTATTATTCTGCTGAATATCCTGTTCTGTGGCTTTTTACGCCGACCGGTTCCGCTTTTTATTATTCTCGCTGAATATCCTGTTCAGGCGCTTTACGCGCCGGACCGGTTCCGCTTTTTATTATTCTCGTTGAATATCCTGTTCTTTGCATGCGCTTTTTACGCCGACCGGGTTCCGCTTTTTTATTATTCTCGTTGAATAACTCGCCTCGCAAGGCTTCACCGCATGCTTGGTGATTTCTTTTGTTATTCCATTCCTTATTATACTCAAATGGTTAAAGTTTTGACTTCTATACTCCATGAAATTAGTGGAATATCCTCGATATTTGCGCTTCATCCAAAGATCTTTTCATGGAAATATTCTTCCGAGCATTCTTGAATTTTACTCTACAAAGAAGTATCATGTCGATAATTTGACGTTATTAGTTCCTCGGATAAATTAATTCGTGAACTTGTTTTATTGAATTTTATATCATTGTCATCATCCTCATGTTTATATTTTTTTGAAAGTCATCTCGTGGCCTGTAGTGTATGTATAGATGGACTTGGTATGATTATGACTGTGGATTATTCTAATAATCATGACCGTAATGTTATAAATGATGTGATAAAAGTCCTCATCGGCCCGTAGGCATCGATGGACGCTTGTTGGCATGATCATGACCATCGATGAATACACGAATGTCCTCGCCCGTAAAGGTATGGATAATTGTGGTCGTGATACTAAAGAATATCCTCGGCCAGAAAAGTGTGGGTGATTCGATGATGTGGATTATTTATTGTCGAGTCCCAAATGATAAAAGTGATGAAAAACCTTTAAATCATAAAAGATAGTAGATTTTATTCTCTACTTGACTTTTTTATGGATTGCTTGTTCCACCAGCAGCTTAAACTTGATGTCTATTGTATTTTATCGCTTAATATTGTTGAAGACTAATGATAATTTATTCTCGCATTATCTTAGTCATAATATTTCTTACCGGGCTAGTTGAGCTCACCCTTTTGCTTTCATTGTTCTCTTCAGTGAAATGAGAACGTAGCGGGGACTAGCTGGGAACTGGAGAACCAAAGAGTGATGGTCCAATAAATGTAGAGATAAGATATTAGTAGTCCTCACTATTCTCGTAAAAATAGTGTGACAATAAATGTAATGAGGACTTATTCTCGAGAGTGGATATTGTCTAGAAGACAATTTGTTTGTTATTAAAACTCAGCAATTTTTGTTGTATATTAAAGATTGTATTTGTATTCTTATCATGTAAAATAGGTGCTTATGTTAGAATTGAAAATCACACCAGAAACTGAAGTTTTATCTCTCTATATTCTCGAGCGTATTTTTGTGGGTATTTAGATACTTGAAGAGTTGCTATTCAGTGCAAGTTTCCTTCGACTTTTCATCCGACATTCCGGTCAGAAGTACCGCTCTTTTGAGGTAAGGGATTGTAAGGGATTTTAAGGGTTATTATGTTTTTCAGTTTCAAAATTTTTCTGAACCTTCAAAAATTCTGGAAAAATTTAAAATGATAATTGGATGAGTTTTATTGATTGTGTCCAAAAATGGCGATTTTTGGATGTATAGGTTAGGAGTTATGGATTTTATGAGAAAAGACTATTTTAAAAGTAAACGCTTATAACTCCTTATGGTTAACTCCAAAAATTGGTAAAATTTTTATTGGGAGTACATCTATATAACATCAGTATAGTCTATAAATTTCAAAATTTTTGGACAAAAGTACGATTTATGATAAATGTCTAATTATTCGGCAGTTTTGGCCATGTGAAAAATAGTAAATGAATTTTAAAAATTCCAAAAAAAATATATGTTCAATATGAGATTATATTATGCTAAATTCCAGAAAAGAAATATTTTTGGAACTGATTTGGTATTTTTCATGAAAATAGACTAGTTATGAATAAATAAATTAAATATGTTATGTGAAGTAACAAAATTGAAAAATAGGATTTTATGGCTTGAAAATCCTATATATGGTATATGCAGATTTTTGATGAGGTCGTTGGTTATTGGTGATGAAATCTTATGAGTTTGGCATTTTAGTATGATTAAATGCATTAATTAGTAAAGTGTAAACAATTAAAATAAATTGTTTATAAGTTTAAGAAATGATTAAAATATTGAGGTAGTATTAATAATATTAGATTATGAGATTATTAATTGATTTATAACATTTGGATTAAGGTGTTATAAATATTGATGTGGATTTTATTGTGAAACTTTATCTTTTTATGTCGAGGTTACTATTCATGAGTTACTATTCATGAGTTACTATTCACGAGTTACTATTCACGGGAAACTATTCACGACAAAATTGGTTTCTTTTTCTGACCAAATTATCGTTGATTTATGAATCTTACTCTTGAAATTAAACCCATGATTTTTATTATCATATATAACATTTTTATAATCCTGGTGAAGAAATTTTTCTTTGACTTGAGTGTAAAGATGGGTAGATTATTGGTATGATCGTGACTATGGGTTCTCTTTGGCCAGTAGTGCAAAGTTGAATCGTTGATGGGTATGATCATGACCATTTAATTTATAATTGAATATGTTTATCTTAAGTGCAAAGGTGAATTGATCAACATGGTTATAATTATGGTTTATATAAATTCTGAAATGATTATGTATTTCTTTGAGATATTAATATCTTTGGCCTGTAGTGCAAAGATGACCTGTTGTTGAATATCTTTGGCCTGTAGTGCAAAGATGACCTGTTGTTGAATATCTTTGGCCCGTAGTGCAAAGATGGCCTGTTGTTGAATATCTTTAGCATGTAGTGCAAAGACGAACTGTCAATGAATATCTTTGGCCCGTAGTGCTAAGATGAACTTATTAGTATGATTATGAACAGGAACTGTGATTTGGTATAACCATGATCTTTGATGTTTCAGGTAAAGACATGTGATGAAAAATATCTTAGTCTTGGACGAGAAGAGAAAATTAGAACTACAATTATGATTATGAGTTATTCACATGACTGTGAACAGGATCTGTTGATTAATATTACAGGGTTAAAGCATTGTTGGTGGACTTTTAACATGGAGAAGATAATAGACTTTATGGTCTATTTGACTCTTCTAATGGATCGCTCGTTCACAAGCTAACTATGGTTGAAAATTTTTATCTTCTACCATATGTTCTAAATCTCTGATTTATTACTGATGAAGGTTATTGATAATTTAATTATCTTTAGTTATGATATTCTTTACTGGGCTAGTTGTGCTCACCCCTTTTTCTTCACAATTCCTTTCGTGTAATAAAAGTGTAAATTTGGTCGAAATGGGGATAACAGGGAATAGTGTGGTGGTCCGAGACTATCAAAGTTTCTCAACACATTATAAAATCTAAGCATGACATACAATATATAATTGTATTGAGGACCTAAGATGTGTGTGTGTCGATATTATACGTCACTTAATAATTGATTTTGGTGAACAACAATAGGTTAAGGTGAACCCAACTTTGGAAGGGTGTTTTGCCACTATCATACAAGATGTCTAATGACATACAATCTCATGTTATCATAAGAAAGGGTTGTGCACATCCACTTGCTTTGAGTATATCTACGAAAGCACTATCAATATGATCTTGGAGTCAGGGTTGAAACATAATGTTCAATCGCAGACGGTGGAGATAGTTATATATCAAGAGAAGACTCACCATTGGAAGGAACATGATAGTAATCTTCTCGTTTTTCTTTGGGGTCTATTGGATCAACCAAGGATAATTTTATTGACATATGATATCTATCATAACTTAGATTCATGGCCTCTTATGTACGAAGGTTTCCTTAAGCACTTCCCAAAGATTTTAATTTCTAAAACAGTTCTAGATTATACCTTTATGTAAGGTATCACTGTGAGGTGTTGTCCATAGTTGGGACATGAGTCACAATTGGTATTAAAACTCACAGTATAACACCTTAATCCAAATGTTATAAATCACTTAATAATCTCATAATCTAATATTATTAATACTACCACAATATCTTAATCATTCCTTAAACTTATAAATAATTAATTTTAATTGTTTACACTTTACTAATTAATGCATTTAATCATCTTAAAATGCCAAACTCATAAGATTTCATCACCAATAACCAAAACCATCATCAAAAATCTTCTTATACCTTATATAGGATTCCCAAGCCATAAAATCCTATTTCCCAATTTTCTTACTTCACATTGCATATTTAATTCATTTACTCATAACTAGTTCATTTTCATGAAAAATACCAAATCAGTCCCAAAAATATTTCTTTTCTGGGATTTAGCATAATATAGTCCCATATTGAACAAATATTTTTCTCAGAATTTTTAAAATTCATTTACTATTTTTCATATGGCCAAAACTGCCGAATATTTAGACATTTATCATAAATTATACTTTTGTGCAAAAATTCCGAAATTTACAGAATATACTGATGTTATATAGATGTACTCCCAATAAAAATTTCACCAATTTTGGAGTTAACCACAAGGAGTTATAAGGGTTTACTTTTAAAATAGTATTTTCTCATAAAATCCATAACTCCTAAACTATACATCCAAAAATCGCCATTTTTGGACACAATCAAGAAAACTCATCAAATTGTCATTTCAAATTTTTCCAAAATTTTTGAAGGTCCGAAAAATTACGAAACATGATAAACATAATAATCCTTAAAATCCCTTACCTCAAAAAAAGCAAAGATTTCCGCCTTAACATCGGATGTAAAGTCGAAGGAAACTTGCACTGAATAGTAACTCTCAAAGTATCTAAATACTTACAAAAATATGTTCGACAATATAGAGAGAAAGAAAACTTGTTTCTGGTGTGATTTTCAATTCTAACATAAACACCTATTTATAGGAAAATGCTAGAACGCCAAAGGAGACTAAATTAATAAAATAATATATTAATTATTCTTTTCTCCTACGCCACCTTTGAATTCAACCCTCCATAATTGAAAGATTAATTCAGCACATGCATTTAACACCAACCAAAAAGTGGGGCCCGCCTTCTAGAATTTTTCACTAAAAACATTTATAAAAACAATTTCTGAATCAGTCACCTCTTAAAATTCATAACAAATCATACGTTAATTTTTAAAGGTTCAAAATTTGTGGACATATACTCAACTTATATATGTATAACATATCCAAAAATTATAACGATCCAACGGTCGGATTAAAATTATAACTCACACAATAGAGCTTTAAGAACACCGATTTAATCTTTTAATACCTCCAAATCCGACAAAATGCTGATAAAACACCTCAACATTAATTCTTTCATTTATAACCACATAAATAAATCCATCATTTATATCCGCATCAAATAAATATTTTCTTATCATATAAATTAATAATTAATTATTCACAAATAATATTACAGAATCACAATTATGACAACCAGGCAGTTCCCAGGAAAGAGGGGGCTTTCTGATAAGGATTTCTTCTTACTGGCGCGCAATTAGGTGACCAAACCTCTCCTTGATAGAACTTTCTAGACATTGCCAATAATGCTATCTAATAATATTATTCAAATAATATGAATTATTGATCTGATAATGGAAAATACTGTGCCGTGACAATTATTGAAACAACAATAATATAAAATATCAGCGCAGCAATTATTGAATCAATAAAATAAAATATCAAACAGTAATTACTGTAACAATTATTGAGTAGTGCCTTCTTATGTAAGAATTAATAATTCAAAAATATTGTGTATCTGAGTGTTCTACTTTGTGCAACCACGCCAGACATCGTATTTTTTTAACCACCAAGTATTCCAACAATGTTAATTGGTAATAATTACGCCGTTATTTATAAAAACTCAAACTTGTCGCTTTTTTTTATTCGAGACGCTTATTCTCGTATATGGGCCCATAAATGGTCGCATGGCCGTCATTTAATATTCCCACGTTGCAATAAAGAATATTCCACGACCAAACGAATATTCCCCGACAACAATAAGTATTTTATAGCCACTTGCTTATTTTGAAAAATTTCATATATCACCCTTAACTTTAACTTTTTATCAATTTAACCATTTACTGAATAATAATTATAAAAAAAATTGAATACTTTTATTTCATAAAATTTGGGGTCTTACAATCTCCTCTCCTTATGAAATTTTGTCCCCGAAATTTACGTACCTAGTATTTCGAAGAGTTGAGAATATCTTGCTTTCATTTCAGATTCCATCTTCCTTGTCATCATGATTTCTCCATTGCTCATCTCCTGTATTTCAGATATCATTCTAGAATACAGTTTCAAAACAAAGGTTAATTAACATATCATAATTTGTCAACTTAAGTAAGAAAATTTAGCTTAGGTAGGACATACACTAGCGAAGGATATTAGTCGTCTCTCCCTTCCTAGTTCTAATCCCGGATTTTCGCTAGAGTTTATATCCCTAAGCTCTAATACCAACTGTGACACCCCCAAAATAGGTCCAATCCATTCAACCTATTCTGAGTCGCCAAATACATGGTACAGAAAACAACTACAACTTTATTACTACAATTGTCGTGCAAAATACAACAACACATATGTTGTAAGTTTAAATACCAACTGTGACTCTGGACACCCACTTGTGTCAGCACCTCACATTGATACCTTACATAAAGGTACAGTCAATAACTGTTTTAGAAATTAAAATCTTTGTAAAATGCTCAAGAAAACCTTCGTACATGGGAGGCCATGAATCTAAGTTATGATAGATATCATATGTCCAGAATTATCCTTGGTTGATCCAATAGACCCCAAAGAAAAATGAGAAGATTACTATCATGTTCCTTCCAATGGTGAGTCTTCTCTTGACATATAATTATCTCCACCGTCTTCAATTGAACATTATGTTTTAACCAAACTCCAAGATCATATAGGTAGTGCTCGTAGATATACTCAGCAAGTGGAAATGCACAACCTGTCTTATGATAACACGAGGTTGTATGTCATTAGACATCTTGTATGATAGTGGCAAAACACCCTTCCAAAGTCAGTTCACTCACCTCACCCTATTCAGGCACCACCAAAATTAAATATCAAATGACATATACAATACGACACACTTATCTAAAGTTCTCAATAAAATTATTTCCAAACTATTTAGGAGAACCTCAAATGACTATAGACCACCGCTTCTATTTCCTGTTATCCCCGCCGACACGCCTACACTTTTATTACACGAAAGGAATTGTGAAGCAAAAGGGTGAACACAACTAGCTCAAGAAAGAATATCATGACTAAAGATAATTAAATTATCAATAGCCTTCATCAAGAATAAATCGTAGATTTAGAACATATGGTAGATGATAAAACTTTTCAACCATAGTTACACCGAATCAAGCAATCCATTAGAAGAGTCAAATAGACCATAATGTCTATTATCTTCTATGTTAAAAGTCCACCAACAATGTTTTATTCCCAGTAACATCAATCAACAGCCTCACATCCACAATCATGTGAATAAATCATAACCATAATTGTGGTTCCAAATTCCTTTTCTCATCCAGACGAAGATAATTTTCATCACCGCCTTTACCCCGAAACATCAAAGATCATGGTTATACCAAATCACAGCCTCGCTCATAATCATACTAATAAATTCATCTTTGCACTCATCGCCAAAGATATTTATCAACAGTTCATCTTTGCAATACAGGCTAAAGATATTCAACAACAGGTCATTTTTGTACTACGGGCCAAAGATATTCATCAACAATTCATCTTTGCACTACAGGCCAAAGATACTCAACAACATGTCATCTTTGCACTACGGGCCAAAGATATTAATTTCAAAGAAATATATAATCATTTCAGAAGTTATATAAACAATAATTATAACCATGTTGATCAATTCACCTTTGCACTTAAGCTAAAAAAAATATTCAATTATAAATTCAATGGTCATGATCATACCAGTCAACAGTTCATCTTTGCACTACTGGCCAAAGAGAACACATAGTCACGATCACACCAATAATCTACCCATCTTTACACTCAAGTTAAAGAGAAATTTCATCACCAAGATTTATAAAAATGTTATAAAAACAATATAATCAAAACATGGATTTAATTTCAAGAGCAATATTCATAAATCAACGATTTCATAACACCTTAATCCAAATGTTATAAATCACTTAATAATCTCATAGTCTAATATTATTAATATTACGACAACATCTTAATCATTTCTTAAACTTATAAATAATTAATTTTAATTGTTTACACTTTACTAATTAATGCATTTAATCATCCTAAAATGCCAAACGCATAAGATTTCATCACCAATAACCAAAACCATCATCAAAAATCTTCATATAACTTATATAGGGTTCCCAAGCCATAAAATCCTATTTTTCAATTTTCTTACTTCCATAACATATTTAATTCATTTACTCATAACTAATTTATTTTCATAAAAAATACCAAATCAGTCCCAAAAATATTTCTTTTCTGGGATTTAGCATAATATAGTCCCATATTAAACATATATTTTTTTCAGAATTTTTAAAATTCATTTACTATTTTTCATATGGCCAAAACTACCGAATATTTAGACATTTATCATAAATTGTACTTTTGTCCAAAAATTCTGAAATTTACAGAATATACTGATGTTATAGAGATGTACTCCCAATAAAAATTTCACCAATTTTAGAGTTAACCACAAGGAGTTATAAGGGTTTACTTTTAAAATAGTCTTTTCTCATAAAATCCATAACTCCTAATTTATACATCCAAAAATCGCCATTTTTGGACACAATCAAGGAAACTCATCAAATTGTCATTTCAAATTTTTCCAGAATTTTTGAAGGTCCGAAAAATTACGAAACATGATAAACATAATAATCCTTAAAATCCCTTACCTCAAAAGAGCGAAGATTTCCGAATTTAACATCGGATGTAAAGCCGAAGGAAACTTGCACTGAATAGTAACTCTCAAAATATCTAAATACTTAGAAAAATATGCTCGATAATATAGAGAGAAAAAAAACTTGTTTCTGGTGTGATTTTCAATTCTAACATAAGCACCAATTTATAGGAAAATGCTAGAACGCCAAAGGAGACTAAATTAATAAAATAATATATTAATTATTCTTTTCTCCTACGCCACCTTTGAATTCAGCCCTCCACAATTGAAAGATTAATTCAGCACATGCATTTAACACCAACCAAAAAGTGGGGCCCACCTTCTAGAATTTTCTACTAAAAACATTTATAAAAATAATTTCTGAATCAGTCACCTCTTAAAATTCATAAGAAATCATACGTTAATTTTTAACGGTTCAAAATTTGTGGACATATACTCAACTTATATATGTATAACATATCCAAAAATTATAATGATTCAACGGTCGGATTAAAATTATAACTCACACAATAGAGCTTTAAGAACATTGATTTGATCTTTTAATACCTCCAAATCCGACAAAATGC
Source organism: Panax ginseng (assembly GCA_020205605.1). NCBI lineage: Eukaryota > Viridiplantae > Streptophyta > Magnoliopsida > Apiales > Araliaceae > Panax > Panax ginseng. The sequence continues at coordinate 15,447,228 of CM035134.1, forward strand.
TGATAAAACACCTCAACATTAATTCTTTCATTTATAATCACATAAATAAATCCATCATTTATATCTGCATCAAATAAATATTTCTTTATCATATAAATTAATAAATAATTATTCCCAAATAATATTACAGAATCACAATTATGACAACCAGTGCCTCAGAAAGAGGGGGCTCCGATAAAGGGATTTCTCCTTCATCAAGCATACAATTAGGTGACCAAACCTCTCCTTGATAGAACTTTCTAGACATTGCCAATAATGCTATCTAATAATATTATTCAAATAATATGAATTATTGATCCGATAATGGAAAATACTATGCCGTGACAATTATTGAAACAACAATAATATAAAATATCAACATGAAAGAATTATTGAATCAATAAAATAAAATATTGAATAATTAATTATTGTAACAATTATTGAGTAGTGCCTTCTTTACGTAAGAATCAATAATTCAAAAATACCGCGCAATACCGTGTTCTACCTTTAAACCACGCCAGACATCAGATTTTAACCACTGTGTATTCCAACAATTGTTAATCGTAATAATTACGCTCGTTATTTATAAAAAATTCAAACTTGTCATTTTTTTCATTCGACGCTTATTCTCATTATGGGCAAATGGTTGCACCGTCATTTAATATTCCCATGAAAGCAAGAATATTCTACGACCAAACGAATATTCCCCGACAACAATAAGTATTTTATAGCCACTTGCTTATTTTGAAAATTTTCATATATCACCCTTAACTTTAAATTTTTATCAATTTAACCATTTACTGAATAATAATTATAATAAAAATTGAATACTTTTATTTCATAAAATTCGGGGTCTTACAACTCAGTTATTGGAGCGCGATAATGAGTTAGCACAACCAAAAGGCAATGACCAATAACACGATAATAATCTTACCGGTGGCAACGGCCATCGGAACAACGATAACCATCGTGGAGGAATTTTTCATGCCAAGAATGGTAATCACTTCGGTGGTAATCATGGCCAAGATAATAGAAGTGGAAAATTCAAGAAGAGAAGATTTAACGATGATGGGAAGACGTCGGCAGCAGCAACAAATTCTAGGGGAGGAGAACGACCGGCAGTTAGATGCTATAGATGCGGAGAGGAGGGACACATAAGTCCAAACTGTTCACAGTCTTCTAAGGTATGTTTTCATTGTGGAAAAGATGGTCACATAGCTCGATTTTTTCCTGTAGTGAAATCAAGTCCAGCTGGGACGGTGGCACCAAAGGCGGATACGGACAAAACAAAGTCGGTGGTTTTAGGAAGAGCGTTTTTCGTGACTTCTCAAAAAGCGAGTGATACGAACGGTTAGTTACAAGTTAGTTAATTATAAATTCTTGCGAAGTCTATACCTTATTAGGTACCGGTTCTACCCATTATTCTATCTCTCTTGCTTGCGCTCAACGTTTAATTTGACTTCGGAGAAATTAGACTTTGACTTATTGGTTGAAATTTCGATAGTAGAAACCTTTGTTACCTCCACTGTTTATAAATCTTGTTGATTCAAATCGACACTTTCACGTTACCTGTCGATCTTATCTCTTTGAAAATACTTGCCTTTGATGTGATTCTAGGAATCGACTGGTTAACTACTTATCAAGCTTTTTGTAAGGTTGTTAGCTTTCATATTCCTAACCAACCTGTTATGCGAATTCAAGTAACTAAACCACTAAAGTCAATCATTGTCATATCAAGCCATAAGTAAAGAGGCCCGAGCCTTTCGCTGATGACTTCCTTGTGTGGAAGACACCGAAGCCAGAATATCCGTAGGGGACGTCGTGAATGACGATGACAAGTTGATAGGTATTAATGTGACGTGCTATCCAAGTCTTAGATGAGGGTCACAGTTTTGAATGATATTTCTATCGTTAATAAATTTCTTGATGTATTTCTGAAGACTTCTTAGCCTACCCCTAGAGCGTGAAATCGAATTTTGTATTGACTCCAGTACAAAACCCATTTCGTATAACTTACAAATGATGAAGATAGAGTTAAAGACTCTAGAGCCCCACGTGAAGATAACGAATATACGAGTAGAATTGACTTTAATCGATAAAGTTAAAGCCGCTCAAGCTACACATCTGAATCTGATGAAACGTGAAGAATAAGGTTCAAGATGGCGTTATTCTAGAAGCAAGAATCGATGAAGAGAGGAAATCTCAACCCTCGATTTTATTAGCCCATTTAAAATCCTCGATTAAGTAGGAACTGTGGCCTATAGACTCGTTTTACCGCCAAGTATGTCGCGTGTTCATAATATTTTTCACGTATCGATGTTACGTAAATATGTGGATGACCCAACCACATTATTGATTTAGAACCCATTTAGAGATAGCGATAATTTAACGTATGAAGATGTACCTGTTAAAATCCTGGAATATATTCTACGCTTAAAGGTTATACCTCAAGAGTTAGAATCTGACGAAGTGTCCTCATCTGTTCATCATACCAGGTACGTACGTAAATTTCGAGGGCAAAATTTCATAAGGAGGGGAGATTGTAAAATCCCAAATTTTACGAATAAAGATTTAATTTTCTCGAAATATTTTTTTTATATTATGGTGTGGATTTGAGATAATGTTATAGTTGTGGGTAGTATTTATAAATTTTGCAAAGTATGCAAGTTGTTGTATTATATTCGATTGGTCGGGGAATATTCGTTTTAACAGGGAATATTCGTACAACGATGCAATCATTGGTGGACCCCACAACATAATTATTGTCGGATTGAGAAAAACGACAAAAATATTTTTATGAAAATAACGGCAGAAGTTTTACCGTTATTATTGTTAAACTACTCGGTAGTAAAAGTACAGTAATACACGTGGTTGCATAGTAGCACACGATATTGTTGATGCTTACGTGAAAAGTCACTCAGTTTTGTTCAATTATTACTTCAGTAATTGTTGCATAGTATCTCACGTTATTTGATTCAATTATTGTCGATATTTTATATATTATTAAATCAATATTTGAGATGACGAAGTTATTAATATTATTATTTGCAATATTAACGATGTCTCAGAAGTTCTCACAAGGAGAGGTTTGGTCACCTAATTGCGCGCCAATAATAGGGAGAAATCCTTATTGAAAGCCCTCTTTCTTAGGAACGACACGGTCGATTAATAGTGAATTATAATAATGACGATGAAGTTTTGTTTTATTAGTATTATTAATGTAATAAAACAGAAAAAACTTTTATATAAAATGTAATACTTTTATAAAGTTATTTGTTTTATTAGACAATAATTAAAATATAATACATTTTATTATGCATAGTGTTTTCATAGTAAAATCTTTTTATATAAAATAGAATACTTTTATAAAGTTATTTATTTTATTAGACAATAATTAGAATATAATATATTTTATTATGCATAGTGTTTGCATAATGCTCGCATAGTATTTGCATAGTAAAATCTTCTTTTATATAAAATGTAATACTTTTATAAAGTTATTCATTTTATTAGATTATAAATATAATATATTATATTTTATTTAAAAGATTTTGTTTTATTAGAATATTTTATTGTAAACCAATCTGGACCGTCCATTTAAAAGTAAATCAATCTGGACCGTTCATGAATTAGTTACTATTCAGTCCATTCTTCTATAAATAGAAGCTCATTCCTTCATTATTTTTTACGAATTCACTGAAACTCTAGAGAGAGAAGCTATAGAGAGAAAATCTATAGAGAGAAAGAAGAAAAAAAGTCTGCTACCTCACTATTCCAGTATCCAGTTTTCTTCTAAGGTAAGGGATATTATTTGTTGTACTCATAAAGGGTATTATTTCTTTTGTATTCATGAAGAGAACTTATGTTATTCCATTCTTTATTATTATGTTAGAATAACCTGTATACGCGGACTACCCTATACTTGATAAAATTCTTCTGTTATTCCATTCTTTATTATTATGTTGGAATAACCTGTCTATACGAAGTACCGCATACATGGTGAAATTCTTCCGTTATTCCATTCTTTATTATTATGTTGGAATAACCTGTCTATGCGAAGTACCGCATACATGATAAAATTCTTCAGTTATTCCATTCTTTATTATTATGTTGGAATAACTTTGTCATGCTAATACCGTATACATGGTGAAATTCTTCAGTTATTCCATTCTTTATTATTCTGTTGGAACATCCTCTCTGTGCGTTTACGCATGACCTGGTTCCATTATTTATTATTCTGTTGGAATATCCTGTCTATGCGTTTACGCATGACCTGGTTCCATTATTTATTATTATGATGGAATAACCTGTCTATGTGGATTACCACATGCATGGTGAATGATCCTTTGTATTCATTCCTTGTTAAATTATGGAAATGATCTGTATACGTGAATTACCACATGGCGGGTGAAAATCCATTTGCAGTTTCATATATTCTATTATACTTAGTTGATTAAAGTTTTGGATTCTATACTCCATGAAATTAGTAGAATATCCTTGATATTTGTGCTTCATCCAGTATCTTTTTGTGGAAATATTCTTCTGATCATTCTTGAATTTTACTCCACAAAGCGGTATCATATTGACAATTTGGACGTTATTGGTTCCTGGATAAATTAATTCTTAAACTTGTTTTATTGAATTCTTATATCATTGTCATCATCTTCATGTTTATATTATGTTGAAAGTTATTTGTGGCCTGTAGTGCATAGATGGACTTGGTATGATTATGACCAGGGATTATTCGGTATAATCATGACCGTAATGTTATAAATAATGTGGTAAAAGTCCTCATTGGCCCGTAGTGCATTGATGGACAGTTGTTGGCATGATCATGACCATTGATGAATACACAAATATCCTTGGCCCGTAGTGCATGGATAATTTGTGGTTGTGATACTAATGAATATCCTCGGTCAGAGTGTGGGGATGATGTGGATTATTTATTGTCGAGTCCCAAATGATAAAAGTGATGAAAAACCTTTTAAATCATAAAAGATAGTAGAATTTATTCTCTACTTGACTCTTTTAATGGATTGCTTGTTCCGTTGTAGTTAAACTTGATGTTTGTTATATTGTATCAGTTTAACACTGTTGAAGGCTAATGATAATTTATTCTGCATTATCTTAGTCATAATATTTCTTACTGGGCTTGTTGAGCTCACCCTTTCTTTCATTGTTCTCTTCAGGAAATGAAAACGTAGTCGGGACTAGTCGGGGAACGGAGTAACGGTCCAGATGATAGCATTAGTAGTCCTAACTATTCTGTTAAATAGTGTGACAATAAATGTAACGAGGACTCCATTGAGTGTGGATATTGTCTAGATGATAATATTCTTATTAAAACTCTTAGATTATGTTATGTCGTATTTTGTACAACTGTTGTATAATTAAGTTGTATTTGTATTCTGTACCATGTATTTGGCGACTCAGAATAGGTGATGTATACCTATTTTGGGGGCGTCACAAATAATAATTATAAGAAAATTGAATACTTTCATTTCATAAAATTCGGGATCTTACAATCTCCCCTCCTTATAAAATTTCACCCTCGAAATTTACGTACGTACCTGGTATGCCGAAGAGATGAGGATACCTCGTCAGATTCTAACTCTTGAGGTATAACCTTTGAGCGTAGAATATATTCCTTCTTATCTAAGATTTTAACAGGTACCTCTTCATACGTTAAATCTTCCGCTATCTCGTCTAGTTCTAATTCAATAATGTGGTTCGGGTCGTCCACATATTTACGTAACATCGATACGTGAAAAATGTTATGAACACGCGACATACTTGGCGATAAATCAAGTCTATAAGCCACAGTTCTTACTCGATCGAGGATTTCAAATAACCAATAAAATCGAGGGTTGAGATTTTCTCTCTTCGTCGATTCTTGCTTCTAAAATAACGCCCTCTTGAACCCTCTTCTTCACATTTATCAGCTCTATGTCTGTAGCTTGAGCAGCTTTAAATTTATCGATTAAAGTTGGTTCATTCGCTATCTTCACGTAGGTTCTTGGAGTTTTTAACTCTATCTCCATTTTTTTAAGTCGTACGACATGGGTCTTTGTGTTAATAATATCGCACTCGTAAACGCATACGATCTTCCACTCAACTCGTCAGCTACCATGTTCGCTTCCACTATGATATTGAATGGTATGGTCGTAATCTTCAACAGTTTGAGCCAACGTCTTCGACGCATGTTATGTTCGTTTTAGGAGAAGAAATATTTGAGGGTTTTGTATCGGGTTCAAGGTCGATACAAAATTCAATTTCACGCTCTGAGGGTAGGCCAGGAAGTTCTTCCGGAAATACGTCAAAAAAAATTTTTAACAATAGAAATATCATTCAGATCTGACGTATTTTTTTTTGTTTAAATCTGTGACATGGATAAGAAAGCTTGACATCCGTTTTTCAATAAATGAATAGCTTTATGGCATGATATGATAGTGAATGAATTTAGTGGTTTGGTTACTTGAATTCACATAACAGGTTGGTTAGGAATATGAAAGCTAACAACCTTACGAAAATAATCAATTTTAGCATGATGAGTAGTTAACCAACCAATTCCTAAAATCACATCGAATGAAAGTATTTTCAAAGAGATAAGATCGACAGGTAATGTGAAAGTGTCGATTTGAATCAAACAAGATTTATAAACAGTAGAGGTAACGAAGGTTTCTCCTAACGGAGTTTCAACCAATAAGTCAAAGTCTAATTTCTCGTGAGTTAAATTTAAACATTGAAGCGCAAGTAGAGAAATAAAAAGAGTGGGTAGAACCGTGATTCAATAAGGTATAAACTTCGTAAAAATTTATAATTAACTAACCCGGTATGCTAACTTCATTCGGGTTACTCGCTTTTTTGAGAAGTCACGAAAAATGCTCTTCCCGAAATCGCCGACTTTTTTGTTTTGTCCAGATCCGCTTTTTGTGCCACCGTCTCCAATTTGGACTTGATTTCGCCACAGACAAAATCGAGCTATGTGACCGCCTTTTCCATAACTAAAATATACCTTGGAAGGTCAGGACAATTTGAACTTATATGTCCCTCCTCTCCGTGATCTCAGAAGATCTAACCGACGGTGATTTCTCCTCCTCCTAGAATTTGTTGTCAGGTGCCGTGTCGACGCTTTCCGTCATCGTTAAATCTTCTTCTTGAAATTTTCACTTGTATCATTTCTTCTATTATATTGGCCATGATTACCACCGGTGGTTACCATTTCGCATGTTGATTCCTCCACGCTTTGTTGTCATCGCTTCGATGACTACTACCACCGTATCATCGACTTCACGCACGCTTCTTTTTGGTTGGGTTGGGTCATTATCGCTACCCAATAATCGAGCCCTATTTACAACATCTGAATACAAACACAGTTTGTGAGAAATGAGGTATTGACGTATTTCGGGTCTTAAACCTCGTAAAAACATTCGCATCATTCTCTCCTCATTATCAACCAAGTGGGACGCAAATCGGGATAACTCGACAAACTTAGCTTCGTACTGCGACACGATCATATTGTTTTGCTCTAGCTTGATGAACTCTACCTCCTTCATGTGACGAATACTTTCGGGAAAGTACTTGTCGTTGAACAGTTCTTGGAACTTTTCCCAAGACATTTTGAGCGCGGAAGGCTGAGTACATTTTATTGATTCCCACAAATAATCTGCCTCTCTTCTCAACATGAAGGTGGCAAAGGGAACCTTTTGCTCCTCAGAGTATCCCAAGACATCAAATATCTTGGTGATTTGCTTTATCCACGTCTCCGCCTTAAGTGGTTTTTGCTCTCCCAAAAACTCCGGTGGTCCCAGTTCCTTAAACTGCTTAACAGTGACTATGACGCCCCTAAAATAAGTATACAACACCCATTCTGAGTTGCCAAATACATGGTACAGAAAGCAAACTACAACTTCAATAATACAATTGTTGTGCAAAATACGACAACACATACTATGAGTTTAAATACAAATATTGTCTTCTAGACAATATCAACACTCAAATAAGTCCTCATTACAATTATTCATACACTATTTTACAGAAATAGTGAGGACTGCTAAAACATCTTTCTAGAACTATCACTCCATACCCCGAATGCAGCGGAAACAACAATCCATTAGAAGAGTCACGTAGAGAATGAATTCTACTATCTTCTAAGATTTAAAAGTCCATCATCAATATTTTATCCCTGTAACATCAATCAATATACATCTTTAATGAAATATTCATCTTTGCACTACAGGCCAAAGATATTCATTTATATCACCAGTCGGTCATGTTCATCTCAATACATGTTCATCTTTGCACTACGGGCCAAAGATATTTATCAGTTAATCATTCATCTTTGCACTACAGGCCAAAGATATTCAGTAATATCATCATTTAAGACTGAGGATGATAAAAAATATTTTAAAGAAAACGAATCCAGTGAGACAGAAGGACAAATATTAGGGATTCGTATAACGGTTTATCTAAGATCAATAATACTTCATAATAATCAATTGTGAAGCAGAATTCAAAAATAATGATCAAAACATGGATACAATCAAAGATAGTAGCCAAAATAGACATCGTGGATAATAAGGAAAATTTTTATTTTTTGGTGAATAGTGCCGTATTCGTGAATAATATCGTATACGTGAATAGTAACTCCGACACAAAAAGTTCCAAATTTGATTAAAAAGTTCACCAATATTTTGGCATAATGATATTGAAGAAAATAATATCATTTAAGAAGAAAATAACATCCCTTACCTCAAAATAACTATGATTTCGATCTAATATCTGGATAGAAACCGAAGGAAACTTATAATTTAATAAAGCAACTCTCAAAGTATCAAAATACTCACAAAAATACGCTCAATAATCTAGAGAGAAAGAAAACTTGTTTGTGTGTGATTTTCAATTCTAACCTAAGTTACTTATTTATAGAAAATGCTTTAGAACGCCACAGAGACTAAAATAATAAAATATAATATTTCTTTCTTATTATTCCTACGCATGCCATCCTTGAATCAAGCTAGCAACCAACTTTGAAAAAAATAGCAGCCCACATGTTTTCAACAAACAAAAGTGGGTCCCGCCCTTTAATAAAAATTATTTTATTTCCCGAAACTTCAATAATTCATAGAAAATAGCCCGTTTATCAGAAAAATACAAATTTTATGTCCATTCTGCCTGAAATCGAATTCTCTACAACTTTGTAGCTTTGAGTTTTTCCAATTTTTAAACAAAAAATATCCGAAATCCACAAATGGATGATTTTTAATACCTCCATACCGATAAAATACTGATAAAACACCTCAGCATTAATTCCTTCATTTATAACCACATAAATAAATTCATCATTTATATCCACATCAAATAAATATTTTCTTATCATATAAATCAATAATTAATTATTCACAAATAATATTACAGAATCACAATTATGACAACCAGGCCGTTCCCAGGAAAGAGGGGGCTTTCCAATAAGGATTTCTCCTTACTAGCGCGCAATTAGGTGACCAAACCTCTCCTTGAAAGAACTTTCTATACATTGCCAATAATGCTATCTAATATATTATTCAAATAATATGAATTATTGATCTGATAATGGGAAATACTGTGCAGTGATAATTATTGAAACAACAATAATATAAACTATCAACGCAGCAATTATTGAATCAATAAAATAAAATATTGAACAGTAACTATTGCAACAATTATTGAGTAGTGTCTTCTTACGTACGAATCAATAATTCAACAATACTGTGGCAATACTGCAAAAGCTATTGTGCAACCACGCCAGACATCGTATTTTAACCACCAGGTAATCCAACAGTGTTAACGGTAACAATTACGCCGTTATTTATAAAACCCAAACTTTGTCGTTTTATTCATCCGATAGTTATTCCGTTATGGAGCCCACAATTGACTGCGCCGTCGTACGGATATTCCCGATAAAAAAAATATTCCACGACCAAACGAATATTCCCCGACAAAAGGAATATTTTATAACCACTTGCTTATTTTGTAAAATTTGCACATTTCACCCATAACCAAAACATTATATCAAATTAACACCTTATTAATTTAGAATAATGAATAGAGAAAATTTAATTTTATTTATAATAAGTTGGGGTCTTACAGTGACCATCCGAGGGTTGTCAGTGTTTCCACCTCTATTTTGAACAGGAGCCACTCTCGCCTGATGTTGCATGAATTGCATAAAGCCTCTGAACATCCCATCGTTCATCATTTGATCGGTGTTGTTGTTTACCTGATGATTATTGACTTGTTGTTGCACATTATCTTAGGTATTGATCGTTGGTGAATCAACGGTCTCATGTGCTTCATTGCTTATCTCGACATTTTTCAGATGCCATTTTCAAACACTGCCACAAAACAAGGATTAATTGACATGCCACATATTATCCCTATACTCTGACCAACCAATTAAATACCAAATAAACTTAGGTAGGTCATACTAGCGAAGGAATTTCCGCCTCTCCCTCCTAGATCTTGTCTCACATCTCACCTGTGGATCATATCCTAAGCTTTGATACTGAATCGTGATGCCCCAAAATAGGTATACATCACCCATCTTGGGTCGCCAAATACATGGTACAGAATACAAATACAAACTTAATTATACAACATGAGCTGAGAGTTTTTTACACGAATATTGTCCTCTAGACAATATGCAAACTCAAATGGAGTCCTCATTACAATTATTATCACACTATTTTATAAAAATAGTGAGGACTACTATAGCCATCATCTCGGACCATCACTTCATTCCCCGACTAGTCCCAGCTATATATTCTCATTTCTTGAAGAGAACAGTGAAAGAAAAGGGTGAGCTCAACTAGCCCAGTAAGAAATATTATGACTAAGATAATGCAGAATAAATTATCGTTAGCCTTCAACAATGTTAAACTGATAGAATATAATAGACAACAAGTTTAACTGTAGCGGAACAAATAATCCATTAGAAGAGTCAAGTAGAGCAAGATATCTACTATCTTCTATGATTTAAAAAGTTTATCATTAACTTTATCGTTGAGACTCGGCTTAATAAATAAATCACATCATTGAATCATCCCTGCACTACGGGCCAAGCATATTCATGTAATCATCAATTGTGAGACCCCGAATTTTATAAAATGAAAGTATTCAATTTTCTTATAATTATTCTATTTAGTAAATGGTTAAATTGATAAAAGGTTAAAGTTAAGGGTGATATGTGAGATTTTTTCAAAGTAAGCAAGTTGTCATAAAATAATCGGTGGTAAAAGTATGGTAATACGCGTGGTTGCATAGTAGCACACGGTATTGTAGAGTATCTTTGATTATTGATGCTTACATGAGAAGTCACTCAGTTTTATTCAATTATTGTCACAATATTTTATATTATTAAATCAATAATTGAGACGATAAAGTTATTCATATTATTATTTGTAATATTGACGATGTCTAGAAGTTCTGTCAATAAGAGGTTAGATAATCTAATTGCGCGCCAATAGGGAGAATTCCTTATCGGAAAGCCCCCTCTTTCCTGGGAACGACCTAGTTGTTAAATATTGTGAGTTATAATATTAATGATGAATAAGTTCGTGTTAATTAAAGATGAAATTGATAATTCTATTATGTGGGAATTATTAGTGTTAGTGGAAATCGACATTTATTTAGATAATAATTGATGCCTGGAGATTATATTGACCAATCGGGTAATTAACCGGATAAATGAGCAATTAATTGCTATTGATTCACATGATTATAACTATTTGTTCACATGTGTGTACTATTGATTCACATTCATTTACTATTAGGGGAGTTGGTGCAAGATTGATAATACTTGCATGACTAAGTTAAAAATGGAGGTATAGATGGAAGTACTATACTATAATTCGTATTGTCACATGTTTAGAACTATTAAGTCACATGATTTACTATTGGTTCACATGATTTACTATTAGGGGAGGTGGTACAAGTTTGATAATACTTGCATGACTAAATTAAAAATGAAGGAAAAGATGAGGGTATTATACTGTAATATTTCGAGCCCCAAAATGCGCAATTATGGAAACTATATTTTCCTATAAATAGAAGCTCATTCCTTCATTATTTTTCACCAATTCACTAAGTCTCACAAGAGCAATTATTATAGAGAAATTATAGAGAGAAAGAAGAAGCGAAGTCTGCTACTTCACTATTCCAGTATCCAGTCTTCTTCTGAGGTAAGGGATATTATTATTATAGTAAGGGTTATTATTCTTTCGTATTCGTGAAGAGAGATATTTTCTTTCAATACTCGTAAGGGTTGTTATTCCATTCTTTATTATTATGTTGGAATAACATGTCTATGCGAAGTACCGCATACATGGTGAAATTCTTCTGTTATTCCATTCTTTATTATTCTATTGGAATAACCTGTCTGTGCGGTCTATCGCATGCCTGGTGAATTCTGTTGTTATTCCATTCTTTATTATTCTGTTGGAATATCCTGTCTGTGCGGATTACGCATGACCTGGTTCCATTCTTTATTATTCTGTTGGAATATCCTGTCTGTGCGGATTACGCATGACCTGGTTCCATTCTTTATTATTTTATTAGAATATCCTGTCTGTGCGGATTACGCATGACTTGGTTCCATTCTTTATTATTCTGTTTGGAATAATATGTCTGTGCGGTCTATCGCATGCATGGTGAATGATCCTTTGTATTCATTCCTTATTAAATTATGGAAATGATTTGTTTACGTGGATTACCGCATGGCAGGTGAAAATTCATTTGCAGTTTCGTATAATCTATTATACTCGTATGAGATATCATTTCTTTTGTACTCGTCATGGAATATCATTTTCTTTGGTATTTTTTTATGAGTTACTATTCATGGGTTACTATTCACCCAGTTACTATTCACTCTAGTATTATTCACTCGGGTATCGGGGCACTTTTCGTGTCGGAGTACTATTCACGGGTTACTATTCACCCAAATTACTATTCACCCGAATATTATTCAATGGGTATTTTTGGTACTTTTTATGCCGGTACTATTCACGGTACTATTCCAAGTACTATTCATATGATATTATTATGGGTACTATTTACCCAAAAATATATTTATTTTCCATCCAAATTATTTTTGGTACATGAATATTATTCTTGAATTTTACTCCACAAAGCGAGATCATGTTGACAATTTGATATTTTTAAACTCCGGATAAATTTAAAGTCTTTAATATTTATCTTTGATTTCGTTTGATTAATGCTTTTATCATTGTCATCATCCTCATGCTTATATTATGATGAAAGTCATCTTTGGCTTACGTGCAAAGATGGACTGTTGATTATTGGTTTACAATTGTATATCTTTGGCTTACGTGCAAAGATGGACTGTTGATTATTAGTTTTACAGTTGTATATCTTTGGCTTACGTGCAAAGATGGACTGTTGATTATTGGTTTTACAGTTGTATATCTTTGGCTTACGTGCAAAGATGAACTGTTAATTGATGAGTATCTTTGGCTTATGTATATAGATGAACTATTTATTGGTATGATTATGACTAGGGATCATTCGATATAATCATGACCCGTAATGTTATAGATGATGTGGTAAAAGTCCTCATTGGCTCAGAGTGCATTGATGGATGATTTATTGGTATGATTATAACCGTGGATTATTCGGTATAATCATGACCATTGATGATTACATGAATATCCTCGGCGTAGTGCGGTGGATGATTCGATGATGTGGATTATTTATTGTCGAGTCTCAAATGATAAAATATTGATTATACACATTTAATTAAGTAAAAGATAGTAGATATCATGCTCTACTTGACTCTTCTAAAATACAGATTGTATGTCTTTGGCCCGTAGTGCAAAAGATGAATTGTTAATGAATATCTTTAGCGATGAGTGCAAAGATGAATTTATTAGTATGATTATGAGCGTGAATTGTGATTTGGTATAACCATGATTTTTGATGTTTCGGTGAAGATAGGTGATGAAAATTATCTTCATCTCCGGGTGCGAAGAGGAATTTAGAATCACAATTATGATTATGAGTTATTCATATGATTGTGATGTGAATTGTTGATTGATGTTACATGAATAAAACATTATTAGTGGACTTTTAACATGGAGAAGATAATAGATCTGATGGTCTATTTGACTCTTCTAATGGATTGCTTCGTTCATTGCAACTATGGTTGAAAAGTTTTATCATCTACCATATGTTCTAAATCTCTGATTTATTACTGATGAAGGCTATTGATGATGTAAATTATCTTTAGTCATGATATTCTTTACTGGGCTAGTTGTGCTCACCTTTTTTGCTTCACAATTTCTTTCAGGTAATAAGAGTGTAGCTGGGTCGAGCGGGGGTAACAGGAGAATAGAACGGTGGTCTATAGCTGTTGAGGTTCTCCCTAAATAGTATGGAAATAATTTTATTGAGAACTTTAGATAAGTGTGTCGTATTGTATACGTCATTTGATATTTAATTTCGGTGAACCAAATAGGGTTAGTTGAACCCAACTTTGGAAGGGTGTTTTGCCACTATCATACAAGATGTCTAATGACATACAAACTCGTGTTATCATAAGACAGGGTTGTGCACATCTACTTGCTGAGTATATCTACAAGCACTACCTATATGATCTTGGAGTTTGGTTGAAATATAATTTTCAATTGCAGACAGTGGAGATAGTTATATGCCAAGAGAAGACTCACCATTGGAAAGAACATAATAGTAATCTTCTCGTTTTTCTTTGGGGTCTATTGGGTCAACCAAGGATAATTATATGGACATATGATATCTATCATAACCTAGACGCATGGCCTCCCATGTACGAAGGTTTCCTTGAGCACTTCCCAAATATTTTAATTTCTAAAATAGTTTTTGACTATACTTTTATGTAAAGTACCTTTGTAAGGTTGTAGTCGAGGCACCATAAGAGTTACATATATTTGTATTAAAACTCACAGTTTAACTGTGGTCGTATTCTGCCCGCAGTTGTATAAATGAAGTTTGTATTTAATTTTTATAGTATGATATCTAGCGACTCAAGATGGGTGATGTATACCTGTTTTGGGGGCGTCACATCAATGGTCATGATTATACCGAATAATCCCTGGTCATAATCATATCAACAACTATCCATCAATGCACTACAGGCCAATGTGGATTTTTACCACATCATTTGTAATATTACGGGTCATGATTATACCGAATGATACCTGGTCATAATCATACCAATCAACAGTCCATCTATGCACGTAAGCTAAATATGACTTTCATCACAATATAAGCATGAGAATGATGACAATGATATAAGCATTAATCAAACAAAATCAATGATAATTATTAAAGACTTTAAATTTATCCAGAGTTTCAAAATATCCAAACTGTCAACATGATATTGGTTTGTGGAGTAAAATTCAAGAATAATATCCACGTATCAAAATAATTTGGACAGAAAAAAATAAATTTTTCGGGTGAATAGTACCCCATGAATAGTATTTTGGGAATAGTACCCCGTGAATAGTAACCCCATCATGAAAAGTGCTCTGAATACCCGAGTGAATAATACTAGAGTGAATAGTAACTCATGAATAGTACTTGTAGCCATCAATTCGGGGTCTTACAATAGTACTTGTAGCCATCAATTGAATAGAGAGGGGAAGTCCAGACATCAGAAAATAAAATTTCAAGAGGTGATGATGAAGAGATGGTAGAAACAGAAAATGGTTATGATATTACACTGACAAGAATTACAATGGGAATTTTTATCAGATGCATTGGAACAATCTAACTTAAAGGAAGACATAATATGCTTAAAAATAATTGCAGAAGGATGACCCAGTCTATGGTGCCATGCGGACGAGTTAGTTTTGACACTAGAAAAGGCAAGAAACGGAGAAGTCGAATAAGTAGGGATTGCCGGCCACTCATAGACACCATCCTTAGTTGGACCCTGTAAAATAATTTTCCCCGTGCATAGATCCTTCACAGAAAAAGGAAGATGGTAAGAATTCAATGGATGTGTTGTTAGTGCGACAAAATTGAGATATTGAAATAAGATTCTTTTGCATGGCAGGTACACATAACATATTAGATATAGTAAAGGATTGAGAGGGAGTACTAAGAGAGGTTGAACCAGTGTGGGAAATAGAAAGTCCCGTGCCGTTACCAATTATAATATCATCAGTACCGTCATATGGTGTGTGATAGAAGAGGTTGTGGAGATCAGATGTGACATGATGAGAGGCACCACTGTCTAGAAGCCAATTGGGACTAGTGGTGTTGTCGACGGTGGCAACATGGGCTCGAGGTTGAGACGAATGCGACTGCCATGAGGTGTTGGGATGTGGTTGTCACGGGTGTGAGGGACGAGGTTGCCATTGATTCCCCAAATGCAATGGTGGTTGCATATTTGGTTGTGCTTGGCAAAATTAGGGCAGTTAGCAAGTACATGCCCCTTGGTACTACACCATTGACAGCGGCCAAGAAACGGGCGAGGGGAGAAATGACCATTTGGAGGAAGTTTTTGTTCACCATGACTGGTCTTCAAAAAGAATGATGAGAAACGGTTGTTATGAAGCCCAGATTTGATTTTGGTATTTGTTGGGTTGGCCGTGGCAGGAAGGGGTAATGGTCCGGACTTTTGTCGGAGAGTTAACTCTTTGTTGATGAGCTTTTCATGGAGTTCATCAAATGATATGGTGGTCTCACGACCATTAACGTCATCAATAACAGATTGATATTCATCATCAAGTCCGTCGAGAATTTTTTCAATGAGATCTTCTTGATCCAGAGGTTTTTTGAGGACAACGAGTTCATCGGCACGGGCTTTGATGGATTGCATGTAATCGGATATGGTGAGTGCACCCTGGGTGATTCGTTTGAGTTGGTCTTTGATTTGTTTGATGTGGCCTCGAGAGGGTCGCGCATATGTATTGGCCAAAACCTGCCAGAACTCTTGACATGTTTTAGATTGAGTGATGATAGGGATGATAAAGGGCGAAAGAGTTCCAACGAAGGCACCAAAGATCAGTTTATCCTGGCGAACCCATGTGGTGTGCTCAGAATTGGATTCTTCCTTATTGTCTTTGGTGATCTTTTCAGGTGGAGCAAGATGAGAACCATCAATAAACTTTTGCAGATCGTAACCAATGAGAATTGCTTCAATTTGAAGTTTCCAAGAGAGGTAATTGGTGGTCGTAAATTTGATGGAGTTGTGGATAGTGATCATGATGAGAGGTTTGGTGGGTTCCTGGGAATTGGGAATAACAATTTGGTTGTTGGTTGTGGTCATTGGAGAGAAAAAGGTTAGAGATTGGAGATTAGAGAATTGTAGAGAAGGTTGTTGGATCGTAGCTTTGATACCATGAAACAGAGGAGAGAAGATGGGAGAATTATTTTGTATGTTATTTTCTATACTGATACAATAACATGTATATATATTCACCAATGATACACAGAAATCCTCTAAACTTGGACAGATTATAGATTGATATGAACAGATCTATTGCACTAATTAAGGTACACAAATTGATTTTGTTGCACTGATTGAGGAATTCAAATGTCCGGGTCAGTCGGCGATGGATTTGGTATTTCTATCACCACTTGCTTTCCTTTTATTTACAAAAATGTCACCTGCGGCCCCACTTATTTTTTAAAAGACGCCTTCCGATTTTATATGCATTTGGACTCGCGGTCTAATGTGTGTGATTTGCCTGTGTGACAATGTATATTTCTGAAATAACACCCAGCCATTTGATTCAGCCTATTATTTCGTTGTATTAGTTTTATTCGTTACAGTTCAGTTCATTTAATTGAGTTAGTTATTTTATTTCATTATTCTTGTATTCTATATCCGTACTGGGCATTTGACTCGGCATCAAGGGCAAGTGTGATGAGAGCTTCCTTCATTCTAATGGTTTAGAAATATTCTGTTTATGCTTGATATATCAATTTATTTAGAGTTATAATAATTATTCTAGATTATGGTTTGAGCCAGTGTAATATTTATTATAGTTTGTCTTGTGATATTATTTGGTTATGAGATTATTCTTTTGTGGCATAGAACTTTCATTTCGTTTTGTTATGTTTTGTACATAACCTCTCTTTCTATTTCGGAAAGGGGATATTACAAAGTTTTTATTTGTTTTTTAAAAGACTCCAAAATAACGTAATTTTAATAAAAATATGTTATTTAAGAAACATTCTTTAGAGCCGTCATGATGAAACCCGATCTAAATGCTGTGAAATTGAACAATTATATGAACAAGTTTGACCACAAGAGCAATCCACTGATAATTATAATTTCTAATCCCAGCCATCTCTTTCCACTTTGACCCCCATCATTCTGTTGTGGAGTACTTATTCCAGTACCACTGCTACCAGTAGTTGTATTAGCTTTAATTGCTCCTACAAATATTAAAACAATTAAGTTAAAAATTAAGGGAACTGATATTTTTACATATATTTTTTTTTGATATTTTAACACAGTCCTCTCTCATATGAGCATACAGTGGGTCTCACTTTTTATGTACAAAAATATCAAAAATACGTGTAGAAATAGTGCTCCCAAAATTAATTATGTACACAGAGCAGAATCATCAAAATCAATAAATCAACAATATGAATTTTATTAATTAATTTGTGTTATGTTAGAAAAAAAAAGGAACAATAATAAGTGTTCTTACCACTATAAACTGGACTGCTAGCATTTGCTGCCTTACTGCCCTGATGACCAAATTGATAGAAAACCTGAGCATCTGGTGAATTAGGAGCCAAATGTAGAAGAGCTGCACATCACAACATCATCATCAATCATCAGTCCTAGCAAAAAGTTTTGGGTATTCCCACATTTTGCTATATAAATTAGTTGGTTAAATATTTGTCTCTTCATAATGATATTAAGGGATTCACGAGTAATTACTCACGACCTGACTTCAAGAAGACTCGGACCCCTAACAACCTAAAAAAGCATTTTTCTAACTTATCGTAATTTGTGATCGTCTGGTCAAGTTCCCAATATGAAAGACTGCAATGAAATTCTCACTTCCTCTCCGTTTCAACGATCTGAAAATTAGAATGAATCTGAACCGTCATTGTGCTTTCCCGTCCAAATCAGTTAGAGTGAATCTGAACCATTCATGTGTTTTCCCGCCCAAATTCAAATTGAGTTTTATCTTGTTATTATAGATTGCCTAGAAACAGCCACAAAAAAAAAGAGAAGAAAAACTTACCAGGGCACTGGGAAACATTGGCAGGGGCATGACAAACAGAAGGGAGGCCAAGAGCAAGTGTGACATTAATATTAAGTGCCAAATCCGGATCGTTTCCATCTTTAACAATCACACACAAGCACTTCCTGTTGGTATTAAGCAGTTGTTTGAGACCATTACAGCAATCTGGAGTAGGATATTTTGCCTTACCCCCAACATATTGCAAGCACGTCGCCAATCCAACCAACTGTTGTGTACATTCTTTCTTGTTCTTGGCATCATCCGACCTCGTTACACCCCAGAAAAACGACCACATTATCACCAAAAAAATTGAAATGTTGCTCATAACCATGACACTTTTGTGACTAGGTTGATATTACAAGAGTTTGGGAGGTGAAGCACAGTGTTTTTTTTTGTTTTTTGATCTATTTATGGATGAGTATTTAAAGAACAAAGAGAAGTACTCATTTTGTATGTATGTATTTGGTACTCAAGTTTAAATGGAAAGTGCTCATCTGTATTAAGATTTGTTAAAAGGGACGAAAGTGGAACAAAAAGTTTGTCACTTCACCAACCCCACTCAAGGTTATGGGGGAAAGAATGATGATATGAAGAGTTTAGAATGTTGAATTAATTATATGCTGATTGTCTAGTGTCCATAAATATTATAAACTTTATTTAGTGACACCACTTTGTGTTATAATGACATCACAACAATTTTTTTCATCTCGAAAACATGCAAAAACTCTATGTGGACATGCGTGTATTTGGATTTCATCTATTTGTGTTTTAACCCCTAATAGGGATAAAAATATATACACTTCTGTTTATTTTTCTTCGACAATTTTCCTATCCACGTAGAAGATTTATCTGAAAAAACATATACTGAACTCATATTCCCTCTTTCATTGGTCTTTAGTATTTTGTCTTTCCTTTTTAGGTGAAACTCACTGTTCGAGTATTTTAATTTTAATTTATTATTTTGCTTTTTTTGAAATGTTATATTCTCTTGTTGATGTGAGTAAAAATAATCTATCAATAGCGAGTTATCCCAAGTTATTTTTACACTATTAATAAAGGATAATATAATAATTTTTCTTATTGAGTATTCTAAAAACATATTGAATCCCATAAAAGATAGAATTTCCATAAAATTGAAATTTAACCAACTAAGGATTGTGGGTCTCTATTGGAAAGTTTCTTAGGCATAAAACCCTCAATATAACACAAGAAAAATAAAAACAGATAAATCCGAGTATACACGTGTGGATTTGAACCATGTCTTGGCTAGGTTCGCTCCCTTTCACAAAAGTAAGGTACCCCTTGGGACCCTTCTCATTGAGCAAACATCCCACATATAAATACTTCATTTTTCCCTCCAATGCCCTATGTGGGACTTTTGCAATTTTAAACATTTTAAATATGTGACTTTGGAGTCAATTTTCTCATTCAATTCTTAATGAATTTGAACACATAAATATACCACGTTATACTCCTCGCGGAGGAGAACGCATTGGTGCAAAAACCCGACATATTCGGAATGTGAGTCCCTCATTAAATTAAGCCTTAAAATGTAGGAGTCCCTCAAAATGGGAATGACACGAGAGTAGTTATCCGTCAAGATTTGTTATAATTTATGTTTTGATATTTATGGACAATATTAATATTTGATGTATTTTTATTTATTAATTAGTAGTCAAGTAGGTTTAACTATTTGGACTCGTTTATGTTTTAGGCTTACTTTTTTTTGAAATAGAGGTAATAATGGTTAATTACTTGTAATATCTCCCCATTTTATTATTTTTTAAGTTTTTTCATATTTTTTATTCTAACACCATAATTTTAGAATTCGGTTACCTTGAAGTTAACTTTATAATAAGTTGGTCAATTAATCAATACACAGATAGAGATCACCTCTAGCATGCATGTCAACACACGTAAGTCTACTATCACATAAAACCGCTCAAATACACTCATATGCATATTTTGATGACTCACGTGCAGAACAAGTTACGTAGACTATCAAAATATGCATGTGAGTGTATGTGAACAATTTTATACGATAATAAACTTATTTTTATATTAATCCAATAAACCACCCATAGTTTTATGTTTTATGATCTTATCCTTTAAATAAAATACCATATCCTATAGGGATTCTACTCTCCCGGATCATCTCTATATATATATCTTGCGGGTGTGTTTGATAAATTTGGGAATTAAGATCTGAATGATTATGATGTTTTAATAAATTAGATCATCTGAATGGTTATGAGGTCTGAATCTAAAAAATTATTTGATAACTAAAAAATAAGTTGTCACTTAATGACATTATTTTACTATTTTAAAGGGTAAAATTTATTTAATAATTTTAAATATTCAATTTAATAAAAATGAGTGCATAATATTGTTAAATATATTTATATAAAAAAATTATCAAAAAAAATTCATTAAGATGTACCTCTTAATTATTGTCTTACTAATTAAGAGGCATTCAGAAGTAACAAAAAAACAAAAAAACAGCATCACGCCTCTTAACGAATAAGAGACAATCTATTAAGAGGCAATCAGATGTAAACAATCACCACATTATTAAGGGGCTATTTGTTTGGAGAATAATAATAATTTGAATCGATTAATGCGTGACAAATCCCGAATGACTAAAATCGATTTTTTTTTTAAATGGTTGAATGAACGCGGTTTGAATAAAGTAAATAAAATAAAAATAAAATATTAAATATTATATTAATTAATATTAAATAAATTTACAACAATTTTGATTTTTTTAAGAAGGGTAAAATAATAATTTTGTCATTTAGATATTTCAGATATGTCAATTATCAACTTTTTTTATTCAGATTCATATTCAACTCATTCAGATTCAGATTCAGCTCTTCAAATTCAGATTCAGATCATTCAATTTTTATCAAAGATCCCCTAACTTCCACTCCCGTTATCATACTCTTCTTCAAACTCCCCCAACAACTCCTCTCCCTAGTCCCTCCCCCAACCCCAAGGCTCAAATCCTAATTCTGTACCCAATGCTTTACCGAGTGGCACCCAACCTGACGATGGAGCCAAACTCATGGCTCTACTCACCGACACCCGACCCGATATTTGGCACAACCGACCGCTACATGCCCGACGCCGGAAAATGCTGCTCCGGTTCTGCCGGCTGGCCCTCCGGTGTCCAATCTCAATCCGGTGGCAATCGCGCATTCTGATATCTCAAAAGGTCGCCATTTGAATGGTGATCACGTTGTTTACGATGTAGATGGTAGGTTGCCTGGTGAGGTCCAATCTCCGCTTGAAGTCTCTCCAATTACCAGGTATTGCGCCCATCCTGCCCTTGTTTTGGGCCGTCAAATTGCTGTGAATAAGACTTATGTGTGTTATGGATTTAAATTTGGAGCTATTCGTGTGCTTAATATACACGCTGCGTTGAGATCATTGTTAAAAGGACTTTCTCAGGTTTGTTCCTCTTTGCAAATTCTAGGGAATTCTTTTTATTTACTGTTAAATTTGGTATATGCTGTTAAGTAATAGAGTATTGTAATAGAAGAAGAGCTAGAGAGAGAAAGTAGAATTACAGAAGGAAAAGGAAATTGATTTATGATACTCCATTCTACAGACTCCCTGCCTGCGTATTTAACAAGCCTCCTCAATATTGACTAAAAAGACTATATTATCTCTCAAGAACTAAAAACAATTACCGAAATAGGCTAGCCACATAACAGTGCCACCTCCTTAAGAAGATCCTTGTCCTCAAGGATCATTCAATCAAAAAATACTCATACAGGACTGCAAATGAAAACATACTCAAGAATTAACAAGAAGGAACACAATAGAGCATAACAGAAACATATCCTAATTCAATTAATCAAAGTTGAATTCAGGAAATTGTTGAGCCAACTTGTGTGCATCCTCCCAAGTTGCATCTTCTGGTGCAGTAGACATCCATTTAATCAACACTTGTATCACTGGTCTGTTATTCTTCTAAATCATCCTTCTTCCCAAAACTTTTTCTGGTAAAATCCTCATCTCCCCTTCATCTCCTACTAATGGAAGCTTAGTTTGCACCACTGCTTGATTTCCCAACTGCTTCTTTAGGAGAGATACATGGAACACAGGATGTATCTTAGAATCTTCAGGTAACTCGAGTTTGTAAGCAACCTTGCCAAATCTGGCCACTACCAAATAAGGCCCAAAATATCTTGCAGCAAGTTTCAGAGCTCTCCTGACAGCTACAGAAGTTTGCCTATAAGGCTGCAGTTTAAGATACACATAGTCACCCACTTGGAACTCCCTTTCAGATCTATGTTGGTCCACCTGTTGTTTCATTCTATGTTGTGCCAATTCTAAGTTTTCCTTGAGGACCTTCACCAACCGATTTTGTCTGGAAGAACTCTCACAATTGCTACATTAGAAGTGGATGCCACCGCTTGAGTAATCGAGTAGGAGAATAGCCATACAATGCCTCAAAAGGTGTCATCTTAATAGCGGAGTGATAGCTAGTATTGTGCAATACTCGTGAAAGGGTAACCACTTAGTCCATTGGTGAGTCTTACTACGAGATCATACATCGCAAAATCTTGCTCCAAACACCTTAAGCCTCTCACTCATCCATCACTTTGTGGATGGTATGCGAGGTATGTAACACAACTTCGTTCCTATGATTTTAAACAATTCCTTCCAAAATGTGCTTAAAAAAATCTTATCCCTATCAGACACAATAGAGGAAGGACAACCATGAAGCTTATATATGTAAGTAAAGAACCGTTGTGCCACCACTTGTGCTGTAAATGGATGACACAAAGGTATGAAATGACAAGATTTGGTCAGTCTATCAACTACCACCATAATGCTATCCTTTCCCTCAGACCTTGGAAGGCCTTCAATAAAATCCATAGCAATACCACTCCAAACTTGTGTAGGAATTTGCAAAGGCTGCAATAACCCAGGTGAAGGAACATTTTCAGTCTTAACTTGCTGACAAACTTGACATTCCTTAACCCATTGTTGTACATCATCTAACATATTTTGCCAAGTAAAAATCTGTTTCAGCCTTTTATAAGTAGCTTGTTGTCCTGAATGTCCTCCAATCCCAGAAGAATGGAACTCAGCTAATAAGTGTGGTTTTAAATTCCCATTCACCCCTATATAAATCACTCCATGCTTCCTTAAAACCCCATTGTGAAAAGTGAAAACAGGTCCAACAATATTAGTATCTATTACACATTGAGCTATGAGATCTTGAGCAATTGCATCCCCTTCATAAGTTTCAGCAATATCTCTCATCCAAGTAGGCACCAACCCGATAATGTCTGAGAACATCATAATTCCCTTTTAGGAACTCTTGATAATGCATCAACCACTATATTCTCCTTTCCTTTCTTATATTCAATAGTGTAATCTAACCCCAACAATTTATATAACCATTTCTGTTGAGCCACAGTTGTAATCCTTTGCTCCAAAAAATGTTTCAAGGATTGATGATCAGTCCTGATTATGAATTTATTTTCAGATAAATAGGACCTCCACTTGTCAACTGCTACGACAATAGCTAATAACTCTTTCTCATAAGTCGATAATCCCATTGTCCTAGGTCCCAAAGCCTTACTCATGTAAGCAATAGGCTTATTATTTTGCAAAGTAATGGCTCCAATGCACTGTGTTACTCGCGTCCGCCTCTACAACAAACTCTTTAGAAAAATCAGGCATAGCTAAAGACCAGGAGTGGTGGATAATGCTTCCTTGAATGCTTTCGAATGAACTATTTGCACCCTCATTCCACTGGAATTTATCTTTTTGCAGCAAATTTGTCAAAGGTTTAGCTAGTACTCCATATTTCCGTTCAAATTTTCTATAATACCCCGTGAGTCCCAAAAAGGCCCTCAATTCCTTCACAGTTGTTGGCTTAGGCCAGTTAACCATAGCTTCGACCTTACTTGGGTCAGTTGCCACTCCAGAACTAGAAACCACATGGCCCAAATACTCCACTTGAGTTTGCACAAATGTACATTTGGAGTACTTTGCATATAATTGATGCTCCCTTAATAACAAGAAAACTTTTCTCAAATGCTCCATATGTAGCTCCAAACTCTTGCTGTATATTAATATATCATCAAAGAATATTAACACACACTTCCTGAGTAAGTCAACAAACACAGTATTCATAAGGGCTTGAAACGTAGCCGGGGCATTGGTTAAGCCAAAAGGCATTACCAAGAATTCGTAATGCCCACTATGCGTTTTGAAAGCTGTTTTCTGTACATCAATCTCATTCATTCTCACTTGCATATAGGCAGCCCGTAAGTCAATTTTAGATAAATATATTGCACCATTGAGCTCATCCAATAATTCCTCTATCACAGGAATAGGGAACTTATCTTTCTCGGTCAACTTATTCAAAGACCTGTAATCTATACAAAATCTCCATGTTCCATCTTTTTTCTTCACAAGTAACACGGGAGATGCAAATGGACTAGTACTATGTCTAATGATACCATTTGCTAACATCTCTTTAACCATTTTCTCAATCTCATTCTTTTGAACATAAGGATACCTGTAAGGTCTGGCATTCATTGTAGCAGTTTCATCCTTCAATCTAATGTGGTGGTCATGAGTTCTGTGAGGAGGCAAAGTCTTGGGTTCGTGGAAAACATCTTTGAACTCTGTGAGTAATGAAGTAATGAACTGTTGGATTCCGTGTGAATTTTCTATATCTGTTTGTTTTGTTTCCTCCGTGGTGATAGCAAATAATTGACCTATAAATCCCAATGACTTCTTCTTAACCAACTTTTCTAGTCCCTTTGTTGAAATCTGTTGCAACATTGCTGTGTCAGTAGTTCCCTTAATAGTGATTTTCTTGCCTTTCCTTTGAAAAGTCAGCCTCAATTTATGGAAGTCAAAAGTCACAGGATTGTACTTCTGCATCCAATCAACCCCTAAAACTGCATCATACCCTCCCAAGGGTAACAACCTTACCTCATGCTCAAATTCATAACCCTGCATACTCCATTTAAAAGATGAACATTTTGCATCACTTATGACCTTTCCCCCATCAGCCACTGTCACCATGAGTTTAAGAGTAGGTTCCAATTCACAACCTAAAAGATCAGCAGCTTTAGGATCTAAAAAACTATGAGTGCTCCCACTGTCAATCAATATAGTAAGAGGTTTTTTTTTAACAAATCCTTTAACCCTCAAAGTTGTGTGATTCACATTTCCGTTTAAGGCTCTAACAGATATTTCCATGTCACTAGGAACTTCTTCAACATAATCTAGTTCTTCCTCTTCAATAATCTCAGTTAACTCCTCTAGTTCAGCCACATTCGGATCCAACTGTAATAAGTAAATCATCTGCCTTATACAACAATGACCAGGAACAAATTTTTCATCGCAATTATAACACAATCCTTTGTCCCTCCGTTGTTGCATTTCAGCTGCAGTCAACCTCTTAATAGGAAACTGAGTCCTAGATGAATTGGAACTGGAAGAGGCAGAATTGGACTTGTTAATATAAGAGTAATTTTGTGGTCTAGAATTATATTGGAATGGTCTAGAAGGAAGATTAGGTTTATGTGAATGAGGATTAGGTAAGATAGCTGACTGCTTCCCATAAGTAGGAGTAGAAATGTTGGATGTGGCATATGATGTGGTATATGATACATTGCGGCACAATTGTTGGTGTAGAACTCTTGAACCTTGTGAAGCTACAGTTTGGATAATGTCTTCCTGCATTTTAGCTAAGCTAATAGCATCTTTCAATGTGGAAGGTTTTAACAATTTCACCATTCCTTTAATTTCGAACTTTAATCCACTCACGAAATTAGATAGGAAATAGTCATCTGTATAATGCCTATTTTGTACCAGTAAAATAGACTTCAAATTCTCAAATTCCTCTTGATAAGCACTCACAGTGGAAAGTTGCTTCAAGTTCTTAAACTCTTCCACTGGATCTTTGTCAACAACATCATATCTAGCCAGAATTTCTCCTTTGAATTTCTCCCAACCTATAAGACCAACCTCTGCCTGATATCCTTGAAACCAGGAATCTGCGCGACCTTCCATATAGATTTGAGCCAGAGAAACCTTACTCTCACTGGACATCGGATTAAAATTGAAGAATTTTTCGCACTTCCGAACCCATGAACGCGGATCAGTACCATCAAATTGAGGAAATTCAACTTTGAAATTCTTCGGTAGCTTAGCCAAATTAACTCGTTGAGTTTCACCATTCCGAATATTTGCTTCTGAGTTGTGGTCCTGCTGTTCAACATCTTCAGTCGTCTTGTTCAAAGCCATAAACATCAAACGAAAATTTCGCTGCATCTCACTTTTCAATTCCTCTACACCAGCTCCCATTTCCTTCAATTGATCCTCAAATCCTCCTATCCGGCCTCCCATGGAGTCAATTGAAGTCGTCAGAGCATCGTTACTTCGCACGAGATCCTGAACCTTATCATCTAGTAATTTCTGGTGTTTCTCTATTTGAAATAGACAAGTTCCCTCCGCCATAGAAATGGCCTCTAGGACACGATGAAGGTCTGATACCAAATGTTAAGTAATAGAGTATTGTAATAGAAGAAGAGCTAGAGAGAGAAAGTAGAATTACAGAAGGAAAAGGAAATTGATTTATGATACTCCATTCTACAGACTCCCTGTGTATTTAACAAGCCTCCTCAATATTGACTAAAAGACTATATTATCCCTCAAGAACTAAAAACAATTACCGAAATAGGCTAGCCACATAACATATGCTAATTTAGTTTGATTTAATAAAGTTTTGAAAAATTGCTTAGTATAATTGCTGTATGATGTTATATGTATAATATGCCTGTTAATTGATATTATTAATTAGTTGCATATACTTGAATGGTAGTGCTTTTATTTTGATTGTGATGGACAGTAATTTTTCACAATTGATTCTGAATAGTAGAAGCAAGTGTAAAAATTTTGATTTAGGTTTCTCCATGTTACTGTATAGCGGCGGAGATTCCTGATTTCCTGTTGACTAATAATTCATGCGTTGGTAAGGCTTAAGAAAGTGTTCACGTTGTCCTTTATTTTTAGCTGATGTTATATATACCTATGCATTTTATTGGCTATCTCACATTATCATATTATGTCATGTTCCTTGGTTGTTTCATTATTTCTTCTGTTCTTTTATATGGTATTGTTTTACGATCATGGGATCTAGTCTTAATCTCAATCTGATAAGAAATTCGCAGTCCAATTTTTTACGAGGATGTTTGTTTTTTCACTTACTCAGGCGGTCAGGGACATGGCTTTCTTTTCTGAGGATGTTAAACTTTTGGTTAGGTAGCACTCTTAACTTTTCTTAATCATTTTGTTTAATTTCTTTTTAGAGAAATGCTAATGTGCTTCTATGCAGTGTAAGTGCAGATGGGCGGGTTTTTATATGGAAGATAACTGAAGGTACTGATGATGAAGATAAGCCACAAATTACAGGAAAGATTGTTATGGCAATTCAAATTGTAGGATTAGTGAAATTTACTCATTCCCGGGTTTGCTGGCACTGCCATAAACAAGTACACTTTCTTCTGTTGTAGTCTATTTTATAGACTAGTTTCATTTTATTTACAAGGCCTAACATGGACATTTCTCCTTATTATTCTGTTTTTTTGTCTGAGTTGTACAATTGTTTTTATACGTTTCTTATGCCCTCTCTTGCAGGAAGTTCTTGTAGTTGGGATTGGAAATAGTGTTTTGCGGATTAATACCACAAATGTTGGGAAAGTTGGAGTTTATTCGGAGGGGGAACCTCTCAAATGCCCTGTTGACAAGATGATTGATGGGGTCGAATTTGTTGGTAACCATGATGGAGAAGTGACTGATCTTTCAATGTGCACCACTTGTTTGGTTTCCGCATCAGTGGATGGCACGGTTAATCTTTCATCTGATGTTTTTTTCGCACATACTGTCTTCTGAGTAATTGCCTGTATGGACTGTTGAATATTTTGTGCCTGGTATGAATCACAGAGTTTTTTCCCAGTACCGTATTGGTCTGGTACTGAATTTTGAGGAGACTGGAGTTGGTTTAGCAATAATTAGACCTTTTGATTACACATAAAAATACAATTTTTTGAATGAAAATTAAATGAAGGAAATTGGCTATAGTGGGAGTCCTCGAAATGGGTTTTCAAGTGAACAGATTATGATGTTTGACTTTAGTAATGTGGAAGTTGGAATCAAATTGGAAATGATTCTTTAATTTTGTCCTTCAAATTGTGGTCTGCTGGACAATGAGATCCTCTCAGGGTCTGTCAAGCTCCTTCTTGTTTACTTGAACAGTTTAGTCTACATTAGCTTTACAATCAGGTTAGCTTTATGAGTTCCAATATTCATTTTTTATAGCGAGGCTAGATCTTTTTATTGTATATAATACTTATTTCTTACCAAGGAAAAGGACACCTTCATTTTCAGGGATTAAGGTGGATGTAGACCTTTTTAAGATTGATGTAATGCCATATGGACGTTATTTTGTATGAATCACGTGCTAATAAAAACAGTGCCAGTTAAGTGATCCATCTCAACCCAATCATCTTGTCTATGTTCAAGTTGAATTGGTAATTACTGTGCTAGATTGAACTACAAGTTTTGATTATTCGCAACTTTTCATGTGGAGAGAACAGGTGGGAAGGGGAGAAAAGTGAATAAATTCACTTGCAATGTATTTGCTGTTATATATTATGGTAGCGTATTCTTCTGTTTCTTTGCAGCGGAAATAATTTGATGTACCATCTCAAAAGTATTGTTGAATATATTGTCATATTGCCTGGTGACTCTATTGTTTTAATTGTATTCGAGTATGGATTTTCTCCAGTTTGGAATTACTGAGCAATTAATAATTCCGTCTTTTGGACATGATTTTGAGCTTTCTTGATCAATCTGAAGTGTTTATTCTTCCTGTGCATAACATGTTAGATGGTTACTGCAAATTTTAAGTCTCTGTGTATGACAGATAAAAGTTTGGGAAGAAGGCAAGCTACTCCCCATAGCGGTATTAAGACCATACGATGGCCAACCTGTTTGTTCCGTTACATTCTTGACTTCCCCACACAAGCCACAACACATTGTACTAGTCACTGGGGTATGTTCTGAATTGTACTTTTATTCTTATATCTTTTGTAGTAGCCTTTTTACTTATAAAATATTTATATATACAAACATCTTTGTGGGTAGGAGTCGGATCCATACAATCCATTTCAGCTTTTATTTTACATATTAGTTCAATTTATGGGCTCAATTATCAAATATTTGTTCTGTTTCCATATGAAGGTCCAATGGAAATTTGTTCTCGGGCTTCAATAAGTCCCATGTTTGAGTTCTCTGATAGTGACACCTCTATAAATACTTCTACCGATCCAAAAAACTTATCTGTGAGAGATGTGTTTGTATAATTCATGATTTAAATGTACCTTTACAGGGTCCACTGAACCGCGAAATAAAGATATGGATATCAACAAGTGAAGACGGATGGCTGCCTCCAAGTGATGCTGATTTGTGGCACTGCACCCAGACATTGGAGCTGAAGAGTTCTGCTGGAACACGAGATGAATATGTGTTCTTTAATCAAGTAATGCCCGTGTCTCGAGCAGGTCTTCTTTTAATAGCAAATGCCATGAAGAACGCTTTATATGCTGTACACTTAGACTACGGTCCTAATCCGGCTGCAACCCGAATGGACTATATTGCCGAGTTCTCTGTTAGTATGCCAATTTTGAGTCTTACAGCGACTAGCTATTTGGTACCTCATGGTGAACAAATTGTTCTGGCTTTTTGTGTCCAGACCAATGTCATTCAACAATATTCTTTTGATTTGTCTCAGTGCTTACCACCCCCACTGGAGAATTTGTTTGAGAGGCTGAACCCGAGTTTTTCTGATCAGGAATGTGCTGAGGTTGCCACTTCACAGGAAGTTGCTACCTGAGTGTGGAATCTTAAACCTCTCTAGTTATTAATCGACAGTAAATAATGATACATAGTGAAAAGAGTAGAAGAAAAAAAATGTACTTTTTATTTTTTTAATGATTTTCAGACATAAAATTGTATTCTAAATGTTGTATTATAAAATGAGCAAACAATTTGGACTCGATTCTTACTCGCTCAACTAAAAGTTCAATTTGAGCTCGACTTGAAATATAAATGATTCAAATATGAAGAAATTTTAAAATCCAATAAATTACTCGAATATCTTCAAATTATAATTTTTTATTCATTTGAAAAGTATAAACTGCTCGGAATAGATTCGAGATCGTGCGTAGCTAAACGAGCTAACTATTTTCAATTTTATACTTTAAATTTTATAACTAAATTTGAAATGGAAAGCATTCTCAATAATGATTCATTTATATTCTTATTGTTTAGTAGTAGTCCTTTAACCCAAAATTTTAAGAACACTTTAAATACTTAAACCCCCAACCCTAAAACTTTTAGGAATTTTATTTGCCTCTATTACACCACTTCTTCTCCTCTTGCAATCAAACTCGTTCTCTTGAATATCCTTTATACTCGCGGGAGTAAGAAGAAGAAAGGTATAGTCAAATTTAACTAATTTTAAATCCTTTAGTTTTATTTCTCTGTCATCAAATATATGTATTAAATCTCTTGATATTGGTTGGTTGTAAATCATGTGTATAGATGTAGCGACATATTTTAGCTGATGCTGCCCCTAGCACGTCTCAATTCTTACAATTTGCCTCCCGGCTATTTAAATAGTTGTTTGGTAATTAAAAAGTTTAAATATTTGAATGATTTTTAAATTTTAAAATATCAATTTTAAATTTAAAAAAAATCTCAAATTAACTTTTAAAAAATCAATAATGATCTTAAAATTTGGAATGGAGGGAGTACAATATTTATAGACTATAGATTTAAAATTTTCATTAAGAGAACTATTAATGATATAGATTTATATCTTCCACTTACCGATTATTAAGAGACGATAAAAGGCAAATAAAATTTTACCAAACAACTTTAGTCTCTTACCGAATCAGATGTAGGGTTATTGAGAGGTAAACAAACGCCACCCTAATGTAATCACTATAATTTTATTTTATTTTTTTGTCTTTTCTTGTGAATGTAGGCCAGATAAGTTAGTTTGTTGGGGAAGTGGGACAAAAAAAATATATTTATGATTTATAATGATTCTTTTTATGGTGCGGGTGAAAATACTCTTTTTGCAGTTGCAACAAGTTAAGATTAATACGGTAAATAAACAATTTAAGGCTAAAAGAGTAAAAAGCCTCAATTAAAAAAAAAGAAAATAAAAATCAAAAACAAGTAACAAGTTAACAACTACTTAATTAACAAGATAAATAAAAATTCAAGGTAGCCTAGAACCCCCATCAACCATGTCCATGATTTCCCTCCTATGCAAATAGTTTTCTCCAACATCTTACGTATTATTTTCCAAATAGTGTTTAGCTATATAAAAGTTTATATTATTCACATATAAATATTTAGCTAAAAACATGAATAATATCATTTTCACTAATAAGGTTCTTGAATGTTGAGGATTCAGTCTCCATCCAGCATTTTAAAATTCTTTTGTTATGGTTAGTATTCATTTATAAATTGTGGTTCAACTAAAAATGTTTTTAGTGTGACAGTTTGGTTTAAGGTGATATATGTATTAAATTTTTCCTAATTTTTAAGTTGTCTTTTCTTAACTAAAAGATTTGGTGTATAATTAAGACAATTGTCTCTCAACTTATAAGAGCATCTCCAAGAGTAGTAGCAAAAAAAAACTTTTTAAATTGATATTTGTTCAATTAGGTGACAATTTGAAGAGCATTATTTGTTACTCCCTCCGTCCCATAGTTATAGGCTGATTTCTTTTGGCACATAGTTTAAGAAAATCAGTTTAAGTTAATTTTTAACACAAATTTTTCACATATACTCCTTAATATAGAATTAATGAATATATTAATTACTCCTTACTATCACATTGAAACTCTTAACTTTATTGATTGTTGGTCCAATTGTCTTTTATACACAAAATATGTTAAACTAGTAAAGTCTAAAAAGTTGAATTCTTTTATTGAGAATACAACAACATTAAATGTAGTTATAAAAATAATGGCATTGAAGGTTGTTTCTTCAAAAAAAGAGTAATAGTTGAATATTTATTATAAGGGCATTAAAGTAAAATAATGAATCAACTAAATTTTACAAATAGTAAGTAGCCTATATATTGGAACATCTCAAAAATGAAAAATTAACCTATAACTATGGGACGGAGGGAGTACTTTCATATTTTGTGTCTCATCAGTCTCTTCAATTTAATGAGCTATACATCAAACCTATCAAGCGTAATAAATATTTTTACCTTTTAATTGCAGATTTGAAGAATAAGAAAGAGGATGCAGATTTGAAGAGTAAGAAGGAGGATAATATTTGTTGACCTACGTGCATGGTAGTTTGAAAAGACTGTTAGAAATATTTTTTCTTATGTGACTCACTTATTTGAGTATTTCAAAATAGTTGAAGAAACTATTAAAAATGCTCTAACGAACACTATATATATCTAACACACGTCTTAATCAATTTTGACTACAAAACCTAAAAACTAACAAATTAATTTCTCAAAAAGACTGACATATGATGCTAAACTTATCCACCCTCATTTAAAAACTCAAATTAATGTTTTCTTTCTTTTATTTTTTGTTTAGTTAAAAACTCATTAATAAAAGAAGGTAAAGTTCATATCACTACTTGGATTTGGCCATTTTCTCATTTAACTATTTATAATCAGTAAAATTATATTTAAACTCTGGAATTTTTGAGTTAAAATAAAAATGTTATATTTTCTATTAAAATAGTAAAAAAGGACTTTAACGATTAAAAAACACTGAAATACCCCGTTGTTCTTCCTATTGACTTTTAAAAGACATTCCTCTGTTTTCTTCTCCCTTCAAACCCACCATCGCCACCAAGAAGAACCCACGGTCTCCTCTCTCCTCCGCCGCATCTCCACCCTCGGTCTTTGTTTTTTGCAGATTTCACGATGGCAGATTCGACGATCATCAACGACGAATCGTACGATGATCGAATGGTTGAAGTTGAAGATAAAGGCGGCAACGATTCAAAAGTTCCAGCCTTGATGCAGAAGATCGCTGCACTGGAGCAAGAGAAAACCGAATTGGTGCACGAAAACAAAGTCATCAACCAAAGGATGAAGAAACTAAAAGGGGAGATCGAAGCATCGGAGTCTGAGAAAGAAAAATTGAAGAGCGACACCAAGGCCTTGGACTCGATTGCCGCCAGAGCAGCCGAACTCGAAACGGAGGTTGTGACGAATGAATTGGAAGCACTTTTGAAGATATCTGAGAGGAAGGTTAAGCAACTCCAGTTCTAGATGAAGGACAAATGGCCACTTGAGATCTCAGATTCCATTATTCCTAATCAAAATCTTTGTCTTAAATAATAATACCACTAATAAATTAAACAAATTCAGCACAAAAATTCTCATTCCACCTTCACTCCTTTTTCTTCTACTGTCTTTTCTACTCGCGCCTTCCATATTCTCTTTCTCTTGCCTAAAGCCCTCGTTTTTTCTCTAGATATACAGCAGTACAAGCTAATCACAGAGATACAAAGGAGAGAAATGAGAGGGCCTTTGGGAGCAGCCAGAGGGACCTACCCTTCAAGCAATTGGAATGCTCAAATGGGTAACAGGGGAAGTGGAATTCAACCAAGGAAACCCATTGAGGTAAAAGAAACAAAAAGTGCCCCACCTGCCATTTTGCTTCTTTTTCCATACCCTAAATAAGTGCCCCTTTTTATCTTTATGTATTTTTTTATCTGTTAGTTTAATCTTAACTCTGATAAGGATTTACTATTTCTCAAAGTAGGAATCATTTGCCTTTATTATAGTGAAAATGGGTTTTTATTAGTCGGTTGAGCTTTATTCACATGGTTTAGCTTTTCTACAGTGCTGTTATGTTGGTAGCTTCAGTGTCTCTTGACAGCTAAATTGTATACGAAGTTGCCTGCTTTCCATTTGTTCTTTATAAAATTACATGGTTTTGTCGGGATTGCTGTAATTTCCACCTTTGAGGGATAATAAGTTGATATATATGGTCAGTGTTGGAATGAATTGGTTATCATGGTCTGGTGTTGTGAGGGATATCAATCAATTAGAATTGGTTGCTCAGTTGGTAATTTTGCTGTTACTTTGACATTTTGTTAAGATTTGCACTTTGTACCTAGTTGCCTAACAATTGAGGGATATACCGAAATGTTGGATATCATGCTTGGCTTTCCTGATCTCTTGATTCCACAGGTGAAAACAGAGTAGTCATTTGGTAATGGTGGTACCAAAACAGAGTAGTCATTGAAACAGAGTAGCTGAGTGAAGAATTGTTTATATATAAGGAGGGTAATTAAGTTTTTATCCAACTTAAGTAACAGAGTTATGACAGAAAGCAGTTATTCACTTTAACTCAAAAAGTCGGGAGTTTAAATGTAGTTTTATTGACTACAGGTGGTTATGTGGGAAAGCGCCAAAACTCCAGGTGGTCATCTGAACTTAACCCATAAAAGAATTAGACACAACTTAAATTTTCAGCGTTTTTCTTCTTTTTTTCCCTCCATTTTAAAACTCAAAAACATAAGTTCCTATAGTTATGGAAATTAAAAATCCCTCCTTTGTTGAAATTTATTAAATCATTGAATTCAAAAAGAGCTAAATTTATACATGGAGCAAACTCTTGGTGTGTTACCTGGAATCATGTAGCCACAATGTAGTTTTGCTAAAGCAATTTAGACAATTTTGCTACCACAAGGAGACTAATAAAGCCCATACTCTCTATTTGAGAATGTCTATGATCTGTTCATTATAAGTCTCTCATTTTCAATCACTCCCTTTTGAATTTGATTTAAAAAAAAATTGAATAATAGAGAAGAAATAAGGAGGGTGTATTCAAATAAAATTTTTAAAGAATTTTAAAGAATTTAAAAGTTTGGTTGTATAACATAATCACATTCACATTCATCACATAGTCACATAATCAAATTCATCATCAAATCAACAGAAAGACTCTAACAAGATTTGTTATCTATCATTTGATAATCAAATAATGAACTTACTAGAAATTTTTTATTTCCGGCGTCCTCGATTTTGTACTTGTTATCGAGATCCTCCCATAATTCTCATGTCGTCTTTTCCATGAACTTGACTTCACACACATCGTACAATTAATTGGATAACGTATTTAGAATTTACCCTTTACACATGAAATTATCTTGTTCCTATTTTATTCGACTCTTCATTCCTGCCGGTGTCTCATATTATTTTTCTTCCATTTTTCTCTTCATTTAGCACATAAGGGAGTTTTAAAGAATAATATCATTCTTATCAAGAACCTCAAAGAGTTGGCTCTTGATGGATGCATAAACTCTAATGCTCCATTAAGCTTCTTCAAAAGATTTGTCTTACCTTTGAAAAGTACCTTACGATGGTTGGATCTCCACAAGTACTGCTCTCTGTGTGATGATGACATTCCACATGATATCGGAATCTATTTGTCCTCATTGAATCAGTTGAATTTAAGTGGAAACAAATTTTGTACCCTTCCTTCCAGCCTTGGTCAACTATCCAATTTATTTGAGCTTACATTGAGTAACTGCACGAGTCTTGTGTCACTCCCGGAACTTCCTCCTAATCTCTATGATTTTGATGCAAGTGGTTGTACATCTCTGGAAAAATTACCAAATCTATCAAACTTGAAATATTTGTTCCAGTTGGATCTTACGGATTGCAGTAGATTGGTTCAAGTACAGGGCTTGGAGAACCTCAATTCCTTACAATATGTTCTCATGGCGGGCTGCAACAATCTGGAAATTAGTACTCCTAAGAGTTTCTTTCAGGTTGATCTCTTTCTTCCTCTCTTTGTCTGTCTCTCTCTGTCTGTGTTATATATATCATTTCTATGTATAGGTATGTGTATGTATTTAGAATTAACGTCCGAAAAAACCATTAAGGCATAATCAACCGGATCGGTATGTTTTGCTCAAATCCCTGATCTTTTTATACCAAGACGAATAGAGTTAAACCCTAGCCGTTTTACGTTATTTTTCCTCAACGTAAACCTTATTTATTTTCCAACTTTCTCTTCTCTGTAGAGAAGGAGATTTATCAAATGAAGATACTATTGAGATTTCCATCAATGAGTTAGAGAATGGTGTGAAGATTGATGAGGTGTGAAGGTCACTCTTTTTTCTTTAACAGTTCAGTTCATAACACACTACACCAAACAGTTTCTGTTCTTACTGCTACATATATATATACTCTGTTAATCCAGGCAATCCACAAAGACAAGTCCACAGTCTCCTTCTGTGGGTACACACGATCGGAGACTTCGCCGTTGAATCCTGAAGAGTGACTGCCGCCAGCCCATTTGTACTGTGTTTATTATCAGTGGGGGCGAAATCACTTCTTTAGGACAGTAGCTCTGCTACGCCTCAGTTTCCAGCTAAGTTGTTCCAATTTACTCTATTATTCGTCTTGTTAATTCTGCTAATTTTCCAACAGTTATGCTGCTGTGGATTTCTTTATTGAATGTTGCTTCCCGCTTGGGCTATGCTTGTATGTGATATTAATGCACGAGACTGGATTATTTAAATACTTATTTATACTACTTTAATATCATTAAGCATAAAAAGTGCTTAAAGGTATTGAATTAATTGGTTACAAGCATAACCTTTAATTTTATACATTATTTATTGAATGGGAGAACTTGTGCCTTTTAAGCCAGCCAGACTGGAGCTGCTCTGTTGTTGCTAGATTATTAGTGCGTCTCTTGATGCTAAATTGTTCTCATTTTGACCTTCATTAATTTGCAGTTTGCTAGAAGAAACAGAGAATGTGAAAAGCTATTTATCATACTGTTTAAGTTTTAAAATTAGTTTAGATTAAGTTCATGCACTTGAATCGCCAAAGAAAGGGAACAAATATCAAATATGAGCACCTTACTGTTCTATACTACATTTGATTTGAGTAGAGCTAGGCCTTATGTAAAATGGTTATGGTAAATATATGAATGGATCTTTATGACACGTTTAGATTGAAATAATGAATGTTATGCTTTTTTTCAGCATCTCAAATACATGTTTGATTGTTTGTTGATGGTGCGATAGATGATATAATTGTCACATCTATTCATTACATTGAAACGGATCTCATTCCACTACCTCCTCCATGAAAGGAAAATACAGTACTGAATGGAATGAATTCTTATTTTTCATTTCATTCCTTCATCAATCAGTTCATTCAATCCAAACATAAGAATTTCGGAGATGGGATCCATTCCTACCCAATGCAGAAATGTTAAGATTTCAGCTAAACTTGGCAAAAAAATAAAAATAAAAATGGTACTTCATCATCTTTAGTTGTTTTTATTCCTTTTGACTATGAGATTCACTATATATATATATATATATTTACGGAGCCAAATGGAAAAGGTTATATCAGATTGCACCTGATGATTGGGTAATATATCCATGATTTGGATATACTTGGGCTTAAATTATTGTATTCTCAAGTCTTTTAGAAGAATTTTAACTGTGTTTATTTATTATTTTGCAGATTGAGGAGATGCAGGGGCGAGTTGGGGTTTTGAGCAATTTAATGGCACAATTGTAAATTTTTGGACTTCTAGTGCCGGGGCACTATTCCCAGCCCTAATCTCAGCGCCGGGGCGCTGAAGCCCGGTTTTTGTTGACCAAGGTGCAGGCGTGGACCAATCGTTGGACTTGGAGTTAGAAGGTGCTAAGATGATGACTTGGATTAGGATTGGTGCAAGATGGAAAAGAGTATATAAAGGCCAATTTGCTGAATTTAAAGAGTATCATCAATCATAACTGAAGACTAATCAGGAATCACTTGAAGATTGAAGCTTGGGAGATTTTCTTTTAGAGTTTCTTCTTCTTTTTATTTTCAAATTGTGTAATTCTTTAAAGATGATTTTCATAAGATTGTTTTATTTTTCATTATGAACTAATTCGACTACGAATTGAACCTTTTGTCTATGAATTAATTATTCAATTTAGTCCAATTATTTATACCAAGCTGAATTGTTTATCATGTTTTGTGCGTATTGATTAATTATTTGGCTAGTAATTATCGTGTTACTCTAGAAGGATTCAGGAGATGAAATTTAGGGTTAGAACTGGACATGATAGCATGTATGCTTGATTATTTGCATGAGACGAATAATTAGGGTCGTGAATTGAATAGGAATATGTGTTCACTGCATGTAACAAATTGGGAATTGGAACTTAATGGGTTTAATTTAATTATTTTGCATAGGAATATCACAAGATTAATTGAATTGAATAAAAGTTAAATGATCACTTGGGAAAAGGCTTTTATCACTTAGAATTTCTGTTAACAATTCAATAGGTCTAGTAATTGGATTATTTGGATAATTGATTTATAGTTCCTAATTGGAGATATTGTAGTCTTAATCTTTATTTATCTGACTTCATTCATTTAGTCTTTACCTTTATTTAT
Organism: Panax ginseng; assembly: GCA_020205605.1. NCBI lineage: Eukaryota > Viridiplantae > Streptophyta > Magnoliopsida > Apiales > Araliaceae > Panax > Panax ginseng. The sequence continues at coordinate 15,486,972 of CM035134.1, forward strand.
TTGAATTAATTTTAGAGTAATTAAGTTTTAATTGATTAATTTAGTTGTCTTAATTAGAAAAATCACAATTTGCAGTTGTTTAAATAAAATTGAATTGGTATAGTACTAGTGGTTGGAGTTTATTGATTGAAATTCCCTGTGGGATCCACACTCAATTTTACCACTTTATTATTACTATGTATACTTGCAAAGATAATTGATCGTCAAATCAACCAACAACACCCTAGTTTGAAAAAGAAAGGAACGGAATAAAGAGCAGTGGGTGGCATCTTTGTTCAGTTTTTCATTACCTAATATATAATTCCCGTGTACCCTTTTCCTCTGTTTCCGTCCGCTTAGAAGCTTGCTTGTTGCTTCCTTTAACTACTCTTGCAGGAGACTTCTTTGGAATTGTATTATTATAAAGCCCGGGGCGGCAAGTGCCCTAATAATGTAATGTATATCCCCAGTTGTATCCAACTAAATCCAGAAGAAAATTATTACGCCCTGGCCCAGTGAAAATGATGTTTTGGATAATGGCAGAGTAATTTGTGTAGATATAATCATTTCCTGGAATTTGTTTAAGGGACAAATTAACCCTTGGATCCATCAAAGTTTCTTACAGTGTCTTACTGCATGTCCATGGCTTCTACCAGTAACCAAACTGATTCTTCAACTCCTCACTGTGATCATGATGTCTTTTTGAGTTTCAGAGGCCCAGATACCCGCAATTCCTTTACAAGTCATCTATACGACGCTTTGACGCGGTCTGGAATCCGAACATTCATAGATGATGAAGAACTACGAAGAGGAAAAGAAATTAAGCCGGAACTGCGAAAAGCTATCCAAGGATCAAGGATGTCTATTATTGTTTTCTCGAAACACTATGCTTCTTCGAGATGGTGTCTTGACGAGCTTGTGGAGATCCTTGAATGCAAGAGAACTAACGGCCAGATTGTTCTTCCTATATTTTACGATGTTCAACCATCCATTGTACGTCATCAAAGAGGGAGCTACGCAAAAGATTTTGAAAACTTTATGGAGGATTGGGGACCTTGGAAAATGCTTTTGATCTCTTGTTTGCCAAGTTGCATATTCAGAGGGTGGAGCTTTGCAAAACCTTTTAAAAACAACAGATTGGCTGAGTGGCGAGCTGCATTAACTGAAGCTGCAAATATCTCGGGATACGATCTGAAAAATGAAGAAAATGGGTAAAACCCTTGCAAACCTTATTCTATCTCATTCCTAATTACATCTGCTTAATCTACCGATCCAACTTCTATCTTCAAAGCTGCCTAAAATTAATTGTTCGCAAAGTTTGCTAGTAAAGACGACCATATAATAATTTTAGTATTATACAGTTGTTCTATTTACAAAATAATAACTGATTATTTGGAATCAGAATAGAATTAAGATTCCTTGTAGTTTACTTCGTCAAAATTACCTTCTAAGCATTATAACACCCCAATCACACATCGAAAGATATAAAAAAAATATGTCTGAATATAAGCAATTAGTACTTTCAAGTCATGACCTGTTGGGTGAGTCTGTGGTGGGCTAAGATCTTTCAAGAAGATATTATTGGATCAGTAATTGAAGGGCCATTCTCTCATTAACTAGATGCTGCAAATTTCTAACTTCTGTTCGCTTAGATTGAGTCATCAATTTAATTTAGTGTTTTTTTTAGGAAACAATTTGTCAGATTAGATGATAAATATATCCAAAGATTCTATTCTCCATCATCACCATATCATAAAATTACATGCCACATATATTAGAAAGCAAGACATGTATATTCTACTTGTATACTGTTTGCAGTACAGTGATGATGAAAGAAAAAGTGAACAAAATATATCTTAGGAGCTCTCTACTCCTCTTCTTTTAGCATCAAATTGGGCAGTTTTATATTGTTTCAATTCTTAGTATGCCTCTTAAACTCTCAATGCACAAGCCTTTGAAAAACACAACCATAGTTGTCGAATTGTGAACCGTATCGTGCATCGAAAATCTCCATATCGTGTATCATGTATCGTATCATGAAATGATAAATATGGTAATATATATTTAAACATATAAAACACACAACTTATTAGACAATCAAGCATGTTTAACTATACAAGTAATACTAGTCAAGTAAATATTATTATAGAATAAAAATAAAATTTAAAGTTAAATAGTAGCCAAAAGCCCAAAATACTCTAAATTGATTTATTAAATGTTATTTTAGTAATCTTTATAGAGTAACAATAAAAAAACGAAAATTCAGATTCACCTTTAAACTATAAAAGAAAAGAGAATAATTCAAATTAATATGTGGAGATTTATGTAGTTTCTTATGGAAAGTGACGTGAGAAAAATAGAGCGACATTCTGAATAAGATATAAAACTCCAAAAAGTGACTAAAGGATGATCAAGTGATATAGAATATGTTTGTTGTAAAAAATCTTTTCATTTGAAATGGTAGAAGTCTTAAAAGTATTGCTTTTATTCTTTTGGATCTACATAAAAACTTTATCAAGTCGGTTGCTAACTTTAAAAAGTATCATGAATTGTATAGTTTCGTAAGAATTGAATCGGGACCTAACTAGATCGTATGATACAGTGTCATTTTCGATTCAGTCTACGATACGTATCAAATTGCCTATATCATATCTGTATTGTATTGTACGACACACATATTGTGTATCGTAGGATTCTAATAACTATGAACACAAAACTAAACTAATGAGTTTGATATTCAGAAAGTGAAAATGTGGAGAGATGCATTAACTAAAATTGCATCTCTCTGAGGACATGTTTTGAAAGATGAAGAAAATGGGTAAATAAACTGTGCGGATCTTATTCTCTATCTCCTTAAATGAGTTATTTGCTTAAAGCTGCATAATTGATTTTAATCTTTGTTTTTCTTAACTAAATTATGTGCTTAGTTATCTAATCCAAGTTCTGTGTTCAAAGCTGGACAAATATTTTGGCAAACTTCACTAGAAAACACATAATAACTTCAGTAATTCACTTGCTCTATTTACAAAATAATCGTCGATTATTTGGAACCAGAATTGAAGATCCCTTCTAATTACTCCTCTTTTTCTGGGAAAAAAAATAAAAGAAAAGAAAAAGAAAATACCTTTAGCATCAAATTGGGCCATTTTTTTAGAGTTTCAATTATTAGAAGTGCACTTCTTAAACTATTTTTGTTGTAACGTACTCATCTCCAAACTACTAAATTTATCACATTACATCATGAATATTACTTCTTGTTTGGAAAATTTTTTCAGGAACGAAGCGAGATTTATTGAAAAAATTGTTAGGAATGTTCGACCTGAAGTAAACTTGAGATGCTTGAATGTTACTGAGTATCTAATCGGTGTAGATTCTCATGTTAACTGCATAAATATGTTACTGAGCATTGGTACAAATGATGTACGTAAAATTGGGATCTGCGGGATGGGTGGAATCGGCAAAACCACCATTTCCAAATCTGTATACAATAATCATTTAAACCACTTTGAAGGCAGTGCTTTTGTTGAGAATATCAAAGATGTTTCAAAACAACCAGATGGTCTACTTTGTTTACAAAAGAATCTTCTCAATCAACTTGAGAAAAAAAATGTTAACCTTTCTAATAGTGATGAAGGAATCAATTGGATAAAGAATATTTGTTGTTCTAGAAGGGTTTTGATCTTACTTGATGATTTGGACGACTTAAATCAGGTAAATCAATTAGCAGGACAGAAAAGTTGGTTTAGTACAGGAAGCAGAGTCATCATGATTACAAGAGACGCGAAGCTGCTTAAAGAAGCACAGGTAGATCATACATATGAAATGAAGGTATTGGATGAGGATAAGTCTGTGGAGCTCTTTAGACGGCATGCAATTGGAGAAGAAACTCCGTCCGAAGATCACATATCGCTTTCAATAGATATAGCAAGATATTGTGGAGGCCTTCCATTAGCTCTTGAGGTTATTGGTAGTCATTTGCGTCGGGAAAACTTGATGTATTGGAAAAATGCCTTGAAGGAGTTTCAAAGTAAACCTCATAAGACGATTCAGGATCAGCTCAAAATAAGCTACGATGCACTTCGCAAAGATAGAAAGAAAATATTCCTTGATGTTGCATGCTTTTTCATTGGGTGGAAGACGGAGTATTTAGTTAAGTTTTGGGATGGTTGTGGGTTCTTTGCTGAAAATTCTATTAGAGATTTGATGGACAAGTGTTTACTAAAATTTGACGAGGATAACTGTTTATGGATGCATGATCTTGTTCGTGATATGGGTAGAGCAATTGTTGTTGAAGAATCTGACAGTTTGCTTAAAATGCCCAGCCGATTGTGGATTCATCAGGAAGTACGTGATCTGCTACAACACCCCAAGGTAAAAGGAATTTTTGCAGTTAAAAATTATTGTAGTTCATTTGAAATTTAGAGCCTCACCCTACTAGCTCTCACTCAGGGAGCAGAAGCAGTTGAAGGGATTCGCTTAGATCTCTCCTATTCACAGTCCATTGATTTGAATAACAAAGCATTTGAAGCGATGCACCAGTTACGACTTCTTCTAATCAAGAAAGTTGATGTTACTGGATCCTTTGAACATTTATTTGGTAACCTAAGGTGGTTCAGTTGGCAATACTGTTCTTTGAAGAGGTTACCCTCCAATTTTCATCCTAGAGAACTTGTTGTGCTTGACATGAAATACAGCACAATCAGTAAACTATGGGAGGGGGTTAAGGTATGAGATTACTCCACCATTGTTTTCTCTCTTTATTCAGGTCTTATGTAGGGATGACAATGGTGTTGTGTGGTTCCGGATATTCAGTGATTTGGAAACGCACCGGCCTTTAAAAACCTTGAACTGGAACCACACCACACCGGCACAGGTTCAAAATTTTTCTATACCAAAAATCGCACCTTTGATATTTTTGAACCTTCAACCATCATCTTGCACCGAGTTGGATGGGTTTTGGATCGGTTTCGTACCGCACCACCCCGGCAAGGCAAATTCAAATAAAACCATCCCTAGTCTTATGTTTGACTTGGTGCATAACTTTATTTTTAGTTTTGGACAAATGTGGTAAGAGATATTGATTTGATATTTTTGTACTTTCACACAGTATTTAAACTATCTGAAGATCCTAGATCTCTCACGGTGTAAGTCCTTGGTGGAGACCCCAAACTTTACCGGCGTAACAAGTCTTGAGCACTTAATACTTAGAGATTGCGAAAGGTTGTCAATGATTGATCCATCAATTGTACTTCTGGATAGGTTGTGTTACTTGGACCTATTTGGCTGCAGAAATTTGAAAGCATTACCTAATAATTTGGGGAATATCAAACGTTTGTTTTACTTGAATCTACGTTATTGCAAGACCCTCGTAGATCTGCCGACAAGCATTTGCAAGCTGATATCACTAGAACAACTGCATCTGGAAGGCTGCTCATATCTGAAACAACTGCCGGAGCAATTGGGAAATATGGAAAGCTTAAAGACTTTGAATGTACGTGAAACATCGCTTACAGAATTACCTCATTCAATAGGACGTTTAAGTAGGCTGGTTCACTTACATTTGTCTCGTTGTAAGGAACTTAAAACTCTTCCCACCACCATTGGCAATTTGAGATCACTAGAAAAATTAGAAGTCATTGATTGCTCAAATCTGCACCGATTTCCTGAGCAATTGGGGGATATGGAATGCTTGCTTCACTTGAATGTCAGGCATTGCAGAATTAGAGATCTTCCGCTAAGCATGTCCAATCTGAGATCACTAAAAAAGTTATATGTTAGTGGTTGCTCAAATCTGGACGGATTGCCCGAGCAATTGGGAAGAATGGAATGCTTGATCGACTTGAATATAAGTAATCTAAAGAACCTTACAGATCTTCCGGCAAGCATTTGCGATCTGAGAGCACTTAAAAAGTTATATCTTGAAGGTTGCTCAAAGCTGGAACGACTGCCAGATGAATTGGGGAATTTGGAATGCTTGCTGGACTTGGATTTAAGAAAATGCAAGAACCTTATAAGTCTTCCAACAAGCACTTGCAATATGAGATCACTAGAAAAATTAGATGTCAGCGGTTGCTCAAAGCTGGAACGATTGCCAGAGGAATTGGGGAATTTGAAAAGTTTAAGGACGTTGAATGCAAGTAATACATTGCTGGAAGAATTACCTGATTCAATACGACATTTAACTAGTCTGGTTCACTTGTGTTTGAAGGATTGCAAGGAACTTAAAACTCTTCCAGACAGCATTTGCTATTTGCAATCTCTAGAAGAATTAAATATACATTCCTGCTCTCTACTGCGACAATTGCCGGATGGATTGGGGAATATGGTAAGCTTAAGGAATCTGCATGCATTTAATACCAGGTGTCAACAGTTACCTGATTCTATACAAAATCTGAAGAAACTTGAAAGGTTATCTCTAGGTATTCAGGACAGAGATCCTGATCAGTTAAGCTCCTTCAAAAAAGTTCTCCTACCTTTGAAAAGTTCCTTGCGATTTCTGAGACTGCGCAATTGTGGTCTGTGTGAGGAGGACATTCCAAATGATATGGTAATCAGTTTACTTTCATTGCAATCCCTGGATTTGAGTGGAAACGATTTCTGTAACCTACCTTCTACCCTCTGTCGACTATCCAATCTAACAGACCTCGACTTGAGTTACTGCAAGAGTCTTGTGTCACTCCCGGAACTTCCTCCTAGTCTACACAAGTTAAATGTACATGGTTGTACAGCAATGAAAATCATACCGAATCTCTCCAATAGTTTGGTTCAAGTGCAGGGCTTGGAGAACCTCAAATTAACTTCTTTTTCTATGACAGGATGCAACAATTTGGCAATGAACACAAGTTTTAACTAGAGTCTCTTCCAGGTCTCTCTCAATCCCTCTTTCTCTCTCTGTACGTGTATACATATATATATATATATATATATATATATCTTCCTCAAAATATCTCTCTCAAATCTTCGTCTCTGTGTAACAGCGGTTCTTTGAACGTGGTCATGATGAATCCAGTCCAAAGAAGATTGGATTGTTTATCAAAGCATGTAATCTGCAATTTCTTTTGAGTTGCCGCTGATAATTTGTATCTCTGGGTTGTTTATGCTCACCCGCATGGCTCTTAGTTTGTGTGGGTGAGCAGTATAAAATCAAACTTGAGAAGTGGAGATAGCAGGCTATGATGAATGCTGATGATAATAATCCCACAGAAACTGAGAAGGTTTATATATGATGTTAGCCTCAAGAGAGGCCATGATTTCGATTTGAACACAGAAACTAATGAGGAAAGCTCAAAAAGCTTGACAAGTTGAGACTAGTACTAATATTGGGTCTAGACATTAGTACTTTTGTGCATCTCCTATATACTGCTCAAGCTGCATGTTGACAGGACCACTGTCTGTCCCAAGCTCAGTTATGTTGGTTTATAAGATTTTTGTATATATGTTATTATTGTTGGATAATGTATATATTCCTCTTTCCTTCACACCTGTATATGCTTTTCATTGTAGCTTCTGAAAATATTGTTTATTCCATCCCTTGTGAAATACAAGATCGATTTTGGCTTTTTGAAGCAAATTTGAGATGTTTTTAAATTTCAATATTGATAGGATTTAAATTTTATGGATAGTGAGTGATATATGCACACCCTTATATATCAAAGAGACTATATTACCCTTAATTAATATGAATTTATCCAATTAACATATTTATCACTTAATTATTTTAATTGAAGTTTTTTTAAAACAAGTCTAAATAATTTTCTATTTTCTTAAAAAGATAACAGATATAATAAATTAGTTCAATTTTATATATGGTTGAAAATTAAGTTTTGGCTAACTAAGTGTATACATCTTCTATCTTATAAAATCTTCTATCTTATAAATATGATGTATAACAAAATTAAGTTACGTATATTAAGGATAATAGTCTTTTTAATATATTTGGTGTGCAAGTATGCAACTATACTATAGGGTGTGCATATATTTTATTGATATTAATTTTAAATTTGAAAATATTTTAAATTGAATTTTTAAAGTCAGTATCGGTCTATTTTAGAGTTGAGAGAGTACAACGTATGTAGGACCTTATAAGCATCGTTTTAGTAGTTATTATCATACTTTTGGTTTTTGCTAATTTGTGCCGAGGTTAGGATATTTCCTTCTTTGTAGGGTAAATTCATATATAGACCTAATCTGGGATGCAGATTCAGACTCTTTGGTAGGTGGGGTCAAATTTAAAATAAATAAATTTTTATAAAAAAAATATAATAAAATAAATTATAAAACTAAATAATGCCCAAATTAATATTATTTATAAAAATATTTTTTGAAATTTCATTACTTAAAATTATTGTATTATAGTCTCATTTTTATTAATTACAAAAATTCACAAACAATTATATAAAAAAACCCGCAAGTAACTACAAAAAATCTCAAAGTAATTGCTAAATTTATGAAATTATAAATAAAAAAATACAACATATCGAATTTTCTCTAAAGTCGAAATAGTGAGAAGAATTAGGTCAAGCCGCTGACGAGAAACGGAGAGACAAAGTATTGTAGTGACCAAAGTAGTACTACTATATGATATGAATTTTGAAGAATTTAATACTACCTCCAATCTAAAATTAGATATATATATTTTGATTTTTTTAAGTCAATTCACGAAATCCTAAAACTCAAATTGAATTGATATACATTTGTTCATGTTTTGAAAACAACAAAGATAATAATTAGTAGTGTTTTATAGTTAGTTTATACAGTAGAACCTCTATAAATTAATACTGTTGTGAGTGGAAAATTTTATTAATTTAGGGAGTTATTATTTAATCGATAAATTAATAATTTATTAATTTAAAGAGTGTTTTTCTATTCGGTGAACATAAATTTAATTACATTAAAATTATTGTATTTTATTGATGTTTATATCATACTTTTTTTGATGCAATGTATCATATTTATTAAATTAATGTAATAATAGAATTCATTGTAAGTGATATTAATTATTTTTAATAATTAAATAATGTTCATTATATCCCTTTTCAAATTACATTCACATTTTATTTCAAAAAAAAATTATATTAAATTAGATTTGAATTTCAAAATAAAACATTATTTTGATGGGACCATATATTAAGGATGAAATTCAATTAGATTTGAATTTCAAGAAAAATTAATGATGAAATTAAGATAGATTTGAATTTCAAGACAAAATAAACAAGAATAGAATCATATTTTACAAGATTACTCTAGATATATTTGAAATTTAAAAGAATTATTAATTTATGATTTTGATGGGACCATATATTTATATAAGAGTCTTTTTGAAAATTAATATTTTATTATTTTATCGAAATTCTTAATTTATCCTATTAACCAAAGTCGGGACTGAGAAAAAATATTATTTTAGAGAAATGATTAATTTATCGAGTATTAATTTATAGAGGTTCTATTATAATTGTTATATATATTGTATTAAAACTAAATAATTTCATATCAATTTTGAATTTTAAGATTTCGCAAATTGACTTTAAAAAATTAAAATATATCTCTAATTTTGAAACGGAAATAGTATTTTTCAATTTAAACTTTAAAATTTTTATTAAACACTTTAAAATTTTATTTTTATTTTTTTAACTCCTAAAAATTTAGTGCCCACTGCCCCTAGCCTATGTCCGTCACTGAACCTAATTATATTTTGATCAGAAACATCAATTTTTTTATTTTTATAATAACACCACCCATGGCATGAGCTTTTGATCCTTTATATAATAAAGAAAATATTTTAAAAATATAGTTCTATTATGTACAACAAAATTTTTTAAAATGTTCTTACGGATCACAACTGTAGCTTATGGAATTAGATACGATTATAAGTTGACTCACTACATTACATATCTAATTAAAAGAATTAGTTATCCACATAATTTTGGCAACCAAATATAAGAGTATAAATGAATTGAGTCGATTTGAGTATTGAATTGCTCAGATTTAATTCATAAAATTTATTGAGTATAAAATAAGGTTTGATTGAGGCTCATTTAGCTACCGAGTCGAGCACGATTCCGAATCGAGCCCGAGCAGTTTGAATTTTTCCAACGAATATGATCCGAGTATCAATAGAAAATTATAAATTGAGAAGGTTCGAGTAATTTATCGAACTTTAAAATGTGCTCATTGTCGACGTCGGGATTTTAATTTATCCATTTTTTGTTCTTGTTCTTTGGTGTTCTCATGTTAAGTGAGATTTGTTTGAAAAAACAAGTTGTGAAAATGTCTGACATGTATATGTCGACGAATGGACTGTAAAAGTCGCTAATTGGTTTTTTAAATATTTGTACCAACACAACCGAGAAAAAGTTTGCACATTGACCACGTGGTGTAACACTGTGTAACTGGTCTGTGACACCGAGATTCGTTTTGGGTTCGGGGGCTTGATTATGCGGAGGGAAGGTGTTAGGCACCCCCCGACATCCGTGTTACCACGGTGACCGTCACTTTTCAAAAAACTGTTATATGAATGTGTGTGGATCAATGTGCAGCTATATGGAAGCAGTGCGAGGCCTCGTTCACACATATATACTAAGAGTTTGAATTTGTGTAAAAATTCAGTTTTAGCAGGATATAGCAGTGATGTTTTATAAAAAAGGTTTTTTCAAACCCTTATGCTCAATAGTAATTGAGACCTTTTGATACTTCTATTTTTATTAAGTGTTCGGCTTGATTGCTTTTATTTTCGAGATGCGAAGCATCTTCGAGAAAATAACGTAGAAAGCAGTGCCGAACTCCTTATGGGCATGAGAGCCATCTAAGAAAATCCAAACACTGTGAATAATTTACAAGCTGCTTACAGCTGAAAATGTCTATCACGGGAACCGAATCTAGATTCAGTAGACTGAATCCGTGATCACATGATTCCTAGGCTCACATGATGCATGCAGCTTATATAAAGCGATAGCGGTGTATATATATAAAAAAGTCAGAAATATATATATACGAGACATGATCAACCACCACGAAGCACCTCCATGGGGATCAAAATATAAATATATAAAAAGTCAGAAAATATATATATATATATATATATAGAGACATGATCAACCACCACGAAAGTACCTCCATGGGGATCGAAAATGTGAATAAAGTCAGAAAAGGCGATTAACCGCCACGAAGTAAACTCAAAGTGGACGAAATATAAAAAAAGCAAGAAAAGATTTATCAACCGCCACGAAGTAAACTCCAAAGTGACTAAATGTATATATATATATATATATATATATATATATATATATATATTAATGTAAATAAAATCACGGATCGAAGTTCGGGCCTACACACGCAACACGACTCTCAACGTGATGAATAGTGTGTGCACAGTAGTGGAGAAAAGGCTTTAGGAAAGGTATGAAGGCTTACAGTGGGCTGCCAAAGAAGACTTCAATATTTTTAAATGGATGAACACTCGGCTCCTGTCGGTAAAAAAAAATAGCTATATATGAGCTCACAAGTGTTTAGAATGAGAAAACACTCAATTTAGGGTGTGTACAGAGTAAATTGTACAAGTCTTCCTCGCCTTTTTCTCTTTCAAAATGGCCATCCCAAGCTCTCTATTTATAGAAGGGCGGTAGTAGGTACACTGCTGCGACGGCATGAGATGTACTAAGGTTTGCCCGAGGTGCCCCGACTCTCTGCAGATCCCATCGTCTCAAAATGCGTGCATGCGTGCAATTTGTGATGTCGGCTCGAACTTTCAGAACTTCAATCCGGACATCCGATTGAGGTGTATAAGACCTGTTTCGGACTACCGTTGTCGAGAGCTACGCAATGACATGGGATTAGAGGTTGTACGAAGTCAGGAAGATGAGACCATGCCCTTGGTCTTTAAGCTCCAAATTTTATCCGGTGTGCTGCCCTGCGTAGTAGTCACTCGTGATTTGACCTCATTGGTTCTTGTGGGACATTACTATGTAGAATTTATGTATGAGATGTTGAGACGACGCAATGTGGGGTCGAGGTTGCAAAATAACGATTTCGCCCCTTATCGGGGTTATCTCTAGTTTGGGCTGATAAAGCAGACGTTGCTCAGGGTTATCTCTGAGATTGGGCTACTGCAAGTGTTGAACGTCCTTAGGGTTATCTCTAGGTCTTGGACTGAGTGCCTCGGTGTGAGTTCCGAGGTTGAAGTTGATAGCAAAGGTTTGAAACAAGCATTTCCGGGGTTATCTTCGGAACTGCAACAGCATTCCTCGGGGTTATCTCCGAGGTTAACACTGTTATTCCAGGTGCTGTTTCTGAGACTGAGACTGAATATCTCGAGGTTATCTCCGAGATGAATCGGCCTTCTCCGGTGGGATTTCCGGTATTTGAACTGCATTCTTTAGGGTTATCTCCGAGGTGGGAATTGATACTCCTGGTGTGTTTTCCAAGATTGAAACTAAACTTCCGGTGGCATTTTTCGGGATTGAGCTGAGCTGTCTTCCAGGGTTATCTCTAAAAGATGATTCTGCCTTCCTACAATGTTAGTAACAAGTGTGCAGAAAATTTCGAGTGTCTACAGATGCCCCTCTTTATCATATTCATGCAATGCAATGGCATGGATATGATAAAGAATACTAAACACTTGAAATGTGACAAGATAAACATGATGTCATGTGCAGCAACATGATGCAAATGTATGTGGTTTATTGGATTGTTCTCTAACATAGTGGGATGATTGCCGGCTCCCTTCTGACTTCTACCGGGGTTGGCAATCAATGACCAACCTGATGAACTGTTGGGACGTGCGATCCACAGCTACCAGGAATCTCTAGGACGTTGACATTGGGGTTGTCACCAAAGTCTTGAATCCTTGATATAGACTTTACACTGAAGATGTATCTCTCATGTTCAAGAGACCTGTGGGGATGTGTATAACATATTCCATCATCGGTTCTCCCCGATGAGGATGATCTCTCCTTGTTTGTACCACCAGGACATACCAATGTTCTGTCGGAGTAACTGCCAACAGTCTGATATTCGATGACGCCCTCCTTATGAAATTTCGCCCTCGAAATTTACGTATGTACCTGATATTCGAAAAGATGAGAATACCTTGTTTTCTTTTCGGATTGTATCTTCCCGGTTATTTCTTCTCTATCATGATTTTCCCATTTCTCATCTCATGTATTTCAGATATCATTCTAGAATATAGTTTCAAAATAAGGGTTAATTGACATGCCATATATTATCCCTATATTCTGACTGACCAATTAAATACCAAATAAACTTAGGTAGGTCATACTAGCGAAGGAATTCCCCGTCTCTCCCCTCCTAGTTCTTGTCTCACATCTCAGCCAGAGATCATATCCCTAAGCTTTGATACCAACTATGACGCCCCCAAAATAGGTATACATCACCCATCTTGAGTCGCCAAATACATGGTACAAAATACAAATAAAAACTTAATTATACAACTGTCGTGTAAAATACGACAAAACATAGCTGAGAGTTTAAACAAGAATATTGTCATCTAGACAATATCCACACTCAATGGTGTCCTCATTACAATTATTATCATATTATTCCGTAGAATAGTGAGGACTACTAAAGCCATTTATCATGGACCATCACTCCATTCCCCGACTTGTCCCGGCTACATTTCCTGAAGAAAACATTGAAAGAAAAGGGTGAGCTCAACTAGCCCAGTAAGAAATATTATGACTAAGATAATGCAGAATAAATTATCCTTAGCCTTCAACAGTATAACAACTGATAGAATACAATAGACAACAAGTTTTAGATCAACAACTGCAGCGGAAATAAGTAATCCATTAGAAGAGTCACGTAGAGCATAAAATATACTATCTTCTATGATTTAAAAAGTTTTTCATCAACTTTATCGCTGAGACTCAGCTTAAAAAAATAAACCACATCATCGAATCATCCCTGCACCACGACCAAGGATATTCATTAAATCATCAATAGTTATGACTATACCGAATAATCCCTGGTCATAATCATACCCATAAATTATACCCAAGACAAAAGAACTCTCATCACCTGTCTTCACCTGAACTACCAAATATTATAGTTAAATCCACAATTCATATTTATAATCATGTAAATCAACAGTTTCTCCTTGCCACAAAGGCTTAATAGAACGTTTACTCAATATCCTTACCCCAAAGGCTAAAGATATTCAAATGTAATAACAATGATCATACCAATCGCTTGTCTACCTTTTACACTACGGGCCAAAGATATTCAACTATAAAACCAATGGTCATGATCATACCAATCGATTGTCTGTCGCTTGCACCACTACCAAAGACATTCAATCACAAACTAATGGTCATGATCCCGCCAATCACATCATCGAATTATCCATGCACTACGGGCCAAGGATATTCATTATTATCACCAGTGGTCATGATCATGTAATACACCTGTCCATCTTTGCACTACGGGCCAAAGCTTTCAATCAGCAGTTCGTCTTTGCACGTAAGACAAAGATATACAATTATAAAATCAATAATCAACACATAAGCCAAAGATATATAACCATAAAACCAATAATCAACAGTCCATCTATGCACGTAAGCCAAAGATGACTTTTATCACAATATAAGCATGAGGATGATGACAATGATATAAGCATTAATCAAACGAAATCAAGGATAAATATTAAAGACTTTAAATTTATCTAGAGTTTAAAAATATCCAAATTGTCAACATGATACTACTTTGTAGAGTAAAATTCAAGAATAATATTTCTGTATCAAAAATAATTTGGACAGAAAAAAAATATATTTTTCGGGTGAATAGTACCCCATGAATAGTACCCTGTGAATAGTACTTTTCGTGAATAGTATCTCGACATAAAAAGTACCCCAAATACCCGAATGAATAATACTAGAGTGAATAGTAATTTGGGTGAATAGTAACTCATGAATAGTACCCTGACATGAAAAGTGCCTTGAATACTCGAGTGAATAGTAACTCGTGAATAGTACTCCGACATGAAAAGTACCCCGAATACCCGAGTATAATAGAATATACGAAACTGCAAATAGATTTTCACCCACCATGCGGTAATCCACGTATACAGATCATTTCCATAATTTAATAAGGAATGAATACAAATGATCATTCACCATGCATGTGGTAATCCACATAGACAGGTTATTCCAACAGAATAATAAAGAATGGAATAATAGAAGAATTCACCATGCATGCGATAGACCACACAGACAGGTTATTCCAACAGAATAATAAAGAGTGAAATAACAACAGAATTCACCATGCATGCGATAGACCGCACAGACAGGTTATTCCAACAGAATAATAAATAATGGAACTGTGTCATGCGTAACGCACGCATGTGATATTCCGGCGTAATAATAAAGAATGGAATAATAGAATAATTTCACCATGTATGCGATCTTGCATGAGGCAAAGTTATTCCAACATAATAATAAAGAATGAAATAACAGAAGAATTTCACCATGTATACGGTAGTCCGCATATACAGGTTATTTCGACAGAATAATAAGGAATGGAATAACAATATCTCTCTTCATGAATACGAAAGAAATAATACCTCTTACCTTAGAAGAAAACTGGATACTGGAATAGTGAGGTAGCAGACTTCTCTTCTTCTTTCTCTCTATAATAATTACTCTATAGCTTTAGTGAATTGGTGAGAAATGAAGGAAGAATGAGCTTCTATTTACAGGATAATATAGTTTCGATAATTGCACGTTTTGGGGATCAAAATATTACAGTATAATACCTTCCTCTTTTTCTTCATTTTTAATTTAGTCCTGCAAATATTATCAATCTTGCACCAACTCCCCTAATAGTAAATCTTGTGAATCAATAGTAAAATCATGTGACTCAATAGTAAATTATGTGACTCAATAGTTCTAAACATATGAAAAAATTAATTATAGTATAGTACCTTCAACTATACCTCCATTTTTAACTTAGTCATGCAAGTATTATCAATCTTGAACCATCTCCCCTAATAGTACCAGAATGTGAATCAATAGTAAATACATGTGAACAAATAGTTAATAGCATGTGAATTAATAGCAATTAATTACTCATTTACCCGATTAATTATTCGGTTGGTCAATATAACTTTCAGACATCAATTACTATCGAAACAAATGTCGATTTCCACAAACACCAATAATCCCAACACAATGGAAATATTTTTCTCAACAATTTCATTTTTGAAGTTTGACTTTTTCCGAAAAAGTCAATTGTTGACTTTTTGACCAAAAAGTCAACCCAAAAAATTTTGTGTTTATAGTCTATTCTTACTAATTTTATCGTTCCAGACTCAAATATCACGTCCGCGTCTCCAAATTCAACTCCGAACTCAAATTCAATTTTTAATAACATTTATTCACTATTATTATAACTCGCAATATTAACAACCAGTTCGTTCCCAGGAAAGAGGGGGCTTTCCAATAAAGATTTCTCCTTATTGGCGCGCAATTAGGTGACCAAACCTCTCCTTGACAGAACTTCTAGACATTGTTAATTATGCAAATAATAATATGAATAATTGTATCGTCTCAATTATTGATTTAATAATATATAAAATATCGACAATAATTGAATCAAACTAAGTGACTTCTCACGTAAGCATTAATAATCAATACCGTGTGCTACTACGCAACCACGCATATTTTACCACCGATTATTTTATGACAACTTGCTTACTTTTAAAAATTTTCAAATGTCACCCTTAACTTACTTTTATCAATTTAACTATTTACCAAAATAGAAAAATTGAATACTTTTATTTCATAAAATTTGGGGTCTCACACTTATGGATTGATGATTTTGACATTTTAATGCATATTGTATGTTTATGACTGTGGACAAGTGTGCTACTGAATGGCCAACTAGTCATGCCTATGTGTATGTGGATAGTCCTATTTATAGAAGAAACTATGGCAAAATTTTTCCAAAATGTAGGCATTGGGTAGTCATGCATTTTTAACTCTATTGTAGACGTATGTTAAAGTAATGCATGCATACATGTAGTCATAAAATGCATTAAAAAAGAAAGCTCCAGGTTAAAAATTACCACACCCTTTCTGAGGTGATTTGGAGACTTTTGTCCAGATATTATGGATCCGGATCAGCTGAGTAGTTCTCGTAGGACCACTTTTGGTGTACGGAGGAGGGATTCTAAAGTGCCTCTACCCCGTTCTGTTAGACAGCCTCATCGTTTAGCGGAGGCGGTGATACGTCCAGTCCGGGTTGATGTACTGGATGTGGAGGACGAGGAGGAGGATGTTTCGATTGCGGGCCCCTCTCCTGCTGCACATGTTCCCCGGAGGGATTTCCCAGGTATCTAGGTGGTGAACCCAGAGCTTTTAGGTGATTTGAGTCGACACCCTTCAGTTTACCTGCATGCAAACGAGGTACAAAGTTAGATTTTGATCTTCTTTCTTTCCTATTGATGAGGAGTAAAGGATTCTGATGTTGATCTACTTTGTGATGTAGGTTCTTGACTTTACACAGCCTAGAGGGAACTGGTTCAACATTCACTCCGTATACCAGGCTTTACATCCTGACTATAGAGCAATTGTGCACGGCTGGGGATTTGGGGCGTTCTTTTCCATCCTTCCCCGCCGTTGTCCCTGGGGTTACCTCAGGGCACTGTCTGAGCGCTGGTTTCACCAGACTCAGTCACTCCATTTATTGGATTGTGAGGTGATGATGACGCCGATGGATTGGCGGTTTATCACAGGTATGGAGTTTAGAGGGGCACCAGTGCCTTGAACGACTGGTATTACCCCTATTACCATCAGATCCTTGCTAGGAGTCCCGGCTGAGGCGCTTAAGGGCATGACAGTTCGTACAGGTCCTTTGAGCGTAGATGTTATGAGTGGGCTATTGAGTGAGCCCATACCCGCTGATGTGAGATTCAGGGATCGCATTCTTCAGCGATTGTTCTTGATGATCATTAGGGGTTGCTTCATAGCTGATAACTCTTCTATGGTGTCATTCGCTTTGATCAGCGCCACTCGGGAGGTGGACCATATTGGAGAGTATGACTGGGGTTCCTACACCTTCGCCTATTTCCTCAGGGGGATGCGCATATGTTCACAGGGCTTGACTGAGGCTTGGTTAGGATTCTACCCGTTTTTGCTTATGAGTATTTCTCTTATAATTTCCCATGTACAGGTTAAGAGTGTTGACTGACAGCAGATGTTTGCCTTTATGTTGGATGTTCTGGGCCTATGAGAGGCTCCCATGCTTGCGTCCTGTGAGTGTGTTAGGATTAGATACCTCTCCACGAGGACGACGATGACATCATTCCATACTTACGGAGGTCCCTATAGCTAAGGGTTTTACTCATTGTCGTCTACAGCTGGAGTTACTGACACCTGATGTCATCACATGGATTCCCTATTCTGGGGAGCACTTGACCATTGGATTTGAGGATGGGTACCCGACTGGTGTCGAGTACGTGATTTCCACCCGTAGGATTCCTGTCTTTACTGATGGAGGATGTGAGTTCTATTTAGGAGAGCGTGCTATCAGGAGCACCACATGAGAGATTCGTGTGTCGATCTTGCCTCTTTCCAGGTGTTATTGGCTTGTTTCACAGTCGCCCGTCATTGATATCCCATTGTTGGGTGTTGACAGCTTTACACTATCAAAGGGTCCCTGCACTCAGGAGATATTCCAACAATGGTGGTCCCCTCGTACCATTAGAGCCCAGACCCGCGCCATTCAGTTCATTGGGGATATGGTTCTTGGATCCGTGATGATGAAGGATTGGTTAGCTTGTGTCTGAGATCCGACTCATTTGACATAGATTGACAGTTTGACCCAGCGATTGGACCAGGCATATTTCATTATCCGGCACTTGGGCAGAGATCCGAAAAAGGCAGATACTTTTGATCCTTCCAGCTCAGACGTTGGCCCCTCAGACAACCCATATGGCTTTGTCGGTGTAGATCCTCCATTGTATAGGCCTGACATCCCCGTTGATGGAGATCCAGTGACTCAGGAGGAGTTACATCAGGTGGACAGGATTGATGATGCAAACATTGACACCATTATCTTCTTCTGATGTGTATTCTCGTTATCTCTTTTGATAGGCCTCTATTAGACACTGGGTGGCTTTGCCCCATTCTCGTTATATTTTTTTTATAGGCCTCTATTAGTTGTTGGGCAGTTTTTCCCCATTTCCCTGTATTTTAGCTGTACAGAGATGATGTATTAGATGATGATATACTTAGGAATGTATGTACAGTTTTCCATTCCCTATATCATATTGCCATCTATTATTTATCATGCATGTATTATGTTATGCATATGTATGTATGTCCAGAGATATTCAGCATTGACCCCTGGATGGTCTTATGATACGGCCCATACAGATGTCTTCTTCGACAGTTAGCCGTATTGCCCACACTCCACCAGTGTTGGTGGTTTCCTGTCTGAGGTCGTGGTATGATAGTATGTCACCATCTGATAGGGTGACTGTAGATCAGCTATTGCAGCATTCTATGACCCTCTTGATGTTTCAGGTTCCCGCAGGCTTTGTAGAGGGTATGCTGGAGCATTGGGTACCGGAGAGGCAGGTTTTTCTGTTTGGGACCCAAAAGTTAACTCCGAATTTGGAGGAGTATGCACGGTTGATGGTGCTGCCATTGGACAGACCTTGCGCGCGGATGGCTATCGGTGACATGAGCTGACAGTTTATGACCCTCACCAGGCTAAGGTGTAGGGTTGTGCAGGATGAGCTCACATCCGGCTATGTGATATCCTAGTGTTTTCTGATGGACAGATTCGGCTCAGAGGATAGTTATACACGGCACTCCAGGGATTTCACCACACCAGATGATCAATGGCATTTGGCCAGAGTAGATGTATTGCAACTGTGCGTATTGTCATATGTATACATGCCATGGTACATGAATGAGTTGGACATAGGCGTCATTATGGCAGTGAGAGCTCTCAGGGAGGGTCACACCATTGTACCAATGATTGTAGCAGAGATGCTGAGATCGGCTATATATTGCTGTATTTACAGGCAGCTCGATTATGTTGTATGTGTGGTTCATGTCACACTTGAGACCGATTGGCACTTTCAGACGGCACGGGTATTATTTTACCCATGAGATAGCTATGTCGTACTCCTTTCAGCCTGCAGAGTGTACAGATCCTGCATCTTGGTCCATTTTCCTGGCAGGGATCGGAGATCCGTTTGATATATTGCCGTATACAGGGTTCAGTTCACCCTACAACTTCATTACTCATGCTTCGGGCATGGATTATCTCCCTCTGGATAGTTTGAGGGGCATAAATACTTATCACCCACTGGCCGTGATGTGTTAGTTTGACCAGTTCCAGGATTTCCATCCTTTTGAGGGGGCCTTGAGTCAGCGATTGGTTTTTCGCCACTTATCAGCAGAGGACAGATCCAGGGTATACGCCTATTGGGATCAGCGTGAGCTAGCTGAGTTTTCTGTTAGCCATCCAGATTGTTCTACAGAGTATTCCTAATGGATGGAGACAGAGACTGGATTGGCTGTGGTAGTATCCACAGTGCAGGAGATTGATTCCGACAATGGGGAGCCCATGGAGGATACTGATATTCCCATCGAGGAGGAGTTGCCTACTGGGTTACCAGTAGCTATGATGAATTCTCCCAAAGATCTGAGTACTCTTGTGATTCGATTCAAAGACAAGATTTTGAGATGAGTCTTCATCTGATGACCTTTGAGAGAGATCAGGCTAGGGCCTTGATGTTGACAGCTCTGGATGAGAGAGACGCCGCTCTGTTGGAGAGAGATGACGCTTTGGCTTATAGAGCCACCGCTATTGAGGAGCGAGATGATGCCAGATCAGCTAGAGATGTTGTGAGACCCCGAATTTTATGAAATGAAAGTATTCAATTTTCTTATAATTATTCTATTTAGTAAATGGTTAAATTGATAAAAGGTTAAAGTTAAGGGTGATATATGAAAATTTTTCAAAGTAAACAAGTTGTTATAAAATAATCGGTGATAAAAGTACAGTAATACGAGTGGTTGCATAGTAGGACACGATATTGATTATTAATGCTTACGTAAGAAGTCACTCAGTTTTATTTAATTATTGTTACAATATTTTATATTATTAAATCAATAATTGAGACGACAAAGTTATTCATATTATTATTTGAAATATTGACAATGTCTAGTAGTTCTGTCAAGGAGGTTAGATAATCTAATTGCGCGCTAATAGGGAGAAATCCTTATTGGAAAGCCCCCTCTTTCCTGGAAACGACCTGGTTGTTAAATATTTAGAGTTATAATATTAATAATGAATAAGTTTGTGTTAATTAAAGATGAAATTGATAGTTCCATTGTGTGGGAATTATTAGTGTTAGTGGAAATCGACATTTATTTCGCTAATAATTGATGTCTGGAGGTTATAATGACCAATCGAGTAATTAATTGAATAAATGAGAAATTAATTGCTATTAATTCACATGCTTATAACTATGTGTTCACATGTGTGTAGTATTGAATCACATGATTTACTATTAGGGGAGTTGGTGCAAGATTGATAATACTTGCATGACTAAATTAAAAATGGAGGTATAGATGAAGGTACTATACTATAATTAATTTTTTCACATGCTTAGAACTATTGAGTCACATGATTTACTATTGATTCACATGATTTACTATTAGGGGAGGTGGTGCAAGTTTAATAATACTTGCAGGACTAAATTAAAAATGAAGAAAAAGAGAAAGGTATTATATTGTAATATTTCGAGCCCCAAAATGTGCAATTATCGAAACTATATTTTCCTATAAATAGAAGCTCATTCTTCCTTCATTTCTCACCAATTCACTAAGTCTCACAAGAGCAATTATTATAGAGAGAAATTATAGAGAGAAAGAAGAAGAGAAGTCTGCTACCTCATTATTCCAGTATCCA
Organism: Panax ginseng; assembly: GCA_020205605.1. Taxonomy (NCBI): domain Eukaryota; kingdom Viridiplantae; phylum Streptophyta; class Magnoliopsida; order Apiales; family Araliaceae; genus Panax; species Panax ginseng. The sequence goes on from CM035134.1 coordinate 15,508,890, forward strand.
GTTTTCTTCTAAGGTAGGGGGTATTATTTCTTTCTTATTCATGAAGAGAGTTATTTCTTTCAATATTCGTAAGGGTTGTTATACCATTCTTTATTATTCTGTTGGAATAACCTGTCTGTGCGGTCTATCACATGCCTGGTGAATTCTTCTATTATTCAATTCTTTATTATTCTGTTAGAATAACCTGTCTACGCGGACTACCGCATGCATGGTGAATTCTTCTGTTATTCCATTCTTTATTATTCTGTTGGAATAACCTATCTGTGCGGTCTATCGCATGCTTGGTGAATTCTTCTGCTATTCCATTCTTTATTATTCTTGTTGAATAACTTTATGCATGCGGTCTATCGCATGCCCGTGAATTCTTCATTTATTCCATTCTTTATTATTCATTGGAATAACTCGCTCACGCGACTACCGCATGCATGATGAATTCTTCTCATTATTCCATTCTTTATTATTCATTGGAATAACCTGCCTATGTGGATTATCGTGATGTATGGTGAATGATCCTTCAGATTCATTCTTTATTAAATTGTGGAAATGATCTCATCCCACGTGGATTCTTTCGCATGGCGGGTGAAAATCCATTTTCGGTTTAAGTAATTTTTCGACCTTCAAAATTTTGGAAAAATTTGAAATGATAATTTGATGAGTTTTCTAGATTGTGTCCAAAATGGCGATTTTAGATGTATAGATTAGGAGTTATGAATTTTATGAGAAAAGACTATTTTAAAAGTAAACCCTTATAACTCCTTGTGGTTAACTCCAAAATTGGTGAAATTTTTATTGGGAGTACATGTATATCACAGAGTATACCTCAGAATTTCTCAATTTTGGACAAAAGTACGCTTTATGATAAATGTCTAAATATTCGCGCTTTTGGCCATATGAAAAATAGTAAATGAATTTTAAAAATTCCGAGAAAAATATATGTTCAATATGGGACTATATTCTGCTAAATCCTAGAAAAGAAAACTTTTTGAGACCAATTTGTTATTTTTCATGAAAATGGTTTAGTTACGAACATATGAACTAAATATGTTATGTGAAGTTAAAAATTTGGTAAATAGGATTTTATGGCTTGGAAATCCTATATAAGGTATATGCAGATTTTTGATGAGGGATTTGATCATTGATGATGAAATCTTATGAGTATGGCATTTTTGAATGATTAAATGCATTATTTGGTAAAGTGTAAACAATTAAAATAAATTGTTTATAATTTTAAGAAGAGATTAATGTGACGCCCCCAAAATAGGTATACATCACCCATCTTGAGTTGCCAAATACATGGTACAAAATTCAAATACAACTTAATTATACAACAGTCGTATAAAATACGACAAAACATAATCTAAGAGTTTTAATAAGAATATTGTCATCTAGACAATATCCACACTCAATGGAGTCCTCATTACATTTATTATCACACTATTTAACAGAATAGTGAGGACTATTAATGTAAGAACCCAACTTTTATAAATAAAAATAAATTTTCTATAATTATCATTTTTGAATATTATGGAATGAATTTCCTATAATGTTATAGTAGTGGGTAATATTTATAAATTTTGCAAAGTACGCAAGTTGTTATATAATATTCGATTGGGTCAGGGAATATTCGCTTTAACAGGAATATTCGCAATGCGAAGACAATCATTGAGTGGACCCTACAATGTAATTATTGTTTGATTGAGAAAACGACAAAAATATTTTTATGAAAATAACTATGGAAGTTTTATCGTTCATACTTTGTTGAACTACTCATAGTAGTAAAGTATAAGTATAATGTCTGGCGTGGTTGCAGAGTAGCACTCGGTATTGATTATTAATGCTTATGTGAGAAGTCACTCGGTTTGATTCAATTATTGTCGATATTTTATATGTTATTAAATCAATAATTGAGATGACGAAGTTGTTAATATTATTATTTGCATTATTAACGATGTCTAGAAGTTTTGCCAAGGAAAGGTTTGGTTACCTAATTGCGTGCCATTAGGGAGAAATTCTTATCGGAAAGCCCCCTCTTTCCTGGGAACGACCTGGTCGATTAATATTGTGAATTATAATAATGATGATAAGTGTTATTAAGAATATTGAGGAGATTTTTATGAAGTATTTGTTGTAAGTTTGGCGTGTTATTTAAACCCCCATTTACCCATTTTTCAAAACTGTCAGTGGAAAGTTATCTCGCTTTTATTTTGTATATATATATATATGTGTGTGTGTGTGTGTGTGTGTGTGTGTGTGTATGTATGTTAGTTAAATTGGGTGGGTTGGGTTGGGGTGGGGTGGGGGGGGGGGGGGGTGGGGAAATTGGTATTCACGTGGAGGGAGTACAAGCATTATTATTTTATATATATATATATATATATATATATATATATATATATATATATACATGATAGTGGATTTTGGTGGAGACAAGATGGAGTACTATAGGTATTAATTATATATATGTGTATGCAATTGGCAGGGAGGGTACAATTATTATTATTATTATTATTATTATTATTATTATTATATATATACATGTGTTAATTTGAAAAGAATTCGGGAATTGGCAGGTTGTTTCACGGGGGTAATGACCCGTGAGTTTATAAATATATATTATATAATATGAATAGAATATATTATATTTTATTTAAAAGATTTTGTTTTAAATCTGGACCGTCCGTTTAGAAGTAAATCAATCTGGACCGTTCATGAATTAGTTACTATGCAGTTCATTCTTCTATAAATAGAAGCTCATTCCTTCATTATTTCTTACGAATTCACTGAAACTCTAGAGAAAGAAACTATAGAGAGAAAGAAGAAAAGTTTTCTGCTACTTCACTACTTCTATATCAAGTTTTCTTATACTGTAAGGGGTGTTATTTCTTTTGTATTCATGAAGAGAACTTCTGTTATTCCATCTTTATTATTCTATTGAATAACTCAGATACGCTGCTGAGCTACCTATACTTGGTGAAATTCTTACAGATTCCATTCTTTATTATTTTGTTGGAATATCTTGTCGTGCTTTTACTGCCGGACCGGCTCGATCTTTATTATTCATTTGGAATATCCCGATACGTAAGTTCTTACCGGACTGGTTTAAATCTTTATTATTCCTTATTATTTTGTTAGAACATCCCGCTTGGTAAGTAATTTCACCGACCGGTTCCGTTATTTATTATTTTGTTGAATAACTTTGCCTATGCCAATACCGCATGCATGGTGATTTCTTTTATTATTCCATTCTTTATTATACTCAGTTGGTTAAAGTTTTGACTTCTATACTCCATGAAATTAGTGGGATATCCTTGATATTTGCGCTTCATCCAGTATCTTTTCATGGAAATATTCTTTTGAGCATTCTTGAATTTTACTTTACAAAGAAGTATCATGTTGACAATTTGGACGTTATTAGTTCCTGAATAAATTAATTCTTGAACTTGTTTTATTGAATTCTTATATCATTGTCATCATCTTCATGTTTATATTTATTCCAAAAGCCGTGAAGATCATGAGCAACACTTGAGGCTGATACTCCAAAAGCTTTGTGAATATAAGCTTTATGCCAAATTGAAGAAATGCGAGTTCTGGCTTGAGAAAGTAGCATTCCTTGGGCATGTAGTATCAAGTCATGGAATATCTGTTGACCCAGCAAAGATTGAAGCTATTCAAAGCTGGGAGCAACCTAAATTAGTGACCGAAGTACGTAGCTTTCTCGGCTTAGCTGGTTATTATCGGAGATTCGTAGAAGGGTTTTCTCGAATCGCTATTCCATTAACTCAGCTGACTCAGAAAGATACAAAATTCGGTTGGAACGAGGAATGTGAGAAGAGTTTTCAAGAACTCAAGAGAAGACTCATTTTAGCACCTGTTCTGGCTCGGAGGGATTTGTAATCTATAGTGATGCTTCAAGCAAAGGGTTAGGATGTGTTCTCATGCAACATGGGAAAGTTATAGCCTATGCCTCTTGACAACTCAAAGAATATGAGAGGAATTATCCTACTCATGATCTAGAGTTGGCAGCTGTTGTCTTCGCACTTAAAATTTGGAGGCATTACTTGTATGGGGAGAAAGTGGAGATCTTTACGGATCATAAAAGCCTCAAATATTTCTTCACTCAAAAGGAACTCAACATGCGACAGCGACGTTGGCTTGAACTGTTGAAAGATTATGATCATACTATCCAATACCATCCTGGAAAAGCAAATGTGGTAGCTGACGCATTGAGTAGAAGATCATATGCGGGTACGAGTGCGATATTGTCAACGCAAAGTCCCATTTTATATGACTTGCAAAGGATGGAGATAGAGATAAAGACTTCAGGGACCCACGTGATGATGGCGAATATACGAGTAGAACCGACTTTAATCGATAAAGTTAAAGCTGCTCAAGCTAGAGACCTGGAGCTGATGCGTATCAGGAAGAAAGTATAAGAAGGTACTATGCTGGAAGCAAGAATCGATGAAGAAGGAATACTTCGAGTCAACTCCAGACTTTGTGTTCCTAACGACCCTTATTTAAAGTATAAAATTATGATGGAGGCGCACAACACACTATTTGTAATCTATCCTGGGAGTACCAAAATGTATCATGATCTTCGACATACATTTTGGTGGGGCAATATGAAGAGGGAGATAGCGTTGTTTATCTCAAGGTGTCTAACTTGTCAACGAGTCAAGGCGGAACATCAAGTACCAAAAGGTCCATTGCAACCACTTGAAATTCCAGAATGGAAGTGGGAGCATAACACCATGGATTTCGTTACTGGTCTTCCCAAGGTTTCTCAAGGCATAGATGCAATTTGGGTCATTATTGATAGATTGACCAAGTCTGCTCATTTTTTACCAATACAAGAACCTTATACACTTGAACGGCTTGCTCGTATGTACATAAACGAGATTGTAAGACTGCATGGTATGCCAGTATCCATAGTTTCTAATCGAGACCCAAGATTCACTTCACGATTTTAGGTTAGTTTGCAAAAAGCTATGGGCACGGATTTACGATTTAGCTCGGCATATCATGCTCAGACGGACAGACAATCAGAGAGGACTATTCAAACTCTTGAAGATTTACTAAGACTCTGTGTCCTTGACATCAAGGGAAGTTGGGACAAGTTCTTACCATTGGTGGAGTTTTCCTACAACAACAGTTATCAAGCAAGTATTGGTATGGCTCCATTCGAGGCGTTGTATGGAAGAAAGTGTCGCTTCTCCAAGATGTGGGATGAGGTGGGTGAAGCAACGTTGTTGGGACCGGGAGTTGGTACGTATGACTCACGAAAAAGATTCAAACGATCCGACAACGTATAAAAACCTCACAAGACCGACAAAAGAGTTATGCTAATCTTCATCGAAAGGACATGGAATTCGATATTGGAGATCATGTGTTGTTACGTGTTGCTCCATGGAAAGGAGTTACGAGATTTGAAAAGAGAGGAAAGCTTAATCCTCGATTCATTGGCCCATTTTTAATCCTCGATCGAGTAGAGACTGTAGCCTATAAACTCGCTTTACCGCCAAGTATGTCTCGTGTTCATAACGTTTTTCATATATCCATGTTACGTAAATATGTTAAAGACCCGAACCATATTATTGAGTTAGAACCGGATGAAATATCAGAAGATTTAACGTATGAAGAGGTTCTTGTTCAAATCTTGGATAAGAAGGAACATATTCTACACTCCAAGGTTATACCGCAAGTCAAAGTGTTATGAAGGAACCACGATGTTGAGGAAATGACCTGGGAGTTAGAATCTGAAATGAAATCAAGGTATCCTTACCTCTTCGACATACCAGGTACGTACCCTAATTTCGAGGGCAAAATTTCATAAGAAGGGGAGATTGTAAGACCCCAATTTTTATGAATAAAAATGAATTTTCTATAATTATCATTTTTGAATATTATGGAACGAATTTGATATAATGTTATAGTTGTGGGTAATATTTATAAATTTTTCAAAGTACGCAAGTTGTTATATAATATTCGATTGGTCGGGGAATATTGGTTTTAACAAGGAATATTCGTGATGCGGCAAGACAATCATTAGTGGACCCCACAATGTAATTATTGGCTTGATTGAGAAAATGACAAAAATATTTTTATGAAAATAACGGTGGAAGTTTTATTATTAATACTGTTGAACTACTCGGTAGTAAAAGTACAGTAATACGCGTGGTTGCATAGTAGCAGACAATATTGATTATTAATGCTTATGTGAGAAGTCACTCAGTTTGATTCAATTATTGTCGATATTTTATATGTTATTAAATCAATAATTGAGATGATGAAGTTGTTAATATTATTATTTGCATTATTAATGATGTCTAGAAGTTCTGTCAAGGAGAGATTTGGTCACCTAATTGCGCGCCAATAGGGAGAAATCCTTATTAAAAAGCCCCCTCTTTCCTGTGAACGATCTGGTCGATTAATATTGTGAATTATAATAATGATGATAAGTGTTGTTAAGAATATTGAGGAGATTTTTATGAAGTATTTGTTATAAGTTTGGCGTGTTATTTAAACCCCCACTTATCCATTTTTCAAAACTGTCGGTGGAAAGTTATCTCAATTTTATTTTATATATATATATATATATATATATATATATGATAGTGGATTTTGGTGGAGACAAGATGGAGTACTATAGGTATTAATTATATATATGTGTATGCAATTGGCAGGGAGGGTATAATTATATATATATATATATATATATATATATATATATATTTACATGTGTTAATTTGAAAAGAATTCGGGAATTGGCAGGTTATATCACGGGGGTAAGACCCATGAGTTTATAAATATATAATATATAATATAAATAGAATATATTATATTTTATTTAAAAGATTTTGTTTTAAATCTGGACCGTCCGTTTAAAAGTAAATCAATCTGGACCGTTCATGAATTAGTTACTATGCAGTCCATTCTTCTATAAATAGAAGCTCATTCCTTCATTATTTCTTACGAATTCACTGAAACTCTAGAGAGAGAAACTATAGAGAGAAAGAAGAAAAGTTTTCTGCTACTTCACTACTTCTATATCAAGTTTTCTTATACGGTAAGGGGTGTTATTTCTTTTGTATTCATGAAGAGAACTTCTGTTATTCCATCTTTATTATTCTCATTGGAATAACTCAGATACGCTGCTACCCTATACTTGGTGAAATTCTTACATATTCCATTCTTTATTATTCATTTGAATATCCTCGTCAGCATTTTTCGCCGCACTGGGTTCCGTCTTTATTATTACATTGGAATATCCTATCTCGTGCGTTCTGTGGGACCGGTTCTGTCTTTATTATTTCTTATTATTCATTGGAACATCCTCGCTAAATCTTGTAATTTCGCTTTGACACGGTTCCGTTATTTATTATTCTGTAGAATAACTTTGTCTATCTGAAGTACCGCATGCATGGTGATTTTTTTTTATTCCAATCTTTATTATACTTAGTTGGTTAAAGTTTTGACTTATACTCCATGAAATTAGTGGGATATCCTTGATATTTGCGCTTCATCCAAATCTTTTCATGAAAATATTCTTCTGAGCATTCTTGAATTTTACTTTACAAAGAAGTATCATGTTGACAATTTGGACGTTATTAGTTCCTGAATAAATTAATTTTTGAACTTATTTTATTGAATTCTTATATCATTGTCATCATCCTCATGTTTATAATTTTTTTGAAAGTCATCTCGTGGCTTTTGTGGTGCATAGATGGACTTGGTATGATTATGACCGAGGATTATTCGATTGTAATCATGGTAGTAATGTTACAAATGATGTGGTAAAAGTCCTCATTGGCCCGTAGTGCATTGATGGGCAGTTGTTGGCATGATCATGACCATTGATGAATACACAAATATCCTTGGCCCGTAGTGCGTGGATAATTTGTGGTCGTGACCCTAATGAATATCCTTGGTAGTAGTGCGGGGATGATGTGGATTATTTATTAAAATTTGAGTCTTAGTGATAAAAGTGATGAAAAACCTTTTAAATCATAAAAGATAGTAGATTTTATTCTCTACTTGACTCTTTTAATGGATTGCATGTTCATTGCCGCAGCTTAAACTTGATGTCTATTGTATTTTATCGGTTTAACATCGTTCGGACTAATGATAATTTATTCTGCATTATCTTAGTCATAATATTTCTTACTGGACTAGTTGAGCTCACCCTTTCTTTCCCTGTTCTCTTCAGGAAATGAGAACGTAGCCGGGACTAGTCGGGGAATGGAGTGATGGTCAGAGATGGTGTCTTAGTAGTCCTCACTATTCTATAAAATAGTGTGATAATAAATGTAATGAGGACTTATTCTGAGAGTGGATATTGTCTAGAAGATAATTTGTATTAAAACTCACAGCATGTATTTTGTCATATTTTACACGACTGTTGTATAATTAAGTTGTTTTGGAGTTTTGTACCATGTATTTGGCGACTCAAGATGGGTGACGTATACCTATTTTGGGGGCGTCACAACTAATGCATCATCTGGACCGTCACTCCATTCCCTGACTAGTCCCGACTATGTTCTTATTTCCTGAAGAGAACAGTGAAAGAAAGGGTGAGCTCAACTAGCCCAGTAAGAAATATAATGACTAAGATAATGCAAAATAAATTATCATTAGTCTTCAACAATGTTAAACTGATAAAATACAATAGACATCAAGTTTAACTACAGCAGAATAAGCAATCCATTAGAAGAGTCAAGTAGAGCATGATATCTACTATCTTCTATGATTTAAAATGTTTTCATCAATTTTTATCGTTGAAACTCAGCTTAATAAATAAACCACATCATCGAGTCATCCCTGCACTACTGGCCAAGGATATTCATTAAATCATCAATGGTCATGACTATACCGAATAATCCTCGGTCATAATCATACCAAAAACTCCCCCATCAATGCACTACAAAGCACGAGAACTTTTACCACATCATTTAGAATATTACAGGTCATGATTATACAGAATAATCCCTGGTCATAATCATACCAAGTCCATCAAAATAATAAATACGAAGATTTTGTTTTATTAGACTATAAATAGAATATATTATATTTTATTTAAAAGATTTTGTTTTATTAGAATATTTTATTAATACTGCATAGTAAATTAATATGGACCGTCCGTATAAAAGTAAATCAATCTGGATCGTTCATGAATTAATTACTATTCAGTCCATTCTCCTATAAATAGAAGCTCATTCCTTCATTATTTCTTACGAATTCACTAAAACTCTAGAGAGAGAAACTATAGAGAGAAAGAAGAAAAGTATTCTGCTACTTCACTACTTCTATATCTAGTTTCTTTTAAGGTAAGGGTATTATTTCTTTTCAGTATTCATGAAGAGAACTTCATTATTCCATTCTTTATTATTCTATTCGAATAACTTTTGTATACGCGACTACCCTATACTTGGTGAAATTCTTACATTATTCCATTCTTTATTATTATGTTAGAATAACTCGCCTATCTGGTACCGCATACATGGTGAAATTCTTCCATTATTCCATTCTTTATTATTATGTTGGAATAACTTTGTCTATGCCAATCACCGCATACATGGTGAAATTCTTCTGTTATTCCATTCTTTATTAATATGTTGGAATAATCTATATATGCAAAGTACTGTATACATGGTGAAATTTTTCTGTTATTCCATTCTTTATTATTCTGTTGGAATATCCCATCGGTGCGTATTACGCTTTGACACAGTTCCATTAATTATTATTACGTTGGAATAACTTTTATGCATGCGGTCTATCGCATGCATGGTGAATTCTGTTGTTATTCCATTCTTTATTATTCTGTCAAAATATCCTGTCTGTGCGTTTACGCATGACCTGGTTCCATTATTTATTATTCTATTGGGAATAACTTTACTGTCAAGTAATCCGCATGCATGGTGAATTCTTCATTATTCCATTCTTTATTATTCATTGGAATAACTTTATCATGTGGATTACCATATGCATGATGAATGACCATTCGTATTCATTTCTTATTAAATTGTGGAAATGATCTGTCTACGTGAATTATCGCATGGCGGGCGAAAATCCATTTGCAGTTTCATATATTCTGTTATACTCAGTTGGTTAAAGCTTTGACTTCTATACTCCATGAAATTAGTGGAATATCCTTGATTTCTGCGTTTCATCCAATATCTTTTCATGGAAATATTCTTCTGAGCATTCTTGAATTTTACTCTACAAAGCAGTATCATGTTGACAATTTTGACGTTATTGAATTCTGGATAAATTAATTCTTGAACTTGTTTTATTGGATTCTTATATCATTGTCATCATCATCATGCTTATATTATGTTGAAAGTCATCTGTGGCCTGTTGTGCATAGATGGACTTGGTATGATTATGACCAGGGGTTATTCGGTATAATCATGACCGTAATATTACAAATGATGTGGTAAAAGTCCTCATTGGCCCGTAGTGCATTGATGGACAGTTGTTGGTATGATCATGACCATTGATGAATACACGAATATCCTTGACCCGTAGTGCATGGATAATTTGTGGTTGTGATACTAATGAATATCCTTGGCCGTAGTGCAGGGATGATGTGGATTATTTATTAAAATTTGAGTCTCGGCGATAAAAGTGATGAAAACCTTTTAAATCATAAAAGATAGTAGATTTTATTCTCTACTTGACTCTTTTATTGGATTACTGTTCATTCACCGCAGCAGTTAAACTTGATGTTTGTTATATTTTATCGGTTTAACATTGTTGAAGACTAATGATAATTTATTCTACATTATCTTAGTCATAATATTTCTTACTAGGCTAGTTGAGCTCACCCCTTTCTTTCACCGTTCTCTTGAAATGAGAACGTGGCCGGGACTAGTCGGGGAGCGGAGTGACGGTCCGATAATAATAGCATTAGTAGTCCTCACTATTCTCGTTAAATAGTGTGACAATAAATGTAATGAGGACTCCATTGAGTGTGGATATTGTCTAGATGACAATATTCTTATTAAAACTCTTAGATTATGTTATGTTGTATTTTATATGACTGTTGTATAATTAAGTTGTATTTTTATTCAGTACAATGTATTTGGCGACCCAAGATGGGTGATGTATACTTATTTTGGGGGCGTCACATCAATAGTTATAATCATGTGAAAATACGAATTACAGTATAGTACCTCCATCTATACCTCCATTTTTAACTTAGTCATGCAAGTATTATCAATCTTGCACCAACTCCCCTAATAGTACAAGAATGTGGATCAATAGTACACACATGTGAACAAATAGTTATAATCATGTGAATTAATAGCAATTAATTACTCATTTATCCGATTAATTACCCGATAACTTCCAGACATCAATTATTATCGAAATAAATGTCGATTTCCACTAACACTAATAATTCCAACACAATGGAACTATCAATTTCATCTTTAATCAACACAAACTTATTCATCATTAATATTATAACTCACAATATTTAACAACCAGGTCATTCCCAGGAAATAGGGGGCTTTCCGATAAGGATTTCTCCTTATTGGCGCGCAATTAGATGACCAAACCTCTCCTGAACAGAACTTTTAGACATTATAAATATTATAATTTAATAATATGAATAACTTTTTCATCTCAAATATTGATTTAATAATATATCATATTATGCAGATGATACTATGACAATAATCGAATCAATAATATGAGAGATATGATGCAACAATTACTGTAGCAATAAATGAGTATAACTGAGTGACTTCTCACGTAAGCATCAATAATCAATATCGTGTGCTACTATGCAACCACGTGTATTACTGTACTTTTACTACCGGGTAGTTCAACAGTTTAACGGTAAAACTTCCGCCGTTATTTTTTATAAAAAGATAATTATGTCATTTTCTAACTACGATAATACTTCCGTTGTGGGGTCCACCAATGATTGTGCCATCGTACTAATATTCCCTGTTAAAACTAATATTCCCCGACCAATCGAATATTATATAACCACTTGCTTACTTTGCAAAATTTATAAATATTAACCACAACTATTACATCAAATCCACACCATAATATTCAAAAATATATTTCGAGAAAATTATTCTTTATTTATAAAAGTTGGGGTCTTACAATTAAAATATTGTTATAATATTAATAATATTAGATTATGAGTTTATTAAGTGATTGATAACATTTGGATTAAGGTGTTATGAAATCACCGATTAAAAATATTATTTAATGGTTAATAATATTATTAAATGAATTTAATGTATTATATAATGAATAATATTAAATGGAGTTTATAATATAATGAATAATGTTATTATCTTCATTAAATACTTGTTGTAATATTATTTTCTGTTCAAATCATTTTTGATACAATATTATTCTTGAATTTTACTCCACAAAGCAGTATCATGTTTGACAATTTAGATATTTTTAAACTCGGATAAATTTAAAGTCTTTAATATTTATCCTTGATTTCGTTTGATTAATGCTTATATCATTGTCATCATCCTCATGCTTATATTTTGATGAAAGTCATCTTTGACTTACGTGCATAGATAGACTGTTGATTATTGGTTTTATAGTTGTATATCTTTGGCTTACGTGCAAAGATGGACAGGTGTATGACATGATCATAACCACTGGTGATAATAACGAATATCCTTGGCCCGTAGTGTATGGATAATTCGATGATGTGATTAAGCGGGATCATGACCATTAGTTAACAAATGAATGTCTTTAACCAGTAGTGCCGATTGACGAATAATTGATTGGTATGATCATGACCATTGGTTTTATAGTTGAATATCTTTGGCCCGTAGTGCAAAGGTAGACAACTGATTGGTATGATCATTGTTATTACATTTGAATATCTTTAGCCTTTGAGGTAAGAATATTGAGTAAACATTCTATTAAGCCTTAGTGTCAAGGAGAAACTGTTGATTTACATGATTATAAATATGAATTGTGGATTAACTATAATCTTTGGTGGTTTAGGTGAAGACAGGTGATGATAATTCTTTTTGTCTTGGGTATAACAAAGAACTGTTGATGAGTATTACAAGAATAAAATATTAATGATGGACTTTTAATCTAGAAGAGATAGTAGACATTATGTTCTACTTGACTCTTCTAATGGATTGCTTATTCCGCTGCAGTTAAACTTGATGTTTATTGTATTTTATCGGTTTAACACTGTTGAAGGCTAAGGATAATTTATTCTTCATTATCTTAGTTATAATATTTCTTACTGGGCTAGTTGAGCTCACCCTTTTACTTTCATTGTTCTCTTCAGGAAATGAGAATATAGCTGGGACAAGTCGGGAAATGGAGTGATGGTCCGAGATGGTGGCTATAGTAGTCCTCACTATTTTTATAAAATAGTGTGATAATAATTTTAATGAGGACTCCATTGAGTGTGGATATTGTCTAGAAGGAAATATTCTTGTTTAAACTCCCAGCTATGTTTTGTCGTATTCTGCATGACAATTGTATAATTAAGTTTGTAGTTGATTTATGTACCATGTATCTGGCGACTCAAGATGGGTGATGTATACCTGTTTTGGGGGCGTCACAGATGTTTTAATTGTTGAGCGGGATGCTGCCATATCTGCCCAGGATGTAGCCATTGCAGATAGTACTACAGTGAGATCCCTTACCACTGGCATGATTGCCGAGATGAGTGCATATATTGATGAGCATCATGTCATCATGCAGTTAACCTCGAACTTGTTGGCTCATGTAGATATGTTAATGCAGGAGACCATAGTATTACCTCCTTCCTCTGAGAGAGATGCTATGTTATATCTGCTAGCCCGCATACACACCAATCTATAGATAGCCTTGTATTTTCCTGCACAGACTAGCTTAGCCATTTTTTCATGTACAGTTCATATTGTATATATCAAACAACGTTATATATGTCAGGGAAACATATTTTGATTCACTTCCCTTTTAGTTATGCCTGGATACTTGCTTGATATTTTGCCTGCTTATTCAGGGCTTGTGATCATGATGTATTCTGAATTCCTCCTTGATGGATGGATATTGAGATGTCTTAGGATCTTCAGCATGGATCATAGATCTGTGTGTATCCCCACCCTCTTTTTGGTGTCTTGGGACTGGTTTCTATATGTTGATGTGGAAAGGAGTGTGACTTTTCCTCTCTGAGATTAACCGCACCACAGATGGTCACCAGTACTCCTATTTAAGAGGAGCCTAGTTAGTTCCATCTCTTATGGATTAGTGTTTCTCTTTGAGGCACAACCGCAGCTTAGATGGTAGCCAAATCTCCCATTTAGGGGGAGATTAGGTAATTACATTCCTTTGGTCTGAAGCCGATGAAATGTGATGGATTGAAGTTTGATCACAGTACCGGTGACAAGTCTTTGTATTTTGGTAGGGGGTGAGACCGAACCATAAATGGCTGCCTACGTACTCCTATTGAAGAAGAGATCAGGTCTGCGTAGTTCGAACCTGGTGTAAGAGGTTCAACGCTGTATGTGAAAGGTGTAGATGTTTTATTTGTGAAGAAGGGTATAGAAATATTTTTGTTGTTTTTGTTTTGTATTGTTTTTTTTTTTGCGACCGGACCATATAAAATATGGTTGCCTATGTACTCCCGGGTATCAAGGAGATTAGGTCGACGTAGTTCGCCCTATGTTCAGAATGATTTGCAGCCAACGAAAAGTTTGATCCCATGTTCAGGACAAACTGCGGGGAAAAAAAGTTTGATCCCATGTACAGGACAAACTGCGGGTGTGAAAAAGTTTGATCCCATGTTCAAGATAAACTGCAGGTATGAAAAGTTTAATCCCTAGTGGGATAACCGAAATTATATGAATGGTTTGAAATGAAGTGGAGTGAAGGATACGCTGATCCAGAACCAGGTTGCTGGTTTGAAAAGTATGTTTCCTTGATGGGGCAGAAGAGTATGAGGAAGAGTTTGTATGTAGTAAGGGTTTAAAAACCTGAAATGACTGGTGATCTGATGATCCAAAACCAGGATGTTTGATGGTGACCTCATACATAGTACCATTTCACGGTGTCTGAGTTGATGAGCTATGGAAATTCATCGTTGTCCATTTCCTGTAATTTGAGATCACCTCCTGTCAATACCTCCTTGATAATAAACGGGCCTTCCCAGTTTGGAGCAAATTTTCCCTTAGACTGATCTTGGTTGTCAATGATCTTCTTCAAAACCAAGTCATGTTGTTTAAACTGTCGTAGCCGGACTTTTCTGTTGTAGGATCTGGCGATCCTTTGTTGATATAACTGACCATTAGAGACAATTGGTGATACCTGTATTGTACCCATTGGTCTTTATCCAGCTGAGCGTCTATAAACACTTTAAGGGATTCCATTTCCACCTCTATGGGGAGCACTGCTTCCATCCCATAGGCTAACAAGTAGGGGGTTGTCCTAGTAGAAGTACGCATTGAAGTTCTGTAGGCTAATAATGTCAAAGGCAATAAGTTAGGCCATCCTTTGTGGTTGGCGAACATCTTTTGCATGATCTTCTTGATGTGTTTATTAACAGCTTCAATAGCACCATTCATCTTTGGATGGTAGATGACGGAGTTAAGGTGCTTGATGTGGAATTTACTGCATAACTCCTCCATCATTTTGTTGTTGAGATTCTTAGCATTGTTTGACACAATGACCTCTGGTTGTCCATACCGACAAATGACATTATTTCTAATAAAAGCAATGATAACTTCTTTGGTAACCCTGGGGAAGGACGTTGCTTCTACCCATTTGGTGAAGTAGTCGATCATGGTGAAGATAAATCGATGCCCATTACTGGCTTTGGGCTCGATGGGCCCGATCATGTCCATTCCCCACATTGAGAAGGGTCAGGGCGAACTCATATTGTGGAGTTCCCTTGGAGGGGCGTGGATAGCATTCCAATGGATTTGGCATTGGTAGCACCTCTTGACGTGATCATCACAGTCAGCCTTGAGAGTAAGCCAGTAATGCCCTGTCCTGAGGATCTTCTTAACAAGTAGAGGGCCGCTCATGTGTGGGCCACATACTCCACCATGGATCTCATCCATGAGCCTCTGAGCTTGGTCCTTGTCCAGACATCTGAGGAGACCTAATCCTGCATCTCTTTTGTAGAGTGCATCTCCGCTCAGGTAAAATTTTATAGCAAGTCGATGGATCTGCCTTCTTTTAGTTGGGCTCGCCTCAGCGGGTGTAGATCCATCTCGTAAGTACTCCTTGATGTATTGATACCAAGGGTGTTGGATGGGAGGTAGCTCATCCAATACTTCTCCAACATAATTCCCATAGGCATGAGCCTTTTGCAGGTCAAATGTGATGCTTGGCATGTTTTCCTTGTCAGGTATGTGAATCAAGGAGGCCAAAGTTGCTAGCGCATCTGCAAAGTCATTCTTGTTACGAGGAATGTGTAGAAAGGAGATCTCTTTGAACTCCGAAGCCATATGTAAAACTTGCCGATGGTAAGGCAGCAAATATAGCTCTTTGGTTTGATAGATTTCCGTGGTTTGTTTGATTATCAACTCCGAATCTCCAAAGACAGTTAACCGCCTGACGCCCATTGATCGGGCAAGTTTTAGCCCCATGATACAGCCTGCGTACTAAGCTATGTTGTTGGTGCTGACAAACTACAATTTGACTAAGAAGCGGATCTGCTCCCCATACCAAATACTAGAACCGCTCGACTCCGAACCTTCTCATATGACTCCATCGAAATACATTTTTCATGTACGGCATGTATCGTACTGATGGTGTTGTTGAACTGTCATTACCCCTTCATCGGGGAAGTATGTTTCCAAGGGTTTGAAGTCCCCTGAGGGTGCGGTGGCCAGTTGATCCGTAATTCTTTAACCTTTGATAGATTTTTACGTCATGTAGACGATGTCAAATTGTTGTAGGATCAACTGCCATCTGGACAGTTGACAATTTAACATGGGTTTACTGAACACATACTTGAGAGGATCCACGCGGGATATAAGATGGGTTGTGTGACCATGGAGGTAATGTTGTAACCTCATGGAAGCCCATGCTAAAGCACGACAAGTCTTCTCAATCATAGTGTACTTGTGTTCACTGCTGCTGAATCTTTTGCTGAGGTAGTAGATAGCTCGCTCTTGGCCTCTATCGTCCTTCTGTCCCAGCATGCAGCCCATGACATTGTCGTTGATTGAAAGGTACATGAATAGGGGAATATCATCCCTGGGAGGTACCAAAATTGGAGCTTTGACTAGCTGCTCTTTAATTATAAGGAAGGCTTTTTGACACTCATCGTTCCATTTCATGGAGGAGTTCTTCTTTAACAACTTGAAGATGGGCTCACAGGTTGCTGTGAGTTAAGAAATGAACCTGCTAATGAAGTTGATTCTTCCCAAAAATCCCCGTATTTCCTTCTCTATCTGAGGAATGGGCATTTCAATGATGGCCTGGATTTTGGTGGGATCCAGCTCAATCCCTTTGTGGCTGACTAGGAATCCTAGCAACTTGCCTGATTTAACGAAAAAGGCGCGCTTGGTTGGATTCAACTTCAAGTTGTACTTACACAACCTATTGAAGAGCTTTCTGAGATGGTATAGGTTGTCTTCCTCCCTTCAGGACTTGAAAATGATGTCATCCATGTAGATCTCTATCTCTTTGTGCATTAAGTTGTGGAAAAGAACCATCATAGCTCGTTGATAGGCTGCTCCGGCATTGATGAGGCTGAATGACAACCGTCTATAACAAAAGGTTCCCCAAGGCGTGATGAAAGCAGTTTTCTCATGATCTTCTTCAGCAATCATAATCTGATGATACCCCACAAAGCAATCAGCAAAGGAGTACATGCCGTATTGAGCAATATTGTCAATGAGAATGTGGATAAATGGCACGGGAAAGCTATCTTTAAGGCAAGCTTTATTTAGATCCTGGTAATCCACGCAAACTCGCACCTTTTCTCCCGGTTTAGGCATGGGGACTATGTTGGATATCCATTTAGGGTATGTAGACACCATGATAATGCCAGCTTGAAATTATTTCATAATTTCTTCTTTAACCTTTAAACTCCACTCAGGTGTCAATCGCCTGAGCTTCTGCCGGACTGGCTTGAGTCCCTCTTTAATGGGAAGGCGATAAAGGACAATGTCAGTGGATAAACCCAACATGTCTTCATGAGACCATGCAAACACATCTTGGAATTAGGTTAGTAGTGTAACCATGTCATTCCTTTGGTTTGGAGTGAGGTCTGAACCAATCTGGATTAGCTTAGGGCTTTCTAAGGTTTCGAGATTGAAAGAGGTGGTTTGATCAAGGTTGGGTTTGGGTTTATCTTCGACCCATTCTTTGATCTCCTGAGTTATCTCAATGTCCTCCTGTATTTCCATCAAGTCTGAGTCCAAATTTTCATCAAAGTTACAGTCCTTGTGGAGAAAAGGCACCTTATCAGCAAGTACAGACACATCTAAGTTCAGAGTCCTGAAACAAAATATGCTTTCACTTAATATATGAAACTATTTAATCATACAAAGTGTTAGCATGTACTGACAAAACAACTGCTAATACTGTACAAAAAAAGTAAGCAGTTAATGATATCTACAGGGCAGAGTGAGTTTCTGCCCGTTTTACCCTTGTCGACCAATGCAAGGAGTGTTGCTCCAATTGTCGAGGGTAAAGTCGTGATGGACTGCAGTGATGGAGGGTTGCCATCGTTGTAAAACCCCAAATTTTACGAATAAAGATTTAATTTTCTTGAAATATTTTTTTTGAATATTATGGTGTGGATTTGAGATAATGGTATAGTTGTGGGTAGTATTTATAAATTTTACAAAGTATGCAAGTTGTTATATAATATTCTTTTTGTCGTGGAATATCCGTACGACAGTACAATCATTGGTGGACCCCACAACGGAATTATTGTTGGATTGAGAAAACGACAAAAATATTTTTATGAAAATAACGGCGAAGTTTTACCGTTAAAAATGTTGAACTACTCGGTAGTAAAAGAAATGCGAATACTGGCGTGGTTGCATAAGAGCTACACCGGTGATTGATTATTGATGCTTACGTGAGAAGTCACTCGGTTTTGTTCAATTATTATTACAAAGAATTGTTGCATAGTATCTCACGTTATTTGATTCAATTATTGTCGATATTTTATATATTATTAAATCAATAATTGAGATGATGAGTTATTAATATTATTATTTGTAATATTAACGATGTCAGAAGTTCTCGCCAAGGAGAGGTTTGGTCACTTAATTGCGCGCCCAATAGGGAGAAATCCTTATTGAAAGCCCCTCTTTCCGGGAACGACTTAGTCGATTAATATTGTGAATTATAATAATGATGATAAATGCTATTAAATATATTGAGGTATCTTTTATGAAGTCACGAAGTTTATATATATATATATATATATATATATATATATATAAATTTTATTTTATTAGTATTATTAATGTAATAAAATAGAAAAGTTTTTTATATAAAATGAGAATACTTTTATAAAGTTATTTGTTTTATTAGAATATAAATAGAATATATTATATTCTATTATGCATAGTGTTTTGCATAGTAAATTTTTTTATATAAAAATGAATACTTTTATAAAGTTATTTGTTTTATTAGACAATAAATAGAATATATTATATTTTATTATGCATAGTATTTGCATAGTGCTGCTGCATAGTATTTGTATAGTAAAATCTTTTTATATAAAACAAAATACTTTTATAAAGTTATTCGTTTTATTAGATTATAAATAGAATATATTATATTTTATTTAAAAGATTTTGTTTTATTATAATATTTTATTTATACTGCATAGTAAATCAATATGGACCGTCCGTTTAAAAGTAAATCAATCTGGACCATTCATGAATTAGTTACTATTCAGTCCATTCTCCTATAAATAAAGCTCATTCCTTCATTATTTCTTACGAATTCATTTGAAACTCTAGAGAGAGAAATATAGAGAGAAAGAAGAAAAGTATTCTGCTACTTCACTACTCCTATATCCAGTTTCTTCTAAGTTAAGGGGTATTATTTCTTTTATATTCATGAAGAGAACTTATGTTATTCCATTCTTTATTATTGTGTTGAAATAACCTGTATACGCGGACTACCCTATACTTGGTGAAATTTTTCTGTTATTCCATTCTTTATTATTATGTTGGAATAACCTGTATATGTGAAGTACCGCATACATGGTGAAATTCTTCTATTATTCCATTCTTTATTATTATGTTGGAATAACCTGTCTATGCGAACTACCGCATACATGGTGAAATTCTTCTATTATTCCATTCTTTATTATTATGTTGGAATAACCTATATATGTGAAGTACCGCATACATGGTGAAATTCTTCTGTTATGTCATTCTTTATTATTCTGTTAGAATATCCTGTCTGTGCGTATTACGTATGACCTGGTTCCATTATTTATTATTCTGTTGGAATAACCTGTCTGTGAGGTCTATCACATGCCTGGTGAAGTCTTTTGTTATTTCATTCTTTATTATTTTGTTGGAATATCTTGTGCGTTTACGCATGACCTGGTTCCATTATTTATTATTACATTGGAATAACTTTCTGCAAATGATCTATCGCATGCATGGTGAATTCTTCTGTTGTTCCATTCTTTATTATTCATTGGAATAACTTTTTATCTATGTGGATTACCACATGCATGGTGAATGACCTTCGTATTCATTTCTTATTAAATTGGGGAAATGATCTGCATCACGTGGATTACTGCATGGCGAAAAAATCCATTTACAGTTTCATATATTCTGTTATACTCAGTTGGTTAAAGCTTTGACTTCTATACTCCATGAACTTAGCTGAATATCCTTGATATTTGTGCTTCATCCAGTATCTTTTTATGGAAATATTGTTCTGAGCATTCTTGAATTTTACTCTACAAAGCAGTATCATGTTGACAATTTGGACGTTATTGAATTCTGGATAAATTAATTCTTGAACTTGTTTTCTTGGATTCTTATATCATTGTCATCATCCTCATGCTAATATTATGTTGAAAGTCATCTGTGGCCTGTTGTGCATAGATGGACTTGGTATGATTATGACCAGGGGTTATTCGGTATAATCATGACCGTAATATTACAAATGATGTGGTAAAAGTCCTCATTGGCCCATAGTGAATTGATGGACAGTTGTTGGCATGATCATGACAATTGATGAATACACAAATATCCTTGGCCCGTAGTGCATGGATAATTTGTGGTTGTGATACTAATGATTATCCTTGGCCGTAGTGCAGGGATGATGTGGATTATTTATTAAGCTGAGTCTCAGCGATAAAAGTGATGAAAAACCTTTTTAAATCATAAAAGATAGTAGATTTTATTCTCTACTTGACTCTTTTAATGGATTACTTGTTCTGCTGCAGTTAAACTTGATGTCTATTGTATTTTATCAGTTTAACATTGTTAAAGAATAATGATAATTTATTCTGCATTATCTTAGTCATAATATTTCTTACTGGGCTAGTTGAGCTCACCCTTTCTTTCACTGTTCTCTTCAGGAAATGAGAATATAGCTGGGACGAGTCGGGGAACGGAGTGATGGTCTAGATGATAGCATTAGTAGTCCTCACTATTCTGTTAAATAGTGTGAAAATAAATGTAATGAGGACTCCATTGAGTGTGGATATTGTCTAGATGGCAATATTCTTATTAAAACTCTCAGTTTATGTTTTGTCGTATTTTACACGACAGTTGTATTATTAAGTTATATTTGTATTTTGTACTATGTATTTTCTGGCGACCCAAGATGGGTGATGTATACCTGTTTTGGGGGCGTCACAGTTGGTATCAAAGCTTAGGGATATGATCTCTGGCTGAGATGTGAGACAAGAACTAGGAGGGGAGAGACGGGGAATTCCTTCGCTAGTAGGACCTACCTTAGTTTATTTGGTATTTAATTGGTCGGTCAGAGTATAGGGATAATATGTGATATGTCAATTAACCCTTGTTTTGTGACAGTGTTTGAAAATGGCATCTGAAAATGTTGAGATAAGCAATGGAGCAAAATAATAAGACCGTATCGCAGTACGAGGCTAAGTTTGCGGAATTATCTCGGTTTGCATCCCATTTGGTCTATAATGAGGAGCGAATGACGTGGATGTTTCTAAGAGGTTTGAAACCTGAGATACGTCAATACCTTATCTCTCATAAACTTTGTTTATATTCAGATGTTGTGAATAGGTCTTAGTTATTGGATCACGATAATGAGTCAGCACAACTAAAAGGTAACGACCAACAACACGATAATAATCGTACCGGTGGCAACGACCATCGGAACAATGATAACCATCGTGGGAGAAATTATCATGCCAAGAATGGTGACAATTTCGGTGGTAATCATGGCCAAGATAATAAAGGTGGAAATTTCAAGAAGAGAAGGTTCAATAATGATGGAAAGACAGCAGCACCAACACCCGTTTCAAAGAAAGGAGAACGACCGCCGGTCGTATGTTTTAAATGCGGAGGGGAGGGACATATCAGTCCAAACTGCGTGATGCAGTCCAAAAGCATGTTAAAATTATGGAAAATAAGGTCACCTAGCCTGATTTTGTCATGCACCAAAGTCAAGTCCTACTGGGACGGTGGCACCAAAGGTGGATACGGACAAAACAAAGTCGGTGGTTTTAGGAAGAGCATTTTTCGTGACTTCTCAAAAAGCGAGTAACCCGAATGAAGTTAGCACGAGTTAGTTAATTATAAATTTTTACGAAGTCTATACCTTATTAGATACCGGTTCTACCCATTCTTTTATCTCTCTTGCTTGCGTTCAATGTTTAAATTTGATCCCAGAGAAGTTAGACTTTGACTTATTGGTTGAAGCTCCATTAGGAGAAACCTTCATTACATGTGTTATCCAAGACTTGGATAAGAGTCACAGTTTTGAATGATATTTCTATTATTAATAATTTCCTGACGTATTCTTGAAGACTTCTTAGCCTACTTAGAGCGTGAAATCGAATTTTGTATTGACCCCAGTACAAAACCCATTTCTAAAGTCCTCAAATATTTTTCTTCACCCACAACGAACGTAACGTGCGCTAAAGACGTTGGCTCGAGCTGTTGAAGATTACGATCATACCATTCAATATCATCGTGGAAGAGAGAACGTGGTAGTTAACGCGTTGAGTAAAAGATCTTATGCGTTTATGAGTGCGATGTTGTTAACACAAAAACCCATTTCGTATAACTTACAAATGATGAAGATAAAGTTAAAAACTCTAGGGACCACGTGAAGATAACGAATATATGAGTAGAATCGACTTTAATCGATAAAGTTAAAGCCGCTCAAACTACACACCCTGGAGCTGATGAATGTGAAGAAGAAGGTTCAAGAAGGCGTTATCTCAACCCTCGATTTTATTGGCCCATTTGAAATCCTTGATTGAGTAGGAACTGTGGCATAGAGACTCATTTTACCGCCAAGTATGTCGCGTGTTCATAATGTTTTTAACGTATCGATGTTACGTAAATATGTGGACGACCTGAACCACATTATTTAATTAGAACGAGACGATATAGCAGAAGATTTAACGTATGAGGAGATACGTGTTAAAATTTTAGATAAGAAGGATCGTATTCAACACTCAAAGGTTATACCTCAAGAGTTAGAATTTGAAATGAAGACAAAGTATCCTCACCTCTTCAGCATACCAGGTACGTACGTAAATTTCGAGGGCGAAATTTCATAAGGAGGGGAGATTGTAAAACCCCAAATTTTACGAATAAAGATTTAATTTTCTCGAAATATTTTTCTTTGAATACTATGGTATGGATTTGAGATAATCTTATAGTTGTGGGTAGTATTTATAAATTTTGCAAAATATGCAAGTTGTTATATAATAATCTTTTTGTCGGGGAATATCCGTACGACGGTACAATCATTGGTGGACCCCACAATGGAATTATTGTCGGATTGAGAAAACGACAAAAATATTTTTATGAAAATAACGGCGGAAGTTTTACCGTTAAAACTGTTGAACTACTCGGTAGTAAAAGTACAGTAATACGCGTGGTTGCATAGTAGCACACTGTATTGATTATTGATGCTTACGTGAGAAGTCACTCAGTTTTGTTCAATTATTGCTACAGTAATTGTTGTATAGTATCTCACGTTATTTGATTCAATTATTGTCGATATTTTATATATTATTAAATCAATAATTGAGATGACAAGTTATTAATATTATTATTTGTAATATTAACGATGTCTAGAAGTTCTGCCAAGGAGAGGTTTGGTCACCTAATTGCACGCCAATAGGGAGAAATCCTTATTGGAAAGCCCCCTCTTTTCTGGGAACGACCTGGTCGATTAATATTGTGAATTATAATAATGATGATAAATGTTGTTAAATATATTGAGGTGTCTTTTTATGAAGTCACGAAAGTTTATATATATATATTATAATTTTTTTTTTATTAGTATTATTAATGTAATAATACGAAATTTTTATATATAAAAGTAATACTTTTATAAAGTTATTTATTTTATTAGACAATAATTAGAATATATTATATTTTATTATGTATAGTGTTTGCATAGTGCTCGTATAGTATTTGCATAGTAAAATCTTTTTATATATAAATAGAATACTTTTATAAAGTTATTCGTTTTATTAGATTATAAATAGAATATATTATATTTTATTTAAAAGATTTTGTTTTATTAGAATATTTTATTTATCTTTTATAAGTAAATCAATATGGATGAGTCTGCTTAAAAGTAAATCAATTTGGACCGCTTCATGAATTAGTTACTTATTCAGGTCCATTCTCCTATAAATAGAAGCTCATTCCTTTATTATTTCTTACAATTCAATTTGAAACTCTGAGAGAAAACTATAGAGAGAAAGAAGAAAAGTGATACTTACTTCCTACTCCTATATCCAGCTTTCTTCTAAGGTAAGGGTATTATTTCTTTTGTATTCATGAAGAGAACTTACATTATTCCATTCTTTATTATTACGTTGAAATAACCTATATCTGCGGACTACCCTATACTTGGTGAAATTCTTACATTATTCCATTCTTTATTATTATGTTGGAATAACTTTGTATATCTGAAGTCTCGCATACATGGTGAAATTCTTCCGTTTATTCCATTCTTTATTATTATGTTGGAATAACTTTGTCATCTGAAGTACCGCATACATGGTGAAATTCTTCTATTATTCCATTTTTTTATTATTATGTTAGAATAACTTTGTATATGTGAAGTACCGCATACATGGTGAAATTCTTACATTATGTCATTCTTTATTATTCATTAGAATATCCTCAGATGTGCGTATTACGCATGACACAGTTCCATTATTTATTATTACATTGGAATAACTTTTATGCATGCTGGCCTATCATCACATGCCCGGTGAAGTCTTTTGTTATTTCATTCTTTATTATTTTGTTGAATATCCTATCTCGTATGCGTTTGCGACCAGTTCCATTATTTATTATTACATTGGAATAACCTATCTGCAAGTGATTCTATCGCATGCATGGTAAATTCTTCTATTATTCCATTCTTTATTATTCTGTTGGAATAACCTGTCTATGTGGATTACCACATGCATGGTGAATGACCCTTCTTCTTGTGGGACATTGTTATGTAGAATGTATGTATGAGATGTTGAGACGGCGCAATGTGGGGTTGAGACGGCAAAATGACAATTTCGCCCCTCACCTGGGTTATCTCCGGTTTGGGCTGATAAAGCAGACGTTGCTTAGGGTTATCTCTGAGATTGGGCTGGTGCAAGTGTTGAATGTCCTCAGGGTTATCTCTGAGGTGTGCCTATCTTCCCGGGGTTATCTCCGGGTCTTGGACTGAGTGCCTCGGTGTGAGTTTTGAGGTTGAAGCTGATAGCAAAGGTTTAAAACAAGCATTTTCGGTTATCTCCTAATCGCAATCGCATTCCTCGGGTTATCTCCGGGGTTGACATTCTTATTCCCGTGTGTTATTTTGGTCGAGATCGAATATCTCGGGGTTATCCCCGAGATGAATTAACCTTCTCCGGGGATTTTCAGATTTGAACCGCATTCCTGGGGTTATCTCCGAGGTGGGAATTGATATTCGGTGTGTTTTTCGAGATTGAAATCGAACTTCCTGGTGACATTTTCGAGATTGAGTGAAATGCCTTTCCGTGGTTATCTCTAAAGATGATTCTCGCCTTCCCGCAATGTTAATGAATAAAAAGCAAAAAATTTCGAGTGTCTACACTCATATTTGACTCATTTATATTTTGAGTCGAGCTCGAATCGAACTTTTAGTCGAGCGAGTACGAATCGAGCCCAAAATATTTGCTCATTTTACAGCCTTAACCAAATAGTTGATATATTTATAACTAAAAAAATTATTTTTTCTTCAAAGTGTACATTTAATTGTCTATATGTTCTTCTTCAAATCAATTTCGTACTCCTCTTAGATAAAAAAGAGCCCAACCGGGATCGAACCGGTGTCCTGCTGACTTGCGATTGTTATTTTTAAGTATCAATTGCTCTACCACTGAGCTATGGGCTCTGGATGACTACACGATGTAACCACAATTAATTGTTTTCTGAACTCAACTCATCAATAAATTTGACTGGTATTTATTAAGTCAATTGCTCTACCACTGAGCTATGGGCTCTGGATGACTACACGATGTAACCTCAATTAATTGTTTCCTGAAAATAGATTGAAATATACGATAGTTTAATCAATTCTTTCAGCAAACAAACTGATAAAAGATTATGCATGTTCATCGAAAGCTTCCATCATCTCTCCCGAATATAGCCACCGCGCAAGCTCAATCTCATTAATTCTCTCGCATGTTTTACTATCCAAAAGAATTTACTTTCTTTAGACCCTACACAAATATTTGTTTGTCAATGAATTTTTCTCATAAATAAAATTATTAACGTCATATTTCTTCACGTTGTCATCGCTTGGATAGTTGTAGTACATGAGTTAACAAACCTAAGTGACCCATGACCATGGAAAACCCTCCGGTGTGGGAATTAATACGTCATTTTAGGCATTAAGAATATATTAGGGACATTATTCTAGAAAGAGAGTATTTCTGTGCATAAGAGAACTTACCTTGTATCTTTTGATTAAGCCATATATATAGAGGGATCTGGTTACTATGAAGTTAATTTCATAGTAAGTTGGTCATTGACTAATACAGTGCTGACACGCAGAGAGAGATATCACATCCCGACTTGCATGTCGACACTATATAAGTCAATTTACCAAAATTAACGTCATGTTAACCACTCCCTATATAAAGGGAGAGTCAGCCTAACCATCTAGGCCACTTTGGCTCCATGACCAAATAAGTTAATCAGACTTCATGTTTGAGGCCCATAACATTAATAATTTATAATATTATCAAAATAAATGTCGATTTCCACTAACACTAATAATTCCAACACAATGGAACTATCAATTTCATCTTTAATCAACATGAATTTATTCATCATTAATATTATAACTCACAATATTTAACAACCAGGTCATTCCCAGGAAAGAAGAGTCTTTCCGATAAGGATTTCTCCTTATTGGCGCACAATTAGATGACCAAACCTCTCCTTGACAGAACTTCTAGACATTATAAATATTGCAATTTAATAATATGAATAACTTTATCGTCTCGATTATTGATTTAATAATATATCATATAATGCAAATGATACTGTGACAATAATCGAATTAATAATATGAGAGATATGATGCAACAATTACTGTAGCAATAATTGAGTATAACTGAGTGACTTCTCACGTAAGCATCAATAATCAATACCATGTGCTACTATGCAACCACATGCCAGACATCTTTGTACTTTTACTTACTACCGTAGTTCAACGGTTTAACGGTAAAACTTCACGCCGTTATTTTTATAAAAAGATAATTATTGTGAGACCCCGATTTTTATGAATAAAGATTTAATTTTCTCAAATATTTTTTTAAAATTATGGTGTGGATTTGATATAATATTATAGTTGTGGGTAATATTTATAAATTTTGCAAAAGAACGCAAGTTGTTATAAAATATTAGTTTGGTGGGAGAATATTCTTTTTGTTTGAATATATTCGTGAATGACAAGACAATCATTAGTGGACCCCATAACGGAATTATTGCCGGATTGAGAAAACGACAAAAATACTTTATGAAAATAACTACGAGGTGTTACCGTTAAAACCGCTTGAACTACTTCCTAGTAGTAAAAATACAAAGATGTACTGGCGTGGTTGTATAGTAGCACACGGTATTGATTATTGATGCTTACGTGAGAAGTCACTCAATTTATACTCAATTATTGCTACAAATAATTTCTCGCATCATATCTCTTATATTATTGATTCAATTATTGTCACAGTATCATCTGTATAATATGTTATATTATTTAAACAATAATTGAGACGACAAGTTATAAATGATTAATAATTGTTGAAAGATTAAATATGTGTTGATTAAAAAAATAAAATGATTTCTGGTAATTTTTATTCAATCCTTGATGTATATAAAGAGTCTATTATTAGACGTTTGTGGTAAGTTTAATTATTTATGGGGGGGGGTATGTCATCATCTAAGAGTCTCTTTCGTAAATAGTAATTACCTTCGTAAATAGTAATTACCTTCGTCAATAGTAATTACCTTCATAAATAGTAATAAATCTTCTATAAATAGAGGCCTAGGGCTTTATTATTTTTCACGAATTCGTTCAAGCTATAGAGAGAGAAAGTATAGAAAATAAGAGAGAAAGAAGAAGAGTATTCTGCTACTTCACTTATATCCAGTTCTTCTAAGATAGGGAATATTATTTGTTGTACCCATAAGGGGTGTTATTCTTTCTTATTCATGAAGAGAACTGTTGTTATTCTATTTCTTATTATTCTGTTGCAATAACCTGTATACGCGGTCTACCCTATACTTGGTGACATTCTTCTATTATTCTGTTGGAACATCACATGCATGGGTTTTACACCCACTGGTTCCGCCTCTTGATATTATTCTCGTTGAAACATCCTGCTCGCGTAGTGTTTTACACCTGACTGGTTCCGCTCTTTATTATTATTCTGTTGAACATCCTCATCTGTGTGTTTTACGCCGGACTGGTTCCATTCTTTATTATTCTGTTGGAATATCCGCTCATGCATGCGTTTTATGCCTACTGGTTCCGTTATTTATTATTCTGTTGGAATAACCTGTCTGTGCGGTCTATCGCATGCATGGTGATTTCTTTTGTTATTCCATTCTTTGTTATACTCAATTGGTTAAAACTTTGACTTCTATACTCCATGAAATTAGTGGAATATCCTTGATATTTGCGCTTCATCCAAAGATCCTTTCATGGAAATATTCTTCTAAGTATTCTTGAATTTTACTCTACAAAGCAAAGATTATGTTGACAATTTGACGTTAATAATTCTTGGATAAAATAATTCTTGAACTTGTTTTATTGAATTCTTATATCATTGTCATCATCCTCATGTTTATATTTTGTTGAAAGTCATCTGTGGCCTGTAATACATAGATGGACTTGGTATGATTATGACCAGGGATTATTCGGTGTAATCATGACCGTAATGTTACAAATGATGTAAAAATTAAAAGTCATCATTGGTCGTAGTGCATTGATGGACAATTGTTGGCATGATCATGACCATTAATGAATACACAAATATTCTTGGCCCGTAGTGCATAATAATTGTGGTCGTGATACTAAAGAATATCCTTCAGTAGTAGTGCGAGGGTGATTCGATGATGTGGAATATTTATTAAGTTTGAGTCTCAAATATAACAGATTATGAAAAATCTTTTAAATCATTAAAGATAGTAGATTTTATTTTCTACTTGACTCTTTTAATGGATTCTTTGGTTCCATTCAAGCAGCTTAAACTTGATGTTTATTATATTTTATCGCTTTAACATCATTTGAAGGCTAATGATAATTTATTCGCATTATCTTAGTCATAATATTTCTTCTTTGGGCTAGTTGAGCTCACCCTTTCTTTCACCGTTCTTTTCGTGAAATGAAAATATAGCTGGGACAAGTCGGGGAACGGAGTAATGGTCCAGAGGATAGAATTAGTAGTCCTCACTATTCTGTGAAATAGTGTGATAATAATTGTAATGAGGACTCCTTTTGAGTTTGTATAATCTCTAGTAGACAATATTTGTATTCAAACTCACAGTTTATATTTTGTCGTATTGTACACGACAGTTGTATTAGTAAGTTGTATTTGAATTTTGTACCATGTATCTGGCGACCCAAGATGGGTGATGTATACATAATTTTGGGGCGTCACAGTTGGTATCAAAGCTTAGGGATATGATCCCTGGCTAAGATGTGAGAATAGTACTAGGAGGGGAGAGACGGGGAATTCCTTCATTAGTATGACCTACCTAAGTTTATGTGCTATTTTATTGGTCGGTCAGAATATAGGGATAATATGTTACATGTCAATTAACCTTTTGTTTTGTGGCGATGTCTCTAAATGACATCCGAGAATGTTGAGAATTACAATGGAGCACAAAGCGTACTCGCTGATTCACCACATATCAATAACCGTGATAATGTGCATCGAAGGCGACAATCCTCATGCAAACAACAACACTGACCAAATGATGAATGATCAAATGTTCAGAGGATTTATGCAATTCATTCAACAAAGAAAGTAGAACGGCTCCTGCCCGTAACGTTGGGAAATCTCGAAACTCTCGAAGGTCACCGCTAAAGCGCAGTCAAGGAGCTTGGACCACCGGAGTTTAAGGGAGAGCCTAAACCACTTATAAATTGAAACATGGATAAAGCAGATCACCAAGATATTTGATGTCTTGGGATGCTCAAGAGCAAAGGTTCCTTTCACGCCTTTATGTTGCGAGGAGAGGCGGATTATTGGTGGGAATCGATAAAGCGTACTCAACCTGCCGCACTAAAGATGTCTTGGGAGAAGTTCCAAGAGTTGTTCAATGAAAAATACTTTCCCGAAAGTATTCGCCACATGAAGGAGGTGGAATTTATCAAGTTGAACAAAACAATATGACCGTGTCGCAATACGAGGCAAAATTTGCGAGTTATCCCTGTTTAATTCCCCACTTGGTGGATAATGAAAAGAGAATGGCGCGAATATTTTTAAGAGGTTTGAAGCCGGAGATACGTCAACATCTTATTTCTCATAAATTGTGTTTGTATTCAGATGTTGTAAATAGGGCTCAATTAGTGGAGCGCGATAACGAGTCAACGCAACTAAAAGAGAGCAGCCGACAAAATTATAATACCAACGAGAGTAGTCATCGAAGCGGTGACAACAAGCGTGGAGGAATCAACAGCGAAAATGGTAACCACTTCCTGTGGTAATCGGTACCAAAACAATAAGAATGGACATTTCAAGAAAAGGAGATTCAACAATGATGGAAAGACGTCGGCATTTTTACCGTTGTTAAGGAAGGAGAAAGACCACCTATCATATGCTTCAAATGCGGAGGGAGGGACACATCACCCAAATTGCGCGATGTCATCCAAAGCATATTATAATTGTGGAAGAGAGGTCACTTAGCTCAATTTTGTCGTTCACCGAAGACAAATTCAGCTAGGATGGAGGCACCAAAGGCCGTCCCAGAAAGGTCAAAGCCGGTAGTGCAAGGGAGAGCGTTTGTTGTGACCTCCCAGAAAGCAAGGAACCCGAATGAGGTCATCACGGGTAAGCTTATCATAAACTCTAACGAAGTCTATACTTTATTTGATACCGGTTCTACCCATTCTTTTATTTCTCCTACTTGCGCTCATCGATTAAATTTGACTCCGGAGAAATTAGACTTTGACTTATCTGTGGAAACTCCATTGGGAGAAACCTTCATTACATCCACTGTTTGTAAGTCTTGTTTGGTTCAAATCGGTACCCTCACATTACCTGTCGATCTTATTTCATTGAAAATACTTGCATTTGACGTGATTCTAGGGATTGATTGGTTAACTACTCATCATGCAAAAATTGATTATTTTCGTAAGGTTGTTAGCTTTCATATTCCTAATCAACCTATTATGCGAATTCAAGCGACCAAACCATTAAAATCAATCACGATCATCTCAAGCCATAAAGCTATTCGTTTATTGAAAAATGAATGTCAAGCTTTCTTAGCTCATGTCACAGATTTAAACAAAAATACGTCAGTTTTGAACAATATTTCTATTGTTAATAAATTTCTGACGTATTCTCCAAGAACTTCCCTGCCTACCCCCGGGCGTGAAATTGAATTTTGTATCGACCTTGAACCCTAAGACAAAACCCATTTCCAAAGCCCCATATCGAATGGCTCCTATTGAACTTCGTGGAGTTAAAAACCCAACCGCGAGAATTGTTAGACATTGGCTTTATTCGCCTAGTGCTTCTCCTTGGGTGCTCTGCTCTATTCGTGAAGAAGAAAGATGGGAGTATGCGACTTTGTATTGATTGTTTGAGTTTGAATCATGTCACCATCAAAAATAGGTATCCATTGCCACGTATTGATGACTGTTTGACCCGATTAAAGGAGCAAAATTCTTTTCAAAGATTGATCTTCGTTCCGGATATCACCAGTTGAAGATTAGAACCGATGACATTCCAAAGACGGCTTTCAGAACTCGGTACGGGCATTATGAATTCCTGGTTATGTCCTTTGGATTGACTAATGCTCCTGCTGCTTTCATGGATATGATGAACCGAGTATTCAAGAAATATTTGGATCACTTTGTGGTCGTCTTTATTGATGACATTCTTATTTATTCCAAAAGCCGTGAAGATCATGAGCAACACTTGAGGCTGACACTCCAAAAGCTTCGTGAATATAAGCTTTATGCCAAGTTGAAGAAATGCGAGTTCTGGCTTGAGGAAGTAGCATTCCTTGGGCACGTGGTAACAAGTCATGGAATATCTGTTGACCCAGCAAAGATTGAAGTTATTCAAAGCTTGGAGCAACCTAAATCAGTGACCGAAGTACGTAGCTTTCTCGGTTTAGCTGGTTATTATCAGAGATTCGTGGGAGGATTTTCTCGAATCGCTACTCCATTGACTCAGCTGACTCGGAAAGATACAAAGTTCGGTTGTAGTGAAAAATATGAGAAGAGTTTTTAAGAACTCAAGAGGAGACTCATTTCAGCACCTGTTCTGACAATACCATCTGGCTCGGAGGGTTTTGTCATCTACAGTGATGCTTCGAGCAAAGGGTTGGGATGTGTTCTCATGCAACATGGGAAAGTCATAGCCTATGCCTCGTGAAAACTCAAAGAATATGAGAGGAATTATCCTACTCATGATCTAGAGTTGGCAGCTGTTGTCTTTGCACTTAAAATTTGGAGGCATTACTTGTATGGGGAGAAAGTGGAGATCTTTACGGATCATAAAAGCCTCAAATACTTCTTCACTCAAAAGGAACTCAACATGCGACAAAGACGTTGGCTTGAACTGTTGAAAGATTATGATCATACCATCCTGGAAAAACAAACGTAGTAGCTGACGCATTGAGTAGAAGATCATATGCAAGTACGAGTGCGATATTGTCAACGCAAGGGCCCATTTTGTGTGACTTGCAAAGGATGGAGATAGAGTTAAAGACTCCAGGGACGCATGTGACGATGGCGAATATACGAGTAGGATCGACTTTAATCGATAAAGTTAAAGCTGCTCAAGCTACAGACCTGGAGCTGATGCGTATGAGGAAGAAAGTGCAAGAAGGTGCTATGCCGGAAGCAATAATCGATGAAGAAGGAATATTTCGAGTCAACTCCAGACTTTTTATTCCTAACGACCCTGATTTAAAGTATAAAATCATGATGGAGGCGCACAACACACCGTTTGCAATCCATCCTGGGAGTACCAAAATGTATCATGATATTCGTCATACATTTTGGTGGAGCAATATGAAGAGAGAGATAGCGCTGTTTATCTCAAGGTATCTAACTTGTCAACGAGTTAAAGGGGAGCATCAAGTACCAAAAGGTCCATTGCAACCACTTGAAATTCCAGAATGGAAGTGGGAGCACATTACCATGGATTTCGTTCTGGGGTCTTCCTAAGGTTTCTCAAGGCATAGATGCGATTTGGGTCATTGTTGATAGATTGACCAAGTCTGCGCTCATTTCTTACCGATACGAGAAACTTATATACTTGAACGTCTTGCTCAGATGTGTACATAAACGAGATTTTAAGATCGCATGGTATGCTTAAGATCCATAGTTTCGATCGAGACCCAAGATGCACTTCACGATTTTGGGTTAGTTTGCAAAAAGCTATGGGCATGACTTCACGATTTAGCTTCGCATATCATCCTCTGGCGGACCGACGATCGAGAGGACTATTCAAACTCTTGAAGATCTATTAAGACTCTGTGTCCTTGATTTCAAGGAAGTTGGGACAAGTTCTTACCATTGGTGGAGTTTTCCTACAACAACAGCTTATCAAAAGCAAGTATTGGCATGGCTCCATTCAAGCGTTGTATGGAAGAAAGTGTCGCTTCTCCAAATCTTTGGGATGAGGTGGGTGAAGCAACGTTGTTGGGACCGGAGTTGAAATACGTATGACTACGAGAAAGATTCAAATAATCCGACAAACGATAAAAACCTCACAAAATCAATAAAAGAGTTATGCTGATCTTCATCGAAAGGACGTGGAATTCGATATAGGAGATTATGTGTTGTTACGTGTTACTCCATGGAAAGGAGTTACAAGATTTGGAAAGAGAGGAAAACGGAATCCTCGATTCATCGGTCCATTTTTAATCCTCGATCGAGTAGGAACTGTGGCCTATAGACTCGCTTTACCGCCAAGTATGTCTCGTGTTCATAACGTTTTTTATATATCCATGTTACGTAAATATGTGAAAGACCCGAACCACATTATTGAGTTAGAACCGGACGAAATAGCGGAAGATTTGACGTATGAAGAGGTTCCTGTTCAAATCTTGGATAAGAAGGAACATATTCTACGCTCAAAAGTTATACCTCAAGTCAAGGTTTTGTGGAGAAACCACGATGTTGAGGAAATGACTTGGGAGTTAGAATCTGAAATGAAATCAAGGTAGCCTTACCTCTTCGACATACCAGGTACGTACCCTAATTTCAAGGGCGAAATTTCATAAGAAGGGGAGGTTGTGAGACCCTGGATTTTATGAATAAAGATTTAATTTTCTCGAAATATTTTTTTTAAAATTATGGTGTGGATTTGATATAATATTATAGTTGTGGGTAATATTTATAAATTTTGCAAAGAACGCAAGTTGTTATAAAATATTCGTTTGGTCGGGGAATATTACCAAACGGAGAGACCAATGCTACTCATTCTGATCTCAGCTGCTTTGTCTCTTTCTCCGATATACAATTTCTCCCGTCGCCAGACTTCCAGTACACATTGTACATGATTCAGGTGTTCATTCTCATCCACAGGAGAAATTAGAATGTCGTCGAAATATACGACAATTTGCCTCTTCTTCGTAATCAAGCCGAAGCACCTGATTCATCATCCTCATGAAATTGGGGCGGTAGGCCTCGAAAAGTCTGTCGGGGAATATTCGTACGACGACACAATCATTGGTGGACACCACAACGGAATTATTTTCGGATTGAAAAAATGACAAAAATACTTTATGAAAATAACTACGAGGTGTTACCGTTAAAACTGTTGAACTACTCATTAGTAAAAAGTACAAAGAATGTCTGGCGTGGTTGCATAGTAGCACTCAGGTATTGATTATTGATGCTTACGTGAGAAGTCACTCACTATACTCAATTATTACTCACAGATAATTTCTCGCATCATATCTCTTATATTATTGATTCAATTATTATCACAAAGATTATCATCAGATAATATGTTATATTATTTAAACAATAATTGAGACGACAAGTTATAAATGATTAATAATTGTTGAAAGATTAAATATGTGTTGATTAAAAAATAAAATGATTTACGGTAATTTTATTCAATCCTTGATGTATATAAAGAGTCTATTATTAGACGTTTGTGGTAAGTTTAATTATTTATGGGGGGGTATATGTCATCATCTAAGAGTCTCTTTCAGAAATAGTAATTACCTTCGTAAATAGTAATTACCTTCGTAAATAGTAATTACCTTCGTCGAATAGTAATTACCTTCGTAAATAGTAATAAATCTTCTATAAATAGAGGCCTAGGGGCTTCATTATTTTCACTTAATTAGCTTCAAGCTATAGAGAGAGAAAGTATAGAGAATAAGAGAGAAAGAATAAGAGTATTCTCGCTACTTCACTTATATCCAGTTCTTCAGGTAGGGAATATTATTTGTTGTACCTGTAAGGGTGTTTTTTTTCTTATTCATGAAGAGAATCATTCCATTTCTTATTATTACATTGGAATAACTCAGATATCTGCCATCTACCCTATACTTGGTGACATTCTTCTATTATTCATTGGAACATCCTCATGCATGTGTTTTACACCTGACCGGTTCCGCTCTTGTTATTATTCATTGGAACATCCTGTCATGCATGTGTTTTACACCGACTGGTTCCGCTTTTTTTATTATTACATTGGAACATCCCATGTCATGTGTTTTACGTCTTGACTGGTTCCATTCTTTATTATTCATTGGAATATCCTCATGCATGCATGCGTTTTATGCTGGGACTGGTTCCGTTATTTATTATTCTGTTGGAATAACCTGTCTGTGCGGTCTTTCGCATGCATGGTGATTTCTTTTGTTATTCCATTCTTTGTTATACTCAATTGGTTAAAACTTTGACTTCTATACTCCATGAAATTAGTGGAATATCCTTGATATTTGCGCTTCATCCAGTATCCTTTCATGGAAATATTCTTCTAAGTATTCTTGAATTTTACTCTACAAAGCAGTATTATGTTGACAATTTGGACGTTAATAATTCTTGGATAAAATAATTCTTGAACTTATTTGATTGAATTCTTATATCATTGTCATCATCCTCATGTTTATATTTTGTTGAAAGTCATCTGTGGCCTGTAATACATAGATGGACTTGGTATGATTATGACCAGGGATTATTTGATGTAATCATGACCGTAATGTTACAAATGATGTAAAAATTAAAAGTCATCATTGGCCGTAGTGCGTTGATGGACAGTTGTTGGCATGATCATGACCATTAATGAATACACAAATATTTTTGGCCCGTAGTGCATGAATAATTGTGGTCGTGATACTAAAGAATATCCTTAGCCGTAGTGCAGGGGTGATTCGATGATGTGGAATATTTATTAAGCTGAGTCTCAGCTATAACAGTTATGAAAAATCTTTTAAATCATAAAAGATAGTAGATTTTATTTTCTACTTGACTCTTTTAATGGATTGCTGGTTCCGCTGCAGTTAAACTTGATGTTTATTATATTTTATCAGTTTAACACTGTTGAAGGCTAATGATAATTTATTCTGCATTATCTTAGTCATAATATTTCTTACTGGGCTAGTTGAGCTCACCCTTTCTTTCACTGTTCTCTTCAGAAATGAGAATATAGCTGGGACGAAGTCGGGGAACGGAGTAATGGTCCAGAGGATAGCATTAGTAGTCCTCACTATTCTGTGAAATAGTGTGATAATAATTGTAATGAGGACTCCTTTTGAGTTTGTATAATCTCTAGTAGACAATATTTGTATTCAAACTCACAGTTTATATTTTGTCGTATTGTACACGACAGTTGTATTAGTAAGTTGTATTTGAATTTTGTACCATGTATCTGGCGACCCAAGATGGGTGATGTATACCTAATTTTGGGGGCGTCACAATTATATCGTTTTCTAACTACGACAATACTTCCGTTGTGGGGTCCACCAATGATTGTGCCGTCGTACGAATATTTCCTGTTAAAAAGAATATTCCCCGATTAATCGAATATTATATAACCACTTGCTTACTTTGCAAAATTTATAAATATTACCCACAACTATAACATTATATTATATTCACACCATAATATTCAAAAATATATTTCGAGAGAAATTAATCTTTATTCATAAAAGTTGGGGTCTTACAGAAAAAATATTATTTTAGAGAGATTATTAATTTATCGAGTATTAATTTATAGAGGTTCTACTATAATTGTTATGTATGTTGTATTAAAACTAAATAATTTCACATCAATTTTGAATTTTAGGATTTCGCAAATTAACTTTAAAAAATCAAAATATATCTCTAATTTTAAAACGAAAATAATATTTTTCAATTTAAACTTTAAATTTTTTATTAAACACCTTAAAATTTTATTTTTATTTTTTTAACTCCTAAACATTTAGTGCCCACTGCCCCTATGTCCGCCACTGAACCTAATTGTATTTTGATCAAATTTTTTATTTTTATAAAAACACCACCCATGGCATGAGCTTTTGATCCTTTATATAATAAAGAAAATATTTTAAAAATATAGTTCTATTATGTACAACAAAAAATTTTAAAATTTTCTTACGGATCACAACTGTAGCGTATGGAATTAGATACGATTATAAGTTGACTCACTACATTACATATCTAATTAAAAAAATTAGTTATCCACATAATTTTGGCAACTAAATACTCCCTCCCTCCCATGATAAAAGTCTTTATTATTATTTTGGATAGTCTCATGTTAAATGTCTATTTTTCTTTAATAACCAAATTTTTACACATATTTTCCTATTATACCCGTAAGCATTAAATATCTCATATTTTTCTTATTCTAATTCTCTCTCCATATTTAATGACATTATTATGGACAATTTTGTCATTTCATTTATCTTCTTAATATGCGTAAAAAGTCTACTAAGACATTTATAGTTGATATATTTATAACTAGAAAAAATCATTTTTTTCTTCAAAGTGTACATTTAGTTGTCTATATATGTTCTTCTTCAAATCAATTTCCTACTCCTCTTAGATAAAAAAGAGCCCAACCGGGGTCGAACCGGTGTCCTCCTGACAAGCGGTTGTTGATCGATTATGCATGTCTACTGAAAGCTTGTCCATCTCTCCGCGAAATAGCCCCACCGCGCGCTCAATACTGTTAATTCTCTGCATGTTTTACTATCTGAAAAGAATTTACTTTCTTTAGACCCTACACAAAATATTTAATTTGTTTGTCAATGAAATTTTTCTCATAAATAAAATTATTAACGTCATATTTCTTCACGTTGTCATCGTCGGATAATTGTAGTCGCAAGTTAATAAACCAGAAACCGGTGACCGGCGACCATGGAAAACCCTCCGGTGCGGGAATTAATACGTCATTTTAGGCATTAAGAATATATTAGGGACATTATTCTAGAGAGATAGTATTTATGTGCATAAGAGAACTTACCTTGTACCTTTTGGTTAAGTCATATATATAGAGGGATCTGGTTACCATGAAGTTAATTTCAGAGTAAGTTGGTTATTTGACTAATACAATGGTGACACGCAGAAGGAGATATCACCTCCTGACCTACATGTCGATATTATATAAGTCAATTGACCAAAATTAACTCTATGTTAACCACTCCCTATATAAAGAAAGAGTCAGCCTAGCTATCTAGGCCACTTTGACTCCATGACCAAATAAGTTATTCGGACTTCATGTTTCAGGCCCATTTGGTAAATATTATACACCCTAACTAAAATTTTGCTCAAAATATTAGATATTCAAAGTGTAGTTGATTCATATAAGTCGCTATAGTTCAGAAAACGGTCATCATAGGTAAGTGTATATTACACAGCTATATATATACATTTTTTCTATATATATATATATATATATATATATATATTAATGAATAACAAACCAACTACCTACATACAGTCGAACCTCTATAAATTAATCTTTGTTGAAATTTTTTTATTAATTTAGAGAGTTATTATTTAATTGATAAATTAATAATTTATTAATTTAAAGAGTGTTTTTCTATTTAGTGAACATAAATTTAATTACATTAAAATTATTGTATTTTATTGATGTTTATATCATACTTTTTTTGATGCAATGTATCATACTTATTAAATTAATGTAATAATAGAATTCATTGTAAGTGATATTAATTATTTTTAATAATTAAATAATATTCATTGTATCCACTTTTCAAATTACATTCACATTTTATTTCAAAAAAAAGTTATATTCACATTAAGTTTAATTAATTTGTATATATAAGTTTATTGTACTAGAATTTAATACATTACATGTATGATGATAAAGAGAACTACTATTTAAACATCAACAAAAAATTTTCAAATCATACTCAACAACACTTCACAAGTTTTTATTATAATTCGAGAATGCAACACCTGAACTTTTGGACGCAATGAGAAAAATTAAGGATGAAATTCAATTAGATTTGAATTTCAAGACAAAACAAACGAGAATGTAATCATATTTTACAAGATTATCCTAGATATTTTTGTAATTTAAAAGAATTATTAATTTATGATTTTGATTGGATCATATATTTATACTAGCTGTGTCCCGTGCCTTTGGCACTATATGAACGGTAGAATTTGTCTCAAACTTTAGACGGCCCAGATGATTTATTAAGGTGAGCGAAAAATTCAAAATCAGTTGTATTTTGTTAAATAGAAAAAAGTGTTTTTAAAAATTATTATTTTAACGAAATTATTAATTTATCCTATTAGTCCAAGATAAAATTGAGAAAAAAAAATTATTTTAAAGAGATTATTAATTTATTAAGTATTAATTTATACAAGTTCTACCGTATTAACTGCCTGACAATCGATGGTGGATCCAAGAATTTTCAACTTTGGGGGTGATTTTTTTATTAAGACATATTTCGAATAATAATAAACTTGTTTACCAATAATAGAGAAATTTTCAAAATAAACAATGTTTATAATACACAAGGTGTTGATTTTTAATGGTTTTATTTTAAAAGGAAAACAATATACGCATCTAACTGTTAACGATAAGAGATTGAATTTTTAAATGTTTTTAATATTAATGTTTAATTAAATTAATTACTATTTATACATAAAAATTGAAAATTAGTTATTGCTTTTAGAAAATAATGTTTTAACTAAAGTTTGAAAATTAATTATTACTTTTAGAAAATAATGTTTTAAATTTGAAAATTGATTGAAATTTCTTAAGATATGTTTATAAAAAAAATTAATAAAAATTAAGTAAAATAATTAAAATATAAATAAAACAGAAAAGCTATTTTTAGTATATGTTTCTTTTACATTATCATATATGTTTAATTAAAATTTAATATATGTTTTATTTTACATTATTGTTATGGAGTATTTTACCGACCTTCATGTGGGGCGAAGGCCTGACATTAGAAGGGCTTTGGGAGGTTACCGGGCTGAAGCCCATGAAGAGGTTGGAGCTGATCGGGTCAGCGTCCGAGTCTTTTTGGGCCGGAACCTTACCTTAGGGGATACTCTTTGGGTTCGGTGTCTGAGTCCTTTGGGCCGGATACGTAACCTTGTCGTGTGGAGTTCGGGGTCGGGCCTTCGAGTCCTTTGGGCCGAAGCCCAAACTTGATGGTGTGATTGTTTGGGCCTGCACAATGGGCTCTCCTGCGTGCAGAGTTCAGGATCCTAATCATAATTGAATAAGGTAACTCCAAAGGTAGTGGATGGATTGGATTCCACGTGCACCTTTTAAGGAGATCGTGTTGGACCCAAGTTATGGTAACTACCATGACTAGGAGTCCTAATCCGACTGGGAGGAGGATTCTAAGGTGGTGAGATCATTATAAATATAAGGCCAATGTCACAATTAACAGGTAATACCTACTTTTGAGCACTAAACACTTAGCCTCCATTGTTAAACCTTGTAACGGCCTGTACTTATTCTCACACCGGAGCTATCCCCCGGTGGCACAAGTCGTCAAGCTTCTGTGTGATCTGTTATTGTGCAGGTTCTAGCTCGTGGATTCTGTGATTAGACGCGCCGACGAAACTTGGCGTTAACATTGGCGCTAGAAGGAGGGCTTTTTAGTGCTTAATCAATCACAGCCAGCCTTTTCCGGTAAGAAACTATGGCGAGCGTGGAGTATGTTGTTTCTGACCATGAAAAGGCCAAAACACACCAAACCACCCAGGTGAGAGGGTCGGTCAAGGACAGATTGGGTTCCAGAATCCAAGGAGATCAGGTGGAGCCGCCTCCTTCCCCTCGGCGAAGACTCTTCCACGACGGCCATCGTACCCCTAACCAGGCTAGTCGGGCCGATGAGAATCACTCACGGGCGCTTAAGGTGCATGGAAAAAGCCAAGGCGAGGGCAGTCGAGATCAGAGGGAATTCATTCTGCAGAAAAAGATGCAGTAAAACAAGGACGCCATGATGGCCCTACGCCTTCAGCAAGAGGAGCTCGAACAGCAGATGGCTAACATGGCCGGAGAACAGGAGGCATCCTCAAAGAGGCGTAGGCATCGGAGCCGGTCTCGGTCACCCCGACGGGGAGAGGCGGATAAGGAAAGGAGTAGGTATCGAAGCTGCTCGAGGGATGGCAGAAGCCGGAGGAGGAGCCGATCAGCAAAGCGACGATCAGAACATCCAGGCAGGTCGGGGCAAAGGAGGAGGGATGCGACTCATGAATATGGGAGGGACAGATCCCGATCGTCCCCCCATAAAGAAGAATCCGACCCCCTCGCTCGAAGGGTGGCAGAATTGGAAAAATTACTGTTGGCAAAGAATTCGACGGGGATGCCTTCAGTCTGCATAGGGTCGCCTTTCTCGCCAGAGATCAATTAGGAGACAACCGACCCCAAAAAGAAGATGCCCCCGATTGAGACCTACGATGGGATGGGGGATCCGTATGACCACTCAGACGGGTATGATAGGCTGATGACATACTACGGGCATTCGGATGCTGCCAAGTGTCATATGTTCGCAACAACCTTAAAAAAGAGCGCCCGGGAGTGGATGGGAATCCGGGCGACGGGATCAATTAATTCATGGAATGACCTTCAGGAGAAATTCCATGCTCGATTTGGGAGTAATAAGAGACGGAGAAAGATCACAGCTTCCCTCATGCAGGTCAGACAGAAGTCAGATGTAAGTCTGGGACAATACGTCAAGAGGTTCCGAGAGGCTGTGGGGTCGGTAGCAGAATTAAACTCCCCAC
Organism: Panax ginseng; assembly: GCA_020205605.1. NCBI lineage: Eukaryota > Viridiplantae > Streptophyta > Magnoliopsida > Apiales > Araliaceae > Panax > Panax ginseng. The sequence goes on from CM035134.1 coordinate 15,551,955, forward strand.
AAGCCCTGGGCTTCTTCACGACTGGCTTAGACATTGGGAAGTCAAAGAAGTTGATGAAGGATTTGGTGATCAACCCTCCGGCAGACTTGACAGAAGCTTTCCACCGAGCCGAGTGACATATAGCGATAGAGGAGGCGATGGGAAACTTCAAACCCCACTCCCAAGCCTACGAGAAACCCAGGGATCGGGATAAACAAAATTTTCAGAAGTCAGACAGTCAGGGGAGGTCAGATAACTATGGTAAGAAAAGCTATACTGGGGGAGGTTCGGGCAGTGGATGACCACCTTTCCCCAATAAAAATATCAACAAAGTCTACACCGCACTCAACACGGATCGGGCTAAAATACTGGAGGAGATGCGAAACAAGCCCTTTTTCGAACTGTGCCAAGCGATCCCGAAGTCTGGGAAGAGGGGTCGAAACAAATATTGTGCGTATCATCAGTCTTGGGGGCATACGACGGAGGAATGCAACAACCTGAAAGATCTGATAGAGAAGAACGTCCAGATTGGGCAACTGGTGCAGTATGTCGTCGGACGAGAAGGTTCGGAAGCCCCCCGGGAGGAGAACAGGGAACCAACACGGGAAACACAGCCGCAACCGTACCCACAAGCCCGAGGGGTGATTGATGTGATTTCGAGAGGGTCGGTAGGGCGTGTAACCAGAAAGAAGAGGAGCAGTTATCTCGAAGCTGTATTGTCGGTAGCCAGTTCATCACCCCGAAAGGATAGGGCCTATTCAGGGGTGTCCATATCATTCTCGGATGAAGATTATCCTACCGATCATATTGAACCACATGACGGGGCATTGGTAATAACTGCACAGGTCGGGCCAGTAGACATGAAAAGGATGATGATCGATAACGGGTCCTCGGTTGATATACTCTACACGCATGCCTATCAGAGGATGGATCTGGAGGGAAAGAAGATGGATTTGGGAGGAGAGGGCCCATTATATGGTTTCAGTGGCGACCCGGTGCATGTGTCAGGAACAATAGAGCTACTAACAAATGTTCGGACAAATTTCAAAGAAGTAGTAAAAACAATGGTAAAAATTTTTGTAGTACAAGTGGATTCGACCTACAACACCATCTTGGGGAGACCGAAATTGGCAGCATTACAGGCAGTGACGTCTATACCTCACTTCAAAATCAAGTTTCCGACACCGAACGGGATCGGGGAGATAAAAGGTGATCTGGACATTGCCCGAAGGTGTTACCAGAATACTTTGATTTCCTCAGGGGTCGGGGTCAGCAAATAGAAACAGAATGGCCATCGAGATAGAGCCATTCACCAAGAGTAGTACTGAACCCATGACACTGCCGGCAGAAGAAATAGAGGATGTGGAATTGATACCGGGTAACCCAGAAAAACTGATTAAGATTGGGGCAGGATTAACAGAACCACTACGAACCGGGCTGGTGGACTTACTTTGGGTATATGCCGATATCTTTGCTTGGGAGCCTAGCGACATGCCGGGGGTAAGCGAATCGGTAGCATTGCACAGGCTGCATACGGACCCGAAGAGGAAATCGGTGATACAGAAAAGAAGGATCTTCGCCCCGGAAAGACAGAGGATCATAGATGAAGAGATTGGTAAACTGCTGGAGGCGGGATTCATCTTCGAGATCGACTATCCCGAATGGTCAATTTAATGTGGTTTTGGTTCAGAAGCAAAATGGGAAGTGGATGTTGTGCATCGACTACACGGATCTGAATAAGGCATGCCCAAAAGACTTCTATCCTCTATCCAACATAGACCAGCTGATTGATGCCACTTCGGGGTATGGAATGTTAAGTTTCATGGACGCTTTCTGGATATCACCAAATCTCGATGCAGGATGATATCCCCAAGACTAGCTTCATCACTCATCTGCCATATATATGCGTATCGGAAGATGACCTTCTTCGATTCTCGAACGCCGGGCAATTTATCAACGGATGATGAACTTCGTATTCAGAAAGCAGCTAGGTCGGAGTATGGAAGTGTACGTGGACGACATGATCATAAAAAGCATGTCAGTTCGGGATCATTTGGAAGACCTAGAAGACTGCTTCGAAACAGTAAGGCAACATAAACTGAGACTGAACCCGACCAAATGTACCTTCGGTTTGGGCTCAGGAAAGTTTCTGGGGTACTTGGTCAGCAAAAGGGGAATCGAAGCCAACCCAGAGAATATTTCGGCGATCTTAGACATGAAATCTCCAAAGACATTCAAAGATGTGCAGAGGTTGACGAGCCGGATAGCTGCACTTCGGAGATTCGTGTCAAGGTTAGCCGAAAGATGTTTACCCTTTTTTAACACTCTCAAGGGGCCGAAAAACGATAAGAGTTTCCAGTGCACTTCCGAGTGCGAAGATGCGTTCCAAGGGATCAAGAAATATCTGAGTTCGGCACCGTTGTTGATGAAACCGATCCCTTCAGAACCTTTGTACTTGTACTTGGCAGCAAGTCCAATGGCAGTGGGGGTGGTGTTGGTAAGAGACAAAGGAGGAAAATAGTTCCCGGTGTATTATGTCAGCCATATTCTTCTTCGAGATGCAGAAACAAGATACCCGAATCTGGAAAAATTCGCATATGCCCTAATCGTTGCGAGCAGGAAGCTTCGGCATTATTTCCAAGGTCGGGTGGTGGTGGTGTACACGGATCAGCCGTTAAAGAAGATATTGCATAAGCCAGATGTGTCGGGATGGCTAGCAGCATGGGCGATGGAACTAACACAATTTGCTATAGAGTATCATCCCCGAACGGCGATCAAGGGTCAGGTATTGACGGACTTCATCGTGGAATGCTCTTTCACAGAGCTAGATGTGAATACAGTGGTCGAAGCCCAACAAAGGCCGACCTCATGGACTTTGTACGTGGATGGATCATCGACCGCAGATCTCAGTGGAGCAGGGGTCATTCTGACAAGTCCCGAAGGGTTCAAAGTCCAGCAGGCCATACGATTTCAGTTTAAGGCCACGAACAATGAAGCAGAGTATGAGGCCATCCTAGCAAGAATACGGTTGGCCCGAAGCTTGGAGGTACAGAAGTTAGTCATCTACAATGATTCGCAGCTGGTGGTCAAGCAGTTGTCGGGTGAGTATGAGGCTCGGGGGGCAAGAATGTCAAAATACTACCAAGTAAAGGATAAGCTTGCATACTTCAGACGCATACAATTGTCAAGGGGTGGATCGGTCAGATAATACAATAGCAGATGCCCTAGCGAGATTGGCAACCATCGAAGCGAGCTCCTTCAACGGATCGATATACCTGGAGGTTCTAGAATGGCCCAAAGATTCGAAGATGTAAGTACTAGCTTTGGACCGACTTCGATCCGGCTCTCACGCCAGATATCTTCTATTTGGCAGATGGGACACTCCCTTCGGACCGAATCCTAGCAAGACAAATCAAACAACGAAGCTCAAACTTCATCCTCATTGATGGGGATCTTTACCGAAGGGCCTTTAGCTCCCCACTGCTCAAATGCCTAACTCCATCAGAGGCAGACTATACTCTTCGGGAGGTACATGAAGGGATCTGTAGGGATCACATGGGAGCAAAGTCACTGGCACATAAGATTTTGAGGCAGGGGTATTACTGGCCAACTATCTACACGGAAGCCAAAGAATTCGTCAGAAGATGTCCAAAGTGTCAGCTGAACATCATTATTCCACATCAACCTCCCAAAGAGCTGTATTCGGTCTTATCCCCGATTCCCTTTGCTATATGGGGAATCGACATCCTAGGGCCTCTGCCGAAGACCAAGGGACAAGTTAGTTTTGTGATCGTGGCTATCGACTATATGACAAAATGGGTCGAAGCTAAACCACTGCAGAAGATCACCGAACAAGAATGCTTGAAATTCTTCAAAGAAGGAGTGGTTTATCACTTTGGTATTCCGATGGCAGTGGTCTCAGATAATGGCAGGAAGTTCGTGGGATCAAAGTTCGAGGGTTTTCTGAAAAAGTTAGGGATCCAGCATCGCAAGACCTCGGTCGCTCATCCTCAATTGAATGGTCAAGTAGAAGTGACCAACCGAACCCTACTCAACGGGATCAAAAGAAGGTTGGATGAATTAAAGGGTTTGCGGGTCCAAGAGTCACCGCCTACTTTTGTGGGCATATCGGACTACTCCGAGGACGACAACCAGGGACTCTCTATTTAGACTGGCATACGGGATCGATGCACTCATACCAGTTGAGATCGGATCCCCCATCCTTCGAGTCAGTCAGTATAAAGAACTGTATAATGATGAAGGTTTAAAAACAAACTTGGATCTGTTGGAGGAAGTTCGAGATGCAACTGTGATGAGGTTGGCTATCTATCAGCAGTGAACAGCCCGACACTATAATCAGAATGTGAAGCCGAGGAGGTTTGCAGTAGGCAATTTGGTCCTCCGGGAGTCAGAGGCATCAACCCCCCAGAACACTAGCAAGTTAATGCCTAACTGGGAGGGACCTTATGAGGTGGTAGAGGTGCCGAAGCCAGATACATACCGGCTTCGAGCAATGGATGGTTCGGAAGTAAAGAATACATGGCATGCTGGAAGACTTAGAAAATTTTACCAGTAATAGTTATGTCATTCTTTTCTTTATCCATGTAACCCTTCAGTCTTAAATGAAATAAGTGAAAGTTTTCTTTGGAGATGCTTAACTTCATCTATATTCATATGATTCTTAATACTCGAATGGACAAACTTCGGACACAATCCGATTAAGAGGTTCGAAAAGACACCACTGATCGAGATATATCACGAGTATAACTGATCGAGAAAACTGTAAATTTTTTAAATCAGACAAACTTCAAGCACAATCCGATCAAAAGGTTCGGGAAGAAATAATCGATCGAGATTAGTCATGAGTATAACTGATAACAAAAATTTAAGCAAGGATGTTCTAATTCATTCATACTTTGAATTTTTTACAAACCCAATCACTTACGATTCGGGCGAAGTTCAACAAATTTTTTTATAAGTCCTAACAATATCTATTCGGGAGGAAGATCATCTTCGACATCAGATTCTTCGTCGGAAGAATCAAGGATAGAGGCGTCGAGTCCAGCAGCAGTTAATTTGGCCCGAGCCTTTTCACGATAAGCTTTATACCCATCACCAAACTGGGTTATGACCTTCTCGTTCAAGGTATCAGACTCTTCATATTCAAACACCATTGCTTTGAGCCTCGACGATCTTTTCGGAAATGTGTTGTGATTCTTGGTTAAAAAGTGTTGTTCGACCCGATCACTTGCATCATCTTATCATGCATCTCGGAGAACTTCTTGGTGATGATGTCAACAGCATTCTCCCGGTCCTTGACCTCCTCGAGCAGATGATCCCTCTCCATCAGAAGCGAGGCGTACTTCTTCTCGTGCTCGTCAGAATGGAGTTCGGCTCGGGACTCCTTATTTCGGGTTTCCGCATGGAGATCCCATTGCTTCTTCAGGTCAGCTCGCAGGCCACTGACCTCAGCTTCGAGCAACTGCACGTTCGTTCTTAGCTGAACCTCCTTTTTTGTGGTTCGGGCAAGGGGAGGAATGGCTCGTGTAAGAATGGCGTTGGCCTACAACAAATACATGCATCAGCAATCGAAGTAAAAGTATAAGTTTACAACAAGAAGTTAAACAGTCCTAAAGTTACTTGGCACTGAGCCCTGACGTAGGCCACCAGATATTCTTCGGAAGTGAACCCTTTAAAGCGATCGTCATCTCCAGAAAGCTTGAAGTGATCGAACAACTGGAAAGGAAAGACTTCAGAAGGACTCCTCGGCCAACAGGTAGTTTGCGACCCGTGGGAGGAGCTTGGTTTCGAAGAGGGGGTGGAAGTGATAACGGGATTGGCCCCGACAACTTGTTGTTCCGAACACGGTTGCTCCGGTTCCTCGGTGAGTTGCGGTTTCTTTGGTCGGGGTTCAAGAGGAACCTCCTCAGTTTCCTCCGAGTCCTCGATTACCGCGACCTGATCAGGGGGTGGAAGAGTTGGCTTCGGTATAACTTCAGAAGGGGTTTTGATCGGGAGGGAGCTTTGTCGGTTGTTTAGAAGGCCTCTTAATCTTCTTCAACTGGGAAATCTTCTCAGTTCGGCTCATTTTCAAAGCGGCTTGGACAGCAGGCTCGGTATTAGAAGACGGAGGAGCAGCGCCCGAGGTTGAACCGGTGGAAAGTTTTACGATCGGGATGGTTTCTTCCTCAGCATCCTCATCAGTGATGGGAAGACGGATTGGCTCATTTGAGATAGGATATGGGACTATGGGATCAGAGGTCCCTTCGGGCTTGAAAATTGTCAACGCACAAGGAGAGAGCGGTCAAGACAAAGCTATTAGGGCAAGACAGAAGGAAATCTTACAAATTGGGGATAGGTTGGAGATTAAAACTTACACCCATGCTTGTATAACTGAAGCTTCGTTGGATGTAATGCATAACTTCCATTCGGTCTTGCTCAGCCTCTTGTAAAATGATTTGAAGGCGTCTGCTCGGTCCTTCGGGAATTGGGATACCTTGGCAATAGGGTCATCAGGATGAGCCCAGTTGGGCAGGAGTCGGAGGTCGGTTCCCTTCATAAAGATTCATTGCTCATGCCACCCCTTGTTGCTCGAAGGAGTCTTGATGAGGACAGAACGGTTGGCTCGTCTGTTTAATTGCCGCAGGCTCGATTCTTTCGATCCGTCGGCCGTGAACAGGGCAAAAAAGAAGTCGAGACCAGGGGTGATTCCGATCTCTTGACACAAAGTGATGAACGACACCAAGTGGATGTATGAGTTCGGCACGAGCTATGCGAACCCGATTCCAACGAAGCCAAGAAATGATGAAATGAATTCGTGAAGAGGGAATCGAACCCCATACTTCAAGACGTACAAGGGGACGGCTACCCATTCTCCATCGGGTCTCCAGAACATCTTTTCCCTGGAGTTGGGTACCCGAAGCTTGTACTCTTTTGGGATTCAAAATAGGGTTCGGATATCGGAAATTTGGGAGGGGGAGACAGTTGATATGGTGTTGAGATGGGAAAATTCTGTTTCGGAGTGGTAGGCATTCCGGATCTTAGCTTCGGTGCTAATCGGAGCAGACAGAGTGGAGGAAGAAGGGGCTTCGGTTGAAGGTGCCGGCAAATCCACCGGAACTAAATCGACGATCAAAATGGGCACATGAGTAGTGGTATCGGTGATGTTTAGGGCTTGTTCAGTGCCGGAATCAGCTATCGAAGCAAATATTAGCTGAAAGAAGTTTGAAATTCGTATAAATGAGCTTGGAATCGAAGAATAAGGTGGAATGGAGAACTCATCGGAAATCGCCCTTGCCGGAAAATTTCAAAACAGAGCTTTTTGAATTGAAGGAGTTTGGAAAAAGTGACAGTGATGGGTGAGGCGAGGGTTTTATAGGTACAGTTGCACGCCACCCAAGGGCAGCTATTAAACGCCCAAGGTGGGACCCGGCGTGAAAAGGCGTGTAACATTTTAAGAAACGAGGACAGACCGTTTGGCTTCCCCAGACAACTCATCATTAGCTGTCGTGACCTTTCGTATACCTGACCTCTCAAGTCTCCGATTATAAGTATCTTACAATTAGAGACTGGGGGGCAATGTTCGGGAGTATTTTACCGACCTTCATTGGGTCGAAGGCCTGACATTAGAAGAGCTTTGAGAGGCTACCGGGCTGAAGCCCATGAAGAGGTTGAAGCTGATCGGGTCGGCGTCCGAGTCCTTTTGGGCCGGAACCTTACCTTAGGGAATACTCTTCGGGTTCGGTGTCCGAGTCCTTTGGGCCGGATACGTAACCCTGTCGTGTGGAGTTCGGGGTCGGGCCTTCGAGTCCTTTGGGCCGAAGCCCAGACTTGATGGTGTGATTGTTTGGGCCTGTACAGTGGGCTCTCCTACATGCAGAGTTTAGGATCCTAATCATAATTGAATAAGATAACTCCAAAGGTAGTGGATGGATTGGATTCCACGTGCACCTTTTAAGGAGATTGTGTTGGACCCAAGTTATGGTAACTACCATGACTAGGAGTCCTAATCCGACTGGGAGGAGGATTCTAAGGTGGTGAGATCATTATAAATATAAAGCCAAGGTCACAATTAACAGGTAATACCTACTTTTGAGCACTAAACACTTAGCCTCCATTGTAAAACCTTGTAACGGCCTGTATTTATTCTCACACCGGAGCTATCCCCCGGTGGCACAAGCCGTCAAGATTCTGTGTGATCTGTTATTGTGCAGGTTCTAGCGTGTGAATTCTGTGATTGGACGCGCCGGCGAAACTTGGCGTTAACAATTATGATCATTATCTTAATTAAGTCTTTGAGTTAGTTATTATAGAAATAATTCTTTAAATTATTATTTTTATTGTTTAGTGAAGTCAAACCGGTGAAATTGTACAAGACCAAATGGTTGCCAGCAAGTGGCCTATTCCAGTCAATTTCCGACGGAAAATGATTTTGAGATAGACATTGCATGGAATTGGGTACTTTATAGAGCGATTGTAAGTTTAATTATTTTGAGGGCCGAATTATGAATTTGGTACTATTTAATGTAACTGAAGTATAGTTAGCCATAAAAAAAAATTAAAGGATGATAAACAGCTGGAGTAGTCACATTAATCACAAAGTTAATTAGGCTGTAAAACTAAGCAAAAAAAAAAGATCTTTTTGTCATTTTGACATGCATGGAGTCTCTTTTTGGCTTTATTCTTCAAAATTAAATGTATATGAAACTTTGCTGCTAGCTTTGAATATTATATACAGAGAGTTTTCTATGCGGGTGGTCTGTATGCGGACCACCTTTAACAACAAACAAAATCATCGCTAAACTCGTTGTCATAGGATCTAAACCGTTGAAATAGTTTAGAATCGTCGCTATAATCCGGTTCAAACCCTATGACAACAGATTTAACGACAGTTTTGTCTATCGTTAAAGGTGGTCCGCATGCGGACCACCCGCATAGGAAGTGGACTGATATTATATATATGTTAACCCCAACAATTATTAATTATTCACAAATTTATTAATGTTGCAAGGCAATCTTTTTTCATTCTTTTGACCTTTAGGTTTAATTAGCAAAGTATACTTAGATTTTCAGTTGAAATGTAGGTAAAGAGGCAAAAATATTACTTTTATTAAAGCAAGCAATGGTTAATGAAAAAAATTCCAAAGTATAAAGAAAAAGCTTATATTATTAAAATAATGCTACTATCACATAAAAAAAGTTACATAATGCTCACATAGACACACATGCATATTACGAGTCCCGCATATCAGGCGAGAGTCCACAGTATGCATGTGTGTATATATAAACATTATGCGACCCTTTTTTATGAGAAGTACGTTTGCATTAAACCCCATATATACCTTGTGCTTCTTTTAATTATAAATGTCATCAAAAGAAAACCTTTTGGGTGCAGAGATTGACCGGGATAATGGATGAGTTAATTAGTTAGTTAGTTTTATGTATTGTTATTTTGGAATTTATATTATTGTATTTAGTTAATCATTATAATTATAGGGAATCGATATTTCAAAATGTATTTTTAATATTTATACATGATTCTCTCTCACGTGAGTATACAGTGGGTCCTACCTTTATGTAAGAAAGAATTATGTAAAAATATTAAAAACATGTGGAAACTAGGGTAGTTTTCTAAAACGAATTTACCATTAAATATTAAAAAATTGAGAGATATAAGAAATGAACCATGCATGACAATAATAGATATTGAACTTTCCCTTACCTACACTGTAGTTATCATTTATATAAAATAAAGTAAGTCCATCAATGGATCAAATCAGAACGAATTAATCATGCTTTGATTCAACATGATCTATCAAGTGTGATAATTGATCAATGATCTGATTCAACATGATCTCTCTGTCTTATGTGTCCCTACATAAAATAATAATGGGAGGGATTTGTATGAACTTAACTTTGGTCAATTGATCAATATAGTGTCGACATACAGGTCGGGTCATCGGGAGATGATTTCTCTTTGCGTGTCAGTATTGTATTGGTCAATTGACCAACTTATCATGACGTTAACTTCATGGTAACCGGATCCTAAATTAATATGATCTTGTTATTTTTTTTGCCTTTAAAATATTACTTGTACCAATAATATGCTCTATTTAAATTGCATAATACTCATTTTGTCTAAAAAAATAGCCATTCAATTATTTCTAGAATTTGCGTATACTAAAATTTAAAGTTGATGTGAATTTATTTGATTATGATTGATGCAAAATTTAATATTGTAAACTACTTAAAAATATTACTACTAATTATAAATTTGTTTTTTCAAAAATAAAATAAATTTACATCTCAAGTTAAATTGATATTTTAAAATTTTAAATGAAAGATTGGTTTAATTACTTTTCATTAACAATGTTTGAGTCTAATTGAGTACTATATTAGCTAATTATTTATGATGAGTTTATTGGTATATATATGAGGGAAGTCTCAATTATACAAAAATAAAAACAACATTTTGTTGTTGTTGTTGTTGTTGTTGTTGTTGTTGTTATTAGTTTACTGTAGGAATCGGTTATAGAGTTGCAAATTAAATTTGTATTTGACTCAGATTTATAATTTGGTCAATTTCAAATATTGATCCAGTAAATAAATTAGCTGAATTTTTGATCAAATAAATTTTATTGAATCAGGTCAAATCAGCATCAAGATTTGGCTGATTGACAACCCTAAACCAAAGGGTCAAAAAAATAATTTTTAAAACATAGTTCTGTCTCCATAGGCCATACCCAAGGTTTCACCCATATGCAAATAGTTTTCTCATAGTTTTCAAATAATTTTTAGCTAAATGTTTATATTTTTCACATAAACAATTAGCTAAAAACTTGAATAATATCATTTTCTCTGAAAGCTAGGTTCTTGAGAGTTGAGAATTCAATCTCATCCTACATTTTAAAGTTCTTATGGTTAGAGGTTAGTATTCATTAATAAATTGTGGGTTAACTAAAAATGTATTTAGTGTAACTAGTTTGGTTAAGGTGAAAAATGTATGTATTTCCTAATTTTTAAGTTATTTTTTCTTAACTAATAGAGTTGGTGACTATAATTAAGATAGTGTGGACAAGAAAATCATACCTTGCTAGGGTTAGGGTTTCGTGTTGGCTGAGGAGAAGAGAAATCCACGAAAAGTACGGAATTGATTGATTGATTGAAGAGGGGAGAAGAACAGGTGAGCGATTACTCCAACGACACGTGGCAGAACTCTTAGAATCCAAGAACCTTGTTAGGGTAACAAAGATTCAGAGAGCCTTCTTGAGTCTTTGGGTTGAGAGAGAATCTCTAAGTCTCCTAGTCTTCCAAAAGGTCCAAGTCCTCAGTCCGAAGAGAACTCCCTTTCCCAGTGGAGTGGAAGGGTATTTATAGGGTTTTCTGGAGAGTGGTCATGTGCTAGGCACACGACCTCGGGAAAATTCCAAATTTACCCTTAGTCATTAGAGTAATGCTCAGATCGTCCTGCCCTTCTAGCCACCAATCCAATCCCTCAATCAATTCCCAAAATGAGTCGTCTCCACGTGTCTTCTGCCCCGGGACACGTGAAAGATTCTCTCAGGTCTTGCTTCTTTATTTCAAGCTCTTCCGTCTTTTCATTTAATCATAATGCGAACCTTAATTTGTGCATTTAATTTAAATAGGACAAGTGAACCCTAATTTGTACTTGGGCTCACATTTGCCCCCTGCACGTGAGTCACACCTTTGGAGTGGCGATCGTGCAAATTACTTCGAGTCTTTTGAGTCCTATTTCAAATTTTCTGAACAATGCGCTTAGTTTGATCTTGCAAGTCTCGAAAACCAAAAATCTTAGGAAATGCAACTCTGGGGAAGCTCTCCTAAAAATATCTTTGGACAAATCTCTTATCAAATCTTTCCAAAACCTTACACAATTTTTACTTCCTGAAGAATTTTTTTTTATACGTATATATATATATATATATATTGAAACTAAATCAAGATACATTATATATTACCAAATAAAATAAAAAATCTTATTTTATTTTATAAATAAGATCAAATCATCTTTTATTTGGAAACAAGATCAAATCTTTTTATTTAGAAATAGAATATTTGTTTCCATAATATATATATTCGAAAACTAAATCATGATAAATTAAATTAAATCAAATCCACCTCTCTTTTTTTTTTTTTTTAAAAGATAATTATATATATACTCAAAAGTTAAAACTCAAATTTAACTTTTTTATATATATACTCAAAAAGATAATTGTATATAATGAAATAAAAATTATTTTATTTTATAAACGATGATTTGATAATGTAATTGGTTCATTAGTTTATAAAACGAAATCCTTGAAATCAGCCTCAAATAACGAAACCTGCGTGGCTGCGTAGTTGATTGTGCTTCATGCCAACCTATTTGTCAGGCTATTCCACTACCATCACCGCCACAATCTTCAACTTATCCAACTCCTTCGCCTTCAGTTTCACCACCGTCAACAGAAATTTCTCCAGCCAAGGCCTATTGCAAGAACAAGTCCTACCCTCAGTGCTAGTTACTGGAACAGAATTGCCTTAGTGTTTGCCCGGGCCAATGTGAAGTTGATTGTCACATGCAACCATGTTTGTAGTAAGTTTCTTTTTCTTAATGTTTTGTTTCCCTAGATTAATTGGACACAAATATTAAAAAGTCTCATGATATCTTGTTATGACTTGGAAGACCTAATAGAAAAAAATGTCATTACTTTCATCTTTTTAGGTAATTAATTATTTCAATCTTAGGTGTATGGTTTTAAACTTTTTAACAATTTGTTTGATAGAAAAACAAGCATATAATCCTACGGTTAATTATTTTTTTTATAATTTTTTTTTTCTGATTGTTTTATCTGTGTATTTTTTTAAAATGATTGTATACCTTTATTAATTATATGTTCGGTTAATTTTATTCACCGAAAAACTGATTTGAATTCAATTCAATTCCTACCAATAAAGAAGCATATGATATGTTCACAAGTAATTCTCCAGAAAATTGATTATTGGCTAGAAAAAAGCTGGGACAGTTTTTTAGCTTGTCCAATATTGGGTGTAACGCCCCCAAAATTGGTATACATCACTCATTCTGAGTCGTCAGATATCACTCTATAAAAATCAAATACAAACTTCATTTATACAACTGTTGAACTGTCGTGCAGAATACGACAACAGATAAGCTGTGAGTTTCAATACAAAATCTATGTAACTCTCATGGTGCCTCGACCACAATACCTTACAAAGGTACTTTACATAAAAGTACAATCAATAACTGTTTTAGAAATTAAAATCTTTGGGAAATGCTCAAGGAAACCTTCGTACATAGGAGGCCATGAATCTAAGTTATGATAGATATCATATATCCAGAGAATTATCCTTGGTTGAACCAATAGACCCCAAAGAAAAACGAGAAGATTACTATCATCTTCTTTCCAATGGTGAGTCTTCTCTTGACATATAACTATCTCCACTGTCTCCAAGTGAAAATTATATTTCAAATAAACTCCAAGATCATATAGGTAGTGCTCGTAGATATACTCAGCAAGTGGATGTGCACAACTCTGTCTTATGATAACACGAGGCTTATGTCATTAGACATCTTGTATGATAGTGGAAAAACACCCTTCCAAAGTTGGGTTCACCTCACCCTATTCGGTTCACCAAAATTAAATATCAAATGAAGTATACAATACGATACACTTATCTAAAGTTCTTAATAAAATTATTTCCATACTATTTAGGGAGAACCTCAACAGCTATAGACTATCGTTCTATTCCCCTGTTATCCCCGCTTGACTCGGCAACACTCTTATTACCTGAAAGGAATTATGAAGCAAAATGGTGAGCACAACTAGCCCAGTAAAGAATATCATGACTAAAGATAATTAAATTATCAATAGCCTTCGTCAATAATAAATTAGAGATTTAGAACATATGGTAGATGATAAAACTTTTCAACCATAGTTGCAGCGGAACGAGCAATCCATTAAAAGAGTCAAATAGACCATCAGGTCTATTATCTTTTCTATGTTAAACGTCCAACCAATACTGTTTTATCCCTGTAACATCAATAAACAATTCCTGTCCACAATCATATGAATAACTCATAATCATAATTGTGATTCTGAATTCCTTTTCGCACCCAGGACGAAGATAATTTTTATCACCTATCTTCACCTGAAACATCAAAAATTATGGTTATACCAAATCACAATTCCTGTTCATAATCATACTAATAAATTCATCTTTGCACTACGACCAAAGATATACAACTGTATAACAAATAACCAACAGTTCATCTTTACACTACAGGCCAAAGATATACAAATGTAAAACCAATAACCAACAATCCATCTTTGCACTACAGGCCAAAGATATACAACTGTAAAACCAATAATGCTGAGACTCAGCTTAATAGTATCACGACCACGAATTATCCATGCACTACGGGCCAAGGATATTCATGTTTTCAATTACGGTCATGATTATACCGAATAATCCCTGGTCATAATCATACCAAATCCATCTATGCACTACGGGCCAAAGATGACTTTTACCACATCATGTGTAACATTACGGTCATGATTATACCGAATAATCTCTGGTCATAATTATACCAAGTCCATCTATGCACGTAAGTCACAGATGACTTTCAACACCACACAAGCATGAGAATGATGACAATGATATAAGCATTAATCAAACGAAAACAAGGATAAATATTAAAGACTTTAAATTTATCCAAATATTATCAATCATTTAATAAACTCATAATCTAATATTATTAATATTATAACAATATTTTAATCACTTCTTAAACTTATAAACAATTTATTTTAATTGTTTACACTTTACCAAATAATGAATTTAATCATTCAAAAATTTCCATACTCATAAGATTTCATCACCAATGATCAAATCCCTCATCAAAAATCTGCATATACCATATATAGGATTCCCAAGCCATAAAATCCTATTTTCCAACTTTGTTACTTCACATAACATATTTAACTCATTTACTCATAACTAGATCATTTTCATGAAAAATACCAAATCAGTCCCAAAAATATTTCTTTTTGGATTTAGCAGAATATAGTCCCATATTGAACATATATTTTTCTCGGAATTTTTAAAATTCATTTACTATTTTTCAAAAATCAATTTCTAATTAATTCCTTAAGAAATTAGCTACCTCAAGTTTAACTCCAGAAATTCCCAAATCTTGGCAGGATCTTACACATGTTAACGTGAGCTTCCAGTTTAAATTTCATGGTCATCGGAGTTATAGAACTCCGGTTATAGCGTCTTTCGTCGAAAAAACCTAAATATTGAAATGGTCATAATTGCTCATTTTAAGTCGGAATGAGCTCATTTTTGGACAGGAGGTACTTTATACCATATAATTCCATGTCCCAGAAGGCCGAAATTTTTCTCATAAATTAAGTGGCCGAAAATGCCCTTTTAAATTTCTAGACAGTAGCTTTTTCATAATTTACAGCTTTTGACTTCTTTGCTAAAATCAGTCCACACAAAATCTACAACACCTTTTCGAGTAATTCCACCTGGATAAGTTAGAAAACTCATAGATCTAACTCTAGAACTTGACCACACTCAAAAATTCGAAATATAATAGGAGATATGGTCAATTGAATTTCATGTTCCATTTTCTCCCAAAATTTGATTTTCAACCCTTTGTGATTTCTAAGAAACTTTCATGTTTTCACATAATAACCAACATAACTCATCATAACACTTACTAATACTACATATACCCATGATTTTGATCAGTCCAATGCTTTTATTATGACTTTCATCATAATCCACGTAAACAGATCTATTCCACAATTTAATAAGGAATGAATACAAAGGATCATTCACCATGCATGTGGTAATCCACATAGACAGGTTATTCCAAAAGAATAATAAAGAATGGAATAACTGAAGAATTTATCATGCATGCGATAGATCGCATGACGGAGTTATTTTCAATGTAATAATAAAGAATCGGAACCGGTCGTTGTAATTACATTGCCGGCTGCGATATTCCAATAAAATAATAAATAATGGAACCAGTTCATGCGTAAACGCATAGACAGGATATTCCGACAGAATAATAAAGAATTGAATAACAGAAGAATTTCACCATGTATGCGGTACTTCGCATATACATGTTATTCCAACAGAACAATAAGGAATGGAATAACAGAAGAATTTCACCAAGTATAGGGTAGTCCACGTATACAGGTTATTCCAACAAAATAATATAGAATAGAATAACAGAAGTTCTCTTCATGAATACAAAAGAAATAATACCCTTACCTTAGAACAAACTGGATATAGGAGTAGTGAAGTAACAGAATACTTTTTTTCTCTCTCTATAGTTTTTCTCTCTAGAGTTTCAGTGAATTCGTAAGAAATAATGAAGGAATGAGCTTCTATTTATAGGAGAATGGACTGAATAGTAACTAATTCCTGAACGGTCCAGATTGATTTACTTTTAAACGGACGGTCCAGATTGGTTACTATAAAATATTCGAATAAAATAAAATTTATTAAATAAAATATAATATATTCTATTTATAATCTAATAAAATGAATAACTTTATAAAAGTATTCTATTTATATAAAAAGATTTTACTATGCAAACACTATGCAAGTACTATGCAAACACTATGCGTAATAAAATATAATATATTCTAATTATTGTCTAATAAAATAAATAACTTTATAAAAGTATTTTGTTTTATATAAAAAGATTTTACTATGCAAAACACTATGCATAATAGAATATAATATATTCTATTTATAGTCTAATAAAACGAATAACTTTATAAAAGTATTTTGTTTTATATAAAAAGCTTTTCTATTTTATTACATTAATAATACTAATAAAACAAAACTTCATCATTATTATTATAATTCACACTATTAATCGACCAGGTCGTTCCCAGGAAAGAGGATTTCTCCCTATTGGCGCGCAATTAGGTGACCAAACCTCTCCTTGGCAGAACTTCTAGACATCGTTAATATTGCAAATAATAATATTAATAAATTTGTTATCTCAATTATTGATTTAATAATATATAAATATCGACAATAATTGAATCAAATAACGTGAGCTCTTATCGCAAAGAATTCATCGTAGCAATAATTGAACAAAACCGAGTGACTTCTCACGTAAGCATCATTAATCAAAACTGTGTGCTACTATGCAACCACGCGTATTACTGTACTTTTACTACCGAGTAGTTCAACAATTTTAACGGTAAAAATTCCGCCATTATTTTCATAAAAATATTTTTGTCGTTTTCTCAATCCACTACAAAAAGGCCTATCTGCGACCAATAATATCAGCGACCGCATATCCGGACGCTGATAATAGTATTAGCGACCGCTATCTGCGACCGAGATGAATTCTAGTCGCTAGTTGATATCAATGAATGACGCATCGCGATTGATTGATCGATCATTGATATGAATTTTCCCCAAAAATTTGATGCGAAACCACATGCGCATTTTTTTATTACGACTAATCTTTATCGGCGGCCGTATCACGATTCATTGAAATGTCCACGTCATTCAAAATCAAGAATCAACGCGATGCGGTCATTTGAAAGCGATCATTGATTCTCTTAAACAGATTCAGGCTCAGGCGTTCGCTCGATTCAGCAGAAAGAAAAAAAAAGATGGCGACGACAGAAGAGGGAGAAGAGGGAGAAGGGGGAGAATGGGGAGAAGAGAAGAGAAGAGGCGTTCGCTCGATTCGTGTGTTCAATCTTCTTCAAATCAGTTTAATTTTAAAGGTAAGAAATTCTTTTTCTTTTTTCGGTTGTTTGTTGTTTGTTCGTGTGTTTTTACTTTTCAATTTTTGACTAATTTACAATACAATACCTGGAAATTGATTCAATGATGCATAAACACCTTCTATTGTTTCTGTCATTTCTACCAGAGTTGAACTTGAAAGTGTATTACATATTGTTGTAAAGGTCCATTTAGTTTTATTACTTTTCTCATTTTCCATCTAGTCTGTCATTTTGTTTTTTATTTTGTCTAATTTGTTACATAATTGTATTGGAAACTGTTATTTTTGTAAGCAAATTTGGGGCTGCTTCATTCTCAAATGCTTTCTCATGCTTAATGGTGAAAACAAATGAATTATGCAAGTATCTCAGATTGAAGTGCCAATATTTTGTTAAATCAAATCAACTTTTGGTGTGAAGTCTCATATGTATATCCATTAATGAAGCACATTTTAGGTAAAACATGAGATGATGAACAATTTTATGAGCATTGGGATTCCGATAAGTTCATATTTTTTGATAATATAATATGAACACATTTACATAGTAAAAATGGTATCTTATTTGAGATAAACGCATTTATCATTTTAAAGCCTATGGTCAAAATAAAAATAAAAATAAAAATTCCATCCAATTCCTAGGACTTCCTGGTTCAAATTGGCAGCTAATGGAGAAAAAATCAAAGTGGATAAAAACAAAGACTTGGAGTATACAACATCTTGATTTAAAACAGAAGGTTCTTGATATAAAGTGCCTGTGGAATCACACCTTGACATAAAACATAACTAGGAATTAAGTTTATCCATAATTCAATCAAGAAGAAGGTTCAAAGAAGTTTATCCATAATTCACATCAAATATGCTAATTGATGTTAATTATAAAATTCATTTATAATGTATGTTTATTAAAACTAAAATTCATGTATAATTGTATATTGGTAATATTTTGATTGATATTATATTGGTAATGTATATGGGTCTGAATTTTTTACTGCTTTAATTTGCATTCAATCGTTATTGTTTTGGTCTTATTGTATTGGAAATTTATATATTTCTCTTGGTTTGTGTCTTGGGTGCCTAAAAATGTCCATATATGCATGCCGTCGTGCATGTGGCTAGCCTATATATTATAGGGAGACTCGCTAATTTTTTTTTAAGTATTATAAGTATAAGTTTGAAAAATGTTCATAATAAGTATAAGTTTGTAGTTGAATGTGGCTAGTCTATATTGTAGTTGAAGTTTGTAGAGCCTATTAAGGGGTTGTTGGAGCTGATTGGCTGGGCTTGGGGCCGCGAGGCCACACGAGGCCACACCAAGCTTAGCCAAGCCTCACGGGGCCAAGCCAAGCTTGGTTGTCAGCATGGTAAGTAAGCTATTGGGGGTCATTAAGCCAAAACAGTGATCTTAGGGAACCTGATAGTGCAATGAAAAAGGTAACTAGACACACTTGGTCAATAAAGAGACTGTTTTGGCTATAACAGAAAAACAAGGGTATTTAACACTTATGTATACAAAAATAAAGCTACAAAATGTTATAGAAGCTATAAATTTCACCGGAAAATTGTGACTATCCCAAAACATAAAAGATTATAGAAAGGGACCGTGAGGGGTATAATCTTAAAATATGTTAGCCGAGGCCTTAGATGGACTCTTCAATTCTTGGCGTGAAGCCTTAGATGGTGGTAGTTTTCTTAAGAAGAAAAATTTCAATGCATTTGAATACCAACCAAATATGTATTACTGATATAAAGCTAGCATGAATGAAATACCTTACGTATTCACTTACGATTAACAATAAAAACAAATTTAAAACAAAAATATAACTATTAAACTAAGTAGTATTTACTTAGTTTCTCATACTAAGTAAAGTTTCACATTTAAAGTTTCTCATACCTTACGTATTCATATGGTTACAAGTATGCTCAAGTCATATGCTTACAAGTATACTGAAATGTTAATCATATGCTTACAAGTATGCTCAAGCCATATGGTTACAAGTATGCTCAAGTCATATGATTAATAAGCTCATGTTGTCTGTAGTAGGTACCGTGGAATCATGGACCTCTATTCAGACCGTAGTTGGATGGCACGATGAAAGTCAAGTGCCCAGATAGGTGCTACAGCTGAATTTAGAGCTGGTCTCCAAGTGTTTTTGGAGTATGCGTATAGTCACCCGGAATGTATGAATGATAAGTCGTAGATACGATGTCCATGTTTGAAGTGTAAGAATGTAAATTATATGGACAGAGACATGATAAACTATCATTTACTTATTTCTCGGTTCATGAAAAATTACGAAGAATGCTGGTGGGCACATGGGCAGCGAAGAGATGGTGGCATCACAGAAGTAGACAATTCGGGCAGTAGTACTCATCGTATGAATGAAATGGTTCATGATATTGCAGGGCCAGATTTTAATTGGGAACAAGGTAGAGAGCAACCTATGAATTCTGATGCCAAAGACTTCTTTAGGTTGTTAGATGAAGGTAGTGAGCCATTGTAGCGTGGTTGCACCAAACACACAACATTGTCTGCAGTGGCGACATTACTTAACATCAAGGCTGATCACAACATGAGCCATGAGTGTTTGGAGTCGCTCTTGAAGGCCATTAAGAGTATGTTGCTTGACGGTGAGAAATTACCCGGTAACTATTACTTTTGTAAGAAAATGGTGAAGAAGTTGGGTCTTGGATACCAAAAGATCGATGCATGTCCCAACGATTGCATGTTATTTTATAAGGAAAATGAACAGATGACAAGGTGCACGCTTTGCGCACCATGATCGATTTAGGCCTAATAAAGAGGGTGTGACTACAAAAAAAAATCAAGTATACCGCTTAAGATTCTAAGGTATTTTCCAATAACACATCGGCTAAAAAAGATTGTACATGTCTTCAAGAATAAATTGAACATATGAGTTGGTATGCGAAATCTCCAACTAAAGATGGAGAACTAAATCATCCCGCAGATGGGGTGCTTGGAAAGATTTCAACTTAGCACATCCTGGTTTGCATTGAACCTAGAAATGTGAGGCTTGGATTGTCCATCGATGGTTTCAATCCGCTTGGCCACTCAAATTGTTCCATACTCATGTTGTCCTGTGATTGTTACTCCGTACAACTTAATTCCTTGGATGTGTATGAAACAGCCATACTTGTTTCTTTCACTCGTGGTTCCTGGTCCTAAGAGTCCTAGAAAGAACTTAGATGTTTACTTGAGACCTCTTATAGACGAGTTGAAGGTGTTGTGGGAGGATGGAGTACAGACTTGGGATGTTGCAACGAAAACAAATTTCAACCTTAGGGCGTGGCATATGTGGACTATAAGTGACTTCCCAAATTATATGGTATATTAATGGATGGAGTACACACGGAAGTTAGCTTGTCCATATTGTATGGAGCATACAAAGTCGTTTAATCTATCAAAAGGTTGAAAGCCTTTGCCGGTTTGACTATCATCGCTTGCTTCTTCTGCCGGTAGATCACCCTTTCAAGAAGAAAGAGAACACTTCAGAAAGGAAAATAGACAATGATATGCCTGAACCACGATTTTCGGGAACGGAGATGCGAGATCGTGTGATGAGATTTGCCGGTTATCCCATTTGGTAAGATTGATGCCACAAACATAATCAATGGGTTTGGAGAATCTCATAATCGGGTTCTTCGAGAAGCATCTTTTGGGAATCGCCTTATCGGGTCTACAAATTTGATTCATCATAATCTAGATGTGATGCATATTGAGAAGAATGTGTTTGACAATGTGTTTAACACCGTGATGAATGTTACGGAAGAAAAAAAGATAATGATAAGGCACGCTTTGGACATGAAAGATATTTGTAAGTCGTCCCGGATTAGAACTTTATGAATCTCCTAATGGTAAGATTATCAAACCGCATGCAAGGTACACATTGTCCAAAAAGCAAGTTGAAGATGTGTGCACATGGGTTAAGTCTTTGAAACTACCAGATGGATATGCGCCAAACATTGCAAGGTGTGTTACGGTGGAAATTGCAAGGGATGAAGAGTCATGATCGCTATGTGTTCATGGAGAGACTCATGCCTATAACATTTCGGATCACTTGATAAACCAATATGGGATGCTTTGACGGATCTTATTCATTTCTTCAAAGACTTATGTTCAAAATCATTAAATGAGAAGGACATGTCCGCATTTGAGAGAAGAACATCATAGAGATCACGTGTAAACTAGAAAAATATTCCCACCGGGTTTTTTTTGACTCCACGGAGCATTTACAAATCCATCTTCCCTATGAAGCTCGTGGTTGGGGGTCCAGCTTCAATATAGATGGATGTACCCTTTCGAGAGGGTGATGGGAAACCTTAAGAGGAAGGTGAAGAATAGAGCTTATGTCGAGGGGTCGATATGTGAGGCATACAGCTTCGATGAGATATCTACGTTTGTCTCAGATTATTTTCCGGACGAAGTCTTGACAAAGGCCAATCGAGTATCGAGACATGATGATGGGGGAAATGTTGAACTAAATGGTCGGCTCTCTCATTTTTGGTCTATCGGTCGCGCGCTTATGGAAAAAGGAAGCGATATTCCTCTCTCTCGAGCAAGAATTACATGTTGCACATACTTACATTCTTCTCAATTGCGAGGAGATTGACGAATTTGTGAGGTACACATGTAAACATGATAATTTATCTTGTAAGTTAAAAATTTATTCCAATATGTTAATGTTTATAACATGGTATATATTGTACGATGACGAGTTAAAAGTGAAGCATCCCAAAGATAACTCGATAAAGATATTCAAATCAATCGTGATAAAAATTTGCACTTTGGCTAAAGGACAAAAAGTAAGTTCAATTTCAATTTCTTACATATATATATATATATATATATATATATATTAACTATGACTTCATTTAATAAGATGATGAGTTTTTGTAGGCTTTGATCGAGGGATCAACGATTCCTCGCTAATGTACAAGTCCTAGCTATGGGACCGCATAGGACCAAGTCATCCTCAATGGTTACAAAATAAATGGTTGTGAATTTCATATAAAGGCATATGGGCGCGGTAAAAGAACAACG
Source organism: Panax ginseng (assembly GCA_020205605.1). NCBI lineage: Eukaryota > Viridiplantae > Streptophyta > Magnoliopsida > Apiales > Araliaceae > Panax > Panax ginseng. Next base: position 15,574,790 of record CM035134.1, read on the forward strand.
AACTATGGAGTGTGTGTCCAAGGAGATTATTACAATGAGCTTGGTCGTTCCTTTTATGGGGTGTTGGAGGAAATCGTAGAGTTGTCGTACAAGGGCATATACGGGGGTCATATTAACTTGTTCAAGTGTCGTTCGTTTGATTCAGAAAAAGGGATACGTGTTGACAGACATGGAATCGTCGATATTGACCTCCATAGGTCGGTTTACTCCAACGAACCGTTTGTTTTACCAACTCAAACAGTACAAGTATACTACACTCCTAGTCCTATTAGGAAAAGGGATAGACCGTCTACAGATTGGCAAGTTGTAATTCATACTCCCGCCAGCAATGTGTCCAAGTAATAGATGCGAGGATTTCTACCAAGAGGAATGCTTCATAGACCTCCTATAATAAATATAGAGAGACAAACAATGATGTAATCCAGCTTAGAGGTGGAGATGAACCTCGATGAATTGATCCCGAGACAGTTATTGTGCCAGATGATAGTGATACTGAGGAAGAGTTATTGAATGACACTGACACATAATCTGAAGAAGAAGATGGGTATGAATCTCCGACACTTATACAAAATGATTCTGACTCAGACAACGATTTTCATTAAAATGTATGTTTAGTTTTAATTGTATTATAATGAATTACATATAGGAATGTTCTTTATATCCTTAACATTTTTATGTACCTTTCATTTATAGTTGTCGTAGTTAACTATTTCATACAATTAATTATCATTATTGTCCTTTTATATAAAATGTATGTTTAGTTTTAATTGTATTACATATAATTACATACGTATGTATATCCTCGATGTATGTATTTTCATTTATAACTCATACTAACATCCTAAATTTTTTATTTATAGATGTCTTCTAAACTCAAGCAAGACGAAAGTGCGGGTTGGGTCAGCCCTAATCATGTGTCAAGGCCCCGCTAATCCGGATGATCGCATTCTTATATACGATCCGCCCTCCTCCGTAAAGCACGTAAGTTAAACATCGTGTATATATAAGGGTTTAATATTTCCATTGTTATAAATATATATGACTATAAATTATCAGATATTGTAGTGATTTTCAAGATAGTAAAATTATGAAGTGCATTTCACAATTATGCTTACGTAATCGCCTACGCTTAAGGATTACATGGGCGAAAGCACACCTCTCGCCCATAAGGATGCAATTTAAATAATTTCGTATATTTTTTTATCACTCTGATAGATAATACATAGTTGATCAAATAATATTGTTTAGTAATGTTGGATTATGTTAATATAATATAACAATTTTAATATTATTATTGTTATTTTTTTTGCAGAAGCGGTATAGATGGGACGACGACGACATGCATCGCTTATTCGCACAATCGCTCGCGCGAAGTGCGCCATCCAAATTAAAGATAATCTGAACAAGGAACGATAAAAAGCCCTGCACAATGCTGAGATTGACCATCCAGGACAGGGTGAGCAGTATATAAATGAGCATAGTCCCTGGTGGTGCGCACATCCCATATGGGTGCAGATGTGTGACCAGTGGAGAACATAGAGCTGGGTCAAGAGACGCAAGATCGCCACCAAAAATGATCCTCGTGTGTATCTCAAGGCTAAAAGGCAAAAGGCACGCATAAGTATAAGGGCGAATAATATATCACAATGCGCAAAGATATTGTCGCTAGGTACGATGTATATGTATAGCAAGCTTATTAGCTTAGTTATTTATTTTTATGTTTAAAGTCATGTTTTGTAGCTAAAATATTATATGTTTACATATTAATATGAGAACATGAACTGTAGGAGTCTGAGTCTCAAGGTCAACCTATCAATTGGTTGGATGTGTATGTGGCCACCCGTGATGGTCTGCCTGATGCTGTTTAGATAGCGATAATAAGTTAACTTTATACTAATATGTTGTTTATAAATTGTGACGACCTTTTTAGCATTTTTTTATTTATTTTTAACTATTTAATTTTTGACCTTCTGACATGACACTTATAAGGGCTTAATGAACGAGAGCTATCCTGAAGGCACCCCGCATTCGTCGATTGATCAAGAATTGTGGGAGAGGGCGTCCGTCGTGAAGAAAAACTATGTTAAAGGCCAAGGACAAAAATGACGCTCGACCATTAAGCATCAATGGCACAGCACTCTCTACCACCTACACACATACCATCAAAGTCATCCAAATTATCATACTCCTCGCCGACCGTGTGAGAGCGATCTCGCCAGAATCGCGAACTTCTTCATATACTGGGCGGGCATCTGCATTCTCTTAGTCCTGATGAGTTGGCGGAGGCAAAGGGCGCAGTAAGCAGCAAAGATCACAAAGATCGTGGTGGCACATGTGTATATATATCGAATTGGCGACCAAGTATATATATCGATATTGTTTAGCTTTTAATTCCCAAGTCATAGCAGTATCAACACATGTAACATATATGTTTTATTCTTTTGTTAATTACAGGGTACTAATTTGGATGATCCATGAAGAGCTAGACCAGTCATATATGTTAGATTTTTAAAGCTTTGCTAGACTTGTTTTTTAAATTTTCAAAGTTTATACTCTTTTAGATTGATTTTTTGGACAATTGTATTAATTGGTTTACGATTATATTATATGGATGTTTACGATTGTATTGTGTTGGTTTACGATGGATGTTTATCATATATTAGTTATCACGGATGAATGTTTATCATATGGTAGTTAACAAGGATGGATGCTTATATATACTGCTGTGTGTTTGGATAGAAAGAGTACAAAGCGAGTTATTTTGGGAAATCAATAAACAGAAAAATATTTATAAAAAAGGATCGTTATGTGGTCTCTAAAAGCTGAAACGCGATATAGCCATCTTGAAACTAGCGTTAAATTATTATTCTTCATTGACACGATCACGGTGACAAATGACTTCATAATAGCAATATTATTAATAGCGGTCACATCGATGTCGGTCATATTGTTGGTCGCTAATGTCCATCCAAATGACGATAATCATGATTACTATCGGCAACCACATTCGGTCATGTATCTGCGACCATATATACGATCATTTGATAAGTCTTTTTGTTGTAGTGATATGACAATAATTCCGTTGGGGGTCCACTAATCAATATTCCTCGATAAAAGAATATTCCCAGACACACAACGAATTTTATATCAACTTGCTTACACTTAAAATTTTCAAATATCACCCTTAACTTTAACCCTTTATCAATTTAACCATTTACTAAATAAAATAATAATTATAAGAAAATTGAGTACTTTCATTTCATAAATTTCGGGGTCTCACAATCTCCTTCCTTATGAAATTTACGCCTCGAAATTTACGTCGACGCACTGATATTCAAGAGATGAGAATACCTTGCTTTCTTTTCAGATTGTACCTTTCCGGTAATTTCCTCGCTATCATGATTTTCCCATTTCTCATCTCCTGTATTTCAGATATCATTTTAGAATATAGCTTCAAAACAAAGGTTAATTGACATATCACAATTTGTCAACTCACACACTAGCGAAGTATATATCTCGTCTCTCCCCTCCTAGTTCTAGGCTCTTATCTCCGCCAACGACTATATCCCTAAGCTCTGATACCATTTGTGACGCCCCCAAAATAGGTATACATCACCCATTCTGAGTCGCCAGATATCACTCTATAAAAATCAAATACAAACTTCATTTATACAACTATTGAAATGTAAATGCGAGTACGACAACAATGAGATAAGTCGTGAGTTTCAATACAAAATCTATGTAACTCTCATGGTGCCTCGACCACAACACCTTACAAAGGTACTTTACATAAAAGTACAATCAATAACTGTTTTAGAAATTAAAATCTTTGGGAAGTGCTCAAGGAAACCTTCGTACATAGGAGGCCATGAATCTAAGTTATGATAGATATCATATGTCCAAAGAATTATCCTTGGTTGACCCAATAGACCCCAAAGAAAAACGAGAAGATTACTATCATCTTCTTTCCAATGGTGAGTCTTCTCTTGACATATAACTATCTCCACTGTCTCCAAGTGAAAATTATATTTCAAATAAACTCCAAGATCATATAGGTAGTGCTCGTAGATATACTCAAAGAAGTGGATGTGCACAACTCGTCTTTATGATAACACGAGGTTGTATGTCATTAGACATCTTGTATGATAGTGGAAAAACACCCTTCCAAAGTTTGGTTCACCTCACCCTATTCGGTTCACCAAAATTAAATATCAAATGACGTATACAATATGACACACTCATCTAAAGTTCTCAATAAAATTATTTTTATACTATTTAGGGAGAACCTCAACAGCTATAGACCACCGTTCTATTCCCATGTTATCCTCGCTCGAATCGGCAACACTCTTATTACCTCAAAGGAATTGTGAAGCAAAAGGGTGAGCACAACTAGCCTAGTAAGAATATCATGACAAAAGATAATTAAATTATCAATAGCCTTCATCAATAATAAATCAGAGATTTAGAACATATGGTAGATGATAAAACTTTTCAACCATAGTTGCAGTGGAACGAACAATCCATTAAAAGAGTCAAATAGACCATCAGGTCTATTATCTTCTCCATGTTAAAAGTCCACCAATAATGTTTTATCCTCAACATCAATCAATAATTCCTCATCCACAATCATATGAATAACTCATAATCATAATTGTGATTCTCAATTCCTTTTCGCACCTGGGACGCGAAGATAATTTTCATCACCTATCTTCACCAAACATAAAAATTATGGTTATACCAAATCACAATTCCTCACCTCATAATCATACTTAATAATAAATTCATCTTTTCTACTACTACCAAAGATATACAAATCAGATAACCTAATAACTAATAGTTCATCTTTTGCACTACAGCCAAAGATATACAATCAGAAAACTAATAACTAACAAATCCATCTTTTGCACTACAGGCCCAAGATATACAATTGTAAAACCAATAATGTCGAGACTCGACTTAATAGTATCACGACCACAAATTATCCATGCACTACGGGCCAAGGATATTCGTGTTTTCAATTACGATCATGATTATACAGAATAATCCCAGGTCATAATCATACCAAATCCATCTATGCACTACGGGCCAAAGATGACTTTTACCACATCATGTGTAACATTACGGTCATGATTATACCGAATAATTCCTGGTCATAATCATACCAAGTCCATCTATGCACGTAAGTCACAGATGACTTTCAACACCACACAAGCATGAGAATGATGACAATGATATAAGCATTAATCAAACGAAAACAAGGATAAATATTAAAGACTTTAAATTTATTCAAATATTATCAATCACTTAATAAACTCATAATATAATATTATTAATATTATAACAATATTTTAATCACTTCTTAAACTTATAAACAATTTATTTCAATTGTTTACACTTTACCAAATAATGCATTTAATCATTCAAAAATTTCCATACTCATAAGATTTCATCACCAATGATCAAATCCCTCATCAAAAATTTGCATATACCCTATATAGGATTCCCAAGCCATAAAATCCTATTTTTCAACTTTGTTACTTCACATAACATATTTAACTCATTTACTCATAACTAGATCATTTTCATGAAAAATACCAAATCAGTCCCAAAAATATTTCTTTTCTGGGATTTAGCAGAATATAGTCCCATATTGAACATATATTTTTCTCGAAATTTTTAAAATTCATTTACTATTTTTCAAAAATCAATTTCTAATTAATTCCTTAAGAAATTAGCTACCTCAAGTTTAACTCCAGAAATTCCCAAATCTCGGCAGGATCTTACACATGTTAACGTGAGCTTCCAGTTTAAATTTCATGGTCATTGGAGTTATAAAAATTGAGTTATAGCATTTTTCGTTGAAAAAACCTAAATATTGAAATGGTCATAACTTGCTCATTTTAAGTCGGAATGAGCTCATTTTTGGGCAGGAGGTACTTTATACCATATAATTCCATGTCCCAAAAGGCCAGAATTTTTTTCACAAATTAAGTGGTCGAAAATGACCTTTTAAATTCTTGGGCAGTAGTTTTTTCATAATTTGTAGCTTTTGACTCCTTTGCTAAAATCAGTCCACACGAAAATCTACAACACCTTTTCGAGTGATTCCACCTGGATAAGTTAGAAAACTCATAGATCTAACTCTATAACTTGACCACACTCAAAAATTCGAAATATAATAGGAGATATGGTCAATTAAATTTCGTGTTCCATTTTCTCCCAAAATCTGATTTTCAACCCTTTGTGATTTCTAAGAAACTTTTATGTTTTCACATAATAACCAACATAACTCATCATAACACTTACTAATACTATATATACCCATGATTTTGATCAGTCCAATGCTTTTATTATGACTTTCATCATAATCCACGTAAACAGATCTTTTCCACAATTTAATAAGGAATGAATACAAAGGATCATTTGCCATGCATGTGGTAATCCACATAGACAGGTTATTCCAAAAGAATAATAAAGAATGAAATAACTGAAGAATTCACCATGCATGCGATAAATCGTATAGACAGGTTATTCTCAATAGAATAATAAAGAACGGAACCAGGTCAGGCGTAATTCGCACCGATAGAATATTCCAACAGAATAATAAATAATGGAACCAGGTCATGTGTAAACGCACAGACAAGATATTCCGATAGAATAATAAAGAATTGAATAACAGAAGAATTTCACCATGTATGCGGTACTTCGCATATACATGTTATTCCAACAGAACAATAAGGAATGGAATAACAGAAGAATTTCACCAAGTATAGGGTAGTCCACGTATACAGGTTATTCCAACAAAATAATAAAGAATAGAATAACAGAAATTCTCTTCAAGAATATAAAAAAAATAATACCCCTTACGAGTACAACAAATAATATCCCTTACCTTAGAACAAACCTGGATATAGAGTAGTGAAGTAGCGTATACTTTTCTTCTTTCTCTCTATAGTTTCTCTCTCAGAGTTTCAATTGAATTCGTAAGAAATAATGAAGGAATGAGCTTCATTTATAGGAGAATGGATTGAATAAGAACTAATTCTAACTATCCGCATTGATTTACTTTTAAACGGACGGTCCAGATTGGTTACTATAAAATATTATAATAAAATAAAATCTTTTAAATAAAATAAAATATATTCTATTTATAATCTAATAAAATGAATAACTTTATAAAAGTATTCTATTTTATATAAAAAGATTTTACTATGCAAACACTATACGTGCACTATGCAAATACTATGCATAATAAAATATAATATATTCTAATTATTGTCTAATAAAATAAATAACTTTATAAAAGTATTCTGCTTTTATATAAAAAGATTTTACTATGCAAAATACTATGCATAATAGAATATAATATATTCTATTTATAGTCTAATAAAACGAATAACTTTATAAAAGTATTCTGCTTTATATAAAAAAGCTTTTCTGCTTTTATTACATTAATAATACTAAACCCTTTTCAATTTTTTTTTAATAAAGATGATTTTTTTTTTTAATAAAGATAAATATCATTTTGAATATTATGGAATGAATTTGATATAATGTTATAGTTGTGGGTAATATTTATAAATTTTGCTAAGTATGCAAGTTGTTATAAAATATTCGATTGGTCTGGGAATATTCTTTTTCTCGAATATTCGTATAAAGGCACAATCATCAGTGGACCCCACAATGGAATTATTATTTGATTGAGAAAATGACAAAAATATTTTATAAATAACTACGGAGGTGTTATTGTTAAAACCGCTGAACTACCCTAGTAGTAAAAGTACAAAGAATACGCTGGGTCGCATAAGAAGACACCAGATTTGATTATCGATGCTTACGTGAGAAGTCACCATTTATACTCAATTATTGCTACAGAATTTGTCGATCATATCTCTCATATTATTGATTCGATTATTGTCACAAAGATCATCCGCATTATATGTTATATTATTAAATCAATAATTGAGACGACAAAGTTATTCATATTATTAAATCGCAATATTTACAATGTCTAGAAGTTCACAAGGAGAGGTTCGTCACCTAATCATGCGCAATAGGAGAAATCCTTATCGAAAGCCCCTTTTCTTGGGAACAACCCGTCATAAATATCAGTGAGTTATAATATTAATGATGAATAAGTTCGTGTTGATTAAAGATGAATTTGATAGTTTCATCAGGTTGGGATTATTTGTGTTAGTAGAAATCGACATCTATTCCGATGATAATTGATGTCCGAGGTTATATTGTTCAATCGGTATTCGGGAACTTTTGTGTTTGTGTTATTCATTCACGAGTTACTATTCACGAGTTACTATTCACGAGTTACTATTCATGATTACATTCACGAGTTACTATTCACGAAGTTACTATTCACCCTAGTATATTCACTCTAGTATTGTGCATTCTAGTATTTGGGGTACAATATTATTCCATGAGGAGATGTGCTAATTTTTCGACATCATTGGTTGAAGTTATATTAGTGAATCAATATGGACCACCGGTGGAAAGTTATAATAGTGAATCAATATGGATCACCGGGTTTAAAGTTTTAATAGTAAATCAAGATGGACCGTTGCTTTAAGTTTTAATAGTAAATCAATCAACCGTCTGCTTAAAAGTAAATCAATCTGACCGCTCAGAATTAGTTACTATTCAATCCATTCTTCTATAAATAAAGCTCATTCCTTCATTATTTCTTACGAATTCACCAAAACTCTAGAGAGAGAAATTATAGAGAGAAGAAGAGAGTATTCTCGCTACTTCACTACTTCGATATCCAAAGGTCTTTTACTAGTAAGGTGTTATTCTTTCTTATTCATGAAGAGAACTTCATTATTCCATTCTTTATTATTCTGTTGAATAACTCAGATACGCCATATACCCTATACTTGGTGAAATCCTTTTGTTATTCCATTCTTTATTATTCTCGTTGAATATCCTGTCAGGCGCTTTTACGCTTGGTGACCTAGTTCCGCCTTTTTTTATTCTCGTTGAATAACTCATATACGCGGACCTATACTTGGTGAAATCCTTATGTTATTCCATTCTTTATTATTCTCGTTGAATATCCTCGTCTGTATATTTTACGCATTATTTATTCCGCCGCTTTATTATTCTCGCCCTCGATACGCTTTTACCTCTTCCTTGATTTATTATTATTTATTCTTTATTATTATTCTATCGAATATCCTCGTCTCAAGGCTTTTACGCCGACCGGTTCCATATTTATTATTCTATTTGAATAACTCGCGCCGTGCTATCTATCACATGCCCGGTGATTTCTTTTGTTATTCCATTCCTTATTATACTCAAATGGTTAAAGTTTTGACTTCTATACTCCATGAAATTAGTGGAATATCATCGATATTTGCGCTTCATCCAAAGATCTTTCATGGAAATATTCTTCCGAGCATTCTTGAATTTTACTCTACAAAGAAGTATCATGTCGACAATTTGACGTTATTAGTTCCTCGGATAAACTAATTCTTGAACTTGTTTTATCAATTTTTATATCATTGTCATCATCCTCATGTTTATATTTTTTAAAGTCATCTCGTGGCCCAGAGTGTATATGATGGACTTGGTATGATTATGACCAGTGGATTATTCTAAGATAATCATGACCGTAATGTTACAAATGATGTGGTAAAAGTCCTCATCGGCCCGTAGTGCATCGATGGACAAATTGTCAATGATCATGACCATCGATGAATACACGAATATCCTCGCCCGTAGTGCATGGATAATTTGTGGTCGTGACCCTAATGAATATCCTCGGTCAGAAGTAGGTGGATGATGTGGATTATTTATTGTCGAGTCTCAAATGATAAAAGTGATGAAAACTTTTAAATCATAAAAGATAGTAGATTTTATTCTCTACTCGACTTTTTTTAATGGATTTTCTTATTCCACCGCAGCTTAAACTTGTTGTCTATTGTATTTTATCGCTTTAACATTGTCAAGGCTAATGATAATTTATCCTCGCATTATCTTAGTCATAATATTTCATCGGGCTAGTTGAGCTCACCTTTTTTTCACCGTTCTTCGTGAAATGAGAACGTAGCAGGACTAGTCTGGGGAACGGAGTGATGGTCCAGATGATAAGATTAGTAGTCCTCACTATTCTATTAAATAAAGTGTGATAATAAATGTAATGAGGACTTATTCTCGAGAGTGGATATTGTCTGTAAGACAATATTTGTATTAAAACTCACAAATTTTTTGTTGTATATTTAAGATTGTATTTGTATTCTCGCACCATGTATCCATGCACCCAAGATGGGTGATGTATACCTATTTTGGGGGCGCCACAACTTGGTATCAAAGCTTAGGATATGATCCCCTCGCTAAGATGTGAGATAAGAACTAGAGGGAGAGACGGGAATTTCTTCACTAGTATGACCTACCTACCTAAGTTTATTTGTTATTTAATTGGTCACCGTAGTATAGGGTTAATATGTGATATGTTAATTAACCCTTGTTTTGTGGCGATTTTGAAAATGGCATCCGAGAATGTTGAGAACATCAATGGAGCATGTGAGACCGCTGAGTCTCCACAGATCAATAACTGTGACAATGTGCATCGAAGGCGATAATCCTCATGCAAACAACAACACCGACCAAATGATGAACGATGGAATGTTCCGAGGCTTCATGCAATTCATGCAACATCAAAGCAGAGCGGCCTCCTCATCCAAAATGCAGTGGAAACACTGGCAACTCTCTGACGGCCACCGCCAAACAGCTTCAAGGAGCTGGACCACCGAGTTTTTTGGTGAGCCAAAACCACTTAAGGCGAGACGTGGATAAAATAGATCAACAAGATATTTGATGTCTTGGGTTGCTCCGAGGAGCAAAAAGGTTCCTTTGCCACCTTCATGTTATGCGCAGAGGCAGATTACGGTGGGAATCAGAAAGCGACTCAACCCGCCGCACCAAAGATGTCTTGGGAGAAGTTTCAAGAATCGCTCAACGACAAGTACTTTCCCAAAAGTATTCGGCACATGAAAGAGGTAGAGTTCATCAAGTCGAGCAAAACAACATGACCGTGTCACAAAGACGGGCCAAGTTTGCCGAAGTTGTCCCGGCCATATCCCCATTTGGTTGATAATGAGGAGAGAATGACGCTAATGTTTCTAAGAGGTTTGAAACCCGAGATACGCCAATACCTTATCTCTCATAAACCGTGTTTGTATTCGATGTTGTTAATAGGGCTCGCTTATTGAACGCGATAATGAGTCAACCCAACCAAAAGAGAGAAAAATTTAAAAATGATAATACCAAAGATAAGCAAATATCGGGCTATGACAATAAGCGTGAGGGAATCAACATGCCGTAAATGGTAACCACTTCGGGTGGTAATCATGGCCAAAATAATAAGAATGGACATTTCAAGAAGAGGAGATTCAACAATGATGGAAAGACGCCAAAGACCATCACCCGTTGTTAAGGAAGGAGAACGACCACCTATTATATGCTTCAAATGCGAGGGAGGGACATATCACCAAATCATCGCGATGCCATCCAAAAAGCATGTTACAATTGTGGAAGAGAAGGACACCTAGCCCGATTTTGTCGCTCACCAAGACAAGTCCAAATTGGGAAGGAGGCACCAAAGGTCGCCCCCTAAAAGTCAAAGCCAAGAGTGGTAAGGGAGAGCGCTTTGTCGTGACTTCCCGTAAAGCAAGGAACCCGAATGAGGTCATCACGAGTAAGCTTATCATAAACTCTAGCTAAGTATATACCTTATTTGATACCGGCTTCTACCCATTCTTTTATTTCTCCTACTTGCGCCAACGCTTAAAATTGACTCGAGAAATTGACTTTGACTTAGTCATTAAACTCCGCTGGGAGAAACCTTCATTACATCCACTCGCTTATAAGTCTTGTTTGGTTCAAATCGGATCCTCACATTACACCTCGTCGATCTTATTTCATTGAAAATACTTGCATTTGACGTAATTTAGGGATTGATTGTTAACTACTCATCATGCAAAAATTGATTATTTTCGTAAGGTTGTTAGCTTTCATATTCCTAACCAACCTATTATGCTAATTCAAGCAACCAAACCATTAAAATCAATCACCGCTATCTCAAGCCATAAAGCTATTCGCTTATTGAAAAATGGATGTCAAGCTTTCTTAGCTCATGTCACGGATCTAAACAAAAATACGCCGCTTTTGAATGATATTTCTATTGTTAATGAATTTCCGACGATTCCCTCAAGAACTTCCCCGCCTACCCCAGAAATAGTGAAATTGAATTTTGTATCGACCTTCAACCCAGATAAAACCTATTTCCAAAGCCCCATATCGAATGGCTCCTATTGAACTTCGTGAGTTAAAGACCCAACCGCAGGAATTGTTAGACATCGGCTTTATTCGTCCCCAGTATTTCTCCTCGGGGTGCTCCTGCTCTATTCGTGAAAAAGAAAGATGGGAGTATGCGACTTTGTATTGATTATCGGAGTCAACCATGTCACCATCAAAAATAGGTACCCATTGCCACGTATTGATGACCTGTTTGACCAACAGAAGGCGCCAAATTCTTTTCAAAGATCGATCTTCGCTCCGATATCACCAATTGAAGATTAGAACCGATGACATTCCAAAACGGCTTTTAACTCCCTAGACGGCATTATGAATTCCTAGTCATGTCTTTTGATCGACTAATGCTCCCGCCGCTTTCATGGATATGATGAACCGAGTATTCAAGGATTATTTGATCACTTTGTGGTCGCCTTCATTGATGACATCCTTATTTATTCCAAAAGTCGTGAAGATCATGAGCAACACTTGAGGTCGATACTCCAAAAGCTTCGTGAATATAAGCTTTATGCCAAGTCAAGAAATGCGAGTTCGCTTGAGGAAGTAGCATTCCTCGGGCACGTAGTATCAAGTCATGGAATATCCGCACCCAAAGAAAGATCAAGCTATTCAAAGTCGGGAGCAACCTAAATCAGTGACCAAGCACGTAGCTTTCTGCTTTAGCTTAAGGTTATTATCGAGATTCAGAGAAGGGTTTTCTCGAATCGCTACTCCACTAACTCAAATTTGACTCAAAAAGATACAAAATTCGGTATTGAACGAGGAATGTGAGAAGAGTTTTCAAGAACTCAAGAGAGACTCATTTCAAAGACCGCTCGGCGACAATACCATCCGCCTCGAGGGGATTGTCATCTACAAAGATGCTTCTGCAAAGGTTTAGGATGTGTTCTCATGCAACATGGGAAAGTCATAGCCTATGCCTCTCGACAACTCAAAGAATATGAGAGGAATTATCCCTACTCATGATTTAGAGTCATGTAAGAATTGCTTTGCACTAAAGATTTGGAGGCATTACTTGTATGGGGAGAAAGTAGAGATCTTTACTTGATCATAAAAGCCTCAAATATTTCTTTACTCAAAAGGAACTCAACACGCGACAACGACGCTGGCTTGAATCAAGCTTGAAAGATTATGATCATACCATCCAATACCATCCTCGAAAAGCGAACGGTAGTAGCGACGATCGAGTAGAAGATCATATGCGGCACGAAAAGCGATATTGACAACGTAAAGGCCCATTTTGTGTGACTTGCAAAGGATGGAGATAGAGTTAAAGACTCAAGGGACCCATGTGATGATAGCGAATATACGAGTAGAACCGACTTTAATTGATAAAGTTAAAGCTGCTCAAGCTACAGACCTGGAGCTGATGCGTATGAGGAAGAAAGTGCAAGAAGGTGCTATACCGGAAGCAAGAATCGATGAAGAAGGAATACTTCGAGTCAACTCCAGACTTTGTGTTCCTAACAACCCTGATTTAAAGTATAGAATCATGATGGAGGCGCACAACACACCGTTTGTAATCCATCCTGGGAGTACCAAAATGTATCGTGATCTTCATCATACATTTTGGTGGAGCAATATGAAGAGAGAGATAGCATTGTTTATCTCAAGGTGTCTAACTTGTCAACGAGTCAAGGCGAGCATCAAGTGCCAAAAGGTCCATCAGCAACCACTTAAAATTCCGTAATGGAAGTGGGAGCACATTACCATGGATTTCAAGCATCGGTCTTCCCAAGGTTTCTCAAGGCATAGATGCGATTTGGGTCATTGTTGATAGATCGACTAAGTCCGCTTCATTTCTTACCGATACGAGAAACTTATACACTTGAACGCCTTGCTAGTATGTATATAAACGAGATTTTAAGATTGCATGGTATGCCAAAGATCCATAGTTTCCGATCGAGACCCAAGATTCACTTCAAGATTTTGGGTTAGTTTGCAAAAAAGCTATGGGCACGATTTACGATTTAGTTCAAAGATATCATCCTCGATTTGATGGACAATCGAGAGGACTATTCAAACTCTTGAAGATTTATTAAGACTCGTGTCCTCGACTTCAAGGGAAGTTGGGACAAGTTCTTACCATTGGTGGAGTTTTCAAACAACAACAGCTTATCAAGCAAGTATCGGCATGGCTCCATTCGAGGCGCTGATGGAAGAAAGTGTCGCTCTCCAAAGATGTCGGATGAGGTGGGTGAAGCAACGTTGTTGGGACCGAGTTGGTACGTATGACTACGTAAAAGATTCAAACGATCCGACAACGATAAAAACCTCACAAGATCGACAAAAGAGTTATGTTGATCTTCATCGAAAGGACGTGGAATTCGATATCGAGATCATGTGTTGTTACGTGTTGCTCCATGGAAAGGAGTTACGAGATTCAAAAGAGAGAGGAAAGCTCAATCCTCGATTCATTGGCCCATTTTTAATCCTCGAACGAGTAGGAACTGTGGCCTATAGACTCGCTTTACCGCCAAGTATGTCTCGTGTTCATAATGTTTTTCACATATCTATGTTACGTAAATATGTGAAAGACCCGAACCACATTATCGAAAGTTAGAACCGATTTAAATAGCGGAAGATTTAACATATGAGGAGGTTCCCGTTAAAATCTTGATAAAAAGGAGCATATTCTACGCCCCAAGGTTGTACCTCAAGTTAAAGTTTTGTGGAGGAACCACGATGTTGAGGAAATGACCTGAGAATTAAAATCTGAAATGAAATCAAGGTATCCTTACCTCTTCGACATACCAGGTACGTACCCTAATTTCGAGGGCAAAATTTCATAAGAAGGGGAGGTTGTAAGACCCCAATTTTTTCTAATAAAGATGATTTTTCTATAAATATCATTTTTGAATATTATGGAATGAATTTGATATAATGTTATACTTGTGGGTAATATTTATAAATTTTGCTAAGTATGCAAGTTGTTATAAAATATTCGATTGGTCTGGGAATATTCTTTTTGTTTTGAATATTCGTGATAACTAAGACAAAATCATCAGGTGGACCCTATTAATGGAATTATCATTTGATCGAGAAAACGACAAAAATATTTTATAAATAACTACGAGGTGTTATTGTTAAAACCGCTGAACTACCCTAAGTAAAAGTACAAGAATACGCTGTGGTTACATAAGTAGACACCAGTATTGATTATTAATGCTTACGTGAGAAGTCACCATTTATACTCAATTATTGCTACAAGAATTGTCGATCATATCTCTCATATTATTGATTCGATTATTGTCACAAGATCATCCGTGATTATATGTTATATTATTAAATCAATAATTGAGACGACAAAGTTATTCATATTATTAAATTGCAATATTTACAATGTCTAGAAGTTCTGCACAAGGAGAGGTTTCGTCACCTAATCATACTACCAATAAGGAGAAATCCTTATCGAAAGCCCCTCTTCCTCGGGAACAACCTCGTTGCTAAATATTGTGAGTTATAATATTAATGATGAATAAGTTCGTGTTGATTAAAGATGAATTTGATAGTTTCATCAGTGTTGGGATTATTTGTGTTAGTAGAAAATCGACATCTATTCCGGCGATAATTGATGTCCGGAGGTTATATTGTTCAATCGAGTATTCGGGAAACTTTTCGTGTAATGAGAGTACTATTCACGAGTTACTATTCACGAGTTACTATTCATGAATTCACGTTACTATTTCATGAGTTACTATTCACCCAACACTATACTATTCACTCTAGTATTGTGTATTCTGGCTTTTGGGTACAATATTATTCCATGAGGAGATGTGCTAATTTTTCGCATCATTGGTTGAAGTTATATTAGTGAATCAATATGGACCACCGGTGGAAAGTTATAATAGTGAATCAATATGGATCATTGGTTTAAAGTTTTAATAGTAAATCAAGATGGACCGTTACTTTAAGTTTTAATAAGAAAAATCAATCTAAACCGTCTGCTTAAAAGTAAATCAATCTGGACCGCTCAAGAATTAGTTACTATTCAATCCATTCTTCTATAAATAAAGCTCATTCCTTCATTATTTCTTTTAATTCACCAAACTCTAGAGAGAAAATTATAGAGAGAAAGAAGAAGAGTATTCTCGCTACTTCACTACTTCGATATCCAAAGGTCTTTTACTAGTAGGGTGTTATTCTTTCTTATTCATGAAGAGAACTTCATTATTCCATTCTTTATTATTTTGTTGGAATAACTCAGATACGCCAGACATACCCTATACTTGGTGAAATCCTTATGTTATTCCATTCTTTATTATTCTCATTGGAATATCCTCGTCATGCATGCTTTTCTGTGACGAATCGGTTCCGCTTTTATTATTCTCATTGAATAACCTATATACGCTGACTTCCCTATACTTGGTGAAATCCTTATGCTATTCCATTCTTTATTATTCTGTTGAATATCCCGCTTCTATCGCTTTTACGCCGGACCGGTTCCGTATTTATTATTCCGTTGAAATATCCATCTCGCGATGCCGGACACATTTATTCTATATTTATTATTCTGTTGGAATAACTCGCCTTTTACGTGTTCTATCTATCACATGCCCGGTGATTTCTTTTGTTATTCCATTCCTTATTATACTCAACTGGTTAAAGTTTTGACTTCTATACTCCATGAAATTAGTGGAATATCATTGATATTTGCGTTTCATCCAAAGATCTTTCATGGAAATATTCTTTTGAGCATTCTTGAATTTTACTCTACAAAGAAGTATCATGTTGACAATTTGGACGTTATTAGTTCCTGGATAAACTAATTCTTGAACTTGTTTTATTGAATTCTTATATCATTGTCATCATCCTCATGTTTATATTTTTTAAAGTCATCTGTGGCCTATAGTGCATAGATGAACTTGGTATGATTATGACCAGGGATTATTCGATATAATCATGACCGTAATGTTACAAATGATGTGGTAAAAGTCCTCATTGGCCCGTAGTGCATTGATGGACAGTTGTTGGAATGATCATGACCATTGATGAATACACGAATATCCTTGGCCCGTAGTGCATGGATAATTTGTGGTCGTGACCCTAATGAATATCATTGGCGTAGAAAAGGGAATGATGTGGATTATTTATTGTCGAGTCTCAAAATGATAAAAGTGATGAAAAACTTTTTAAATCATAAAAGATAGTAAATTTTATTCTCTACTTGACTCTTTTAATAGATTGCTTATTCCGCTCGATTAAACTTGCATTGCTTAAACTTGTTGTCTATCATCACCGCATTATCTTAGTCATATTTTATTAGTTTAACATTGTTGAAGGCTAATGATAATTTATCCCGCATTATCTTAGTCATAATATTTCTTAGTGTGACAATAAATGTAATGGGCTAGTTGAGCTTGTCACCAATTTCTTTCACTCGCTTTCTTCGTTGAAATGAGATTGTATTTGTAACGTAGTAGGGACTAAGATGGGGAACATACCTATGATGGTCCGATGATAGTATTAGTAGTCCTCACTATTCATTAAATAAAGTGACAATAAATGTAATGAGGACTTATTCTCGAGAGTGGATATTGTCTTTTCAATATTTGTATTAAAACTCATTTTTCTTGTTGTATATTAAAGATTGTATTTGTATTCTCGCACCATGTATCCATCACCCCAAGATGGGTGATGTACCTATTTTGGGGCCACATGTACTTTTTTTTACTACCGAGTAGTTCAACAACGCTTTTTAATTGTAAAACTTCTTTAGTTATTTTCATAAAAATATTTTCTCGCTTTTTCAATCTGACAATAATTCCGCTAATCCACCAATTATTGTGCCATTGTATTTAATATTCCCGATAAAAAGAATATTCCCCGACTAATCGAATATTCCCCGACACAACGAATGTTTTATATCAACTTGCTTACTTTGCAAAATTTTCAAATATCACCCTTAACTTTAACCCTTTATCAATTTAACCATTTACTAAATAAAATAATAATTATAAGAAAATTGAGTACTTTCATTTGATAAATTTCGGGGTCTCACATTGGGCGTCACTGGACCTTCAAATTGATTGATAGTAAGATCAATAATTTCTAAATTTGGCAAACCCCATATGCCAAGAGGGACTGAACCAGAGAGAGAATTATTATTTATCGAAATCGTTCTAAAGTTAAACAATTTGCATAATTTTCAAGTATTCCGCCCGTGAATTTATTTTGCAGCACAAATAAATCAGTCATCTTACCTTTCTTGCACATATCAGGAGGAATTTGACCAGTGAAAAAAATATTCTTTGAAATATCTATATATTGAAAATTAGCCCAAGATCCAATCTTTTATGGCAAAGAGCCGGTGAACTTGTTTGGTGTAAAGAGAAATTTCTTGAAGAAACTTAAAGTCTCCAAATTCCACCGGAATCTCCCCAGAAAATTGGTTTTCAAAGATCGTGGATTTTGAAATGCTACACCTATTGTGCCGTGTTCATAACATAACCGTGAACCTTTAGTCGTGTTTATTTTTCATTTGGTTAATTCTTTGTGATTGCTTCACCGACTTCTCTTTTCAGGTAACTGTAGTATTTCTTTTTGCGAACCACAACACCGCAACGAGGAAACACCTTTCCGGGCCATTTCACCTTAACAAGGATCTTGGCTCGGATAGTCTCAAAGGAAAGGCAACACCACAACGAGGAAACATCCATTCCAGGCCATTTCACCTTAACAAGGATCTTGGCTCGAATATTCAAAGAAAAATTGACACCATAAGGAGGAAGCCAATTCCGTGCCACTTCACTTTAACAAGGATCTTGGCTCGGATATTCACAAAGAAAAAATAACACCGCAAGGAGGAAGAATTTATTCCGGGCCATTTCACCTTAACAAGGATCTTGGCTCGAATATTCTCAAAGTAACACCACAATGAGGAAGTATCCATTCTGGGTCATTTCACCTTAACGAGGATCTTGGCTCAGATATTCCGATGAAGTAGCATTTATTCCAATCAGTTGATTCAACGAGCAAGGAGAAGTTAAATGTAAGAGGGGAGAGCTCCTTAGGCGGCTAAACCCTATGGGCCAACCCTTAGGGGGGGGTCAACCCCTAGGGGGACCAACCTAATGGCCTCCTTTTTTACATTTTTCCGTTCTTCCTCTACCCTATTTTTTATTTGAATGGATCCTAATGCTTGTGCTCTTTAGATTCCTATGCTGAATTCTTTTTTCTTGCAGGCCTTCCCCGTTGAACATTCTGCAAACTTGGGAACAACCAAGGAGGCCCCGTTTCTCAATGATTGAGGAAGGGATCCCCTCTTTTGGTCTTTTCAACGTCTTTTGGGAGCGAGTCCAGACTTATGAACGTACAACTCTTCCTCTGCCAGAGAAGAAAGGCTTGTTTCTATATGCAGCGACTTGTGGAGGTTGAGATGACTTCTCCCATTCCTATCGCATTCCCTGCATATGCATAGAGAAGCAAGAATACCCTTTCAATCCCCTTCGCTTCTTGTCTGATTCATCTGGTCGCCTTCAAGAATGGCAGGATTGAACCGACGAGATCCTTGGAAACACTGATTATGTAGATATACTCAAGAGTGCGGGCATCTTTTGTTCTGTTCAACTATGCAGAGACCTACGTATATATCCAACAGGACCATAACGTCCTTACTGTATTGATCTCGCGATGGTGCTCCTCTATTTGCACATTCGTCACTACCTGGGGGAGGAATGCACCTCTACACTGGAGGATGTCTATACCATCTACGAGTAAGCATTTTACCCCCTGCGCGTGAGTCACGCCTTTGGTGAGATGATTGCGCAAAATATTTTAAGTGCTGAAGCCTTGATTCCAGTTTCTGAACACTTCGCGGGGCTTGATGTTTTGCAAGCTTCAAAAACGAAAGTCCTAGGAGAGGGAACCTCTAGGGGAGAAAACCCTAGGAGGGCGAGCCCTAGAGGAGCTCTTCAAGGATATCTTGGTATCTCCTAACTCTCCTTGGACATGTCTCCCTTTCATACTAGGTTGGATCTCTTTATTTCCAATCATCATGTTGTTGCACTTCGTTCGGAAGTCACTTCATGTCTCCATGAGAATAACTTACTTTATGTAGAGCTTTAGGAGCTTCAAGATGCCATAGATAAATTGAAGCCCAAGCTTTTGGGAAATTTAGTCAGTTGCTCAAGACTTTGAAGGCTCGATAGCCTCCAATACGAAGGCTCAGGGCACCACCATTGTATCGACTTGGAGGCTTTAGTTATTCCCTCTCTTGATTCGACAGTCATGGCTTCTAGATCATGGCTTTAGTTTTTTTTCATTTTCTGTATCAGAAAATTCATGTACATATATTTCATGCAAACTAACACTTGAATCCATACCTTTTTTTTAATAAATCAGCAGAAATAATCAAGTATAAGTGAAAGTTTGACAAATTTATTGATAATCAAATTGCTTTTAACGAAAAGCATAACGTTTCATATAATAAATCTTGCTTTTGTTGAAGAAAGCATAACGTTCACCACTTTTAGAGATAAAGTGCAACTTTCTTGCTTTTGTCGAATAAAGCATAATGTTCGCCACTTTTAAAGATAAAGTGTAACTTTTGGGGTTGAGGGCTTATACTCAGGTGCCTCAATCACTTTTGAAGTTGAAAGTGTAACTTTCGAGGGCTGTTAGTCAGGTGCCTCGATTACTTTTGAAGGTGGAAGTATAACTTATGAGGACTTATAGTCAGGTGCCTTGTTCACTTTTGATGATAAAGTGTAACACTTGGGTGCCTCGTCACTTGGGTTGTCCAATTTCTTGGCAAGTGCAGTCTACGAGGACTTGAAATTGGGTGCCTCGTCACTTGGGTCGTCCAATTTCTTAGCAAGTGCAGTCTACGAGGACTTTAAATCGAGTGCCTCGTCACTTGGGTCGTCCAATTTCTTGACAAGTGCAGTCTACGAGGACTTGACCACCATTTAGAGTGGACCACCATCTTGGGTGGATTTTTTTTAAATTCGTCAATTCTTGTGCCTCCTCCTTTGGTCATCCAATTACTTGGCAAGGGATATTCCTGAGGACTTAAACCACCATTTTTGGTGGACCACCATCTTGGGTGGATCTTTAATTCATCTGTAGTTCAGAGTTCTTTCGATGGTAGAGCCAGTATTTGGGTTCTTAACTTCCGGGACTGCACCATGTGTGATAGTGTTGCACGTTTCTTCTCCTAGTTCAATCTCCCCGGCCGCCAGCTTCTCATGGTATATCCTCCGCAGACTGTAACAGTCCATAGTGGAATGCCCCGCGTATTGGTGGTATACACAGAAATCTGGTCTTCTTTTCATCTCTTCCGTCACAACCAACCGAGGCCTTGGAGGTTTCACCACTCCGTGCTCGACCCATTATTCGTACAGGCTCCTGAATGCCTTCTCGCTGCATGTGATAGCCTCCGGAACTGGCATTCTGGTATACTTGTCCCCATGCTTTTCTCTGCTTCGCTCAAATTTCTTATTCTTCTCCCTCTTGCCCCCTTGTGGTTTTGACTGAAAATCCGCCAAAGCCACAGTTGCTGTCCTCTTTCTCTTCTATGTAACCATCTCATCGCTGGTGGGAAATGTCATGATTCCCCCCAAATCTTGTGCAAAAGATGAGAAGGTCGCAAATGAATCACAAGCTTTGGTAATGAGATGGGGCTTGAAGGCGTCTAAAAAACCATTGTTGCATATGCTAACCAAGTTCTTTTCTTCAATCGGCTTTGCGCACTTCTGTGCCTGGGCCTTGAACTTGTCAACATAATCTGACAGCTCCTCATTCGGCTTCTGCTTAAATCGCATGAGCTCTACCATGGTTACCTATTTCTGCACATAGAAAAACTTCTTAAAAATTGTAATTTTAGGTCATCCCAATCATGGACTGACCCCTTCTCTAAATTATAGTACCAACTGAAGGCACTATCCGTCAAAGTCTTGTTGAATTCCCTCATTAACAACTTGTGGTTGTTCACTTCATCATATCCTAGCCACGGAGACATCGACTTTACGAACCTGGCAATATGTTCCCTGACATTTCTTTTCTCTCCGTTGTATTTTGGGATGCTCAATATACCCTGTCGGGTAAGGTTGCCTCTGAATGTGTGCCGGGTAAGGTGGAGTAAAGTCTAACTCCGAGGGTCGGGATGTCCGCTGCTGGTTTGATTGATCACATCGATCATATCATCCTTCGTCACGTACTGGCTCGTGGTATGAACTCTCTGGGGTGTTGTGATATACTGCTATACCGGCGGTGTGTATGGTTGATGCACACTTGCATCGTGCAAAGCTGGCACTAGTGGCAGTTGCTGGCTCACTCGCTGGACATGAATTGGGACGGTTGGCTTCTGCACATGTGAAACATAGGTTGTGAGCAGTTGGGATGATGTTTGTCTGAGGTTGGCTTGCTTCCAACATAGGTTGTGGCATGTTACCACTGTTCTGGGGCTCCAAGTTGATTATTGGAACCGATTGACTTTTCGTCAATGGAGGTACAATCTGGTTCTCTTTGTTGTTGCTGCCATTGTTGTTGTCCTCCACTTCTGCTTGTTCTCCCTGCGAACTGCCTGGGAACATGGCCTTAAAGGTAGGGATCTGCATCAACTACTGGCGGAAGTTCCCCATCTCCTATTGTTTCCTCTGCATCTCCAGCATCATGGTAATCATCATCCCTTGTCATTCCTGTGCTTCCTTTAATGCCTTAAGCATCTCCAGTTGCACAACATTCGTCTGCTCTCCGCTTGCATCCTCACCTTGCCTTCCTGCGTTGGTTTGTTGTTGATTGGCCATGTATAGTGTGACGATCCGAGTTTTGGGGAATTATTAAAATAAGAATTTAATTAAACAAAATTCTTATTATGTGATATTTGATTTTACAAGTGAAATTATGTTGTGCAATGTGATGATTCGTATAATAATAAATATATTATTAT
This sequence comes from Panax ginseng, assembly GCA_020205605.1. NCBI lineage: Eukaryota > Viridiplantae > Streptophyta > Magnoliopsida > Apiales > Araliaceae > Panax > Panax ginseng. The sequence continues at coordinate 15,598,008 of CM035134.1, forward strand.
TTATTATTATATGTAAATAAATTGGTGATTGCAATTTGTAGAATAAGAAAAGATGATGTTATTATTATAATTGTTGAAAACAATTTATATGAGGGAAAAAAAATGAAATAAGCAAATATATATTATATATATTTGGTTTAATCGAAAAATAAATTGTGGGATAGCAATTTATTTGGATATATTATTATATATCTATTATTTAAAATAAATATATGTATATTATGTCAAGGTATATATATATATCGGAACTTAAATGAAACATATAGGGAATATTGAATAATGTGTTAATTTGTTATGTAATTAAATAAATGATACGGTATTGTATATGCAAGTAGTAAGTTGTAAGATATATATTATGATTATTATATATATATAATGTTTGTACGCTTATATTGGAACCAAGTGAGTTTAACAAAAAAAAACGTGAGGCTATGTTAATAAGCCTGAGATGACTGAATAGTATTAACCAAGAAGGAGGTGGCTTCATTTTAGAATGAGTAAGCTAATATTGGTATGAGGTGTCATAATACTAGTAAATTGAGAAGGCCATTAAATAGTAATCTAATAATATATGGAGCTGTATCAAACCATATGCAATATTAGCTTTCCTTATTCTTCTACTCCGCCCGTTCCATTCTGTTTCGTTTTTTTTAGATGCTGAGTATACATAATCCATACGGACCAAACCAAGTCCCTAAAATTTCTAGAATTTGTTAGGTTCGGCTAAAGAGGGAAAAGAGCTTAAGGGAATTTCAGCTGTGGAAATAAAATTGAAATTAAATTCGGCATTAAGAAGCACTATAACATCGTTGAACTGGAAATTTGCAGCAAACTAAGAGGTAATTACCCCTTTGCAATATTTATATTATGCTATATGAGAATTGCTCCATTAGTTGTTTAATAGTATATTTAACTGTGAAATGAACTGCTTTGAATTGAAATAAAGCAAAGGAGTTTAGGCTTGGTTGTGTGATGATATAAGGAGGATATAAAGGAATTGTAGTATAAGCAAATCGCTATGAAAGTTGTGTATCAAAACAAACAGACACCACTTGTTTGTCAAAAGTCCTCATGGAATTTGTTTGGATTAAAAAAAGAAAAAAAAGAGAGAAGCCAAAGCTAAGATTGATCGTAAAAATACTTTACATGCTTAAATGAAGAGTCCAGGCATATCAAATGAAAGCGGCGATTTTAACTTAAACCTAAAAATTCAAGGTTAGTCGCTGCTACTCTTGAAACACCTTTTAAGCGAATTTAAAGAGTTCGAAATGAGGAATTTATAACTTTTAAATATATAGTCTTATATGTTATATAAAAGATACTTAAAATTTGAAGTAATCCATCATATGGGGTAGAAGTAAAGAAATCGCAAAGGAAGCACATTGAGAATTGGCTGCGCCTACCAGCAGCGAGGAGGGCAATGTTCTAAGGTCATCGGGGTCTCTTTTGGGCTCTCAGTCAATGCATTTAATTTTTTTGAAATATTTGGCTTGTATGATTCTAAAATAAGTGAATGTATTACCTACATTATATACAAGATTCAGCCTAATTTAAACTAATCAAGTGCAAGATAAAAGCTATCAAAACAAGAGTCAAGAGGAGGGTTCTTTGCCCATTGGCGTGAAGATCATGAGTGAAGCAATTCTTTGTAGTAAGCGTTGGTGAATCATTTTTTTTGTTTCGTGGTTTAATTTGATAGTTTACTCATAAAAAACTTAGTTTCTAAACCTCTAAACAGATGGGTGTATGGAATCTATAACATATTCAAATTCAATGTAATTGAATTAGTAATATAGAGGATGAAAGCTAAGCTTGGGATTGTTAAAGCCAAGCAAGGGGCTGTTTCGACATTATGTTGAAACGCGATAGCATTTAACGCGTTAGTATACGAGAATGGAACTATAAATTATTATAGAAGATATAAGTTAACCATACAAGTCATAATTACTCTCAATGCACAAAATGAGCTATGAGTTCACTTTGAATACCAAAGTTTCCTATAAAAATATAGAATACCCATGTATTAAGCGATAAGTGGGGTATAAATTAAAACTGTGAGGTATTCATGAACTAAAATCATGTCAAAACCTATTAAGGCGATAAATGACTCTCGTGCGTAAAAGAATAAAGGTTTTTGAACATAATGCAAGAAATTTTCAAAAACTAGAATAAAGGCTGAAGATGTGATTAATGTGGATATTAATATATAACTAAATAAGTTATATGTGAAAGATATGTGGCTAATACATTCATGTATGTGAGTAATTATTAGAAGTCGTGAAAAGGGAGTTAAGAATGTCCCGATGCACCAAGACACCTATAAAACGCAGTCTAGCAACCATATGATGTGTATATCCATTCAGATTATAGTAAAAGATATAAAAGCAATAAGTAAACACAAGTTTATATATATACGTATAATACATCCGTATATCGGGAATACGTGGACTGTGTGTAAAGCTATTTTAAAATTGTATTTGAAACTAAGCGGTTTTTGAAATACAAAGCGAGGATTGTGTAAACGGAGTTGAAAAATCAACGCTTGACATTAATAAGCTATTTGTAGGTATAAGACATACAAATAGCATATGTCTACCTACAAGCCAAGCAAATGAGGCAAGGTTTGACATGATAAAAGAGGCGTAGATGCAAAAGCATATATATACCTCATGTGTACATGAAAGGGGAAAAGTAATGTAATATGAATGCATTAAGCCTAGAAAACTAATATTCGTGCGGAATAGTATTTAAATTACTCACGAAAGCAAAAATAAGCTATATTTACATAAAGTAAAACACACAGATGCACTATATGACTATAAGTCTACATATATAGATCGTGTAAAGTTCAGTAAATGCATTATAAAAGGGTTATAAACCAGAATGTAATGAATTGACATTTTAAAAACCGTGTTGGAACTTTTTTGAGAATGTATAGCTATAATAAGTTCAAACCCTAAAATATTCTAAAGGAATATGAAAGTTTCTTGGAAATAAGAATATCCGATATTGTTATAGTTTATGTGAATATTGTTAGCTATACAGGTTATGGGATATGAATCTGTGACTAATGTATGTATACATGTGAACATAACTGTGTAGGATTCGGGAAGCGAAGTTAAACTAAAGTTTGTATCAGTGGTCATTGAACGAGGCAAGTTTTTCAGTTCTATTATGTTTGTGAATTAAATGTGATTATGTGGTGAGTTACATACCATGCTTTATGAATTGTTAAAGTCAAAATATGACTAAGTTAATTGGGTTATGGAACTCAATTTATATGTGATATGTGATAGCACATGTTGTATAATGTAACTTGATAAATTAAAAATGTATAATGCATGAATGTATGCTTTGTAAGGAATTATTGATGCATGTAGGATATGCATAGTAAAGAATATATGTTGCATGCGGATATGCATATTAAAGGAAATGTAGTGCATATGGAATTGTGTGCTATGTGAAACATGATAAACTGTTAAATTTGCTGGGCTGTCGAGCTCAATCTTGCAAACACAAACTTTTTGCAGGTTAATGATGTTAAGCAATATTACTTGCTATACGGATGATGAAGATTGAACGATATGCAAAATGAATACATTTCCTTGGATTAGAAATGGTATAAATTTATGATTGATAGTTTTGACAAATGTAATTGGCAGTTATGTATAGTTTAAAATGTTGAATGGATAAATAATATTTATTCTGAAATGAGAATAAATATGATTCTAGTATAAAGAAGAATTGTAAAGGTTGCGATTCAGGGAATAAACGAATGGAAATAAAGAAGAAAAAAAAATTTATTCTGCATTTTTAGCTATTTTAACATTAAATAATGTTTTAAAGCTATAACAAGATAGTATAAACGCACAAGATTGGGAAGGGAAATAGTCCCGATTTTGGGGTCGTTACAGTTGGTATCAAAGCTAAGGATTATAAATCTTAGGTAAGTGTACCGTAGACTATAACCGTAAGCAGGATAGATGAAAAAGATAGAAGATGTCAATTATAAAGTTGAATGAGGTTTATATGATCTTAAAATGAATTTAAATAATTCCTAAAGTATGCATTCAGATAATACGCAAAGATTCAAAGAAGAATCTTAGAAGGCAAGAAGTAAAGTATCAGGGGACACCTGATTCTAATAATCATACAAACCAATATGATTGGGAAGAAGATATAGAAGATCATAAAAAAAATGAAACGATCAATAAATGAGAAAGGATCATAATATGACACGATTGTAAGATAAGATCACGACGTGATCTGAGGTAATCACTCGAATGATTGAAAGTTATAGCAGAATGGCTATATGGAAATGGTTCTATAAGATAGTACAAAGAATAAAACTCGAAAAGAGTTATGAATGATGAAATACAAATTAAATAAAATTTGTATTGAGAAAGGAACAAGATAAGATTTTTTGGGATTAAGTGGGATTTCAATTGAGGACTCATGTGGTAGCTGAGTTGTACAAACTTTTGTATGGGCAGGAGTTTTGTGCTCGGTTTAACGACCACTTAGTTTATCACACTGATAATCGTTGAAATATTGGTGTCGCGCTATCAATATACATACGACGAGAATGTGATTCTTTTCTCATATTTATATTTGCTAGTTAGAGAATGCTAAGAGTAGGTGCGAGTTCTTAAAACTCATGCTTATGATAAGTTTGTGACTCATAATCATATGGTAGGTTTTTGAGCCCCTAAGCGTATGGACAATCCCTGATTAGTTCTTGGACTACGTATTGCTAGGACAAGTTCCTAAACTCATATTTTTATGGCAAGTTCCTAAACACATAATGTGTGATAAGTTTGATGAACTGTTCCAGGGTGTGTTTAGAACTGATTGTTTTTAATATAGTGGAAGTTAATGGAGTTAGAGATGAACAGAATTATGTGGTGAAGTTTTAAAAATAGTTAAAGTGGATGAAGAAGAAATGGATATTCCCAAATCATCTAGCTATGCTAGATTATGAAATTTATTGGAATCAGGCTGACAATCGTATTATTGTGTTTTGAAAAATATATTGGGTCAAATTGTTGAACCAATAAGTTTTAAAAAGTTCGGTTGTTTCTTATGTCTATGCTAATTGACTTGGCTAGACAAAGTTGAAAATATCAAAATGTATTTTATATAGTCATCAATCCATCATTAATATGATGTAGATATGACAAATGATGGAGTCATCAATGCAGCTTAACCAAGTGTTGGAGGTGATCTAAGGATCGTCAACCCACTATGGTATGATGTAGTATGATAAAGTCATAAAATGATTTTTAGTATTTTAAATAAATAAAGAAGTGTCAAAAGTCATTTGCATCGGCTAGACACAGATTCAGATATTACTTATATTAATCTTTTGAACTATCCAACTAAATTGATTTGGTGTGGACTCTAGAATGAGTAAAACTTTCCCTATAATGGGATTATTTTATATTGCGTCCTAGGGACGACAAAGAGGAACTGAAAGAAATTGTTCCGTCAAGATAGTGTTGATCAACACAGAATACCCTTGAATTAGGAATTCTGTTTGCGCGGAATAGCGACAAAGATATTATGGATCAACACAGAGCATAAACAGGCTGATCACCTATATGTCCGTAAGATATGTCGGTTTACAGATAAATTTCTATAGAAACCTTTTCAGAAACAGAGTTTATGAACTTTATGATATTTTTTTATCATGCTACAGAAAGTTTTTTTTAAGCGAATATTTTGAATTCTTGAATTATTCATATTGCTTCACAATTATTAATCAATTGTGGAGAATTTCTATCCTAGAGATTGGGTATAGAAAGAATGAACTTCCTTAAGAGGAAGTAGGTCGTAGAATACGACAATGCTACATAAATCCTTGAAGAAGGAAAAATGTAGAGTTATGAGGAATAAAGATTTTCGAATAACAAGTAAACACTGGTAATGTGTCTTAACAAAAATACACACATAAAGTGTTATGATAATAAGAACAGACATAGGGGATGTCGAAGTTAATATATAGAGATGATGTTAAAGATGGATATACACAGATAGTGATAAAAGAAAGTAGACTCCGGAGAGGGTCAAAAGGTGAAAAAATAGTTCCAAAAATTTTAGGACCTTTCACAGTAACAACAGATTAAATATAAAATAGCGAAAGCTATTAAATATTCGGAGATACATGTTTATATATATGTTAATACGTGTTATGATATGTGAAAAATAATATATTTCACTATTACCAAATACGGCTGCTAAGAGGAAATTTTGGTATTGTGATTCCGAGGACGAAATCCTTATAAGGAGGGAAGAATGTGACGATCCGAGTTTTGGGGAATTATTAAAATAAGAATTTAATTAAACAAAATTCTTATTATGTGATATTTGATTTTACAAGTGAAATTATGTTGTGCAATGTGATGATTCGTATAATAATAAATATATTATTATTTATTATTATATGTAAATAAATTGGTGATTGCAATTTGTAGAATAAGAAAAGATGATGTTATTATTATAATTGTTGAAAACAATTTATATGAGGGAAAAAAAATGAAATAAGCAAATATATATTATATATATTTGGTTTAATCGAAAAAAATAAATTGTGGGATAGCAGTTTATTTGGATATATTATTATATATCTATTATTTAAAATAAATATATGTGTATTATGTGAAGGTATATACATATGCTGGAAATTAAATGAAACATATGGGAATATTGAATAATGTGTTAATTTGTTATGTAATTAAATAAATGATATGGGTATTGTATGTACCGAGTAAGTTGTAAGATATATATTATGATTATTATATATATATAATGTTTGTACGCTTATATTGGAACCAAGTGAGTTTAACAAAAAAAAAACGTGAGGCTATGTTAATAAGCCTGAGATGACTGAATAGTATTAACCAAGAAGGAGGTGGCTTCATTTTAGAATGAGTAAGCTAATATTGGTATGAGGTGTCATAATACTAGTAAATTGAGAAGGCCATTAAATGGTAATCTAATAATATATGGAGTTGTATCAAACCATAGGCAATATTAGCTTTCCTTATTCTTCTACTCCACCCGTTCCATTCTGTTTCGTTTTTTTTAGATGCTGAGTATACATAATCCATACGGACCAAACCAAGTCCCTAAAATTTCTAGAATTTGTTGGGTTCGGCTAAAGAGGGAAAAGAGCTTAAGGGAATTTCAGCTGTGGAAATAAAATTGAAATTAAATTCGGCATTAAGAAGCACTATAACATCGTTGAACCGAAATTTGCAAAGAAACTAAGAGGTAATTACCCCTTTGCAATATTTATATTATGCTATATGAGAATTGCTCCATTAGTTGTTTAATAGTATATTTAACTGTGAAATGAACTGCTTTGAATTGAAATAAAGCAAAGGAGTTTAGGCTTGGTTGTGTGATGATATAAGGAGGATATAAAGGGATTGTAGTATAAGCAAATCGCTATGAAAGTTGTGTATCAAAACAAATAGACACCACTTGTTTGTCAAAAAGTCCTCATGAATTTGGATTAAAAAAAAAAAAAAAAAGAGAAGCCAAAGCTAAGATTGATCGTAAAAATACTTTACACAGTTAAATGAAGAGTCTGGGCATATCAAATGAAAGCGAAAAGCGATTTTAACTTAAACCGAAAAATTCAAGGTTAGTGCGTCAAGCTACTCTTGAGCACTGTTTTGGGCAGCCCAAAGAGTTCGAAATGAGGAATTTATAACTTTTAAATATATAGTCTTATATGTTATATAAAAGATACTTAAAATTTGAAGTAATCCATCATATGGGGTAGAAGTAAAGAAATCGCAAAGGAAGCACATTGAGAATGAGTTGCCGCCTTTAAGCAGCGTGAGTAGGGGCAATGTTCTAAGGTCAGTCAGGGGGTCTCTTTTGGGCTCTCAGTCAATGCATTTAATTTTTTTGAAATATTTGGCTTGTATGATTCTAAAATAAGTGAATGTATTACCTACATTATATACAAGATTCAGCCTAATTTAAACTAATCAAGTGCAAGATAAAAGCTATCAAAACAAGAGTCAAGAGGAGGGTTCTTTGCCCATTGGCAAAGAAATGATCAGTAATGAGCAAATTTCATTGTAGTAGCGTTGAATCATCATTTTTTTGTTTCGTGGTTTAATTTGATAGTTTACTCATAAAAACTTAGTTTCTAAACCTCTAAGCAGATGGGTGTATGGAATCTATAATATATTCAAATTCAATGTAATTGAATTAGTAATATAGAGGATGAAAGCTAAGCTTGGGATTGTTAAAGCCAAGCAAGGGGCTGTTTCGACATTATGTTGAAACGCGATAGCATTTAACGCGTTAGTATACGAGAATGGAACTATAAATTATTATAGAAGATATAAGTTAACCATACAAGTCATAATTACTCTCAATGCACAAAATGAGCTATGAGTTCACTTTGAATACCAAAGTTTCCAATAAAAATATAGAATACCCATGTATTAAGCGACAAGTGGGGTATAAATTAAAATTGTGAGGTATTCATGAACTAAAATCATGTCAAAACCTATTAAGGCGATAAATGACTCTCGTATGCGTAAAGAATAAAGGTTTTTGAACATAATGCAAGAAATTTTCAAAAAACTAGAATAAAGGTCAAGATGTGATTAATGTGGATATTAATATATAACTAAATAAGTTATATGTGAAAGATATGTAATAATACATTCATGTATGTGAGTAATTATTAGAAGTCGTGAAAAGGGAGTTAAGAATGTCCCGATGCACCAAGACACCTATAAAACGCAGCCTAGCAAACCATACGACGCGTATATCCATTCGTATTATAGTAAAAGATATAAAAGCAATAAGTAAACACAAGTTTATATATATATATTATAATACATCCGTATATCGGAATACGTGGAATCGTGTGTAAAGCTATTTTAAAATTGTATTTGAAACTAAGCGGTTTTTGAAATACAAAGCGAGGATTGTGTAAACGAGTTGAAAAATCAACGCTTGACATTAATAAGCTATTTGTAGGTATAAGACATACAAATAGCATATGTCTACCCACAAGCCAAACAAATGAGGCAAGGTTTGACATGATAAAAGAGGCGTATACGCAAAAGCATATATATACCTCATGTGTACATGAAAGGGGAAAAAGTAATGTAATATGAATGCATTAAGCCTAGAAAACTAATATTAAATGCGAATAGTATTTAAATTACTCACGAAAAAGCAAAATAAGCTTATATTTACGCAAAGTAAAAGGCACAGATGCACTTATACGACTATAAGTCTACATATAGATGCGTGTAAAGTTCAGAAATGCATTATAAAAGGGTTATAAACCGTAAATGTAATGAATTGACATTTTAAAAGTCGTGTTGGAACTTTTGAGAATGTATAGCTATAATAAGTTCTAAACCTAAAATATTCTAAAGGAATATGAAAGTTTCTTGGAAATAAGAATATCCGATATTGTTATAGTTTATGTGAATATTGTTAGCTATACTGAGTTTATGGGATATGAATCATGACTAATGTATGTATACATGTGAACATAATCTGTGTAGGATTCGGAAGCGAAGTTAAACTAAAGTTTGTATCAGTGGTCATTGAACGAGGCAAGTTTTTCAGTTCTATTATGTTTGTGAATTAAATGTGATTATGTGGTGAGTTATATACCATGCTTTATGAATTGTTAAAGTCAAAATATGACTAAGTTAATTGGGTTATGGAACTCAATTTATATGTGATATGTGATAACACATGTTGTATAATGTAACTTGATAAATTAAAAATGTATAGTGCATGAATGTATGCTTTGTAAGGAATTATTGATGCATGTAGGATATGCATAGTAAAGAATATATGTTGCATGCGGATATGCATATTAAAGGAAATGTAGTGCATATGGAATTGTGTGCTATATGTGAAACATGATAGATCTATTAAATTTGTTTGGGTACATCGAGCTCAATCTTGCAAACACAAACTTTTTGCAGGTTAATGATGTTAAGCAATATTACTTGCTATACGGATGATGAAGATTGAACGATATGCAAAATGAATACATTTCCTTAAATTAGAAATGGTATAAATTTATGATTGATAGTTTTGACAAATGTAATTGGCAGTTATGTATAGTTTAAAATGTTGAATGGATAAATAATATTTATTCTGAAATGAGAATAAATATGATTCTAGTATAAAGAAGAATTGTAAAGGTTGCGATTCAGGGAATAAACGAATGGAAATAAAGAAGAAAAAAAATTTATTCTGTATTTTTAGCTATTTTAACATTAAATAATGTTTTAAAGCTATAACAAGATAGTATAAATGCACAAGATTGGGAAGTAAAATAGTCCCGATTTTGGGGTCGTTACATATAGTGATGTTGAACTCCCTTCCGAAGCGTCTTCAATAAGTGGTTGGTCAAAATCCAGATTTGCGACTTGGAAAGCTTGAGTTGTTTGCCTTGGAACTGGATTTAGTGAGGTAATACTATTTGTTGGTGAAGCAACTCTTCCTGTAATTCTCCCACTTCGAGTTGTGGGCATACCCTTCACGAATTCTATACCTCCCCAGCAGAGTCGCCAAAGAAATGTGGGCAAGGAAATCGTACCTTGCTACGGTTAGGGTTTTGTGTTGGCTGAGGAAGAGAGAAATCCACGAAAAATACGGAATTGATTGATTGATCAAGAGGGGAGAAGAACAGTGAGCGATTACTCCAACGACACGCGTGGCGTAACTTTTTTTAGAATCCAAGAACCTTGTTCGGGTAGCAAGGATTCAGAGAGCCTTCTTGAGTCTTTGGGTTGAGAGAGAATCTCCAAGTCTCCTAGTCTTCCAAAAGGTCCAAGTCCTCAGTCCGAAGAGAAGTCCCTTTCCCAATGGAGTGGAAGGGTATTTATAGGGTTTTCTGGAGAGTGGTCATATGCTAGGCACACGACCTCGGGAAAATTCCAAATTTACCCTTAGTCATTAGAGTAATGCCCGGATCGTCTCGCCCTTCTAAATCCGAATCCAATCCCTCAATCAATTCCCAAAATGAGTCATCTCCACGTGTCTTCTGCCCCGGGACACGTGAAAAATTCTCTCAGGTCTTGCTTCTTTATTTCCAGCTCTTCCGTCTTTTCATTTAATCATAATGCGAACCTTAATTTGTGTATTTAATTTAATTAGGACAAGTAAACCCTAATTTGCACTTGGACTCACAGATAGATAACAGACTACTAACCTATAACGAAAAGAACATCTCAGGCATGCGTGTCTTAATCAAATTTGACTATATATAAAGCCTAAAAACGAGATTTTTAATTAACAATCTTTCAAAAAACTTGAAAAACTAAGAGAGCATGTCAATTTTAATGTAATTCTCTCTCTTTCTCTCTCTATATATATATAGGAGTAGGATCAAAATACGGACATGTAATTTTTATTTTATTTTGCTTTTTTTTTAAAATAACTAATTTTTTTTTCGTATTTTAGTAAAGTCCGGGATCCCTGACTGGATCCGGACTATATATATATATATATATATATATATATATATATATATGAAACCCTAATTTATTTATGAATGAAATTTCAGTATAATTTCAATGACATAAATTATTTGAATAAGGGTGTCTTATACTGCATAATAGTTCCTAGAAAACAACATCTCATTATATATTGTGTCTAGGGTTAAAGCTAATTAACAAATTATTAATTAGACCATAAAACTAAGCAACCAGATATACTTTTTTAGCAGTGCATGGACTCTTTATTCTTTATACTATGCTTTAATAAGTTTCTCAAAAGACAGACATATATATGCTGTTAACCTTATCCACCTTCAATTATTCCAGCTTTCAATATCACTCACTATATGTCAACCCTAATAGCTATCCTCTTTCTCTTTTGCAAACTAGAGCTAGGCATGCACTCCTTTTCTTAATTTCTTTTTTCTCTTTAATTCGGCCTAACAAATTTTTAATAAGGAATTTAACTAAATTAGGGCCAAAAATTAACTAAGAAATTAGCATATATTTTTTTAACTTATCCACCCTACATGATTCCTTTTAACTTTCAATATTATGTATGTCAACCCTAAAATCTATACTCTTTCCCTTTGCGAATTCGTAGTCGATGCACTCCTTTTTCCTTCTTTTTTTGGGTGAATATATTGCCAAAGTTTTTCAGTTAATTAAAATGCATGTAGCTAAAGAGCTAAAAATGAAACTTTTATTAAAGCAGCACAGTCCTACAAAGATGGTTAAAAAAAATAAATTAAAGTTTAAAGAAAAGCCTCTAATGTAGGATGCTTTCCGCTTAGCCCCACAACTCTTATATATGTTTCTCTTTACTCGGGTGCAAAATTATAAATTTGTCATCCAAATAAAACCTTCAGGTGCAGATCTAGAGCTAGCCAAGTTTATATTCTTTGGAATAATATAATTAAGGAATTGATATAGAAAATATTAATGGTTAATGATAATTACTTAATTTTGGGTTGGAGCAACCTTTATTAATATAAAATAATATTCTCATATGATTTTTGGCATGATATTAATAGAAATATTTGAAATAATACCTTTAAATGATTTTTATTTTATTTTAAATTTAACATGGTTAAAAAGTTTGTTTAATAGGGTGGGTGGAGGAAAACATAACATTCCACCCTTAAATCACAGTTACAATACCCACAAGCTAATTAAGTCATTAATATCAAATTTAAATAACAAGCTAATTAAGCCATTAATGTCAAATACTTATACTTACTCGATTGTCCACCAAAATTGAAAATCAAGGAATACATATCAGTACAATCCCATCAAATGCTAGTTGATGAAGGATAAGATGCAAATTCTTTCATAAAATGCCATATTTGTAGCGAAAGTAAAAATGAAATGAGAGATTCATCTAATTTGGTCAGATTCCAGTATTTCAACTTTGGTCATTATATAGTTTTTAGTTTTCTCCAACATCTTAATTTTAAATAAATATTTTTGTTTGACAAATAGCTTACTATATTTCTTACAATCTAGCAAAAAAAAAAAATAGCTTACTATATTCATCCTGGTATTTGCACATCTCTAATCATCAATTTCCTCCAACATTTCTACTTGAACTACATTCATTCATTGATAATAATTCTCCTTACATTATAAGATTCAAATAGTAAAAGTTCATTCATGAAATGATACAATTGAAATGCATTTTGAGTGAGAATTTGATTAAGGTAAAATATATATGGGGTTGGTATTTTGTTAAGCAGTTTGACTCTTCCTTTCATTTATCTTTTGTGACTAAACACTTTGCTAAATAAATGACTTAGTTTGGTAACTACAAGTGTATATACATAAATACACAATAGTCAAGGGCTAGACATAGTTCGGTTTTACAGCTGGAATCAAGTTCTACATTAAACCATTGAGGCAAGTGGCGCTGTTATTAGCCTATTTCGAAAGCCTTATTCAGGGTAGAGAGATTAGTCCGACACAAGTCAAGATACTCCATGTATCAAAAAAAAATTGTAACAAATTAATAGATGTCAATAGATTAAATATCTTAATTTGATTTCAATCTTTACTCTAAAAATGTAGTAGTATATAATTTTGAACCAACATTGGACAATAAAAGATTTGGAAATGACAAGATCTAATATTTGGGTTTAATCTGAGTCATTTAATATCGAGATCAAGGTTACGATTATGGTTGGTGTTATCAATTGCAGGAACTCATATATATATATATATATATATATATATATATATATATATATATATATATATATATATTGTGGACAATAAAATATTTGGAAATGACAAGATCACGGAGCTGTTGAGGGATTATTTGTTTATGATTTCATCATCATCATATGCTAGTGATGAGAAAATTATTCCAAGAACATTCTCTTACATCTAAAGACTCGCAAATGTCACGAGAACAAAAGTTAAAGCTGAAAATAAAGATAGGAAAACAAAGCAATCATCAAAAGCTAAAGTCCTCTGTCTATAGGTGAACATGTGTGCCTCTCTCCACTGTAATCTCTCTTTTCTCAAGGAAAAAGTGTTATTTACTCTTAATTGATCAGCATTTCCGACGATCTCTTCAATCACTTTTAAAAACTGAAATAGATGAATTACATCATATATAAAAATTCTCTCCAATAGCTTTTTCAAACTGCACGCAGGTCAACAAACATTCTTCTTATCTTTTAAATCTGCAACCTCCTTCTCACTTTTCAAATCTACAATTAAAGGTTAAAAATATTTATTACGCTTGATGGGTTTGATGTATAGCTCATTAAATTGAAAAAATTAAATGTGAATATTTTCGGGAATATATTATTGTTGTCATGTCTCGTGTATTTTTTTTATTCAACTATAAATTGAATAAATTATAGATTAATATATTAGAATTATGTGACAACAATACAAGACAGATAATAGAACAATAGAATTTGTCTCAGCTTTGTACGTGTGTTTATATTATCCGGAACATATATATTAATAGTATAATAAAATTAAGGCATTTCCTAAATTACACTTCACATTAATTATTTACATATATTTGATCTTGATCTTTTTTTCATTAATTCTCAATTATCGATCCCAAAAAAAAAAAAATAGCATGCAAGAATAGTGGACTTTATCAAGTCTTGTACGTGTGTTCACCTTTAGAATAGAGCATATATCCTCAATAATTTCTTTATTTCATGCAGGAAAAGCGAAAGGAATAGACCAGTCTACTTCCTCTTTATCTTTTGCCACTTCTTTTTTCAGTTCCCAAACAGTACCTTTATCTCTCTTTATATTCAATTATCCCACCCCATTTACACAAACTTCCAAATTAACCCCCACCATGCACCTTCTCTTTTCATTTCTATATATATATATATATATATAAACCCTAGCTAAACCCTATAAACAAAAGACAAATTAAATCCCCAATTCACCTAGCTTCAACAAGCAAAAATGGAGATATTGTCACAAATGTGGTCTTTCTTAGGCCTCTTAACAATTCTACAAAACATATTACCATCTCAACTCCTCTCTCTTTTACACTCTTTCTATGAATCCCTTCAAGATTTCTTTAGCCCTCATTCCTATTTCGAAATCCCCGAATTCAACGGCTACTGCGGCGTCGACGTTAACGACCTTTATCGCCACGTTAACCTTTATTTAAACTCCGTTAATCCCACAACCTCCTGCCGCCGCCTCTCCCTCTCCCGCTCCAAATCCTCCAACCGCATTTCCTTCACGGTGGCGCCAAATCACACCGTGCATGACTCCTTCTCCGGCCACCGCCTCTCCTGGACCCACCACGTCGAGACGGTCCAAGACTCCCTCGACGAGAAGCGTAGCTTCACCCTCAAGTTACCCAAGCACCACCGCGTCGACCTGCTCTCACCCTACCTTGAGCGCGTGACATCACGCGCCGAGGAGTTTGAGCGCGTGTCACGCGAGCGGAGGTTGTTCACCAATAACGGACACGGCTCATACGAGTCCGGCTGGTCATCGGTCCCATTCCGGCACCCTTCCACGTTTGAAACCCTAGCATTGGCACCGGAGTTGAAAAAACAGCTGACCGAGGATTTGACAGCATTTTCACAAGGGAAAGAGTTTTACCATAAAATCGGACGTGCATGGAAACGTGGGTATTTATTGCATGGCTCGCCAGGATCAGGAAAATCGAGCTTAATAGCTGCAATGGCGAATTATCTTTGTTACGACGTTTACGATCTTGAACTAAGCAAAGTTACTGATAACTCAGAGCTGAGAGCTTTGCTTATTCAAACCACGAATCGTTCCGTTATTGTGATTGAAGATATTGATTGTTCTATTGACCTCACCGGGGATAGGGTGTCAAAAAGGGCAAAACCGTCACTACAGCGTGCAAAATGTAGACGGGATATTGTTGATAACGGTGAAGATAACCGCCGGGTGACGTTATCAGGGCTGTTGAATTTTACTGATGGGCTGTGGTCTTGTTGTGGTGAAGAAAGAATTATAGTGTTTACTACAAATTATAGGGACAGTATTGACCCGGCGCTCGTTAGATGTGGGCGCATGGATGTGCATGTTAGCCTTGGCACGTGCGGGGTGCATGCGTTCAAGGCCTTGGTGAAGAACTACGTGGGAGTTGAAACGCACGCGCTGTTTGATGTGGTGGAGAGCTGTATACGAGCCGGTGGGGCCCTTACGCCAGCTCAGATAGGGGAGATCTTGTTGAGGAATAGGAGGGACGCTGATGTGGCGGTCAAAGCGGTGTTGTTGGCAATGCAGGCCAAGATTTTGGGTGGTGACGTGGAGGCGGCGCCGGAAGGTGGTCGGGAATCGGATGACGCCGCTAGGTCGCCGGAGAGTTTGGACCGGAGGTTGATGTTGTCGCCGAAGAATTGGGATGGGTCGCCGGGGAGAGGTGGAGGGAAGAAGAGGAGGACAGAAGGGTCTAGTTGGGAGAGGAAGGTAAAGTTTTTAGTGAGGCTCAAGTCTTTGACTAAGTCTGACTCTGGAAGAAGATAGAGGTGTCTAATTTGATCTTAATTTGATTCTGATTTATAAGCATTTCTGTAAAATGATCTTGTGAGATTAGTTGGTAGATGTAGCTTTTTTAACCTAATATATTAACCATCTTTGCATTGAATTTTAATTCATTGTTATTTTCTTTAATAACTTATTAATTCTATTACAATTCGACAAGGCTTATTAGGCGGGAAATTAATTAATTAATTAATCTAGCACAAAAAATTAAAACTTATCTTTTGTTGTTTTTTTTCTTAAAAAAAAGGGTTCAAAATGGACTTAAATTCATTAAATACGTAAATATGTATGTTGTACTGGATAGCTTCACTATACAGTAAGCAGAATAAAGGAGAAAATAAGTGAGTCTTAAGTCCTAACCATCTACTGTGGGATAAGTTTTTTGATTTTCACTATGTACAAATTTTACAAAAGAAGCCTTTAAAAGATTAAGAAAGTGAAGGGAATACTGAAAAATGCTTTTCCTTTTTTTCTTTTCACGGGGTTGTTTGTGAGGAGGGGGGGCGTAGGGGAAAGGGGTAGGGGGTAGGGGGTAGGGGTTAGGGGGGTGAATTCTTTTGGGATGACTTCATGTAAAGAGCATTAATTATGCTCTCAAAATAGAGTCAAATGCATTTGAAAGGAAGCTAATCACTTTGTTTTCAATAGTCGCAAATTGATGATTTGCTCCTTTAATTTAGGTATTGTTAACGGCAAATTTTACACGTTTGACAAAATATCAAAATAGTAGATTAAAATTACACTAACGATTGATTATTGCAAACAATCAACCCAAGAAAGATATAAAATATAAACACAAGAATTTACTTAAAATTTCAATTGAAAAAAAATCACGTATAGAGATAAAAAATCTACTAAAATAATATGGAAAACTTGTTGATGTATTTATAGAAATTATGTCCACCCGAATCCAACTAGAAGTAGGAATCCTTTTCAGAATCACCTTCTTATAACTGCAATTAATGATTGATTGTTTTCTTCTCAAGTTAGATCGCTTTATCCCATCAAATAAGGAAACACAATCTTACTTTAATAAGAATTCTCTCACTATTTCAACAAGCTTTCTAAATAAACGTATATGGGCTAACACCAAATTCGATCTAGTAAATAAGTTGGACTACACTTTCGTTAGACCCAAATAATTACATCCAACAGGTATGATAAACACTTTTTCTTTTTCTTTATGCTGGTTTATAAACTAATTTTTATCAGTCACTATAACTATCATCTTTATTTTTTAAGTTGCAAGTGAATAAAAATATGTAATATGTCTAACACATTTTTTAAGTTTTTTAAAACCTATTCTATTAGAATTAAAATTTTAAAATACATTTCATCTGAATGTTTAAGAGAGAACTTGAAAAGAAGCCAAGCGAGAAAATAGAAAAATTTGACGATGAATTCTTTATCCCTTTTTTAAAATTGACGTATCCACTTAAATAAGGGTGTAAAGCGTTATTTTGCATATATAAAAAAAGATAGAGTTTATTAGAAAATTGTTGTAATTGATATTTCCATATTTTTTATATTTTTACATAATATTTTTTCACATAAGGGTGTAAATGAACTGAGTCGAGTATAAAATAAGGTTTGATTAAGACTCGTTTAGCTTAGGCCTGATAAAATATGGTTATGGGTTAGTTTTGGTTTTCAAAATATGGTTATGGTTCCATTTAAAAAATAAAACTATATTAACCATTTTTAATGTGAGTTGGAACTATATGATTATGGTTCAAAACCATATTAACCATATTAACACTATAAAAAAATCGATTATCATTCTTGAAATGAGACGCTTTGTCGTCGCTTTATAACTCAAGTCTTGCCACAAGATTAAGGTCGATGGTGAAGGACGACAGTCGTTGCCGCGAGCCTGTCAGCCGAGAATTAAATAAGCCTCGTCCTCATCGACGGCGGTAGTCGACATCATTATCATTGGCGACGGGACCCATTGACGACGGGACAAGGTCACTACCGACGGCCCGAGTGACGACAAGACCGTCGGCAAAGGCTTGTTAATTTTTTTTTGGAATAACTCATTTCCGATGACGAGACCGTCACCACGTGACTATAGTGTAAATCGCTGATGACTTTGTACCCACGTGTCACCATTATATGTCATTTGGCGATGGGCCGCTGTAGCCTCATACCTACCCGTCGTGATGACTATATATATTTTGAATTTTTTTTATAATTTCAAAATTTCCCTGTTCATTTACAAATATAAACATACACCTGTTATAAACTAATAAAAACCATCAAATAACAAGCAAATATCATACAATTCACCATTCAAATAGTAATCCAAATCAAATATATAGATCAAAAATGGCCGTCGGTACAACTCAAAAACTCTACAAGTACATACATGAAACTCAGAATATAACATAAACTAACTACAACCCGTCGCCTGTCTCCTCGTCATCGACTTTGCGCATTCATCACTCAGACTTTGAGAGGAGGTCGTCATCATCAACTCGACGGTCATCACCCTATACTGGAGGAGGTTGCTCGTCATCAGCTCGGCGGTCATCACCAGTGCCTCCATCTCCACCTCCACCTCCACGAGTCTCGTCAACAAGACCTTACAAAATTAAAATATTAATAACAAAGTAAAAATGATAATATATTTACATTATTTTAGTTTGTGTTCTTCAAGTTAGGCGGACGGGACTCGAACTCGGGCTCCGTATATCGAAATCGAGTCCCGTCAGTTGTAACGCGCGTTCATTGCCTATCTTGGTGCTATTATGCGTGTTTTATGTGTCGTTTGAATGACTGAGACGGGTTTTGGTCTCTTTTTTGACTATTTTTTTAAGTTTTCTCAAGTTAGGCGGACGAGACTCGAACTTGGCCTCTGTATATCGGAATCGAATCCCGTTAATTGTAACGTGTGTTTATTACCTATGCGGTGCTATTGTCTATATTTGCGTGTCGTTTGGACGACAAGGCCGAATTTTGGTCTCTTTTTTGACTATTTTTCTAAGTTTTCTCAAGTTCGGCGGACGAGACTCGAACTCGGGCTCCGTATATCGGAATCGAGCCCCGTCAGTTGTAACGCGTGTCTATTGCCTATGCGGTGCTATTGTCTATGTTTGCGTGTCATTTGGACGGCCGTGGCTGGTTTTGGTCTCTTTTTTGACTATTTTTCTAAGTTTTCTCATGTTAGACGGATGGGACTCGAACTCGGACTCCGTATATCAGAATCGAGTCCCGTGAGTTATAACGCGTGTCTATTGCCTATGCGGTGCTATTGTCTGTGTTTGCGTGTTAACTAGTTATTTGACAGTTTATATAAGCAATATAATTATAAATAAGGAAATACATCAATAATAAGTTTTACCTGTTGAATATGTGGAGGAAAGATGTTGGCCAAGACAAATGCACATGCACGGATGGCCTCCTCCCGGACTACACTCATGAGGTCTTCAGCGGTAGCTGTAGGATCTATGGAGCCGTGAACAACCTCCTGAGCAAGCTGGTAGATCCGCTCACGTGATGGTGCACTTGACTGGACGACACTGCTCGCCATGTACCCCTCTATGATCCACCTGAAGAAGTCGTCAGATAATGAAGGGTCGACGCCTGATCCACTCGCACCACTACCTCCGGTGGGTGGGCGACGTCAAGATCTCGCAGCAGGGACTGTAGTGTAGGCTGGGACACGGGGAATACCCACAACTCTACCCTTCTTTGTCCCCCTGTAGCCTGCAGCCAGTCCTCCATCTTCTCGTCCTCACGCTCAGCATTAGCCACTGGAGTGTCACTTCTCTGGCTGCTCTGGACCACATAAAGGTCCTCGAACCGTGTCTGAAAAAACATAAAAATAGGTGAAAAACAAGTATTACACAAAAAAATACAAAAGAATTTCAAAGCCATCAAATACATACTAAATAAATAATTAAATTACTTACCGCAATGCGCTCTGCCTCAGGTGAGATATAACCATCGTCACCTTTCTTTTGGTGAGCGTGCCACCAAAACTCAAGGCGGAAAGGTCGGTGCTTTAGACTCACCTTGAGTCTCTCCCTATAGAGGTCGTCTGTTGACTCCCGGTCTGATGTGGGAGGGAGACGACTGCTTCATTGGGCGGTTGTCTGTTTGTGTTGAAATCTTCTTAAACGCCTCGCCCTCCCAAATAAGGCACATCTGCTCCCACACTGCAACACCAATGAAATCTGGGCGGACATCTCTAAGTGTCTGTCCATCAGCCATCTTGGTTTGGGCCTTCTTCTTCCAGTCGTAGACCCACTTGTGCCAATTCATCTCGAGATACTTCCAGAAACGGTGTTGCTGTGGGCTTCACCCTGAATCTAGAAGCGATAATATCTCTCAGAGTATAACATATGAATATTAGCGATTACTTAGTAGACAACATAAAGCAAAGCGGTAAAAATAAATATTCAAAAGCACAAATTAAAACTAACATATGAATGAATGACTTCTTACCCTAAACTCAAGAATAATCATTACGTATGCGGTCATCCACATCCGCCCATCTCATCCACAGGTTGGAGAATCGGTTGCGGACGATCCCAAGCAACGTGTTCCTTAGCGTCGCGTTAAGGATACTAAAATTGAAATTATTAAATTTCCAAATTACAAAGAATATATAAGAACTAAATAATTAATACAAACATAATGTTAAATATGAAATTACCTAGTAGTCCCGACACGGCATATAAAGGGGCACTGGGATTCCTTACGATCCACGTCTTTAGTCCCATGAGGCTCTCGTCGATCACCTATGTAGTGAAATACAACAATATTTATATAAACGAATATAATGTTAATATTATATAAAATTAAAAACAATAAGATGTATAACAACAAAACATGTAATTATACCAGATGATCCGACTTAATCATCACCAGCACTACCTCCACGCCCTCCACGACCTGAACTACCAGCACGCCCACTACGATCGCCGTGTGGTGTACGCGTCATATTTGTATATATACTGTCAAATCATCATCAAGAAGATAATATGCGGATACAACTAAAAGGATACAACATAAATATCAGAATCGTCATGCACATACAACTAAAAGGATACAACATGCAGATATAACTAAAAGGAAACAACTATTACATTTGAATACAACTAAAAGGATACAACATGCAGATATAATTAAAAGGAAACAACTATTACATTTGAATACAACTAAAAGGACATAAAGAGTACATACTCCTAATCATTTATATCATCAAAGCCATCAATATCAGAATCGTCATCTTCGAGCAGTAGATCTTCACTATCGTTGTCATCACCATCTTCGTCATCCTCAACGATTTCTTCAATTATATCTACCTCCTCAACAACATCGTTGTTGCCTCTTTTATAGTTCTAATAAAAGAGCTCTAACTCATGCAAGCATACACGGGTCAACAAGTAATACAAAGTAAGTAGAGTAACGATCCCACAGAGAAAGTTGTTAAATTTAAACTATCATGCATCAATTAACTCACCTTATTTATATGCTTAGACTAATGACCAAAAGTGTTGAATTAAACTAATTGTGAATAACAACTAAAAATAAGAATACAAATGGAATAAATATAATCTGAAATAATGGGACCCTAACTTCATTTAATATTTCATCTAATCGCCACTATCATGCAAGAAATGTTCACATATCACGGAAAATAGCCAAAACACGAATGGAGTTATAACCATTTTTCAATGCACTATAACCTACTTACGACATCTCTACGGATGATAGACTCTATGTAATCACCAATACAACCAACATCACTATATGTACATGTGAAATTGCAATTATATTGATTTTAAGCTCAAGCCCTTATTCTAGCTCATACGGTGAAACATTATATGTCTATCTGGTTCACAAAATACACAAGCCATATACAACAGACCCATATTCGCATGTTATCATGATTACAATCCATATTTGCATGTTCATTGTCAATTCCATACAAATACTGAGACGAATGGTGATCAAGCATTCATACATGTAAAACAATCATGATAAATATCCCATATGATATGCAAAATAACCCTAGCATTTAATTATGCAACCAAACTACATATTAAAATTCGTTAGAATCCCATAATGGAAATTAGTTCATGACTGAACCAAAAGCCATTATGGGATCAACGCTAAACATGATAAATAAACAAATAATTGAAATAAGAAAGATAGAACGATCAAACCCAATCTCTGAATAGAAATCAATGATCAACGTTTAAATCCTCATAGAAATCCAATAAACAAGAATAGAAATCCACAATGGCAGAGAATCCCAAGAAGAATTGGAGAAGTAGACGTTTTGGCTTCGTTCTACGTTGGAATCTCTCCCAAGGTGTAAACCCTAGTTTCTATGATGAAAATACGCTTAAAGTTATCAAGTTGTTCGTCTGACACCAGTCAAAATCGTTTAAAACCAATTACAATTCATTTAATTAAAAATTAAAATTAAAACAAAATTACGACATCGATCAAGATCGCGCATTGCGCATTCCTCTCTAACCTATGTCTCGGCGCAGTAATGAGACTTACAGAATGTCCGCCTGTTCACCAACCTCTCTCGGTAGCGCTGGCTCCTACCTCGGCGTCACGCATGAACTTGCGATAGATTATCGATTGTCTGCCCAGGTACTTTCATGGCGGTATGCGCTCCCAAGTGTTATATGCCACGGCGCCATCTTGCACTCTGCAAGTTCTAGTTACGGTTTTTGCTTCTTCTGCTTGCTGCTATCTCCTCTTCCATGCTTGATCCTCTTGTTTGCTTGGTCTCCATGCTTCATTGTACCTCCATGCCATGCACATCCCCGCCTGTGCCTTGCCTTCACGCATCCATTAGCCTCGTGCCCTCTAATACCACCAAAATCAAGCCGATTCCTGCACTTATTCACCAAAAGGAGTTGTAAGTAAATGCAATGCAAAATAACGTGAAATGCAACTAAAACACAATAAAATGTACTTGAGATGGGCACAATTCGCATGAATTGGTATTCAATAAGTAGGTAAAAATACCACTTATCAAATACCCCCAAACTTGAACTGTTGCTTTCCCTCAAGCAATGCATACTAATGAATAATGAAAATACAACTACAAAAATATGCAACTACTCTACATGATGCAAATTAGTCTCACATAATCCTGCCATAACATAATTTAATTTAGCCCAAATTACCTCGGTGAATCATCGAGATCCAGAATATGATTTCAAACCAAACTATAGACATAATATCATACACTCGGATAATTCATGAATGTTATAGAATCTTTGTGTGTGTGTGTGGTGTTCACCAAAACTTGATCTAAGCAAAGAATACATATGCTACACTGCTCCAAACAAAAAATTATAGTCTAAAGCAAGATTCATGTAACGCAGAATGTTTCAACATATCAACACAAACTAAGGTTCAACAATGGGCTTATTGCTTTATTTTTACTCACGAGGGCGATTGTCGCACTTTTCCGCGGTGTTTATTGCTATTTCACTTTTCTTTTTCTCTTTTTTTTTATATATAGCGAGTGCGTTTTACGCTCCATCTCACTGCCCATTTGCATTAAACGAGTGCATTTTACGCTCCATCTCGTCCCAATAACAGGCATGCCCATGTGTTCCTAAAGTTTGAATGTCAATGTTTCAAATCTACATGTGTGTTCCACATATTTCTGTTTTTACAACTACATGTTCTATCAAGCAGTGCAACACACACTTCTTAAACCTACAAGTGATTATGAACATATTAAATGCATCTGAAAAGCATTTAAACAGCAACATAAATCTCATCGTGTAAAACATTATATCTAAGCTGTGTTATCCAACATACTCTAGAATCCTTCACAATTCATTATCATCATTGGCTAGGCAAAAATTTCTATTAAGCAAGAATTTGTGCGAGACATGCAACTAAAACATACTATCACAATCCATAATGAATAAAAATTAAAAATTTTCTGCAAAAATTTATCTAACACATAAACACTCAAAATTAAACTACGCATGCAACAATTAAATCAAACTAAACTACCATGCTATGACCCCCAATACCCCCAAACTTAAAATATTCAATGTCCCCATTGAATGAAGGTAAAGGGTACAAAAAAACTCCCCTAATGATCGGCTTGACCACCCTCCTTGGGTGGTGAATCTGTGGTGGATATGGCATGCAGCGCGATTATAAAGCCAACTATAGGCCACTCTAACATTGTTCCTTGCTGCGCGAATGCTTCTGCCAAGGCCCGAGTGAGTCCCATAGTAAACGTTCCAAAATTGTCATACAAGGAGTCGACTTTGTGCTCCAACCTTCGAAGCTGTCGATCGCTAGGAATCGGGTGTGCTCGGGTGGATGGGCATGCCTCATCGGGCTGAGGGGGCTGCTGGGGTGACTCGGGGAAGGTGGGCCTTAAAATGAATCCTCGTCCGCGCGGGTGTGGTTCACCGCCTGCCCAGTCCTCAAATTTTGCAATGGTGGCGTGGGTGATGTCCTGACTTAGATATTGCATTTGTTCATTGCCCCAATTGCACCCCTGATGCGCACATAGCATGGCTACCACTGAAGCATGTGGAATGCTCCAGTGGTAGTTCCCTTCAAATACTTACACAATTTTTTGATGAATCAAATACCCCATATCAATATACTCGCCAGTAATTATACCCCACAGTATTATAGCCCTTTCTGCCGTGATCTCGTGCTGATGCGATGAAGGCAATAACTTGGCACAAATGAACAGATTCCACTCCTTGGCGTATCGATTCAGTGCGGCTGCTGGAAATATTCGAGGTTGGGTCATGCCAACTTTGTAAATCCATTTCGTGCCTGGCACGCACAACTCAGCGATAATAAGCTCCAAGTCCATTTCCAGATGTGCCCCTGCGATCCAATTGGCCGCCCCTGTTGGTGGTCTTGCGGTGATTCTCAGTATGTTTTGGATGACGGAGGGTCTGTAGTCTACCTCGACACCACGGACCATCGAGGTATCGGTCATGGTGACTTTGGCATTGGCATAGAACTCTCGGACTATGCTCATCGGAATGGGCGTGGGAGATGCAATCAGTCCACCCCAGCCTCGTTCCTGAATCATGGCGGAGTCATCCATCCCGGCCTTGGTGCAGATCCTCTTTCCTTGATAAATCTCTTAGCTACAATCTGGTAGTACTCTGTTTGGGCTTCTAGACACGAGAAACTTGGTGTGGTCGACAATGTCCTCCTCGTGTGGTGCTGAGAGGAGGATGAGGAAGATGAAGATGGTCGTGTTCTCTTGGGACCCATTTGCGAGATAGTTGATTGAAAATGCGGATGAACTTCTTTGAGAGAGAGATGAGAATTTGAGAATTGATAGCCTTCACGCTTGTGTGTGCTTGACCCAATTGGGAACCCTAGCTTTATAGAGAGGATGAGAGGTAGTTGAGCTTTGAGCGTGGAGAGAGTCGTGGAGATTTGATGGAGAGATATCTGACTTCAATCTTCAAGATAGAGATAGAGGCGTGAGTTATGGAGAGGAGAGAGTTTTTCACGTCTGTTATTATTATCGCAAATGAGATTCCAAATGGTCCAAAACTCTTTTAAAAATGTTGAATCGACTTGATTCGATTGTCACACACGGCCACCACGAGTGTGTCTTGGGTCAAGGCGCGGGTGCGAGACTTGCGTAATGCATATACATTACGAGTGGCTTGACAGCGTGGCGCTGAGTTTATCTTTGCATAGGCCTCATGATGCCCTTGATCCTCATGTCTGCAGTGCTCAAGTTTAATTTTTCTCTGTATCCCAGTAATGCTTTCCAATGATTGTTCATGCATAGACATTAATGCTCATTGTTAAGACTTGAATGTGAGATCGTATAATGTTAATCATCCTGCAAATATTCGCAAAGCAATTCTTGCTACATACTTAAGCATGAAGATTCACTATCCTAATAAACTTGAATTAGCTATAACTAACTAAAATAATCAAAAACTAAAAGAAAATCAATGAGGGTAGAAATAATGGGTTGTCTCCCGTCCAGCGCTAAGTTATAGTCAATTAGCTTGATTGTCTCTGAGTCTCATGTCACATCAAGAATTGAGGTGCCTTCCTTACTGTCCATCGCACCCCGAAATTTAATGACTTCAATTTTCATCAACGGTTCTACTTTCGACTCTGACCTTTTGCCCGTTACATAGTTCAATGGTCCATAATTTTCCAATTTCTGTACTTCATTCTTCGAACCCCAATCCACCAAGTCAACCAAGAAGCATTCTTCTTCATCCGATGGGAACTTTATCGCCTTAAAGACATTAAATGTGACCTCTTGATCATGTACACGCATCGTTAGTTCCCCTTTTTGCACAGCAATTGAAGTCCTTCCCGTGGCTAAGAATGGTCTCCCTAGTATGATTGGTATACTTTTGTCCTCTTCATAGTCTAGAATGATGAAGTCAGCCGAAAAAATGAACTTGTCCACCTTTACCAACACGTCTTCAACAATTCCCCGTGGATATGTGATGGATCTGTCGACTAGGCTGTAGTGATATGTTAAATCGGTCTTGGAGCCCGTGATCCCAATGATTGAACAACGACAAGGGAATCAAGTTTATACTTGCCCCGAGATCATATAAACACTTGCTAAAGTTCATCTTCCCAATGGTGCACGGAATTGTGAAGCTTCCGGATCTTTCGACTTTGGAGGTAATTTACATTGGAGCCTTTGCCTTTGCATTCTTCTGTCAAGGCTACTGCTTTCAAACTCGTCTAATCTCCTCTTCCTTGACAATATACCTTTCATGAACTTTTTGTAGCTTGGCATTTGTTCCAATGCCTCAGCGAATGGTATGTTGATCTGCAGCTTTTTGAACACCTCCAGAAACTTACTGAACTATTTGTCTTCCTTCTGCTTAACTAACCTCTGCGGATATGGTACTTGAGGGTGCATTGGTTGTATTGGACTCTTGACCTTCTCTTCTGAACCTGCCTTGTTCTTCTCTTCCTGCTTAACCTCAGATTTTTCTAACTTTTCTTCATCACCATCCAACTGTTCTGCCTCGCGCGGCCACGCGATATCCCCTTGTAACTCACGCGCGGGCGTGCGACTTACAGTGTCTGTCAAGTCTTTCCTAGATCTCAATGTGATTGATTGACACTGCTCATTCCCGTCTCTTCTAGGATTTATCTCTGTGTTACTTGGCAATGCACCCTGGGCCCTATTATTAAGCATGTTTGCCATCTGCCCCATCTGCGTCTCCAGTTCTTGATAGCCATTTGCTTGGCTTTTTTGATCATGACTTGATGTTTGCCATGTATTTCAACATCATCTCCTCCATCTCTGATTTCTTCTCTGGTTGTGTAGTGCGGTGGGCGTGGTGTTGTTGTTGTTGAGAAAATCCGGTGAAGCAGTGGTTGAGATGACTATGGTTGAGAAAATTGTTGGTTTGGTTTTGGTGGCCGATGTTGTTGTTGTCCTTGGTTATTTGACCAACTAAAGTTCGGATGATTGCGATTGTTGGGGTGGTATGTGTTCGGGAATTGACCTTGGTCTTTTCTGTAGTTACTCACATACTGTACTGACTCTGAGCTGATGGCACACTGATCCGTGGAGTGTGACCCCGCACAAATCTCACAAACGAAGGCAACTATTTTCGCTTTGCTCTCTGCCAAAGTATCTATCTTCTTAGCCATAGCTGCCATTTGTGCCGACAACTGAGTAATGGCATCAACCTCCAACACATCTGCAACCTTAGGCTGTGGCATCTGAGCTGTAGGATTCTGATGATCATTCGTAACCATAGTCTCGATAAGCGTATAGGCCTCGTCATAGCTCTTTACCCACAATGCCCCTCCTGCGGTTGCATCCACAATCGGTCTCGACTGCCATCCTAACCCATTATAAAAGGAATTTATCACCATCCAGTCTGGCATACCGTGATGCGGACATTTTCTGAGCATCTCTTTGTAACGCTCCCATGCCTCATATAAGGATTCGCCTTGCTGTTGCTCGAACTGAGAGATAGCCGTCCTCATCTTTGCAGTCTTAGCCATTGGGAAAAACTTGGCTAAGAATTTATGTGCTAAGTCCTCCCATGTGGTTATTGACCCTGACGACAAAGAGTGTAACCAACTTCTAGCCTTATCTCTCAATGAAAATGGAAATAGCCGTAGTCTGATGGCATCCTCTGTCACACCGTTGTATCCAAATGTGTCGCAGATCTCTATGAAACTCAATAAGTGCTCATTCGGATCATCTGTAGCAGCACTCCCAAACTAAACTGAGTTCTGCACCATTTGAATAGTGCCCGGTTTGATCTCAAAGGTGTTGGCTGCTATCACTGGTCTGACTATACTAGACTGTAATCCATTTATATTCGGCATGGAATATTCACTTAGAACCCGATGCTCTTCTCTTTGCTCGATTCTCTATTCTTCTGCCATATCCGGTATAGTTCGTTCTAACTGAGCTTGTAGATTTCTTCGCACGCTAGCTTTCCAACCTCTCCCGTTGATGTTTTCCTGTGTTGGTGTTAATTCGGAATTGGAAGATCTCGTGTGCATATAAATCTACAAGTTCCTGAAATTACAAATAAAACAAAAATAGAAATGAGAAGCGATCGAGAATTGTCTAAGTCATACAATTTAGCTTTAAGCGATGATAATTATCTAAATTAACGCCTTTCCCACATTAGCGCTGCCAAAAACTTGTTGCCTCTTTTATAGTTCTAATAAAAGAGCTCTAACTCATGCAACCATACACGGGTCAACAAGTGTCTGAGTAAGTAAGTAGTATCGATCCCACAGAGAAAGTTGTTAAATTTAAACTATCATGCATCAATTAACTCACCTTATTTATATGCTTAGACTAATGACTAAAAGTGTTGAATTAAACTAATTGTGAATAACAACTGAAAATAAGAATACAAATGGAATAAATATAATCTGGAAATAATGGGACCCTAACTTCATTTAATATTTCATCGAATCGCCACTATCATGCAAGAAATGTTCACATATCACAAGAAAATAGCCAAGAGCACGAATAGAGTTATAACCATTTTTTAATGCACTATAACCTACTTACACAGCATCTATAGATGTTAGAATCTATGTAATCACCAATACAACCAACATCACTATATGTCTATGTGAAATTGCAATTGTATTGATTTTAAGCTCAAGCCCTTATTCTAGCTCATACGGTGAAACAGTATATGTCTATCTGGTTCACAAAATATTCAAGCCATATACAACAACCCCATATTCGCATGTTATCATGATTACAATCCATATTTGCATGTTCATTGTCAATTCCATACAAATACTGAGACGAATGGTGATCAAGCATTCATACATGTAAAACAATCATGATAAATATCCCATATGATATGCAAAATAACCCTAGCATTTAATTGTGCAACCAAACTACATATTAAAATTCGTTAGAATCCCATAATGGAAATTAGTTCATGACTGAACCAAAAGCCATTATGGGATCAACGCTAAACATGATAAATAAACAAACAATTGAAAAAAGAAAGATAGAACGATTAAACCCAATCGCTGAATAGAAATCAATGATCAACTTTTAAATCCTCATAGAAATCCAATAAACAAGAATAGAAATCCACAATGGCAGAGAATCCCAAGAATAATTGGAGAAGTAGACGTTTTGGCTTCGTTCTACGTTGGAATCTCTCCCAAGGTGTAAACCCTAGTTTCTATACTGAAAATACGCTTAAAGTTATCAAGTTGTTCGTCTGACACCAGTCAGAATCGTTTAAAACCAATTACAATTCATTTAATTAAAAATTAAAATTAAAACAAAATTCTGACATCGATCATCGCCAGCACTGGCATGCGCCTCTCCAAACCTATGTCTCGCTGGCAGCGAGACTTACAGAATGTCTGCCCTGTCTAGCCAACCTCTCGCGTGGGTGCGCGCTCCTACCTCGCTACCAGCAAGAACTTGCGATAGATCATCGATGTCTCAGCCCAGGTACTCACGCGGCCAGCGGCGCTCCCCAATTCATTATGCCACGACTTCTTTGCTGCGCAAGTTCGGGTTACGGTTTTTGGGCTTTTGTTGCTGCTATCTACTCTTCCATGCTTGATCCTCTTGTTTGCTTGGTCTCTATGCTTCATTGTACCTCCATGCCATGCACATCCCCGCCTGTGCCTTATCTTCACGCATCCATTAGCCTCGTGCCCTCTAATACCACCAAAATCAAGATGATTCCTGCACTTATTTACCAAAAAGGAGTTGTAAGTAAATGCAATGCAAAATAACGTGAAATGCAACCAAAACACAATAAAATGTACTTGAGATGGGCACAATTCACATGAATTAGTATTCAATAAGTAGGTAAAAATACCACTTATCAATCGTCTTCACTTTCGATAGCGACAACATCATCCTCTTCTTCACTAGACTCACTAATAATTGTTACATCAGCAGGTGTGACACTAGTAGACTCGACTTGTAAAGGTTCATCGTTTGGACGAGGAGTTGTGCCTTGAAAACCACACGCTTTTGTGGTTATAACAGCATGACATGGGCTTGTAGGAGTCTTAACACTCTGCGCGTAGTACACCTGTGTTGCTTGACTTGCTAAAATAAAAGGCTCGTCCATACCAGTCATCAGTCTTAGTTTTGACTTAACGTTAACTGTCACCCGTCCTGATTTTTATCTACTTTAACTCCATTCTCAACATCAAAACAATGTCAATTGAAGCAAACTAATTCTTTATGACCCCAATATTTAAGAATGACAACTTCTAGCAATCGTCCATACCAGTCATCCCAAATGTTATCGTAGCAGCTACCTTTCACCACAACACCAGAATTAGCAGAAGTGACTTCCCCAATATCATAGCATTTAAATCAGAATCAGCGACAATGCGACATGTGTATAAGTATCTACAGATCTTTCGTGTCATCGGCTATAAGCTTTAGCCGATTGTCAGCTTACTCATCTGTGAGGACCTAATGTACATTAACACAACATATTCTAAAGTTAATTACGCCATAAGAATAAATCTATGATGGTAGATTCATTAAACTTGTAAAGGTTAGACTTACATGATCTTTAAACCATTGCACAAATTGTCCATTTCTCAAAATTTTCAAATCCCGTCCGATATACTCGGATTTGCTTCACGTACTCCAGCATCATATTGACTGCAACACAGCTATATACTTAATGTATTTGTAAAGGAACCTCTCCCAGTTACACCAGACATATATAGTTATAACTACTTACTTAATGTACGACGCTACTTCATTCATGTTGACAAGTGCATACAATGTGGCATCTGCATACTCACTATCGGTTCAAGAATCGCCTTTTTTTTACCGCCGAATGGGTGTACAGGATGACTAAAGGCCGTTAATTCTCCATTTGACTGCAACACAGCTATATACTTAATGTGTTTGTAAAGGAACCTCTCCCAGTTACACCAGACATATATAGTTATAACTACTTACTTAATGTACGACGCTACTTCATTCATGTTGACAAGTGCATACAATGTGGCAGATGCATACTCACTATCAGTCAAGAATTGCCTTTTTTTTACCGCCGAATGGGTGTACAGGATGACTAAAGGCCGTTAATTCTCCATTTTCCTAGTGCGCAACAGCCTCATTCTAACATAAGCGATTGTGCTTCGTCTGAACATTCGGTTCAAAGTACAACGAGCAGAAATTAACAAGTTCCTCCATAACATAACTTTCAGTAATTGACCCCTCTACACGGGCTCTATTCTTCACCTTTTGCTTTAGACGTCGCATATACCTATGTGATATATAGATTAGCAAACAAGAATTCTAAGTTTATTGTATTAAAAATATTAATGTCATTACCTCTCGAATGGATACATCCATCTATATTGCACAGGACCGCCAAACTTAGCTTCGTATGGCAAGTGAATAGGCAAATGTTCCATTGAATCAAAAAACGATGGAGGGAAGATCATTTCTAACTTGCACATTATTTCCACTATCTGCCTCTCCATTTTATCTATGTCTTTAAGCTGGAGCTCCATCAAGCATAGATCTCTGAAGAAATTAGAAAGCTCTGTCAGTGCTTCAACCACACGTTTCGGTAACAAGTCGATAAATGCCACAGGGATCAACTTCTGCATGAATATGTGACAATCATGACTTTTGAGACCCCAAAACTTCAGCTCCTCGACTTTACAACACCTTGCTATATTCGAAGAATATCCATCTGGGAGCTTCAGTCCACTGATCCAATTATATATCAATATCAATTGTTCCCTGGTCAAAGTATATTCAGCTTTAGGCGTTCCCGTCTTACTACCCTCCTAGTACAACCACAGATCTTCCCTAATGTTCATTTCTACCAAATCAAGTCTCGACTTATTGTTGTCCTTTGTTCTACCATTGACATCTAGTACTATATAAAAAATGTTATCAAATACGTTCTTCTCAGTATGCATCGGATCTAAACAATGACGGATGCAGAGTGTAGCCCAATAAGGCAGGTCAAAGAACATGGATTTGTATGTCCAGTTGTGAACCTTGTCGTAACCATAAGCTCGCTCCAATCTGTGATTCTTCCCTGGAGGTGGAAACTTTAAATGACTAATCCAACTCAACACTGCTGACCCAGAAAGACGGCCAGGTACTTGACGTTTCTCTGTTTTTTGATTGAATTGTCTACTCATCCGTCAATAACGATGTTCAATTGGAAAAAACTGTCTGGATGTTGCAAAGAAACTCATTTTCCCCCCATGTTTGAGCCGCATAGCTTTAACTGACCCCATGCACATGGGACATGACAAGCCCCTGTGAGTCGACCATCCACTGATCATTCCTAACGCCGGGAAGTCATTTATTGTCCACAGTAAAGCTTCCCTCATGTCAAAATTCTGCTTAAGAGATACATCATAAGTTTGAACCCCTTTTTCCCACAACATCTTCAACTCATCAACTAACAGCCTGAGGTATACATTGATGTCTTTACTCAGACTCTTATCACCCAAAATCAGTAAAGGCATGAACATGTAGGGATCTTTCATGCACATCGAAGGCGAGAGGTTATACACCACAATAATCACCGGCCAAGTTGAGTAGGGCTTTGTGTAAGGCCCGTTAAACAGATTAAACACATCTGTAGCAAGTCCAAGCCAAACATTACGAACCTCTTCAGCAAATGAGGGGTGCTTGTTATCAAAATATTTCCACTCAAGCCCATCTGTAGGGTGCGTCAGTTGACCTTCGACTATGTCCCGCGTAGAGTGCCACCTCATATCCTCGGCAGTATGTATTAATATAAACAACCGTTGAAGCCTTAGGGCAATGGGAAAGTAACATAAGATCTTTCTCAGCACGTCTTTTCCCTTTTTCTTCATTGTTCACAGTATCTACTTATACCACAAATATCACATGACCTCTTATCTTTATTGACATCACTGTAATACAACATATAGTCATTCTCACAAGCATCAATCTTCTCATACCCTAGATTGAGCCTTTTGACCATTTTCTTCCCATCATAGTACGACTTCGGTAACTTATTGCCTGCAGGTAAGCACTCCTTCACAATGCGTAATAGTTCATTAAAACATCTCTAGTTACAGTCATGCTCGTTCTTGAAGTGTAAAAACTTAGTCACGGCAGATAAGAAAATGTGCTTTTCGTGCCCGTCATACAGTGGCGTCGCTGCTTCATGCAATAACTCATAGAAACCCTTAGCCCCATCATTCGGCTCTTGCTCGACGCCATCCCTGTCTGTATTCCACTGGAAGTATGAACCAACAGCTTCGACTATCATGTTAGTACAGTCAAAGGTTTCGTAACCTCTGGATTCCGGTTCTGATTCATGTTCATCTAACCAGGTTTCCCCATGATAGATGTGACGCTTCCAAAACAGGTATATATCACCCATCTTGAGTCGCCAGATACATGGTACATAACTCAACTACAAACTTAATTATACAATTGTTGTGCAAAATACGACAAAACATAGCTGAGAGTTTAAACACGAATATTGCCTTCTAGACAATATCCACACTCAATGGAGTCCTCATTACAATTATTATCACACTATTTTATAAAAATAGTGAGGACTACTATAGCCACCATCTCGGACCGTCAATCCATTCCCCGACCAGGCCCAGCTATATTCTCATTTCTTGAAGAGAACATTGAAACAAAAGGGTGAGCTCAACTAGCCTAGTAAGAATTATTATGAATAAGATAATGCAGAATAAATTATCCTTAGCCTTCAACAGTATAACAATTGATGGAATATAATAGACAACAAGTTTTAGATCAACAACTGCAGCGAAATAAGCAATCCATTAGAAGAATCAAGTAGAACATAATGTCTATCTCTTCTAGATTAAAAGTCCATCGTTAATATTTCATTCCTGTAATACTCAACAACAGTTCTTTGTTTTACCCAAGACAAAAAGAACTATCATCACATGTCTTCACCTAAACCACCAAAAATTATAGTTAAATCCACAATTCATATTTATAATCATATAACTCAACAGTTTCTCCTTTCCACAAAGTCTTAATAGAACGTTTACTCAATATCTTTACCCCAAAGGCTAAAGATATTCAAATGTAATAACAATGATCATACCAATTAGTTGTCTACCTTTGCACTACGGGCCAAAGATATTCAATTATAAAACCAATGGTCATGATCATACCAATCAATTGTCTGTCAGTGCACTACAGCCAAAGACATTCAACTGTTAACTAATGGTCATGATCCTGCCAATCACATCATCGAATTATCCATGCACTACGGGCTAAGGATATTCGTTATTATCACCAGTGGTTATGATCATGTCATACACATGTCCATCTTTGCACGTAAGCCAAAGATATACAACTATAAAACCAATAATCAACAGTCCATCTTTGCATGTAAGCCAAAAAATATACAACTGTAAAACCAATAATCAACAGTCCATCTATGCACATAAGCCACAGATGACTTTCATCACAATATAAGCATGAGGATGATGACAATTATATAGGCATTAATCAAACGAAATCAATGATAAATATTAAAGACTTTAAATTTATCCAGAGTTTAAAAATATCCAAATTGTCAACATGATACTGCTTTGTGGAGTAAAATTCAAGAATAATATTCATGTACCAAAAATAATTTGGATAGAAAATAAATATATTTTTTGGATAAATAGTACCCCGTGAATAGTAACTCATGAATAGTAACTCGTGAATAATAACTCATAAATAATACTCCGTATTTGTACATAATACCGTATACATAAATAATGTCATATATGCAAATAGTGTCATATACATGAATAGTGCTGTATACGTGAATAGTGTTATATACGTGAATAGTAACTCCGGCACAAAAAGATAAATGTTCACAATAAAATCCATATAAATATTTATAACACCTTAATCCAAATGTTATAAATCACTTAATAATCTCATAATCTAATATTATTAATATTACCACAATATTTTAATCATTTCTTAAACTTATAAACAATTTATTTTAATTGTTTACACTTTACTAATTAATGCATTTAATCATCCTAAAATGACAAACTCATAAGATTTCATCACCAATAACCAAAACTCTCATCAAAAATCTGCATATACCTTATATAGGATTCTTAAGCCATAAAATCCTATTTTTTAATTTTCTTACTTCACATAACATATTTAATTCATTTACTCATAACTAGTCCATTTTCATGAAAAATACCAAATCAGTACAAACAAATTTTCTTTTTTAGGATTTAGCAGATTATAGTCCCATATTGAACATATATTTTTCTCATAATTTTTAAAATTCATTTACTATTTTTCATATGGCTAAAACTGCCGAATATTTAGACATTTATCAAAAACTGTACTTTTGTCCAAAAATTCCAAAATTTACAGGGTATACTGCTGTTATATAGATGCACTCCCAATAAAAATTTCACCAATTTTGGAGTTAACCACAAAGAGTTATAAGGGTTTACTTTTATAATAGTCTTTTCTCATAAAATTCATAACTCCTAATCTATACATCCAAAAATTGCCATTTTTGGACACAATCTAGAAAGCTCATCAAATTATCATTTCAAATATTTCCAGAATTTTTAAGGGTCAGAAAAATTACAAAATTGCCCTTGACAGAAACCCCTTACTTACAACGGTTGAACGAAAATAATATTCCTTACGAATATTAAACGGAAATAATATTCTTTACGAATATTAAATGAATATAATGAATATTGAACGATAATAATATTCATACGAATACGAAAAATAATATCTCTTCAGAATAAAAAAAAAATAACCCTTACCTCAGAAGAAGACTGGATACTGGAGTAATGAAGTAGTAGACTTCGCTTCTTCTTTCTCTCTATAACTTCTCTCTCTATAGCTTCTATATCTATAATTGCTCTTGTGAGACTTAGTGAATTGGTGAGAAATGAAGAAAGAATGACCTTCTATTTATAGGAAAATATAGTTTCAATAATTGCACATTTTGGGGCTTGAAATATTACAGTATAATACCTTCCTCTTTTTTTTCATTTTTAATTTAGTCCTACAAGTATTATCAAACTTACACCACCTCCCCTAATAGTAAATCATGTGAATCAATAGTAAATCATGTGACTCAATAGTTCTAAACATGTGAAAAAATTAATTATAGTATAGTACCTTCATCTATACCTCCATTTTTAATTTAGTCATGCAAGTATTATCAATCTTGTACCAACTCCCCTAATAGTAAATCATGTGAATCAATAGTACACACACGTGAACACATAGTTATAAGCATGTGAATTAATAACAATTAATTTCTCATTTATCCGATTAATTACCCGATTGGTCGATATAACCTCCAGACATCAATTATTATCGAAATAAATGTCGATTTCCACTAACACTAATAATTCCCACACAATGGAACTATCAATTTCATCTTCAATCAACACGAACATATTCATCATTAATATTATAATTCACAATATTTAACAACCGGGTCGTTCCTGTGAAAGAGGGGCTTTTCGATAAGGATTTCTCCTTATTAGGCGCCAAGCAATTAGGTGACCAAACCTCTCCTTGACAAAACTTCTAGACATTGTCAATATTGCAAATAATAATATGAATAACTTTGTCGTCTCAATCATTGATTTAATAATATAAAATATTGTGACAATAATTGAATAAAACCGAGTGACTTCTCACGTAAGCATCAATAATCAATATCGTATTGCTACTATTATCAAGACGCTGCATATTCTTTGTACTTTTTATCACCGATTATTTTATGACAACTTGCTTACTTTAAAAAATTTCAAATATCACCCTTAACTTTAACCTTTTATCAATTTAACCATTTACTAAATAGAATAATTATCGAAAAATTGAATACTTTTATTTCATAAAATTCGGGTCTCATGAATCTCCCTCCTTATGAAATTTTGCCCTCAAAATTTATGTACCTGGTAGTTCGAACAGATGAGAATGTCTTGCTTTCTTTTCGGATTGTACCTTCCCGGTTATTTCCTCTCTATCATGATTTTCCCATTTCTCATCTCCTGTATTTCAGATATCATTCTAGAATATAGTTTCAAAATAAGGGTTAATTGACATATCACATATTATCCCTATACTCTGACCGACCAATTAAATACCAAATAAACTTAGGTAGGTCATACTAGCGAAGGAATTCCTCGTATCTCCCCTCCTAATTCTTGTCTTACATCTTAGCCAGGGATCATATCCCTAAGCTTTGATACCAACTGTGACTCCCCCAAAACAGGTATACATCACCCATCTTGAGTCGCCAGATACATGGTACATAACTCAACTACAAACTTAATTATACAATTATCGTGCAAAATACGACAAAACATAGCTGAGAGTTTAAACACGAATATTGCCTTCTAGACAATATCCACACTCAATGGAGTCCTCATTACAATTATTATCACACTATTTTATAAAAATAGTGAGGACTACTATAGCCACCATCTCGGACCGTCAATCCATTCCCCGACCAGTCCCAGCTATATTCTCATTTCCTGAAGAAAACATTGAAAGAAAAGGGTGAGGTCAACTAGCCCAGTAAGAATTATTATGACTAAGATAATGCGGAATAAATTATCCTTAGCCTTCACCTGTATAACAACTGATGGAATATAATAGACAACAAGTTATAGATCAACAACTACAGCTGTGACGCCCCCAAAATAGGTCCACACGACCCATTCTGAGTCGCCAGATATCATATTATAAAAATCAAATAAAAACTTCATTTATACATGTAAGACCCCAACTTATTATAAATGAAATTAAATTTCCTCTATTTATTATTTTGAAATAGTAAGGGTTGATTTGATTAATGTGGTTAGTTATGGGTAAAATGTGCAAATATTTTAAATAAGCAAGTGGTTATAAAGTATTCATTGTTGTCGGGGAATATTCGTTTGGTCGTAAAATATTCTTGTTGTCGGGGAATATTCGTATGACGGCGCAGCCTTGTGTGGGCCCCATAACAGAAAGTGATTGGATGAAGAAAACGACAAGTATAAGTTGTTTATAAATAACGACGTAGTTGTTACCGTTAATACTGTTGAAATACTTGGTGGTTAAAACATAATAGCACACGGTATTACACCAATTATTGATTCTTACGTAAGAAGGCATTACTCAATAATTGTTATAGTAATTACTGTTCAATATTTTATTTTATTAATTCAATAATTGCTACGTTGATATTTTATATTATTGTTGTTTCAATAATTATCACTACACAGTATTTTTCATTATCAGATCAATAATTCATATTATTTGAATAATATTATTAGATAGCATTATTGGCAATGTCTAGAAAGTTCTGTCTAAGGAGAGGTTTGGTCACCTAATTGCGTGCTAGTAAGGAGAAATCCTTATTGAAAAGCCCCCTCTTTCTTGGGAACGGCCTGGTTGTCGATATTGTGATTTTGTAATATTATTTGTGAAAAATTAATTATTGATTTATATGATAAAGAAAATATTCATTTTATGTGGATATAGATGGAGAAAATTTTAAAGTGACAATTGTTGAAAAATTGATATTTTATTTTTTCTGATAAAATAATTCATTTAAATATATTATTATATTATAATAATATAATAATGGTGATATTTTTACAATGAATGTGGGATATATGAATAAATGAGGAGGAAGAGTATTTTTGTTACTAAAAATATTTAAAACAGGTTTTTCATGTTTGTGGACCCCATTTCTTGACTGAAATTTGATTATAGCCTATAAAATCGTCTGTATGTAGATTTTGGTCAACTTCTGCTTGGAATTTGGAAAAACTTTCTTCTGCAAAGTTGTAGAGAATTAAATTTCCTATGAAATGGACATAAGATTTGAATTTTTTTGATAAAAGGGCTATTCAGAAGTACTGTCTTTTTTGAGGTAAGGGATATTATTTTTTTTAAAATGATATTATTTCTTCTAATATCATTATGCCGGAATATTGGTAAGATTTTTTTTGTGAAATTCTTGTCTTTTAGTGTCGGGGTTACAATTCACGTATATGACACTATTCACGTATACAACACTATCTATATGGGGAGAAAGTGGAGATATATTCAGATCATAAAAGCCTCAAATATTTCTTCACTCAAAAAGAACTCAACAGGCGGCAACGACGTTGGCTCGAGCTGTTGAAAGATTACGACCACACTATTCAATAACATTCTGGAAAAACTAACGTGGTAGCTGATGCGTTGAGTAGAAGATCATATGCGGGAATGAGTGCGATGTTGTTAACACAAAGGCCTATTTTGTGTGATTTACAAAAGATGAAGATAGAATTCAAGACTCCAGGGACCCATGCGATGATGTTAAGTATACGCATAGAACCGACTTTAATCGAAAAAATTAAAGTTGCTTAAGCCACAGACCCGGAGCTGATGCGTATGAAGAAGAAAGTACAAGAAGGTGCTATTCTAGGAGCAAGAATCGATGAAGAAAGAATACTTCAAGTCCACTCCAGACTTTGTGTTCCTGACGACTCTGATTTGAAATACAAGATCATGATGGAAGCACACAATACACCGTTCCCAATCCATCCTGGAAGTACCAAAATATATCGTGATCTTCGACATACATTTTGGTGGAACAATATGAAGAGAGAGATTGCAAAGTTTATCTCGAGGTGTTTAATTTGTCAACGTGTAAAGGCGGAGCATCAAGTGCCTAAGGGTCCATTGCAACCACTTGAGATTTTGAAATGGAAGTGGGAACACATTACCATGGATTTCATTACGGGTCTTCCCACGGTTTCTCAAGGCATAGATTCTATTTGGGTTATTATTAATAGATTAACCAAGTCTGCTCATTTCTTGCCAATACGGGAGACTTATTCCCTTGAACGACTTGCTCGTATGTATGTAAATGAGATTGTGAGATTGCATGGCATGCCAGTATCCATAGTTTTGGATCGTGACCCAAGATTCTCTTCACGATTTTGGGTTAGCTTGCAAAAAGCTATGGGCACGGATTTACGATTTAGTTCGGCATAATATCCACAAACGGACGGACAATCAGAGAGGACTATTCAAACTCCTGAAGATCTATTAAGACTTTATGTCCTAGACTTCAAAGGGAGTTGGGATAAGTATTTACCATTGGTGGAATTCTCCTACAACAACAGTTATCAGGCAAGTATAGGTGTGACTCCATTCGAAGCATTGTATGGACGAAAGTGTCACTCTCCAATATGTTGGGATGAAGTGGGTGAAGAAACATTGTTGGGACCAGAGTTGGTTCGTATGACTACGGAAAAGATCCAAATGATTCGACAACGTATACAAACGGCACAGGATCGACAAAAGAATTATGCGGATCTTCATCGAAAGGACGTGAAATTTAGTATTGGGGATCATGTATTGTTACGAGTTGCCCCATGGAAGGGAGTTACAAGATTTGGGAAGAGAGGAAAGCTCAATCCACGATTTATTGGTCCATTTCAGATTCTTGACCGATTAGGAAATGTGGCCTATAGACTCGCGTTACCTCTAAGTATGTCTCGTTTTCATAATGTTTTTCACATATATGTGCTTCTAAATATGTGAAAGATCCGAACCACGTTATTGAGTTAGAACCAGACGAGATAGTCGAAGACTTAACGTACGAGGAGGTACCTGTTAAGATATTGGATAGGAAGGAGCATGTCTTACGTACAAAGGTCATACCACAAGTCAAAGTTTTGTGGAGGAACCATGCTATAGAGGAAATGACCTGGGAGTTGGAAACGGAAATGAAAGCGAGGTATCCTCACCTTTTCGAAACACCAGGTACGTACGTCAATTTCGAGGACGAAATTTCATAAGGAAGGGAGGTTGTAAGACCCCAACTTATTATAAATGAAATTGAATTTCCTCTATTTATTATTTTGAAATAGTAAGGGTTGATTTGATTACTGTGGTTAGTTATGGATAAAATGCTCAAATATTTTATATAAGCAAGTGGTTATAAAATATTCATTGTTATCGGGAAATATTCGTTTGGTCGTAGAATATTCTTGTTGTCGGGGAATATTCGTACGACGGCGCAACCTTATGTGGGCCCCATAACGGAAAGCGATTGGATGAAAAAAATGACAAGTATAAGTTATTTATAAATAACGACGTAGTTGTTACCGTTAATACTTTGTTGAAATACTCGGTGGTTAAAACACAGTAGCACACGGTATTGTACCAATTATTGATTCTTACGTAAGAAGGCACTACTCAATGTTATAGTAATTACTGTTCAATATTTTATTTTATTGATTCAAAAATTGCTACGTTGATATTTTATATTATTGTTGTTTCAATAATTGTCACTACACAGTATTTTTCATTATCAGATCAATAATTCATATTATTTGAATAATATAATTAGATAACATTACTGGCAATGTCAGAAAGTTCTGTCTAAGGAGAGGTTTGGTTACCTAATTGCGCGATAGTAAGGAGAAATCCTTATTGGAAAGCCCCCTCTTTCTTGGGAACGGCCTAGTTATCGATATTGTGATTCTGTAATATTATTTGTGAATAATTAATTATTGATTTATATGATAAGAAAAATATTCATTTTATGTGGATATAGATGGAGAAAATTTTAAAGTGACAATTGTTGAAAAATTGATATTTTATCTTTTCTGATAAAATAATTCATTTAAATATATTATTATATTATAATAATATAATAATGGTGATATTTTTACAATGAATGTGGGATATATGAATAAATGAGGAGGAAGAGTATTTTTGTTACTAAAAATATTTAAAACATATTTTTCATGTTTGTGGACCCCATTTCTTGACTGAAATTTGATTATAGCACATAAAATCGTCTGTATGTGGATTTGATTAACTTACTTGGAATTTGGAAAAACTTTCTTCTGCAAAGTTGTAGAGAATTAAATTTCCTATGGAATGGACATAAGATTTGAATTTTTTTGATAAAAGGGCTATTTATTATGAATTATTGAAGTTCTGAAGTTCTAGAATAATTAATTTTTGAAGTTTAAAATATTTTAATTAAGAAAAATGTTTTTGTTATTTTTTGTGGAGTGGATGGCTGATGTTTGGTCTGGTGGTGTGCGTAGGAAATAAAAAAAATATATTATTATTTATTAAATTTTCTGCTTTGGTGTTCTAAGCATTTTCCTATA
This sequence comes from Panax ginseng, assembly GCA_020205605.1. Taxonomy (NCBI): domain Eukaryota; kingdom Viridiplantae; phylum Streptophyta; class Magnoliopsida; order Apiales; family Araliaceae; genus Panax; species Panax ginseng. The sequence goes on from CM035134.1 coordinate 15,641,150, forward strand.
AATAGGGTGCTTAGGTTAGAATTGAAAATCACACCAGAAACTAAAGTTTTCTCTGTCTATATCATCGAGCGTATTTTTGTGAGTATTTTGATACTTTGAGTGTTGCTATATGGTGCAAGTTCCCTTCAGCACTATATCCAGTATTCCAGTCAGAAGTACTATCTTTTTCGAGGTAAGGGATATTATTTTTTTTTAAAATGATATTATTTCTTCTAATATCATTATGTCGGAATATTAGTAAGATTTTTCTTGTTAAATTTTTGTCTTCTAGTGTCGAGGTTACTATTCACGTATACAGCACTATTCATGTATACGATACTATTCACAAAAAAATTAAATTTTTATTTTTGGTCCAAGATATCTATTATGGATACTAGCTTTGATTATATCCATGTTTTGGTCTTCATTCTTGAATTTTTACTCCACTATGATTATTTACAAAGTATTTTTGAACTTGGATTGTTTAAAGTACAAATCCTTAATATTTGTTCTTTTGTTTCACTGGATTCGTTTTCTTTAAAATATTTTTCATCATCCTCAGTCCTAAATGATGATATTACTAAATATCTTTGGCCTGTAGTGCAAAGATTAATGATTTTCTAATAAATATCTTTGGCCAGTAGTGCAAAGATGTATAGGTGTTGAGATGAACATGACCAACTGATGAATATCTTTGGCCTGCAGTGCAAAGATGAATATTTAATTCAAGATGTATATTGATTGATGTTACAGGGATAAAATGTTGATGAAAAACTTTTAAATTCATAGAAGAAAGTAGATTTCATTCTCTAAGTAACTCTTCTAATGAATTGTTATTTCCGCTGCGAATATTGATTTAAAACTTGTTGTCTATTGTATTCTATCAGATTTTTCCCTATTGAGGACTAACGATAATTTATTCTATATTATCTTAGTCATAATATTCTTAACTGAGCTAGTTGAGCTCACCCTTTTCCTTTTTATTCCATTTTTCTTCGCAAGAGGTGAGAATGTAGCGAGTACTAGTCGGGGTGTGGAATGATGGTTCTAGAAGTTGTTTTAGTTGTCCTCACTATTTTGTAAAATAGTGTATCAATAATTGTAATGAGGACTTATTTTGAGTGTGGATATTATCTAGAAGATAATATTTGTATTTAAACTCACAGTTTAAGTGTTGTTGTATTTTGCACGACAATTGTATTAATAAAGTTGTAGTTGTTTCTGTACCATGTGTTTGGCGACTCAGAATGGGTGATGTATACCTATTTTGGGGGCGTCACGGTTGGTATCGAGCTTAGGATATGGTCTCCATGCGAGATCGGGGAATAGAACTAGGAGAGGAGAAACGAGTAAATCCTTCGCTAGTGTGTCCTCTACCTAAGCTTATTTGTTGGTTGGTCGAAATATAAGGATATTATGTGATATGTTAATTTTTTAATTAACCCTTATTTTATGGCGATGTTTGAGAATGGCAATCGAGAATGTTAACAAATGGAGCAAATGAGATTGTGGAGACACCTTTACTCACCAATGAGGAGAACGTGCAACAGGTCGGCAATGTTCCTCCTGTAAACAACACCACTGATCAGACGATGAACGATGAGATGTTTAGAAGCTTTTTGCAGTTTATGAAAAATCAGACGAAGGAGACTCGTGTACAAAATACAGGTGGAAATGATAGCAACGCACGGTTTGTCACAGCCAAGAAGTTTAAAGAGTTGGGACCACCGAGTGCAGGGAAAGCTTTGATCCGATTAAAGCGCGTAGACGTGGGTCAAACAAATTACCAAGATATTCGATGTCTTGGGATGCACGGAGGAACAGAAGGTTCCATTCGCCACCTTTATGTTCCGTAATGAGGCAGATTACTGGTGAAAATCTGTGAAGTGTACCCATCCAGCCTCACTCAGCATGTCTTGGGAAACGTTTCAGAAACTGTTCAATAACAAGTACTTTCGTGACAGTATTTGTCATATGAAGGAGGTAGAGTTTGTTAGACTGGAGCAGAATAACATGACGGTGTCCCAGTACGAGGCGAAGTTCGTGGAGTTATCCAGGTTTGCACCTCATTTGGTGGAGAATGAGGAACGTATGACGCGGATGTTTCTGAGAGGTTTGAAACCCGACATACGTCAGTATCTCATTTCTCATAAATTTTTTCTATATTCAGATGTTGTCAACAGGGCTCAATTATTAGAGCTAGATAACAGGTACGTTCAACCGAGGGACCACAACTAGGGTCATCTGGGGTGTGGCGGATCATCGAGACAACAATAACCAAATGAGGGAAAGAAAAATCACGACAAGAGCGGCAACCACTCTGGTGGTAATCATGGCCATGAAAATAGAAGAAGCGAGTCAGGGGGAGATTTAAAAAAAGGAGATTTAACAATGACAATGTGAAGACGTCAGCACCAACTGGTTCTAAAGGAGGAGAACGACCACCGGTCGTATGTTATAAATGCGGGAAAGAGGGACATATCAGCCCAAACTGTCCACAGCAGTTCAAGGTATGCTATAATTGTGGAAAGGAAGGATATATCGCTCGAGATTATACGCTAGCAAAACCAAGTCTAGTAGGGATGGTGACTCAAAAGGCTGTCCCAGAAAAGTCAAAGTCAACGGTTCCTGGAAGAGCGTTTGTCGTGACTGGTCAAAATACAAGGAACCCAAACGAGGTGATCACGGTAAGCTAATCATAAATTCTTGCGAAGTTTATACATTACTAGATACCGGTGCTACCCATTCATTTATCTCTCCTGCTTGTGCTCAACGTTTAAACTTGACTCCGGAGAAATTAGACTTTGACTTATCTGTGGAGACTCCGTTAGGAGAAACTTTCATCACACCCACTGTTTATAAATCTTGTTTGATCCAAGTTGACACCATCATATTACCTGTTGATCTTATCTCTTTAAAGATACTTGCATTTGACGTGATTTTAGCGATTGATTGGTTAACTACTCATCATGCCAAAATTGATTATTTTTGTAAGGCTGTTAGTTTTTATATTCCTAACCAAACTATTATGCGAATTCAAGCGACTAAACCACTAAAATCAATCACTGTCATATCAAGCCATAAAGCCATTCAGTTATTGAAAAACGGATGTCAAGCTTTCTTATCCCATGTTATGGATCTGAATAAAGACACGTCAGATTTGAATAATATTTCTGTTAGTGAATTTCCTGATGTATTTCCTGAAGAACTTCCCGGTCTACCCCCAGAACGTGAATTTGAATTCTTTATTGACTTTGAACATGGTACAAAGCCCATTTTTAAAACCCCATATCGAATGGCTCCTATTGAACTCCAGGAGTTAAAGGGCCAACTACAGGAGTTATTGGATATCGGTTTTATTCGTCCTAGTACATCTCCCTGAGGTGCTCATGTTTTATTCGTAAAGAAGAAAGACGGGAGTATGCGACTTTGTATTGACTACCGGGAATTAAACCATGTCACTATCAAGAATAGGTATCCGCTACCTCGTATTGATGACCTATTTGACCAGCTACAAGGAGCACAATTCTTTTCAAAGATCGATCTTCGTTCTGGATATCATCAGCTGAAGATTAGAACTGAGGATATTCCAAAGACTACCTTCAGAACTCGGTATGGGCATTATGAATTCTTAGTCATGTCTTTTGGATTGACTAATGCTCCTGCGGCTTTCATGGATATGATGAACCGAGTATTCAAGGAATATTTGGATCAGTTCGTTGTTGTCTTTATTGATGACATCCTCATATATTCCAAAAGTTGTGAAGATCATGAGCACCATTTGAAGCTGGTACTCCAAAGGCTTCGTGAAAACAAGCTTTATGCCAAGTTGAAGAAATGCGAGTTCTGGCTTGAGGAAGTAGCATTCCTTGGGAACGTGGTGTCAAAATATGGAGTATCTGTTGACCCGGCGAAGATTGAAGCTATACAAAGTTAGGAGCAACCAAAGTCGGTGACCGAAGTACGTAACTTTCTGGGCTTAGCTGGTTATTATCGGAGATTCGTGGAAGGGTTTTCTCAAATCTCAAATCGCTTGTTGAGCTCACCCTTTTCCTTTTTGTTCCATTTTTCTTCGCAGGAGGCGAGAATGTAGCGAGTACTAGTCGGGGTGTGGAATGATGGTTCTAGAAGTTGTTTTAGTAGTCCTCACTATTTTATAAAATAGTGTATCAATAATTGTAATGAGGACTTATTTTGAGTGTGGATATTGTCTAGAAGACAATATTTGTATTTAAACTCACAGTTTAAGTGTTGTTGTATTTTGCACGACAATTATATTAATAAAGTTGTAGTTGTTTCTGTACCATGTGTTTGGCAACTCAGAATGGGTGATGTATACCTATTTTGGGGGCGTCACAATACAACTGTTGAACTGTCGTGCAGAATACGACCACAGTTAAACTGAGAGTTTTAATACAAATGTATGTAACTCTCATGGTGCCTTGACCACAACCTTACAATGGTACCTTACATAAAAGTACAAATCGATAACCTGCTTTTAGAAATTAAAATCTTTGGGAAGTGCTCAAGGAAACCTTCGTACATGGGAGGCCATGCGTCTAGGTTATGATAGATATCATATGTCCACAGAATTATCCTTGGTTGACCCAATAGTCCCGAAAAACAAGAAGATTGTTATCTTCTTTCCAATGCTGAGTCTTCTCTTGACATATAATTATCTCCGTTGTCTCCAAGTGAGAATTATATTTCAAATAAACTCCAAGATTATATAGGTAGTGCTCGTAGTTATACTCAGCAAGTGGATGTGCACAACCCTATCTTATGATAACACGAGGTTGTATGTCATTAGACATCTTGTATAATAGTGGCAAAACACCCTTCCAAAGTTGGGTTCACCTTACCCTATTCGGTTCACCAAAATTAAATATCAAATGACGTATACAATACGACACACTTATCTAAAGTTCTCAATAAAATTATTTCCATACTATTTAGAGAGAACCTCAACAGCTATAGACCACCGTTCTATTCTCCTCACACACCCCATCTAATTCCAACTACACTTTTATTCCCTGAAAGGAATTGTGAAGCAAAAAGGGTGAGCACAACTAGCCCAGTAGAGAATATCATGACTAAAGATAATTTACATCATCAATAGCCTTTATCAGTAATAAATCAGAGATTTAAAACATATGGTAGATGATAAAACTTTTTAACCATAGTTGCAGCGGAACGAGCAATCCATTAGAAGAGTCAAATAGACCATAGGGTCTATTATCTTCTCCATGTTAAAAGTCCACCAACAATATTTATCCCTGTAACATCAATCAACGATTCCTGTCCACAATTATGTGAATAACTCATAATCATAATTGTGATTCTAAATTCCTCTTCGCACCTGAATGAAGAAGATAATTTTCATCACCGTGTCTTTACACAAAACATCAAAAATCATGGTTATACCAAATCACAATTCTTGTTCATAATCATACTAATAAATTCATCTTTTTGCACTCTGGGCCAAAGATATTCATTAACAATTCATCTTTGCTCTACAGGCCAAAGACATATAACTGTATTATAAAAGAGTCAAGTAGATCATGATATCTACTATCTTCTACGAATTAAAAGTGTATAATCAAATCTTTGAGACTCACAATAAATAATCCACATCATCAAATCATCCACCACTACTGACCAAGGATATTCATGTAATCATCAATGATCATGATTATACCGAATAATCCCTGGTTATAATCATACCAATAACTGTCCATCAATGCACTACAGGCCAATGAGGACTTTTACCACATCATCTATAACATTATGGGTCATGATTATACCGAATGATCTCTGGTCATAATCATACCAATAAATAGTTCATCTATGCATATAAGCCAAAGATACTCATCAATCAATAGTTCATCTTTGCACGTAAACCAAAGATATACAACTGTAAAACCAATAATCAACAGTCCAACCTTGCACGTAAGCCAAAGATATACAACTGTAAAACCAATAATCAACAGTCCATCTTTGCACGTAAGCCAAAGATATACGATTGTAAAATCAATAATCAACAGTCCATCTTTGCACGTAAGCCAAAGATGACTTTCATCACAATATATTAAAGACTTTAAATTTATCCAAATATTATCAATCACTTAATAAACTCATAATCTAATATTATTAATATTATAGCAATATTTTAATCACTTCTTAAACTTATAAACAATTTATTTCAATTGTTTACACTTTACCAAATAATGCATTTAATCATTCAAAAATGTCATACTCATAAGATTTCATCACCAGTGATCAAATTCCTCATCAAAAATCTGTATATACCCTATATAGGATTCCCAAGCCATAGAATCCTATTTTCCAATTTTGTTACTTCACATAACATATTTAATTCATTTACTCATAACAAGTTCATTTTTATGAAAAATACCAAATCAGTTCCAAAAATATTTCTTTTCTGGGATTTAGCAGAATATAGTCCCATATTAAACATATATATTTTTTGGAATTTTTAAAATTTATTTACTATTTTTCATATGGCCAAAACTACCGAATATTTAGACATTTATCATAAATTGTACTTTTGTCCAAAAAATTCAAAATTTGCAGAGTATACTCCTGTTATATACATGCACCCCCAATAAAAATTTCACCAATTTTGGAGTTAACCACAAGGAGTTATAAGGGTTTACTTTTAAAATAGTCTTTTTCCATAAAATTCATAACTCCTAATCTATACATCCAAAAATCGCCATTTTTAGACACAATCTAGAAAACTCAACAAAGTATCATTTCAATTTTTTTCAGAATTTTTGAGGGTCAGAAAAATTACGAAATTGCAAATGGATTTTCACCCGCCATGCGGTAATCCACGTAGACAGATCATTTCCACAATTTAATAAGGAATGAATACAAAGAATCATTCACCATGCATGCGGTAATCCACATAGACAGGTTATTCCAACAGAATAATAAAGAATGGAATAACAGAAGAATTTACCATGCATGTGATAGACCGCATGTATGTGTTATTCCCAACGTAATAATAAAGAATATAACTTGTCATGCGTAATCCGCATGCGCATGTGATATTCCAATAGAATAATAAAGAATGGAACCAAGTCATGCGTAATCCGCACAGACAGGATATTCCAATAGAATAATAAAGAATAGAATAACAACATAATTCACCAGGCATATGATAGACCGCACAAACATGTTATTCCAACAGAATAATAAAGAATGGAACCGAATGTCAAATGCGTAATCCGCATGCATGGATATTCCAATGAATAATAAAGAATGGAATAACAACAGAATTCACTAGGCATGCAATAGACCACATAGACAGGTTATTCCAATAGAATAATAAAGAATGGAACCAGGTCATGCGTAATCCGCACAAACAGGATATTCCAACATAATAATAAAGAATAGAATAACAGAAGAATTTCACCATGTATACGGTAGTCTGCGTATACAGGTTATTCCAACAAAATAATAAGGAATGGAATAACAATAGCTCTCTTCATAAATACGAAAGAAATAATACCCCTTACTATAATAATAATATCCCTTACCTTAGAAGAAACTGGATATTGGAATAGTGAGGTAGCAGACTTCTCTTCTTCTTTCTCTCTATAATTTCTCTCTATAATAATTGCTCTAAAGCTTTAGTGAATTGGTGAGAAATGAAGTAAGAATGAGCTTCTATTTATAGGAAAATATAGTTTCGATAATTGCACGTTTTGGGGCTCGAAATATTATAATATAATACCTTCCTCTTTTTTTTCATTTTTAATTTAGTCTTGCAAGTATTATCAAACTTGCACCACCTCCCCTAATAGTAAATAATGTGAATTAATAGTACAATCATGTGAATCAATAGTTATAATCATGTGAAAATACAAATTATAATATAGTACCTCCATCTATACCTCAATTTTTAACTTAGTCATGCAAGTATTATCAATCTTGCACCACCTTCCCTAATAGTACATGAATGTGAATCAATGGTACACACATATGAACAAATAGTTATAATCATGTGAATTAATAGCAATTAATTGCTCATTTATTCGATTAATTACCCGATTGGTCAATATAACCTCCAGACATCAATTATTATCGAAATAAATGTCGATTTTCACTAACACTAATAATTCCAACACGTTGGAAATATTACGCTCAAAAATTTCATTTTTAAAATTTTGAAGTTTAACTTTTTCCAAAAAAGTCAACTGTTGACTTTTTTTTTACCAAAAAGTCAACCACGATAAATTTTGTGTTTATAGTCTATTTTTACTAATTTCATCGTTCCAAACTCAAATATCACGTCCGCGTCTCCAAATTCAACTCCGAACTCAAATTCAATTTTTAATAACATTCATCATTAATATTATAACTCACAATATTTAACAACCAGGTCGTTCTCAGGAAAGAGGGGGCTTTCCGATAAGGATTTCTCCTTATTGGCGCCGCGATTAGGTGACCAAACCTCTCCTTGAGCGTAACTTCTAGACATTGTCAATATTGCAAATAATAATATGAATAACTTTGTCGTCTCAATTATTGATTTAATAATATAACATATTATGCACGATGATATCTTTGTAACAATAATTGAATCAATAATATGAGAGATATGATCGCAATTCTTTATCAGTAGCAATAATTGAGTATAACTCGAGTGACTTCTCATAAAGCATCAATAACCAATACCGTAATAGCTACTATGCAACCACGCCAGATTCATCGTTTTTTTTACTGATTATTTTATAACAACTTGTTTACTTTGAAAAATTTTTACATATCACCCTTAGCTTTAACCTTTTATCAATTTAACCATTTACTAAATAGAATAATTTTAAGAAAATTGAATACTTTCATTTCATAAAATTCGGGGTCTCACATCAGCGTAATAAGCAAACCATTAGAAGAGTCAAGTAGAACATAATTTCTACTATCTCTTCTAGATTAAAAGTCCATCGTTAATATTTCATTCTTGTAATACTCAACAACAGTTCTTTGTTATACCCAAGACAAAAAGAACTATCATCACTTGTCTTCACCTAAACCACCAAAAATTATAGTTAAATCCACAATTCATATTTATATTCATATAACTCAACAGTTTCTCCTTGCCACAAAGTCTTAATAGAACGTTTACTCAATATCCTTATCCCAAAGGCTAAAGATATTCAAATGTAATAACAATGGTCATACCAATCAGTTGTCTACCTTTGCACTACGGGCCAAAGATATTCAATTATAAAACCAATGGTCATGATCATACCAATCAATTGTCTGTCAGTGCACTACGGCCAAAGTCATTCAACTTTGTTAACTAATGGTCATGATCCCGCTTAATCACATCATCGAATTATCCATGCACTACGGGCCAAGGATATTCGTTATTATCACCAGTGGTTATGATCATGTCATACACCTGTCCATCTTTGCACGTAAACCAAAGATATACAACTATAAAACCAATAATCAACAGTCCATATTTGCACGTAAGCCAAAAAATATACAACTGTAAAACCAATAATCAACAATCCATCTATGCACGTAAGCCACAGATGACTTTCATCACAATATAAGCATGAGGATGATGACAATTATATAGGCATTAATCAAACGAAATCAAGGATAAATATTAAAGACTTTAAATTTATCCAGAGTTTAAAAATATTAAAATTGTCAACATGATACTGCTTTGTGGAGTAAAATTCAAGAATAATATTCATGTACCAAAAATAATTTGGATGTAAAAAAAAATATTTTTCGGGTAAATAGTACCCCGTGAATAGTAACTCGTGAATAGTAACTCATGAATAGTACTTCGTATTTGTACATAGTACCGTATACATAAATAATGTCATATACACAAATAGTGTCATATATATGAATAGTGTCGTATACATGAATAGTGTTGTATACGTGAATAGTAATCCCGACACAAAAAGATAAAGGTTCACAATAAAATTCATATCAATATTTATAACACCTTAATCCAAATGTTATAAATCACTTAATAATCTCATAATCTAATATTATTAATATTACCAGAATATTTTAATCATTTATTAAACTTATAAACAATTTATTTTAATTGTTTATAATTTACTAATTAATGCATTTAATCATCTTAAAATGACAAACTCATAAGATTTCATCACCAATAACCAAAACTCTCATTAAAAATCTGCATATACCTTATATAGGATTCTCAAGCCGATTGGTCAATATAACCTCCAGACATCAATTATTATCGAAATAAATGTCGATTTTCACTAACACTAATAATTCCAACACAGTGGAAATATTCTGCTCAAAAATTTCATTTTTAAAATTTTGAAGTTTAACTTTTTCCAAAAAAGTCAACTGTTGACTTTTTTTTACCAAAAAGTCAACCACGATAAATTTTGTGTTTGTAGTCTATTTTTACTAATTTCATCGTTCCAAACTCAAATATCACGTCCGCGTCTCCAAATTCAACTCCGAACTCAAATTCAATTTTTAATAACATTCATCATTAATATTATAACTCACAATATTTAACAACCAGGTCGTTCTCAGGAAAGAGGGGGCTTTCCGATAAGGATTTCTCCTTATTGGCGCTAGCTTAGGTGACCAAACCTCTCCTCGATGAACTTCTAGACATTGTCAATATTGCAAATAATAATATGAATAACTTTGTCGTCTCAATTATTGATTTAATAATATAACATATTATGCAGATGATACTGTAACAATAATTGAATCAATAATATGAGAGATATGATGCAGCAATTACTGTAGCAATAATTGAGTATAACTGAGTGACTTCTCACGTAAGCATCAATAACCAATACCGTGTGCTACTATGCAACCACGCGTATTACTGTTCTTTTACTACCGATTATTTTATAACAACTTGTTTACTTTGAAAAAATTTTACATATCACCCTTAGCTTTAACCTTTTATCAATTTAACCATTTACTAAATAGAATAATTTTAAGAAAATTGAATACTTTCATTTCATAAAATTCGGGGTCTCACATCGGTAATAATAAGCAAACCATTAGAAGAGTCAAGTAGAACATAATTTCTACTATCTCTTCTAGATTAAAAGTCCATCGTTAATATTTCATTCTTGTAATACTCAACAACAGTTCTTTGTTATACCCAAGACAAAAAGAACTATCATCACTTGTCTTCACCTAAACCACCAAAAATTATAGTTAAATCCACAATTCATATTTATATTCATATAACTCAACAGTTTCTCCTTGCCACAAAGTCTTAATAGAACGTTTACTCAATATCCTTATCCCAAAGGCTAAAGATATTCAAATGTAATAACAATGGTCATACCAATCAGTTGTCTACCTTTGCACTACGGGCCAAAGATATTCAATTATAAAACCAATGGTCATGATCATACCAATCAATTGTTCTGTCGATTTACTACTACCAAAGTCATTCAACCGTTAACTAATGGTCATGATCCCGCTTAATCACATCATCGAATTATCCATGCACTACGGGCCAAGGATATTCGTTATTATCACCAATGGTTATGATCATATCATACACACCGTCCATCTTTGCACGTAAACCAAAGATATACAACTATAAAACCAATAATCAACAAATCCATATTTGCACGTAAGCGAAAAAATATACAACTCAGAAAACCAATAATCAACAATCCATCTATGCACGTAAGCCACACGTATTTGACTTTCATCACAATATAAGCATGAGGATGATGACAATTATATAGGCATTAATCAAAGCGAAATCAAGGATAAATATTAAAGACTTTAAATTTATCCGAGTTTAAAAATATTAAAATTGTCAACATGATCTCGCTTTGTGGAGTAAAATTCAAGAATAATATTCATGTACCAAAAATAATTTGGAATGTAAAAGAAATATATTTTTTGGGTAAATAGTACCCGTGAATAGTAACTCGTGAATAGTAACTCATGAATAGTACTTACGTATTTGTACATAGTACCGTATATACATAAATAATGTCATATACACAAATAGTGTCATATATATGAATAATGTCGATACATGAATAGTGTTGTATCGTGAATAGTAATCCCGACACAAAAGATAAAGGTTCACAATAAAATTCATATCAATATTTATAACACCTTAATCCAAATGTTATAAATCACTTAATAATCTCATAATCTAATATTATTAATATTACGAATATTTTAATCATTTATTAAACTTATAAACAATTTATTTTAATTGTTTATAATTTACTAATTAATGCATTTAATCATCTTAAAATGACAAACTCATAAGATTTCATCACCAATAACCAAAACTCTCATTAAAAATCTGCATATACCTTATATAGGATTCTCAAGCCGATTGGTCAATATAACCTCCAGACATCAATTATTATCGAAATAAATGTCGATTTTCACTAACACTAATAATTCCAACACAGTGGAAATATTCTGCTCAAAAATTTCATTTTTAAAATTTTGAAGTTTAACTTTTTCCAAAAAAGTCAACTGTTGACTTTTTTTTTACCAAAAAGTCAACCACGATAAATTTTGTGTTTATAGTCTATTTTTACTAATTTCATCGTTCCAAACTCAAATATCACGTCCGCGTCTCCAAATTCAACTCCGAACTCAAATTCAATTTTTAATAACATTCATCATTAATATTATAACTCACAATATTTAACAACCGTGTCGCTTCTCGTGAAAGAGGGGCTTTCGAGATAAGGATTTCTCCTTATTGGCGCGCAGTTAGGTGACCAAACCTCTCCTTGACAGAACTTCTAGACATTGTCAATATTGCAAATAATAATATGAATAACTTTGTCGTCTCAATTATTGATTTAATAATATAACATATTATGCAGATGATACTGTAACAATAATTGAATCAATAATATGAGAGATATGATGCAGCAATTACTGTAGCAATAATTGAGTATAACTGAGTGACTTCTCACGTAAGCATCAATAACCAATACCGTGTGCTACTATGCAACCACGCGTATTACTGTTCTTTTACTACCGATTATTTTATAACAACTTGTTTACTTTGAAAAAATTTTACATATCACCCTTAGCTTTAACCTTTTATCAATTTAACCATTTACTAAATAGAATAATTTTAAGAAAATTGAATACTTTCATTTCATAAAATTCGGGGTCTCACATCAGCGTAATAAGCAAACCATTAGAAGAGTCAAGTAGAACATAATTTCTACTATCTCTTCTAGATTAAAAGTCCATCGTTAATATTTCATTCTTGTAATACTCAACAACAGATTCTTTGTTATACCCAAGACACAAAAGAACTATCATCACTTGTCTTCACCTAAACCACCAAAAATTATAGTTAAATCCACAATTCATATTTATATTCATATAACTCAACAGTTTCTCCTTGCCACAAAGTCTTAATAGAACGTTTACTCAATATCCTTATCCCAAAGGCTAAAGATATTCAAATGTAATAACAATGGTCATACCAATCAGTTGTCTACCTTTGCACTACGGGCCAAAGATATTCAATTATAAAACCAATGGTCATGATCATACCAATCAATTGTCTGTCAGTGCACTACGGCCAAAGTCATTCAACTGTTAACTAATGGTCATGATCCTGCCAATCACATCATCGAATTATCCATGCACTACGGGCCAAGGATATTCGTTATTATCACCAGTGGTTATGATCATGTCATACACCTGTCCATCTTTGCACGTAAACCAAAGATATACAACTATAAAACCAATAATCAACAGTCCATATTTGCACGTAAGCCAAAAAATATACAACTGTAAAACCAATAATCAATAATCCATCTATGCACGTAAGCCACAGATGACTTTCATCACAATATAAGCATGAGGATGATGACAATTATATAGGCATTAATCAAACGAAATCAAGGATAAATATTAAAGACTTTAAATTTATCCAGAGTTTAAAAATATTAAAATTGTCAACATGATACTGCTTTGTGGAGTAAAATTCAAGAATAATATTCATGTACCAAAAATAATTTGGACAGAAAAGAAATATATTTTTTGGGTAAATAGTACCCCGTGAATAGTAACTCGTGAATAGTAACTCATGAATAGTACTTCGTATTTGTACATAGTACCGTATACATAAATAATGTCATATACACAAATAGTGTCATATATATGAATAGTGTCGTATACATGAATAGTGTTGTATACGTGAATAGTAATCCCGACACAAAAAGATAAAGGTTCACAATAAAATTCATATCAATATTTATAACACCTTAATCCAAATGTTATAAATCACTTAATAATCTCATAATCTAATATTATTAATATTACCAGAATATTTTAATCATTTATTAAACTTATAAACAATTTATTTTAATTGTTTATAATTTACTAATTAATGCATTTAATCATCTTAAAATGACAAACTCATAAGATTTCATCACCAATAACCAAAACTCTCATTAAAAATCTGCATATACCTTATATAGGATTCTCAAGCCATAAAATCTTATTTTCTAATTTTCTTAGTTCATATAACATATTTAATTCATTTACTCATAACTAGTCCATTTTCATGAAAAATACCAAATCAGTACAAACAAATTTTTTTTCCTGGGATTTAGCAGAATATAGTCACATATTGAACATATATTTTTCTCAGAATTTTTAAAATTCATTTACTATTTTTCATATGGCTAAAACTACTGAATATTTAGACATTTATCAAAAACTGTACTTTTGTCCAAAAATTCTGAAATTTACAGGGTATACTGCTGTTATATAGATGCACTCCCAATAAAAATTTCACCAATTTTGGAGTTAACCACAAGGAGTTATAAGGGTTTACTTTTAAAATAGTATTTTCCCATAAAATTCATAACTCTTAATCTATATATCCAAAAATTGTCATTTTTTGACACAATCTAGAAAACTCATCAAATTATCATTTCAAATGTTTCCAGAATTTTTAAGGGTCAGAAAAATTACAAAATTGCCCCTGACAGAAACCCCTTACTTACAACGGTTGAACGAAAAATAATATTCCTTACGAATATTGAACGGAAATAATATTCCTTACGAATATTAAATGAATATAATGAATATTAAATGATAATAATATTCATAAGAATACGAAAAATAATATCTTTTCAGAATATAAAAAAAATAACCCTTACCTCAGAAGAAGACTGGATACTGGAGTAGTGAAGTAGTAGACTTCGCTTCTTCTTTCTCTCTATAGCTTCTCTCTCTATAGCTTCTATCTCTATAATTGCTCTTGTGAGACTTAGTGAATTGGTGAGAAATGAAGGAAGAATGAGCTTCTATTTATAGAAAAATATAGTTTCAATAATTGCACATTTTGGGGCTCAAAATATTACAAAGATAATACCTTCCTCTTTTCTTCATTTTAATTTAGTCCTGCAAGTATTATCAAACTTGCACCACCTCCCCTAATAGTAAATCATGTGAATCAATAGTAAATCATGTGACTCAATAGTTCTAAACATGTGAAAAAATTAATTATAGTATAGTACCTTCATCTATACCTCCATTTTTAATTTAGTCATGCAAGTATTATCAATCTTGCACCAACTCCCCTAATAGTAAATCATGTGAATCAATAGTACACACATGTGAACACATAGTTATAAGCATGTGAATTAATAACAATTAATTGCTCATTTATCCGATTAATTACCCGATTGGTCAATATAACCTCCAGACATCAATTATTATCGAAATAAATGTCAATTTCCACTAACACTAAAAATTCCCACACAATGGAACTATCAATTTCATCTTTAATCAACATGAACTTATTCATCATTAATATTATAATTCACAATATTTAACAACCAGGTCGTTCCCAGGAAAGAGGGGGCTTTCCGATAAGGATTTCTCCTTATTGGCGCGTAATTAGGTGACCAAACCTCTCCTTGACAGAACTTATAGACATTGTCAATATTGCAAATAATAATATGAATAACTTTGTCGTCTCAATTATTGATTTAATAATATAAAATATTGTGACAATAATTGAATAAAACCGAGTGACTTCTCACGTAAGCATCAATAATCAATACTGTATGCTACTATGCAACCACGCCAGACATCGCATTTCTTTTATCACCGATTATTTTATGACAACTTGCTTACTTTGAAAAAATTTCAAATATCACCCTTAACTTTAACCTTTTATCAATTTAACCATTTACTAAATAGAATAATTATAAGAAAATTGAATACTTTCATTTCATAAAATTCGGGGTCTCACAATAGATCCATGTCGTATAACCCTGCTTGAACCCATACGCAAATAAGTCGCACATGACATCACTCCTTTCCTTCCACACTTCATTTACACACCTCTTACAAGGACATCTGATCTCATCCCCACGACTTGCTTTCAAACGCGAAGTTGAGAAACTGCTTCACCCCACTACGATACTCAGAGCTAAGCCCACTCTTATCAGTGGCTACCCTACGTTCCATCCAACTTCTATCAACAGACATCTCGGACAACTGTCTGCTATATACATGGAAAGTTAGACAAACACAATCAAGTCTCCAAGTTAATGTATATGCAAGCTTATGAGTTTCCTAACTTCATCTCCCACTCTAACGAGTTGGGCTTCTATCCCATTCCCGGATGTGTCGCCTCACTAATGCCAACAACTTGAATGCATCTTTAAATTTTTCAAAAATTTCGGCAGTACCTCCCCATGGTCTTCAAGTACACGAAATAGAATAACACATCGTAGTCTAAATATGCACCCGAAGAAAATCAAGAGATATATACTAACCTAAAATTCAAAAAATATAAAGACGTGCTTAAGTCGTTAACACCTACCTAAGTGAGATCGAAACATACAAGAACAGTCCCAAATTGGGGACTATTTTAGATCCACTCCTAATAAATGAATCTCAAATGGGTTTCTAAGCTTCCTAAACTATATGAAAATATGCACATATTTTTGAAATTGTAAAAAAATTATATTACCTCTTTTAAACTAAGCCTAATAAAGTCATCCAACATCATACCCAATAATTGAAGTTATAAATTGTCTATATTTTGACCAAATATTTATATATATAATAAAATTATATTCAATAATGCTAAAAGGTTAGAAGAAGTTATTAGTTTCATCCTCTTGTAAGACACTTGATTAACTTTGCTCAAAGATCATGTCCAAGAAAAGTAACAAACCTCCTTTATATGATTTTAGTGTAAATTTTTGTAAATTAAGGCAACTTAGGTTCCAAACCTCCTTTAAGAGCAAAGACAAACATTACATACCATTTCCATTTGGTTGAACCACTATCATTTGATTGATGTTGCTCCGCATACTATGATTAGATATTAATATCATTCATACCTAATTAGTCTAACAACATGTTGAGATTGGATTTCATATGATTAGATTGAATGTTAAGCTTCTTTATTATTAAAAAAAAACTTATATTTTAATAGCTCAAGTACACATAATATGTCTCATATATATAGTTCTGAAATTTTGTATAAAAATTAAAATGGGTCTAGAATGTACAAGGCACGGTCTAAGCTCAAACCAATTTCATCTCAACTGTAAGACCCCAAATTTTATGAAATGAAAGTATTCAATTTTTCTTATATTTATTATTTTATTTAGTAAATGGTTAAATTGATAAAAAGATTAAAACTAAGGGTGATATGTGAAAATTTTGCAAAGTAAAGCAAGTTGTTACAAAATATTCGTTTGGTCGAGGAATATTCTTTTTGTCAGAGAATATTCGTACGACGACACAATCATTGGTGGGACCCACAACAAAATTATTGTTGGAGTTAAAAAATGACAAAATTATCTTTTTATGAAATAACGGCGGAAGTTTTACCGTTAACTGTTGAAATACCCGGTGATAAAAATGTATGATGAATAATGGCGTGGTTGCATAAGTAGCACACCGGTATTGATTATTGATGCTTACGTGAGAAGTTACTCGGTTTTGTTCAATTATTGCTACGAGAATTACTGCATAGTATCTCACGTTATTTGATTCAATTATTTTTGATATTTTATATATTATTAAATCAATAATTGAGACGATACAGTTATTCATATTATTATTTGCAATATTGACGATGTCTAGAAAGTTCTGTCGAGGAGAGTTTTGGTCACCTAATTGCGCGCCAATAGGGAGAAATCCTTATTGAAAAGCACCCTCTTTCCTGGGAATGATCTGGTTGTTAAATATTGTGAGTTATAATATTAATGATGAATAATTATTGAAAGATTAAATATGTGTTGATTGAAGATAAAATGATTTGTGGTAATATTTATTCAATCTTTGATATAAATAAGAAGTCTGTTATGAGACGTTTGTGGTAAGTTTGGTTTATTCTATGGGGGCCTATATGTCATCATCTAAGAGTCACTTTCGCCAATAGTAATTGCCTTTACCAGACGTCAAACCACTTGTTATTTCACATTACAGGCGTCGAACCAATTATCATTTCACATTATAGACGTCAAACCACTTGTTGTTTCACATTACAGGCGTCGAACCAATTATCGTTTCACATTACAAGCGTCAAACCACTTGTTGTTTCACATTACAGGCGTCAAACCACTTTTCTTTTCACATCACGATTAAGCCAAGCCACTTGCCTCTTCCCGTTTTAGTAAAATTTAAGCTAGAAATCTTCTATAAATAGAAGCTTATTTCTTCTTTTATTCTCACCAATTCACTACGACTCACAAGAGAATTCTATAGAGAGTATTTTGTTACTACACTATTGCATTATCAAATCTCCTACTAAGGTAAGGAATATTATTTGTTGTATTCGTAAGGGGTATTATTTCTTTCATATTCATGAAGAGGGTTATTTCTTTCAATACTCGTAAGGGTTGTTATTCCATTATTTATCATTCTGTTGGAATAACCTATCTACGCGGACTACCGCATGCATGGTGAAATCCTGTTGTTATTCCATTCTTTATTATTCTGTGGGAATAACTTGTCTACGCGGACTACAGCATGCCCGGTGAATAACCCTTCATATTCATTTGTTATTAAATTATGGAAATGATCTGTCTACGTGGACTACCGCATGACAGTTAAAAATCCATTTCCAGTTTCGTATATTGTTCATTTCAGATTCCTAACTCTAAACTTACTATGGTAAATATTGTTTCTATAATTCCTGAAATGATCAGAAATTCTTTGATATTTGCGCTTCATCCAGTATCTTTTCATGGAAATATTATTCTTAGCAGTCTTGATAAGTTTTAACCTTTTCATACCGGGGTACTATTCATGACAAAAATTGATTTCTTTTATGTCCAAATAATTTTTGATACGATATTATTCTTGAATTTTACTCCACAAAGCAGTATCATGTTGATAATTTGGACTTTATTGAATTCTTATATCATTGTCATCATCCTCTTGTTTATATGGTTATGAAAGTCATCTTTGGCCCGAAGTGCATAGATGGACTGTTGATTGGTATGGTTATGACTAGGAATCATTCGGTATAATCATGACCTGTAATGTTACAAATAATATGGTAAAAGTCCTCATTGGCCCGTAGTGCATTGATGGACAGTTGTTGAGATGAACATGACCAATTGTGATAATAATGAATATCCTTGGCCCGTAGTGCATGGATAATTCAGTGATGTGGATTATTTATTAAAAGTCGAGTCTCAAATGATAAAATTGATGATAAACCTTTTAAATCATAGAAGATAGTAGATATCATGCTCTACTTGACTCTTCTAATGGATTGCTTGTTCCGCTGCAGTTAAACTTGATGTTTATTACTCCCTCCGTCCCAGGATAAAAGTCCTGTTGGACTTTTTACGCATATTAAGAAGATGAATGAAATGACAAAATTACCCATAATAATGTCATTAAATATGGAGAGAGAATTAAAATAAGATAAGTATGATATATTTAATGCTACGGGTATAATAGGAAAATATGTATAAAAGTTTGATTATTAAAGGTAAGTGGACATTTAACATGGGACTACCCAAAATAGTAATATGGACTTTTATCATGGGACGGAGGGAGTATATTTTATCAGTTTAACACTGTTGAAGGCTAACGATAATTTATTCTGCATTATCTTAGTCATAATATTTCTTATTGGGATAGTTGAGCTCACCCCTTTGCTTTCATTGTTCTCTTCAGGAAATGAGAATATAGCTGAGACTAGTCGGGGAATGGAGTGACGGTCCAAATGTTTGTGTGAGACCCCAAATTTTATGAATAAAGATTTAAATTTCTCGAAATATTTTTTTTAATATTATGGTGTGGATTTGATATAATGTTATAGTTGTGGGTAATATTTATAAATTTTGCAAAGTAAGCAAGTTGTTATATAATATTCGATTGGTCAGGGAATATTCTTTTTGTCGAGGAATATTCGCACGACGACACAATCATTGGTGGACCCCACAACGAAAGTATTGTCATAGTTAGAAAACGACAGAATTATCTTTTTATAAAAATAACTACGCCGAAAGTGTTACCGTTAAAACTGTTGAACTACTCGGTAGTAAAAGTACAATAATACGCGTGGTTGCATAGTATCACACGATATTGATTATTGATGCTTACGTAAGAAGTCACTCAGTTATACTCAATTATTGCTACGATAATTACTGCATCATATTATTGATTCAATTATTGTTACAGTATCATTTGCATAATATGATATATTATTAAATCAATAATTGAGACGACAAAGTTATTCATATTATTAAATTGCAATATTTACAATGTCTAGAAGTTCTGTCAAGGAGAGGTTTGGTCATCTAATTGCGTGCCAATAAGGAGAAATCATTATCAAAAAGCCCCCTCTTTCCTAGGAACGGCCTGATTGTTAAATATTGTGAGTTATAATATTAATGATGAATAAGTTCGTGTTGATTAAATATGAATTTGATAGTTCCATTGTGTTGGAATTATTAGTGTTAGTGGAAATCGACATCCATTCCGATGATAATTGATGTCTGGGGGTTATATTGATAAATTGGGTAATTAATCGGATAAATGAGCAATTAATTGCTACTAATTCACATGTTTATATAACTATTTATTCACATGTATGTACTATTGAATCACATTCTTGTACTATTAGGGGAGTTGGTGCAAGATTGATAATACTTGCATGACTAAGTTAAAAATGGAGGTATAGATGGAGGTACTATACTGTAATTCATATTTTCACATGATTATAACTATTGATTCACATTATTTACTATTAGGGGAGGTGGTGCAAGTTTGATAATACTTGCGGGGACTAAATTAAAAATGAAAGAAAAGTTGGAGGTATTGTCTTTGTAATATTTCGAGCCCCAAAACGCGTGCAATTATCGAAACTATATTTTCCTATAAATAGAAACTCATTCTTCCTTCATTTCTCACCAATTCACTAAAGCTATAGAGCAAATATTATAGAGAGAAATTATAGAGAGAAAGAAGAAGAAAAGTCTGCTACCTCTCTACTCTAGTATCCAGTTTCTTTCTAAGGTAAAGGGTATTATTTCTTTCGTATTCATGAAGAGAGCTTCTGTTATTCCATTCTTTATTATTATGTTGGAATAACCTGTCTATGTGAAGTACCGCATACATAGTGAAATTCTTCTGTTATTCCATTCTTTATTATTATGTTGGAATAACTCTGTCATCTGAAGTACCTCATACATGGTGAAATTCTTACATTATTCCATTCTTTATTATTACATTAGAATATCCTATCTGTATCTTGTCTATCGCATGCATGGTGAATTCTATTGTTATTCCATTCTTTATTATTACATTGGAATATCACATGCATGCGGTTTACGCATGACTGGTTCCATTCTTTATTATTACATTGGAATATCACATGCATGCGGTTTCTGGCGTGACACCGTTCCATTCTTTATTATTACATTGAGAATAACCTTTCTGCATAAGGCCTATCGTATGCATAGTGAATTCTTCTGTTATTCCATTCTTTATTATTTTGTTGGAATAACTTGTCTATGTGGATTACTGTATGCATGGTGAATGATCATTTGTATTCATATGAATAGTGTTTTCATTCAAAAGGAGTTTTTGCCAGGGGCAGTTTCGTAATTTTTTTGACCCTCAAAAATTCTAGAAAAAATTGAAATGATAATTTGATGAGTTTTCTAGATTGTGTCTAAAATGGCGATTTTTGGATGTATAGATTAAAAGTTATGAATTTTATGAGAGAAGATTATTTTAAAAGTAAACCCTTATAACCCGTTGTGGTTAACTCTAAAATTGGTGAAATTTTTATTGGAAGTACATGTATATAACAGGAGTATACCCTGTAAATTTCGGAATTTTTGGACAAAGGTACAATTTATGATAAATGTCTAAATATTCGGCAGTTTTGGCCATATGAAAAATAGTAAATGAATTTTAAAAATTCCGAGAAAAATATATGTTCAATATGGGACTATATTCTGCTAAATCCCAGAAAACAATAATTTTTTGGACTGATTTGATATTTTTCATGAAAATAGTTTAGTTACGAACATATGAATTAAATATGTTATGTGAAGTTGAAAAATTGATAAATATGAATTAATTTTTTGGACTGATTTGATTTTTGGATGAGTGATTTGATCATTGGTGATTAAATCTTATGAGTTTGACATTTTTGAATGATTAAATGCATTATTTGGTAAAGTGTAAACAATTAAATTAAATTGTTTATAAGTTTAAGAAGTGATTAAAATATTGTTATAATATTAACAATATTAGATTATGAGTTTATTAAGTGATTGATAATATTTGGATAAATTTAAAGTCTTTAATATTTATCCTTATTTTCGTTTGATTAATGATTATATTATTGTCATCATCCTCATGCTTATATTGTGATTAAAGTCATCTGTGGCTTACGTCCATAGATGGACTTGGTATGATTATGACCAGGGATTATTTGGTATAATTATGACCGTAATGTAACGAATGATGTGGTAAAAGTCCTCATTGGCCTGTAGTTCATTGATGGACAGTTGTTGGTATGATTATGACCAGGAATTATTCGGTATAATCATGACCATTGATGATTACATGAATATCCTTGGCCGTAGTGCGGGATGTTTCGATTTTATTTATTAAGTTTGAGTCTCAAATGATAAAGTTGATGAAAAACTTTTAAATCATAGAAGATAGTAGATTTTATGCTCTACTTGACTTTTCTAATGGATTGCTTATTCCGCTGCAGTTGTTGATCTAAAACTTATTGTCTATTGTATTTTATCAGTTGTTATACTATTGAAGGCTAAGGATAATTTATTCTGCATTATCTTAGTTATAATATTTCTTACTGGGCTAGTTGAGCTCACCCTTTCTTTCACTGTTCTCTTCAGGAAATGAGAACGTAGCCAGGACTAGTCGGGGAACGGAGTGACGGTCCAGATGATAGCATTAGTAGTCCTCACTATTCTGTTAAATAGTGTGACAATAAATGTAATGAGGACTCCATTGAGTGTGGATATTGTCTAGATGACAATATTCTTATTAAAACTCTTAGATTATGTTTTGTCGTATTTTACACGACTATTGTATAATTAAGTTGTATTTGATTTTATGTACCATGTATCTGGCGACTCAAGATGGGTGATGTATACTTGTTTTGGGGGCGTCACATTTGCATTAGTAGTCCTCACTATTCTGTGAAATAGTGTGATAATAAATGTATTGAGGACTTATTTTGAGTTTGAATACTGTCTAGAAGACAATATTTGTATTAAAACTCACAACTCATGCTGTATATTTAAGTTTGTATTTATATTCTGTACCATGTATTTGGCGACTCAGAATGAGTGATGTATACCTATTTTGGGGGCGTCATAGTTGGTATCAAAGCTTAGGGATATGATCCTTGGCTAAGATGTGATACTCGAACTAGGGGGAGAGACGGGGAAATCCTTTGCTAGTATGACCTACCTAAGTTTATTTGTTATTTAATTAGTCGGACAGAGTATAGGGGTAATATGTCACATGTCAATTAACCCTTGTTTTGTGACAGTGTTTGAAAATGGCAGCTGAAAATGTTGAGATCAGCAATGAAGCACATGAGACCGTTGAGTCACCAACGATCAATACCCAGGATAATGTGCAACAGGAAGACAGTAATCCTTAGGTAAACAACAACACCAATCAGATGATGAACGATGGGATGTTCAAAGGCTTTATGCAATTCATGCAACATCAGGCGAGAGAGACTCATGTTCAAAATGCAAGTGGAAACACTGGCAACTCTCGGATGGTCACCGCTAAGCAGTTCAAAAAGCTGGGACCACCGGAGTTTTTGGGAGAGCCATAGCCTATTAAAGCGGAGATGTGGATAAAATAGATCACCAAGATATTTGATGTCTTGGGATGTTCTGAGAAGCAAAAGGTTCCCTTTGTCACCTTCATGTTGCGAGGAGAGGTAGATTACTGGTGGGAATCATTAAAACTTACTAAGCCTGCCGCACTGAAGATGACTTGGGATAAGTTCCAAGAACTATTCAACGACAAGTACTTTCCCGAAAGTATTCGTCACATGAAGGAGGTGGAATTCATCAAGCTGGAGCAAAACAATATTACCGTGTCACAGTACGAGGCTAAGTTTGCCGAGTTGTCCCGGTTTGCATCTCATTTGGTTGATAATGAGGAGAGAATGACACGAATATTTCTAAGAGGTTTGAAACCCGATATACGTCAATACCTCATTTCTCACAAACTTTGTTTATATTCAGATGTTGTGAATAGGGCTCAGTTATTGGAGTGCGATAATGAGTCAGCACAACCAAAAGGTAACGACCAACAACAACACGATAATAATCGTCTCAGGGTGGGTAATGGCCATCTAACAATGATAACCATTGTGGGGGAAATTATCATGCCAAGAATGGTAACCACTTCGGTGGTAATCATGACCAAGATAATAGAAGTGGAAACTTCAAAAAGAGAAGATTTAACGATGATGGGAAGACGTCGGTAGCAGTACCAACAACAAATTCTAGGGGAGAAGAACGACCACCAGTTAGATGCTACAGATACGGAGAGGAGGGACACATAAGTCCAAAATGTTCACATCCTTCCAAGGTATGTTTTAGTTGTGGAAAAGACGGTCACATAGCTCGATTTTGTCCCGTAGCGAAATCAAGTCCAGCTGGGACGGTGGCACCAAAGGCGGATACGGACAAAACAAAGTCGGTGGTTTCAGGAAGAGCGTTTTTCGTGACTTCTCAAAAAAAAAATGAGTAACCTGAACAAAGTTAGCACGGGTTAGTTAATTATAAATTCTTACGAAGTCTATACCTTATTAGATACCGGTTCTACCCATTCTTTTATCTCTCTTGCTTGCGCTCAACGTTTAAATTTGACCCCAGAGAAGTTAGACTTTGACTTATTAGTTGAAACTTTGTTAGTAGAAACCTTCATTACCTCCACTGTTTATAAATCAAGTTGATTCAAATCGACACTTTCACGTTACCTATCGATCTTATCTCTTTGAAAATACTCGCATTTGATGTGATTTTAGGAATCTACTGGTTAAATACTCATCATGCTAAAATTGATTATTTTCGTAAGGTTGTTAGCTTTCATATTCCTAACCAACCTATTATGCGAATTCAAGAAACTAAACCATTAAAGTCAATCACTGTCATCTCATGTCATAATGTGACGCCCCCAAAACAGGTATACATCACCCATCTTGAGTCGCCAAATACATGATACATAAATCAAATACAAACTTAATTATACAACTGTCGGGTAATATACGACAAAACATAGTTGAGAGTTTAAACAAGAATATTGCCTTCTAGAAAATATTCACTCTCAAATAGAGTCCTCATTACAATTATTATCACACTATTTCACAGAATAGTGAGGAATACTAAAGCCACTTATCATGGACCATCACTCCATTTCTCGACTCGTCCCAGCCATATTCTCATTTTCTGAAGAGATCAATGAAAGAAAAGGGTGAGCTCAACTAGCCCAGTAAGAAATATTATGACTAAGATAATGCAGAATAAATTATCCTTAGCCTTCAACAAAGATAAACAACCGATAGAATATAATAGACAACAAGTTTTAGATAAACAATCGCAATGTGAATAATCAATCCATTAGAAGAGTCAAGTAGAGCATGATATCTACTATCTTCTATGATTTAAAAAGTTTTTCATCAACTTTATCATTTGAGACTCAAACTTAATAAATAAACCACATCACGGAATCATCCACAAGACTACGCCAAGGATATTCATGTAATCATCAATGGTCATGATTATACCGAATAATCCCTGGTCATAATTGTAAGATCCCAACTTTTATGAATAAAGAATAATTTTCTCGAAATATATTTTTGAATATTATGGTGTGGATTTGATATAATGTTATAGTTGTGGGTAATATTTACAAATTTTGAAAAAAGAAAGCAAGTGGTTATATAATATTCGATTGGTCGGGGAATATTCGTTTTAACAGGGAATATTCGTACGACGACACAATCATTGGTGGACCCCACAACGGAAGTATTGTCGTAGTTAGAAAATGACATAATTATCTTTTAAAAAAAATAACGGTGGAAGTTTTACCGTTAAACTGTTGAACAACCCGGTAGTAAAAGTATAGTAATACGCGTGGTTGCATAGTAGCACACCTATTGATTATTGATGCTTACGTGAGAAGTCACTCAGTTATACTCAATTATTGCTACAGTAATTGCTGCATCATATCTCTCATATTATTGATTCAATTATTGTCATAGTATCATCTGCATTATATGATATATTATTAAATCAATAATTGAGACGTCAAAGTTATTCATATTATTAAATTGCAATATTTACAATGTCTAGAAGTTCATCGGAGAGGTTTGGTCATCTAATTGCGCGCCAATAAGGAGAAATCCTTATCGGAAAGCCCCCTCTTTCCTGGGAACAACCTGGTTGTTAAATATTGTGAGTTATAATATTAATGATGAATAAGTTCGTGTTGATTAAAGATGAAATTGATAGTTCCATTGTGTTGGAATTATTAGTGTTAGTGGAAATCGACATTTATTTCGATATTAATTGATGTCCGGAAGTTATCTTTGACCGATTCAGGTAATTAACTTAGGATAAATGAGCAATTAATTGCTATTAATTCACATGATTATAACTATTTGTTCACATGTGTGTACTATTGATTCACATTCTTGTACTATTAGGGAAGTTGGTGCAAGATTGATAATACTTGCATGACTAAGTTAAAAATTGAGGTATAGATGGAGGTACTATACTGTAATTCGTATTTTCACATGATTATAACTATTGATTCACATGATTGAACTATTGATTCACATTATTTACTATTAGGGGAGGTGGTGCAAGTTTGATAATACTTGCAGGACTAAATTAAAAATGAAAGAAAAGTTGAAGGTATTGTACTGTAATATTTCGAGCCCCAAAACGTATAATTATCGAAACTATATTTTCCTATAAATAGAAACTCATTCTTCCTTCATTTCTCACCAATTCACTAAAGCTATAGAGCAAATATATAGAGAGAAATTATGGAGAGAAAGAAGAAGAAAAGTCTGATACCTCTCTACTCTAGTATCCAATTTCTTTCTAAGGTAAGGGGTATTATTTCTTTCGTATTCATGAAGAGAGCTATTGTTATTCAATTCCTTATTATTATGTTGGAATAACCTGTCTATGCGAAGTACCGCATACATGGTGAAATTCTTCTATTATTCCATTCTTTATTATTCTGTTAGAATAACCTGTCTGTGCGGTCTATCGCATGCATGGTGAATTATTCTGTTATTCCATTCTTTATTATTCTGTTAGAATATCCTTTCTGTGCGGATTACGCATGACCTGGTTCCATTCTATATTATTCTGTTGGAATAACCTGTCTATATGGATTATCACATGCATGGTGAATGATCCTTCGTATTCATTCCTTATTAAATTATGGAAATGATCTCATACACGTGGATTACTGCATGACGGTGAAAATCCATTTGCAGTTTCATATATTCTATGATACTCATTTGGTTAAAGTTTTGGCTTCTATACTCCATGAAATTAGTAGAATATCCTGGATATTTGCGCTTCATCTGGTATCTTTTCATGGAAATATTCTTCTTAGCATTCTTGAATTTTACTCCACAAAGCAGTATCATGTTGACAATTTGGACGTAATTGATTTCAAGATAAATTAACTTATAAATCTTTAAAATTTATTCTTGAACTTGTTTTATTGAATTATTTTGTCATTGTCATCATCCTCATGCTTATATTGTGATGAAAGTCTTCTTTGGCTTACGTGCATAGATGGACTTGGTATGATTATGACCAGGGATTATTCGGTATAATCATGACCTGTAATGTTATAAATGATGTGGTAAAAGTCCTCAGTAGCCTGTAGTGTATTGATGGATAGTTTTGGGTATGATTATGACCAGGGATTATTCGGTATAGTAATGACCATTGATGATTTAATGAATATCATTGGCCCGTAGTGCAGAGATGACTCGATGATGTGGTTTATTTATTAAGCTGATTTTCAGCTATAAAAATTGATGAAAAGATTTTAAATCATAGAAGATAGTAGATATCATGCTCTACTTGACTCTTCTAATGGATTACTTATTCCGCTGCAGTTAAACTTGATGTCTATTGTATTTTATCAGTTTAACATTGTTGAAGACTCGTGATAATTTATTCTGCATTATCTTAGTCATAAAATTTTTTACTGGGCTAGTTAAGCTCACCCTTTCTTTCACTGTTCTCTTCAGGAAATGAGAACGTAGCCGGGACTAGTCGGGGAATAGAGTGACGATTCAGATGATAGCATTAGTAGTCCTCACTATTCTGTTAAATAGTGTGACAATAAATATAATGAGGACTCCATTGAGTGTGGATATTGTCTAGGTGACAATATTCTTATTAAAACTCTTAGATTATGTTTTGTCGTATTTTACACGACTGTTGTATAATTAAGTTGTATTTGAATTTTGTACCATGTATTTGGTGACTCAAGATGGGTGATGTATACCTATTTTGGGGGCGTCATAGTTGGTATCAAAGCTTAGGGATATGATCCCTGGCTGAGATGTGAGACAAGAACTAGGAGGGGAGAGACGGGAAATTCCTTCGCTAGTATGACCTACCTAAGTTTATTTGGTATTTAATTGGTCGGTTAGAGTATAGGGATAATATGTGATATGTTAATTAACCCTTGTTTTGTAGCAGTATTTGAAAATGGCATCCGAAAATGTTGAGATAAACAATGAAGCATATGAGACCATTGAGTCACCACAGATTAATGCCCAAGATAATGTGCAACAGGAAGACAATAATCCTCATGTAAACAATAACACTGATGAAATGGTGAACGATGGGATGTTTAGAAGCTTTATGCAATTCATGCAACATCAGGCGAAAGCGGCTCCTGTCCAAAATGCAGGTGGAAACATTGACAACTCTCGAACAGTCACCGCTAAGCGCTTCAAGAGCTGGGACCACCGGAGTTTTTGGAGAGCCAAAACCACTTAAAAGGCGAGACGTGGATAAAAACAGATCAACAAGATATTTAATGTCTTGGGTTGCTCCAAGGAGCAAAAGGTTCCTTTGCCACCTTCATGTCATGTTGCATGCGAGGCAAATTCTTGGTGGGAATCAGTAAAGCATACTCAACTGCCCGCATCAAGATGTCTTGGGAGAAGTTTCAAGAATCGTTCAACGACAAGTACTTTCCCAAAAGTATTCGTCACATGAAAGAGGTAGAGTTCATTAAACCGGAGCAAAACAACATGAACGATGTCGCAATCGGAAGCCAAGTTTGCGAAGCTATCCCGGTTTCGTCCCCACTTGGTTGATAATGAATGAGAATGACGCTAATGTTTCTAAGAGGTTTGAAACCCCGATACATCAATATCTTATCTCTCATAAACTGTGTTTGTATTCAGATGTTGTTAATAGGGCTCAGTTATTGGAGCGCGATAATGAGTTAACCCAACCAAAAGAGAGCAGCCGACAAAATGATAATACCAGTGATAACAGTCATTGAAGCGGTGACAATAAGCGTGGAGGGAATCAATATGCCAGAAATGGCAACCACTTTGGTGGTAATCATGGCCAAAACAATAAGAATGAACATTTCAAGAAGAGGAGATTCAACAATGATGGAAAGACGTCAGCAACAACACTTGTCGTTAAGGAAGGAGAACGACCACCTATCATATGCTTCAAATGTGGAGGGGAGGGACACATCAGTCTAAATTGCGCGATGCCCTCCAAAGCATGTTACAATTGTGGAAGAGAAGGTCACCTGGCCCGATTTTGTCGTGCACCAAAGACAAGTCTAGCTGGGATGGAGGCATCAAAGGCCGTCCCAGACAAGATAAAACCTGTAGTTCAAGGGAGAGCGTTTGTCGTGACCTCCCAGAAAGCAAGGAACCCGAACGAGGTCATCACGGGTAAGCTTATCATAAACTCTAGCGAAGTATATACCTTATTTGATCTGGGTTCTACCCATTCTTTTATTTCTCCTACTTGCGCTCAACGCTTAAATTTGACTCGGGAGAAATTGGACTTTGACTTATCTCGTTGAAACTCCATTGGGAGAAACCTTCATTACATCCACTATTTATAAGTCTTGTTTAGTTCAAATCGGTACCCTCACATTACCTGTCGATCTTATTGCATTGAAAATACTTGCATTTGACGTAATTCTAGGGATTGATTGGTTAACTACTCATCATGCAAAAATTGATTGTTTTTGTAAGGTTGTTAGCTTTCATATTCCTAACCAACCTATTATGCAAATTCAAGCAACCAAACCATTAAAATCAATCACTATCATCTCAAGCCATAAATCTATTCGTTTATTGAAAAACGGATATCAAGCTTTCTTAGCTCATGTCACGGATCTAAATAAAAATACGTCAGTTTTGAATGATATTTCTATTGTTAATGAATTTCCTGACGTATTCCCTGAAGAACTTCCTGGCCTACCCCCAGAGCATGAAATTGAATTTTGTATTGACCTTGAACCTGGTACAAAACCTATTTCCAAAGCCCCATATCGAATGGCTCCTATTGAACTTCAAGAGTTAAAGACCCAACTGCAGGAATTGTTAGACATCGGTTTCATTCGTCCTAGTACTTCTCCTTGGGGTGCTCCTGTTTTATTCGTGAAAAAGAAAGATGAGAGTATGCGACTTTGTATTGATTATCGGGAGTTGAACCTTGTCACCATCAAAAATAAGTACCCATTGCCACGTATTGATGACCTGTTTGACTAGTTACAAGGAGCCAAATTATTTTCAAAGATTGATCTTCGTTACGGATATCACCAATTGAAGATTAGAACCGATGACATTCCAAAGACGGCTTTCAGAACTCAGTACGGGCATTATGAATTCCTAGTCATGTCTTTTGGATTGACTAATGCTCTTGTTGCCTTCATGGATATGATGAACCGAGTATTCAAGGAATATTTCTTAAACTCTAAAGAAATACGCTCAAGATTAAAGAAGAAGAATTCTCTGAATTTCTGGTGTGTTTTTCAATTCTAACTAAGCATCCTATTTATAGGAGAATGGAAAGGATATTATGCAATAAAATATAATATATTCTATTTATAATTATATAATAAAACAAAATTTATAATATATATATATTATTTAAAATCTAATAAAAAAATAACTTTATAAAAGTATTCTGTTTTATATAAAAAGATTTTACTATGGATATACTATGCAGACACTATGCAAACACTATGCATAATAAAATATAATATATTCTATTTATAATCAAATAAAATAAAACTTTATAAAAAGTATTACATTTTATATAAAAATAATTCTATTTTATGACATTTATAATAATAATAAAATAAATTTTATATATAATATATATATATATATATAAAAACTTCTGTGACTTCCCAGATTCCCCCTCCCTATTTTTCTTTCGTGGGCCCCACATATGGCCCCCACATGTGGGCCCACCTTTTAAGAAATTTCTATCGATTATTTTGAAAAATGGGTAAATGGGGGTCGATAAAATAAGCAAAACTTCATAAAAATCACCTTAATAATTTTAACAACATTTATCACCGTTATTATAATTCACAATATTAATCGACAAGGTCGTTCCCAGGAAAGATGGGGCTTTTCAATAAGGATTTCTCCCTATTGGCGCGCAATTAGGTGACCAAACCTCTCCTTAACAAAACTTCTAGACATCGTTAATATTGCAAATAATAATATTAATAACTTTGTCGTCTCAATTATTGATTTAATAATATATAAAATATTGACAATAATTGAATCAAATAACGTGAGATACTATGCGTGAATTACTATAGCAATAATTGAACAAAAGCGGTGACTTCTCACATAAGCATCGATAATCAATCTGGTATGCTCTTGTATGCGACCACGCGACATTCTTTATACTTTAACATCGGGTGTTTCAACAGTTAACAGTAAAACTTTTAGCCGTTATTTTCATAAAAAATATTTTTGTCGTTTTCTCAATTCGACAATAATTTTGTTATGAGGTCCACCAATGATTGTTGTCTTAGTTATGCGAATATTCCCTATTAAAGCGAATATTCCCCAGCCAATTGAATACTATATAACAACTTGCGTACTTTTTAAAATTTATAAATATTATCCACAACTATAACATTATATCAAATCCACACCATAATATTCAAAAAAATATTTTGAGAAATTTAAATCTTTATTCATAAAATTTGGGGTCTCACAATCTCCACTCCTTAAGAAATTTCGCCTTCGAAATTTACGTACGTACCTGGTATGATGAGGATACCTTGACTTCATTTCAGATTCTAACTCTTGAGGTATAACCTTTGAGTGTTGAATACGATCCTTCTTATCCAAGATTTTAACACGTATCTCCTCATACGTTAAATGTAAGACCCCAACTTTTATGAATAAAGTTTAATTTCTCTTGAAATATATTTTTGAATATTATGGTGTGGATATGATATAATGTTATAATTGTGGGTAATATTTACAAAATTTGCAAAAGTAAGCAAGTGGTTATATAATATACGATTGGCTCGGGAATATTCGCTTTAACAAATATTCAATGCGATGGCACAATCATCGTGGACCACACATCTAAGTATTGTCGTAGTAAAAAAGCGGCGGTAATTATCTTTTATAAAAATAACTACGCGGAAGTGTTATCGTTAAAAGCGTTGAACTACCCTAGAGTAAAAGTATAGTAATATGCGTGGTTGCATAAGAGCACACGATATTGATTATTAATGCTTACGTAAGAAGTCACTTTCGATTATACTAAATTATTGCTACATGAATTGTTGTATCACATCTCTCATATTATTGATTCGATTATTGTCACAAAGATCATCTCGTGATAATATGATATATTATTAAAATAATAATTGAGACGACAAAGTTGTTCATATTATTAAATCGCAATATTTACAATGTCTAGAAGTTCGCCATCGAGAGGTTTGGTCACCCTAATCAATCACCAATAGGGAGAAATCCTTATCGAAAGCCACCTCTTTCCTGGGAACGACCTGGTTGTTAAATATTGTGAGTTATAATATCAATGATGAATAAGTTCGTGTTGATTAAAGATGAATTTGATAGTTTTATTGTGTGGGAATTATTTGTATTAGTGGAAATCGACATTTATTTTGATAATAATTGATGTCTGGAGGTTATATTGTTCAATCGGGTATTCGGGGCACTTTTCGTGTCGGGGTACTATTCACGAGTTACTATTCACGGGGTACTATTCACCCAAAAAATATATTTCTTTTTGGTCCAAATCATTTTTGGGTACAATATTATTCCATGAGGAGATGTGCTAATTTTTTCGAATCGTTGGTTGAAATTATAATAAGTAAATCAATATGGATCGTTGATTTAAAGTTTTAATAGTAACTTGTCCTTCGCTTTTCCAATGCTTATTTGCCTCTTCAGTGTTTCAAGAGTTAATTGCCCCTTCGTAAATAGTAATTGTCTCTTCAATGTTACCAAGAGTCATTTTGACCCTTCGTTACGACCAAGAGCCACTTTCAGTTCTTCTATAAATAGAAGCTCATTCCTTCATTATTTCTTACGAATTCAATGAAACTCTAGAGAGAAAACTATAGAGAGAAAGAAGAAAAGTATTCTCGCTACTTCACTTTTCCAATATCCAGTTCTTCTAAGGTAAGGGTATTATTCTTTCTTATTCATGAAGAAAATTATTTTCTTTCAATACTGTAAAGAGTTGATATTCCATTCTTCATTATTATGTTGAATAACTTTGCTTATCTGGCACCGCATATATGGTGAAATTCTTCCTCATTATTAAATTCTTTATTATTATGTTGGAATAACCTGTTTATGCAAAGTACCGCATACATGGTGAAATTCTTCTATTATTCCGTTCTTTATTATTCTATCAAAATATCCTGTTTGTGCATTTATGCTGGGACCAGTTCCATTATTTATTATTCTCGCGGAATATCCATGTGCGTGCATTTACGCCGACCGCTTCCATTATTTATTATTCATTGGGAATAACTCGTCTGCGATCTATATCGCATCGTATGGTGAATCCTTCATTATTCCGTTCTTTATTATTCATCGTTGAATAACTCGCCTATGTGGATTACCAC
The DNA here is from genome assembly GCA_020205605.1 of Panax ginseng. Classification (NCBI taxonomy): domain Eukaryota; kingdom Viridiplantae; phylum Streptophyta; class Magnoliopsida; order Apiales; family Araliaceae; genus Panax; species Panax ginseng. The sequence continues at coordinate 15,675,824 of CM035134.1, forward strand.
ATGCATGGTGAATGATCATTTGTATTCATTCCTTATTAAATTGTGGAAATGATCTCAGATATGTGGATTACTGCATGGCGGGTAAAAAAATCCATTCTGCGCTTTCATATATTCGTTATACCCAGTTGGTTAAAGTTTTCGCTTCTATACTCCATGAAATTAGTAGAATATCCTGGATATTTACACTTCATCCAATATCTTTTCATGGAAATATTCTTGTGAGCATTCTTGAATTTTACTCCACAAAGCAGTATCATGTTGACAATTTGGACGTTATTGAGTTCTGAATAAATTAATTCTTGAACTTGTTTTATTGAATTATTATGTCATTGTCATCATCCTCATGCTTATATTGTAATGAAAGTCATCTTTTGCTTACGTGCATAGATGGACTTAGTATGATTATGACCAGGGATCATTCGGTATAATCATGACCGGTAATGTTATAAATGATATGGTAAAAGTCCTCAGTGGCCTATAATGCATTGATGGACAGTTTTTGGTATGATTATGACCAAGAATTGTTCGGTATAGTCATAACCATTGATGATTTAATGAATATCCTTGGCCCGTAGTACATGGATGATTAGATGATGTGTTTTATTTATTAAGCTGAGTCTCAGCGATACAAATTGATGAAAACATTTTAAATCATAGAAGATAGTAAATATCATGCTCTACTTGACTCTTCTAATGGATTGCTTATTCCGCTGCAGTTAAACTTGATGTCTATTGTATTTAATCAGTGTAACATATTTGATGACTATTGATAATTTATTCTGCATTATCTTAGTCATAATATTTCTTACTGGGCTAGTTGAGCTCACCCTTTCTTTCACTGTTCTCTTCAGGAAATGAGAATATAGTCGACTGAGTCGGGAAAGGAGTGACGGTTCAGATGATATCATTAGTAGTCCTCACTATTCTGATTAACTAGTGTGACAATAAATGTAATGAGGACTCCTTTGAGTGTGGATATTGTCTAGGTGACAATATTCTTATTAAAACTCTTAGTTTATGTATTGTCGTATATTACACGACGGTTGTATAATTAAGTTTGTATTTGTATTTTGTACCATGTATTTGGCGACTCAAGATGGGTGATGTATACCTATTCAGGGCGTCAGCATTAATATCAAAGCTTAGGATATGATCCCCGGTACGAGATGTGAGGCAAGAACTAGGAGGGGAGAGACGGGGGAATTCCTTCGCTAGTATGACCTACCTAAGTTTATTTGGTATTTAATTGATCGGTCAGAGTATAGGGATAATATGTGATATGTTAATTAACCCTTGTTTTGTTGCAGTATTTGAATATGGCATCCAAAAATGTTGAGATAAGCAATGAAGTACGTGAGACCGTTGAGTCACCAACGATCAATACCCAGGAGAATGTGCAACAGGAAGACAATAATCCTCATATAAACAATAACACCGATGAAATGGTGAACGATGGGATGGTCAGAGGCTTTATACAATTCATGCAACATCAGGCGAAGGCGACTCCTGTCCAAAATGCAGGTGGAAACACTGACAACTCTCGGATGGTCACTTGCAGTAAGCGCTCAAGAACCGGGACCACCGGAGTTTTTTGGAGAGCCAAAACCACTTAAGGCGAGACGTGGATAAAGCGAGATCAACAAGATATTTGATGTCTTGGGATGCTCAGAAGAGCAAAAGGTTCCTTTGCCACCTTCATGTTGTCATGTGCGTAGAGCAAATTATCGGGTGGGAATCAGTAAAGCGTACTCAACTCCTGTGCGCTGAAAGATGTCTTAAGAAAAGTTCCAAGAGCTATTCAACGACAAGTACTTTCCTGAAAGTATTCGTCATATGAAGGGGGTAGAGTTCATCAAGTTTGAGTAAAATAATATGACCGTGGCGCAGTACGAAGCTAAGTTTGTGACGCCCCCAAAATAGGTATACATCACCCATTTTGAGTTGTCAATAACATGGTACAGAAACAACTACAACTTTATTAATACAACATGAAAACTGTGAGTTTAAATACAAATATTGCCGTCTAGACAATATTCACACCCAAATAAGTCCTCATTACAATTATTGAAATATTATTTTACAAAAATGGTGAGGACTACTAAAACAACTTTCTAAGACCTTCATTCCATACCCCGACTAGTACTCGCTACATTTTCGCCTCCTGAGAAGAAAAATGGAACAAAAAGGAAAAGGGTGAGCTCAACTAGCCAAGTAAAGAATATTATGACTAAGATAATATAGAACAAATTATCGTTAGTCTTTAACAGTGAAAAATCTGATAGAATATAATAGACAACAAGTTTCAGATCAATATTCGTAGCGGAAATAATAATTCATAGAAGAGTTACGTAGAGAATGAAATCTACTATAATCTATGAATTTAAATGTCCATCATCAATATTTATTCCCTGTAACATCAATCAATATTCATCTTGAATCAAATATTCATCTTTGCACTACAAAAGCAAAGATATTCATCGATCGGTCATGTTCATCTCAACACTGCATACATCTTTTGCACTACTGGGCCAAAGATATTCATAAGAAAATCAACCATCTTTGCACTATAGGACAAAAAGATATTCAAAGAATACCATCATTTAGGATTGAGGATGATGAAAAATATTTTAAAGAAAATGAATCCAAAGGAAACAAAAGAGCAAATATTAAGGATTAAGTACTTTAAAACAAATCAAGTTCAAAAATACTTCATTAATAATCATAATGAAGTAAAATTCAAGAATGATCAAAACATGGATACAATCAAAGCTAGTATCCATAATAGATATTTTGGACAATAAACAAAAAATTTAATTTTTGTGTGAATAGTGTCATATTCGTGAATAGTGTTGTATACGTGAATAGTGTCGTATACGTGAATAGTAACCCCAACACTAAAAGACAAGAATTTCACAAGAAAAATCTTATCAATAATCCGGCATAATGATATTAGAAGAAATAATATCATTTTAAAAAATAATATCCCTTACCTTGAAAAGATCTGTACTTCTATTTGAATATCTGAGGATATAGTCTTTGAAGGAACTTGCAATCAGATATAGCAACACTCAAAGTATCAAAATACTCACAAGAATACGCTCGATAATATAGAGAGAGAAAGAGAGAGAAAACTTCAGTTTCTGGTGTGATTTTCAATTCTAACTTAAGCACCCTATTTATAGGAAAATGCTTAGAACACCAAAGCAGAAAATTTAATAAAATATTAATATATTTATATAAATTTTCCTTAACCCACATTTTTGGTCTAGACATCAGCCACCAACCCACCAAAATCAAAAAAATGTTTTTTTTAATAAAATTATTTAAAACTTCCAAAAATCGATTATTTCGGAACTCCGGAACTTAAATAATTCATAATAAATAGCCCTTTTGTCAGAAAAATTTGAACCTCATGTTTTTTCCATAGGAAATTCCATTCTCTACAACTTTGCAGAAGAAAGTTTTTCCAATTCCAAACAGAAATTGACCGAAATCCACAAACAGACGATTTTACTTGCTATAAACCAATTTCTCAACCAAGAAATGGGGTCCAATTTACATGTTTAACATGTTTTAAACATTAATTATAACAAAAATACTCCTCCTCCTCATATACTCATATATCCCACATTCATTGTAAAAATATCACCATTATTATATTATTAAAATATAATAATATATTTAAATGAATTATTTATCAAAAAAGATAAAATAACAATTTTTCAACAATTGTCACATTAAAAATTTTCTCCATCTATATCCACATGAAATGAATATTTTTCTTGTCATATAAATCAATAATTAATTATTCACAAATAATATTACAAAATTACAATACTGACAACCAGGCAGTTCCTAGGAAAGAGGGGGCTTTCCAATAAGGATTTCTCCTTACTGGCGCGCAATTAGGTGACCAAACCTCTCCTTAGACAGAACATTCTAGACATTGCCAATAATATTATCGAATAATATTATTCAAATAATATGAATTATTTATCTGATAATGAAAATATTGTGTAGTGACAATTATTGAAACAACAATAATATAAAATATCAATGTAGCAATTATTGAATCAATAAAATATTGAACAATAACTACTGTAACAATTATTGAGTAATGCCTTCCTACGTAAGAATCAATAATTGGTGCAATACTGTGTGCTACTGTGTTTTAACCACCGGGTATTCCAACAGTATTAACGATAACAACTACGCCGTTATTTATAAACAACTTATATTTTTCGTTTTCTTCATCCAATCGCTTTCCGTTTTGGGGCCCACACAAGGCTGCGCCGTTGTACGAATATTCCCCGACAGTAAGAATATTCCACGACCAAACGAATATTCTCCGATAAAAATGAATATTTTATAACCACTTGCATATTTGAAATATTTGTGCATTTTACCCATAACTAACCACATTAATCAAATCAACCCTTACTATTTCAAAATAATAAATAGAGGAAATTTGATTTTATTTATAATAAGTTGGGGTCTTACAGCCTCCCCTCCTTATGAAATTTCGTCCTCAAAATTGACGTACGTACCTGGTGTTTCAAAAACGTGAGGATACCTCGCTTTCATTTTCGTTTCTACTTCCTAGGTCATTTCCTCAATAGCATGGTTTCTCTACAAAACTTTAACTTGTGGTATGACCTTTGCACGTAAGACATGCTCCTTCCTTTCCAAGATCTTGACAGGTACATCCTCGTACGTTAAGTCTTCGGCTATCTCATCCGGTTCTAACTCAATAACGTAGTTTGGGTCTTTCACATATTTACGAAGCACAGATATATGAAAAATATTATGAACATGAGACATACTTGGAGGTAACGCAAGTCTATAGGCTACATTTCCTACTCGGTCAAGAATCTAAAATAGACCAATAAATCGTGGATTGAGTTTTCCTCTCTTCCCGAATCTTATAACTCCCTTCCATGGGGCAACACGCAGCAATACATGATCCCCAATACTAAATTCCACGTCCTTTCGATGAAGATCCGCATAACTCTTTTGTCGATCTTGAGCCGTTTGTATACGTTATCGAATCATTTGGATCTTTTTTGTAGTCATACGTACCAACTCGGGTCCCAACAATGTTGCTTCACCCACCTCATCCCAACATATTGGAGAGCGACACTTTCGTCCATACAATGCTTCGAATGGAGCCACACCTATACTTGCCTGATAACTGTTGTTGTAAGAAATTCCACCAATGGTAAATACTTATCCCAACTCCTTTGAAATCTAGGACACAGTAGTCTTAATAGATCTTCAAGAGTTTGAATAGTCCTCTCTCGATTGTCCGTCCGCTTTGAGGATGGTATGCCGAATCAATCGTAAATCCGCGCCCATAGCTTTTTGCAAGCTAACCCAAAATCGTGAAGTGAATCTTGGGTCACGATCAGAAACTATGGAAACTGGCATGCCATGCAATCTCACAATCTCATTTACATACATATGACCAAGACGTTCAAGGGAATAAGTCTCTCGTATCGGCAAGAAATGAGCAGACTTGGTTAATCGATCAACAATAACCCAAATAGCATTTATGCCTTGAGAAACCTGGGAAGACCCATAACAAAATCCATGGTAATGTGTTCCCACTTCCATTTCAGAATCTCAAGTGGTTGCAATGGATCCTTAGGCACTTGATGCTCCGCCTTTACACGTTGACAAGTTAAACACCTCGAGATAAACTTCGCGATCTCTCTCTTCATATTGTTCCACCAAAATGTATGTCGAAGATCACGATACATTTTGGTACTTCCAGGATGGATTGAAAATGGTGTATTGTGTGCCTCCACCATGATCTTGTTCTTTAAATCAGAATCGTTAGGAACACAAAGTCTGGAGTGGACTCGAAGTATTCCTTCTTCATCGATTCTTGCTTCTGGAATAGCACCCTCTTGTACTTTCTTCTTCATACGCATCAGCTCCGGGTCTGTGGCTTGAGCAACTTTAACTTCATCGATTAAAGTTGGTTCTATGCATATACTTGACATCATCACACTCGTTCCTGCATATGATCTTCTACTCAACGCGTCAGCTACCACGTTTGCTTTTCCAGGATGCTATTAAATGGTGTGGTCATAATCTTTTAACAGCTCATGTGACGCCCCCAAAATAGGTCCATTCCACCCAACTTATTCTGAGTCGCCAATAACATGGTACAGAAACAACTATAACTTTATTAATACATTTTTCGTGCAAAATACGACAACACATAAACTGTGAGTTTAAATACAAATATTGTCTTCTAGACAATATCCATACCCAAATAAATTCCTCATTACAATTATTGATACACTATTTTACAGAATAGTGAGGACTACTAAAACAACTATCTTGAACCATCACTCCACACCCCAACTAGTTTCCGTTATATTCTCGCCTCCTGAGAAGAAAAATGGAACAAAAAAGAAAAGAGTGAGCTCAACTAGCCCAGTAAAGAATATTATGACTAAGATAATGTACAAAAAATTATCGCTAGTCTTCAACAGGGAAAAATTTGATAGAATACAACAGACAACAAGTTTTAAATCAACAACTGCAGCGAAAACAACAATTCATTAGAAGAGTTAAGTAGAGAATGAAATCTACTAACATCTATGAATTTAAAAGTCCATCATCAATATTTTATCCCTGTAACATAAATCAATATTCATCTTGAATCAAATATTCATCTTTGTACTACAGGCCAAAGATATTCATCAGTCGGTCATGTTCATCTCAACACTGTTCATCTTTGCACTACGGGCCAAAGATATTCATACGAAAATCAACCATCTTTGCACTACAGGCCAAAGATATTCAGTATCATTTAGGACTGAGGATGATGAAAAATATTTTAAAGAAAATGAATCCAGTGAAACAAAAGAATAAATATTAAGGATTCGTACTTTAACCAAACCGAGTTCAAAAATACTTCATAAATAATCATAGTGAAGTAAAATTCAAGAATGATCAAAACATGGATACAATCAAAGCTAATATCCATAATAGATATCTTGGACAAAAAACAAAAATTTAATTTTTCTGTGAGTAGTGTTGTATTCGTGAATAGTGTCGTATACGTGAATAGTAACCCCGACACTAAAAGATAAGAATTTCACAAGAAAAATTATCATGCTTCGTGAATAGTACTCATGAATAGTAACTCGTGAATAGTAACTCATGAATAGTAACTCGTGAATAGTAACTCTGACATAAAAAGATCAGAATTTCACAAGAAAAATCTTACCAATATTCCGGTATAATGATATTGAAAGAAATAATATCATTTTTTAAAAAAATAATATCCCTTACCTCGAAAAGACAGTACTTCTGACTGGAATACTGGATATAGTACTGAAGGGAACTTGCACCGTATAGCAACACTCAAAGTATCAAAATACTCACAAAAATACGCTTGATAATATAGAGAGAGAAGTAGAGAAAACTTGAGTTTAAAAGTGATTTTCAATTCTAACCTAAGCACCCTATTTATAGAAAAATACTTAGAACACCAAAACAGAAAATTAAATATAATAATATATTTATAACCAAATTTTCCTTAGCCCACCACATCAAAAACACATTTATCACACAAAAATGAAAAACAGGTTTAAAACAATTTTTGTTACAAAATCAATTCAGACTCAATAATCTGGAATTTCAATAATTCATAATAAATAGCTCTTTTATTAGAAAAATTCAAACCACATGTCCTTTCCATAGGAAATTCCATTCTCTACAACTTTGCAGAAGAAAGTTTTTCCAAATTCCAAACAGAAATTGACCGAAATCCACAAATGGGCGATTTTACAGGCTATAATTAAATTTCAGTCAAAAATTGTGTCCACCAACACACAAAACATGTCTTAAACATTTAATGCAACAAAAATACTCTTCCTCCTCATTTATTCATATATCCCACATTCATTGTAAAATATCACCATTAAAATATAATAATAAATTATTTTATCAGAAAAGATAAAATATCAATTTTCAACAATTGTCACATTAAAAAATTTTTCCATCTATATCCACATAAAATGAATATTTACCTAATCATATAAATCAATAATTAATTATTCATAAATAATATTACAGAATCACAATACTGGCAACCAGGCTATTCCCAGGAAAGAGGGGGCTTTCCAATAAGGATTTCTCCTTACTGGCGCGCAATTAGATGACCAAACCTCTCCTTAGACAGAACTTTCTAGACATTGCCAATAATGTTATTCAATAATATTATTCAGATAATATGAATTATTGCTCCGATAATGAAAAATACTGTGTAGTGACAATTGTTAAAACAACAATAATATCAACGTAGCAATTATTGAATCAATAAAATATAATATTGAGCGAGAATTCTTCGTAACAATTATTGAGAGTGCCTTCCTACGTAGAATCAATAATTGGTGCAATACCGTGTCTTCTTGTGTTTTAACCAATTTAGTATTTCAACAATATAATCTTGTAATAACTACGCCGTTATTAATAAACAACTTATATTTGTCGTTTTCTTCATCCAATCATTTTCCGTTATGGGGCCCACACAAGGCTGCGCCGCCGTACGAATATTCTCCGACAGTAAGAATATTCCACGACTAAACGAATATTCTCCGATAAAAATGAATATTTTAAAACCACTTGCTTGTTTGAAATAATTGCGCATTTTACCCATAACTCACCACATTAATCAAATCAACCCTTACTATTTCAAAATAATAAATAAAAGAAATTCCATTTTATTTAAAAAAAAAATCGGGGTCTTATAGCTCGAGCCAACGTCGTTGTCGCATGTTGAGTTTCTTTTGGGTGAAGAAATATTTGAGGCTTTTATGGTCTGAATATATCTCCACTTTCTCTCCATATAGATAGTGCCTCCAGATCTTTAGGCGCAAAAATGATTGCGCCAACTCTAGATCATGAGTAGGATAATTCCTCTCATACTCTTTAAGTTGTCGCGAGGCATAGGCTATGACTTTCCCATGTTTCATGAGAACACATCCTAACCCTTTGCCCGAAGCATCGTTTGAGATAACAAATCCATCCGAACCGGATGGTATTGTCGAACAGTGCGAAATGAGTCTCTCTTGAGCTCTTGGAAACTCTTCTCGTATTCCTCGCTTATATCACGAATTTTGTATCTTTTCGAAGTAATTGAGTTAACGGATTAGCAAATTGAGAAAATCCTTCCACGAATCTCCGATAATAACCAATTTAAGCCCAAAAAGCTACGTCTTGATTCTGACAGACTTGGTTGCTCCCAACTTTGTATTGCCTCAATCTTACTTCGGTCAACAGATACTCCATGTTTTGACACCACGTGTCCAAGGAATGCTACTTCCTCGAGCGAGTCGCATTTCTTCAACTTGGCATATAGCTTGTTTTCACGAAACCTTTGGAGTACCAGCTTCAAATGGTGCTCATGATCTTCACGGCTTTTGGAATATATGAGAATGTCATCAATAAAGACAACAACGAAATGATCCAAATAGTCCTTGAATACTCGGTTCATCATATCCATGAAAGCCGCAGGAGCATTAGTCAATCCAAAAGACATGACTAAAAATTCATAATGCCCGTGTCGAGTTACAAGGCGGTCTTTGGAATATCCTCGCCTAATCTTCACCGATGATATCCGAACGAAGATCGATCTTTGAAAACAATTGTGCTCCTTGCAACTGGTCAAACAGTCATCAATACGAGGTAATAGATACCTATTCTTGATGGTGACATGGTTCAATTCTCGATAGTCAATACAAAGTCGCATACTCCCGTCTTTCTTCTTTACAAATAAAACAGGAGCACCCCAAGGAGATGTACTAGGACGAATGAAACCGATGTCCAACAACTCCTGTAGTTGGACCTTTAACTCCTGAAGTTCAATAGGAGTTATTCGATATGGGATTTTAGAAATAGGCTTTGTACCAGGTTCAAGATCAATAAAGAATTCAACTTCACGTTCTGGGGGTAGACCGGAAAGTTCTTCAGGAAACATGTCAAGAAATTTACTAACAACATGAATATTATTTAAATCTGACGTGTCTTTATTCAAATCCATAACATGGGCTAAGAAAGCTTGACATCCGTTTTTCAATAAACGAATAGCTTTATGACTTGATATGACAGTGATTGATTTTAATGGTTTAGTTGCTTGAATTAAATAACAAAGTTGGTTAGGAATATGAAAACTAACAACCTTACGAAAATAATCAATTTTGGCATGATGAGTAGTTAACCAATCAATCCCTAAAATCACATCAAAATCAAGTATCTTTAAAGAGATAAGGTCAACAGGTAATGTGATGGTGCCAACTTGGATCAAACAAGATTTATAAACAGTGGATGTGATGAAAGTTTCTCCTAACGGAGTCTCCACAGATAAATCAAAGTTTAATTTCTCTGGAGTTAAGTTTAAACGTTGAGCACAAGCAGGAGAGATAAATGAATGGGTAGCATCGGTATCTAGGAAGATATAAACTTTGCAAGAATTTATGATTAGCTTACCCGTGATCACCTCGTTTGGGTTCCTCGCATTTTGACCGGTCACAACAAACGCTCTTTCAGGAACCGTTGACTTTGACTTTTTTGGGACAGCCTTTTGAGTCACCATCCCCACTGGACTTAGTTTCGCTACTGTACAATCTCGAGCGATATGTCCTTCCTTTCCACAATTATAAAATACCTTGAACTGTTGTGGGCAGTTTAGGCTGATATATCCCTCTTTTCCATATTTATAGCATACGACCGGTGGTCGTTCTCCTCTCTTAGAACCCGGTTGTTCTTTGGCGGCGACGCTTCACATGGTCGTTGTTAAATCTCCTCTTTTTAAAATCTCCTCCCGACTCGCTTCTTTTATTCTCATGGCCATGATTACCACCAGAGTGGTTGCCACTTTTGTCCGTATTTTTCTTTCTCCGCTGGTTATCATTGTTCTGATGACTGCTATCACCGGTATGATCCTGGTTGTGGTCCCTCAGTTGAACGTACTCGTTATCTCGCTCTAATAATTGAGCCATGTTGACAACATCTGAATAGAGATAAAATTTATGAGAAATAAGATATTGACGTATATCGGGTTTCAAACCTCTCAGAAACATCCACGTCATACGTTCCTCATTCTCCATCAAATGAGGTGCAAACCTGGATAACTCTGCAAACTTCGCCTCGTATTGGGACACCGTCATGTTATTTTGTTCCAATCTAATAAACTCTACTTCCTTCATATGACTAATACTTTCAGGAAAGTACTTCTTATTGAACAGCTTTACGACGTCTCCCAAGACATCTTGAAAAGGTACCGGATGGGTACGCTTCACGATTCCCACCAAGATGTCGCCTTATTACTTAACATAAAGGTGGCGAATGGAACCTTTTGTTCCTCGGCATCCCAAGACGTCGAATATCTTGGTAATTTGTTTAACCCACGTTTTGGCCTTAATCGGATCCAGCTTTCCCTAGAATTCTAGTGGTCCCAATTCTTTAAACTGCTTGGCTGTGACAAACCGTGCATTGTTATCATTTCCACCTGTATTTTGTGCACGAGTCTCCTCTCGTTGCGATTTTGCATGAAACGCAAAAAAGCTTCTAAATATTCCGCTGCTCATCATCTCGCTTTCGGTGGTGTTGTTCACAGGAGGAACATTGTCAGCCTATTGCACGTTCTCCTCGTTGGTGGGTAAAGGTGTCTCCACGGTCTCATTTGCTCCACTGTTAACAATATCAGTTGACATTCTCAAATACTACTATAAAACAAGGGTTAATTAAATAAATCAACATATCACATAATATCCCTATATACTGACCAACCAACAAATAAGCTCAGGTAAGACACACTAGCAAAGGTTTTACTCGTCTCTCCCATCCTAGTTCTATTCCCTGATCTCCGCCAGAGATCATATCCCTAAGCTCTGATACCAACTGTGACGCCCCCAAAATAGGTATACATCACCCATTTTGAGTTGTCAATAACATGGTACAGAAACAACTACAACTTTATTAATACAACATGAAAACTGTGAGTTTAAATACAAATAGTGCCGTCTAGACAATATTCACACCCAAATAAGTCCTCATTAAAATTATTGATATATTATTTTACAAAAAAGGTGAGGACTACTAAACAACTTTCTAAGACCTTCATTCCATACCTCGACTAGTACTCGCTACATTTTCACCTCCTAAGAAGAAAAATGGAACAAAAAGGAAAAGGGTAAGCTCAACTAGCCCAGTAAAGAATATTATGACTAAGATAATACAGAAAAAATTATCGTTAGTCTTCAACAGTGAAAAATCATATAATAGACAACAAGTTTAAGATCAATATTCGCAGCGGAAATAATAATTTATAGAAGAGTTACGTAGAGAATGAAATCTACTATAATCTATGAATTTAAAAGTCCATCATCAATATTTATTCCCTGTAACATCAATCAATATTCATTTTGAATCAAATATTCATCTTTGCACTACAGGCCAAACATATTCATCAACCGGTCATGTTCATCTCAACACCTGTACATCTTTGCACTACGGGCCAAAGATATTCATAAGAAAATCAACCATCTTTGCACTAAAGGCCAAAGATATTCAGTAATACCATCATTTAGGACTGAGGATGATGAAAAATATTTTAAAGAAAACGAATCCAGTGAAACAAAAGAGCAAATATTAAGGATTCGTACTTTAAACAGTCCAAGTTCAAAAATACTTCATTAATAATCATAGTGAAGTAAAATTCAAGAATAATCAAAACATGGATACAATCAAAGCTAGTATTCATAATAGATATTTTGGACAAAAAACAAAATTTTAATTTTTGTATGAATAGTGTCATATTCGTGAATAAGGTCGATTATTAAGTGAATAAAGTACAGTATCGTGAATAAGTAACCCCTACACTAAAAGACAAGAATTTCACAAGAAAAATCTTACCAATAATCCCAAGATAATGATATTAGAAGAAATAATATCATTTTAAAAAAAATAATATCCCTTACCTTGAAAAGATCGTATTTCTAAATTGAATATCTGGATATAGTCTTTGAAGGAACTTAGACCGTATAAAGAACACTCAAAAGTATCAAAATACTCACAAGAATACGCCGATAACATAGAGAGAGAAAGAGAGAAAAACTTCAGCTTTACGGTGTGATTTTCAATTCTAACCCAAGACCCTATTTATAGGAAAACGATTAGAACACCAAAGTAGAAAATTTAATAAAATATTAATATATTTATATAAATTTTCCTTAGACCACATTTTTGGTCTAGACATCAGCCACCAACCCACCAAAAAAAACGTTTTTGTTAATAAAATTATTTAAAACTTCCAAAAATCGATTATTTTGGAACTCCGGAACTTAAATAATTCATAATAAATAGCCTTTTTATCAGAAAAATTCGAACCTCATGTCCTTTCCAAAACAAATTCCATTCTCTACAACTTTGCAGAAGAAAGTTTTTCTAAATTCCAAACAGAAATTGACCGAAATCCACAAACGGACAATTTTACGGGCTATAAACCAATTTCAGTCAAGAAATGGGGTCCACCGACATGTTTAACATGTTTTAAACATTAATTGTAACAAAAATACTCCTCCTCGTATACTCATATATCTCACATTCATTGTAAAAATATCACCATTATTATATTATTAAAATATAATAATATATTTAAATGAATTATTTATCAGAAAAGATAAAATAACAATTTTTCAACAATTGTCACATTAAAAATTTTCTCCATCTATATCCACATGAAATGAATATTTTCTTTATCATATAAATCAATAATTAATTATTCACAAATAATATTACAGAATCACAATCTCGACAACCAGTGCGCCTTCCTAAAAGAGGGGGCTTTCTAATAAGGATTTCTCTTTACTAACAAGCATGATTAGGTGACCAAACCTCTCTTTAGATGTAACTTTCTAGACATTGCCAATAATGTTATCTAATAATATTATTCAAATAATATGAATTATTGATCCGATAATGAAAATATTGTGTAAAGACAATTATTGAAACAACAATAATATAAAATATCAATGTAGCAATTATTGAATCAATAAAATATTGAGCAAATAAGAATTCACTGTAACAATTATTGAGTAATGTCTTCCTACGTAAGAATCAATAATTGGTGCAATACTGTGTGCTACTGTGTTTTAACCACCGGGTATTCCAACAAGATAATTCAGAATAACTACGCCAATTATTTATAAACAACTTATATTTGTCATTTTCTTCATCCAATCGCTTTCCAGTTATGGGCCCATATAAGGGTCGCGTCGTCGTCTTTAATATTCCCCGACAAAGAAGAATATTCCACGACCAAACGAATATTCTCCGATAAAAATGAATATTTTATAACCACTTGCATATTTGAAATATTTGTGCATTTTACCCATAACTAACCACATTAATCAAATCAAACCTTACTATTTCAAAATAATAAATAGAGGAAATTTGATTTTATTTATAATAAGTGGGGGACTTACAAAGTTTGCCGAGTTGTCTCAATTTGCCTCCCACTTAGTTGATAATGAGGAAAGAATGATGCGGATGTTTCTAAGAGGTTTGAAACCCGAGATACGTCAATACCTTATCTCTCATAAAGCGTGTTTGTATTCGGATGTTGTGAATAGGGCTCGATTATTGAAGCGATAATGAGTCAACCCAACCAAGAGAGAGCAAAATGACAAGTCGACAATCGATAATACCGATGGTAGCGGTCGTCGAAGCGGTGACAACAAACGTGGAGGGATTCAACATGCCAGAAATGATAACCACTTCGGTGGTAATCATGGCCAAGACAATAAGAGTGGAAAGTTCAAGACGAGAAGGTTCAGCAAAGATGGAAAGACGTCAGCACCAACACCCGTTGTTAAGAAAGGAGAACGACCGTCGGTAGTATGTTACAAATGTGGAGGGGAAGGACACATAAGTCCAAACTGCACGATGCAGTCTAAAGCGTGTTACAATTGTGGGAAAGAAGGTCACCTAGCCCGATTTTGTCGTGCACCAAAGTCAAGTCCAGCTGGGATGGAGGCATCCAACGGTGTCCCGCATAAGACAAAACCGTAGTTCAAGGAGAGCATTTGTCGTAACCTCCCAAAAGCGAGAATCCGACGAGGTGTGATCACGGGTAAGCTAATCATAAACGCTAAATAAGTTTATACTTTATTTGATACTGGGTTCTACCCATTCCTTTATTTCTCCTACTTGCGCTCAACGCTTAAATTTGACTCGGAGAAATTAGACTTTGATTTATCTGTTGAAACTCCATTGGGAGAAACCTTCATTACATCCACGGTTTATAAGTCCTGTTTGATTCAAATCCAGTATCGCATACGTTACTGTCGATCTTATTTCTTTGAAAATACTTGCATTTGATGTGATTTTAGAGATTGATTGGTTAACTACTCATCATGCTAAAATCGATTATTTCGTAAGGTTGTTAACTTTCATATTCCTAACCAACCTATTATACGAATTCAAGCAGCCAAACCACTAAAATTAATCACTGTCATATCAAGCCATAAAGCTATTCGTTTATTGAAAAACGAATGTCAAGCTTTCTTAGCCCATGTCACGGAATTAAATAAAAATACGTCAGATTTGAATGATATTTCTATTGTTAAGAAATTTCCTGATGTATTCCCTGAAGAACTTCCTGGCCTACCCCCAGAGCATGAAATTGAATTTTGTATCGACCTTGAAACCGGTACAAAATCCATTTCTAAAACCCCATATCAAATGGCTCCTATTGAACTTCAGGAGTTAAAAACCCAATTACAGGAATTGTTAGACATAGGTTTCATTCATCCTAGTACGTCTCCTTGGGGTGCTCCTGTTCTATTTGTGAAAAAGAAAGATGGAAGTATGCGACTTTGTATTGATTATTGGGAGTTGAATCATGTCACCATCAAAAATAGGTACCCGTTACCTCGTATTGATGATCTGTTTGACCAGTTGCAAGGCGCCAAATTCTTTTCAAAGATTGATCTTCATTCTGGATATCATCAGTTAAAGATTAAAACTGATGACATTCCAAAGATCGCTTTTCGTAACTCGAAGACAAGCATTATGAATTCTAGTCATGTCTTTTGGATTGACTAATGCTCCTCCGCCTTCATGGACATGATGAACCGAGTATTCAAGGAATATTTGGATCACTTTGTGGTCGTCTTTATTGATGACATCCTCATATACTCGAAAACCCGTGAAGACCATGAGCAACACTTGAGGCTGATACTTCAAAAGCTTCGTGAAAACAAGTTATATGCCAAGTTAAAAAATGTGAGTTCTGGCTTGAGGAAGTTGCATTCCTTGGACACGTGATATCAAATCATGGAATATCTGTTGACCTGACAAAGATTGAAGAAATTCAAAGCTGGGAGCAACCTAAGTCAGTGACCAAAGTACGTAGCTTTCTCGAACTTAATCGGTTATTATCGGAGATTCAGTAGAAGGTTTTCTCGAATCGCTACTCCATTAACGCAGCTGACTCGAAAAGATACAAAATTCTGTTGGAGCGAGGAATGTGAGAAGAGTTTTCAAGAACTCAAGAGTAGACTCATTTTAGCACCTGTTCTGACAATACCATCTGGCACGGAGGGATTTGTCATTTACAGTGATGCTTCAGGCAAAGGGTTAGGATGTGTTCTCATGTAACATGGGAAAGTCATATCCTATGCCTTACGACAACTCAAAGAATATGAGAGGAATTATCCTACTCATGATCTAGAGTTGGTCATTTGTCGTTTTTGGCGCTTAAGATTTGGAGGCATTACCTCCGTATGGAGAGAAGGTGGAAATCTATACTGAATCATAAAAGCCTCAAATATTTCTTCACTCGTAAGGAACCGAACATGCGGCAACGACGCTTGGCTTGAGTCATTGAAAGATTATGATCATACCATCCAATACCATCCTAGAAAAGCGAATGTAGTAGCTGACGCATTGAGTAGAAGATCATATGCGGGTACGAGTGCGATATTATCAACGTAAAGGCCCATTTTGTATGACTTACGAAGAATGGAGATAGAGTTAAAGACTCCAGGGACCCATATGATGATGGCGAATATACGAGTAGAACCGACTTTAATCGATAAAGTTAAAGCTGTTCAAGCTACAGACTTGGAGCTAATGCATATGAAGAAGAAAGTGGAAGAAGGAGCTATTCCGGAAGCAAGAATCGATGAAGAAGGAATACTTCGAGTCAACTCCAGACTTTGTGTTCCTAACGATTCTGACCTAAAGTATAAAATCATGATGGAAGCGCACAACACACCGTTTGCAATCCATCCTAGGAGTACCAAAATGTATCATGATCTTCGACATACATTTTGGTGGAAAAATATGAAGAGAGAGATAGCGGGGTTTATCTCAAGGTGTCTAACTTGTACACGAGTCAAGGCGGAGCATCAAGTGCCAAAAGGTCCATTACAACCACTAAAAATTCCAGAATGGAAGTGGGAGCACATTACCATGGATTTCGTTACTGGTCTTCCCAAGGTTTCTCAAGGCATAGATGCGATTTGGGTCATTGTTGATAGATTGACCAAGTTTGCTCATTTCTTACCAATACGAGAAACTTATACACTTGAATGTCTTGCTAGTATGTATATAAATGAGATTGTAAGATTACATGGTATGCCAGTATCCATAGTTTCTGATCGAGACCCAAGATTCACTTCAAGATTTTGGGTTAGTTTGCAAAAAGCTATGGGCATGGATTTACGATTTAGTTCGGCATATCATCCTCAAACGGATGGACAGTCGGAAAGGACTATTCAAACTCTTGAAGATTTATGAAGACTCTGTGTCCTTGACTTCAAGGGAAGTTGGGACAAGTTCTTACCATTGGTGGAGTTTTCCTACAACAATAGTTATGAAGTAAGTATTGGCATAGCTCCATTTGAGGCGTTGTATGGAAGAAAGTGTCGTTCTCCAGTATGCTGGGATGAGGTGGGTGAAGCAATGTTGTTGGGACCGAATTTGGTACGTATGACTACGGAAAAGATTCAAACGATCCGACAACGTATAAAAACCTCACAAGATCGACAAAAGAGTTATGCTGATCTTCATCGAAAGGACATGGAATTCGATATTGGAGATTATGAGTTGTTACGTGTTGCTCCATGGAAAGGAGTTACAAGATTTGGAAAGAGAGGAAAGCTCAATCCTCGATTCATTGGCCCATTTATAATCCTCGAACGAGTAGAATCGTGGCCTATAGACTGACTTCGCTTTACCGCCAAGTATGTCTCGTGTTCATAATGTTTTTCACATATCTATGTTACGTAAATATGTGAAAGACCCGAACCACATTATTGAATTAGAACCGGACGAGATAGAGGAAGATTTAAAATATGAAGAGTTACCTGTTAAAATCTTAGATAAGAAGGATCATATTCTACGCTCCAAGGTTATACCTCAAGTCAAAGTTTTGTGGAGAAACCACGATGTGGAAGAAATGACCTGGGAGTTAGAATCTAAGATGAAGTCAAGATATCCTCACCTCTTCGATATACCAGGTACGTACCCTAATTTGGAGGATGAAATTTCATAAGAAGGGGAGGTTGTAAGATCCCCACTTTTATGAATAAAGATTAATTTCTCTTGAAATATATTTTTGAATATTATGGTGTGGATATGATATAATGTTATAGTTGTGGGTAATATTTATAAAATTTACAAAGTAAGCAAGTGGTTATATAATATTCGATTGGTCGGGGAATATTCGTTTTAACAGGGAATATTCGTACAACGGCACAATCATTGGCGGACCCCACAATGGAAGTATTGTCGTAGTAAAAAAAACGAAAGAATTATCTTTTTATAAAAATAACGGCGGAAGTGTTACCTTTAAAACTGTTGAACTACCCTTAGTAGTAAAAGTACAAAGATGTCTGGCGTGGTTGCGTAGTAGCACACGGTATTGATTATTGATCCTTACGTAAAAAGTCACTGAGTTATACTCAATTATTGCTACAATAATTGCTGCATCATATCTCTCATATTATTGATTCGATTATTATCACTGTGAAGCCCCCAAAACAGGTATACAACACCCATCTTGAGTGGCCAAATACATGGTACAAAATTCAAATACAACTTAATAATACAGCTGTCGTGTAAACAATACGATAAAACATAAACTGAGAGTTTTAATAAGAATATTGTCATCTAGACAATATCCACACTCAAAGGAGTCCTCATTACATTTATTGTCACACTATTTAACAGAATAGTGAGGACTACTAATGCTATCATCTGGATCGTCACTCCATTTCCCGACTCATCCCATCTATATTCTCATTTCCTGAAGAGAACAGTGAAAGAAAGGGTGAGCTCAACTAGCCCAGTAAAAAATATTATGACTAAGATAATGCAGAATAAATTATCATTAGTCTTCAACAATGTTAAACTGATAAAATATAATAAACACCAAGTTTAACTGCAACAGAACAAGCAATCCATTAGAAGAGTCAAGTAGAGAATAAAATCTACTATCTTCTATGATTTAAAAAGTTTTTCATCACTTTTATCGCTGGGACTCAGCTTAATAAATAATCCACATTATCAATTCATCCCTACACTACAGGCCAAGGATATTATTTAGTATCACGACCACGAATTATCCATGCATTACGGGCCAAAGATAATCGTGATTTCATCAACGGTCCTGATCATGCCATAAAATAATTCATCTTTGCACCCTTGGCCGAAGAGAATCCATAGCCATAATCATACCAAAAACTATCCATCAATGCATTACGGGCCAATGAGGACTTTTTCCACATCATTTGTAATATTACGGTCATGATTATACCGAATAATCCCTGGTCATAATCATACCAAGTCCATCTATGCACTACAGGCCACAGATGACTTTCAACATAATATAAACATGAAGATGATGACAATGATATAAGAATTCAATAAAACAAGTTCAAGAATTAATTTATCCAGGAACTAATAACGTTCAAATTGTCAACATGATACTTCTTTGTAGAGTAAAATTCAAGAATGCTCAGAAGAATATTTCCATGAAAAGATACTAGATGAAGCGCAAATATCAAGGATATTCTAATAATTTCAAGGAGTATAGAAGTCAAAGCTTTAACCAACTTAGTATAATAAAGAATGGAATAACAAAAGAAATCACCATATATGCGGTACTTCGCATAGACAGATTATTCCAACAGAATAATAAATAACGAAACCGTGTCGGTAGGAATACGCATGCAAGTGATATTCCAATGAAATAATAAAGAATGGAATAATAACAGAAATCACCATGCATGCGGTACTTCGCATAGACAGGTTATTCCAACAGAATAATAAATAACGGAACCAAGTCCGGCGTAAAACACACAAACAGGATATTTCAACAGAATAATAAATAATGGAATAACAGAAGAATTTCACCAAGTATAGGGTAGACCGCGTATACAGGTTATTCCAACAGAATAATAAATAATAGAATAACAGAAGTTATCTTCATGAATATGAAAGAAATAATACCCCTTACGAGTACAACAAATAATATCCCTTACCTTATAATGAAGAGTACTCCAACAGTAGGGCGGGGATATACTTGAAGAAACTTGAACTACGCTCAAAGCTTTCTTAAACGCTAAATAAATACGCTCAAGATTATAGAACAATAATTCTCTCTAGTTTTCTCTCTACAGAGTTTCAATGAATTAAGTAAGAAATAATGAAGGAATGAGCTTCTATTTATAGAAGAATGGATTGAATAATAACCAATCCATGAACGGTCCGAGATCGATTTACTTTAAACGGAATTTGTCAGTTGGTTTACACAATAAAATATAATATATTCTATTTATAATCTAATAAAACGAATAACTTTTAAAAATATTTTACTATGCAAACACTATGCAGTACTGAGCCTATGCAAACACTATAATAGAACACTATGAAAACACTATGCATAATAAAATATAATCTAATCTAATTATTGTCTAATAAAAATGAATAACTTTATAAAAGTATTTTGTTTTATATAAAAGTTTTTTGTTTTATTACATTAATAATACTAATAAAACAAAACTTATATATATAATATATATATATATATATAACAATCAATAATAATTGAATCAAATAACGTGAGATACTATCGAGAACTCATCGTAGTAATAATTGAACAAAAGCGAGTGACTTCTCACATAAGCATCAATAATCAATCTGGTATGTCTTCTTATGCAACCACGCCAGCGTATTCTTTTACTTTTACTACTGAGTAGTTCAACAAAGTGATTAACGGTAAAACTTCCGCCGTTATTTTCATAAAAATATTTTTGTCGTTTTCTCAATCCGAAATAATTTACATTATGGGGATCCACTTGATTGTGTCTTGTCGTCGAATATTCCCGACACAAAGAATATTCTCAGACCAATCGAATAATATAACAACTTGCATACTTTGCAAAATTTATAAATATTACCCACAACTATAATATTATATTAAATCCACACCATAATATTCAAAAAAAATAAAAATTCGAGAAATTTAAATCTTTATTAAGTAAAATTTGGGATTTTACAATCTCCCTCCTTATGAAATTTACCCTCGAAATTTACGTGACGTACTGGTATCTTAGAATGAGATGAGGACACTTCATCAGATTCTAACTCTTGAGGTATAACCTTTAAGCGTAGAATATATTTCAAGATTTTAACAGGTATATCTTCATACGTTAAATCATCCGCTATCTCGTCCGGTTCTAAATCAATAATGTGGTTCGGGTCGTCCACATATTTACGTAACATCGATACGTGAAAAACGTTATGAACACGTGACATACTTGGCGGTAAAACGAGTCTATAGGCCACAGTTCCTACTCGATCAAGGATTTCAAATGAGTCAATAAAATCGAGGGTTGAGATTTCCTCTCTTTATCGATTCTTACTTCTAGAATAACGCCCTCTTGAACCTTCTTTTTCATATTCATCAGCTCTGAGTATTTAGCTTGAGCGGCTTTAACTTTATAGATTAAAGTCGATTCTACTCGTATATTCGTTATCTTCACTTAGGTTCGTATATTCACACTCATAAACGATACTTATCGATCTTCTACTACCTTTTCAATGGTATTGAATGGTACGATCGTAATCTTCAACAGCTCGAGTCAACGTCTTTGGCGCATGTTACGTTCGTTTTAGTTGAAGAAATATTTAAGGGTTTTAGAAATGGGGTTTTGTACTGGGGTTAGTACAAAATTCAATTTCACGCTCTGGGGTAGGCCAAGAAGTCTTCAGAAATACGTCAAGAAATTTATTAACAATAAAAATATCATTCACAACTGTGACTCTTATCTAAGACTTGGATAACATATCACATTGATACCTATCAACTTGTCATCGTTATTCACAACGTCCCCTACAGAAAGTCTGTCTTCGGTGCATTCCACACAAGGAAGTCAACAACGAAAGGACCGGGGCTCTTTACTTATGGCTTGATATGACAATGATTGACTTTAGTGGTTTGGTTGTTTGAATTCGCATAACAGGTTGGTTAGGAATATGAAAGCTAACAACCTTATTAAAAGCATGATAAGTAGTTAACCAATCGATTCCTAAAATCACATCAAAGGCAAGTATTTTCAAAGAGATAAGATTGACAGATAACGTGAAAGTGTTGATTTGAATCAAACAAAATTTATAAATAGTGGAGGTAACGAAGGTTTCTCCCAACTGAGTTTCAACAGATAAATCAAAGTCTAACTTCTCCAAAGTTTAAATTCAAACATTGAACACAACTAAGTGGAATGAAAGAGTGAGTAGAACCGGTATCTAACACGGTATAGACTTCGCAAGAATTTATGATTAACTTACCCGTGATAATTTTATTCGGGTTCCTCGTCACTTAAAAAAAAACGCTCTCTCTTTTAAACTCTCCGGGCTTTGGCTTATGCAGGACATCCTTTGGCATCACCATCCCAATTTGGACTTGACTTCACCATACGACAAAATCGAGATAGGTGACCTTCTCTTCCATAATTAAAACACGCTTTGGATTGTTTGCGTACGGTTTGAATGGATGTGTCCCTCTGTCGCATTTGAAACATATCTGACCGGTGGTGGTTTCTTCTTCCTTTGAAAGCGGGTCTTTGATCTTTGCTTGTCTTTCCATCATTATTGAACCTTCTCTTCTCAAAATTTCCACTTCTATTATCTTAGCCATGATTACCACCGGAAGTGGTTACCATTCATGGCATGATAATTTCCCCACGATGGTTATCATTGTTCCGATGGCCACCGTTGCCATAGATACGATTATTATAGTGTTGTTGGTCATTGCCTTTTTGGTTGTCTTTGACTCATTATCGCTCTCCAATAATCGAGCCTATATTCACAACATCTGAATATAAACAAAGTTTGTGAGAAATGAGGTATTGGCGTATATTGGGTTTCAAACCTCTTAGAAATATTCGCGTCATTCGCTCCTCATTATCGACCAAATGGGATGCAAACCGAGACAACTTGACAAACATAGCCTCGTACTGCGACACGGTCATATTATTTTGCTCCAGCTTGATGAACTCCACCTCCTTCATGTGACGAATACTTTTGGGAAAGTACTTGTCGTTGAACAGCTCTTGGAACTTCTCCCAAGACATCTTAAGTCGTCGATGCAGAATGCGTTTCTGATTTCCACCAAGATGTCTGCCTCTTCACGCAACATAAAGGTGGCAAATGGAATCTTTTGCTCCTCTGAGCATCCCAAGAAATCAAATATCTTGGTGATCTGCTTTAACCATGTCTCCGCCTTAAGGGGTTCTGGCTTTCTCAAAAACTCCGTTGGTCCCAGCTCCTTGAACTGCTTAGCAGTGACCGACCGTGGGTTGCCATTATTTCCACCTATATTTTAAACATGAGTCTCTCTTACCTGTTGTTGCATGAATTGCATAAAGCCTCTGAACATTCCATCGTTCATCATTTGGTCAATGTTGTTGTTTACAGGAAGATTATAGCCTTCCTGATGCACATTATCCTGATTATTGATATGTGGAGACTCAAAGGTCTCCTGTGCTCCATTGCTATTCTCAACATTCTCGGATGTCATTTTCAAATACTGCCACAAAACAAGGGTTAATTAACATATCACATATTATCCCTATACTCTGACCAACCAATTAAATACCAAATAAACTTAGGTAGGTCATACTACTAGCGAAGAATTCCCGTCTCTCCCCTCCTAGTTCTTGTCTCACATCTCGGCCGGGGATCATATCCTAAGCTTTGATACTATTGTGGCGCCCCCAAAATAGGTATACAACACCCATCTTGAGTCGCCAAATACATGGTACAAAATTCAAATACAACTTAATAATACAATTTGTCGTGTAAATAATACGATAAAACATAAATGAGAGTTTTAATAAGAATATTATCATCTAAACAATATCCACACTCAAAGGAGTCCTCATTACATTTATTGTCACACTATTTAACGAGAATAGTGAGGACTACTAATCTTATCATCTGGACCAATCACTCCGTTTCCCGACTAATCCCAAACTATATTCTCATTTCACGAAGAGAACGGTGAAAGAAAAGGGTGAGCTCAACTAGCCCGATGAAATATTATGACTAAGATAATGCGAATAAATTATCATTAGTCTTCAACAATCTTAAAGCGATAAAATATAACAAACATCAAGTTTAACTACGGATGAACAAGCAATCCATTAGAAAGAGTCAAGTAGAGAATAAAATCTACTATCTTCTATGATTTAAAAAGTTTTTCATCACTTTTATCATTTGAGACTCGACAATAAATAATCCACATTATCAATTCATCCACTTTTCTGAGGCCGAGGATATTATTTAGTATCACGACCACGAATTATCCATACACTACGGGCGAAGATAATCGTGTTTTCATCAACTATCTCCGATCATGCCATAAAATAATTCATCTTTGCACCCTTGGTAGAAGAGAATCCATAGCCATAATCATACCAAAAAGCGTCCATCAATGCATTACTACGGGCAATGAGGACTTTTTCCACATCATTTATAACATTACGGTCATGATTATCTTGAATAATCCTCAGTCATAATCATACCAAGTCCATCTATACACTACTGAGCCACGATGACTTTCAACATAATATAAACATGAGGATGATGACAATGATATAAGAATTCAATAAAACAAGTTCAAGAATTAATTTATCCAGGAACTAATAACGTCCAAATTGTCAACATGATACTTCTTTGTAGAGTAAAATTCAAGAATGCTCAGAAGAATATTTCCATGAAAAGATATTAGATGAAGTGCAAATATCAAGGATATTCTAATAATTTCATGGAGTATAGAAGTCAAAGCTTTAACCAACTGAGTATAATAAAGAATGGAATAACAAAAGAAATCACCATGCATGCGGTGCCAGCATAGGCGAGTTATTCAACGAAATAATAAATAACGGAACCGGTCGTAATAATCTTATGAGCGGATATTCGAATAATATTCTAACGAAATAATAAAGAATGGAATAATAAATGAATCACCATGCATTTTGCTTGACATGATAGGTTATTCCAATGAGAATAATAAATAACGGAACCAGTCGGCGTAAAGCGTCTTGAGAGACGGGATATTCCAATGAGAATAATAAAGAATGGAATAAGAGAAGAATTTCACCAAGTATAGGGTAGACCGCGTATACAGGTTATTCCAACAGAATAATAAATAATGGAATAATAGAAGTTCTCTTCATGAATACGAAAGAAATAATACCCCTTACGAGTACAACAAATAATATCCCTTACCTTATAAAGAAGAGTACTCCGACGGTAGGGCGGGGATATACTTGAAGAAACTTGCACTACGCTCAAAGCTTTCTTAAATGCTAAAGAAATACGCTCAAGATTATAGAACAATAATTCTCTCTACAGTTTCTCTATCTAGAGTTTGATGAAATTAAATGAAATAATGAAGGAATGAGCTTATTTTATAGAAGAATGGATGAATAATAACCAATCCATGAACGGTCGAGATCGATTTACTTTAAGCGGGCGGTCAGTTGGTTTACAATAAAATATAATATATTCTATTTATAATCTAATAAAACGAATAACTTTTAAAGAGATTTTACTATAAAAACACTTATCACAGAACTATGCAAACACTATCGAAGCACTATGAAAACACTACTATGCATAATAAAATATAATCTAATCTAATTATTGTCTAATAAAATGTATAACTTTATAAAAGTATTTTGTTTTATATAAAAAAAGATTTAATATTAACCTAATAAAATGAATAACTTTATAAAAGTATTACATTTTATATATAAAGCTTTTTGTTTTATTACATTAATAATATTAATAAAACAAAACTTATATATATATATATATATATAACAATCAACAATAATAATTGAATCAAATAGCGTGAGATACTTGTACATTAACTCTTCATGTAGCAATAATTGAACAAAAGCGGGTGACTTCTCACATAAGCATCGATAATCAATACTGGTGTACTTCTTTATGCAACCCACGCGTATATTCTTTGTACTTTTTTACTACCGAGTAGTTCAACAATGATAAATGGTAAAACTTTTCGTAGTTATTTTCATAAAAATATTTTTTCGTTTTCTCGATCAGATAATAATTATGTTGTGGGGTCCACCAATGATTGTCTTGGTCGTATGCGAATATTCCCCCTACCTGAAAGAATATTCCCAGACCAATCGAATAATATAACAACTTGCATACTTTGTAAATTTTATAAATATTACCCACAACTATAACATTATATTAAATCCACACCATAATATTCAAAAAAAAATCGAGAAATTTAAATCTTTATTCGTAAAATTTAGGATTTTACAGTCACAGTATCATCTGCATAATATGATATATTATTGAAACAATAATTGAGACGACAAAGTTGTTCATATTATTAAATTACAATATTTACAATGTCTAGAAGTTCTGTCAAGGAGAGGTTTGGTCACCTAATTGTGCGCCAATAGGGACAAATCCTTATTGGAAAGCCCCCTCTTTCCTAGGAACGACCTGGTTGTTAAATATTGTGAGTTATAATATTAATGATGAATAAGTTCGTGTTGATTAAAGATGAATTTGATAGTTTCATTGTGTTAAAATTATTTGTGTTAGTGGAAATCGACATTTATTTCAATAATAATTGATGTCTAGAGGTTATATTGTTCAATCGGGTATTCGGGGAACTTTTCATGTCGGAGTACTATTCACGAGTTACTATTCACTAGTTACTATTCACGAGTTACTATTCACAAGTTACTATTCATGGGGTACTATTCACCTGAAAAATATATTTCTTTTCGGTCCAAATCATTTTTGGGTACAATATTATTCCATGAGGAGATGTGCTAATTTTTTAGACCATTGGTTGAAATTATAATAGTAAATCAATATGGATCGTTGATTTAAAGTTTTAATAGTAACTTGTCCCTTCAGTTTTCCAAGAGTTATTTGTCCCTTCGCTTTTCAAGAGTTATTTGTCTCTTGATTGTTTCAAGAGTTAATTGCCCTTCGCATGAAATAGTAGTTGTCTCTTCATATTACCAAGAGTCATTTTGACCCTTCGTTAAGACCAAGAGCCACTTTCGGTTCTTCTATAAATAGAAGCTCATTCCTTCATTATTTCTTACTTAATTCACTAAAACTCTAGAGAGAGAAACTATAGAGAGAAAGAAGAAAAGTATTCTGCTACTTCACTTTTCCAATATCCAGTTCTTCTAAAGTAAGGGGTATTATTCTTTCGTATTCATGAAGAGAATTATTTTCTTTCAATACTCCTAAGAGTTGTTATTTCATTCTTCATTATTATGTTGGAATAACCTGTTTATGCGAAGTACCGCATACATGGTAAAATTCTTCTGTTATTCCATTCTTTATTATTATGTTGGAATAACCTGTTTATGCGAAGTATAACTTACATGGTAAAATTCTTCTATTATTCCATTCTTTATTATTACGCCGGAATATCACATACGTGCATTTACGTGGGACTGGTTCCATTATTTATTATTACGTGAATATCACATGCGTGCGTTCTGGCGGGACTGGTTCCATTATTTATTATTCTGTTGGAATATTCTATCTGTGCGTTTATGCATGACCTGGTTCCATTATTTATTATTACATTGGGAATAACACATGCATGCGATCTATCGTGCGCATGGTGAATCCTTCAGTTATTCTATTCTTTATTATTCTGTTGGAATAACATGTTTATGTGGATTACCATATGCACGGTGAATGATCCTTTGTATTCATTCCTTATTAAATTATGGAAATGATCATGATATCGTGGATTACTGCATGGCGGTGAAAATCCATTCATAGCTTTCATATATTACGTTATACTCGGTTGGTTAAAGTTTTGGCTTCTATACTCTATGAAATTAGTAGAATATCCTGGATATTTGCGCTTCATCCAGTATCTTTTCATGAAAATATTCTTCTGAGCATTCTTGAATTTTACTCCACAAAACAATATCATGTTGACAATTTGACGTTATTGAGTTCTGAATAAATTAATTCTTGAACTTGTTTTATTGAATTATTATGTCATTGTCATCATCCTCATGCTTATATATGATTATGACCAAGGATCATTCGGTATAATCATGACCTGTAATGTTATAAATGATATGGTAAAAGTCCTCAGTGGCCTGTAATGCATTGATGGACAATTTTTGGTATGATTATGACCAGGGATATTTCGGTATAGTCATGACCATTGATGATTTAATGAATATCCTTGGCCCGTAGTACAGGGATGATTAGATGGTGTGTTTTATTTATTAAGCTGAGTCTTAGCGATAAAAATTGATGAAAACATTTTAAATCATAGAAGATAGTAGATATCATGCTCTACTTGACTCTTCTAATGGATTGCTTATTCATTGCAGCTTAACTTGATGTCTATTGTATTTTATCGGTTTAACATTGTTGATGACTATTGATAATTTATTACGCATTATCTTAGTCATAATATTTCTTCTTGTCTATTTGAGCTCACCCTTTCTTTCACCGTTCTCTTGAAATGAGAATATAGCTAGATTTAGAGTCGGGAAAAGGAGTGACGGTTCAGATGATAGCATTAGTAGTCCTAAATATTCTGATTAAATAATGTGATAATAAATGTAATGAGGACTCCTTTGAGTGTGGATATTGTCTAGATGACAATATTCCTATTAAAACTCTCAGTTTATGTATTGTCATATATTACACGACGGTTGTATAATTAAGTTTGTATTTGTATTTTGTACCATGTATTTGGCGACTCAAGATGGGTGATGTATACCTGTTTTGGGGGCGTCACATTAAATCTTCTGCTATCTCATCTAGTTCTAATTCAATAATGTGGTTTGGGTCATCCACAAATTTACGTAACATCGATACGTGAAAAATGTTATGAACACACGATATACTTGGCGGTAAACGAGTCTATAGGCCACAATTCCTACTCGATCGAGGATTTCAAATAGACCAATAAAATCAAGGGTTGAGATTTCCTCTCTTCATCGAGTCTTGCTTCTAGAATAACGCCCTCTTGAACCTTCTTCATCACATTCATCAGCTCTGGGTGTGTAGCTTGAGCGGCTTTAACTTTATTGATTAAAGTTGATTCTACTCGTATATTAGTTATTTTCACGTGGGTCCCTAGAGTCTTTAACTCTATCTTCATCATTTGTAAGTTATACGAAATGGGTTTTTGTGTTAACAACATCGCACTCGTAATCGCATACGATAATCTACTCAATTCGTCAGCTACCACGTTCGCTCTTCCACGATGATATTAAATGGTATGGTCGTAATCTTCAATAGCTCGAGCCAACGTCTTCGGCGCATTATACGTTCGTTTTGGTTGAAGAAATATTTAAGGGTTTTAGAAATGGGTTTTGTACTGGGGTCAATACAAAATTCGATTTCACACTCTAGGGGTAGGCTAAGAAGTCTTCAAGAATACATCATTAAATTTATTAATGATATTAATATCATTCAAAACTATGACTCTCATCCAAGACTTGGATAGCACGTCACATTGATACATATCAACTTGCCACTGTCATTCACAGCGTCGCCTACGGAAAGTCTAGCTTCGGTACATTCCACACAAGGAAGTCACCAGATAAAGGCTCGGCACTCTTTACTTATGGCTTGATATGACAGTGATTGACTTTAGGGTTTGGTTGCTTGAATTCGCATAATAGGTTGGTTATGAATATGAAAGCTAACAACCTTACGAAAAGCTTGATGAGTAGTTAACCAATTGATTACTAAAATCACATCAAATGCAAGTATTTTCAAAGAGATAAGATTGACAGGTAACGTGAAAGTGTCAATTTGAATCAACAAGATTTATACATAGTGGAGGTAACGAAGGTTTCTCTCAACGGAGTTTCAACAGATAAATCAAAGTCTAATCTCTCCGGAGTCAAATTTAAACTTTGAGCGCAAGCAAGAGAGATAAAAGAATAGGTAGAACCGGTATTGAATAAGGTATAGATTTCGCAAGAATTTATAATTAACTAACCCGTGCTAAATTCGTTCGGGTTACTCGCTTTTTGAGAAGTCACAAAAAACGCTCTTCCTGAAATCACCGACTTTGTTTTGTTCGTATCCGCCTTTGGTGCCACCGTCCCAGCTGGACTTGACTTTGGTACACGACAAAATCGGGCTAGGTGACCTTCTCTTCCATAATTTTAACACGTTTTGGACTGTTGCGCACAGTTTGGATAGATATGTCCCTCCCCTCCGCATTTGAAGCATATGATAGGTGGTCGTTCTCCTTCCTTAACAACGGGTGCTGATGTTGACGTCTTTCCATCATTGTTGAATCTCCTCTTCTTGAAATGTCCATTCTTATTGTTTTGGCCATGATTACCACCGAAGTGGTTACCATTTCTGGCATGTTGATTCCTCCACGCTTATTGTCCCGCTTCGATGATTTGCTATCACTAGTATTATCATTTTGTCAATTTGCTCTCTTTTTGGTTGGGTTGACTCATTATCACGCTCCAATAACTGAGCCCTATTCACAACATCTGAATATAAACAAAGTTTATGAGAGATAAGATATTGACGTATCTCGGGTTTCAAACCTCTTAAAAACATTCGCGTCATTCTCTCCTCATTATCAACCAAATGGGAATCAAATCAGGACAACTCGACAAACTTAGCTTCGTATTGCGACACGGTCATGTTGTTTTGCTCCAGCTTGATGAACTCTACCTCTTTTATATGACGAATACTTTCGGGAAAGTACTTGTCGTTGAACAATTCTTGGAACTTCTCCCAAGTCATCTTGATCTTGGCGGAGTGAGTCGCTTTACTGATTCCCACCGATGTCTGCCTCTTGCTCGCATAACATGAAGGTGGAAAAGGAACCTTTTGCTCCTCGGAGCATCCCAAGACATCAAATATCTTGCGATCTCTGCTTTATCCACGTCTCATATAAGTGGTTTTGGCTCTCAAAAAACTCCGGTGGTCCAGGTTCCTTGAAGCTGCTTAGCGATGACCGTCAAGGAAGTTGCCGGTGTTTCCACTGCATTTTGGACAAGAAGCCGCTCTTGCGATGTTGCATGAATTGCATAAAGCCTCTGAACATTCCATCTTTCATCATTTGGTTAGTGTTTTTGTTTGCATGAGGATTGTCGTCTTCCTGATGCACATTATACTGATTATTGATCTGTGGAGACTCAACGGTCTCCTGTGATCCATTGTTATTCTCAACATTCTCGAATGTCATTTTCAAATACTGCCACAAAACAAGGGTTAGTTAACATATCACATATTATCCCTATACTCTACGTGAGCCAATTAAATACCAAATAAACTTAGGTAAGTCATACTAGCGAAGAATTCCTCTCTCTCCTCCTACACCCCCAAAATCCCTAAGCTTATACATCACCCCCCATTTACATCACTGTCGCCAAATACATAGTACATAATACAAAATACAATCTTTAAATATACAACATGAGCTATGAGTTTTAATACAAATATTGTCTTCTAGGCGATATTCAAACTCAAAATAAGTCCTCAATACATTTATTATCACACTATTTCATAGAATAGTGAGGACTACTAATGCTTATCATCTGGGCCGTCACACTCAGTTCCCCAGCTAGTCCTCGCTACGTTCTCATTTCTAAAGAGAACAATGAAAGCAAAAGGTGAGCTCAACTAGCCCGATAAAAAATATTATGGCTAAGATAATGCGAGAATAAATTATCGTTAGCCTTGACGATGTTAAAGATCTGATATAACAAACATCAAGTTTAAGCTGCGGTGAACAAACAATCCATTAGAAGAGTCAAATAGAGAATAAAATCTACTATCTTCTATGATTTAAAAGGTTTTTCATCACTTTTATCGTTTGAGACTCGACATATAAATAAACCACGTCATCCACACTCTACGGCGAGGATATTCATTAGTATCCGACCACAAATTATCCATACACTACGGGCGAGGATATTCGTGTTTTTCATCAATGGTCATGATCATGCCAACAACTGTCCATCGATGCATTATAGGCCGATGAGGACTTTTACCACATCATTTATAACATTACGGTCATGACTATCTTAGAATAATCCACAGTTATAATCATACCAAGTCCATCATATGCACTACTGAGGCCACGTATGACTTTCAACATAATATAAACATGAGGATGATGACAATGACATAATAATTCAATAAAACAAGTTCAAGAATTAAATTTTAAAGATTTATAAGTTAATTTATCCACGAACTCAAAAACGTCAAATTGTCGACATGATCTTGCTTTGTGGAGTAAAATTCAAGAATGCTCGGAAGAATATTTCCATGAAAAGATCTTGGATGAAGCGCAAATATCCGAGGATATTCTACTAATTTCATGGAGTATAGAAGCCAAAACTTTAACCAACTGAGTATAATAGAATATATGAACTGCAAATGGATTTTACGCCGCATGCGCGGTAATCCACGTGACGGATCATTTCTACAATTTAATAAGGAATGAATACAAAGGATCATTCACCATGCGTGTAGGTAATCACATATTCAGAGAAATAATAAAGAATGGAATAACATAAGAATTCACCATGCATGCGATAGATCCGCTTACAGAGACGAGTTATTCCCAAAGAGAATAATAAAGAATGGAACGAATTCATGCGAAATTACTTACGAATAGGATATTCAACGAAATAATAAAGAATGGAATAACAACGAAATTCACGGGCATGCGATAGATCCAGCAGAGCGAGGTTATTCAACGAGAATAATAAATAATGGAACCGAGTCATCGTGTAATCCTCAGAGACGAGATATTCAACGAGAATAATAAAGAATGGAATAATAAAGAATTTCACCGTGTATGCGGTACTTAGCATAGGCGAGTTATTCAACAAGAATAATAAATAGTGGAACGGTCAAATATGTCACAGATAACGGGATATTCAACGAATAATAAAGAATGGAATAACGAAAGAATTTCACCATGTATGCGGTGCCGCATGAGCGGAGTTATTCAACATAATAATAAGGAATGGAATAACAATAGCTTTCTTCATGAAAATGAAAGAAATAATACCCATTTACCTTAGAATAAAAATTTGGATCTTTGGAATAGAGAGGTAGCGGACTTCTCTTCTTCTTTTCTCTCTATAATTTCTCTCTATAATAATTGCTCTATAGCTTTAGTGAATTGGTGAGAAATGAAGGAAGAATGAGCTTATTTTATAGAAAAATATAGTTTCAATAATTGCGTTTTGGGGCTCGAAAAATTACAATACAATACCTCCACTTTTCTTTCATTTTTAATTTAGTCCTGCAAGTATTATCAAACTTGCACCACTCCCCTAATAGTAAATAATGTGAATCAATAGTTCAATCATGTGATTCAATAGTTATAATCATGTGAAAATACTGAATAACGATTATAGTACCTCCATCTATACCTCCATCTTTAACTTAGTCATGCAAGTATTATCAATCTTGCACCTCCTCCCCTAATAGTACATGAATGTGAATCAATAGTACACACATGTGAACAAATAGTTATAATCATGTGAATTAATAGCAATTAATTCTTCATTTATCCGATTAATTACAGATAACTTCCGGACATCAATTATTATCGAAATAAATGTCATTTTCACTAACACTAATAATTCCAACACAATGGAACTATCAATTTCATCTTTAATCAACACGAACTTATTCATCATTAATATTATAACTCATAATATTTAACAACGGTCGTTCGAGGAAAGAGGGCTTTTTCGATAAGGATTTCTCCTTATTAGGCGCCATGATTAGATGACCAAACCCTCTCATTGTGAACTTCTAGACATTGTAAATATTAAATTTAATAATATGAATAACTTTGTCATCTCAATTATTGATTTAATAATATATCATATTATCTGAGATGATCTTTGTGACAATAATCGAATCGATAATATGAGAGATATGATGATCGACGAATTCTTTGTGTAGCAATAATTGAGTATAAGCGAGTGACTTCTCACGTAAGCATCATCAATAATCAATACCGTGTGCTACTTATGCACCACAGCGTATTCTTGTACTTTTACTACTAGGGTAGTTCAACGGTTTTAACGGTAACACTTTTGCCGTTATTTTTATAAAATGATAATTACATCGTTTTCTTACTACGACAATACTTACATTATGGGGTCCACCAATGATTGTGCCGTCGTCATGCGGATATTCCCAATAAAAGAATATTCCCCAACCAAATCGAATATTTTATAACAACTTGCATACTTTGCAAAATTTATAAATATTACCCACAACTATAACATTATATCAAATCCACACCATAATATTCAAAAAAATATTTCGAAAAATTTAAATCTTTATTCATAAAATTTGGGGTCTCACAATCTCCCCTCCTTATGAAATTTCGCACTCGAAATTTACGTACTTACCTGGTATGCCAAAGATGTGAGGATACCTTGACTTCATTTCAGATTCTAACTCTTGAGGTATAACCTTTGAGTGTCGAATAGGATCCTCCTTATCCAAGATTTTAACATGTATCTCCTCATACATTAAATCTTCTGCTATCTCGTCTAGTTCTAATTCAATAATGTGGTTCGGGTCGTCCACATATTTACGTAACATCGATACGTGAAAAACGTTATGAACACGTGACATACTTGGCGGTAAAAGCGAGTCTATAGGCCACGGTTCTACTCGATCGAGGATTTCAAATGGACCAATTAAATCGAGGTTGCTTGAGATAAGGCCTTCTTAAACCTTCTTCTTCACATTCATCGATTCAGGTGTGTAGCTTGGCGGCTTTAACTTTATCGATTAAAGTCGATTCTACTCGTATATTCGCTATCTTCACGTGGGTCCCTAGAGTCTTTAACTCTATCTTCATCATTTGTAAGTTATCTGAAATGAGTTTTTGTGTTAACAACATCGCACTCGTAAATGCATACATCGATCTTACACTCAACACGCCACCTACCACGTTCGCTTTCTTCCACGATGATATTGAATGGTATAGTCGTAATCTTCAATGACTCGAGCCAACGTCTTTGGCGCATAATACATTCATTCGGTGAAAAAATATTTAAGGGTTTTAGAAATGGGTTTTGTCTTTGAGGTCGATACAAAATTCGATTTCACGCTTCTGAGGGTAGGCTAAAAGTTCTTCAAGAATACGTCGGAAATTTATTAACGATAGAAAAAAACTGTGACTCTCATCCAAGACTTGGATAGCACGTCACATTGATACCTATCAACTTTCCACCGTTATTCATGACGTCCCCTACGGATATTCTGGCTTCGGTGTATTCCAAGACTTGGAAGTCACCAGTGAAAGGCTCGGGGCTCTTTACTTATGGCTTGATATGACAATGATTGACTTTAGTGGTTTGGTTGCTTGAATTCACATAATAGGTTGGTTAGGAATATAAAAGCTAACAACCTTACAAAAAGCATGATGAGTAGTTAACCAATCGATTCCTAAAATCACATCAAAGGCAAGTATTTTCAAATAAATAAGATCGACAGGTAACGTGAAAGTGTCGATTTGAATCAAACAAGATTTATAAACAGTGGAGGTAACGAAGGTTTCTCTTAATGGAGTTTCAACTGATAAGTCAAAGTCTAATTTCTCCGAAGTCAAATTTAAACGTTGAGCGCAAGCAAGAGAGATAAAAGAATGGGTAGAACCGGTATCTAATAAGGTATAGACTTCACAAGAATTTATAATTAACTAACCCGTGCTAAATTCGTTCGGGTTACTCGCTTTTTGAAAAGTCACGAAAAACGTTCTTCCTGAAACCACCGACTTTGACTTTTCTGGGACGGCCTTTGGTGCCTCCATCCCAGCTGAACTTGCCTTCCTTGAACAATAAAATCGAGCTAGGTGACCTTCTCTTCCATAATTGTAACAGGTTTTGGACTGCTGTGTATAGTTTGGACTGATATGTCCCTCCCCTCCGCATTTGAAGCATATGATAGGTGGTCGTTGTCCTTCCTTAACAACGGGTGCTGATGCTGACGTCTTTCCATCATTGTTGAATCTCCTCTTCTTGAAATTTCCATTCTTATTATTTTGGCCATGATTACCACCGAAGTGGTTACCATTTCTGGCATGTTGATTCCCTCCACGCTTATTATCACCGCTTCGATGACTGTTATTCACTAGTATTATCATTTTGCCGGCTTCTCTCTTTTGGTTGGGTTGACTCATTATCGTGCTCCAATAACTGAGCCCTATTAACAACATCTGAATACAAACACAATTTATGAGAGATAAGATATTGACGTATCTCAGGTTTCAAACCTCTTAGAAACATTCGCGTCATTCTCTCATCATTATCAATCAAATGGGACGCAAACCGGGATAACTCGGCAAACTTAGCTTCGTATTGTGACACGGTCATGTTGTTTTTCTCCAGTTTAATGAACTCTACCTCTTTCATGTGACGAATACTTTCAGGAAAGTACTTGTCGTTGAATAGTTCTTGGAACTTCTCCCATGACATCTTGGTCTGGCGGAGTTGAGTACGCTTTCTGATTCCCACCGATGTAATTTGCCTCTTGCATATGACATGAAGGTGGCAAAGGGAACCTTTTGCTCCTCAAAGCATCCCAAGACATCAAATATCTTGTTGATCTACTTTATCCACGTCTCTGCCTTAAGTGGTTTTGGCTCTCCAAAAAACTCCAGTGGTCCCAGCTCCTTGAACTGTTTAGTAGTGACCGTCCGAGAGTTGTCAGTGTTTCCACCTGTATTTTGGACAGGAGCTGCTCTCGCCTGATGTTGCATAAATTGAATAAAGCCTCTGAACATTCCATCGTTCATTATTTGGTCAGTGTTGTCGTTTGCATGAGGATTGTCGTCTTTCTGATGCACATTATCCTGATTATTGATCTGTGGAGACTCAACGGTCTCCTGTGCTCTATTGCTATTTTCAACATTCTAGGATGTCATTTTCAAATACTGCCACAAAACAAGGGTTAATTAATATATCACATATTATCCCTATACTCTGACCGACCAATTAAATACCAAATAAACTTAGGTAGGTCATACTAGCGAAGGAATTCCGTCTCTCCCTCCTAGTTCTTGTCTCACATCTCGGCCGGGGATCATATCCTAAGCTTTGATACTGCTGTGGCGCCCCCCAAAATAGGTATACATCACCTATTCTCGAGTCGCCAAAAACATGGTACAGAATACAAATACAATCTTAAATATACAACATGAGCTGTGAATTTTAATACAAATATTGTCTTCTAGACTTATTGATAATAAGTGTGATAAGAAATATTATGGCTAAGATAATGCAGAATAAATTATCGTTAGCCTTCAACAGTGTTAAACTGATACAATATAACAAACATCAAGTTTAACTGCAGCGGAACAAACAATCCAATAGAAGAGTAAAGTAGAGAATACAATCTACTATCTTCTATGATTTAAAAAGTTTTTCATCACTTTTATCGCTATTATCGGGAAATATTCTTTTTTGTCGGGAATATCCGCATGCGACAAGACAATTATTAAAGTGGACCCCATAACGGAAGTATTGTCGTAGTTAGAAAAGCGGCGGGATTATCTTTTATAAAAATAACTACGAAAAGTGTTACCGTTAAAACTGTTGAACTACTCTTTAGTAAAAGAAATACGATGTCGTGTGGTTGCGTAGTAGCACACGGTATTGATTATTGATGCTTTACGTAAGAAATCACTCGATTATACTCAATTATTGCTTTCGATAATTCTTTGCATCATATCTCTCATATTATTGATTCGATTATTGTCACAAAGATCATCTACATAATATGTTATATTATTAAATCAATAATTGAGACGAAAAAGTTATTTATATTATTAAATTGCAATATTTACAATGTCTAGAAGTTACATCGAAAGAGAGGTTTGGTCATCTAATCATGCTGGCGCCAATAAGGAGAAATCCTTATCGGAAAGCCCTCTTTCTGAAACGAAATTTGGTTGTTAAATATTGTGAATTATAATATTAATGATGAATAAGATTGTGTTGATTAAAGATGAAATTGATAGTTCCATTATGTTGAAATTATTAGTGTTAGTGAAAATCGATATTTATTCCGATGATAATTGATGTCTGGAGGTTATATTGATAAATTGGGTAATTAATCGGATAAATGAGCAATTAATTGCTACTAATTCACATGCTTATATAACTATTTATTCACATGTGTGTACTATTAAATCACATTCTTGTACTATTAGGGGAGTTGGTGCAAGATTGATAATACTTGCATGACTAAGTTAAAAATGGAGGTATAGATGGAGGTACTATACTGTAATTCGTATTTTCACATGATTATAACTATTGATTCACATGATTGAACTATTGATTCACATTATTTACTATTAGGGGAGGTGGTGCAAGTTTGATAATACTTGCGGGGACTAAATTAAAAATGAAAGAAAAGTTGGAGGTATTGTCTTGTAATATTTTGAGCCCCAAACGTCTAATTATCAAAACAATATTTTTTCTATAAATAGAAGCTCATTCTTCCTTCATTTCTCACCAATTCACTAAAGCTATAGAGAAATTATTAAAGAGAGAAATTATAGAGAGAAGTTATAGAAAGAAAATCTATAGAAGAAGAGCTCTTTACCTCCATTTATTCAAGTATCCATTCTTTTTCTAAGGTAAGGGTATTATTTCTTTTGTATTCATGAAGAGAGCTATTGTTATTCCATTCCTTATTATTATGTTGGAATAACTTTCCTATCTGATCACCGCATACATGGTGAAATTCTTCTATTATTCCATTCTTTATTATTTTGTTGGAATAACTTTTATGCATGCGATTACCTATCGCATGCCGTGAATTCTGTTGTTATTCCATTCTTTATTATTACATTAGAATATCTGTTTTGTCGCGGTTTACATTACATGGTTCCATTCTTTATTATTCTATTGGAATATTACGTTCATGCGATTTACGCATGACACAGTTCTATTCTTTATTATTACATTGGAATAACTTTATGCATGCGCCTATTGCATGCCCGGTGAATTCTTCTCTGTTATTCTATTCTTTATTATTACATTGGAATAACTCGTATGCATGCGGTCTATCGCATGCCCGATGAATTCTCATTGTTATTCTATTCTTTATTATTCTCGTTAGAATATCCGATCATGCGGATTACGCATGACACGACCGTTCCATTCTTTATTATTCTGTTGGGAATAACCTGTCTGTGCGGTCTATCGCATGTATGGTGAATTCTTCTGTTATTCCATTCTTTATGTACCGAGGAGGTACCTGTCAAGATCTTGGATAGGAAAGAACATGTCCTATGTACCGAGGTTATTGTTAAAGTTTTGTGGAGAAACCATGCTATTGAGGAAATGACCTGGGAGTTGAAAACAGAAATGAAAGCGAGGTATTCTCATCTTTTCAAAATACCAGGTACGTACGTCAATTTCGAGGAAGAAATTTCATAAGGAGGGGAGGTTGTAAGACCCCAAATTATTAATAAATGAAATTTATTTTCCTCTATTTATTATTTTGAAATAGTAAGGGTTGATTTGATTAATGTGGATAGTTATGGGTAAAATACGCAAATATTTCGAATAAGCAAGTGGTTATAAAATATTCATTATTGCTCGGAAATATTCGTTTGGTCGTGGAATATTCGTCTTTCGGGGAATATTCGTATTTGATTGCCCATTTTTGTGGGCCCCATAACTTGAAAGCGATTGGATAAAGAAAACGACAAATATAAGTTGTTTATAAATAATCGGCATAGTTATTACTGCTAATCTTTGTTGGAATACCCTTATGGTTAAAAACACAATAATACGTTGTTGAACAAGAGCATTACCGGTATTGCACCAATTATTGATTCTTACGTGAAAGGCGCTACTCAAAGATTTTATTTTATTGATTCAATAATTCTTTGCATTGATATTTTATATTACCGTTGTTTCAATAAATTGTCATTACACAATATTTTCCATTATCGAGCTGATAATTCATATTATCCTAATAATATTATTGGATAACATTATTGGCAATGTCTAGAAAGTTCTGCTCTAAGGAGAGGTTTGGTCACCTAATTATGCGCCAGTAAAGAGAGATCCTTATTGGAAAGCCCTCTTTCTTTGAGAACTACCGGTTGCGATCTTGTGATTCTGTAATATTATTTGTGAATAATTAATTATTGATTTATATGATGAGGAAAATATTAATTTTATGTAGATATAGATGAAAAAAAAATTTAAAGTGACAATTGTTGAAAATTAAAATTTTATCTTTTCCTGATAAAATAATTCATTTAAATATATTATTATAATTTAATAATATAATAATGGTGATATTTTTACAATGAATGTGGGATATATGAGTATACGAGGACAAAAGAGTATTTTTGTTGCAATAAATATTAAAAGCAGTTTTGTGTGTCAGTAGACCCATTTCTTGGCCCGAAATTTGATTATAAATAGTAAAATCGTCTGGTTTGTGGATTTCGGTCAATTTACTGCTTGGAATTTGGAAAAACTTCCTTCTGCAAAGTTGTAGATAATGGAATTTCCTATGGAAATTCGCGAGTTTCGAATTTTTCTGATAAAAGAGCTAATTATTATGAATTATTGAAGTTCCGAAGCTCCAAAATAATTGATTTTTGGAAGTTTAAAATAATTTAAATAAGAAAAACGTTTTTTGTGTTTGGTGGGCATCTTTAACACATGTCAAGTTGCTGAATTCAGATGCTTGATGCGTAGGAAGATGTAGAAAAAATAAATAATATTAATTTATTAAATTTTCTACTTTGGTGTTGTAAGCATTTTCCTATAAATAGGGTGCTTAGGTTAGAATTGAAAATCACACCAGAAACTGAAGTTTTCTTTCTCTATATTATCGAGTGTATTCTTGTGAGTATTTTGAGTATACTTTGAGTATTGCTATATGGTGCAAGTTCAAGTCATAGCTTATATCCAATGTTTATTTAAATCATACTTGCTTTTCGAGGTAAGGGATGTTATTTTATTCAAAATGATATTATTTCTTCAATATCATTATGCCAAAATATTGATTGGAAATTTTTATCAAATTTGGAATTTTTTCATGTCGGGGTTACTATTCATGAGTTACTATTTACAAGTTACTATTCACGAGTTACTATTCACGAGTACTATTCACGAAAGCATGATGATGTTTTTTGTGAAATTTCTATCTTTTGGTGTTTGAGTTACTATTCACGATATCGACACTATTCACGATATATCGACCTTTATTCAAGAATACGACACTATTCACGTAAAAATTAAATTTTTATTTTTCGTCAAAATATCTATTATGGATACTAGTTTTGATTGTATCCATGTTTTGATCATTCTTGAATTTTACTCCACTCGATTACTTATGAAGTATTTTTGAACTTGGATTGTTTAAAATACTAATCCTTAATATTTGTTCTTTTGTTTCATTTGGATTCGTTTCCTTTAAAATATTTTTCATCATCCTCGATCCTAAATGATGATATTACTGAATATCTTTGGCCTGTAGTGTAAAGATGAACAGGTGTTGAGATGAATATGATCGACTGATTAATATCTTTGGCCCGTAGTGCAAAGATGAACAAATGTTTAGATGAACATGACTTAATCGATGAATATCTTTGGCACAGTAGTGCAAAGATGAATATTTGATTCCGTATATATATTGATTGATGTTACAGGATAAAATATCGACGATGAACTTTTAAATTCATATATAGAAGATAGTAGTTTGCATTCTCTACTTAACTCTTCTAATGAATTATTGTTTCATTGCAGATTGTTGATTTAAAACCGGTTGTCTATTGTATTCTATTAGATTTTTCCTGTTGAAGACTAACGATAATTTGCTCTCTACGTTATCTTAGTCATAATGTTCTTTCTTGGGCTAGTTGAGCTCACCCTTTTCCTTGTTGTTCCATTTTTCTTCTCGGGAGGTGAGAATGTAATAATCTTAGTTTCGGGGTATAGAATGAAGGTTCTGAGAGAGTTGTTTAGTAGTCCTCACCATTTTTATAAAATAATGTATCAATAATTATGATGGGGATTTATTTGCGTGTGGATATTGTCTAGATGACAATATCTGTATTTAAACTCACAGTTTATATGTTGTAATAATAAAGTTATAATTATTTCTATACCATGTATTTGGCGACTCAGAATGGGTTGGATGGAATGGACCTATTTTGGGGGCGTCACAATCAAATTATCAAATAAATAAATAAATATATAAAATTTGCAATTCTATCTAATTAGTTTTTTTATTTTTTCTTCTTCTAACATAGGTTGATTAAGGTTTTCCTAATATTCTGAAAATTTAAAGTTTTTGTATATATGACAAATCTATTTCACCAAGGGAGAGTAGAAAATTTTACTACTTTCTGGAAACCGAGTAAACTGTAACTTATAGAAAAAAAAAATTAGTTAACAAATATTGAAGTGGACAAGTATTACAAATTAAGTGGGTCAATTTTGATATTTATGTAATAAATTTTCTAGATAGATTAGTTTCGATTTATGCATATAAACATATATGTATATATATATAGCCGGCCAGTCATTTGGTTTGACAAATTAAAATTAAAGATCTCATAAAATTAAATTAATTAAATCAAATTAAAGAGATTTTCCAACTTTGTTACAGCAAATAGGAATGTATCCGTGAATCATCGAGCCATTATTGCGGAGCAAAATTTAAACTTAGCATTAAATAGAAACATGGCATTGACTCCTTGCACATGTCACATGGTATGAAATATGGGTTGAAAAATGATTAACCGGTTCAGAACTAATTTTAAAAAATATGGGACCAAACTTTAACCAACCTGAATAAATAAAAATAGTTAACCAACCCATTTGATTTCAATTAATATGGTTTGACCCAACAGTTAACTAACTATATTGTCAGGTCTAGTTTAGCTACAGAGTCTAGCACGATCTCGAAT
Source organism: Panax ginseng (assembly GCA_020205605.1). Lineage (NCBI taxonomy): Eukaryota > Viridiplantae > Streptophyta > Magnoliopsida > Apiales > Araliaceae > Panax > Panax ginseng. The sequence goes on from CM035134.1 coordinate 15,719,373, forward strand.
CGAGTTTGAACAATTTGAACTTTTCGAATAAATTTGATTCGAGTATCAATAGAAAATTATAATTTGAGAATATTCGAGTAATTTATTAAAATTTAAAATTTGCTCATATTTAAATTATTTATATTTTAAGTCGGACTTAAATCGAAATTTTAGTCAAATAAATACGAATCAAACCCGGATTATTTATTCATTTTATAACCTTATTCACATATATGAAAGAACTCTATGATATCAAAAACAGTGCTCCCAATATTTTATATGCATAAAATATGATAAAACCAAATATGCCTCGTGACCTCCTTATCCACCCAAAAAGCATATCTCGAAAAACTACGGTCCAGAATTAATTCTACCTACTTCACTTCGCCGCCCCACAATTAATCATCGATCTAATTCATTTCAATTTCTAGGGAGAAAAGGAAAATCAGATATGGGAGTAGTGATAATCGACGGTTCCACGGTTCGAGACTTCGTCGCCGACGAGGCTCAGTTCCAGAAGAGCGTCGACGAGCGGTTCGCTGCGCTAGATCTGAACAACGACGGCGTTTTATCGCGATCAGAGATGCGCAAGGCCTTCGAGTCGTTTCGGCTGTTGGAGACGCACTTCGGCGTCGATGTAGCGACGACGCCGGAAGAGCTGACGCGGTTATATGACTCGATCTTCGAGAAATTCGACGGCGACCATAGCGGCGCGGTGGATATTGAGGAATTTAGGAGCGAGTTGAAGAAGATTATGCTGGCGATCGCCGACGGGCTGGGGTCGGCGCCGATTCAGATGGCGCTTGAGGACGACGATGAGAATTTGCTTAAACAAGCTGCGGATCTTGAGGCCGCTAAGATTGCAAAGACTTCTTCTTGATTTTGATTTTGGGTGGTGGGTTTATCCGACGGCGTTTTATAATCTTAATTTTTATAAGCAATTTTCTTTTTCTTTTTTTTTTTTTAATCCTTTTTAGTGTCTTTTAGTTATTTTGCATTTCTGATCTTTGTATGCAAGTGTTTGTACTTTTGGTATTATGTATGCTTATACTCATTAATAAGTTTTTCTGTTTTTAAGAATATTGTAAAATACTAAACTCTTATAAAATAATGTTGTAAAATTATTGTAACCAGTTGATAATTTATGATACATAAATGAACTGAATTGTTCGTGAACAAAATTTGAGCTCAAACAATTTGGTCAATTCCAAAATAAATATTATGAGATTTTATATATGATAATAAATTTATATGGATTATAAGGAGAATTAAAATTATATAAACTTAATTTATTATATTCATTACCAAATTATTATTATATGATAGACAAAATTTGTACTTAAGAATAATCTTATTTTAATGTATTGTATCGCTCAAGTGACAATTTAATTTTATCATAAATTTATATGTAACATTTGATCCACTAATCGATTTACATTTTACATTTAGGCTTCGATTAATTAAACCCAACAAAGAAGTAAAATCTATAATTCTAAAATAAAATTGAACGTCACCTGAGAGATTCGAACTCCCGCGGGGAGACCCCATGTACTTAGCAGGCACACGCCTTAACCACTCGGCTAAAGCGACACAATATTTCTAAGAACAGTTTAATTAATAACAAAATCATATTAAAGCTAATGGCATTTACTGTAATTAAATGTCACAATCAACGTTGTTTTGTCGGCCCCGCCAAAGCACCAAACCAAAAGTAAAGTGAACCAAACCATTTCTCTCTCACAGCCAAACAAACCGAAAATCCGACAAAACCCAACTTCACAATAATGTCCACCGCCACCGCCGCCGCCGCCGCCGCTGCCGCTGCCGCTGCCGTAGAACGACAAACATACTGGTGTCACGAGTGCGACATGAGCATCTCTCTCCTCTCCTCCGCCACCACTACCACCACCGCCCTCCTCTGCCCTTACTGCCACAGCGACTTCCTCGAAGAACTAGACAACCCAACAAACCCTAACCCTAACCCCAGCCCTGATCCTAATAATGCTAATGAATCAATCATTCTCAACCCTCTTTTCCCTTCATTTCTCTCTCCTCCGGAAACCCTGACCGATAACGATAATAATAACAACAATTTCCCCCTCCCGTCCACCGCCGCCCACGACGACAACTTCCTCCTCGACAGCCCTTACCTCCACCGCCTCATCCACGAACTAGCCACCAACGCCGACACCTCCTCCCCCTCCGCCCCAATCCCCAGCCACCACAATCCAACTTCCAAATTCGCCCTCGAATCAATCCCGACCATCACAATCACCGACATATTACTCGAATCAGATCCCGTGATTCTCTGTGCTGTTTGTAAGGACCAGTTTGTGATTAATGTTGAAGCTAAGCAGCTTCCTTGTAATCATATGTATCATCCGGATTGTATTTTGCCGTGGCTGAAAACGCATAACTCGTGCCCAGTTTGTCGGTTCACGATGCCGACAGAGAGTGATGGTGGATTTAAGGGGAGGAGGATGAGAGAGAGAGTGATGAATGCGAGGTTGGGAGAGTTGATGGGTGAAGAGGAGTTTTCTGGGTTTGGGAGTACTTTGAGGCACATTGCAAGGAGGCACAGGCTTGTGTTTCCGGTGTCAAGGAGAGAGAATCGGGTGGAAATGGTGGAGGGCGATGGCGGGGAGTCATTGTTATTATCCCCAACGCGAGTTGCAGAGGCAGATATGGGGGTGTTGGCAAGGGAGAATAGTGTGGAGACTGTCTCATCAGGTTGGCCAAGTTGGCCAATGGAAGAAGAAGGTGGAGATGAGGAGATTGGTATGAGTGGTAGGGCAAATGATGGTGGGGATATTATAATGTCATGAAGTTGGAGTTTTGGAATTTTGGTTTCCAGCAAAGTTAAGGTATTTTTTATTTCTCTCATTTCTTTGTTTCTGCTAAGAATTGTTTTATTAGGTTCCATAGTGACAGACTACAAAAATGAAACTTAATGTTTGTTTGATTGCTCTTGCTTGCTCTATTCTTGATTTAGTGGTTTTAATGGTGAAATTTGATTTATTAGCAGTACCATTTCTTTTCATATCTTTTTTAGAATTTGGCTAGGTAAATCCATTGTTTGACTTCTATTGTTTGGCCTTGAAGCAATAGAACTCTGGCTTTGTGGTCTAGATACCTGTTATCTTTTTTTGAAGCTAGATGTGGAGTGTCTTGATGTGAAATTGCCTATTCCTAAATTACTGGCAGGATACTCTGAGGTATACGTTGACTTGTTATAGGTACCAAAAACATTGTTTGTTCACCGTCTCATAATTACATTGGTAAGACTAGGTTTGTTTGGCTTTTCAACTTTTGGCGATATGTTGCTGCTTTTTACAACAGTGAACTTTCTCATGCTTTATTAAGATACAAAAGGTTAAAGTCTAATTAGTTGGGGGTTCAGTTTAGGGTTACCATGTGTTTTTCAGTTCATTTTTTTGTTACTTGGTGGGTAATTTGGTGATGACCAAAATTACTTACTTTTATAGTGAGCAATACTTTGTACTATATAAAATTGAAAATATATTTGAGTTTTAATTGGTCCATTTGTCTTCTATATTTATTTATTGTATCCAGTTTTAGGATGCAAATTGGCTGAATAGTGAAACCTGATTATCTAGCTGAGGCTGACTCGGGTATTATTGTTGATTCACCAGAAGTATGGACTTCAGGTCAAGATTATGTTTTAATATGTAAGTAGAGTGGGTTGAATGTATGTGCGGATTTACTAGGCTAACCATAGGTGTTATGTTTCCTCCCCTAGTTAGGTAGCCAGCGAGTTACTCTCAGGTATGTATTGATGGACTTGATGAATGTAGCTTAGGTCGAAGCTTAGAAACACATGAGTTAATTTGAAATTTAAACTACATTTTAATGCGCCAAATTCACGAGTTACTGCATCCGAAATTGACCCAGTAAACAAAATATTAGAAGGAAAAAAGAAGCATAAACTGAATTATTATGTACCTAAAATGCTGAAACCTTCTAATGCACATGTATATATAGACTTGAGCAATAAGTTTTTTGACAACAAATTTGACCAAAAGATTACTCTATATAATTTCCTACCTATAAGACGACCTGTTGTGATGGACCTTTAACCCAACCCAGAGTATCTTATTTTAAATTCTAATAAAAATTTAGCTAAATTATTATGTACAATAAACTACTGACCCAAAAAGAGATGCGCAAAGAAATTCGGAAAAAGTTAAAAAATTGAATGGGGGAAAAAAGAAAAAGTAGATCTTTCTTGTTTCTTCTCTATGTTCGTTGGGAAGGGGTTGGGGTTGTGTAGGAGCTACAGGGATATTGCAATCTCCACTACTGTTTTATCAATGTGCAAACCATGGAGTTGTGGATTTTACACGGTCATCAAAATGAAAGTTAGTGTTTCATTAAATGTCAAATTAACTAATATTCATGGGATTTGGTAACCTTTGATTCTTAAGACTTTAATTACATTTGATGGAAGTTCTACTTAAAATTTTGTGCCATTTTATTATATCTTGGTTAGATTTTAATGTCGGATGACTAAATGAATAAGATTTGTAAACTTCTACATCAATGTACACTTTTCAAACTTCATCGACTTGAGATCGTGAAATTGTAAGAGTTCAGCTCATGCTTTTTAATTGATTGAAGACTCAATTTTGAAGACAAATCTTAGGCTCATTTTTATATTAAAAGTGTGAATAAGAATGAGCTGTCTTAGGTTCATTTGTAGCCCTACATGCATATGGAAAATGAAGAAAATGAATGATTAGAGAGCTCAAAAAGAAGATGCTACCTCCGTCCCGCTTTAGTTGTCTTCTTTCTTTGAGTAAGTGTGCAAGATATTCTCCAAAGAAAGGGGACAATTAATTTGGGATGTTAGAAGTGTGTAGTTTTTGGGACAATGTCACTATGTCAGAATGGCTATGTAAAGAAGTTCGAAAGATATAGAAGTATTGTGGTATTACAGGAGTAGATTCTCTTACTTTCTCTTCCATATGTTTTTTCTTCCCCCTTTTGGTGGGGTGGGAGGTTATGTAGAGGAGCTACAGTCTTCCTGGTTACAAAATGAAAGAACGGGGAATAATGCCCCATTTCTAGGGTTACAAAGAAAATAGGAAAACATTCTGTGCTGGGCACTGCCTCTTTTAAAGTTTCAATATGAATATGCACAACTTTGCAAGAGTTGGTTGGATAAGTTGGCTTGTGCAAGAGTTATATTGTAGCATTTTGGTTTATGAAGCTAAGGTCTTATCATTGAACTCTTAGTTCTGGTTGTTTAACCTATCTAGGGCTTGCCACTATCTTATCATTGAACTCTTAGTTGGTAAGTGGAACGAAAACGGGAACGAAAAACATCATTTTTCAGTATACAAAATACGGTAGGGGTAGGGGTAGGTTTCTTTGAATCACTTGGTACGAAATATTTTTATTCGGAACATAGTATGCTAAAGGTATAATTTAAATTAGTCGAGTTATAGTTAAAATTGGTTGATCTATTTCTAAGCGTAGTTTAAGTTATATGGACTTAGATTGAGTCTCGCCACATATGGGTGATTTAAATAGTCCGACACAAGTACTCCTCAAATTTGCTTAACTTTTTACACTAAAATGAAATGTCCAACATCTATCCTTCTTTGAGTCTCGAGTGTCGGATACGAGTACTTGAAAGTGATGAGTTCATGTAATATATAGCGTAGTATCACAACATGCACATTTTCCAGTAGGTTATGGCATGCCATCACTTATTGAATGTTCACAAGGCACTAATTTGGTTATTCTAGTTGGCATGCATGGTATAACCAAAGTAGCAGCTAGCTGGGTTTTTGTTTATAAGTGATACTACTTCGGTGTTAATGTGTGTGATAGAGAGTTTGATGTGGATGGAAGCAAAAGAAATTTAAAATTATTGAGTTATTATTATATATTATTATTTATGGATGATTTCAATGTAATTAAATTATTTAGTAGATAATACCAGGCTATATTTAATTATATTAGTAGAATATTCTAGATTATTAATTATTTAAGTTAGTAGATAATTACTAGGATTTTATTTTCTCGTTTAATTAGGTTATTTAATATTTTACTTAGCCTCCAAGTGTTAGGGTTTTCTCCTATTTCTATATAAACAGTTGTAATCCATCATTATTAATGTATTATTAATTATTGAATGATTGATATTATTGAATATTAAGCCACGTGCTTTGCGGCTTTTAGCCTTTTTACCTTCTTTCTAATCTCCTTTATTCCTTTATCTATCATTGTCCTACATCGTTATGGTATCATGAGCCAAAAGTTTATTAATATATTTTGATCACCTAATTTCTTCCTACCTAATTTTCTGGCATCCATCAATTGTCGAAGTCGCTAGAGAGTTGACACTACTATCCATCAATTGTCGAAGTCACTAGAGAGTCGACACTACTATTCGAGACAACAACGTAGTCTCAAATCTATCTCAAAACTTTTATTGAAAAAAACTGCAACAACAGTATGTGCCAGTGTTATTTTTCATCAGTGGCAAAATTGCAGATCGGTACCACAAGGTTTCTAAAACTTTCAACTCAGATCCTAAAGTTTTTGAAGTTTTCAATTCAGCCCCTGAAGTTTCAGAAAATTTCAATCAGTCTCTAAGGTTTCTGAAAAGTTCAAAGCAGCCCTCAAAACTTTAGTTTTGTCCAGCCTAGAATTGTTAAATTTGAATTGTTAAATTTCTTCATGGAGTTGAATATCCCGAAACTTCGCACATAGAATTCTTCAAAGCGTGACACTATTTTTCATACTTTTCTTCGTTGTGGAGGAAAATGGTGTAAAATTATCATCGAAGAAGAATGTGTAGTCAATATTGTGTTTCCATGTGCGATCGAAAAATTAAAGCTTGTTACTGAACCGCATCCGAGACCTTACACTATTCATTGGCTAGGTAATACTTCTTTTCATGTTATAGAAAGATGTTTAGTTCCGATCTAGATGCACATATATTTTAATTTAGTATGGTGCGATTGCACATATTTTATTTGGTCAAGATTGGATTGAATGCTTAAATGTGGATCATGAAGAAGGTGATATATACTCTTTTGAACATGAGCAAATTAATTCCATTAAAGCCTAAGGAGGAAGTTCAACAAGATGCAGTGAAAGAGTTGAATGACGAAATTATGCAACTCAATGACAAGTCATACAAAGATGGTTGAAGTTGAGGATACAACGAGCGAGAGCGAGATTGAGCAGAAAGTTGATGATATATTCCCAAGTAACTTGATAATCTATATGAAAAAATCAACGATCAAGTCATCGGTTTCATTATCAACGAGATGCAACACATGGAAGTTCACTCATTAATGTTTTCTACATATCAATATGTTTACAAGGAGAGCCAAAATTTCTTGCATGTTTGGAGTCCGGTTTGTGGAATGTGGATTCTTCAATACTTCAAAATTCGAAAGACGAGTTTTTTTCAAAAGAGAGGAGAATGATGCGGCTGGAATCAAAAGAAGTTTAATATTATTGGGTTATTATTATATATTATTATTTGTGGATGATTTTAATGAGATTAATTTATTTAGTAGATAATATTAGGCTATATTTAATTATATTAATAGAATATTCTTGAGTATTAATTATTTTAGGTAGTGTATAATTATTATTTCCTTGTTTAATTAGGTTACTTTATATTTTACTTGCCTCCAAGAATTAAGGCTTTTTCCTATTCCTATATAAACAATTGTAATCCATCATTATTATTAATTATTGAACGAGTGATATATTGAATTAAGCCTTGTGCTCTTTTATTCTTTCATCCATTCTTGTCCTACATCAGAGTTTGTACTTTTATGTTTAACTTTCTACGTGGGTGAGTGACATCATAGTTGTCATGGCGCCACGGCGAGTCATGGTAGTTGACTGTCAGGACGCTTAGGCAACAAGGCGACCGCCATTGCGTCTGTATGGCGACAAATCGTTTACAATGTGCAATTTATATATTATTTATTTTAGTTAACAAGTATATAGGCAATGGAATTTTATATACATTAAAACCCAAAACATAACACCATGGAATAACATTAAAAGCACAATTATGTAAATACTTGGCAATAACAATCCAAAAATAAAACACTTGATATTAAAAACTAGTAGAAGAAATGAAGAATTCAACAAACACCACATAGAAAATAAAATTGCAACCAACCATCACATATTACTAGTCTAATAACTAATAAAACGTCACATAACAAGCCAAAGTAATGTCCAGACTCTCTACACTAGTCTCTAAACATCGTTCAAGCAAACTCATCAAGAAAAAGGTAATCTCCATCTCTTCCACGAGAACTACTCTCATTCAAAGGCGTAGGTGGTTTTTCTCCAAAATCATCCTCCACATCTTCATCATCGTTTGGAATTCTCTCTTCATCATTGGAGTCGGAATCCATCATCCTTGATTCTCTCGAAGTTGAACCACTACCACGTCGAGAGTATGTAATGACATTATCACTAGTAGTAGCACGAGCCTTCCTTGTGACCCTAAAAAATGTTGGATGCACTGGTTGCTCGATCCACACCATTTGATGTAAGATCCTCGATATGAACAACATCGACCTCATTATTGATCCACATTACCCCATTCAAAGTCATCAATGGCTAATGGATCAAAAAAAAATTAAGTAACAATAGAAAGTACTTACAAACTCAAATGTAATCCAATTGTGCTCACAACCGGAAGAACAACAAATGCTTAGAATTCTTTTTGCAAAGTTTGTAAGCTCAATAGCTCTCCTCCAAAAGCGTTTAACCAATCAACTAACAAACATTTAAAAGTAATATAAATATTTTTAAAAGGAGGAAAGGAAGAATGTATATCATTATAATTTATTTTTTATATCTTTATATACATTTCAATATACTTACAAGGATTCTTTAATTTCCGTTGCCTAATTGTCATTTCTCTTGCATAAGTATCTCGAGAAGCATCATAGTTATCGACTACATTTCTTATCTTGCCTAGCAAATCTAGCTCGGGCAATATCTTTGTAAGAATGTCATTGAAGTTTCTCGTAGAGTACCAACTAACACTGAACATTCCTCTTTGATATCAAAGTATTTGTCCGGATTGAGAAACAACGCAACACCATATAATTTTTGCTCCATTTTGCTTTCCCATCGCCGCTCAACAATGCCAATCACATTCTTGTAGTCTTTGTTTGTTATCAAATGAATCTTTAATTTTTTTCTAAGCTCATTCTATCGCAACGAAAACTTTTGGCATAGTAAGCTTCTCATCACTATCAACAATCCTCAAGGCACAAGAAGTGGTTGTGACGCCCTAATGCAATCCTCAACATGATGCCAAAATGTAGTTAAATTACAGTATCACGTACTTTCTTCCCCATTTCGGTAGCAGACAATGTAGAGTTTGTCCAATCCTCGCTTATGAACAAATGCCTCAATGCATCTCTATGCTTGTACAAACTCAACAAGGTGAGAAAAATTGTAACAAATCTAGTAACTCCGGATCTCATAAGGTCCCTCCCATTTGTTTTTCCCTCATCGCATCAAAAAGATGATCATGCTTGTAAATGAATGTTGAGATTCTTCTTGCATTTGTGATTATGGGTTGGAATTGTTTCAACTTGCCTATGTCCTCTAGCATAAGGTTTAGGCAGTGAGCGGCGCAAGGTGTCCAAAACAGTGTAAGCCCCCTCTCCATTAGTATATGCCCCGCTGCCTTGTAATTAGAGGCATTGTCTGTGACCACCTGAACAACATACTCGAGGTCAATTTTCTCAACCATCCGACGTGTGCAACCATATTGCTTCCAAGAAACTTAATGTTTCACCTTTAACTCATCGGTTTGCTTTTTTGCCTTCTCAAGTAAAGGAACCCTTAACCTATGATATGTTGGAGACTTTAAACTCGATTCATAATGCCCTATGGACTCGATCATTACCTCAAAGCTCCTTACATTTATAGCATTGAATGTTATGTCACACTCGTAAAAAAGTTGGCAATGTGCATATGGACTCTCCTTTTTCTCCGGTGTTCTCAAACGATTTTCAATAGTCGTTGGGCTCAAACATTTGCTATGTCTCTCCTCTATAACTTCTTTGGGAGTCTTCTTTAGAAGTGCTTCAATCGTTTTTGTTGGAGCTTTTGGTTGTGACTTTTGTAATTGAAAATCAACTTTTCCTTTTGGAAGCAGTCCCAGAACTTGGGATAGTGTTAGAGGAAGCATAATTATCATCATTATCCAGCTCAACTGGCTTGTTCCTCTTTTCACTATTCAAACTATTGCATCTCCCTCATATTTCGGTGGATGTTTTAGGGCACTTCGTTACATCTCCAAAATTTCCCGCTAGATGTTATTTAGCCTTTTGATTCCCGAACGACATTGCTTCCCAGAAAGGATACATTACACTATCTTTATTAGTCTTATCCGGCCAATACCCATATTTCCAACCCTTATCGTTTGATATGGCCTTACTTTTTGGGTCCTTGGTTATATCATAACCATCGGCTCCCGAACTTTCCGCCATATTGTTTTCTAGTTTTTACACAATACAACAAACAAAATATGAGACAATTGACATATTTTTATTTTTAGTTTAGTAAGTAGTAACCATTCACACCAACACTTAATATATTTTGTCTACACTTTGTAAATTGTACCAAAAAAGAGAATAAACAATAAATATAACTTATTAAAAAGTCGAATCACCTCTCACATAATTTTGTACTGTTTAAACTTTCGAGTATAATCACAATTCACAAAAAACATTAAATGTACTAACCTAAATTAAATGTATTAACCCAAGTGGCTAACTGTTCTCTATATATTTAATTAAGCTTTATGTATTGGCAAGGATAAAATCAGCAAAGCAAAGCAACCTATTTTATTAAGCCCCCAACCAGTCATTAAGTCTTAATTTAATGGAAGGCCGGAAGCGTCCTGACTAGTCCCAAGTATAATTATTAAGCCCCCACTAGTCCACCACAAATATATGAAATCAAGTCCCAAGTATAATTATTAAGCCCCCATCAATCCACCACAAATATATAAAATAAGCAAAACAAGGAGATAACGATAGAGAAATAGAGAAAGCAAGAACAGAGACAAAGAAACAAAGAAAGCAAAGCGAGCAAGAACTTGTGTGAGAGAAGGTTAAGGCTGGCTGAGTAGTTGAAACAGAGTCAGAGAGACTCACTCCTGGGTCGACTCAATTGTTGGGTTCTCGAACAGTCGCCGCCAGCTATGGGTCGACTCAGTTGTTGGGTTCCGATGGGCCATGATAGTGGTTGAGCTGCGATGGGGTTGCGTTGGAGTCATCAGAGTTACGATGGGTCGAAAAAGTCGTGATCGAGTCTCTAGTCCAAAGATGTCGCGAATCGCGATTACTGATAAGTGTTTTAGGGTTTTATTGTCTTTCTCCTTGGTTTTTAATCGATAGGTCATGGGTTAATTGGTCAGAAGTGTTAAAACACTTGGGTTGGGCTAGAGCTGCTAAGGCGTTCGCCTTGGCAGCTCCACTTAAAGTCGACCCTCGCTGTAACAGTTTGTCCATCGCCTGGACGCCTAGGCGACGCCATAACAACTATGAGTGACACTAATACCACATGTGGGTGATGAACTGTGTTACTCGGACTCGAGTGTCGGGTGTGGGTACGAATCTAAGTATCGGACACGTGAAGTCAAAAACTAGAGGATACGCGGATATGGATTCGAATTTGGACACGGGTGTGGGGATACGATATGTTATGATTTTTTAACAATAATGTTTCTAATTGTATCACCAAGTTTTTTTTGCTCTAGGGACTGAAGTGCAAAAATATAAAGAAACAGAGGCAAAACTGAAACTTCAGAGGCTGAAATGGAAGAAAACAAAACTACAGGGACTGATGTACTTTTCCAAGGGTTATTTTGAATTTTCAAAAAACCTGGGGGACTAAATTAAAAAACTATAAAAATTTTGGGGTACCTAATTATAATTTTTCAGGGGATATTTTATATTCCAAATCTGATCTCTCCGATCTCTATTCTATTTGGATTATTCTGCTCTATTTCCTTTCTTCACGTCATGCGGGAGTAAGGGGCAGCCGCTTAGGATGAAAAGATTTTAGAACTCTGCAAAGATGAGGATGGCGGCGGCAAGGGATGGCGACACTGCTATTTTACTTCTTCTCCTCTTATCTTCCCTTGATTTCGTTTCCTCTCTTCTTCTACTTTTCTTTTTGTTGGTCTGTTTTGAAACACGAAAAGTGGGCTGCAATCTAGGGTTATTTGGTTTGAATGGGGGGCTGAAATTTGGGGTTACCAAAGTCATATCTGGATTGAAAGTGTCGTAACCGACACAAATTTCGCACCCGTGTCGGATCGTGTCGACGCGGGTTCCATCAGGAACAGGCGAGTCCGAAGAACATAGGTGATGAAGTTTGTGGATTGTGGTGTTTTTGTATGTTAATTAGGCATTTAGGCTTGGTCTTAGCAAACGACTTCTAATGGAAGACAACTAGCTGCCACTTATCGTAGGGGCTGCTTTGGTTGTTTCTTGTCTGACCTTTAAAAACTTAAAAGAATATTAATATCTATATTTGTTGATATAAAAGTTGTACGTTTTGTCGCCACCACTTTGTGAAAAATTGTTAATGAATATTTGTTTCTTCTTCTTTTTCTTTTGTTTATTTTTAATAATTAAATATACTAATTCACACACATATACTTTTGAATTAAATAATATAAGTATATTACGTGTTTTTTAATAATATTTAATAGTCTTAATATATATGATTAATATATATGAGAATAACTTCATAACTATAAATGTATAAATTGTACATTGTTAACGACTTGTTGCATATGGACGCTTAGGCAAGCGCCTTATTGCCTAGGCGTCTTGGCAGTCAGCTACCGTCGTGACTCGTTGTAGCACCGTGACAACTATGTTAGTTGGCATTCCCTAAAATCTTCTTGTACGTATCGTATCAGGAAGTATCTCTAGACTATCGAAAGGTATCTGAAATTAAAAAAAATCAAAAATAATAAAGTTGAGGTATTTAATAAATATCTAGAAGTGTATGTAGAGTGATGGCGTCAGGCACGTACTCTATGTATATACGTCGACCTTAGAGTAGTGTCTGTGCTTCATAGAACGTATTAAATGCAAACCCTAATATACGGGAAAGAAAGTAGGAAAAAAAAATAAGATTTTCATTTTCTAATAGTATTTTATCTCAGTGATGCTACAGTGCTCGAAATATTTTTTTCTTGGATTGTCTGGATGTGCATTAAAGTATTATATGGTAAAACAGTGGTGCGACATTTTAATGTACATTCGGACAATCCAGGTAAAAATATTTTGGGCACCACATTTTCTCAAATTTTTTTGAGATGTACTATTTTTCGGGAGTAGAGGTTAATATCGGAATATAGCTGTATCAAGAAATGTTAAATTTCATTAGGCTTATGACTTAATTTTTTTTGGTCTTACGCTTCTGAATTCTAATGAAAATAAAAAATCTAGATAGAGAACCAAGTATGTGATTTATGTGGCATGAGTGACTCATAGAATGAACCTCAATAAATGTTTGTAGCAAGTATTACTGTACAATGTTTTTATTCACTTTGGGGTCTACTATATTCACCAAGTCTTTTTACAATGCAGCTATATTAGTTACTTGTAAATAAAAAATAAAAATATTGCAACTATACTAGTAAATTGGGGAATTTGTTTGCCAGCTTCGATTATTTTTAGGGAGCCCAATTTGCAGTATTACTATAATGGTGGTAACAAAAGCATACACAAAAATAAAAAAATATATCTTAATTCTATAATATTAAAGTAATATTCATGCTTACTCTGTTAGCCTTAACATTTTAAAGCATGTATGGGTGAGATGTATTTACTAGTTTCTAAATTCTCCTTCCTTTTTCTTATCATTTGCAGATAATGTATAGCAAGTTCAAAGGGTTATCTGATGGTATTTTCCATCATTATAAATCTGCAAGTGTAAATCTGTTGTGGACAACTGTTAAGAAGTGTAAATCTGCTATCAATTACCAGGCTCTGCTGCCCTAGTTAATTAGCTCATGTTCTATGTTTCTTTTGCATGCTCTCTCTTCTCTTCTCCAAGACTCCAACCCTCTAGCTAAGGCGGAAGTGATTGCTTTTGATTATTCTTTTTTGAACCATTTCTCCTTTAAGAGCCCCAATATATTGAACAATACTGCATGCCTTTTCTGTCTCTATATCAATTACTGCATTATGGTGGCAAGACTTCTTCTCCTGCAAATTGTATTATAGCTGTTATTACAGATTTTGTTACACGGCTCGTTAGTTTGGGAATTTAAGTTGCTTCTGTTGGCTATTGCTGGTTAAATATGTTATTTACATATATAAATCATGCGTTGTTTTTAGTTTTCCGGGGTGTTAGTCTTTCTTGTGATCTTGTTGCAATTGTTGCGGCTTGTTGAAATTAGTCAGCAATTGAACTTTCGGACTTAAAAATCCACGGGCTGAACTTCATCTTTTGTAAGGACCCGAGGTTGTATGCGTTTTGGACTGAGTCGAACTTTTCTTTGTTTCTGCTTGCATAATATCATTGACTGGGAGAAATTTTAGTTTTAGAAAGGAATATTAGAGTTGTTCTGGAATGATGATGTAGAAGAAGAGTGTTGGATTAAAAAGTTGCAGTTTCATGGGAATTTCCTTAATTGTCTGTTTTCATTTTTTGATTTTTGACAATTTTGGGCATTGACGTATAAATTAGGCGTAGAATTAACGTGGCGGGTAAGCTTCTTGTTTCCCATGGATTGGGACAACCTACTTGCTTCTGCTGGCAGGTATTCTATTGGTGCGAGCAACCCCACTTCCTTAATAATATAGAAAATTACATATTGGTACTTCTGAATATATCAACCATTCTTTCTCTTTGATGATTATGTATGCAAAAAATTATTATTATTATTATGATGATAGTGGAACCATGTGTGTAATGGACCAATTACTGGGCGCGTGTGTGTAACCTCCCTAACCTTTTTTGGTGCAGTGAGTTTGAGATTTAAAAGTCACGTTTCTGAGTTAAAAAAAAAAGAATCCAAAAATTTTAAACCAAACATGCACTTTGTCTTGGTTTTTTTAAGCTGGCCAAAAAACCAACCCTGATTACGTACACATTAGGATCACTGCTGTCGTCTGTGGCTGCAAGGAAATCAAAGACCACTAGAAACCATATATAGCCAAGTCAATGAATGACTGGGTCCATAACTCATATTCTCCCACTATATATATACACATAATATATCCAACACATTCCTAATAATAAACATCAACATTTGTTCTTTAAGTTTTATAATTTTTTCTCCATCTCCCAGAACTTGAGATAACTTTCTCAGCTTAATTGTATTTCTCAGACAGTAAGTAAATAGTTATGAATATGTTGATCGAAAGCAGCGCAGGAGACATGCTGCTGAAGGTGGCTTTGTTTGTTATAGTACAAGCTCTAGTTTACCTTATTTTAACCCAATCTTCTAATATATTCTCAAAAAACGCCCCCATGAGATCGTTTAGTTTCAAGACAGCTCGATCGGTTAGCATTCGACGGATTATGGCTGCTCTTTCCGACTTGCCTGCCGGTGGCGAGCTTTCGCCGCCTTCTTCAAAGGTTCAAGAAGGTTCAACTAATCATCATCATGCCTCATAGGTGTTCTTGGGTCTTGCTAGTTGTTTTTTTTTGGTGCTCTTGCTAGCTGTTGATTGAGTGGCACATGTTTGTATTTTGGGTATTCTTTTGTTATTAGCTTGATCTATATTTATGATCTTGTGTGAGCAAGTATGGGTTGAACATACATAATTTGGAAATTTGGTTTTTGGAAAAGTAGTATTGATTGTGTGTATATGTTTGCTAGCTCCCACGGTGCTAGTGCAAATATTTTTGTAAATTCAAGTGTAGCTAGAGTTAATTCATGTTTATTAGTTGTGGGTGAAAGGGTTGCAAATATCCCCTATGATAACGATGCTCCATGTACACCAATAAATTATATTAAAAATATATAAACATATTGTAAGATTTTTCATTCGGTTGGATTGTCAAGCAAAGATCAAAACTTATTTGTAGTTGAAATGATCTTATATAAGTAATTTAAGGTTATATATGTAAGATCACTTCAAATATGAATCGATTTTCATTCAACAATCTAACTGAACGGATGCAATAAAACATGCAAAAATATAAAAACATGTAAAGTTCCATATAATTTAGGTTTATGGAGCATCGTTATATATTAGTAAAATAAATATATTTTTAATGACTCGAATTTGATTATTCTTCTGTTATTTTTTAAAGGTACTTACAGATCTAGAAGGGGGGTTCAATAGATTTTTAAAACTTTTGATTGTTTAGAAAATATTACCAAATATTTTGTTAATCAGATTGATTAAGCACAACGGAATATATTGTTTGTAAAAAAATTTCATAAAGATTAAAAAGCAATCTCAGTTTTGAATTTAGTTAGGTAAGCAATGCTAAGCAAGATAAATAATCAGACATATGTAAGAACTGGAAAAGTAAAGTCACAACAAAGTTTAAGTGGTTCGGATACTGAATAACTTCTAATCCGCTCTTCCTACTTCATGAGTAAGAAATCTAATCAAGATCACTAAGATTTATTACACTTCAACCACTTAGGTTCCTTCGAGTCACTAAGTCTCGGAATTAGCTCTGAACCACTTACGTTCCTTCGAGTCACTAAGACTCAGAATCTGGGTCACTAAGTCTCGTGACGAACAGTTGTTTGAATGTTGTTGAGATGTGTTGCTAAGATGGTGTTTTGCTCTTCTTCTCAAGTACATAGCAACTTGAACTTAATGTTCAAAAATCGTAGATGAGTTCTTTAGACTTTGGCAGAGCTTAGGCTTTTTTATCAGAGTTCGTCACTTTTTAAGTTTGAATCTATGTTGCCTTTTATAGTATGTTGAAAATCTTTCCATTGCTAGATGCTCGTTGGTGCATTTAATGCTCAGATATTCTGGGATCCTTGATTTAGACATTTTAAGCTCATGTGTCAACTCCTTTTTGGCTTGCCTGTCACATCAGTCTGTTTTCTCACCTAACACCACTGACGTGTCACTTTCAGCAACCTAGTTGTTAGACACATCTTCTGATCTTCGAATTCAACCAAGGATGTTTGGTGAATGCATCAGGAACTTCAATCAGCAACGCTCCAATGTCAGTCATATTGTCAGACTTGTCCAACTCTACAAAAATGATGGATCGTAGAGTGTACTCTACGTCCTGGTCTTCTTCGATAGTTGCTCTACGATGGGATGAACTTTACGATTAGCTCGACGAATGTTGCTTTACGATTTTGAAGCTGAATTTGTACTCTTGTTTTACTGAACGATCCTTGAGATACTTTACGATATGCCTTTGTCTCATCGATTTCGCTTGGAGTACTCTGTTAGTTCCCGGAGGCACGAAAACTATCTAGAATGAGGGTTGAATAGATTTTTAAAATTTTCTTTTCAAATAGTAACTTAACATATTTGTTAATTAAATGATTAATTAAGCACAACGGAATATATGTTTTAGTTATCCCCCTTAAGATAAAATCAAGGTTATAAATCAAACAGCAGTTATAGCAGATATAACAGTTAAAGAGACTGAAAGTAAATGACACAGCGTTTTAAGTGGTTCAGAGCACTCAAGACTCCAAGTCCACTCTTCTACTCCACGAGTAGAAAATCCCCTAAGGATATTGATACAATCTTCGAATCACTAAGATTCCTTCAAGACCAGCTGTCTTGGAAAGCTAGTTCACAAAGAACTCTTCAAGCCCAACATACTTGAAATGTTAGTACACTAAGTACTCTTCAAACCTAGCAAGTTTGGCAGCTCTACAATGAGTGTAGTTGAGGTTGTTGTTGTTGTGCTACTAAGTTGCCTTAAGTCCAAGTTCTGATGAACTTAGTAGCGAAGCAAGATTTTGCTTAATCGTGGAGCGAAGATTTGACAAATGTTCTTGTGATTTTCTTTACGTTCTTGTTTCTTGCTTAACTGACATCTTCAATATGTTAGCCTTATATAGGAGCCTTTGAAATCTTCTTGTTGAGAGGCTTTCATTTGAACATTTAATGCTTCAGACATTCTGAGCACTTTGATGTTGACATCCTGATGATGTGAAAGCTTCTTTTTAACTTACCTGACACAACAGTCTGCTTTCTCACCTAACACCTCTGAAACGTCACTATCAGCAGACTAATTGGTAGACATGTTTCTACTTACTTTTTGATTCTTAAATTCAACCAAGGATGTTGGTGAGGGTGTGACGCCCCCAAATTTAGGTACTTGAAATCCGAATTCAGTGCTTCACGATACCATTTCTTTGAGTGGAATAATAATAATAATGTCATAAATATCAAACTTAATTTACATATCAGAGTTTTCTAAATCCCAGGTACGCGACCTTAAAACATTTCATTACATGATAGATAATAAATAACATCATCTTATTTAAGTTTAGCTATTACATAAGATAACATAAACTTATTCTGACAGCTTTCCTTTCCCTTTATTCCTGGCAGAGCCCTCTGGCTGGTCATACTTAACTGAAAATATTTAATTTAAGCAAGGATGAACATTTGAGTGCCCAGCAAGTAATAACAATTATAAATATTAGCTGGAAGGATTAAATGTTTTCTTTGTACTACCCTTCTACAACAAATCAAAAGTTGAGAAGTAATCTGAACCGATAATAATAACATAACAACTATCTATCAAATTTTTAAAACTACGTACTGACTATAAATAGGGTTAAGGTGACATACTATGAACATTATTCTCAATTTTCGAACAGGTTTAGCAGAACTTCATCCGCAAACCGTCATAACTTACGGGCACGGGGGGTGATCAGCCCGTTATGCCCTGTATTGATCAATACTACATGCAAGAACGATATTATCGTTCACTCTGTTTGCCTTGGGCACATAAAAATTTTCCCATGTTCGGGATGTTCATACTTAGTCTGGAATCTGAACCAAAACAATTTGATTGGATACAAAAAGGTTTTATCATATTCAACAACATTTCTAAATCAGTGTTCACCGGTCAAATAACTTAAACGACTCTTTGTTATCGTATACATATTGGGGTCAATAGGTATATATATATATATATATATATATATATATATATATATATATATATATATATATATATATCAACATGTATTTAAATACAATAATTATCCAAGTGGGGACACTTGAATAACCATGTTTAGACATTAACGAACAAAATATATATATCCTCGATTTAATATAGTACCATGTTGATAATCAATGATCTGATATAACATATATAACAATAGGGTTAATAATCTAATACAATGATAATATAATTCTGAAACTTTCTTACTCATGTCCATTGCATAAAAAAAATGCAAAGGTAAAGATACTTGCTCAATAATAATTGGAGTAAGTATAGGAAACTTGTCTGGTCTGCTGTTTACACAACTTAGTTTTACCTTTAATTCAATGACCTATCATTTATAAGATGGTTCTATTGATTAGAAAATTATATCATAACACATCGTACTATTATTTAAAGTCAATACATAACCTAATCACATTGTCACATAGTTATATCAGTCATTAAGACACAAACAAACACTTATACAGTCAAATCATATAGGTTCGAATCAAATTCGATAGCATTTTGGTGTGCCGACGACTTTATCGAAAAATTATCAAGTTTAAAACTCTAATCTGTATCTTAAATACTATTCTGGATACTTTAAATATCAATCGTAGGACTTATAATAATTTTTAATTGATTATTATAATTTATCATAATTTTTTAAACTCTTGAATCATTATTAAATGATTTAAATATTAAATAATTCTATTTAAATAATATTAAAACATTTATGCAACCCTTGCCAAAATATCAAAGTTATTTTATAATAACTCAAAATATTTTTAGAGTATTAATTATTACCCTTAAATGATTTTTAAAACATTTAAAATCATTTTAAAAACAATTACCATTAATATTTAAATATTAATGTATTAATCACTAAAATATTAAAAGTCATTTATAATAAATTAAAATATTTTTAAACCACTTATATCCTTTTTAAATGATTTTTAAATCAATAAAATCATTTTTAATCTATTTATTTAATATTATTATTAAATAAATTTAATATCATTAATATTAAATAATTAATGAAATTTATCTTAAAATATTGAAAGTTATATTTTATAACTTAAAATATTATTAAATACCTTATTATCATTTAAAATGATTTTTAATATAATAAAATCATTTTTAGTTAGTTTATTTAATGCATTTATTAAATAAATTAAATGTTAATAATATTCAAATAATTACTAATATTTATGGAAAATATGTCAAATTTTAAAAGTTAATTTTATAACTTAAAATAATTTTTAAAACTTATTTTGTAATTTTAGAATTTATTTACTATTTTTAAATGATTTTTAGAAATTAAAATAATTAAATTTAATAAGTCTGTCGCTATAGCCTTTAGCGACAGTAAGTGTCTGTAGGGTTTCGACACGAACGCATGCAATGAAATAAAACAATTTAAAGTAATTTAAAACCCTAAATAGGATCCATGCGAAAATAATTAATTCAAAGGTTGGTTAGAAATTATCTATGAATATGAAAATGCTTCAAATTGATGCGCTCGAATCTCCAACGCTTAATCCAAACGAATCGCGCTTCTACTAGTATCCACACGAGCGCCCATGAACCGTCGTCAGACGATCTGCATAAAATGGGCTGCTGATGATTAGCCACCAAAAGGAATGGATTTTAGAATTGCTTTCTCTAAGAAGCGGCTAGGGTTATGATGTTATGATATTACCTAAAGTGGCTACTATATCATATATATAGTAGTTAAAGGATTAATCAAAAAGCGTATTTTAATAAAATCCGAATTTATATATATATATATATCTTAATTAAGTTTTACTTGATTAATATACATATATACAAATTATCCTTTTAATTTAAATTAAATGATTTAAATACTATTAATCATATTAATATATTTAAATCCTTGAAATTTAAATTAATTTCATTTTAAATTATGTTCTATGTGTTGTGACCTTATAGGTTATTATTACGTTGGCAATAATTTTAAAATCATATTACAAAATTATAAATGATTGAAATGGCATCTAGTAATGCATCACTTTACCCAAGTAATAATAAGATCGATGATTCGATACAACCTTTTACGTGACCAATGTTTCAATGTAATTTAATCCTTTTAACCTTAATATCCTAGATTAAACTCGAGTCATGGAATGTGTCATACTCTTCATAATTTAATGAAGTTTTCTTGATCAATGAGCAGACTATATGAAACAAATCACTATTTGAGCATGGCCATGCATTTCATAGTCCTACTCAATCAAGAGGCCTATGGATATCATCCCTAATATATAGGAGGGTTAAATTCCATCTAGATCACTCATATTCCTCACACGATTCATGATGTACCCAATAATCACCTTTATAGTCCACCCTATTAAAGGTGACATTTGATGATATCAAAGTACATAAATTCCCGTGTAGTAATATAGTGATTTCAGGTCGGAGGACCATTACATCATTATCACTATGAGAATTTCTAATGACACTTCGCATAATGCTCCACATAGAATTCTCATGGTGGGTCTGTCCAGTACATCATTCTCTAACATGTACCTATGCATTGACTTAATATCTCATATATTTATGACCAATGAGATTTGGTCATCAGTCAATCCACATACTAGTCTCAATGCATCAATGTTGTCCCATCAACAATGATACTCGACTAGGGACATTTAAGAACAATGATACTAATTATAATTATATAATCTCATGTTCAAGTCACATACTTGAAACTATATAATTTGTATCACTATTCTAAGGAATTTTATTGTGTTAACAATTATATAACGTAGTAAATAAAACAATAATAAAATCATTCATTTATTCAATCAAATATAATATCAAAACGTTAAGCAATTATATCAAATAATTGGCCTCTAGGGCATAAACTCTAACAGTGTCGCCTTAAGTGTTCTTGAGGCTCAAGAACAAGCTTAAGCAGTAATCGAGTGACCTACTTTGACCAGTGATCATTCACTATGTAATGTGTTTCTGGGCTAACTATCGATCACAGCTTGTAGAACTAATGTAACACTACATCATTCAACAACAAACATGGTCAAATATCATAACACAAAAGAGATCTAAGCATGCAAAGTGGTTGTCAAACCTGTTCTTCATTTCTGGGTTACCCAGAAATGAAGAACAGCTTGAGTAGTCACTTTTAGGCTTCCACTACTTTCTGTTCATGTAATATTTTTGTTATTTGAGAGTTCTAGGTCATAGACAACATGTAGTACTACAGATCTATTACAAAACATCAACAGAATCAACATTTAGAACCCGGTCAAACCATGTCAGTCGACATGTTCATATGTTTTCTGGGTTACCCAGAAAACAGAGAACATGCTCAACTTGGCTAGTTTGACCGACCACTGAGTCCAATCAACTTGATTAATTAGTGATCTAAAAGCATGTATCCATAGTACACATAACCAGCTATAACTTAGATGCAATAAAACTAACAAACAAACAACAACAAGCAAGATCTGAGGACACAAAGTCATTGTCAAACGCTTCTAGGCTAATCTGGGTTACCTAGAAAACCGAAAGTCATGGTCGGTCAATGGGGTTTGACCACCCATAACTTTCATTTTGTGCACAACCTGAGCTAGATTCAAGTTCCAGAATACATACCACATGTCATACTATAAGATTAAATACTTAAACAACAAAAATGATAACTAGATAAAGATTTATGTGGTCTGACATTCGGTTGTCAGACCACTTTTGAAAATTTCCCAGATTTTGTAAAAACTTAAATTCGAGTATCTAAGTGTTATAGATTCACTAAATACCAACCCAGATCATCAATTTACACTTTATATAACATATCTAAACATTCTAACATCAAATCTAACATAGCATATAAGATCAAATTTCTAAGCTAGGTTTTATACCTCTATGAACCAAATCTTGATCATCTGTTCCTGACCTGATCTTGATGTTTTGGGCACTCACTAAGGGACTGAAATGCTAACTATTTTCGTGGGTTTAAAGAGAGAGAAGCTTGGTGGTGTGTTTGTGAACAATTGGGACAAAATTATGAACTTTCCTCTCTCTCAATCTATATATAAATTGATGCAAGGACCATGGCTAATCATGAAGGCAGGTTTTGGTTGATTAAAGGCTAGTACTAGACCACATGGCTAACTAAAGTTGGTCACCAACTAAAGTTATGGAAAGTTTTACAAGTTATCTATAAAATAATGCAAGAAGGGCAATTTGGTCATTTGGTTTTTACTTTTAGTGGCAAGGTTGACAATTCATTCTAATCTTTAGGGTTTGACCCTTAGGGTTTAACCCTAAGGTTTTCTAAGCTCTAAATCTAGAATTGTCACTACTAGAAAAACAAGAATACGTGACAGAATTTTGTGACAGTTTTTAAAAACAATCATAAAAGATAGTAATTTGTGATGGACTTTTTAAGCAATCACAAAATAATATTATATATGATGGCTCTTAGTGATGACTAATTTTGCCATCAATGTATTATAATTGTGATGGCCATGTCAATTAAACTAATTTTTTTACGTTAAATAAATTTTCTTTTTGTGACGCACTAAGTCATCACTTATAGATATACCCTTTTCGTGATTGTATTTAAGCCATCACTAATATTTTAATATAAGAAATAATCAAAACAATATTTTATGACGGTCGTGACAATCATTAAAAAGATAGATTTTTGTGACGACTTTTATTTGCAATTACAAAAAGAAGGTATTTTGTGATGGAATTTTCAAGCCGTCACAAAATAATAAAATATATGATGGCTCTTAGTGATGACTAATTTTACCATCATTATAGAGTATTTGTGACTGTCATTGCAATCACCAAATCTTGTTTGAAAGTAATTTTGTTAAGTAAGTTAACTTACATATGTTTCCTTATATATTTTGTTTTAAAATTATAATCATGATCTGGACTTTGGTGTAATGGTAATACTCCTTATTTAGTTTGCAAATGGGAGAGGGTTCGAATCCTACAAGTATCATTTGATACAATTAATATAGTGAAAGAAATTATACGCAAATAGATATTCACGTTCTTACATTTGATCCCTAAAGTCTTATTTTTGTGTGTGATGACTTTGACAATCACAATAGATTATATGTTAATGTGATTGTATTAATCATCACAAAAGCACTAAGCGTTTGCGTGATTGCCAAAACCATCACGTAAAACCTTTCATGATGGGCGTATACAAGACGGCCATTGTGATGCTTAAAGTCATCACATAAACCTTTCGTGATGGTTTTCCTACTTTTTATGATGGATTTTAGCCATCACAAATGACCATTTTTTTAGTCCTCTATAAACCAAATCTTGATCCTCTGTTCCTGACCTGATCTTGATGTTCTGGGGACTCACTAAGGGACTGAAATGCTAACTATTTTCGTGGGTTTAGAGAGAGAGAAGCTTGGTGGTGTGTTTGTGAACAATTGGGACAAAATTATGAACTTTCCTCTCTCTCAATCTATATATAAATTGATGCAAGGACCATGGCTGATCACGAGGGCAGATTTTGGTTGATTAAAGGCTAGTACTAGACCACATGGCTAGCTAAAGTTGGTCACCAACTAAAGTTATGGCAAGTTTTACAAGTTATCTATAAAATAATGCAAGAAGGGCAATTTTGTCATTTGGTTTTTATTTTTAGTGGCAAGGTTAACAATTCATTCTAACTCTTAGGGTTTGACCCTTAGGGTTTAACCCTAGGGTTTTCTAAGCTCTAAATCTAGAATTGTGTATTAAGGGCAAAATGGGAATCTTAGTTTCTAGAAATGTGAATTAGGGTTTCCTAATTGAATTAGGTTTCCTAATCACTTTAGGCTTGCAAAATAGGCTTTGTAAAATACTAATTACCATTAAGCTTGCTAAATTAGTAATTAGGGTTTCTAAATGTCAATTTGGGTTTACCTAATTAACATTAAATATAATAATGGTCATAACACATAATTTAACAAATCTTACAGTCATATTAGACTTCTGTACTATAGCTTATCAGTAATGCTAGGGTTTTGCACTGTTTTACTATAACTGTTCCACACATTAACATTACACACATATCAGGCATTTTATATAACTAAAATATAAATAATATTATATTATTATTCTCATCCCTTATTCAAAATCCAGACTTAGGGTTTTGAATTTATATCTGACATAACCTTCATAGATACAATTATTAATTAAGTTAAAATAATTAACTTAATTAATATAATAAATACATATCATAATATCCATATCATATATACAATAATCATATTTTCATGAAAAATAAATAATAAATAATTTTATTACAAAATTAATTTATAATAAAATATAATCTATAATGATCAATAAGTCTAATAAGAAATTATTTACATCTAATAAATAATTTTATTTATCGATATATACATATACTTTACTTTGCACATAATCCCACCTTTATATATATAAAAAAAATTTATTCGTAAAATTTCTTATTGAAAATATTGGGTTATTACAGAGGGCATTGGGTTTCTCAATCATATCAACGTTCAAATTTCAGTTGATGATGTCAGGCATTTTTGTTTATCAGACTCGATTTTCAACTATTTTGATGCTTACTGGTGAACACTACGATCGTGGTCTGATGATAAATGTTTGCAGGCGATTTATACTTGATTGCCTCTGATGAGAATCATAGAGTACTCTATGATTCTGCCTTAGCATTGACATCGCTTAAATGACTACGATCTTGATGTTTTGAGGACTCCACGATTTAGAGGAGTGCCTACGATTTTGACTAGACTTAACAGGCACTCGACAAATTGCTTCACGATTTTGCTAGGCTTGCTCAATAGACTACAATTCTGGCTTCTGCAATCTCCACGATTTTGTTCTGTCTTTCTATTATAACTCATAAGATCAACCTAAGAAGTTTGATCTTTCTACTACAAGAGATTTTACAGAAAGATAAACATTAAGCTCAGATCAATTTAAAAATTTTGATCTTTAATCTAAGTCCTTGTACATATGATCTAATAAGGACTTTACATAATTTGATAATGCATGCTCATTTATTTATTCCAACATCAAATTTAAATATGCAACTCCCAACAATTTCCCTTTATTTGATGTTGACATAACCAAGTAGATTTGCATCATACCATCAATTTTTAATGCAAGTTGCTTGAAAATAAACATGAATTAATGATCAGTGAGTAACTGAATCTCTAGAAGATAATCATGAATTTATTAATGTTTTTCAAGAAAATTACAGTTCAAAATCGATACATCAAATAAAGATAGAAACTTATCTTCTAGGTTTCTTGAATCTTGGAGGATGCGCATATTCGTATTCCCTCCTTTTCCTGCTAGCCTCATTTTGCCTTGCAATTTCTTCCAGCTCACGTTACTCTAGAGGTTCATTATGATCATGTATGTTCATGAAGGCAGGATCTCTAATGGGCATGCTTAGGCCAGTGTGAGATACTCCTTGCAGACTGAAAAGAGTGGGACCTTGACTTGCCATTAGTATCGGTTGACATTTTGCTGCTCTTGGAGGCTGATTGATTTTTGAGGAAAGTACAACCTATTTCCCTTTACTTTTCTCGGTATTCTCCCCCTTTATGTTAGCATCTAAGGTTCGAATGTCTTGAGACAGACGACTCATTCCTTGAGCCAGTTCGTGTAGTTGAGTGCGCGACTGGGCAGCGTCATTGCGATTCTCTTGGACCATAGCGTCAGTCTCGACTTTTTTTTGATGAATGATGGCCAGGAGATTATCTGTCTGCTTTATATATCTGAGTTAAGGAGTACTCTTTAAATTCAGTCAGAGAGGAACGCAGGCTTATGAGATTTTCTGTAACGAGCTTGTTCTGCACTTCCTGAGTCTTTTAAAGAAGGAGAACTGCTTTCTTATGTTTTTTTATAGAGTGGAAGTGAAGTTGATCCCTTTCTTTTATGCTCTCTATCATCTCCTTTATGATCGCCTTTAATCTTTTGGTGAGCTCAGATCCCAAATTGCCAAAAAGAGTATTGGCAACATCGATCAAGTTGTTAAACCGTTGATGAATAATGAGAGAATGGGCCTCAAGGTTTTCTTCCATCTCTTTGGCCACTTTCTCTAAAACTTCAGTTAGAGAGAGATGGACGATTATTTTCTGAATGCCAGAAGGAGAGGTTTTTGTCTTCTGTTTTTGCAAGTTTGAGAGAAAAAGAACTAGATTGAAGTAATCGTTATTGGAGGACGAAGGAACATCAGAATGAGTTATTGAGTCATTTATTGGTTGTTCAAAAGATGAGTTATCATGTTGATCTATCGTAGTGGTGTCAAGAAGGTCTACGATCGTGGTGTGAGAAGGATGTACCACGATTGGAATGGGTGATTCATTTGGTTCATCAGTCATAGAGTGTTGGGACTCTGTACCTGGAAATTGATTTCGTGGGTTAGGAATAACCTCGATCCACCTAGGTAATTCATCAAATTGATGGAAATTTGATGAAGGGGAGTGATTTAACTTGAAGAAAGTGGGAATGAAGTATACCTTTTGTTCATGGATAGAAGAGGTATGATTGGTAATTAACTTTTTGGCAAAGTTGAGGTTCCTTGGGTATTCTTCGGCTAGCACAGATACTGCTGGATAGGCTTTGAATGTCCAAAATACATGATCCCAAGAATTGAGAAGTAGGGCTCTGTGGAAGGGCATCATGGGCAGGTAGGAGAATATTCGGTTGTAGTTGATGCTTCTTTCGTCATTTCTATACTCAGCAATAATTTCAACTTCTTCTTCTTCCCTTTCATCTTCAACATCAAGAATCTCTATCATTTCTTGAGGGGTAGAGGGGGTTTCATGATGATCTTCCGATTGCTACCCCTCAACTGGAGCACTTGCTAGCTCATGGACTTCGAAAATCTCCCCCTCAATATTAGCATCTCTTTGATTAGCATTCTCTTATTGATCCTCTTTCGTATTAATACATACTTGGTCTTATGCAGTCGAACTAACTGCATTGTCGATGTTGGCAATTATAATTTCAATGATCCTGGTTTGATCCAAGGACTCATTGTGAGAACTAGAGTCTGGAGACTCGGTCCTTTTAACTTGTTCCATCATTCTCATTTCTTCTTCCTTAATCTTCAGCGCAGCTTCTTTAAGCTCAAGATCAGCCTTCTTTTTGATCTTCTTGACTCGGATTTATAGATTCTTCAACATGTTGTTCATCCTTAGCAACATCTACTTATTCATGTTGAGTTGTTGTCCAAATGTCTGCTTCACTTTGACTAACAACTCTTAACTCCACGATCGGCATACTTGGATTCTCCACGATCGTGGTCAAGGATAACTTAGGCAAATCCTTGCTGCGTTTTCCCTTCTTAAGCAGCTGAGAGATGGTGGATCTATCTTCAGCTTCTTCTTCTTCTTGAGCTGTTCTTCAGCTTGAGAAATCTCTTTTTTAGGAGTTTGGAAAAAGAGTTCAGGATCAGAGTCTTGACGTGCTTCAATTGTTGATCCTTGAGGGTCTTCTGTCATTTGAATAACAGTCTGCATCTTTCTCTTTCCCTTGCTTCTCCTGGCCAAAGCAGAGGGCTCCTGGTCTACTTCTTCTTTAACTTCCCTCACAACAGATAAGTTTCCCTGTAGAAAAGGTTTCATAACCTCCCTAATCCTTTCACTAGACTCAGATTGATAATTCTTCACATTTTCAGCTGGATTCCTTTTCCAGTTTACAAAGAGTTGCTGGGTCATCCTCTTGTTGGCATTCAGAGGATCACCTTCACTATCTTCAATTTTGTCTCCCAGAGCTGCTTGGAGAATAATACTGATAAATCTTCCACAGAGCATTTTGCTCATGCTCTTTGCTTTCTTAGAGCTAAAAATCCATTTCCCAATCCACTCCAGAAGAAGAGCTCCATAGTTTAGCTAAGACTTGAAGCAGATTGTTGTCATGAACTTCAGTTGCACTTTGTTGACAGAATCGTGACCAGAATTCTTACAACAGATACATTTCCCAAAAATATCAGCCAGGAACTCGTACTTTTGAGGAAACTCCTTCTTTTACCCCTTCAGATTCTGGTTCTTTTCATGATGCATCCTCGTTAGTCCCTCGTTGAAGTCGATGAAGCTTAAAGAAGTAAGGCCCTTAGATTTAAAACCTAAGACCTGATTTATGTCATTAGCTTCCAGTCGAATCGTCACTTCTTTAACCTTTGTAGTAAGGACGTCATCTTTGTAGACTCCATTGGTGTAGAAATCTTTCACCAATTTGGGGTAGATCCTTGTACTGGTCCCCAGAGCTTCTTGTAGTCCTGCTTTCTTCAGAAGAGAGAGGATTCTATGAAATTTTGGATCGTCATCCTTGAATTCTTTGAAGCATAGCTGGTGTCCAGGAATCACGATTGAAGATGCCATTGATTTCTTTGATTTTCCTGAAACAACCGAGATTAACTGAGTGTTCTGTAACTCAAATCTAGGGTTTTAGCGAGGGAGAAAGAGAGAGCGTTTGAAAATCATATGTGAGTTTGAAATTAAAAAACGGTGATTTACAGAGTGTTTAAAACTTCCCTTTTTAAATTTTCGCTGAGTGAGACCACGAACTTTTAGTTAGGAGGATAAAACTATTTTGCCCTTAGCTCCCCTTAAGTTTGTGTTTCCTTCTGAAGTCCACGATCGATGAGTATTACTCCACGATCGGTCAATGACTTTCTTCCTGCAAAGTTAGTATTTTCTAGAAGATAGTACTATGGTTGTAAATTAAGCATTCCTAACTCACTTATTAATTTATTAAATTGGATTCAAATAATGGTTTTGTAAAAACATCAGCAAGTTGATTTTCAGTTGGGATATAGTGAAGAGAAATATTTCCATTTTGAACATGATCCCTAATGAAATGATATCTTATCTCAATATGCGTTGTCCTAGAATGCATGGCAGAATTATGAGTTATAGATATAACACTTTATTATCACAGTGAACAGGAATAGATTTGAAATTAAACTCATAATCAGCTGTAACAATCCAGAATTTTATTTATAATTTTAAATATTTATTGAATTAAATAAATATTTTTAATTGATGTGTTTATTGTTTAGTAGATATTTGTTGGATTATTCATTAGTAAGTAAATAATTCATGAGTTATAAAAATTAACTTAATTAAGATAAAAGAGTGATGAATTAAATTTATGAGATAATACTCTTATTTAACTTAATAACTAAATTAGAGAGTTGTTAAGGGATTATATAGTTTGCTAGAATGTTGTCTTAATTTAATTTAGTAATTAAAGTGATATGTTAATTTATTAAGTAAAATTATAATGAAAACAATAATTTTGTGGTAATTAGTTTTATTTATTTAAATAAGATTGGATATAGGAATCCAAATAAATAATGTGGGACTATAAACTAAATGAGTTATTAAAATAAATTAAAGTAATTTTAAATGGATTTATCCAAACAAGGCTTAAGGATATTAAGTCTTTATTTTAAAAAGTATTTTTCCAAACAAAGCCTTATAGCTTTTGAATTTTGAATTTGAATTAAAATAATAATAAAAATAAAATAAAAATAAAATATATTAAATTTTTATAACTGATAATTTATTATAATCAGTATTAAAACGTCGGTTTTAGACGTTTGGGTTTAGTTTATTTTGTGCGTTGGATTTATGTTACGTGAAAAGAATTGGCCTAATCCTGAGAGAAGAGAAAAATGAAGAGTTTACAGATAAGAATTTGAGAGAAAGAGAGAGCTTGAGAAAGGAGAGGAAGACTTTTGTGATTCTAAACAATTTTTATGTTATCAAAGATTCTCTCCAAGCAATTGAAGGTATAACCTCTAAACCTTGAGTTTTACGTTTATTAAAAGAGTTCATGTTCTTGAGTTTCAATTTTTTATAGTTGCACGTTTGATGAATTGTCGTTATACAAACTGATTTATTGTGTTTATTAGCAAATTGTGATGTTATAACTAGCATCTAGACAAGATTTTTGTGCACTAATTACATTCAAAAGAAGGAAAAATTATTTACAATGCATGTGTATATATGTGTCTTGTGAAAGTACAAAAGTTGGTAGTTAGTGTAAGACCCCAACTTTTATGAATAAAGAATAATTTTCTCGAAATATATTTTTGAATATTATGGTGTGGATTTGATATAATGTTATAGTTGTGGGTAATATTTACAAATTTTGCAAATTAAGCAAGTGGTTATATAATATTCGATTGGTCGGGAATGATCACATGCATGGTGAATGATCCTTCGTATTCATTCCTTATTAAATTGTGGAAATGATCTGTTTACGTGGATTACCGTATGGCGGGTGAAAATCCATTTGCAGTTTCATATATTCTATGATACTCATTTGGTTAAAGTTTTGGCTTCTATACTCCATGAAATTAGTAGAATATCCTGGATATTTGCGCTTCATCCCAGATCTTTTCATGGAAATATTCTTCCGAGCATTCTTGAATTTTACTCCACAAAGCAATATCATGTTGACAATTTGACGTAATTGATTTCAAGATAAATTAACTTATAAATCTTTAAAATTTATTCTTGAACTGCTTTTATTGAATTATTATGTCATTGTCATCATCCTCATGCTTATATTGTGATGAAAGTCATCTTTGGCTTATGTGCATAGATGGACTTGGTATGATTATGACCAGGGATTATTCGGTATAATCGTGACATGGAATATTATAAATGATGTGGTAAAAGTCCTCGTGAGTTTGTAGGTGCATTGATGATGGATGCTTTTGGTATGATTATGACCAGGATTATTCGGTATAGTCATGACCATTGATGATTTAATGAATATCCTTGGCCTGTAGTGCAGGGATGACTCGATGATGTGGTTTATTTATTAAGTTGAGTCTCAGCATTAAAAATTGATGAAAACATTTTAAATCATAGAAGATAGTAGATATCATGCTCTACTTGACTCTTCTAATGGATTGATTATTCCGCTGCAGTTAAACTTGATGTCTATTGTATTTTATCAGTTTAATATTGTTGAAGACTAATGATAATTTATTTTGCATTATCTTAATCATAATATTTCTTCTTGGGGCTAGTTGAGCTCACCCTTTTTCTTTCATTGTTCTCTTCAGAAATGAGAACGTCGCTTTGGACTAGTCGAGGAACCGGAATGATTGGGTCGGATGATAGCATTAGTAGTCCTCACTATTCTCATTAAGTAGTGTGACAATAAATGTAATGAAGACTCCATTGAGTGTGGATATTGTCTAGATGACAATATTCTTATTAAAACTCTTAGATTATGTTTTGTCGTATTTTACACGACTGTTGTATAATTATGTTGTATTTGAATTTTGTACCATGTATTTGGCGACTCAAGATGGGTGATGTATACCTATTTTGGGGGCGTCACAGTTGGTATCAAAGCTTAGGGATATGATCCCTGGCTGAGATGTGAGACAAGAACTAGGAGGGGAGAGACGGGGAATTCATTCGCTAGTATGACCTACCTAAGTGTATTTGGTATTTAATTGGTCATTCGAGTATAGGATAATATGTGATATGTTAATTAACCCTTATTTTGTGGCGATTTGAAAATGGCATCCAAAATGTTGAGATAAACAATGAAGCACATGAGACCGTTGAGTCACCACATTAATGCCTGAGATAATGTGCAACATGAAGACAATAATCCTCATGTAAACAATAACACCATGAAATGGTGAACGATGGGATGTTCAGAGGCTTTATGCAATTCATGCAACATCAAAGCGAAAGCGCCTCATCCCAAAATACGTGTGGAAACATTGACAACTCTCTGACGGTCACCGCTAAGTAGTTCAAGGAGCCGGGACCACCGGAGTTTTTGGAGAGCCAAAACCACTTAAGCGCGAGACGTGGATAAAGCGGATCAACAATATATTTGATGTCTTGGGATGCTCCGAGCAAAAGGTTCCTTTGCCACCTTCATGTTGCGAAGCGGATGTAGATTACCGGTGGGAATCAGAAACGTACTCAACTCCGCCGCACTCAAAATATCTTGGGAGAAGTTCTAAGAGTCGTTCAATGACAAGTACTTTCACGAAAGTATTCGGCACACATGAAGGAGGTAGAGTTCATCAAGCTTGAGCAAAACAATATGACCGTATGCGCAGATCTGAAGCTAAGTTTGCCGACTTATCTCTTTTAAGCATACCCCACTTGTTGATAATGAGGAGAGAATGAGGCGGATGTTTCTAAGAGGTTTGAACCCTGAGATACGTCAATACCTAATTTCTCACAAACTGTGTTTGTATTCAGATGTTGTGAATAGGGCTCAGTTATTGGAGCGCGATAATGAGTCAACCCAACCAAGAGAGAGCAACCGACAAGTCGATAATACCAGTGGTAGCAGTCATCGAAGCGGTGACAACAAACGTGGAGGGAATCAACATGCCAGAAATGATAATCACTTCGGTGGTAATCATGGCCATGACAATAAGAGTGGACATTTCAAGAAGAGGAGATTCAACAAGGATGGAAAGACGTCAGCACCAACACCTGTTGTTAAGGAAGGAGAACGACCACCGGTCGTATGTTACAAATGTGGAGGGGAAGGACGCATAAGTCCAAACTGCACGATGCAGTCCAAAGCGTTTTATAATTGTGGAAAAGAAGGTCACCTAACCCGATTTTGTCGTGCACCAAAGTCAAGTCCAGCTGGGATGGAGGCATCAAAGGGTGTCCCAGACAAGACAAAACCGGTAGTTCAAAGGAGAGAGTTTGTCGTAACCTCCCAAAAAGTGAGGAATCCGAATAAGGTGATCACGGGTAAGCTAATCATAAACTCTAGCGAAGTTTATACTTTATTTGATACCGGTTCTACCCATTCCTTTATTTCTCCTACTTGCGCTCAACGTTTAAATTTGACTCCGGAGAAATTAGACTTTGACTTATCTGTTGAAACTCCGTTGGGAGAAACCTTCATTACATCTATGGTTTATAAGTCTTGTTTGATTCAAATCGGTAACCTCACATTACCTGTCGATCTTATTTCTTTGAAAATACTTGCATTTGATGTGATTTTAGGGGTTGATTGGTTAACTACTCATCATGCTAAAATCGATTGTTTTCGTAAGGTTGTTAGCTTTCATATTCCTAACCAACCTATTATGTGAATTCAAGCAACCAAACCACTAAAATCAATCATTGTCATATCAAGTCATAAAGCTATTCGTTTATTGAAAAACGGATGTCAAGCTTTCTTAGCCCATGTCACATATTTAAATAAAGATACGTCAAATTTGAATGATATTTCTATTGTTAATAAATTTCTGACGATTCCACAAGAAATTCCCCTACCCCAGAGCGTGAAATTGAATTTTGTATCGACCTTGAATCCCAGACAAAACCCATTTCCAAAGCCCCATATTGAATGGCTCTATTTGAACTTCAAGAGTTAAAACCCAACTACTGTGAATTGTTAGACATCGGTTTCATTCGGTCCTAAATACGTCTCCTTGGGGTACTCCTGTTCTATTTGTAAAGAAGAAAGATGGAAGTATGCGACTTTGTATTGATTATCAGGAGTTGAATCATGTCACCATCAAAAATAGGTATCCGTTGCCTCGTATTGATGACCTGTTTGATCAGTTGCAAGGAGCCAAATTCTTTTCAAAGATTGATCTTCATTCCGGATATCATCAGTTTAAGATTAAAACTGATGACATTCCAAAGACTGCTTTTAGAACAAGGTACGGGCATTATGAATTCCTAGTCATGTCTTTTGGATTGACTAATGCTCCTGTTGCCTTCATGGATATGATGAACTGAGTATTCAAGGAATATTTGGATCACTTTGTGGTCGTCTTTATTGATGACATCCTCATATACTCCAAAACCCGCGATGACCATGAGCAACACTTGAGGCTGATACTTCAAAAGCTTCGTGAAAACAAGCTTTATGCCAAGTTGAAGAAATGCGAGTTCTGGCTTGAGGAAGTTGCATTCCTTGGGCACGTGATATCAAATCATGGAATATCTGTTGACCCGGCAAAGATTGAAGCAATTCAAAGCTGGGAACAACCTAAGTCAGTGACCGAAGTACGTAGATTTCTCGGCTTAGCTGGTTATTATCGGAGATTCATATAAGGGTTTTCTCAAATTGCTACTCCATTAAATCAGCTGACTCGAAAAGATACAAAATTTGATTTGAGCGAGGAATGTGAAAAGATTTTTCAAGAACTCAAGAGGAGACTCATTTCAGCACCTATTCTAACAATATTATCTGGCTCGGAGGGATTTGTCATCTACAGTGATGCTTCAGGCAAAGGGTTAGGATGTGTTCTCATGCAACATGGGAAAGTCATAGCCTATGCCTCTCGACAACTCAAAGAATATGAGAGGAATTATCCTACTCATGATCTAGAGTTGGCAGCAGTCATTTTTTTGCTTAATATTTGGAGGCATTACCTGTATGGAGAGAAGGTGGAGATCTATACGGATCATAAAAGCCTCAAATATTTCTACACTCAAAAGGAACTCAACATGCGGCAACGACGATGGCTTGAGTTGTTGAAAGATTATGATCATACCATCCAATATCATTCTGGAAAAGTGAACGTAGTAGCTGACGCATTGAGTAGAAGATCATATTCGGGTACGAGTGCAATATTGTCAACGCAAAGACCCATTTTGTATGACTTGGAA
Source organism: Panax ginseng (assembly GCA_020205605.1). Classification (NCBI taxonomy): domain Eukaryota; kingdom Viridiplantae; phylum Streptophyta; class Magnoliopsida; order Apiales; family Araliaceae; genus Panax; species Panax ginseng. The sequence continues at coordinate 15,755,156 of CM035134.1, forward strand.
AGGATAAAAATAGAGTTAAAGACTCCAGGGACCCATGTGATGATGGCGAATATACGAGTGAAACCGACTTTAATCGATAAAGTTAAAGCTTCTCAAACTACAAACCTGGAGCTGATGCGTATGAAGAAGAAAGTGCAAGAAGGTGCTATTTCGGAAGCAAGAATCGATGAAGAAGGAATACTTCGAGTCAACTCCAGACTTTGTGTTCTTAACGATTCTGACTTGAAGTATAAAATCATGATGGAGGCGCACAACACACCATTTGCAATCCATCCTGGGAGTACCAAAATGTATCGTGATCTTCGACATACATTTTGGTGGAGCAACACGAAGAGAGAGATAGCGGGGTTTATCTCAAGGTGTCTAACTTGTCAACGAGTCAAGGCGAGCATCAAGTGTCAAAAGGTCTATTGCAACCACTTGAAATTCTAGAATGGAAGTGGGATCACATTACCATGGATTTTGTTACTGGTCTTCCCAAGGTTTCTCAAGGCATAGATGCGATTTGGGTCATTATTGATAGATTGACCAAGTTTGCACATTTCTTACCGATATGAAAAACTTTTACACTTAAACGTCTTGCTAGTATGTACATAAACGAGATCGTAAGATTGCATGGTATGCCAGTATCCATAGTTTCTGATCGAGTCCCAAGATTCACTTCAAGATTTTGGGTTAGTTTGCAAAAAGCTATGGGCACGAATTTATGATTTCGTTCGGCATATCATCCTTAAACGGATGTGCAGTTGGAAAGGACTATTCAAACTCTTGAAGATTTATTAAGACTCTGTGTCCTTGACTTCAAGGGAAGTTGGGACAAGTTCTTACCATTGGTGGAGTTTTCCTACAACAATAGTTATCAAGCAAGTATTGGCATGGCTCCATTTGAGGCGTTGTATAGAAAAAAGTGTCGTTCTCCAGTATGCTGGAATGAGGTGGGTGAAGCAACGTTGTTGGGACAAAATTTGGTACGTATGACTAAGAAAAAGATTCAAACGATCCGACAGCGTATAAAAACCTCACAAGATCGACAAAAGAGTTATGTTGATCTTCATCGAAAAGACGTGGAATTCAATATTGGAGATTATGTGTTGTTACGTGTTGCTCCATGGAAAGAAGTTACAAGATTTGTAAAGAGAAGAAAGCTCATCCTCGATTCATTGGCCCATTTTTAATCCTCGATCGAGTAGGAACTGTGGCCTATAGACTTTTTTACCGCCAAGTATGTCTCGTGTTCATAACGCTTTTCACATATCTATGTTACGTAAATATGTGAAAGACCCGAACCATATTATTGAATTAGAACCAGATGAGATAGAGGAAGATTTAACGTATGAAGAGTTACCTGTTAAAATCTTAGATAAGAAGGATCATATTCTACGCCTAAATTTATACCTCAAGTCAAAGTTTTGTGGAGAAACCACAATGTGGAGGAAATGACTTGGGAGTTAGAATCGAGATGAAATCAAGGTATCCTCACCTCTTCGACATACCAGTAGTCGCACCCCCTAATTTCGAGGATCGAAATTTCATAAGAAGGTGAGTCAGAAGACCCCAACTTTTATGAATAAAGAATAATTTTCTCGAAATATATTTTTGAATATTATGGTGTGGATTTGATATAATGTTATAGTTGTGGGTAATATTTACAAATTTTGCAAAGTAAGCAAGTGGTTATATAATATTCGATTGGTCGGGAATATTCGTGACGACGACACAATCATCATTGGTGGACCCCAATAACGGAAGTATTATTGTCGTAGTTAGAAAACGACATAATTATCTTTTTATAAAAATAACGATGGAAGTTTTACCGTTAAACTATTGAACTACATGGTAGTAAAAGTACAGTAATACGCGTGGTTGCCTAGTAGCACACGGTATTGATTATTGATGCTTACGTGAGAAGCCACTCAGTTATACTCAATTATTGCTACAATAATTGCTGCATCATATCTCTCATATTATTGATTCGATTATTGTCACAGTATCATCTGCATTATATGATATATTATTAAATCAATAATTGAGACGACAAAGTTATTCATATTATTAAATTGCAATATTTATAATGTCTAGAAGTTCTGTCAAGGAGAGGTTTGGTCATCTAATTGCACGCCAATAAGGAGAAATCCTTATCTTTCCTGGGAACGACCTGGTTGTTAAATATTGTGAGTTATAATATTAATGATAAATAAGTTTGTGTTGATTAAAGATGAAATTGATAGTTCCATTGTGTTGGAATTATTAGTGTTAGTGGAAATCAACATTTATTTCGATATTAATTGATGTCTGGAAGTTATAATTTACCCGGTTGTAATTAACCGGATAAACGAGCAATTAATTGTTATTAATTCACATGATTATAACTATTTATTCACATGTATGTACTATTGATTCACATTCTTGTACTGTTAGGGGAGTTGGTGCAAGATTGATAATACTTGCATAACTAAGTTAAAAATGGAGGTATAGATGGAGGTACTATACTGTAATTCGTATTTTCACATGATTATAACTATTGTTCACATAATTGAAATATTGATTCACATTATTTACTATTAGTGGAGGTGGTGCAAGTTTGATAATACTTGCAGGACTAAATTAAAAAAGAAAGAAAAGTTGAAGGTATTGTACTGTAATATTTCGAGCCCCAAAACGTGCAATTATCAAAACTATATTTTTCTATAAATAGAAGCTCATTCTTCCTTCATTTCTCACCAATTCACTAAAGCTATAGAGCAATTATTATAGAGAGAAATTATAGAGAGAAAGAAGAAGAGAAGTCTGCTACCTCTCTACTCTAGTATCCAGTTTCTTTCTAAGGTAAGGGGTATTATTTCTTTCGTATTCATGAAGAGAGCTTTTGTTATTCCATTCTTTATTATTATGTTGGAATAACCTGTCTATATAAAGTACCGCATACATGATGAAATTCTTTTGATATTTCATTCTTTATTATTATGTTGGAATAACCTGTATATGCGAAGTACCGCATACATGGTGAAATTCTTCTCATTATTCCATTCTTTATTATTCGCTGGAATATCCATGCATGCGGATTATGCTAGACTCGGTTCCATTCTTTATTATTACATTGTAATAACTCGTCTGCATGCGATTATCACATGCATGGTGAATTCTTTGTTATTTTATTCTTTATTATTCATTGGAATATCCTGTGCATGCGGATTACGCTAGACTTCGGTTCCATTATTTATTATTCTTTTGAATAACTCCGTCTGTGCATGCGCTCATCGCATGCATGGTGAATTCTTCATTATTCCATTCTTTATTATTCTGTTGGAATATCCTGTTTGTGCGAATTACAAATGACCTGATTCCATTCTTTATTATTCTGTTGGAATAACCTGTCTATGTGGATTATCACATGCATGGTGAATGATCCTTCGTATTCATTCCTTATTAAATTGTGGAAATGATCTGTTTACGTGGATTACCGTATGGCGGGTGAAAATCCATTTGCAGTTTCATATATTCTATGATACTCATTTGGTTAAAGTTTTGGCTTCTATACTCCATGAAATTAGTAGAATATCCTGGATATTTGCACTTCATCCGTTATCTTTTCATGGAAATATTCTTCTGAGCATTCTTGAATTTTACTCCACAAAGCAGTATCATGTTGACAATTTGGACGTAATTGATTTCAAGATAAATTAACTTATAAATCTTTAAAATTTATTCTTGAACTTGTTTTATTGAATTATTATGTCATTGTCATCATCCTCATGCTTATATTGTGATGAAAGTCATATTTGGCTTACGTGCATAGATGGACTTGGTATGATTATGACCAGGGATTATTCGGTATAATCATGACCTCGTAATGTTATAAATGTTGTGGTAAAAGTCCTCGTGAGCCTATAAAGGCATTGATGGACGCTTTTGGTATGATTATGACCGTGGATTATTCGGATAGTCATGACCATTGATGATTTAATGAATATCCTTGGCCCGTAGTGCGGGATGACTCGATGATGTGGTTTATTTATTAAAAATCGAGTCTTAGAGATAAAATTGATGAAAACATTTTAAATCATAGAAGATAGTAGATATCATGCTCTACTTGACTCTTCTAATGGATTGCTTATTCATTGCAGCTAAACTTGATGTCTATTGTATTTTATCGCTTTAACATTGTTGAAGACTAATGATAATTTATTCGCATTATCTTAGTTATAATATTTCTTCTTTGGCTAGTTGAGATCACCCTTTTCTTTCAACGTTTCTCTTCGTGAAATGAGAACGTAATGACTACTAGTGGGGAACCAGAGTGACTCACCCCGATGATAGCATTAAGAATCCTCACTATTCTATTAAGTAGTGTGACAATAAATGTAATGAGGACTCCATTGAGTGTGGATATTGTCTAGATGACAATATTTTTATTAAAACTCTTAGATTATGTTTTGTCGTATTTTACACGACTATTGTATAATTAAGTTGTATTTGAATTTTGTACCATGTATTTGGCGACTCAAGATGGGTGATGTATACCTATTTTGGGGGCGTCATAGTTAGTTTGTTAACTAAACTGTAAATTGAGTCTAGAATATGTTAATACGATAAGAAACGAAAAGAACACAAGTTGAATGAATTAATTTGGTTAAGAAACGAATTCGTAGTGAATGAATTCGCTAAACATGTTGAAACATTAAAATTTAGTATGAACATGAGTTTTGGGTCAAGATTTAGGCTAGTTTGTGTTTCTATAAATTGTTATAATTCTAGTATGTTGTAGTTCTAAGAATTACGAATCCATAGAATCGAAAAACGGACTAATTTGAATGTGTATAACTCAAGTTATGTAGATAAGTTGGAGAAAAGGGTCAAAAATCGCAAGAACAGTGAACTTCAGAGTCCCATTTCTACTAACGGGTGCAGCTGCACTGTGCCCTAAGTCATTTGGGGTGCATCTTCTCTCTAGTGCACAGCTGCACTGTGTCCAAGGCTTAATTGGGCGCAGCTACACCCAAAGTATGTCAGGTGTGACAGTTTCGACCTATTTTAGTAAAATAGGCATAAGATTTTCATAAGAACTCCGATTGAGTCGATTCAAGATGATCCGAAACTAGGACGAATAGACCTACAACTTTCATTCTTTAAGTTTTTCGATTTGAGGTCTGGAACAGGGGTCAAAATGGTCATCTTTAAGACTTTTGTGTTTTCAGGGACAATCGGAGGGCGTCGGGCATGCACGTATGCAAGTGTAGTGCTTCTGACGATAAAAGATGTTGTTCTAAGTTATAAAACATGAATGTTAGTAAACATAATGATGTTTAACATTATTAAATGATGTATTAGATAAGTTGTATAAGCATACTAAGCATACACAAGAGAGACAAATCTGGCGTATGACGAATGAACGTCGAAATGTCGTAACAAATGTTAATGAACGTAAAAAGTGTTTTAAGTCAAATGAAATGAATATTATAAGATATGAAATGAGTTTAATATAAAACCAATAATCATTCTTAGCAAGACTTAAACACTTGAATGAACTTCGAGTATGAAATATAGTGAGATATAAGTCGAAAGTTTACACAATAAAATTGAGCATTGTGTATTGATAATAGGAAGGGTTATGAGATGTAGAGTAAAATTTATATTACAACTATTATGCATTGCTATATGACTAATAGTTAATGTGTATGATTATATAATTGTGTAGGGCACGTGAAGTGCAGATAATTGTAAGTTGTTAAACTGTTATTGGTAAACAACAATCAAGGCAAGTCTTTTAGTTCCTATTTGCTATATGAACTTAATGATGAACTGTTTTAAATCTTTATTGCAAATCGCATGATGTGTTATATATATGCTGAAAGTATTAAATGTTAAAGTCAATTTATGACTACGTTGATTGAGTAATGAATGTTGATTGAGTAAGAAACTCAATCTTTATACTTTTGTTATATGAACTGCATCATGTATGTTATGTTAGTCCAATGTTTATGAGATGTATGTGGAGCATGTTATTATGTGCTATGTGATGCATGAAAACTATTAGATTTTGTTGGGCTGTTGAGCTCAACCTTGCAAATAACTACTTCTGCAGGTTAAAGATTCAAGGTAAAGTTATGTGTTACTTGAAAGACATGAATCAGATGTGATACTTGAAGATTTATACACTTAGGCTGAATTATTATTATTTGAACCATGTTTAGGGTTCCGAATAATGTATGATGTTTAATAGATGTTGAGTTATAAAGTTTAAGTTTTGTTTGTTGTATGAAAGGGTATTGAACCTGGATGTAAGTTTTATTTATTAACTCTGATAAGGTGAGTAATAAGCTAAGTATGGTTTAAAGGTAGGTAAAGATAATGGTTTTGAGAAATGTACTTGATAAGTCACAATGATTATGTAATCATAAACTGTCAAGTTTGAGTTATCTGATATGTAAAGGTTATCGGATTAAAATGTAAACTTTTATATAATAACAGTGATGAAGCGAATCATAAAATAAAATTGATTCAAAGACATGTAGATGATAAAGGTTTTGATTTAGGGAATTAAAGTAAGAAGATAGAAAAGTTTAAATTATTCCGCATTTTATTAAGTTTAACATCGAATAATGATGTAAAAATTCAGAAGTTAGATGTATTATTAAAGAGAAGTCGATAGTTGAATTGTATGAATTTTGGGGTCGTTACATCAGCTAGCTGATTTTTCATCCATAGGATTTGGGCATAACAGCTACCAGCTGTTATGTCTTCAGCTTCTGTTATTGAGGTTGCTACAGAGTTTTGCTTCTTGCTAAACTAAGACACGAGCCTGTTTCTTAAACATTGATAAGGGCCACTTGTACTCTTTCTATCAATTTTATAACCTGCAAAATCAGCATCTGAGTATCCTATTAATTCAAATGAAGATTCCTTTGGATACCAAAGTTGTGACGCCCCCAAAATAGGTATACATAACCTATTCTGAGTCGCCAAATACATGGTACAGAATACAAATACAATCTTAAATATACAACAAGAGCTGTGAGTTTTAATACAAACATTGTCCTCTAGACAGTATTCAAACTCAAAATAAGTCCTCAATACATTTGTTTTCACACTATTTCATAGAATAGTGAGGACTACTAATGCTATCATCTGACCAATCACTCGCGTTCCCGACTAGTCCCCTCAAGTACGCTTCTCATTTCCTGAAGAGAACAATGAAAGCAAAAAGGGTGAGCTCAACTAGCCCAGTAAGAAATATTATAACTAAGATAATGCAGAATAAATTATCGTTAGCCTTCAACAGTGTTAAACTGATACAATATAACAAACATCAAGTTTAACTGCAGCGGAACAAGCAATCCATTAAAAGTGTCAAGTAGAGAATAAAATCTACTATCTTTTATGATTTTAAAAGGTTTTTCATCACTTTTATCGCTGAGACTCAGCTTAATAAATAATCCACATCATCCCTGCACTACGGCCAAGGATATTCATTAGTATCACGACCACAAATTATCCATGCACTACGGGCCAAGGATATTCGTGTATTCATCAATGGGCATGATCATGCCAACAACGGTCCATCAATGCACTACGGGCCAATGAGGACTTTTACCACATCATTTGTAACATTACGGTCATGATTATACCGAATAATCCGTGGTCATAATCATACCAAGTCCAACTATGAACTACAGGCCACAAATGACTTTCAACATAATATAAACATGAGGATGATGACAATGATATAAGAATTCAATAAAACAAGTTCAAGAATTAATTTATCCAGGAACCAATAACGTCCAAATTGTCAACATGATACTGCTTTGTGGGGTAAAACTCAAGAATGCTCAGAAGAATATTTCCATGAAAAGATACAGGATGAAGCGCAAATATCTAGGATATTCCACTAATTTCATAGAGTATAAAAGCCAAAACTTTAACCAACTGAGTATAATAAAGAATGGAATAATAAAAGAAATCATCAGGCATGCGATAGACCGCACAAAAAGGTTATTCTAATGTAATAATAAATAATCGGAATCAGTCACGCGTAACGCATACGCATGTGATATTCCAACGAATAATAAATAACGGAACCAAGTCGCAAAAATTCGCACCGGCTGGATGTTCCAAGTATAATAAATAACGGAACCGGGTCATGCGTAAACGCATGCATGTGATGTTCCAATGTAATAATAAATAATAGAATAATGTAAGAATTTCACCATGTATGCGGTGCCAGATGTATTGAGTTATTCCAACATAATAATAAAGAATGGAATAACGTAAGAATTTCACCAAGTATAGGGTAGTTCATATACAAAGTTATTCCAACATAATAATAAAAATGGAATAATGAAGTTCTCTTCATGAATACGAAAGAAATAATACCCTTACCGTAAAAGAAGAGTATTATTCCCATTTGGTAGGGCAAGGATATTCTTGAAGAAAACTTGCACTACGCTTCAAAGCTTCTTAAAACTCTAAAGAAATACGCCAAGATTATAGAAGAAGAATTCTCGATTCGTGTGATTTTCAATTCTAACTAAGCATCTTATTTATAGGAGAAGGAAAGGATACTATTTGAGTTTAGAAAATCACGGACGCATACGGTAGATTATTTTTTTTTCTTCTCACTACGCTTAACAAATCGTCTCGATAATTCACTAATGTTGATTATATTCAATTCACTTGATGAATACTCTTCAAATAAAACAAAAACAAAAAAAGCAATATATATATATATATATATATATATATATATATATATATATATTCATTGCATGCCTTATACTGGTACTTTCTTCCACCCAACAAAACATACACCAAAACCTACTCCACCCACCCACCCACGACATAAATATATATATATATATATATATATATACACATATATATATATATATATACTGACATTTATATAAATACATACAATAAACTTATATATATATATAAGTAATAAAACAAAACTGAGATAAATACATACAATAAACTTATATATATATATAAGTAATAAAACAAAACTGAGATAAATTTCTACCGACAGTTTTAAAAAATGGGTAAATGGGGGGTCCAAATAATAAGCCAATTTACAACAAGTACTTCATAAAATCCCTTCAATATTTTTAACAACATTTATCATCATTATTATAATTCACAATATTAATCGACCAGGTCATTCCCAGGAAAGAGGGGGCTTTCCAATAAGGATTTCTTGTGACACCCCCAAATCCGGTTCCATTTCCACAGGATTTGGTGTTCACTGTACAAATATCATCTATCTATCTACCCATAAATAAATGCAAACTATGCAATAGATAGAAATAATAAATAAATCTCCCCTTATGGGGTTACATCAACTGCATAATAATAAAATCCCAGGTTGCTCTTAACCTTAAACATCTGTGTGAAATCATAAACAAATAATAAGTCTTAAGTAACATCAAGTCAAAATATCATTACATAACCACATAAATAATCAATCTTCATTACTTGTTAATCTTACCCTTGCCTATACTAGTGGAAGGCTCGTCTGCTCTTTCATTTTTAACTGTAATATTATTATTACGCAAGAGTTAGCACGATTGCCCACAAGTATAACAATATAACAATGAATAATAACATGCGAATAATTTAAAGACTTCTGAAATAGGAAAATCAACTTTTGAATCAAGAATGAATAACAAGAGACAAAAGAACTTCTGAGGGTCATAAGACCTTGAACTATGTCCTAGGTTGTCAAGTGTTTATCCTTGAAACCTTTAACAGTCATAAGACTATGGACTCTTCTTCTCGTACTTAGGGGGATCAACCCTTAGTACCATACTGTGCACAATATCTTAACGCTAATGCATAAGTAATCCCCTATACAGGGTTGTTCATCTTAGTTTGACATTAGAGTCCGCACCAAAGGAAGTTTGGTTTGGATAATTCATCAAGGGTTCTGAAATTTAGAACACTTATCAACTATGGACTTGTCTAATCATTAAGGGTTCGCTAGTCTAATAAGGTTTAACAGTAATTGATAACTGAATTTGAATAAAATCTCATAAAGTATACAATAGAATAAGTATTGTATAGCAGCATCATGCTTGAAAGATTAATAAACTTTGATATAACAAAACAGACTTGATCAATAATAATGAGAACTTGCTCAATGTAGAAAGGTGAATTTATGAACTTATATAACGATAACAAGTAGGGTTAGGAAACTTGCCTCGTGCGTAGATTACACTTTAATTAAACTCGTTCCTTAATTTAAATCCTACATATCATTTACGTTAACAATACCAGTTAATTATAACGTACTAAACATCACAAGTTTATTCTTTTGTCTAACTCGAATTCATGACTATACTTAGTCAATTACTACACTTATTATCAAAATTAAGACTTCACGAACAATAAGCTAACTATGCATTCAATCGTTCAATTCACACGTAATTGTGTTATGGACGTGTTAAGAATTTATTTTAACACCTCATTATATGTCTAACAAGTTTTTATGTTCATTAGATTAAGTTAATAACACATTGCTAGACTTAAACATTTTAAAAACTCATTTCTGGGCCATTCTACTAAGTGGCATGGGCAAGAATTGTTGTACTATGTCTTAGCATCAAGGACCGAGAGACTGGCCATTTCATGCCACATGGTGGCTTTTTAGCCAGATGCAGCCATGTACGGGACTTCGATTCGGAGTTGAGTCTTGCACAATGAAACTCTAGATTTTGATTCTCAGTTCGCGAAGAACACAGAGTTCAGCGAAATAAACACTACATGATCATTAATTTCACCAATTTAACATACCCACATGCTAGAATTCATACATAATCATTACCCAACATTTATAGAGTGATTTTAACCCATTAAAACACATAATTACATAATTAAAATATGTAAATTTCACTGTTCTTGATGTTCTTGAAGGTTTTGAACATAAATCATAAAATTCAACGCCACGGATTCGTTATAACACCAAATCCATCCATTCAACTTTTGTTTACTTCGTTTTAGCATGCATAATCATATACCAGTGTGAATTTTGCAGAACAATTTATGTTTGACATATTAATTTTACGTATAAGGGCCATATGGCCATATAACATACTCTATAATCATATACTGTGAAATTTTATGAAACTGGTGATATGGAATCATATACAATATATATTAAAACATGTTATGATGCTATATTAATACATATATTCACATAATTGTTACCCTATCCAACTACAGAGACTTTACAGAAGACTTAAGAGCCATATTCATGAAAACTTTAAAAGACGTAAAATAAGAATTGGGTTGAAGAGATTACCCAAGCGTAGTGTGAGTGAGGATGACAATTTCTCTTTCAGATAGTACTTCAATCACAGAGTTTCTCCCACAATTTCTCTAAATTCTCTCTGAAATCTCTCTGACTCTCAAGTTAATTCTAAATGAAGAATACGTAAACATAAAATGAACTGTTCCTTTATGCGCAGAGTTGAGGTCAGTTACTCCATACGTGGTTTAGCTGCCCCCAACTCCCCTTAAGGCCTCGTTTGGCTAGCCTTAAAGGCTTATACCCAATTTGATTTAATAAAATCTTTATAATATAGTTTAAATCATGTCACACTCCTTTATAAAAATAAATCAATATCTTAATTAATTTATTTTAAATACAATATAATAATTTCTCATTAATTCACATAGTCATATAATTAAATTTCTCATTTATTAATAATGTCAAATTATTAAATCTCTAATTACAATTAAATTAATTAAAATACTATTAGGCTTATTAAATATTTCTTTTAATACAATAAGCTCACATAACTACATACTTCGAATAATAAAAATTCTCCACATTAATTTAATAAATATAACACATATAATTAAATTAATCTACCACAACTTCATCAATTAATCATTTAATCTAATAATTAATTCATCAAAAATATTTATCCAATCCAATAAATATTAAAATTAAATTACAAAATCTCGGTTGTCACATTTCTCCCTATTGGCGCGCAATTAGGTGACCAAACCTCTCCTTGACAGAACTTCTAGACATCGTTAATATTGCAAATAATAATATTAATAACTTTGTCGTCTCAATTATTGATTTAATAATATATAAAATATCGACAATAATTGAATCAAATAACGTGAGATACTATCACAGCAATTATCGTAGCAATAATTGAACAAAACCGAGTGACTTCTCACATAAGATCACTAATCAATACCGCAGTGCTACTATGCAACCACGCCAGACATCGTACTTTAACACCGGGTGTTTCAACAATAACGGTAAAACTTCCATCATTATTTTTATAAAAATATTTTTGTCATTTTCTCAATCCGACAATAATTCCGTTGTGGGGTCCACTAATGATTGTCTTGGTCGCATTTAATATTTCCCCTAAAAAAACGAATATTCCCCGATCAATCGAATATTATATAACAACTTGCATACTTTGCAAAATTTATAAATATTACCCACAACTATAATATTATATCAAATTCACTCCATAATATTTAAAATGATATTTATAGAAAAATCATCTTTATTAAAAAAAGTTGGGGTCTTACAACCTCCCCTTCTTATGAAATTTCGCCCTCGAAATTAGGGTACATACCTGGTATGTCGAAGAGGTAAGGATACTTTGATTTCATTTCAGATTCTAACTCCCAGGTCATTTCCTCAATATCGTGGTTTCTCCACAAAACTTTGACTTGAGGTATAACCTTGGAGCGTAGAATATGTTCCTTCTTATCCAAGATTTGAACAGGAACCTCTTCATACGTTAAATCTTCCGCTATTTCATCTGGTTCTAACTCAATAATGTGGTTCGGGTCTTCCACATATTTACGTAACATGGATATATAAAAAATGTTATGAACACAAGACATACTTGGCGGTAAAGCGAGTCTATACGCCATAGTTCCTACTCGATCGAGAATTAAAAATGGGCCATTGAATCGAGGATTGAGCTTTCCTCTCTTTCCAAATCTCGTAACTCCTTTCCATGGAGCAACACGTAACAACACATGATCTCCAATATCAAATTCCACGTCCTTTCGATGAAGATCAACATAACTCTTTTGTCGATCTTGTGAGGTTTTTATACGTTGTCGAATCGTTTGTATCTTTTCCGTAGTCATATGTACTAACTCCGGTCCCAACAACGTTGTTTCACCCACCTCATCCCAGCATACTGGAGAATGACACTTTCTTCCATACAACGCCTCAAATGGAGCCATGCCAATACTTGCTTGATAGTTGTTGTTGTAGAAAAACTCCACCAATGGTAAGAACTTGTCCCAACTTCCCTTGAAGTCAAGGACACAGAGTCTTAATAAATCTTCAAGATTTTGAATAGTCCTCTCTGATTGTCCATCTGTCTGAGGATGATATGCCAAACTAAATCGTAAATCCTTGCCCATAGATTTTTGCAAACTAACCCAAAATCTTGAAGTGAATCTTGGGTCTCGATCAGAAACTATGGATACTGGCATACCATGCAATCTTACAACCTCGTTTATGTACATACGAGCAAGACGTTCAAGTGTATAAGTTTCTCGTATAGGTAAGAAGTGAGCAGACTTGGTTAATCTATCAACAATGACCCAAATTGCAACTATGCCTTGAGAAACCTTGGGAAAACCAGTAATGAAATCCATGGTAATGTGCTCCCACTTCCATTCTGGAATTTCAAGTGGTTGCAATGGACCTTTTGGTACTTGATGCTCTACCTTGAGTCGTTGACAAGTTAAACACCTTGAGATAAACAGCGCTATCTCTCTTTTCATATTTCCCCACCAAAATTTATGTCAAAGATCATGATACATTTTGGTACTCCCAGGATGGATTGCAAACGGTGTGTTGTGCGCCTCCATTATGATTTTATACTTTAACTCAGGATCGTTAGGAACACAAAGTCTGGAGTTGACTCGAAGTATTCCTTCTTCATCGATTCTTGCTTCTGGCATAGCACCTTCTTGTACTTTCTTCCTCATACGAATCAGCTCCAGGTCTGTAGCTTGAGCAGCTTTAACTTTATCGATTAAAGTCGGTTCTACTCGTATATTCGCCATCATCACGTGGGTCCCTGGAGTCTTTATCTCTATCTCCATTCTTTGCAAGTCATACAAAATGGGACTTTACGTTGACAATATCACACTCGTACCCGCATATGATCTTCTACTCAACGCGTCAGCTACCACGTTCGTTTTTCCAGGATGGTATTGGATGGTATGATCATAATCTTTCAACAGCTTCAGCCAACGTCATTGCCGTCAGATGTTGAGTTCCTTTTGAGTGAAGAAATATTTGAGGCTTTTATGATCCGTAAAGATTTCCACTTTCTCCCCATACAAGTAATGCCTCCAAATCTTTAGTGTCAAAACGACTGCTGCCAACTCTAGATCATGAGTAGGATAATTTCTCTCATATTCTTTGAGTTGTCGAGAGGCATAGGCAATGACTTTCCCATGTTGCATGAGAACACATCCTAACCCCTTGCGTTCAAGCATCACCAGAGATGACAAATCCCTCCGAGCGGATGGTATTATCGTAACAAAATCTTTGAAATAAGTCTCCTCTTGAGTTCTTGAAAACTCTTCTCAGATTCCTCACTCCAACCAATTTTGTATCTTTCCGAGTCACCGAGTTAATGGAGTAGCGATTCAAGAAAACCCTTCTACGAATCTCCGATAATAACCAAATGTTCCGAGAAAGCTACGTACTTTCATCCAACGATTTAGGTTGTTCCCGACTTTGAATAGCTTCAATCTTTGTCGGGTCAATGATATTCCATGACTTGATACCACGCCCCAAGGAATGCTACTTTCTCAAGCCGAACTCGCATTTCTTCAACTTGGTATAAAGCTTATTTTCACGAAGCTTTTGGAGTATCGAATTCAAGTGTTGCTCATGATCTTCACGGCTTTTGGAATATATGAGGATGTCATCAATAAAGATTTACCACAAAGTGATCCAAATATTCCTTGAATACTCGGTTCATCATATCCATGAAGGCGGCGAGAGCATTAGTCAATCCAAAAGACATGACTAGGAATTCATAATGCCCGTATCAAGTTCGAAAAGCCGTCTTTGGAATGTCATCGGTTCTAATCTTCAATTGGTGATATCCTAACAAAGATCAATCTTTGAAAAGAATTTGGCGCCTTATAATCGGGTCAAACAGTCATCAATACATGGCAATGGGTACCTATTTTTGATGGTGACATGATTCAACTCCCGATAATCAATACAAAGTCGCATACTCCCATCATTCTTCTTCACGAATAAAACAGGAGCACCCCAAGGAAAAGTACTAGGACGAATGAAACCGATGTCTAACAATTCCTGCAGCTTGGCTTTTAACTCCTGAAGTTCAATAGGAGCCATTCGATATGGGGCTTTGGAAATAGGTTTTGTACCGGGTTCAAGGTCGATACAAAATTCAATTTCACGCCTAGGGTAGGCCGAAGTTCTTCAGTGGAATACGTCGGAAATTTATTAACAAAAGAAATATCATTCAAAATCGACGTATTTTTGTTTAGATCCGTGACATGAGCTAAGAAAGCTTGACATCCGTTTTTCAATAAACGAATAGCTTTATGGCTTGAGATGACAGTGATTGATTTTAATGGTTTGGTTGCTTGAATTTGCATAATAGGTTGGTTAGGAATATGAAAGCTAACAACCTTACGAAAACAATCAATTTTTGCATGATGAGTAGTTAACCAATCAATCCTTAGAATTACGTCAAATGCAAGTATTTTCAATTAAATAAGATCGACAGGTAATGTGATGGTACCGATTTGAACCAAACAAGACTTATAAACAGTGGATGTAATGAAGGTTTCTCCCAATGGAGTTTCAACAGATAAGTCAAAGTCTAATTTCTCCGGAGTCAATTTTAAACGTTGAGCGCAAGTAGGAGAAATAAAAGAATGGGTAGAACCGATATCAAATAAGGTATAAACTTCGCTAGAGATTATGATAAGCTTACCTGTGATGACCTCGTTCGGGTTCTTTGCTTTTTGAGAGGTCACGACAAACGCTTCCTCAGACCGCTCGGCCCGACTTTTTCCGGGACGACCTTTGGTGCCTCCATCCTAGTTGAACTTGTCTTCGATGAACGACAAAATTGGGCTAGGTGACCTTCTTTCCACAATTATAACATACTTTGACGACATCGCTTAATTTGATGATGTATCACTCCCCTCCGCATTTGAAGCATATGATAGCTGGTCGTTCTCCTTCCTTAACAACGGGTGCTGGTGCTGACGTCTTTCCATTATTGTTGAATCTCCTCTTCTTTAAATGTTCATTCTTATTGTGTTGGCCATGATTACCACCGAAGCGGTTACCATTTCTGGCATGCTGATTCCCTCCACGCTTATTGTCACCGCTCACGATGGTAGTATCACCGGTATTATCATTTTTCCTACCGCTTCTTTTTGGTTGGGTTGACTCATTATCGCGCTCCAATAACTGAGCCCTATTAACAACATCTGAATACAAGCAAAGTTTATGAGAAATGAGATATTGATGTATCTCGGGTTTCAAACCTCTTAGAAACATCTGTTATTGAGGTTGCTACAGAGTTTTGCTTCTTGCTAAACTAGGACACGAACCTGTTTCCTAAAAATTGACAAGTGCCACTTGTACTCTTTCTATCAATTTTATAACCTGCAAAATCAGCATCTGAGTATCCTATTAATTCAAATAAAGATTCTTTTGGATACCAAAGTTGTGATGCCCCCAAAATAGGTATACATAACCTATTCTGAGTCGCCAAATACATGGTATAGAATACAAATACAATCTTAAATATACAACAAGAGCTGTGAGTTTTAATACAAACATCGTCCTCTAGACAGTATTCAAACTCAAAATAAGTCCTCAATACATTTGTTTTCACACTATTTCATAGAATAGTGAGGACTACTAATGTTATCATCTGGCCCGCTCACCCCTCCGTTCCCGACTAGTCCCCATTACGCTTCTCATTTCACAAGAGAACAATGAAAGCAAAAAGGGTGAGCTCAACTAGCCCAAAGAAGAAATATTATAACTAAGATAATGCGTAATAAATTATCGTTAGCCTTCAACAGATGTTAAACCGATACAATATAACAAACATCAAGTTTAATCTGCAATAGAACAAGCAATCCATTAAAAGTGTCAAGTAGAGAATAAAATCTACTATCTTTTATGATTTTAAAAGGTTTTCATCACTTTTATCGGCCGAGACTCGACTTAATAAATAATCCACATCATCCCCGCACTACTGCCAAGGATATTCATTAAGATATCGACCACAAATTATCCATGCACTACGGGCCAAGGATATTCGTGTATTCATCAATGGGCATGATCATGCCAACAACTCATCCATCAATGCACTACGGGCCAATGAGGACTTTTACCACATCATTTGTAACATTACGGTCATGATTATACTTGAATAATCCACGTCATAATCATACCAAGTCCAACTATGAACTACAGCCACAAATGACTTTCAACATATAATATAAACACATGAGATGATGACAATGATATAAGAATTCAATAAAACAAGTTCAAGAATTAATTTATCCGAGAACCAATAACGTCCAAATTGTCAACATGATAACGCTTTGTGGGTAAAACTCAAGAATGCTCGTAAGAATATTTCCATGAAAAGATACAGGGATGAAGCGCAAATATCTAGGATATTCCACTAATTTCATAGAGTATAAAAGCCAAAACTTTAACCAACCGAGTATAATAAAGAATGGAATAACAAAAGAAATCACCGTGCATGCGATAGACCGCATGTAAAGGTTATTCTAACGAATAATAAATAATCGGAACGAGTGTCACGCAGAAACACGCATGTGATATTCCAATGAATAATAAATAATGGAACCAATTCGTGCAAAATTTGCGACCGACAGTGATGTTCCAATGAGAATAATAAATAACGGAACGGTCATGCGTGCGCAAACGCATGGATAGGATGTTCCAATAGAATAATAAAGAATAGAATAACGTAAGAATTTCACCATGTATGCAGATTGCGATGTATTGTGTTATTCCAATATAATAATAAAGAATGGAATAATGTAAGAATTTCACCAAGTATAGGGTAGTCCATCACAGATCAAAGTTATTCCAATGTAATAATAAAGAATGGAATAACAGAAGTTCTCTTCATGAATATGAAAGAAATAATACCCCTTACCGTAAAAGAAGAGTATTCCGACTGGTAGGGCGAGGATATTCTTGAAGAAAACTTGCACTACGCTCAAAGCTTCTTAAAACTCTAAAGAAATACGCTCAAGATTATAGAAGAAGAATTCTCTGATTCTGGTGTGATTTTCAATTCTAACTAAGCATCCTATTTATAGGAGAATGGAAAGGATACTATTTGAGTTTAGAAAATCACGGACGCACGGTATTATTATTTTTTTCTTCTCACGGGCGCTTAACAAATCGTCTGATAATTCACGGGTTGATTCTATTCAATTCACGGATGAATACTCTTCAAATAAAACAAAAACAAATGCAAAATATAATATATATATATATATATATATATATATTCATTGCATGCCCTATACGGCACTTTCTTCCACCCACCAAAACATACACCAAAGCCTACACCAAAACCTACTCCACCCACCCACCCACCCACCCACTCACAAATATATATATATATATACTAACATTTATATAAATACATACAATAAACTTATATATATATATATAAGTAATAAAACAAAACTGAGATAAATTTCTACCGACAGTTTTGAAAAATGGGTAAATGTGGGGTCCAAATAATAAGCCAATTTACAACAAGTACTTCATAAAATCCCTTCAATATTTTTAACAACATTTATCATCATTATTATAATTCACAATATTAATCGACCAGGTCATTCCCAGGAAAGAGGGGGCTTTCCAATAAGGATTTCTTGTGACACCTCCAAATCCGGTACTTCCATTTCCACAGGATTTGGTGTTCACTGTACAAATATCATCTATCTATCTACCCATAAATAAATACAAACTATGCAATAGATAGAAATAATAAATAAATCTCCCCTTATGGGGTTACATCAACTGCATAATAATAAAAATCCCAGGTTGCTCTTACACCAGGGGGCTTTCTAATAAGGATTTCTCCCTATTGGCGCGCAATTAAGTGACCAAACCTCTCCTTAACAGAACTTCTAGACATCGTTAATATTGCAAATAATAATATTAATAACTTTTCCGTCTCAATTATTGATTTAATAATATATAAAATATCGACAATAATTAAATCAAATAACGTGAGATACTATGCAGCAATTACTGTAGCAATTATTGAACAAAACTGAGTGACTTCTCACATAAGCATCACTAATGAATACCGTATGCTTATGCAACCACGCCAGAGATCTCGTACTTTTTTAACACGGGTGTTTCAACAGCTAACTGTAAAACTTCCGCCGTTATTTTTATAAAAATATTTCTATCGCTTTTCTCAATCCGATAATAATTTAGATCGTTGGGTCCACTAATGATTGTGCTGGCCCCTACGAATATTCCCCGCTAAAATGAATATTCCCCGACCAATCAAATATTATATAACAACTTGCGTACTTTGCAAAATTTATAAATATTATCCACAACTATAACATTATATCAAATTCACTCCATAATAATTAAAAATGATATTTATAGAAAAATCATCTTTATTAAAAAAAAGTTGGGGTCTTACAAAAGCCTTAAATGAGGTGTGCCTTTGAGATATCTAAAAATCCTTTTCACAATAGTTAAATGTGATTCCTTAGGGTTAATTAGCTTGAAATCTAGCACATATACATGTAGTAAACATAATGTCTGGTCTACTGGCAGTTAAATAAAGGAGAGAGCCTATCATACCTCTGTATTGAGTAATATCAATACATTTACCTTTCTTATCTTTGTCAAGTTTAGTAGCTGGTGCAATTGGAGTTTTCATGGGAGAAATTGATTTCATGCCATACTTTAAGTCTTTGCTATATTTGGCTTGATTAATAAAGATACCTTCATCAGTTTGCTTCACTTGAAGTCCAAGGAAGAAATTCAATTCACCCATCATACTCATTTCAAATTTACTCTGCATAAGTTTGGCAAATCTCTCACATAGCTTTTTATAAGTAAAGCCAAAAATAATGTCATCTACATATATTTGTACTAATAGATCTTTATCTTTTTGCTTCCTAAGAAATAATGTGGTGTCTACTCTTCCTCTAGAGAATCCCTTTTCAATAAGAAAGTTCGTGAGTGTTTCATACCATGCTCTAGGTGCTTTTTTTAGTCCATATAATGTTTTATCTAACGTGTAAACATAATTAGAGAAGGTTAGATTGATAAAATATGAATGTTGTTCCACATAGACTTCTTCTTGAAGTTCTCCATTCAGAAATGCACTTTTGGCATCCATTTGAAAGACTTTGAACTTCATGTGTACAGCATAAGCAAGAAGTAATCTGATTGCTTCTAGTCTCACAACTGGGGCAAAGATCTCGTCATAGTCGGTGCCTTCTTCTTGAGAGTAATCTTTGGCGACAAGTCTTGCCTTATTCCTTATGATTACCCCATCTCCATCCATCTTGTTCCTGAAAACCCATTTGGTGTCGATGACTGGTTGGTGATTTGGTCTTGAAATAAGTCTCCACAGTTTACTTCTTTCAAATTAATTTAGTTCCTCATGCATAGCTTCAATCTAGCTTGAATCTTCCAAGGCTTCCTCTATCTTCTTAGGATCCATCTAGGACAGAAAGCTCAGATATAAACACTCATTTTGAGTAGCCGGCCTAGTCTTGATTCTTGCATTTGGATCTCCAATAATCAAATCTTATATGTGATCTCTCGCCCATCTACTTCCTATTGGAATGTCAGTTCTTGTGCCTTCTTGTCTGAATTCTTCATGATTGACATCAGCTTCTTGTTGTAGATGCTCATTGTCTAGAGCATTGTCTTCTACGATTGATTCTATGTGCTCTACGATTTCTTCTTCTAAGCCTACAATCGTGGTGACTGGCTCATCCACCTCGATCGTGGTGTCTGGTTAGTCGGTCGTGGAGTTGAGTGGTACAGACTTGCTGGATGAGTCTGTTTCATCAACAATGACATGAATAGAGACTTCAACACTTAGAGTTTTCTTGTTGAACACCTTGTAGGCTTTGTTATCTGTGGCATATCCAAGAAAGATTCCCTCATCCGACTTTGGTTGGAACTTAGTCAGATATTGTTTTCCATTGTTGAGAATGTAGCAAGTACAACCAAAAACATGGAAATAGCTAACATTTGGCTTTCTTTCTTTCCATAGCTCATAAAGGGTCTTTTTGAGCGTATGATGAATAAGAGATCTGTTCTGGGTGTAGCAAATCGTGTTGATAGCTTCTGCCCAGAAGTATTCAGGTAGAAGGGATGTTGTCAATAGTGTTCTTCTTACCTCAATTAAGGTTTTGTTCTTTCTCTCAACTACCCCATTTTGTTGTGGAGTTCTTGGAGCTGAGAAGTTGTGGTTGATGCCATTATCTTCACGAAACTTGTCAATCTCTGAGAAGTCGAATTCTCTTCCATGATCACTTCTGATTGCCTTGATCTTTTCTCCTTTCTCATTCATAACTAGCTTGAACAACTTGATAAGTTGAGAGCAAGTTTCATCTTTAGAACTCAGAAAGAATACCCATTGTATCTGGTGTAGTCATCTACTACTACCAGTGAGTATCACATCCCTCCAAGACTTATAATAGGGATAGGCCTGAAGAGGTCCATGTGAAGTAACTCCAAGGGATTATTAATAAAGTTCACTACTTTGCCTTTGAATGAGCTCCTTGTTTGCTTTTCTAGCTGACAAGCTTTGCAGGGTCTTTCTTTGACGAAGTTGAATTTCGGTAATCCTACTACAAGGTCTTTGGAGTCCAGTTTCGACATGCCTTTAAAGTTTAGATGAGATAGTCTTCTATGTCATAACCATCTAATTTCTTCGGAGGCTTTGGCAAGGAAACATATTGCCTCAATAGGATTTAACTTAGCAAAGTTGACAACATAGACATTTCCTTATCTGGTTCCAGTGAGCTTTAGAAAAGAGGTCTTCAAATCTCTGACTTGACATAAATTATTGAGGAAGGTGACTTGATGTCCTTTATAACATAGTTGGCTGATGCTCAACAGATTGTGCTTCAGACCTTCAACATAAGTTACTTTGCTAAAAGACACAGCACCATTTTTAGCTGAGCCATATCCTTTGGTTTTTCCAGAGCCGTTGTCACCAAAAATGACTGTTAAACCCTCCTTTTCTTTAAAGTTAGGCAGAAGAGCTTTGTTTCCGGTCATATGCCTTAAGCATCCACTATCAAGGTACCAGGTTGTCATAGTGGAGCTTTGTACCTACAGTAAAATTTAGCTTTCATTTTGGTACCCAGACTTGCATGGGTCCTTCCTTGTTAGTTCCCTTGAGGACCCAAATCTGCTTGATTTTAGGTCTATGATTTACAGGATTATAATAACATGTTTCATACTTATGACCATATCTATTACATATTAAACATCTAGTATGATGCATGTTTGTGTATGTGTGTGTGGATTCTTTCTTATCCTGGACATATGTGGGTGATAGACAGCCTCATCCTCATCCTTATGCTGATTCTCCTTTTTCCATATTGTTCTATGATTCAGAGATTTTGTAGAGTACATCTCAAGTCTATGATTCCTTCATGGTTGGTTCATGGAGCCAGTTTTATTTGACCCCACGATCCTTCGAGGTTGGAGAATAGCAGTTTATTTACTCTTGATTTTTTTGAAACCTAGACCAACATGAGATCCGTTATGTCTAAGGACATCACTTGGATTAAAAGAGCAAGAATTCATTGGCTCTTCACTTTGTGTGGATTTCACAAAAGTAATACTTCTATTAAGATTAGAAGCACTGCTAGTGTTAGTTTCCAAAGAATTTTCCACATTTGATTTTGAAGGAGAGTCCTCAAAACTGAGACCTGATCGGTCAGAAGAATTCCTCTAACTAGAGATCAGAGAGTCCATAGATAAAGAAGACTTGTTCTATATCTGGATCGTCTTTTCTAACTCCTCAATTTTAGAAGCTAGGTTCAACTCTCTTTGTGCACTTAGCTCATTTGTCTATTTCAAATTCTTATTCTCAGCTTCAAAATTAGAGACAGAATAAGTGCTTAGCAGAACTATCTCCAGTTTTACTTGAACTTTTTCTTTTTCTTGTTGAAGAAAAGATAGTCTTTTGATAAGACTCTGAACCATTTCATGTATTGATGTAGATCAGAGGTTATATCATGTAATGTAGTTCTTAAATCATCAATATTCACATCAAAAGAGTTGAAATCAAATACCTCATCAATACTGATATCACTGCTTTTCTTGTCTTTGGATTCCTTGGCCACTTGAGGTACGTCATATTCGCCTGAATCAGAGTTTGTATCATTTTCTGAGTCACTCCACGATCCTCCAGCTACCAGGCCTTTGTCTTTTTTCTGAGGCTTATTATAACCTTTGAATTCTTTCCTTGGGTTTGACTTCTTCTTTAGTTCTTCTTAAGAGGTTTGTTGCAGTCAACAATGTAGTGATCTGGCTTCTTACAGTTGTAGCACAGGTCTTTAGTTTACTCCTAGTTATTGTTATTGGTAAATCTCCTTGGTTTACTGCTTCTGCCTTTACGCATGAATCTTTTAAGCTTTCTAACCAGTAAAGCAACATCTTCATCATCGTCTTCTTTAGTGTCAGACTCATCATTGACTCGAGCCTTAGAGGTGGCTTCTATTGCTTTGAGAACCACTCCTTTTTCCTTCTGATAGAGTTTCTGCACGTTGATTCAACTCCAGTTCATAGGTGAGAAGATTCCCGTATAGTTATTGCACAGTCATCTCATGAAGATTTTTTGATTCTTTTATGGTTATTGTCTTTGCATCCCACTTGCTTGGTAAGGCCCTCATGAATTTGATGATGAGATCTTTGTTGGGATAGATCTTTCCAAAAGCTCGGAGAGAGTTAAGCAATACATTAAATCTTTCATAAATTGAAGTAATGTTTTCTCCTGGTATATGAGTGAATATCTCGTACTGTTGAGTGAGTAGAGACTGCTTATTCTCTCTTACTTCTTTAGTTCCCTCATGCATGATGAGTAATGCTTCCCAGACTTCTTTTGCTATTTTGTAGTTGACCACATTTTCAAATAGGTCATCTTCTAAGGACTGGAACAGAATGTTTTTGGTCTTTTGTCCAATTGGATTGCTTTCTTCTCATTGCCGATCCATTCTGACTTTATCTTGATTTGCGTTCAGTTTGGATCGTCAAGAGTTGGTGCAAGGTTGGTAAGGATGTAGGGCTCGTTCAGTACTTTCTCTAATAGATCATCATCTATTGAGTCCATGAAAGCTGGTATTCGAACCTTCCAGTTGGCAAATTTGTCTTTTTTGCACATTGGTGGTTTGCTGCCTCCATCAAGCTTATACTCGCTTATGATGTGTGCCATTGATTTACTCAAGCTTTGTAGGCTTTAATTGAAAGAACCTGCTCTGATACCAATTGTTAGTTCCCGAAGGCACGAAAGTTATCTATAAGGGGGGTTGAATAGATATTTTAAAATTTTCTTTTCAAAGAGTAACTTAACAGATTTGTTAATTAAATGATTAATTAAGCACAACAGAATATATGTTTTAGTTATCCCCCTTAAGAAAAAATCAAGTTTATAAATCAAACAGCAGTTATAGCAGATATAACAGTTAAAGAGACTGAAAGTAAATGACACAATGTTTTAAGTGGTTCAGAGCACTCAAGACTTCTAGTCCACTCTTCTACTTCACGAGTAGAAAATCCACTAAGGATATTGATACAATCTTCGAATCACTGAAATTTCTTCAAGACCAGCAGTCTTGGAAAGTTAGTCCACAAAGAACTCTACAAGCCCAGTAGACTTGGAATGTTAGTTTACTAAGTACTCTTCAAACCTAGCAGGTTTGGAAGCTCTGCAATGAGTGTAGTTGATGTTGTTGTTGTTGTGCTTCTAAGTTGCCTTAAGTCCAAGTTCTGATGAACTTAGTAGCGAAGTAAGATTTTGCTAAATCGTGGAGTGAAGATTTGTCAGATGTTCTTGTGATTTTCTTTTACGTTCTTGTTTCTTACTTAACTGACATCTTCAATCTGTTAGCCTTATATAGGAGATTTTGAAATCTTCCCGTTAAGAGGCTTCCGTTTGAGCATTTAATGCTTCGAACATTCTGAGAACTTTGATGTTTATATCCTGATGATGTGAAAGCTTCTTTTTGACTTACCTGACATTGTAGTCTGATTTCTCAACTAACACCTCTGAAACGTCACTATCAGCAGACGAGTTGGTAGACATTTTTCTTCTTACTTTTTGATTCTTCGATTGAACCAAGGATGTTGGTGAGGGCATTGTATTTCTCAATCATATCAACGTTCAAATGTTAGTTGATGATGTTAGGAATTTTTGTTTATTAGACTCGATCTTCAACTATTTTTATGCTTACTGATAAGCACTACGATCGTGTTCTGATGATAAGTGCTTGCAGCCGATTTTTTGTGACACCCCCAAAACAGGTATACATCACCCATCTTGAGTCGCCAAATACATGGTACAAAATTCAAATACAACTTAATTATACAACAGTCGTGTAAAATACGACAAAACATAATCTAAGAGTTTCAATAAGAATATTTTCATCTAGACAATATCCACACTCAATGGAGTCCTCATTACATTTATTGTCACACTATTTTATAGAATAATGAGGACTACTATAATAACCATCTGGATCATCAATCTGTTCCCCGACTCGTCCCAAATTATATTCTCATTTCACAAGAGGATAAAGGAAAGAAAGCGGTGAGCTCAACTAACCCAGTAAGAAATATTATGACTAAGATAATGCAAAATAAATTATCCTTAGCCTTCAACAGTATAACAACTGATAGAATATAATAGTCAATAAGTTTTAGATCAACAACTGCAGCGGAATAAGCAATCCATTAGAAGAGTCAAATAGAGCATAAAATTTACTATCTTTTATGATTTAAAAAGTTTTTCATCAACTTTATTGCTGAGACTCAGCTTAATAAATAAAATCGAATCATCCCTGCACCACGGCCAAGGATATTCATGTAATCATCAATGGTCATGATTATACCGAATAATCCCTGGTCATAATCATACCAACAACTGTCCATCAATGAACTACAGGACAATGAGGACTTTTACCGCATCATTCGTTACATTACGGTCATGATTATACCGAATAATTCTTGGTCATAATTATACCAAGTCCATCTATGAACGTAAGCCAAAGATGACTTTCATCACAATATAAGCATGAGGATGATGACAATGACATAATAATTCAATAAAACAAGTTCAAGGATAAATTTTAAAGATTTATAATTTATTTATCCAGATTTCAATAACGTCCAAATTGTCAACATGATACTGCTTTGTAGAGTAAAATTCAAGAATAATATTCATGTACCAAAATAATTTGAATAGAAAAGAAATATATTTTTCAGGTGAATAGTACTTCGGGAAGAGTATCCCGTGAATAGTACCCCGACACGAAAAGTATCCCGAATACCCGAGTGAATTATACTAGAGTGAATAGTAATCGGATGAATAGTAACCCGTGAATAGTACTCCGACGCGAAAAGTATCCCGAATACCCGAGTGAATAATACTAGAGTGAATAGTAACTGGGTGAATAGTAATCCATGAATAGTAACTCGTAAAAGAAAAATACCAAAGAAAATGATATTCCATGACGAGTACAAAAGAAATGATATCTCATACGAGTATAATAGAATATCTGAACTGCAAAATGGATTTTCACCGCCATGCAAAGAATCCACGCGTATGCATCATTTCCACAATTTAATAAAGAATGAATACGAAGGATCATTCACCATGTATCTGATAATCCACATAGATGAGTTATTCTAATGTAATAATAAAGAATGGAATAATAGAAGAATTCACCGTGCATGATATAGACCGTATGCATGAAAGTTATTCCAATAGAATAATAAAGAATTGAATAACAAAAGAATTCACCGGGCATGCGATAGACAAGATGCATGTATGATTATTCCAATGTAATAATAAAGAATCTAATAATGTAAGAATTCATCAAGCATGCGATAGATCGCATGATAGGTTATTCCAATGTAATAATAGAAGAATTCACTATGCATGTAGTAGTCCATGTAGACAAAGTTATTCCAATGAATAATAAAGAATGGAATAATGTAAGAATTCACCACGCATGCAGTCCAGCGTAGACAAAGTTATTCCAACAGAATAATAAAGAATGGAATAACAGCTCTTACGAGTATTGAAAGAAAATAACTCTCTTCATGAATACGAAAGAAATAATACCCCTTACCTTAGAAGAAACTGGATACTAGAATAGTGAGGTAGCAGACTTCTCTTCTTCTTTCTCTCTATAATTTCTCTCTATAATTTCTCTATAATAATTTCTCTTGTGAGACTTAGTGAATTAGTGAGAAATGAAGGAAGAATGAGCTTCTATTTATAGGAAAATATAGTTTCAATAATTGCACATTTTGGGGCTCAAAATATTACAGTATAATACCTTCCTCTTTTCCTTCTTTTTTAATTTAGTCCTGCAAGTATTATCAAACTTGCACCACCTCCCCTAATAGTAAATCATGTGAATTAATAGTATAATCATGTGACTCAATAGTATAATCATGTGAAAAAACTAATTACAGTATAGTACCTTCATCTATACCTCCATTTTTGATTTAGTCATGCAAGTATTATCAATCTTGCACCAAGTCCCCTAATAGTAAATCATGTGAATCAATAGTACACACATGTGAACACATATTTATAAGCATGTGAATTAATAGCAATTAATTGCTCATTTATCTGGTTAATTACCCTATTGGTCAATATAACTTCCAGACATCAATTATTATCGAAATAAATGTCGATTTCCACTAACACTAATAATTCCAACACAATAGAACTATCAATTTCATCTTTAATCAACACGAACTTATTCATCATTAACATTATAACTCACAATATTTAACAACCAGGTCGTTCCCAGGAAAGAGGGGGCTTTCCGATAAGGATTTCTCCTAATTGGCGCGCAATTATGAGACCAAACCTCTCTTTGACAGAACTTCTAGACATTGTCAATATTGCAAATAATAATATGAATAACTTTGTCGTCTCAATTATTGATTTAATAATATAACATATTATGCAGATGATACTGTGATAATAATTGAATCAATAATATGAGAGATATGATGCGAAGAATTATCAGTGAGCAATAATTGAGTATAACCGAAAGTGACTTCTTACGTAAAGCATCTATAATCAATACCGTGTCTGCTACTATGCAACCACGCATATTATTGTACTTTTACTACCGGGTAGTTCAACAGCTTTAACGGTAACACTTTCGTAGTTATTTTTATAAAAGATAATTTTGTCGCTTTTTCTTACTACGACAATACTTCCGCTAGGGGGTCCACCAATGATTGTGTCGTCGCATTTGGATATTCCCCGACAAAAAGAATATTCCCCGACCAAACGAATATTTTATAACAACTTGCTTACATTGCAAAAAATTTCACATATCATCCTTAACTTTAACCTTTTATCAATTTAACCATTTACGAAATAAAATAATAATTATAAGAAAATTGAATACTTTCATTTCATAAAATTCGGGGTCTTACATTTATACTTGACTGCCTCTGATGAGAATCATAGAATACTCTACGATTCTGCCTTAGCATTGACGGTGCTTAACTGACTACGATCTTGATGTTTTGAGGACTCCACGATTTAGAGTAGTGCCTACGATTTTTACTAGACTTGACAGGCACTCGGCAAATTACTTCACGATTCTGATATGCTTGCTCAGTAGACTACGATTTTGGCTTCTGCAATCTCCACGATTTTGTTCTGCCTATCTATTACAACTCATAAGATCAACCTAACAAGTTTGATCTTTCTACTACAAGAGATTTTATAGAAAGATAAACATTAAGCTTAGATCAACTTAACAATTTTGATCTTTAATCTAAGTCCTTGTACATAAAATCTAATAAGGACTTTACATCTTTTAATAATGCATGCTCATTTATTTATTCCAACATAAAATTTAAATATGCAACTCCCAACATACTCTACATTCAGTTTTTGCTCAACGAGCTTTGCTTGACTTTGCAATTCTGTGTTCACTTTACAAACTGATTTTTACTTAACGATTTGAAGTGAACTTTGCGAAAAAGTGTACATGCTCTGCGATCCATCCGATGTAATACGATCATGAATTTACTCTACGATTCATCTTCACAATACGAACTGGCATAGTAACTTTACGATAAACAGAATCCTATCAGTTATACATCATATCGATTCAATAAGATTAATTTAACATTATTTGATTTTTTTTAATCTAAATCCTTTTACATTGAATCAAATCTTTCACAAGGACTTTATAAAACTTTACTGGTATAAATGTACATTAATCATATTTATCATCAAATTTAAATATACAAAACTCTAACACTTTCTTATTACAAAGTCATTGACATATATCAATAAATAATATAAAATTTTACATATTTTATAGTTTTACACGCTCTTTACATTTTTACATCTGTACAGTTAAATTATTAAATTTACACATTAATAGTTGCTTGAGTAGTCAATAAAGATGTAGGAGTACTCTTTTCTCAAATGAAAGGTGTGTTATTTGGATGTGGTTCTAAAGTGTAATAAAATTCGCACTCTACTCTCAAAATAGGGAACCAACTAAAAAAACAAACACTTCGAACATTAAAATTTATTTTTGCAACTTTTCAATTACTTAATTATGTATAGATAAGAACAGATCTAAAGCACTGTTTTAGATCCATTCTGATTAAAGGATATCAAGATCTAATTAAGTTGCACACCTCTTCAATCAGCCCATCCTTTATACATTGTAATTTGTAAAATTGAATAGAGGGGTAGGAGGTTCCAATTTTGACTTTAGTCATATAAATTGTATTATTGAGAAGATGAAAATGAAATCCATGGTGGCATTTTAATTTTTAATTAAGACTGGTGCTTGGAAATACTAATCAATTAAAAAGAAAAAACTTGAAGCCTCCTTGCTACCTAGTGCATACTAGGTACTTGAAAGGGTTACATTTGCAATTAGTCAACCTTATCTCCCCCCTCTCTCTATAGAAAAAGTAAACAATTTTATTAAAAGCAACTGGAGGGCAAGAGCTGCGTTACATCCTTTGTCAACAATTTGCCACTAGTTAATAGATTGACTTTCTAAAAACAGTAAATTATAGTTGAGGAGCTCCAAGTGGAGTCAAGACCATCATTTCATACCATATATCAATTCTAATATATAAATATAAATGAGAAAAATGTATAAACATATTTGTGTAGTACACAGTCGTCTAAGGCAACGATTTATTTTGGCTATAGCGACGGTTCATCCGTCGCTATAACTATTCTGGTATATGGCGACGAGTGAACCGTCGTTATAACCCAAAAAAATTGTCGTCATAGACAACTGTGTATTACACAGTTGTGTATATACATATAGCCTAATATAAATATATAATATATAATATATATATAGAGAGAGAGAGAGAGTTATATGTATATACACAGCTGTGTATTACACAGTAAGGTTATGGCGACGGGTTATTTTGAGCTATCGAAACGGTTCACCAGTCACTATAGTCCAGAATAGCTATGCCGTCGCTATAGCCCAAAAAACCGTCGTCATAGCTAACTGTGTAATACATAATTCTGTACATACATTTTTTTCATATATATATAGAGAGAGAGAGACTATGTTTAGTAATCCACTCATATGACAGTATCGTATATTGTCCATTATAAAATTTAATGAACGCGATTTAAGTAAAATCTCTATGTTCACACCATTAATATTAATATAAGAAAAATGATATTGTGAATAACATGAAATTTTAAGAGATAAGATTTTAACAATAATATCTTGATCGACATTATTTTATGTATGCGCATAAGTCAGTCGAAATTTTTTATTGACATAAAATTATGGTCTCATGTATAGTAGTACTGAAATAAACATGCTTGGTGTATGTACCATTATGATACGGACATAAAGTTCTTGTATGTACCATTATATATAATGTGTAAGAAGAAAATCATATTTATTTCACAAATATTTCAATTTTAATACATATAAATATTGGCTACGAACAGGTTAAAAATTATGGAAACAATGTGAATTGTTTTTTTTTTATTATTATTATTATTATTAGGACAAATCATTCATAGACGATTAGACGTTAATTAATTATGTTGATTATATTTATGGCACACCATTAAGGGCATATTTATTTAAGAAAAAACACTTGTCCTAGCTATATAATCACCATAAATCCATAATATTTGCCATCTTAATATATATCATTTATCAACTCCTATATTTACATGTAATTTTATACATGTAGCTATAATTAATCTAACCAAACTTACCTAATTAAACATTATGCAAGTCTCCTTAATTAAAGTCTTAAACCACAATCAGTAACCCTTTTGACCCTTGGTGCAATTATATATGAACCCTAAACTGCAGAAAAATATATAATTAATTAACCCATGTATAAACTAACGTGTAGATACAGATTGAGTAAATGAATTAGTAACTAAGTTGACCTAATATAAAATATGCCATTAATTACACTCCATATATCTTCAACACAATAATCTTAATTTGTACAATTGGTAGGAAGGAAACTAACTAAGATATATATATATATATATATATATATATATATATATATATATATATCATCCATCTAAACATTGTTCCCAAAAGCCAAGCAGAATTTTCAACGCTAGCTAGCTTATACTGATAAATAAGCCCTCCAACTTCTTTCTTTTTAATTTTTCCTCAACAAAATTAAACCAACCTCTGATCTGTTTATTTTTCCCAAGATGAAAACCATTTCTGTTCCATCAAAGCTATCCATGAGCAAAGATTCCCGCGTAATACTGAAGCCAAAAATACGCATAATTCACGTATTTGAACCAAAAACCATACAGACAGATGTTGCAAATTTTCGATATACGGTGCAGAAATTCACAGGAAAGCCTGCTGCTGCGGTTCATAAAAATAAAACTAGTACTGTTTCTCCGAGCTTGCAAAATGGAGGGAAAATGAAGGAAAGGAAAGACTTGTATGATGATATTTTTGGTGGCTTTGCTGAAATTGATGGTGGGTTTTTTGAAGATCAAGCCACTGAATTTTCTTCTTTCCTTTTTAAATATTCTTCAAAATTCTATGCAGAAACGCCGCTTCATGACTAGTAGCAGCAGATCATCATGTTTTTTTCTCCCTGTTTGTTAACTCGACATATATCAAGTTCTTAATTGTTAATTTCTTTTGGTCTTGTTTTTCTGTTTATGATTATGAAGAAATATACTTACTGTTTTCTTTTCTTTTAACTTGTAATGTATTAGCTACTTCTTCCTGAAGCTCAGTGACAAAAGTGTAAGAATTCACAATATATAATTATACAGTACTGTTCTACATTTATGAGATATTGAGTTTGTACAAAAAATTACAAAATTGTGACCATATGCATTAGAGTTTGTGGACAGGAGAAATTTTAAACACGAGCAATTTTGTCAATTTCTATTGTGGGTCCCAACTCCGTAGTATAATTTGTGCAGGAGTATCTCTAACACCCTCTTCAACTACTTTCCAATACTCAAATAGGTGGGTCACATTAGAAAAAGATTTATCCATTATAAAATAAGGTTTGATTGAAATTTCATTTAATTCTCGAGTCGAAGACGATTCGAATCGGTCAGAAGCGGTTTGAACTTTTCGAACTAATATGATCCGAGTATCAATAAAAAATTAAATTTAAGGAGGTTCGAGTAATTTATCGAACTTTAAAATTTGCTCATATTTGACTCATTTATATTTCGAGTCGAGTTCGAATCGAACTTTTAATCGACCGAGTACGAATTTATCGAACTGTTTGCTCATTTTATAGCCTTATGTCCAACAACCTCTTAAACTTTAGTCATCAAATTTGCAACCTCCTTCTTACTCTTCAAATCTACAACCTCCTTCTTACTCTTCGAATCTAAAATTAAAGATTAAAAACATTTATTACATTTAGTAAAAAGTTTTTTTTACTATTACTGTTGGAGATGTTCTAACTACACTATGAAATATATTCTGACGGGTTCGATGTGCGTTAAAAAGATAAACACTCTTATCAGACATTTATTATTATTATCATATAGTCACTTTTAAAACGGTAGAACATCTAGTTTCTGTATAAATATATAGTGAATGTCCTAAACTAGTCAAATCTTTCCGATGTAAATTGAAATTTTAAGCCTTGAATCCAGATAGGGTAACAACAACATAAAACAAACAAATGCCAGAATATTGTTCCTCTTTTACTACAATGAAATGAGAGCAAGATTTTGTAGGACACGTAACTAATTTCCTCCATGATTTTTTTTTCATAATATTAAATTTTTGTCTACACTTTTTGTTTTTAAAAGAATTGTATTTAAGTATTTAAATATCAATAAGATTAATTTTCCCAACTAAAGGAGTATGAGAGAACGGATAACAAGATACTATAAACAAAACTAAAGATCAGTTGTGAATTTCTAAATCTGGAGGCATAAAACTAATGTTTGACTTCTGCGTGTATATATATATATATATAGGATGACTCTCTCCCGCGAATCATAAGGAGCGAACTAAAAACGAACCGGCTATAGCGACGGTTTTATTCTTCAATATAGCATAGAAAATCAACTTTTTATAGTATAACGACGGATAAAACGATCGATATAGCCGATTCATTTTTAATTTGCTACCTATGATTCGCTGGAGAGACTTGAATCAGATATATATATATATATATATATATATATATATATATATATATATAGCTAATATTGTAAACTTAACATAATCCTTACAACTGATCTCAATCGTCTATCTGTATAATGAAACTCAAATCCGCACTATAATATTGGGGAGCTTGCAGTGCAGTTTAGTTCTGCGGACCAAGGCGCACTATGTTAATGTACAAAAAATACCCTCTTTTTAAAAGTAATCCTCATCCGCACAATTAAATTGGGATTGGAGAGTTTTTTTTTTACATCAAATTGGCCAGAATCATTCTTTCTCTGTTTCCAACAAAGTGATCAGCAAACGTCCATTATTAGTCTACACGTTGAACTACCCATTTTACTTAATTTACTGAACTCTGGTGTGGATTCAATAAATTTAAATTACATATTTTAACACCATATATACCACCGATCAAACCACCAAAAATTCAAATGAATGTAAACTAGCCGTACACAGTCACCGCCACCACCTCCATTGACAATAGAAAATCCAATTCAACTCTTGCTGCATTCGTTTTTCCTTATACAGCTTGCTTCGAAATTTACAGGAAAGATACCACAAGAGATGCTTAGATTTACAGGGAAAAAAACTACAAGATATATGTGGTCCATTTTAAAAAAAAATAGTCACACGTGCTCCTAGTTTATAACATAGCCCACAAGTTAAAGCTAATAGAAAGCTGAGCTTTTGTATTATATAACTAGCTTGTTTCATTTACAAAGAGAGTTGTCCTATATATATATATATATATATATATATATATATATATATATATATTTAGGATAACCACCTAAATTATAATCAAGTGATTTACAAACACCTATGCTAAAATCAAGGGTTACATAATCAAATATTTCCAAGAGATAATTATGATAATTCAAAAACAATATCCTAACTACTTGATAAATATAAAACTATCCTAAATAACAATATTATGTTATTTCTCTAATACACCCCCGCAAGCGGAATGTAGATAACCGGAACTTGAGCTTGACCTTGGTGAAACACCCTCGGAGTTATATAAGCAATAAAACAATAACCTTATAATCAACTGAGAATACCCACAATCGCCAATGTATGTTGAAATGAAGAATAGCTTGCATGATAAGTACTGCATATAACCAAGAAGACTGGAACGTGCTTGGTTGTTTGCACACTGACAACAAGTAGGAACTTTCGTGTGCGTCTTGTATTAGATTTCCATAAACACTCTTAGAGAATTCCATTAATCCATCAAGATAGGAGATGTGGGTTGTTTCAAGAGAAAACATTCGCTCAGTTGAGGGATGAGGTGGAGATGAGGAGCAAACTAAAAATGAATCCTTAAAGATGTCCAAGTGAGACTGAGAAAAGTCATTAATTGCAGAGAAAAATGAGGATAATAACTAAAATTTTAGAATTTGGCAATTTGTGGGAACTGCCAAATAATAATTTTCAACGGGTAAAGGAAGAGAGGTGGATGGAGGTATAATGTGTGACGAAGAAATTACGTCAGAATGAGAAACACTAATACTAGAACTTGATGACGAGTTAATAGGAGTATCACCGTCAATACTTTGATGTTCTTATGGAAGTGTAGATGATGGACCGAGAGGATGGATTGATGAGAGCGGCTCTTGCAATTTTTCATAGCTATGAAGAAAGTTAGAAAACAAATCCAATGATAATAAGGGATTTAGTTCATAGTAGTCTTGAATAAAGCCACTGAAAGAATCATCAAGACCATCAACGAGACACTCAATGAGCTCGATTTCAGGAATGAGTTCTCCAGCTTGATTAAGGGCGTATGCAAGAGATTTCACTTCAGAGAGATTGTGACGCCCCCAAAATAGGTATACATCACCCATTCTGAGTCGTCAAAAATATGGTACAGAAATAACTACAACTTCATTAATACAATTGTCGTGAAAAATACGACAACACATTTTTTTTAATCTTTCAACAATTATTCATCATTAATATTATAACTCACAATATTGACAACCAGATCATTCCCAGGAAAGAGGGGGATTAGTCGGCTCCTGTTCAATATTTTCGAAGTACTATTCACGGGGTAATTCACTTAGTCACTATTCACTCGAGGTACTATTCATGATAAAAAAAATTGATTTCTTTTCGGTCCAAACCATTTTTGATACAATATTATTCTTGAATTTTACTCCACAAAGGAGTATCATGTTGACAATTTGGACATTATTGAATTCTGGATAAATTAAATTATAAGTCTTTAAAAATTTATCCTTTGCTTTCTTTTAATTAAATTCTTATATCATTGTCATCATCCTCATGCTTATATTGTTATGAAAGTCATCTTTGGCCCGTAGTGCATAGATGGACTTGGTTTGATTATGATCAGGGATTATTCGGTATAATCATGACCGTAATGTTACAAATGATGTGGTAAAAGTCATCATTGGCCCGTAGTGCATTGATAGACAGTTGTTGGCATGATCATGACCATTGATGAAAAACACGAATATCCTTGGCCCATAGTGCATGAATAATTTGTGGTCGTGATACTAATGAATATCTTTGACCGTAGTACAGGGGTGATTCGATGATGTGGATTATTTATTAAAATTTGAGTCTCAAATGATAAAATTGATGATAAATTCTTTTAAATCATAGAAGATAGTAGATATCATGCTCTACTCGACTCTTCTAATGGATTGCTTGTTCATTGCAGCTAAACTTGATGTCTATCATATTTTATCAGTTTAACACTGTGAAGACTAACGATAATTTATTCTGCATTATCTTAGTCATAATATTTCTTACTGGGCTAGTTGAGCTCACTCTTTGCTTTCATTGTTCTCTTCGAGAAATGAGAATATAGCTGGGACTAGTCAGGGAACGGAGTAACGGTCCAGATGTTTGATTTAGTAGTCCTCACTATTCTGTGAAATAATGTGATAATAAATGTATTGTGGACTTATTTTGAGTTTGAATACTGTCTAGAAGACAATATTTGTATTAAAACTCACAGCTCATGTTGTGAATTTAAGTTTGTATTTGTATTCTGTACCATATATTTGGCGACTCAGAATGGATGATGTATAACTATTTTGGGGGTGTCACAGTTGGTATTGAGGACTTATTTTGAGTTTGAATATTGTCTAGAAGACAATATTTGTAATAAAACTCACAGTTCATGTTGTATATTTAAGTTTGTATTTGTATTCTATACCATGTATTTGACAACTCAGAATGGGTGATGTATACTTATTTTGGGGGCGTCACAGAGATAGTCGTTTATAGATTAAGTTTGAAGTTTTCGAAGAGAACAGAGTTGGTCGAGAAGATCCTCGACATACCAATTAGATCTGAAAAATGAGTCAGAATCGGGAGTATCGGTGACGATATCATCAAAAATATTTTCCAGTCTGATCGACTTATTTGGGTTGCAAATTGCATCAACATTTTGGTGAGGATTTAGCCACCATTTTGGATCGTATGATGAAGAGTAGAATTCTGGAGGAGGGTATGAAGTGGTATGAATCATATTAAAGCAATTAGATGGCGAATTGAAAGTTTTTTTTTTAATTGGTGATGGTACTTGATTTGATTGGAGAGAAGTAATGGGTTAATGAGTTGCTGATTTGATTTGAGGGAGGCAAAGGATTATAAGAAGAAGAAGAAGAAGAAGAAGAAGAAGAAATCAGGGACAATTGTTGGAATGCAAACAGGTGATCAGAGTGTCTGGATTGGGACGCAAACTGTCTGGATAGAGAGGAATAACATAAGAGAAAAAGAATAACAAAAGGTGTGCAGCAAAAGACTGGATTATAAGCCATTAGGCATTGTGGCTCTGACACCAAGTTAAAGCTAATAGAAAGCTAAGCTTTTGTATTATATAACTTGTTTCATTTATAAAGAGAGTTATCCTATATATATACATATAGGATAACCACCTAAGCTATAATCAAGTGATTTACAAAATCACATATGCTAAAATCAAGGGATTACATAATCAAATATTTCCAAGAGATAATTATGGTAATTCAAAAATAATATCCTAACTACTTGATAAATATAAAACTATCCTAAATAAGAATATTATGTTATTTCTCTAATACCACATAAGTACTTAATACTACTACCATTGTTCTGTTGCAATTATCAATTCAAACGTGATGTCGACTTATTTGCTCTGACTTTTTAAATATAAAATTAGCAATTACACACTTACACTTACCGCCACCACCTCCACTAACATCTGATGACCACATTGTTGAAAACAGAGAAAGAAGATTCTGGTCAATTCGACGTTAAAAAAAATATTTCCAATCCGTCCGCATAACTAAATTGCGAGCTCCCGCATATTAGAGTGCAAATTAGGGTTCCATTACATCGTTCGAACCGCGAATGGACAATTGATATTTGTTGTAAAGATAATTTTATGTTTACAATGTTGACTATAGATCGGTCCCCATATATATATATATATATATATATATATATATATATATAAAAGACATGTTTTGTTATATGTGTCCAAATCACACCCAAAACAATGTATTATGTAAAAATTTCAATTCCATAATTTTATTTTTTATTTTTAGTTGTTTTAAAAAAAAAAAAAAAAATTTGGGTTCAGATTTTTAATCCAAATCGGACTCCTGATCGGATCATTCTCATATATATATATATACACAGAGAGCTATGCGGATGGTCCGCATGCGGATTAAATCCTATGACGATAGATTTAGCGACGGTTTTGTCCGTCGCTAAAGGTAATCCGCATGCGGACCACCCGCATAGGAAGCTCTCTGTGTATATATATATATATATATATATAACGGCATTCTGTTTCAGCAAACTCATGAGTGGACCAAAATCGAAGCGGATTAAAATCGAACCAGAGCGACGGTTTTGTCCGTCTTTAAATCTGGTTCGGTTTTGGTCCGTTCCTCTGGGTCGCTGGAAAAACGAAATATATATATATAAATATATAACTCTCGTATAAAGTCTAGGCCTACGTCAAGTTACCATGTTTACAACTTGCAAGCTTAAACAATCAAATTTATGATGGGATCAATCTGACCTACCCTAATGGCCAAATCTGGCCTATTCCAGCAAAGAGTAAACATTATTTTATTTTATTTTTTGATAAATAAACTTCGAAAAATTACTAACTCAAGGTTGAACAATTGTCAATCATCAGTAATGTCTTGTTCCAAAGCTTCTTCAAGTTACAGATAGATATGCAACTACTAAGACACTTCTTCCTAATTCTCTGCATCACCTTGGTCTGGTAATTTCTAGGAGAAAAAGTTTCTTAAATATTAGTAGCAATTAAAATCTATTTTTAGCGCAGTGAATTTGAGGCTTAAAAGATGCATTTGTGAAACCCGGGGGAAAGCTCCAAAAGCCCTAAACTAAACATGCACTTGGACTTAGGAAGGCAATGCACTTGGAGTTAGGAAGGCAATGATGGAGGGAAAATGCTAATGAAATAGGAAACAAACACTCAACCAGGATTAGACTATGTTTATTTGTAAGAATTATATTTGAAATTGGACTATTAATCTCAAGTTTTGTTTGTTTTTAAAAGTAGACTTTGAACTATTAATCTCATGATAATAAAATGAGTTAAAAGAGGGGACTATTTAATACTATGTCCAACTAGGTATTATAATTGCTTTCATTTGGGACTAAAAATTTGTTGACAAAATTAACCTTTAACTTTGTTTAAAAAAACCGATGTATCTTATGCTATCTATACTTCAACTAATAAAAATATAATATATTTATTATTAGTAGTAAAGATTAGTCCAAACGGTAAGTTTTTATCCAATCCTGAATAAAACAAACATAACATGAGTTTACTTCAAGTTATCCCATAAATAATCTCACAAAAAAACAAAAAGATAACGACAACTATTTAATTCTAAAATTAATAGTCTTGAAATTATAATCTATAAAAATATAATTTTGAAATTATAATTCTTACAAACAAACATGTCCCAAGGAGAACTGTCAAAGAGCAGTAAATATTTGATATTGGCAACCTAACAGTGTGTCTCTCTTATCATGTGACATCTATCTCTTACAACCGAGAGATTGTACCAAGAAAATAGGAGGGAAAAAAGAGAGCTGAAAGAGACATACTGCTCGACTGCCATCGCCGTAAGGAATATTTTCTTCCCCCCACAATAAACCTAAAATTGCTTCATATTGCCAACAAATATACTACAAGGGAATACCATTTAGTTCCAACCATCATTAGAAGTCACTAGCTCAAGTGTTGCTGACTATATGACCAAGCACATTTTGTATTCCCTAATGACCAGTGATTGATCAAATTATATCATACACAAGTATCAGTGCTTTTCTGGACAGAGCAGTTATGCAAATATAATCCTAAGCAAGTTCATTAGTTGAAATATTAACTAGTAGAGATGCTATTAGTTTTGCTGCAATTTCAGGACAAAAGGAGTAACCCCTCATTGTACTATTGAGTAACAAAAGGAAAAGATACCTAATACAAAGTACTATCTACATAGGAGCATGATAACAAAATTTTACAAGTAAAGTAGACCGACCCTAAAACCAAAAACTTCATTCTACCATG
The DNA here is from genome assembly GCA_020205605.1 of Panax ginseng. Lineage (NCBI taxonomy): Eukaryota > Viridiplantae > Streptophyta > Magnoliopsida > Apiales > Araliaceae > Panax > Panax ginseng. The sequence continues at coordinate 15,795,702 of CM035134.1, forward strand.
ATCAGATCTATGCATGATAATGTAGGACAATCTGCAAAGGCACAAATGCAGAAAGACGATGCATTTTGCACCTGAGCTGATGCACTAAAATATGATTTTGGTTCTTCATATTCAGATAAGCAAATGGTTTTAGGCTTCACCATGAATCAATATCTACCAAACTTTAAAAATACCCTGATGATCTTAAACTAAAACAGCAATTAAATGTTGAATTTTTCACACTGCTACATCCACATAATAGCGCATGCGTCATAAATCCATGAAAACGATAATGCACTAGCTTTTATTCATACAAGAGAAAAGTTATTGTATCAGCAACTATCATGTATTTTCAAAGAAAAAGTAAAGAAACTGTTTATAACATTAGGTAGAATACAACAAATTTCGGGTTCCTCTATAATCTGTAAAGAAGAAAACGGGTTGCAAAATCACTAGGGTTTACAGCTGCTTATACAAAACCTTAGATTTGTAACAGAGAATAAGTCGCACGTGCTTTCCTTCTCTTTCTAATTCTCTCTCTTTCTGCTTTGTTATTGTCTATGAGGTAAGATCAACTAATGTGAGATTTGACAGCTCCATATTTATGCTGCTATAGCAACTTTGATCCAAGAACCTGAAAGCATAGTTGTCATGGCGTCGCCATGGCGTCCTGGTGCTAGAGAAGGACAAGGCTACGCCTTGGACGCCGAACTGCCAAGGCTCATGCCTTGGTAATCATAACCTATAGACTTGCTACATGGTGTAAGCTTATTACTTGTTGACTTGTTCTACTAGTTTTTAATGTTTTTTGAATTTTGATTATGAAATATTCATATAATTGTGTTTTTAATTGTATTCTATGGTGTTAGATATGATGTTTTGAATTTTAAGGTATATAAAATTCTATTGTTCAATATACTTTTGAAGTAAAATAAATAAATGTATAAAACACGTTAACAACTTGTCGCCATATGGACGTCATAACTAGCGCCTTATCGCCTAGGCGTCCTGGTAGTCAATTACCACCGCGTCTCACCGTGATGCCGTGACAATTATGCCAGAAAGGTGCAGAGAAAAGTCTATTATCATTTTCACGTTTTGACGATACAAGTATATAACACACTTGAACAAGTATGCATCAAAATAAGATATAAAGTTGAACCATAACATATCTTATTCATTTAAGATCACTAAGTTGAAATAATTTTGTAGTGTCTTATGGTAAAATTTGGATTCAAGGAGGTCAATAGGATAATAGAGCTAGGCTTGGAAACGATAGCAAAACTCAGCAATTGGAACATAAAGTCTATATGTGAATGTAGATGCCATATATGTTATCAGCTTTTCTTTTATTTCTTTTTCAAGTATACAGTTGTAACAGTACTTATCAAAAGAAGGGGGGAAATATAAATATTAGTAACAACTTAGATGTTAACCATGGCCAAGATGTAGGCACCTAAATTTTTCTATTATTATTTATAGGGAATAGATATTTACACAAGTAAATTTGATAGTTCCACAAGTTTCTCCTTACATGAATAATAATTAGGGTTCACCCTCATGTGAGAGAGTACCTTGTGGAACTAACACTTTCATTTGTGAAAATATCAATTCCCTATTTATATTTGTTGTTCTGGGAGAGGTCCCCCCTCTTGATAATAGCTTCAGTCCTCTCACCAATGCTAGTAAAATAATCATCAAATAACATTGGATAAACTCATTCGTAAGCCTCATTATGGAGACAAATACTTGATGGAACAACAATAACAACAAAATAGAGTGAATCCTAATGAGTTTGTTTGACAATCCTAAACTGGATCCAGACTGTCGGGTGTTGCAGCCATATGTCAGAAGATCCAAAAGAAAACTTTGATTTTTGATATCTAACTGGCTTTGCAGTATGTAATCAGTAATTTTAAAACCCATGCATGAGAAAGCACCAAACGAAAGCAGTTATTACTGAAATTCCACACCTGTAAAGAACTATCCTAAAATCAGCTTGATCTTAGGTTCAGACATACAGAATCTAAGGCAAGTTAACCCCCGATGTGTATCATTGGTCTATTTGGTGTCTTTGCAATGTCAAACATTCCGGCATGGGAAGCTTTCTTCCTCTTCACCTGAAGCAGATAAGAAGCAGAAGAAAATTTTTAAACTCAAAAGGCATTAGTTGCTATAATAAGATATCATTGTAGCGTATTAATTGGTAATAATGACCTATCCTATAAAAGTCTTCTGATATGACAAACAGTACAAAACAACTGTTCAGCAGACTTTTTCTCCAGAATACTTTATTGCTTTTCTAAGATCATAAGTCAAAAGACTGAAATTATAAGGCAGCCTCAATTCCACACAAATTATGGTGATCCTTACTTACAAATTCAAATTTAATAAAAGTGTCCCCTGTTGCCTCTCTCAATATATATATTACACACACAAAAACAGGCAGATAGATGTATATATATTTAGTTTAGTAATTTAAGAAGACTTGGCTGTAACTCTTCTGCTTCATATTTTCCTCAAAGTTTAAGATGGATATGAAACTTAAGGTTTTATAATTGATGGGTTTGATACATAAATAGTCCTCAACTCGAAAAAATCATATCACAGGAAAAAAGTAAAATACATACCGCTGCCCCAATAATTTCTCTCAGTTCATTATCGTCAACACCACGACGAAGGGGGTCCCTCAAGCTAACCTGCAAAAAAATCAGTCAAATAAGAAAAGAGAGAATAATATTAGGGTTAAATGTTTTTTCAGTCACTATACTATATGTCAACTTACAGATGGATAACTAAACTTTTTTTTCTTACAGTCAACTCACTGAACTCGATTTTTCTAACATAAAAGTTAAAAAAACGGTTAAACTAGTTTGACTGTTAACGGAAAGATGAGTTGGCGTATGATTAGGAAAGAGAAACTCCACCTTGATCATGATTTGGCAATCCAACTGATGATGTGCTTTATTAACTCATTTATCAAAAAAAATTATTAATAAAAAAAAACGAAATTCAGTTTTAAATTTAAAATTTATTAATAATTATTTTTAATAAAAAAAATGCAGTTTTTTTAATAAAAATAAAAAAAAACACAGTTTTTTTTAATTTAAAAAAAAATAAAACGCAGTTTTTTTTAATAAAAATAAAAAAAATAATTATTTTTATTATAAAAAAAAACCAAACAACGCTCTCTCTCTCCTTCTCCGTCACAACATCGCAGTTTGGTTTTTAAAAATAAAACGCAGTTTTTTTTAAATAAAATAATTATTTTTAATAATAAAAAACTGCTTTTTAAAAAAAAAATAATAAAAATAAAACACAGTTTTTTTAATAAAATAAAAAAAAACGCAGTTTTTTTAATAAAAATAAAAAAGCGCATTTTTAAAAAAAAAAATAAAAATAATAATTATTTTTATTTTTAAAAAAAAACAAACAACGCTCTCTCTCTCCTTCTCCGTCACAACAACGCAGTTTGGTTTTTTTTTTTATAAAAATAATTATTTCTTAAATTTGATTAAATTAAATTATAAAATTTAAATTGTATAATTTTAAAATAAAAATTATTTGATAAAATTAAAATTACAATAAAAATTATTTGATAAAATTAATATAAAAATTATTTGATAAAATTAAAAATTATTTTATAAAAATTATTTGCATGTAAAAGTATAAATTTATTTATCCTAGTTAGAAAAGAAAAAATTATCACCAAATTGACTCAATTATAAATTTAATGTCCGAATTTGAAAAGATTTTTAATTTTAAAAGATTTTTTTCTTATTATTAAAAAAACTGCGTTTTTTTTTAATTATAAAAAAACTGCGTTTTTTTTATTAAAAATAATTATTTTTATTAAAAAAAGCTGCGTTTTATTTTTTTTTAATTAAAAATAATTATTAATAAATTTTAAATTTTAAAACTGAATTTCGTTTTTTTTATTAATAAATTTTTTTGATAAATGAGTTAATAAAGCACATCATCAGTTGAATTGCCAAATCATGATCAAGGAGGAGTTTTTCTTTCCTAATCATACGCCAACTCCTCTTTCCGTTAACAGTTGTTGGGTCATGATATTCCACCTATTGGGTCGAATGGGTTGGACCGAGCTACTTGGTTAATCTACCGGGTCATTTCAGTTGGGTCCTCTTTGTTGGGTCAGTGGGCTGACCCAGCAGATAATTAAATATTTCCATCTTTGACTTGTAATGATGAAAAAGGATAGCTGCTGACCCAGAGTTTACATATCATTAATGTGGATGGATTATAGCTCACGGCCAGGATAAACAGGTCAGGCAGAAAAGGTGACACCGCATGCAATGGGCAGAGATCAATCGAGGTGAGGGGTCAGTGTCCGACAAGAGTGGTGGCACGATGGCCAAGTTAGAGAGTATAACATAGCAAGGAAGTCTTCTAAGGAAAGGTAACTGATAATTTTATCTCACTCAATACACTAGATATTTTATCCTCTATTGTTAACCCTTGTGATCGCTCAGTCACTCACACGCCGAAGCTATCCCCGACGGCAAGCCGCCAAGCTTTTGGTGTTGACTGTGTTTAGTGTGCAGAATCAGGACGTCTTACGTGATTAGGACGTGGCGGAAGATCTTGGCGTTAACAACAGTCAAACTAGTTTAACGGTTTTTTTAACTTTGTGTTAGAAAAATCGAGTTCAGTGAGTTGACTGTAAGAAAAAAAAGTTCAGTTATCCATCTGTAAGTTGACATATAGTGTACATTGACTGAAAAAATATTTAACCCAATAATATTAAGGATATGAAACTTGGACAGAGGAGTGGCTAAAGTAATATGATATTGTTGGTTTATACCTTTTGAGATTTTAATAATGACAATATATTTGGGTTTGTGTAAAGGTCTTATTTGATTTATTTGGATTATATATTTTTAATATGTTTATGCATGAAGATAATATACTTTGCATGGAAACATTATTTTTTGCATGGATTATATTTTGGGTTAATGGGTTTATTAAATAATATAATTCGTTGCTTTGTATAGTGACCCATTTTATATTCACTTGAGATAACCTGGAGGATAGCATGAAAGTTTTCAACAGGTTGGAGTCCATCACGGTAAATGATTTATTTATTCAAAGTTGATTTGAATATGGATTCTATCAAAATATCTTCAGCTTCTTTATTTTATCCTGATAAACCATATCATAATAAACAGTTGCTATATTGGTATATCATAATAAGCTGTTTTGCTATGAAATCAATTTTAATTCGAATTGAAGTGTTTTAAGGAGTTTGATTAGCTAAGGTAACTGTTTTGATTTGATATTGCAATCTTTTAAGGAAACATGTTATTATATCTATGTGGACTCTTTTATCTTATCTTTAATATCTTTTTTACTCCTTTAAATTAGCATCTCTTATATTTATATCTTTAATATGCTGATATTATAGCCATTAGCTAACAGTTTACTGAGATTTCTATTCTTCGTTGAGCCTTTCATGCTAACAGGATAATCTAGCCGTTGCTTTTCATTCTATATATATTCGGCAAAAGGTGGTACCACACATGAAGCTGAAAATCATCATCGAGTACATCTATAGAGTTTTATAAATCTGATTCCAGTTATTGGATTTCTCTTTTATATTCTTTTTGAGCTGGAAGAAACACTGTAATACTTCATAATCTTTGTAATTCGAGTGCAAGCCTGTTTTAGCTTGGGTGTCATTGTAATAGGTATTCTGTTCAAATGTAGTCTCAAGGTCTAAGGGGTGAGAAAAGTTGCAGAGGTGCAAGGGGAAGGGACAGAGGTGTCCAAGTCAGATTCGAGCAACTTTGAACAAAGAGTTCTTTTTATTGTATTTAATTGAGTATTAAGTTTAATAAAAAGAGTCTCCAATACTAGTTGGTATTGAACCACGTAAAAATCTTAGCGTGATTTACTGTTCTTTTCTGTTATATGCTTTAGTATTCTGCAGATTCTGGTTTAGTTCGTGCTCAAAATTATACTAATACAAACAGGTATTAGTTGTTCGATTATAACAGATGAAGAACATATAGTAATACAGACAGGTATTAACTGTCCGATTATAAGACGAAGAACATATACTAATACAGACAGGGTTAGCCTGTTCGATTATAGTCTGCATTAGTAAACTTTAAAATTTGTGTATTTACACCTATTCACCCCATCTCTTAATTACCTATTCACCCCCTCTTAATTACAGAATTACAGATATTGCATATAAAAAAAAAAAAAAAAAGAACAAATAAGCATGTGTTGCAGCTAGTAACACTCAAGAAAGCACTATAAGAAGAAAAGAATTCCTAGCAAAAGGCTGCATGTCAATTTAATTTAAGGTATATAAGCTTCATGTTCTGGCATAAAGGTATGTTGCTTGGGGTCACCTATACAAGGACTGGAATTTAAATCTTTCTGATTAGCATACTGGAATAGCATGTTAATTCTCCAAAAAAAAATCCAGACAGTTAATGTAAATGAACTATATGCTAATAAGATGCTCTCACTGTAATATAAACATAGAGACGAAAAGATTCTACATGAAATTATGTACTGCATCAAGTGACGAGATAAATTACCTCTGAGGGACCAAAAAGACATATTTTGAAGTTCCCATCTGCTAAAAGTCGTAACCTATTGCAACCCGCACAAAAATGCTCTGTCATTGACGTGATAAAAGAAACTGTGCCCAGATGCCCATCTATAGTGAAATTCTTGGCCGTCTCTGTTGGATGATCCTGAATCCTCTTAATCTTAAACTGTTTTCCCTGTATTTTAATAAGTGATTTAGGATATCCTTGAAAGGAGTTGCAATAAAAAATATGGGATTATTTGTCAGAGTTTTACCTTACCACTCTGTCCAACATCTCATAATATGGTACAAGTTTCTTGACATTCCAAACATTTCCGTCAAAAGGCATAAACTCAATAAAGCGGATATTAATTGGTTTATCAAGTGTCAACTTTACGAAATCACAGATCTCATCATCATTGAATCCACGCATTACAACGCAATTCACCTGAGATGTAGTGCATATGAAATTGTCAAAAAAAGTATGACAGTTAACTAAAAGTAAAAAAATCATCTTTAATTTCTAAGAAATTATACATACATACATTTGGCAGCAAGGCAGAAAGTGAAAATTTTAGGAAAAAGAGTAGGACATACCTTGACAGGATTGTATCCAAGGTCTACTGCAGTGTTGATTGACTCCATTACCCTTTCGTGCCCTTTACGCCTAGTCATAAATTCAAATTTTGCCGGTATCAAGGTGTCCAAGCTAATATTCACCAAATTAAGTCCACATTCTTTCAGCTTTGGAAGTTTCCTTGCAAGAGTAATACCATTTGTTGTCATCGCCAGGGTTTTTAGCCCTTTCAAGTTGGAGAGTTGTTGACATATTTCTTCAATATCTTTTCTAATAGTTGGCTCCCCACCAGTCAAACGGATTTTATCCACTCCCGAGCTAACAAATAAATTAGCCAGCCTAACAATTTCATTTTGTGAGATAACCTGAGGGCTAGGAGTGAGCTCCACACCTTCAGCTGGCATACAGTACTGGCACCGTAAATTGCAACGCTCTGTCAAGGAGATCCTCAAGTAAGTGTGCAGCCTTCCAAATGAGTCAATCAACATATCAGAAACAGGGTTAAATTTTGGAGCATCTTCAGAAAATTTTTCACATGAAGTTGCATACATCTTTGACATGGAACCATCAACATGATTACTTATCAAACCTTCATCATAGTGGTCAGCTGAATGGAAATATGATTTGTATTCGAATTTGACCTGGTTATGAAAAATGAACATAGTAACATTATCACATAAAGAAATAAAACATGAAGGTCAAACAAACAGCAAGCATCAATGCTAATTAAAACCACTCCCAAGCATGGTTCAAAGTCACGGTAGCGACCTATGTTTCGGAAGGTCATTTTTTGCCTACGTATCAGATTCATTAACAGTTTCAGGCGATATGCACCGTTAGCTAGTTAGGAGCTTCAAGGAAAGTAAAAAAAATTGTGGAAAAATTCTAAATAATAAGAACAAGATGAATCAATTAAGTTCACAAAAAACACTATCTAGTGTACATAGCATTGTTCAAATGATAAAACAGACATCTCGCAGATATGTTTAATTAATTTTACGTTTGAATAAAGTTGATATTGATATACTTTTAACCGGTTGAGCACACATGTTCTGTAGAATTTAAGTACAATTTAAATATTTCAAGTTGTTTTTAACTGGGTACTATATAGGTACAATTTAATTATAATTTAAGTACAATTTAACTTAATTAATTATATATTAAGTACATTTTTTTATATTTTTCTAAGTTATAATTAACTTGGCGCATATATAGGTAAAATTTAAGTACAATTTAAGTATTTAACTTAACTAAGTATATTTTAATTTTTAAGTACAATATTTTTTAGTTTTTTAACGTATACTTACTACTATTTAAGTATAACTTATAGAGAGGTTCTCTTTTGTCGTCTCCATTTTATAGTTTTTAGCATATTCAATTTTATTTTATTTTTTTATGGCATTTCTCTCATTTACGCCGTGATTTCTCCTTTATTTGGTCCGAAACCGTTACATTATGCCAAGTTGCCGAATTTTCCCCGAAAAATACTCTTTACATGAAAATTTTCTAATTTTGTGATTCGTGTCAAGGTTGCGGTTCAACACCCACCAATACCTAACCGAACCGATATTTCAGAATAACGGCCAATACTTTGAACAATCCCAAGGTTCATGCAAACATAAGGTGAAGTTTTGAGTTAATCAATTCTTATCCTTAAGTCGTGGTAAAACAAGCAGAAAATATTGGTTTGCTCAATTTTGTAGTTAGGGAGAAGAAGATTAAGTGGAACAAATTTTAGTTGGGTCCTTCAGGAAAAAAATCCACATTATAGAATAATAGAATAGCATTCTTATCTACCTGGGGTGGGTGGGAGAGAAAAACTTTATTATGCAGTTATTCCTATTACCATCTGCGAGACCCTGACCCTAGGCTGAACTTTGAAAGTGAAATTTTTTCCATCAAAAAGCGGGTTCATTGTCTATTCTTCCTAGAGATATAATAGGATAGTAATTGGTGTGATTACACATTTATACAATTGACTAGTTATTTATTAGTTGAATAACAGACTGATTATCTGTTCATAACTTCATACATGCTAGATAAAGTGAAACAACTGCACTCTTCAGCAAAGCCTTGTCGCTTTATTAACAAAAGGTTTAAAGAAGTATTCTATGAATGGAGAAGATGAGAATGAACACTAAGATGTCAATAAGTACTAAGGGAAAAAGAAAAAGAGAAAGTAAATAAAAGTAAGCAAATCAGACTCAAAACTCATCTAAATTTGATCTATGCTCCCTCCAGCCCCCATGCAATTAGGCCAATCATAATTAAAAGACACGCCAGTCTCTCAAGCTCTCTCAAGCTCCTAGCTTTTTTCCTCACCTACACCCTAGGTGCATCCTCAACCCTTGCTTTCTCCCGCAGACCAATAGGTAAAGAAAATTGAAACAACAATAAAAACAAGAAGTATGGGGTTGTCTTGAGAAGCCTGCTCTACAGTTTGCCTTTTTGGAGAAGAATAACAGTACCCACATGCTAGCAAATGCCCCTTATTGCACAATCTACTCGAGTCATAGTAAAAAAATTCCATATTACCTACCTACCAGCCTCCTAGGAAGAACATTTGTTGTTACGCTTTTTCAGAAACAACAGCCTTCTCTTACTAATTCCGCCCAAAAAATGAGTCTCATTTGAATTTTGACTTCTTTTTCTAATGCAAATTAAATTTTATTAGAGACTTATTTAAGACGTACTCCCTCTGTCCTAAAAAGAATGGCTAAAGAGAGGAAAATCAAAAAAATGGTTGAACACTTGAACTTCATAAGTCAAACATATGAAACTTGTATACCCCATATAAAGTACCGAACTACATTAGAATTATTAGACAAACATTTTCTTGAGGTCCCCTCTGTCCTAAAAAGAATGGCTAAAGAGAGGAACATCAAAAAAATGGTTGAACACTTAAAAGTACCTAATTACATTAGAATTACTAGACATACATTTTCTTGAGGTCCATTATTAGAGAGAAAATCTACATTTTTCACTTCACGGCAGGGAATATTACTAAGTGTGTAGAAGTAGCACAAATACTACCTTTAACCATATATTTCGAATTTCTCATATCTTCTTGGTGTCAAGAAAATACCAAAATGTACAGCAATTCCTACCTCATCTTTTACTTTTCCGTCATGCTGCCTATTCGGCAATAACTTATAAGTTGGTCAAACGTGTTGAAGTGTTTGGGGATGACTTATTTTTTTACTTATAAGTTATTTTTGATGAGTAACAAATTTTGACTTATTAAAATATGACTTATAGATCATTTTAAAATAAGTAAGTTTGATCAAATATAAAGACGGATTTGCCCTTATTTTAATTGTCTTTACATCTTAGTTATAAGTCATTTTAGCCAAACACCTTCACATTTTATTTTAACTTAATTTCTGACTTGTAAGTCAAAAAGTGTCGAACACTTCTATTTACAAGTCCCTGCTTAAAATGACTAATAAGTCATTTTAAATTTTAACTATCGTGAGCACTTATTTTTTTTTTTAAAATGTAAAACTGGTAATTTGTGAAACAAATTGTGTATATCAATAATCAGGAATCGGTGCTGAGAACAACTTAATTGACCTAAAGACTCCTCTTCATTATAATTGAGCACACACACATTAATGCAAAAAACAACTGTATAAAATTCAAAAAAAAAAAAAGTTTTTTTTTTAAATAGAAACCATCCCAAGTAAATAGTACATACAGAGTCAAATCTTCGGAAACCCAGTTGCCATCCTAAAGCTCTGGAGGAATTGCGCAACATGCTCACAGCTGAAACAGCAGAACAATTGAGAAACCCTAGATATTTTAAGTTAAAAGATATACATACATACAGTATATTCTTTTCTATATATGTATGATTAAGATGAGAGGATAGAGACCTGGCTTTCATGTGACTATTTTGGCAGCAATAAGTCTAGTCATTTTTATTGGACTGGACAATCGGACATTTATAATTTTTTTATTTTTTTATTGTGACTTTTAAAATAATATAAAGTATTTATTATACTATGTTGTTGTATATATATCCAAATTATATCTAAAATATTATATTTTATAAAAAATTTAATTAAAATAAATATTATAAATTTTTTGGGAGTTACAAAAAAAAAATTATAAATGTCCAATTATCTGGTCCAATAAAAAAATCATTGTAGAAGGACTATTTTGGCAAAGTGTGAGAGTATTAATTAAAGTTAACAACATGTATTTTGGCAACGAGTTTTTCGTTCCCAAAACAAACAAAGAAAATAAAAAATTTAGGAATTTGATATTTTTACGATTGAAATTGTTAGTTCCACAAGGTACTATCTCGCATAAGAATGTAAACGAGTTAAACCGAAATGAACAGAGAGCGACTCGAATTCGACTCGAAATATTAAATTCATATTCAAATTCAAATTGTATTTAAAAAATTTACTAATATTCAACTCAAATTCGATCCGACTCTGATCGAATTATATTCAAAATACTCGCGAGCTTCAAATTTAAGCTCGAATTAGAGTCTTCACATAATAATTAGTTTTATAATAAATATAATTATAAATTGAATTTGTTATTTTACTTAGAAATGATAAAATATATTTACTATTACACTTTACAAAAATAAAATTAAAAATAAAAGTAAATAATAATAATTTATTTGATTTGATTTTGTATATATTATAAGAGAATGTATCGAGTATCTAATCAAATCTGTATCAATCGAATATGTATTGAATCACAATCGAAAATTCGAGTGGTTTGAATCTTAAACGAGTCGAGTATAACATTGCTAAATTTATACTCATATTTTTTCAAACTATTTTTATGCTTAAATTTGAATCATATTATTAATAAATCCGAGTCTAATTCGTATTTTTTCAAGTTGAACCCGAATCGAGCCCGGACTGTTTAGCTAGTTTACAACTTTAGTCTCACACGATGGTAGACCCTGTTTAATATTTATGTGAGGAGGAGGTTGTGAAAGTATCAAATTTATTTGTAAAAATATTAATTCTCAAAATTCATATCCTTTATGAGAGCTCATAAATAATAAAAACATGGGAGAAAATAATAGTATGGAAAAGAGTTTCGCTCTATACAACCATAAATTTGTCAATAATTAATATAGATGATGAATTTATGTGGATAATAAATATAAATGTATGTAAATATATAGTCGAGAGTCTAAGTTTGCAATACAGGAAGAAGAACAAACGAAAATAGTATCATAAGATTGGAGAAAAATGAAAAGAGACCCGCATTAATTAGATACCAAAAAATTAAGGACTCACACTAATTAGATACGTGTGTAAGGTTCTTCTTAATTTCTTTTTATCTTAATTCTCATGTATTTATGTGTCATGTAAGACCCTAATTTTTATTAATAAAGATGAATTTTTCTATAAATATTATTTTTAAATATTAAAATATAAATTTGTTATAATGGTATAGTTATGAATAATATTTATAAATTTTGCAAAGTAAGCAAGTTGTTATATAATATTCGATTGGTCGGGAAATATTCTTTTTGTTTTAAATATTCGTATGCGATTTACACAATCATTGGTGGACCCTACAATGTAATTATTATTTGGAGTTAAAAACGACAAAATTATCTTTTTATAAAAATAACTACGAAAAGTTTTACCGTTAACTCGCTGAAATACCCATGATAAAAGTATGCGAATACGCTGGCGTGGTTGCATAGAACAATACCAGATTAATTATTGATGCTTACGTAAGAAGTCACTCCGGTTTTGTTCAACTATTGCTACAAAGAATTGTTGCGACAAGATCTCACGTTATTTAATTCAATTATTGTCGATATTTTATATATTATCAAATCAATAACCGAGACGATATGATTATTCATATTATTATTTTTAATATCGACGATGTCTAAAAAGTTCATCGAGGAGAGGTTTGGTCACCTAATCATACGCCCAATAGGAGAAATCTTTATCGGAAAGCCCTCTTTCCTGGGAATGATCTGGTTGTTAAATATTGTGAGTTATAATATTAATGATGAATAATTGTTGAAAGATTAAATATGTGTTGATTGAATATAAAATGATTTGTGGTAATATTTATTCAATCTTTGATATAAATAAGAAGTCATTATGAGACGCGTTTGTGGTAAGTTTGGTTTATTCTATGGGGGCCCATATGTCATCATCTAAGAGTCACTTTCGCCAATAGAAATTGCCTTTACCAGACATCTTCATATTACAGGCGTCGAATCAATTGTCGTTTCACATTACAGGCGTCGAACCAATTGTCGTTTCACATTACAGGCGTCGAACCAATTGTCGTTTCACATTGCAGACGTCAAACCACTTGTTGTTTCACATTATAAGCGCCAAACTACTTTTCTTTTCACATCACTAAATCAAGCCTCTCGCCTTTTCACATCAGTAAGGGCTAAGCTAGAAATCTTCTATAAATAGAAGCTATTTCTTCATTATTTCTCACCAATTCATTCAAGCTTATAGAGAGAATAAGAGAGAAAGAAGAAGAGTATTCACATTACACTATTATTGCAGATCCAATTTCCTACTAAGGTAAGGGGTATTATTTCTTTCAGATTCACGAAGAGAGTTATTTCTTTCAATACTGTAAGTGGGGGTATTATTTCTTTCGTATTCATGAAGAGAGTTATTTATTTCAATACTCGTAAGGGTTGTTATTCCATTCTTTATCATTCTGCTGAATAACTCGCTCACGCAGACTACCACATGCATGGTGAAACTCGTTGTTATTCCATTCTTTATCATTCCATTGAATAACTCCGCTCACGTGAACTACCGCATGCATGGTGAAATCTCGTTGTTATTCCATTCTTTATTATTATATGGAATAACTCCGCTCACGCGACTACCGCACGCCCAGTGAATAATACTTTCAGATTCATTTGGTATTAAATTATGGAAAGAATCAATCTTTCACGCACGACTCATCTTTGACACGCTTAAAAATTCATTTGTAGTTTCGTATATTGTTTATTTCAGATTCCTAACTCTAAACTTACTATAGTAAGTATTGTTTCTATAATTCCTGAAATGATCAGAAATTCTTTGATATTCGCGCTTCATCTAGTATCTTTTCATGGAAATATTATTCTGAGCAGTCTTGATAAGTTTTAACCTTTTCATACTGGGGTACTATTCATGACAAAAATTAATTTCTTTTATGTCCAAATCATTTTTAATACGATATTATTCTTGAATTTTATTCTACAAAACAGTATCATGTTGACAATTTGGACTTTATTGAATTCTTATATCATTGTCATCATCCTCATGTTTATATGGTTATGAAAGTCATCTTTGGCCGTAGTAAGATGCATAGATGGATTGATTGGTATGGTTATGACCGTGAATCATTCAAGATAATCATGACCTGTAATGTTACAAATGATGTGGTAAAAGTCCTCATTGGCCAGTAGTGCGTTGATGGACAAATTGTTGAGATGAACATGACCAATTGTGATAATAATAAATATCCTCGGCCGTAGTGCATGGATAATTCAAAGGATGTGGATTATTTATTAAAATCGAGTCTTAGTGATAAAATTGATGATAAACCTTTTAAATCATAGAAGATAGTAGATATTATGCTCTACTGACTCTTCTAATGGATCGATTGTTCATACCGCAGCTTAAACTTGATGTTTATTATATTTTATCGCTTTAACATCATTGAAGGCTAACGATAATTTATTCTCGCATTATCTTAGTCATAATATTTCTTCTCGGGCTAGTTGAGCTCACCCTTTGCTTTCATTGTTCTTTTTCGTAAAATGAGAATATAAATGAACTAGTCGGAGAACCGGAGTGATTGGTCCGTATGTTTGCATTAGTAGTCCTCACTATTCTGTGAAATAGTGTGATAATAAATGTATTGAGGACTTATTTTGAGTTTAAATACAATCTAAAAGACAATATTTGTATTAAAACTCACAAATTTCATGTCAGATATTTAAGTTTGTATTTGTATTCTGTACCATACATTTGGCGACTCAGAATGGGTGATGTATACCTATTTTGGGGGCGTCACAATATATATTATATATTATAGACATAAATTTATTGTTGTATATAATAATACCTTTTATATCGGTCCGGATATTAAGCTCACCCCTTATCTAACATACGTTGCTCACCCCCATTTAGCGAAGGACCCATGTATTTATCTTATTTATCGCTATATGTTCATTGTCGCTATATGTTCGGTTAAATCATTATATGTTGTCTGTCGCTAAAAGCTAAGACGATGGTTCTATATATAGCGACGAACCGAATCGTCGTCCGGTCCGTACTAAAGAGGGTTGAGCAAGGTATATTAAATAAGGGATGAGCTTAAGATCCGGACCGCCTTTTATATAATATAGATAGATAGCTTCATATATATATATATATATATAGGGTTATCATCCATAGCAATTCGTTGTTATAGACACTATTTCAGCAACCAATTTGTCAACCGTAGATCAATTAAATGGAAGGCTGAGATGGAAAAAATATTCACCGCCACAAGTCGTCATACCCAAACAACACACTCTAAATGGCTTTCTATTTTAATAAAAGTCAAATTAATTTGTTAATGTGGGCCCATATTGTCAGATAGAAAGATATAAAATTAATATATTTTTTATATATCAACCGCTACAGCTTGTAGCGGCTCAGTCTTAATATTTTTTTTATAATGTGGGCCCATTTTTGAGAACTAGAATGATAAAAAAGGGAATTTATTTTTCTTATATACCAACCGTTACAACTTGTAGCGGTTTGGTCATAATTTTTTTTTCTGTCATCCGTTGTCCCACTTTGTTGGTAATAGTGTTATTACTTGCATTTTTATTACTAATACTAATATTAATAAAATGAGAATTAAAAAGATAAAAAAAAGTAATTAATATTACAATATTATCTTTGTGACGCCCCCAAAATAGGTATACATCACCCATTCTGAGTCGCCAAATACATGGCACATAAATTAAATATAACTTAATTATACAACTGTCGTGTAAAATACGACAAAAGCGTAGCTGAGAATTTTTACATGAATATTGTCTTCTAGACAGTATTCAAACTCAAATATCGTCCTCATTACATTTATTATCACACTATTTTACATAATAGTTAGGACTACTAAAACAACCATCTGGATCGTCAATCCATTCCCCGACTAGTCCCAGCTATATTCTCATTTCCTTAAGATAACAGTGAAAGACCACATCATCGAATCATCCCTGCACTACAGACCAATGATATTCATTAGTATCACGACCACTAATTATCCATGCACTATGGGCCAAGGATAATCATGTTTTCATCAACGGTCATGATCACGCCATAAAACAATTCACCTTTGCACCCTTGGCCTAAGAGAACTCATGGTCATGATCATACCAAAAGCTGTCCATCAATGCACTACGGGCCAATGAGGACTTTTACCACATTATTTGTAATATTACGGTCATGATTATACCGAATAATCCGTGGTCATAATCATACCAAGTCCATCTATGCACCACGGGCCAAAGATAACTTTCATAACAATATAAACATGAGGATGATGACAATGATATAATAATTCAATCAAACGAGATCAAGGATAAATTTTAAAGACTTTAACAATTTATTTTATCCATAATTCAATAATATCCAAATTGTCAACATGATACTGCTTTGTGGAGTAAAATTCAAGAATAATATTATATCAAAAATGATTTGGACCGAAAAGAAATCAATTTTTGTCATGAATAAGGCCCCCAATGAATAGTACCTTGTTGAATAAGAATAGTGAATGAATAGTAATTCGAATAGTACCACTGTGAATAAGACTCAAAGATGAAAAGTTAGAACTTATCAAGAATGTTCAGAATAATATTTTCATGAAAAGATACTGGATAAAGCGCAAATATCAATGATATTCTACTAATTTCATGGAGTATAGAAGTCAAAACTTTAACAAAATGAGTATAGAATTCGAAATCTGAAAAAAAAATATTACTTACATACTATAGAGTGGAAGGAAATATTATTTCATATGAATATTTAACAAAAATAACATCCCTTACAACTGTTGAATCCGTTTCATCACTTTTATCGCTGAGACTCAACTTAATAAATAATCCACATCATCCCTGCACTACGGCCAATGATATTCATTAGGGTCACGACCATAAATTATCCATGTACTACGGGCCAAAGATATTTATGTATTCATCAATGGTCATGATTATGCCAACAACTGTCAATCAATGCACTTCGGGCCAATGAAGACTTTTACCACATCATTTGTAATATTACGGTCATGATTACACCGAATAATCCCTGGTTATAATCATACCAAGTCCATCTATGCACTACAGGCCACAGATGACTTTCAAAAATAATATAAACATGAGAATGATGACAATGATATAAGAATTCAATAAAACAAGTTCAAAAATTAATTTATTCAATAACTAATAACATCCAAATTGTCAACATGATACTTCTTTGTAAAGTAAAATTCAAGAATGCTCAGAAGAATATTTTCATGAAAAGATACTGGATGAAGCGCAAATATCAATAATATTCCACTAATTTCATGGAGTGTATAAGTCAAAACTTTAACCAACTGAGTATAATAAAGAATGAAATAACAAAAGAAATCACCATGCATGCAGATTGCAGATGTATGTGTTATTCCATCGTAATAATAAATAACGGGACCAGTCAAAAGCGTAATATGCACCGGACAGTGATATTCCAATAGAATAATAAAGAATGGAATACAACAGAAATCACCATGCATGCGATTTCAGATGTATGCATTATTCCAATGTAATACTAAATGACGGAACCCGAGTCGTGTGAAATTCACACCAATGTAATGTTCCAAATGTAATAATAAAGATGGAACCAGTCCCACCAGAAAAGCATGCATGCTGTAATATTCCAATGTAATAATAAAGACGGAACCGTGTCCCAGATAAAGCACAAAACAGATATTCCAACAAAATAATAAAGAATGGAATACGTAAGAATTTCACCAAGTATAGGTAGCTCACAGATACAAAGTTATTCCAATGTAATAATAAAGGTGGAATAATAGAAGTTCTCTTCATGAATACAAAATAAATAATACTCCTTATCGTAAAAGAAACTTGATATCTGAGTAAAGGAAGAAATAGTATACTTTTCTTCTTTCTCTCTATAGTTTCTCTCTATAGTTTCAAAGAATTCAGTAAGAAATAAGGAAGGAATGAGCTTCTATTTATAGAAGAATGAAATGAATAAGAACCAATCCATGAACTATCCCGCATTGATTTACTTTAATCGGACGGTCCATATTTAAAGCAAAATCTTTTAAATAAAATATAATATATTCTATTTATAATCTAATAAAACAAATAACTTTTAAAAAGATTTTACTATGCAAAACACTATGCATAATAAAATATAATATATTCTAATTATTATCTAATAAAAAGATAACTTTATAAAATTATTCTGCTTTTATATAAAAAGATTTTACTATTAGCCTAATAAAACGAATAACTTTATAAAAGTATTCTGCTTTATATAAAAAGTTTTTCCTGCTTTATTACTTTAATAATACTAAATAAAACAAAACGTCATCATCATTATTATTATTCACACTATTAATCGATCGGTCGTTCCTGCGAAAGAGGGGCTTTCAATAAAGATTTCTCCCTATCATGCCGCAATTTAGGTGACCAAACCTCTCCTCGGCGTAACTTCTGTACATCGTTAATAATGCAAATAATAATATTAATAACTTCGTCATCTCAATTATTGATTTAATAACATATAAAATATCAACAATAATTGAATCAAACCGAGTGACTTCACATAAACATTAATAATCAATACTGTGATGCTACTATGCAACCACGCCAGACATCGTACTTTTACTACCGAAAGTAGTTCAACAAGATCAACAGTAGAAAAACTCCGCCGTTATTTTCATAAAAATATTTTGTGTCGCTTTCTCGATCCGATAATAATTTATCAGGATCAGGGGTCCACCAATGATTCTCGCCATTGCATTTAATATTTCCCGACCAATCTAATATTATATAACAACTTCATGATTTTGCAAAATTTATAAATATTATCCACAACTATAACATTATATCAAATTTATTCCATAATATTCAAAAATGATATTTATAGAAAATTTATTTTTATTCATAAAAATTGGGGTCTTACAAATGGGGTTCATAAAATAAGTAAAATTTACATTAAATACTTCATAAAAATACCCTCAATATTTGTAACAATATTTTCATTTTTGAATTTTTGAAGTTTGACTTTTTTCAAAAAAGTCAAATGTTGACTTTTTGACCAAAAAGTCAAGCCCGACAAATTTTGTGTTTATAGTCTATTTATACTAATTTCATCATTCCGGACTCAAATATCACGTCCGCGTCTCCAAATTTAACTCCGAACTCAAATTCAATTTTTAATAACATTCATTTATTATTATTATAACTTGTAATATTAACAACCAGATCGTTCACAGGAAAGAGGGAGCTTTCCGATAAGGATTTCTCCCTATTGGCGCGCAATTAGATGACCTAACCTCTCATTGATAGAACTTCTAGACATTGTTAATTATGCAAATAATAATATGAATAACTTGTCATCTCAATTATTGATTTAATAATATAAAATGTTGACAATAATTGAATCAAATAACGTGAGATACTATGCATTAATTACTGTAATAATAATTGAATAAAACTGAGTGACTTCTCATGTAAGCATCAATAATCAATACCGTAGCTACTACGCAACCAATGCCATTATTGCACTTTTTTATCACCGGGTATTTTAACAGTTTAACGGTAACACTTTCGCCGTTATTTTTATAAAAAGATATTTATGTCGTTTTCTAACTATGATAATACTTCCGTTGTGGGGTCCACCAATGATTGTGTCGTCGTATGGATATTTTCTGACAAAAAGAATATTCCCTGAATATTTTATGATAACTTACTTTGAAAAAATTTCACATATCAACCTTAACTTTAACCTTTTATCAATTTAACCATTTACTAAATAAAATAATAATTATAAAAAAAATTAAATACTTTCATTTCATAAAATTCGGGGTCTTACAATCTTTTTCTCTCTCAATTTTCTTACAACGAAAGTTATTAAAAAAACACACACAAAAAAAAAGCCACAACATCTTATAACGGTTGGTAATAGTGTTATTACTTATCTTTTTTATTATTAAAGACAACACTAAAAACTTTAAAAAAATAAATAAAAATCAAGCCGCTACATCTTGTAGCGGTTGGTAATAGTGTTATTACTTACCTTTTTATTACTAATACTGATATTAATTAAATGAGAATTAAAAAGTCAATTAATATTACTATTAGTAATAAAAAAAAGGCAATTAATATTAGTATTACTAATACGAAGGCAATTAATATTAATAATAGTAATAAAAAGACAATTAATATTAGTAATAGTAAAAAAAGGTAATTAATATTAATACTAAAATGGCAATTACTAGTATTAATACCAAAAAGGCAATTACTAATATTACTAAAAAGGCAATTAATATTAGTATTAATAATAAAAGGCAATTAATATTAGTAATATTAATAAAAAGTCAATTACTAATATTATTAGTAAAAGGCAATTACTAATATTACTAAAAGGCAATTAGTATTAGTAATAAAAGGCGCTTAATATTAGTAATAATAGTATTGGTAATATTAGTATTAGTGTAATAATATTAGTAATATTAGTATTAGTGTAATAATAGTAATAGTTTAGTATTAGTGTAATATTACTAATACTAATATTACACTAATACTAATATTACTAATACTATTATTACTAATATTAATTACCTTTTAATTACTAATACAAATATTAATTAATATTAGTAATTGTCTTTTTAGTAATAATATTAGTATTTGACTTTTTTTACTATTACTAATATTTATTGTCTTTTTATTACTATTACTAATATTAATTGTCTTTTATTATTATTACTAATATTAATTGCCATCTTATTAGTAATACTAATAATAATTGTCTTTTTATTATTAATACTAATATTAATTGTCTTTTTTTTATCATTACTAATATTAATTGCTTTTTCATTACTATTACTAATATTAATTGCCTTCATATTAGTAATACTAATATTAATTGCCTTTTATTACTATTAATGATATTAATTACCTTTTTATTACTATTACTAATATTAACTGCCTTCTTATTAGTAATACTAATATTAATTGCCTTTTTATTACTAATATTAATATTAATTACCTTTTAATTATCATTTAATTAATATTAGTATTAGTAATAAAAATGTAAGTAATAACACTATTACCAACTGCTACAAGATGTAGCAGCTTGGTTTTTTTTAATGACTTCCGTTGTAAGAAAATTGAGAGATAGAAAGATAATATTGTAATATTAATTGCCTATTTTTACCTTTTTAATTCTCATTTAATTCATATTAGTATTAGTAATAAAAAAGCAAGTAATAACACTATTACCAACAAAGTGGGACAACAGATGGCACAAAAAAAATTATGACCAAGCCGCTACAAGCTGTAGCGGTTGGTATATAAAAAAAATAAATTCTCTTTTTATCTTTCTATTTCTCAAAAATGGGCCCACGTTATAAAAAAAAATATTAAGGCCAAGCCGCTAGAAGCTGTAGCGGTTGATATATAAAAAAATATATTAATTTTTTTATCTTTATATCTGACAATATGGGCCCATATTAGCAAATTAAATTAATTTGACTTTTATTAAAATAGAAGTAGTTAAAGTGTGTTGTTTGGGCCGCAACAGCTTGTAGCGGCTAGCAAATATATTTGTTCCCATCTCAACCTTCTATTTAATTGATATACAGCTGACAAGTTGGTTGCTGAAATAATGTCTATAGCAATCGGTTGCTTTGGATGAGAAGCCATATATATATATTTATATAGATAGATATAAATATATATTCTTTATATACAATATTAGGGGGAAAAAGAAAGAACGACATTTGTTATTTTCTTTATTTTATTAATTTATTTTTTTATCAAAACTAAATAGAATAACATAATTTCATAATTTTTATTATATTAAAATTGAAATACGTATTACATCCTAGACTTTTTGTGTCGGGTGAGTTTTGTACCCTAACATTCAAAACGTATTCCCTTGCACTCTAGTCTTAAGTTTGGCATTTTAGTTGCACCTTTTGAACAATTTACAAGTCAAAATTATCTGAAATCACTATACACATTGTGACGCCCTCAAAATAGGGTTCACATAACCCAATTTGAGTCGCCAAAATACATATTACAACCAGACGTTCTCTTATTATAGTATCGTATATAATACGACAATAATCACACTCGAATTATTATAATACCATATAAAAATACGACAACACATATTACAAGTCCTCAACGTCATTATTATCACACTATTTTACAACATAGTAAATACTACTATAGTAACTACCTCGAACCATCACTCCACATCCCGGTTAGTCCCAACTACAATCTCATTTATCGAGAAGAATAATTAAATAAAAAAAGGGTGAGCTCAAATAGCCCAGTAAAGAATATCATAACTAATATAATGAATAATAAATTATCATTATCATTCAACAGTAAAAAATTTGATAAAATATAATAGACAACAAGTTTTAAATCAACAACCACATCAGAAATAAAAATTAGGAGAGTAAAATAGATCATGATGTCCACAATATTTTATTTTTGTAAAACCAATCAATATTTACTGATCATAATTATGCAAATCAACAATTCATCTTTACACTATGAGTCAAAGATATTTAATTGTAACACTAATTATAATGATCATGTCCATCAATCGTCTATCTTTACACTACGGGCCAAATAAAACTTTTTACCGCATATCCTTGTCATTAGATACATGTTTAAAATATAGTTTTTGCTTTTCACTATTATAAAAATTAGGAGAATGATATACATGTCGATAAAATATTTGACGAAATTAGATTGAGATCAACATAATAGTGTATGCGATAAGATAAAATAAATTAAAATTACACTCTTTTTAATTTCTATCTATCCCACGTATACACGTACATCAAAAATCATAATTTGACTGAATTTTTTTTTCTATATAGCATGACTAAAAATTAGTGATTTTTTAAAATTACTGTTATTTTCATTATCGAATAGGTATTATACTAGTCTAATTCAATATTTCAATTACATTTTATTTTATTTAGCTATAAATCATAGAATAGTCAGACTCCGGCAATGATATAACAAACCCCAAGCACAGGCGTCCAGCAGCCAATGTTTCTCCATTTTTCTCGGTTCTCCCTCTCTAATCAATTCTCGCTCGTAATTTCTTTCTCTCACCTCAGGTTAAGGTACAATCCTTCAATATTCAACTGATTTCACTTATAATCTTTCGTTGATAACTTGTAAGTTAAATCGTTATAACGTCCTAAGCTATAATCATTTCAAAAGATTTGATCAAACGTAAAATGTTTTTATTTGGCGAAATTGATTGATTGTCTTATAATTTTTTTTGAAATTTTTATTTCGTTTGTATTTGCTGGATATGAGTATTAAATCATTATGCTACTGTATATCATATATAGAATTTCGATGTATAATAAATTGAAGTACCAGATCTGTAATTGGATTTTGATATGAATATATGAACTACTGCAGTGGAATTTGAGTGAGCAATGGTTTTCTTTCGAAGCGTTTCGCTGCTTTCAAAGCTACGTACTCGTGCTGTAAGTTATATATACTGCTTTATATGTACACTTCTATTTATATTTATGTGTGTATATAATGCTTCATTTTATATAATTTTTCTACTTTGAATTTACTTGACAGGTTCAGCAACCTAATATTAGCAATTCTATACGGTGGCTTCAAGTCCAAACCTCTTCTGATCTTGTAATTCTTCTCTCTTGTTCTGGTTGATATACACGAAAGATCCTTTTTTGGCTCTCTCTTTAGCCCTATGTCTCTTATCCCTAGGAGGTCTTCCTCCCCTAGCAGTTTGTTCGGAAAACTCTGTTTATTATAGTGTAGATGGCAGACAGGCCTATATTTCTTGGTTTTAATACTTAATAGTACTCCTTACAAGCATTGTTTCTATCTACTATTATATTAATTATTGGGCGAAACCAAGACCCTTCATGTTTAACATGAGATGTTACTATATCAGCTATACATCAGACTTTTCAGTTCACTTGGGCAACATGTTATTTGTCTTGGCGAGTTAACTTACCATCTCTGAAATATGATACCTTCGCCGAGAGCTCTGACATAGTTTTCAACTTTTCAGTTAAGCAAATTAAATTTTGGACAGTGTTAATCATTCGCCTGTTTGTCATATAAACAAGAAAGTCAATATATTATTGTTTCATTACTGTACAGTTTGCTTTAATCTTTGTTGATACGATTTGTACTCTTATTTTTGCTTATATTACTCTTTGTGTAGGATCTTCATTCTCAGATTAAGGAATTGATTCCAGAACAGCAGGTACATTTTCTAGCATTGAAAGTTGACTAGTAATGGTAGATAAACTGTTTTAGGTTGGTTGTTGCCTTTTTCATGCCTCCATTTGGTTCAACTTGTATCATAGTTTATCATCAATGTCTCCTTTATGATAGTTTTTGAATTGGATAATGGAGTAATCCTTGTATGCCTTGTTTGTCTTATTGCATCGTTGTACTCATTGCTTTAATAGTTGGCCTTAATTGTCGTAAGGTGAATGTAGAGCAAATTTAAAGAGGTTGTGGACAGATTTTGGATGTAGTTTTACAAGTGAAACATGTTTTTAGAGTAAAAAAGCTAGCCACTCCCTTCCACCCTGAATTAACACAAATAACAAGCTGTTATAGGTTTACATCCTAGTTGTCATACTCTTCTATGATCAGTCTCTCAGTTGCACTGGAGGCATGTTTGCTATAATCATTATGTCTGAATTTCCTCTTTGGCATTTGTGTAAAGGCATGTAGCAATATATTCTATTTTAAATGAACCTCACGGTATTTGATTTTTCTTCAGGAGCGCATTAAAAAACTTAAAAAAGAGCATGGAAAGGTTCAACTGGGGACCATTACTGTTGATATGGTAAAAGAAGTTCTTGTTACTCAACTTTTCTCTTCTAATATATAGATGCAGAAGTGGATGATCATATATTATTTAATTCTTTGTTTTTTCAACATTTGGGCACACTTCATTTTATTGTATCCTGTTTCTAAATATGCAAAGGTACTTGGTGGAATGAGAGGAATGACAGGACTACTTTGGGAAACCTCATTACTTGATCCAGAGGAGGTATATACCTGCCAATTAACTCGTTCGGATAATTGTGCTTTAGGATTTCAGTTGGTAAATGCACATTATGGAGGAAAGTACAGTACTTTAGTGTTTTAAAAGCTGAGATGTTTCTTTTATCTTTCCAGGGAATTCGCTTTCGTGGGCTGTCTATACCCGAGTGTCAGAAGCTATTACCAGGAGCAAAGACTAATGGAGAGCCATTGCCTGAAGGTCTCCTCTGGCTTCTCTTAACTGGAAAGGTAGATATCATGATGTCTGAAGAGATTAGGAATTAATAGTACATCGTGAATTTAGAACCTGTTTGGAGAGAAATAAAAAGGACGAAATTGTTTATATTGTGAAAAATGTCATATCTGGGGTTATGCTTGAATTTCGATACAGATGTAGTCCTGGCTAATGGTATAGATCAGGCCTTTCCTTCTTAGTTTGGGTATGTGCAATTAATTAAAGAAAAAAATCTTCTATTTTTGTTGGTTTATTTAGGTCCTCTTTGTTTTGTTCTTTCTGTGTTGCTGTTTATTGGCATGATGTATTTATACTATTTCAAGAACAATTAAAAATCCTTTTGGTCTCTCAGGCAAACTCAAATTTCAGTTTCTCTCCCTTTCGGAATGCAGGTACCAACTAAAGAGCAAGTTGATGCATTATCAAAGGAATTACGAAGTCGTGCCGCTGTACCAGGTTCTGTTTTTTTCAAGATTTAACTATCTGTAACTTGTTTACCTGCTGGATGGTTTTGATGATATTGTATTAATACTATTATTGCTGTGAATTGAACCAAACACCATAGATACTGAATTCAGTTCATATGTTCTGTTTATTTCCCAGTCTCTTCATTTTGGGCGGTATTAAGATCCCTCTATTTGAGATATTTATGTGTATCTCTTAAGGTGGTTGGCTTTAATAATTAACTCTGTGAGTTTTAAGAAAAGGTAAAAAGTTAAAGAAGGAAAGTCACAGTCTCCTATTTGTAAGTATTTTTAAGGTTAGAAAAGAATGGAAAAGGGTAGAAAAGAACCAAAACTTTCCCCTCCCAAATGGAAAGTTTTGGATAGAAAGTAAATTAGGTTAATTGAATTTTTCCCTAATTTCAACACTGAGGGCGAATCTATGAAATTATGTAGTGATTTGCTCTTTTCATTTTTCTCTCATTCTTGCAAGCAAAAGCTGGGAAAATAAATTACTCTTTCCCTCCTAAACTCAAAACAAAAGGAAGGAAAGCTAACTTACTTTCAATCAGTTTCTTTCCCAAATGATTTTAACACTCCAATTCCTTTTCACCCAAACTTACAAAAAAATTGCACCTCATCTCCTCAAATGAATGATTAAGTAGGGCACTTGATACTAGTTCAGTAGATATTTTCTGTTTCCATTTAGAAAGGGCTTTGTATCTTGGAAATGTAGGTTCAGACAGAGGATTTTATGTGATTGTTAACTTGACATATAACTGCTTCTTGCCCATTTTGATTTAGCCATGCAAGTGAATTTATTGGTAAGCTCCATTTGTGGTTGCAGATCATGTGTATAAAGCCATCGATGCCTTACCTGTTACAGCTCATCCTATGACTCAATTTGCAACTGGTGTTATGGCTCTTCAGGTTGATTGTTGAACTGATAATATTTCTTCATTGTTGTTCTTGGTGGTATAACTCTTTTCATGTTTAGTCATGGTCACTGGAAAATGCTGGCCAATGAATTCTTTCAAGTCTGTATTGCATAGACGTCTGACAGGGAATACTTAAATGGTCTTGTTTGCTTTGTATTTTAGAATTATAGCTTATGTGATCTTTTTATATCATCTCTGTTATGTTTAGCTGTTTAAGGGGAATTATTGTCATGTGATGTTGCGGGATACTAATGGAACACCAATCATTTGTTGGTTTAGTGGGTCGAATTTCCTCACTCAATTCCCACCCACAGCAGATGGTTGCTGGCAACTCTACGTCTTATTCGCTACTCGCGGAAGATCCCTGAGCTTCGGCCTTGACATAGGCGCGGTGGGAGGTTCTTTTAGATGTGTGTAGTTGTTGTAACCGCAATGTGCCATGCCGGGAGTTTGGGGTACTTTACCTACACCTCCCATATTTTGCATCAAAAAAAGGGATCACTAATGGAACTTCTTAAACACCCTACTAGAGAAACTTTTTCATGTTCTGACACAATTAAATGTAAATTTGGGGACACCCCATCTTGCATATTGCATTAGGATTTTCAACTGGTCAGATCTTCATATCTTTATCCATTGAAGCTTAATATTCCACCATGCATCGTCATGAGCATGATCTTCTAATGTAAAATGGGTATTAATATGAACTTCACACGTGCATGTGAATCAAAGGAACCTTCTAGAAATATAAAGCCAAACCCTAGGGTTTGGGTTTGGGTTTGGCCACACTAGGGAGAGGCCTAAAAAGATAACTTTTGCCTCGTGTTGATCATTTGACAAAAAATTGAGTATACAAGACCAAAACGACCAAAAATCGACCCAGGTCTTGGAAATGATCACTTATGGTGGCCACCCTAGGGTTGATCGCCCCAGGTTTGGCCACCCTAGGGGAAATTCTTTCCCAATTGTGACAAAGGAGTCCTCTTAATTAAGAAATCAAGAAAATATCAGGCATTTGGAAAACAAAATTTGGCCAAGTATGGAATGGTCTCTTTTTGGTTCGACCACCCTAGGATGCACCCTAAGGTTCAACTTTCAAGCACCAACGAGGAGGAACTCCCCAACTACAATAACGGATCATTTGCTGGACAAAGAATGGAGAATCAGATAACCGGGATAAGAAATTAAGAAAATGGAGGACAAGATTAATCCAAAGGACTTGACCTACCCTTCGGCCACCCTAGGTTTGGCCTCCTGTTGAAGCTTTGAACTCTTCTTCTTTTGATGATCATTTCAAGATGCATTTTCAGAAAGACCAAACATCAGAAACATGATCAACGAAACATAGAATATTGAAATGATCTCTTTAGGTTTCATGGTAAAAGACTTAGAGATGCACCTTCTATTGGGACTGGGTAGAGGGAATTTGCTTGGTGGCTAGACGACCGAAGTGATTTAGGTTTCACTTAAAGTAACAAGAAGGGATTGGGTTCTTTTAGATAGTGAATTGAGTTCACATGATTGTACATGACTACTTATTAAGAGACACCCGTCCTCTATACTACCCATCTCATTTCTAGAGGAGTCTTGGAATCTTGGACTTTTGGATGATTGCTCTCCTACACTCACTGAATGCACATTACGACGATATGCCATTGATTGCCTTGAGTGTTTCTTGTCCGTTATATTCCCCTCTTCAAACCCTCAATGACGTCTCCTCCACAGCCAACAAGAACCTTATGTGCGAATTTTTCTCCTGGACTCTCTCTATCCAGGTTACCATGATTTGCCTTTGAATGTTTAAGGTAAATGTTTTGCTCCCTTGAACTCAAATGAGCCAACTACCTTTATCAGTGGGTGACTTAATTACTAACTTTATTCATTCATCTAAGCATATTCACACTCTTAAAGCTTCTAAGAGATCGAAAAATTCCATTAGTTTTGGGGCCTAATATTGTTTGGTATAGTGGATCTAGTTCTTCTGTTTTCAGTGACCCAATTGGTGCTTTGACCTTAAATTATTCTTCTATCAGTTCTACTGCAAACTATTCCACTGGAGCATGTTAAAATATGGAGTAAGTAGTGATACAGGTATACACTGATACTTGCTATCCTATACTTGACCTTTTTGTCACTTTTTGGAATTTATTCACACATCAGTTTTTGCTTTCAGGTTCAAAGTGAATTTCAGAAGGCATATGA
Source organism: Panax ginseng (assembly GCA_020205605.1). Lineage (NCBI taxonomy): Eukaryota > Viridiplantae > Streptophyta > Magnoliopsida > Apiales > Araliaceae > Panax > Panax ginseng. The sequence goes on from CM035134.1 coordinate 15,824,963, forward strand.
GAAGGGGATCCACAAATCAAAGTGAGTTGGTTTCTTAGCAGTTGTTTGATGAGAACATGCATTTCCACCACTATACAAATTGTTAAGATTATTCTCTTTTAGGTACTGGGAGCCAACATATGAGGACTCTCTTGCTTTGATTGCTCAAGTACCAATTGTAGCAGCATATGTCTATCGCAGGTCGGTGAACTATATGAAAGATCAGTCACTAATAACATGTCTTGTGCTGTCATTAACTTCCAGAATAATTTTCCCATTAGGGCTGACTAATTTTTCTTGTAGATGCTACCTGGTACTGTCCAATAGTAGGGGATTAATTTCTTGTACATACTACATCTCAGTATGATTGTCATGTTTAAAAATTATATTTGGCATGAATTCTAGGAATTGCTGGTGAGACATTTAGAATTTTTGATGCAATATTTTTGTAATTTTTCTTTTAAATATTGATGGTAAAGAATAATTTTGAATAAACTATTACAAAAATATTATCTCTAAATGTATTGTTTGAAGGCCTTACAGTCCGTGCTAAATTCACAATTTTCACTATGACACTTAATTTGGGACAGAGTGAGTATATAATAATATGTTGTCCAACATTTTTTCTTTTAAGAAGTAGTTATTCCTATGGTTTGACATGGCATTAGATTAATCTGTGTTTATGTTGAGTGTATGTGTGTTTGTAGTGTAAATGCTTGCAGTATGCACGAGTCTTGCTCTGTAAACAAAATTTTCCTTCCAATGCTGATTAAGGACACCCCCCCCCCCCCCCCAACATAGGTTATGTATGTTTGGTGGCTTTTTGTGGTATTGTGTCTGGACAGGCTTGGATTATGTTTGCGTTGACTTCTTCCTTATATTTTGAAGGATGTACAAGAATGGACAAACTATATCAACAGATGACTCCCTAGATTACGGTGCAAATTTCACCACATGCTTGGTTTTGATAGTCCCAGCATGCAAGAGCTTATGAGGCTTTACCTTACCATCCATACGTGAGTTTGTGCTCTTCTCGGTGGAAATATTGTTGTTAATATTATGTGGTGTTGGGCTGTAAACTTGTTCCAGTTTTGCTAAAAGTTCTAAGTATGTATAGACTTTAGAGGAACACTTCCTTAATCAAAGGATAACTCAGACTTGTATATTATAATATGTTGCAGTGATCATGAAGGTGGAAATGTTAGCGCTCATACTGGACATCTAGTAAGTTACTTATAAAGGCTATAGCCTTTCTCCTCATGGCTGTCTTCATTTTTTCAGTTACTGTTGCTTTACTTGACTTTTTCTTTTTTCCTTCCTGAAGTTGTATATAAGAATGCCATTTGTTTTTCCTTTATCTTCATTGTTCTTGACTGTATAAAGACATAGTATGACCAATTTGTTTATAAGAAAAGAACCTGATAATCGGCTTCATGCTTAATTCAGGTTGGTAGTGCTCTTTCAGATCCGTATCTTTCCTTTGCAGCTGCATTAAATGGTTTAGCTGGACCACTCCATGGTTTGGCAAATCAGGTACCATGTCCTTTTTCACTGTTTTTCATTTTCTGCTGTTTTCGCTCTCAGCAGAGAATATACTAGATTTACTTGAAATTGGTGGCTTTTACATGTATGAATATGTTATCAACAAATGCTTATGGACACACTTGCTAGAATTTTAGAAAATAAAACCCTTGGTTCTCCCCAAAGAGTATCTATCTTGATTTTGTGGTGCTATCATTATACACGTTTGAATTGTTAATTAACCAAACAATATAGGATCTCAGTCTTCTCAGAGGTTGCAACAATTTTTTTTACTTCACTTTTGTCTTTTTAACTTTAGTTGCTTAAACATGTATGAACTGCATTTTTTATTGTTCTGAACTTGCATAATCCATTGTTATGATTTGAGACTACGGCGTAAATTGCTTCTGTCATACTTACGTCTGTTTACCATGTTGTTGGTGCAGGAAGTTTTGCTGTGGATCAAATCTGTGGTTTCTGAGTGCGGAGAAAATATGACCACCGAACAGTTGAAAGAATATGTTTGGAAAACCTTGAACAGTGGAAAGGTCTTGTTTCAATATTGTTCAATAAATCCAATCTCAGGCTTGAATGTGTTAATGTGATCTTTCAGAATTTTCTTTATTAAGTTCCCTTTATCATTTTTTCTTCCTTTACATCGTTGAGGCTTACTATTGAAGAACCATGGCAGTGGCTTTTTTCTTTTTGTTAATAAATTAAATGGTTAAGTTTATTTACAGCTTGAAATTAACTTTACTTTTTCTTTACTGAATCCTTAGTTGAATGTAGATTGTGGGCTTGACTCAAACTTTTTCAACATAATCTTATGGCTGGATACATGTGTTCATACCAGGAACAAGCATTCTGATACTCTTTATGTTTCTCCACGTCCTTTTCTTTGAAATTGCAGGTTGTTCCTGGATTTGGACATGGAGTTCTGCGTAATACAGATCCAAGATATACATGTCAGAGAGAGTTTGCATTGAAGCATTTACCTGATGATCCACTCTTCCAACTGGTTACCTCCTTAAGCACTGCTCATGATAAATACCTTCTGATGGCAGAAATAAGTGAATAAGCCAGTGTCCTAAAAATCACTTAGCAAGTAGCACCTAAGCAGAGCCTAACCATTTTCCTAGGATGTTTTATTTATTTATTTTTATATTTTTATAACTATATAAAGCATGTATTAGATGTGAAGATTCTTATTTGTACATGAAAATTAACAATCCTAGAAGGTAAAGACAAATTCTTAGGTATACAATTACTCAATATATCTAACTTGTTAATAAAGCATACTATGGGTACTTTAGACTTCCAAGAGCGCCTAGTCGGATTAGTTAGGGAAAAATCGAGCGGTTGGGTGCAGATTAAGCATAGGCGGGCTATTAGAAGGATTTTAGGACACTGGAATATTCTGCAGTCCAATTCATATGATGGTCTTACCTGGTTTCTACTTTTATAGGTTTCTAAGCTTTATGAAGTGGTGCCTCCTATTCTTACAGAACTTGGCAAGGTAAGTTAATTATTTACATGCAATCATTGAAAGGAAATAGTACTTTAAGTTCTTGTATGGTAAGAATACAATGATAATTTTGAATAAACTTGGGAAATATTTTATCAGAAGTGTCGGTGGAATATGGTTCTGAATTAAATGGTCAACTGTTGGTCCCAATTATTGTCATCACATTTTCCATCTTGACTGCAATATGTTTATAGTGGTTTAGATTTTTAAGTAGCAAGCCATCAAATATGTTATTAATGTGTTCTTCAAATTGATGTTCTAGACTCATTTTCAATGGCGAAGAGCAAGCATAATTTTAATTTGGGTTTCTGATGCTTATAGGTGAAGAACCCCTGGCCCAATGTTGATGCACACAGTGGGGTATTGCTGAATCATTATGGTTTGACTGAAGCAAGGTAGGAATACTCTACTGGAAACAGTTGATTTTAACTTTTATTTATTTATTTTTTACTAATTCCTTCCTATATTATGAAAAAACCTATGATATTAAAATTTTGGTCAGATATTTTACGGTTCTCTTTGGAGTGTCAAGGGCCATGGGTATTTGCTCTCAGGTACATTATGCTATCTCATATTAGTTAAGTCAATTGATTTTGTATATGTTTACTTGTCCTTATTCTGCTCATATTTTTGATGTTCAGCTCATATGGGACAGAGCACTTGGGTTGCCACTTGAAAGACCAAAGAGTGTTACAATGGAGTGGCTTGAGAATTACTGCAAGAAATCGGCTTAAGTTTGTGACGATGATAGGTTCTACTGTAACATTTTTCTCAATAATAATTGCTTAAGTAGCATTAATTTTGTCGGAGCAAGTATGACAAAAATGTCAAAGAATTAGAACCGCAACTGTTCTGATCAACCTGCAACTGATTTTTCATTATAAAGTTGCCAGTCTTTTTCCAGGTACAAGTGGATTTGATCTTGCTTTCCCTTGATTCTTGACCACATTTTCTCCCCCATAACACCAGAATATACTCTTGCTATCTCGGAGCTAACAATTTTGGTCAACAATTGACTAATACATATGATCGATCGTTACACATAGAGGTGAGAGGTGATCTCTCCTCGTGCAATCAACACTATCAATCGATCAACTTACTTATCATGAAACTAACTCGGATCCTACTACCTCTTGAACATGCTTAGTATCCTATATTCCCTCCGTTTAAAATTATAATATTATTGATTTTTAAAAGATATTTTTCATTATTATATTGCAATCACAGTTGGATGTGCTTCATTGAATTTCAATGAATCGGATTAATAATTGTAGAAATAGGAGTGTTGTGAGTGGGTCCCAAGTCCCTACACATCTTGCTTAAGAGATGTTTATGTTGTGTTTGGTCAGCGGGAATGGAATGGAATGGATTGGGAATTGAATGACCATTCCTTATGAAATGATGACTTAAAACATGTTTGGTTAGTCAATTGGAATTGATCATTTCATTTTTTTAGTTATTTCCTTTTAAATCTAAAAGCTATTTTTCATTTCTTTTTAAATAGGTGGGTTTATTTCATTCTTAGGCCAACTCCTTTTTCTTTCACTATTCATTTTTTCAGACTTTTCTTATTTTTTTTAACTCCATTCAAAAAATATGTTTATAAATTTTGAACTATTTTTTTTTTGTATTCATATTTTTTTTTTTAATAAAAAAAAATATGTTTAAAAAATATTCAAATTTTTTTTTTACTATTACTAGTAAAAAACATGTTTGTATTTGCAAAAAAAAAAAAAAAAAAAAAAAACATGTTAACAATATGTATTTTTTCTTGTAAAAATAGAATATGAATATTAGTATTCATATAATTAATTTTACTAAAAATACATACTATAAATATTAACGTTTAGTAATATTTTTGTAAAAATATTATATACTGTATTAAAGTATTTTGTAATTTTTGTAAATATTGTATCTAGTATTAACATTTTAAAAAATATATACTGTATTAAATGACTTAAACGTTAATATAGTGATATGTTTATAAACATATTTTTGTATTACATATTATGTTTCTATTATATATATTTTCTATAATATATATATATATTTTAATGACTTAAACGTTAATACATATGTATACAGTATTTATATATAATTACATATTGTATTAATGTTTAAGTCATTTAGTATTACAAGTAATATGTTTCTATTATATATATTTATACTTATTTACATAATAATCTCTTTTTTTTAAAAAATTAAAAAAAAAATGAATAAAATATAATTTTCACACAAATTAAAAAAATAGAATAAAATTTTTAAATTCATACTTAATGACCTCGCAAGATTATTTTTCATTCATTTTATAAGTTTGTAGTATATAAAAATGAAAAAAATTATTTCACATTCTATTCATAATATAATTCATATAAACTAAATATCTAAAGTAAAAAAATGATTTTATTTCTGAAGAAATGAATGGACACACCAAACATAAAAATAAAAATGACCATTTCTATTCCCATTCCTATTCCTTTCCTTAAGTTATTCTATTTTTTAAGTTATTTCATTCCATACATGTCAAGAAATGAGAACCAAACGTAGAATTAGAATTCATATGCAACGGAAGTAAACGATGAGTTTCTATATAATGATTCGACATCGGTAAATAACTATTTTTACCTTTTGGAGAAAGACTGAACCAGTGAGCTTAAAAAAAACACCAAAATATCCTAAGCAATTGAAGGTTCTGATTTTTATATGGATTAGTCAAAATTAATTAATTAATTTGTCAATTGTCATTATTTTTCTTGCTATTTCATTATATTATTATTTACTTTTGGTGTTATTTTTTATTAAATTATAAAATGACATAATGTTTTCAAATTTTTAACTATAATTTATTATTTTGTCATCACTTATAGGATTAATAAATGATTACTTTTAAATATAAACATACGTGCTTAATGTAAATAAGGGCTTAATCTATAAAAACACAGTTCCATCTAGGAGTGAGTAAAAAACGGATAAAGTCGAATTATCGAACCGAACCGAATTATTTTAATCGAATAATTTCGATTTTTTTTAGAATTTCGATTATATCCGAATTATTATTCAATATTCGGTTCCGGTTTTCAAAAAACAGGTTATTCGGATACCCGAATAACCGAACTTTAATACTTAAAAAAATTAATAATTAATCATATTATCTATAACTTCTATTCTATCAGACATCAGTATTCAGTATGTTTTGTTTTCTGAGTTTTCCCCCATTTTGCCCTAACTCGCTCGCCACTCGCCTCGCCAGATCTGAGATCTCGAATTCTCGATTCCTCACTCCTCAGTCCTCACTAGTCACTCCTCATCCTCTTGTTCTCTCGATCGACTCTCGAGTCTCGATAGTCTCAACTCTCAATCTCCGGCGCGGCCTCTACCTCTCCCCGTCTCAGTCTCTGGCGCGGTCTCCGCCTCTCGTCTCGACCTCACTCGACTCACCACCGTCGCTGGTCATCTGTCTGTCTCTTCGCGCCTGCTTAAATCGCCGACTCATTGCCTCGCTAAAGTCATTGCCTTCTAAATCTAAGTCTCTAAGACTCTAAGAACTTGGTAATTGGTATGTTCTCGACTTACCCTGATGGCATAATTTTGGTGGTGCTTTTTTCCTTCTATGATTTTTGTCTGCACGTTTGTTGTGATTTTTGAGTGGAAGAATGAAATGAGTAAAGAAAAGTTTACAAAATTCTTATATATGATGATGACATAAATATTAATTGTGAATATTACTTGATATAAAACTTTTGACATGATATTGAAACTCTATACCTTTTTCACCCTGTAGTTATCTGTGTATTTGTTAGGGTAGAAAAATTCCATAGTCTTATACCTACTCGTCTCTGTTTGTGAATGGCATATACATCCATGTGGAATGTTGCTGCATTTTATGTTTTATGTCTTCTCAAGTTGTTTCCTGCCAGGCTTTGGTCGTTGACCAGGCCAGCCTAGGCTTTGACTTTTGGACCTTCAGACCAGGCCAGGGCAGTCTTATGCAACAAAATTGTGGTCTAAAGAGATCAGAGGTGCGGATTGTGCCCGTGCCTCGGGTCGTGCCAAGGTCGGGTCCCAGATAATTTTTTAAAAAATTTTCTTGTGCATGTGGTGGCCGGGGTTTGGGGGCAAGGCATTTGGGGGCCTCAAGGTAATGAAGTCCGACGTTTGGCAAATTGACAATTTGTAATTGTTAAAGGGTCATTGACATGTTATGTGTGTCACCGGCTATAAAGATTGTTAATTTGTTATTAGTAGACTAGAGAGAGGATTGTTATTATTTTATTTTATTATGTCTTAATGGCTAATGCCTTATTATGTCACTGATGACTGATGTCTCATGTTAGTGATGTGCACCAAGCCACCAACTAGTCAACTACCAAGCCAGTGAAGTCACCAACCATCCATCTCTAATCTCTCCAGTTAAAAAGAAATAACTAACAAGTCACAACTATTAATTTATTTAATATTGTACCTATTATTGTATTTAATTAATTATTTATATAATTATATCTATAAATATTAATAAATCTTTAATCAACTAACTTATTAATATTAAATAAACTAACTAGTATGTTAATATTAAATTTTAATTAACCAACTTATGTATCTTAAATAAATCAACTATTATATTGATATTAAAATTTAATCAACTAACTTATTAATATTAATAACTTATTAATATGAATCTTAAATAAACCAACTTTAAACTTGATTGATGTACTAATTAAAAGTAATGTATTACAATTTAATATTAAAAGTAATTAAAATAGTACATTAATATTAAAATTTATCAACTAACTTATTAATATTAATACACTAACTATTATATTAATATTAAAATTTAAGCAACTAATTTATTAATATTAAATAAACTAATTAATATATTAATTAAATATAATTACTATTTACAATAAATCAAAAATGAATAATTAAAATTTTAAACTTGATTGATTTATTAATTAAAAATAATGTATTACAAACTTACAACTAACAAATTACAACAATGAATAAGTAATAATTTATTGAATCACTAATTTGATGAATAATTATAAGTTTGTAACTTTAAAGTATAACTTAAATAATAATAAAAAATGAATCGGTTACAAATATTTGTCTTCAAAATTTTTAAAAATGTCTTCAAATCTTCAAAAATTATTTGTCTTTGAATCTTCATAAAATATATCTTCAAATCTTCAAAAAATATATCTTCAATCTTTATGGATGTACATTTTGGGCAGTTCCTGCTCCGACTTCGAGATCTTCCGAGCTATCTTGATCGTCTATTACGTCTTGTATTCTTCTTTGTGCGGCAAGATAATCTCTATAGCAAATACATATCTCCAACGAATCTGGACTAAGTCTACTTCTTTTTTCATCTAGTACCCTGCCAGATAAAGAAAAAACAAGATTCCGGCTACTAGACTAGCTTGGATAGTTAGTAAATCACGGGCCATGGCGCCAAAGTAGGATATTGCTCGGCTATGATTTTTCCAAAATGCAAGTATATCAAAATTTTTAAATTCTTGATCGGTTATAAAACTTCTAAAATCAGTACTACAATATAAACCAAGTTCGTTTAAACTGCTTGTGTGTGATGAAGTTTTTGGTTTTTTTGATAATGATTTTAATAATGATGAAAACTTAGAAGATGAAGGGACAGGGGGTGGTGCACGTATAGATGTAGCATATATAAACTCATATTGTCTATAAAATTCAGCAAATGTATTATTAAAATTTAGTTTAATATAATCAATATTTTCAGTACCTATATTTTCTACTATATCTTCTAAAACACTTTCCACACCTTTTAATTTTATAACGGGGTTTAATGCTGCTGCACAAGTAATAACAATAGGCATGTATTCAAAATATTTTAAAAATTTTTCTTCCATACTAAAAATAAGGTTACTCCAAAACGGATCATATTTATATTGTTGAAACATATTTGTTATTTTCAAACATGCAAATAGAACATGATGAATTGTAGGATAATAAACACCACTTAATATTTTTACCACTTAATAAATCATATGTACTATTCCATCTAGTGTTATTATCAAATTTTACTCTTTTAAAATTTTCACCTCTTGTATGACAAAAAGTTCTAAAATCTTGCATTCTTCTATTTGAACCATATATATAACCAATCATAAAATGAATTTTATTTATTGTCGTTTGCAAGTAAGTGAATCCGGATTGTACAATCAAATTTATTATATGGCATACACATCTAACATGAAAAAAAATACACCATTTACTACAGGTTTTAAATCATTTTTTAACATATTAATAGAACTAGTATTATTTGTTGCATTATCAAAATTAATACTCATTATTTTATCTTTAATTTTGAAAGTACGGATTATGGACATAATTTGAGCATATATTGATTGACCATTATGTGGTAATTCAAAATATTCAAATTCTAATTCTTTTTTGCATAAACATATCAGAATCTATCCAATGAGCTATAATACAAATATAGCTAATTCTAGGTTGATGATTAGCGGACCAAGTATCACTAGTTAAACAAATTTTACCATCAAAATTATCAAAATATTCAATTAATTCATTTTTAGCTTTATTATATAATTTAATTGCATCACGTTTAGTAGTCATTCTACTTACTTGTTTATATTTTGGTTGCAATGCGCCTTGAATGTAGTTTCAGACAACGCAAGATCATCAAAAAAAATTGAATGGAAGCTCCTTCTCGATCACCAACTTAGCTTGCCACTCCTTTTGTAATATTTGATCGTAACTCCAATTGTGACCAGAACGATCAATTTGTGATTGAGAGCTTTCATCGCTTATTTTGTACTTCTTCAAACACGACTCATAAGGATTTTAGTAATGTGTTATTTCCTTTAACCCCAAGAAGTTGTTACATATTTTGCATTGGGCTTTTTAACACCTTCCGCAATCCACACTTCGATGAAATGATCCCAAATACCGCTTTTACGCTTGGTTTGCTTTCACGGTAGGGCGTGGAAATATTGTACTCGAACCCGAACGCAAGACTTTCGGGCATAATAATATTTGGATCATTTTGAATAAATGATGACACTTGTGGAATGTTGGAAGAATCCATTGTAATAATATAAATGTACTAATAAAATAAATATTATGATTTATGTGTATAATAAATTGTAAATATATATTATATAAAATTAATTATAAAAATTATAACAATATACAAATTTATAATTTGAGTCATAGATGATGTGTTATTGTTATATCGTAGAATAGAGAGAGAGATGTGAGGAGTTGTAATTTTTGTGGAGTAAATTATATGATTTTTATAGTGAAAAAATAACCGTTAGTAAAATTATAGCTGTTATAATAATACGATTGGTACATAAAATTTTATTTAATTTTTGAAATTCAAATTTTGATGAAATTTTCATAAATGTGATGGATTGATAGATGAATGAGAAGGTGTGTCAACCTTTTTTTTTTTTTTTTGATCATTGCTAAATTGTCACTATTATATATATATATATATATATATATATATATATATATATATATATATATATATATATATAAGATGCCTTGTTACCTTGGACAATGAGCTGTAAAAAGCAGTGAACAATCAATCAAATCACTTATTTTGGGAGGTTTGCAAAGTTTAAAATCAAAACCGTGAGTCACAGTGAGCTAGTACTTGTCTTTTGCTTTTCTTTTCTTTTTTTATATAACCTGCGGTTAACTCGGTATGTATGTTTGCATAAAGGTGTTAAATTTCGTTAGGCGTGATAATAAACATCATTTGTGCCATTTGTTATTTTATGATCAATTGGACAACATTTTAATTGGACAACAACTAATAAGCTAAGCAAGTTGTGCCAGTTCATTATATTGGACTGTGCTAGACCAGTTTTATTCGTGCCACATGCCACCTCAGATCGGGCTTTGGGTCGCCTGACCAGCCAGATTTTGTGCTCAAATGATGCCTTTTTTTAATTCTTTTCAGATCACAGCTTGGCCCAGCCTCGACTAGACCGGACTTTGACCAAGCTAGGCCCAGTTTTACCAAGGCCGCATCACGGCCTCATGCCTTTTGTGCACCTTTACAGCCATGTATTTTCTTGAACTAGTTTCTGTTTAGTTACATCCATGTATTTCCTTTCATCTGATTATCTGTAACTAGATTACTCATGAAGTGCCAATGTTCTCCCCTTTCACATGCTGCACTGTGTTAAGTGGGTGTTGTAATCATCTTGTTGGACTGATACTCAATCTGTGTTAACTGCAGTTACTGGGTTTGCTTGCTTGTTGCTATTTCTGTTGTCTGTTGCTGTTGGGAACTTGGGATATCTCAAACAGACAAACACGATGTTGTTGGCTTCTTCTTGTTGTTGCCTGTTGCATGTTGGGCTTGTTGCTAAGTCAGCCCGGGATATCTCATAGAGTCATGTTGGCTTCTTCTTGTTGCTTATTGGTTTAATTTGTTTAATTTACTGGACAGTTAATTTGTAACAGTTAATTTGCTACTGTATTTGTTGGCTTGTTGCTGATAGTTGGATGTTGATAACTTGGCATGTTGCTGTTAACTGTTAAGTACTTAAGCTATTTTGTAATCTGTTAACTTGGCATGTTATTGTAATACTGTTAACTGTTTATGTTGGATGTTGTTTTATTCTTAATTTTATTTTTGAGCACAGGTTCGGTTATTATCCGAATTATCGAATTGTACATTCGGTAATTCGGTATTCGGTTAGTGTTTCGGATAGTAGTTTTATCGATACTTCGATTTTCGGTTATAACCGAATAGTCATTTCGGTTCGGTTATAATCGAATGCTCACCCCTAGTTCCATCTAATACATCTGTGACCGTTCATAAAATAATCCAACGCCTAAAAAAAAATTTAAATTTTAAATTTTAAGAAAGGGCGGAAAGGGAGAGAGAATATGTAAATGATTGTAATTATTTTTTATACCCTTGATATATTAATATAATAGTTTATGCATAATATATTATATTAAATTATTTGACCGATTATTATAAAATTAACTTCATAGTAAGTTGATCAATTGATCAATATAATACTGACATGCAGATATAAATTACCTCCTACATGCGTGTCGATACTGATCAGATTAAAATTAACCGCTCCATATTGACCGCTCCACCTACCAAACACAAACAGGGGCCCACGTGAATGTTCCATCCATCATGATGTTTCCAAATATTATAGCTTGCGGTTAACATTCTTTAGCAATAACAACTTCATATTTCCAAGTAGAAGACAAAGCAAATTCAATTATTAAAATCTATCACATCAACATCACTTTCATTAGAATTAAATAAAAATTAATTTTATAAGAAATAAATAATCGACTAATACAGCTCTGATTAATGGCAGAGAGAAAGATTATTTATCGATATACATGTAACATCAGATTGATCAATTGACCAAAATTAACTTCAGGTTAACCACTTCCAAATTAAATTAACTTTCTTTCTCATCAATAATTTCCTTACCATACCTTAAATGTTTAAAGTACTCCAGTCCTAGAACATGAGTGATTTTTTTTTTTTCCCTTAAATCAATGTTGAGAATTTTTTTATTAAATTAAAACTTTCATAAAATATACTATAACAAAGTATTATTAAAAAAGATAATAAATTAGTTGTATCTAGTAATGTCTTGTGCATATGTCAATAGTATAAAAATAAGTAACATAAAAATAAGGTCATATGTAGGAGGGGAAATAGTAAAGTGTTATTATCAAATTACTAAAATTGGTTATTTGAACATATAAAAATTAATGTTTAAATATAATTTGTTATTTTGATTGTTGAGTGAGATTATAATTGAAGTAAATTGTACTTTAAATTTTATGTTATACTTTTTATACGTGTTATTACTTTCTTGCACTAATAATAATAGTCTTCTGAAGAAAATTAAAGTATTGTTTTTTAAAAAAAATTATATGACCACAATACGATCAATATATATTATTGATATTCAAATCGTATTTCAGGCAAGAATTGACCGAATCTACTACCAACAGGGAATAAGAATGTCTTTTTAAAAAAATCTGAGACAATAATTGTTGATTCCCAAACTTCGAGGTGAAAATTGAAATAGGTGCACACTTTTTGGGCACCCTTTTGCTATTTGCCCAATAAAATAACAAATTTATGTTAATATTAAACAACCATGTATGTTGATAGATAGGAAGAAATATAATATAGAATGGGACTCACACGTTACTATTGTATCTTATCGCTTATAATTTCAGGTTAATCACAATTCAAATTCCTCATTAGTTGACATATAAATCATGAATAATGTCATAGATACAAATTATTTTATAAACTGTTGACGCCAAGATACTCCATCTCAAAGATATCATGCGTAAACAAGACTATATCAAATAATTTGTTGATCAATATATTGAGATGAAGTATGTCACATCAATAGTTTGTAAAATATTTGTAAAATAGTTTATGTCTGTAGCATTACTCATAAATCATTACCTATTATATGACTACTAGTTGTATCTCGTGCCTCCGACACTACATGAACAGTGAGATTTATCTCAAATTTTGAACGGCCCAGATGATTTATTAGGGTGAGCGAAAAATTCAAAATCAGTTGTATTTTATTAGATAAATTCTTGCGTTTTGTCATAGTTTTAAGTCTTATTTTCTTACCATTGTTAATGCTAACCAGATACTTGCAAGAAATTAAACTTTTTAAATTATATTTTTTTTCTAAAATATCATAATTTATGTTAAAGCTTTCCAACATTCAAAAGTTAAAAGAAAAATAAAAGAATGAAAATGGGAAAGGCTCATAGATGTGGTCCATTGAAAGCAAAATCGAATAATGAAGGTTTGGATGGATGGATGGAATAAAAATCAACTTTTTAAGAAAGAGTAACGCAGCTAACGTTAGTGATTTAAAATTTTCTGTTCCAAGTGAATTTTAAATAACGTGATATTAAATATTTTAATAATAATTTATTATATAGTTAATTGCATGAGATATATTTAATTAATGTTATATCGATATATCATTCGATGTATTTTTTTGAGATATAAAATTTAAGACCCTTAATATTAAAAAAGAAAAAGAAAAGAAATTATAAGATTTCTTTTTGGGTGGTAAAAGTGGAAAAACTGCAAAATAAATAAATAAAATTTATGTACATAAAATGTATATGGTACTCCATCATTTTCATAAAAAGGGTATACTCTATCCATTCTAAAATTAGAAGCAACACCATATAAAAATTTAAAATTTGTATGACTAATAAAAATTTAGAATGAAATAAATTTTATGATTAATAGTTTTTTTTATATACTATACAATTATAATAATTGTATTAACTAAAATTAAATAAATTTATATCAATTTAAAATTTAATATATTGTCGTTTGAATTTAAAAATTAAATTATATCTCTAATTTTAGAACAAATGAAATATATGTAATTACATAATGTTTTTGACTTATTTGTACTTGAAGGAACTTATTTGTATTTTAAAGTATAAAAGTACTCTACTTTGGTGCAATCCCATCAAGTGACAAAAAATAGCTCAATAATAATTAATGTTAAAAAGAAACTTTGTTTTGACCAAATAATAAAATTGAAGATAAAGCCACCTAAGAACTATTAAAAAAAGAGTCGGGACCGGATTATTGGATATTTTTAATTTTTTTTTGTGATTTTTAAAAAAATGTATAATATTTATTTCAATTGAAAATTTTATAGAATACAGTATTTTTATATATAATTTGGATACATATACAAAATAGGGTTGTACAGTCGGTACAACTCTGTTATGTTCTTGTACATATATCTGAATTATACTTAAAACTATTGTATTTTATAAAAATTTCAGTTGAAATAAATATAATATATTTTTTAGGAGTCACAACAAAAATAGAAAAAAAAATTGAGACCGGTCCAATTTTTCAGTCCATTGGATCTGTCCGTCAAGGCTTATTCTTAAAAAAAAAAAGAAAAAAGAAAAATAAACAGGTGTACGTGTACATAGGATTTAGGGTTAATATTATTAAGTAATCACTAAAATCCAAAAGCTCATTGAAACTTTTTGTTTACTTTGTTGTAACAAGCAGGACTTTTTGGTTCCTTTCCCACTATAGTTCAAAATTTCCTGGGTTAACAGGCCACTGCCCATCGGTCTAGCTATCCGTCCAATTTTTTTTTCTTATTTTTATTATTTTTCAAAAAATATATAGTATGTATTTTATATATATTTTATATGTATCCAAATTATAACTAAATTATTGTATTCTGTAAAAATTTTAATTAAAATAAATATTATATATTTTTAAAAAAATAATAAAATAATAAATAAAAAATTTTGGCCTGTCACCACTGGCCGGTTGCCGGAGAATGACTCTTATAGTTTTTATATAATGATAAGATAAACCTTTGACTATAAGTTTGTTTACTTTCCCAAAAAGACCAAATTACCCCGAATTAGATTGCAAAGATAGGAAGGCCGCCAAATAAAAGAATTAATAGACCCTAATTTATTTATATATTCGTAAAAACACATGTTGATTTAGAGATATGAATATTTCTTAAACTGATTTATTTTAAGAGGGATCATGAAGGTAATTAGGGAGTGTTATGCTAATTTTATACTGAATAAACTCAAACTGGTGATTATGCACAATAAAAGTTATCACTTCTAGTCGACAAAATATTTATTTCTTTGGCACAAACGTATTCAATTTTTTTTTTTAATGTCCCAATCTTTGCAATAATTTATCCTAATCTAGAGGGAGGGGTCTAGTGGGGGGAGGGAGTGTCAAATTAATCTAGTTGTATAATACTCCCTCCCCTTCCCCCTTCCCCCTTCCCCCTTCCCCCTTCCCCTTCCCCTTAAAATTATATTTGTAAAACGATCCGTGATGGTTTAATATTAAAAATGATAATAAAAAAATAATAATAATTTATGAATATCATGTCATTTTAGAAGTCTAAAATAAAAAATACATCTTAATGTTAGAACGAATTAAAATGAAAAAAAGTATATCTAATTTTAAAATCCACGGAGTTAATAAGTTGATAATTCCCTTTTTTTTTTTTGACACAATTGAAAAAGTTTGCTCTTAACTTAAAAGTTAATTAGCTTTTGAACCTAAATAAGTTGTGTCTTAGTAAATAAAATTTTCATATTCTTTTAACTTTCAAAAATCTCATAACTAAGACTTGATTCGTACTTGGCTAAAAGTTCGATTCGAATTCGATTAAAAATATAAATGATTCAAATATGAGCAAATTTTAAAGTTTGATAAATTACTCGAATCTCCTCAAATTGTAATTTTCTATTGATACTCATATCATATTCGTTGGAAAAATTCAAATTGTCCGGATTCGATTCGAGATCGTACTCGACTCGGTAGCTAAATGAGTCTCAATCAAACCTTATAATTTTATACTTGATAAATTTTGTGAATCAAATCTGAGCAACTCAATACTCGACTTGACTCGGTTCATTTACACATTTAATGGAGTGGATTTATGTCACTGAAAATGACAAAAACCTTAAAACAAAAGGTTTGGTGTTTTCTGTAAATTTATTTATTGAGTAAAATACATTGTCGCCCCTGTCGACGTCGGAATTTTTATTTGTCCATTTTTTGTTCTTGTCTTTTGGTGTTATCATGTTAGGTGAGATTTGTTTGAAAAAACAAGTTGTGAAAAGGCCAGACATGTATATGTCGACGATTGGACTGTAAGAGTCCCCAATTGATATTTTTAAATGGTTGCACCAACTCAACCGAGAAAAAATTTGCCCATTGACCTAGTGATGTGACACTATTTGACTGGTTTGTGAAATCGAGTTTCTTTAGTGTGACGCCCCCAAAATAGGTATACATCACCTATTCTGAGTCACCAAATATATGGTACAGAATACAAATACAACTTAATTATACAACAGTCGTATAAAATACGACATAACATAATCTAAGAGTTTTAATAAGAATATTGTCATCTAGACAATATCCAGACTCAATGGAGTCCTCAATACATTTATTGTCACACTATTTAACAGAATAGTGAGGACTTCTAATGCTATCATCTGGACCGTTACTCCGTTTCCCGACTAGTCCCATCTACGTTCTCATTTTCTGAAGAGAACAGTGAAAGAAAGGGTTAGCTCAACTAGCCCAATAAGAAATATTATGACTAAGATAATGCAAAATAAATTATCGTTAGCCTTCAACAGTGTTAAACTGATACAATATAACAAATATCAAGTTTAACTACAGCGGAACAAGCAATCCATTAAAAGAGTCAAGTAGAAAATAAAATCTACTATCTTTTATGATTTAAAAGGTTTTTCATCACTTTTATCGCTGGGACTCAGCTTAATAAATAATCCACATCATCCCTGCACTACGTCCAAGGATATTCATTAGTATCACAACCATAAATTATCCATGCACTACGGGCCAAGGATATTCTTGTATTCATCAATGGTCATGATCATGCCAACAACTGTCCATCAATGCACTACGGGCCAATGAGGACTTTTATCACATCATTTGTAACATTACGGTCATGATTATACCGAATAATTCCTGATTATAATCATACCAAGTCCATCTATGCACTACAGGCCACATATGACTTTCAATATAAAATAAACATGAGGATGATGACAATGCTATAAGAATTCAATAAAACAAGTTCAAGAATTAATTTATCCAGAAACTAATAACGTTCAAATTGTTAACATGATACTTCTTTGTAGAGTAAAATTCAAGAATGCTCAGAAGAATATTTTCATGAAAAGATACTGGATGAAGCGCAAATATCAAGGATATTCCACTAATTTTATGGAGTATAAAAGTCAAAACTTTAACCAACTGAGTATAATAAAGAATGAAATAACAAAAGAAATCACCGTGCATGCGATAGATCATATGCATACATGTTATTCAATGTAATAATAAATAACGGAACCAAAGTTAAAGCGAAATTTGCAATCGACGGTGATATTCCAATGTAATAATAAAGAATGAAATAACAATGAAATCACCATGCATGCGATAGATCAACATGCACATAAGTGTTATTCCAATGTAATAATAATTAATGGAACCGTGTCAGCGTAATACACACCGATATGATATTCCAATGTATTAATAATAAATAACGGAACCAGTCATGCATAAACGCATGCATGTGATGTTCCAAATGTAATAATAAAGAATGGAATAATAGAAGAATTTCATCATATATGCGATTGCATGCATAAAAGTTATTCCAACATAATGATAAAAATGGAATAATGTAAGAATTTCACCAAGTATATAGGTAGCCTGCTGATACAAAGTTATTCCAACATAATAATAAAGAATGGAATAATGTAAGTTCTCTTCATGAATACGAAAAGAAATAATACCTTACCTTAGAAGAAACTGGATATAGGAGTAGTGAAGTAGCGAATACTTTTCTTCTTTCTCTATAGTTTCTCTTTCTAGAGTTTTAGTGAATTCGTAAGAAATAATGAAGAAGAATGAGCTTCTATTTATAGGAGAATGGACCTGAATAATAACTAATTCATGAACAGGTCCGTATTGATTTACTTTTAAACGACGGTCCATATTGATTTACTATGCAAAAGATAAATAAAATATTCTAATAAAATAAAATCTTTTAAATAAAATATAATATATTCTATTTATAATCTAATAAAATGAATAACTTTATAAAAGTATTCTCGCTTTTATATAAAATTTTTTACTATACAAACACTATGGATAATAAAATATAATATATTCTAATTATTGTCTAATAAAATAAATAACTTTATAAAAATATTCTGCTTTATATAAAAAGATTTTACTATGCAAAACACTATGCATAATAAAATATAATATATTCTATTTATAGTCTAATAAAACAAATAACTTTATAAAAGTATTCTCGCTTTATATAAAAACTTTTCCTGCTTTTATTACATTAATAATACTAATAAAATAATATATATATATATATATATATATATATATATATATATATATATATATATATATATAAAACTTTCTGTGACTTCATAAAAGACACCTCAATATATTTAACAACATTTATCATCATTATTATAATTCACAATATTAATTGACTGTGTCGCTCCCCGTAAAAGAGGGGCTTTCCAATAAGGATTTCTCCCTATTGGCCGCAATTAGGTGACCAAACCTCTCCTCGCGTAACTTCTAGACATCGTTAATATTGTAACTAATAATATTAATAACTTCGTCGTCTCAATTATTGATTTTATAATATATAAAATATCGACAATAATTGAATCAAATAACGAGATACTATGCAACCATTACTATAGCAATAATTGAACAAAAATGAGTGACTTCTCACGTAAGTATTAATAATCAAACCCGTGTGCTACTATGCAACCACATGCCAGACATCAGATTTTTTTAAATAAATACCGTGTTTCAACAAAGTTAATGGTAAAACTTCCGCCGTTATTTTCATAAAATATTTTTGTCATTTTCTCAATCCGGCAATAATTTCATTGTGGGGTCCACTTAATGATTGTGCCTTGCGCATTTAATATTCCCCTCGTTAAAACGAATATTCCCCACCAATTGAATATTATAAAACAACTTGCGTACTTTGCAAAATTTATAAATATTACCCACAACTATAACATTATTTCAAATTCACACCTTAATATTTAAAAAGACTAAAAGACAATTTGCACCCCAAATTTTACACCATTGTTGACTTTTACACCCCAAACTGAAAAATGTGTCTAAGTACACCTCAAACTTCATTATACGTAACAAAACGCACACTTTCTTCACTTAACCGATCAAAAGTGACCGACTAAGGCTGTAACACAAGTTTGGGGTGTAAATTGTCTTTTAGTCTTAAAAATTGGCAAAAATAAATAATTTTAAATAAAATAAAATAATTTTAAAATAATTAATTTTAAATAAAATAATTAGTTTTAAAAATAAAAATAAAATAATTAATTTAAAATAAAATAATTAAAATAAATATTTGGAATTAATGATTAATAATTAATCATTAACTTGTAACATGATTAATTTATTTTATTTTTAAAATTAATTATTAATCATTCCTAAGTAAAAAAATTATTAACTTGTAAAAAAAATCATTTTTGCCACATAAAAAAAATTTTTGTTTTTGTTTTTAAAAACAAAATTTTGTAAAAACAAAATTTGTAAAAATAGAATTTTTCAAAAACAGATTTTGTAAAAAAAGATTTTTTGTAAAACAAAATTTTTAAAAACATAATTTTATTTTGTTTTAAAAAAATTTTTGTTTTTAAAAACAAAAACATAATTTTTAAAAATGTAATTTTGTAAAAAAAAGAATTCAAAATGATAATGACATTTTTTCCTTAAAATTAAATATCAAGACTAAAACTTATAATTAATTATTTTAAAATAAAAATAATTATGTGTAAAGTATATCAACTCAAAAAACCGCTAAACGAGAAATAAAGATAAAAATAAATTAAAGCTAAACTATATTAATTAAGCTGATGACTTTAATATGAGAAATAAAATTAGAAATTATTACGAGTAACAAAATTTTTAAAAATAGAATTTTTCAAAAACAGTATTTTGTAAAAACAGATTTTTTTTAAATCAGAATTTTTTAAAAATAGAATTTTATTTTGTTTTAAAAATAATTATGTTTTTACAAAATTTTTAAAAACATAATTTTGTAAAAAAGATTTTTTTACAAGTCAAATAAAATTTCAGATTTTAAAAATTACGCTTTTTAAAAATTCTATTTTAAAAATTTTGTTTTTACAATTTTTTTTTTAAAACAATAACAAATTTTTTTATGTGGCAAAAATGATTTTTTTACAAGTTAATGATTTTTTAATCGGGATGATTAATAATTAATTTTAAAATAAAATAAAATAATCATTTTACAAGTTAATGATTAATTATTAATCATTAATTCCAAATATTTATTTTAATTTTATTATTTTAATTATTTTATTTTAAATTAATTATTTTATTTTTATTTTTAAAACTAATTATTTTATTTAAAATTATTTATTTTAAAATTATTTATTTTAAAATTATTTTATTTTATTTAAAATTAATTATTTTTGCCAATTTTTAAGACTAAAAGACAATTTGCACCCAAACTTGTGTTGCAGCTTTAGCCAGTCACTTTTGACCGGTTAAGTGAAGAAAGTGTGCGTTTTGTTACGTATAATGAAGTTTGGGGTGTACTTAGACACCTTTTTTGGTTTGGGGTGCAAAAGTCAACAATGGTATAAAATTTGGGGTGCAAATTGTCTTTTAGTCATTTAAAAATGATATTTATAGAAAAATCTTCTTTATTCATAAAAGTTGGGGTCTTACAACCTCCCCTACTTAAGAAATTTCACCCTCGAAATTAGGGTACGTACCTGGTATGTCGAAGAGGTAAGGATACCTTGATTTCATTTCAGATTCTAACTCCCAGGTCATTTCCTCAACATCGTGGTTTCTCCACAAAACTTTGACTTGAGGTATAACCTTGGAGCATAAAATATGTTCCTTCTTATCCAAGATTTGAACAGGAACCTCTTCATACGTTAAATCTTCCGCTATTTCGTCCGGTTCTAACTCAATAATATGGTTCGGTTCTTCCACATATTTACATAACATGGATATGTGAAAAACGTTATGAACACGAGACATACTTGGCGGTAAAGCGAGTCTATAGGCCACAGTTCCTACTCAATCGAGGATTAAAAATGGGCCAATGAATCGAGGATTGAGCTTTCCTCTCTTTTCAAATCTCGTAACTCCTTTACATGGAGCAACACGTAACAACACATGATCTCCAATATCGAATTTCACGTCTTTTCGATGAAGATCAGCATAACTCTTTTGTCGATCTTGTGAGGTTTTTATACGTTCTTGGGATCGTTTGAATCTTTTCTCAGAGTCATACGTATCAACTCTGGTCCCAACAACGTTGCTTCACCCACCTCATCCCAACATACCGAGAACGACACTTTCTTCCATACAACGCCTCAAATGGAGCCATGCCAATACTTGCTTGATAACTTGTTGTTGTAGAAAAACTCCACCAATGGTAAGAACTTATCCCAACTTCCTTGAAGTCAAGGACACAAAGTCTTAATAAATCTTCCAGAGTTTGAATAGTCCTCTCTGATTGTCCATCCGTCTGAGGATGATATGCCGAACTAAATCGTAAATCCGTTCCCATAGCTTTTTGTAAACTAACCCAAAATTGTGAGGTGAATCTTGGGTCTCGATCAGAAACTATGGATACTAGCATACCATGCAGTCTTACAATCTCGTTTATGTACATACGAGCAAGACGTTCAAGTGTATAAGTTTCTCGTATTGGTAAGAAATAAGCAGACTTGGTCAATCAATGACCCAAATTGCATCAATGCCTTGAGAAACCTTGGGAAGACCAGTAACGAAATCCATAGTAATGTGCTCCCACTTCCATTCTGGAATTTTAAGTGGTTGCAATGGACCTTTTAGTACTTGATGCTTCGCCTTGACTCGTTGACAAGTTAGACACCTTGAGATGAACTCCGCTATCTCTCTCTTCATATTGCTCCACCAAAATATATGTCGAAGATCACGATACATTTTGGTACTCCCAGGATGGATTGCAAACGGTGTGTTGTGCGCTTCCATCATGATCTTATACTTCAAATCAGAGTCGTTAGGAACACAAATTCTGGAGTTGACTCTAAGTATTCTTTCTTCATCGATTCTTGCTTCCGGAATAGCACCTTCTTGCACTTTCTTCTTTATGCGCATCAGCTCCAAGTTTGTAGCTTGAGCAGCTTTAACTTTATCAATTAAAGTCGATTTTACTCCTATATTTGCCATCATCACATGGGTCCCTGGAGTCTTTATCTCTATCTCCATCCTTTGCAAGTCATACAAAATTGGCACTTGAGTTGACAATATCGCACTCGTACCCGCATATGATCTTCTACTTAATGCGTCAGCTACCATGTTCGCTTTTCCAGGATGGTATTGAATGGTATGATCATAATCTTTCAACAGTTCAAGCCAATGTCGTTGCCGCATATTGAGTTCCTTTTGGGTGAAGAAATATTTGAGGCTTTTATGATCCGTAAAGATCTCCACCTTCTCCCCATACATGTAATGCCTCCAGATTTTAAGTGCGAAAACGACAGCTGCCAACTCTAGATCATGAGTAGGATAATTCCTCTCATATTCTTTGAGTTGTCGTGAGGCATAGGCTATGACTTTCCCATGTTGCATGAGAACACATCCTAAACCCTTGCCTGAAGCATCACTATAGATGACAAATCCTTCCGATCCAGATGGTATTGCCAGAACAGGTGCCGAAATGAGTCTCCTCTTGAGTTCTTGAAAACTCTTCTCACATTCCTCGGTCCAACCGAATTTTGTATCTATCCGAGTCAGCTGAGTTAATGGAGTAGCGATTCGAGAAAACCCTTCTACGAATCTCCGATAATAACCAGCTAAGCCAAGAAAGCTACGTATTTCGATCACTGATTTATGTTGCTCCCAGCTTTGTATTGCTTCAATCTTTGCTGGGTCAACAGATACTCCATATTTTGACACCACGTGCCCAAGGAATGCTACTTCCTCGCCGTAACTTGCATTTCTTCACCTTGGCATATAGCTTGTTTTCACGAAGCCTTTCAAGTATCAGCTTCAAATGGTGCTCATGATCTTCACGACTTTTGAAATAGATGAGGATGTCATCAATAAAGACAACAACGAACTGATCCAAATATTTCTTGAATACTCGATTCATCATATCCATGAAAGCTGCAGGAGCATTAGTCAATCCAAAAGACATAACTAGGAATTCATAATGCCTGCATCTTAAGTTCCGAAAGCGCTTTGGAATGTCATCAGTTTTAATCTTCAACTGATGATATCCGGAATGAAGATCGATTTTTGAAAAATATTTTGCGCCTTGGAACTGGTCAAACAGGTCATCAATACGAGGCAATGGGTACCTATTTTTGATGGTGACATGATTTAACTCCCGATAATCAATACAAAGTTTCATACTTCCATCTTTCTTCTTCACGAATAAAACAGGAGCACCCCATGGAGACGTACTAGGACGAATGAAACTGATGTCTAACAATTCTTGTAGTTGGGTTTTTAACTCCTGAAGTTCAATAGGAGCCATTCGATATGGGGCTTTGGAAATGGGTTTTGTGCCAGGTTCAAGGTCAATAAAAAAACTCAATTTCACGCTCCGGGGGTAGACCAGGAAGTTCTTCAGGGAATACGCCAGAAAATTTATTAACAATAGAAATATCATTTAACTCTGACGTATTTTTATTTAAATCCGTGACATGGGCTAAGAAGGCTTGACATCCGTTTTTCAATAAACGAATGGCTTTGTGGCTTGAGATGATAGTGATTGACTTTAATGGTTTTGTTACTTGAATTCGCATAATAGGTTGGTTAGGAATATGAAAGCTAACAACCTTACGAAAACAGTCAATTTTAACATAATGAGTGGTTAACCAATCAATCCCTAAAATCACATCGAATGCAAGTATTTTTAAGGAAATAAGATCGACAGGCAATGTGAGGGTGCCTATCTGAATCAAACAAGATTTATAAACCGTGGATGTAATAAAGGTTTCCCCCAACGGAGTTTCAACAGATAGGTCAAAGTCTAATTTCTCCGGAGTCAAATTTAAACATTGAGCACAAGTAGGAGAAATAAAAGAATGGGTATAACCGGTATCAAATAAGGTATAAACTTTGCTAGAGTTTATGATTAGCTTACCCGTGATCACCTCGTTCGGATTCCTCGCTTTTTGGGAGGTTACGACAAACGCTCTCCCTTGAGCTACCGATTTTGTCTTGTCTGGGATTGCTTTTGATGCCTCCATCCTAGTTGGACTTGACTTTGGTGTATGACAAAATCGGACTAGGTGACCTTCTTTTCCACAATTATAACATGCTTTGGACTGCTGCGTACAGTTTGGACTGATGTGTCCCTCCTATCCGCATTTGAAACATACGACCGGTGGTCGTTCTCCTTCTTTAACAACAGTCTTTGGTCTTGACGCCTTTTCCATCATTATTAAATCTCCTCTTCTTGAAATTTTCACTCCTATTATCTTGGCCATGATTACCACCGAAGTGGTTACCATTTCTGGCATGTTGATTTTCTCCACGTTTGTTGTCACCACTTCGATGACTACTGCCACTGGTATTATCGACTTGTCGGCTGCTCTCTCTTGGTTGGTTTAACTCATTATCGCGCTCTAATAACTGAGCCCTATTTACAACATCAGAATACAAACATAGTTTGTGAGAGATAAGGTATTGACGTATCTCAGGTTTCAAACATCTTAGAAACACCCGCGTCATTCTCTCCTCGTTATCAACTAAGTGGGACGCAAATTAGGACAACTCGACAAACTTGGCTTCGTACTGAAACACAGTCATGTTGTTTTGCTCCAGTTTAATGAACTCTACCTCTTTCATGTGACGAATACTTTCGGGAAAGTACTTGTCGTTGAATGCTTCTTGAACTTATCCCAAGTCATCTTCATGCAGCGCAGTTGAGTAAGCTTTTACAGATTCCCACCAAGAATCCGCCTCCTCGCAACATACATGAAGGTGGCAAAGGAACCTTTATTCCTCGAGCATCCTAAGACATCAAATATCTTGGCGATTTGCTTTATCCACGCCTCTCGCTTTAAGTGGTTTTGGCTCTCCAATAAACTCCGGTGGTCCCAGCTCCTTGAATCGCTTAGCGGTGGACCGTCATCGAGAGTTGTCGTTGTTTCCACCAGTATTTTGGATGTGAGCCGCCTCTACTTTGATGTTGCATGAATTGCATAAAGCTTCCAACATCCCATCGTTCGTCATTTGATCCAGATTGTTGTTTATCCGAGGATTATGGCCTTCTTGATGCGCATTATCATCCCGGTATTGATCATTGGTGACTCAACGGTCTCATGTGCTCCATTGCTTATCTCAACATTCTCTGATGTCATTTTCAAATACATCGCCACAAAAAAAGGGTTAATTGACATGCCACAAATTATCCCTATACTCGAATCGACCAATTAAATAACAAATAAGCTTAGGTAGGTCATACTAGCGAAGGAATTACCTGCCTCCCCTCCCTAGTTCTAGTCTCACATCTTAGCCGTGGATCATATCCTAAGCTTTGATACCAACCGTGACGCCCCCAAAATAGGTATACATCATCCATTCTCGAGTCGCCAAATACATGGTACAAAATTCAAATACAACTTAATTAATACAACTGCCGTAAATACGAAAAAACATATCTTTGAGAGTTTAAATACGAATATTGTCTTTTAGACAATATCCACACTCAAATTCAATCTTATTATAATTATTATCACACTATTTCATAGAATACTGAGGACTACTAAGACACCCATCTGGACCGTCACTCCGTTCCCCGACTAGTCCCAGCTATATTCTCATTTTCTGAAGAGAACAATGAAAGAAAAGGGGTGAGCTCAACTAGCCCAGTAAGAAATATTATGACTAAGATAATGCAAATAAATTATCATTAGCCTTCAACAGTGTTAAATTGGTAGAATATAATAGACAACAAGTTTAACTGCAGCGGAACAAATAATCCATTAGAAGAGTCAAGTAGAGCATTACTATTTTCTATGATTTAATAGTTATAATTAATTTTATCGCTGAGACTCAGCTTAATAAATAAACCACATCACTGAATTATCCATGCACTACGAGCCAAGGATATTCATTATTATCACCAGTTGGTCATGTTCATCTCAACAACTGTCCATCAATGCACTACGGGCCAATGAGGATTTTTACCACATCATTCATTACATTACGTTCATGATTATATCGAATAATCCCTGGTCATAATCATACCAAGTCCATCTATGCACGTAAGCCAAAGATGACTTTCATCACAATATAAGCATGAGGATGATGACAATGATATAAGAATTCAATAAAACAAGTTTAAGAATTAATTTATCTAGGAACCAATAACGTCCAAATTGTCAACATGATACTTCTTTGTAGAGTAAAATTCAAGAATGCTCAGAAGAATATTTCCATGAAAAGATACTGGATGAAGCGCAAATATCAAGGATATTCCACTAATTTCATGGAGTATAGAAATCAAAACTTTAACCAACTGAGTATAATAAAGAATGGAATAACAAAAGAAATCACCAAACATGCGATAGACCGCATAGACAGGTTATTCCAACAGAATAATAGATAATGGAACCAGTCATGCATAACGCATGCATGTGATATTCCAAATGTAATAATAAATAAAGGAACCAGTCATGCGTAAAGCACGCATGTGATGTTCCAACAGAATGATATATAATGGAACCAAAGTCAATGCGTAAAGCATGCATACATATATTGTTCCAACAGAATGATAAAGAATGGAATAATAGAAGAATTTCACCACAATGCGCAAGATTACATAGATAGGTTATTCCAACATAATAATAAAAATGGAATAACAGAAGAATTTCACCAAGTATAGGGAAGTCCGCAGATATGTGTTATTCAATGTAATAATAAAGAATGGAATAACAGAAGTTCTCTTCATGAATACAAAAGAAATAATACCCCTTACCTTAGTAGGAGTTTGAATACTGCAGTTGTATAGTAACAGAATACTCTTCTTCTTTCTCTCTTATTCTCTCTATACTTTCTCTCTCTATAGCTTGAATGAATTTCGTGAAAAATAATGAAGAACTAAGCCTCTATTTATAGAAGATTTCTAGTTTAGCTCTTGCAATGTGAAAAGGCAAGTGACTTGACGACTAGTGATGTGAAAAGAAAAGTGGTTTGATGTCTGTAATGTGAAACACCAAGTGGTTTGACGCTTGTAATATGAAACGACAATTGGTTTGACGCCTGTAATGTGAAACGACAATTGGTTCGACGCCTGTAATGTGAAACGACAATTGGTTCGACGCCTGTAATATGAAACGGCAAGTGGTTTGACGTCTGGTAAAGGTAATTACTATTGGCGAAAGAGACTCTTAGATGATGACATATGGGCCCCCATAGAATAACCAAACTTACAACAAACGTCTCATAATAGACTTCTTATTTACATCAAGGATGTAATAAATATTACCACAAATCATTTTATTTTTAATTAACACATATTTAATCTTTCAACAATTATTAATATTATAACTTATCGTCTCAGTTATTGATTTAATAATATAACATATTATATAGATGATGCTGTGACAATAATTGAATCAATAATATAAGAGATATGATGCAGCAATTACTGTAGCAATAATTGAGTATAACTGAGTGACTTCTTACGTAAGCATCAATAATTAATACCGTGTGCTACTATGCAACCACGCGTAGACATCGCACCTTTATTACCGGTATTTCAACAGCTTAACGGTAAAACTTCCTACCGTTATTTTTATAAAAGATAATTTTGTCGCTTTCTAACTCCGACAATAATTCCGCCAGGGGTCCACTAATGATTGAGTCGTCGCATTTAATATTCCCCGACAAAAAGAATATTCCCCGACCAAACTAATATTTTATAACAACTTGCTTACTTTGCAAAATTTATAAATATTACCCACAACTATAACATTATATCAAATCCACACCATAATATTCAAAAATAATATTTTAGAGAAAATTAATCTTTATTCATAAAAGTTGGGGTCTTACAAAGATACTGGATGAAGCGCAAATATCAAGGATATTCCACTAATTTCATGGAGTATAGAAGTCAAAACTTTAACCAACCGAGTATAATAAAGAATGAAATAACAAAAGAAATCACCGTACGCGATAGACCACACGCATAAAAGTTATTCCAATAGAATAATAAATAACGGAACTGTGTCAAAGTAAATTGCACCGGCGGTGATATTCCAACCGAATAATAAAGAATGGAATAACAACAGAAATCACCATGCATGCGATAGACCACAGCATAAAAGTTATTCCAATAGAATAATAATTAATGGAACCAGTCATGTAATACGCACCTGCAGTGATATTCCAATGTATAATAAATAATCGGAACGTGTCATGCGAAACGCATGCATGTGATGTTCCAATGTAATAATAAAAATGGAATAATGTAAGAATTTCACCATGTATGCGATTTTGGCATGTATGCAAGTTATTCCAACATAATGATAAAGAATGGAATAATGTAAGAATTTCACCAAGTATAGGGTATCCTCACAGATACAAAGTTATTCCAATGTAATAATAAAGAATGGAATAATGTAAGTTCTCTTCATGAATACGAAAGAAATAATACCCTTACCTTAGAAGAAACCGGATATAGGAGTAGTGAAGTAGCGAGTATACTTTTTTCTTTCTCTCTATAGTTTCTCTCTCTAGAGTTTTCAAAGAATTCGTAAGAAATAATGAAGGAATTAGCTTATTTATAGGAGAATGGACCTAATAAAGAATTCTAATTCATGAACGGTCCAAATTGATTTACTTTTAAACGGATGGTCCATATTGATTTACCATGCAAGATAAAAAAATATTCTAATAAAACAAAATCTTTTAAATAAAATATAATATATTCTATTTATAATCTAATAAAACGAATAACTTTATAAAAGTATTCTGCTTTATATAAAAAAGATTTTACTATGCAAATACTATGCAGTACTATGCAAACACTATACATAATAAAATATAATATATTCTAATTATTGTCTAATAAAACAAATAACTTTATAAAAGTATTCTGCTTTATATAAAAAGATTTTACTATGCAAAACACTATGCATAATAGAATATAATATATTATATTTATAGTCTAATAAAACAAATAACTTTATAAAAGTATTCTGCTTTTATATAAAAAGCTTTTCTGCTTTATTACATTAATAATACTAATAAAATATATATATATATATATATATATATATATATATATATATATATATATATATATATATATATATATATATATATATATATATATATATATATATATAAACTTAAACTGACTTCATAAAAAGATACCTCAATATATTTAACAACATTTATCATCATTATTATAATTCACAATATTAATCGACTGTGTCGCTCCTCAGAAAGAGGGGCTTTCCAATAAAGATTTCTCCCTATTATGCCGCAATTAGGTGACCAAACCTCTCCTCGCGTAACTTCTAGACATCGTTAATATTACAAATAATAATATTAATAACTTCGACGTCTCAATTATTGATTTAATAATATATAAAATATCGACAATAATTGAATCAAATAATGTGAGATACTATGCAATCATTACTATAGAAATAATTGAACAAAACTGAGTGACTTCTCACGTAAGCATCAATAATCAAAACTGTGTGCTACTATACAACCACGCGTATTACTATACTTTTAACACCGGGTGTTTCAACAGTTAATGGTAAAACTTCTGCCGTTATTTTCATAAAATATTTTTGTCATTTTCTCAATTCGATAATAATTACGTTGTGGGGTCCACTAATGTTTGTCTTGTTGTCATTTAATATTTCCTCGTTAAAACGAATATTCTTTAACCAATCGAATATTATAAAACAACTTCATGTATTTTATAAAATTTATAAATATTACCCACAACTATAACATTATTTCAAATTCACACCTTAATATTTAAAAATGATATTTATAGAAAAATCATCTTTATTCATAAAAGTTGGGGTCTTACAGTTAGTATCCAGGGGCTTGATTATTGGAGGGAAGGTGTTAGACACTCCCCGACATCCGTGTTACCACGATGACCGCCACTTTTCAATTAAACTGTTATATGAATGCGCGTGTGTGCGTGGGTCAATGTGAAATTATCTGGAAACAGTGATATGCCTCGTTTGCACCTATATACAAATGGTTTGAATTTTGTATAAAAGTTTAGTTTTAACAAGATATAGCAATGACGTTTTGTAAAAGAGGTTTTTCAAACCCTTATGCTCAATAGTAATTGAGGTCTTTGATACTTCCATTTTATTATATGTTCAGCTTAATTGCTTTTATTTTCGAGATTCGAAGTATCTTCGAGAAAATAAGATACATAGCAGTGCCGAACTCCTTGTGGGCATGAGAGCCGTCTAAGGAAATTCAAACACCGTGAATAATTTACAAGTCATGTACAGATGAAAATGTCCATCACGGGAACCGAATCTAGATTCAGGAGACTGAATCTATGATCACATGATTCCTAGGCTCACATGATGTGCAGTTTGTATGAAAGTTGTAAACAATTATATATATAAAAGCTGTAAATATATTTATACAGATAATCAACCACCACGAAGCACCTCCATGGGGGATTAGAAATGTAAATAAAGCAGTAAAAATCAATCAACCGCCACGAAGTAAACTCCAGGCGGGACTAAATATAAAGAAAGCAGTAAAAGGCCTCGAAGTAAACTTCAGGTCTGACAGAAATGTAAATAAAGAAATAAAAGGCCACGAAGTAAACTCCAGGCATGATAGAAATGTAAATATATATATAAAAGTGGTAAACACACCGGATGTTATATCCAGGCTCAATCAAACAGAGTTTGATGGTAATAATATATGTATAAGTATTTATATATATATATAAAAGCATTAAACGCCCCTGATATAAATCTAGGCTCATCGAACAAAGTTCGACAAAAGTTTATATATATATATATATATATATATATATATATATATATATATATATATATATATATATATATATATATAAGCAATAAACGCTTGATGTAAATCTGTGCTCATCGAATGTAGTTCGACAACATGTTTATATATAAGCATATATATGAAAACAATAAACGCTCCGGATATAAATCCAAGCTCAATCGAGGCATAACTCGATAATGTTAGTATGTATATTATATATATATATATATATATATATATATATAAAAAAAATAAAAAGCCACAGACAGAAGTCCGGGCATACGCATGCCATGCGACTCTCAACGTGAATAACAGTGTGTGCAAGAAGTGTAGAAAAGGCTTTAAGTGATGTAAGAAGGCTTACAGTGGACTATCAAAGAAGACTTCAATAGTTTTAAATGGATGAACACTCGGTTCTCACCGATAAAGAGTAGCCAAATATAAGCTCACAAGTGTTTAAAATGAGAAATCACTCAATTTATAGAGTGTACAGAGCAAATTGGACAGGGCTTCCCCGCCTTTTTTTCTTATAAAATGGCCACCCCAAGCCCTCTATTTATAGAGGGGGGAGCCAGTGTACTGCTGCAAGCAGCAGTGTACTTACTGGCTACCCCAGGTAATGTGGGTCCTATTTGTCTCAAAATCGTGCACTTTCGGACAACGTATATTTTCGAGGGCTATGCAATGACATACCATTCCAGAAAGCTCTTTCCGAGGGCTATGCAATGACATAGGATTTTCCATTTTTTGAATTCGGGAAGATGGGTCCATTATCGAAATGGCATTTCCGGTTTTCGTCAGGTAGTCTGTTGAGCCATTTTGCGTAGTTTGTGCTTGGAAGTTAGGATATGGTTCTTGTGGGACTTCTTTTGAATTAAAATGAGTTGATTTGATTTGAGTTGAAGTTGAGTTGACAAAATAACCATTTTGCTCCTCCCGGGGTTATCTCTGGTTTTCGAATAGCTATAGCAGTCTTTTCTCAGGGTAATCTCTGAGGTTAGCTTGATGTTGACTCTGATTGTCCTCAGGGTTATCTCTGAGGTTGGCTTGACTTCCTGGGGTTATCTCCAGGCTTTGAACTTGCTCCCCTGGGGTTATCTCTGGGGTTGAACTGATTTTCCCGGGGTTATCTCCGGGGTTAGAAACTGATTTCCCGGGGTTATCTCCAGGGTTGGAAACTAGATATCCTGGGGCTATTTTCGGGGTTAGAATTAATGTTGTGGTCCTTCAGGGTTATCTCTGGAGTGTGAAAAAGTCGCTTTTGTCCTCCTGCATAGTTAGTAACAGGAAAACGAAATTTTGAGTGTCTATAGATGCCCCTCTTTATCATGTTCATGCAATGTAATGGAATGGACATGATAAAGACTACTAGACACTTGAAATATGATAAGGTATTTCTAATGATGCAAATCATAATGTAATGAATGTTATGATGAATGTTAAAATGTTTTCACAAATCGCACATCGCATTTCGCATTTCGCTTTTCACATTTGGCCTATCGCACTTCGCAACTCGCATATCGCATTTCGCATATAGCAAATTGTAATGTAATAAATGTTATGATGAACGTTAAAATGTTTTCGTAAATCGCTTTACCTTTACCGATCATTGTTGATGCCTATGCTGGTGTTGACTCCAACGGTTTAGCATTTTATCGGTGTTGCCGATGCTTGTTTGATGAAGATAAGTCGAGATATTTTCTGCATCTCTACTAGGGATGACATTCTGAAATCACCGGACCTTCCCGATGCATACGCTGGTAGTTTACAACGGTGCCTACCCTGATGGTAGTTTGAAAGTGGTGCCTACCCTACTGGTAGTTGACTACGCTGACATCACTAAATTGTTTCGGTTTCCACTCAAGCGGTGGTATCCCTAAACTATCTTGATGTTAAGTTGAATTGATGCCAATGGTTTAGAATACCGGATCTTCTGATACCTTCGCTAAAGTAATATTCCAAGAATTACTTCACCAGACTCCGCTTGATGTTACGCTCACCCTTTTTGAGGTGATTTGGAGTTTCCTTTCGCTGTTGGGTGCTTGTGCCCCATTTCCTTGAGCGTTTGATTCACAACCCGGCTGAACTGATGACCTGAATGCCACTGACATCCCCGGAAGGTACAACTCATTCTTTCGTTGCCCAGATTTGAACTTCGATGTAGAGGCGTCGACTTGTAAGGACTCGACGTTGGTTGGCACATTTGATGATGAAGATTTCATTTGTTAGACCTTTTGTCAATTGGCTTTTGCTTTTGAGTTAAGGACTTTCTTAAGAATTTTCCCCTTCATTTGTAGGGGCAAGCTTATGTCGCCATGATTTCTTTCAGGAGTTCTCTCCTTTCTTTTGATGAGAGGCTTGATCCCGCCTTGAATTCCTTCCCTTTCTTGGAATCGGAAAATGCCCCAGTCCTTTCGCATGTTGTTGCCGGGGATTCATATGAGAAACTTGTGAGACCCCAAATTTTATGAATAAAGATTAAAATTTCTCAAAATATTTTTTTGAATATTATGGTGTGGATTTGATATAATGTTATAGTTGTGGGTAATATTTGCAAATTTTGCAAAGTAAGCAAGTGGTTATATAATATTCGATTGGTTCGGAAATATTCGCTTTAACAGGAATATTCGTGACGATTTACACAATCATTGGTGGACCCCATTAACGAAAGTATTATTAGTAGTAAAAAAACGACATAATTATCTTTTATTAAAAATAATCTACGAAAGTGTTACCGTTAAACTGCTGAAATACCCGGTAGAAAAAGTACGAGAATATGCGTGGTTGCATAAGTAGCACACGATTGATTATTGATGCTTACATAAGAAGTCACTCAGTTATACTCAATTATTGCTACAAAGATTTGTCAGATCATATCTCTCATATTATTGATTCAATTATTGTCATAGTATCATCTGCATAATATGTTATATTATTAAATCAATAATTGAGACGGTAAAGTTATTCATATTATTATTTGTAATATTGACAATGTCTAGAGGTTCTGTCAAGGAGTGGTTTGGTCACCTAATTGCGCGCCAATAAGGAGAAATCCTTATCGGAAAGCCCCCTCTTTTCTGGGAACGACCTAGTTGTTAAATATTATGAATTATAATATTAATGATGAATAAGTTCGTGTTGATTAAAGATGAATTTGATAGTTCCATTGTGTTGGGATTATTAGTGTTAGTGGAAATCGACATCTATTTCGATGATAATTGATGTCTGGGGGTTATATTGATAAATCAGGTAATTAATCGGATAAATGAGCAATTAATTGCTACTAATTCACATGCTTATATAACTATTTGTTCACATGTGTGTACTATTAAATCACATTCTTGTACTATTAGGGGAGTTGGTGCAAGATTTATAATACTTGCATGACTAAGTTAAAAATGGAGGTATAGATGGAGGTACTATACTGTAATTCGTATGTTCACATGATTATAACTATTAATTCACATGCTTGAACTATTGATTCACTTTATTTACTATTAGGGGATGTGGTGCAAGTTTGATAATACTTGCAGGACTAAATTAAAAATGAAAGAAAAGTTGGAGGTATTGTACTGTAATATTTCGAGCCCCAAAACGTGCAATTATTGAAACTATATTTTTCTATAAATAGAAGCTCATTCTTCCTTCATTTTTCACTAATTCACTAAAGCTATAGAGCAATTATTATAGAGAGAAAGAAGAAGAGAATTTTGCTACCTCTGTATTCCAGTATCCAGCTTTATTCTAAGGTAAGGGGTATTATTTCTTTCGTATTCATAAAGATAGCTTCATTATTCCATTCTTTATTATTATGTTGAATAACTCTGCCTATGCTAAGTATCGCATACATGGTAAAATTCTCTTCATTATTCCATTCTTTATTATTCTATTGGAATATCACATGCATGCGGATTACGCTTAAACCCGGTTCCATTCTTTATTATTATTCGTTGGAATAACTTGTTTGGTCTTGATTTATCGCATGCTTGGTGAATTCTCGTTGTTATTCCATTCTTTATTATTACGTTAGAATATCTTGTCTCGTAAGTGCTTTTACGCATGACCTAGTTCCATTCTTTATTATTCATTGGAATATCCTGTTTTGTGCTTTCTGCGTGACCGGTTCCATTCTTTATTATTCTCGCTGAGAATAACTCGTCTGCATAAGCGGTTCTATCGCATGCATGGTGAATTCTTCTGTTATTCCATTCTTTATTATTCGTTGGAATAACTTTTGTGTATGTGGATTATCGCATGCATGGTGAATGATCCTTTGTATTCATATGAATAGTATTTTCATTCAAAAGGGGTTTCGTCAGAAGCGGGTTTAAGTAATTTTTCTGACCCTCAAAATTCTAAAAAAATTTGAAATGATAATTTGATGAGTTTTCTAGATTGTGTTCAAAAATGACGATTTTTGGATGTATAGATTAAGAGTTATGAATTTTATGGGAAAAAATTATTTTAAAAGTAAACCCTTATAACTCTTTGTGGTTAACTCCAAAATTGGTGAAATTTTTATTTGGAGTACATGTATATAACAGGAGTATACCCTGTAAATTTCGGAATTTTTTGACAAAAGTACAATTTATGATAAATGTCTAAATATTCGGTAATTTTGGCTATATGAAAAATAGTAAATGAATTTTAAAAATTCTGAGAAAAATATATGTTCAATATGGGACTATATTCTTCTAAATCCCAGAAAAGAAATATTTTTGGGACTGATTTGGTATTTTTCATGAAAATGAACTAGTTATGAGTAAATGAATTAAATATGTTATGTGAAGTAACAAAATTGGAAAATAGAATTTTATGGCTTGGGAATCCTATATAGGGTATATGCAGATTTTTGATGTGGGATTTGATCATTGGTGATGAACTCTTATGAGTATGACATTTTTGAATGATTAAATGCATTATTTGATAAAGTGTAAACAATTGAAATAAATTGTTTATAAGTTTAAGAAGTGATTAAAATATTGTTATAATATTAATAATATTAGATGATGAGTTTATTAAGTGGTTGATAATATTTGGATAAATTTAAAGTCTTTAATATTTATCCTTGTTTTCGTTTGATTAATGCTTATATCATTGTCATCATCCACATGCTTATATTGTGATGAAAGTTATCTTTGGCTTACGTGCATAGATGGACTTGGTATGATTATGACCAGGGATCATTCGGTATAATCATGACTTGTAATATTATAAATGATGTGGTAAAAGTCCTCAGTGGCCTGTAGTGCATTGATAGATAATTTTTGGTATTATTATGACCAGGGAGTATTCGGTATAGTCATGACCATTGATGATTTAATGAATATCCTTGGCCCGTAGTGCAAGGATGGTTCGATGATGTGGTTTATTTATTAAGTCGAGTCTCAAATGATAAAAATTGATAAAAATATTTTAAATCATAGAAGATAGTAGATATCATGCTCTACTTGACTCTTAAACGGATTGCTTATTCATTGCCGTTAAACTTGATGTCTATTGTATTTTATCGGTTTAACATTGTTGAAGGCTAATGATAATTTATTACGCATTATCTTAGTCATAATATTTCTTCTTGGGCTAGTTGAGCTCACCTTTTCTTTCACTTTGTTCTCTTGAGAAATGAGAATATAAATTTGAACTAGTAGGGGAGCGGAGTGATCATCCGTATGATAGCATTAGTAGTCCTCACTATTACATTAAATAGTGTGACAATAAATATAATGAGGACTCCATTGAGTGTGGATATTGTCTTGATGACAATATTTGTATTAAAACTCATAGCTTATGTTTTGTCGTATATTACACGACGTTTGTATAATTAAGTTTGTATTTATATTCTGTAACATGTATTTGGCGACTCAAGATGGGTGATGTATACCTGTTTTGGGGGCGTCTCAAAACTCTCTTTGTTGATGAAGTCGAAAGTGAGTAATATCCAAATCGCAAGTTGGATGATGTGAGGGAAGCTCTGATGATGATGTACCATGCTGATGGTGCTAACTGGCGCATTTTCCTTTTTAGGATGGTTGATAAATGCCCCAGTGTTGAGTTGTCGCTATTTTCGAGATTTCCCTAGTCTTGTTGTAAGGGTTCCTGTGACGCCCCCAAAATAGGTATACATCATCCATTTTGAGTCGTCAAATACATGGTACAGAATACAAATACAAACTTAAGTATACAGCATGAGCTGTGAGTTTTAATATAAATATTGTCTTTTAGACAGTATTCAAATTCAAAATAAGTCCTTAATACATTTAGTATCACACTATTTCATAGAATAATGAGGACTATTAATGCAAACATCTGGACCGTCACTCCGTTCTCCGACTAGTCCCAACTATATTTTTATTTTCTAAAGAGAACAATGAAAGCAAAGGGTGAGCTCAACTAGCCCAGTAAAAAATATTATGACTAAGATAATGCAGAATAAATTATTGTTAGCCTTCAACAGTGTTAAACTGATAAAATATAATAAACATCAAGTTTAACTGCAGCGGAAAAAGCAATCCATTAGAAGAGTCAAGTAGAGCATGATATCTACTATCTTCTATGATTTAAAAAAGGTTTCTCATTAATTTTATCGCTGAGACTTAACTTAATAAATAATCCACATCACTGTATTATCCATGCACTACGCGCCAAGGATATTCATTATTATCACCAATGGTCATGTTCATCTCAACAACTGTCCATCAATGCACAACGGGCCAATGAGGACTTTTACCACATCATTTGTAACATTACAGGTCATGATTATACCGAATGATTCCTGGTCATAATCATACCAATCAACAGTCCATCTATGCACTACGTGCCAAAGATTACTTTCATAACAATATAAACATGAGGATGATGACAATGACATAAGAATTCAATTAAATGAATGCAAAGGATAAATTTTAAAGATTTATAATTTAATTTATCCAGAATTCAATAAAGTCCAAATTGTCAACATGATACTGCTTTGTGGAGTAAAATTCAAGAATAATATTGTATCAAAAATGATTTGGACCGAATAGGAATCAATTTTTGTCATGAATAGTACCCCGGGTGAATAGTAATCGAGTGAATAGTACCCCATGAACAGTAAATTCGGGAATAGTAATCCCATGAACAGTACTCCAGTATGAAAAGGTTAAAACTTATCAAGAAGTCTCAGAATAATATTTTCATGAAAAGATACTGGATGAAGCGCAAATATCAAGGATATTCTACTAATTTCATGGAGTATAGAAGCAATACTTATCAACATAAGTGTAGAATTAGGAATATGAAACGAAATAATATTACTTACATACTACAGAGTATGGAAGAAAATATTATTTCATACGAATATTGAACAAAAATAATATCCCTTACGAATACAAAAGAAATAATACCCCTTACGAATATGAAAGAAAAAATACTCTTAAAGAATACGAAAGAAATAATACCCCTTACGAATACGAAAGAAATAATACCTCTTACGAATACGAAAGAAATAATACCCCTTACCTTAGTAGGGGATTGGATACTGCAATAGTGTAGTAACAGAATACTCTTCTTCTTTTTCTCTTATTCTCTCTATACTTTCTCTCTCTATAGCTTGAATGAATTGGTGAAAAATAATAATAATGAAGAAATGAGCTTCTATTTAGAGGCTTGGCAGAGTAAGGGTAAAATAGTCTTTTTGCCATAATTTATTACATCATCGCTTACATCATCAATCATATGACATCATTGCTTACCTCATCGTTCCGATGACATCATTGCTTACCTCATCGTTCTGATGACATCATTACTTACATCATCAGAATTCAAATTCAATTTGTTCTCTTCCACCTCCTTTTACTTTTATACCATGAATTTACTATAATAATGCTACCATTCAAATTAAAATCATACTATTATATAATCACATCGTACTACTATAATGTAATATTATAATAATATATTTGAATGAATTATTTTATCGGAAAAGATAAAATACCAACTTTCAACAAATGTCACATGCTAAACATTCATCCGTTTAAATCCATATTAAATAAATATTTCCTTGTCATATATATATATATCAATAATTTGTTATTCACAAATAATATTACAAAACTACAATTTTGACAACCAGGTCGTTCCCAGGAAAGAGGGGGCTTTTCGATAAGGATTTCTCCCTATTGGCGCGCAATTAGGTGACCAAACCCCTTTCATCGACAGAACATTCTAGACATTGTCAATAATGCTATCTAATAATATTATTCAAATAATATGAATTATTGATTTGATAATTTGAAATATTGTACAATGAGAATTATTGAATCAATAATAGAAAATATAAATGTAGCAATTATTGAATCAATAAAATAAAATATTGAACAGTAACTACTGTAGCAATGATTGAGTATAACTAAGTGACTTCTCACGTAAGCATCAATAATCAATATCGTGTGCTACTATGCAACCACGCGTATTACTTTACTTTTATTACTGGGTATTTCAATAGTTAACGGTAAAACTTTCGCCGTTATTTTTATAAAAATATAATTTTGTCATTTTCTAACTCCGACAATAATTCTGTTGTGGGGTCCACCAATGATTGTGTTGTTGTACGAATATTTCCCGACAAAAAGAATATTCTCCGACAAAACGAATATTTTATAACAACATGCTTTACTTTGCAATTTTTTTCACATATCACCCTTAGTTTTAATTTGTGACGCCCCCAAAATAGGTATACATCACCCATCTTGGGTCGCCAGATACAAGGTACTGAATACAAATACAAACTAATTATACAACAGTCGTGTAAAATACGACAAAACATAAATTGAGAGTTTTAATAAGAATATTGTCATCTAGACAATATCCACACTCAAAGGAGTCCTCAATACATTTATTGTCACACTATTTAACAGAATAGTGAGGACTACTAATACTAGCATCTGGACCGTCACTCCGTTCCCCGACTAGTCCCGGCTACGTTCTCATTTCCTAAAGAGAACAGTGAAAGGAAGGGGTGAGATCAACTAACCCAGTAAGCAATATTATGACTAAGATAATGCAGAATAAATTATCATTAGTCTTCAACAATGTTAAACTGATAAAATTCAATAGACATCAAGTTTAACTACAGCGGAATAAGCAATCCATTAGAAGAGTCAAGTAGAGCATGATATCTACTATTTTCTATGATTTAAAATATTTTCATCAATTTTTATCGCTGAGACTCAGTTTAATAAATAAACCACATCATCGAGTCATCCCTACTTTACGGCCCAAAGATATTCATTAAATTATCAATAGTCATAACTATACCGAATAATCCCTGGTCATAATCATACCAAAACCCGCGTACATCGATACACTACGAACCACCGAGGACTTTTACCACATCATTTATAACATTATAGGTCATGATTATACCGAATAATCTTTGGTCATAATCATACCAAGTCCATCTATGCACGTAAGCCAAAGATGACTTTCATCACAATATAAGCATGAGGATGATGACAATGACATAATAATTCAATAAAACAAGTTCAAGAATATATTTAAAGATTTATAAGTTAATTTATCCTGAACTCAATAATGTCCAAATTGTCAACATGATATTGCTTTGTGGAGTAAAATTCAAAAATGCTCAGAAGAATATTTTCATGAAAAGATACTGGATGAAACGCAAATATTAAGGATATTCCACTAATTTCATGGAGTATAAAAGACAAAATTTTAACCAAATGAGTATCATAGAATATATGAAACTGCAATGGATTTTCACCCGCCATGCGGTAATCCACGTAGACAGATCATTTCCACAATTTAATAAGAAATGAATACGAAGGGTCATTCACCATGCATGTGGTAATCTACATAGACGGGTTATTCCAACAGAATAATAAAGAATGAAATGACAGAAGAATTCACCATGCATGCGAGAGATTGCACAGACAGGTTATTCCAACAGAATAATAAATATTGGAACTAGGTCATGCGTAAACGCACAGACAGGATATTCCAACAGAATAATAAATAATGGAACCAGGTCATGCGTAAATGCACAGACAGGATATTCCAACAGAATAATAGAGAATGAAATAACAAAAGACTTCACCAGGCATGTGATAGACCGCACAGATAGGTTATTCCAATAAAATAATAAATAATGGAATCAGGTCATGCGTAATACGCACAGACATGATATTCCAACAGAATAATAAAGAATGGAATAACAGAAGAAGTTAACCATGTATGCGGAACTTCGCATATACAAGTTATTCCAACAGAATAATAAAGAATGGAATAACAGAAGTTCTCTTCATGAATACGAAAGAAATAATACCCCTTACCTTATAAAGAAGAGTACTCTTCAAATGGGTAGGGTAGGGATATCTGAAGAAAATTTGCACTATGCTCAAAGCTTCTTAAAACTCTAAAGAAATACGCTCAAGATTATAGAAGAGAATTCTCTGAATTTTTGGTGTGATTTCAATTCTAACTAAGCATCCTATTTATAGGAAAATAGAAAGGATACTATTCAATAAAATAATATATATATATATATATATTTATATATTTTATTTAAAATCTAATAAAATAATTAACTTTATAAAAGTATTACATTTTATATAAAAAGATTTTACTATGCAAAACACTATGTAGGTATTATGCAAAACACACTATGCATAATAAAATATATTATATTCTAATTATTGTCTAATAAAATAAATAACTTTATAAAAGTATTATGTTTTATATAAAAAATTTTTACTATGCAAAACACTATGCATACACTATGCAAAACACTATGTATAATAAAATATAATATATTCTATTTATTGTCTAATAAAATAAATAACTTTATAAAAGTATTACATTTTATATAAAAAGCTTTTCATTTTATTACATTAATAATACTAATAAAATAATATATATATATATATATATATATATATATATATATATATATATATATATATATATATAAAACTTTCATAACTTCATAAAAAGACACCTTAATATATTTAACAACATGTATCATAATTATTGTAATTCACAATATTAATCGACCAGGTCGTTCCCATGAAAGAGGGGGCTTTCCAATAAGGATTTCTCCCTATTAGCGCGCAATTAGGTGACCAAACCTCTCATTGGAAGAACTTCTAGACATCGTTAATATTATAAATAATAATATTAATAACTTTGTTATCTCAATTATTGATTTAATAATATATAAAATATCGACAATAATTGATTCAAATAACGTGAGATACTATGCAACAATTACTGTAGCAATAATTGAACAAAACTGAGTGACTTCTCACGTAAGTATCAATAATCAATACCGTGTGCTACTATGCAATCACGCCATTCATCGTACTTTTAACACCGGTGTTTCAATAGTTAATGGTAAAACTTTCATGCTTTTTTCATAAAAATATTTTTGTCGTTTTCTCAATCCGGTCAATTTAATTTCGTGGGGTCTACTAATGATTGTCTTGTCAAATACATTTAATATTCCCCTGTTAAAACGAATATTCCCCGACCAATCGAATATTATATAACAACTTGCATACTTTTCAAAATTTCTAAATATTACCCACAACTATAACATTATATCAAATTTACTCCAAAATATTCAAAAATCATATTTATTGAAAATTCATCTTTATTCATAAAAGTTGGG
This sequence comes from Panax ginseng, assembly GCA_020205605.1. Taxonomy (NCBI): domain Eukaryota; kingdom Viridiplantae; phylum Streptophyta; class Magnoliopsida; order Apiales; family Araliaceae; genus Panax; species Panax ginseng. Next base: position 15,868,325 of record CM035134.1, read on the forward strand.
GTCTTACATAATCCTTTTATCAATTTAACCATTTCCTAAATAAAATAATGATTATAAGAAAATTGAATACTTTCATTTCATAAAATTCGGGGTCTTACAATCTCCCTGCTTATGAAATTTTGCCCTCGAAATTAGGGTACGTACCTGGTATGTCGAAGAGGTGAGGATACATTGATTTCATTTCAGATTCTAACTCCCAGGTCATTTTCTCAACATCGTGGTTTCTCCACAAAACTTTGACTTGAGGTATAACCTTGGAGCGTAGAATATGTTCCTTCTTATCCAAGATTTTAACAGGAACTTCTTCATACGTTAAATCTTCTGCTATTTCGTCTAGTTCTAACTCAATAATGTGGTTCGGGTCTTCCACATATTTACGTAACATGGATATGTAAAAAACGTTATAAACACGGGACATACTTGGCGGTAAAGCGAGTCTATAGGCCACAGTTCCTACTCAGTCAAGTATTTCAAATGGGCCAATAAAATCGAGGGTTGAGATTTCCTCTCTTCGTCGATTCTTGCTTCTAGAATAACGCCCTCTTGAACCTTCTTCTTCATATTCATCGACTCTGAGTCTGTAGCTTGAGCGGCTTTAACTTTATCGATTAAAGTCGGTTCTACTCGTATATTTGCCATCATCACGTGGGTTCCTAGAGTCTTTATCTCTATCTCCATCCTTTGCAAGTCATAAAAATGGGCATTCGTACCCGCATATGATCTTCTACTCAATGCATCAGCTACCACGTTCGTTTTTCCAGGATGGTATTGAATGGTATGGTCGTACGTAATCTTTCAACAGCTTGAGCCAATGTCTTTGGCGAATAATTCGTTCGTGTTTGGCGAAAAAAATATTTGAGGGTTTTGTATCAGGTTCAAGGTTAATACAAAATTCGATTTCACGCTCTGGGGTAGGCTAGGAAATTCTTCAGGGAATACGTCAGGAAATTTATTAGCAATAGAAATATCATTCAAATCTGACGTATTTTTGTTTAAATCTGTGATATGAGCTTAGAATGTTTGACATCCGTTTTTCAATAAACGAATGGCTCTATGGCTTGATATGACAGTGATTGACTTTAATGGTTTGGTTGCTTGAATTCGCATAATAGGTTGGTTAGGAATATGAAAGCTTACAACCTTACAAAAATAATCAATTTTAGCATGATGAGTGGTTAACCAATCAATCCCTAAAATCACATCGAATGCAAATATTTTCAAAGAGATAAGATCGACAGGTAACGTGCGGTTGCCGATTTGAATCAAATAAGACTTATAAACAGTGGATGTGATAAAGGTTTCCCCCAACGGAGTTTTAACAGATAAGTCAAAGTCTAATTTCTCCGGAGTCAAATTTAAACGTTGAACACAAGTAGAAGAAATAAAAGAATGGGTAGAACCGGTATCAAATAAGGTATAGAATTTGCTAGAGTTTATGATTAGCTTATCCGTGATCACCTCATTCGGGTTCCTCATCAAGAAAAACGCTCTCTTAAACTACCGATTTTGAATTTTTTGGGACATCCTTTAGCCTCACCATCCCAGCTGGACTTGACTTTGCTATAAAGGACATTCCACCCTTAATTGCTTCGTCGCATTCCTGATCCATGATTTGAATCATTACTCTCCGATCCATATTGAATTGGAGTTGACCGCTCTGCACAGAGTAATTCCAAACTCGTTGTTGGATTCTACCAATTGATGTCCAAAAAGCGAAATCCATTTCATATATTTTGGCCTTATTGGATCAGACGTCTTTTTCTACAATATCAACTCGTCATTTGGCTTTTACCCATACATACTCCATTCTCATTCGTTCAGTTATTTCTTCTTTCATTAGAACTTAGATCATAGCATTATTAGATTCCAGCTCTAATATCTTATACTCTGACAAAGAGTGCTTCTGTTCAAGTATCGCACACCGGGTAACACAATTTTGAATAGTTGCATCTCTTTGCTCCACGACTGCATGCCGTTCTTCAGGCTGCTCTTCTAACTTATGAATACGATTTTGTAATGCTAAATTTTGATCATAAATTTCTTCTAATAAATTCTCCTCAAGTTCCTCTTCTTCCTCACTCTCAACTGCTACCTCTGCGACTAGCTCAGGTGCAACTATTAGTTCTTCACTCACCACGTCGATATCTCTAATTTCTTCTTCGTTTGACTTCACATTAACCTGGTTGGTGATTAAAGGTGTCTCAACGGTCTCATTCAGTCCATTGTTAACATTTTCAGCTGCTATTTTCAAACACTGCCACAAAACATGGGTTAATTAACATGTCACATATTATCCCTATACTCTGACCAACCAATAAAATACCAAATAAACTTAGGTAGGTCATACTAGCGAAGGAATTCTCCGTCTCTCCCCTCCTAGTTCTTGTCTCACATCTCAGCTAGGGATCATATCCCTAAACTTTGATACCAACTGTGACGCCCCCAAAATAGGTATACATCATCCATTCTGAGTCGCCAAATACATGGTACAGAATACAAATACAAACTTAAGTATACAAATGAGTTTGTGAGTTTTAATACAAATATTGTCTTCTGATGTGATTCAAATTCAAAATAAGTCCTCAATACATTTATTATCACACTATTTCACGAATAGTGAGGACTACTAATGCAAACATTTGGACCAATTATCTGCTTCCCAGACTAGTCCTAGCTATATTCTTATTTCCCAAGAGAACAATGAAAGCAAAGGGTGAGCTCAACTAGCCCAGTAAGAAATATTATGACTAAGATAATGCAGAATAAATTATCGTTTGCCTTCAACAATGTTAAACTGATAAAATATAATAAACATCAAGTTTAACTGCAGCGGAAAAAGTAATCCATTAGAAGAGTCAAGTAGAGCATTATATCTACTATCTTCTATGATTTAAAAGGTTTCTCATTAATTTTATCGCTGAGACTTAACTTAATAAATAATCCACATCACTGTATTATCCATGCACTACGGGCCAAGGATATTCATTATTATCACCAATGGTCATATTCATCTCAACAACTGTCCATCAATGCACTACGGGCCAATGAGGACTTTTACCACATCATTTGTAACATTATAGGTCATGATTATATTGAATGATTCCTGGTCATAATCATACCAATCAACAGTCCATCTATGCACTACGGGCCAAAGATTACTTTCATAACAATATAAACATGAGGATGATGACAATGGCATAAGAATTCAATTAAATGAAAGCAAAGGATAAATTTTAAAGATTTATAATTTAATTTATCCAGAATTCAATAAAGTCCAAATTGTCAACATGATACTGCTTTGTGGAGTAAAATTCAAGAATAATATTGTATCAAAAATGATTTGGACCGAATAGGAATCAATTTTTGTCATGAATAGTACCCCGGGTGAATAATAATCGAGTGAATAGTACCCCATGAATAGTAACTTCGAGAATAGTAATCCCATGAATAGTACTCCAGTATGAAAAGGTTAAAACTTATCAAGAAGTCTCAGAATAATATTTCCATGAAAAGATACTGGATGAAGCGCAAATATCAAGGATATTCTACTAATTTCATGGAGTATAGAAGCAATACTTATCAACATAAGTGTAGAATTAGGAATATGAAACGAAATAATATTACTTACATACTACAGAGTATGGAAGAAAATATTATTTCATACGAATATTGAACAAAAATAATATCCCTTACGAATACGAAAGAAATAATACCCCTTACGAATATGAAAGAAAAAAAATACTCTTAAAGAATACGAAAGAAATAATACCCCTTACGAATACGAAAGAAATAATACCTCTTACGAATACGAAAGAAATAATACCCCTTACCTTAGTAGGAGATTGGATACTGCAATAGTGTAGTAACAGAATACTCTTCTTCTTTTTCTCTTATTCTCTCTATACTTTCTCTCTCTATAGCTTGAATGAATTGGTAAAAAATAATGAAGAAATGAGCTTCTATTTATAGGCTTGGCAGAGTAAGGGTAAATAGTCTTTTTGTCATAATTTATGACATCATCGCTTACATCATCGATCATATGACATTATTGCTTACCGCATCTGTAAAACCCCAACTTTTATGAATAAAGAATAATTTTCTCGAAATATTTTTTTGAATATTTTGGTGTGGATTTGATATAATGTTATAGTTGTAGGTAATATTTACAAATTTTGCAAAGTAAGCAAGTGGTTATATAATATTTGATTAGTCGGGGAATATTCGTTTTAACAGGAAATATTCGTACGATGACACAATCATTGGTGGACCCCACAACGGAAGTATTGTCGTAATTAGAAAACGACATAATTATCTTTTCATAAAAATAACGGCGAAAGTTTTACCGTTAAACTGTTGTACTACCCGGTAGTAAAAGTACAGTAATACGTGTGGTTGCATAGTAGTACACGATATTAATTATTGATGCTTACGTTAGGAGTCACTCAGTTATACTCAATTATTGCTACAGTAATTACTGCATCATATCTCTCATATTATTGATTCGATTATTGTCACAGTATCATCTGAATTATATGATATATTATTAAATCAATAATTGAGGCGACAAAGTTATTTATATTATTAAATTGCAATATTTACAATGTCTAGAAGTTCTGTCAAGGAGAGGTTTGGTCATCTAATTGCGTGCCAATAAGGAGAAATTCTTATCGAAAATCCCCATCTTTCCTGGGAACGACCTGGTTGTTAAATATTGTGAAATTAGTAGAATATCCTGGATATTTGCGCTTCATCCGGTATCTTTTCATGGAAATATTCTTCTGAGCATTCTTGAATTTTACTCCATAAAGCAGTATCATGTTGACAATTTGGACGTAATTGATTTCAAGATAAATTAACTTATAAATCTTTAAAATTTATTCTTGAACTTGTTTTATTTAATTATTATGTCATTGTCATCATCCTCATGCTTATATTATGATTAAAGTCATCTTTGGCTTACGTGCATAGATGGACTTGGTATGATTATGACCAGGGATTATTCGGTATAATCATGACCTGTAATGTCATAAAGGATATGGTAAAAGTCCTCAGTAGCCTGTAGTGCATTGATGGACAGTTTTTGGTATGATTATGACCAGGGATTATTCGGTATAGTCTTGACCATTGATGATTTAATGAATATCCTTGGCCCATAGTGCATGGATGACTCGATGATGTGGTTTATTTATTAAGTTGATTTTCAGCGATAAAAATTGATGAAAACACTTTAAATCATAGAAGATAGTAGATATTTTGACACCCCCAAATCTGGGTACTTCCATTCCACAAGATTTGGTGTTCACCGTACAAATATCATCTATCTATCTACCCATAATAAATGCAAACCATGCAATAGATAGAAATCAATAACTAAATAAATCTTCCCCTTATGGGGTTACATCATCTGCATAATAAATACAATCCCAGGTTACTCTAACCTTAAACATCTGTGCGGAATCATAGACAAATAACAAGTCTTAGACAACATCAAGTCTGAAATTTAAATACATATTAACAACAAGTCTTCTTCATTTGTTAACCTTACCCTTGTTTTTACTAGTGGAAGGCTCGTCAGATCTTTCGTTCTTAACTGTAATGTTATTATTGCGCAAGAGTGAGCACGATTTTCCCACAAGTATAACAATATGAAAATTGAATAATAATATGCGAATAAATCAAAGACTTCTAAAATAGGAAAACTCAGCTTTTGAATCAAGAATGAATAACAAGAAATAAAAGAACTTCTGAGGGTCATAAGACCTTGAACTATGTCCTAGGTTGTCAAGTATTTATACTTGAAACCTTTAACAGTCATAAGACTATGGACTCTTCTTCTCGTACTTAGGGGGATCAACCCATAGTACCATCATGCACAATATCTTAACACTAACGATAAGTAATCCCCATATCTGAGGTTGTTCATCTCAGTTTGACATTAGAGTCTGCACCAAAGGAAGTTTGGTTTGGATAATTCAACAAGGGTTCTGAAATTTAGAACGCTCATCAACTATGGATTAGTCGAATCATTAAGGGTTCGCTAATCTAACAAGGTTCAACAGTAACTGATAATTTAAATTGAATAGCAATCTCAAAAGGTATACAATAAAATAATTATTGTATAACATAATCATACTTTGAAAGATTAATACACTTTAATATAATAAAATGGACTTGATCAATAATAACGAGAATTTGCTCGATGTAAAGAGACAACTTATAGGCTCATATAAAGATAACGATTAAGGTTAGGAAACTTGCCTCGTGCGTAGATTACACACTAATTATACTCGTTCCTTAATTTAAATCCTACATATCATTTACGTTCACAATACCAGTCAATTATAACATACTAGTCATCATAAGTTCATTGATTTTGTCTAACTCGAATTATGACTATACTTAGTCAAACTACTACACTCATTGTCACATAATTTATACTTCATGAACAATAAGCTAAATATACATTCAATAATTCAATACACACATAATTGTGTTATTAATATGTTAAGGATTTATTTTAACATCTCATTATACGTCTACCATGTTCTTATGTTCATTAAATTAAGTTACTAACACATTGCTAGACTTAAGCATTTAAAAAAATTCATTTCTGGACATTCTGCTAAGTGGCGTTGCGGCGCTACTGTTATACTTGTTCTTTGTAAGAGCCCAATTTTTTTTTATATAAAATGGTAATTCCTCTATTTATTATTTTGAAATAGTAAGGGTTTATTTGATTAATATGGTTAGTTATGGGTAAAATGCACAAATATTTATAAATAAGCAAGTGGTTATAAAATATTCATTGTTGTCGGGGAATATTCGTTTGGTCGTGGAATATTCTTTGTTTGTCGAGGAATATTCGCATAACCATGGCCTGCGACTTTGTGTGGGCCCCATAACTAAAGCGATTGGATGAAGAAAATGACAAGTATAAGTTGTTTATAAATAACGACGTAGTTATTCTGATTATCTTGTTGGAATACCCGTATGGTTAAAACACGAATACACGCGTTGTTGCAAAGAAGACACTTGCAGTATTGCACCAATTATTGATTCTTACGTAAGAAGGCACTACTCAATAATTGTTACAGTAATTACTGTTCGGTATTTTATTTTATTGATTCAATAATTGCTGCATTGATATTTTATCTTTTCTGATAAAATAATTTATTATTATATTTTGATGGTGATATTTTTACAATGAATGTGGGACATATAAGTATATGAGGAGGAAGAGTATTTTTGTTGCATTAAATGTTTAACACATGTTTGGTGTTACAAAAAAATGTTTAACACATGTTATGTGTGTTGGTGGACACAATTCTTGACCGAAAATTGATTATAGCCTGTAAAATCGCCCGTTTGTGGATTTCGGTCAATTTTTGTTTGGAATTTGGAAAAAATTTCTTCTGCAAAGTTGTAGAGAATGAAATTTCCTATAGAAAGGACATGTGGTTTAAATTTTTCTGATAAAAGGGCTATTTATTGTGAATTATTAAAGTTTCTAGATATCTCGAGTTACGAATTGATTTTGGAGTTTTAAGTGCTTTTGTTAGAAAAATGTTTTTGTTGCTTTTGACACATGTGTGGCTGATTTCTTTGGTCAAAATGGTGGGATACAGAAAATTATATAAATATATTAATATTATATTCAATTTTCTATTTTGGTGTTCTAAGCATTTTCCCATAAATAGGTCTTAGGTTAAATTGAAAATCACACCGAGCTGAAGTTTTCTCTACTTCTCTCTATATTATCGGCGTATTCTTGTGAGTATTTTGATACTTTGAGTGTTGCTTTATACGGTGCAAGTTCCTTCACCACTATATCCAATATTCCAAATGGAGCATCGCTTTCCGAGGTAAGGGATATTATTTTTTTAAAATGGTATTATTTCTTCTAATATCATTATGCCAGAATATTGGTAAGATTTTTCTTGTGAAATTATTGTCTTTCAGTGTCGAGGTTACTATTCACGTATACGATACTATTTACGTATACGACACTATTCACGAATACGACACTATTCACAGAAAAATTAAATTACGTATCTGAAACTTGTTGTCTATTGTATTCTATCAGATTTTTCCCTATTGAAGACTAACGATAATTTGTTCTATATTATCTTAGTCATAATATTCTTTACTGGGCTAGTTGAGCTCACCGTTTTCCTTTTTGTTCCATTTTTCTTCTCAGGAGGCGAGAATGTAGCGTATACTAGTCGGGTACTGGAATGAAGGTTCTAGGAAGTTGTTTTAGTAGTCCTCACCATTTTGTAAAGTATTGTATCAATAATTGTAATGAGGACTTAATTGGGTATGCATATTGTCTAGATGATAATATTTGTATTTAAACTCATAGTTTATGGGTTGTATTAATACGTTGTAGTTGTTTCATACTTTATGTTATTGATTTACTCGAATGGGTGATGTATACTTATTTTGGGGGCAGCTCACAGTTGGTATCGAGCTTAGGGATATGGTCTCCATGGGAGATCGGGAATAGAACTAGGAGGGAGAGACGAGTAAATCCTTCGCTAGTGTATCCTACCTAAGCTTATTTGTTGGTTGGTCAAGATATAGGGATATTATGTGATATGTTGATTTCTTAACCCTTGTTTTATGGCGGATTTGAGAATGTCGAATGAGAATGTTAACAAATGGAGTAAATGAGACCGCGGAGACGCCTGTACTCACCAATGAGGAGAACGTGCAACATGATGGAAATATTCCTCCTGTAAACAACACCATTGAAAGCGCATTTATGAACGATTTCGGATGTTTAGAAGCTTTTTGCGAGCTCATGTAAAATCGACGAAGGAGACTCGTGTACACAATCTGGTAGAAATGATAGCAACACACGGTTTGTCACAACCAAGCGCTTCAAGAGTTGGGACCACCGTAATTGCGGGAAAGCGGGATCCGATTAAAGGCGGAGGCGTGGGTCAAGCAAATTACCAAGATATTCGATGTCTTGGGATGCACGGAGGAACAAAAGGTTCCATTTGCCACTTTTATGTTCCGTAATGAGGCGATTCTTCGGTGGGAATCGTGAAGCGTACCATCCAAATTTATTGCACTCATCATGTATTGGGAAACGTTTCAGAAATTGTTCAATGACAAGTAATTTCCTGAAAGTATTCGTCATATGAAGGAAGTAGAGTTTATTAGACTAGAACAGAATAACATGACGGTGTCCCAGTACGAGGCAAACAAAGTACGGGGAGGAAAAGGTGTAATAACCTGGGAGAGATTCAAAGAGATGTTTTTCGAGATGTATTTTTCGACCAGTTCGCAAAACCAAATGGAAGTTCAGTTTCTGGAGTTGAAACAGGGGAATATGTCCGTAGCAGATTATGCGGAAAGATTCAACGAGTTGGCTAGGTTCGCCACATACCAAGTGCATACTGATGAGAGAAAGGCAAGACGTTTCAAGCAGGGACTGAAGCCCTGGTTGTATAACAAGGTGTCAATGTTCCAATTGAACACTTTTGCTGGAGTGTTAGAGAAGGCAATACTCGCTGAAGGTGGAAGCGATGTGGTAACCAAATATAATCAAGATCAGAAGAAGAAAAAGAGTGAAAATGAAGGAATTAACAAAATTGGTGGAAGTAGCACGAGAGGTAGTAATAATCAGAAGAGAAAGTGGTCTGACAACTCGTCAGCTGGAAGTCAACAAGGGGGGCAGAAAAAGAAGATTGAAGCATGCCCAACCTGCGGGAAAACTCATCTAGGAGTTTGCATGAAGGAAAAATGAGTGTGTTACAATTGTGGTCAGGGAGGCCACATAGCACCTAACTGTCCTAACCCAAAGAAGGGTGCTTGCTTCACTTGTGGCTCAAAGGATCATCTTGCAAGGGATTGTCCTAAGAAGGGATCTAGATGGACGGGATCAAGAGGGAATAAAGGAAACAACGGTGGAAGCACTCTGACTATCACAGGACCAACTGCAACCAACCGACCGACCGCCAGAACATTCAACATGACAGTACAGGATACAGTGCAATCTCGTGATGTGGTGTCAGGTATCATTCTGATCAATAAAGTTAATGCTTATGTATTATTTGATTTGGGTGCTACTTGTTCATTTATATCCGATGACTTTGCTAAGAACTTAGAATTGCTTAAGGAATAATTAGAATACCCCATGAACATAGAAATTGCAAGTAGAGAAATAATCCCTGTTAAGTACGCGCATAAGAACTGTAGAGTTAATATTAAGGGTAATATCAGGAACGTAGATCTTATCCCTATTCGACTTAGAGAATTTGACGTTATCCTGGGTATGGACTGGTTATCCAATTATGGGGCGGTAATTGACTGCCAGAAGAAGCGTATTAACCTTATGACTCAAATCGAGGTTGTGCTTTATGGTAGCAAGTCTCCTAGACAAGCGAGTTGTCTGACGATGATGTAGGCCAGGAGGTTGTTAAGGCAAGGCTGTGTAGGATATCTAGCTTACATAGTCGATAGTCGTAAATAGAATCCAAAAATAGATGAGATACCAGTAGTGAGAGATTTCGCAGACGTATTTCCGGATGATTTGCCAGGACTTCCTCCAGATAGAGCAGTTGAATTCGTGATCGATTTGACTCCAGGAACGACTCCAATATCGAAGGCACCATACCGAATGGCACCACCAGAGATGAAAGAACTGATGATCCAACTACAAGAATTACTGGACAAGAAGTATATCCAACCAAGCGTATCGCCTTGGGGAGCGTAGGTTTTGTTTGTGAAGAAGAAGGATGGGACAATGCGGCTCTGCATAGACTATAGAGAATTGAATAAGGTCACGATAAAGAATAGATATCCATTACCACGAATCGACGACTTGTTCGATCAGTTAAAGGGAACAAGATACTTTTCAAAGATAGACTTGAGGAGTGGTTATCATCAACTGAAGGTGAGACCAGAGGATGTACCGAAGACAGTGTTTAGAACACGATATGGTCACTACGAATTTTTGGTAATGTCATTTGGTCTAACGAATGCTCCTACATCATTTATGGGATTAATGAATGGAGTGTTCAAGCCATTTTTGGACAAATTCGTAGTGGTATTTATAGATAATATTTTGGTATATTCAAAAACCAAGGAAGAACATGAAGAGCATTTGAGGGTGACGTTAGAGACATTGAGAAGAGAGAAGTTATATGCTATGTTTTTGAAATGTGAATTCTGGATTGAAAGAGTACAATTTCTTAGACATGTGATCAATAGGGACGGAATTTCGGTGGATCCTTCCAAAGTCGAAGCAGTGATTAACTGGGATCAACCGAAGACGCCGTCAGAAGTAAGAAGTTTTCTTGGATTGGCAGGTTAATACAGAAGATTCATTCAGGACTTTTCTAAGCTTGCGACTCCATTGATGAATTTGACTAGAAGATCGGTGAAATTTGTTTGGACTGAGAAGTGTGAGGAAAGCTTTCAAGAATTAAAGAAGAGGTTGAGTTCAGCACATGTATTATCTCTTTCGGATGATACAGGAAATTTTGTGGTTTATAGTGATGCATCGCATATAGGACTTGGCTGTGTGCTTATGCAGAATGGTAGAGTCATTGCGTATGCGTCATGATAATTGATGGATTATGAGAAGGGGTATCCGACCCACGACTTGGAGTTAGCTGCAGTGGTTTTCGTTTTAAAAATCTGGAGGCTCTATCTCTATGGGGAGAAGTGTGAAATATATACTGACCACAAGAGTCTGAAATATATTTTTACACAGAAAGACTTGAACATGTGCCAAAGATGTTGGTTGGAGTTAATTAAGGACTATGATTGTGAGATTATATACCATCCGGGTAAGGCAAACGTAGTTGCCGATGCCTTAAGTATAAAGGGTCGGGAGAAACTGATGATGTTGACCGCTCAGAAGGAGTTAATTTCAGCAAGGATAAAGCTAGAATTGGAAGTAAAGTATCCTATGGAGATTGATGAGAAGTCGCTTGATCTCGATGCAACTGCACAACTCTCTTCGGATAAAGTTAAGGAGGCTCAACTTCGGATGACGAATGTAAAACGGTTAAAAAGAAGATATCTGCTGAAGGAACCGAATCAAGATTTAAGATGGATAGGGAAGGAATACTGAGATTTGAGAATAGAATTTGGGTACCGCCAGTACCAGAGATTAAGGAAGAAATTTTGAGCGAGACTCATAACTCACGATATTTGATTCACCCTGGTAGTACCACGATGTACCAAGATCTTCGACAACATTTCTAGTGGTCGAATTTGAAACGAGAGGTTGCAGAATGTGTTGCCAAGTGTCTGACATGTCAGAAAGTGAAAGCAGAACATTAGAGGCCGAGTGGGTTGTTACAACCTTTAGAGATTTCAGAATGGAAATGGGAACATATTACTATGGATTTCGTGGTTGGCCTACCGACAACTCAGAAAGGCTACGACGCAGTATGGGTTATTGTTGACCAATTGACGAAATCCACACACTTCCTTCTGATCAAAATCAGATTCAACTTAGATCAGTTGGAAAGGTTATATGTGAGAGATTGTTTTGAGGCACGGAGTTCCAGTGTCAATTGTCTCAGATAGAAATCCGCGTTTTACGTCGAACTTTTGGAAATGTCTACAGGAATGCATGGGTACACAGTTGCGAATGAGCACGACATATCACCCTCAGATAGATGGACAAAGTGAAAGAATAATTCAGACATTAGAAGACATGTTAAGAGCTTGTATAATGGACTTTAAAGGAAATTAGGATGATCATCTACCGCTCGTAGAGTTCGGCTAGAACAATAGTTACCACGCTAGTATTGGCATGCCGCCTTATGAAGCGTTATACGATAGAAACTGCAGAACTCTGCTATACTGGGATGAAGTTGGCAAAAGACAATTACTAGGCCCAGAATTGGTACAACAAACAGCAAAAATAATCAAACTGATCCGAACAAGATTGATAGCAGCTCAAGATAGACAGAAGAAATACGCCGATACACACTGTAAAAATGTTGAGTTTGAATCTAGTAGTTATGTGTTTTTAAAGGTCTCTTCCTGGAAGGAAAAGATCTGGTTCGGAAAGAAAGGGAAGTTAAGCCCAAGATTCATTGGACCCTTTGAAGTACTGCGAAGGGTCGGAGAGGTTGCATATGAGGTAGCCTTACCTCCATCTCTCGAGAATGTCCACAACGTTTTCCATGTCTTAGTTCTATGACCCTACAAACCCGATTACAAGCACGTGATTGAATATGAACCCCTACATTTTTACAAAGACTTATCTTACGAAGAAATTCCTGTTCAGATTGTCAACCGCAAAGAACAAGTTCTAAGAAATACAGTAATACCTTCTGTTAAGGTAATTTGGAGGAACCACAATGCTGAAGAAGCAACGTGGGAACTCAAAGAGAATATGATGAAGAATTATCCTAATTTATTTACTTAGAGTATTATAAGCGATTCCGGGATGTAATCTTTGTATGTGAGGGAGAATGTAACGATCTAATTATTTGAGTCATGATTACGAGGACGAAATCCTTTTAAGGGGGGGAAGATGTGACAACCGAGATTTTGTAATTCAATTTTAATATTTATTGGATTAAATAAATATTTTTCGATGAATTAATTATTAGATTAAATAATTAATTGATGAAGTTGTGATCGATTAATTTAATTATATGTGTTATATTTATTAAATTAATGTAAAGAATTTTATTATTCAAGTATGTATTTATGTGAACTTATTGAATTAAAAAATATTTAATAAGCCTAATGTTATTTTAATTTAATAATTAATTAGAGAATTAATAATTTGACATAATTAATAAATGAGAAATTTAATTATGTGACTATGTGAATTAATGAGAAATTATTATATGTTATTTGAATTAAATTAAACTAGATGTTTGATTTATTATCTAATTGGATGTGACATGATTTAAACGTTATTATAAATGTTAATTAAATTAAATGGGTATAAGTTTTTTAAAGATAGCCAAACATGGCCTTAGTGGGAGTTGAGGGCAGTTAACCCATGATGGGTAACTGACCTCCACAACGCGTCAGTTCTTTATTATATACGTATTCCTTTTGTTTTATTATTTGCTAAGTCTGGAAAAGCAAAACAGAGAGGGAGAGAGAGTTTTGAGAATCAGTGAGATTAAAGGAGAAGAAGTGTGGAAATTGGGAGTTTTTAACTTGTTATCACCTTGTGTACTCCAAGCAGAGTAATCAAAGGTAATCTCTTCTTCCCCAAATTTAAAATTTACGTTGTTTAAGTTTTGGCTTTCAAGTTCAGTTAAATTCGTGTAATTGGAAAGAGTAAGGATTATGTGCATATATGTGATAAGATGTTGTTATAATGTGTTTTACTATCTATTGTATGGTTCCATATCATCAGTTTCATAATATTAACATATGTTATTGCTTTAAAAGTTACAGAGTATAGAAATATGGCCATATGGCCCTTATACGTAAATTTAATATGTCAAACATATATTGTTTCATAAAATTCACACTCGTATATAATTATGCATGTTAAAACGAAGAAAACAAACCTTTAATGGATGGATTTGGTGTTATAACGAATCCGTAGTGTAAATTTTTATGTTTTATGTTCAAAACCTTCAAGAACATCAAGAACAGTGAAATTACATGTGTTGATTTTGTAAATTATATGTTTTAACTTGTTAAAATCATGCTAGAAGGGTTGAGTATTAGTTATTTGTGTATTACAATGTTTGGGTATGTCTAAATTCGTGTAAAAATAAGTTAATTGGAGGTTTTTGGCCATGTTCTGCAATTTTTGCAATTGCGAAACTAAAATCGAGTCTCATACGCAAATACCCAACTCCATGCCTAAGACTCAAGTCATGCAGGCGAGCCTTAAGCATGACTCTAAGAACAGAGTATATATGATAGCGTATGTAGAAGCGCCACTTAGCAGAATGTCCAGAAATGAATTTTTTTTAAATGCTTAAGTCTAGCAATGTGTTAGTAACTTAATCTAATAAACATAAAAACATGTTAGACGTATAATGAGATGTTAAAATAAATCCTTAACATATTAATAACACAATTATGTGTGAATTGAATTATTGAATGTATATTTAGCTTATTGTTCATGAAGTGTAAATTATGTGACAATGAGTGTAGTAGTTTGACGAAGTATAGTCATAATTCGAGTTAGACAAAATCAATGAACTTGTGATGACTAGTACGTTATAATTGACTGGTATTGTGAACGTAAATGATATATAGGATTTAAATCAAACAACGAGTATAATTAGCATGTAATCTATGCACGAGGTAAGTTTCCTAACCTTACTCGTTATCTTTATATGAGCCTATAAGTTGTCTCTTTACATCGAGCAAATTCTCGTTATTATTGATCAAGTCCATTTTATTATATTAAAGTGTATTAATCTTTCAAAGTATGATTCTGTTATACAATAATTATTCTATTGTATACCTTTTGAGATTGATATTCAATTTAAATTATCAGTTACTATTGAACCTTGTTAGATTAGCGAACCCTTAATGATTCGACTAGTCCATAGTTGATGAGCGTTCTAAATTTCAGAACCCTTGTTGAATTATCCAAACCAAACTTCCTTTGGTGCGGACTCTAATGTCAAATTGAGATGAACAACCTTGTATAGGGGATTACTTATGCGTTAGCCTTAAGATATTGTGCACAGTATGGTAATAAGGGCTGATCCCCCTAAGTACGAGAAGAAGAGTCCATAGTCTTATGACTGTTAAAGGTTTCAAGTATAAATACTTGACAACCTAGGACATAGTTCAAGGTCTTATGACCCTCAGAAGTTCTTTTGTTTCTTGTTATTCATTCTTGATTCAAAAGCTGAGTTTTCCTATTTCAGAAGTCTTTGATTTATTTGCATGTTATTATTCATTTGTCATATTGTTATACTTGTGGCAAAATCGTGCTCACTCTTGCGTAATAATAACATTACAGTTAAGAACGAAAGATCTGACGCTCCTTCCACTAGTAAAGGCAAGGGTAAGGTTAACAAATGAAGAAGACTTGTTATTAATATGCATTTAAATTTCAGATTTGATGTTGTCTAAGACTTGTTATTTGTTTATGATTCCGCATAGATGTTTAAGGTTAGAGTAACCTGGGATTGTATTTATCATGCAGATGATGTAACCCCATAAGGGGAAGATTTATTTAGTTATTGATTTCTATCTATTGCATGGTTTTCATTTATTATGGGTAGATAGATAGATGATATTTGTACAGTAAACACCAAATTCTGCGGAATGGAAGTACCCAGATTTGGGGGTGTCACAGATATCATGCTCTACTTGACTCTTCTAATGGATTGCTTATTCCGCTACAGTTAAACTTGATGTCTATTGTATTTTATCAGTTTAACATTGTTGAAGACTAATGATAATTTATTTTACATTATCTTAGTTATAATATTTTTTATTGGGCTAGTTGAGCTCACCCTTTCTTTCACTGTTCTCTTCAGGAAATGATAACGTAGCCGGGACTAGTCGGAGAACGGAGTGACGGTCCAGATGATAGCATTAGTAGTCCTCACTATTCTGTTAAATAGTGTGACAATAAATGTAATGAGGACTCCATTGAGTGTGGATATTGTCTAGATGACAATATTCTTATTAAAACTCTTAGATTATGTTTTGTCGTATTTTACACGATTGTTGTATAATTAAGTTGTATTTGAATTTTGTACCATGTATTTGGCGTCTCAAGATGGGTGATGTATACCTATTTTGGGGGCGTCACATCATCGTTCCGATGATATCATTGCTTACCTCATCGTTCTGATGACATCATTGCTTACATCATCAGAATTCAAATTCAATTTGTTCTCTTCCACCTCCTTTTACTTTTATACCATGAATTTACTATAATAATGCTACCATTCAAATTAAAATCATACTATTATATAATCACATCGTACTACTATAATGTAATATTATAATAATATATTTGAATGAATTATTTTATCGAAAAAGATAAAATACCAACTTTCAACAAATGTCACATGCTAAACATTCATCCGTTTAAATCCATATTAAATAAATATTTCCTTATCATATATATATATATATATATATATCAATAATTTATTATTCACAAATAATATTATGAACTACAATATTGACAACCGTGTCGCTTCTGTGAAAGAGGGGCTTCGATAAGGATTTCTCCCTATTGACGCACAATTAGGTGACCAAACCCCTTTCCTCGATAGAACTTTCTAGACATTGTCAATAATGCTATCTAATAATATTATTCAAATAATATGAATTATTGATTTGATAATTTGAAATATTGTGCAATGACAATTATTGAATTAATAATATAAAATATCAACGTAGCAATTATTGAATTAATAAAATATTGAACAATAACTACTTTAGCAATAATTGAGTATAACTGAGTGACTTCTCACGTAAGCATCAATAATCAATAACGTATGCTACTATGCAACCACGCGTATTACTGTACTTTTATTACCGGATATTTCAATAGTTAACGGTAAAACTTTCGCCGTTATTTTTATAAAAAGATAATTTTGTCGTTTTTTAACTCCGACAATAATTCTGTTGTGGGGTCCACCAATGATTATGTCGTCGTACGAATATTCCCCGACAAAAAGAATATTCCCCGACCAAACGAATATTTTATAACAACTTGCTTTACTTTGCAAAAAATTTCACATATCACCCTTAGTTTTAATCCTTTTATCAATTTAACCATTTACTAAATAAAATAAAAATTATAAGAAAATAGAATACTTTCATTTCATAAAATTCGGGGTCTTACAGCTGACGCATTGAGTAGAAGATCTTATGCGGGTACGAATGCGATATTGTCAACGCAAAGGCCCATTTTGTACGACTTACAAAGAATGAAGATAGAGATAATGTGACAACCAAGATTTTTGTAATTTAATTCTAAATATTTATTGAATTGAATAAATATTTTTTGATGTATTAATTATTAGATTAAATAATTAATTGATGAAATTGTGGTAGATTAATTTAATTATATGTGTTATATTTATTAAATTAATGTGGAGAATTTTTATTATTCGAAATATGTAATTATGTGAGCTTATTGAATTAAATAAAATATTTATTAAGCATAATGCTATTTTAATTAATTAATTAATTAGAGAAGTAATAATTTGACATAATTAATGAAAAATTTAATTATGTGACTATATGAATTAAATGAGAAATTATTATATTTTATTAAATGAAACTAAAATAAGATACTTTGTGCAATTGGGTGTGACATAATTTAAACTATAGTATAAGAGATTTATAAAATTAAATGGGAATAAGCCTTTTAAGGCTAGCCAAACGGAGCCCTAATGGGAGTTAGGAGCAGTTAACCCATGATGGGTAACTGACCTCCACAACGCGTCAGTTCTTATTTTTTTTATATACGTCTTCTTCCTTCTTTTATTTTCTAAGTCTGGCAAAGCAAATCACAGAGAGAGGTTGAGGGAATTTTTGAGTTGTGTGATTGAAGAATTAATTGAGAAGGGTTTCATCTCTACACTTTACGCTTTGGGTAATCTCTTCAACCTAGTTTTATTTACGTTGTTAAAATTTTCATGAATATGGCTCTCAAATTTTTGTAAAATCTCTGTAGTTGGAGATTGTATTGACTATGTGGATATATACGTGATCTTATGTCATGATAGTATGTTTTACTATATATATTGTATGATCTCATATTATCAATTTTATAAAATATGTCGTATATAATTGCTTCAAAATTACAGAGTGTAGAATTATGGCCATATGGCCCTTACGCACAAATTTAATGCATCAATCATATATTATCTCCTAAATTTTTATGCTTGTATATATTATGTATGTAAATACAAAGAAAACAAACTTCGAATGGATGGATTTGGGATTATAACGAATCTGTAGTGTTAATTTTATGTTTTATGTTCAAAACCTTCAAGAACATCAAGAACAGTGAAATTACATGTGTTGATTTCGTAAATTATGTGTTTTAACTTGTTAAAATCATGTTAGAAAGGTTGGGTAATGATCATATATGAATTATAGTATTTGGGTATGCTTAAATTAATATATGGACAAGGAAATTAGAAGTTATGGCCATGTTGTTTGTGTTCTTCACAAGAACATATGAGTGAACTTGGGAGATTTTTTTTGGCCTAACCTTGTTACGTGAATCTGCAGTAAATCTAAAAACGAAGTTCAGGTAACTTTTAAGCTTCCTAGTGCAAACAAAAATAAAATAAAATAAAATAATAATAATTAATTAAAATATTTATCAAATAAAATAAATATTTTAATTAGATATTTATGGAATAAAACAAATATTCGATGAAAATTATTATTAAAATATTTATAAAATAAAATAAATATTTTAATTGAGATATTGATGGAGTAAAATAAATATTCGATGAAAATTATTATTAAAATATTTATAAAATAAAATAAATATTTTAATTGAGATATTTATGGAATAAAATAAATATTCGATGGAAATTATTATTAAAATATTTATAAAATAAAATAAATATTTTAATTGAGATATTGATGGAATAAAATAAATATTCGATGGAAATTATTATTAAAATATTTATAAAATAAAATAAATATTTTAATTGAGATATTGATGGAGTAAAATAAATATTCGATGAAAATTATTATTAAAATATTTATAAAATAAATAAATATTTTAGTTGAAATATTTATGGAATAAAATAAATATTCGATGGAAATTATTATGAAATAATTTATTCGAGTGTAATAATAGTAAGGGAATGAAAATATTCTAATTTAATTAAGTAATTAAATTAGAAGGGTAATGATTTGTTAAATAAAGTGGAGTTTACATTAAATAATTAAGTGAAAATGTAACTAATGAATGTCGTGAATACATATGGTATGTGTGTAGGACTTGTGGTGAACGGAAGTAGTAATCGTTTAGCCTACACACGAGGCAAGTTCCTAAACCTTGATTCTTTACATAAAGCAAGTTCATTATTCTATCTTGTTTATTATTGTTCAAGTCAAGATTTCATATTAGATCTTATCATTCTTTAAAAGAACGATTCCTGTTATACAATATTTATTCGATTGTATACATCTTGAATTTTATTATTCAAATTGAATATCAATTATTGTTGAACCTTGTAAGACTAGCGATCCCTTAATTATTCGACTAGTCCATAGTTGATGAGTGTTATAAATTCTAGAACTTTTATTGAGCTTATCCAAACCAAAATTCTTTTGGTGCAGACTCCGATGTCAAACTGAGATGAACAACCCTTTAATAGGGGATTATTTACGCTTTAGCGTTAAGATATTGTGCACAGTATGGTACTAAGGGCTGATCCCCCTAAGTACGAGAAGAAGAGTCCATAATCTTATGATTGTTAAAGGTTTCAAGTATAAAAACTTGACAACCTAGGACATAGTTCAAGGTCTTATGACCCTTAGAAGTTCTTTTGTTTCTTGTTATTCATTCTTGATTCAAAAGCTGAGTTTTCATGTTTTAGAAGCCTTTGATTTATTTGCATGTTATTATTTCTTTGTTATATTGTTATACTTGTGGGCAATCGTGCTCACTCTTGCGTAATAATAACATTGCAGTTAAGAACGAAAGATCAGACGAGCCTTCCACTAGTAAAGGCAAGGGAAAGCTTAACAAATGAGGAAGACTTGTTGTTATTTCAAACTTATGTTAATGTTGTGCAAGACTATTATTTGTTTATATTTCCGCATTTGAGATTTAAGGTTAGTATAACCTGGGATTTATGTATTTAATTCAGATGATGTAACTCCTTAAGGAGAGGATTTATTTCTATCTATTGCATGGTTTGCATTTATTATGGGTAGATAGATAGATGATATTTGTGCAATGAACACCAGATCCCATGGAATTGAAGTACCCGGATTTGGGGGTGTCACAGATAAAGGTTCCAAGTACCCACGCGATGATATCAAACATACGATTAGAACCGACTTTAATCGATAAAGTTAAAGCTGCTCAAGATACGGACCTAGAGTTGATGCGTATGAAGAAGAAAGTGAAAGAAGGTGCTATTCCAGAAGCAAGAATCGATGAAGAAAGAATACTTCAAGTCAAGTCCAGACTTTGTATTCCTAACGATTCTGACTTGAAGCATAGAATCATGATGGAGGCACACAACACACCGTTTGAAATCCATCCTGGGAGTACCAAATTGTATCATGATCTTCGACATACATTTTGGTGGAGCAATATGAAGAAAGAGATCGCGGAGTTTATCTCGAGGTGTTTAACTTGTCAACGTGTAAATACGGAGCATCAAGTGCCAAAGGGTCCATTGCAACCACTTGAGATTCTGAAATGGAAGTGGGAACACATTTGCGACGCCCCCAAAATAGGTATACAACACCCATTCTGAGTCGCCAAATACATGGTACAGAAACAACTACAACTTTATTAATACAATTGTTGTGCAAAATACGACAACACATAAACTGTGAGTTTAAAAACAAATATTGTCTTCTAGACAATATCAACACTCAAATAAGTCCTCGTTATAATTATTGATACACTATTTTACAAAATAGTGAGGACTACTAAAATGACATTCTAGAGCCTTCATTCCATACCCCGACTAGTACTCGCTACATTCTCGCCTCCTAAGAAGAAAAATGGAATAAAATGGAAAAGGGTGAGCTCAACTAGCCCAGTAAAGAATATTATAACTAAAATAATATAGAACAAATTATCATTAGTCCTCAACAGGAAAAAAAATCTAATAGAATATAATAGACAACAAGTTTCAAATCAATATTCGCAGCGAAAATAATAATTCATAGAAGAGTTACGTAGAGAATGAAATCTACTATAATCTATGAATTTAAAAGTCCATCATCAATATTTTATCCCTGTAACACCAATCAATATTCATCTTGAATCAAATATTAATCTTTGCACTACAGGCCAAAGATATTCATCAGTTGGTCAAGTTCATCTCAACACCTGTACATCTTTGCACTACGAGCCAAAGATATTCATAAGAAAATCAACCATCTTTGCACTACAGGCCAAAGATATTCAGTAATATCATTATTTAGGACTGAGGATGCTGAAAAATATTTTAAAGAAAACGAATCCAGTGAAACAAAAGAACAAACAATAAGGATTCGTACTTTAAACAATCCAAGTTCAAAAATACTTCATAAATAACCATAGTGAAGTAAAATTCAAGAATGATCAAATCATGGATACAATCAAAGCTAGTATCCATAATAGATATTTTGGACAAAAACAAAAATTTAATTTTTCATGAATAATGCCAGTATTCGTGAATAGTGTCGATATCGTGAATAGTAACCCCACACTAAAAAGACAAGAATTTTACAAGAAAAATCTACCAATATTCCTAAATAAATGATATTAGAAGAAATAATATCATTTATAAAAAATAACATCCCTTACCTCGAAAAGACAGATTACGACCGAATATCGGATATAGTCTCAAAGGAAACTTGCACCGTATAACAACACTCAAAGTATGAAAATACTCACAAGAATACGCTCGATAATATAAAAAGAGAAGATTTTAGTTTCTGGTGTGATTTTCAATTCTAACCTAAGCACCCTATTTATAGGAAATTACTTAAAACACCAAAGCAGAAAATTTAATAAAATATTAATATAATTATATAAATTTCCTACGCACACCAAGAAAACTGAATTCAATATGTTTACCACTCATGTGGGGCCCACCCAAGTGTAAAAACGTTTTTCTTTTAAAAAGAATTTAAAACTTTTAAAAAATAATTATTCCGGAATTTCAGAACTTCAATAATTCATAATAAATATCTGTTTTATTAAAAAAATTCAAATCTTATGTCCATTCTATTGGAAATTTAATTCTCTACAACTTTGCAGAAGAATTTTTTTCCAAATTCTAAATAGAAATTGACCGAAATCCACATACGGATGATTTTGCAGGCTATAATCAAATTTCAGTCAATAAATGGGGTCCACCGACATGTTTAACATGTTTTTAACATTTATTGTAACAAAAATACTCTTCCTCCTCATTTATTCATATATCCCACATTCATTGTAAAGATATCACCATTATTATAATATAATAATATATTTAAATAAATTATTTTATCAGAAAATGATAAATATTTATTTTCAACAATTGTCACATTAAAAATTTTCTCCATCTATATCCACATAAAATGAATATTTTCCTCATCATATAAATCAATAATTAATTATTCACAAATAATATTACAGAATCACAATCATCGACAACCAAGCGGCCTCCTGAGAAGGGGGCTTTCCAATAAGGATTTCTCCTCATCAAGGCGCACAATTAGGTGACCAAACCTCTCCTTAGACGGAACTTTCTAGACATTGTCAATAATGCTATCTAATAATATTATTCAAATAATATGAATTATTAATTTGATAAAGGAAAATCTTGTCAAAGGGCAATTATTGAAACAACAATAATATAAAATATCAACATAGCAATTATTGAATCAATAAAATAAAATATTGAATAAGAATTATCGTAAATAATTATTGAGTAGTGCCTTCTCACGTAAGAATCAATAATTGGTCCAATACCGTGTCTTCTTGTGTTTTAACCAATTTAGTATTTCAACAAGATAATCTGGAATAACTACGCCTGCTTAATTATAAACAACTTATACTTGTCGCTTTCTTCATCCAATCGCTTTTTTTCATTATGGGGCCCACATTAACGATGCTGTGCGTCGCATTTAATATTCCCAAACTGAAGAAAAATATTTTACAACTACTTGCTTATTTAAAATATTTATGATTTTACCCATAACTAACCACATTAATCAAATCAACCATTACTATTTCAAAATAATAAATAGAGAAAATTTAATTTCATTAATAATAAGTTGGGGTCTTTCCGATAAGGATTTCTCCTTATTGGCGCGCAATTAGATGACCAAACCTCTCCTTGACAGAACTTTTAGACATTGTAAATATTGCAATTTAATAATATGAATAACTTTGTCGTCTCAATTATTGATTTAATAATATATCATATTATGTAGATGATAATGTGACAATAATCGAATCAATAATATGAGAGATATGATGCAAAGAATTATCGTAGCAATAATTGAGTATAACCGAGTGACTTCACGTAAGCATCAATAATCAATACCGCAGCTAGCTACTACGCAACCACGCTTTATTATCGTACTTTTACTAATGGGTAGTTCAACGGTTTTAACGGTAACACTTTCGCCGTTATTTTTAATAAAAGATAATTATGTCATTTTCTTACTACGACAATACTTTCGTTGTGGGGTCCACCAAAGATTGTGTCATCGTACAAATATTCCCTGTTAAAACTAATATTCCCCGACCAATCGAATATTATATAACCACTTTCTTACTTTGCAAAATTTGTAAATATTACCCACAGCTATAATATTATATCAAATCCACACCATAATATTAAAAAAAATATTTTGAGAAATTTAAATCTTTATTGATAAAATTTGGGGTCTCACAATCTCCCCTCCTTATGAAATTTCGCCCTCGAAATTTACGTACGTACCTGGTATGCCGAAGAGGTGAGGATACCTTAAATACCTTTATCGTCGAAAACATTACACGTTGCATACGTGCATGCCCGATGTCCTCCGATTGCCTCTGAATGCACATCAGTCCCTAAAATAACCATTTTAGGCCTTTATATCGACCTCAAATCTCAAAATATAAAGAATGAAAGTTTTAGGTCTACTCGTTATCTTTCCGAATCATCCTGAATCACCTCAATCGGAGTTTGTATGAAAACGTTATGCCCAATTTACTAAAGGACGTCCGAACAGATTTTGGCTTAACACTTGACCAGCGCCTAGGCGCCCAAATTTCACCTTGGGAAAGCGCCTAGGCACCCAAGAACAGATTCTATGCTCTGAGCCTAGTGCCTAGGTACTCGACCTTTGGTACTTAACTCCAATTTTTCCGATTTTGCAACTTTTGACACACATACTTCAAATATTCATAACTTCTTCATCCGTTATCGGAATTAGTCCGTTTTCGAGGCTATGGAAAGCTTGTAACATGCTCTATAAAACCCCCATGATTTCATAATTTTTCAGATTCATTAATTATTCCAAAATTTGGCTCCAAAGTCCCCCAAGACTAAGTTTTTACTAACAACGATACATGAAAAACGTTATGAACACGCGACATACTTGGCGGTAAAACGAGTCTATAGGCCACAGTTCTTACTCGATCGAGGATTTCAAATGGACCAATTAAATCGAGGGTTGAGATAACGCCTTCTTGAACCTTCTTCTTCACATTCATCAGATTCGGGTGTGTAGATTGAGCGGCTTTAACTTTATCGATTAAAGTCGATTCTACTCGTATATTCTTTATCTTCACGTGGGTCCCTAGAGTCTTTAACTCTATCTTCATCATTTATAAGTTAAACAAAACGTGTTTTTATGTTAACAACATCGCACTTGTAAACACATACGATCTTCTACTCAATGCGCCAGCTACCACGTTCGCTCTTCCACGATGATATTGAATGGTATAGTCGTAATCTTCAACAGCTCGTGCCAACGTCTTTGGCGCATAATAGGTTCATTCTAGGTGAAGAAATATTTAAGGGTTTTAGAAATGAGTTTTGTACTGTGGTCAATACAAAATTTGATTTCACACTGTAGGGGTAGGCTAGGAAGTTCTTCGAGAATACGTCAGGAATTTATTAACAATAGAAATATCATTCAAAACTGTGACTCTCATCCAAGACTTGGATAGTACATCACATTGATACCTATCAAATTGCCATCGTCATTCACGACATCGCCTACAGAAAGTCTGGCTTTGGTGCATTCCACACAAGGAAGTCAACAACAAAAGGATCGGGGCTCTTTACTTATGGCTTGATATGACAGTGATTGACTTTAGTGGTTTGGTTGCTTGAATTCGCATAACAGGTTAGTTAGGAATATAAAAGCTAACAACCTTATGAAAAGCTTGATAGATAGTTAACCAATCAATCCCTAAAATCACATCAAATGCAAGTATTTTCAAAGAAATAAGATCAACAGGTAACGTGAAAGTGTCAATTTGAATCAACAAGATTTATAAACAGTGGAGGTAACGACGGTTTCTACTAACGAAGTTTCAACCAATAAGTCAAAGTCTAACTTCTCCGGAGTCAAATTTAAACGTTGAGCACAAGCAAGAGAGATAAAATAATGGGTAGAGCCGGTATCTAATAAGGTATAGACTTCGCAAGAATTTATAATTAACTAACATGTGCTAACTTCGTTCGGGTCACTCGCTTTTTGAGAAGTCATGAAAAACGCTCTTCCTGAAACCACCGACTTTGTTTTGTCCGTATCCACCTTTGGTGCCACCGTCCCAGCTGGACTTGACTTTGGTGCACGACAAAATCGGGCTAGGTGACCTTCTTTTCCACAATTGTAGCATGCTTTGGACTGCATCACGCAGTTTGGACTGTATGTCCCTCCCCTCTGCATTTGAAGCATACAATTGGTGGTCGTTCTCCTCCCCTAGAATTTGTTGTTGGTGTTGGTGCTGCTGCCGACGTCTTCCCATCATCGTTAAATCTTCTCTTCTTGAATTTTTCACTTCTATTATCTTGGTCATGATTACCACCGAAATGGTTACCATTCTTGGCATGATAATTTCCCCCACGATGGCTATCATTGTTCTGATGGCCGTTGCCACCTGTACGATTATTATCATGTTGTTGCTCGTTACCTTTTAGTTGTGCTGACTCATTATCGCACTCCAATAACTGAGCCCTATTCACAACATCAGAATATAAACAAAGTTTGTGAGAAATGAGGTATTGACGTATTTCGGGTTTCAAACCTCTTAGAAATATTCACGTCATTCGCGCCTCATTATCAACCAAATGGGATGCAAACCGGGATAACTCCATAAATTTAGCCTCGTATTGCGACACGGTCATATTGTTTTGCTCCAACTTGATAAACTCCACCTCCTTCATGTGACGAATACTTTCGGGAAAGTACTTGTCGTTGAATAGCTCTTGGAACTTCTCCCAAGACATCTTGAGTGCGTCAGGCTGGGTACGTTTTACAGATTCCCACCAGTAATATGCCTCTTCACGCAACATAAAGGTGGCAAAGGGAACCTTTTGCTCCTCGGAGCATCCAAAGACATCAAATATCTTGGTGATCTGCTTTAACCACGCCTCCGCCTTTAAGTGGTTCTAGCTTTTCCAAAACTCCGGGTCCCAGCCTCGAATCGCTTAGCGCGAATGACCGGTAGATGGGTTGCCATTGTTTCCACCTCGCATTTTGAGCAGAGTCTCTCTCTTTGATGTTGCATGAATTGCATAAAGCCTTTGAACATCCCATCATTCATCATCTGATCGATGTTGTTATTTACCTGAGGATTATTGTCTTTCTATTGCACATTATCCCAGGTTTTAATCGTTGGTGACTCAACGGCCTCATGTGCTTCATTTCTTATCTCAATATTTTCAAATGCCATTTTCAAATACTGCCACAAAATAAGGGTTAATTGACATGTCACATATTATCCCTATACTCTGACCGACCAATTAAATACCAAATAAACTTAAGTAGTTCATACTAGCGAAGAAATTCCACATCTCTCCCCTCCTAGTTATTGTCTCACATCTCAGCCAGGGATCATATCCCTAAGCTTTAATACCAACTGTGACACCCCCAAAATAGGTATACATCATCCATCTTGAGTCACCAAATACATGGTACAAAATTCAAATACAACTTAATTATACAACAGTCGTGTAAAATACGACAAAACACAATCTAAGAGTTTTAATAAGAATATTGTCATCTAGACAATATCTACACTCAATGGAGTCTGATTAGTGGTATTTTTACCTACTTATTGAATACCAATTCACGCCAACTATGCCCATCTCAAATACATTTTATTGTGTTTTAGTTGCATTTCATGATATTTTGCATTGCATTTACTTAAAACTCCTTTTAGTGAATAAGTGCAGGAATCGGCTTAATTTTGGTGGTATTAGAGGGCACGAGGTTAATGGATGCATGAAGGCGAGGCACAAGTGGGGATTTTCATGACATGAAGGTACTATGAAGCAAGGAGATCAAGCATGGAAGAAAACTAAGCATGAATGAACAAGTCGCAATGAAGAAGAAGCATGACGAACCGTAACTGAACTTGCAGATCGCAGGTGTCGCGTGTCGCAGCGACATAAGAGCCTTGAGAGAGCGCCTGCCGAGAGGACTCCTATTGGACATGGCATACTTTTCGCAAGTCTCGCTACCGCCGAGGAAGGTATTTGAGGAGCCTTGCTGCAAACGTGCGCGCGATGCTAAAAGTCGTGTATTTATTTTATTTTAATTTTTAATTAAATGAGTTGCAATTGGTTTTTAAACGATTCTGACTGGTGTCAGACAGGAGGATTGATAATTTTAGCGTATTTTTCATATCGTAACTAGGGTTTACACTGTGAGGGAGATTCCAACATAGAACGAGGCCAAAATGTCTACTTCTCCAATTCTTCTTGGGATTCTCTGTCATTGTGGTTATTTATTATCGTTTACTTGATTTTTATAAGGATTTGAATGTTATTATTGGTTCCAAATCTGCAATTGGGTTTGATCATTCTATCTTTCATCTTTCAATTGTTTGTTTTATAATCATGTTTAACGTTGATCCCATAATGGCTTTTGGTTCAGTCGTGAACTTAACTCCATTATGGGATTCTAATGGATTTTAATATGTAGTTTGGTTGCATGCTTAAATGCTAGGGTTGTTTTGCATATCATATGGGAATTTTTGTCATGATTGTTTTACATGTATGAATGTCTGATCACCATTCATCTCAGTACTTGTATGGAATTGACAATGAACATGCAAGTATGGATTGTAATCATGATAAAGATGCGAATATATGGGTTTTTTATTGTATATGGCTTTATGTATTTTGTGAACTAGATAGACATATACTGTTTCACCGTATGAGCTATAGTAAGGGCTTGTGCTTAAAATCAATATAATTGCAATTTCACATAGACATATAGTGATTTTGGTTGTATTGATGATTACATGGAGTCTATCATTTGTGGATGCTATGTAAGTAGGTTATAGTGCATTGAAAAATGGTTATAACTCTATTCGTGCTCTTGGCTATTTTCCTATGATATGTGAACACTTCTTGCATGATAGTAGCGATTAGATGAAATATTAAATGAAGTTAGGGTCCCATTATTTCCAGATTATATTCATTCCATTAGTATACTTATTTTTAGTTGTTAGTTTCAATTAGTTTAAGTCAACAATTATATTCATTAGTCTAAGCATATAAATACAGTGAGTTAATTGATGCATAGTAGTTTAAATTTAACAACTTTCTCTGTGGGACCGATACTCTACTTACTCTATATTACTTGTTGACACATGTATGCTTCCATGAGTTAGAGCTCTTTTATCAGAACTGTAAAAGAGGCAACAAGTTTTTGGCGCCGTTGCTGGGGAAAGGCGTTGAATTTAAATAATTATCATTAGTTTAAAGCTATATTGTATGACTTAGACAATTCTGATCGTTTCTCATTTCTATTTTTGTTGCGGTTTTTATTTCAGGAACTTGTGGATTTTTATGCACACGCGATCATCCAACTCAGAACTAACAGCAGCGCAGGATAACATAAACGGAAGAGGTTGGAAAACGAGTGTGCGGAGAAATTTGCAAGCGCAGTTAGATAATACAACATCCAGAATGGCGGAAGAACCGAGACTTGAGCAAAGAAAAGAGCATCGGGCTCTAAGGGAGTATTCCATGCCAAACATAAACGGACTACAGTCGAGCATAGTCAGACCGGCGATAGCAGCCAATACCTTTGAAATCAAATCGGGCACTATTCAAATGGTGCAAACTCGGTTCAGTTTGGGGGTGCTGTCACGAATGATCCGAATGAACACCTATTGAGCTTCATCGAGATTTGTGATACATTTAGATACAATGGTGTGACGGAGGATGCCATTAGACTACGGCTATTCCCATTTTCATTGAGGGATAAGGCTAGAAGTTGGCTACATTCTTTGCCGTCAGGGTCAATCACTACATGGGAGGACTTAGCACTGAAATTCTTAGCCAAGTTCTTTCCAATGGCTAAGACTGCAAAGATGAGGACAACTATCTTTCAGTTTGAGCAACAACAAGGCGAGTCCTTATATGAGGCATGGGAAAGATATAAAGAGATGCTCAGAAAATGTCCGCATCACGGTATTCCAGATTGGAGGTGATCAACTCCTTCTACAATGGTTTGGGATGGCAGTCGAGACCGATTGTGGATGCAGCCGCGGGAGGGGTATTATGGGAAAAGATCTATGACGAGGCTTATACTCTTATCGAGACTACAGCTCGGATGTCACAGCCCAAGGTTGCAGGTGTGTTGGAGGTAGATGTGATTACACATTCCACAGATCAATGTGCTATCAGCTTGGAGTCGGTGCAGTATGTGAGCAACTACAGGAAAGACCAAGGTCAATTTCAGAACACATACCACCCCAACAACCGAAATCATCCAAACTTTAGCTAGTCGAATAACCAAGGAAGTCAACAAAGTCAGTTTTAGCCAAACCATCAATTTCAACCACAGTCATCTCAGCCACAGTTTACACCAAAACCACCGTTCCCACCAGGATTCTCTCAACAACAACAACATCACACTCCAGCTGCACCACAGCCAGAAAAGAAATCAGAAATGGAGGAGATGATGTTGAAATACATGGCAAACACAGAGGTTACGATCAAAAGCCAAGTAGTGGCTATTAAGAATTTGGAGACTCAAATGGGGCAAATGGCGAATATGCTTAACAACAGGCCGCAGGGTTCATTGCCAAGTAACACTGAGACAAATCCAAGAAGAGACGGGAAGGAGCAGTGTCAAGCAATCACATTGAGATCAGGGAAAGATTTGACAGGTTCTGTAAGTCGCACGCCCGCACCTGATAGTACTAAGGAGGCCGCGTGGCCGCACGAGGCAGAGCAGGTGGCTAAAGAGGAGGAAAATCTGGAAAATTCTGATGTTCAGTAGGAAGAGAAAGACAAAGCAGGTTCAGAAGAGAAGGTCAAGAGTCCAGAGCCACCAATTCACCCTCAAGTACCGTATCCGCAGAGGTTAATTAAGCAGAAAGAAGACAAACAGTTCAACAAGTTTCTGGAGGTATTCAAAAAGCTGCAAATTAATATAACTTTCGCCGAAGCATTGGAACAGATGCCATGCTATATAAAGTTCATGAAGGGTATATTGTTAAGGAAGAGAAGATTAGATGAGTTTGAAATGGTAGCCTTGACCGAGGAATGCAGTGTAGTGCTTCAGTGCAAACTACCTCCAAAGATGAAAGATTTAGGCAGCTTCACAATTCCGTGCACAATTGGGAAGATGAACTTTAGTAAGTGTTTATGTGATCTGGGGGAAAGTATAAATTTGATGCCGCTGTTAGTGTTTAACTCATTGGGTTCTTTACCTCCAGGTAAATAAACATTTCTCTACAACTGATAGACAGATCCATCACGTATCCACGGGGAATTGTTGAAGATGTGTTGGTTAAGGTGGACAAGTTTATTTTTCCGACTGACTTCATCATTCTAGACTACGAAGAGGACAAAAACATACCAATAATACTGGGAAGACCATTTTTAGCCACAGGAAGGACTTTGATAGACGTGCAAAAAGGGGAACTCACTATGCGTGTACATGATCAGGAGGTCACCTTTAATGTCTTTAAGGCAATAAAGTTCCCAACGGATGAAGAAGAATGCTTATTGGTGGACTTGGTAGATCGGGTCCTAAAAGATGAGGTATAGAAATCGAGGAATTATGAATCGTTGAGGTGTGTAACTGGCAAAAGTTCAGAGTTGAAGGTAGAGCCGTTAATGAAAGTTGCAGTCATTAAATTTTGGGGTGCGGTGGACAATAAAGAAGGCACCTCAATTCTTGATGTGACGTGAGATTCAGAGATAGTCAAGCTAATTGACTATAACTTAGCGCTGGATGGGAGGCAACCCATTATTTCTACCCCCATTGACTTTTTAGTTACTCATTTTGAATTACTTTAGTCAGTTATATCTCATTTAACATGTTTACCACTCATGTGGGGCCCACCCAAGTGTAAAAAATGTTTTTCTTTTAAAAAGAATTTAAAACTTTAAAAAAATAATTATTCTAGAACTTCAGAACTTCAATAATTCATAATAAATAGCTCTTTTATTAGAAAAATTAAAATCTTATGTCCATTCTATATGAAATTTAATTCTCTACAACTTTGCAGAAGAAAGTTTTTCTAAATTCCAAATGTAAATTGACCAAAAATCCACATACTGATTTATATCATTGCAGCTATAATCAAATTTCAGTCAAGAAATGGGGTCCACCGACATGTTTAACATGTTTTTAACATTTATTGTGACAAAAATACTCTTCTTCCTCATTTATTCATATATCCCACATTCATTGTAAAGATATCACCATTATTATATTATTATAATATAATAATATATTTAAATGAATTATTTTATCAAAAAAAGATAAAATATTTATTTTCAACAATTGTCACATTAAAATTTTCTCCATCTATATCTACATAAAATGAATATTTTTCTCATCATATAAATTAATAATTAATTATTCACAAATAATATTACAGAATCACAATATTGACAACCAAGCAGTTCCTAGGAAAGATGAGGCTTTTCAATAAGGATTTCTCCTTACGGGCGCACAATTAGGTGACCAAACCTCTCCTTAGACAGAACTTTCTAGACATTGCCAATAATGCTATATAATAATATTATTCAAATAATATGAATTATTAATTTGATAAAGGAAAATACTGTGCAGTGACAATTAATGAAGCAACAATAATATAAAATATCAACATAGCAATTATTGAATCAATAAAATAAAATATTGAGCGATAATTCTGTAACAATTATTGAGTAAAGCCTTCTTACGTAAGAATAAATAATTGGTGCAATACCGCAAAGCTACCTTGTATTTTAACCATCGAGTATTTCAACAAAGATTAATGGGTAATAACTACGCGCTAATTATAAACAACTTATACTTGTCGCTTTCTTCATCCAATCGCTTTTAGTTATGGGGCCCACATGGTGGCTGCTTGGCAAATACATTTAATATTCCCATACAAAGAAAAATATTTTACAACCACTTGCTTATTTAAAATATTTGCGCATTTTACCCATAACTAACCACATTAATCAAATCAACCCTTACTATTTCAAAATAATAAATAAAGGAAATTCAATTTCATTAATAATAAGTTGGTAAGACATGCTCCTTCCTCCACAAAACTTTGACTTGTGGTATGACCTTTGTACGTAAGACATGCTCCTTCCTATCCAAGATCTTGACAGGTACCTCCTCGTACGTTATGAACACGAGACATGCTTGGAGATAACGCGAGTCTATAGGCCACATTTCCTACTCAGTTAATAATCTGAAATGGACCAATAAATTATGGATTGAGCTTTCCTCTCTTCCCAAATCTTGTAACTCCCTTCCATGGAGCAACACGCAACAATACATGATCCCCAATACTAAATTCCATGTCCTTTCGATGAAGATCCGCATAACTCTTTTGTCGATCATGTGCCGTTTGTATACGTTGTCGAATCATTTTGATCTTTTTCGTAGTCATACTTACCAACTCGGGTCCCAACAATGTTGCTTCACCCACCTCATCCCAACATATTGGAGAGCGACACTTTCGTCCATATAATGCTTCAAATGGAGCCACACCTATACTTACCTGATAACTATTGTTGTAGGAGAATTCCACCTTATCCCAACTCCCTTTGAAGTCTAGGACACAGAGTCTTAATAGATCTTCAAGAGTTTGAATAGTCCTCTCTGATTATCCGTCCGTTTGAGGATGGTATGCCGAACTGAATCGTAAATTCGTCCCCATAGCTTTTTGCAAGCTAACCCAAAATCGTGAAGTGAATCTTGGGTCACGATCAGAAACTATGGATACTGGCATGCCATGAAATCTCATAATTTCATTTACATACATACGAGCAAGATGTTCAAGGGAATAAGTCTCCCGTATTGGCAAGAAATGAGCAGACTTGATTAATCTATCAACAATAACACAAATAGCATTTATGCCTTGAGAAACCGTGGGAAGACCCGTAACGAAATCCATGGTAATGTGTTCCCACTTCCATTTCGGAATCTCAAGTGGTTGCAATGGACCCTTTGACACTTGATGCTCCGCCTTTACACGTTGACAAGTTAAACACCTCGAGATAGACTGTGAAATCTCTCTCTTCATATTGTTCCACCAAAATGTATGTCGAAGATCACGATACATTTTGGTACTTCCAGGATGGATTGCAAACGGTGTATTGTGTGCCTCCATCATGATCTTATACTTCAAATCAGAATCATTAGGAACACAAAGTCTGGAGTGGACTTGAAGTATTTCTTCTTCATCAATTCTTGCTTCTGGAATAACATCTTCTTGTACTTTCTTCTTCATATGCATCAGTTCTGGGTCTGTGGCTTGAGCAACTTTAACTTTATCGATTAAAGTTGGTTCTATGCGTATACTTGACATCATTACATGGGTCCCCGGAGTCTTGAATTCTATCTTCATCTTTTGTAATTCACACAAAATGGGCCTTTGTGTTGACAACATAGCACTCGTTCCCGCATATGATCTTCTACTCAACGCGTCAGCTACCACGTTTTCTTTTCCAGGATGGTATTGAATGGTGTGGTCATAATCTTTCAACAACTCGAGCCAACGTCGTTGCCGCATGTTGAGTTCCTTTTGGGTGAAGAAATATTTAAGGCTTTTATGGTCTGAATATATCTCCACTTTCTATCCATATAAATAGTGCCTCCAGATCTTTAATAAAAACGATCACCGCTAACTCTAGATCATGAGTAGGATAATTCCTCTCATATTCTTTAAGTTGTCACGAGGCATAGGCTATGACTTTCCCACGTTGCATGAGAACACATCCTAACCCCTTGCCCGAAGCATCGCTGTAGATAACAAATCCATCCGAACCAGACGGTATTGTCAGAACAGGAGTCGAAATGAGTCTCCTCTTGAGCTCTTGAAAACTCTTCTCGCATTCCTCGCTCCATATAAATTTTGTATCCTTCCGAGACAGCTGAGTTAACGGAGTAGCGATTCGAGAAAATCCTTCCACAAATTTTTAATAATAACCGGCTAAACCTAGAAAGCTACTGTGAGACCCCAAATTTTATGAATAAAGATTTAAATTTCTCAAAATATTTTTTTTAATATTATGGTATGGATTTGATATAATGTTATAGTTGTGGGTAGTATTTATAAATTTTGTAAAGTATGCAAGTTGTTATAAAATATTCGTTTGGTCGGGGAATATTCTTTTTGTCGGTAATATCCGTACGACGGTACAATCATTGGTGGACCCCACAACAGAATTATTGTCGGATTGAGAAAACGACAAAAATATTTTATTAAAAATAACTATTGAACTACTCGGTAGTAAAAGTACAGTGATACGCGTGGTTGCATAGTAGCACACGGTATTGATTACTGATGCTTACGTGATAAGTCATTCAGTTATACTCAATTATTGCTACAATAATTGCTGCATCATATTTCTCATATTATTGATTTAATTATTGTTACATTATCATCTGCATTATATGATATATTATTAAATCAATAATTGAGACGACAAAGTTATTCATATTATTAAATTGCAATATTTACAATGTCTAGAAGTTCTGCCAAGGAGAGGTTTGGTCACCTAATTGCGTGCCAATAGGGAAAAATCCTTATTGGAAAGCCCCCTCTTCCCTGGGAACGACCTGGTTGTTAAATATTGTGAGTTATAATATTAATGATGAATGAGTTCGTGTTGATTAAAGATGAATTTGATAGTTCCATTGTGTTGGGATTATTTGTATTAGTAGAAATCGACATTTATTTCGATAATAATTGATGTCTGGAGATTATATTGTTCAATCGGGTATTCATGGCACTTTTCGTGGCTTTAGTACTATTCACGAGTTACTATTTATGAGTTACTATTCATGAGTTACTATTGAGTCACATTCACTTACTATTAGGGGAGTTGGTGCAAGATTGATGATACTTGCATGACTAAGTTAAAAATGGAGGTATAGATGGAGGTACTATACTGTAATTAATTTTTTCACATATTTAGAACTATTGAGTCACATGATTTACTATTGATTCACGTGATTTACTATTAGGGGAGGTGGTGCAAGTTTGATAATACTTGGATGACTGAATTAAAAATGAAAGAAAAGTTGGAGGTATTATACTGTAATATTTCGAGCCCCAAAACGTGCAATTATCGAAACTATATTTTCCTATAAATAGAAGTTCATTCTTCCTTCATTTCTCACCAATTCACAAAACCTTTAGAGCCATTACTATAGAGAGAAATTATAGAGAGAAAGAAGAAGAGAAGTCTGCTACCTCACTATTCCAAATCCAAATTTCTTTTGAGGTAGGGGGTATTATTTCTTTCATATTCATGAAGAGAGCTATTGTTATTCTATTCCTTATTATTCTGTTCGAATAACCTATCTATGCGAAGTACCGCATACATGGTGAAATTCTTCTGTTATTCCATTCTTTATTATTATGTTGAATAACTCAGATATGCAAAGTAATCGCATACATAGTGAAATTCTTCTATTATTCCGCTTTTTTATAATTCGCCTTAATATCCTGTCTGCAGCATTTTCACGGACCGGTTCTATTATTTATTATTCTCGTGAATATCCTGCGTCTGCGTGCGCTTATGCCGGGACTTCGGTTCCATTATTTATTATTTTGTTGGAATATCATGTTGCATGCGAATTTCTTTGACTTCGTTCCGCTTCTTTATTATTCTCATTGAAATATCCTCGCTTGTCAAGGATCACGCCTGACCTAGTTCTGTTCTTTATTATTCTGTTAGGAATAACCTGTCTATGCGGTCTCTATCGCATGCATGGTAAATCCTTCTGTTATTCCATTCTTTATTACTCTGTTGGAATAACCTGTCTATGTGGATTACCACATTATGGTGATTGATCCTTTGTATTTATTCCTTATTAAATTGTGGAAATGATCTGTTTACGTGGATTATGGAGAAAGTTATAATAAAAGCAAGGGATTGATGAAAACCATGGGTATATGTAGTATTAGTAAGTGTTATGATAAGTTATGTTGGCTAATATGTGAAAACATGAAAGTTTCTTAGAAATCACAAAGGGTTGAAAAATCAGATTTTGGTAAAAATGGAACATGAAATTCAATTGACCATATCTCCTTTTATATTTCAAATTTTTAAGTGTGGTCAAGTTCTAGAGTTAGATCTATGAGTCTTATAACTTATCCAAGTGGAATCACTTGAAAAGGTATTGTAGATTTTCGTGTGGACTGATTTTAGTAAAGGATGAAAAATCTGAAAATGCTTAAAAAGCTACTGTCCATATTTTTAAAAGGGTTTTTTCGGCCATTTAATTTGTAAGAAAAATTCTGGCCTTTTGGGACATGAAAGTATACGGTATAAAGAACATCCTGTCCAAAAATGAGCTCATTCCGACTTAAAATGAGCAAGTTATGACCATTTCAATATTTAGGTTTTTTCGACGAAAAACGCTATAATCGGAGTTTTATAACTCCGATGACCATGAAATTTAAACTGGAAGCTCACATTAACATGTGTAAGATCATGCCAAGATTTGGGAATTTCTGGAGTTAACCTTGAGGTAGCTAATTTCTTAAGGAATTAATTAGAAATTGATTTTTGAAAAATAGTAAATGAATTTTAAAAATTCCGAGAAAAATATATGTTCATTATGGGACTATATTCTGCTAAATCCCAGAAAAGAAATATTTTTGGGACTGATTTGGTATTTTTCATGAAAATGGTTTAGTTACAAACATATGAGTTAAATATGTTATGCGAAGTAACAAAGTTGGAAAATAGGATTTTATGGCTTGGAAATCCTATATAAGGTATATGCAGATTTTTGATGAGGGATTTGATCATTGGTGATGAAATCTTATGAGTATGGCATTTTTAAATTATTAAATGCATTATGTGGTAAAGTGTAAACAATTGAAATAAATTATTTATAAGTTTAAAAAGTGATTAAAATATTGTTATAATATTAACAATATTAGATTATGAGTTATTTAAGTGATGGATAATATTTAGATAAATTTAAAGTCTTTAATATTTATCCTTGTTTTCGTTAGATTAATACTTATATCATTGTCATCATCCTCATGCTTATATGGTGATGAAAGTTATCTTTGGCTTACGTGCAAAGATGGACTGTTGATTATTGAATTGTATATCTTTGGCTTACGTGCAAAGATGGATTGTTGATTATTGGTTTTATTGTTGTATATCTTTGGCTTACGCAAGCGAGAGATGGACTTGGTATGATTATAACCGTGGATTATTCTAATATAGTCATGACCATTGATGATTTAATGAATATCATCGCCCGTAGTAAAGCGTGGATGATTCGATGATGTGGTTTATTTATTAAGCTGAGTCTCAGCAATAAAAATTGATGAAAACTTTTTAAGTCATAGAAGATAGTAGATTTTATTCTTTACTTGACTCTTCTAATGGATTGCGTGTTCCGCTGCAGTTAAACTTGATGTCTATTATATTTTATCAGTTTAACATTGTTGAAGACTAATGATAATATCTTAGTCATAATATTTCTTACTGGGCTAGTTGAGTTCACCCTTTCTTTCACTGTTCTCTTCAGGAAATGAGAATATAGCTGGGATGAGTCGGGAAAAGGAGTGACGGTCCAAATGATAGCATTAGTAGTCCTCACTATTCTGTTAAATAGTGTGACAATAAATGTAATGAGGACTCATTTGAGTGTGGATATTGTCTAGATGACAATATTCCTATTAAAACTCTCATTTTATGTATTGTCGTATATTACACGACAGTTGTATAATTAAGTTTGTATTTTTATTTTGTACCATGTATTTGGCGACTCAAGATGGGTGATGTATTCTTGTTTTGGTGGCGTCACAGTTGGTATCAAAGCTTAGGGATATGATCCCTGGCTGAGATGTGAGATAAGAACTAGGAGGAGAGAGACGGGGAATTCCTTTGCTAGTATGACCTACCTAAGTTTATTTGGTATTTAATTAGTTGGTCAGAGTATAGGGATAATATGTGATATGTCAATTAACCCTTGTTTTGTGACAAAAATGTTGGTTGAAAATGGCATCCGAAAATGCCGAGATAATTCCAATGAAGCACATGGGAGCGTTGATTCAAAAGGTTTCAAACCCAAAAGGTAATACCTCAACAACACGATAATAATCGTCATGTTGTAATACGGCAACATTGGAGCCATCGTAACAATGATAACCATCGTGGGGGGAAATTATCATGCCAAGAATGGTAACCACTTCGGTGATAATCATGGCCAAGATAATAGAAATGGAAATTTCAAGAAGAGAAGGTCATTTAGCTTGATTTTGTCGTGCACCAAAGTTAAGTCCAGCTGGGACGGTGGCACCAAAGGCGGATATGGACAAAACAAAGTTGGTGGTTTCAAGAAGAGCATTTTTTCGTGACTTCTCAAAAAGCGAGTAACCCGAACGAAGTTGGCACGGGTTAGTTAATTATAAATTTTTGCGAAGTCTATACCTTATTAGATACCGGTTCTACCCATTCTTTTATCTCTATTGCTTGCGCTCAACGTTTAAATTTGACTCCAAAGAAATTAGACTTTGACTTATCGGTTGAAGCTCCGTTAGGAGAAACCTTCATTACATGTGCTATCCAAGTCTTGGATGAGAGTCACAATTTTGAATGATATTTCTATGGTTAATAAATTTCCTGACGTATTCTTGAGGACTTCTTAGCCTACTTAAAGCGTGAAATCGAATTTTGTATTGACCCCAGTACAAAAACCCATTTCTTAAACCCTCAAATATTTCTTTAACTAAAACGAACGTATCATGAGCCAAAGACGTTGGCTCGAGCTGTTGAAGATTATGATCGTACCATTCAATATCATCGTGGAAGAGCGAACGTGGTAGCTGACATATTGAGTAGAAGATCGTATGCGTTTACGAGTGCGATGTTGTTAACACAAAGACTCATTTCGTATAACTTACAAATGATGAAGATAGAGTTAAATACTCTAGGGACCCACGTGAAGATAACGAATATACGAGTACAATCGACTTTAATCGATAAAGTTAAAGCCGCTCAAACTATATACTTAGAGCTGATGAATGTGAAGAAGAAGGTTCAAGAGGGCGTTATTCTAGAAGCAAGAATCGACGAAGAGAGGAAATCTCAACCCTCGATTTAATTGGCCCATTTGAAATACTTGATCGAGTAGGAACTGTGGCCTATAGACTCGTTTTACCACCAAGTATGTCGCGTGTTCATAACATTTTTTTTACGTATCGATGTTACGTAAATATGTGGACGACCCAAACCACATTATTGAATTAGAACTAGACGAGAAAGCAGAAGATTTAACGTATGAGGAGATACGCATTAAAATCTTTGATAAGAAGGATCACATTCGACACTCAAGGTTAGACCTCTTGAGTTAGAATTTGAAATGAAGTCAAGGTATCCTCATCTCTTCGGCATACCAGGTACGTACGTAAATTTTGAGAGCGAAATTTCATAAAGAGGGGAGATTGTGAGACCCCAAATTTTATGAATAAAGATTTAAATTTCTCTAAATATTTTTTTTAATATTATGGTATGGATTTGATATAATGTTATAGTTGTGGATAGTATTTATAAATTTTGTAAAGTTTGCAAGTTGTTATAAAATATTTGTTTGGTCGGGGAATATTCTTTTTGTCGGGAATATCCATACGACGGTACAATCATTGGTGGACGGTACAATCATTGGTGGACCCCACAACGGAATTATTGTCGGATTAAAAAAATGACAAAAATATTTTATTGAAAATAACGGCGGAAGTTTTACCGTTAAAACCGCTGAACTACCTTAGTAGTAAAAGTACAATGTCTACGCGTGGTTGCATAGTAGCACATGGTATTGATTACTGATGCTTACATGATAAGTCACTCAGTTATACTCAATTATTGCTACAGTAATTGCTACATCATATTTCTCATATTATTGATTTATTATTATTACAGTATCATCTACATTATATGATATATTATTAAATCAATAATTGAGACGACAAAGTTATTCATATTATTAAATTACAATATTTACAATGTCTAGAAGTTCTGTCAAGGAGAGGTTTGGTCATCTAATTGCGTGCCAATATGGAGAAATCCTTATTGGAAAGCCCCCTCTTTCCTGGGAACGACCTGGTTGTTAAATATTATGAGTTATAATACTAATGATGAATAAGTTCATGTTGATTAAAGATGAATTTGATAGTTCCATTGTGTTGGGATTATTTGTGTTAGTAGAAATCGACATTTATTTCAATAATAATTGATGTCTGGAGATTATATTGTTCAATCGGGTATTCAGGGCACTTTTCGTGTCAGAGTACTATTCACGAGTTATTATTCATGAGTTATTATTCATGAGTTACTATTCATGAGTTACTATTCACGAGTTACTATTGAGTCACATTCACTTACTATTAGGGGAGTTGGTGCAAGATTGATGATACTTACATAACTAAGTTAAAAATGGAGGTATAGATGGAGGTACTATACTGTAATTAATTTTTTCACATGTTTAGAACTATTGAGTCATATGATTTACTATTGATTCTCATGATTTACTATTAGGGGAGGTGGTGCAAGTTTGATAATACTTGGATGACTGAATTAAAAATGAAAGAAAAGTTAGAGGTATTGTACTGTAATATTTTGAGCCCCAAAACGTGCAATTATCGAAACTATATTTTCCTATAAATAGAAGCTCATTCTTCCTTCATTTCTCACCAATTCACAAAACCTTTAGAGCCATTATTATAGAGAGAAAGAAGAAGAAGAAAGTCCACCCTCACTATTCCAAAGATCCAAATTTTCTTTTTGAGGTAAGGGGGTATTATTTCTTTCAGATTCATGAAGAGAGCTATTGTTATTCCATTCCTTATTATTCTATTGAATAACTTTTGCCTATGCGAAGTACCGTATACATGGTGAAATTCTTTTGTTATTCCATTCTTTATTATTATGTTGAATAACTCAGATATGCAAAGTAATCGCATACATGGTGAAATTCTTCTATTATTCCGTTCTTTATTATTCTCATTTAATATCCATGCATGCATTTTCCTGACTGGTTCTATTATTTATTATTCTGTCGAAATATTATGTATGCATGCGCTTCTGCCGGACTTCGGTTCCATTATTTATTATTCTCTGGAATATCCTGCTGGTGCAATTTTGCCCGACTTCGGTTCCGTTCTTTATTATTCTGTTGAAATATCCTGTCGGTGCGGATCACGCCTGACCTGGTTTCGTTCTTTATTATTCTGTTAGGAATAACCTGTCTGTGTGGTCTCTATCCATGCATGGTGAATCCTTCTGTTATTTCATTGTTTATTATTTTGTTGGAATAACCTGTCAATGTGGATTACCACATGCATGGTGATTGATCCTTTGTATTCATTCCTTATTAAATTGTGGAAATGATCTGTTTACGTGGATTATAGAGAAAGTCATAATAAAAGCAAGTGATTGATGCAAACCATGGGTATATGTAGTATTAGTAAGTGTTATGATAAGTTATATTGGTTAATATGTGACAACATGAAAGTTTCTTAGAAATCACAAAGGGTTAAAAAATCAGATTTTGGTGAAAATGGAACATGAAATTCAATTGACCATATCTCCTATTATATTTTGAATTTTTGACTGTGGTCAAGTTCTAGAGTTAGATCTATGAGTCTTATAACTTATCCAAGTGGAATAACTAGAAAATGTATTATAGATTTTCGTGTGGACTGATTTTAGTAAAGGATGAAAAATCTGGAAATGCTTAAAAAGCTATTGTCTATATTTTTAAAAGGGCTGTTTCGGCCACTTAATTTATGAGAAAAATTTCTACCTTTTGGGACATGAAAGTATATGTTATAAAGAACATCCTGTCCAAAAATGAGTTCATTCCGACTTAAAATGAGCAAGTTATGACCATTTCAATATTTAGGTTTTTCCGATGAAAAACGCTATAATCGGAGTTCTATAACTCCGATGACCATGAAATTTAAACTGGAAGCTCACATTAACATGTGTAAGATCATGCTAAGATTTGGGAATTTCTGGAGTTAACCTTGTGGTAGCTAATTTCTTAAGGAATTAATTAGAAATTGATTTTTAAAAAATAGTAAATGAATTTTAAAAATTCCGAGAAAAATATATGTTCATTATGGGACTATATTCTGCTAAATCCCAGAAAAGAAATATGATTAAATGATTATGAGTATGACATTTTTGAATGATTAAATGCATTATGTGGTAAAGTGTAAACAATTAAAATAAATTGTTTATAAGTTTAAAAAGTGATTAAAATATTGTTATAATATTAACAATATTAGATTATGAGTTATTTAAGTGATGAATAATATTTGGATAAATTTAAAGTCTTTAATATTTATCCTTGTTTTCGTTTGATTAATTCTTATATCATTGTCATCATCCTCATGCTTATATGGTGATGAAAGTTATCTTTAAACTTACGTGCAAAGATGGATCATTGATTATTGAATTGTATATCTTTGCTTACGTGCAAAGATGGATTGTTGATTATTGGTTTTATTGTTGTATATCTTTGGCTTACGTGCAGAGATGGACTTGGTATGATTATGACCAGGGATTATTAGGTATAGTCATGACCATTAATGATTTAATGAATATCCTTGGCCCGTAGTGCGAGGGGATGATTCGATGATGTGGTTTATTTATTAAGTCGAGTCTCAAATGATAAAATTGATGAAAACTTTTTAAATCATAGAAGATAGTAGATTTTATTCTTTACTTGACTCTTCTAATGGATTGCGTGTTCATCGCAGCTTAAACTTGATGTCTATTATATTTTATCGCTTTAACATTGTTGAAGACTAATGATAATTTATTCGCATTATCTTAGTCATAATATTTTCATCGGGCTAGTTGAGCTCACCCTTTCCTTCACTGTTTCTTCGTGAAATGAGAATATAGCCGAGACGAGTCGGGAAAAGGAGTGATTTCGTCCGTATGATAGCATTAGTAGTCCTCACTATTCTGCTAAATAAATAGTGTGACAATAAATGTAATGAGGACTCCTTTGAGTGTGGATATTGTCTAGATGACAATATTCCTATTAAAACTCGGTTTATGTATTGTCGATATTACACGACAATTGTATAATTAAGTTTATATTTGTATTTTATACCATGTATTTGGCGACTCAAGATGGGTGATGTATTCTGCTTTTGGGAGTCACAACCGTGCATTTTGGCCACCGACTTTTGTTGCTTCCCAACTTTGTATTGCTTCAATCTTCACCGGGTCAACAGATACTCCATGTTTTG
The DNA here is from genome assembly GCA_020205605.1 of Panax ginseng. NCBI lineage: Eukaryota > Viridiplantae > Streptophyta > Magnoliopsida > Apiales > Araliaceae > Panax > Panax ginseng. Next base: position 15,912,894 of record CM035134.1, read on the forward strand.
ACACCGGTGCCCAAGGAATGCTACTTCTTCAAGCCGAACTCATTTTCTTCAACTTGGCATAAAGCTTGTTTTATGCGACCTTTAGTACCGAATTTCAAATGGTGCTCATGATCTTCACGACTTTTGGAATATATGAGGATGTCATCAATAAAGACAACAACGAAATGATCCAAATATTCTTTGAATACTCGGTTCATCATATCCATGAAAGCCGCAGGAGCTTTAGTCAATCCAAAAGACATGACTAAGAATTCATAAAGCCCGCACTGCGTGTTTTTGAAAGGCGCCTTTGGAATATCCTCGCCTCTAATCTTCAAATTGATGATATCCGTAATCGAAGATCGATCTTTGAAAAGAATTGTGCTCCTTGTGAATCGGGTCAAATAGGTCATCAATGCGAGGTAGCGGATACCAATTCTTGATGGTGACATGGTTCAATTCCGTTAGTCAATACAAAGTCGCATACTCCCGTCTTTCTTCTTTACGAATAAAATAGGAGCACCCCAAGGAGATGTACTAGGAAGAATGAAACCGATGTCCAACAAATCCTGTAGTTGGACCTTTAACTCCTGAAGTTCAATAGGAGCCATTCGATATGGGGTTTTAAAAATGGTCTTTGTACTAGGTTCAAGGTCAATAAAGAATTCAACTTCACGTTCTGGGGGTAGACCAGGAAGTTCTTCAGGAAATACGTCAGGAAATTTACTAACAACAGGAATATTATTCAAATCTGACGTGTCTTTATTTAAATCCATAACATGGGCTAAGAAAGCTTGACATCCGTTTTTTAATAAATGAATAGCTTTATGACTTGATATGACAGTGATTGATTTCAGTGGTTTAGTTGCTTGAATTAAATACAACAAAGTTGGTTAGGAATATGAAAACTAACAACCTTACGAAAACAATCAATTTTGGCATGATGAGTAGTTAACCAATCAATCCCTAAAATCACATCAAAAGCAAGTATCTTTAAAGAGATAAGGTCAACAGGTAATGTGATGGTGCCAACTTGGATCGAACAAGATTTATAAACAGTGGATGTAATAAAAGTGTCTCCTAACGGAGTCTCCACAGATAGGTCAAAGTCTAATTTCTCCGGAGTTAAGTTTAAACGTTGAGCACAAGCAGGAGAGATAAATGAATGGGTAGCATCGGTATCTAGTAATGTATAAACTTCGCAAGAATTTATGACTAGCTTACCCATGATAACCTCATTTGGGTTCCTCGCATTTTGACCAGTCACGACAAACGCTCTTCCAGGAACCATTGACTTTGACTTTTCTGGGACAACCTTTTGAGTCACCATCCCCACTGGACTTGGTTTCACTATCGTATAATCTCGAGCGATATGTCCTTCCTTTCCACAATTATAGCATACCTTGAACTGTTGTGGGTAGTTTGGGCTGATATGTCCCTCTTTCCCGCATTTATAGCATACGACCGGTGGTCGTTCTCTTCCCTTAGAACCAGTTGTTGCTGGTGCTGATGTCTTCACATTATCATTGTTGAATCTCCTCTTTTTAAAATCTCCCCCCGACTCGCTTCTTCTATTTTCATGGCAATGATTACCACCAGAGTGGTTGCTGCTTTTGTCCGTATAATCTCAATTTTCGTTGTTTTGATGACTGTTGTCACCGGTATGACCCTGGTTGTGGTCCCTCAGCTGAACGTACTCGGTATCTCGCTCTAATAATTGAGCCCTGTTGACAACATCGGAATAGAGAGAAAATTTATGAGAAATGAGATATTGATGTATGTCGGGTTTCAAACCTCTCAGAAACATCCGCGTCATACGTTCCTCATTCTCCACCAAATGAGGTATAAACCTGGATAACTCCGTGAACTTCGCCTCATATTGGGACACCGTCATGTTATTCTGTTCCAATCTAATAAACTCCACCTCCTTCAAATGACGAATACTTTCAGGAAAGTACTTGTCATTAAACAGTTTCTAAAATGTCTCCCAAGACATGCTGAGTGCGGCTGGATGGGTACGCTTCACAGATTTCCACCAGTAATCTACCTCATTACGAAACATAAAGGTAGTGAATGGAACCTTCTGTTCCTCCGTGCATCCCAAGACATCGAATATCTTGGTAATTTGCTTGACCCACATCTTCGCCTTAATCGGATCCGGCTTTCACCAGAATTCTGGTGGTCCCAACTTTTTGAACTGTTTGGCTGTGACAAACCATGCGTTGCTATCATTTCCACCTATATTTTGTACATGAGTCTCCCTCGTCTGATTTTGCATGAACTGCAAAAAGCTTCTAAACATTCTGTCGTTCATCGTCTGATTAGTGGTGTTATTTACAAGAGGAACATTGCCGGCATGTTGCACGTTCTCCTCATTGATGAGTAAAGGTGTCTCCACGGTTTCAGTTACACCACTGTTAACATTCTCGGTTGACATTCTCAAATACTGCCATAAAACAAGGGTTAATTAAAGAAATTAACATATCACATAATATCCCTATATTTTGACCAACCAACAAATAAGCTTAGGTAGGACACACTAGTGAAGGATTTACTCATCTCTCCCCTCCAAGTTCTATTCCCCGATCTCCGCTAGAGATCATATCCCTAAGCTCTGCTACCAACTGTGACTCCCCCAAAATAGGTATACAACACTCATTCTGAGTCGCCAAATACATAGTACAGAAACAACTACAACTTTAGTAATACAATTATCGTGTAAAATACGATAACACATAAACTGTGAGTTTAAAAACAAATATTGTCTTCTAGACAATATCAACACTCAAATAAGTCATCATTACAATTATTGATACACTATTTTACAAAATAGTGAGGACTACTAAAACGACATTCTAGAACCTTCATTCCATACCCCGACTAGTACTCGCTACATTCTCGCCTCCTGGGAAGAAAAATGGAACAAAATGGAAAAGGGTGAGCTCAACTAGCCCAGTAAAGAATATTATGACTAAGATAATATAGAATAAATTATCATTAGTCCTCAACAGGAAAAAAATCTGATAGAATATAATAGACAACAAGTTTCAAATTAATATTCGCAGCGGAAATAATAATTCATAGAAGAGTTACGTAGAGAATGAAATCTACTATAATCTATGAATTTAAAAGTCCATCATCAATATTTTATCCACTCAGAACACCAATCAATATTCATCTTGAATCAAATATTAATCTTTTTTTAATGTGCCAAAGATATTCATCAGTTGGTCATGTTCATCTCAACACCTATACATCTTTGCACTACGAGCCAAAGATATTCATAAGAAATTCAACCATCTTTGCACTACAGGCCAAAGATATTCAGTAATATCATCATTTAGCACTGAGGATGATGAAAAATATTTTAAAGAAAACGAATCCAGTGAAACAAAAGAACAAACAATAAGGATTCGTACTTTAAACAGTCCAAGTTTAAAAATACTTCATAAATAACCATAGTGAAGTAAAATTCAAGAATGATCAAAACATGGATACAATCAAAGATAGTATCCATAATAGATATTTTGGACAAAAAATTAAAATTTGATTTTTCTGTGAATAGTGTCGTATTCGTGAATAGTGTCGTATACGTGAATAATGCCGTATACGTGAATAGTAACCCTGACACTAAAAGACAAGAATTTTACAAGAAAAATCTTTCCAATATTCTGGCATAATGATATTAGAAGAAATAATATCATTTATAAAAAAAATAACATCTCTTACCTCGAAAAGATAGTACTTCTGACTGGAATACTGGATATAATGTTGAAGAGAACTTGCACCGTATAACAACACTCAAAGTATCAAAATACTCACAAGAATACGCTCGATAATATAAAGAGAAAAGATTTCAGTTTCTGGTGTGATTTTCAATTCTAACCTAAGCACCCTATTTATAGAAAATTACTTAGAACACCAAAACAGAAAATTTAATAAAATATTAATATAATTATATAAATTTCCTACGCACACCAAGAAAACTGAATTCAACATGTTTACCACTCATGTGGGGCCCACCCAAGTGTAAAAAACGTTTTCTTTTAAAAAGAATTTAAAACTTTAAAAAAATAATTATTCCGGAATTTCAGAACTTCAATAATTCATAATAAATAGCTCTTTTATTAAAAAAATTCAAATTTATGTCCATTCTACAGGAAATTTAATTCTCTACAACTTTGCAGAAGAAATTTTTTCCAAATTCTAAATAGAAATTGACCGAAATCCACATACGGATGATTTTACAGGCTACAATCAAATTTCAATCAATAAATGGGTTCCACCGACATGTTTAACATATTTTTAACATTTATTGTAACAAAAATACTCTTCCTCCTCATTTATTCATATATCCCACATTCATTGTAAAGATATCACCATTATTATATTATTATAATATAATAATATATTTAAATAAATTATCTTATCAGAAAATGATAAATATTTATTTTCAACAATTGTCACATTAAAAATTTTCTCCATCTATATCCACATAAAATGAATATTTTTCTCATCATATAAATTAATAAGTAATTATTCACAAATAATATTACAGAATCACAATACTGACAACCAAACAGTTCCCAGGAAAGAGGGGGCTTTCCAATAAAGATTTCTCCTTACTGGTGTGCAATTAGGTGACTAAACCTCTCCTTAGACAGAACTTTCTAGACATTGCCAATAATACTATCTAATAATATTATTCAAATACTATGAATTATTAATTTGATAAAGAAAATATCATGCAAAGGACAATTATTGAAATAACAATAATATAAAATATCAACATAGCAATTATTGAATCAATAAAATAAAATATTGAATAAAGAATTACTTGTAATAATTATTGAGTAAAGTGCCTTCACGTAAGAATCAATAATTGGTGCAATATCGTGTCTTCTTGTGTTTTAACCAATTTAGTATTTCAACAAAGATAATAGCAGAACAACTACATCGTTAATTATAAACAACTTATACTTGTCGTTTTCTTCATCCAATCGCTTTTCGTTATGGGGCCCACACAAGGATGCGCCGTCGTAAAAATATTCCCCGACAGCAAGAATATTTTACAACCACTTGCTTATTTAAAATATTTGCGCATTTTACCCATAACTAACCACATTAATCAAATCAACCCTTACTATTTCAAAATAATAAATAGAGAAAATTCAATTTCATTAATAATAAGTTGGGGTCTTTCCGATAAGGATTTCTCCTTATTGGCGCGCAATTAGATAACCAAACCTCTCCTTGACAGAACTTCTAGACATTGTAAATATTACAATTTAATAATATGAATAACATTTGTCGTCTCAATTATTGATTTAATAATATATCATATTATGCAGATGATAATGTGACAATAATCGAATCAATAATATGAGAGATAGGATGCAGCAATTACTGTAGCAATAATTGAGTATAACTGAGTGACTTCTCACGTAAGCATCAATAATCAATACCGTGTGCTACTATGCAACCACGCGTATTACTGTACTTTTACTACCGGGTAGTTCAACAGTTTTAACGGTAACACTTTTGCCGTTATTTTTAATAAAAGATAATTATGTCGTTTTCTTACTATGACAATACTTTCGTTGTGGGGTCCACCAATGATTGTGCCGTCGTACAAATATTCCCTGTTAAAACTAATATTCCCCGACCAATCGAATATTATATAACCACTTTCTTACTTTACAAAATTTGTAAATATTACCCACAACTATAACATTATATCAAATCCATACCATAATATTAAAAAAAAATCGAGAAATTTAAATCATTATTGATAAAATTTGGGGTCTCACAATCTCCCCTCCTTATGAAATTTTGCCCTCAAAATTTATGTACGTACCTAGTATGCCGAAGAGGTGAGGATACATTGAATACCTTTATCGTCGAAAATATTACACGTTGCATACATGCATGCCCGATGTCCTCCGATTGCCTCTGAATGCACATCAGTCCCTAAAATAGCCATTTTAGGCCTTGATATCGACCTCAAATCTCAAAATATAAAGAATGAAAGTTTTAGGTCTACTCGTTATCTTTCCGAATCATCCCAAATCACCTCCATCGGAGTTTGTATGAAAACGTTATGCCCAATTTACTAAAAGACGTCCGAACAGATTTTGGCTTAACACTTGACCAGCGCCTAGGCGCCCAAATTTGGCCTTGGGAAAGCGCCTAGGCACCCAAGAACAAATTCTAAGCGCCGAGCCAAGTGCCTAGGTACTCGACCTTTGGTACTTAACTCCAATTTTCCAGATTTTGCAACTTTTGACACACATACTTCAAATCTTCATAACTTCTTCATCCGTTATCGGAATTAGTCCGTTTTTGAGGCTATGGAAAGCTTGTAACATGCTCTATAAAACCCCCATGATTTCATAATTTTTCAAATTCATTAATTATTCCGAAAGTTGGCTCCAAAGTCCCCCAAGACTAAGTTTTAACTAACAACGATACGTGAAAAACGTTATGAACACGCGACATACTTGGCGGTAAAACGAGTCTATAGGCCACACTTCCTACTCGATCGAGGATTTCAGATGGACCAATTAAATCGAGGGTTGAGATAACGCCTTTTTAAACCTTCTTCTTCACATTCATCAGATTCGGGTGTGTAGATTGAGCGGCTTTAACTTTATCGATTAAAGTCGATTCTACTCATATATTCGTTATCTTCACGTGGGTGCCTAGAGTCTTTAACTCTATCTTCATCATTTGTAAGTTATACAAAATGGGTTTTTGTGTTAACAACATCGCACTCAGAAATGGCGCATACAATCTTTCTACTCAACGCCATACCACTACCGTTCGCTTCTTCCACGATGATATTGAATGGTATAGTCGTAATCTTCAATGTACCGTGCCAACGTCTTTAGTATAATAATACGCTCATTCTAGGTGAAAAAATATTTAAGGGTTTTAGAAATGAGTTTTGTACTGAGGTCAATACAAAATTCGATTTCACGTTGTAGGGGTAGGCTAGGAAGTTCTTCGAGAATACGTCAGGAATTTATTAACAATAAAAATATCATTCAAAACTGTGACTCTCATCCAAGACTTGGATAGTACATCACATTGATACCTATCAACTTGCCATCGTCATTCACGACGTCGCCTACAGAAAGTCTGGCTTTGGTGCATTCCACACAAGGAAGTCAACAACGAAAGGATCGGGGCTCTTTACTTATGGCTTGATATGACAGTGATTGACTTTAGTGGTTTGGTTTCTTGAATTCGCAAAACAGGTTGGTTAGGAATATAAAAGCTAACAACCTTACGAAAAGCTTGATGAGTAGTTAACCAATCAATCCCTAAAATCACATCAAATACAAGTATTTTCAAAGAAATAAGATCGACAGGTAACGTGAAAGTGTCAATTTGAATCAACAAGATTTATAAACAGTGGAGGTAACGACGATTTCTACTAACGAAGTTTCAACCAATAAGTCAAAGTCTAACTTCTCCGGAGTCAAATTTAAACGTTGAGCACAAGCAAGAGAGAAAAAATAATGGGTAGAACCGGTATCTAATAAGGTATAGACTTCGCAAGAATTTATAATTAACTAACATGTGCTAACTTCGTTCGGGTCACTCGCTTTTTGAGAAGTCATGAAAAACGCTCTTCCTGAAACCACCGACTTTGTTTTGTCCGTATCCACCTTTGGTGCCACCGTCCCAATTTGGACTTGACTTTGGTGCACGACGACAAAATCGGGCCTAGGTGACCTTCTTTTCCACAATTGTAGCATGCTTTGGACTGCATCACGCAGTTTGGACTGATATGTCCCTCCCCTCTGCATTTGAAACATACAATTGGTGGTCGTTCTCCTCCCCTAGAATTTGTTGTTGGTGTTGGTGCTGCTGCCGACGTCTTCCCATCATCGTTAAATCTTCTCTTCTTGAATTTTTCACTTCTATTATCTTGGTCATGATTACCACCAAAGTGGTTACCATTCTTGGCATGATAATTTCCCCCACGATGGTTATCATTGTTCCGATGGCCGTTGCCACCTGTACGATTATTATCATGTTGTTGCTCGTTACCTTTTGGTTGTGCTGACTCATTATCGCGCTCCTATAACTGAGCCCTATTCACAACATCAGAATATAAACAAAGTTTGTGAGAAATGAGGTATTGACGTATTTTGGGTTTCAAACCTCTTAGAAACATTCGCGCCTCATTATCAACCAAATGGGATACAAACTGGGATAACTCCATAAATTTAGCCTCGTATTGCGACACAGTCATATTGTTTTGCTTCAACTTGATAAACTCCACCTCCTTCATGTGACAAATACTTTCGGGAAAGTACTTGTCGTTGAACAGCTCTTGGAACTTCTCCCAAGATATCTTGAGTGCGTCAGGCTGGGTACATTTTACAGATTCCCACTAGTAATCTGCCTCTTCACGCAACATAAAGGTGGCAAAGGGAACCTTTTGCTCCACGGAGCATCCAGAGACATCAAATATCTTGGTGATCTGTTTTAACCACGTCTCCGCCTTAAGTGGTTCTGGCTTTCCCAAAAACTCCGGCGGTCCCAGCTCCTTGAACTGCTTAGCAGTGACCAGCCGTGGGTTGCCATTGTTTCCACCTGCATTTTGAACAAGAGTCTCTCTCGCCTGATGTTGCATGAATTACATAAAGCCTTTGAACATCCCATCGTTCATCATCTGATCGGTGTTATTATTTACCTGAGGATTATTGTCTTCCTATTGCACATTATCCCGGGTTTTGATCGTTGGACTCAACGGCCTCATGTGCTTCATTGCTTATCTCAATATTTTCAAATGCCATTTTCAAATACTGCCACAAAATAAGGGTTAATTGACATGTCACATATTATCCCTATACTCTGACCAACCAATTAAATACCAAATAAACTTAAGTAGGTCATACTAGCGAAGAAATTCCCCATCTCTCCCCTCCTAGTTCTTGTCTCACATCTCAGCCAGGGATCATATCCCTAAGCTTTGATACCAACTGTGACGCCCCCAAAACAGGTATACATCATCCATCTTGAGTCGCCAAATACATGGTACAAAATTCAAATACAACTTAATTATACAACAGTCGTGTAAAATACGACAAAACACAATCTAAGAGTTTTAATAAGAATATTGTCATCTAGAAAATATCTACACTCAATGAAGTCTGATTAGTGGTATGCCCATCTCAAATACATTTTATTGTGTTTTAGTTGCATTTCATGATATTTTGCATTGCATTTACTTAAAACTCCTTTTGGTGAATAAGTGCAGGAATCGGCTTAATTTTGGTGGTATTAGAGGGCATGAGGTTAATGGATGCATGAAGGCGAGGCACAAGCGGGGATTTGCATGACATGAAGGTACTATAAAGCAAGGAGATCAAGCATGGAAGAAAACTAAGCATGAATGAACAAGTCACAAGCAAGAGCAAACAGACGACGTAACCGTAACTGTAACTTGCGAGATTGCAGTCGGCGCTGCACATGGCTACATAAAAGCCTTGAGAGAGAGCGTGAGGACTCGATTGACAGGTATACTTTTTTCAGTCTCTACCTGCGAGAACGTCTTGGAGGAGCTGCAGGCTGCTGCTGATGTCAAACTGTATTTATTTTATTTTAATTTTTAATTAAATGAGTTGCAATTGGTTTTTAAACGATTATGACTGGTGTCAGACAGGAGGATTGATACTTTTAGCGTATTTTTCATATCGTAACTAAGGTTTACACTGTGAGGGAGATTCCAACATAGAACGAGGCCAAAATGTCTACTTCTCCAATTCTTCTTGGGATTCTCTGTCATTGTGGTTATTTATTATCGTTTACTTGATTTTTATAAGGATTTGAATGTTATTATTGGTTCCAAATCTGCAATTGGGTTTGATCATTCTATCTTTCATCTTTCAATTGTTTGTTTTATAATCATGTTTAACGTTGATCCCATAATGGCTTTTGGTTCAGTCGTGAACTTAACTCCATTATGGGATTCTAATGGATTTTAATATGTAGTTTGGTTGCATGCTTAAATGCTAGGGTTGTTTTGCATATCATATGGGAATTTTTGTCATGATTGTTTTACATGTATGAATGTCTGATCACCATTCATCTCAGTACTTGTATGGAATTGACAATGAACATGCAAGTATGGATTGTAATCATGATAGCATGCGAATATGGGCTGTTGTATATGGCTTGCGTATTTTGTGAACTAGATAGACATATACTGTTTCACCGTATGAGCTATAGTAAGGGCTTGTGCTTAAAATCAATATAATTGCAATTTCACATAGACATATAGTGATTTTGGTTGTATTGATGATTACATGGAGTCTATCATTTGTGGATGCTATGTAAATAGGTTATAATGCATTGAAAAATGGTTATAACTCTATTCGTGCTCTTGGCTATTTTCCTATGATATGTGAACACTTCTTGCATGATAGTGGTGATTAGATGAAATATTAAATGAAGTTAAGGTCCCATTATTTCCAGATTATATTCATTCCATTAGTATACTTATTTTTAGTTATTAGTTACAATTAGTTTAAGTCAACAATTATATTCATTAGTCTAAGCATATAAATACAGTGAGTTAATTGATGCATAGTAGTTTATATTTAACAACTTTCTCTGTGGGACCGATACTCTACTTACTCTGTATTACTTGTTGACACATGTATGCTTGCATGAGTTAGACCTCTTTTATCAGAACTGTAAAAGAGGCAACATGTTTTTGCGCCGCCTTTGTTTGGAAAGGCGTTGAATTTAAATAATTATCATTAGTTTAAAGCTATATTGTATGACTTAGACAATTCTGATCGTTTCTCATTTCTCTTTTTGTTGCGGTTTTCGTTTCAGGAACTTGTGGATTTTTATGCACACGCGATCATCCAACTCAGAACTATCACCAGCGCAGGATAATATAAACGGAAGAGGTTGGAAAGCGAGTGTGCGGAGAAATTTGCAAGCGCAGTTAGATAATACAACATCCAGAATGGCGGAAGAACCGAGACTTGAGCAAAGAGAAGAGCATCGGGCTCTAAGGGAGTATTCCATGCCAAACATAAATGGACTACAGTCGAGCATAGTCAGACCGGCGATAGCAGCCAATACCTTTGAAATCAAATCGGGCACTATTCAAATGGTGCGTAACTCCTGCCAGCTTTGGGGTGTCACACGGATGATCCGAATGAACACCTATTGAGCTTCATCGAGATTTGTGATACATTCAGATACAATGGTGTGACGGAGGATGCCATTAGACTATGGCTATTCCCATTTTTATTGAGGGATAAGGCTAGAAGTTGGCTACATTCTTTGCCGTCAGGGTCAATCACTACATGGGAGGACTTAGCATAGAAATTCTTAGCCAAGTTCTTTCCAATGGCTAAGACTGCAAAGATGAGGACAGCTATCTCTCAGTTTGAGCAACAACAAGGCGAGTCCTTATATGAGGTATGAGAAAGATATAAAGAGATGCTCAGAAAATGTCCACATCACTAGTATGCCGATTGATGGTGATCAACCCTTCTACAATGGTTTGGGATGGCAATGAGACCGATTGTGGATGCAAATTGGGAGGGGCATTATGGGCAAAGAGCTATGACGAGGTTTATACGCTTATCGAGACTACGTCATGAATGATTATCGATGTCAAAGCCACAAGGTTGCGCAGTGTGTTGGAGGTAGATGCGACACACAGTTTATTTCAAGACAGATGGCGCTTATGGCTAAGAAGATAGATACTTTGGCAGAAAGTAAAGTGAAAATAGTTGCCTTCGTTTGTGAGATTTGTGCGGGGTCACATTCCACGGATCAATGTGCTATCAGCTCGGAGTCGGTACAGTATGTGAGCAACTACAGGAAAGACCAAGGTCAATTTCAGAACACATACCACCCCAACAACCGAAAATCATCCAAACTTTAGTTGGTCGAATAACCAAGGAAGTCAACAAAGTCAGTTTCAGCCGAACCATCAATTTCAACCACAGTTATCTCAGCCACAGTTTACACCAAAACCACCGTTCCCACCGGGATTCTCTCAACAACAACAACATCACACTCCAGCTACACCAGAGCCAGAAAAAAAAAATCAGAAATGGAGGAGATGATGTTGAAATACATGGCAAACACAGGGGTTATGATCAAAAGCCAAGCAGTGGCTATTAAGAAATTGGAGACTCAAATGGGGCAAATGGCGAATATGCTTAACAACAGGCCCCAGGGTTCATTGCCAAGTAACACTGAGACAAATCCAAGAAGATACGGGAAGGAGCAGTGTCAAGCGATCACATTGAGATCAGGGAAAGATTTGACAGTTTTCAAAGTCACAAGCCCCACACCGATAGTACTTAAGGAGGTCGCCATGCCACGGAGGCAGAGAGAAGTGTGGCTAAAGAGGAGGAAAATCTGGAAAATTCTGATGTTCAGCAGGAAGAGAAAGACAAAGAAGGTTCAGAAGAGATGGTCAAGAGTCCAGAGCCACCAAAGGTTAATTAAGCAGAAAGAAGACAAATAGTTCAACAAGTTTCTGGAGGTATTCAAAAAGCTGCAAATTAATATACCTTTCGCCGAAGCATTGGAACAGATGCCAAGCTATGCAAAGTTCATGAAGGGTATATTGTCAAGGAAGAGAAGATTAGATGAGTTTGAAATGGTAGCCTTAACCGAGGAATGCAGTGCAGTGCTTCAGCGCAAACTACCTCCAAAGATGAAAGATTTAGGCAGCTTCACAATTCCGTGCACAATTGGGAAGATGAACTTTAGTAAGTGTTTATGTGATCTGGGGGAAAGTATAAATTTGATGCCGTTGTTAGTGTTTAACCAGTTGGGTTGCCGGCTCCAAGGCCGACAAACATTTCTCTACAGCTAGCTGACAGATCCATCACGTATCCACGGGGAATTGTTGAAGATGTGTTGGTTAAGGTGGACAAGTTTATTTTTCCGACTGACTTCATCATTCTAGACTACGAAGAGGACAAAAACATACCAATAATACTGGGAAGACCATTTTTAGCCACAGGAAGGACTTCGATAGACTTGCAAAAAGGGGAACTCACTATGCGTGTACATGATCAGGAGGTCACCTTCAATGTTTTTAAGGCAATAAAGTTCCCAACGGATGAAGAAGAATGCTTCTTGGTGGACTTGGTAGATAGGGGCCTAAAAGATGAGGTACAGAAACCGAAGAATTATGAACCGCTGAGGTGTGTAATCGCGCAAAAGTTCGAGTTGAAGGTAGAGCCATTAATGAAAGTCAAGTCATTAATTTTCAAAAGTGGACAATAAAGAAGGCACCTCAATTCTTGATGTGACGTGAGATTCAAAAGATAGTCTAGCTAATTGACTATAACTTAGCTACCGGATGGGAGGCAACCCATTATTTCTACCCCATCGACTTTTTAGTTACTCATTTTGAATTACTTTAGTTAGTTATATCTCATTCATTTTTAATAGGATATTAGATTTTCATGCTTAAGTGTGTAGCAAGAATTTCTTTGCGAATATTTGCAAGATGATAGCATTATGAGGCCACTAATTCATATCTTAACAATGTGCATTAACGTCTATGCAGGAACCATCATTGGAAAGCATCACTGATATGCAGAATGAAGTTAAACTTGAGCATTGCAGATATTAGGCTCGCGGCGCAGCCTATGAAGTATAAACTCATGCATCAAGCGTGCCAAGTCAATCAGCCAACAAACATTCTCAGCAAGTCTCATACCACAAGCTGCCCAAATTTACTACTACACACTCAAGCATGATGGCCACATGGCACAATCGAATTAAGACAGATCTCAACATTTTAAAAAGATTTGGGACCATTTGACTCTCATTTGGGATAATAACAGATGCGAAAATCTCTCCATCTCCATAACTCACGCCTCTATCTCTATCGCCATAAGTTGAAACCATGCATTTCTCAATCACATCTCCACGATTCTCTCCACGCTTAAAGCTTAACCCACGCCTCATCCACTCTATAAAGATAGGGCTCCTAATTGGGTCAAGCGTAAACAAGTTGAGATTAGACATCACAAATTCTCATTCATTCTCAAGAAGTTCATCTCGTATTCTTGCTCAAATTATCTATAAATGGGTCCAAAAAGAGCACGACCATCTTCATCTTCCCTATCCTCCTCCCAAGCAATGAGAGGAGGACATTGTTGACCACACCAAGTTCTTGTGTTCGGAAGCCCAAAGAGAGTACTACCGGATCGTAGAAAAAAACATTTATCAAGGAAAGAGGATTCAAACCGTAAGGCTGGATGGACAAACTTTATGCCATGATCCAGAACAAGGTCAGGTGGATCGACCGCATCTCCCACGCCCATTCCGATGAGCATAGTCCGAGAGTTTTACGCCAATGCCAAAGTCACCATGAACGATACCTCTATGGTTCGAGGTGTTGAGATAGAATACAGACCTTCCACAATCAGAACTATTCTGAGAATCACCGAGACACCACCACGAGGGGCTGCTAATTGGATCACAGGGGCACATCAGGAAACGAACTTGGAGCGTGTCATTGCAGAGTTGTGCATACCAGGCACGAAGTGGACTTACAAAATCGGCACGACCCAGCCTCGCATATTCCCAGCAGCCGCACTGAATAGATACGCCAAGGTGTGGAACCTGTTTATTTGTGCTAAGTTATTTCCTTCATCGCATCAGCATGAGATAACGACGGAAAGGGCCATAATTCTATAGGGCATAATTACTGGCGAGTATATCGATGTGGGGTATTTGATTCATCAAAACATCGTGAAGTATCTGAAGGGAAGTACCACTGGGAGCATTCCACATGCATCAGTGGTCGCCATGCTATGTGCTCATCAGGGGTGTAATTGGGGCAACGAACAAATGCAATATCCAAGCCAGTACATCACCCATGCCACCATTGCGAAATTCGAGGATCAAGGGCAGGCGCGAAGCACACCCCCAGAACGAGGATTTATTCTCTCTCTAGCCCATATTCCTCGAGCCATCCCAAAGAAATTTCTCAGACAGATAGATGAGGCAGCCCATCCACCCGAAAGCACACACCAGTTCCTAGCGATCGACAACTCCGAAGGTTGGAGCGCAAAGTCGACGCCATGTATGAAAATTTTGGAACGTTTGCCACGGGACTCACCAGGGCCTTGGCCGAAGCCTTCGCGCAGCAAGGAACAATGCTTGAGTGGCCTCAGTTTGGGATCGCAGTGCCATATCCACCACCAGATTCACCACCCGAGGAAGGTGGTCAAGCCGATCATTAGGGGAGTTTTCTGTACCCTTTACCTTCATTCAATAGGGCATTGAATATTATAAGTTTTGGGGTATTGGGGTAGTAGTGTAGTTTCATTTAGTTTTTGCATGTTTAGTGTAATTTTGCATGTTATAAATTTTGCTAAAATTTTTTAATATTTAGTCATGATTGCTTATGTTAGTATGTTTTAGTTTGCATGTCTCACAATGTTTAGCTTTATGGAAATTCTTGCCTAGCCAATGATGATAGTGAATTGTGAAGGATTCTAGAGTATATTGGATAACATGAACGTAGTTATAATGTTTCACATGATAAAATTCATGTTGTTGTTTAAATTCTTTCAGTTTGCACAAACGTGTTCACAATCACTTGTAGGTTTAAGAAGTATGTGTTTCATTGTTTGATAGAACATGTAGTTTTAAAAAGAGAAATATGTGGAAAGTGATCTTATACTGTATGAAACATGGACATGCAAACTTTGGGAAAACATGGGTATGCTATGTATAAAAAAATCAAATAGCAATAACGTGGCTAGTCTTAATTTGGGGCCCCGCTACTTGAGTAAGTACCCCGAGGGATTGTCTCTACACCTAGCGCCTAAGGTCTTTCATGGTCCAGGAGTCGTTGGTTGAAAGCTCGCTAAGGGGTAGCAGTGTGCCTAATGGATTGAGACATTGCATACCATGTGAAAAAAAAGAGAAAAAAGAGAAAAGAAAAAGAAAATAGCAATAAACACCATGAAAAGTGCGTAAAAATGCCCTCGTGAGTAAAGAATAAAGCAATAAGCCCATTGTTGAACTTTAGTTTGTGTTGATATGTTGAAACAAATTGCATGTGGCATGAGTATACATGAGTCTTGATTTAGATTATAATTTTCTGCTTTGGAGCAATGTGCATATGTATTCTTTGCTTAAATCAAGTTTTGGTGAACACCGCATTACACACACACAAAGATCTCTATAAAGAGATATGAATTATTTGAGTGTATGATATTATGCCTATAGTTTGGTGTGAAATTGTATTCTTGGATCTGGAGAATTCACTAAGGTAATTTGGGCTGGAATTCTATTATGGCTGGGACTATGTGAGACTAGGTTGCATCATAGATTAGTTGCGTAGTATTGTAGTTGTATTTTCATTGTTCATTAGTGTGCATTGCTTGAGGGCAAGCAACAGTTCAAGTTTGGGGGTATTTGATAAGTGGTATTTTTACCTACTTATTGAATACCAATTCATGCGAACTATGCCCATCTCAAGTACATTTTATTGTGTTTTAGTTGCATTTCATGATATTTTGCATTGCATTAACTTAAAACTCCTTTTGGTGAATAAGTGCAGGAATCGGCTTAATTTTGGTGGTATTAGAGGGCACGAGGCTAATGGATGCATGAAGGCGAGGCACAAGCGGGGATTTGCATGACATGAAGGTACTATGAAGCAAAAAGACCAAGCATGGAAGAAAACTAAGCATGAATGAATGAAGTCAAAGTCGCAGCAGAGCATTTATGATGTAATCGAACCGTAACTTGTAAATCTTGCAGTCGCAGTCGCATATAAGAGCCTTGAGAGCACGCTACCGCATGAGGACTCCTACTGATAAGGCATACTTTCATAAGTAAGTCTCATACCGCCGAGAACGTCTCGGAGGAGCGCCACGCCATGCCGAAGTCAAGTCATGTATTTGTTTTATTTTAATTTTTAATTAAATGAGTTACAATTGGTTTTTAAACGATTCTGACTGGTGTCAGACAGGAGGATTGATACTTTTAGCGTATTTTTCATATCGTAACTAGGGTTTACACTGTGAGGGAGATTCCAACATAGAACGAGGCCAAAATGTCTACTTCTCCAATTCTTCTTGGGATTCTCTGTCATTGTGGTTATTTATTATCGTTTACTTGATTTTTATAAGGATTTGAATGTTATTATTGGTTCCAAATCTGCAATTGGGTTTGATCATTCTATCTTTCATCTTTCAATTGTTTGTTTTATAATCATGTTTAACGTTGATCCCATAATGGCTTTTGGTTCAGTCGTGAACTTAACTCCATTATGGGATTCTAATGGATTTTAATATGTAGTTTGGTTGCATGCTTAAATGCTAGGGTTGTTTTGCATATCATATGGGAATTTTTGTCATGATTGTTTTACATGTATGAATGTCTGATCACCATTCATCTCAGTACTTGTATGGAATTGACAATGAACATGCAAGTATGGATTGTAATCATGATAGCATGCGAATATGGGCTGTTGTATATGGCTTGCGTATTTTGTGAACTAGATAGACATATACTGTTTCACCGTATGAGCTATAGTAAGGGCTTGTGCTTAAAATCAATATAATTGCAATTTCACATAGACATATAGTGATTTTGGTTGTATTGATGATTACATGGAGTCTATCATTTGTGGATGCTATGTAAGTAGGTTATAATGCATTGAAAAATGGTTATAACTCTATTCGTGTTTCTTGGCTATTTTCCTATGATATGTGAACACTTCGTGATAAGATAGTAGCGATTAGATGAAATATTAAATGAAGTTAGGGTCCCATTATTTCCATTATATTCATTCCATTAGTATACTTATTTTTAGTTAGTTTCAATTCAATTAGTTTAAGTCCCAATTATATTCATTAGTCTAAGCAAATACAAATGCTAATTAATATGCATAGTAGTTTAAATTTAACAACTTTCTCTGTGGGATCGATACTCTATAGTATTACTTGTTGACACATTGCTTGCATGAGTTGTTACTTATCAAAACTGTAAAAGAGACCACAGAGTCCTCATTACATTAATTGTCACACTATTTAATAATAGTAGGACTATAATCTATCATCTGACCGTCACTCCGTCAACTAGTCCCTATCTCATTTCTCGAGATAATAACAAAAGAAAGTTGAGCTCAACTAGCCCAAAGAAGAAATATTATGACTAAGATAATGCGAATAAATTATCATTAGCCTTCAACAATGTTAAACCGATAAAATACAATAGACATCAAGTTTAATCGCAACGGAATAAGCAATCCATTAGAAGAGTCAAGAGAGCACTTATATCTACTAGCTTCTATCATTTAAAATGTTTTCATCAATTTTTATTCTTTCGAGACTCGACAATAAATAAACCACATCATCGAGTCATCCTTTGCACTACGCCAAAGATATTCATTAAATCATCAATGGTCATGACTATACCTTAATAATCCACGGTCATAATCATACCAAAAATTATCCATCAATGCACTTTCACAGCCACTAAGGACTTTTACCACATCATTTATAACATTACAGTCATGATTATACCGAATGATCCTCGGTCATAATCATACTAAGTCAATCTCTCGAAAAGCCAAAGATGACTTTCATCACAATATAAGTGATGAGGATGATGACAATGACATAATAATTCAATAAAACAAGTTCAAAAATAAATTTTAAAGATTTATAAGTTAATTTATAATGAAATCAATTACGTCCAAATTGTCAACATGATACTGCTTTGTGGAGTAAAATTCAAGAATGCTCAGAAGAATATTTTCATGAAAAGATACTAGATGAAGCACAAATATCCAGGATATTCTACTAATTTCATAGAGTATAGAAGCCAAAACTTTAACCAACTAAGTATAATAGAATATATGAAGCTGCAAATGGATTTTCGCCCGCCATGCAATAATCCACGTAGACAGATCATTTCCAAAATTTAATAAGGAATGAATACAAAGGATCATTCACCATGCATGCGGTAATCCACATGTATGGAGTTATTCCAATGAGAATAATAAAGAATGGAATAACGAAAGAATTCACCGGGCGCATGCGATAGACCGCATGCATAAAGGTTATTCCCAATGAATAATAAAGAATGGAACCGAATCATGCGTGTCCGCACGAGATAGGATATTCCAATAGAATAATAAAGAATGGAATAACAACGAGAATTCACAAGGCATGATGATAGCCTTGCATAAAAGTTATTCAAATGAATAGTAAAGAATGGAATAACAAAAGAATTTCACCATGTATGCGGTACTTGGCAGCGAGTTATTCCAACATAATAATAAAGAATGGAATAATAACGAGAATTCACGGCATGCGATAGATCATGCACAGACGGAGTTATTCCAATGAATAATAAAGAATGGAATAATAAAATAATTTCACCATGTATGCGGTACTTAGCGTATAGACAAAGTTATTCCAACATAATAATAAAGAATGGAATAACAACTCTTACGAGTATTGAAAGAAAATAACTCTCTTCATGCATACCAAAGAATAATACCCCTTACCTTAGAAAAAAACTGGATACTGGAATAGTGAGGTAGCAGACTTCTCTTTTTCTTTCTCTCTATAAATTCTCTCTATAATAATTGCTCTATAGCTTTAGTGAATTGGTGAGAAATAAAGTACAAAAATATAGTTTCGATAATTGCATATTTTGGGGCTCGAAATATTACAGTATAATACCTTCCTCTTTTTCTTCATTTTTAATTTAGTCCTGCAAGTATTATCAAACTTGCACCACCTCCCCTAATAGTAAATAATGTGAATAAATAGTAAATCATGTGAATCAATAGTTCTAGATATGTGAAAATACGAATTACAGTATAGTACCTCCATCTATACCTTCATTTTTAACTTAGTCATGCAAGTATTATCAATATTGCACCAACTCCCCTAATAGTACAAGAATGTGAATCAATAGTACACACATGTGAACTATCCAATTCATCTTTAATCAACACGAACTTATTTATCATTAATATTATAAGTCATAATATTTAACAACCAGGTCGTTCCCAGGTCGTTCCGATAAGGATTTAATAATATGAATAACTTTGTCGTCTCAATTATTGATTTAATAATATATCATATTATGCAGATGATACTGTGATAATAATCGAATTAATAATATGAGATATATGATGCAGCAATTACTGTAGCAATAATTGAGTATAACTGAGTGACTTCTCACGTAAGCATCAATAATCAATATCGTGTGCTACTATGCAATCACGCCATTCATCGACTTTTTACTATCGGGTAGTTCAACAGTTTTAACTGTAACACTTTCGCCGTTATTTTTAATAAAAGATAATTCTGTCGTTTTCTTACTACGACAATACTTTCGTTGTGGGCTCCACCAATAATTGTGTCGTCGTACGAATATTCCCTGTTAAAATGAATATTCCCTGACCAATCGAATATTATATAACCACTTGCTTACTTGGCAAATTTGTAAATATTACCCACAACTATAACATTATATCAAATCCACACCATAATATTAAAAAAAATATTTCGAGAAATTTAAATCTTTATTCATAAATTATGGGGTCTCACAGGTTATGTTGCCTTCAGGGCTCGCGATAGAGGTTACCTCTTGGTTCTGAATATCTTCACTTATGGCCATAACTTGATCTCTTTCTGATTCATCACACCCCTCAGGGATGCTTATACTGGACCTGTCGCACGAAGGGATAAACTCTTGATTCTTCAATGGGTTGGCTACCCCGACAACCTCACCATCTTTGCCATCGTCTGTTCCTTGACCTTCTTCATGGGCTTGAGAGGATTCGACTATGAAATCTCCCTCGAACTGTTGTGGCATTTCTTGCAAGGAACTTTCTATTTTGGCTTTTTCTTCCTTGGAAAGGATCAATATGTCCTCCTCATCATCCGAGATGATAAAATCAGGAACGTGGTTGCTATCTTTGGGCCACAGAATGTTTGATGTTGGCGAAAGAATCTCCTTTGGGGATTCCCTTATTTCCTCTGTCATTCCATGCATCAGGATCAGTCTACCTTATGTTCTGCCAGGATTGATGCTCATAGCCTTCAACTCCTTTGAACTGTCTGTCTCGAATGGACAACTTATGCATTTTATTTCCTTTTCACCTTTTTTGGTCATGGGGAATTCTATCTCCAGCTCTCCATTTTCAATGAGATCTTGGATATTATGTCGTAAAGACCAGCATTCCTCAGTCGCATGTCCAGGTGAGTTAGAATGGTAGAGACACATCTTGGTGGGATTATAACTCTTTATCTTGGGATTTATAGGAGGCAGCAACTCAATAATCCTTCATTCGCTTATCAGAAAGTGTATTATTTCTTCATTTGATTTGCTCAGAGGGGTGAATTTTTGGGCACTTGTGGAGGTTGTTTGATCTTTCTTCTTTGAGAATTCGCATTCCCCCGAGCAATTTTTCCGTTGGCGATATCTTCTAGCAATTTTATCAATCCCCTTTTCTTGTACTTTCAGCCTGCTTTGATCTTCTTCATTTAGCTGGCTCATTATGGAGAGATATGGGCTTGTATTATGGTTAAACTCCTTTTTCTCTTGGCTTTCTGATAGTTGAGTGAAAAACTATCTCGTATCCTGATGTTGTCGCACTATCAGCTTAGCTAGCAGATTTACCTGATTCTGAATTGTCTCTAATTTTTGCATTACCGTCATACCCTCCTATGAGTTTTCCCACTTTAGGACATTTATTTTGTGCCTTTGGGGGTATTCCTTCATCCTTCGTATGTACTTACGATTTGGATACATTTCAGCGCTTCTTGACCCGATCATGTTAATTCCTCCGTATCATGCTGCAACAGAAGGTTGGCGTTGACATTTTGTTGATTAGGTTGTTGGACCACAATACTGCAACTTTCGATTAGATTTTGAATCTTATGCTTTAAGGACCAACAATCTTGTGTATCGTGTCCTGGAGACCCTGAACGGTAAGCACCTCTCTGGCTCGGATTGTATCTTTTGCTCCCTGGTTTCAGAGGTGGAGCCAGTTCGGTAATTTTCTTATGATCTATTAATATCGCCAATACATTTTAAAGGGAATCGCCTAGTGGAGTGAACACCCGATTTTTCGTTCTTTCAAATCTTCTTTTTCTATCCTGGCATTGGTTGAATGCAGCCTGTTGTTGAGATGGCAGATCGTCTTGATTTTTCCAAATGGGGGGACTGTAGTTTGGTCTCCTAACTTGCATATTCCCAGGGAAGGACTCTGAATGAGTAGGCATTGTCTAGCCTCGAGTGTTTTTATTTTGTTCTTTTAGAAAGATAACCAATTCTGCTATTTGATTCCTTAATCCTTCGAACTCCTCTCAAGAGATAGGAGTAGGATCAGGTGGGGAACTTGTAGCCACGTCTGACCGTGGGCTTAATGCCTTTTTGGAATTTGAACGGGAAACAGGATCAATATCTTCCATACAAAAAGACTTATGTAGTTTAGTCTTAGGGAATGTGGAAATGTTACATGCTATGTGATGTATCCGTTTTAGGAGTATTATCCTGTAAAACGGATGTTAGCTATTTGCATGACAAGATAGCATGTTAGGTTTTGATATAAAAAGAAATGCATGTACACATATTCCTTCATATTTTCCATTACATTGAGCTTGATATGGAAATGAAATTATAAGTAATTGTAATTACAAGTAATTGAAATGGAAAGTATGAAGAGACTTTCCTCTACGTTTGGTTTATCAGAGGCTGGCCTATCTTAGGCTACTCTCGCGGATTTTTGGCATGAAGGTTCCCAAATCATGACAATCTAATAGACGGGAAGTTAATCCGGTCTTCCAACTGGAGCGAATCTGGGTGGTGCCTTTCCTAGGCCTCGTTGGAATTAGTCTCCCTACGAGTCCAGTAATCAAACACCGACAGGATAGCCTCCTTTTGGAGGAACCACACAACATACATTCATATACAACGTGTCTCACCGTATAAAAATGATGACATGTGCGAAGCACTAATATCACAAGCAGATATGGTGCGAAACACAAAGTTAAATAAGTAAATGCATTCGTACACATTCATTCAAATGTAAATGCAACATACACACACACAAGCATATAAAAGTTTTGAAAAGTTTGTAGTAGCGGCTTAAGCTCTCTTACTGGAAGTTCCCAGCAGAGTCGCCACCTGTCGACGTCAGAATTTTTATTTGTCCCTTTTCTGTTCTTGTCTTTTGGTATTCTCATGTTAGGTAAGATTTGTTTGAAAAAATAAGTTGTGAAAAGGTCCGACATGTATATGTCGACGATTGGACTGTAAGAGTCGCTAGTTGGTATTTTTAAATGATTGCACCAACTCAACTGAGAAAAGGTTTGCACATTGACCTAGTGATGTGACACTATTTGACTGGTTTCTGAAACCGAGATTCGTTAGGGTCTGGGGACTTGATTATGCGGAGGGAAGGTGTTAGATACCCCCGACATTCGTGTTACCACGGTGACCGCCACTTTTCAATTAAACTATTATATGAATGCGTGTGTGGGGGGGGGGGGGAAATCAATGTACAATTATCTGGAAGTAGTGTTATGCCTCGTTTGCACCTATATACAAAGGGTTTGAATTTTGTATAAAAGTTTAGTTTTAACAAGATATAGCAATGACATTTTGTAAAAGAGGTTTTTCAAACCTTTATGCTCAATAGTAATTGAGGCCTTTGATTCTTCTATTTTATTATGTGTTCGGCTTAATTTCTTTTATTTTTAAGATGCGAAACATCTTCGAGAAAATAAGATACATAGCAGTGCCGAACTCCTTGTGGGCATGAGAGCCATTTAAGGAAATTAAAACACAGTAAATAATTTACAAGCTATATACAGCTGAAAATGTTCATCACGGGAACCGAAATTAGATTCAGGAGACTGAATCTGTGATCACATGATTCCTAGTGTGACGCCCCCAAAATAGGTATACATTATCCATTTTGAGTCGCCAAATACATGGTACAGAACTTAAATATACAGCATGAACTGTGAGTTTTAATACAAATATTGTCTTCTAGACAGTATTCAAACTCAAAATAAGTCCTCACTACAATTATTATCACACTATTTCACAGAATAGTGATGACTACTAATACAACCATCTGGACCGTCAATCCATTCCCCGACTAGTCCCAGCTATATTTTCATTTCCTGAAGAGAACAATGAAAGAAAGGGTGAGCTCAACTAGCCCAGTAAGAAATATTATGACTAAGATAATACATAATAAATTATCCTTAGCCTTCAACATTATAACAACTGATAGAATATAACAGACAACAAGTTTTAGATCAACAACTGCAGCGGAATAAGCAATCCATTAGAGGAGTCAAATAGAGCATGATATCTAATATCTTCTATGATTTAAAAAGTTTATCATCAATTTTATCTCTAAGACTCAGCTTAATAAATAATCCACATCATCGAATCATCCCTGCACTACGGGCCAAGGATATTCTTTAGTATCATGACCATGAATTATCCATGCACTACGGGCCAAAGATAATCGTGTTTTCATCAACGGTCATGATCATGCCATAAAATAATTCAGCTTTGCACCCTTGGCCGAAGAGAATCCATGGCCATAATCATACCAAAAACTGTCCATCAATGCACCTCGGGCCAATGAGGACTTTTACCACATCATTTGTAATATTACGGTCATGATTATACCGAATAATCCCTGGTCATAATCATACCAAGTCCATCTATACACTACGGGCCAAAGATGACTTTCATAACAATATAAGCATAAGGATGATGACAATGACATAATAATTCAATAAAACAAGTTCAAGGATAAATTTTTAAAATTTATAATTTAATTTATCCAGAATTCAATAACGTTCAAATTGTCAACATGATACTGCTTTGTGGAGTAAAATTCAAGAATAATATTGTACCAAAAATGATTTGGACCAAAAACGAATCAATTTTTATCATGAATAAGACCTCTAAAGTGAATAGTACTCGTTGAATAAGACCCCATGAATAGTACTTCATGAATAGTAACTCGTGAATAGTACTTCGACATGAAAAAGTTAAAACTTATCAAGAATGCTCAGAATAATATTTCCATTAAAAGATACTGGATGAAGCGCAAATATCAAGGATATTCTACTAATTTCATGGAGTATAGAAGCCAAAACTTTAACCAAATGAGTATAGAATTCAAAATCTGAAACGAAATAATATTACTTACATACTACAGAGTATGGAAGAAAATATTATTTCAAGCAAATATTAAACAAAAATAACATCCCTTACGAATATTAAACGAAAATAATATTCATTACGAATATTAAACAAAAATAATATTCATTACAAATATTAAACGAATATAATATTTCTTGCGAATATTGAACGAAATAAAATTTCTTATGAATATTGAACGAAAAATAATATTCATACGAATACGAAAAATAATATCTCTTCAGAATGCGAAATAAATAATACCCCTTACCTTTAAAAAGAAGAGTATTCCGACTGGTAGGGCATGAATATTCTTGAAGAAAACTTTCACTGTTTTCTACGCTCAAAGCTTTCTAAAACTCTAAATAAATACGCTCAATATTATAGAAGAAGAATTCTCTTATTCTGGTGTGATTTTCAATTCTAACTAAGCATCCTATTTATAGGAGAATAGAAAGGATACTATTTAGAAAATAAAATCACGGATCAACAGTAACAATCACGGGCAAACGAATTCGTCTGATTTTTGAATTTCACTATTCATTATTGTGCAATAAAATATTCTAATAAAATAAAAACTTTAAATAAAATATAATATATTCTATTTATAATCAAATAAAACAAAACTTATAAAATATTTATATATATATATATATATATATTATAACCTTTCCTTACAGAAAAATGCAAAGCTTACATTCATATATATATATATATATATATATATATATATATATATATATATATATATATATATAAATTTTATAATATATATATATTATAATAATATAACTCCCGCCTTTTCCGTAACCTTCCCCCCCATTTTCATTTCATTCTTTTTCTTCCTCCGTAGGGCCCCACACATGTGGCCCCACTTTTTATTATATAAAATAATTTTCTACCGATTATTTTGAAAAATGGGTAAATGGGGGTCCATAAAATAAGCAAATTTACAACATAAAAATTCCTTCAATATTTTTAACAAAATTTATTAATATTATTAAAACTCGCAATATTAATAACCAGGTCGTTCCCTGAAAAAAGGGGGCTTTCCAATAAGGATTTCTTCCTATTGGCGCGCAATTAGGTGACCAAACCTCTCCTCGACATAACTTCTAGACATTGTTAATTATGCAAATAATAATATGAATAACTGTATCGTCTCAATTATTGATTTAATAATATAAAAAATATCAACAATAATTGAATCAAATAACGTGAGATACTATGCAGTAATTACTGTAGCAATAATTGAACAAAACTGAGTGACTTCTCACGTAAGCATCAATAATTAATACCGTGTGCTACTATGCAATCACGCGTATTACTGTACTTTTACTACCGGGTAGTTCAACAGTTTAACGGTAAAACTTCCGCCGTTATTTTCATTAAAAGATATTTCTGTCGTTTTCTCATTCCGATAATAATTCCGTTGTGGGGTCCACTAATGATTGTGTCATCGTACGAATATTCCCTGTTAAAACAAATATTCCCCGACCAATCGATTATTTTATAACCACTTGCTTACTTTTTCAAAATTCATAAATATTACCCACAACTATAACATTATATCAAATCCACACCATAATATTAAAAAAATATTTTGAGAAAAATTAAATCTTTATTCATAAAATTTGGGGTCTTACAATCTCCCCTTCTTATGAAATTTCGCCCTCAAAATTTACGTACATACCTGGTATGCCGAACAAATGAGGATACCTTGTCAGATTCTAACTCTTGAGGTATAACCTTTGAGCGTAGAATTTAATCTTTCTTATCTAAGATTTTAACAAATATTTCCTCATACGTTAAATCTTCCGCGATCTCATCTAGTTATAATTCAATAATGCGGTTCGGGTCGTCCACATATATACGTAACATCGATACGTGAAAAACATTATGAACACGCGACATACTTGGCGGTAAGGCGAGTCTATAGGCCATAGTTCATAATCGATCGAGGATTTCAAATGGGCTAATAAAAATCAAGGGATGAGAATTCCTCTCTTCATCGACTCTTGCTTCTAGAATAACGCCTTCTTGAACCTTCTTCTTCGTATTCATCAGTTTCGGGTCTGTAGTTTGAGCGGCTTTAACATTATCGATTAAAGTCGGTTCTAATCGTATATTCGTTATCTTCACGTAAGTTCTTGGAGTCTTTAACTCTTTCTCTATCTTTTATAAGTCGTACAAAATGGGTTTTTGTGTTAGCACCGTCGTACTCGTAAACGTATACGATCTTCTACTCAACGCGTCAGCTACGACGTTCGATTTTCTAAGATGATATTGAATGGTATGGTCATAATCTTCAACAACTCGAGCCAACGTCTTTGGCGCATAATACGTTCATTTTAGGTGAAGAAATATTTGAGGGTTTTAGAAATGAGTTTTGTATTGGGGTCAATACAAAATTCGCTTTCACGCTTTGGGGTAGGTCAAGAAGTTTTCAGGGAATACGTCAGGAAATTTATTAACGATTGAAATATCATTCAAAATTGTGACTCTCATCCCAGACTTGGATAGCACGTCACATTGATACATATCAACTTGCCACCGTTATTCACGGTGTCCCCTTACGAAAAGTCTGGCTTCGGTGCATTCCACACAAAGAAGTCACCAAATAAAGGCTCGGGGCTCTTTACTTATGGCTTGATATAACAGTGATTGACTTTAGTGGTTTGGTTTCTTGAATTCGTATAACAGGTTGTTTAGGAATATGTAAGCTAACAACCTTATGAAAACAGTCAATTTTAGCATGAAGAATAGTTAACCAGTCGTTTCTTAAAATTATATCAAAGGCAAGTATTTTCAAAGAGATAAGATCAACAGGTAACGTGAAAGTGTCGATTTGAATAAAACAAGATTTATAAATAGCGGAGGTAACGAAGGTTTCTCCCAATAGAGTTTCAACAGATAAGTCAATGTCTAATTTCATTTGATTTAAACATTGTGCGCAAGTAGGAGAAATAAAAGAATGGGTAGAACCGGTATCAAATAAGGTATAGACTTCGCAAGAGTTTATGATTACTTACCCGTGATAACTTCGTTCAGGTTCCTCGACAAACACTTACTTAAACTACCGGCTTTGACTTGTCTGGGACATCCTTTGGCGTCACTATCACAACTGGACTTGACTTCACTACACGACAAAATTGAGCTAGGTGACCTTCTCTTCCGCAATTGAAACATGCTTTGGGTTGCTGCGTACAGTTTGGACGGATGTGTCCCTCCTGTCCGCATTTGAAACATTCGACCGGTGGTCGTTCTTCTTCCTTTGAAACGAGTATCAGTGTTGTTGTCTTTCCATCATTATTGAACCTTCTCTTCTTGAAATTTTCACTTCTATTATCTTGACCATGATTACCACCGAAGTGGTTACCATTCTTGGCATGATAATTTCCCCCACGATGGTTATCGTTGCTCCAATGGCCGTTGCCACCGGTATGATTATTATCGTGTTGTTATTCGTTACCTTTTGGTTGTGCTGACTCATTATCGCGCTCCACTAACTGAGCCTTATTCACAACATCTGAATATAAACAAAGTTTGTGAGAAATGAGGTATTGACGTATTTCGGGTTTCAAACCTCGCAGAAACATTCGCTCCTCATTATCAACCAAATGGGATTCAAACCGGGACAACTCTGCAAACTTAGCCTCATACTGCGATATGGTCATATTATTTTGCTCCAGCTTGATAAATTCCACCTCCTTCATGTGACAAATACTTTAGGGAAAGTACTTGTCGTTGAACAATTCGTGAAAATTCTCCCAAGACATCTTGAGTGCGTCAAGCTGGGTACGTTTTACAGACCCACCAATCATCTACTTCTTCACGCAACATAAAGGTGGCGAAGGGAACCTTTTGCTCCTCTAAGCATTCCAAGACATCAAATATCTTGGTGATCTGCTTTATCTACTTCTCTGCCTTAAGTGATTCTAGCTTTCCCAAAAACTCTGGTGGTCCCAGCTCCATGAACTGCTTAGCGGTGACCAACCGTGGGTTGCCATTGTTTCCACCTGCATTATGAACAGGAGTCTCTCTCGTATGGTGTTTCATGAACTGCACAAAGCCTCTAAACATCACATCGTTCTTCATTTGGTCGGTGTTGTTGTTTATCTAAGGATTGTTGGCTTCCTAATGCACATTTTCCTGGTTATTGATCGTTGGTGACTCAACGGTCTCATGTGCTCTATTGCTATTCTCAACATTCTCGAATGTCATTTTCAAACACTGCCATAAAACAAGGGTTAATTGACGTGCAACATATTATCCCTATACTCTGACCGACCAATTAAATACCAAATAAACTTAGGTAGGCCATACTAGCGAAGGAATTTCCCGTCTCTCCCCTCCTAGTTCTTGTCTCACATCTCAGCCAGGGATCATATCCCTAAGCTTTGATACCAACTGTGACGCCCCCAAAATAGGTATACATTACCCATTCTGAATCGCCAAATACATGGTACAAAACTTAAATACAAACTGAAATATACAACATGAGCTGTGAGTTTTAATACAAATATTGTCTTCTAGACAGTATTCAAACTCAAAATAAGTCCTCATTACAATTATTATCACACTATTTCACAGAATAGTGAGGACTACTAATGCAACCATCTCGACCATCAATCAATTCCCCGACTAGTCCCAAATATATTATCATTTCAAGAAGAAACAAAGAAAAGAAAGGGTGAGCTCAACTAGCCCAGTAAGAAATATTATGACTAATGTGACGCCCCCAAAATAGGTCCACACAACCCATTCTGAGTCGCCAGATATAATACTATAAAAATCATTTACAAACTTCATTTATACAACTGTTGAATATCATGCGAGAATATGACCCTGACGCTTAAACTGTGAGTTTTAATACAAATGTATGTAACTCTCATGGTGCCTCGACCACAACCTTACAATGGTACTTTACATAAAATTACAGTCAATAACTGTTTTAGAAATTAAAATCTTTGGAAAATACTCAAGGAAACCTTCGTACATGGGAGGCCATGCGTCTAGGTTATGATAGATATCATATGTCCACAGAATTATCCTTGGTTGACCCAATAGTCCCCAAAGAAAAAAAAGAAGATTGATATCATCTTCTTTCCAATGGTGAGTCTTCTCTTGACATATAATTATCTCCGTTTTCTCCAATTGAGAATCATATTTCAAACAAACTCCAAGATTATATAAGTAGTGCTCGTAGATATACTGCAAGTAGATGTGCATAACTCTGTCTTATGATAACACGAGGTTATATGTCATTAGACATCTTGTATGATAGTGGCAAAACACCCTTCCAAAGTTAGGTTCACCTCACCCTATTCGGTTGACCAAAATTAAATATCAAATGACGTATACAATACGACACACTTATCTAAAGTTCTCAATAAAATTATTTCCATACTATTTAGGGAGAACCTCAACAAATATAAACCACGCTTTATTCTCCATATTCTCATTCGACCCAAATACACTCTTATTACACGAAAGGAATTGTGAAGCAAAAGGGTGAGCACAAATAACCAAGTAAAGAATATCATGACTAAAGATAATTTACATCATCAATAGTCTTCATCAAGAATAAATCGAGATTTAGAACATATATAGATGATAAAACTTTTCAACCATAGTTGCGGTGAACGAAGCAATCCATTAGAAGAGTCAAATAGACCATCAAATCTATTATCTTCTCCATGTTAAAAGTCCACCAATAATGTTTTATCACTGTAACATCAATCAACAATTCCTGTCTACAATCATATGAATAACTCATAATCATAATTGTGATTCTAAATTCCTCTTCGCATCCAGGATGAGGATAATTTTCATCACCTATCTTCACCTGAAACATCAAAAATCATGGTTATACCAAATCATAATTTCTGCTCATAATCATACTAATAAATTCATCTTTGCACTATGGCCAAAGATATTCATTAACAATTTATTCTTTACACTACATGCCAAAGACATACAATTGTATTTTAGAAAGAGTCAAGTAGAGCATGATATCTACTATCTTTTACGAATTAAAAGTGTATAATCAATATTTTATCGCTGAGATTCAGCTTAATAAATAATCCATATCATCGAATCATCCCTGCACTACGGCCAAGGATATTCATGTAATCATCAATGGTCATGATTATACCGAATAATCCTTGGTTATAATCATACCAATAACTGTCCATCAATGCACTACGGGACCATGAGGACTTTTATCGCATCATCTATAACATTACGGGTCATGATTATACCGAATGATCCCTGGTCATAATCATACCAATAAACAGTTTATCTATGCATATAAGCCAAAGATACTCATCAATCAATAGTTCATCTTTGCACGTAAACCAAAGATATACAACTGTAAAACCAATAATCAACAAATCCATCCTTTGCACGTAAGCCAAAAAATATACAATCAGTAAAATCAATAATCAATAAATCCATCCTTGCACGTAAGCCAAAGATATACAACTGTAAAACCAATAATCAACAGTCCATCTTTGCACGTAAGCTAAAGATATAAAATTGTAAATTCAATAATCAACAGTCCATCTTTGCACATAAGCCAAAGATGACATTCATCACAATATAAGCATGAGGATTATGACAATGATATAAGCATTAATCAAACGAAAACAAGGATAAATATTAAAGACTTTAAATTTATCCAAATATTATCAATTACTTAATAAACTCATAATCTAATATTATTAATATTATAATAATATTTTAATCACTTCTTAAACTTATAAACAATTTATTTCAATTGTTTACACTTTACCAAATAATGCATTTAATCATTTAAAAATGTCATACTCATAAGATTTCATCACCAATGATCAAATCCCTCATCAAAAATCTGTATATACCCTATGTTGGATTTTCAAGCCATAAAATCCTATTTTCCAATTTTATTATTTCACATAAAATATTTAATTCATTTACTCATAACTAGTTCATTTTCATTAAAAAAAACTAAATCATTTCCAAAAATATTTCTTTTTTGGGATTTAGCAGAATATAGTCCCATATGGAACATATATTTTTCTCGGAATTTTTAAAATTCATTTACTAATTTCATATGACCAAAACTGCCAAATATTTAAACATTTATCATAAATTGTACTTTTGTCCAAAAATTTCGAAATTTACAGGGTATATTCCTGTTATATACATGTACTCCCAATAAAAAGTTCACCAATTTTGGAGTTAACCACAAGGAGTTATAAGGGTTTACTTTTAAAATAGTTTTTTCCCATAAAATCTATAACTCTTAATCTATACCTCCAAAAATCGTCATCTTTGGACACAATATAAAAAACTCATCAAATTATCATTTTAAATTTTTCCAGAATTTTTAGGGTAAGAAAAATTACGAAACTGCAAATGGATTTTCACCCACCATGCGGTAATCCACGTAGACAGATCATTTCTATAATTTAATAAGGAATGAATACAAATGATCATTCACCATGCATACGGTAATCCATATAGACAGGTTATTCCAATAGAATAATAAAGAATGGAATAACAGAAGAATTCACTATGCATGCGATACACCGCACAGACAGGTTATTCCCAACAGAATAATAAAGAATGGAACTAGGTCATGCGTTATCCGCACAGACAGGATATTCCAACAGAATAATAAAGAATGGAATAATAACAAAATTCACCAGGCATGCGATAGACCGCACAGACAGGTTATTCCAATAAAATAATAAAGAATGGAACCAAGTTATGCGTAATTCGCACAGACATGATATTCCAATAGAATAATAAAGAGTGGAACCAGGTCATGCTTAATCCGCATAGATAGGATATTCCAACAAAATAATAAAGAATGGAATAACAAAAGAATTCGCCAGGCATGCGATAGACCTCACAGACAGGTTATTCCAACAGAATAATAAAGAATGGAACTAGGTCATGCGTAATCCGCATGCATGTGATATTCCAATGTAATAATAAAGAATGGAATAACAACAGAATTCACCAGGCATGCGATAGAATCGCATGCATGACGGAGTTATTCCAACAAAATAATAAAGAATGGAATAATGTAAGAATTTCACCATGTATGCGGTGCCTTGGCGCATGAGGCGAGTTATTCCAACATAATAATAAAGAATAGAATAACAACCCTTATGAGTATTGAAAGAAAATAACTCTCTTCATGAATACGAAAGAATAATACCCCTTACACAATAATGATATTCCTTACCTTAGAAGAAAACTGGATACTGGAATAGTGAGGTAGCAAACTTCTCTTCTTCTTTCTCTCTATAATTCCTCTCTATAATAATTGCTCTATAGCTTTAGTGAATTGGTGAGAAATGAAGGAAGAATGAGCTTCTATTTATAGGAAAATATAATTTCGATAATTGCACGTTTTGGGGCTCAAAATATTACAGTACAATACCTTCAACTTTTCTTTTATTTTTAATTTAGTCCTATAAGTATTATCAAACTTGCACCACCTCCCCTAATAGTAAATCATGTGAATTAATAGTTCATTCATGTGACTTAATAGTTATAATCATTTGAAAATACGAATTACAGTATAGTACCTCCATCTATACCTCCATTTTTAACCTAGTCATGCAAGTATTATCAATCTTGCACCACCTCCCCTAATAGTACATGAATGTGAATCAATAGTACACATATGTGAACAAATATTTATAATCATGTCAATTAATAGCAATTAATTGCTCATTTATTCGATTAATTACCCGATTGGTCAATATAACCTCCAGACATCAATTATTATCGAAATAAATGTCGATTTACACTAACACTAATAATCCCAACACAATGGCAATATTTTCTCAAAAATTTCATTTTTTAAATTTTGAAGTTTGACTTTTACTAAAAAAGTCAATTGTTACCTTTTTTGACCAAAAAGTTAACCCCGATAAATTTTGTATTTATAGTCTATTTCTACTAATTTCATCATTTCGGACTTAAATATCACGTCCGCGTCTCCAAATTCAACTCCGAACTCAAATTCAATTTTTAATAACATTCATCATTAATATTATAACTCACAATATTTAACAACCAGGTCGTTCCCAGGAAAGAGTGGGCTTTCCGATAAGGATTTCTCCTTATTGGCACGCAATTAGGTGACCAAATGTAAGACCCCAACTTTTATGAATAAAGATGAATTTTCTATAATTATCATTTTTGAATGAATTTGATATAATGTTATAGTTGCAGGTAATATTTATAAATTTTGCAAAGTACGCAAGTTGTTGTATAAAATTCGATTGGTCGGGGAATATTCGTTTTAAACAGGGAATATTCGTACGAGGGCACAATCATTGGTGGACCCCACAACGGAATTATTGTCGGATTGAGAAAATGACAAAAATATTTTTTATGAAAATAACGGCGGAAGTTTTACCGTTAACTGTTGAAACACCCGATGTTAAAAGTACAAGAATACGCGTGGTTGCATAGTAGCACACAGTATTGATTATTGATGCTTACGTGAGAAGTCACTCAGTTTTGTTCAATTATTGCTTCAGTAATTGTTGCATAGTATCTCACGTTAATTGATTCAATTATTGTTAATATTTTATAATTGAGATGACGAAGTTATTAATATTATTATTTACAATATTAACGATGTCTGAAGTTCGCCAAGGAGAGGTTTGGTCACCTAATCAAGGTCAATAATAGAAGAAATTCTTATTGAAAGCCCTCTCTTTCCCGAGAACGACACAGTCGATTAATAGTGTGAATAATAATAATGATGATAAAGTTTTGTTTTATTAGTATTATTAATGTAATAAAACAGAAAAGATTTTTATATAAAATAGAATCCTTTTATAAAGTTATTCGTTTTATTAGGCTAATAGTAAAATCTTTTTATATAAAACAGAATACTTTTATAAAGTTATCTATTTTATTAGACAATAATTAGATTATATTATATTTTATTATGCATAGTGTTTCCATAGTGCCTGCATAGTGTTTACATAGTAAAATCTTTTTAAAATTTATTCATTTTATTAGATTATAAATAGAATATATTATAGTTTATTAAAAATCAATCTGGACCGTCCGTTTAAAGTAAATAGATCTGGACCGTTCATGGATTGGTTACTATTCAGTCCATTCTTCTATAAATAGAAGTTCATTCCTTCATTATTTCTTACAAATTCACTGAAACTCTAAAAAGAGAAACTGTAGAGAGAATTATTCTTCTATAATCTTGAGCGTATTTCTTTAGCGTTCAAGAAAGCTTTGAGCGTAGTGCAAATTAATTCAAGTATATCCCCGCCCTACCGTCGAAGTACTCTTCTTTATAAGGTAAGGGGTATTATTTTTTTTATATTCATGAAGAGAACTTCATTATTCCATTCTTTATTATTCATTGGAATAACTCAGATATCTGGGTTCACCCTATACTTGGTGATTTACATTTGTTATTTCATTCTTTATTATTTTGTTGGAATATCCCATCTTGGTGCGTGATTACGCTTGACCGTTCCGTTATTTATTATTCTCGTTGGAATAACTCGCTATGCTGGCACCGCATACATGGTGATTTCTTTTGTTATTTCATTCTTTATTATACTCGGTTGGTTAAAGTTTTGACTTATACTCCATGAAATTAGTAGAATACCCTTGATATTTCAAGCGCTTCATCCAAAGATCTTTTCATGGAAATCTTCTTCTCGAGCATTCTTAAATTTTACTCTACAAAGAAGTATCATGTTGACAATTTGGACGTTATTAGTTCCTATATAAATTAATTCTTGAACTTGTTTTATTGAATTTTTATATCATTGTCATCATCCTCATGTTTATATTTTTGTTGAAAGTCATATGTGGCCTGTTGTGCATAGATGGACTTGGTAAGATTATGACCAGGGATTATTCGGTGTAATCATGACTGTAATGTTACAAATGATGTGGAAAAAAAGAAGATTGATATCATCTTCTTTCCAATGGTGAGTCTTCTTTTGACATATAATTATCTCCATTTTCTCCAATTGAGAATCATATTTCAAACAAACTCCAAGATTATATAAGTAGTGCTCGTAGATATACTCAGCAAGTAGATGTGCATAACCCTGTCTTATGATAACACGAGGTTATATGTCATTAGACATCTTGTATGACAGTGGCAAAACATTCTTCCAAAGTTGGGTTCACCTCACCCTATTCGGTTCACCAAAATTAAATATCAAATGATGTATACAATACGACACACTTATCTAAAGTTCTCAATAAAATTATTTCCATACTATTTAGGGAGAACCTCAACAGCTATAGACCACCGTTCTATTCTTCTTTTACCCCCGCTCGACCCAGCTACACTCTTATTACTTGAAAGGAATTGTGAAGCAAAAGGGTGAGCACAACTAGCCCAGTAAAGAATATCATATCTAAAGATAATTTACATCATCAATAGCCTTCATCAGTAATAAATCAAAGATTTAGAACATATGGTAGATGATAAAACTTTTCAACCATAGTTGCAGCGGAACGAGCAATCCATTAGAAGAGTCAAATAGACCATCAGATCTATTATCTTCTCCATATTAAAAGTCCACCAATAATGTTTTATCCCTGTAACATCAATCAACAATTCCTTTCCGCAATCATATGAATAACTCATAATCATAATTGTGATTCTAAATTCCTCTTCGCACCCAGGACGAAGAGAATTTTCATCACCTATCTTCACCTGAAACATCAAAAATCATGGTTATACCAAATCACAATTTCTGCTCATAATCATACAAATAAATTCATCTTTGCACTACGGCCAAAGATATTCATTAACAATTTATTCTTTGCACTACATGCCAAAGACATACAACTGTATTTTAGAAGAGTCAAGTAGAGCATGGTATCTACTATCTTTTACAAATTAAAAGTGTATAATCAATATTTTATCGCTGAGACTCAGTTTAATAAATAATCCACATCATCGAATCATACTACGGCCAAGGATATTCATGTAATCATCAATGGTAATGATTATACTGAATAATACTTGGTTATAATCATACCAATAACTGTCCATCAATGCACTACAGGCCAATGAGGACTTTTACCACATCATCTATAACATTACGGGTCATGATTATACCGAATGATCCCTGGTCATAATCATACCAATAAACAGTTCATCTATGCATATAAGCCAAAGATACTTATCAATCAATAGTTCATCTTTGGACGTAAGCAAAAGATATACAACTGTAGAACCAATAATCAACAGTTCATCCTTGCACGTAAGCCAAAGATATACAACTGTAAAACTAATAAGTAATAGTCCATCTTTGCACGTAAGCCAAAGATATACAATTGTAAAATCAATAATCAACAGTCCATCTTTGCACGTAAACCAAAGATATACAATTGTAAAATCAATAATCAACAGTCCATCTTTGCACGTAAGCCAAAGATGACTTTCATCACAATATAAGCATGAGGATGATGACAATGATATAAGCATTAATCAAACGAAAACAAGGATAAATATTAAAGACTTTAAATTTATCCAAATATTATCAATTACTTAATAAACTCATAATCTAATATTATAATAATATTTTAATCACTTCTTAAACTTATAAACAATTTATTTCAATTATTTACACTTTACCAAATAATGCTTTAATCATTTAAAAATGCCATACTCATAAGATTTCATCACCAATGATCAAATCCCTCATCAAAAATCTGTATATACCCTATGTTGGATTTTCAAGCCATAAAATCCTATTTTCCAATTTTATTACTTCACATAAAATATTTAATTCATTTACTCATAACTAGTTCATTTTCATGAAAAATACTAAATTATTTCCAAAAATATTTCTTTTTTGGGATTTAGCAAAATATAGTCTCATATTGAACATATATTTTTCTCAGAATTTTTAAAATTCATTTACTATTTTTCATATGGCCAAAACTGCCGAATATTTAGACATTTATCATAAATTGTACTTTTGTCCAAAAATTTCAAAATTTACAGGGTATATTCCTGTTATATACATGTACTCCCAATAAAAAGTTCATCAATTTTGGAGTTAACCACAAGGAGTTATAAGGGTTTACTTTTAAAATAGTCTTTTCCCATAAAATCCATAACTCTTAATCTATACCTCCAAAAATCGCCATCTTTGTTCACAATATAGAAAACTCATCAAATTATCATTTCAAAACTGCAAATGGATTTTCACCCGTCATGCGGTAATCCACGTAGACATATCATTTCTACAATTTAATAAGGAATGAATACAAAGGATCATTCATCATGCATGCCGTAATCCACATGTATGAAAAGTTATTACAATGTAATAATAAAGAATGGAATAATGTAAGAATTCACCATGCATGCGATAGACCGCGCATGCATGTGTTATTCCCAATGTAATAATAAAGAAGGGAATAACAATGAAATTCACTAGGCATGCGATAAACCGCATACATACAAAGTTATTCCAATGTAATAATAAAGAATGGAACCAGTCATGGGTAATCCGCATGCATGTGATATTCCAATGTAATAATAAAGAATGGAATAACAACAAAATTCACCAAACATGCGATGTAATCGCATGCATAAAAGTTATTCCAACAAAATAATAAAGAATGGAACCAGTCATGCATAATCCGCATGCATGTGATATTCCAATGTAATAATAAAGAATAGAACCAGTTCATGCGTAATCCGCATGCATGTGATATTCCAACGAGAATAATAAAGAATGGAATAACAACAGAATTCACCAGTGCATGCGATAGACCTCACATACAAAGTTATTCCAATGTAATAATAAAGAATGGAACCAGTCATGCGTAATCAAGCATGCATGTGATATTCCAACAAAATAATAAAGAATGGAATAACAACAGATTCACTGTGTACATGCGATGAATCAAGATGCATAAAAGTTATTCCAATGTAATAATAAAGAATGGAATAATGTAAGAATTTCACCATGTATGCGGTGATTGTGATGTACAAAAGTTATTCCAACATAATAATAAAGAATCCAAAATAGGTATACATCACCCATCTTGAGTCGCCAAATACATGGTACAAAAATTCAAATACAACTTAATAATACAAATTGCCGTATAAAATACGACACAAAACGTAAACCGAGAGTTT
The DNA here is from genome assembly GCA_020205605.1 of Panax ginseng. Taxonomy (NCBI): domain Eukaryota; kingdom Viridiplantae; phylum Streptophyta; class Magnoliopsida; order Apiales; family Araliaceae; genus Panax; species Panax ginseng. The sequence continues at coordinate 15,952,264 of CM035134.1, forward strand.
AATAAGAATATTGTCATCTAGATAATATCCACACTCAAAAGAGTCCTCTTTACATTTATTTTCACACTATTTAATGTAATAAAATAGTGAGGACTACTAATACTATCATCCGGACCGCCACCCGCTCCCCGACTAGTCCCGCCACGCTCTCATTTCCTCAAGAGAATAAAGGAAAGAAAGGGTGAGCTCAACTAGCCCAAGAAGAAATATTATGACTAAGATAATGCGTAATAAATTATCATTAGCCTTCAACAATGTTAAACCGATAAAATATAACAAACATCAAGTTTAATCAAGCATGTGAACAAGCAATCCATTAAAAGAGTCAAGAGAGAATAAAATCTACTATCTTTTATGATTTAAAAGGTTTTTCATCACTTTTATCACGAGACTCACTTTTTAATAAATAATCCACATCATCCCCGCACTACTACCAAGGATATTCATTAAGATCACAACCACAAATTATCCATGCACTACGCCCAAGGATATTCGTATGTATTCATCAATGGTCATGATCATGCCAACAACTCGCCCATCAATGCACTACGCCAACGAGGACTTTTTCCACATCATTTGTAATATTACTACCATGATTACACCGAATAATCCCTCGGTCATAATCATACCAAGTCCATCTATGCACTACAAAGCCACGATGACTTTTCAACATAATATAAAACACGAGGATGATGACAATGATATAAGAATTCAATAAAACAAGTTCAAGAATTAATTTATCCAGAACTAATAACGCCCAAATTGTCAACATGATACTTTTTTGAGAGTAAAACTCAAGAATGCTCGTAAGAATATTTCCATGAAAAGATATCGATGAAGCGCAAATATCAAGGATATTCCACTAATTTCATGGAGTATAAAGTCAAAACTTTAACCAACCGAGTATAATAAAGAATGGATAACAAAAGAAATCACCAGCATGCGATAGACCGCATGCATAAAAGTTATTCCAATGTAATAATAAATAATCTAATCCAAAGTCACGCGCAAAACGCATGCATGTGATATTCCAAAAGTAATAATAAATAATGGAACCAGTCACGCAGAACGCATGCATGTGATGTTCCAACAGTAATAATAAATAATCTAACTCAGTGTCATGCGTAACGCATCGGCTGTGATGTTCCAAATGTAATAATAAAAATGGAATAATGTAAGAATTTCACCATGATGCGGTATTTCAGATGTATGTGTTATTCCAACATAATGATAAAGAATGGAATAATGTAAGAATTTCACCAAGTATAGGTAGCTCACAGATACAAAAGTTATTCCAATGTAATAATAAATAATGGAATAATGTAAGTTCTCTTCATGAATAAGAAAGAAATAATACCCTTTACCTTAGTAGAAATCGATACCGCAATATTGTAATAATGTAAGATTCTTCTTCTTTCTCTCTTATTCTCTCTATTCTTTCTCGCCTATAGCTTTAGTGAATTCGTGAAAATAAATGAAGGAATGAGCTTCTATTTATAAGCTTGGTAGAGTAAGGGTAAAATAGTCTTTTCACCATAATTTATGACATCATCGCTACATCATCGATCATATGACATCATTGCTTACATCATCGATCAAATGACATCATTGCTTATCATCATCTTCCGATGACATCATTGCTTACTCTCATCGCTCCGATGACATCATCGCTACATCATCGTAATTCAAATTCAAATTGTTCTCTTCCACCTCATTTTACTTTTATACCATGAATTTACTATAATAATGTTACCATTCAAATTATATAAAAAAACATACTATCATATAATCACATCATACTACTATAATATAATATTATAATAATATATTTAAATGAATTATTGATTTGATAATTTGAAATATCGTAAATGACAATTATCAATCAAAAATATCAACGTAGCAATTATCAATCAATAAAATATTAAATAAAGAATTATCGTAATAATTATCGAAAGTAAAGGCCTTCACGTAAGAATCAATAATTCAAAAAACTACTGCGTAATACCGCAGCTATCGCGGCAACAACGCGTTACATCATATTTTAACCACTGTATTCCAACAAAGTTGTTAATTCAGTAACACTTCCGCCGTTATTTTCATAAAAATATTTTTTTGTCGCTTTCTAACTCCGACAATAATTCCATTGTGGGGTCCACTAATGATCGTGTCGCCGCATTTAATATTCTCCCACAAAAAGAATATTCCCCACCAAACAAATATTTTATAACAACTTCATGACTTTGCAAAATTTATAAATATTACCCACAACTATAACATTATATCAAATTCATTCCATAATATTTAAAAATAATATTTATAGAAAAATCATCTTTATTTAAAAAGTCAGGGTCTTACAACCTCCCTTCTTATGAAATTTCTCCTCAAAATTAGGGTACGCACTGTATGTCAAAAGGTAAGGATATTTGATTTCATTTCAGATTCTAACTCCCGTGTCATTTCCTCAACATCGTGGTTTCTCCACAAAACTTCGACTTGAGGTATAACCTCGAGCGTAGAATATGTTCCTTCTTATCCAAGATTTGAACAGAACCTCTTCATACGCCAAATCTTCCGCTATTTCGTCCGGCTTCTAACTCAATAATGTGGTTCGGTCTTCCACATATTTACGTAATATGGATATGTGAAAAACGCATGAACACGAGACATACTTACAGAAAAGTTTAGTCTATACGCCACGCTCCTACTCGATCGAGGATTAAAATGGGCCAATGAATCGAGGATCGAGCTTTCTCTTTCCAAATCTCGTAACTCCTTTCCATGGAGCAACACGTAATAACACATGATCTCCAATATCAAATTCCACGCCCTTTCGATGAAGATCAAGATAACTCTTTTGTCGATCTTGTGAGGTTTTTATACGCTCACGATCGTTTGAATCTTTTTCGTAGTCATACGTACATCAACTCGGGTCCCAACAACGCTGCTTCACCCACCTCATCCCAAAGATACCGAGAACTACACTTTCTTCCATACAACGCTCAAAATGGAGCCATGCCAATACTTGCTTTTGATAACCGTTGTTGTATGAAAACTCCACCAATCTGTAAGAACTTGTCCCAACTTCCTCAAGTCAAGGACACAGTAGTCTTAATAAATCTTCAAGAGTTTGAATAGTCCTCTCCGATTGTCCGTCCGTCTCGAGGATGATATGTCAACTAAATCGTAAGTCCGCGCTCATAGCTTTTTTGCAAACTAACCCAAAATCGTGAAGTGAATCTTCGGTCTCGATCGTAAACTATGGATACCGGCATACCATGCAGCTTACAATCTCTCGCTTATGTACATACGAGCAAGACGCTCAAGTGTATAAGTTTCTCAGATTGGTAAGAAATGAGCAGACTTGGTCAATCTATCAACAATGACCCAAATCAGCATCTACGCCGAGAAACCTTGGGAAGACCAAGAATAAAATCCATGGTAATGTGCTCCCACTTCCATTCTAGAATTTCAAGTGGTTGTAATGGACCTTTTGGTACTTGATGTCTCCGCCGACTCGCTGACAAGTTAGACACCTTGAGATAAACAAATACTATCTCTCTCTTTCATATTGCTCCACCAAAATGTATGACGAAGATCACGATATATTTTGGTACTCCTGTGATGGATTGCAAAACGGTGTGTCAGGCGCCCCATCATGATTTTATACTTTAAATCGTGGTCGTTAGAACACAAAGTCCGAGTCGACTCAAGTATTCCTTCTTCATCGATTCTTGCTTCCAAGATAAGACCTTCTTGCACTTTCTTCCTCATACGCATCGATCACCTCCAGATCCAGAATTTCGAAAGCAAATTTTTAACTTTATCAATTAAAGCCTGCTTCTACTCAGATATTCGCCATCATCACACGGGTCCCTGAGTTTTTAACTCTATCTCCATCCTTTGCAAGTCACACAAAATGGGCCTTTATATTGTCAATATCGCACTCAGATCGCATATGATCTTCTACTCAATGCGCCACCTACCACGCTCGCTTTTCCGTGATGGTATCGATGGTATGATCATAATCTTTCAATAGCTCAAGCCAACGCCGTTGTCGTGATGTTGAGTTCCTTTTGAGTGAAGAAATATTTGAGGCTTTTATGATCCGTAAAGATCTCCACTTTCTCCCCATACAAGTAATGCCTCCAAATTTTAAGTGCGAAAACAACAAATGCTAAACTCTAGATCATGAGTAGGATAATTCCTCTCATATTCTTTGAGTTGTCGAGAGGCATAGGCTATGACTTTCCCATGTTGCATGAGAACACATCCTAACCCTTTGCCCAAGCATCACCAGATGACAAATCCTCCGAGCCGATGGTATTGTCGTAACAAAATAAATGAGTCTCCTCTCGAGTTCTTGAAAACTCTTCTCACATTCCTCGCTCCAACCGAATTTTGTATCTTTCCGAGTCACCGAAGTTAATGGAGTAGCGATTCGAGAAAACCCTTCTACGAATCTCCGATAATAACCAAATAAGCCGAAAGCTACGATTTCTATTAATCGATTTAGGTTGCTTCCCAAACTTTGAATAGCTTCAATCTTTGTCTGGTCAATGATATTCCATGGCTTGATACTACGTGCCCAAGGAATGCTACTTCCTCAAGCCGTAACTCGCATTTCTTCAACTGGCATAAAGCTTATATTCACGGCTTTTGGAGTATCAAATTTCAAGTGTCTTTCATGATCTTCACGGCTTTTGAATAAATAAGGATGTCATCAATAAAGACGACCACAAAGTGATCCAAATATTCCTCAATACTTGGCTCATCATATCCATGAAAGCAAAGAGGAGCATTAGTCAATCCAAAAGACATGACTAGAATTCATAATGCCCGTATCGAGTTCCGAAAGCCGCCTTTTGAATGTCATCTGCTCTAATCTTCAATCGGTGATATCCAAATCGAAGATCAATCTTTGAAAAGAATTTGCCCTTGAATCGGGTCAAACAGTCATCAATACGCGGCAATGGGTACCTATTTTTTGATGGTGACATGATTCAACTCCCGATAATCAATACAAAGTCGATACTCCCATCTTTCTTTTTCACGAATATGTAACAGAGCACCCCAAGGAGAAGTACTAGGACTTAATAAAGCCAATGTCTAACAATTCCTCGCAGCTGGGTCTTTAACTCCTCAAGTTCAATAGAGCCATTCGATATGGGGCTTTGAAATGGGTTTTGTACCGTTTCAAGGTCGATACAAAAATTCAATTTCACGCCTGGGGTAGGCCGTAGTTCTTCAGGAATACGCAGAAATTTATTAACAATAGAAATATCATTCAAAACCGATTTATTTTTGTTTAGATCCGTGACATATGAGCTAAGAAAGCTTGACATCCGCTTTTTAATAAACGAATAGCTTTATGGCTTGAGATGACAAAGTGATTGATTTTAATGGTTTGTCGTTTGAATTCGCATAATAGGTCAAGTTAGAAATATGAAAGCTAACAACCTTACGAAAAAAATCAATTTTTTTGTATGATGAGTAGTTAACCAATCAATCCCTTAAATTACGCCAAATGCAAGTATTTTCAATGAAATAAGATCGACAGTAATGTGTGGGTACCGATTTGAACCAAACAAGACTTATAAACAAAGGATGTAATGAAGGTTTCTCCCAATGGAGTTTCAACAGATAAGTCAAGGTCCAATTTCTCCGAGTCAAATTTAAACGCTGAGCGCAGTAGAGAAATAAAAGAATGGGTAGAACCCAGATCAAATAAGGTATATACTTCGCTAGAGTTTATGATAAGCTTACCCGTGATGACCTCGTCGTGTTCCTCGCTTTCTCGGGAGGTCACGACAAACGCCTCCCTCGAACTACCGGCTTTTGTCTTTGTCTGGGACGGCTTTTGATGCCTCCATCCCACCGGACTTGTCTTCTATGCACGACAAAATCGGGCAGTGTGACTTCCTTCCACAATTGTAACATGCTTTGATGGCATCGCAGCTTTTGACCGATGTGTCCTCTCCTCCACATTTGAAGCATACGATAGTGGTCGCTTCTTCTTCCTAACGACGAAAAAAATGATGCCGACGCCTTTCCATCATCATTGAATCTCCTCTTCTTGAAATGTCCATTCTTATTGTTTTGGCCATGATTACCACCGGTGGTTACCATTTCGCATGTTGATTCCTCCACGCTTATCATCACCGCTCATGATCATGTATCACCGGTATTATCATTTTGCTTACCGCTTCTTTTTCGTCATTGACTCATTATCGCGCTTCCAATAATCGAGCCCTATTAACAACATCCTAATACAAACACAATTTATAAGAGATAAGATATCGACGATCTCGTTTTTCAAACCTCTTAGAAACATTCGCGCCATTCTCTCCTCATTATCAACCAAATGAGACGCAAACCGACACAACTCTAAAACTTGGCTTCGCATCGCGACAGGCTGGCCATGTTGTTTTGCTCCAAATTGATGAACTCTACCTCTTTCATGTGACGAATACTTTCGAAAAGTACTTGTCGCTGAATGCTTCTTGAACTTCTCCCAAGACATCTTCAAGCAGCAAGTCGAGTACGCTTTTACGATTCCCACCAAGAATCGCCCTCGCCTCAATAATACGAAGGTGGCAAAGGGAACCTTTTGCTCCTCGAGCATCCCAAGACATCAAATATCTTGTTGATCCGCTTTATCCACGCCTCCGCCTTTAAGTGGTTTTGCTCTCCAAAAACTCCTATGGTCCCAGCCTCGAATCGCTTAATGCATGACCGTCCGAGAGTTTCCAAGCAGTTTCCACCGCATTTTGGATGAGCCGCTTCTTGCCGATGATGTCGCATGAATTGCATAAAGCCTCCGAACATTCCATCGCTCATCATCCGTCCGTGTTGTTGTTTGCCCGAGGATTGTCGCCTTCCCGATGCACATTATCCTCGATTATCGATCCGCGTGGAGACTCAACTATCCTCCGTGGCTCCATCGATGTTCTCAACATTCTCTGATGTCATTTTCAAATACTCGCCACAAAACAAGGGTTAATTAACATATCACATATTATCCCTATACTCCGACCGACCAATTAAATACCAAATAAACTTAGTAGGTCATACTAGCGAAAGGAATTCCCGCTCTCCCTCCTAGTTCTTGTCTCACATCTTAGCCAGGATCATATCCCTAAGCTTTGATACTAACCGCGACGCCCCAAAAATAGGTATACATCACCCATCTTGAGTCGCCAAATACATGGTACAAAATTCAAATACAACTTAATAATACAAATTGCCGTGGTAAAATACGACAAAACGTAAATCGAGAGTTTAATAAGAATATTGTCATCTAGACAATATCCACACTCAAAAGAGTCCTCTTTACATTTATTTTCACACTATTTAATGTAATAAAGTGAGGACTACTAATACTATCATCCTGACCGCCACCCCGCCCCCCGACTAGTCCCTTGCCACGCTCTCATTTCCTCAAGAGAATAAAGAAAGAAAGGGTGAGCTCAACTAGCCCAAGAAGAAATATTATGACTAAGATAATGCGTAATAAATTATCATTAGCCTTCAACAATGTTAAACCGATAAAATATAACAAACATCAAGTTTAATCTGCAATGAACAAGCAATCCATTAAAAGAGTCAAGAGAGAATAAAATCTACTATCTTTTATGATTTAAAAGGTTTTTCATCACTTTTATCACCGAGACTCAAATTTAATAAATAATCCACATCATCCCCGCACTACTACCAAGGATATTCATTAAGATCACAACCACAAATTATCCATGCACTACGCCACCAAGGATATTCGTATATTCATCAATGGTCATGATCATGCCAACAATCGTCCATCAATGCACTACGGCCAATGAGGACTTTTTTCCACATCATTTGTAACATTACTACCATGATTACACCAAATAATCCCCGGTCATAATCATACCAAGTCCATCTATGCACTACAAAAGCCACAAATGACTTTCAACATAATATAAAAATGAGAGATGATGACAATGATATAAGAATTCAATAAAACAAGTTCAAGAATTAATTTATCCAGAACTAATAACGCCCAAATTGTCAACATGATACTTTTTTGAGAGTAAAACTCAAGAATGCTCGTAAGAATATTTCCATGAAAAGATATCGATGAAGCGCAAATATCAAGGATATTCCACTAATTTCATGGAGTATAGAAGTCAAAACTTTAACCAACCGAGTATAATAAAGAATGGAATAACAAAAGAAATCACCAGCACGCGATAGATCGCATGCATGTTTATTCCAATGTAATAATAAATAATCTGAACCAGTCACACGCCAAAACGCATGCATGTGATATATCCAATGTAATAATAAATAATGGAACCAGTCAGTCATGCGTAAATGCATGCATGTGATGTTCCAATGTAATAATAAATAATGTAACTGTGTCATGCGTAACGCAATCGGCATGATGATGTTCCAATGTAATAATAAAAATGGAATAATGTAAGAATTTCACCATGATGCGAGATTGTGATGTATACAAAGTTATTCCAACATAATGATAAAGAATGGAATAATGTAAGAATTTCACCAAGTATAGGTAGCCACAGATATACAAAGTTATTCCAATGTAATAATAAATAATGGAATAATGTAAGTTCTCTTCATGAATAAGAAAGAAATAATACCCTTACCTTAAGTAGGAAATCGATACCGCAATATTGTAGTAATGTAAGATTCTTCTTCTTTCTCTCTTTCTCTCTATTCTTTCTCGCCTATAGCTTTTAGTGAATTCGTGAAAAATAATGAAGGAATGAGCTTCTATTTATAAGCTTGGTAGAGTAAGGGTAAAATAGTCTTTTCACCATAATTTATGATCATCGCTACATCATCGATCATATGACATCATTGCTTACATCATCGATCAAATGACATCATTGCTTACATCATCCTTCCGATGACATCATTGCTTACCTCATCGCTCCGGCGACATCATCGCTACATCATCGTAATTCAAATTCAAATTGTTTTCTTCCACCTCATTTTACTTTTATACCATGAATTTACTATAATAATGTTACCATTCAAATTATATAAAAAAAACATACTATCATATAATCACATCATACTACTATAATATAATATTATAATAATATATTTAAATGAATTATTGATTTGATAATTTGAAATATCAGAATAATGACAATTATCAATCAAAAATATCAACGTAGCAATTATCAATCAATAAAATATTAAATAAGAATTACCGTAATAATTATCGAGTAAAGTCTTCTTACGTAAGAATCAATAATTCAAAAAATATCGTGCAATACTGCAGCTATCTATCATCGCAACAACGCTGCATTATCAGATTTTTTAACCACTGTGTATTCCAACAAAGTTAATTCTGTAATACTTCCGCCAAGTTATTTTCATAAAAATATTTTTGTCGCTTTTCTAACTCCGACAATAATTCCGCTTGTGGGTCCACTAATGATTGTGTCATCGCATTTAATATTCCCCGACAAAAGAATATTTCCCACCAAACGAATATTTTATAACAACAACATACTTTGCAATATTTTATAACAAACTATAACATTATATCAAATTCATTCCAAATATTTATAAATATTACCTTTATTTAAAAAGTTACAACTATAACATTATATCAAATTCATTCCATAATATTTAAAAAATAATATTTATAGAAAAAAATCATCTTTATTTAAAAAGTCAATCTACTATCTTCTATGATTTAAAAAGTTTATCATCAATTTTATCGCTGAGACTCACTTTAATAAATAATCAACATCATCGAATCATCCCCACACTATGGGTCAAGGATATTCTTTAGTATCACGACTATGAATTATCCATGCACTACGGGCCAAAGATAATCGTGTTTTTATCAACGATCATGATCATGCCATAAAACAATTCATCTTTGCACCCTTGGCCGAAGAGAATCCATGGCCATAATCATACCAAAAACTGTCCATCAATGCACTACGGGCCAATGAGGACTTTTATCACATCATTTGTAACATTACGGTCATGATTATACCGAATAATCCTTGGTCACAATCATACCAAATCCATCTATGCACTAAGGGCCAAAGATGACTTTCATAACAATATAAGCATGAGAATGATGACAATGACATAATAATTCAATAAAACAAATTCAAGGATAAATTTTAAAGATTTATAATTAATTTATCCAGAATTCAATAACGTTCAAATTGTCAACATGATACTACTTTGTGGAGTAAAATTCAAGAATAATATTGTACCAAAAATGATTTGGACCGAAAACGAATCAATTTTTATCATGAATAGTACCCCGGTTAGTAGTCCTATAGTTATTAGTTTATAGTAAGATGATAGTCTTTTTTTTATTGAATCCTAACCCTAAAAAAACCAACGAGTCACACACTAAGCATAACAATTATATCAAATGGCTAATCGAATTTTTATTCAACCATATAGAATTAAGAATTAGAATTCTTCATTTTAGTTTTTATTGAATAGAAAAAAGGAACGAATTTCTCTTTTTTGTTCCATCACTAGATCGAAGGGAAAGACAAATAAAGGGTGAATAGTATCCCGTAAATAGTACTTTGTGAATAGTAACCCGTGAATAGTACTCCAGCATAAAAAAGTTAAAACTTATCGAGAATGCTCAGAATAATATTTTCATGAAAAGATATCGGATGAAGCGCAAATATCAAGGATATTCTACTAATTTCATGGAGTATAGAAGCCAAAACTTTAACCAAATGAGTATAGAATTCAAAATCAAAATGAAATAATATTACTTACATACTAAAAGAGTATGGAAGAAAATATTATTTCAAGCTTAATATCGAACAAAAATAACATCCCTTACGAATATTAACGAAAAATAATATTCATTACTTAATATTAAAACGAAAATAATATTCATTACGAATATTAAACTAATATAATATTTCTTGCGAATATTGAATCGAAATAAAATTTCTTATGAATATTGAACGGAAATAATATTCATACGAATACGAAAAATAATATCTCTTCAGAATGTGAAATAAATAATACCCCTTACCTTTAAAAAGAAGAGTATTCCGACTGGTAGGGCGTGAATATTCTTGAAGAAAACTTTCACTGTTTTCTACGCTCAAAGCTTTCTAAAACTCTAAAGAAATACGCTCAATATTATAGAAGAAGAATTATCTGATTCTGGTGTGATTTTCAATTCAAACTAAGCATCCTCTTTATAGGAGAATGGAAAGAATACTATTTAGAAAATAAAATCGCGGATCAACAAAAGAATAATCACGGCAAAACTAATTAAATCGATTTTTGAATTTCACTATTCATTATCAGCAATAAAATATTCTAATAAAACAAAAACTTTAAATAAAATATAATATATTTTATTTATAATCAAATAAAACAAAACTTATAAAATATATATATATATACAAAATTTATATATATATATATATATATATATATATATATATATATATATAATAATATAACTCCCCTTTTCCGTAACCTTTCCCCTATTTTCATTTCATTCTTTTCTTCCTCCCGTGGGCCCCACACGTAGGGGGTGTTCAACCTGTTTTTACTGGGACCTGAATTCTAAATCTTAAATCAACCAAAATCGAAATCCCCAAATCTTGATACCGATATCCGGACATACCGGTTGAAATAAGATATCTGAATCCCAAGAAGATTCTGGGTTGCATTTGCTTTTCATGTAATTATTATTTTTATTATTATTTTATTATTATTATTATTATTATTTTATTATTATTATTATAATCATTATTTTATTATTATTTTTATTATTATTATTATAATCATTATTTTATTATTATTATTAATAATAATAATAAATTATTAATAATAATAAAAAATAAAACCTAAGATATATTAGGTCTGGCCTTGCTTTTTACAGAACCATAAAAATGTCGAACCGAATTCCAGATTAAAAAATCTAGATATATCTGATTTTTTGTGCCCGAACCGGACTGTTCTTTTTATAATCAATCGATTTACCAAATCTCGGTTCGAAAAATCGATCCAAATGAACACCCCTACCCACACGTGGCCCCACTTTTTATTATATAAAATAATTTTCTACCGATTATTTTGAAAAATAGGTAAATGGGAGTCCATAAAATAAGCAAAATTTACAACATAAAAATCCCTTCAATATTTTTAATATTTATTAATATTATTATAACTCGCAATATTAACAACCAGGTCGTTCTCAGGAAAGAAGGGGCTTTCCAATAAAAATTTCTCCCTATCATCGCGCGCAATTAGGTGACCAAACCTCTCTCGACGTAACTTGCACATTGTTAATTATGCAAATAATAATATGAATAATTGTATCGTCTCAATTATTGATTTAATAATATAAAAAATATCGACAATAATTGAATCAAATAACGTGAGATACTATACAGCAATTACTGTAGCAATAATTGAACAAAACTGAGTGACTTCTCACGTAAGCATCAATAATCAATACCGTGTGCTATTATGCAACCACGCGTATTACTGCACTTTTACTACAGGGTAGTTCAACAGTTTAACGGTAAAACTACCGCCGTTATTTTCATAAAAAGATATTTCTATCGTTTTCTCATTCTGACAATAATTCCGTTGTGGGGTCCACTAATGATTGTGCCGTCATAACGAATATTCCCTGTTAAAACGAATATTCCCCGACCAATCGAATATTTTATAACCACTTGCTTACTTTTTCAAAATTTATAAATAGTACCCACAACTATAACATTATATCAAATCCACACCATAATATTAAAAAAAAATATTTCGAGAAAAATTAAATATTTATTCATAAAATTTGAGGTCTTACACCTAGGCTCACATGATGTGCAGTTTGTATGAAAGCTGTAAACAGTTATATGTATAAAAGCTGTAAATATATATATATATATACAGACAACCAACCACCACGAAGCACCTCCACGGGGGATTGGAAATATAAATAAAGTAATAAAAATCAATCAATCGCCAATGTAAAACTCTAAAGCGGGACTAAATATAAAGAAAGAAAGAAAAGGCCTCAAGTAAACTCCAGCCCGATGAAATGTAAATAAAGCAATAAAAGGCCACGAAGTAAACTCCAGACCTGACATAAATGTAAATATATATATATATATATATATATATATATAAGAGCGGTAAACGCACCGGATGTTATATCCAGGCTCAATCAAACAGAGTTTAATGGTAATAATATATACATATATATAAGTATTTATATATATATATATATATATATATATATAAAAGCATTAAACGTTCCAGATATAAATCCAGGCTCATTGAACAAAGTTCGACAACAGTTTATATATATATATATATAAAAGCAATAAACGCTTCGGATGTAAATCCAGGCTCATCGAACAGAGTTCGACAAAAGTTTATATATAAGCATATATATGAAAGTAATAAACGCTCCAGATATAAATCCAGGCTCAATCGAGGCATAACTCGATAATGTTAGTATATATATATATATAAACATACACAAAAGAAATAAAAAGCTACGGACCGAAGTCCGGGCATACGCACGCCACACGACTCTCAACGTGAATAACAGTGTGTGTAAGAAGTGTAGAAAAGGCTTTAAGTGATGTAAGAAGGCTTACAGTGGATGAACACTCGGTTCCCACCGGTAAAAAGTAGCCAAATATAAGCTCACAAGTGTTTGAAATGAGAAAACACTCAATTTATAGAGTGTACAAAGCAAATTGGACAGGGCTTCCTCGCTTTTTTTTCTTACAAAATGGCCACCCCAAGCCCTCTATTTATAGAAGAGGGAGCCACAGGTGTACCTACGGCAACAGAAGGTGTACCTGCGGCTACCCGAGGTGCCCTGGGCAATGTGGGTCCTGCTATCTCAAAGTACGTGCACTCAAACAACACGATGTTCGCTCGAACCTTCATAACTTTCAATCTGGGAGTTCGATTGAAGCGTGCCATACTATTCCGGAAAGCTCTTTCCGAGGGCTATGCAATGACATAGGATTTGCCCTTTTTGAATCCGGGAAGATGGGTCCATGACCGAAATGTCATTTTCGGGTTTTCGTCAGGCAATGTGTTGAGCCATTTTGCGTAGTTTGTGCTCGGAAGTTAAGATATGGTTCTTGTGGGACTTATTTTAAATTGAAATGAGTTGATTTGATTTGAGTTGAGGTTGAGTTGGCAAAATGACCATTTTCCCCCTCCCGGGGTTATCTCCAGTTTTCGCATAGTTGTAGCAGTCTTTTCTTAGGGTGATCTTTGAGGTTAGCTTGATGTTGACTCAAAGTGTCCTCAGGGTGATCTCTGAGGTTGGATTGACTTCCTGGGGTTATCTCCAGGCTTTGAACTTGCTCCCCCGGGGTTATCTCCCGGGTTGGAACTGATTTTCCCGGGGTTATCTCCGGGGTTAGAAACTAATTTCCCGAGTGTTAACGTCAAGATTTTCTGCCACGTCCCAATCACGTAAGACGTCCTGATCCTGCACAATAAACACGATCAACACCAAAATCTTGACGGCTTCGACCATCGGGGGATAGCTCAGGCGTGAGAGTCAATACAGACGATCACAAGGTTAACAATGGAAGATAAAATATCTAGTGTATTGAGAGAGATAAAATTATCAGTTACCTATACTTGGAAGACCTCCTTGCTATCATATACTCTCAGACCCAGTTTACCGTGCCACCCACTACCGCCGTATTACGCCCCCAATCCTCGATGGTTTTAGCCGATCGCATGCGATCGCCACTTTTTTACTTAATCGCTTTACCGGCCGTGACTATAATCCCATCCACATTAATGCATGGCAGATATATCGATCAACAACAATCCTTTTTCATGATTACCGGTCAAGGATGGAGATATTTCAATGCATGATGGGTCAGCCCACTGACCCGACCCAATATTGCAAGTACTTAACAAGGATAATACAATGACCAGGCCCAATAACTTTAGGATCCACTAATGATGACTTAATGGATTAACCCAATACCTCGGCCCAAACCATTCGGCCCAATATATGAAATATCATGACCCAACACCGAGGTTATCTCCGGGGTTGGAAACTAGATCTTCTGGGACAATTTCTGGGGTTGAAATTGATGTTGTGATCCTTTAGAGTTATCTCTGGAGTGTGAAAAAGACGTTTTTGTCCTCCTGTATAGTTAGTAACAGGAAAACGAAATTTCGAGTGTCTACAACCCCTTATAGATAACTATAATAACACTCACCACTCCTCTAATTTTTCAAATAATAGTCAGTACCCCTCTAGCCTATAGTATGTAACATTCACTACTCCTAGTGTGGTTGACCAACTAATATTAAAAAATATTTTTAATATAATATCTAATATACCCTTCAAGTTATAATGTTTAATATATCCACTAAATATAAATTTGTATGTTATAATTTTTAATTAACTTGATCAAATTAATTAAATTATGAATTCGTGTAATAAATAACATATTTGTCAAAAAATAATAAATTTATTTTATCAAGAAAATAAAGTCTTACACTTTTTGTTAATTAAATTTCTTAAAGATTAAAATTTACGTAATATACATTTAAATATATTTTTTGTAATTAAAAAATAAAATTTTACTAAGCACAAAATACAAATTAACATAAAAAATATAATTATTTTTTTCCAAATATTAAAATTTACGTAAAATAAACTTATTATTACATAACTAATCTTATTATTCATATAAAAATATTAAAATTATATTAATTATTTTTTCAAATATTAAATTAAACACCGGGTAGTAATAGAAAAAATACATTAAAAAAATTCTTTTAATAAGATAGAGGTAATAATAAATATTTTTTTTATTCAATAATCGTATAAAAACAACACCAATTGTATACTAAAAAATATAATTAAAATCATAAACATTTCAAATGTTGACATATATAAAAGAAAATTTAACATATAAAAATTATAATAAGAAACTAAGAATTCAAATAATAACTTTTGTTGTTAAACAACAAAAACTAAACTATCAACATACTCAATCACTTTAATTAGAAAACCTCCATTAATAATTTAATTTAAAATTCTTAATATTTATATCACTTATTCAAAAATATGTGTTAATTAAATTAAATTATTTGAATGAGATAGTCTTAATTACAAATAAAATTATAATTAAAATGTATTGTATTAAAAAAAGATAATTATATATATATAGGAAAAAATATATATACACAGCTGTGTAGTACACACACGACTACATACTGCACATCTGTATATATACATATAACCCATATATATATATATTATTTAGGAATTAAATTTTAATAACATATTAGGATAAAGAATAATGCTAGAGACAAACTATTCTACAAATATTTTATAAATTGTTGATGTGACATACTCCACCTCAGTATATTGTGTGGGGCCAAAGACTACATTGGAATAATTTGTTAATCAATACGCTGAGGTAGAATATGCCACATCAGTAATTTGTAAAATATTTGTAAAATAATTTATGCATATAATTACTCTTACGCTCTGTTTCTAAGTTTTAAAATGGACAGAAAAGAAAAGAAATGGGCGGAAAATTTAAGTTTTTTTTCCAATTCTTATGTTTTTGAGTTTTTTAATAAACGGAAAAGAAAAGAAATGGACAGAAAACTTGGCCACTTTTCCTGCCAAAGTTTTCCGTCCAAAATTGGCAAGATTTGGACGGAAAAGAAATTGGAATAAGTAATATTTTTTATAATTCCCATATTATCCTCAACTTTTAATATAATAAATTTTAAATTACAACTCATGTCCTAAATTCTAAACCTAATTTGATAAAAAAAATATATAGGCGCGAAACAACTGAACAAGTCTACCGCGAACAACTGAACAAGTTCATCAGCCTTTGTCTTTCCGTGTATCTCAGAGGTATCAAATTTATTTATTTTAATGTTTATTGGTGGAGTAATTTGTGTTTTAAATTCAGATCTGAATTGATTGATCTTTGTTTGTTTTGAATTCTTTGTGGATATTTGGGGTAAGATTTTTGTCAGTTGTATGAATACTCAACGACCAATTTTATATTTTGATGTAAATATATATGTTAGGACTATCTTTTGATCTGTATTGGCGTCAGAGATTCAGTCGTTCTATGGTTTCAATAGGGCTAGGGATTTTGTATGCTATTAATATTATTTAGTATGTGACTGGTTATTCGGAATTGTCATCTATTGATGGTTTCATCAGTTAGATTTTTGGGCAGTTATTCGTTTCTCTATTTTCTGCAGATGTCCCAATTATACCACCATTACAATGATACAACAAAGCTACCTCTCATTTCTAATACAGAGGGTGTAATAATTATTGGAGAGTAAAAAGTTCAAAACGCATATGTAAAGATTAACCTTTTGAAATGACGTACGTTTCTTGCCGATGGATAAAGATTTCTGTCTTCTTCCTCCAATTCTTAATAAGCTTGCCTTTTTTCTTCATGATGACCATCTGTCAGCATTGACAAATCCTCTTATATCAAATATAAATACAATATAGCAATGAGTTTCTCCAGCACATTAAGCCAACTAGCTATTGACTAAAACACCTCTGGCCTCAACTTTTCCTTATCATTGGCACAAGCTTTATCATAAGCGTGAAGGAAAATAAAAATATACTCCCTCCATTCTACCTACAAAAGAGTCCAATTTACAAATTTTAAGAATAAATTTTTTGTCCCATATTTTCATCTAAACATATTGACTATTTAATTTAGTAGAGATGGCATGATAATGACATTATGATGGCACATTTGAGGACTTTGTGTTATTTCAGAGTTTTTGTTTGGTGTTTTGTATATATAAGTTTTAGATTAGTTTCCTTGATAATTATATGTTGTTAGTTTCAGAGTTTTTGTTTGGTGTTTTGGTGTTCTATCTAAGCTCCCTGCAGAGACTTGCTTTCTGCATTGGTTATGGGTTATGGGTTATTCATATTTCCAACAAAACTTTTCTAGATTAGTCTATAAAAGAAACAACGAATGAGCTAAGGAATGCTTCACAATATCACATCACATTAATAAACTAAACCTTACTACCTCCACCTTATATACAGACAAACAAATGAAAAAATTTCTTATTATTTATTGTTGCTGCATGTTAAGGCCTTTTAGAAACTCTAAAACTATGATTATTTTTAAAAATGATGGGTGGGATAAAAATTTCTTTATTGTTTTTTTCTGTTGGATTTGGAACTTGTAAAGTCAACAAATGCTTTATAATACAAGAAGCTATGAGGCTGTATGGTGCAGTAACATGTTGTTTCTCCTATTATGTTTCCTTTTTTCTCCTGTTTCAGATTTTTAGCATTTGTTCGTTTCTCTAAGATTATTTTTTTAGTTCTGAAAGCATTTCTAAGGAAGCTTCTTCGAGTCAATGCGTTAATTTATGGGTTCTTGTGTACTCATTCAGTTTTATTGATTGAATAGATGGACAATTAAGAGAGTAAATTTCGAGATTTTATGATTCGACGACATTTTCTAGTAACAGTGATCTTGTCCCTCATAGTTCAATATATCAAATGTCATATGACTAGACCTTGTGGGAATAAGCCTAGTAAAGAAATAACTGAAATGAAAAAAAAAAGTAAAAGATGAATTGCTTCATGAGATAAGGTACAGTGAGAAAAGTCGTGATGTTATTCGCATGGGACCACAAACCTTCGAAAAATTGTGTAAGATATTGCATGACGAGGGTGGTCTTCGACCCACTCAACGAGTATCTCTAGAGGAACAAGTCGCAAAATTTCTTCACATATTATCGCATAATGTGAGAAATCGTTCAATTACATTCTTCTTTCGTAACTCAACGGGAACAACAAGTCGTCATTTTTATAGTCTTAAAAGCAATAATATCATTGGAAGAAAATTTTTTAATACAACCAAATGGAGCACACGTACCTTCAGAAGTACTCAACAATAGTAGATTTTATCCATATTATAAGATAAAACTTACAACTTAACATAATTTAACTCAAATTCACATTTTTATATATTTTAACAAGGTATGTGCATGTTTGTGAATTCCAGGATTGTGTAGGAGCAATAGACGAAACTCATGTTCGTGTAAAAGTTCCTCACACTGATGTACCAAGATATCGTGGTAGGAAGGGCTACCCTACGCAAAATGTCTTAGCCGCATGTACATTTGACTTGAAATTTACTTATATTTTGACTGGTTGGGAAGGGACGACATCTGACTCCAGAATAATTAAAAATGCCCTTGTAAGAGAAGATAAGTTAAAAATCCCCAATGGTAATACACTATCAACCTTTTTAGGATTTAATTAAAAAAAATCTTTGTTTTACATGTAACTAATATTATGATTTTCTAGGAAAATATTATCTTGTAGATGCCGGATTACCATTTACCAACGGATTAATGACACCTTATAGAGGTGTTCGCTACCATTTAAAAGAGTACTCAGCTCGACCTCCAGAAAATTCTAGAGAATTATTTAATCTACGTCATGCATCATTACGTAATACAATTGAAAGAGAATTTGGCGTACTAAAGAAAAGGTTTCCGATTATTGGGAGCACAACTGAGCCAAAATACGATGTGGATACTCAATCTGAAATTGTTTTAGCATGTTGCATTTTACATAATTACTTGATGTCTGTTGATCCTGATGATGACCTTATTGTCGAAGTTGATCGAGAGCTCCTAGAGCAAATGCATGAACCTGATGATCATGTAAGAGATGTTAATGAAGATGTAACGCATGTTGAGTATTTAAGGACTTCTATTGCAAATGATATGTGGATTGATTACATAAATGAAGTTAATAGTTCTTGAGTTTCATCTCATGTTGACAACTAGTTTATAGTACGTTTGGTTTTTTAATTTATTACGTTATTTGACGAGTATTCGTGCCGTAACTAGAATGATATTTTGTTTATTGTTTATATGAGATTAATTTTTTTACTTTATTATTTATCCATGTTTTGTGTGTTGTTTATATATATGTGTTGCTTCTTTTAATTTCATGATTATTTGTATAGGATAAACATGACCAAAACAACAAATGAAATTTCAAATTTTAAAGAAAGAAAATTTGAAATGGACAAATAGAATGGATGAATTGTTCATTGAGGCAATGCTTTATGAGCAAAGCACAAGGAAATGAATTCTGATGGAACTTTTTACGACGCATGCCTATTCAAATATGTTGAAATATTTGATAGAAAAACTTGAGATACCATACTTGAAGAAAAGTCACTTGCTTAATCGCAAAAAGACTCTCAAATCTCATTTTGCTGAGTGTTATGACTTGTTTAAATGTTCAATTGGACTTAGTGGCTTTGCTTGGAGCCCAATTACAAAAAAGTGGGATGCTGAACCAGAAGTATGGAAAGACCTTATAGAGGTATTTATTTAATTTTAATTGAATTACTTTTGTTCAATTTAATTGTGGGTATATATATAATGTCTTTTATTTGATAATAATGTCTTTATAACTAGGCAAAGCCTAAAGCTGCTATATGGAGGGATAAAGCGATCTACCATTATGATTGCTTGGAAGAATTATTTGCTAAAGATAGGGCAACAGAGGAAGGTTCAGTAACTGCAAAAGAGAAACGAAAAAAATGGGAGGACATGGTTGAGCAAGAATCTACAATTGATGGAATTGATGGTGCAATATCCCGAAATGAAGTAATTTTAGAAAGTTTCAATTTGGATGATATTAGCGAATTTATGTCAACTAATTCTTAAGCCTCTTCTCAAGAACATTCTCAATTACCGACAGAATGTGTACGTACTTCAAAAGAAAAAAAGAAAAAGGCAAAACATTCTAATGATAAAGGTAAATTAACTAATGTGATTGATAAATTAGCTACCATATTGGAAAAGCAAGGGGAGACATTTGAAAAACAGAGAAACATTTATTAATTCATCTGTGTGAGTCTATTCTGCAAATGATATCTTTAAAGGACTTACTGAAATGAATTTCGATGAGGAAAAAATCGATGAAGCCTATTTATGGCTACTAGAAAATCAAGACAAAGCACGAGCAGTGTTTGGGTTACCATTAGAAAGGAGATTGAATTTCTTGAAGAATTTGATGAATAATCTCCTTTAGTATAAATAATACATCTTATGTTTGATGACTTTTGGGTATGGTATGATAATGATTTTGTAGAAGTAATTTTTGTTTAACATTTATTTGGATATTTGTATTTAATTATGGAATTTTTTCTTTGATTAAATTTATCTTGAATATTTTTATTCATAGTTCAATGGTTATAATTAATACAAGGGTAAATTTGTAAAAGTGATATTTTTCTTTTCTTTTCATTTCATTAGAACTTAAAAACGCAAGAAAAGAAAATTTTAAATTTTTTATTTTTTTCTATTAAAAACTCAGAAATAACACAAAGGAAAACTTCAAGTTTTTTATTCTTTTTTTTTCTATTCTAATTTAAGTTTGTTTTCTATTCTTTTTTTTTCTCTTCAAAACTCAGAAACAGAGCGTTAAGATAAATATATAATTTTATCTATTTAATCAATTATAAAACTTACAGGCTACTAACTGTTGCATAAAAAATTAGAGGTAAAGTGAGTGTTATTGTGACAAGGGAGTATTTTACTCTTATTTATTTACACAATAATCTTCTCTTTTTTTAGTTTTTTACACACTTTTTTGCCCGCCATTCGGTCATATCAGTTGGGCAAGCTCTATCTTTCTAACACAGAAGCAGAACCTTCCTCATTCTCACTTTCTCTCTCTAGATTATTCCCTCTTTTCTCTTTCACATCGGTATCTAGCTAATATAAACATATATATATATATATATATATATACATACATACATACATACATTATTATTATATCTGTGTGTGTCTGTGAGAGTGTCTTCCAGTTTGTCTATATCTATGCGTATATTATAATATATACTTGAAGAAGTTCTGTATTTTGAAAGGTTACTGTTTGTCTGAACATCTGATTGTCCAATCATCAAATGGTAAACCCAGTTACTCTATACTCGTTTGCATTGATGGATTTAGAAGGATTCTTTCTATTTCTTTGTTTTGTTGCTGAAAAAGGACTAAATTTGAAACCTGAAGCAAGTTTATGGTCTTACTTACAGTGCCTCTATTTTCTCAAAATACAAATTCGGGAATTTTTGGCTGAGTGTATTTGGGGATTGTTCTCATGAAAAAAGCTAAAATGTTCTTGCCATGTTTTTTTTTTCTTTTTTGTGATTTTGAACTGTTTCAACTGGTGAAGCAGAGAGAGGTTCAGTTCAATTTGAAAGATTAGGTCTTAATTTCAGTTCTTCCCCATTTCTCAAAAAACAAAAGATTTTTGTTGTTGAGTGAAGTTGAGGAGTTTTCTCATGAAAAGAATTTGAAAAGGGTCTTTAAATGATTTGGGTTTATTTTAGAATTTGAAGTGTTTCGACAGGTAAAGTAGAGGAAGGTTCAATTTTTCTGTCTGATTTCTGATTAGAAAGCTTAATTTGGAACTAGTAGAAAGACTATGGCTTTAATTACAATTCTTCCTTTTTCTCAAAGAACAAACCTAGTTTCTCTGTCTTTTTTTTTGGTAGTGGTTGAGTTAAGTTGAGGAGTTTTAAAAAAAGAAGTTAAAATGTTATTGCAATGACTTGGGTTTATGTAAATTTTATGGGTTTCAACAGGTAAAATAAAGGGAGGTTTAGTTGTGTAGTAAGAGGGTTTAAAAGGAAACATGGCTTACAATAGAAAGGGGTCTGATCAGCCGCCGCTTAGGCGGCCGCTTCTGCGGACACAGACTGCTGGTAATTTAGGGGAAACTATGATGGATAGTGAAGTTGTGCCATCATCTCTGGTTGAAATTGCGCCCATTCTTCGTGTGGCTAATGAAGTTGAACCCGCCAACCCCAGGGTTGCTTACCTCTGTAAGTTCCACTCACACTTCTATATATAGTTCTGCGCACCTCTAATTTCCTAGCTTATAATTAGTTTTATTGTGGGAGCTCTTGCAAGTGGTTTTTTTTTCCACTGGTACATGATTTTATGTAGTAATTAAGTGCAATAGCGATGGAATCTATTTTGCCATCTTACTTAAGATGTTGTTTTTGTGGTACTGAAAGGTTACTTGTGCTCTTGGCAAAAGTCATATATTTCTTTCTTTTATCGTTTTCATTTTCTATTGTCCGGCAGGTTTCATTCATTAGAACACAATGAGATGCATAAATAGTCCTACAAAGTCTGAGGAAGGTTTCATATTAAGGCTCGGATTGGATATAGAATCAATATTTAAGAAGAACATAAGCATTCACCTATGAACTAATAGTGTGATCTACGATAGAATAAAAGAACTTTACCAAATAGGTTGAAGAGCATGGGTCCTATGGACTAGTTACTTGAACCTTTGCAAGTCAACTTCCTCCAATTTATTAATCTGGAAGTAGTAAGAGCATGCTTCTTCCAATAACTAATATTGAACTAAAATGCATCATTTAAAAGTTGAGCGTAGAGATTATGAAAAGCCATCAGTTCATGAGAATGCATTCCAGGACGACAATTCCAATCATGGTCATGATGACACGTGGACTATATGAAATGAAGTATTTGAATAGTGGCTCAATTATAGTCATTAATTTGGAAGTTAACTTATGCTGTACAACATCTATTTAGTGAGATCATTTGAATTTTTTTTTTTTTTTGTTGTTTTTACCTCTTAAGCAATTTACTGAAAAAGGTAATTAGGGTATGATTGGCGAGGGATGGTAATGAGAGTTGGTGCAGGCCTTGGTTGATGATTGACATGGATTGAGATGGGTTGGTTGAGCACAAATTTTTTGTTTTGTATCTTTTTGTGGTCTAGCTAGAGGGCATGAAAGTCTAGAAGATATTTCAGGAAGAGATTTTGAGAACCCTAGTATGCGGTTTTTCTCTTCCATTCAAGGTGTTCTTTTTCCCTTGTTTCCTGTATGAACTTGAGAGTCTTAGACTATCAACTGAATTTTTGTTCATTGAAATGTTCACGTAGATAATACTGTCATTCAGTCTTTTCTTATAGGTTTTGTCATTTTTATTCGCTCAACATAAACTACAAAAAAATCACACATACACTCGCACTCTTATATTTCTTCAAATTGCAGATTCATGATCAATTTTGATGACTTTTTACCATGTTTACTTTTCTTTTTCTAATTGTTTTTCGTTATTGTTTTAATTAATAAGTGGATTAGTAAGAGGAATGGTTTTGACAACCTCCTTCTGTAATATTCCGAATCGTTATAAGACTTGTAATGTAATCTTATATGATTAATAAAGGATGTTTTTGTGATTTAAATTATGTGTTATGTAATTGAATGTGTGTGGTTTCATTATAAGTATCAGTATAGAAATTTTTTGTAAAACTTAACTAGGAAATCGCTATTCATAAAACGCTAAATCACTATTCAAAATGCGTAAAGTCAACTTTGAAAAAGTCAACAATTTCGACTTACCGGCTTGGTTAGGAAACCTAACTAGAATACTAACTAGAAAGTAAACTAATTTGGATTAACCAAACTAGGTGTTGTAATTTGGTTAGGGTGTAGAGAAAGTGAGGGCTTTTTGGCCATTATGGAAGTATGTAACTTACAAACTTGCAAGTATTGTTACTTGCTTTGAATAGTTAGTCATCAATTTGGCTTTTGTTTGCTTTAATGTGTTGTCAATCCTAGGATGGTGAGATGTGGCTTATTAATTTACTTGTGGAGTTGGCTTGTTTTAAGAGGTGAGATGTGGCCCCATTTCTTGCTTGTGGTGTTGGCCACTTTGGTTGGTTGTGGTTAGATGACCCTTATGCCCTAGGTCTTGCTTGCCTATAAATAGAAGTCTTATGCCATGCTAAATAAGCTTTCATTAAATTCCAAAACAATTCTAAGAGAGAGCATAATAAGTATACTTATAATTGAGAGGAAGATCAAGTCTTGCTTATTCAAGATAAACGTAAAGCTTGCAACTTCAAGAGTTTGATCGAAAAACGCAAAAATTAGTGTAAACTATAGAAGTAGAATCTGGTAAGTTTTTCGGAATATGTGCAAGTTTCTAATTGTTTTTATGTGGAACGATGTGCTATAAAACTATTTTGAATTTTAGTTATTGTGTGAAGTTAGTTGTGATATATGAATTACTTGTATAACTTGAGTATTGTGAACTCTATAACTTGAGGATTGTGAACCCTATAACTTGGGATTGTGAACCTTATAACTTGGGCAGTGTGAACCCTATAACTCGAATGGTATGAACTTTATTATCTGTATAAACTTGAGAAATGTGTAATGTGTTATCTGTTAGACTTGTTGAGCATTTGTGCTCATTTTTGCGAATAAAATCTTATTTACAATTAAGGAAGAATTACATCAGAATCTGACAGTAAAGAGAAAGTGAAAGAAGAATAGTTTGGTCAAGAGTATTATTGTTGTCTTCTTTTCATGGAATAGAATTTAAAGTTATAATAACTTTGGAGATATTATTAAAAGAGTTGAGAATTATTATAAGAATATATTGTTTGTGTATTGTACATTTAAGCTAGTAGATGTAGGAATCATCTAAATATGCTAGATTAACATTATTGGTAATGTCTAGAAAGTTCTGTTGAGGAAAGGGGTTAGTCACGCCAATAAGGAGAAATTCTTATCGGAAGTCTCCTTGTTTCTGGGAACTGACTTGTTGCTAATATTGAAAGTATAGGATAGATAAATGGTGATGAAGTTGAGAAGAAGGGTTTAGTGTTGGATTGAAGTTATGGAATACTCAAGAAGAAGTATAGTTGGAGGAGTTGCATATTTAATGCATTATAATAAGTTATAATTTTTATGACTTTGAGATGTAACCGAAAATTGTAAAGTTTACGATTTTGGAATAAAGAGTATGATGCTAAGTTTTTAATTAAATGAGTTTTTACCAAGTATAATATTAGTGAATATTAAGGAGAGATGTTGCGATCTAGAAATGGAGGTAAAGAAGGGGTTGAAGGAGACCCGGATTTGGGAGCGTGACACCTTCTCCTGTGCTTATATTATTTATTTTAGAATTTATAAGCGGATTAGTAAGATGAATGGTTATGACAACCTCCTTTTCCTTTGCTTATATTATTTATTTTATTGTTAAATTCCTCTTTCCTTCTACTCTTTTTGTATGGCTCCTGACTTATGTTTTTCGAACCGCAAGTACCTTCTTTAATATCTGAGTTACCCAAAAGTCTCTAAGCAGTACAATATATTGTGTTATATACCATTCAGCATCCCAAAAAACCCATAAAATATGCAAACTTGTTTTAAAATTTTAGTGCACATCTAATTATCAATATGTTTTGATGCATTGGAGCTGAAATCAGGCCGGTTCTATGCCTTTGAGAAAGCTCACAAACTAGATCCAACATCAAGTGGACGCGGAGTTCGCCAGTTTAAGACTGCTCTTCTACAACGCCTAGAAAGGGTATGCAATGTTATGTCTTGCTGCACCTGATGTTCTTATATTTCTTTTTCCTTTTTCTGTTTGCAATTTTTATCCTTGGCTTGCTGTTAGGAGAGCTAAATTTTGCTCATGCTTAGTCTTGCCAAATAATCTTGAGGCATGTAATTTGAGATGGCAGGCTAGATTATGCAAGCCAAGAGTTCAGATTACTTTATAGTTAGGGAAAAGTCGAAAGCAGTAACTGTGGTGTATTAATTATGACTATTCTCAGATTGATTTAATATCTCACAAAACAATTGGCTGATCTTACTCTATTGCTTGAGACTTTTTAATTTCTTAATTCATTCTAGATCCAGTTGTAGATACTTTTACATGCTGACTTTGGTGCTGTTGATCATTTGATTATTAGTTAATGGGATGGTGCAGTTAATTTGAGACTAAGAGGTTCTTCTCTCTGTAATATATATTCAGTTCACGCCATTAATTGGTACTTAATGGTTACATAGGCTTTGATGGTTTGCTTCATGAATATGCATGATATGATTTGTGTCTGATTTCAGTGGGCTGTATTTTGATGTAGAGACACCTATAAGATTGAATAGAACTAAAGATACAAATAGAAGAAGAAAATAGTTGCGAGTTCTTTGGTGACTAATGGGGTTGTTGGTTTGTTATACTATAGAGGGTGGATTGAGGAGGTCAAGAAGATAAGGCCAACTAATTTGGTTCTCTCTCCTTATGTATGCTTGGTAATAGGAATTTGGTCACTTTAATGCCTCCCAATATTATTTCTATTTGTAGTTCCCAGTAGGATCTCCTAAAACTGAAGCTCGATGCTATAGTAGCAGATATCATAGCAACGACTCCATGATCCAGTGGTCCACAACTAATTTTTAGCACTATTTTGGTCTGTACTATCTAATATAATATGAATCTTCTCCATTTAAGAAGCAATTTAGCTGCCACTCACTGTTGTATCAGTTCTTAATAATGTTCATAGTCAAGAAATTCATCTGTAACAAATCAACTCTAAAGTGTGATATTTCAGACTTTCCTTATCTCAGCTAACTTATTTGCAAGAAAGTTCACTGGGAATTGGTTTAATATAAAAAATTATAGATAAAATGAAAAAGTTCATATTATGGATTCTCATTTTCCCAAGCACTTCATTTTGTGAAAAAGTTCTCAAACGCATTGCTGACAATGTTTAACATATGTAATTGAGCTCAGAAAATATGCTATTTATTCTTTTCAGTGCTGCATATGATACTATGACTTTTAAAATGTGATCAACTAAGTTAGTACTACTGTTTATTTAGTTTCTTCTCAAAGATTTCTGTCAAAATTGTATAAAGAAGATACCTCTATTCTTGTCAGGAAAATGAAACAACATTAGCAGGAAGAACAAAAAGTGATGCTCGTGAAATGCAAAGTTTTTATCGACAGTACTATGGAAAGTATATACAGGCTTTGCAAAATGCCGCCGATAAAGCTGATCGGTAACAAATCTTTTTGCATTGTCCTTGTGATTATATTGTTCAAGGTGCAGGCTTAGTTGCATTATGCTTCTTGCCTTTATCTGATATGAGAAGCTTTCTTCTTCAAATTCAGTACTCGGCTTACAAAAGCGTATCAAACTGCTGCTGTTCTATTTGAGGTTTTGAAGGCTGTTAATCTGACGGAAGCTGTCGAAGTGGCTGATGAGGTAACACTAACAGCTTTTGTTAGTGAATTTCATAAAATCAATCTCATATTGGAATTATATCAGCCCTACACTAAATTTGAGGAAAAACCCTTCTTTCCTTGAGTAATTTCATGTATTGTCCCGAGTTCCTTTGGCATATAATATTTTTATGCAACTGTTAATTTAGATCTATATATTTATATGCAGATTCTGGAAGCTCACACTAAGGTTGCAGAAAAGACGGAGATTTATGTACCTTATAATATACTTCCTCTTGATCCTGACAGTTCAAATCAAGCAATTATGAAATATGCCGAGGTTGTTTTTTTTGCTTGATTGGTATTCTTGGTTTTCCTAGATACAAGTTTCTATGCTATTTTAACACATTTGTTATTTAATTTGCAGATACAAGCTTCTGTTTCTGCGCTCCGTAACATCAGGGGTCTGCCATGGCCCAAGGGCAACAAGAAGAAAGTAGATGAAGATATTCTAGACTGGCTCCAGGCTATGTTTGGTTTTCAGGTGGCTAACTTGTCAGTTGCTGGTCTCTTTTTCTTTTTCTTTTTATCTTTTCAATTTTTAATGATTATACCATGTTAAAAATTATTGATAATGCAGAAAGATAATGTGTCAAATCAAAGGGAGCACTTGATTTTGTTACTGGCAAATGTGCATATTCGGCAATTGCCAAAGCCTGATCAGCAGCCTAAGGTATTATACTTTTAACAAAATATTAGTGGCATATAATTCGATTTTTATAAATGTACCTTACATACAGAGATAATATTCGTGTTCAGTTGGATGACCGAGCACTTAATGAAGTTATGAAGAAACTTTTCAAAAACTACAAAGGGTGGTGCAAGTATTTGGGTCGCAAAAGTAGTCTTTGGTGAGTGTGTGCCAATTTTCAGTTTTTGAGATATTGTTTTTAGTGAATCTTGTGACTAGAATAATGCACGGTGACAGTAATATTTCTTGAAGCTTTCTTCTTCCATTATACATTATTATCCATTCTTATGGAATACTCTCAAATTGAATTTTAAACTATCTTCTCACATTTTGGTCATAGTGCTTTGAATATTTTGTGGTTCTTCTTTTCTTGCAGGTTGCCTACTATTCAGCAGGAAGTGCAGCAACGAAAATTGTTATACATGGGTCTATATCTTCTCATATGGGGGGAAGCTGCAAACTTGAGATTCATGCCAGAATGCCTTTGCTACATCTATCACCACGTACGCATTGAAATGTTGCTCTCTTCTTTCAATTTGTGTGTAAATGCTGTGATGTGTTTCGATTTCAAAATTCCTTATTTCACCTAGCCTGGTTTTATACTAACAGAAAATGTTCTAAGAGTAATGAAGAGTTCTGCTATTACATGTTTTTAGTTGGGCACGATGTATTATGTGAAAGCAAAACAGGAGTTTTCATTATTATTTTTAGTGAATAATGGCTTTCAACTATATTTATTTTCATTATTCAAAATACAACTTCCTGATATTCCAAGTCTACTTCATATTAATTTAACAGAAGGTTTAGTATACATAATAGTTACTGAATAATGATTAGAAAACTAGAAAAGAACAAGCTCTTTTCATGATGTTTGTACTTATAGGAGTGCTAGTTATTTATCAAATTAAGATCTAGGTTGCTCTGATCATGCATTAGCTCTGAAAACTTTTTATTTAACTATTATTCTTATGTGGAAATGGGTAATTAGCTGCAGCTGATTTATGAAGCGTACACCCCTTCTTCCGTCTCTCTGTCTAATTCTTCGATCTCTTTCTATCTATTTCTCTCTCTCAATCCCCATAATCGTTTCCTCTCTCTAACTCTCTGTAAATTGCTCCAGCTCTCTAGATCTCTGCAAATCCACCCAAACAAGTAAGCTATCAATCAGAATCGACGAAATCCAAAGTTGGTGGTGAGGCGACGGATCTCTGGTGAACACAGACTGTGACGACGTAGTTTAGGGCTAAATTTTCAGTATTTTGGGGTTATTTTTGGTTCATTTTTTAGGGTTTAGGGTTCAAATTTTAGGGTTTAATTCAATTTTGGGGCCACGCTTTTTGTATGTTTCAGCGGAAAAGTCCAAATTGTTTGTTCTAGTTCTTTTATGTTTTTCTTTGTTATTTTGAACTTCACATTCCTATAAGCGTCCATAAGATGATCAAATTATATTTATGTTTTTTACTAGATGGCATTTGAGCTTTACGGTATGTTGGCTGGAAGCGTTAGTCCCATGACTGGGGAGCATATCAAGCCTGCCTATGGTGGGGATGATGAGGCTTTCTTAAGGAAAGTAGTAACTCCAATTTACAATACAATAGCAAAGGTGCTTCTTCTAAAATTCTGAAGTCAGTAGATGTTATTGTTGTCGACTACTGCATTTGGTTCATGTATTTATAATTATTCTATTGGTTCTTCACAGGAAGCTAGAGGGAGCAGAGACGAGAAATCAAAACATTCGCGGTGGAGGAACTATGATGATTTAAATGAATACTTCTGGTATCTTTCCTTTCTTTTGTTGCATAAAATAACTTTTTCTTTAAATTAATCTTGTGAAATGTTTATTAACCAATTGGTATAAATTTGTAGGTCAGTTGATTGTTTCCGACTAGGTTGGCCAATGCGTGCGGATGCTAATTTCTTTTGTCAGCCGAACAAGCAGTTTCAAGCCGAGAAAAATGTTGTATGCATTCTACCCATCCCAATTTAAGTGATTTTTATATCTTTTGACATCCCAACTTATGTGACCTATTGCACATATTAATGCATTAAGTATTCAACTTGACTGTATCACACTTATGTTTGAATACTTCTTGAAAATGTTCTGTAATTTGTGGACCCAAATCCATACAATGTATCACAGGAAGCAAAATAGAGTCTTGTCAAATATTTACTTAATCTTAATATGTGCCCACCCCCGGGCCCTCGGTTTTCCAATTCTTTGCTTTTGATTTAATTGAGTGTTAATTTTTTTGCATTGGAAAAATTCTATTTTGTTACTTTATCAAGCCACATTTTTTTCTTTACCATGTTGCATGGATGCTCATGTCATTATGCTTATGACATGCAAAAAGAAAGGTAAACAGAAGGTCATACTATTTATGATCTTGTAATGTGGTGCCAAGTAGAAGACTATTTCTTCGAGCTTACTTTATGAGAGGATGAAATCTTAGTGTTTTTGTATTTCTCAATGTTGGTAGGAGATGCTCTTTTCCTGGATATTTAAATTATTGACACATGATGCTGTGTATGTGTCACTATCAACATGTATTTTTTTCTTTTGAAATTAGGACAGAGTTTTATGGATCAGACAACTTAGTTACACAAACAATCAGGGCATACCCTCTCAATGTAAAAGCAGTCTGTTCGGGAGCATTTTACCGACCTGCAGGTGGGCCGAAGGCCTGAGACTAGGAGGGGATGTTAAATCTAATGGGCCGAGGCCCTCAAGGGTGTTGAAGGGGTTCGGGCATCCGAGTCCTCTGGGCCGGAGTCTTAATCGAGATATGGCGTTAAGGGTTGGTGTCTCGAGCCCTTTGGCCTAACCCCTGGTATGAAGAGGGGATGTTCGGGGTCGGGCCTTCGAGTCCTCTGGACTCAAGTCTGAACCATGTAGTGTGCTCGGTGGGATTGGGCCTGTCACAAAGGGTATCGTCTGCAAGCAAGCAGTCTAAAGTCCCAAAGTATTTGAATAAGGTAACTCCAAAGGTAGTGATTGGATTGGACTCTATTTCCACATTTTAAGGAGATTATGTTAGACCTAAATATTGGTAACTTACCATATTTAGGAGTCCTAATCCGACTCGGAGAAGGATTCTAAGGTGATGAGGCATTATAAATACACGGCCTATGGTACGATTATGAGGTAATACCTACTTTTGAGCACTAAACACTTAGCCTCCATTGTTAAACCTTGTGAACTACCAGATTTATTCTCACACCGAGCTATCCCGTGGCCTGGCAAGACAAGCCGTCAAGCTTCTGTGATCTCGTTATCGTGCAGTGTTCTAGCGTGGATTTTGTGATTGGACGCATGGCGAAACTTGGCATTAACATTGGCGTTAGAAGGAGGGCTTTAGTGCTTAAACAATCACAACTGACTTTTTTAAGGAAGAGGCCGTGGCGAAGCGGGAGGAATAAGCAGCTTTTGACCAGAGAAGGCGAAAACACACCGCATCACCCAGTGTGAGGGGTTTGGCCAAAGATAGATTGGGTTCCGTAATCCAAGGTGACCAAAGAGAACCGATCATCAAGCGACGGCTTTTCTACGACAAACATCATACCCCAACCAAAGTGCTAGTGCGGCAGATGAGAATCATTCTCGGGCACTGGAGGTGCACGGAGGGGTGAAGGTAGTCGAGATCAGAGGGAGTTTATCCTGCAGAAGAAGATGCAGCAGAACAAGGACGCCATGATGGCCTTGCGTCTTCAGCAAGATGAGCTCGAACAGCAGATGACGCAGATGGCTGGGGAGCAGGAGGCCTCCAAGGCATCGGAGCCGATCCCGGTCACCCCGACGGGGAGAGACAGAAAGAGAAAGGAGCAGGCATAGAAGTCGCTCTCGAGACGGCCGAAGCAGAAGGAGCCGCTCGACAGAACGGAGATTAGATTATCAAGGCCGATCGGGACAGAGGAGGCGGGACGCGTCTCCCGAATACGAGAGGGACAGACAACGATCGTCCCCTCGTAAAGAGGAGACCGACCCCCTCGCTCGAAGGGTTGCTGAATTGGAGAAGTTGCTGTTGGCGAAGAATTCGGTGGGGACGCCTTCGACTTGCATAGGGTTGCCTTTCTCCCCTGAAATCAATCATGTGACGGCCGACCCCAAAAAGAAGATGCTCTCGATGGAGACCTATGATGGACTGGGGGATTCATATGACCACTCAGATGGGTATGATAGGCTGATGACAGACTACGGCCATTCTGATGCCGCCAAGTGTCACATGTTCGCAATGACTTTGAAAAAGAGCGCCCGAGAATGGATGGTAACTTTGGCAGCAGGATCGATCAATTCATGGAGTGATCTTCGGGAAAAATTCCATGCTCGGTTCGGGAGTAATGTATAGGCGGAAAGATCACGCCTTCCTTCACGCAGTCGATGTAAGTTGGATGAAAGCCCTCGGTCAGACGTCAAAAAGGTTTCGAGAGGTCAGGGGTCAGAAGGCGAGTTAAATTCCCCACAAGCCTTTGGGATTCTTCACTACTACGGGTCAGACATCGGAAATCAAAGAAGTTGATGAAGGATCTAGTGATCAACCCTCCCAGAGATTCGATGAGGCCTTCCACCGAGCCGAGGGTCACATAAAGAATAGAAGAGCGATGGGAAATTTTAAACCCCACTCCCAATCTTACGAGAAGTCTAAAGATCGGGACAAGCAGAGTTACCAAAGGTCCGATAATCAGGGAAAGTCTGATAATTATGGTAAGAAAAGTTACAATGGGGGAGGTTCGGGTAGCGGAAGACCACCTTTCCCGAATAAGAATGTCAACAAAGTCTATACCGCACTCAACACTGACCGGGCTAAAATATTGGAAGAAATTCGGAACAAACCTTTCTTCGAACCAAGCCGCCCGATCCCGAAGCTGGAAAGAGAGGTCGAGACAAATATTGTGCATATCATCAATGTCGGGGGTATACGACAGAGATGTGTAACGACTTGAAAGATTTGATAGAAAATAATGTCCAGAATGGGCGATCGGTGTAAATGTGTGGTTGGCTTCGGGGAAGGTTCGTGAGGCACCCCAGGAGGAGAACAACAGGAGCCAACTCTGAAACACACCAAGAACCGCACCCACAAGCCGGAGGGATGATTGATGTAATTTCGCTGGGGCTCAAGGGGCGGTAACCTAAGGAAGAGGAGTGGACATCTCGAGGTCAGATTGCTTGTGAGAAGAAGTTCATCGCCTGTAGGGATAGGGGCCTACCAGAGTATCCATCTCATTCTCTCGATGAAGACTATTCTATCGATCACATTAAACCACACGACGGGCACCGGTAATAATAAAGACAGCCTCGGGCCAAGAGACATGAAAATGATGATGATCGATAATGGATCCTCATTTACATATCTCAGATAATGCACGCCTACCGTAGATGGATTTAGAAGGGAAGAAGATGGAATTGGGTGGAGAGGGCCCATGACGGTTTCAATGGGGATCCGGTGCATGTGTCGTGAACCATCGAGTCACTGTTAGGTTCGACACAACTCCACACCAAGCGTAAATAATGGTGAAATTTTTTGTGGTATGCAGTGGATTCGACTTCGCCTCTCCGGGCAGCCGACACCGGCGGCCTTACAAGCGATCCACATCCATCCTCACTTCAAGATTAAGTTTCCGGCACCGAACGGATAGGGGAGGTAAAAGGAGACCTTGATATCGCCTCAAGGTGTTTATCGAATACCCCGATTTCCTCGGGGGGTGGAGTCAACAAAAGCAAATGATTTATGGCCATCGAGATAGAGCCATTCACCGAAAGTAGTACTGAACCGATGGCACTGCCGGCAGAAGAGACGGAAGATGTTGAGTTGATACCGGGGAACACCGAAAAATTGATCAAGATTGGGGCAGGATTAACAGAACCACTACGGACAGAGCTGGTGGACTTACTTCGGGTATATGCCGATATCTTTGCTTGGGAGCCTAGCGATATGCCAGGTGTAAGTGAATCTCCAGAAGGCTACATAGTCGTGATACGCACTCAAAGAGAAACCCAAGGATATGTGTAAGAGGAGGATTTTCGCCCCGGAAAGGCAGAGGATCATAGATGAAGAGATCACCAAACTGTTGGGAGCAGGATTCATCTTCGAGATTGATTACCCCGAATTGCTGTCAAATGTGGTTCTGGTTCAGAAACAGAATGGAAAGTGGAGGTTATGCATCGATTACACCGATCTGAATAAGGCTTGTCCGAAGGATTTCTATCCTTTGCCTAACATAGATCAGTTGATTGGTGCCACATCGGGGTATGGCATGTTAAGCTTCATGGACGCTTTCTCGGGATACCACCAAATTTCGATGAACAAGGAAGACATCCCGAAGACAAGCTTCATCACTCATCGGTCCATATATGCATATCGGAAAATAACCTTCGGATTGCTGAACGCGGGGGCAACTTATCAACGAATGATGAACTTTGTATTTAGAAAGCAGCTGGGCCGAAGTATGGAAGTGTACGTAGACGACATGATCGTAAAGAGTATGCCATCCGGGATCACCGGAGGACCTGAAAGACCGCTTCAAACAAGAAGGAAACATGGCCGAGACCAACTCAACTAAATGTACCTTCTCATTGGGCTCGTGAAAGTTTCGGGATATTTAGTAAGCTAGAGAGGAATCGAGGCGAACCCGAAAAAAATTATGCGATCTTAGACATGAAATCTCCAAAGACATACAAAGATGTACGAGGTCGACGGGTCGATAGGCGCCTTTCTGAGATTCGTGTCGAAATCACCGAAAGATGTTTACCCTTCTTCGACACTCTTAAGGGACCGAAGAACGATAAGAGTTTCCAGTGGACCTCGTGAGTCGAAGACGCGCTCCAAGGGATCAAGAAATATCTCGAGTTCTAAGACCGTTGTTGATGAAACCGATCCTTTGGAACCTTTATATTTATATTGCTACAAGCCCGGCGGCGAGGAGGGCGTGATCGGTGAGGAACAAGGAGGAAAGCGATTCCCTGTGATACTATGTCATCCCACGTTCTTCGAGACGCAGAGACAAGATATCCGAACCTAGAGAAATTCGCGTATGCCTTGATCATTGCAAGCAGGAAGCTTCGGCACTATTTCCAAGGTCGGATGGTGGTGGTATATACGGATCATCCGTTAAAGAAAATATTACATAAGCCGGATGTGTCGGGTCGGCTAGCGGCATGGGCGATGGTGTTAACACAATTTGCTATAAAATATCACCCCCGAACGGCAATCAAGGGTCAGGCATTGGCAGACTTCATCGTGGAATGCTCTTTCACGGAACCAGACGTAAATACAGTGGCCGAAACTCAACAGGGGCCGACCTCGTGGACTTTATACGTGGATGGGTCATCGACTTCGGACGTCAGCGGTGCAGGAGTCATTCTAACGAGTTCCGAAGGCTTCAAGGTCCAACAGGCGATTCGGTTTCAGTTCAAGGCCACAAACAACGAAGCAGAATACGAGGCTATACTAGCTGGACTTCGGTTGGCCTGAAGCTTGGAAGTACAGAAGATAGTTATCTACAGTGACTCACAGTTGGTTGTTAAACAGTTATCAGAGTTATCAGGAGAGTATGAGGCTCGGGGGGCAAGAATGTCAAAGTATCTGGCCGAAGTGAAAGATAAGCTCACATACTTCACATCGCACAGTTGTCAGGGAGTTGATCGGTCAGATAATACGGTAGCAGATGCCCTAGCCAGATTGGCAACCACCGAAGCAAGCTCCTTCAACGGATCGGTGTATCTGGAGGTCTTAGAACGGCCTAGTGTACCGAGGACAGATGTACTAGCTTTGGATCGACTTGATTGTTGGCTCACACCTTATATCTTCTACTTGGCAGATGAGACCCTACCTTCGGACCGAATCTTAGCAAGGAAAATCAAGCACCGAAGCTCAAACTTCGTCCTCATTGACGGGGATTTGTACCGAAGGGCTTTCAGTTCTCCCCTCCTCAAATGCTTAACTCCGTCGAAAGCAGACTATACACTTTGGGAAGTACATGAAGGGATCTGTGGGGATCACATGGGGGCCAAGTCGATGGCGCATAAGATTTTGAGGCAGGGGTATTACTGGCCGACTATCTACACGGAGGCCAAGGAATTCGTCAGAAGGTGTCCTAAGTGTCACCGAACAACATCATCCCACATCACCTCCCCAAGAGTCAGATTCGGTCTTATCCCCGATTCCCTTCGTTGTATGGGGAATCGACATCCTAGGGCCTCTGCCGAAGGCCAAGGGACAAGTTAGTTTTGTGATCGTGGCTATCGACTATATGACGAAATGGGTCGAAGCCAAACCATTGCAGAAGATCACCGAACAAGAATTCCTGAAGTTTTTCAAAGGAGTGGTCTATTGTTTCGGTATTCCGATGGCATTGGTCTCTGATAATGGCAGACAATTCGTGGGGTCTAAGTTCGAAGGCTTTCTGAAAGAGTTGGGAATTCAGCATCGCAAGACTTCAGTCGCTCACCCTCAAGTCGAATGGTCAAGTAGAAGTGACCAACCAACCTCGCCAACGGGATCAAAAGAAGGCCGGATGAGTTAAAGGGTTTGTGGGGTCCAAGAGTTACTCAAAGTTTTTTTGGGGCATATCGACTATTCCAAGGACAACAACTGGGGACTCTCCTTTCCGACTGGCATACGGGACCGATGCACTCATACCAGTTGAGATCGGGTCCCCTACTCTTTGAGTCAGTCAATACAAAGAACTATACAATGATGAAGGTTTGAAAACAAACTTGATCTCACTGGAAGAGGTTCGGGACTCAACCGTGATGAGGTTGGCTATCTATCGCCAGCCGAATGTTCCCGACACTATAATAATCGGAAGGTGAAATGAGAGGAGGTTTGAAGTGGGTGATTTGTCCTCCCGGAGTCGGAGGCATCAACCCCCCCCGCAACACTCAAACCGATGCCTAAGTGGGAGGGACCATACGGTAGTAGAGAGGTGCCAAGCCGTGTACATACCCGGCCGAGGAATGGATGGTTCGGAGGTAAAGAATATACGGCATGCTGGAAGACTTAGAAAATTTTTCCAGTAATGGTTATGTCATTCTTTTCTTTATCCATGTAACCGTTTCAATTTTAAATGAAATAAATGAAAGTTATCTTTGGTGATGGTTGGCTTCATCTATGTTCATGCGGTTTTCGATGTCCGATCAGATAAACATCGGGCTTAAACCGATCGTAAAGTCATGTATATAATCGATCGAGATCATAGCTTCTAGAATCGATAAACTTGGTGCAATAACTGATCAAGAGTTGTTCGGAAAGACACAACTGATCAAGATAAGTCTCAAGTATAACTGATTACAATAACTTATAAACAAAACTATCATACTTCATTCATATCTTCAAATTTTTACAAGACCCGATCGTGTAAGGTTCGGGTGAAGTACAAGTAGAAAAGAAAAAAAGGAAGAAGTACAAAAAATTACAAGTCCTAAAAGAAGCTACTCGGGAGGAGGATCATCCCCAGCCTCGGATTCTTCGTCCGACGAATCAAGGAGGGAAGCATCGAGCCCAGCAGTTACCAACTTCGCCCGAGCCTTTTCCCGATAAGTTTCATACCCTTCACCAACCTGGGCCATGACCTTATCGTTCAAGGCATCGGACTCTTCATACTCTAAGAACAAATGCAACCGCTTGCCCCTGAGAGCTTTCGGTAGGAGAGTCGACTTCAATGATTAGGGCGGTGTTTTCCCGCATCAAGTGCATCATCTTGGCCAAAATCTCCGAATACTTTTCTGCGATGGTGTCAACCGCCTTCTCCCGATCCTTGACCTCCCCAGCCAAACGATCCTTCTCCTCAAGAAGTCTCTTTGTAGATGGTCTTGAGACCGACAAACTCCTCATCAAGTAATGAGTATTGTTCCCTCGAGTCCATCTACCGACGCCAAATTTCTCGGTCATCTTGTTACGGGTCTCGGCGTGAGACCCCTTTCCTTCTCAAGTCTCGAGTTCAGCCTCGAACCTCGACCTCGAGCAAAGAGAACATCCGACCTCAATTGAACTTCTTTCCGGTCGTCGCTCGAGCTGGAGGAGGATCGCTCGGAGAGAGACGGCGCTTTCTACAAATGAAAGGAATGGGTCAGCTATACAGAATAATGTATGGAGACAATAGATAGAGTCAACCAACTTCGAAATTACCTGACACTGAGCTCGGATGTAGGCTACCAGATAATCTTCGGAGGAGAACCCTTTAAAGCGATCGTCATCACCAGAAAGTTTGAAATGATCAAACAGCTGGAAAGGGAACACCTCAGAGGGGCTCTTCGGCCAACAGGTAGTAGGCGATCCCTGGGACGAGCTTGGTTTGGATGTTGGAGTGGAGGTGACGATGGGATCAACCTCGACAACTTGTTGGTCAGGATGTTGTTGCTCAGGGTCTTCGGTGAGTCGTGGTTTCTTGGGTCGGGGTTCGAGAGGAACCTCCTCGGTCTCCTCCGAATCCTCGATCACCGCGACCTGAGCAGGGGATGGAGGAGTTGGTTTCGGGGTATTGTGGAGACGGCCTTGGCAGAGACTCTTGCAGAAGGATAAGAAGGCCTTTTAGTCTTCTTTAACAAAGCTGCTTTCTCGGCCCGGCTCATCTTCAAAGCAGTCTTGGTGGTGGTCGGAGGGTCGGGTCCCAGAATGAGCCTCGAAAAAGTTCTATGATCGGATGGTCTCTTCGCTGTAAATAAATCGCCGCCATGTGGACGGATTGGTTCGATTGTGATGGGAAGAGGAGTTAGGGATTCTGAGGCCCCTTCGAGCTTGAAAATTGTCACTGCGTAGTAGGGGGTGAGTTGGAAGATTAGTTAGTACAAAACGGCTAAAAGATAGTCAAACTTAGCAAGAGTATTGAGCAGTTCAAAGAAGGACACTTACGCCCGTGTTGGTACAGCCAACTCTCGGTAGACAAAACCGATAACCCCCATTCGGTCTTACTCCACTTTTTATAGAACTCCTTGAAGGCACTCGCACGGTCCTTCGGGAATTTGGACATTTTGGCGATCGGATCTTCGGGGTGGGCCCAGTCTGGGAGGAGTTTGAGGTCGGTTCCTTTCACGAAGATCCATTATGGGTGCCAACCCTTGTTGCTCGAGGGAGTTTTGATAGGGACGGTTCGGTTGGGTTGCTTGTTTAGCTGTCGGAGGCCGGGCTCTTTGGATCGACCGACGGTGAACAGGGCGAAGAAGAAATCAAGACCGGGGGTGATCCCGATCTTGTGGCACACGGCTATGAAAGAAACCAACTGGATATACGAGTTCGACACCAGTTGTGCGAACCCGATCCCCACAAAACCGAGGAAAGTTGATATGAAGTCGTGGAGAGGAAACCAAACCCCATATTTCAATAGATATAGGGGTACGGCAATCCACTCACCTTCGGGTCTCCAGAACATCCTCTCATTTGGTGTGGGTATCCGAAGTTTGTATTCCCGGGGTATGTTGAACAAGGTTCGGATCTCTGAGATTTGGGAAGGGAGAACTGTAGATTGGGTGTTGATGTGGGAAAACTCCGTTTCGGAGTGATAAGCATTTCGGATTCTGGCTTCGGGGCTAATCGGAGTGGAGTGGACGGAGGAGATAGGGGCTTCAGGTGGAGGTGCCGGTAGGTCCACCGGAACTAGATCGGAGGACAGGAGGGGTGTAGGTGTAGTGTTTTCAGGGATGTTTGGGGTTTGTTCAATAGTAGAATCAGCCATTGAAGCAAATATTAGCTGGAAGGAGCTTGAAATCAGTGTAAATGAAGAACGGAGTACTCACCGAAAATCGGAAAATTTTAGCAAAGATTTTGAAATGAAGAAGTCTGGAAAAAGTGACAGTGATTGACGGGAGGGGGTTCTTATAAGGCGAGTGGCATGAAACTCAAGGGCGGCTATTAAATGCAAAGAGTGGGCCCGGGTATGGGAAGACGTGCAACGTTTCGAAGAACGAGGATAAACCGCTTAGGTTCCCTAGGCAGTTCATCATTAGCTGTCGTGACTCTTCGAATCCTTGACCTCTCAAGTCTCTAATTATAAATAAATTATAACAAGAGACTAGGTGGAAATGTTCGGGAGCATTTTACTGACCTGCAGGTGGGCCGAAGGCCTGAGATTAGGAGGGGATGTTAAATCTAATGGGTCGAGGCCCTCAAGGGTGTTGAAGGGGTTCGGGCATCCGAGTCCTCTGGGCCGGAGTCTTAATCGAGATATGGCGTTCGGGTTTGGGTATCTGAGCCCTTTGGGCCGGAACCCTGGTATGAAGAGGGGATGTTTGGGGTCGGGCCTTCGAGTCCTCTGGACCGAAGTCTGAACCATGTAGTGTGCTCGGTGGGATTGGGCCTATGCAGTGGGCTGTCCTGCGTGTAGAGTCTAAAGTCCCAGCCGTATTTGAATAAGGTAACTCCATAGGTAGTGATTGGATTGGACTCTATTTCCACCTTTTAAGGAGATTGTGTTGGATCCAAATATTGGTAACTTACCATATTTAGGAGTCCTAATCCGACTCGGAGAAGGATTCTAAGGTGATGAGACATTATAAATACACGGCCTAGGGTACGATTATGAGGTAATACCTACTTTTGAGCACTAAACACTTGGTCTCCATTGTTAAACCTTGTGAACGGCCTGTACTTATTCTCACACCGGAGCTATCCTCCGGCGGCACAAGTCGTCAAGCTTCTGTGTGATCTGTTATTGTGCAGGTTCTAGCGCGTGGATTCTGTGATTAGACGTGCCGGCGAAACTTGGCGTTAACACAGTCTAACCGCTATACACAAAGACCTAGATACAGCCGAGCTTAACAAAAACAATTCGGCATTATCATTTAAGATAGAACCCAGTTTTTACATTATAGCCAGTGATCATAGTTGCAGCAGCTTTAGGTCAAGAGGAGACCTTCAATTGAGCTATCAATTCAACTTTCTTTCCAGCAAAACCAACAACACTCCTCTCTGTTGTTTTTTACAAGTTCTTAAAGTTCTTTCTTAGTTCCTACAAGATAAGAGTGAACAGTCGAGCTACTAATGATTTCCTCATAGCAACAAAAGATCTCTTTCTGAACTTTTGAACATCATAAGATTTCTTCACTCCTTCAGACCTTTTTCTGATCCAACTTCCAAGCATCTCTAATTTCAAAGCTGGCTAGAAAAAGGGCAGCTAAAGAAGAAGCATTCTATTCTAACTGAAGTGCTTCCCAGGTGTATCTGGGTTAATTTTGCCCCATCTTTTAAGTTTAGCCTTGTTCTCAACCTGTCTTTGCATGTCAGCGAAGTAGTAAACATCTTGGAAGTTTCTGTGAATCTAACTTTATCAAAGTAGTTTATCATTAGAAATTTTTATCTAGAAGTTGCTCTACAGATAAATATATATAGAAGGCAAAGTCTCAATTCAGTCAGAGAATCTGATGTAGGAAGAATGAAAGTTCTGTATCTTCAACAGTTTCAGACAGAGAACTAGGAACGTTGTACATGCTCATTTCACCAGTTTTGCTAATTAGTGGACAAAAACGACGCCAATCATCCACTCACAAGAAAGTTTGTTGATAGTGACCAATTTATGCTGAATGAAATTTCTAGCAGCTTCTTTAAGCTTCATAATCTTCTTCCGATACCAAAACTAGTCTGCTTGTTTGGCTATCAACAATTTTTCATTCACTAGTATGGGCACTATCTTGACAAGTATTTTAATGGCTTAAAGAATAACAAAATTTCCAGCATAATTTAGAAGTGAATTCAGTAGTTTGTATCTGTTGGACTTAGTGCAGCATGGTAGTTTAAACTCAACTTCGGGTCAACACTTCTATATATTATATAAACATCAAGAACAATTTTTTTTTCTTTCTTGTCATGGTTGTGACTTCCTTATAGGAATATTGGTGATTTTCAGGTGGACAAACTGGCCTTTGGGGATCGATGGGAGGCAAAAATTAATTTTGTTGAGATACGTTCATTTTTCCATATCTTTAGGAGTTTTGACAGAATGTGGAGCTTCTTCATATTGTCACTACAAGTTATTTTTCTTTTTTCCTCCTTTTTTTTTGGTTTTTGTACATATGATGTCTGGTTTATTACATATGTTGTCTATTGATTACTTTAACTGTTGTCTTAATTATCTAATTCTGTCATATTTGGAATCAATTGTAAAAGGCAATGATTATAATGGCTTGGAGCGAATCAGGAGAACCAACTTCTATATTTGAGGGTGATGGATTCAAGAAAGTGCTGAGCATCTTCATAACAGCTGCAATATTGAAACTTGCACAAGGTAAAGATGACATTATTTCTTTTATGGTTGACTTCTGCTTATACTTTCATGCATCTTTATTATTTATTTGTTGTTCAACACTTTTCTGTTCATAACAGTGACAATTCCTTTTATTTTCTAATTTCCTTTTTGACAAAGCCGTCCATGCTCAGAAATATGGATCAGAACGCTTCTTATCTTATTTTCTATTCAGCTTAGCTCCTATATAGATTTCATCTGCAGGACATATGGACCACTCAACTATTGGTTCTCCAAATTTATAAATGATGCTCAAAACTGTTGACTGAAACATTAATATTACAGAACATTGATTTAAAATCCATTATATTTAACCACAACTGTTTACGATAATTGCCATTAGAATTCAATGCAGTTTAAATTGTGATGTGATAGTTTATTTATTTATTAAAGTTTCTTGTAATGAAGATTTTTAACATTGCTGCACCTGAAAAGATATTGGTATAATGAAGCATGTATCCTTATCTCCATGGTTCCCCTAGGCACTTACTGTTCAAACACTTCACTCTAGTATAATGCAACTCTAAAATTCAAATACGAACTTATGGAGTGCCACATAAAGCACTTAAGTAGCACAATAGCCAATTCATTGCAGTTGCGCTAACGTTTGAGACAATTGATATAACTGATTTTTGGGTTTTTAGTTAGTCGAAAGATCAGGATTTAGGTTATGCTTAAGTTAAAGTATCACTTGGGTATGGACAAATTGGGATGACTATATATTTGTTAGATTTATAAAATGGGCTCAAAGTCTAGTATATAAAGACATCAAACTCTCTAACTCAAAATCAATTGGCTATGAGAAGAGTTGACCCAAGTCATTATAAACTAGACATATTTTATAAAGGTATTCAATGTGGGAAAAGATATTATATACTCTAACACTCCCTCTCACGTGTAACCTTATGTATTGAGAGTTGCACGTGGACCTGATGAATATGAAAATCTATACAAGATAACCAAGCCCATAAGAAGCTAGTCACATGATAAGCCCAAAAAAAATCTAGAAGCTTGTCACAAGACAAGCCTAGAAGAAATCTATTAAACCACGCGCAACTATTGACCCAATTGGTAAGGTGGTATTAGTTAAAGAAATGGGTAACTTTGACCCTTAAGAAATGGACTGTGCAAGTGGGTAAGAGTGAAGGATAAGAAG
The DNA here is from genome assembly GCA_020205605.1 of Panax ginseng. Lineage (NCBI taxonomy): Eukaryota > Viridiplantae > Streptophyta > Magnoliopsida > Apiales > Araliaceae > Panax > Panax ginseng. The sequence goes on from CM035134.1 coordinate 15,996,483, forward strand.
AGTTGTTTAATTAGGCCCAAGGATAGTCAACTCTAATACCATGTTAGATTTATACAAGCTCTCTAACTCAAAACCAATTGGCTATGAGAAGAGTTGGCCCAAGTCATTATAAACTAGATATATTTTATCAAGGTATTCAATGTGGCACAAGATATTATATACTCTAACAATATTCAATGCACGCATTGTGATATTCTCTTATATAAGAGGGTTCTCCCAGTTTTGGAGATTATGGGTAAGTTATGAAGTGGTCTTACCAACATAGATTGAAATAGCAAAAAGCAAATTATTTAAAGAAAGTCATCCGTGTTTGATAGTGAATTTAGCAGAGCTTCAAACCAAAATATAATAAATGATATGAAGATTCTCGGTAAACGTTTGGCTCACAGGAACATGAGATCAGGAGTGGACAATCCATGGATATTAAATATTCCCATTCTAGTGTTTGGATATGTCAAGGAATCTTTTTTTTGGAATGTTTTCTAGTACCAGTCCAATGTTTTCTATGCTCATATACCATAAATGAATCTTACAAATTCTCATTAAACTATTAATTTCAGTCATATACTCATATGATTCTTATTATTACACCATATGTTTCTATCTAACAGTTTACTGAACAGTGGAAGACTTAGAAATTTTGTTTAGGTGGACAATATTTTCTTATTAAAAATATTGTAATATAATAAAAAGTTAAATATAGGACAAAAATCAAAGTACAATATATATATATATATATATATATATATATATATATATATATATATATATATATGAATTACAAAATATAGATTCCCATCAAATGTACATAATATTCACGACAAAAGTAGTATCCAAAGCTTTATTTCTTGAAATTGTTTTGTAATCCATTATGATTCAACTAATGACATACAAGTCCATAAGGACCAATTCAAGCAAAAAGTTTCAGTCAAATGAACAATTATAAACAATTAAACAAAGTCCTCAATCAACCAAGTGATATATTCATATAGACAATTAGAAAAAAAGTCCTCATGGACTTCAACTTTCCAAGTGATATTAATATAAACTTTTAAATAATTAATGAAAATAAAAAATTCAAATGCGCATTTTTCTTTATTTATTAATAATTATGATTGAAATTTCTGTGTATTTTTACCAAAATATTTAAATCTTATACTTTATAAAAATCACTAAAGGGGGTGCATGGTCAATTTTCATTTTTTTCCTCTATTTTTTTTACTTTTAAATTTTCATTTTTCAAAATTAAGGATGGAAAAGTATCCACCCTTGGCCAAGGGCATGTCCACTCTTGATACTGATGCATCTTTGGGTGGTTGCTTCTTGTCTTGATTTATTTTGATCAAACATGTATTTATAATTAGAAGAATGTTATGGGTCCTAAATATTCTATCGAATTTGAGGTTCCAAATTATGTTTCATTACTTCTTTGATTGCTCAATAATTCACATTCATTAAAGTCCCGTAAGCACTACTTCACATTTCATTATCACTGTAACAAGATCTGCTTATGCATATGTTTTAATAATTCCCCTTTTTCTTTTTGCAGCTGTCCTTGATATTATAATGAATTGGAAAGCAATGCACAGTATGACATTGCATGTGAAGCTAAGGTACATTTTAAAGGCCCTCTCCGCTGCAACATGGGTGATTGTTCTACCAGTAACTTATGCATACAGTTGGAATAATCCTTCTGGATTTGCACAAACCATTCGAAGCTGGTTTGGCAATGGTCAAAGTTCGCCTTCTTTGTTCATTTTGGCTGTTCTTCTTTACTTGTCACCAAACATGCTCTCAACATTGTTATTCTTGTTTCCATTTATCCGCCGATCTCTAGAAAACTCAACTATAAGATTGTCAGGCTTATTATGTGGTGGTCTCAGGTATGTAGGATGATCTCCTCATCAACATGATCTTGATTAGAGCCTTTTGTGGCTCTTATCTCTTATGTTAGATTTCATACTTTCCCGTCCAACATTGTTTGCAACACTTGTTTTTAGTGTGACATAGAATTTAAGACATATTGTGAATGTACATTTGAATATTAACTTTTATAATATCTATAATATAGTTAAAAATATAACAACTTGAATTATTGAATATTTAAATATATAATATTTAAATATGCTTTTGTGCCACATCTTGAATTAAGTACACTAAAAAAAGTGTTGCAAACAATGTGAGACGAAGTATTTATATATTTGTTATAAGCTGTAAATTTTACAATCATCAATTAGTCTTTTGTTTCACTTTTCTTATATTAAAATGATATGTTCCAGCCTCGGCTATATGTTGGGAGGGGAATGCAAGAGAGCACACTTTCTCTCTTTAAGTAAGAACATTGCAATTGTTGCTCGGTCATATCTTGAGTCAAAAGTTGTGTTCATACTTGTTAATTTAACCTTTTCATCTTTCAGGTACACTACGTTTTGGGTTCTCCTTATAGTGTCGAAGTTAGCATTTAGTTACTATGTGGAGGTGATTATCTCATTTATATTTCATATTAAATACTAGCGTTTTACAACTTTGTTGCAACAAAGAAATAAATCCATATTTCATTTATCATGGATTTGATAAATATCATTAGTATGATAGGATATTGATCGTTAAAGAATAAATTGTTTAGACCCAGTCTCTAATAGAATAAACTTTTATAGCAACTGGTAACTTAACATGGTAATCTCTAATATATGGATTTGGAAACTGTAATCAGTCAATTCACTTGTTGCCCTAGTTATGAGGGAAGGTCTAGATATTTACGTTATTACATGCTATTCAAGATTTTTCAGATTTCTTTTATATATAGTAACTATATTATGTGCGGATTTGGAAATTGATGGTTTAATGTTTGGAAGGAAGCACATGGGAGGTTCCAAGTCAATCCTTGCAAGCAAAAATTTGAAATGTATCGTTAATATTCAAGATCCTATAAACTGGTGGCACCGCACTAGTTCGAAAAGACTTTCAATACACATATCTGGATCATTAATTCAGCAATGGATGCTATCTAATAGCTAACATTAATTACCCCTTCATAGGGGTGTTTGACACCTTTTCAGAAAGGGATTTTGGAGTTTTATAGACTAGAAATTCCCATTTTGATGCAATTCATTTCACAATGAATTCGTTTTTATAACTCCTTTAAGGAATTGTTGGTCTTAGTTCTTTTAGGTTTTAAAAATACTATTAAGTATTTTCTAAAGTTAGTTTCATCTTTCTCCAATTATAGTATTGAATTAAATACTGTCAAGTATTTTTCTAAATATTATTTTGATAATACTTCCGTTAGCCCCCTAACTAATTTAATTTGCATCTTCATCCTTGAAACTGTAGCACTGATTTCAAATAATCAATTATCACTGTGTGGATGCAAAGGTATAGCTGTCTTTCCTGGCTTGATATACATTGTTGTGGCCTCCTTCTAACGCTTAAACTTTTAGATAAGTTGGTTACTTAACATGGTATTAGAGCTCCGAGTATGTCGTTGTGCAAGGTCTTGAGTTCAAACCTTCCCACTCCACGTTGTCCTTTATATTGATATTTGATGATGCATTTGTCTCTCCACATACGCACGTGAGGGAGGAGGATGTCGGCTTGATATACATTGTTGGGCCCTCTTTCTAACAACTTAAGCGTTTAGACGAGTTTGTTACTTAATAGTCTTGTGTCTCGTAGTCAAGCTTTTGTTTCTCTGTACACATGCAGCACTCGATCATTTTATAATTTCCTTATTGCAGATTAAGCCTCTAGTGGGTCCAACAAAGGCAATTATGAAAGTTCATGTAAAAACATACCAGTGGCACGAGTTCTTTCCTCAGGGTAATCAATTAGTGACAGATCTCTTCTAAGCCTAGTTAAGGAAATAATTGTAATGCTATTATCTCCTCTTTGTAGCCAAGAACAATATTGGTGTTGTGATTGCACTATGGGCGCCTATTATTCTTGTGAGTTTTCTTTTTTCCCTTGTGGTGGCTACTACGTTTTCGTCCGCTAGTTCTTTAAATGGTTTCTAAAGCAGTGATTGTTAATTTTCTACAGGTGTATTTCATGGACACTCAGATTTGGTATGCCATTTTCTCCACAATATTTGGTGGTATATATGGTGCATTTCGTCGTCTGGGAGAGGTAAGTGGAGCTTTGTACCCTCTTTCTTTTATTACTTGGTTTTCAGCGCCCTTTTTTTTTTGTTGCTAAATACCATTCTTTTACAGGATTAACTTAAATATTAGTTGTTTGCCTTTAAATTTAGCTCATTTACTAGTTAGGTGTGGCATCTGTTAATTTGTGGTAAAAAAGAACTTACTATGTACATATTTGCTGATCCATTAACACTTTTGACAAAATCATCAAGAACTTTGTTTAAAATCTAATATGTTACCTATAATGCTATAATACATTTTCTGTTCGAACAACATTCTCTTCGAATTCATGTAAACCAATGTTTGAAAAAATCTTTTTAATTGCTTGAATGAACTCTATTCATAAAGTCATTCTTGCCTCTTTACAAGGGGCATGTCTTTGACCCAAGATGCATGTTTCTTTAAGGTTATAACTTTTATAAAATTCTTTAAAGAGTTGTGACCATTTGCTTTCAAGAGACACATACCTCTTCAATGTTTTTAATGAAATACCGTTTCAAAAATAAATGTTATTAAGACACCTTTTCTAGCAACTTCTTCTTTTGAAAATAAATAATAGAAAATTGAAAGTTTCCAGCAACGAGTTAACTTTTATAATCAAGGGGGTCTTCTTTTCATTGATATTATTACATTACAAAATCATGTAAGTAAATAAATATATTTAGTGAAAAGCATTCTTAAAAGAAAAATAGTTCACATATTTGATAAAATCTTAATACCACTGAATATGCACAGTAGTGTCTATCAGAATCTAGTGGAAAGTAATGAATTGTGGCACCTTGCTTCATATATACATATCCTTACTGTTTGTTTGGGCTTTTGAACCTGAAGTCTGACATGTGTATATTGTTGATTATTTGCGCTTGGAATAGTAATATGTATTTCTGCTTTGCTTTCAGATTCGAACTTTAGGGATGTTAAGATCCCGGTTTCCGTCAATACCAGGAGCTTTTAACGCCTGCTTGACTCCAGTGGAGAATAAAGAAAGAACTAAGAAAGGACTGAAGGCGACATTATCTCGCAACTTTCCTGAGGTTCAGTTACTGTTTAAAATTGTTGGACACCATATCGTACTGACTGTTTGTGTTGGCTAAACCAAACTAATTGCCTCTTTAACTTAGTGAATTGTTTATTTCAGATCCCATCTAACAAAGACAAGGAGGCAGCTCGGTTTGCTCAGTTATGGAACAAGATAATTACTAGTTTCAGAGACGAGGATCTGATAAATTATAGGTATATGAGGATTCTAATACCAAGAAATAAATTTAGATTAAACGGGCATGAACTTTATATTTTGACCTATCAGGTATTTCTTTCTTCTTCGATTTCCAGGGAAATGAACCTCTTACTTATGCCTTATTGGGCAAATCGTGATTTGGATCTTATCCAGTGGCCTCCTTTTCTACTTGCTAGCAAGGTTTATTACCGTTTAATTTATTTTCTTGCAATGCACTTGTTAAACAAATGTATTCATCATTCATATATCCATTGTGTAGCTTCCGATAGCATTGGATATGGCAAAGGATAGCAACGGGAGAGATCATGAGCTGAAAAAAAGGTTAAATGTAGACAATTACATGCGTTATGCTGTTTGCGAGTGCTATGCTTCATGTAAAAATATTATCAACTTTTTGGTTATGGGGGAGCGTGAAAAAATGTAAGATATTTACCATCTGAAAATTGTCAGAAGGTAGCAGAATAGTTGCTTTGTTTTAAGTGATGTTGTGATTGACTTATTGTTCAAATATATCCAGAGTTATAAATGAGATTTTCTCCAAAGTTGACCATCATATACAACAGGATGATCTGATAAGGGAGTTGAATATGAGTGCTCTCCCTAGCCTCTGCGATCAATTTGTTCAGCTTATTGAGTATTTGGTAAATATCTATGACTTTAAAGATTCACATTGTAGTTGCTGTTGGTTTAAAAGTTGAATTGAATTCTGACTAGATTGTTGTATTCTATAGAAAGAAAACAAGAATGATGACAAGGATCAGGTTGTCATTGTCTTACTTAACATGCTAGAGGTGGTGACCAGAGACATAATGGTGGATGATCCAATTCCTAGGTAAATTATGTGGGAGCAAATATCTTGTCTAATAAATATACATGTTGCTAAAGTCTCTTATGAATTTACATTAATAGTTTGGTAGATTCAAGCCATGGTGGATCATATGGAGTACACGAGGGGATGAAACCTCTTGACCAGCAATATCAGTTCTTTGGTGCCATTAGGTTTCCAGTTACCGAAGAAACAGAAGCTTGGAAAGAAAAAGTAAAGGCCTGTTTCATTAACAACTCTGTTTTATATTTTTATTTTCTGTAGTTGATCTCATTTTTAAATCTTATTTTCTAAATATTCTTAAACTGTACATGTTTCATAATCACTTCTAAAAGTCATTTAAATTTATTTTAGTAAAATTTTGGAGAAGGAAAGAGAGGTAACTCTTTTAAATAGCAAATGCACTAACTTTATAATGTTCTCTGAAATACCTCCCCTGCCATCCAAAGTCCAAACAAATCTTTCATAAACATAAAATTAGAAAACAAGTTTGAATTTACCATATGAACAGGTCATAAATCTTGCTTAGAACACTTAAGAGTAAAGTTTATCAAATTCAAGGTTCTAGGATAGAAGAGATGAAGAAGAAGATTTGGAAAAGATGCATTTCTATTAACACACACTCCCCAATTATATATTATTTGACTTATCCAACTTCCAATAAGAAAAGAAATAAACTAAACAGGCCTATAACTTAACATGTAATTCTGTGTGATGCATTTGCTAGAGTTAGACCCTTATGAGTGGTTTCTCTACCATTTTCTGTCTATAAAATATAGTTTTATTTTCTTTTTACCAGATGCAAGCGTGGATTATTTATAAAAACATCTTTCCCTCTTGTATTTGTACTTAAATATTTGAAGCTTGTTATCTGCAGATCAGGAGGCTCCATCTGTTGCTTACTGTGAAGGAGTCAGCCATGGATGTGCCATCCAATTTAGAAGCTAGAAGGCGCATTTCTTTCTTCTCAAACTCGTTGTTTATGGACATGCCTACTGCACCCAAAGTTCGCAATATGCTTTCCTTCTGGTAAATTTTGCTCTAAAATAAATATCTTTTGCATGATTGCTGAACCTGAATTTGTTGGAGCAAAATATCATGTTAAGGTATTGTTCTGAGATCCGCACAAATGCTTTGGAGAATCTGTTTCATGGAAACTATGTTTCTAGTTAAAGCCAGCCAGATTTGGCAGATTACCTTGCTTCACAAGTAAAGAATCAAGGGACTCAGCCACCTTGGCCTTTGGTAGATAGACATTCTTGTATGCAAAATAGCATATCAGCATAGTCAGGAGAAAATAGCCTACCATTTATGGCTTTAGCTTACGTCTAATCTCATTTGCATTGTATACTATTTAACATATTTATTTCTTTTGTAGTGTCTTGACTCCTTACTATAACGAGGAAGTTCTTTTCTCCATTAATGGCCTGGAAATGCCTAATGAAGATGGTGTTTCTATCCTTTTCTACTTGCAAAAAATTTTTCCGGGTCAGTTTGTTATTGCCTTGTTAAGTACTCCCTATGTCCCGAGTTGAGTGTCATCTTGAAAATCATGATTTTGACATTGGATTATAAGACATTTAAAAGACGCATCTCAAGGTAATATTTTTTAATATACTTTTTATCTTTATTATATTTTAGCATTTAAAACTTAATTTTTAGAAGAGAATATTGTACTTTTTATATTTAAGTGTGACATTGGCACATTTTAAAGTCTGTGCAACACATGGTTTAATAATCTAAACCATGTCACTCAAAGTAATATGGAGGGATAATCACACTGGTTTCAGCTTTGAATTGCAGTTTCTTTATACTTAATGAACCTATATTATACAGATGAATGGACCAACTTTCTTGAACGGGTTGGTTGTAATAGTGAAGAAGAACTTAAAGGAAATATAGAGATGGAAGAAGAACTTCGCCTTTGGGCATCATATAGAGGCCAAACACTGACTAAAACTGGTACAAGTTTTCTATTAGTAAAATATAATTAATGTCATTATTATACTTTATGTTAATATAAGTTTCTGTAATATATTTTATCCTTTGTGAACAATTTAGTTCGAGGTATGATGTACTATCGGCAAGCCTTGGAACTTCAGGCTTTCCTTGACATGGCAAAAGATGAAGGTACTTACAAAAAGCCTAATTACAGTTTTCTTATGTTATGTATGGAACCCAAAATATGATTCTCGTCTTGGTTGCCCTTTCTGTGTAGAGTTAATGAAAGGCTATAAGGCTGCTGAATCTAATACCGAGGAACATTTGAGGAATGAAAGGTCATTATTGGCCCAATGTCAAGCCGTAGAGATATATGAAGTTTACCTATGTGGTGTCATGCCAGCAATATGGCATTCAAAAGAGATCCGGTGATCCTCGTGCAAAAGACATTCTGAGGCTCATGACTACGTACGTCTCCAGAAATATACTTCCATTCATTTTGTGGCAGTTACAGCTGGTACTGGGACTGACTGAGTATCTTCTGGCAGGTATCCTTCACTACGTGTTGCTTATATTGATGAGGTTGAAGAAACTAACAAAGACCAATCAAAAAAGTTGGTTGAAAAGGTATATTATTCAGCTCTTGTGAAGGCTGTCCCCAAGTCGGTTGATTCCTCTGAGCCAGTTCAAAATTTGGACCAGGTAATATTCTTAAAATATTGTGGACATTTGATTGAACAATCTATAAGTGTTGAATATATGGATATAAGAACTTGATGCACATATTCCTGCCTAAAACTTCCTTATATTTGCATTTTATGTAAGCATTGGTTTGAATGAAACTGTAATAGAGGGAGCAGGGATAATGCATCATTATTGGCTTTCTGGATCAGGACCTTGCTTATTGTTTGTTATGATGTGTCAAAGATGCCAGTATCAATTTTAAAGTACATAAACATAAAATATCATTATTGTTATGTTCTGATTTTAACCTTGAAAAGATGGCCATTCATCTGGGAGACATGTATGTCTGCACCTTCAAATTTTCCTGGCAGGTAGTGTCGTGATACTGTTACAAATTCCAGTATTTTTCCCTTTTTCTGTTGCTTCAGATTTCTGAGAATTTCATTATATCAGTTCAAAATCCCCGCCTAGGTCCGCCTAGACCTCGCCTAGGTGCTAGGCCCCCCTTGGCGCCCCGCCTAAGCACTAGGCCCCCCTTGGCGCCCCACCTAGGCGCTAGGCCCCCTTGGTGCCTTGCCTAGGCGCTAGGCCCCCTGGCACCTCACCTAGGCCCAAAGTGGCAAAAAAATCCCTCCAGGAAATTAGGCGGGGTCTAAGCTGGGTCTATACGGAGAGTTTTTTTTATTTTAATAACTACCCAAATTAGATCTTAATATATTTATTTTTTTAATGATTTACCATATTCATAATAAAAGTTGTAGCATATTAAATCACAACAAAAAGTGAACAATATCAAGTTAAAATGGATAATTTTATTATTTTTGTAATTTTTTGAACTTGTACCAACTTCAAATTATATAAATGATGATACATTTGTAATATTTAGTTTAATTCAATATAATTCTTAAATTTATGTTTAGTTTCTTAAGTTTTAATATTGAATTAAATTCTTAAAATTTTAAATTTTATTATTTAATAGCAATCTTGTTTATGAATAAAACTAATATGTTAAAAATATGTTTGAACTTTGAACAATTGCATGTTTGTGTTTGAACTTTGACATTAACAATATGGATATGTGTTTGAACTTTAAGCAAATGCCTTTATTATTTTTATTATAGATTGTTTTGCTTTATATTATTGTTTTGTTTGGATAAATGTAAGATAAAATATTAAAATTGTCTTAAAATAAAAAAATTCCGTCTGTACCCCGCCCGCTTTTCGCCTAGCGCCTTTTAGAACATTGTATCAGTTATTGTTCAATTCAAACTTAAATTGATGCATTCTGGCCATTGTTTGTCCTTGCTTTCTGGACGGAGTCAAGGGTTAATAATTGATTGTTCGAAATTGTATTCTTCAGGTTATTTATAGAATAAAACTTCCAGGGCCTGCTATGTTGGGTGAGGGAAAACCAGAAAATCAAAATCATGCGATAATATTTACACGAGGGGAAGGTTTGCAAACTATAGATATGAACCAGGTACCTGATAAGTGTGCTTACTCATGCAATCTCAATCTATTAGCTCACTAAAATCATTTGGTCTCCAATCATTAGGATAACTACATGGAAGAAGCATTTAAAATGAGGAACTTACTTCAAGAATTTCGTAAAATGCATGGCGTGCGGTATCCAACAATACTGGGACTCAGGGAACATATATTCACTGGAAGGTACTTAAATTGCCCTTACTTTTGTCGACTATCTCATAGTTGCCAATTTTAAATTAGGACTTGTTTTAACCGTGTATAAATTCCTGAACATAAAGCATACATTTTTTTATATATGTTATTCACTATCATGACCATTTTCTGCCTTTGTTGGTTAATTTTGTGCAGTGTTTCTTCTCTTGCATGGTTCATGTCAAATCAGGAGACAAGTTTCGTAACAATTGGGCAGAGATTGTTGGCTAACCCTTTGAAGTAAGTTTTAATATTAAAGTGTGTTTAGCATTCCAACATGGACATGGTTATAGCAAAAACGATGACTATATTTTCATGTCCAAAGTGTTTCAGTTTTCCCCTACCATAAAAATTGTTAGTCCAGAAAACTTGTACCAAAGCTTGTAATTGTAAGTTATGAGCCTCTCCATGAATTGCCATATGGTTTTGGGGTTGAATGCTTTAAAAAGAAAAAAGCTGTGAAATCAGTACTTTGTCCACCGTCCTCTCTCTAGATTCCACCTGATTGTGGGGCTGCTGTCTGTCTTACAAGTCAACTGCTCCATTTCCTCTAAACTATCTACACGATGTGAAGTGGCATTTCTTCGGTTGTAATGCTTTTCTTCTGTTGAGTGTAATTTTCTAGATTGTGTAACTAATTATTTTATTCATTAAACTTTGATACATAACTTTCTATGTTCTGCTCATTCAGAGTTCGCTTCCACTATGGGCATCCAGATGTGTTTGATAGACTGTTTCACCTTACCAGAGGGGGTATCAGTAAAGCTTCCACAATCATCAATCTAAGCGAGGACATATTTGCAGGCATTTCCGTTGCTGTAGAATTTTTCTTGTTTCTAATCTAATATAAACCTATGATTTTAGCATTGCATGCATCTCTTTTCATATGTACTTGGTGTGCACCATTCAGGTTTCAATTCTACACTACGTGGAGGCAATGTTACTCATCATGAATATATACAAGTTGGTAAAGGGAGGGACGTGGGACTGAACCAGATTTCCCTATTTGAGGCAAAGATAGCAAATGGAAATGGGGAGCAGACGATGAGTCGTGATGTCTACAGGCTGGGACACCGCTTTGATTTCTTCCGCATGCTGTCATGTTATTTCACAACTATAGGATTTTATTTCAGTACTTTGGTATGATATGAAAAATCATCTCTTCAGTTTTAGTTTTATGGTCTCTTATAAATTTCTGAATCACTGTGTTCTGTTTTGGCAGATAACTGTGCTTATAGTCTATGTATTTCTCTATGGCCGCCTTTATCTTGTTCTCAGTGGACTTGAGCAAGGAATGAGCAAGGAACCAGCGATTCGAGACAATAAGCCTCTACAAGTAGCTCTTGCTTCGCAGTCTTTTGTGCAAATTGGATTTTTAATGGCATTGCCTATGATGATGGAAATAGGTCTTGAAAGAGGATTTAGAAAAGCATTTACTGATTTTGTTCTTATGCAACTACAGTTGGCATCTGTATTTTTTACATTTTCTCTTGGAACAAAGACCCATTATTATGGTAGAACCTTGCTTCATGGGGGTGCACAATACAGAGGCACAGGTCGTGGCTTTGTTGTGTTCCATGCCAAGTTTGCTGACAACTACAGGCTGTACTCTCGTAGTCACTTTGTCAAGGGAATTGAACTTATGATCTTACTTCTTGTATATCATATATTTGGTCGAGCATATAAAGGTGTTCTTCCGTATCTATTGATTACTGTATCAATATGGTTCATGGTAGGAACATGGCTCTTTGCTCCTTTCCTCTTCAATCCATCAGGGTTTGAGTGGCAAAAAATAGTTGACGACTGGACCGACTGGAATAAGTGGATGTATAATCGTGGAGGGATAGGTGTGTCACCTGAGAAAAGTTGGGAATCATGGTGGGAGAAGGAACAAAGTCATCTTCATTACTCAGGGAAACGTGGTATCATTGTAGAGATTCTGCTATCAGTGCGCTTCTTTATCTATCAATATGGACTTGTATATCACCTGACCTTTACAAAGCACACCAAAAGTTTCCTGGTACTAGCCTTCTTGCATTTTGTTTGATACAAACTGAAAAAATATATATATAATCATGAAGCTTGCTCTTGCATTAACTTTTATTAATTGACAGGTTTATGGATTATCATGGCTTGTGATCTTTCTAATATTGTCTCTGATGAAGGTGAGTTGCATTTTTCACTTTCCTTGCTTGTATATAGCAGCGAGTTTTTTCATGTCTTGAGGAATTTTTTGAGAGGCCGGGCACCCCAAACCACTAATGAGAGACTCAATGTAGAAAGGCACGGAGGCACCTTGTTCGCTAACTTTTGTTATGAGCTTGTTTGTTGTGGGCTCAGTATTGTATATTCTATATGCTAGTTAAAAATGTACTCTCTCTATTCACTCTTTTTATGTTATTTTCCCCATTGGTATTTCACACATTGTTTCATTTTTGCAGGCTGTATCTGTTGGAAGACGAAGATTTAGTGCTAATTTTCAGCTCGTGTTTCGAATGATCAATGGTCTTATCTTCATCACATTCATTTCTGTTCTGATTACTTTAATAGCATTAGTCGATATGCAATTTCGTGACATCATAGTATGCATTCTCGCATTCATGCCAACTGGATGGGGATTGCTTATGGTGAGTGCTTCCTTTTATTGGTGACCTTTCCTCTACTACGACTTTTCATATTTTTTTTTTGCTAAATACGACTTTTCATATTTAGTTCTACTAATTTGATATCTTCACTCGTAGAACTTCTCTGTTTATTTATTTTTACCCAGCCCCTTTTAGCATGTGTATGGTGGCTCTCTCATCATCTGTCACTTCTCTCTCTCTCTGCCCCATTTTTTTTTTATTTTTAGATTGCACAAGCTCTGAAGCCTCTTGTTGAAAAAATTGGAATTTGGGGATCCATTCGTACGCTTGGACGTGGCTATGAAATAATTATGGGCTTGCTTCTATTCACTCCTGTCGCGTTCTTGGCTTGGTTCCCATTTGTTTCAGAATTCCAAACACGTATGCTCTTCAACCAGGCATTTAGCAGAGGTCTGCAAATTTCTCGTATCCTTGGCGGACCAAAGAAGGACAAATCTTCCAGCAACAAGGAGTGATTGCATCTCCAAAAAGCTTTGTGGATAAATATTCTGTAAGTTAAACATATATATTGTGCATCAATATAGTAGCTTCCGTATCAAACTACAGATATTGGATTAGAAATATGTAAAATTTGGAGTTATACAATAGTACACGTATAGTATATAGTAAAAGTACATTCTATGGGTTTTAGTAGCATAATAATTGCATTCAGTACATATAATGGATAAATCCTTTAGTGGATTCAACTGCAACATCTTGTTGATGGTCTTCGACATATATATCACATATGATTTCAGAGTTCCTAATGTGTTTGTCCTTTTACATGATCACATGCAAATGTTTATGAGGAAAAGATGACAATTCATTTAAATAAATTGAGTGGTTGTTTATATACTTCATTTGTTCTTGATAAAATATTTTGCTAGCAATGGGATTTTTAATTTAAATTTAAATTTCTTCACAGTTTTTATTCCTCCCCTTGGCTGTTAATTATTTTGGAAGCATGTTCTTTGTTTTTCCGACTTTTTCATGTTTAGCTGTCTGGCTGGTAGCAAATCTAGGGCTGTGGTTCCGGAGCTGTGGATTGATGACCTGGATGTAATGTCACGTCATCAGTCCAATGTCCTAACCTTTCATTGCATAATAGGGATGTTTGGCTCTATACGAGTAGACAATGCCTTTTCCCCTAACTAGCATTCATAAACTCATAATGGAGTCTGGATCTTTAGAGGACTTCTTTGGGCATGACCCAAACGGGTCTCACCCCAACCCATAATACCATATTGGAACAAGAAAGTTAAAATACTAGTGAAATATTTGTTATTTTAAGGATAGAATAGGATTTAAATGACTATGGTGTTACTTAAAATAGAAAGTAAATGGTTAACCCTGACTTCCTGAGTGAATAAACCCAATAAATATAACTTTATGTTAAGAGTATATATCTTGTCACATTAAATATTGTCTAGTAATAATAACTTGGGCCAACTCTTCTCTTAGTCAATTGTGTTGGGATTGTTCATATTTATGCAAGTTCGACTAAAGGCCACTACGACAGGGTAGACGGGAGACTTATTAGTAGTGCGTTCTTGAGTTTTACTAATGTATTGGGTCTCATGAGTTTGAGCCCATGTTATAGCGGATGGCGGATGGGGTTTTCTAGTTACTATAAAACCTTGTTTGGTGTGTGGATCATTGTAGAGCGTGTGAGGCATCTTATGAATAATATCATACAAGCAGGACTAGTCAAATTGGTGATCCTGGGCATATCATGTTTTCTTATTTTTTTCGATCTTCATATAATATTTGTGTGAGTGTGCTATTATTCGTTTTTAAATTCTAACAAATTGGTTTTGAGTTGGAGAGCTTGATGCCTTTATATGCTAAATTTTGGGCCCATTTCATAAATCTAACACTTTATTCTATGCTTTCAAAGAGCCTTGCTATACATGCCGATTCGCTATATAATTGACTAGACACATAATGTCATCAAAATCATCCATTAAGAAAGTTTTTATTATCTGTGTGTGATCTATATGCCGAGCCGGATTGACATGTGAATTATTTTCCAAATTCAAATGAACAACAATACCAATCGGGACACAAACCATAGGGCAAGCAAAACACAAACCCAATCCTACATAGAGCACAAACATATGTTCCAACCAAAAGATAAACAAAACACTGAATCTTATCCTATATTTCCCATGGTTGCCATATTTTGCGCGACACCAGCAAAAAATTGTGCCTCTAGGTGAGCCTTTTGCATTTCCAGTTTCAGCCTCTGCAACTGAAGTTGAACATCAAGAACAGAATTATCACTCGATTCTCCTCCTCCACGATTAGCAACAGAATTTACGCAGCCCAAATGCGTTCCAAAATCACATTCTTCACAATAGTACACCCAACAGCTATCATGGATATTTTCCTTGCATACATCACAGGAAAATGTCATGCCCTCTTGTTGTATATTCAGATATATAATCGGGCTCATATATAAAATCCTAAGAGGATGTTTATGATCTTCGCGTTTAACAGTTTCAGGCAATGAAGCACAATCAACATGAAGGTCATACTTGCAAACTAAGCAATGGTATGTAAAACCTTTGCCATTTCCATAACAAGCATTACAAGTGAATTCACCATTTTTATAAAGGCTAACAGGGAGAAGCTTAAGAGGGTGTTTGGGATGAGACTTATGTCGAATGTCACATGGCAAGTCGAAACATGATTTATGAAGATAAAAGTTGCAGTTTAATTTGGCGCAACTATAGGCTAAACCGGCCACAATATCTTGCTCACAACACGAGCAAATTGTTGAGTCCTGTTCTTGTACTTTACATATAAGCAGGGGATCAGAATGGCTAAAGTGCTTTATTCCTTGGGTCTTAGTTTGATCCTTGTTTGGTGAATTATTGACAGGATAACCTACAGGGGGACTTGGAGTTTGCACAACTTCATTAAAATGAGAATTTGAACTTGGTTTTTCATTGGGAAATGTGGGATTTTGGAAAGGATTATAGTTATGAGGTTGATGGGTTATTTTGTTAGGCATGTAAGCACAATGAATGTGGATGTCGAATTCACAACTAGAACAACTATAGGAAAATCCGGTTCCGACAAGGCTGCAGGAATTGCAGTAAAAGGAGTTTGAGGGATAAGTTGGATAGGGGGCTAATGTTAAAGGGTGAGGGGGATGAGAAGGATTGTTCATGGCACGGCTTGCGTTGAAGCATTGTTCATGGAGAAAGAACCTGCACTCCCAACACACGTAAATTGAGCCCGTGCCGGGAAAATTACAGCCTGAGCAACTGATTTCAGAGCCTTGAGGGACTTGGTGGAGGATTAGGCCATGTCTGTGGCTAAAATGCTTGTACTCCATCTCTCCCTCTATATGTTCTTGATCAGAAAAATTCTGGTACAAAAATGCTGAGAGCTGATATATATATATATATATATATATATATATATATATATATATATATATATATATATATATATATATATATATATATAGTGGACAATATCAAAGATGACATATAAATATCGTCAACTTTAGGGTTTTGATTATCTGTGTCTAGTTGGCTATATATTGACCAAGGCATATGAGACATTTTACAGTTGGATCTTGATTAATTATATTACCTTTTTGACTTGATTTGGATTATATGTATATTAGTGCTACTTGTACCTTTATCTTAGTGGTTGGCTACAAATTTTTCAGCAAATTTCAAGGGTCAAATTGTGATTTAAGTGATAGACTGGGTGATTTTTTATTTTTTTTTATAACTTAAATATTATAATCCAATACATTCTATTGACTTCATAAATTCTGACTTTCTGCATCATAAGCTTCTTTCTGCGTAGTTGTTTCCCTCAAGTCCACAAAGGAAAATTGATTCCATGTGCTAATATGTTTTTTTCTCATCAGTGATGTACAAGTTGCAGCTCCAATTATAGCATTTAAAAATGTCAGCTTGTTTAATCTTGATTTGGAATGTATAGGCTTTTCTCTCATTGATTTTTAAACTAAATATGGATGCAGCTTGTTTATTCCTTTTCTTTTATCTTTAGACTTTTGTGTTTTATGTAATTTTATTTTAATTGTGTAGACTATTTTTATCAACATCCAAGAAGTTGAGCTTTTGCAAATCAATATTTGATGCTTGTTTGATCTTTCATTTTCGAGAAAATTTGATGTCTGACTGTAAAATGCAAATCTCAATATTTACGCCTAGTTTTCTTTTTCCTCCCAAAAATAGGACTGTAACTTCCAGGCGAAGGTGGTATGTAGGCCTCTGCTAATGAGTTGGTCTTAAGAAATTAGCAAGACTTGCAAGGATCTGTAGAATTAGGAAAGGGAAAGGAAGAAAGAGGTGTGTAGTAGTATGGTAGATATATTAGGAATTAAGTCCGCTGCTTGGTTCTTCAGTAGTTTAAGGGAGAACATGTGATTAGCTGTAAATTCAGAGTTCTTGAGTTCAACTCTCATTGACATCAATAATAGGGTAGGTAGTGGCGGAACTAGAACGTTTTTAAAAGGGGTCAAAATACATCATTAAAAAAAATTATTTATTTACGCTTGGAGTGTTTATTTTGGCTGTACGACTGAGGAGTCAACTGTGTCCTGCGATTTTGCATAGTTTGAAAACGTTTCAAAATTTAAGTCAATATCAAAATTTATATAGAAATATTATTTTTTTTTATGTAGAAATACATGTTATGTAGAAATATTATTTTTTATATGAAAATATCAATTTTCTATATAGAACAAAGAAAATTAATCTAGAAAGAAATCAACAAAGGGGAGAGTCTTTGAAGTAAATTAATGATGTTTAAAAATATAAATTGTTTGTAGAAAATAATTTCGTAAATAAAGAATTCCGTCCCTCCGACACTATTTAGCTTTGGACGGTGAGATTTATCCCAATGTTTTAACGATCGTGATGATTTTTGGGTTGAGCGGGAAATTTAAGTTGTGTTGTGTTTTGTTATATAGATATATTGACTATTAATATATGTATGCTATTGACTATTAATATATGTATTAATATATAGCATGTGCAGAATTTTGGTGGTGTGACCTCCCCTTCCCCTAATTCTGCCCATGAGGGTAGGGTAGGGTAGGGTAGGGTAGGGTAGGGTAAGGTAGAGTAGGGTAGGGTAGGGCAGGGTAGGGGGGGAGGGGAGGAGAGGGGAGGGAAGACCTAGTCCGGTGCAAGCCGGAACAGTCATCTTTATCAAAAAAAAAATAAAAAAAATTAGGAATTGTTATGGCTATATATCCTTGGTTGTAAAATCAACAAGATCTAATGTTCCAAACCTAAAATGCATCATATCCTGGAACGTTCTTACCAAAACATTATTTTTTCGGAAGTCTGATTGTTTAATAAATTTGGCAAGTCTGTTTATTTTAGGATTAGCTGTAATATAATGCAAGAAGCATTATATATGACAGACTAAATTTTTGAAATTTTTCCAGCTTTTGTGGTGACTAGTTTTTCCTTCGATAATCAAAAAATGGTTAAAAATTCCATAAACAGAAGCAAGTCATAACAAAAAAAAATAAAAAATTGTTCAAAGGAGAGAGAAAACCAGAAAAGTTTAAAATCATTATCAATTTAATCAAAATCCAATCCTTAATACAAAGAGAATAAAATTAACTTCCGCTCAAGAAGATGAAGAAACTATAAACTTATAATTTTAACATTCTACATTTTGGTAAGCCAATTGCATTAAATTATCTTAAGCCTCACTTGAGCATCAAGAACAGTTTCCTCTGTCTAATACACCTTCAGGGTGAATTCATGCAACTTAAATGGGTACCATAATCACATTCTTGACAATAATAGAGCCAGCAGCTTTCAGGTACAGCAGTTTTACACGCATCACAGCAGAACGACACTCCAGTCTGCTGCTGTTCTTCTTCCATTTTCGGCCTTGAAAAAGTAAGAGCTAGCACGTGTTCATGACCTTCACGTCTCACAGTTTCAGGCAACGCAGCACAATTAACATGAAGATCAAATTTGCATGTTGAGCAATGGTAGGTAAAAGCACTACCAACTCCAAAACAAGCATTACAAGTGAACTCACCATTCTTTGTGTAGGTGTAAGGTGATGAGGAAAGAAGGATTAGAGGGTGCTCCAAATGAGATTTGTGTCGAATCTCTCGTGCCAATTCAAAACACCCTTTGTGAAGATAGAACTCACATTTAGATTTGCTGCATTTGTAAGCCTCCGAGTCCAGAATCTCCTCATCACAACCAGAACAAACTAATAATTCATCCTTCTCCACTTGTGATAAATACAAAGGGTGAGAATGGCTAAAATGCTTTGTTCCTCGAGTTTTCACTCGAGTGTTTGATATATTTGTCTGTTGTTGTTCTGCTTCCAATGGTGCCTCCTGATTGATCGGATTAGTACTTATTGGGGAAATAAAATTCGGGTTTGTTCCATTTTTTTCTGGGTAATTCAAGCTAGGCGTTTGATCCGGGATTGAATGGTTTGTGTTAGGAACATAGGAATAAGGGTCTTGGATAATAGTTGTAGGCATAAAAGCACAATGAACATGGAGATCAAAATCACAATTGGAACAACTATAGGACAAGCCATTTCCAGCTAAATTGCAAGAATTGCAGAAAAATGAGTTTGAGGGGTAAGTGGGATAGGGTACTAATGTAAGAGGGTGAAGAGGGTGAGATGGATGCCTCATGGAGCGACTCGCATTGAAGCAAAACTCATGAAGGAAGAAATTGCATTGCCAACAGGCGTAAATTGAGCCGGTGGCCTGAGATTTGCAGCCGGAGCAAGTGAGTTCTGTGCCTTGTGGCACCTGGTGGAGAATTAGGCTATGGCTATGGGTAAAATGCTTGTACTCCATCTTTCTCTCTGTGTGTTCTCAATATGAACAATTTTCCCTTTTATTGGTAGAATGGAAATAATTGATGTGCTTAATACGGTTCTTGCTAGCAATAAGCAAGTTGGGGATTGGAGTTTTTGACTTTATCAGAATGCCCAACTTTGTCCAGAAGATTCTTGGATTATAAGGGTTGACTATTGACTTGTCATGCACATGTAAAAATTTCTACTTTGAAAATCTATATTACTTGTAACTTTTGATAATATTAATTTTTTTTCGAATATATATATATATATTTATATATATATATATATATTCAATCCAAAAATAAATACATTTTAATTTTTGGATTGTAAAGTGTCGTAAAGTTCTCGCATACCATTATTTTTGTATTTAATTGATCGAGTGCTACCACTTTTACATTTTTAGGTAATGTTAGATATAAGCTTGAAAAAAAATAAGATTATCTTTAAAATTTATTATTTATAAAATGTATATTTAATTTTAAAATATTCGTATTTATTGTTAACTATAGATACTATTTTGTAAGATAGGTGGAGCAGAAGGACTTGGGATCTTATATTAATTTCTTATTTTTTTATTTTTTTATTTTTTTTATTACTGAATTTGTCAATTTGAACACACAACTTCAACTCTTGTTTTTGATCTCCAGCTCTTTCACATCACATCTTGTAGGTGTGTTATATGGTTGTGCTCAATTTGTGCATGTTGTGCATATTTATTTTTTTGGTGGTAAGGTCGTTGACTTATTTGTTTACATCTCAATACATTGCAATTGGTGGATTGCTCACTTTGTTTGCATGTGCTAAAAAAATAAAAATAAAATAAAATTATGAAATATTATTTTATAATTTGCTGATAGCTAGTCACTAAGACACTAAGACCATATTTGTTTGTAAAAATTATAATCTCGAGATTATAATTTTATGGATTATAATCCCAAGACTATTAATTCTAAAATTAAATAGTCCTAATCACGTGTTTGTTTTTTTATAGAATTATTCATGGATAACTTAAAATAATCCAATGTTATGTTTGTTTTTTTAGGATTAATTAAAGTATTGGATTAAAAAATATCGTTTGGACTATTATACCCTTACCAATAATAACATATTTTAAACTTATTTATATATCAAAAAAAAATAATATTGACTGATTATATATACACTCCCACCCATACCCGAAAAAAATTATATTTTCTGATTATGTATACACCCCACCCTCCACCCTCCACCCTCCACCCTCCACCCTCACCCTCACCTCACCCTCACCTCACCCTCTAAAATAATATTTTACCGATTATGTATACACTCACCCCCACCCCACCCCACCCCACCCCCACCCCTTACCCCTACCCCTACCCCTTCCCTCAAAAATAATATTTAATGATTATGTATACACCTCTATCCCACCCCTACCCCCATCCCACCCCACCTTTACCCCCCACCCCCACCCACCCTCACCGCCACCCACCTTCACCCCTACCCCGCCCCTTACCACCCAAATTTCACCCACAACCCCAACCCCGCCCCCACCCTTAAAAAAAAATAATATTTACCGATTATATATACATCCACTAACCCCCCCAAACCCCCTCCCCGCTTGAAAAATAATAATATTTAGTCTTTGTCTTTAGTAAGTTTTAAGTTGCAAAGTAATAATAATGTAAAATTGCGAGGATATTATGGTCATTTTAAAAAAAGAATGAGGTTAATTTTGTCTAGCAATTTTTAATCCCAAATGGTAGGGATTATAATATCAGGTAGAACGTGATATTAAATAATCTCACATCTTAAGCTATTTTATAATTCCAGGACTAATAGTCCCAAGTTCAAATTGAAAAACAAACAAGACACTTGGGATTAATAGTTTTATCCCAAGTGTAATCCTTGTAAATAAATATAGCCTAATTGATATATTAATTGGGAATATTAAAAGGGGAAAAAAGGTAAAGGAAACAAAACATATAACTAACTATGAGAGGGGAAAAAAACTAAAAACAAATAAAGGAGACTAATTATGTCTATGGTGAACCCATATAACACTTAAGGTTGTAAAATGAACAAACAGTTCGGGCACTCACTTGATTAAAAGTTTGATTTGAACTTAACTCGAAATATAAACAATTCAAACATGAGAAAATTTTAAAGTTCGATAAATTACTCGAATCTCCTCAAATTATAATTTTCTATTGATATTTGGATCATATTCGTTCGAAAAGTTCAAACTGTTCGGACTTGATTTGAGATCGTGCTCGACTCGGTAGCTAAACGAGTCTCAATCATATCTTATTTTATACTCGATAAATTTTATGAACTAAAGCAGCGAAAGTATAACATAAATCGAATTTAAAATTTTTTGCAATCTTAGAAATCACTTTATGTAATATTATTAAGGAAAATAATAAATCCACAACATAAAATGATATTTTTACAACAAAATCGTCGTTATAGATCCTATAGAGACGATTATATACATCTATAGCGACACTTTTATTGTGAAAATATATCAAAAAGTGTTGTAAAAATATCAGTTTCCTATTATTAATTAAAGAATGATAAAAGATATATGTTATGAAGACGATATAACTCCTTACTATGATCTTCAAGTTCCAATCCTTTGATCATCCGTGCTTCTCCGATTTCTTGGATCAAACGTTCGCTACCCAAGTGTGCAATACTCTAAAGTTGATTCACAAAGAGTATATTGATTGAAAAAGTGAAATTTAAGTTTCTCCAAACCTTGGGTGACTAACTCTAATTCTCTTTCTCTTAACTTTCTTAGATTTTGAGAACACTAATAATTATGATCATTTAGCATTAGTCTCTTCCACAATAAGACACTTTTTATTTATAGACTAACCCTCCCTCCTAAGCCTTTTAAACTATTTAGGAACTAATAATAAAGACTCCTTTTATTAATTTATAATTAGTATTTCTCCAAATACTTAATTATAAATATTAAGTCATTTAAGTTATTAAACTAATAAATTAAATACACTTAATTCATTATTATTATTAAACCAATTATTTATAATAATAATAATAACAACAATATTGAGGGCTCAAGTGAAAATTAGGGTTCACGTTACCTAATTGAATTAAATGCACAAATTAGGATTCACATTATGGTGAAATGAATGTTGGAAAAGACGAAAATGAATGAACAAGACCGCAATTAATGAACGAAGCATTAAATGAGCGAAATGGGAAAAAACTTAGGGTTTTGGTCCCCTAGGGTTCAGCCACCCTAGGTTCAATCACTCTAAGATGACTCATCCTTAAAGAAGATAAATTAATCCCTTCCCCAACTGAATTTGGTTGGAATTATCGAAACGAAATAAGGAAAACGGACAAAAGATAAAACAAAAGAAAGCTAAGACCCCGAACTATAGAAAGAAACTAAAAACTTATGAAACTATAAGAAATGATTAGTCTTATAATCTCCATGACAAGAAAAACATTTTATAGGACCAAAAATCATGAGAAAATAATGAAAATTTACCAAGAATCATGAGAAAATGAAAAGAACCGAAGATGGCCCACCCTAGGGTTCGGCCCCTAGGGCGTGACCTCCTGTGTCATGTGTACTGAGTTCCTCTAAGGTTTGTCGACGACGAGATTCTCGAATAAAGAAGGAAGAACATGAAAGCATGGTTTGAGCAAAAGCATGAGATCAAGGAGGAGCCTGCATGAGTCCCAAGGCAGAAGGCTTATGGAGGCAACTCATTTTGGGAATTAATTGAGTGATTGGATTGGTGGCTAGAAGGACATGATGATCGAGACATTATTTTGATGACTAAGGGTATTTCTAGAAATTCCCTGAAGACATGTGCCTGACACATGACCGCTTTACAGGAAACTCTATAAATACTCCTTTCATTATATGAAAAAGGACTCTTTTGGACTTTTGGAGAAATTGAAGACTTGGATATTCTCTCTCAACCCGAAGCACTCAAGAAGTCTCTTTGGATCCTTGCTACCTTAATAAGGTTATCGGATCCTAAGAGTTCTGTCACGTGTCATTAGAGTAATTGCTCACTTATTCTTCTCCCATCTTCAATCATTCAATCAATCAATTACGTACTCTTCATGAATTTCTTTCCTCTTTTGCCAACACGAAACTCTAACCCTAGCAAGGTACTTTTTCCTTGCCCACAAATAATAATAATAATAATAATAATAATAATAATAATAATAATAATAATAATAAGACTCCTCTTATTAATTTATAATTTAGTATTTTTAAAATACTTAATTATAAATATTAAGCTATTTAATTTATTCGACCAATAAGTTGAATATAATTAATTTATTATTATTAAGCCAATTACTTCTAAAATTATATTTCTCTTTTTATGGTGTGACCCTCTAGGTTCAATATTAAGCCGGTAAAATAAATAAATAAATTAGAGCCATTGTAATATTATTTATACTGAATTAAACTTCTTTAATTCAAATATAAATAAATAATATTTATTCTAAATCATGAGTGACACCTTACAATAATGTATCATGAGTATCCGAATAATATGAAATCAACGTTTAATCACAAAGAACCTATTTCATGAATAGTTACCGTACAATTCAATCTTTCTACCATACAATGTCCCGATTAAGCATAAGACATGTAATTACTGATAAGTCTTATTTATTTAATCATATGCATTTCAATTCTATGATTAATGGAAATTAGAAACTCCTTTCTAATTTCCATTCACCTTGGCCAATGATTTCTGAGTTGTCATTCATCAAATCGCATAGGACATTCTCTCTCTTTACTAGAAGTGGTAGATCATTTGTTGATCATTCACCTACCTCCATGTACACTTTATTATAGTCGAACATACCCTATAACATACTCTGAAGTATTAAGGAATATGACAAAATATAACTTAAAATACACAAGGTACTATATATGATGATCTCAAGTCCAAGGATCACTTGTACTACTATATCATTATAAGACCTCCTATTGTCAGGTAAGTAAAACTCCATTAGGCGTTCCTTAAAGGAATCACGTTCAGTGAACTTATTCTATAATAAGCACTGACATACTTGTTTTAGTTTCTCCACACAAATGATTATGAGATCATTCATCCTTTTCAACAGAGCAAGTATAATATGTACTAATCTATCCCGAATCAAAAACCCCGCATTAGTGATCCAAAAATTAGGAAAATTTTAGTTTTGAGCTATCTAGAATTTAGATATCATTAGTATGATCAACATCATGATTCTAAAAGTATTGCTCGAAAACTATGGGTTTATCACATTTATTTATTCTACCAATTAAACATGGATAAAGAATATCTTTAATTAAATAAACTCTTTTATTAATAAATGAACAAGATTTACAAAGTAAATACTTATTACATCCAATGTGATTGGCTTGAGGGCATACTACTTTCACTAACATCCTCAATCTGTTGTATAGTAAGAGTGTATGAGGTTTTAGGTTTTGACTTATTAGGTTAGAGCCACAATTCCCGCTTTATGTTTAGTGCCTCCAAATCTAATATTACCTTGTCATTGTCCTTTGTTTTACTGCTCACATCTAGCATGATGTAAAATAAGTTGTCAAATAAATTCTTCTTTGTATGCATGTTATCTATACAATAACGGACTATCAGCGTGACCCAATACAACTCAAATAATATGCACGAGTGGGTCCAATTATGAGTCTTCACATACCCTATTGACCTCAACTTACTGTACTCCTTGCCTGGTGGTGAAAATTTCAACTCGTTCAACCAACCTCGATGCCCGAGAACATACCTTGCACCCTCATTTTCTTTGTCTTTCTATTGAATTGCACATACATCTTTCTATAAGCGTGCTCAACGGGTAAGAATTTACGGGCAGTTCTAAAGAAACTAGCTTTCCCACCATGTTTCAACTAGGTGACTTGTACATCCCCCATACATACTTGACATGACATGTGACGCCCCCAAAATAGGTCCATACTATCCATTCTGAGTTGCAAGATACACACTACAAAATTCAAATACAAACTTCATTTATACAACTATTAAACTATCGTGCAAAATACGACAACACATAAGCTGTGAGTTTCAATACAAATAACAGTACCCACACTCCAAATTAATGATACTCCACATAAAGGTACAGTCGATAACTGTTTTAGGAATTAAAATATTTGGAAAATGCTCAAGGAATCCTTCATAAATGGGAGGCCATGCATCTAAGTTATAATAGATATCATAGGACTTGAGCATTAACCTTGGTGTGTATCTTCTTGTCATATAATTACCTCCATTGTCTCAAACTGAGGATTATATTCT
Source organism: Panax ginseng (assembly GCA_020205605.1). Taxonomy (NCBI): domain Eukaryota; kingdom Viridiplantae; phylum Streptophyta; class Magnoliopsida; order Apiales; family Araliaceae; genus Panax; species Panax ginseng. Next base: position 16,022,759 of record CM035134.1, read on the forward strand.
GTTAGGAATAAGCATGTGAATGATATTCCTATTTATATATGATTTGATTGTGATATAAATGAATGAATATGCAAGTATGCTTGCATCAAGAAAAATTGTAAAGTCCTTTGATAGATAATAAGAACATATGTACAAGGACTTAGAATGAATTGATCAAATGTGTTAGGTTGATCCTACATAAGCAAAACAACTTTGTAAAGTCCTTAAAAAAGAAATGATGTACAAGGACTATAAATATAGAAAGATCGAGCTTGTTAGGTTGATCGTATAATGTAATAGATAGGCATGTCTGATCGTCGAGCACTGCACCAGAAATCGTAGTCTGTCAGGAGAGTTGAGGAAAGCTCGAGAACGATCAAGGCAGAATCGTAGTCTGCAAGATAGTAGATCTAGGAGTTCGTAGATTGTCAGGAGAGACGAGGAAGGATCGTAGTGTGTCGAGAAGAACTTCCTCAAAGACGTAGTCTGTTGAGGAAGTTATATTCAGAATCGTAGAGACAACCTATCTAAGAGCTGACCGAGCATCTGCCAAAGCCAAGTCAAGAATCGTAGACCACACTCGGAGTCATAGAGTCTACTGATCAAATAAGAGGCAGAGATCGTAGTCGAGCCAGATCAGATGAAGACAACAAGCTTAAGGACAGAGATCGTAGAGTGTCGACATCTGATCTCAGAGTCGTAGTGTCTGCACAACCAAAGCTAAATCGTAGAGTGCAGAACTATGGCTTCAACAGAGGTACTCACAACGCTAAGGCAGAATCGTAGAGTAAACACGATTCTCAACAAATGAGCACTCCCAGAATATCCAAAGTATGAAGCCTTTGGTCTAAGCTGCAAAGATATATTCCACCTGAAGGAAACCAAAGAGCACTCAACGAATGGTATGCGAGTTAACAGAAGATCTAAGCACCAACCCAATCAACATCCAGATGAAGTTGTGAAGCCATTCAAGTTGAAGTCTTCCTCAAGTTGATCAGAAGAAGACTTGATAAAATAACTCGACTAAGGAAAGTCGATGAAGTCGCGATGGTATCAAAAGAATGAAAGACAATGATCTTGGGATTAACCAGGATCGTAGTGTTTGCCAAACAAAGCAGGAACTGATAAAGTGTACATAGAGATACTGGTCAGCTTCTGAAGAACAAGACTAAAGTGATTAAGCATTGGGTCAGTCCATTGATGATAAGTGAACGGGAGATCACAAGGAGAAAGCGAGCTGGGCATGCCACAAATCTGATGTGTCTTGCTTTTCAAAAGAGATCAAAACAAGAAGTCAAGATATCAGTTCTTAAGACTAGTCGAGGCAAACAGAAGTGTTGAAGTACTGCACAAATGAAGGAAGAGGTGTTTTACATTGAAGATCCAATGAACACTCTTCAGGATTGTAGTGTTGTCTCAATCAGTCAATGAGAAACATTCAACAAGACACACTACGATCTTGTCCAATAACATATGCATCAGAATTGTAGAGTGTGGTCATCTGAAGATTGAATCATTGGCAATGGTTCAATCTGAAGACTGATATTTGAACATTGCTAGTTGAGAGCATCGATGCAAGAGGACAATCTCTGATATTGTAATCGAGAAGTCAGAAAGAAGAAATAAAGATGACTACCTGCCTGACATGGAAAGGTTACAACTCTAAGGCGGTAGGTAAGGTAGCGATTCTTTGTGTCGGTAAAAGTCGTAAAAGGCACATCACGTCACATCAAGCAGTCTGCACCAAATAACTCGAGATCTACGAAACAATTCAAATAACTTTCAACGGCTATATTCCAATGGGAAGATTGAGAAGGAGTATATATCAGCCAGAGCTTCAATGACATTCATGATTATCTGTTTTAGAAATACAGCTGCTCACTATATAGAAGATTCATTTATCTCATGCATATGCACTAATTATTTTTGTCATAATCAACTAGGGGGAGGTTGTTAGGAATAAGCATGTGAATGATATTCCTATTTATATATGATTTGATTATGATATAAATGAATGAATATGCAAGTATGCTTGCATCAAGAAAAGCTGTAAAGTTCTTTGATAGATAATAGGAACATATGTACAAGGACTTAGAATGAATTGATCAAATGTGTTAGGTTGATCCTCCATAAGCAAAACAACTTTGTAAAGTCCTTAAAAAGAAATGATGTACAAGGAATATAAATATAGAAAGATCAAGCTTGCTAGGTTGATCTTATAATGTAATAGATAGGCATGTCTGATCGTCGAGCACTGCACCAGAAATCGTAGTCTTCCAAGAGAGTCGAGAAAAGCTCGAGAACTATCAAGGTAGAATCATAGTTTGCAAGATAGTAGATCTCAGAGTTTGCAGTCTGTCAGGAGAGACGAGGAAGGATCGTAATGTGTCGAGAAGAACTTTCTCAAAGTCGTAGTCTGTTGAGGAAGTTATATTCAGAATCATAGAGACATCTTGTCTAAGAGCCGACCGAGCATCTGCCAAAGCTAAGTCAAGAATCATAGACCACACTTGGAGTCGTAGAGTCTACTGATCAAATAAGAGGCAAAGATCGTAGTCGAGCTAGATCAGATGAAGACAACAAGCTTAAGGACAAAGATCATAGAGTGTCGACATCTGATCATAGAGTGTCGACACCAGAGCTAAACAATACAAGTCTTAGTGACAGTGAGACTAAAAAGGTGGAAGTAAAATAGCTTTGAAGAAGAACTTGAACAGACTAAAACTTCACTCAACAAAGATGAGAATGCCACTAAAGATGACAGCTAAGCTGAGAGCCGAGAAGACCAAGAAGATAACATTCAGAAAAGTGGCAGAATACAAAGAAGATCCAAAGAGCCACTCTACGAATCACCATGAACCAAAAGTTGAAACAGAACAGATGTAGAACCATGTATGCAAATCATTTAAGAAGGGTTCAGGGAATGCTAAGTGCCAGACGAAGTCTACCAAAAGCTCAAACACTTAACAAACCCAAATGGTGATGGTGCACAACTGACATCTGATGAAGATGAGCAGAACAGAATGAAGATCAGCTGCACCAGAGAAGATGTGGTCCAAACTCTACGCAGAATACAAAGAGGAGCACGCCAAGCTGCTAAGTACAGAAGATGTTCAAGCTTAAAGACATCTTAGCAGCAAGGCACCACCAACAACAACTACACCAACAAGTAGCCAGGGCCTGAGGGGACCTTGTCCCGAGGGACTAAATGAAGTTCCAAGTTTGCTGGACTTGAAGAGTTCTTAGTGAACTAGAGGAGTTCCAGGCCTGTTGGGCTTGAAGAGTTCTTAGTGAACTGAAGTTCCAAGGTTGTTGGCCTTAAAGGAATCTTAGTGATTTAGGGTGCTGCCCTTCCTTAGTGGAATTCCTGCTCGTTAAAGCAGAAGAGTGGGTTAGGAGCTTGAGTCTCTAAAGCACTTAAAATCCCTTGTGTCTTTTACATTTAGTCATTTACATTATGTACCTAACTGTTATAAATGCTATGTATGAATTAACTGCTTACAACTAAACTAACTCTACGGATAATATATGTATGTTCATGAATATATCAATGAAGGGGATCTTTTACTTATTCCGTTGTGCTTGAAAAGATTCTTATGTTTATCATATGCTAAGTTATTAGCAATCCAAAATAAATAGGAAAAGTATTTGAAAATTAAAAAGGATCTATTCAACCCCCCCTTCTAGATCTATTGTGTGCCTACTGGGAACTAACATATTCCAACCATACTCCAAGATTATATAGATAATGCTCACAGATATAGTCAGCAAGTGGATGTACACAACTATATCTTATGATAACACGAGTTTGTATGTGGTTAGACATCATGTATGATAGTGGAAACATACTCTTAAAGCTCTTAATACAATTCTGTCCTCCTCATTCTAATGGGGTGCATTTTTGACACTTTCACAGTCAGGTTGTCCTCACCCTATTGTTGTTCACCAAAATCAATTATTAAATGACGTATAAAATATAACACACATTTTAAGTTCTCAATATAATTATATATTGTCATGCTGTTTTATAATGTATTGAGAAACTTCAACCGTCACAGACCATCACTCTATTCCCCTGTTATCCCCGCTCGACCTAGCTACACTCTTATTACCTGAAAGGAATTATGAAGCAAAAGAGTGAGCACAAATAGCCCAATAAAGAATATTATAACTAAGATAATGTAGAACAAATTATCCTTAGTCCTCAACAGGGAAAAATCTGATAGAATACAATAGACAATAATTTTTAGATCAACAATTGCAGCGGAAACAACAATCCATCAGAAGAGTTAAGTAGAACATAATGTCTATTATCTCCTCCAAATTAAAAGTCCATCATTAATATTTCATCTCTATAATACCCATTAACCTTTCTTTGTTGTACCCAAGATAAAGAGAACTTTCATCACCTGTCTTCACCTGAACCACCAAAGATTATAGTTAAATTCACAATTCATGTTTATAATAATGTAAATCAACAGTTTCTCTTTGCCACAAAGGCTTAATAGATCTTTTACTACTTGCCACAAAGACTAAAGACATTCAATAATCATATCGTCATTTCAAATTAACGAATTATCCATGTACTACGGGCCAAGGATATTCGTTAGTATCACCAGTGGTTATGATTATGCCAATCAATTGTCTATCCTTGCACTACGGGCCAAAGATATTTAATAGTCATGATCATATCAATCAATTGTCTATCTTTGCACTATGGGCCAAAGATGTTCAATTGTAAAACCAATGATCAACAATCCATCTTTGCACTACGACCAAAGACATGCAACTGTAAAATCAATAATCAACAGTCCATCTTGGCACTATGTGCCACTGTAAAACCAATAATCAACAGTCCATCTTTACACTACGGGCCAAAGACATACAACTGTAAAACTAATAATCAACAGTCCATCTTTTCACTACGGGCCAAAGACATACAACTGTAAAACCAATAATCAACAGTCCATATTTGCACTATGGGCCAAAGAGGACTTTCACCACATCATTTTTCTGTAACATTACAGGTCATGATTATACCAATACAAAATTCTTGGTCATAATCATACCAATCAACATTCCATCTATGCACTACGTGCCAAAGATGACTTTTACCACAACATAAACATGAGAATGATGACAATGATATAAAGAATCAATCAAGTGAGATCAGGGATAAATATTAGAGATTTATAATTCAATTTATTTAGAGTTCAAGAATGTCCAAATTATCAACATGATAATTAATTGTGGAGTAAAATTTAAGAATGATATTCTTGTATCAAAAATAATTTGGACAGAAAAAAATCACTTTTATCATGAATAGTACCCCGTAAATAGTACCTGAATAAATAGTACTAAATGAATAGTACCCCGTCATGAAAAGTACCCCGAGTGAATAATACCCGAATAAATAGTACCAAATAAATAGTACCCCGTCATGCAAAGTACCCCGAGTAAATAGTACCCCGAGTGAATAGTACCCGAGTGAATTGTTCCCTGTGAATAGTACCCCGAATGAAAATATTGAAATTTAATAAGAAAATTCAGACCAATATTCCAATGAAATGATACTATATGAAGCGCAAAACTCAAGGATATTATACTAATTTCAGGAATTATAGAAGCAATACTTACCATAATAAGTTTAAATTTAAGAATATGAAAAGAAATAATATACGAAACTGCAAATGGATTTTCACCTGTCATGGGGTAATTGGCTTAGACATATCTTTTCCATAAATAAAGAATGATTATGAAGGGTTATTCACCATGCATGCGGTAATCTGCGTAGACAGGTTATTCTCACAAATTAAAGAATGAATACGAAAAATAATATCCCTTAAGAATATGAAAAATAATATCCCTTACGAATATGAAAAATAATATGCCTTACCTTAGTAGGAGATTGGATACTGCAATAATGAAGTAGCAAAATACTCTTCTTCTTTCTCTCTATAGTTTCTCTTGTTAGTCTTAGTGAATTGGTGAGAATGAAAGAAGAAATAAGCTTCTATTTATAGGAAATTATAGTTTCGATATTTGCACGTTAGGGGCTTGACTTATTACAGTTTAGTACCTCATTAATTTCACCTTAGTCCAGGTGACATCACCATGACATCATGATAATGACATCATCTTTGTGTTTCTTTAAGGATGATGTCATACTTGTATCATCTATTCTCTGATTGGTTGATTCAAGTCCGCATGGATTGATTAACTTATTACACTTTGGTACCCTAAAGTTTTCCAAGTTTGCATTATTCCCCTTTAACTTTTGTAATTCACTTATCTTCAATAAACACATTTTTAATTTCAACAATTATTCATTATTAATATTATGACTCACAATATTGACAACCAGATCATTCCCAGGAAAGAGGGGGCTTTCCGATAAGGATTTCTCCTTATTAGCGAGCAATTAAATAACCTAACTCATTTCCTCGACAGAACTTTCTAGACATTGTCAATAATGAAAATAATAATATGAATAACTGTGTCGTCTCAATTATTGATTTAATAATATAAAATATTGTGCAGATGATACTGTGATAATAATTGAATCAATAATATGAGATACTATGCAGCAACTACTGTTACAATAATTGAATAAAACTGAGTGACTTCTTATGTAAGCATCAATAATCAGAGATATTGTGCAATACCGTATGCTACTGTGCAAAAATACTTATTACTGTACTTTTATCACCGAATATTTCAACAGTTTAACGGTAAAAGTTTTGCCGTTATTTTTATAAAAAGGTTATTTTTGTCGCTTTCTATATCTGCCAGTTATTCTGTTGTGGGGTCCACCAATGATTGTGTCGTCGTACGAATATTCCCTGACAAAAAGAATATTCCCCGACCAAACGAATATTTTATGACAACTTGCTTACTTTGTAAAATTTTCACACAGCACCCTTAACTTTAACCTTTTATCAATTTAACCATTTACTGAATAGAATAATAATTATAAAAAAATTAAATACTTTTATTTCATAAAATTCAGGGTTTTACATGACAACTTCCCATGAGTCGACCATCTGTTGATCATTCCCAGTGCTGAAAAGTCGGTCACAGTCCACAACAGGGTTCCTGTAAGACCCTAATTTTTTATGAATAAGATTTAATTTTTTTTATGTACTATTCTAAATAGTAAGGTGTTGATTTAATAAATGTTATAGTTGTGGGTGATATGTGCAAATTATATAAAGTAAACAGTTGTCGGAGAATATTCGTTTTGTCGGAGAATATTCTTTCTATCAGGAATATTATATTCGGTAAAGTGCAACGGCGCTGAAATAACCAATAATTGGTCGGCCCCACAACGGAATAACTGTCGGATATAGAAAGTGACATAAATAACTTTTTTAAAAATTGACGGGAGAACTTTTACCGTTAATTGTTGAAATACCCGATGATAAAAATACAGTAATACGCGTTATTCTACTGTAGTATGCGGTATTGCACAATAACACACGTTATTGCACAGTATCTCTGATTATTGCTTCTTACGTAAGAAATCACTTAATATTTCATTTAATCATTGCTACAATAGAAATAGCACAGTAATTCATATTATTTATTCAATAATTACTACAGTGATAATTGCTGGATAATATTTCATATTATTAAATCAACAATTGTCATGACACAGTACACTAGTAGAAAAAAGTAAATAGATAACGTTTAAAAAACGTTGTAATAGCCCCCAAAAAAAAAAAAACGTCGTAGTTAGCAGTGTCATCTATTAGACACATTTACACAACGTTTTTAAAATGTTGTCTATTGACACATTACACAACATAATTTTACCTAAAAAACGTTGTCTATTTGTTTTCCATAAGGTGTTGGATGCGTGAAAACGTTGTAGATAGTATGATTTCACAACTGATATACACATTTATTATATATTTTAATATTCCCATATTAATTATTTTATATGCTTATTTTATTTAACTAATACATTTTATTTTGTTTTGTAAGAGATAACATTTGTTTTTCTTGGGGAGCAAATAAAGGATTTATATCTAACTTTTAAAGATGAAAAAGGACTCTGAGAGGATTATCATATAGAGACGGAAGTCAAGAAGGAAATAAGAGGAAAAAAGGAAACAAAACTATCCAAGTTCAATGAACCTAAATTTGGGCACAAATGTATTCTCCCTATAAATTGGCCTCTTGTTTTATAGAGAAGGAGACCACTAGTAATTTTCTTTTCCTTAGATTTTCACTGGTGTAGAAGGGAGTAAGATATTTAGAGCTTTTGTCTTATCTCTTATTCTAATCATGTGTGTTACTACTGTCAGGGAGTATTTGTAACTTTCTTTTATTGATATAATAGAAATTCTCTTTTTAATTATTGTTCTTATTTCATGCAAATAATAGTACTAATATTATTTGTTTTTGTTTTTAATTACATGACTAGCTAAATTTCTAATACCTAGGATGATGATGAAATTAGGTATTTCATAATAATATTCTCTTTCCGTCCCGAAATGAATGCCTAATTATTTTCGCCTTCATATTTTCCTTAGCATAAATTGAATATGATTCTTATATTGATTGCGAGGTTTTGATATGTAGTTAATCTGTGATTTTTTCATAACTTATGCTTGCCCATATTAATTATATGAATCATTATTTTTAAAGAGAAGAGAAAATAATTTGGGAATTAATTTAGGAAATACGAAATTATTTATTAACAACATTTTTTTACTAAAAAAACGTTGTAATAGATGCATATATACAATATTTTTGGATCTCTACTTTAGCAAACGACAACGTTTATTTTGTAAAAAACGTTGTATATTGACACATTACACGTTTTTTTCCCCTAAAAACCGTTGTTTATTTGTTTTCATAAGGAGTTAGATGCGTGAAAACGTTGTAGGTAATATGATTCTATAACGTTTTTGACCAAAAAAACGTTGTAATACATGAACATTACACAACGTTTTTTGTCAAAAAATGTTGTCAAGATAATTGTAACAATCTTTCTGTGAAAAGGACACATTCTCATGCCCATCAGCTTCAACCAAGAAAGAACTAAAATTTTTATTTGGTCTAATACCAACTCTATCGTTAAGTTCAAGTCTCTTTTTCACATACTTGCTCATAATCCAATTTTTCTTATAAAATCTAGATTTTCCCGGGCTCAACTGATGATTATGATCATGTGTTAGAGTCTTTACTCGCACTTTTCCGTCTTTGACTACTGCAGCCCTAATCTTAGCATTGCAACCAGTTTTGCTAACAAGGCGTAAGTTGAAGGCATTTTTTGACTTGCTTATTGAACATCCTGACTGAGCACATGCAAGAACCACAAATTTAGTCTGTAAGACCCCAACTTTTATGAATAAAGACTTAATTTTCTCTAAATATTATTTTGAATAATAAGGTGTGGATTTGATATAATGTTATAGTTGTGGGCAATATTTACAAATTTTGCAAAGTAAGCAAGTTGTCATAAAATATTCGTTTGGTCGGGGAATATTCATTTTATCAGGGAATATTCGTACGACGGCACAATCATTGGTGCACCCCACAATGGAATTACTGTTGGATTTAGAAAGCGACAGAAATAACCTTTTTATAAAAATAACGGCAAAACTTTTACTGTTAACTGTTGAAATACCCGATGATAAAAGTACAGCAATACGCGTGGTTGCACAGTAGCACACAATATTGTACAATATCTTTGATTATTGATGCTTACGTGAGAAGTCACTTAGTTTTATTCAATTATTGCAATAGTAGTTGATGCATATTATCTCATATTATTGATTCAATAATTGTCACAGTATCTTTTGCACAATATTTTATATTATTAAATCAATAATTGAGACGACACAATTATTCATATTATTATTTGCATTATTGACAATATCTAGAAAGTTTTGTCAAAGAAAGGGGTTTGGTCATCTAATTGTGCGCCAATAAGGAGAAGTCCTTATCGGAAAGCCCCCTCTTTCCTAGGAATGATCTGGTTGTTAATATTGTGAGTTATAATATTAATAATGAATAAATGTGTTTAGTGAAGCCAAGTGAATTGTGATAAATGGAGGGGTTTTTTTATGAAGTATTTGTTGTAAGTTTGGCTTATTACATGGATCCCCACTTATTCATTTTTGTGATGCCCCCAAAATAGGTATACATCACCCATCTTGAGTCACCAAATACATGGTATAAAATTCAAATACAACTTAATTATACAACAGTCGTGTAAAATACGACAAAACATATGCTGTGAGTTTTAGTACAAATATTGTCATCTAGACAATATCCACACTCAATTGAGTCCTCATTATATTTATTATCACACTATTTAATAGAATAGTGAGGACTACTAATGCTATTATCTGGACCGTCACTCTGTTCCCCGACTAGTCCCTGCTACGTTCTCATTTCTTGAAGAGAACAATGAAAGTAAAAAAGGGTGAGCTCAATTAGCCCAAAGAAGAAATATTATGACTAAGATAATACAAAATAAATTATCGTTAGCCTTCAACAAAGGTTAAACCGATACAATATAACAAACATCAAGTTTAATGCAGTGAACAAGCAATCCATTAAAAGAGTCAAGTAGAGAATAAAATCTACTATCTTTTATGATTTAAAAAGGTTTTTCATCACTTTTATCGCTGAGACTCAGCTTAATAAATAATCCACATCATCCCTGCACTATGGCCAATGATATTCATTAGTATCACAACCACAAATTATCCATGCACTACGACCAAGGATATTCGTGTATTCATCAATGGTCCTAATCATGCCAACAACTGTTCATCAATGCACTACGGGATAATGAGGACTTTTAACACATCATATGTAATATTACGGTCATGATTATATCGATTAATCCCTGGTCATAATCATACCAAGTCCATCTATGCACTACAGGCCACAGATGACTTTCAACATAATATAAACATGAGGATGATGACAATGATATAAGAATTCAATAAAATAAGTTCAAGAATTAATTTATCCAGGAACTAATAACGTCCAAATTGTCAACATGATACTTCTTTGTAGAGTAAAATTCAGGATATTCTACTAATTTCATAGAGAATAGAAGTTAAAACTTTAATCAACTGAGTATAATAAAGAATGGAATAACAAAAGAAATCACCAGGCATGCGATAGACCGCATGCATGTTATTCCAATGAATAATAAATAACGGAACCGTGTCATGCGTAACGCACGAGGATATTCCAATGTAATAATAAATAACGGAACCGGTCAAAGTAAATTTGAACCGATGGGATGTTCCAACAGAATAATAAATAACGGAACGGTCATGCGTAACGCACAAACAAGATGTTCCAACGAATAATAAAAAATAGAATAACGAAGAAATTTCACCATGTATGCGGTGCTTGATGACATATTATTCCAACATAATGATAAAGAATGGAATAACGTAAGAATTTCACCAAGTATAGGGTGAGATCAGCATACGAGTTATTCCAATGTAATAAAGAAAAATGGAATAATGAAGTTCTCTTCATGAATATGAAAAGAAATAATACCCTTACCTTAGAACAAACTGGATATAGGAGTAGTGAAGTAGCATAATACTTTTCTTCTTTCTCTCTATAGTTTCTCTCTCTAGAGTTTCAATGAATTCGTAAGAAATAATGAAGGAATGAGCTTCTATTTATAGGAGAATGGACTGAAATAGTAACTAATTCCTAACCGGTCAGATTGATTTACTTTTAAACGGACAGTCTAGATTGGTTTACTATAAAATATTCTAATAAAACAAAATCTTTTAAATAAAATATAATATATTCTATTTATAATCTAATAAAATGAATAACTTTATAAAAGTATTCTGTTTTATATAAAAAGATTTTACTATGAAAATACTATGCAGGCACTATGCAAACTATGCATAATAAAATATAATATATTTTATTTATAGTCTAATAAAACGAATAACTTTATAAAAGTATTACATTTTTATATAAAAAATTTTACTACTATGCAAAACACTATGCATAATAGAATATAATATATTCTATTTATAGTCTAATAAAATGAATAACTTTATAAAAGTATTCTATTTTGTATAAAAAGCTTTTCTGTTTTATTACATTAATAATACTAATAAAACAAAACTTCATCATCATTATTATAATTCACACTATTAATCGATCAGGTCGTTCCCAAGAAAGAAGGGGCTTTCCAATAAGGATTTCTCCCTATTGGCGCGCAATTAGGTGACCAAACCTCTCATTGGCAGAACTTCTAGACATCGTTAATATTGCAAATAATAATATTAATAACTTCGTCTTCTCAATTATTGATTTAATAATATATAAAATATCGACAATAATTGAATCAATTAACGTGAGATACTATGCAATAATTACTGAAGCAATAATTGAACAAAACTGAGTGACTTCTCACGTAAGCATCAATAATCAATACTGTGTGCTACTATGCAACCACGCGTATTCCTGTACTTTTAACACCGGGTGTTTCAACAGTTAACGATAAAACTTCCGTCGTTATTTTCATAAAATATTTTTGTCGTTTACTCAATTCGACAATAATTCCGTTATGGGGTCTAGCAATGATTGTGCCGTCGTACGAATATTCCCTGCTAAAATGAATATTCCCCGACCAATCGAATATTATATAACAACTTGCGTACTTTGCAAAATTTATAACTATTACCCACAACTATAATATTATATCAAATTCATTACATAATATTCAAAAAATGATAATTATAGAAAATTCATCTTTATTCATAAAAGTTGGGGTCTTACACATTTTTCAAAAATCACCAGTAGAAAGTTATCTCAGTTTTATTTTATTAGTATTATAATAGTAATAAAATAGAAAACTTTTTATATAAAATAGAATATATTATATTGCATAGTGTTTGCATAGTACTGCATAGTATTTGTATAGTACTGCATAGTATTTGTATAGTAAAATTAAATTTTTTCAATCTATTCTGCGCGCCAGTGATTTCTCCTACTATGCAGTCCATGATTTTTTTTCTAAATGGTATCTAGTCATTTTCCTATAAATAGGATGCTTAGTTTAGAAATGAAAATCACACCAGAATCAGAGAATTCTTCTTCTATAATATTGAGCGTATTTCTTTTGAGTTTAAGGAAGTTTTGAGTGTAGAAAATAGTACAAGTTTTCTTCAAGAATATCTTTGCTATACCATTCGGAATTACTCTCCTACTAAGGTAAAGGATATTATTTTTGTTCAATATTTGTAAGAAATAATATTTTATTCCGTACTCTGTAGTATGTAAGTAATATTATTTCATTTCATATTCTTAATTCTACACTTATGTTTATAAGTATTGCTTCTATACTCTTTGAAATTAGTAGAATATTCTTGAAATTTGCGCTTCATCTAGTATCGTTTCACTGAAATATTTTTCTGGACATTCTTGTTAATTTTTAATCTTTTTATGCCGGAGTACTATTCATGGGAATTATTCATACAAATGACACTATTCATACATACGGTACTATTCATGGGATACTATTCACGAAGTACTATTCACGACAAAAATTAATTTCTTTTCTGTCCAAATTATTTTTGATACATGAATATTATTATTGAATTTTACTCCACAAAGTAGTTATCATGTTGACAATTTGGACATTCTTAAACTCTGGATAAATTGAATTATAAATCTTTAAAATTTATCCGTGATCTCACTTAATTTAATTCTTATATCATTGTTATCATCCTCATGCTTATATTGTGATGAAAGTCATCTTTGGCCTGTAGTGCATAGATGGACTGTTGATTGGTATGATTATGACCATGAATTATGTATCGGTATAATCATGACATGTAATGTTATAAATAATGTTGTAAAAGTCCTCATTGGCCCGTAGTGCATTGATGGACAGTTGTTTAGCATGATCTTGACCATTGGTGATAATAACGAATATCATTGGCCCGTAGTGCATGGATAATTCGATGATGTGGATTATTTATTGAGTTGTGTTACAAAGATAAAATTTTGATGATTAATTTTTAAATCATAGAAGATAGTAGAGATCATGCTTTACTTGACTCTTCTAATGGATTGCTTGTTCTACTGCAGTAAACTTGTTATGTATTGTATTCTATCAATTTTACACTGTTTAAGGCTAAGGATAATTTATTTTGCATTATCTTAGTCATAATATTCTTTACTGGGCTAGTTGAGCTCACCTTTTTCTTTCATTGTTCTCTTTAGGAAATGAGAATATAGCTGAGACTAGTCGGGGAATGGAGTGATGGTCCAAGATGGTGGCTATAATAGTTCTCACTATTAAATGAAATAGTGTGATAATAATTGTAATGAGGACTTCATTTGAGTTTGGATATTGTCTTCAAGACAATATTCATGTTAAAACTCTCAGCTTACGTTTGTTGTATTGTGTAAATTAAGTTTGTATTTAAATTATGTACCATGTATTTGGCGACTCAGAATGGATTATGTATACCTATTTTAGGGGTGTCACAGTTGGTATCAAAGCTTAGGGATATGATCCCTGGTTGAGATTTGAGGCTAGAACTAGGAAGGGAGAGACGGGTAAATCTGTAAGACTTCGAATTTTATGAAATAATAGTATTCAACATTTCTTATAATTATTATTTAGTAAATGGTTAAATTAATAAAAAGTTAAAGTTAAGGGTGATATATGTAAAGTTTACAAAATATGCAAGTGGTTATAAAATACTCATTGCTGTCGGGGAATATTCGTTTGGTCGTGGAATAGTCTTCATTGTTTGGGGAATATTAAATGCGACGGCATATCCATTTTTAGGGTCCCATAACGGAATAAGCATCGGATATAGAAAGCGACAAAAATAACTTTTTATAAAAATAACAAATAATAGTTATTACTGAATTAAAAGCTGTTGGAATACGGTGGTTAAAATACGATGTCTGGCGCTTGTTGCATAAGATGGCTGCACTATTACGACAATATGTCTAATTATTGATTCTTACGTAAGAAGTCACTCAATAATTGATCTGATGAAAATTGCACAGTCTTTCATATTATTGGTGCAATAATTGCTACAGTGATAATTGAATAGTATTTTGCATTATTGATTCAATAATCATCACGACACAGTAACTCATATTATTGAATTAATATTATTGGATAGCATTATTGATAATGTCTAGAAAGTTACATCGAGAAAAGGGGTTAGGTTATTTATTTATGCGCCAATATGAAGAAATTTCTTATAGAAAGCCCTCTTCCTTCCAGAGGAGCGATCCAGTTATCGATATTTTGAATCTATAATATTAATTAGTAATAATAATTGAGGAATTGTAAATAATTGATGAATTTAATAAATAAATATTTGTTTAATTTGTTATAAATGAAAGAATTAGTGCTGATGGTTGTTTTTATCAATATATGTATTTTGTCGAAATAAAAGTGTGGAAAAATTATCCGTATGTAAATTTGGGTTATTTTTTTGTTTGAAATTTGGAAAAATTTTCTTCTACAAAGTTGTAGAGAATTAAATTTTCTATGGAATTGACATAAAATTCGTATTTTTTTTTATAAAAGGGCTATTTATTATGAATTATTGAAGTTTTGGAAATAAATATTTTTATTAAAAACATGGGTGGGCCCCATTCTTGTCCTTTGTTGGTGAAATGTGCTGATTTCAAGTGGTGTGTATGAATTGGGGGAAGCCACACATGTGATTAAGTCTGCTTTGGTGTGCTAAGCATTTCCTATAAATAAGGTGCTTAGTTAGAATTGAAAAGCATACCGGAATCAGAAGTTTTCTCTCTCTATAATATCAAGCGTATTTTTGTGAGTATTTAGATACTTTGAGAGTTGATAAGCAGTGCAAGTTTTCTTCAACATTATATGCGATGTTTCGGCCATAAGTACTATTCTTTTGAGGCAACGGATGTTATCTTTTCGTAAATGATATTATTTCTTTCAATATCATTATACTAAAATATTGGTATGAATTTTATTATTAAATTTTTACCTTTTCATGTTGAGGTTACTATTTACGTATACGATATTATTCATGTATACGATACTATTCACAGATACAGTACTATTCACGAGTACTATTCACGAAGTATGATTTTTATTGTGAAATTTTTGCCTTTTCGTGTTAGGATTACTATTCACGTATACGACACTATTCACAGAAAAATTAAATTTTCTTTTCTTTGTCCAAGTTGTCTATTATGGTTACTATCTTTGATTGTATCCATATTTTGATCTTCATTCTTGAATTTTACTCCACAATTTGTTTATTTTGGAGTATTTTTGAGATTGGATTAACTAAAATACGAATCCCTAATCCTTGTTGTTGGGTCTCCAACTTTTAGTTTTATTTTGATGATAACAATAATTAATAAATTAATTAATTAAAAGGGTAGAATCCTCTCCATAGGATTTATATTATAATTGTTTTAATTATCTTATTTATTTTGACCAAAAATATTTTCTAAATCTTATTTAATTAATTTTCTTGATCTTTGATAATTTAATTTGTTGACATTCTTTTTGGGACAAAAGCCTTATCAATTCATGTATGTGCTGAGATATAATTATGTGAGAATTCATTACATGAATAAGCTTTGACCGAATGGAACTTGGAAATGGGCATTAAATGAATTATTGCTTATTGACTGAAATAGAATGCATATGCTAGAGATTTTGATTAAATCATTTTTTACATATGGGCTTTTTTTATTTATCCTCAAATTAATTTTATTATTTAAAGATTTCAAAATTATTATTTCAAAATCGGGTAAAAATTATTTTATTATATATATATTTCATATATTCATAAGTATTATATATTATATTATAACATAACCCGCATGTACATTATATATATATGAACTACATGTGTGTATTATATAGTGCATTTATTGTATATATACATTAAATGTGTGTGTATAACATATATTGTGAGATCCCAAATTTTATGAATAAAGATTTAAATTTCTAAAATATTTTTTGAATATTATGGTGTGGATTTGATATAATGTTATAGTTGTAGGTAATATTTATAAATTTTGCAAAAGTAAGCAAGTGGTTATATAATATTCGATTGGTCGGGGAATATTCTTTTTTCGGGGAATATCCATACGACGACACAATCATTAGTGGACCTACCTAACGGAGTATTGTCGTAGTTAAAAAAAACGCGGTAATTATCTTTTTATAACAATAACGGCGAAAGTGTTACTTAGTTAAAAATGTTGAACTACCCTTAGTAGTAAAAAATACGATGTCTACGCATGGTTGCATAGTAACACATGGTATTGGTTATTGATACTTACGTGAGAAGTCACTCAATTAAACTCAATTATTGCTACAGTAATTGCTGCATCATATCTCTCATATTATTGATTTGATTATTGTCACAATATTATTTGCATTATATGATATATTATTAAATCAATAATTGAGACAACAAACTTAATCATATTATTAAATTGCAATATTTACAATGTCTAGAAGTTCTGTCAAGGAGAGGTTTGGTTATCTAATTGCGCGCCAATAAGGAGAAATCCTTATCGGAAAGCCCCCTCTTTCACAGGAGCGACACGGTTGTTAAATATTGTGAGTTATAATATTAATGATGAATAAGTTCGTGTTGATTAAAGATGAAATTGATAGTTCCATTGTGTTAGAATTATTAATGTTAGTGGGAATCGACATTTATTTCGATATTAATTGATGTCTGGAAGTTATACTGACCAGTCGGGTAATTAATCGGATAAATGAGCAATTAATTACTACTAATTCACATGCTTATATAACTATTTGTTCACATGTGTGTACTATTGAATCACATTCATGTACTATTAGGGGAGTTGGTGCAAGATTGATAATACTTGCATGATTAAGTTAAAAATGGAGGTATAGATGGAGGTACTATACTGTAATTCGTATTTTCACATGATTATAACTATTGATTCAAATGATTGAACTATTGATTCACATTATTTACTATTAGGGGAGGTGGAGCAAGTTTGATAATTCTTGCAAGACTAAATTAAAAATGAAAGAAAAGTTGGAGGTATTGTACTATAATATTTCGAGCCCCAAAACGTGCAATTATCGAAACTATATTTTCCTATAAATAGAAGCTCATTATTCCTTCATTTCTCACCAATTCACTAAAGGTTTAGAGCAATTATTATAGAGAGAAATTATAGAGATAAAGAAGAAGAGAGGTCTGCTACATTTCTATTCCAGTATCCAGCTTTATTCTAAGGTAAGGGGTATTATTTCTTTCGTATTCATGAAGAGAGATATTGTTATTCCATTCCTTATTATTCTGTTGAAATAACCTGTATACACGGACTACCGTATACATGGTGAAATTCTTCTATTATTCCATTCTTTATTATTATGTTGGAATATCCTATATCTGCATGCGGATTCGCATGACACAGTTCCATTCTTTATTATTACATTAGAATAACTTTTATCATGGCGGTCTATCGTATGCCTGGTGAATTCTATTGTTATTCCATTCTTTATTATTCTATTGGAATATCCTATCTGTGCGGATTACGCATGACCTGGTTCCATTCTTTATTATTACATTTGGAATATCACATGCATGCGGATTACGCGTGACACAGTTCCATTCTTTATTATTCTATTGGTAATAACACATGCATGCGATCTACCGCATGCATGGTGAATTCTTCTGTTATTCTATTCTTTATTATTCTGTTAGAATAACTTGTCTATGTGGACTACCGAATGCATGGTGAATGATCCTTCGTATTTATTCCTTATTAAATTATGGAAATTATCTGTCTACGTGGATTACCGCATGGCGGGTGAAAATCCATTTGCAGTGTCATAATTTTTCTGACCCTCAAAAATTCTGGAAAAATTTGAAATGATAATTTGATGAGTTTTCTATATTGTGTCCCAAGATGGAGATTTTTGGATGTATAGATTAAGAGTTATGGATTTTATGAGAAAAGACTATTTTGAAAGTAAACCCTTATAACTACTTGTGGTTAACTCCAAAATTGGTGAAAATTTTATTAGTAGTACATGTATATAACAGGAGTATACCCTGTAAATTTTAGAATTTTTGGACAAAAGTATAATTTATGATAAATGTCTAAATATTCGGCAGTTTTGGCCATATGAAAAATAGTAAATGAATTTTAAAAATTAAGAGAAAATATATATGTTCAATATGGGACTATATTCTGCTAAATCCCAGAAAAAAATATATTTTGGGACTGATTTGGTATTTTTCATGAAAATGAACTAGTTATGGGTAAATGAATTAAATATGTTATATGAAGTAACAAAATTGGAAAATAAGATTTTATGGCTTGGGAATCCTATATAGGGTATATGAAGATTTTTGATGAGGGATTTGATCATTGGTGATGAAATCTTATGAGTATGACATTTTTGAATGATTAAATGCATTATTTGGTAAAGTGTGAACAATTGAAGTAAATTGTTTATAAGTTTAAGAAGTGATTAAAATATTGTTATAATATTAATAATATTAGATTATGAGTTTATTAAGTGATTGATTGTAAGACCTCAACTTTTATGAATAAAGATAATTTTTCTATAAATATCATTTTTGAATATTATGGAATGAATTTGTTATAATGTTATAGTTGTGGGTAGTATTTATAAATTCCGCAAAGTATGCAAGTTGTTATATTATATTCGATTGGTGGACCCCACAACGGAATTATTGTCAGATTGAGAAAACGAATTTTTTTTTTTTTTATGAAAATAACGGCGGAAGTTTTACTGTTAATCTTTGTTGAACTACTTCGGTAGTAAAAGTACGATGAATACACGTGGTTGCATAGTAGCACACCGGTATTGATTATTGATGCTTACGTGAGAAGTCACTCGGTTTTTGTTCAATTATTGCTACGATAATTCTTGCATAGTAACTTCACGTTATTTGATTCAATTATTGTTGATATTTTATATATTATTAAATCAATAATTGAGATGACAAGTTGTTAATATTATTATTTACACTATTAACGATGTCTAAGTTACGCCAGGAGATGTTTGGTCACCTAATTGCGCTTGATAGGGAGAAATCCTTATTGAAACCCCTCTTTCTGAGGAACGCGACACAGTCGATTAATATTGTGAATTATAATATTGATGATAAATGTTGTTAAAAATATTGAGAAATTTTTATGAAGTATTTGTTGTAGATTTTGGCGTATTATTTGGACCCCATTTACCCATTTATCAAAATAATCGATAGAAAAGTTATTAGAATATATATATATATATATATATATATATATATATATATATATATATATATAAGCATGTGTGGGTGCATGTAAAGTTGACAAATGGGGAAAGAAAAAGGATTGTCGGGTGGTTTATTTTTCAACCAACTTGTGGTTATATATATATATATATATAATGGAACATGTGGGTGGTGGTGGTCTTGGTGGATATTTTGGCAAGTTTTGGAATGATTTTTCAAGCTTGGTAATTATTGGCCAAAACTTTTCAATCATGCAGTATTATTGTTAACTTGTTATTAAGGGAGCTTTTTAATTGGTCAAGGTTTTTAAATTGGCATGTGTTCATTTTTTTTCATTGGACAACTCTTTGAAAAAGATTCTTGATCGTTGAATCGGTGAAGTCGTAATATTAATTGTGACTCGTAAATTATTTCGTTACGAAAAAAAAACCGTTGCGTTAAATGATATTTTTCTAAGCGATTGCAGATTCTATTCTCCTATAAATAGGATGCTTAGTTAGAATTGAAATCACACCAGAAAATTAGAGAAATTCTCTTCTATAATCTTGAGCGTATTTCTTTAGAGTTTTAAGAAGCTTTGAGCGTAGTGCAAGTTTTCTTCAAGAATATCCTCGCCCTACCAGTCAGAATACTCTTCTTTTACGGTAAGGGGTATTATTTCTGTTCTATTCATGAAGAGAACCTCTGTTGTCGGGTGGTTTATTTTTCAACCAACTTGTGGTTATATGTATGTATATATATATATAATGGAACATGTGGGTGGTTGTGGTCCTGGTGGATATTTTGGCAGGTTTTGGAATGATTTTTCAAGCTTGGTAATTATTGGCCAAAACTTTTCAATCATGCAGTATTATTGTTAACTTGTTATTAAGGGAGCTTTTTAATTGGTGAAGGTTTTTAAATTGGCATGTGTTCATTTTTTTCATTGGACAACTCTTTGAAAAAGATTACTGATGCGTTGGATCAGTGAAGCTGTAATATTCGCCCATGACTCTGTAAATTATTTAAATACGAAAAAAAAAGCATTTATCGTGATATTTTTATTTTTCTAAATGCAGATTACATTCTATTCTCCTATAAATAGGATGCTTAGTTAGAATTGAAATCACACCAGAAAATTAGAGAAATTCTTTTCTATAATCTTGAGCGTATTTTTTTTTTAGAGTTTTAAGAAGCTTTGAGCGTACTGTAAGTTTTCTTCAAGAATATCCTAGCCCTACCAGTCGGAATACTCTTCTTTTAGGGTAAGGGGTATTATTTCTGTTGTATTCATGAAGAGAACTTCTGTTATTCCATTTTTGATTACATTGGAATAACTTTTGTGTCTTGGACTACCCTATACTTGGTGAAATTCTTACATTATTCCATTCTTTATTATTATGTTAGAATAACTTTTGTCTGTCTGAGATCTGCGCATACATGGTGAAATTCTTCATTTATTCTATTCTTTATTATTACATTGGAACATCCCATGCAATGCGCTTACGCATGACCGGGTTCCGTTATTTATTATTCTGTTGGAACATCCTGTCGGTGCGAATTTCACCTGACCTGGTTCCGTTATTTATCATTCTATTGGAACATCCTGTCTGTGCGTTTACGCATGACCTAGTTCCGTTATTTATTATTCTGTTGGAACATCCTGTCGGTGCGAATTTTGCCTGACCTGGTTCCGTTATTTATTATTCTGTTGGAACATCCTGTCTGTGCGTTTACTAATGACCTGGTTCCGTTATTTATTATTCTGTTGGAATAACCTGCCTGTGCGGTCTATCGCATGCCTGGTGATTTCTTTTGTTATTCCATTCTTTATTATACTCAGTTGGTTAGAGTTTTGGCTTTTATACTCCATAAAATTAGTGGAATATCCTTGATATTTGCGCTTCATCCAGTATCTTTGCATGAAAATATTGTTCTGAGCATTCTTGAATTTTACTCTACAAAGCAGTATCATGTTGACAATTTGGACGTTGTTGAATTCTAGATAAATTAATTCTTGAACTTGTTTTATTGAATTCTTATATCATTGTCATCATCCTCATGTTTATATTATGTTGAAAGTCATCTGTGGCCTGTAGTGCATAGATGGACTTGGTATGATTATGACCAGGATTAATCGGTATAATCATGACCGTAATGTTACAAATGATGTGGTAAAAGTTCTCATTGGCCCGTTAGTGCATTGATGGAAAGTTGTTGGCATGATCATGACCATTGATGAATACACGAATATCCTTGGCCCGTAGTGGTCATGGATAATTTGTGGTTGTGATACTAATAAATATCCTTGGTAGTAGTGCGGGGATGATGTGGATTATTTATTAAAAATTTGAGTCCCAATGATAAAAGTGATGAAAAACCTTTTAAATCATAAAAGATAGTAGATTTTATTCTCTACTTGACTCTTTTAATGGATTGCTTATTCACTGCAGCTTAAACTTGATGTTTGTTATATTGTATCAATTTAACATTGTTGAAGGCTAACGATAATTTATTCTCGCATTATCTTAGTCATAATATTTCTTACTGGGCTAGTTGAGCTCAGCCTTTTTTTCATTGTTCTCTTCAGGAAATGAGAATATAGCTGGGACGAGTCGGGGAACGGAGTGACGGTCCAGATGATAGTATTAGTAGTCCTCACTATTCTGTGAAATAGTATGATAATAAATGTATTGAGGACTTAGTTTGAGTTTGTATACTGTCTAGAAGACAATGATTGTATTAAAACTCACAGCTCATGTTGTATATTTAAGTTTGTATTTGAATTTTGTACCATGTATTTGGCGACTCAAGATGAGTGATGTATACCTATTTTGGGGGCGTCGCATTGATAATATTTGGATAAATTTAAAGTCTTTAATATTTATCCTTATTTTCGTTTGATTAATGCTTATATCATTGTCATCATCCTCATGCTTATATTGTGAAAGTCATCTTTGGCTTACGTGCATAGATGGACTTGGTATGATTATGACCAGGGATCATTCGGTATAATCATGACATGTAATGTTATACATGATGTTGTAAATGTCCTCAGTGGCCTGTAGTGCATTGATGGACAATTTTTGGTATGATTATGACCAGGGATTATTCGGTATAGTCATGACCATTGATGATTTAATGAATATCCTTGGCCCGTATTGCAGGGATGATTCGATGATGTGGTTTATTTATTATGCTGAATCTCAGCGATAAAAATTGATGAAAACATTTTAAAACATAGAAAATAGTAGATATCATGCTCTACTTGACTATTCTAATGGATTGGTTATTCCGCTGCAGTTAAACTTGATGTCTATTGTATTTTATCAGTTTAACATTGTTGAAGACTAATGATAATTTATTCTGCATTATCTTAGTCATAATATTTTCGTACTGGGCTAGTTGAGCTCACCCTTTCTTTCATTGTTCTCTTCAGGAAATGAGAACGTAGCCGGGACTAGTCGGGGAACGGAGTGATGGTCCAGATGATATCATTAGTAGTCCTCACTATTCTGTTAAATAGTGTGACAATAAATGTAATGAGGACTCCATTGAGTGTGGATATTGTCTAGATGACAATATTCTTATTAAAACTCTTAGATTATGTTTTGTCGTTTTACACGACAATTGTATAATTAAGTTGTATTTGAATTTATGTACCATGTAAGTGGCGACCCAAGATGGGTGATGTATACCTGTTTTGGGGGCGTCACAGTTGGTATCAAAGCTTAGGGATATGATCCTTGACTGAGATGTGAGACAAGAACTAGGAGGGGAGAGACGGGAAATTCCTTCGCTAGTATGACCTACCTAAGTTTATTTGGTATTTAATTGGTCGGTTAAAGTATATGGATAATATGTGATATGTTAATTAACCCTTGTTTTGTGACAGTATTTGAAAATGGCATATGAAAATGTTGAGATCAGCAATGAAGCACATGAGATCGTTGAGTCACCAACCATCAATACCAAGGATAATGTGCAACAGAAAGACAATAATTCTCAGGTAAATAACAACACTGATCAGATGATGAACGATGAGATATTCAGAGGCTTTATGCAATTCATGCAACATTAGGCGAAAGAGACTCCTGTTCAAAATGCAGGTGGAAACACTGGCAACTCTCGGATGGTCACTGCTAAGCAGTTCAAGGAGCTGGGACCGCCGGAGTTTTTGGGAAAGCTAGAACCACTTAAGGCAGAGAAGTGGATAAAGCAAATCACCAAGATATTTGATGTCTTGGGATGCTCCGAGGAGAAAAAGGTTCCCTTTGCCACCTTTATATTGCGAGAAGAGGCAGATTCTTGGTGGGAATCTATAAACGCGTACCCGACTGGCCTTTCAAGATGTCTTGGGAGAAGTTCCAAGAGTCATTCAACGACAAGTACTTTCCCGAAAGTATTCGTCACATGAAGGAGGTGGAGTTTATCAAGTTGGAGCAAAATAATATGACCGTGTCATGAATACGAGGCTAAATTTGTGGAGTTATCCGGTTTGCATC